>OW052239.1:76132211-80932211 GCA_932527175.1 Operophtera brumata | reverse complement strand
GTAACCTCTGCCTTTAACAATGCATTATCACATAGGTCACGTCCACCTTGGACGCGCCCTATCTGGCACAGAAATGCACCTGCCACCCTGAGACATAAAGCTCAAAAGTCTCATATGCCTGTAATTTCACCGGCACCCATACCCTTCAAACCGGAACACAGCAACGCTAGCACTACCTATGCAGAAATAGGTATGATGGTAGTACTTCCCCGTGCAAACTCTAACAAAAAAGCTCTACTACTACTACTAAACTTCTTTAAAACAACCTCATTCTAACTCCTATACTACTAGTGGTTCGCCCCGAACGGAGACCTCGTGAATGAAATAGTTTCCGGAACTGCCAATCCGCATTGGATTCGTCGGCTGACCTCTATGTCGAAATTGGACCTTCTTAGTTGAATCGTCACCCAAATATACATAGTGGCCAAACGTTTCCAAAGAACAATGATGTTTTTAAAATATTTTCTAATAATTTAAAAAAAAAACATATTTGTACTATGGAAATGTTTGGCCACTATGTATATTTAGGTGACGATACATAGAGGTTGAAATTTAAAAATGTGGTAATTCTATATAGAAAAAACAACAAAATAACTTCCCCGTTTTATGAACTACCTAAATATCTTGTTTGCTATGTTAGGTAGTCTAACGACTGCATTGTACAAACACCAAAAAAAAAAAAGAAAGAATTTCGCGCCTGTAACGAGAAAATCCACGTTTAATTCAATATAAACTGTATATAGTTATGACAACCTGAAACTAGTTATGTATAATAAACTACCCCTACAAATAACACGGCTACCTCTAATCCAATTCAAACATAAACTAAAAATATTATTTGAATGTAATCCATATTACCATATTGATGAGAACATGAGTTGTTCATTTTCTGATTTGCTTGACGTGTAGTGACGTGTCTGCTGACGAACCTAACTATTTTAAATTTTTAACACGCTTTTATAAGCTTGGGTTGTATCTATGTATGTATGTATGTATGTGTGTAACGGAATCTTTGAGCATAATTTTCACCAATTTCCACAAGTCTGATTTATTTGAAACTTTGCATACGTATCAAGGACCGATGACAATGCAATAATTTGATAACAGTTTCACGTTATCCTTATTAGGACCGCCAGGATTAATAAATTCTGTGATAGATCCTCTGTAGTAAATGATGAGATTGCGAAATGTTTTTTTTTTTTTTAAAAGCGTGGGGTGCTTGATAAATTTAATGGTACAATCATTCTGTTGGCAACTATCTATGAGAGGAGAGTTATGAAAAGCAGTAAAAAGCACCCCACGCTGTTAAAAAAAAAAAAAAAAAACTGATTGATTTTTCGATCTTCTACTACTGTAATATAAACTCTTTGAAATTGAAAATTATTTTCTATTTTTTAGTTCGGTTAGGTATATAAGCGTGTTTTTTTTAGTTTTTTTAAACTATTATTTATATTTTTAAGTTATGCTGTTTTATATTGCTATGTATTTTCTGTATGTACTTAATTGTGCATATTATATTTGATATTGTTATTTATATAGTATTAAAATTAAAATGTACCAATTTGACAAGCCAATATTATGAAATGTAACGAGATGGTTAATAAATAAATATGTAATATCTGTATTCTGTGATGTCGGCACGTGCCTTCTCCCTCCAAGGTCGTAAACTTGCATTTTAAATGAGCATCCCACCCTATAATGTAACAACGTACATCAATACCGAGCAAAACCATCTACCGAATAGAATTTTACAGACTTATACTATTATATTGACGACCTCTGTGGCGCGGCTGGCGATGGTTCGCCTGCGACGCAGGAGGTTGCGGGTTCGATTCCCGCCTCGGAACAAATATTTGTGCGTTCTGCAGATATTTGTTCAGGGTGTTCTGGGTGTTTTCTATGCATAATAAAAAATATCTATCTATGTAATGTATTATATTAAGTATATCAGTTATCTAGTACCCATAATACAAGCTCTGGCTTAGCTTGGGGCTAGATAATGTTGTGTGAATTTGTCCAGCATTATTTATTTATTTATTATTTATTCTGTGGATTACCTGAAACGTTGTGTCGACCTTTACCTCGTCCACGTGTAAGCCACCCCCGGGGTTGCAGCGGCGATGCTGCCTATTTCCAAGGAAGGGAGAGGTTAACTATATGGTTGCCACTTGATCGAAAAACAGTTAAATTGTATGTAAAGTATTTGTGTTTTAGCTAAAACCGTACTTACTACTAGTTGTTCTGCGAACAGCGGAGTTACTATGAGCTCTTATATCCATTCAGTTCAAAAACTATTCAGTACAAAATATCGGTTCATCGTTGACATTTTTCATCGTTGAATAACTTTAATCGCAGAAGTCTGTAGACCCTCTGCGATTGTGCCTTTAAATATAGTTGCGGACATCACGGAACCAATATTTTGTACTGAATAGTTTAACAACTGCATGGCAATAAGAGCTCATAGTAACCCACCAGTAGACCTCGCGACAACACACTTTTATAAAACTATGCATCATGTCGATCCACAATCTATATCTTGACAACCTCTTGAACATATTTGGAATTCATGTTTAGAATTGAGTACTGATTGTTTCTGCCAAATATTATCAAAGTCGGCCGGTAAACGGCGTCGAAGCATAATTCCATCCTTTTTTGAAAAAAATACCACTCCAATCAAAAATCCCTTCGTATCGAATGGAAACTAAGCAGAAAGACAGCTGACGAAAAAAAAACTATAAAATTGTAGAACATGTATATCGAATTTTGTCGAGATTAGTCAAAAATACGACCTGTACGCGACTAGTACCAATATACATCCGGACCGATGAAAGATTTTTTTTGTCAGTTGTTGCAAAGAATTCGCTCGCTTAGCTAGCTTGGGTCAATGTTTTTTTGATAATAATCAATATACCAACTTCAATCTAAAAAGGCAAAAAAAAACTAAAAAAATGTTACAAATGCCAAGAGTATAGTACCGTTTATAATAGACGCGCAATCAAGAGCGCACGCATATGCTACCATGCAGTTCGGGAAGGAGTAGTAGAGCTTCTTTGTGAAAGAGTTCGTCCGGGCACAGATAAAATAATACTAGTCCGAGGGAGTAAAAAAGGTATAAATAAATAGGCAGAAATAGGTATAGGGGTAGTCCACTATACCTATTTCTGCCGCAAAGCAGTAGTGCTCGCATTGCTGTGTTCCGGTTTGAAGGGTAAGGGTCCTGGTGCAATTACAGGCACATGAGACTTTTCATCTTTATGTCTCAGGGTGGCGGGCGCAGTGCAATGCTTCATAGGGTGCGTCCTAGGTGGACGTGACCTGCGAGGTAATGCACTGTTTATAGGCAGAGGGTACCACTTAACATCAGGTGGGCCATCAGCTTGACCAGTCATTCCAAGTAGTATAAAACGATCACAAAAACGCATAGCAAGACACGTATTATGCAGCGGTAATATTGGCCACATCAACCTTTAGTCAAATTATATTGGGTACTCGAAATCATAGCCTGTGGCAGCCCTGATGCAGGATGAAACCCATCCAAGGGCGGGCGGGAAGTGGAAGGAGACGACACCCCTTACAATTGACGAGTTTTTCTGTAAACAAGCACTTCATTATTGCTAGGAAATTTCCAATCGTAGGGTTGAATTTTACCTAGCAAGCATCATCATTATGATCAGCCTATACAAAAAAAAACAAAAGCATTTGAAATTCAAAAAGACGCCCAAAAAAAGTTATTTGCCATGATGTGTAGAATACTCCCTCCCCGGGCTTATAGGGATATTATGTTACACCCTGTAGAAGACCACTGCTGGACATATTCTTACCCCATAAAATTCCACGATGAACGGTCTTGAGCTGCCCCCATCCACCGACTTCCTGCGACCTCTATTAGGTAATGTCTTTGGTCTACCGGACGTTCGTCGATTGCCATAGGCACAGATAAAATAATACTAAACTAGCCATAGGATTCTTAGCTGCGAACCTGGCTTCGCGCGGTTAAACATTAATTTCCGGTCATAAATATAATTGAACCATGGCTTCAAAGATAATTTATTACTAAGGTTTACACATGGACGTAGTATACAAAAGGACTGAGCGCTCGCAGCTGAAAAACGGACCGAGCAAGTCATGTACTATAGAGACAGTGTGTCTACTTCTAATACGGTGACCATAAAATAAAGGCATGTCCAGGAGACTTGTTCCACAGACACTTATGCACGTGGAGTGGAACAAACATTATTTAAATCTAATTATTTATCACAGTTATTTATGCAGCCAGATTCATACTGGAGGCTTGGTAAGTGATCAGTATCACGAATCGATAACACTTTTTGATATTTTCGTAAAATAAAATGTTGACCTCCCCTAATAGATGACTCGGGACTGGGCTTGCGTTTGTAGGAAACACTTTTTTTTCCAATATCACAGAAAGTGTTATCGAACCTTGTTACTGATTACTTACAGAGTTTTCAGTGTCGGCAAACGGCGTGACTCGTGACGCAGCCATGCCGTGATGTTTCTCGTCTGTCGGGCGTCCCGCGACGGCCAACTTTTAAATTTGTAGTATCGATGACCTCTTAGTCTTTACCTATACAAAGGTCATGGTCACCCTTGCTATCATAAAGCTATCATCTCAAGTGTTAGAAAGGGACAAACTGTCTCTATTCTAACTATTTCTCTTGGCTCGTTTTTCCTCTATCTATGACGGTAATCTAAATTGAGTCTTAACTTAATGGAATAAGGTCTTGTTTCGTTATTATAATTTTTTAGAGCGCTCAGTCCTTTTGTATACTAAGTCCATGGGTTTACATGCTTCATCGAATATTTTTCAAAGAGAATCAACAAACAAATAATTATTGTTCAGAGCAATAAACAACATTGGAACTACTCATATCCATAGAGTAAAAAATGCACACGAATTGAGAAAATCCTCCTTTTTTTGAAGTCGGTTAGTAAGTCTAAAATCTATGGACTTCCCTCCAAAAATGTAGCCAGATTTTTCTCTTCCCGTGGTCTGAGTGCAGAGCTTGGCTACGTTCAATCGGTAAATCAATTTTTACATGTTTTGTGCTCATCACAGCTCATCATCAACACTTCTTCAGATAGCGAAAACTAATTTGACGGTAATTGTTTGACCTAACAGGCAAGTTTTAATTTATACTCCGATTGTGCTTCTATGGTTTTTACAGGGTTTTTTTGTTTCAAGCACTTTCATAGCCAAACTTATGATATTTTCGTGCTACTATAAATTAAAACTTGTCTGTTAGGTCATATAATTACCGTCAAATTACCTAGTTTTCGCTATCTGAAGAGGTGTTCATGAGCTGTAATGGGCAAAAAACATTTAAAAAAATGCGCACAATACATTAAATAACATTAATTTCACGCTTTAAGGGAGAGCTTCCACCTTAACGTGTACGTTTTGTTTATTTGAATGATTCGATATCAACATGGATCGTATGACGTCTCAGCTATAGTATAACAAGCAGCGCCCCGCGGTTTCACCCGCGTAAGTCTCGATCCCGTGGGAATATCGGGATAAAAATGTGCCTATGTGTTATTCCGGGAGTCCAGTTATCTCCATTCCAAATTTCATCCAAATCCATCCATTAGTTTTTACGTGAAAGAGTAACAAACATCCATCCAAACAAACTTTCGCGTTAATAATATTAGTATAATAATAAAACTCCCTTTGTTTACAGATGAGGCTTTCTACATAAAGCCTGAAAGAGTCGTCGAGTCGAAATGCATCGGCGAAGGCGCTCAGGGCAGGGTGCACTTAGCCACTTTGAAACACAAAAATGAAAGAACACAAACCGTTGCCATAAAATACGTGCAACAGATAGATGACATGACTGTGCGACACTTACGCAAAATAAAACATGAAAACATCGGTAAGTTAAAAGTAGCTTCATTATTATAAATTCTAATTCAAATTTATTTATTCGACCTACTTATGATCATAAGGATTACACAATTACACATTACGCACAGGGTACACACAATACGACCTCGGTGGCGCGGCGGGCTAGCGTTCGCCTGCGACGCAGGAGGTTGCGGGTTCGATTGCCGCCTCGGAACAAAAATTTGTGCGATCTGCAGTTTTTTTTTTTTACCCAATGTAATAGTGTCAAACTTTTGGTTAACTCGTACTCCTGAGGCCCAAGATACAGGCATTCACGCCTAGTTTGGGTCTTACTATTAATCTTTAGGACTAAGGATATCATTGTGTACCTGTAACTACCTAACTTAAGTCACTCTGTAAACTTTTTTCTTGGCAATAAATATTTACTTTACTTTACTTACTTTGTTACGGTGTTCTGGGTATTTTCTATATATAATAAAAAATATACTATCTATGTAATTATATTGTATTAAGTATATCAGTTGTCTAGTACCCATAACACAAGCTCTGCTTAGCTTGGGGCTAGATAATGTTGTGTGAACTGTCCAGCATTAAATATTTATTTAAAAAATAAAAAATAAACTTCTATAATACAATTTTACATTTATCAACAGTACATACAAGCCTACCTAGATTTGATTGTCAATAAATGCACCATACAGCAATGATTCAGATACTGACAGTCAAACCTAGCAGCAAACATCTTCAGCAGGCATATTATGAGCTCTTATTTCCATTCAGTTCAAAAACTATTCAGTACAAAATATCGGTTCCGTGATATCCGCAACTATATTTAAAGGCACAATCGCAGAGAGTCTATAGACATCTGCGATTAAATTTATTCAACGACGCGGATGTCAACGATGAACCGATATTTTGTACTGAATAGTTTTTGAACTGAATGGAAATAAGAGCTCATAATATGCCTGCAGAATGTTGTTAGAGCTGGCCCGGACCCTGCGCACCAGGGATGTGCAGCGCTTACGCATTACTGTGTAGAAATAGTTGACTCGCGCATCAGCGAACATCCCCGATGCGCAGCAGAACCGGGGCAGCCCCAACAACACCCTGAAGGCATTATTGTACTGAACTCGCAGAGCGCTGTACTGTTTTTGCGTGTGATTCACCCACAGGCTGCTCGTGTACGAGTTAATGCAATAAAATAGGAATAGGGTAACTTTGACTACATATATAACTTTTACCTCTGTGGCGCAGCGGGCGACGGTTCGCCTGCGACGCAGGAGGTTGCGGGTTCGATTCCCGCCTCGGAACAAATATTTGTGCGATCTGCAGATATTTGTTCAGGGTGTTCTGGGTATTTTCTATGTATAATAAAAGTATCTATGTATGTATTGTATTGTATTAAGTATATCAGTTATCTAGTACCCATATAACACAAGCTCTGCTAAGCTTGGGGCTAGATAATGTTGTGTGAATTGTCCAGCATTTTTATTTTTTATTTTTTTATATTCATAGTATATTATTTTTTAAGTGTAAACCACACTTTATGGATGACATTAAATTTAAATGTAACCCAAAAATTTCGTTCCAGCGGGACTCGAACCCGCAACCTTGCCTGTGATCGGCAATGCCTTTACCAGTTCGGCCATAGAACACTATGACGCTGAAGACGAAATTTGTGGGCACTATCAACTCGGCTATAGCGGCTATAGTTTTAACTGGTAAAGGCATTGCCGATCACAGGCAAGGTTGCGGGTTCGAGTCCCGCTGGAACGAAATTTTTGGGTTACATTTAAAAAAAAAAATACAGTTGTAATAGAGTTTATATTGTAGTTAATCGATAATTAACTAGTAGGCACTCTATAGTTGATGTCTTTACAATATTCAACATTACAGTTCAAACCCTTGGCGTCTGCATCAAACCACCGAAATACTATATAATCATGGAATACTGCAGGAATGGATCTCTGTTCGATTATATGCGTCAAGGCACACAGTTCACGCCCCACCAGATGATCTCGTGGGCTAGAGGCATAGCCTGCGGAATGCGGCATCTCCACGATAGAAATATTGTACATCGGGACCTAAAAAGTCCCAAGTAAGTAAATATGGTATCACCATTAGACTAAAGTGTTAACGACTACGTGGATGCGTAATAGCGCAAACTTTTTCGGCTATGTTTTTATCTGAGCGACCATTGCAGACTTTAGGTTACGTAGTAACTAATATATAATCTGTGAGCAACATATGGCGGAGACTAAAATCCAGAGTCTCGAGCACCGCCGGTTGCATGCCTTTCGACCTTCTATAGGTTACATTTCGGGGAATGCTCCCAGGAACTGCACGATCTGATCCCACCATCTCCTTTTCATCATAGGACGAGCAGGCGTACGGCTCAGTACCATCCTTACCTCATTGGTATACCTTCTATTCGCACAAAACGTTTCAGTTCTACCTTTATATTGCGAACTGCTAAGGAGTGGAATACACTACTGTCGTCTGTCTTTCCTGAAAACTATAATCTGGGTCTCTTCAAGGCTAGAGTGAATAGGTGCTTACCAACAGGTGAGATAGTGGTCAAACGAAGGTCTATCAATGTAAAAAAAAAGAGGCTCTGTTGTAGTAATCATCTGCCAAAATTATTTAAAAAAATCTGAAACAAACATACACAACTCAGAGTTACAAAAACTGCTTTAAACACTGTTAACCACGGGTACGTATTAAAATTCATAAATTCAAAATACATACGATTAGAATACATAAGTTCAAAATCCATAAATTTAAAAAACCTAATGGTGAAAATCAATAAGTTTTATAATCGATAAAGTTCTATATGTATAATGGTCGAAATGCCTAAAGCCATAATCTCAAACAAATATGCATGCCAAATTTCAAGTTTGTACTGGAGCCTTCAAATTTGACACTTTGTCGTATTTCAAACATTATAAAAACCGTACAATAGGGATATTCGATTTATTTATTTGAACCATACGGTATTTTGATTTTCGGTATTTTAAACGTATACAGTTAGGGTACGTATCAAAACATATAAGTTCAAAACACATAAATTTAAAAAACCTAATAGTGAAAATAAATAAATTTAAAACCCTTAAAGTTTTTTATTTATAAAGGTCGAAATGCCTGAAATCAAAATACATAATGATTACAATGTATACGTTCAGAATACCGAAAATAAATTCAATATCCTTATTGCACGGTTTTTGAAAGTGGGTGAGAAAAATTGGAGGGAGAATATTTTATTTATATCTATATGTAGGTGAACTATGCAGGTTCTATTCAAACTGTGTCAGAGGTGAGGTTCCAAAATCAACCTTTCGATGGATCAAAGACAAGGAACGCGGTGGATGGATGCGGCTAGAGACGCCAATGAACGCGAATGACGAGGAATGAACGCGTTGTGGCCACTATTATGCTATTTAGCCATTATTAATTACAGCTGTTATGTGTTGTTGACATTATGTTTTTCAAACTTCGGTATTTCGAACTTCGTTATTCTAAACTTATATCAAATGAAATTATACATTTTAAAACATTACGTTTATTAAATTTATGTGTTTTGAACTTATGAATTCTAAACGTATGTATTTTGAATTTATACATTTTGATACGTACCCGTTAACCACCTACCTATAAAATTCGCATTTACTCCATCGCATCTAATAAGGCAACTATAGTGTCTGAGTCTGAATCACATGAATGTTGGAACATACATACATACATAGACAGACACACGCCTTTTCCCCCGGAAGGGTAAGCAGAGCCTCAAACGGCCCTCTTTTCACAGTGGGTGCACCATCGTGGAAAATAGAAGTGACAAGTGGTGAGCTCATCACCGCCATTGCTTCCCACGACTGCCTCTGCTAACGCTCTCTTCCAGTAATAACACATTCCTTAAATAAGCTAGCAGCCAGGACAAATCTTATACCAACGAATCGTACAAACAAGTCCGGGTAATCCCTTAGTCGGCTTTTACGACATCCACGGGAGGAGCCGGAGGAGTCTATTCTTGGGCCGGACATACCACGGTACAGTCTTTATTATTTTGTAAGTAACAAAAATATGATAATTGGTAGGTATCCAATTTAAAGTTTTCTGCCTCCAACGACTCGACGCTGCTTTTTCCGATTGAGGGCTGAGTATCTTGAGTACCCACTTTGTTGTTGAATTTGTAGTCGTTGATAATCGCCTGTCGTCTTACGACTTGGTAGGACTTGCTCTTCAATGATATAGTTGAGTGATTGGAAGATGCAATCTTATTTTATACCATTATATGTTTTTATTTTTGTACTACTTTAATGACGTAACAAGCAGATGGCCCACCTGATGTTAAGCGGTAACCTCTTCCTATGAACAGTGCATTACCTCATAGGTCACGTCCACCTCGGACGCGCCCTATGTGGCATTGCACTGCGCCCGCCACCCTGAGACAAAGATGAAAGTCTCATGTGACTGTAATTTCACCGGCTACCTTACCCTTCAAACCGGAACACAGCAATGCGAGCACTACTGCTTTGCGGCAGAAATAGGTACGGTGGTATTACTTCCCCGGACGAACTCTTACACAAAATAGCTCTGCTACTATTATCATCGTACTATTATCACACAGCAGTTCGCAGTATTATCGTACTTACAGTCAGTAAGTTACATATAAGATTTTAGATATTTTAACAATCTTATAGTCGCCTGCAATACAATTATTGAAAAAGCGAAGCAAGTTCTCAGAGCCTAGTTATAGATTACGGCGTTTGTATATATGTTTGTTAGTATGTGTGTTTCCGATGATAACTGTAGAACAGTAGTGAACAAGTAATAAATTTTTTAAAAATTTAAAAAAACCCTCAACGCAGTGAAACGGCTGTCCCGATTTTGATCAAACATAGCTAAGAACACTACCGACAAATTCACATTTCAAACAAAAAAATAAAAAACGAAATCGGTTCATCCGTTCGGGAGCTACGAGGCGACAACAGACACACACACACACACAAACACACACAGACACGTCAAACTTATAACAACCCGTCGTTTTTGCGTCGGGGGTTAAAAATCAATTAAAAGTAGATATAATTTAAAAAAAAGAATGTTTTAGGGCAATAAAGGAATCTTTTTTTTTTGCAGAAATAATAATAAAACTAATACTACCAAATGTAGACAAGTCAATTATATTTAAAAAAAAAGTGTTCCATTAAAATTGTAAAACGGAACACAGGTTTTTATACCTATTTCTGCCGCAAAGCAGTAGTGCTCGCACTGCTGTGTTCCGGTTTGAAGGGTAAGGGTGCCGGTGAAATTACAGGCACATGAGACTTTTCTTTATGTCTCAGGGTGGCGGGCGCATTGCAATGCCACATAGGGTGCGTCCTAGGTGAACGTGACCTATGAGGTAATGCACTGTTCATAGGCAGAGGTTACCGCTTAACATCAGGTGGGCCATCTGCTTGTTCCGTCATTCATTAGTATAAAAAAAAAAAAAAAGTGTGGAAGCTTATCGGTGTCTAGCACGCATAATGTAGGGCACCGAATCACAGGACTAGATGTCACCAATGGCAAAGAATAGAACGCGCTATCAGCTGTCATTCCATGCAAATGCCTGAAATACAGACAAAAAATATAGTATAATACTTCTCAGTTTATTTGGAAATACCTATGTATATATTGATATGCATAATTTTATATCCAAGTAACGTAGCTTTACGTTTATGCATATTACCTATACTTACTATTATTTATTTTAGTACTATGTAATTATATTATATATTTATATTATACATTATTATTTATTTTTATAATATAATATTATGTTACTTACTTATCTTGTATTGTTAGACTACAAAGGTCTTGTTTTTTCTTCTCTTTATTACGTTTTTTGTGCACTACCTACATAAATGTATCCACAATACACAAAGGTTAGCTGGTAGAGAATGCTTCTTAGCATTAAGTTCGCCTGTGTACATTGTTTGTTTTGTGCAATAAAGAATATT
The DNA here is from genome assembly GCA_932527175.1 of Operophtera brumata. Taxonomy (NCBI): domain Eukaryota; kingdom Metazoa; phylum Arthropoda; class Insecta; order Lepidoptera; family Geometridae; genus Operophtera; species Operophtera brumata. Next base: position 80,920,346 of record OW052239.1, on the reverse strand, counting down.
CTATCTATTCTATCTATCTGTGATCATCCTGGAAATATGCTGCACCTATTTCCACGAAACATAGCTAAGAACAATCTAGATCTAGCCACCTTTCTAAACAAAACAAAACAAATCATAAAATCGGTTAATCCATTTGTGTCTTTGATTATATTTGGCGCCAGACAACATTTTTTAATTATCTAAGATTTGTGAGTTACTATGCCACAGACAGATACACGAATACACACACTTCAAACTTATGGCACCACTCTTTTTGGTTGCGGTTTAAAAATACGAATGATGCAGTTGAGCTACATAGAGACCTTTTTGTTTTGCGAATGGATTTTAATGCAGTTGACCGCCTGGGGTCATGACTGCGTTACCGGGCTTTTGGTGAGCGCAGATGGCGCTCAACCTGCAAAGTTAGGTTGGGGCAACTAGCACAAGGGCACCACTTAGGTACGGACCTCGGCTTGGGCTGTTGCCGGTTGGGGAGGAACGGGCAAAACGCCCCGGAACATGCTTGTACCGGTTTAGGCGTAAGGTACAGAAGGTACTTAGAAGGTTCGTCGACCTGCAAAGGTGCAAAGGTAGAGTGTTGTCTCTGTCTTGACTTAGCGGCAGTGATAGGGTCATCGGGATCACCAAGAACATGTCTTGGTCTACGGAGGGACTGATCAGAGGGAGGCTCTGTGGGGTAGTCGGGGACATAGAGACCGATTTCAATTTGGATCAGTTGGGCTATCCTTAGATCATGACAAGGGGTTAAATTATAAAACGGTGACTCACATCGTGCCTTTTTGTTCTAGCGTATTAATCACTGAGAATTTGATAGCCAAAGTGAGCGACTTCGGAACCAGTCGTACTATTGACGGCAAGAGCGCAATAATGACCTACGTCGGCACCGTCAACTGGATGGCGCCGGAGGTAAGACACACGTACATTGTATTTGATAGCCTAAGTAAGTGACTTCGGAACCAGTCGTACTATTGACGGCAAGAGCGCAATAATGACCTACGTCGGCACCGTCAACTGGATGGCGCCGGAGGTAAGACACGTACATTGTATTTGATAGCCAAAGTAAGTGACTTCGGAACCAGTCGTACTATTGACGGCAAGAGCGCAATAATGACCTACGTCGGCACCGTCAACTGGATGGCGCCGGAGGTAAGACACGTACATTGTATTTGATAGCCAAAGTAAGTGACTTCGGAACCAGTCGTACTATTGACGGCAAGAGGGCAATAATGACCTACGTCGGCACCGTCAACTGGATGGCGCCGGAGGTAAGACACACGTACATTGTATTTGATAGCCAAAGTGAGTGACTTCGGAACCAGTCGTACTATTGACTGCAAGAGCGCAATAATGACCTACGTCGGCACCGTCAACTGGATGGCGCCGGAGGTAAGACACACGTACATTGTATTTGATAGCCAAAGTAAGTGATTTCGGAACCAGTCGTACTTCAAGAGCGACCTATACGATTACCTAGTAACAATTATATAATCTGTTGCGACGCCGCCCAAATTGACAAATCAATCGTAGGTAAAGTTCGAACGTTTGACCCGTTTAAAATTAAGGCGATCGGGGCCCAGGGTTAGATTTATATTTCGCCCCCAAAAACCCCCTTATAGCAAATTTCATTGAAATCGTTAGAGCGGCAAAATTATATTTAATTTCCGCCATATTGTATTTAGTCTATGACACGCGTAAAGTAGACGCTTCACATAGTACATTCGCCAAATAATATCGGAGCTTACGAGGGAACTGTCATCAAACTTACATGCCTGATAAAATCATAACCCTTCTACTTTGCCGTAGTAGGGTAAAACTTTCAAACTTTCGCACTTTTAGGGTCCCGTACCCAAAGGGTAAAACGGGACCCTATTACTAAGGCTCGGCTGTCCGTCTTTCTGTCTGTCCCCAGGCTGTATCTCATGAACCGTGATAGTTAGACTGTTGAAATTTTCACAGATGATGTATTTTTGTTGCCGCTAGAACAACAAATACAAAAAAATAGAATAAAATAGATAGTATTTAAGGGGGCTCCCATACAACAAACTTGATTTTTCTAAATGTAGGTTAAGCAATGATCTGTGAGGTCAGTTTTTGGATGGGTGCCCAATTTTTGCGTGCAATTTTTATCTTTTTATAAACGTGTTATTTTGACGTTTTTATAGATAATGCTACGGAGCCCTTCGTGCGCGAGTCCGACTCGCACTTGCCTGGTTTTTTATAATATTAGTAATTTAAATACCAGGTCATCCGCGCTGAGAACTACTCCGAGAAAGTGGACATCTGGTCCTTTGGCGTTGTGCTGTGGGAGCTAGTGACGCTGCAGATCCCCTACTTCAAGATGGAGCAGCACGCCATCATGTGGGGGGTGGGCACAGACTCCGTGTCGCTCCCGATACCGGCCGGCCTCCCGAACTCGATCCACGTCTTGCTCGTCCAATGTTGGAATCGCCGCTACCAGAATCGGTGAGTTGGGAGGTGCTACGCTCGAGAGCGAACAGAACGCAGCCAAATTCAGTCACTACAGCTCGTTCACCGTTATATGCCACCTGAAAATGCTCCATGCCAGGTGCCAACTTACGGTGAACGGTACACAATATATTATGCCATCTTTTTGTTTTTGTTCACAATCTACACTTTGTTTTTATTTTTATTTGATTAGAGTGACTGATCAAGCCGATGCCTAAGCCGAAACGCGGTAACCTCTGCCTATAACAATGCATTACGTCACAGGTCACGTCACGTCCAATGGGACGTGACATAAGGACATTCATTATTGACATAAGGATGGAAAGCCTCATGTGCCTGTAATTTCACTGGCACCCATACCCTTCAAACCGGAACATAGCAATGCGGGCACCCACTATTTTACGGCAGAAATAGATATAGTGGTAGGACTTCCCGGTGCGAACTCTTTCACAAAAATGCTATTATAGTACTAACAGAATTGTAAATTCTTTTGTTTGTAATGAGGTGTTTTCACGGTCGTTTTACATCAAGCCTTGAAAATAGATGGCGCCAGCTCTGTACAAACTAAAGTAGCTCTGTCAAAATAATGTGAAATGTCAACGTCAACGACGTAGTGATATATTTTCGTGATATTCACACAAAACCACAGAAAATGCATTTGTTATTTTGACAAGTATACTTGAGTCAGCGCCATCTATCGAGCCAAATCGAACTACTTTTTTTAATTCGATTATGAAAAGGCCTCATTATATACTTGCTCCTAGTACATTTTAATTTATTTCTAGCCCTACCTTTGCGATCATAATTCGATCCCTGGACCTGATAGCCGAAGAACTGATGATGTACGATCAGCGCACATTCGTGGAAAGACAGAACATTTGGGCCCGAGAGGCACGCGATTCCTTGGAAATGGCCTTCCTCAGGTACGCAATCTACCGGCAGCCTGCCAAAGAAACACATCCAAACATACATGAACCATCACTTTTTAACGCTTAGCGAGAGAGTTTTATAGAGTCCTGACTGAGTAAAGCGAGGGGTCAAGCTGCCCAAGACGAAGACAGGCTTTATTTCAGAGGAGCATACTCTACTTTTCACACCTTCTGCTAGACAATAAATATTCACTGAAAATCACTTTTTCTTTTTTCTTTGAGTCATGCTTATGGTTGCCTGTTCAATTTTGGAACAAACCTCTTTACAATACCATATGAGTATTTTTTTACTTATAGCTTTCCACAAGATTCCACACGAATTTGACGTTCTAAATTCAAATCACTTTATTCCCTAGGGAGTTTCATCCAACTTTATATCCCTTGGGAGATAATGCTTTATTTTACGTTGAGGTTGCATGATATGTAATTGGAAATTGTCGAGCAGGTGGTGTGAAAAGTCAATAACCACCTTCAATAACAAATAATATTCATAAACTATCGACTCGCCCCAGCTCCGGCTGCGCACGGGTAGTTTCAGGATGACCCCCCCCCCCCCCCATGTCCGTCTCCTGGTTCTAAGCTACCTCCCCACCAATTTTCAGCCAAATCGGTTCAGCCGTTCTTGAGTTATAAATAGATGACAGAAAAAACGCATAAACGAATTCATATTTTGATGTCGGATCCAATCTGTGCCTACCTTCATGGGCAAGCTTAAATTCTAGTTACACAAAAGTTGACTGGGGTCCTTCCATCATCGGTCACAAGGCCCTTTTCATGGCATCGTGCCTAAAACTGGCTTAATTTGGCGCCGACTTCAAAATATTTGTAGGTTTATGCGTTTCTGAGTAGGACTTTGCAACTCTTTGAAGGCTGTTCTTTTTAGGGTTCAGTACCTGAACAGGTACCAACAGAAACCATCATAAGATCGCTTTGTTGTCCATCTGTCTACCAAGAACCTTTTTTTCAGGAACATCTAAAGGTTCATCAACTTGAAATGTATACCAAATGCGAAGGTCTGTGAGCTTCTAGTGCCGTAAGAGAATCATGCTTCTAACTCAATGTATTACAAATACAAGGTTTTTTTTTTTTTTTTAATGTAAATTTCGAAATGAATTACCTCTAGGGTACTTCTAGTAACCTCTCGATTCCTAAATTTGGAATGCTCAGTGACACAAATTTACCTTTAAAATGGCTTGGTGAAGTTTGTTGGAGAATGTGGCTGAAACTCGAAGAGGGCTCTCACGATTTCGAAGTACACCACGTACTTTACTAATCTCCTGCTGACGTTTCGTTTACCATTTAGAAGTCTTTCTTCATGAGCTTTGGGTTATTTTTCTAAAATGATACAAAGCCACGGTAATTTCAATTCTATGATTTCGAAGTACTTTACGGATCGGAACCCTCAAGGCATGAATCTCACACGTACTAGTCCTTTTTAGGGTTCCGTACCCAAAGGGTAAAACGGGACCCTCTTACTAAGGCTCGGCTGTCCGTTTGTCAGTCTGTCTGTCGGTCCGCCTGTCACCAGGCTGTATCTCATGAACCGTGATAGTTAGACAGTCGAAACTTTCACAGATGATGTATTTCTGTGGCCACTAAAACAACAAAATACTAAAAAATGGAATAAAATAAATATATAAGGGGCCCCCATACAACAAACGTGATTTTTCCAAGTGTAGGTTAAGCAATGATCTGCGAGGTCAGTTCTTGGATGGGTGACCACTTTTGCATGCAATTTGAATTTAATTTTTTTAACAAACGTTTTGCCGTTTTTATAGATAATGGTACGGAACCCTTCGTGCGCGAGTCCGACTCGCACTTGGCCCGTTTTATAATTATTTTTGGTAAGAAGGTAGATAGATAGATAGAAAACACTTTATTGCACAACACAGAACATAAGCTAATTAACAATTAATATTAAACTAAACACGGAAGTACAATGGGCGGTCTTATCGCTATAAGCGATCTCTGCCAGACAACCTTTGGATGGACTGGAATTATTTGCACGACATAGAACGGTGGCTTAAAATCTGGAATACAATCTCTTAAATTAAAAATAAACAAATATAACAAATTACTACCTAATTTATAAATTTAAACTATGGCTACACAAATTAAAAGGAAAAAAAAGAAGAAGAACCCACCTTCTTATTAGAAGGTGTTATTCAATATAAGTTCAAAATATTTAGTCGACCTCTGTGGCGCAGCGGACGAAGGTTAGCCTGCGACACAGGAGGTTGCGGGTTCGATTCCCGCCTCGGAACAAATATTTGTGCGTTCGCAGATATTTGTTCAGGCTGTTCTGGGTATTTTCTATGTATAGCAAAAAATATCTTTCTATGTAATATATAGTATTAAGTATATCAGTTATCTAGTACCCATAACACAAGCTCTGGCTTACCTTGGGGCTAGATAATGTTGTTTGAACTGTCCAGCATTATTTATTTATTTATATATATGTCTGCAGGAGCGAGGAGCAGAACAAAAAGCGGGTCCCCGCGTACACACACGTGGAGCTGAGCAGCCGCCGCGACCTGAAGGACAGGAGACACGCTCTGGAGCAGCGCATGGATGCCACTAACGACCTGTTTTTCGAGATATGCTCCGTGCGGCTGGCGCTGGAGACACGCGAGCGCGAGCTGGCCGAGTGAGTGTCCCTTTGACCCCTACCCGCCCTCCCACCTTCACTACACACGTGGAGCTGAGCAGCCGCCGCGACCTGAAGGACAGGAGACACGCTCTGGAGCAGCGCATGGATGCCACTAACGACCTGTTTTTCGAGATATGCTCCGTGCGGCTGGCGCTGGAGACACGCGAGCGCGAGCTGGCCGAGTGAGTGTCCCTTTGACCCCTACCCGCCCTCCCACCTTCACTACACACGTGGAGCTGAGCAGCCGCCGCGACCTGAAGGACAGGAGACACGCTCTGGAGCAGCGCATGGATGCCACCAACGACCTGTTCTTCGAGATATGCTCAGTGCGGCTGGCGCTGGAGACACGCGAGCGCAAGCTGGCCGAGTGAGTGTCCCTTTGACCCCTACCCGCCCTCCCACCTTCACTACACACGTGGAGCTGAGCAGCCGCCGCGACCTGAAGGACAGGAGACACGCTCTGGAGCAGCGCATGGATGCCACCAACGACCTGTTCTTCGAGATATGCTCCGTGCGGCTGGCGCTGAAGACACGCGAGCGCGAGCTGGCCGAGTGAGTGTCCCTTTGACCCCTCCCCGCTCTCCAACCTTTTCAAAATGTTTCGGTTCTACCTTTATGATGCGAACTGCTAAGGAGTGGAATACACTACCGTCGTCTGTCTTTCCTGAAAACTATAATCTGGGTCTCTTCAAGGCTAGAGTGAATAGGTGCCTTCTAGACCTTTGTGCTCCATCTTCGGCCACATCGTCACTTACCAGCAGGTGAGATCGTGGTCAAACAAAGGTCTATCAATGTTATAAAAACAACCATGTTGAGGCGGGCGGGACGAGTTGCTTCCGAGAGTTGTCCGTTGCTCGGCCGTCACTCGGTTGCCGCTCGGTATAGCGTGTGTCCATACAAAACATATGTAATATTAGTTGACCGTGCTACGGCCGACACTCGGCTCAGACCCGGCACGCCGACGTGGCATAGCACTGCGCCCGCCGCCCTGAGACAAAGATGAAAGTCTCATGTGCCTGTAATTTCACCGGCACCCATACCCAAGAACCTGTGTAAAGTAAGTCAGTGTCAGTGTCTATGCTCATTTTGATTAGCCCACGATTCTTTTCACTAATTTAATATTTTTCAACAACATAAACTTATTCTTAATTTTATTTTATTTTATTGAGGTAAACCAACAGCTTTACAATATATATAGTCCAAATAACGAAATACAAAACAATAAGGCCAAAAAAGGGTTACACAAAAATGTATGGATACTAACAAAAACGCTTAATGCTTTACTTAATGGTTGAATCTTTGACGTTACTAGAACTCTATACGCTGTGAAAGTGGAAATTTTTCATGGAAGAAGATATTTTTATTCTTTTAGTTATAACCCTGAGGAATGTCTCAATTTGCCTTATTATTTTGCTCCTACTCATGACATGCATATGAGACAAACACCTCTTCCTAGAACACAAACTCACTCATACATCATAAGTCATCACACTTGATCCAACGAAAAATGCACATGGCTACTTACATTTTTAAATCAGATATGGACTCTTTATTATTAATATAATTACCATTCTCAATGTCATTTACTTACTTATTATTTTAATAGTTTATTTACTTTATTTATCTATTTACTCAGTTAAGTATGATTTATAAATAATATATGTATCTATATTTATTTTAGCTAATTTTGCCTATTTGTCTATATTTTATGTATATATATATATATTATATTCTTAATCCTAAGTTCTTTAAGAGTAATTTTGTAAGTTATGTTTTGATGTAGACCACCATAATTAAAGAGGGGACTCCTCTAACACAGGATATTGTAACTTAACAGAGGAGTTCCCAACCCATGTAACTTATAGTCGTGTAAGAAAAATAATTTTTTTTTGTATTTTTTTTGTATTTTTTTTATATGATCGTTCAGGTTCTGTTCTATATGTTTCAGGAAGGAGAAGCTAGTGGAGGCTTGCCGCTGCGGCGTCCGGCGGACGCTCAGGATCCATCGCCAGATATCATCGTCATCCGATGGAGTAGCATTAAATCGAGGCTATCGTGCACATTTGAAGAAACCAGAATCCAAGCTCTCCGTGAACATAATAAACGACAGACCCATCACCACAGCGGTCGACAAGCCGTGCCAATGCGAAGATAAAATAAACCATAACATACGCCTAGACAATGTTGAGTGTCGGAAAGATACTACCGTTGAAGTGAACGGTAATATAGATGTGAAGCGTTGTGTTAAACCGCTTTTTGGACACAAAAAGGCCGCAAAAGGCCTCTGCGCTGCCGTGGCTGAGGTTTAAATGAGCTTTGAGACCACGCAAGACCACGGAAAGGGCACGCTGAAACGCCTCTATACAAATATCGGACGAAATTTTGGATAAATTGTATTATTAATCTTAATTCATCAAATTTGCCTCAGTCGTTATGGCGTGCAAGCATGGCAAACGTACAACTATAGTTAATTTCACTTTTATTCATATGTTTTAGGATTTAAGAGCCCCTTCAAGTTCCAGGGACCAAAAAATGAAAACAGTACTTTTCCCAGCGCAACCCTCTCAATAACTATCTAGATATCTGGTACTTAAGCCAACTCACAGTGATATTTTTAGATATTTTGTTACAATTAACAGGAAACACAAGGGCCGTTTTCCCATACAAACGTAGTCCCCTGTTTTCTCCCTGGATATTGCCAGTAGTGCAATTTTTTTCCCCAAAAAATCTATGGCCGCCATTGCATGTCCTCCTATGTTTTCCTGTTTTTTTATAAATAAATTATTAAAAGCGATATGAACATTCAAAAACCTAAAAAAAATGGTCAGTTTTTCCGCTGTGTTCAAACATCCTGAAAATAAATTTAACTAGATTATATAAAAAAAAAACATAGGAAAACGGATAAAACTTTTTTTTTTTTTTTTAATTAATTGTTGTTATTTTGTTATTCTTAATTGTTATTGGTTAAGTTTTGGAGAATGAATCAGGGTACTACGAATCGTTGATTTTATGTACTTTTAATAGGTATTGTCGATCCAAGCTGCAGTTAGAATAGAATAGAATATTTTTTTATTTGTAACAACACAGGTATAAACAAAATAAAACATGAAAATACACAAAATTATAGTTAGATTTGCTGTTACAAAAAGGTCTCTAACTCAGCATATGCAGGTTGTAAACAACCTGCGCTGGTCTTCCGTTAGAGCCTTTTTCTTAACAAGAGAAACATAAAAAATAGCAGACGTGTATCATGATACGATTAATGATACAAACAATAACAATTAACAATAACAATAGGTATATTAATTTAGCACAAGTTTGAACAAAAATAAAATAAAAATATACAATATAAAAAGAAAAACAAAACTAATAGGATAAGAATTACAAGAAAATAATTAACAATTAACGTAGGTGTTATAATAAAATAATAATTATATAAATAGGTATAATAATAAGAAATATAAGTATTAATAATGATAATAATTATATAGCACTTGTATCGTGTTTGAGACATTCCTGCGTCTTCTGCCAATCGATTAGGTATTTCCTAAGCTTTATGCGAAACCCTTGAACACTATGCAGGTTCCTTATCGGCGGAGGAATGTTATTCCAACACTTCGATGCAGCGTAACGGAAACTGCCTCTAAAGGCTGCTGATCTGTGGTGCTGAGTCGATAGCTGCACCGAGCACTGTCGGGGCCCGTAGGGCCTAGAGCTTGACGCACTCTTCAACTTCTCGTTTAGATATGCAGGTGCGTTATGCTTCAAAACACCGAAAAGCAGACACGCTAAATGAAGCTTACGTCGATTCATTTTCACTCATTTTCAGTATGCAGTATTTATTTAGGTATGGTGTCACATGACCTCTGAACGGTATACTGAAGCAAAAACGGGCACAAGCATTCTGGACTCGTTGTATAAGTTTTTGCGTTTTGGCCAGAAGTCTTGGACCGAATACAACATCCGTATAATTTAATTTCGACAAAACAAGTGACTCCACCAGTTGGATACGAAGCTCTTCGGATATGAATGGCCTCAACTTGTACAATACCTTCAACCCATCGACGTAAATAAAATGAATGGACGGGCCTTAGGGAACGATAGTTTTGAAGCTTCTAAACAGACCTAGCTAGTATACTTCGCTTCAGTCAGTCTTTGTCACGGCAACGAGTGACAGCTATGCTGAAAAATACCAAAATTAGATACCTTGGTAATACAATGCCTTCCTGTGCTTTTCTGCAAGTGCAAACAACACAAGAAATACAAATAAAGCTTCAGGCATCGCATTTCATTCGTAAGTAAAGGTTTTGTAATATAATTTTCATCAATTGATAAAAAACTTATAAATCGTCGTGTGGTAGGAAAACTACATAAGTAACACATTTTGCGAAATCGACTTTATTGCATGGTTATGATGGCCCGCCCATACATGTCGATGGACACGTCTTGCACTAGAGGACGAGCGACAAGAAGGACTACGCCCCAGGACATTATCTCAATGTTCCCCACTCTGAATGAAAGTTAACAGACACAAGTTTATACTCGTAGATAGTTTTAATTTTAGTCGACATACCTTTTTCTTTTTGATACTTTGAATTATTGTGTTCCACAATTTTTTTTCATTTTGTTGATTTTATAAGCATTAGTCGTATGATAAGTTTGTTATGTCACTTACTTTGAATTTATAAGTCTGCTAAAATAATGTAGGTGTTTCAGTAGTTTTCTAATATGCAGTCTTGATAAAAAGAAATGATTATAAGTTGGTTTTATTTTAAAATGTATTTTAATATTATATAAATCTATACCCATGGATAGGATTGTCATATTCAAATAAGTAAATAATAGATCATTTCAATTATTCAAAACTTTGGCGAGGGAAAAATACATAGTCGTTTTTTTATTTTTTTCTCTTAATCAAAAGAACTAAAATGTATTATCATTAAATTCGAAAATAGATACAGTACCAATCTATAACATATCAAAACACGGACTGAAAAATTAGTTACGATAAAAAAGCTATTGCCATTTTTGACGCAATAAAACAGTAAATCGCGTTTTTCTCGCGATGTTGGTTTTGTTGTTGTTATTACTTATTTAGTTTTCCAACTACAGCGACGAAATATTTGACAAGACTTCACGCATGACGGATGGTCCGGTACAGACTGCAAAAAAAAATCTGATGCCTAAGGGGTATCGTATTGATTTAGAATTGTAATTTGCATTATTTACATCAAAACATTGCTAAGCACGTCGCTTTAGGTAATTGCATATAATATGTAATGGCATGTTAATTAACCTTATAGCTTTCCAAAAAAAAACTAAGGTAAACAAAAATGGATAGAAGTAATAAGACGAGCAAGAACAGACGACTTTTGGAAGTGGAATACATTTTCCCGTATTTGCTCTGATCATTTTCTACACAATGAAATCTATACGCCAAAAAACGGTTAGTAGTAGTAGAGCTTTTTTGTAAAAGAGTTCGTCCGGGGAAGTAGTACCACCATACCTGTTTCTGCCGCAAAGCAGTAGTGCTCGCATTGCTGTGTTCCGGTTTGAAGGGTAAGGGTGCCGATGAAATTACGGCCACATGGGACTTTTCATCTTTATGTTTCAGGGTGGCGGGCGCAGTGGAATGCCACATAGGGCGCGTCCTAGGTGGACGTGACCTGAGGTAATGCACTGTTCATAGGCAGAGGGTACCACTTAACATCAGGTGGGCCATCTTCTTGATCTGTCATTCCAAGTAGTATAAAAAAACTCATTGTGCAAAATTCTTAAAACTGCACTCTGCAGTTTCTTAAATACTGGAATTTTTATACATTTATGTTTCCGTACGATTTTTATGATATTTTCTTAGTTTATTGAGTGATGAAAAATATATTTTTCACAAATTGATTGAGCTGAAGACCTTAGGTGGACTTGCTTTTCTATTGATTTATATTGTGTATGTTTGAGAGCTGAAAAATAGATACGTAACTACATAAAACAGAAGGGAACCATGTATTTTTGTAAAAGTTTCATTCAATAATTGCATTTTTTTCGGCGATTTTTTGTACTATAAACCTACTGAAATAACTTTAGTAAACACATTGCATCTGTTAAAGTATTAAGTATTAAAAAAATACCGTTTTTAAGAAGTTCAATAATTTAATTTCACCTAGTTTATTTACAAGACCGCCAGGAGTGGCGCTATAGAGAAGAGGCCTTTACTCAGCAGTGGCTGGATAGATAGATAGATAGATAGATAGTTTATTTGTTGACCGTACCCTAAATCCGAATTGTCTTATTTTTCACGGACGTTTTGTATCGGTAAGGCCAGTCCATTTATTTTACTTTGGTCGAAGCTTCAACCTATAAAAACAATTCCTAACAGAGTCCGCAATATGCTCCTCAAACCGTAGATCACAGTCCATCTGTAAACCCAGGTTACGCGCCTTGTAGACACGCTCAATGGGTTCTCTCTATCTAGTTGTCTCTATCACGCTCTGCGGGGGGAGGTTTGAGGTCTGCGCGACAACAATAGATTTTACAAATACCTATTTTTTAATTCTCTAGCCCTTGGTGTTTCTTCTTAAACATGTAGTCGAAAAGAAATACAAAAAATTTAATTCGTTAGATAAATATCGGAAAATTAATTATATAAATTATTTATTGCTTTTTTCATTATATTCTTACATGTAGAGGATGGTTTCGCGCACGGTATTGTTGAGTTTTTTAAGTGTGGAGTACCTCTTTTAGGATACTATACTAATTCAATAAACTTTAAAATAATATATCGTACTCTTTAATATACTATACAAGCAGCGCCCCGCGATTTCACCCGCGTAAGTCTCGATCCCGTGGGAATATCGGGATAAAAATGTGCCTATGTGTTATTCCGGGAGTCCAGTTATCTCCATTCCAAATTTCATCCAAATCCATCCAGTAGTTTTTACGTGAAAGAGTAACAAAGATACATCCATCCATACAAACTTTCGCGTTTATAATATTAGTAGGATGCCCGGTACGTATGATTTTTCTCAGATTTTCATTCGCTACCAGTTGGATAAACAACCGACCCGCGAACTATCTAAAAATCGCTTACGTAAAAAGGTATGTTTGTTTATTATTTTTCATAATTTATTTTATAAATAGGATACATAGCTGTGAATAAAAAAAATACCAGACATGTTATGTAGCCACTGAGGAATTGACACTGAAAAAAGTAGTATTTTCAATTTTTTAGGGGCTCTTAAAATGTTGGTAGTTTTGGCCCTATTTCGAGCGTGCGTAGCGCTCCTATCTCGTTAATATTTCGTTTAAACCCACCAATTTATGATCTCATTTTTAAAACATTTTTAATTATATTTTCTTGTTTTACAGTAAGTACCTACTTGTAACAATATAATGTAAGTATTCTAGTCTAGTCAAGAATAAAATGTAAAAGTAATGCTTATAGCCTAGTTAAGTCTAAAATGTACGTGTAGTGCTTATAGTCGCCTTGGTGTGTCCGCCCTAAGAATATAGCCCTAATCTCCTCCCATGGATGTAGTAAAAGTCAGATTAAAACGGGATGGAACAACCCGAGTACTCAACTCCAATACTGTGGTCTGCAACCCGCCTGCTTAGCGTGGTGATTGGAAATCCCCCCATTACATTTGCATAAAGTGGGGGAGGGTTTGTACAGCAGTGGACGTCTACAGTCTGGTGATGATGATGATGAGTGTTTATAGTTAGGAATAATAGTACATTATGGTACAAGTGTGTAATGTTGGTGATTACCGCTGAGGCGCTCAGGTGAGGGTCTTAAGAGAGCTGAGGACGGTAATCACACACGTGTAATGACGTGTATCATACGACGTTTTTCAACACACTTGTGAATAAACACAGAAATACACACTATGTAAATGTTCAACTGTCTCTATAATTCGCTTGTGAATAATAGCAATGAAAAAGTCACAGCTTGATTACAGGTGTAAAACAGAAATACACACTCTGTGTAAATGTTCAACTGTCTCTATAATTCACCATTCAGAGCGATGGTAGCCTAACGGTTCAATAGTGCAACTCAGAATCCAACGATACCGGGTTCGATCCTAGGCTCCGCACCAATGACTTTCCTAAGTTATGTGTGGATTTCCATCGCTCTGTGCTTCGGAGGGCACGTTAAGCTGTCGGTCCCGGCTGTTATTGATTAATAGCAGTCGATAAGCCATGTCAGAGGCCCTCGGGCGGCTTGACAAACTCTGACACCAGAGGCCAGCACTACCTCATACGAAACGACGACGACCTGTGAATAATAGCAATGAAAAAGTCAGTTTGATTACAGGTGTCATTATATGCCTAATTGCGGTGAAATTAGAGCCACTTTATGAGCAAGTGTGTTGAAAAATATTAAACGCTCTTAGCACTTGCCTACCTATTTGTACACTGTGTATGTTTTTGTGCTTTATAAGTATAAATAAAAATAAAAACGTATCTGTAATTTAGTTAAGAATAAAAAAAAAGTGTAGTTTGTTAATTTTTAAAGTGTAATTCACTCTTATGGAGGAAATAAAAATGAAAACTACATAATTTTTCATCAAGCCGGCCTCGAACAATAAATTAAAGGTGCCGGTGAAATTACAGGCACCTGAGACTTTTCACCTTTGTCTCAAGGTGGCGGGCGCAGTGCAATGCCACATAGGGCGCATCCTAGGTGGACGTGACCTATGAGGTAATGCACTGTTCATAGGCAGAGGCTACCGCTTAATATCAGATGGGCCATCAGCTTATTCCGTCATTAAAGAAGTATAAAAAAAAAGTGGCCTAAAATATTTAGAAAAATCTTATTTATAATTGTGATTATATTTTATTAGGCCCAAAGTGGCCTGTCCCGAAATTAATGCTTATCCATATGCCGGATCTGCGTGTCTGGTGAGTAGCCGGCTGAGATGCGGCGAGGTTCCGGGTTCGATTCCCGCTGCGGGACAAAAGTTTGTATCTGTAATTATTTGTTCCGAGTCTGGGTGTTGTGGTACCATGCTACCAGACAACTAAGTTATTTTACCAGCCATTACTATGCTTGTCATAGATTTAATAGAATTAAAATTTTTAGTAGTTTAATGGGGAGACACACTGCTTATTTAAATAAATAAATATTGCTGGACAGTTCACACAACATTATCTAGCCCCAAGCTAAGCAGAGCTTGTGTTATGGGTACTAGACAACTGATATACTTAATACAATATATTGCATAGATAGATATTTAAAAGAAAATACCCAGAACACCCTGAACAAATATCTGCGGATCGCACAAATATTTGTTCCGAGGCGGGAATCGAACCCGCAACCTCTTGCGTCGCAGGCGAACGTTGGCCCACCGCGCCACAGAGGTCGTCATTTATCACGCTAGGTGGCGCATAATCGCTGGTGTTCCACCAATTTATCTGTAGAATTAAATGTATGTAGATAATAGAAAAATACATACATTTCATTCTACAGATAAGTTGGTGGATCTATAGCCAAATAATGGTCTATCAATGTTAAAAAAAAACTGTCAAAAGTGGCCACTGTTAGTTAGGTATGTCAAAAATGGATAATTTTAGTAGAGATCCACCAACTTATCTGTAGAATGAAATGTATGGAGATGATAGAAAAATGTAGGTAAATTGTTCTACAGATAAGTTGGTGGATCTATATGTGAAATAGACAAGACCACTAAATGACAAGCACCAGCGATGGTGGCGCCGTCTGAGATTAGTTTTGCCTGTGGCTCCCCATTGATGTCAGCTTATTATTTTGTTTTAAGTATCATAATGTCAGTCAATTTGAATTAAGTACTAATAAATAGTGTAATAATAAATAAATATTTAATGTTATAGTATTTATCGAATTAGAAATATTTGAGTTTATTGATAAATAGCTTATATGTATTATTATATGTAGCTCTATATAAGTGTATAAGCATGATTACATGCTTACACACACAGGCGTTCATAGGCTACGGTAACCGCTTACCAACAGGTGGGCCGCAAGCTTGGTTGCTACATTGGTAGTATAAAAAAAAAAAAACATTACCAAAGTTTTCTAAAGCATTAGTCACATTTTTTTGTGCTAACTTAAAATAAATATTTTTATAAAAAGATGCGTCAATTTTGACGTCATCTTAAAACCGGCTTGTCCCGTGGATGATAGTATTATTAGAGTTTTATATTTGAGCCTAGTGATCTTTGTCGTAAGTTCTTACTAGGACTTCTAATTAGACAAGTAATTAATTGTAAAAATTAAAAAAACCCTCAACGCAATGAAACAGCTGAACCGATTTTGATCAAACATAGCTAAGAACACTCACGACTAATTCAACATTCAAACAAAAAAAAAAAAAAAAACAGTTCATCCGTTCGGGAGCTACGATGCCACAGACAGACACACAGACACGTCAAACTTATACCAGCCCGTCTTTATTTTGGCATTGCTCATTTTCTAAACGGGCATAACTTACTGATGGGGCCGCGTAGAAAGAGTTCTTCAGATAGCGAAAACCAATCTATACTAATATTATAAAGAGGAAAGATTTGTACCTATTTTTGTATGTTTGTATGTTTGTACTGAATAGGCTCAAAAAGTACTGGGCCGATTTAAAAAATTCTTTCACCAATAGAATGCTACATTCTTCCAATTTGACATAGGCTACATTTCATTTTGAAAAAAATTAGGGATCCTTGGTAAAATTTGTACTATATAAAAATAAGTCGGGTTTTCCTTCCTGACGCTATAACTCCAGAACGCACGAACCGATTTGGCTGAAAATTGGTGGGGAGGTGGCTTAGAACCAGGAGATTGTCTTGGGGGGGTTCACCGGGTGCTACCCGTGCGAAGCCGGGGCGAGTCGCTAGTTCGCCGGTAATTATATGACCTAACACACAAGTTTTATTTTATAGTATCACATAAATATCATTTATGTGATACTATAAAATGTTTGGCAACAGTGTTTTCGCTATCTGAAGAAGTGTTGATGAGCTGTGATGAGAGAAAAAGACGAAAAAAAAAAAACGCGCCACAAGCGAAAGCAACCACCTTAAGAGTGGAGAATCTGTCCCACTATTGTAAAACAGACGGCAAAAATTTAAAAGTATCTATCTTGAAGCAAAAAATTGATGATTATATTATTGTCTCTAAGTTGCAACGTTTACACAGTGGCGCGAAATTTAAATTTTATTGTGTTTTTTGCTCATCACAGCTCCTCAACACATTTTATTGTGTTTTTTGCTCATCACAGCTCCTCAACACATTTTATTGTGTTTTTTGCTCATCACAGCTCCTCAACACATTTTATTGTGTTTTTTGCTCATCACAGCTCCTCAACACATTTTCAGATAGCGAAACATGATTTTGAGAAAACTAGGAGAACTAACACGCATATTTGTCGTTAATTGTAAACGACACTACTGGTAGTGCGGCTGGTAGTGTCGTTGCCAAGAAATCATATTTTGATTGAAAGTGTCTAATAAATATCAAATAGCTTATACCTAATTGAAAAAAAAAACCGGTAATAACTCACGTAGGTACTTGTTCCGCAGTCATCGCCGGGAAGCCGTCGCGTATACTCCTTGAGGAAGGGGGGTATTAAGTCCCAGAAACTCGAGTCGGGTGTTTTACTCGGAACAAGTACCTACGTGAGTTATTACCGGTTTTTTCAATTATGAATATTACTCACGGAAGTTTTAATAGTTTTATTTATTCATTTGTTAGGGTTTCGTAGCCAAACGGTAAAATATTCTACACACTTTCACCACGGCCGCGGCCCTATGAAGTTAAAAGCTGTTAAACCTGCATACATATTTCTAGGCATTGACAGTGTAAAGCGTAGGAGTTGATTGTATTAAATATAGAACAAAATAAAGAGGTGTTTTATTTAAACAACCTGTGATCTAGCCACTATTAAAAAAGTTATCGGAGCCATACACAGCCTGTCACAGCCCACAGCCGCTCCATGCCTCCCTGTATACCCAGTTATCTTGAGATGAACCACGCGAAGAAAAAGTTGCCCCTGGTACAGCCAGGTGAACTGTATGGGTGGACCACGGGGAGGGACTGGCCATAGCCTGTTTTCTCCTAACTTACGCCTCTAAATAACGACGCATTCGTATGCGGGAGTGAAATACGGAGGCCTGCAATGCTCTAACAGTGAAATGATGAAAAAACCCTTAGACCCTGCGCATACTGCAGACTTTGGACGATGTCTGCGGGCGAACGTTCGCCTGCGACGCAGGAGGTTGCGGGTTCGATTCCCACATAAGAACAAATATTTGTGCGATCCGCAGATATTTGTTCAGGGTGTTCTGGGTATTTTCTATATATAATAAAAAAGTATCTATCTATGTAATATATTGTATTAAGTACCTATATCAGTTGTCTAGTACCCATAATAAGTTGTCTAGTACTTTTTTGTGAAAGAGTTCGTCCGGGGAAGTACTACCATCATACCTATTTCTGCGGCAAAGCAGTAGTGCTCGCATTGCTGTGTTCCGGTTTGAAGGGTAAGGGTGCTGGTGAAATTACAGGCACATGAGACTTTTCATCTTTATGTCTCAGGGTGGCGGGCGCAGTGCAATGCCACATAGGGCGCGTAGAGGTGGACGTGACCTATGAGGTAATGCACTGTTCATAGGCAGAGGTTACCGCTTAACATCAGGTGGGCCATCTGCTTGTTTAGTCATTCAAGTGGTAGTATAAATAACACAAGCTCTGCTTAGTTTGGGGCTAGATAATGTTGTGTGAACTGTCCAGCAATATTTATTTTTATTTTTACTTACTCTCTATCGTCCGATAGTTCAGAGTTCTTAGTGCTTAGTCAGACAGAGATTAGTCTGTTCTTAGAGCCCACGCAAACTACAGACTTTATCCGCCGATAGTTTTCCGACAGATAAGTTTGAAGGCATTATCGACCGATACCGAATCGTTATAGGTACCTAATGTGCGCACTGCATACATTTTCATGCTGATCAAGTACCCGACTGAACATTCGCCGATAGAAGGTCTGCAGTATGCGCAGGGTCTTATCATCACAGTTCCGCATTTGGATGCCACATGCGAACCAGTTTATGTACAAATAATAATGCTGGACAGTTCACACAACATTATCTAGCCCCAAGCTAAGCAGATCTTGTGTTATGGGTACTAGATAACTGATATACTTAATACAATACATAACATAGATACATATGTTTTATTATACATAGAAAATACCCAGAACACCCTGAACAAATATCTGAAGATTGTACAAATATTTGTTCCGACCGGGAATCGAACCCGCAACCTCCTACGTCGCAGGCGAACCTTCACCCGCCGCGCCACAGAGGTCATCAATAGTAGATTAGTAGCCAAGGGCTGTAAGGCATCAATTGCAGCCCGAGATATTTAGGTATAGTTCGAGGGTGCCATTGATGCTTACACCCGAGCTAACTACTCTGCTTTACATCTCGATTGTGAGGTAAGTAGGTCCTTATTACCCCCAAATGGGGCTTGTAGGTGACCAATTAGCGCTCTAGGGTAATAATGTAGCTAGAAAAGCCCTAGGGCGGTAAGTAATTTAAAAAAAACTTCACTCTTTAAAAAAGTTCGCGTACTTCTAACCATCATACTGGCAATAGACATCATGCATTCAGTTTTTTAATTACTTACCGCCCTAGGGCTTTTCTAGCTACATTATTACCCTAGAGCGCTAATTGGTCACCTACAAGCCCCATTTGGGGGTAATAAGGACCTACTTACCGAATATGAGAGATGTAAAATGGTGTTATTGAACGAAACAAAGTTGAAATTTGTCACTTTCTTGCCTATATGAGTTAGGAGTCTCAATCACGGGCCTATAGCGTAAATAAATAAATTCATATTTTGCGCGAAAACTAGAAAGTGAAATAAAAACTAGTGAAGTGCGTCATGTGATCATTGACCTCAAAGTAAACGGACTTCGGGTTAGCGCTCAAAAAGTGTCCGGACCAAAAGAGAAACAAAACTCATAGAGGGACAATTCTGAGAAGTTTTATCCGTCCATTGCTGCTTGGCTATCGGAAGGACTAGAGTTTGAACCGGCAGTGTATCGAAGTTATTTGTCATCCGTCGATGTCTCAAAGGTGCCATTTTGGCGTTCATATTGTATGGAATGCCAAGTCCATCGTAGAGTTATTATAAAGTCTGCATGTGACGTATCATATTAAAGGATTCTTTTTGAAAACTGCTTTAGTAGATTTTGATGGTACTTGGTGTAAGGATAGGTGGGGGGGGGGGGGGGGGGGAGGGGGGGAATCCCGACACTACCCGTGCAACGCCGGGGCGAGCTGCTTGAGTGTAAATGTGTGGAAAATCTCTAAAAAAAATTGTTTTTACCGCGTTGCACCCAAACGGCGTGATGGAGTATCATTGGAATCGTCTAGACCTGGACAGTGCTATGGGGTAGATAAAGTGCTATATTGTAGATTCAGTGCCATAGGGTAGATACCTATATTGCAATATTGTAGATTGTTGCTATATTGTAGATTCAGTGCTATAGGGTAGATACCTACATTGCAATATTGTAGATTGTTGCTATATTGTAGATTCAGTGCCATAGGGTAGATACCTATATTGCAATATTGTAGATTGTTGCTATATTGTAGATTCAGTGCCATAGGGTAGATACCTATATTGCAATATTGTAGATTGTTGCTATATTGTAGATTCAGTGCTATAGGGTAGATACCTACATTGCAATATTGTAGATTGTTGCTATATTGTAGATTCAGTGCCATAGGGTAGATACCTATATTGCAATATTGTAGATTGTTGCTATATTGTAGATTCAGTGCCATAGGGTAGATACCTATATTGCAATATTGTAGATTGTTGCTATATTGTAGATTCAGTGCCATAGGGTAGATACCTATATTGCAATATTGTAGATTGTTGCTATATTGTAGATTCAGTGCCATAGGGTAGATACCTATATTGCAATATTGTAGATTGTTGCTATATTGTAGATTCAGTGCCATAGGGTAGATACCTACATTGCAATATTGTAGATTGTTGCTATATTGTAGATTCAGTGCCATAGGGTAGATACCTACATTGCAATATTGTAGATTCGTGCTATATTGTAGATTCAGTGCTATAGGGTCGATAAGGTACTATACATATAGTAGGGAGGCCAGTCCTCCGAAATTAAATTCCCGTTGGACAGGCAAGTTCCGCGCCGACAACCAGTATCATTGTGTTCAGCGTGATCTCCTGAACAAGAATAGACCGGTTGTCGCATTCTAAAGTGGTGGAGGGAAGAGAGAGGGGAGGGGAAAGATTCGAAAACCGGGTATCAGATTTGATTAATATCTCAATAACCGCTTGTCCGATTTCCATAAATAATATGTCATACGATAGGTAAACCCACACACATTAATAAAGTACTATCATGTACGGGAAACTAACAAAAATTGAATAAGTTTTTTTTTTTTTCTTTAACATTAATAGACCTTTGTTTGACCACGATCTCACCTGTTGGTAAGTGACGATGTGGCCGAAGATGGATGGATGGATGGTTCTATTGATCGAGTTGTTACTATGGTTAGGTAGGTATCCTACTCGCCACGCGGGTCCGCTTCACACTTGACCGGTTTTTTCTAACATTTTGTCCCACTGCTGGTCAAAGGTCTCCACCAAATCCTTGCAATTGTCCCTGTCCTTCAGTCTCCGACTCAAAGTCATCAAGTTTGTTCCGCCAACGCTTTCTCGGCCGATCCAAGGTCGCCGCCGTCCGTCAGGTGTAGAGCGCGTTAGTGGTTTCCTCATGAACCAACCGTTATGAGTTCCACACACAAGAATACAACGAGGATACTACAAAAAAAAAATGGGGCCTCGAGAAAATAATAAAGCTGTTAGGTAGGTAGTTGGCTCACAACGGAGGCCTGCAATGCTCAAGGCTTAAAACAGCCAATCCCATAAGGTATCGGCTGTTTTGTCTCCTACATCGAAAATGTACAGTCGTAATAGAATAGGTTTAACAAAATCACATTCCGTTCCGTTTCGTAGTGCTGGCCTCTGGTGTCAGAGTTTGTCAAGCCGCCCGAGGGCCTCTGACATGGCTTATCGACTGCTATTAATCAATAACAGCCGGGACCGACAGCTTAGCGTGCCCTCCGAAGCACAGAGCGATGGAAATCCGCACATAACTTAGAAAAGTCATTGGTGCAGAGCCTAGGATCGAACCCTTCAAAATTCGAAAATCACATTGGTTACATTTATTACATTGATGGTATAGGTTCTGCTAACGGATCTTGGCCGAGCTGAAGTTGGCCGTTACGATGCGCATAGACAAGTTACTTCATCAGAAGTCCACTGCTGGACGAAGACTCCCCGTTGAATATGGAGATTTCCCGTAATCAGCACGCTTGGCATTGATTGTTGGTCGCAGTATCGATGTTGAGTACTCAGGTGGATGCTGCTGTCGATCCCCTGGCGTAATCCCTTAGTCACCTTTTACAAAATCTACGGGAGTAGAGTGAGTTGGAGGAGTTATATTCTTAGGTGAAGCCCACCACGGCCAAGATCCATCGGAACTGTAACCTAAGTAATTATGAATAACATAAAAATCGTTCCAAGGCCAGTGTTAGGTAGCCTAGGTACATATAAATTACAGATAAACTACAAAATCATAAGTTCTCCAGCGAAATAAATTAAGTGACGGCGGCGATCAGCTGTTCTACGGAGCTATAGCCACGGAACTGGCAAAATATTCGCGTCGCACAAATTTTGCTCGGTAGTCGGCACGCGCGTTACATTTTTCCGTATTATTTTTAGAAAGGCGACGGACGGGAGTCGAGCAGCGCACACGCCGAGGCGCGCGCGGCCCGTGCACATTGGAGCCCTATGGAGCCCCCCGCGCTCACCGCCGGCCCCGCCGCGCCTGTGCGCGCCGCGCCCGGTGCCTCGGCCGACCTAGTGCTGCCGCTGCCCAAAGGCACGCAGCCCTTCACCTACCACTGGTGAGTCTTTTCCAAATTATTTTAACCATTTTGTTGCAACAAAAACGATGTGTCTGAGCGAAAGTGAGTCTTATTCCGTTGAGCTAGGGCGGGCGGGCGTCCGCCGCGCGCCGGGCGGTGGCGTTGTTTGTTTTTCACGTGTCGATGTATAAATACAGCATCAGGAAGCGCCCGGACTCAGGAGTTACTCGACACGCTAATGTTATTGTGAATCAGTCTCCTGGTGATGTGAAATTAACGGTAATGTTACTCGAAAAATGACCAAAGTCTCAGAGGGAATAGTGTCGTGTCCCTTATTGATTATAGTGTTATACAGTATCCTTGTACAATATTCCTATAATGTACCCTATCATTATCATCATCCACAGCCTGAATTCACCCACTGCTGAGTAGGTTTAGACCTCTCTTTGTCTGTGGTATTCCTTACGGTCCCATGCCAGTCTCATCCAGACTCGACCCGCGACGCATGCGATATCGTCTGCCCATCTAGCTGCTGGACGACCAACGTTCCTGTACCCAGTTCTTGGGCGCCATTCAGTTAGCGCCTTACTCCACCTATCGTCACCTCGTCTTGCCAGGTGTCCCGCCGAACTCCATTTTAGTTCCGTTATACGGTTCCCAACATCTTTGAGCTTCGTTTGACTTCGTATCCCGACCTTGGGAACACGGTCTATAAGCTTCATGCTAATGTACCCTGTACATGTAGGTAACTTACTTATATACCACGGAACGTTCGACTACCTAAATAATATACGTTCCTACACTTCCTATACTCTACCCAAATTTATAGGGAACTAGCAGCGCCCCGCGGTTTAACCCGCGTAAGTCTCGATCCCGTGGGAAAATCGGGATAAAAATGTGCCTATATGTTATTCCGGGAGTCCAGTTATCTCCATTCCATA
Source organism: Operophtera brumata (assembly GCA_932527175.1). Classification (NCBI taxonomy): domain Eukaryota; kingdom Metazoa; phylum Arthropoda; class Insecta; order Lepidoptera; family Geometridae; genus Operophtera; species Operophtera brumata. Next base: position 80,896,425 of record OW052239.1, on the reverse strand, counting down.
TTTCATCCAAATCCGTCCAGCCATTTCAGCGTGAAGAAGTAACAAACACACTCACACACAAACGTTCACTTCTATAATATTAGTGTGATATCCTACTGTCAGCTGTGTCTATATACGAGTAGTAATTATTGCGTTGTGTATCGGATTAGGTAGTTATTAGATGTTAGGTTAGGTACAATAATTTCACTTTACATAGATGCACAGTTTGTATGTCTACATAGATGATGTTACATAGATGTGCAGTTTTTGAATGCACTTTTTATTTATTATTTATTTATTTATAATACACAGGCAGCTCTCGGAGCTGATGCGTGTATATCTTAGTCCTTATCAGTGCACTTTAAATGTTTGTAAAGTCTATTTTTGAAAGAATTCAGTGAGGGGGCACTGATCACTGAGTCTGGTAGCCGGTCCCAAGTGCGCACGACGCGATTAGGCAATATGTGCATCCTCGGATTGCTGGTACTTGGCCCGCGTTGCAGCTTCAGCGAGTGTCCTCTGAGTCCTATATTATTGTTCATGGTATATACTGCATATGGGCGCAGTGCAATGCCACATAGGGTGCGTCCTAGGTGGACGTGACCTATGAGATAATGCACTGTTCATAGGCAGAGGTTACCGCTTAACATCAGGTGGGCCTCTTGCTTGTTCCGTCATCAAAGTAGTATAAAAAAAAAAAAAAATGTCTGTGATAAATCTGGTATACTGTAGTGGTTGTTTAGGATCTTGTAGGTCTCTATTAGGTCTCCACGCTCTCTACGTTGCTGAAGGGTAGTTAATTATTTATTCAAAATCGAGGCATTTTCCCATAGTGATAACAGAACAGATTTTTAAGAGATTAAATAGCTATATAATAGAAATATCATACTAAGATTTGTCTTCACTGCAGCTAGCTTACTTAGCCGAGTTAGTCGTGAGAAGCATTGGTACAATGCACGTATCCACTGTATTAACGTTGTACGTTTTTTGTCAATAAACTAAACTTAAAATGATGAATTATTAATGATCTCACCACTTTTCACGTTTGTTTACCGTACTTTGGCCTCTTTTCATAGAAGGATCCACTATCATAGGACCGATAGATAGATAGTTATATGAACACTTTAATGTTTTCTTTTTTTTTTGACGACTTCTTTGGCTCGGTTGGTGATGGTTCGCCTGAGACACAGGAGGTTGCGGGTTCGATTCCCGCCTCGGAACAAATGTTTGTGCGTTCTGCAGATATTTGTTATTTGTTCAGGGTGTTCTGGGTGTTTTCTGTGTATAATAAAAAATATCTATATAGGTAATGTATTATATTAAGTATATCAGTTATCTAGTACCCATGACACAAGCTCTGGCTTAGCTTGGGGCTAGATAATGTTGTGTGAACTTGTCCAGCATTATTTATTTATTTATTTTATTTTATTGTACACAACGAAAATGTAACAAAATAAACATAAATAATTAGTACAGTACAATGGGTGGCCTTATCGCTGAGAGCGATTTCTCCCAGGCAACCTTTATCATATGAATCTATCTTAGTGCAACCTACTGTGAAAAGAGGACCATTGAGGCTCTGCCTGCCCTTTCCGGGAAAAAGGCGAAAATAAATAAATAATATGGAACATTTAAATATTCTAAATATAAAACTTCTAAACTTATTTGATCCTGGACTAACAGACTACTCGTACCCTTCGACCAAAATAAATAAAAGCGGCCAAGTGCGAGTCGGACTCGCCCATGAAGGGTTCCGTAGCAGCAAGTAACATAATTTAGAAGTTCTTGTAGTTCGTTGTAACTTTGATCGATGTTTTAATAATAGTGTATTAAAAAAAACTACTTACTATATCTCGTTCAAACCAATTTTCAGTGAAATTTTACATGGTAATGTACATCATATTTTTTTTTAGTTTTATCAAACACACTTTTTACCACTTTGGAAGTGTCTCTCGCGCAAACTATTCAGTTTAGAAAAAATATATATTAGAAACCTCAATATCATTTTTGAAGACCTAACGTCATACCCATACCCCACACGTATGGGTATGATGAAAAAAGGTTTTTTGAGTTTCAGTTCTAAGTATGGGGAACCCCAAAAATTTATTGTGTTTTTTCTAGTTTTGTGTGAAAATCTTATTACGGTTCACAGAATACATCTACTTACTTACCAAGTTTCAACAGCATAGCTCTTATAGTTTCGGAAAAAAGTGGCTGTGACATACACGGACAGACAGACAGACATGACGAATCCATAAGGGTTCCGTAATTTTTGTTACGAAACCCTAAAAAGTACCTATAGAGTGCCTTAGGGAACGATAGTTTTGTAGCTTATAATCACTTAGAGCTTACTCAAATCGCTTCAGTCGGTCTTTGTGACACGTGTGTTGTAATGGTGATTCACGGACTTTTTGTATGGGTACTTGTACTATTATATATTCTGTGGTATGGGTAAGGCCCGTCCATATTATTTATTTGGCCGAAGCTCGACCTACATAAAAACTGCCTGTATTGTATGGCTGCTATATCCCACTAATATTATAAATGTCAAAGTTACAATGTTTGGATGTTTGTCACTCACGCCGAAACGGCTGAACTGATTTCAATGAAATTCGGTACACAAATAGACCAACAGAGCAAACCAACCTGTACCTGTACCTGGATTGACCTACAGGCTACTTTTTATCCTGGAAAAACGTGTGCGAAGCCGCGAACGGACACTAGGTTGCTACATGTAACCTTCCTAAATCTATAAATGGATGCCTCTCCCTAGCTTGAATTTTAAGGGGAAATTGAAAAAACTGCTAATTTTATTATTCAAAGTCAAAGTCAAAGTCAAAAGTATTTTATTCATTGAAATCACAAGGATCATTTTGAATCGTCTTAAAAAATAAATTTACATTTACTCCTGTTCCAACGCAACCAGACCTAGAAGAATCAGGCAACAAACACGGTCTGTTTTTCTTTTGATGATCCTTCTTACTACTAGGTGGGGAGCGCCTGTGTGGTGCCTCGAGAACAAGTTGAAGCTGATTCAAGGAACGAAGGAAAACCAAATTAAAAGCCTTAGTTAGGTAGGCAGTCAAAAGTAAGATGATAGAGAGAATCAGCAAAAGTTCATAAGGCAGCACACACTACGCTTGATATACTCATAAATAACACATCAGTAATAAATTATATGCAGGTACAGACATTGCAAATTGTCAAATTAGGTGTCGAGGGGCAGAGCGACATCAGGCCACGCGGCTTTATCATTAACATAGTCATGTAGTGTGTAATACGCTTTCTTAATTAAATTATTCTTTATGTAAGATTTAAATCTTCGAATCTAAAGTTTAGAAGCACTTTCTGGAAGTTTATTATAGAACCGAACATAATTCCCCATAAAAGACCCACTTACTTTTTTTTATCTAAATTTGGGAATACTCAGTTTATTTTTATTTCTCGTGTTAAAACAATGCACGTCACTTTTTTTCATAAATCTATCTAAGTGTTTATGTGTATATAATAAGGTTTCGTAGATGTATTGCGATATTACCGTGAGAATATAATTTCCTTAAAACGCTCCCTCAAGGAGTCACGTGGCTTCATTTTATAAATGGCACGTATTGCCCGTTTTTGTAAAACAAATATTGCTTGGTTGTCTGCTGCTTTCCCCCACAGAATGATGCCATATGACATAACACTATGGAAGTAGCCAAAATAAACTAGCCTAGCTGTAGCTTCATCAGTAAGCTGCCTTATCGTACGAACTGCATATGCAGCGGAACTAAGTCTACCCGCAAGTGCCTCAATTTGTGGTCCCCACTGCAAACTTGCATCAATATTAAGTCCTAAGAAAACAGTAGAGTTCACAAGATTGAGTGTCTTGCCATTTACTTTAATATTAGTTGGGTAATGTTTTACATTTGGCAAAGTGAATTTAATGCATTTAGTTTTTTTAGCATTAAGCAACAGATTATTTACAGTGAACCAATCAAGAACTCGCGATAGTGATTTATTTACATCATCGTAATTAGCTTTTGACCTATCAACTTTGAAAATTAAAGACGTATCGTCAGCAAATAAAACTATATCACATATGTCTTTTACATAAAAAGGGAGATCGTTAATGTATACTAAAAATAGAAATGGGCCTAGTATTGAACCCTGGGGCACTCCCATAACAATAGACGATCCTGAAGACCTTTCACCACCAACGTCAACTTTTTGTACTCTATTGGATAAGTAAGAATTTACAAGGTTAATTGCCTGATTTTGGATGCCATAATGTTTTAACTTCAAAATTAGAGTAGCATGACTCACGCAGTCGAATGCTTTGGATAGGTCGCAGAATACTCCGATCGCGTCTTGCGAGTTTTCCCATGCTTGAAATATGTGTTCCAAAAGCATGGTACCAGCATCAGCTGTTGATCGACCCTTGGTAAATCCAAATTGATGACTATGAAGTAGTCTTTGGAAGTTAAAGTGTGACAATAATTGAGTAACAATAAGTTTTTCAAAGATTTTACTTAACGCGGGCAATATAGAAATTGGCCTATAATTAGCTGGATCTTTTGCATTTCCAGACTTGAACAAAGGAATTAATTTACTATGTTTCATAAGATCTGGAAAGATTCCGTCGTCAACACATCTATTAAAAATGTAGGCTAAGCATGGAGCAATATCAATAATTATAATACCTAACACCTTTGTGGATATTCCCCAAAGATCTTCAGTATTTTTAATATTATGTGACTTAAATGTCTTAACAATACTATCGGCATTTACGTATCTAAAGCTAAACGCGATCTCACATTTAGCAACACTTAGTTCCAATAAAGTAGATGCTCCAGAGGCAGATGATTGTAATGACTGGGTTACAATAACTGGTATATTAGAGAAAAAATTGTCAAAGGCATTCGCGACATCAATCTTTTTTGTCAATATTGTATTGTTTATGTTTAATTTGATCTCCTTATTGCGTGGCTTAGATTTACCTGTTTCATTATTAATTAATTTCCAAGTTGCCTTAATTTTATTCGATGATTTTTCTATTTTTTTTCTCAAATGATTTAGCTGCACGGCAAACATTTTAAAAGTATTTGAATAGTTCTTTATATACAAAATAAACTTTGGGTCATGCAACATTGATTCCCTAGCCGCATAGAGATCATATAATTTATTCCTACTTCTATAGAGACCTACTCACGAGAACAGAACTAACTAAATTATGATATCCCACTAACATAAAATGTCAAAGTTACGATGTTTGTATGTTTGGGTGTTTGCATGTTTGTTACTCAATAACTCCGAAACGGCTAAACTAATTTCGGTGAAATTTGGTACATAGATAGATTATCACCTGGAATGAACTATGGCTACTTTTATATTGGTAAAACGCGAGTGAAGCCGCGAGCGGACACTAGGTTGCTATACGTAACCTTCCTAAATCTATAATTAGATGTCCCTAGCTTGAATTTTAAGGTTTTTTTTTAAATATATTACTCTAGTAATATATAAATAATGCTGGACAGTTCACACAACATTATCTAGCCCCAAGCTAAGCATAGCTTGTGTTGTGTGTACTAGATTACTGATATAGGTACTTAATACAATATATTACATAGATAGATATTTTTTATTATACATAGAAAATACCCAGAACACCCTGAACAAATATCTGCGATCGCACAAATGTTTGTTCCGAGGCGGGAATCGAACCCGCAACCTCCTGCGTCGCAGGCTAAGCTTCGCCCGCCGTGCCACAGAGCGCCACATGAAAGTAATTTATTACAATATACCCGGATTTGTTGGTAAGATTTGTCCTGGCTGTGTTATTACTGGAAGAAAGCGTTATCCAAGTCAGTCGTGGGAAGCAATAGCGGCGATGGGCTCACCACTTGTCACGTCTATATTACACGAGGGTGCAACCCACTGTAAAAAGAGGCCCATTGAGGCTCTGCCTACCCCTTCCGGGAAAAAGGCATGTTTATGTATGTATGTATGTTATTACAATCTATTCAACCTAAACGCGAGTGAAACCGCGCGGGAACTGTAACATTTCAATGCAGTTTTGATTTAGGTTATTTCTGGAGGCAGATTTATTACTTATATAGTTTCCTACACTGGTATACAGGCCGTCCCAAGACTATGCGACATGAAAAATAAAAAACCTTAAGTACCTTAAATATTGATGATAATATATTTTGCTGAAATTATATGAAAAGATATTAGTAATACTGCATTCAAAGATTCGATAATTCTAAAGATTACATGCTTCGTCTGGAAATCGAACAGAAATACTTGAAAAATTTAAATTTAAATTTTACGTTATTCCTTTGTTTTACGATACTATGTTACTCAAGAGGTTTTTAACCATTCTTTCAATTGGCATTATATAAACACGAAGTGTTTTTTTTTTCACATTTAAGTCGGTTCGATACCCAGAAGCAAGTAATTTTTAGAAAATCTTTTATATCACTATTACTAAATTTTAAAAATAAAATAAGGTGTCCTGTCCGCAAAATATCACATCTACAATATTTAAGGTACTTTCCCTTCATGTCGCATAGTTTTAGTACGCCCTGTATTTACTAAGTCTCTTAGATTTTAGTCTATTAGAAAGGGCTCCTGATAATCGGCTATTGCTGCCTGCGCTGATTAACTAAGAGGAATCTTGTTATGAACAAAGTACGCGAGAGCTTAGGAAAATAAGCTTTTAGTTGTAAAATATCTCGTTCAAAACAAGCTTTAATGATATAACTTTTGAAACTATCATTTAGTAGTAGTAGAGCTTTTTTGTGAAAGAGTTCGTTCGGGGAAGTACTACCACTATACCTATTTCTGCCGCAAAGCAGTAGTGCTCGCATTGCTGTGTACCGGTTTGAAGGGTAAGGGTGCCGGTGAAATTACAGGCACATGAGATTTTTCATCTTTATGTCTCAGGGTGGCGGGAGCAGTGCAATGCCACATAGGGTGCATCCTAGGTGGACGTGACCTATGTGGTATTACACTGTTCATAGGCATAGGTTACCGCTCAACATCAGGTGGGCCACCTGCTTGGTCCGTCATTCCAAGTAGTATAAAAAAACTACTTGTTTTATGTTAGTATACATTAGTCATTGCAGTAGTATGAAAAAAAAAAAAAAAAACTTTGGCTCTATTATCGCCTTAAAGTGCCTGGAATGTTTTTAGAATGTGAGTTCTCTAGATAATGCAGAAATACGATTCGAATAGCTCTGTAATTAAATTCCTACCTACTCAGTTAGACCTTTTGTTATTTTGCACCATCTTTAGAAAACGCCGCGTCGTGGATAGTCTTAACCTTTTAATTGCTTGCCGCGTTAACTAACATCTTAATTTAAAACAGATAAATTGAGATTATGTGTCTGCCAAGATTTACCTTTTACTAACCAAAAATAAATATGAGCATCAAGAATTCCGCCTCGGATGAGTTAAACTAGCGCCATCTATCCGATCGTCGACACATCAGTTACTTTAGAATTACTACCATCTGTTAATTCGATGGTGAACTAAACAGAGCTTTCATTCCTGATATTGGGTTTTTGAATCTTAGTAGTTCTCGTTTGGCTCATAGCCGGCCTAGACATTCTATTTTAAATGTTTTGTTCGATATCCTACTTAGATATATAATAAACTAGCTGCGCCCGCGACATCGTCCGCGCGGTAGGTACATACAATCATATATAAATAAATAAATAAATAAATAATGCAGGACAGTTCACACAACATTATCTAGCCGCAAGCTAAGCAGAGCTTGTGTTATGGGTACCAGATAACTGATATACTTAATACAATACATTACATAGATAGATGGTAGGTACCTACATAGAAAATACCCAGAACAATTATCTGAAATTGTTTTAATCCCTAAAACTCTCGTTTAAAACGGTTGAGTCGTTTTGGAGCCTATTCGTGACAAATTTGCAGACAGACAAAAATTCTAAAAACGGTCATTTATGATTAGGCATTGTTTAAATAGTTGTTTTCACTTATATACCATATTATTACCACGACCTCTGTGGCGCGGCGGGCAAAGCTTGGCCTTCGACGCAGGAGGTTACGGGTTCGATTCCCGCCTCGGAACAAATATTTGTGTGATCGCAGATATTTGTTCAGGGTTTTCTGGGTATTTTCTATGTATAATAAAATATCTATCTATGTATAATATTATATTAAGTATATCAGTTATCTAGTACCCATAACACAAGCTCTGCTTAGCTTGGGGCTAGATAATGTTGTGTGAACTGTCCAGCATTATTTATTTATTTATTTATTTATTTATTAAGAAATCACAGACAGACACTTATTTAATTATATTCTACTATAATGTTATAGGTAGATCTACCCAATCTAGAATCTAGAATCTTTGGATATTTGGATGTTTAGATACCTACTCAAACACACCGTAACGACTAAATTCGATAAAATTTGTTACTGACGCGGCTAAATATGGCCTATATTGAGTTATTGGCTACATTTCATCCAAGTAAGACGTGAGCGAAGCCGCGAACGCACACTAGTTGCACATCCATAATGAAAGCTTGAACCAATCTAAATTTCAGTCAACTTTAATTATTAGTACGTTGCCATCACTGGCAACGTTTTCCTTAAGCATTAAAAAATTGGAACAATCGACGTTATTTGCGTCGATTGATACCACTATGATGAAACAGATCGCGCAATGGGCGCGTAGCGTAAACACGGGGCGCGCAACGCTAGTACGAAAATAGGCGTCGCGCGCGCAGTCCGCGTCCAACCCTCGCGTGCTAGCATGAGCTCCCGTCATGGGCAGCAACTGCTGCAAAGGAGACGCCGCTAGGCCCGTCCGGTCCACATCATCCATTTACTCCAGGTACATCTACCTCGCCATTCTCGTCGCGCAGGAGTTACTCTCTGTGCCCTGGATCCTCAGAACCTTCGTATCTCAATCATCTCTTTTGTACGTAGTGCTGTGGAAGTGCAGTGTATAGTGTTGGATTATGTAATGTGTGTTTACGTGCTTGGTGGAGAACTCGGACCGACTCCTGGCCACTGCAGGGTACATGTGACTCACTGCAAGGCTTTATGGGATGTTTAATGTTTAGACTGTGCTAAAATGGAACCTATTCAATCGCTCCATAGGACGCGTCGTCTCCAAATACTTGCATGAATGTATGAAATACGGTTCGCGATGGATCAATGGAAAAATCAATCAAAAAAATCAGAAAACTCTGTCAGATCAGCTTGCGCAATATTAATTTATGTTTCTGAACGTTTTTCCATTCGATTTTTAAGTAAAAAGTCCATAATTTTGATGTCTTCTTTAACAAATATTTCTATTTTGATCCATCTCTCCTATAATATTGTCCTTGCTGTGCGTTACTATTTTAATTCAATATAAGTTGAAATATTTGTTTTTTTTTTATACTTCTTGGTTTTTCGGGTCAAGCAGATGGCCGACCTGATGTTAAGTGGTACCCTCTGCCTATGAACAGTGCATTACCTCATAGGTAACTAAAGCGTTTAGTATTATTTTATCTGTGCTAAAGCTAAACATCAGCTCTTCAGAAATCACTGGAATTGAAGTAAGTCGATGGTTGAGGACAGTTCTTCAAACATCATTGGTAATTACAGTACTGACGAATAATCTTGGTCGAGCAGTTGGCCGTTCAAATATGCGCAATAACGGCTAACTTCTCGGTCAACGTCCATAGGCAGAACTGTATTAGCTTGTAATAGTCCACGGTTGGGCATAATTATTTAGTATGCGTCAAACGTCGCACATAGGAAATACTACCGATTGGCGAAAATTGAAATAAATTTAACAAACTAGTGTAGCGTTTTATACCGGAGAAAAAGTAGCCTATAGCTCAATGCAGATCATAATATATCTCTGTGTACAAATTTTCATCGAAATCGGTTCAGCCGTTTCGGCGTGATTGAGTAACAAACATACAAACATCCAAACTATCTTATTTATGATATTAATAATGGAATAATTCGGAAAATAACAACAGTCACAATACACAGGTACATATATAGTTTCCCACAAAAAAAGGTAATTTTGTAGGGATCAGGAACTACGAGTACGATGGAACCACAAAATTTAGACTCGTTAATATACCTACCTACACTAAGACATAGCCTTTCATCAAGGGCGTAGCCAGGATTGTATTTAGGAGGGGGGGAGGGCAGCCAAAGAAAACCCTAGATTATATTGATTTGATCATTGTTTATAATATATGAGTTTCACATGAGCAGTGGAAGTAGTAACTAAAAAAAAAAACTTTATTACTTGATGATCTATCTGCGAGGCTTTTCACAAAATATAAGCCTCGCAAGCTATGAAGCTAGTCAGAATTATAGTTTACCAGCGAACGACCGGTCCTCTTGGGGGGGCTGCCCCTCCTTGCCCGTACCTTGCCCATGATTCCATTCAAACTAATCTTCAAAAATGTTTACTGTGGTTTACTGTATCTCAACTAAAATTGCCGCTCGCCGCTAAACTATGATTTATCACAGATGTTATATTTTAGGCAATCCAAGAAAACACACAACAAATCATAGTATTTTTATAACCGGCCGCCATCACACTAACCTTGTCTCAATATTATGTAGGTCGGTTGATACTTTAGCGGAATTATCGTATGCGATCTTGAAAAACATAATTTAAATATAAACGCCATACAATTATGCAGTAAATAATAAATAAAATAATAAATAAATAATGCTGGACAGTTCACACAATATTATCTAGCTCCAAGCTAAGCAGAGCTTGTGTTATGGGTTGTGTTATAACTGGTATACTTAATACAATACATTACATAGATATTTTTTATTAAACATAGAAAATACCCAGAACACTCTGAACAAATATCTGCAGCTCGTATTAATATTTGTTCTGAGGCGGAAATCGAACCCGCTCCTGCGTCGCAGGCGAACCTTTAGTAAAACGGCTACCATTTTACTTAAAAATTCTTTGGCTGTGACTTTGACGACTTGGAAGGATTGTAACGTTGCAAATTAATTTGAAAATACAATAATTATACTTGAAAATGGCAAACACACAAATCGTGCGAAGAAAATAAAAAAAATAAAAAAACGGCGAGTGTCGGCTTTTTAGGGTTCCGTGGTCAAAGACAAGGAACCCTTATGGATTCGTCATGTCTGTCTGTCTATGTCACAGCCTTTTTTTTCCGAAATTATAAGAGCTATACTGTTGAAACTTGGTAGGTAGATGTATTCTGTGAACCGCATTAAGATTTTTGCACACTCATTAAAAAAAACCCAATTATTTTTGGGGTTCCCCATACTTAGAACTGAAACTCAAAAAAAAAAAAACATCAGGCCTATACGTGTGGTTTATTTGTGGATAGGTCTTCAAAAATGATATTGAGGTTTCTAATATCATTATTTTCTAAACTGAATAGTTTGCGCGAGAGACACTTCCAAAGTGGTAAAAAGTGTGTCCCCCCCCCATAACTTCTAAAATAAGAGAACGATAAAACTAAAAAAAAAAAATATTGTACATTACTATGTAAACTTTCACTCAAAATTGGTTTGAACGAGATCTAATAAGTAGTTTTTTTTAATACGTCATTAATCGTAATCCATCCAAGAACTTTTATATTATGTTACTTGCTGCTACGGAACCCTTCATGGGCGAGTCCGACACGCACTTGACCGCTTTTTTTTACTTGCCTGTGACTTTGACGACTTGGCAGGAGTTATAAAATATATTGAAAATACAATAGGTAAAAATTTTGGGTAGAGTCCGTGCCACGACTGAAGTCCGACGGCCTTTTGAGGAACTAACGGATAACAGAGATTTTCGCTTTTACACTTTTGCGCATAGAAACTAGCGCTCCAGTCACCGGACTACAGGCGTGGTGCGGACTCTAGGTATTTGAAAATGGCAAATTCACAAGCCGGGCAACGACAACTATATTTTAAACACACTCGGCCCGCTAAAGTTGGTCAAATGGTATGTGATTTTATACATTAGTTTGAGCGTTACGTGTCCCGTGATGTTTTTCGTGCAAGAATGGAACCCTAATTTGGTGTAATCGGGACACTGCAGTGTCGATCCGGTTCGATGCACATTGGCGCATCTCCAGGCCTGTCGCAACTAACAGTGCACGGTTGTAAATTAATGTATATCGAACTTTACACCTAGCCGGACTTTCGCTGTAGAATACATGGTGTCCCAGAATAATGTGCTATACAAAAAGAGGCTAATACTGCACAAAAGAGAGCATGACTTTTAGTATAAATAACAATAAACGTCTTTTTCCCTCAAGGGGCGTCAGATCCTCAATGGGGGTTTCATTAATCGCAGGAATAAAGTCGCAGTATTACTATAAATAATAATAAACAATAAATAATAAATAATGCTGGACACTTCAAACAACATTATCTAGCCCCAAGCTAAGCACAGCTTGTGTTATGGGTACTAGATAACTGATATACTTAATACAATATATTACATAGATAGTCATTTTTTATTATACATAGAAAATACCCAGAACACGAACAGTAATGCATTGCTATAGGCAGAGGTTACTGGGCCATCAATCAGATTCCGTAGTTCAAATCATTTAAAAGACATGTATAAAGTCTAAAAAAAGTTGCTAAATCTTAGTTACGTGTATAGTCTCGATGTACATCATAATCTCGGTACGTAGATTAAAATAATTTCAGCAAACGGTGCCAAGTGTAACAAAATCGTACGTTGTCGTAGTTTTGTTGCGTTTTGTCGTTGTTGTTATGTCTTTTTGATATTTACGTGGGAGTAAGAACTGGCAAAAAGGGGGTTGAAATCTGCCATTTTTTAAAGAAACGTCGTCATTTTTATTTTATTGCATTTTAATGTGTTTTTTCGAGTTATTTCGCGTAATTTTAGTGGCATTTTAACCGGTGTAACTTGGATAAATGGCACATGTGTGATGTAGTGAAATTTGAGTGTATGGCGAGTCTTTTCGAAATGGTTGATTTTTTCCTGTAAAAACTCAGTTTTTCAGCCACAATTTAAACTGGGTTAGGACTAGACGGAGACTCTTGACGACTTGACTATAAAACTATAATAATTATATCACTTGACATTGGCTAAATTGTTGCAAATAATGCACAGAAGCCATTACCTAAGATAAGAAGAAGAACTGGCAAAACATCCACTACAGTCAGAGACGAAATTTAAACATTTCTAAGCGTGGAACCTACGTAGAGGCACGACCTCTACACCATAGCCTCTACGCCGTAGCCTCTACACCTCTACGCCGTAGCCTTCGTGATGATTTTAGGTGTGTTAATTTTTCGCTCGCGATTTAGTCGCAGGCAAATCCCACTAATATCATAAATGTCAAAGTATCGATGTTTGGATGTTTGAATGTTTGTTACTCAATCACACCGAAACGGCTGAATCGATTTCTTTGAAATTTAGTATACCTATAAATTATGACCTGGATTGAGCTAAACAGTGGTTCCCAAACTTATTTTGTCTACTGCCCAATGTGAGAATAAATTATTTTTTGCGCCCCCATTGTTATTTTAAGCGCCCCTATTTTTTCACCTACCTAATAAAAACCACAATAACTTGAAATTAAACATGCACAAATCGGGTTATTTAACAAAAACTTGTTAAAACATGATTGCCCGCGGTCTATTATCTACGAAAATGACCTATCTAGGAATACTAATAACTTTTAGAATGCGAAAGTGTCTGATTTGAAGCCCCTATTTTTTTTCTGGGTCTCTTACCGCCCCTTTTTAAGCCTGCAGCGCCCACAAGGGGGCGTTATCGCCCACTTTGGGAACCCCTGAGCTAAAGGCTTCTTTTAACCCTGGTAAAACGCGGGCGAAGCCGACCGCGGACACTAGTGTTTAATGCGTTTCTAACACAACGTAAATACGTAAACGTCCCTTTATAATAACACTAGCGACTCGTCTCGGCTTCGCACGGGTAGTTTCAGATGGAAAACAGCCCCCCCCTCGTATCCCCCCCCCCTGGTAGCCTATGTCACTCAGGGTGAACGTAGCTTTCCAATGGTGAAAGAATTTTTTAAATCGGCCCAGTACTTTTTGAGCCTATTCATTACAAACATACAAACATACAAAAATAGGTACAAATCTTTCCTCTTTATAATATTAGCATAGATAAAATAAGTAGTTTTTTTTATATGTACTACTTGGAATGACGGACCAGGCACGTGGCCCACCTGATGTTAAACGGTAACCTCTGCCTATGAACAGTGCATTATCACATAGGTCACGTCCACCTAGGACGCACCCTATGTGGCATTGTACTGCACCCGCCACCCTGAGGCATAAAGATGAAAAGTCTCATGTGCCTGTAATTTCACCGGCAACCATACCCTTCAAACCGGAACACAGCAATGCGATAACTACTGCTTTGTACTCTACTACTAATGAACACTACTCCAACATACATACATACATAGACACACGCCTTTTTCCCCGAAAGGTTAGGCAGAGCCTTAATGGGCCTCTTTTCACAGTGGGTTGCACCATCGTGGAATATAGGCGTGATGTGGTGAGCTCATCGCCGCCATTGCTTCCCACGACTGACTCGGCTAACGCTTTCTTCCAGTAATAACACATTCCATAATAAGCTGGCAGCCAGAACAAATCTTATACCAACGAAACTTATCAACAAGTCCGGGTAATCCCTTAGTCGGCTTTTACGAAATCCAGGGGAGTAGACGGAGGGGTCTATTCTGAGGCCGGACAAACCACAGATACACTACTCCAAGATAACATAAAATTCTCACCCACAGCGTTTATTCATGAAACCATAGAGAGGATACACTAGTTAGCATAAAAATGTGGACACACCGTGCACAATATAGGTTACAGAAACATATAGGGCACCAAACGGTGCATGGTGACCAAGAATGAACCATTGTTACGAGACAAGACGAAGCTTCTCCATTGCATCCTGTCCTGAGCTATGTGCATGTATTATCGTAAACTTACACTATTCAATCCAGAAATAATTCCTGACGGTCGAATCTGGAGCACCGTGCCGATGCATCCTCAAAATTATTATCATACTATTTGTTGCAGAGACTTTTCCTAAATCAGTAATTTTGTGATATTTCTGCTTGTCATTTTTGGCCAAGAAGTTGAGACTATGACATGCATTTTGTGGACTGTGACATTATCAGCAAGATAGACCTACACTAGGTTTTTCGAAATCTACACTAATATTATACAGAGGAAAGATTTGTATTTTTGTGTCTGTATGTTTATAATGAATAATCAGTTGAGCTACCTTTAGATCGCGGTCTTCAGGTAGCACAACTGTTTCATATGTATTTTGTACATACCTTGTATTATTATTTCTGTAAATAAATGTATTTTATGAATAAACTAAAAAACTCCTGTGCTGATTTCAAAAATTCTTTCACCATTGGAAAGCTACATTCACCCGGAGTGACATAGGCTACCAGGGGGGGGGGGATACGGGGGGGCTGTTTTTCATCCTGAAACTACCCGTGCGAAGCCGGGAAGTCGTCAATAAAAATACACGCAAAAAGTGGTCACCCAATACTCAATATATTTATTAATTTCACATGGCACAGCACATTTCACCCATCCCTCCCCCCAGATCCCCCAGATCCCCCCAAGATCACCCCCCCGCAGATCATTGCTTAACCGAAACTGAAATAAGATTTTGTGAAAAATGAAATTTTCAATAAAAGCTTTTATAAAATGTACATGTGACTGATGATTATACTAATACTATTATCGAGGAGTTCCGTTTTCTACCTTCCGTCTCCATCATCAGATCAGCTCGCTGTCACCATAATATTGTATTGTCATCGGAACTTGACAGATATGCAAAATTTCAGCTTAACCAAACGAAGCTAAATGGTTCAAAATTCAGTTGCAAGATTTGACGGACACATACATTGCAAGTTAAATAAAAGCTTACAAAAATGCGTTTTAGGGACCAGACCTAGCATATTGCTTGTAACATTTTAAGTACTGAATAAAAGAAAGCGTGTACAATAAAAAATATTTGGACTTGCCTCTGACTATCCCTAGTAGGATCAGCTCACGGATCTGAAACAGATAATCGAAGTACGTACCCGACTCTATGAAACAACTTGTTTTTTTTTCTCAAACCCATTGAATTTAAATAAATAAATAATGCTGGACATTTTACACAACATTATCTAGCCCCAACCTAAGCAGAGCTTGTGTTATGGGTACTGGACAACTGATATACTTAATACAATATATTACATAGATAGATATGTTTTATTATGAATAGAAAATATCTGCAAATCGCACAAATATTTGTTCCTAGGCGGGAATCGAACCAGCAACCTCCTGCGTCGCAGGCGAACGTTTACCAGCTGCGCCACAGAGGTCGTCAATGCAATGCATTTAATGGCTTTTGTATTTAGATGATGCCAATAAATCACTCGCTCATAAGCTATTCCCTATTCAGAGATCTACAGAGATTCATGATCTATTCGGGGCGGGTTCACCGACCTTTTAATATTCAATCGTTTCTGTCCCATATTTGGGCAGATAGCTGGGCTGCAATCACTTTTGACTAACACTCGTATTTATAGACAAGTCAAAGTAATTACTTAACCAAAAGTAATTAATTGAGCAACTATTTTTATTTCATAGTTAAGAAATCGGTCGAAGTAAGAACTGTCAAAAGTTAGAATTCTTAATCAAGTAATGGTAACCACTTTCGTTACTTAAGCAACGCTTATTACTCGGTTCGGAGCTTTTTGACAGTGTTTAGTAAGTAACGTGCATTACTCAACTATAGAATAAAATTTTGTACTGAAGAATTCTAGCTTCAAGTAATGACTTCATTAAGAAATTACTTAGCAACAAGTAATTACTTGTTTATAAATATGAGTGTATGTCACGGAGTGCACGGGAACTTTTGACTAAGCCAGAGTTTCATAAGATAATATAAGAAGGTAACGAAAGTCTCTGCAAAGTAAAAAACATCACGTACTGCCAAATAGGAGTTTTTTTTTTTTTTTTTTTTTTTTTTTAGTTTTTATTTGGAGTTTTGACGACCTCTGTGGCGCGGCTGGCGATGGTTCGCCTGCGTCGCAGGAGGTTGCGGGTTCGATTCCCGCCTCGGAAAAAATATTTGTGCGATCTGCAGATATTTGTTCAGGGTGTTCTGGGTGTTTTGTATGTGTAATAAAAATATCTATCTATGTAATGTATTGTATTAAGTATATCAGTTAACTAGTACCCATAACACAAGCTCTGGCTTAGCTTGGGGCTAGATAATGTTGTGTAAACTTGTCCAGCATTATTTATTATTATTATTATTTTTTTTTATTTGAATATCTCGTAAAGGAGAGTAAGTTTTACAAAATTTCTAGAGACGGCCCTCAATGATAAATATATGGATGAAAAAACCTACTCACCATAATTCCCAGTAATTTATATCGCTGCTAGTACCGTCGACTGGCGCCGTAGTAACTATGCTGTAATCTTTTTCGGGGTGAATTGAGGGGTGACATGAACCTAACCGACGTAAGCTTTCTGCGGCGCGATTTACCGGCCGATTTTGATGATATTTGGCAGAAACATTCGGTACTAAATTCTAAATAAGAATTTCGAATATGAACAAAATGGGTCAAAAGGTTTTCAAGATATAGAACATAAAAGTAGGTACCCACCCGACTTAAAAATCCTCGTAAAGGCGTCGGTTTACGTTTCCTTTGTACTAGTCGAATATTATTCTAGCTCTGTGGACGACCTCTGTAGCGCGTCGGGAGAGTAGCCGGCTGTGATGCGAGAGGTTGCGGGTTCCATTCCTGCTGCGGGAAAAATGTTTGTATGATTTGCAAATATTGGTTTCCAGGTCTAGGTGTTATGGTACCATGGTACTCGTAACCCACGATACAGGGAATCCTAGTGTGGGATCAGGACTGTTGGGTGTTTGTTGGGTGGGTGTATTATCGTTATTATTATAAAGTTTTTTTTATACTACTTGAATGACGGAACAAGCTGATGACCCACCTGATGTTAAGCGGTAACCTCTGCCTATGAACAGTGCATTACCTTATAGGTCACGTCAACCTAGGACGCACCCTATGTGGCATTGCACTGCGCCCGCCACCCTGAGACATATAGATGAAAAGTCTCATGTGCCTGTAATTTCACCGGCACCCTTATCCTCCAAACCAGAACACAGCAATGCGAGCACTACTGCTTTGCGACAGAAATAGGTATGTTGGTAATACTTCCCCGGACGAACTCTTTCACAAAAAAGCTCTACTACTACTTTTGTACAATTGTACATATCTCGTGAGGTTTTATTACGCTAGTATTTGGAACAGATAATTATGAATATCTATGATATGATGTTTGAATAGAAAATTATGTTAAAAACTAATAAAAAAACTTAAGATGATGTTTGAATGTAACTGAAAGTTTGTGTTCGCAGAACTGTTAGTGTATATAACTTTTGAAACTATCATGGTTATGTGCATAATTTTCACTAGAAACGGGATATTTACCATGATTTTTGAGTTTTATATGTTCCCGATATTTCGGCACAGTTGCATGCGCCATGATCACGGGAGAACTGACTAAAGTCTTTGCGAGTAGATGTTATTGGCAGATATATCGATCTACCCTCTTTCTCACTCTTTTATTACGAACGGTACCACTACCATCGGTTTCATTGTCACAATTCACACCAACTCGACACACAACACTAACGGTGTCCGGACGCGTAGCAGGTACCACACCAGGTACCAGGTACCAGGTGTTAGTGTATAGTTTGTAAAAGTAGTTTAAACGTATTTTTAAACCCGTGCGAAGTGGCTTCTACTGACGCACTTTCAAATGCATGCCCTTGTGTGTGAGTCTCTAATATCCCCTCCAAAAATAAATTCTCGTTGCACTGGCAAATGTAAGATGGTACTTTGAAATTAGCCTCTCAAGCAGCGAATGAATCGCCAACGGTTTTAGGAATCCGGTTAAAATTAGATAAAACCTTTTATTTTGGGAAAGTAACATCTGTTTACACAATAATTAATTGAATAGATTTAATTACTTGTGATTTATTTAACACTACTTAGGGGCGTCCATGCTGAAAAGCAAAACAATCGCATTACTGATGTCTAAGGATAAGATTTTAATAATAAACTAGAATTAAGATTTGTTTAAAAATTGAAAAAAAAAAAAGAAAAGAAATTGTATTTGAGGGGCGACCATAAATTAAGTAAGGTGTTTTTTAAAATTTTCCGTTCCTCTTTCCCCCCCTGGTGAGATGTCGTGAGATTTTATTCAACCCCCTCCCCCATCCCCCAATCTCACGTGAGATTTTTCAAAATGTGGGTTTCTTACGTAAACGCGTTGGTTGTTAGTTAGTAAATGTATAACGTCGAAGTATGAATGAAATTATTTTCTTCGAACGAATTAGTGAATGATCTTAATCGTATTACGATTACGCTTAAGATTAAATCTTAAGCATGTACAATCTGGATTAAATGGACCAAAATAGTTTTTTTTTTGATTCAATCAGAAAAAAAAATACGTGATATTTGCCGAGACCCCTATCTAATCTTACGTTGGAGAGAGGGGGCTCTCTCCAACGTAAGATTAGATGAGATTTGACTCGACCCCCTCCCCCCCGTTGTGTAAAAATCCTAATGCGGTTCACAGAATACATCAACCTACCAAGTTTCAACAGTATAGCTCTTATTGTTTCGGAAAAAAAGGCTGTGACATACACGGACAGACAGACAGACAGACAGACAGACAGACATGAATCTATAGGTCTTTGACTACGGAACCCTAAAAATGGCCATTTATGGCACACCTCTATAGTTTGAGTTGTTAAGGTGGGATATGCCGCAAAATCACCAATTTTTAATAACTGCTTTTTCCGTTTTTCGTGCGGCG
Source organism: Operophtera brumata (assembly GCA_932527175.1). Classification (NCBI taxonomy): domain Eukaryota; kingdom Metazoa; phylum Arthropoda; class Insecta; order Lepidoptera; family Geometridae; genus Operophtera; species Operophtera brumata. The sequence continues at coordinate 80,876,538 of OW052239.1, read as the reverse complement.
CGAGGCGTATTTTTTTTGTATACAGATTTCTGCCTGGGGTTGGCGCAACTTTTTTTTTTTTTTTTTTTTTTTTTTTTTTTATACTACTGAATGACGGAACAAGCAGATGGCCCACCTGATGTTAAGCGGTAACCTCTGCCTACGAACAGTGCATTACCTCATAGGACAAGTTCACCTAGGACGCACCCTATGTGGCATTGCAATGCGCCCGCCACCCTGAGACATAAAGATGAAAAGTCTCATGTGCCTGTAATTTCACCGTCAACCTTACCCTTCAAACCGGAACACAGCAATGCGAGCACTACTGCTTTGCGGCAGAAATAGGTATGGTGGTAGTACTTCCCCGGACGAACTCTTTCACAAAAAAGCTCTACTACTACTATTAAGTTAATCATTACAGATAGAAAGTCATTATTGGAACCAGGGTATAGGTACATCCGATCGGAACGGGCTGGCTGGGCCGTGCGTCGTCGCGCAACTCTGCTATTTCGGTCCGCGTTCGCAAAACGTTGCAACATGGACTCAAGGTCACGTGCGATTCCAAGTTTTTGACAGCGACAAGGGAGGCCGAGTTAAAGCTATATGTGAAAATATTGAATGGGCGGAGTCTAGCAAGAAAACAATAACTTCAAGAAAGTGATAGCGCTTACTCACTGGAACTCGGGAAGAGATGAGGTATAGATTTGTGCCGCTCAGAAGTAAAAAACGTAAGCGACAAATGATAAAACATAGTTTAGCTTTAAAAGTAGCAAATATTAATATAAATCCTTTTCAATTAATCTAAGTGCTGTGATTATCTACTGAATGGTATAAAAACGAATCGCCAAGTAGGGACCTAAACGGGGTTTTATTCAATATTTTGTACTGACACAGATTGACAACTGTTACAAATTTATTTTTGTGGTCTATCTCGTTTTGGTGTGAGATGGGACCAGCTAGATCAATTTTTCGCCCCCAAAATCCCATATTACAAATTTTCAACGAAATCGTTAGAGCCGTTTTCGAGAACGAGTACAATATAGAAAAATCCTTGCTCGTTTAATTGTATAAGATTTAATGATTCTGTCTGAGGTTGACGCTCTTGTACTGAAAGCATGAATCTTGACCAAATTTTTGTGGTATATCTCGTTTTGGTGTGAGATGAGACCAGCTAGATAAATTTTTCGCCCCCAAAATCCCATATTATTATTTTTTATCGAAATCGTTAGAGCCGTTTTCGAGAACGAGTACAATATAGAAAAATCCTTGCTCGTTTATTTGTATAAGATTTAATAATTCTGTCTGAGGTTGACGCTCTTGTACTGAAAGCATGAATCTTGACAAAATGTGTATGATCTGCAAATATTTGTTCCGTGTCTGTTAGAGCAACACGGAACGCCGTGTTGCTCTATGTGTCCTAGCCTGAGTGCGTACCGAGAATAAACTATCGCCCATTCATCATAGTTACATCACAGCTATTTGGAGTGATGCTATTTTGCGTAATCGTCGCCAGAGGTACAGACAGACAAAAGTGTATAATGTATATAAGGAGCTACGATTGTTGAACGTCATCGAGTGCATTTATACCAAGGAGATGAACTGAATCAAACACTTTTTTTTTTTTATAACATTGATAGACCTTTGTTTGGCCACGATCTCACCTGTTGGTAAGTGACGATGTGGCCGAAGATGGAGCACAAAGGTCTAGAAGGCACCTATTCACTCTAGACTTGAAGAGACCCAGATTATAGTTTTCAGGAAAGACAGACGACTCCTTAGCTGTTCGCATTATAAAGGTAGAACTGAAACGTGCCTCTTTCAGTATGATAATTTTAGTTATCAATGAATTTCAATTTTTTTTTTTGAAAAGTATATGTTTCAATACAAGCTTTTATAAAAATTAGTGATCGTAACCGTGTGCTGATCAAAATGAGCCTAAACACGGCCAGTCTACTATTATCCATCGTGGAGTTCCGTCTCCATCATTAGATCAGCTCACTGTCACCATCATTTTGCATTGTCATCGGAACTTGACAGGTATGCCAAATTTCAGCTCAATCGGTTGAGGATAACTGCTTTGAAATTCAGTTGCAAGATTCCACCCGTACATACATTGCTTAAAATGCTTGTAATACAAACGTGGACAACGGGAAAAGACCTAAAGCCTAGAGTTGTTTTTTGTCTGATTTAATCAAAGCCTAGCACGCTATGTTGGAATTCGGTGGTTTAACAGAAGTTTTGCTGAAATTTTGACACAGTATTAATTTTGATAATGACATAAAAAAACTAGTCAAGTGCGAGTCGGACTCGCGTGGAGAGGGTTCCGTACAATTAGATATGCAACCATAGTAATGTAACCATAGTAGTAGTAACCATAGCATGAGTGAAGGTTTACTTAAATAATTATATAACTGTGTAAACAATAACCTAGTTCTTAAGTCTTACTAACAAATGGACCTTGTGATATCTGAATAAATGAAATGAATATATAGTAACCACTAAACCAATTCATCTTCGGTGAAATAAGCATTGTCTCCTCACGAACACTTTTCGTTTCCCGTTGAAATATTAAGTCTTACTAACAAATGGACCTTGTGATATCTGAATAAATGAAATGAATATATAGTAACCACTAAACCAATTCATCTTCGGTGAAATAAGCATTGTCTCCTCACGAACACTTTTCGTTTCCCGTTGAAATATGAAGTCTTACTAACAAATGGACCTTGTGATATCTGAATAAATGAAATGAATATATAGTAACCACTAAACCAATTCATCTTCGGTGAAATAAGCATTGTCTCCTCACGAACACTTTTCGTTTCCCGTTGAAATATTAAGTCTTACTAACAAATGGACCTTGTGATATCTGAATAAATGAAATGAATATATAGTAACCACTAAACCAATTCATCTTCGGTGAAATAAGCATTGTCTCCTCACGAACACTTTTCGTTTCCCGTTGAAATATGAAGTCTTACTAACAAATGGACCTTGTGATATCTGAATAAATGAAATGAATATATAGTAACCACTAAACCAATTCATCTTCGGTGAAATAAGCATTGTCTCCTCACGAACACTTTTCGTTTCCCGTTGAAATATTAAGTCTTACTAACAAATGGGCCTTGTGATATCTGAATAAATGAAATGAATATATAGTAACCACTAAACCAATTCATCTTCGGTGAAATAAGCATTGTCTCCTCACGAACACTTTTCGTTTCCCGTTGAAATATTAAGTCTTACTAACAAATGGACCTTGTGATATCTGAATAAATGAAATGAATATATAGTAACCACTAAACCAATTCATCTTCGGTGAAATAAGCATTGTCTCCTCACGAACACTTTTCGTTTCCCGTTGAAATATGAAGTCTTACTAACAAATGGACCTTGTGATATCTGAATAAATGAAATGAATATATAGTAACCACTAAACCAATTCATCTTCGGTGAAATAAGCATTGTCTCCTCACGAACACTTTTCATTTCCCGTTGAAATATTCAGTCTTACTAACAAATGGACCTTGTGATATCTGAATAAATGAAATGAATATATAGTAACCACTAGACCAATTCATCTTCGGTGAAATAAGCATTGTCTCCTCACGAACACTTTTCGTTTCCCGTTGAAATATTAAGTCTTGGGATTTTAGTTTCGATTTTCCTGTAACTATGAGTGAAGCCCTCTATTCCTTAATGTTTTCTGAATTTTAGGCTCAGTAGCTCCGGAGGTAAGGGGGGAAGATGCTCGATTTTCTTATATTTTCTTTAACATATTATTGGTATTTTAAAATTATAAAATAGGCATTCCCTTCATAAAAGTATTAATTTAATTTTCTAGTTTGCCCTCCAAATTATCTTTCTTTTGTACCTTTTGAGGTACAGAACTCTAAAAATCCACTGAACGTTTGAACTCCAACTATAGGTATACTAAAATGTTCTCACGTTCAGTAATTGAAAACATACTCCTTGATGTTGACTAACTTTCGTAGGTGGTGACCTGAATGTAACACAATATCCGCTGAACCTCATTGTCCGTCTTTATGCTTGCTTGCATCTCTATACGACGTACGAGTACTTACACAGCTCTTTGTCTCAGGAACTGAGATAATCAGGTACTTATCTTTATACTAGTTGCTTCGACTACGTACTATTAGCTCTACCCATTCTAGATACAACATACTAGTGGTTCGGTGAACAGCATCGCGAGCACAAACTTGTTTGAACAATTGTGTTATACTCCTAATGGCAGTCAGTGTTTCTTTGTAGCAGAATATTGTTATAACGATTTGTACAATTGTACATATTTTGTGAGGTTTTTTGAAGTTGTTTTTTAAAATAGATAACTTTTTTAATTCTTTGTTTGTTCAATGATGATTGTGAAAGTTGTCAATCTAACATTGAACCTAGGAAGATGTATTACTATATTCATGCATTGAACCTTCAGAATCCATTTGCAGAGGGTGTCTAATTTAAAACGACTCGCAATAACGAAAACCGAATTCTGAGTTCAAATGTATCTACGCAGAGAAACTCAATAAAAAAAGAACAAAAAAAAAAAACTGAAAAAAAAAAAAAAACATGAACTGTCTTGTACCTACCTAAAATTCTAAATGTATTTGTATTTGTATTTGTATTTGAAAACTATATCAACACAAAAGGTTGTCTAGTAGAAATCTGTACTAAGCGATTAGACCGCTCATTGTACTTACAACGTAGTTTTAGTTCTATTAGTTGTAAATTGTTTTATATCATGGTGTGCAATCAAGTATTTTCTATCTACCTACCTACACAAAAACAAACATCGACTGTTAGATAGTCTATCAAATATCTAAGTATCGAGTCGCAATTCGATTGTTGGGATACCGAATACAAAACTTAGTGTAATAAGCCCTCAGGTCCAAAAAATATACAAGCTGTTTCGGCTTTGCGTTTTCGTTAATACATACATACACATATTTTATTTTATTTTATTTATTTTGGTAATCCAACAGCGATTTATACAATATATTTATATAATTTTCACTAGAAACGGGATATTTACCATGATTTTTGAGTTTTATATGTTCCCGATATTTCGGCACAGTTGCATGCGCCATGATCACGGGAGAACTGACTAAAGTCTTTGCGAGTAGATGTTATTGGCAGATATATCGATCTACCCTCTTTCTCACTCTTTTATTACGAACGATACCACTACCATCGGTTTCATTGTCACAATTCACACCAACTCGACACACAACACTAACGGTGTCCGGACGCGTAGCAGGTACCACACTTTTTTGATTCTTACACATTCTTACCACAGGCTTCCATACTCCAGATAATTGAAAACCATCTTCTCTATTGAAGTTTCTGTACTTAGTAATCTCAATTGCCTCTTGTACCATTCTCGGTATGTAATGTCGCTCTGTCGAGATTACCTGCGGACTGTGTAGCTCGATCCAATGATTTGAGCCAGATTCCAAAAGGTGTTCTGCTATGGCTGACTTATGTATGTCCCTGTTCTTGACCGCTCGTATGTGCTCCTTAACCCGACACGCTATCGTACGTTTCGTTTGGCCAATGTACGAACTCCCACAGCTACAATCAATTTTATACACCCCTGGCTTTTCAAGTGGAAAACTGTCTTTTGGTGAACGCAAGTAGTGCGATATCTTCTTTAAGGGAGTGAAGATGGTCTTTACGGAAAACTTTTGCAGAACTTTCGCAATTTTGTCCGTCACCCCCTTAACATATGGCAGAAACGCTGGCCTACGTTCTACTCTGCATCTGTGGGGTCTTGGCCTAGGTCGGGATGGTAATGACCGAAGCTTATATCCATTCTTACGCAACACATGCTGGACATGAGCTAGCTCACTTTCAATATGATTCTCATCACACAGGTCAACTGCTCGGTTGGTGAGAGATGATACCACTGAATTGAGCTGCCGAGGGTGGTGGTGCGAATCAGCATGAAGATATCGGTCCGTGTGTGTAGGTTTTCTGTAAACAGAGTGGCCTAACCCACCATCTTCTCGGACCTGTACCAATACGTCTAGGAAAGCCAAACGTCGATCACATTCCATCTCATACGTAAACCTCATCTTCGTATGTACTCCATTAAGATGTGCCAAAAGTAGTTCTATTTCTTCATTCCTTCCTTCCAAAATACAGAAATCATGGTAAATATCCCGTTTCTAGTGAAAATTATGTACATAACCATGATAGTTTCAAAAGTTATATCAATATATTTATGTTTAACATTTACAAAACTATGGCCAAAAAAGGTCTATACAGCTTAAAATTAACAAAAGATTCTACTAGTATGATATATCAAACAAAACTTACTAGTGGCTACAAACAGATTGGTCACGATGATGAAAGTGTGAGGGTGCATGAGTATATTGTATTGTATGTGTGTATGAATCTATGTGTATGTTCGTGGGTGTGTGGATGTATGTGTGGGTGTGGGTGCAGTGTGGAGTGTTACAAATGTAGGTGGGTAAGTATAGTTTTAGGTCTTGTTTTTAGACATTTTTGTTTTATTCTTGTGATGTACAAATACACGCCTTTTTCTCCGGAGGGTTAGGCAGAGCCTCAAAAGGCCTGTTTTCACCGTGGGTTGCACTGTCGTTGGAATATAGACTTGAAGTGGTGATTAATAAATTATTTAATAAAAGTCCTTTTCCTAGCAGAGTACCCAGGAACTTCATTATAACGGACTAAAACTCGCTCAATCTCACAGAGACACTAACATACAATTAACTTCACAGGAGCCGCGCCGGTGCTTCGCTTGACAACCGGTTCACGACGTCAGAAGATGTGGGCGGCGTCCGGCTGACCGTCTCCGCCGCCCAGACCGGCGACAGCGGCGTCTATACGCTACAAGTGAGTCATCATCATCATCAGCCCACACTAGTCCACTGCTGGACATAGGCCTCTCCCAATACGCCCCACTGAGCCCGTTGTTCGGCTCTTCTCATCCACTTTCTGCCGCCGCCTTCCGTAGGTCATCGCTCCACCTAGCCAGCGGGCGCCCCACGTTAGGTTTGCCAAGACGCGGTCTCCACTCAAGAACTCGCTTACCCTAATGGTTGTCGGTTCTTCGGCATATATGACCAGCCTATCCTTAGGTTCTAGTTATCCTATAGTCGGCCTTGACGACATGCACGGGAAGTCATGGAAGGACGCACGGAGATACCACAGCCACTCATCATCAGCCCACAATAGTCCACTGCTGGACATATACCTCTCCCAATACGCGCCACTCAGCCCAGTGTTCAGCTCTTCTCATCCAATTTCTGCCCGCTGCCTTCCGTAGGTCATCGCTCCACCTAGCCAGAGAGCGCCCCACGCTACGTTTGCCAAGACGCGGTCTCCACTCAAGAACTCGCTTACCCTAATGGTTGTCGGTTCTTCGGCATATATGACCAGCCTATCCTTAGGTTCTAGTTATCCTATAGTCGGCCTTGACGACATGCACGGGAAGTCATGGAAGGACGCACGGAGATACCACAGCCACTCATCATCAGCCCACAATAGTCCACTGCTGGACATATACCTCTCCCAATACGCGCCACTCAGCCCAGTGTTCAGCTCTTCTCATCCAATTTCTGCCCGCTGCCTTCCGTAAGTCATCGCTCCACCTAGCCAGAGAGCGCCCCACGCTACGTTTGCCAAGACGCGGTCTCCACTCAAGAACTCGCTTACCCTAATGGTTGTCGGTTCTTCGGCATATATGACCAGCCTATCCTTAGGTTCTAGTTATCCTATAGTCGGCCTTGACGACATGCACGGGAAGTCATGGAAGGACGCACGGAGATACCACAGCCACTCATCATCAGCCCACAATAGTCCACTGCTGGACATATACCTCTCCCAATACGCGCCACTCAGCCCAGTGTTCAGCTCTTCTCATCCAATTTCTGCCCGCTGCCTTCCGTAAGTCATCGCTCCACCTAGCCAGAGAGCGCCCCACGCTACGTTTGCCAAGACGCGGTCTCCACTCAAGAACTCGCTTACCCTAATGGTTGTCGGTTCATCGGCATATATGACCAGCATATTGCCACTTCAGCTTGCTAATCCATTGTCATCATCATCACCATAGTTAAATTACCATCTGGTCGACCTCTGTGGCGCGGCGGGCGATGCTTGGCCTGCGACGCAGGAGGTTGCGGGTTCGATTCCCGCCTCGGAACAAATATTTGTGCGATCGCAGATATTTGTTCAGGGTGTTCTGGGTATTTTCTATATATAATAAAAAATATCTATCTATGTTATATATTGTATTAAGTATATCAGTTATCTAGTACCCATAACACAAGCTCTGCTTAGCTTGGGGCTAGATAATGTTGTGTGAACTGTCCAGCATTATTTATTATTTATTTATTTTATTTACCATACCAACCTGTCTCATTATTTTGCAATTGTCTAATAATATTTTTGTATTTGTATTTGTTTTTACACACTAAAATATTTATTTATTGCTTATCCTATACCTCCCAGTAGTTTATTGATGTTATTGTCATCATTTAATTAGGTCCTGTCTGAAGACCAGCGCTGCACTAAACCTAGGTCAGGTGCAGCATATCCTGAGACAGGGACCTGTTTGACCCCACACAACACACATCGATGCCTTCTACTTACATACCTATCAACTTACTAAAGTTTATAATAGTTTTTATTTATTTTTATTTTTATATTTGTATAACTACTAGGTGCTTGCACGATGGTGCAACCCACTGTGAAAAGAGGCCCATTGAGTCTTGGCCTACCACCCTTCGGGGAAAAAGGCGTGTCTATGTATGTATGTATGCATGTAAAACTGGTTCGAACACTGAAAATACTCGGGGGTTTTGAATTTTTCATAAAATTCACTGTATTTAATATGAACCTAGTCACTTCGGACAGAGAGGATCTGCAAGCTTTCTAGGGCTATCCATTAGGTTCCAATTGGCCGCTTGGCTGTCTGTAATAGAACCTCGACTGTTTGAATAGGTAGCCTGATATTGGATCCTGACGGATTCTCTGTGCTTCCTAGCTTAGCTATAAGTCGGATGCCGGACGATCGTGCCAATTTGTATCGGATTAGTGTAAATGTGTCTTACGTGGGAGTCTTATGTCCGTTTGCACTAAACACAAGTTAGGCTTGTCCTAGTTATGATACACCTAAGCATAGGAACAGCCTAGATAAAAAAATTGTTTGCACTAACAGACTTCTCATAACTACGTCGTAACTTGGGCATTGCCTTGCTAAGAGAATGATTGAATGAATGTAACGATTGTTCTTTAAACCGGCCAAGTAATGTAGACCAAAAAATATTTTTTATCATTATCTTCACATTAGTTCAGTGATAAGTTAAAAGGAGACAAAAGATATGGCGTTGGTTTATTTTGTTTGGTTAGGTAGTTAATTATATGAAAATCAATGTCAAATATATGACAATTCATAGAAAAAAACTCAAATTGTGATTGTAAACAAACAAATACTCGGAGTATTGTTCTCACATCTGGAATGGTGCACCGAAGTAGGTACCTACCTACCAACTGCAACCTCTGGACTCCCTACAACGCAGAGCTGTTAGGATTGTCGACGCACCCAAAGTTACCAGGGATCTAGAACAGTTGAGCGTGCGCCGAGATATTGGCGCGCTTAGCGTCTTTTATAAGATTTTTAACGGGGAATGCTCTGAGGAGCTGTTTGAACTAATCCCAGCTTCGCACTTTTATAACCGCACATCCCGCCAACGTGAGCGAGCTCACCCGCACATTTTGGATGCGTGGATGTCAATAGGGCTCTTAATGGTATAGGCAGCGCGTTTGCAATACCGTGGATGTTGCAAATGTCCATAGGCGGCGCCGGTGACTGCTACAAACTACTAGGATGCTACGCATACTGCTTTACATCAGGCGGGCCGTCTGCTTGTTTGTCACCTTATAATATTTAAAAAAAAAACTTGGATTCTGAACGTACAATCTATTAATTTGTCTGCTAAAAGATAACATGGAAAAAAAACTAAAACGAAAAATAAACTTTACGGCGGAGGAGAAATTGAGGTTTTTTAACAATTTAAATTATATACAAAAACTAATCACTACGTTTATTGACAAACAAATGATCCACAGATTAAAAAAAATACAACTTAGGTATTGCCTACGCTCTAGTCGCTTCATAATCGGGCTCATAAAGTTAAGAATCTCCTAAGTGGACTAAGGAAAGGCTTAGGGTTAGTGCAAGCAAATTTATCGTTAGGAGTAGACTAAAAAAGTTACGAAAGAACTTAGACGATTCTTATGTTTAGTGCAAACGGGTGTTAGGCCCAGATAAATAGATCTTACTTAGCACGTACTAATGCTTAGCATTATCCCTGTCACTTACACACACATGTCAAATCGCGCGTGCTAGAGAGGGACATAGACAACGCGAAAAAAAATAAAAAAACAGTTATTTCAGCCTTACTGAGAAATGTACTAAACCTAAACAGTAAGCCTATATTAACATAAATACCTTAGAAACTAACATACCCATAAAAAATACTTTATTTATTACTTAATCTAACACACGTGTGAACGCCGACGCGTCGCGGCCCGGGGGATCACGTGACAGGCGTCCCTTGAACAACCGGGACTTCACCACTTTCGGCCAGAAGTCAGGGCTCAAGTAAGTCTTCTCATTTTCCGTAGGGAACCTCACCATAAATGAGCTAAAGCTCACATTATGACGAGAGTCCAACTTCATGATCCTCAAACCTACTCCGGCTTTCTTCCTGATGTAGGTGCTCCACTACCTCTGCGGCCTTCACGTCGAAGTAGACGCGGGACACGTAGATCTGCGTGGTGGGTACCTCCGCTCGTAAGTGCTGCTTACTGGATGTATGAGTACCACACTGGTTCCGGCTAGAGGGCTTCCGTTTCTTCCTTATCACCTCGGTAAAGCCCTCTGCATCACAGGGCTCCTTCCTTGGAGCCCTAGTGGTTGCAGCGCTGCGAACTGGTTCACAGCTACGCTTCTTCCACTTCTTCTGAGAGGCAGCCGAGTTGCTAGCCGCTGCAGAAGCGTAGTCATGCCGTTGGGGAGGAACCAGCGTGACCGGTGTCGGCTTCTCTGCGGTGCGCATTAGTACGTGCTAAGTAACGTCCATTTATCTAGGCCTTAGTGTTCTTATTATAAAGAACTTTATGTAATTAATTTGTTACCAGGCGAGCAATGGGGCCGGCAGTGACACCAGCAAGATCCGGCTCGAAGTGGCTGCGGAAGAGGCGCCCACCGGCGAAGACCCGCCTTCCTTCCTCCGCCGGCTGCAGGACCTCACCGTGAAGGTCGGCTCCCGCACCCGCTTCCTCGTGGAAATCATCAGCTCCACGGAATGCAAGGTGAGCAGGACAAACAACACTGTTAAAGTAAGCATCATCAGAAAGAATGGCGGCCACATAAGTAAGATCGGGCTCTCAGTGGGAGAGGAGGCGAAGAACTCCCATTAACTCTCACTAACTCCCACTCGACATAGTAGTAGTAGTAGTAGTAGTCGTTTTATTTATATACTACTTGGAATGACGGGTCAAGCTGATGGCCCACCTGATGTTAAGCTGTACCCTCTGCCTATGAACAGTGCATTACCTCATAGGTCACGTTAACCTAGGACACACCCGATATGGCATTGCACTGCGCCCGCCACCCTGAGACATAAAGATGAAAAGTCTCATGTAGATGTAGATGAGATCCCTACCAGTAGAAGAATGGAATCCATTCTCCTGAAGGAAAAAATGGATTGGAATACTGTTTGTAAAAACTATGTAACTATACGTTACGTGCCTGTTAGTTTATGTATTAGATCAGCGACAAAGAATCTCGTTCATTCAAAAACGTGTTGAACCAGCATTCTTGAAATAATGCCAAAAATTACATTGTTAAGATCAACATCATTTTAAAACTGGCATAAAATATAGCGTACACGCAATTATCTGTGTATATGTAAAATAGTAAATAGATCATTAATAAAAAAAAACAATTACCTAGATTTATTTAAAAAAAATACATTTGAATATCATAAAAATCACATTTTGCCATTTCGTAATAAGATTTTACTTAAATAAAACACTAGTATGAAATATATACCTATATATCACTGACACTTGTTCCTCAAAGTTTTGTATGGTAAACGGTTTTGGACCATCCACCTTTATAATATTCATGTTGAACATCCTCCTTCCCATTTATGTAGAATGCAAATACTTGCCTCGTTGCTGAAAATACCAAAACCGCTATATTTGAGGAGTTCCCTCAATTCCTCATGAATCCTATAATTTTCTAAATCGGTTCATTAAGGCGCGATAGGTTCTCAAATGTCTCTAGAATTTTAAAGTTTTTGATTTGAATTTTCATAGTTTTCTTTGAAGAAAAAAATATATGATATTCTTGAGCTTTTTATCTAGTGAAATCAATAATTCAATACAACATTTGAATTACTTCACTCGATAAAAAAAAATAACAAAGATACCTCCTTTTTAAAATGTAAATGCTATTTTTCACTCACTTCTCTCACGTTTTAATTTTTGAAACATTTGGTTACATGTTAGTTATTATTTGAGTTAGTGAATTCACCAACAAAATTAAACAAAACTTTGAACGACATTTTTATATAATTTTTTTATGCATAAAAACACGGTGTCAGAGCGTGCTCTCGCCTTCTTCGCCTCATACAAAAATGTTCGTTGAACCTATAGCGCCTTAATGACGGAGTTATGAAATAACAAACCTAAAAAATAAAACGAATTGAGAACCGTTGGTTGGTTAAAAAACAGTGCAGTTTGGGAAGATGGGTATATTTATTATTTATTTTATTTATTCAAGGACAATAAACAGCTACAATATAAATCTTAGGATATGAAAGAGTTAAGTAACACAAATATAACAAAATTGTAGGCCACTGCATTATCCACATAGTAGTTACAGCAATGGACAAGATACAAAAATACAAGAAAAGAAAAAAGGCTCCACTGGAGGCTTTTAAGTGAAATTGGTTATAACAATAAACATATTAGCATAGACTAACTAAACACAAGTACTAGGTAATTAGTAGGTAGCGATCTTCAGACAAATATCGTAATAAGTATTGTAAAGTATTTTTTTTTTTTTTTTTTTTTTTTTTTTTTATACTACTTGGATGACGGAACAAGCAAGAGGCCCACCTGATGTGTATTGTATTATTAAGGATTATATCATGTCATCATTATAGTAAAGCAGTTAACTAGTACCCATAACACAAGCTCTGGCTTAGTTTGGGGCTAGATAATGTTGTGTGATCTTGTCCAGCATTTTTTATTTTTTTTAATGTTTTATAAAGTAGTTATACCTTTATCGTGATTGCCGGGAAGCCGTCGCGTATACTCCTTGAGGAAGGGGGTATTAAGTCCCAGAAACTCGAGTCGGGTGTTTGACTCGGAACAAGTACCTACGTGAGTTATTACCGGTTTTTTTTTTCAATTAGTAATACCTTTATTTACAGAAATAATAACACATCTAATAAAAGTAGGTAGGTATGCACAAAAATTTCAAGAATTCAAAAAGAAGAAATTAAACAGTTGTGCCACCTGAAGACAGCTGCCAACGATCTAAAGGTAGCTCAACTGATCCAAGATGTAATTATGCAACTTGTTTATTTATCCGAGTAACGCTCATACAAAACGAAACGAAGGAAGGCAACTACTTACTACTAGGCACTTACATGAGGTAGAATTATAGCAGCTGCTCCTGAAGGCCATCCAAAGCATACCAAAGTGTGGTGCCCTAAAATTGATCGGGATGCTGAAACTTTCGTAAGATGTTGCAAAGGCTGCACACTGGTATCAGGAACAAATCCACCTGGCCCAATGAAAAGACGGGAACTGCCTTGTCAGTATTGGGTAGATATCGCTTTGGACTTCAAGTAAATGCAAATTTACTTAAATGACAAATTATAGAAAATTACGTAATGTTAATATTGGACAGGAGTAAGTTATTGTAAACATGCTTTTTAACTTCCATTTTGCACGTTAAGCTGTCGGTCCCGGCTGTTATTGATTAATAGCAGTCGATAAGCCATGTCAGAGGCCCTCGGGCGGCTTGACAAACTCAGACACCAGAGGCCAGCACTACCTCATACGAAACGACGACGACTTCCATTTTGAGAATGCAAAAATATCGATGTCTGTGAATGTTGAAATATATGACACAGCCATTCGACGCATGGGGCAGTGCAATCCGGAATTCGTTCGGCATATGTTCAAACCAAATAAAGTACACGCGCGGACTTTACGCCTATGAACAGTCCGAGCGGTTTCATCTAAAATAGGTATTTGATTGGAATTATCCACGGATCTGTTCAGGTTCTTGTGTACCAACCTATCACAGGTACAGAATACTTACAAAACAATACTTGGGCGATCATGTGCCAGAGGCATTGTTTGGACTTTCCTCTGACTAATACCTCGTAGAATGTCCTCACGTATCTGAGTGTGATCTGAAGATGTCTTCCAGTTAACCCCCAGTTCCAGCTAGTGGTTGTTGTTGTAACCTATCAGACTTGTTAGGAAGATTAGTTGGATTTGTCGGCTGCTAGCTTATATTACTGGAAGAAAGCGTTAGTCTAGTCAGCCGTGGAAAGCAGTGTCGGCGATGAGCTCGCCAATTGTGACGTCTATATTCCCACGATGGTGCAACCCATTGTGAAAAGAGGCCCATAGAGGCCCTGCCTACAGGGTATCTATATCTGTATTTATGTCATTAATAAATTTACGAAATACTTCGTTCGAACTCTGACGCCTACGGATTATGCTGGTACACTTATACGCACGATATTACAACACTCTACTTGCTGAGAAAACTACGCGTAAAGTTTTACGTATCATGTTTGTTTACGTACACAAACTTACGCACGTGCGTATCCACTCAATAACGGAGTATAAATATAAATACCCAGCGGATGTCCAGCTCGAAAATAGATGAATTATGTCATTGGGACAAACAAACCGACGAATTTTACTGTTGGTCTTCACTTTCCTCCGTATAGTGACGAACTCTAAAATAGCGATCGTCGGCATAATAAAATCAACAAGACTTCATATTATAAAATCTTTTGAGTAAACTTTTAGTAGTAGTAGAGCTTTTTTGTGAGAGAGTTCGTCCGGGGAAATACTACCATCATACCTATTTCTGCCGCAAAGCAGTAGTGCTCGCATCGCTGTTTTGAAGAGTATGGTTGCCGGTGAAATTACAGGCACATGAGACTTATCATCTTTGACCTATGAGGTAATGCACTGTTCATAGGCAGAGGTTACCGCTTAACATCAGGTGGGTCATCTGGTTGACCCGTCATTCCAAGTAGTATATAAAAAACTTATTATAGCGTAGGTCTCTTCTCCTTAAATAGCTATTAAGAAATGTGCTATTGGATACATTGAGTATTAATAATAACATAACAAATACTAGTATTACATAAATTTCCCAACAGTCACGTACATAGTCCGGGGCCCAATTACTTGCGCTAATTTTGAACGTTCTACCAAAACAAAACCAGCACCCGTTCACGTTATTTAGATTTCGTACGTTTGGATTGAGGAATCCTTATTTGACTGAAACTCAGCGGATTAAGACTGCGCTCCCGCCAGGCAGAAATCTTCATACAAAATAAACGCCACGTGCCGCTCGAAAAAGCGGTTTTTATTAAATAACTCGTGAAATAATTTTTAAAAAAATCCCTTGTGTGAACCCTCTGTTTTATTGTATTGATTTTATTTATCCAATTTTTGACCCAATAATCTGAAACATATTGACAAACAATAGAATCTAGCTGTGGTGTGTCCGGCCTAAGAATAGACCCCTCCGTCTCCTCCCGTGGATGTCGTAAAAGCCGACTAAGGGATTACCCGGACTTTTTGATAAGATTTGTTGGTATAAGATTTGTCCTGGCTGGTAGCTTACTATGGAATGTGTTATTACTGGAAGAAAGCGTTAGCTGAGTCAGTCGTGGGAAGCAATGGCGGCGATGAGCTCACCACTTGTCACGTCTATATTCCACGATGGTGCAACCCACTGTGAAAAGAGGCCTATTGTGGCTCTGCCTACCCCTTCGGGGAAAAAGGCGTGTGTCTATGTATGTATGTATAGAATCTAGACAAAAGTTAGAGGTAACTTAGTGTTTTTTTTTTCCGGGATAATTTTGTCCTATCTTGTTTCTGTCTCGGTGATCCCTCGGTATTATAATGCATAATAATCATGCATATTTGTAATTTGAATATTGTACTTGATTTAGTCAGTTAAAAATCTAATCTAATATTGGTAATTTTGCGTTATACCCAAACCTACAACCCAATCCAAGCAAGGATTCCTTAATCCAGACGTACAAAATAACGGAACTTTTTTATTTGTAATAACGTTTACAATTAGCGCTATTGGAGCTGTGGTCCCACACTAGGATCCCTTGCGGCGTGGGTATCAGGAACTACGAGCACCATGCTACCCCACACACAGACCGGAAACAAATATTTGCAGATCATACAAACATTTGCCCCACACTGGGAATCTAACCCACCCTCTCGCACTCTTAGCCGGCTACGCCCCACCCCGCCACAGAGATAGACATCAATTATTTCTGTAAAATAACAAATTGCTTTTGCATGACTCAGATTGGTTTTCATAAGGGTGAAATCGAACATTGTACATAAGAAAAAAAAAATGATCCAACGTAAAAGTAGAGCATTCTAAAACTAACTCTACAGTCTCTATCTGCCTCAATGCCGTGTTTCCTGACAGCAGTAACGGTTAAAAATGACAATTACAAATTCATTTTTTCAAGCGAACTTAGACCCCTCCGTGGAGGCCAGAAACTACAATATACACCAGGTGAGGCCTCGCCAAACATTAGACGTCTACGGGCTATTCTTCTATTTCGTTTGGTCTTTGGTTCAGGTGACATGGTATCGTAATGAGCGACGGCTGTTGGAAGCGGAGCGGGTGGCACTCGCCCGTGACGGCAACTTCTGGTGCGCAGACGTGGCCGCCGTCAGCGTGGATGACGCTGGGCGCTGGACCTGCACGGCGGAGAACGCTGGCGGACGGGCCAGCTGCTCGGCGCATCTAAACGTACTAGGTAACACTGAAGAGAGATGCTTGTGGAAAGTTTTATTTTCAAAAGCTAAACTTCCCGTATTTACAAGCTTTTATTTAACTTGCAATGTATGTATGTTTGTCCGGGTGGAATTTTGCAACTGAATTTAAAAGCAGTTATCCGCAACCGATTGAGATGATATTTAGCATACCTATCAAGTTCCGATGACAATGCAATATTTTGGTGACAGAGAGTTGATCTGACGATGGAGACGGAATGTGGACAACGGAACTTCTCGAGGGATAATATTAGTCTGGGCGTGTTTGGGCTCATTTTGATCAGCACACGGTTTCGATCACTAATTTTATAAAAGCTTGTATTGAAAAATATATTTTTCACAAAAAACTTATTAGCTTTTTTTATTAGACAGTACGTATAGTATTATTTTATCTGTGACAGTACAAAGTATTAAGAAAGACTAATTCAGGTTAAATAAAAGTTATATGGTAATTTCATTCAATCACATTTTGATCAGCACACGGTTTTTTTAAATAATTGCATCATCAGTCGGATGTACATTTTGTAAAAGATTGTTATGAAAAATAAAATTTTCACCTAAAAACGTGTTTCAGTTCCGAAAGCATACAAGCGGCCAGAGTTCGTTGAGGAGTTGCGCGCTCTCCTCACCGAGCAGGGGACTGTCTCCCTCGAGTGCAAGGTGGTTGGTGTGCCCACCCCAGTGCTGCGCTGGTTCAAGGTACCTATCTTATTGATATGAAACTAGTAACCAGCCTCGCGTTTTTTTTTTAAAGATTGATAGATCCTTGTTTGACCACGATCTCACCTGTTGGTAAGTGACGATGTGGGCGAAGACGGAGCACAAAGGTCTAGAAGGCACCTATTCACTCTAGACTTGAAGATACCCAGATTATAGTTTTCAGGAAAGACATACGACGGTAGTGTATTCCACTCCTTAGCAGTTCGCATTATAAAGGTATTAGAACCGAAACGTTTTGTGCGAATAGAAGGTGTACTAATGAGGTAAGGATTGTACTGAGCCGTACGCCTGCTCGTCCTATGATGAAAAGGAAATGGTGGGATCAGATCGTGCAGTTCCTGGGAGCATTCCCCGAAATGTAACCTATAGAAGATCGAAAAGCATGCAACCTTACGGCGGTGCTCGAGACTCTGGATCTTAGTCTCCGCCATATGTTGCTCACCTATAAGCCTGAAAGCTCTACGTTCGATCGAGTCCTAGGCAGCAAGCTGTGTCTCAGGTGCATAGCATAAAAACCTTCCCCATGAAATTTCAACTTTTAATGGTAAACGAACTGTGGGCTAAAGCGACCACCGACTGGACCCCACAAAAAGCTATTCGGCGTCACGGCAGAACTCGACGTCGGTGGCGGGAATAGCTTGATTTCAGTTTGGGTAACTAGCTAACAGCAGCATTAGACCACGACGAGTGGAAAAGAAGAAAGCCTTTGCTTTGTTGTGCGTTCATATGGTCTCATAATAATAAGTTAAAAACAATTCAACAGGACAGTCGCGAAATAAAAGCTGGCGATGTGTTCGCGCTCACAGCCAACGCTGAAGACCCTACTTCACTCGGCACCTACACGTGTGAGGCTGTAAACTGCATGGGGCGAGCCTACTCCTCCTCCAAGGTCCACGTTGTCGGCCGCGCCAGCAGGGAGGGCTCTGCTCGGCCCAGTTCCAGGTAACAGCATTGACTACTGGTATTGTTGATAAGACATGCCTTTATAGACACGAATTCACTCGGCACCTATATACGTGCGGGGCCGTAAACTGAATAGGGCGAGCCTACTCCTCCTCCAAGGTCCACGTTGTCGGCCGCGCCAGCAGGGAAGGCTCTGCCCGGCCCAGCTCCAGGTAACAGCATTGACTACTGGTATTGTTGATAAGACATTTCTTTATAGACACGAATTAACCCGGCACGTGGGAGGCCGCAAATGTTTTATCCGTTTACAATGGACTTATAATATTATTGTAACGGTCGCTGGAAGCGGCGCAGGCGCATAGAGTGGGCTCAAGACCGTTCCTCATGGTTTTTGTATTAGTACTTAATAATTCTACCCTACTTCTTACTAATATTTATGCGAACACGGTATGCACAGATAAATAAATAAATAATAAATAATGCTGGACAGTTCACACACAACATTATCTAGCCCCAAGCTAAGCAGAGCTTGTTTCATGGGTACTAGATAACTGATATACTTAATACAAAATATTGCATAGGTAGATATTTTTTATTATACATAGAAAATACCCAGAACACCCTGAACAAATATCTGCGATCGAACAAATATTTGTTCCGAGGCGGGAATCGAACCCGCAACCTCCTGCGTCGCAGGCGAACCTTCGCCCGCCGCGCCACAGAGGTCGTCAATGCCGTGGTAAATTTCCGGCCTGAGAACAGATCCACTCAGTACTTTACTTAGCTCTAATACTGCGATCGCCAATCTGCCTGCCAAGCGTGGTGACTATGGAAAATCCCTCCATAGCATTCTATGGGAGAGGCTTCGTCCAACAGTGGACATTAATCAGCTGATGATGGCGCAAATGGAATAAAACTTTGATTGAGACATGCTATTTTTCATCCTGGTATAGCAAACGTCAGGAGCGGACACTCATCATCATAGCCTTTCAGCTCATCTCCACCCCACTGCTTTGTATAGCCCCCTCTTTAATACGCCACTTTTATATCACTCGCGAGACACTAGTGTCGTGAAGTTGGACTCTCTCATAATGTGGGCTTTAGCTCATTTATGGTGAGGGTCCCTGCGGTGGATCTGAAGATTTACTTGAGCCCTGACTTCTGGCAGAAAGGGCTGAAGTTCCGGCGGTTCAAGAGTCACACGTGTGTTAGATTAAGTTATAAATATCTTTATATGTATGTTAGTTGTAAGGTATATATTACTATGGGCCTTTGTCTAGGTACAATGAAAATTTTTCACTGTTGCCTGAAATAAATGAATTGAATTGGATTGAATTGAATATATGTACCCATATGGAATCGTTGCGTAACTGACTGACTGACTCCTTCACTTATTATCAAGCAATGCACAGCCTAACGCGTAAGTCCTAGAGACCTGAAATTTGGATTGCACAGTCCTTTTGTGGTATAGGGATACACTTAGAAGAGAATTCCCAAAATTGACCCCTAAGGGGTGTAGCGGTATGTTTAAGGTGGATGCTCTCGCTTAAAGCGAGTTTTTTTTTGTGTTTTTTGCCCATTACTGCTCATCTACACTTCTTCAGATAGCGAAAGTTGATTTTGCGAGAACTAGCAGACTTCACACACTGTACATGTTTTAATTGATTGTATCTCATAAATCTACGATCCCCCTAAACACATTTTTACAGTGTTTTTTTTTTGTTTAGAGGATCCACCTTTTAAGTTTATATGAAAAAAACTCCATGTGGATGAAAATGCAGGCGCTCCACTAGTCTTTTATAAATATGTTATTTCCACAGCGGTATGACACCAGAGCCGCCGCCCATTTTCACGAAGGAGCTTGAAGACGCGCATGTGAAGGTGTGCGCGCACCTTACACTGGCGTGTCACATCGTGGTGCCACCGTGGCCCAGGAGTGTCGTCTGGTATAACAAGGAGGGGAAGATCGAGCCTGGCGAAAGGTCAGAAAATAATAGAATAGTAGAAGAAAAAAAGTTTTTATTGTGTTATACAGTAAATCGGGTTGGGATCTCTTCTGGTAAGTTGCAGTAACCTGTGTTAGAAGAGTCCCCTCTTCAAAGATATATGCAAAGATAAAGATAAAGTAAAGATAAGATAAAGTAGATTGTTATGCAAGGAGCTAAAATTACCTATTATATTTAGCGAGGGAGTAAAGAGTAACCGAGTTTTAATGGGTTTTTAGCGCCGTGTTTTACACTCTACATTTCGCTACGATTGCGAGATAATAAAATAATCCAAAACAATATGAAAAAATAATTATGGTCACTACCATACATATCAATATCACATCACACATAATACAATTTGCAATTAGAGAAAAGTTCGAAAGATTTCGCGCCAATGTATTTTTTTTCTTCTGTAGCTGCAACGCATTGCATGCATTCACCAAAGAGATCGACGATTTTAGTTCCATTTTCAAAAGACTGACTTTTCATTTTTGTAGGCTCACTCAAAAACTACAATATATTACTGAAAGACAAACATAAAAAAAAAAACTTTTTCCCCTACTTGAAGAAATGTTATTTTTTTCTTCGCTCTGGTACGCCACAATGACGGTCTTTTTGAGAAAGAGGAGTGAAAAATACTTTATTATACACCTTATGACAATTACAAACAGTACTATTATTTATTCTGTGGAACAGATCCATTATTCAGCCCTTAAAAAAAAACATCAAAATATTTACTTGGATTTTTACGAAAAAATATAAACGCCCTCGTCAAAAATTACTCTTCAATATCCAATTTCTGTTAAAACCATATACGAATCTAATAAAACACTACATCAATAGGTAATAGAATAAAATTCGTTATTTTTTAAGCGAGCAGTACCGCGTCTCGCGTCACTTGATTCAGAGAAATAGTTTTCATTGATTCATGTCGGCAAACACGCGTCGAAGGTTCGAATTCGTTTGATGTGATACGCTTATTTTCTTCGGTTTTATCGAAGCAAATACTCCACCAACACAAAGTTGTTGAGGTTTATTTGTATGCATATTTGCATACTTGCAAATAACTTTGTGTTGGTGGAGTATTCATTAATAAATACTGTAGCGCATTTACGATGTCGTCAAAATAAGCTTATTAATTACGCCAGAGCATAGGCAGTACCATCCGCCTGAGTACTGAACACTGATAATGCCATTACAAATTATGCATTATGACCATGATTATGAAAAATCACCCATTGCATTATATGGGAGAGGTAACCAGGTAACCAGGTGGTCAACCGCCACAAGCCAAATCCGGCAATAACTTAAATTAAAAAAAAGCTCAGTTAATATCTTAGTCTAGGAAGTTATTGATCGTGGTTATTACATCCAACTCCTGGGTAAGCCAAAGCTCTCAAACGCCATGACAATCAGGGCAAAGTTTGGTGGTATAGACTATATTATATTACCTATCTGAAGTGAAATGTGTAATGCTACGGCGTAGCGTGATGGGAAAGCCCTAGACGGAAGCCGTGGACTCTACGTCGTAGAGGGAAAGCTACGGCGTAGCGTGGTGGAAAATCCCTGAGTGTTTTTCTTAGACGGAAGCTGTGGACTTTACGTCGTAGAGGGCTACGGCGTAGCGTGGTGGGAAAGCCCGTTGACTATAAAGTAGGGAGAAATGTTACTGAAGGACGAAAAATTAAGTCAGATACACATAAATTGGAAAAGGCGACTTATTAGCAGCAGTATGAATTGTATTTCTATGACGCAGGGTGTAGCCAATTCGTACAGCTATCGATGCTATCGATCTGCCATGTTCCACCTGGAAATCTCTGAACCGACTCCGGAGTCAGGTGGGCCGCTGCAGGTTTAACTTAGTTAAATGGGGGTATTCCGACGAGGCACAATGTGACTGTGGGTTCACTCCGCAGACGATGCCTCACTTGCTGTCCTGTCCATTGTGCACCAACACCTGCACCCTAAATGCCCGGTGCGAAGCCACTGAAAATACTGTCGATGTGGCTAGATTTTGGTCTAAAACAACTATGGGAACCAACGACACGATGAAGAAGAAGCTATCGATCAGTGCGTATAAACTTTTCACTAGGAACGGGATATTTACCATGATTTTTGAGTTTTGTATGTTCCCGATATTTCCCGATATATTTTATTTTTATTTATATCCCGTTTCTAGTGAAAAGTATGTACATAACCATGATAGTTTCAAATGTTATAGTGTGTATAAACGAGTTTTGTTAAATTGAACAGGTATCACGTGCTGGAAGACGGTGTGGGGGGATACCTGTTGGAGATGCCCTCAGCCGAGTGGGCAGATGAAGGCGAGTGGAAGTGCGTGGCTACCAGCGCTGGCGGCCGCGTCGGGATCTCCACCTGTTACGTCGCCATGGATGGTAAGCAGTTTTAAGGCGTATGCAGCAGCTGATTGGTCTTATTTGGAGGCTTTCTCCTCAACTAGGAGTCAATGTATAGTGCTGAAAAAAAAGAAGAGAACGTACAAAAATGTTCTTCTTGTTCATTAATCACGTGAAAAAATATCAAAGTGCAGCTGTTTACGACTGAACTTCTAAACGACTAAGAATTTTGTACTCTTTCTTTCACCTATAATAATATGTCGGCAAAGATATCTTCAAGTTGAACGTATGAGTCTGTGATGCGACGGTTTTTCACGAGGCAAATAATTGTAATTTTTTTGTGATTTTAGCGATACTCTGTCACTTTCTAAGTTACCTGAGTTTTAATGAGTTAGAAAGTAACGGAATAACCCCTCCCCGGGCTTATAGGGATATTATGTTACACCCTGTATATTATATGACATATGCAAATGGAGGGCGGCCGCTCATTGCACCGATTCATAAAGGGTGATTTTACGCTGTTCTGGCATATTCACTTTTCGCGTGAAGTGAGCCTTATTATTATTTGCACTATATTCTTACGTGTAGTCGACAATATCGCGCGTAATGTTAAGTTTTTTTTCAAAATATAGTAGTTCATCTTTCATAGTAATTTATTTGTCAGAATGTAGGGACATGATGTAGATTTCAAACAATAATAACGGATCCGTTACATTCTTACCGTTAATAGGCATGCAAATATATGTAGTTACTGGTAAATATTTAAAAGTATACTAAAAACTAAACTAACTTAATAATATTTTATTAAAAAATCGTAGAGTTACTTAATATATAACATACTATATGCTCAGTTAGTATGATAGGTATGACCTGTGATTATTCCCAGACATTATTAGCTACAAGTTAAATAAATAAATAAATAATGCTGGACTTTGGAGTTAGCTCAAGAAACAATTGAGAATCTGGTATTTCGTGCTTACATAAAAACGTATGTTTGTTGTTTTTTGGTCCTATTAATATTGAGTTCTTATCAAATTGACAATTCGTAGAATTCTTAGATTAATGTATTATGACTGTGAAATAAATTAAATACCAGGCATTTTATAGTTATTGAGAAATTAAAGCTGGTACCGTTTTCATTAAGAGGCCCCGAAACTTTAAGAAGCTCATAAAGCATGCTTACAGTGGAAAGGTGTCGAGTGTTACTTGGGTTCTCTACTTAAAATACTTAAGCTCCTTAAGACCGTGACGAAAGAACCTCCCAAGAAAGGACCATGTTAATTATAAATTATTTGCCAATGTTTGACAAATAATTATTTCTCCCCAGTGCCCAAAAACTACCGAAAACCTCGATTTATGGAGAACCTCCAAGCTGTTCTCACGGAAGAAGGTCTGGTTTCCTTCGAGTGCAAGGTTGTCGGCTTCCCCACACCGGTCCTCAGCTGGTTCAAGGACGGTCAGGAATTGAAGCCAGGTGACGTCTACCAGCTCACTGGAACAAACTCCTTAGGATCCTACTGCTGCATAGCCAGGAATTGCATGGGCCAAGCCAGCAGTTCCGCTGAACTAACAGTGGAAGACATCCAGAACCAGCTGAATGAGGAGGAGAAGCTTCAACTGTTCTCAAAGAACCAGGCACCGAAGTTTATCCAGGGGCTGAAGAGTGTCGAAGCGAAAATCGATGAGCCATTTCGTTTTACTATAAAAGGTGGGTATTTTTATTTTCATTTATGCTCTTTGATTTGAAAATGTGTATTATGTATTAGTAAAGTAAAGTAATGATTTATTGTTATATAATATTACTATAATACCACCTTTATACAGAGTTTTGTGTAAATAAAGGTGGTATCATATTATATTTTGTGCAACAGTTTGCCCGTTTCTTACACATCTTTATCAAAGTATCAATAAACAATTTTTTTATAAAACTGTTGAATTGTTGCTCGTTATGCTTTGTCTCTTATGCGTTAATCTTATTACAGTCGCCATTCCGCCTGAACCATCAGTGTTGTGGTACCGAGATGATCAGCCAGTTGACGAGTCGACCCGTTGTCGTCTCGACAAAGAAGACAAAGGTCTCTTCAACCTGGACATCCAGAACCTCGAGTTCCTAGACCAAGCCGAGTGGAAGTGTGTCGCTATGAATGACTTCGGGCACAGCGTCACGTCATGCTTCCTCAAACTCATCATCCCCAGACATTACAAAAAGCCAAGATTCCTTGAAAACCTTCAAGCGATCTTATCAGATGAAGGCGCTGTCAACCTAGAGTGCAAAGTAATTGGTGTGCCACAACCAGTTCTTAAATGGTACAAAGATGGAGAGGAACTCAAACCTGGTGATATTCACAGGATCATATCCGGCCAAGATGGCACGTGTTGTTTAGGAACATACACGTGTGAAGCTCAAAACTGCATGGGTATCGCTGCAAGTTCAGCTTCTTTGTTAGGATTTGACGATTCCATGAAAACAAAAACTAAGAAGACCGAGGAACAACCACTACAAAGAAATCTCTCTCTTAGCACGATACATGAGGAAAGAACATCTCAAATGTATGATACGCCTGTTGGGGACATAACGTTAGATGACAAGGGAGAAATTTCTTTCTCTTTTGATGGGAAGGAAGTATCAGTTTCTCTTTACGAGACTCCTGACTTAACTGAAGAAGAAGCATTACAAATTGTAGAAATGTATGCTGATCAACTCTCTGAAAACGTAACGGAACAGAATGTGGTTGAGCTTCCTCCACTGCGTTTTGTCAAAGAAACCTCCACATCAGGCAACTTGTTAATGGAAGCTATTATTATCGACGTCTCTCCTGATTATTTTGCTGCACCAGAAGAAGACCTACGCACTGAGGCTGATGTAGAAGATCTATCCATAGCTGATGAAAATGGACCACCTCAACTTTCGTTAGACCAAGACATAGAAATTGGCGGTGAAGATTACTTAGAGAAAACAATGGCACTATTATCTGAAGAAAGATCTGATTACGCAGTAAAATCGAGCAGGAAAAAGTCGGACTCTCAAAGAAGTGCAGATGATTACTTTAGTTTATCTCGTGATCAATCGCTATCAGAAGAGAAACGTGACGACGACACGCATGTTTCTGAAAGTGAACTCCAAAGCTTCGCCAGTGCCAGAAGTTCAACTAAAGTAAAGTCTAAATCATCCAAACCCTCAGGTGAGGAGGGCCAGGAATCATCTGAACCAACCAAAACTATCCTTCTTAAAGAAGAAATTGTAGCAATGCCATCAAAGAAAGAGGATAGCAAGTTATCAGATGAAGAACTTCCCGTAACTAAACCAAAAAGGGAACGTCGCCATAGCCGTGGCTCTAGAAGGTCAAGTACCAGCAGTGAGAAGTCCATTAGCAAATCTCGAGACGAACTTCTTCGCCTTATGACGGATATTGAACAGCCTCCAAAGAAACCAATAATAGAGGATAAAGAATTCAAAAAAATTATGAGTAATATAAGTTCATCTCTCACGAAAGTTATCAATGACGTGCAACTAATAGAAAGAGATATTATACTTAAGTCCGAACTTATGTCTTCAGCAGCTACAGCATC
Organism: Operophtera brumata; assembly: GCA_932527175.1. NCBI lineage: Eukaryota > Metazoa > Arthropoda > Insecta > Lepidoptera > Geometridae > Operophtera > Operophtera brumata. The sequence continues at coordinate 80,849,891 of OW052239.1, read as the reverse complement.
ACGAAGCTTAGAAATTATAAGCAGTCTGATCACGCCTTTATCTGAGATACACAGTATAGCTGATGCTGCTAAAGAATCCGTATCTGAATCTAGAGAGGTTACAAGCACGATATTTAATAGTATTCCTCAGCCTCTAAATGCATTAAAACAATCCTTAACAATTATTGAAAAATGCATCGACGTGGAAAGTGATAACAAGACTCTTGTAAAAAAGACTTGTGTGGCATTCATAGAAACTTGTGGAATAGAAGTGCAGAAAGTTATTTCAGATATCACATCTGTTACGACTAAGGATTACATATTGACTGAAGATAACGTCATCAATGAGATTGATAGTGTAGCTAGTGAAATAACCACGGTTATCAATTTCTCCAATGAAACCATCAAGGCTAGGAATCTTTTGACTGAAGCTAGTGAAATAAAATCTGAAGAACTAACCCTAGAAACAAGACACATGAGAGATACGCAAAAGGCTGTTTTTGAATTAAAGAGTCCCCTCAATTCTTTATTATGGATAGTTGAAAGTGCAGAGAGTGGCAAAATGACAGATTTAGCTAAAATTAAAAATAGTGAATTTATAATGAACGGCATGTCAGCATCTATTCAAGATCTTCAAACTGCTTTAGAACAAATCGAATCTCTTTCGATTAAAGAGTCATCGTCTACCTTACAGAAGTATAACACAGAAATAATTGAGACAGTGATGGATTCAGTTCTTAAACTTAGAGGTTCATTTGAACTGTTATCAATTGAACCCAACACAGAAGAAGATAAAACCATGCTGAAACACACATTATCCTCATTAAAAGAAAATTTAACTGAAATTTCACACAAAATAGACGTCATTGACAATATTGTTGGCCAGTTTGATGTATTACAGAGTGAAAACAAACTTGATATCCTTCAAAAAATGGCTCAGATTCTTATAGCCTTAGAAAATAATCTTCCCAGGTTGGAAGCTATGCCTGAAGTGAAATCTCACATGGATACATTCCACAAACACTTAACAAAAGTTCTAGAAAAAGTTATAGAAAGCAATGACGCTAAGAAATACGTAACGATGATGGGAATTTGTGATACTGTTAATATAATTAATTTGACCATTAAAAATCTAGATTCAGAAAATGTTCTTCCTTTGGCCAGCCTTAGCAATACCATGACCATTATTCAAAATCAGTTTGCTAAGATTGTTTTTGAATCTGAATTGAACTGTTCCATTACTAATAATATTTCTGCCGTCCTTGTGGGTATACAAGAAGCTATCAACACAGCGGAAGAGATTAGCCTGCAAATAGATTCGGAATACATTAAAGACTTTTCAACTCAAGTTATCGATGAAGAAAAAGTAAACATCATATTAGAACATATTGATCGAACGATTGCTGCAGTCAATACCATTAAAACTATTGAAATCACACAAGAACTAAAGTTAGCCTTGACACCAGCCTTCGAAAACATATGTCCCACACTTGAAGAGCTGAGAAGAAGTGTTGCTTCTATTCGATCAAGTGAAGTGGAACAAGGTGAACAAGTTTTTGAAATATCTGAGGCATCTTTCGGACAAACAATAGCTACTCCGCTCTGTGAATTAAATCAAAACATCGTAGTTTTAAATCAACTGATTGTTGAAAATATTGAATATATCAAGGAGAATACCGAAGTTATTACTGCAATAGCCGAGCCATTGCATGAACTCCATATAACTTTGGAAATACTTCAACAAGATATTATTTCTCAGTACGGAGACGATCTGACACCATACGAAGTAAGTGTTAATATGGCAAGCGTGGTTCAAAGCCTACAGAGTTGCATTGTTATTATTCATGAACAAGCTGGCATGGAGGGAGCTGATGAGATGTCAACATTAGAAGACATTTCAGGCATAAAAACTTCCGCGGATACTTTACCATCAGATCACTTAGTTTTGCCGACCGCAGAAGTAACTGCCATAGAACAATCGCTGCCACCTTACACGCAAAAAATAACAACTATGGCTACCGCACAAACCTTGCAGACACTAAACGAGCATGTTACGGTACTACAAACTCCTGAAGTCATTGAAGCTTTAGATATCTTATCTGAAATAAGTGACTATTCAGGTTTAAAATCAGTCGTTGTGAGCCTGGGTGATCTTCATACTGGTCTGGAAGGTATCCTACATCCTGTGCCTATAGAAGGATCAATTGATCTTGAAGATTTAGTAAACATATCGAAATTAGCTGCTATTGCCGAACCAATGCAGGAAATTCAACAGAGTTTATCTGTTTTAGACACGAGTAACATTCCAATTTATGAAAATATTCTAGATTTGCCGGCGGAAAAAATACATTCCGTATTTCAAAGTATTTCAGAATTCAAGATTTCCTTAGAACAGTGCATGTACGCCGTGTTACCAGCAATGGAAATTGCCAATAATACAATTGAAATATCTAATAAGGTTAGTACACTGAGAGAAGTATGCGAACTATTAAAAGAAATCTTTGAAACTTCAAAAGATTTACCATGTGACATTGCGTTACGACCTGGGGTCCAGAACTTGGAAATAGTAGTTGATAGTCTAATAGATGCAACAGATGTGTCTAAAGATATCAAAATTGATCAAGTTAAATCTATAACAGAAGAATTATACTTGAAGATTATGGAAGTTCAAGAAGAAATAATAAATTTTACGACGCAATCTCCTGAATTGATTTCACAAGAAGCTAAATTGATACAGCTGGTGAGTGATGTTGAAATGAATATAGCTGTCTTGGAGCAGTATGATTTTGTTGATCTATCGCGGGTGTCAAATATAACAGCTTGCAATTCACCACAATTAGCCATAGAAATTGATTCAGAATCATTAGCTCAAATACATGACATCGCAGAAAATGCCGTAAATGTATTACAGGACTCATATCAAGAAACTCCAGTTGCAGACCTCTTGATAGTAGAAGAATTCTATAAAACCTGTAAAAATGAATTCACTATATTGCGTTGTCTTATTTCAAAGGCAACAAGTCACAAGAAAATAATACGGCTTCTCCAAGAGTTCAGCTCATTGCAAACGATGATAAATAATTTTACGACCAAACGTTTAGAACTTCGTTTATCGGTTGATGTCAATGAATGTTTAACAAATTTTCTGATACATGCTAATGAATGCCTTAAAAAAGCTCGCACTTCGTTGGTCAAAGTTATAGATACACAATCAGATATGTTGATCAAAACTCCTGTAGCTCAACTAGAATCTATACATGAACTCACATATGTAGTGGAAAGTAAAGCAAATACCACTATTGCAAATGTTATAAGAACTCTTGTTGATGTTGCGGAAACTTCTAAATTAGTAGCAAATAATTTGCATTGTGCTATCATACAAGAGCTTTCTCAACCAAACCTAATACCTACACCAACACAAGAAGAAATTGCTTTAACAATAAAAATGGAAGAGCTTGCAATGATTGTTGGTGCTCAATCAGAACCCAACGATTTGGACGAATCTACTGAAAAGGTTCTTGAAAAACTAACAACATGCTTCAAAAAGCATCACGATTATAAAGACGCTTTGGGAACAGGCAAAACGTTAATTATACTAAAATGTTTAGCAGAATGTGCTACCATAGTACAAGAAAAAGTCACTCGAAAGCAAATGTCCATGCATGAAGCAACAGAAACAAAAGAAAATGAAAACTCCCTGAAAAAAGTGTTGGCTGAAATGTTACAGCCTCTACAAGCTTTACAAACGGAATTGATAAATGTTCGAGACCAGGCCTTGTCAGGAACCGAAGAAGATTCAATTTCCATAGAGATTTCTACTACAGAGTCAATCATGCAAACTATGGCTGAACTTCATAAAGATATTGTACAACAAATAGAGTCAATAGACAAATCAACGGTAGACAATGAAGATATTTCTTTAATTATGGAAGTAGACAAAGAAATTCACTCTATTCAAGACAGTATTAAGTCCATGGAGAACGTCCAGGTGGCTCAAGCTGTGAAAGAAATAACTAAGCCTATGGAAGACATAGAAAAGACTCTGCTCTCCGTTCTTTCTGCAGATAAGGATACTTTAAAAGAAATTCTTCCAAAAGGTGAGTCCGATGAATCGTTGTGCCCTATTTATTACTCCTATAATAATAACAATCTATAATGTGAATTACACCTTTTGAAAGCTCTCAATTTATAATTTACAAGCTAAAATTGATTTAAATTTATAAGCTTATTTTCGAAGCTTTAACTGTGAAGATAATTTTCGTAGTTGGTATTTATTAGATAACCTAAGTATAATTACGTAAGTATGAGTTCCTATATATATATATATATATATATAATGCTATAATGTACGTAGGTACATAGGTAATATAAAAACAAGTAGCCACGTGAGAAGTTTCAACCAAAACTGCCAAAACAATAAGTATCCTGGATTTTCCTTATTTAGGACATACCTAGCCAAATGGATTAGCGAAAGTATCGTGGTGTCGAGAGTAGCCGTAAATGCGAGAAGTGCGGGTTCGATTCCCGCTGCAAGGCCCTAACCATTATTGATACTTGTGTCGTCAAAACTTCTCTAAATCTAGTTATCACTCAAGTACTTATTTAAGGCGAAATGTTAAAATATCGAATGGCGGGGTCTATCAAGAAAACAACAGCTGCAAGACAGTGACAGCGTTACTACTCACATGAACCTGGGAAGAGATGAGGTATAGATTTCTGCCGCTTGGAAGTAACTGACGTAAGCGACAAATAATAAAACTTCGTATTGCTTCTAAAGAAGCGAATATAAAAAAAAAAAACAATCTCAATAATATGATTACCTACTGAATAGTATAACAACTTTAAATTTTATTTTTTATTTTTACTATTCTAAGGATGGTTCTATAACGGGTTTGAAGAGGTCCAATTAAAAAAAAAAAACCTATCGAGAAAAGTTTCACCTATCGTGTGATGAATAGTCTATGATTTATTTAGATTACATCCTCAAGTAATTACTGTATTTACATCAAATTTGTAACCAACTTACAGTAAGTTTGTTACTGAGTGAGCATGTAACGCAACCACTCCAAATATTTTACATAGCGTCTTAATATATAAACACGACGATAATACGAAGCACACTCAGTACTGCATTCGTGATGACGCCAACACGAGAAGAATCCATCGGACTGCCTGTGATAGTCGGTGTAATTCGCCCCCCGCCTGTACTCACACCACGGATGTTCAAAAGTTGAATGTAATTTTCTAAGATATCAAAATAATTACCTATGTCAGCACCATCCTTTCATTTATTTTATCTAAAGGTTTTAGTTTCAAATGTTAACAAAAACAAATTCAAATAACAAAGTCAAACTAAAAAGTATATAAACGACGCGTGACCCGAGCTGGCTCTTATCTGGCTAAACGCAATGCCTCTGCCATTCAGCGTGGCAATGCAGCCAGCATCTGGTAGTGATTTGTATAGATTGAGCTGTCTAAAGATAGCTTGTGACGATCTTTAGATAGCTTTTTTTTTCTTTTTTTTTTTAACTTTGATAGACCTTTGTTTGACCACGATCACACCTGTTGGAAAGTGACGATGTGGCCGAAGATGGAGCACAAAGGTCTAGAAGGCACCTATTCACTCTAGCCTTGAAGAGACCCAGATTATAGTTTTCAGGAAAGACAGACGACGGAATTATTCTTTCCATAAATTAAGTGAATAAGACACTTCTAAAAAAGCAAATAATTAATCCACTTTCTTGAGGAATAATCTTCTCCAAAAGCAAATAAGATAAAGAAAGAGGATGTTATTAATTTATGTCAAATTAGCTCAACATTAACTAATAGCGTGTTATTTTTAGACAAGAGCTATGTAGACGTATATAAACTCAATTATTTAAAATTGCTTGGAAAAAAATATCAAAAAAGTGAATTCAGTAGTTTTAGATTCCATTTGGCTTATAACGAATGCTTTGTAGATCTGCGCAATATGCTGAGCTAGTACCGCTACCAAAAAAAACTAAATAGTTTGGACGTCAAGCCATTTTCAAATTACTACAGTGCAACTATACCTTTTCTTTGCGTTTCAGAAACAACAGTTCAGCTATCACATCATATTGATCAATACATTGAACTCACAGAAATAGTTGAAGAAATATCCGCAATTATAAATATAGAAGAAGTAAAAGAAACATTTGATATTGCGCGAGAGTTGAGAGAGAATATTGCCGCATCTGAGAGCATTTCTACTAATGAGCATAGCAAAGAATTGCTCAACGATTTACTTGCAGTGCAAACAAGATTAGCTCAGAAACTTCAAATGGGACTCTACTCATTACAAGTACAAGTATTAGACAGTGCGCAAGAATTAGCGCCAGCGCTCAGGTCTGAAGCTCTACAACGAATATCTCAGGTTACTGCACAGCTACATGCTAATCTAGTTGCGGTAACTGGAGTACAAAACGCTGTACATTCACCTGCACTTCTTAGTGAAACGATGGAGTTTGTTGAAGCAGTACCAGATAACTCTGCTTCCACTACACCACCAGAAACTATTGTTGCTATCACACAAGAGACTATGGTTTTAGAGCAGCATCTCCATTCTGTAGACATAGACACATGCAAGGAACAAAATAAAGTGACTTCTGAATTGTTAGAAAAGATGGCAGTGGTATCTCAAGAACCTATGGTAGTAGAATTGGATAAATTACAACAGAAAAACTCTGATAATGTCCCTATTAACACTCTTCCTCTAGTTGGTATGGAAACCACTGAAATATTTAATGATCAAAAAGCTCAAAAAACAGAATCAAGGGTACTTGTGAATGAATCTACTTCAGTAAAAATAGATAGTTTAGAAATCACAACAGCAACGGAAGCAACGACTGAAATAAGTGCAGTAGAACCTATTCAACAAGAAGCTGCAAAAGAAGTATATAGTCACAATATTAAAACTTCACAGCAATCCATAAAAAAAATAGATGAAGCATTTACGACAGCGCAAGGTAAATTAAAAAAACATTTAAATCTTATTTGTGCCTTCTTTATGACGAGTAAGTAGCTAAACATTTTTTTTTCAGAAAATCTCCTTCAACATATTGATGAATATGTTTCTGAAGATATCATTAAAGCTGTGACCGAACTATCTTCTCTAATGAACGCAGAAGATCTTAAGGAATCTATAAATATAGCCAAAGAACTTCGAGAAAGCATCGCAGCAATTGAGATTGGTATAACAGAAGAAGTTTTTGATGAAATGAGCGACATGCAGGAGCGGCAAAAGGTGTTAATACAAGGTCTACAAACAGCATTATCTGTTTTTAACGAGCAGACCCTCGAACATTTGCATGAAATATTCCCGTTGGTCAACAAAACCACCATCGCGAAAGTAGTAATTGTTACTGAAAATTTGAAAAGTGATCTTGTAAGGATCTCCCAACAAGAAGTAATCCAATCTGCCAAACAAGATGAACAAGAATTCAAGACTGGATTAGTATCAGTACAGCTTTTAAAAGAAGATGAAACTTTAGAGCAAGCCAAATTTTTGACTGAAGTAAAAGAAAATTCAGATGCCGAAATAACACAAAGTACCGTTACTAATAGTACTAAGTTGATTACAGTTGAACCGACGTCAGAATCTGCAGGAGCTGCAGATACCTTATCCACAGAAGGTTTTAAATCTTCTGAAGTTTTGACTGAATCAAATGCTGTGGTTGAAGAGATAGTTGTCAAGCAGGATGCGCACGATATTGAAGAAAAATCTTTAGCAGCTGAAACTAAACAAAAAATTGCAGCTGAACATACTGCCACTTTTATACGAGAAGAAATCAAAGATTCTCTGCAATCAGCAAGCCAGGAAATTGATTGTGACATTTTAACTCAAGCGTCTGTTACTGAACCAGTTGAGATAAATCAACAGATAACTTCTGTAGAGGAAATTAGTAAAGATGCAATATTGGCGCAAAAAGCTGATTCTATTCAAATAGCGGCTATCGTTGCTGATGCCACTGAAGTGAAGGATGAAGTGAAAGTTTTTGTGATTTCTGAACAATTGTTGACACCAAAAGTTAGACTTGACTCATCTGCAATCATTGAAGAAAAAATTGATCTTGTTGCCGTTACAAGTGATATAACTACTGTGGGTGAACTGCTCGAAGATTCTCTTCAAGCTGTCGTAAGTGACGAAAATGCTTCAGTTGCAACAGAAACTGCTACTGTTAGCCAATTGATAGAGCCAGTTGTAGAATATGACGAAGTTATGACTCATATTGATGTCCAGACTATTGAAAAATCCAATGAAGTTATAGCTAAGGCAAAAGGTATTATATTTTTAATATTTCCTTTTAATTTTTGTTTATTATTTGTACGGGGTATCGAGGGACGTTTGTCTAATAAAGTAACACGATACTCGACTCTTGTACTACGTGACTTTTGTTTAGATATAAATTATTATATTTTTGTGCTCAACTCAAAAATCTACATTCTTTTTATGCGTGTTTACAACCATTTTTTTATCATGGGATGTTTTGCTACAAGATTTATTGTTTTCACGTATGGGGCTAATAAGGCTTACACATTTAGATTAATGATGATAACTTTTTAACAATAACATTAACAGTGCTCACTACATGACACTATTTTTCACAGAAACACTGATACAAAATATCAACGCGTTTTTATCCAACGATCTTCTACACACTGATGACTTAGACCAGGCGATGCAAATAGCTAAAGACTTAAAAGAAAATATAATTTTTCCACAAATAAAAACAGCAAATGAATCGATAGATGAAGCACGTGATAAAGCTGATCTTGACAGAGTGACCTTAGTGCAACAACTTCACCAGGCTCTTATACAGGTTTTATTTGAAAATAATTCAAAAACATCAGTTAGCTTAAGTTATGAAGAACAAGGAGTAGCAAATTTTATATCACAACTCTCTGACAACTTAATGGTTTTTCTGTCTACAGTAACTCTACTGCAAAATGTTAAACTAGACTCAAAAGAAGAACTAAAAGAAACAGTTGTGATTGAAAATTTTAGTAATGACCAAATATTTAATAACTTAGAAAAAGAACACGTGTCTTCAAACCAGGATGGTCAGCTAATTGAAATTTATAATGATCAAAAGTTACTTGAAGCAACAGATTTTGTTAATTCCTCACTTAAGCATAGTAATATATACAAAGAAGAAGAAAAAGCAGAACTCTCAAGCCAGAAGGAGTATCCGTTATCAGAAACTCCTGAAACTGCTCTAACTGAAACAACACAGCCTTTCGAAGAATTCTTTGACTCCCCTACATCAGCTGACACATTGGCTTCTGCTGAGTTAATAGCTAATGAAACAGGAGAGATGACCATCTTGGAACAGACACAAAATCTTCAAAAGGAGGATGAAGATACAGAATCAGCAATTTTTTGTGTTAGTGTTAATCTTGCTGCTGTAACTGATGTAGTGAATGTCATAGAAACTACAGAGCTAAGTAAAAGTTTATGTTACACAGCTGAAGCGATCGCTGATATTGATGAATTTGAAAAATCGTCATTGGAAGATGCTACTGGTAATAAAGTCAAAATAGAGGAAACAACTATACTGCAGGAAAATGCAGTTCATGAAGCGACGAATTCATGCAAGAATGAGAGTCTACAAAATATTTCTAATGAAACAACTAAGCCTCTTGAAACATTTTTTGACCCTCCTAAGTTAGTGGATGAATTGCCTACAGCTGAGCTAATAGGTGAAACTGAACAGATAACTATCTTGGAGCATACCAATTGTTTTGAAAAACATGATGAAGCTACAAGATCAGCTACTTTAGGTATGAGTGATACTACTGCGGTTACTATTGAAGTTAATAATATGGATACCACAGAGATTAGTATAGATGAAGGCTCCACTATTGAATTGGTTGCTTTTAGTCCTGAAGTAGAACCAGATTTATTTGATTTTGCCGTTAGAAGTAAATTAAATATCGAAGACACTACCGATGAACCTAGATCTACAACTTTTATAGGATTTTTAGCCTCACCCGCATTTGCTGAGGAGTTTCCTTCAACTGAGCTAAATGTTATCGAAATCGAGGAAATATCAGTCTTAGAAGGTAACAAAAATTTTAATAAGGAAGGCAAAAGTGCAGAATCTGCTACTTTGAGTGTAAGTGATAATCTTGTTACCGCTTTCTCTGATGAAGTGAAGGTGACAGAAGCTACAAGAGTTGCTAAAACTCTATGTTCTGATTCTGAAGTTGTTACTCTTAGTCCTGAAGGTGAAAAATCTTTATTGGAAGTTACTACCGATAGTGAAATCAACGTCGAAGAGACAACCGTACAGCGAGATAACACCACTCAAAGCATTGCCATATTATGTGATGATATAGTACCTGTATTTGTGCAAGATACTATAATTTTTGATAGTGATACAAGTCAACAAGAGAGTCTTGCATTAGAAACTCTAGAAAATTATGAAACTGAAACTAATAAACCTTTTGAAGAATATCTGAACTTGCCTATATTAACAGAAAGTATTCCAACAGTTGAGTTATCTGCTACTGAAATTGCAGAGATAACAATGTTCGAAAATACTGAAAACTTTGAAAAAGAATGGAAAGATTCAAAATCTTCTATTGTGGATATATGCGATGGTCTTGCTTCTGTCACAGTTAATGTGGCGAAAGGCATAGAAATCAAGAAAGATAACAGTTCCACTGCTGAAGTCAACGCCGAAAAGATAACTACACTGCAGGAAAATGTAACGCTAGAAATTGGTGCCATATGTCACGGCGCAAAAACCGTCTTGGAGCAAGATAATGTAATCGTTGACAATGAACTGGCAATGAGTATATTACAAAGTAATAAGGAATTATCACCGGTAAAAATCGGTAATGAAATGTTCTTTTAAACTGTTTTACTAGGCTTTTATACTACTCGTACAATAAAACAAAATTGTGTGAGGGCCCTAAACTCCTAACAAGCTTTTTCGTTGGTTTTCTTTATGCTATTTGCTCATTTTATGATCTAGATTCAACTGCATAATCTTCTCTTTCATCTAACAAATCCAGCTTTGAGTGAAATTATTTTATGATGTTACTAGCTGCTTTGGCGCAACGTCTTCTGCGAGTAATTTTAAAATGTCCTCATATTTACATAATGATAATAAATATAATTTATATGTTTAATTACTTTTCTTATAGGAACTTATTGGCACCCAATACAAAAAAACAAGCTAACGTTACCTTATTAATTTCAATGTAAAATATGCCACAGCGCGTTGTGTCAGATTTAAATTTAGCATTTTACATAAACAAAGATAAAAAACACTATCCCTTTATAAAAGTTTTTGTGTTCGTAAAATCCTGTCTTAACCTGGAATCCAAAAGGAACATTCATTCCATATTTAAATTTTGAAGCCTTAATAATTTTCTAGATCTGAGAATGAGTCACCCCTGTTTTCGATTTTGTAGATAAAATTGATTATCAGGAAAAAAGAATATTCTTACATAGATTATCGTTCTTTTTACAGAATCTCTGTTGAAACATATTGAAGAGTATACTTCTGGAGTCGTTTTAGAAATGGCACGAGTTTTATCATCAACATCTGCTGGTCAAGATTTGCAAGATTCTTTGCAAATAGCTGATCAAATTTCTGAATCATTCAATTCATCAACATTTTTGGTAGGAAGACCAGCCAGTGACATGCAGTCACTTGTAATACAATTGTGTAACACATTGCGTAAGATTAGAACTCAATTTACTGACGATGTTAGTGAAATTGAATTGAAAAATAAATTGAATCTTCAAAAGGTTGTAAATATATCCTCACATTTGATAGACGAGATAAATGAACTAATTTCAACAAGCAATGAAGTTTTAGAAGATGTATTCGAACAAGTAAATGAGTGGTTTACGAAAGACTCTATAGAGGACGATGCAATTTCTAAAAAGCCTTCTGGTTCGTCAAATGGACATCAAAGTAGTCCTTGCCAGTTAGATAAAAAAATATTGGACAATATCGAAGCAGACTGCAACGAACCACATTCCCAAAATAAAACTACTGAACTAGTGGCTTCAAAGGATATAATTGTAGTTGATATTACTGATTTCGTTGAAAATGAGGACCAGAAATTAGAAAATGCTCAAATTCTTCATGTAGATGAAACTGTACATTCTGTTGAACTAAGTAATGATCAAGCTGTGGTTTCATTTAGAGATTTAAACCAAAATGAAGCACTTGATACAGATCACAAAGACGAATCTAATGCACAAGATACATTTCCTCCTTTAGAGCAACAGCATGAAGAAATTATAAAAAAAGCAAATGATTACAAAATTGTTGAAAATCCTGATTCCGTTGCAAAGCTGGTGTCTGATGAAAACCTAAAGGATCAAAATGCTGCTGTAATTGACGTCGTTCAACATCTTGAGGGTAAACAAGGAGGGCTTAATGGTGTTGTGATGATTTTACATATCTAACCAAGCAAATCATATTTAATTTTATTTAAAGTAAAGAAGCGACTCATCAAAAACTTTCGTGAATCATATCAATTATTTTATAAAAACGGGAAATTTTCACGTACCGTTAAATCGATTTAAGCACCGACATTGTTTCGACCCGTTTCGAGAGTCTTTTTCAAGGTGAGTGAACGCGACGCACTCCACCCGCGTCGAAACAATGTCGGTGCTTACATCGATTTAACGGTACGTGAAAATTTCCCGTTTTTATAAAATAAGCGACTCATCATTGATTATGTTGATTTCGAAACTATCATTCCGCTGCATAGGAACAGCTTTACTTAATAATAATAGATTAGCACTGTAAAACCCATATTTCACTGCTGTTGTTGCAGTAAAGTTTTAACATAGATTATTATTTATACTGAAATAGTAAATAACTGCAGCGGCCACAAAATCGGGCATTGTTGGACGAACGTCATAATGTGACATGAATAAGACCACCAATGCACTAATGAATTAAGTTGTAATGATATAGTTGTTAATAGTAATAAATAAATAAATAAATTCTCGATTGCGGGTTTGCGGCCAAGGCTTTCATAGGACTTTTCTCAAGCAATGCATGGATATTGATGGTGGATATTCAAAAAAGCGGTCAAGTGCGAGTCGGACTCGCCCATGAAGGGTTCCGTAAAAGAAAGTAACATAGTATAAAAGTTCTTGTAGTTCGTTGTAACTTTGATCGATGTTATAATTATAGTGAATTTAAAAAAAACAACTTACTAGATCTCGTTCATACCAATTTTCGGTGGAAGTTTGCATGGTAATGTACATCATATATATATTTGTTGTAGTTTTATCATGCTCCTATTTTAGAAGTTTTAGGGGGGGGGGGGGGCACACATTTTACCACTTTGGAAGTGTCTCTCGCGCAAACTATTCAGTTTAGAAAAAAATATATTACAAACCTCAATATCATTTTTAAAGACCTATCCATAGAACCCAACACGTATGGGATTGATGAAAAAAAATTGAGTTTCAGTTCTAAGTATGGGCACAGATAAAATAAGGTATGGGGAACCCCCAAAATTTATTGGTATTTTCTATTTTTGTGTGAAAATCTTAATGCGGTTCACAGAATACATCTACTTACCAAGTTTCAACAGCATAGTTCTTATAGTTTCGGAAAAAAGTGGCTGTGACATACGGACGGACAGACAGACAGACATGACGAATCCATAAGGGTTCCGTATTTTGCCATTTGGCTATGGAACCTTAAAAAGCATCGACTAAATTTAAAAGTATTTGGTCGAAGCAAAAAAGTACCTATGTTATTTATTTCCTCTAACGAACAAAGTGTTCACTGTTTTAAATGTATGTGTTTAGATCTCGTCTGCAAAAAGCTATCTATTAATGTTCCTGATGCCACTTGAATTGCACGTGGCGTCAAAATATTTTTCTGTCTCTCTCATCGCTTTTTTTTTTTTTTATGAAACTAATAGGCAAACTAGTTTACGGCCCACCTGATGTAAAGTGGTCACCGTCGCTTATAGACACCAGCAACACCAGGGGTATTGTCGATGCGTTGCCTACCCTGATGTAGCTTAAGCTCATTTTATAAAATCGATTCCATTAAGGTGGTTGCTTTCGCTTGTGGCGCGAAATTCAATTTTTTTCGTATTTTTTGCTCATCACAGCTCATCAACACTTCTTCAGATAGCGAAAACAATGTTGCCGGTAATTATATGACCTAATACACAAGTTTTAATTTATAGTATCACATGTATAAATATGATTAGTTTAGCTACAATTATGCTTCAATGGTTTTTACACAGTTTTTTTTGTTTCAAGCACATTCATAGCCAAACTAATGATATTTATGTGATACTTTCAAATTAAACTTGTGTGTTAGGTCATATAATTATCGGCATCATTTTTTTCGCTATCTTAAGAAGTGTCGATGAGCTGTGATGAGCAAAAAACACGAAAACATTAGAATTTCACGCCACAAGCGAAATTAACCACCTTAATACAACACATACATTTCCACGCTTCACAATCTTTTTTAGGGTACCGTACCCAAAGGGTAAAATAGGTCCCTATTTTTAAGGCTCGGCTGTCCGTCTGTCTGTCTATCTGTCCATCCATCCGTCTGTCACTAGGCTGTATCTCATGAACCGTGATAGTTAGTTAGACAGTTGAAATTTTCACAGATGATGTATTTCTGTTGCCGCTATAACAACAAACACTAAAAAACAAAATAAAATAAATATTTAAGGGAGCCATACAATAAACTTATTTGAAATAGCTATATGAAAATGCTATTCTAATATATAATCAAATTACTGTTTAATTTACAACCTCATAATAGGTAGGTACATACTATCATACATTTATAGCTTTTTAATACCTACACTACTTTTTACACAATACATAACTAATTCACATTTTAAACCAAATTCTTAGAAGTTTAAGCACTTAAACTATTATTTTAAGGGTTTAAAAACATACATTTTGTTTTACAGACTGCAGTGATCTTGTTCAGCAAATAGATGCATTTATCACTGACGAAGTCATTGAAATCGTTGAAGAGATATCAAATACAGCAAATAAAGAAGCTCTCAAAGAATCTGTCGTTGTAGCTAAGAAACTTCGTGAATGCGTGATGGCTACTGATTATAGTACCACTGCAGAAGAAGCAAGCCCCATGAATAGGAACTATCTTTTAGAACAAGCACATCTAGCTCAAACATTGCAAGATGCCCTTTATACATTGCATGCACAAGTATTAGATAATGCGCAAGTACTTGCAGCAATTTATGCACCGGATGCTTTACAAAAAGTTTCTGAAATCATCTCACATTTACAAGATGGTTTAGCAATAGCAACTGTTTCTGAAGAACATAAAAATATCATATTTGTAGAAACCGGTAAGAAAATAAACGATAAAACTTAAAAGATTAAACTTGAGTTTTAGCTAACGTAACTAATTTATTATTTTAAATTACAGATGATATCGAAGAAATTGTGGAACAAAACAGTATGGCCCAATTAGAAACACTTCTTCAAAATATTAATGTAAAAATAAACCTAACATCAGCAGATAGGAATATAGATTCTGATGATTCTGAATCACTTAAGGATACTTTAGATGAAGTTCAAACTGTGATTATAAAACTGAAACGTGAATACGATAGTGCTGCAAATGAAACTCTTAATGAAACTCTTGAAGACTTAGAGTGCAGTGTGAGGAGTGTTCAACTTCAAATAAATGAAGAAAGCCCACCAGAGCTTCTTGTTGAAGCGTGTGCTACGTTGCAGTTGCTTGTTGATAACATGAACGCTACACAACAAATGCATGTTGCTCAAACTGCATTGAAATCAGACAAAATAGAAAACATTCTTGACAAATGCTCAAATGAAACCGAAGAAACCGTAAAACTACTCGATGTAGCTTCTAAATTAGAAACTATGGGAAGTAGCAATTTGAAAAGTATAGTTGATAATCTGACTACTATTAAAGATAGTTTGAAACTTTTGCGAAAAAGCTTTTTACTCGATGCAGATACTGTAATTGAAAACGGAGTGAAATTTGTCCAATACCTAGATCAAATAGAAGAAAATATTTTTACATTAGAGAGAGATGTAGACATGGCTAGAAACATACCAGTCGATACCAGAGACAGTATAATAACTGCAGTCCATTCAGTTTACGGCAGCATCTCAAATATGCGAAGTACGGTCGCCAGCGTACAAAAACGATACATGTTCGAGAACTATGGCAAACCATCAGAATCCTTACTTCATTCGATAAAAAGTATAGCTGTCATATCTAGATCTGACGATGAAGAAAACACAAATGGTTGGAAAAGATTATCCAAATCCTTACGCAAAGTCCTGAATCATTTTGAGGATATTAAATTTTATATAAATCTTGATAAAACTGCCAGACTACCAAATGACGCTGCATTCACAAAAATAATACTACAGGAATTAAAAAACAACATCACAAGTGTTTTAGTTCCTTGCGCGAAACGTTTTGATTACAATGTGTTACAAAATGTCAATAAAACGCTCAAATGCGTGGAAAAAAAACTAACAGATATAGAATTTGATTCTAGTCTAGAAGTTAAGAACAAAATACCAATGTTCAAGGACATAGCTACTGAAATGCTGATTACAACGAACTTAATCAAAAACTGTTTAGAAAAAACTAAGCATGTGACTGTAGAAATGAACGATAAAATAGAGTCACTAGATATTGTCAAGTTAAAGAATGAAACACTGGATGCCATCCAAGGGGCGCAAAAACTGGCAGTAACTGCAGAGCAACAGCAGCAAGCAAATTCTGTAGCAGTATCCGATGAGGTATCTGTAACTGAAATCATTGAGAAAAAACAACTTGAAGCAATTGTACCGTCTACCAGTAGTTTGGTTAAAAAAGAAATGTCCGAAACATCAGTTCAATATGTAACAGAAGCGGAAATACTGATACCGTTACAAAAACAAACATCACTTCTGGAAATTCAAACTGAAAGTTCTTCCTCTGATATTGTTAAGGACATATCATCAGAATTAATTAACCAATTAAGTAATTTAGAGGAACATATTTCTATTGATACGGAGCATAACCTGATTGAATCAATTCCACAGTCAATAGAAAATAGTACCGTAAATCAAGCACAAATGTCTCAAGCAGTTGTTGTAACAGATTTAACTTTGAAAGAACCAATAGAATCATTACAAAATAAAGAAGTACTCAAAGATATAGACACAAAAATGGAATCTCAAACTGATACAGATAAAGAAGTTGGAGAACTTATTGGTCAAGTCGAGACAGAATGTGAATCTATGGAGAAACATGTTAAAAGGCAGTACGTCGAGGTGAATGCTGACAATGCAGATTGCTCTACAACAGAAACACAGCTTATAGAAATAAAGCCGAGTAAAACTCTAACACTGGACAAACAAGATAACGATGGAAAGACACTGGATTCCCAGCAAAAGCAAGATCAAATCTTAAATCAAGAAAAACATCGTGATGAAGAGACTAAATCTTTACAAAATTACGCAGGAGAAACTCTTACTACAGATGAAGACACAGCATGCATCATGGCAAACAGCGAACCAAAACAAAAGCAGGAAGACCAGATAGTTACAAGTAAATGCTATAAGGGTGAGGAAGGAGAAGCTAAAGAGACAACAAGACATGACGTTGAACTTAATGAGCAGAGTACGAAGCAAGCAACTGATAAGGCAGTTCAAAATATTGATGTACAAAAGCCGGAAAATCTTGTGAAACAGCCAGAAACAGATGAGACAGGAAGTACAGCTGCAGAAAACCCGAACGTGGTTGATATGATGCATCATAAGAAAGATGAAAGTACTGTACAAGAAATAAAAATGAAACAGGAGCAACAAAAAAAATCTTGTATGTTGAAAGGTGATGAGTATGATACAAATTTAAATCTAGAAAAAGAAGACTCTGATAAGGCTCGAGATGGAGCACCCAAACAAAAAGGCGATGAACAACCTACAAAGACAGACATACTTAAAATCGTTGTTGATCGAGAAGAGATCACAGAGATAGCTAGTCATTTAGATAAATCAGAACAGAAAATGACAGAAAAAGCTTCAACAAGTAGTGAAAATGAAAACACTGGGAGGTCTGCACAAGATGCACAACTGAGACAGCTGGAAGAGTATGTTCTTTTAAATAATAATATTGAGTCGTTCTTACATTGTGAAGCAGATCAGTCTTTAGGCGATGAGAAATCAGGTGCAGAGCAAAAAAATGCTGTAGATAAAAATGAAGAAAAAAATAATACAGATATAACAAAAATAGATACGGGAACATCTTTTAAGGATAACGAAAAAAGCAAAACTCAACCCAAAACAGAAATAGAAATGAGTATAACGAAAGACCAAAATGCAGACATATTACAACAGGATGATTTACGCATGGAAAAAGAAATTAACGATAAACAGTTTAGTAAGGAAGAAGATGCTATAGTAAAGCATAAAGTTGAAATAGATCAAGAACAAGATGATACTTGCGCTAATAAGGATAAATGTGATGTCATAAACAAGGAAAATAAAGTAAAAAAGACAGAAGCTGCTAAAAATACAATAGACACAGAAGAAGTAAAGAAAAATCAAGATGACGCAGAATGTAAGCAGGAGGCTCAACTTAAATCTGTAGAAGACCCTCAAGTTCAGAAGGAAATTAATAATTATGAAAAAGACCAGCAAGAATTTAACCTTCAACAAAAAGAACTAAAATACACAATATCTAAAAACGAAACAGAAGCTAATAATACTCAGAAGGAAAAAGAAGTTTCTGAACAATTAAAAGAGAATAAGTCTCGGGCTGATAAAGAAACATACGATACTGAAGTGTCAGAAAACGAACAGAAAGACGCTGTTAAATTAGAAGCTCAATTAACCAAGGAAAAAGAAAAAGATGAACCCAATCAAAAGCATAAGGTTGCGGATCGTTCAACCAATGCAACATCTGAAGAGGCTCGAATTGAAATAGAAGAAGCTGCTAAATCAATGCAAGGAGCAGAGAACATACCAGAAGCTCTGCATAGTGAAAAAAAAGATGCAGAAGTAATACTTAAAGAAGAACGAGTTATTGTTAATAAAGACAGTGAAAATGCTGTGCGTCAAAAAAATAAGGAAGATACAGTCCTCAATAAAATTCAAGGAGACGAGCCGCCACCTATAAATGATGCAGAAGAATCACGATTGCAAAAAAATAACGAAGCAACTTCTACAGCAAGAGATGACGAAGAGATTAAACTGACAGATAAAGAATCTGGTCTTCAGATAGGTAAAGAAGATGCTGAACCTAGACACAATGCAGAAGAACTCATTGTTATGAATGAAAAAGAAACCGCACAGATACAAAAAGAGAACGAAGAAACATTGTCAAAAAAAACACAAGAAGATCGGTCTCGTATTGATTTCAAAGAAGAGGAATTACAATTGGAAAAAGAAAAAGAAGATACTGCTAATGAAAAAAAAAAGAAGAACCTGGAAGAGAAAGAATTATGTCTACTGAAGGAAACAGAGGACGCAAAACTAAAACAAATGGAAGAAGAGTCCTATGCTAAGAAAGAAAAAGAAGAAGCAAATCTGCATGAAAAAGAAGCCACGAATAAAAAAGATCAAGAAAAAGAGGCTGATGTTAAGAAAGAAGCAGAAGAATTCCTAAGGAAAGAAAAAGAAGACATGGCTCTTAAACAAGAAACTCAAGTTAAGAATGACAAAGAAGCACGTCTGGAAAAAGAAAAGCAAGATGCTAAATTAAGAGAAAAAGACGAACAAAAAGGACGCACCAGTAAAAAAGAATCAGAGAAAGCTCAGAATGAAAAACATCAAAATCAACTTAGAGATGATCTAGAAAAAGAAGAACAAAAACAAAAAGACGAAGCTGAAAATTTGAAACTGAAAGCTGAACAAAAACTAAAAGAAGAGGAAACACGATTACATAAAGAAAAAGAAGAAGTATGTTTACAAAAGGAGAAAGAGGACGCCTTGAGTAAAAAAGAATCAGAGAAAGCTCAGAATGAAAAACATCAAAATAAACTTAAAGATGATCTAGAAAAAGAGGAACAAAAACAAAAAGATGAAGCTGAAAATTTGAAACAGAAAGCTGAACAAAAACTAAAAGAAGAGGAAACACGAATACATAAAGAAAAAGAAGGAGTACGTTCACAAAAGGAGAAAGAGGACGCCTTGAGTAAAAAAGAATCAGAGAAAGCTCAGAATGAAAAACATCAAAATAAACTTAAAGATGATCTAGAAAAAGAGGAACAAAAACAAAGAGATGAAGCTGAAAATTTGAAACAGAAAGCTGAACAAAAACTAAAAGAAGAGGAAACACTATTATGTAAAGAAAAAGAAGAAGTACGTTTACAAAAGGAGAAAGAGGACGACTCGATTAAAAAAAAACAAGAAATAGAGGACAATGTTAAGAAAGAAGATGAACAAAACCGAGAAGAAGAGGACAAAAGATTACATCAAGAAAAAGAAGAAGCACGTTTACAAAAGGAGAAAGAGGAGGCCTTGATTAAAAAAAAACATGAAATAGAGGATAATATTAAGAAAGAAGAAGATTGTCTGATGAAAGAAAAAGAAGACAGTGAACTAAAGCTAAAGCACGAAAAAGAAGCCCAATTTAAGAAAGCCGAAGGAGCACGTATGCAGAAAGAAAAGGAAGATGCTGATTTAAAACAAAAAGAGGAAGAAAAAGCAAATGCCAAAAAAATAGAATTGCGTACTAAGAAAGAACAAGGCAAAAAAAACAAAGAACAAGCAGATAAATGTCAGAAAGAAGAACTAAAACTAAATCAAGTACAAGAAGCTCAAGTTAAGAATAAAGATGAAGCACGTCTTCAAAGAGAAATGGAAGATGCAAAATTTAAACAAAATGAGGAAGAAGCAGAAAGTCCTAAAAAAAAAGATTCAGAGAAAGCTCAGAAAGAAAAAGAACTGGCTGAACTTATAGATAAAGCCGAAAACTTTAAACAGGAAGCTGAACAAAACCGAAAAAAAGAGGAAAAAAGATTACATGAAGAAAACGAAGAAGCACGTATACAAATGGAGAAAGAGGATGCCGTGATTAAAAATAAACAAGAGAAAGAGGCTGATGTTAAGAAAGAAAAAGAAGAATGTCTGAGGAAAGAAAAAGAAGACAGTGAACTTAAGAAAAAGCAAGAAGAAGATGCCCAAGTTAAGATAGCCGAAGAAGCACGTCTGCAGAAAGAAAAGGAAGATGCCGAATTAAAACAAAAAGAGGAAGAAAAAGCACATGCCAATAAAAACGAATTGTGTGCTAAGAAAGAAAAAGGCAAAAAGAATAAAGAACAAGGAGATAAATGTCAGAAAGAAGAACTAAAACAAAAGCAAAAACTAGAAACTCAAGTTAAGAATAAAGATGAAGCACGTCTTCAGAGAGAAATGGAAGATGCGAAATTAAAACTAAATGAAGAAGAAGCAGAACGTGCCAGTAAAAAAATATCAGAGAAAGCTCAGAAAGAAAAAGAACCAGCTCAACTTATAGATGAAGCTGAACAAAAACATAAGGAGGAAGAAACTCGATTACAGAAAGAAAAAGATGAAGTTCGACTACAAATAGAGATAGAGGAAGAAAAAGAAAACAGTAAACTAAAGGAAACGCAAGAACAAGACGCCCAAGTTAAGATAGCTGAAGAAGCACGTTTGCAGAAAGAAAAGGAAGGTGCCGAATTAAAGCAAAAAGTTGATACTGATACTATTAATAAACCAAAAGAAAGTCTAGTTGAGATAGAAAGAGAAGAAGCTCAATTGCAGAAAGAAACTGAGGACAAAAAGAAACAAAAAGAGGAAAATGAAACACGCGTAAAGAAGAAAAACGCCAAGAAGGAAAAATGTAACAAAAAAGATTTTGATAAGGCCAATCAAGATAAAGATGTAACAGAACTGCAACAACAGGTAAGAAAAGAAGCTTGTCTTAAATTAGAAAGAGGAGAGGCTGCCCTTAAACAAAAGGAGGAAAACGTACGTTTACAAAAAACTAAGGGTGACACTCCATCTGATGAAGCTCTGCAGCAAGATAAACTTGTAGAAAAAGAAAATGAACTTACAAAGATCAAAAAAGCCAAAGAAATCAAAAAAGATGTTGAAAAGGTATCGAAAGATCAGGAAGGTACTGGATTTGAATTCGAACACAAAGACAAAGTGACAGATATTAAGAAGGATAGTGAAGCCGCTGCAGATAAATTACTTGAAAATACAGAAAAATCCAAACTTGAAACAGAATTGCTAGAAAAAAATTACCACAATAAGGAAATAAATAAATTAGAAATAAAGCAAAACCAGGAAGAGGAAGCTCGTACGTACAAAGGAAGTTCAGAAAAAGTAAAAGATATCACCGAAGAAGTCAAAGAGGAAGCTCGTAAAAAACGCAAGAACAAAACTTCAGATAGAGCTGAAATAGAACAAGCAGTTGCAAATAAAGCTCTCGTAGCCGAAAATGAATCTTTCTTAAAACAGCAACAGGAAGGTGAAGCGCAATTTGGTATAGAAAAAACTTTTAAGGCTAAAGAAGAAGAATCTGTAAAGGCTATGAATGTTATAGACGTTAAAAACAAAAAATTGGCCCCCACACAAAATAATGCAGAAGAAACACGTCTAACGAAGGAAAAAGAAGAATCTGAAAAGACCAAGGAAGATATTTCCATAGAAAGACGAAAAAGAAACAATAAAGAAGTTGAACAAAATATAGAAGTTACAGAAATAGATAAAGTACAAGTAATCAGTAACGACGTTAAAGAAATCACAAAGAAAAATGATTGCGATGAGATTTCGAAAAAGGCCACTAAGTATACTGATAGACTCGACAAGAGTGAAAGGAGAGACGATGAACTTCACATTTATAAAAAAGATTCTGAAGGACAGGATAAGAATGAAAATGGTGATGTCAACCACAAGATGAGGCGTGAGGTGAGTCACGAACAGCATTATATCAGAGAATATCAATACGAACCCTCACAGACAGGCCACAAGCTAGAAGCTAGAGAAAAACCTAGATTTATTGACCACAACCGCAGGGACTACACAATGGAATTCGCGCGACCTTCAGGATATCGTGAGAAGTCTTTCGATGTTGACAGAACTGACAGTCTCCCCACACATGACCACTTAGGCAAGAACGCTGCCATCTATAGAGCGCAAACAATAGTCCTGGATGCACAATTGCGTTCATCTGCTCCTCCATACCCTGAAACCTTATCTAGTCGAAACTCTGAGCCTACTGAAAGACGCTCCGAAGTCAGACATCGATCTAAGGCAATAAGTGAAGCCAGGAGTGTTGTTTCTGAAAAACGCATAGGCTTATCGCGTGACTCGAAAAGAAAACCTGTGTTCTCAACTTACCTGACCGACAGAACAGCTGTGGAAGGATCCAGAGTAAAACTGACATGCAGCGTTTTATCATCAACGGATCCAACTGTAATTTGGTACAAGAATGGAGTTTTACTGGACAACAAACTGAAGTATAGAACTAAGTTAATGGATGGATTGATAACACTGGAGGTCTTGAACGCAGTTCCGAGTGATTCGGCTGAATACAGTTGCACAATAGAAAACGAAAATGGTTCTGTCAATTCGTCCGCTAATCTAAAAGTTTACCCGAGTTTTGAAGCTTCTCCTATTCCACCAACCTTCACTCGTTCAATTCGCGGTAAGTTTTCGGCTCAGAAATGTACTGCAATCTGTTTCTTTATTTAAATATATATATATATATAGGGTGACCAAGAAAGAACCAGTCACACGAAGAAGAGTTTCGAAAAGGCACTGCACTGCCTCTTCTTCAGATCTACAAACCGACTCTACCCTTTCGAAGTGTTGAAAACCCTGTATATATTTGTAAGTTTGTATGAAAAAAGTGCTTATCGGAGCCAAATTGAACCTTATAATTATAACGACGGTTAGTTGTTTATTAGATTTAGAAGCCGATTTCACTTGATAAGTTTCTATACTTGTACTATTATTTATTCTGTGCTTACGGGTCTTTGTTAAGTGAAACATTATTATTTTTACTGAATAATATAAAACTTGAAGTGAAAAAGGATTTTTTAGAAATTCAGAAGTGAATTATGAATATATGAGATATTCGAAAATTGCTCGGAGAGGAAGTCTCAGGCTGCACTTATGTTTTTTTTATATAATCTACGATAACCTGTTGTGTCATCTCTTATTAAAATGGCTGATTTTCAACAGATACGTACCACTTGGCTGAAAATGAGCTGGTGTTGGAATGCCGCATCCGAGGGCAGCCGCTGCCTACAATCACTTGGTTAAAAGATGACAAGTCCATAAGCACCAACAGCCGATACCAAGCGTACTACCTAGCCGACGGAGTCTGCAGGCTAGCTATAGAACACCCCACTCCTGAAGACAGCGGGAAATATACCTGTAAAGCTGAGAACTCCGTCTGGTCTGATCATATCACACACATCGTTAACTTTACTGGTAAGTTATTAGAACATGATTTCATAATAAATTCGTACAAATTGAGAAATAAATTGCAATTTCTTGTGCATCAACATATCAGCTGGTCTCTGACTAAAGTAGTTGACCAATAAAGAACTGGTGACACGAAGAAGTAGTATTTTATTAAATGTATATTAAATTTATTTGTAGGAAAAGAAAGTCGCATCAGTTCCAACCAGCCCCGATTATTCCGCCAAGCACTGGAACCGCGACGCCCTCACTTCACCAACGTTTTGTCAGACTACAAAGTTGTAAAGGGAGGAACCATCGGTCTCCAGGTTGAGATAAGAGGCGCACCTACTAGAGTCGAATGGTTGCGAGAAGGCTGTTCAGTTACTGAAGTATACAGAAACGCAAAAACTTTCGTGGAACAGGGGTTGTATACTTTAGCACTTTCTGACGTCACGGAGAAGGAATCCGGACTGTATACCTGCAGGGCTTGGAGTTCGCAGTGCCACGTCGATATGAATGCTGCCATCACAGTGGTTATGCCCAATGAGCTGGATGGTAAACCTGCAATCATTGTTGGTCGCCCGGAAAAAGATATCTTAATTTCAGTTGGTGAAGACGTCAACATTTCATTTAGGGTTCAGGGTGAACCAAGACCCAAATGTGAGTTCATTTTATTTTGTGATTGAAGGTTAATTCCACTTTGACATACCTAGTTAACTATTTCTTATATTTTTGTGCAGTGGTCTTCATGAAGGGCATTCGTGACATAACGACGAGCCAACGCGTATGCAAAATGACTTCAGATGACTACGTGAAGTTTACTCTGAAAAGATCTGTGGTATCTGACGCTGGCACCTACTGCATCCTCGCAAGAAACGCATATGGCTGTGATAGGGCCTTTGTGACCGTTGTGGTAAGACACATTCAATTTTCGATACCTCTCTCGATCGCACATCTTTATTCCCCCATATTATATTGATGTGTATCATTGTACAGATAATTAAAAAAACAAATACTCCACTCTGGAATAAGTTCATGGTAATAATATGATAGGTTCTAATATTATAGTTTACAATTTTTGTTTACCTCAAATGTGTGTAAAAAATAAGCTCCAAGTATATTTATAAGCAAAAGAATAAAACTTGTGTTTTGGTAAGCTTATGAGGGAGTTTTCATAGTAAGATGAAAATTTCAGATTCGACAGCGTGCTTCTTCGGACAATCTAATATCGGACTGGACGTATCCAATTGATGATTCAGCTTTGTCGATATCTGATCGAAGATACAAATGTAAGTTTATGATTTGAAATACCTACTACTTCATTATTAAAACGGTATCTACCTACCACACACTTTACAATGTCACGTGCTAGTTAGGCATAAATGGATTATTTATAACACCATGTTTCAATTTTGCATGTCGATCAATCAGATCAATGCATCTGGCACATGTCGCCTGGCAGGCAATCAAATATTCTTTGAGGCCACTATACTGCCGCGTTCATGAATCAAGTGCTTTATTTTAGCCGTGCCCGAGCGCATCCCGGGAGAGCCGAGTGTCGTGGAAGGAGGCAATAACTGGATATCTCTCGGGTGGCCCAAGTCAGAGCCTGGTCCGTCTGCCCCCGTCCTCGCGTACAAGGTGGAAAGCTGGTTGCTCGGTACAGAAGGCGGAGCGCGCTGGGTTGAACTCGGAATAACACCACTGACCTCGTTCGACGCTTTCAACTTGAAGCAGGGAGAGGAATACCACTTCAGAGTTACCCCTCGCAATAGATACGGCTGGGGAGAATCTGTTCAGACGTCTTCACCTATCGGAGTTGGCGTCGCTGGAGACCGACCGGAATTTTCAGAATCACTTCCTGGACAGTTAAAAGTTTTGGTAGGAGAGACGGCAAACCTCAGCTGCAGCGTCAAGGGCAAGCCGGCTCCTGAAGTGGTTTGGATGAAGAACGGCCATGAAATCGAAGATGAGGACAGCCGATTATCGACCTCATTCAATGGGTTCAACTGCTGCCTCACGATCAATGACATCAATAACGAGGACGAGGCGCGCTACAGTTGTGAAGCGACGAACGTGCACGGGAGAGCTTCTACCTATGCGAGGCTAGCTGTCATCACCGACAGATCTATATGGGAGGCTGATGCTAAGTTGAAGAGGTAATTAAAGTGTGTTTATTTCTCATGTATCTTAGGTAGCTGGTGATCATTTTGTCATAACGGGTCTGACCTTTGATTATTTATTTAGAACAGGCGTATTAATAGATGATAGCATGCATTGTCTTCAAGAGCTAGAGAGCCTGCTTATATCTATTGATTTGTTATGGAACGACTTTTGTTCTTAACAATTATCGAAAGATACTTCAAAATACCTAGACGAATTTTATTAGGTTCACAATGGACTGCTCAGCACAATCCAGAATAATGCATGTTTGTTTGAGATCAAGCTTCTAACCGTTGCGGCTGATGAGGTGTGTTTCCCAGACAGATTCAAGGCCTGTTTAGTTCAGTTTCATGTTCCGTGAATATTGACGTTATGTGCTTGATTCAAGTTTATATGACATCAACGTTTCTCACAGGGAAAGGTCAGCGGACGTAGAAGGTGACTACCCCCCACAGTTCACGATGCGCCTGCGAGACAGGAGGGTGCAGGCCACATATCCAGTGCGCCTGACCTGCCAAGTAATTGGCAGCCCCGATCCTGGCATCACCTGGTTCAAGGACGGCGAAGAAGTGAAGCCTGATAGTAAGAGGAAGCTTCTTACAGACAATACTTAGTTTATTAGGGTCCTCCCTATCCTAGGTGCATGGATGTGCCACTGTGAATCCAAAGATCCCAGTCTCTAGACTGGGAAAACTCAGAATAGGGCTTTACGCTTTTTTTTTTTAGGGGTCACGCATTTATAAAAGTTAGGTACCTACTTTCTAAAGTAGGTACCTAACTTTTATCTAACGTAAGTATTTATAAAAGTTAGGTACCTACTTTAGAAAGTAGGTACCTAATTTTTATGAATACGTAGCCCTATTCTGAGTTTTGCCGACGCAGATAGAAAGATAGAAAATTCTTTATTGCACAAGACAAAAAGCAGTAGGCGAACTTAATGTTAATTAGCATTAAGTTCGAGTACCTAAAGATGTACGAGTGTACCTAAGTGTAAATAACGGTGCAAAACTCAGAATAGGGCTAAGTATTTATAAAAGTTAAGTACGTACCTACTTTCTAAAGTATGTAGGTACCTAACTTTTATCTATCTAACGTAAGTATTTATAAAAGTTAGGTCCCTAACTTTTATAGATACTTAGCCCTTTTCTGAGTTTTGCACCGTTATTTACACTTACACTACCTATACACCTACCGTGACTACCTATACGTGTTTTAAATTTTGCTTTTAATACGAAAACCCGTGTCATTCACCTTTTCAAACACTCTAGACTTCTAGAGTGTTCTCTAAACGTTTAATAAACACGTAAATCATTTCACAATTCGCTAACACAGCTAGATTACACTTTTTTAAAAGAAGTTTCAGTTCCAATCTGTTATCTTTTACCAGGTCGGCGGTGCCACTTCCAGGACGAACACTTCCACACGCTAGAAATAGCACCAACAACGTTAGAAGACGGCGGAGTGTACGAGGCGATGGCGCGAAACAGCAGCGGCGCAGTCAGCTGCCGCTGCAGCCTGGTGGTGGACAAGGGCATCAGGGCGTATGTGGCGCCAGAGTTCTGCTGCGGACTCGAGCCCCTGTACCGACTCACTGACGGTAAGACAGCCTTGATCATTGACCCCTTGAACTTATACCACTGACCCTTGAAACTCGATCATCGATATTTGACTCTTAAGGTTTTTGCTTTTTCATACAAACGTATTTGCACAAATATGGGCGAACAGAGTATAATTTTACACTGAAATGACTGTTGTTGGCTTTTATATTGGTCATTATTTGCGGCAAATCATATTTGGTTGAAGAAAACAGTGGATTAATAGCGAAACTTACTTACTTACTTTACTTGTATTGTATTTCGATGTTATTTTCGCTATTAATCCACTGTTTTATTTTTTACTGTTTTGTTTGGCTTGCAACAGTCATTTCAGTGTAAAATTATACTGTGTTATATGTGTATATTTGTGCAAATATATGAATGTTGTACAAATATATGTTGAATGAACGTTTGTATGAAAAAGCAACCACCTTAAAGTCTAGAGCCTTTTATACATACCTGACAATCTAAATCTTTTCTAACAGGCGAAGAGCTTCGAATCTCAGCTGTAGTGGAAGCCTACCCCTCAGTCGGTGTCACCTGGTACCGGGACGGCGTGCGCCTGCGCCCGTGCAGACGCGCCATCATGACGCTAGACAGAGACGGGCAGATAGAGCTGGCTCTGGCGGCCGTGACGTCACGCGACGCCGGCGTGTACACGTGCACGGCGTCCAACGAGGTGGGCCGCGCCTCCACGTCGGGCAAGGTGGAGGTGACCGGCACACATGTGAAGCGGACGCCGCCTATCTTCATCAGCCCCGATGAGCCGTGAGTCAGTTTACCTACTACGAGTCAGATTTTATCTATTTAATTCTTCGTAGGCGCCTTACTTGTTGAACTAACCAAAAAAAAATCACACGTTTTTGTTTTGTTTCACCTTTTTTCTTTATGTTCTTTGCCTTGGTGGGTGTCTTAGTGAGAGGCACACTGCCCGACGAGATACAGTCTCAAACTAGTTCGGAGGGTAGGGGTTTTTCGAACTTGTCACCTTTCATAATCATTACAGGCATTATCAATCTGTTCATGCAGCTTGATAATGCCTAGGTACTGAATAAATAATGTTGTAAGCTTTATTTTTTTCTAGCATGTACCTATTCATTGACCATAATTTAATGTTGTAGTTCGAGTGCAACCTATGTATAAGCAATAAATTATTTTTTATTTTAACTTTTATTACTATTTAAAAAAAAAACTCTGCTCTATTTTATCTTTGCCACTCTCCCTTGCTCTCTTTTTTTTCTCCTTTATTTATATTTCTCTCGCCATCTTATTTAGCAAAATAAAATCGCCTTTTTTATATTTTTTGTGGAAGTGTACCTATGTGTATGGCGATGTCTGTTGTTTATTAGAGAAATCAAGTACACTGTACACTCCGTTCTCTATCTCCTCAAGGAGAAACGCCTTCGAGCCTCTCTCTCTTCTTATCGTCATGCCAATGTTCTCGCTGTCGCCTCAAGTTTATTAATCGACTGCTTTTCTCATTATACATCACAAAATCAGTTGTCACTGAGTATTTGGGCATTTTATCCGCTCTGTCGGTATTCAACCAACCATTTGTTGCAGGTACTCGAAAGAGCCGATGTTTATCCGCAAACCGCGCTCCAGCGAGGCGCGGGAGGGCGACACCGTTGTCATAGAGTGTGAAGTGGTCGGTGACCCCAAGCCTGATGTCTACTGGCTGCGGGACTTCCTCAAGGTGAGATATAGAAAACAACGAATCAAGCTCTCCGAGAAAACTCGTGCCAAGTAAGAGAGAGAAACACAGAGCTTAGTTACAAAGTTCTAACTTTTCTCAAATGCCTTTTCACGAAAATATTAAAGCTGGATATCATATCACCGTGATATCACCACGCTATAAATTAATAAACAATCGTTTCATTTCGTATGAGGTAGTGCTGGCCTCTGGTGTCGGAGTTTGTCAAGCCGCCCGAGGGCCTCTGACATGGCTTATCGACTGCTATTAATCAATAACAGCCGGGACCGACAGCTTAACGTGCCCTCCGAAGCACAGAGCGATGGAAATCCACACATAACTTAGAAAAGTCATTGGTGCGGAGCCTAGGATCGAACCCGGTATCGTTGGATTCTGAGTTGCACTATTGAACCGTTAGGCTACCATCGCTTTTTTTAATAAACAATTGTACTGCTAAAATGATAACCCTCTACTTGTGCGAGGGACACTGAATTTAGTAATAATAGAGCTTTTTTGTGAAAGAGTTCGTCCGGGGAAGTAATACCACCATACTTTTTTGTGCCGCAAAGCAGTAGTGCTCGCATTGCTGTGTTCCAGATTGAAGGGTATGGTTGCCGGTGAAATTACAGGCATATGAGACTTTTCATTCTCATGGTGGCGGCGCGATGCAATGCCACATAGGGTGCGTCCTAGGTGGGCGTGACCTATGTGATAATGCACTGTTTATAGGCAGAGGGTACCGCTTAACATCAGGTGGGCCATCTGCTTGACCGGTAACTCCAAGTAGTGTAAAAAAAAAAACAATCCTTAGTTCCTGGGATTCCTTACTCGAAAAATTGATGTGCGCAATATTACGTGTTCTATAACGGTGATATAAAACATCGTGAGGATACCGACTAGCCCAAGAATCAAAAATACGAAGACTTGTGGCATGTGAATGAAAGGACCCTCTACGAGGCGCACTTGAATCTGAAAGGCATTCCTTCCTTTCCTTTCCTGAAAGAACCAATGTGGTGAAAATCACAGTCTTTTTCACCATTAGTCACCATGCCTTTTTCAGGGCCACCATACCTCAAGCTATAGCACCATACATCTATCTATCTATTCAGCCGGTAACACCAACTGCTGAGTAAAGGCCTCTTAAGGGTTATAGAGATAACGCCACTTCGGCGGTCTTGTGCCAGCCGGATCCACCGCTCTCCTACTGTCTCTAATATAAATCATGAAGAAATCTTTCTCGCTTTATTCCCGGCTAATTTTGGCTATTGTTTTTAGCCGGACTACTATCGTGACTCGTCCCACTTCAAACGCTTGGGCGACGGGCCGGAATACCGCTTCGAGATACCACACGCGAAGTTAGACTACACCGGCGCGTACTCCGTGGTCGCGCGAAACCAGCACGGCGAGGCCAAGGCGGTCATATCGCTGCAGATACTAGCTAAAGGTACCCGACACATTGCCGCTTTAACGGCGCGCTGGTCATGGCATAGTTACTAGGACGCATCTTCTTCTTCTTCTTCTTCTTCTTCGTCGTATTCTTCATTACTGAAGGTCGTGCCCGTCTTGAAAGGATTTAGTAGAGATGCTGACGAGCTTCTTCCACGCTGTTCTATCCTCGGCTTGTCTCAGGGCAGCGGTGATAGGGAGGCCAGTAAGTGCCTTGACTTGATCAGACCAGCGACTAGGTGATCGGCCGCGCGGTCTTTTTCCATCCACTTTTACAACTACAACCAGTTTCTCAAGGTTATCTGGCTGTCTTCGGGCTATGTGTCCAAAATAACTAAGAACTCGCTGGTAGCAGATGGTGGATGGTCTGGACTAGTCATAGAATGTTACAAAAAAAAACGTTAATAGTGACCTAAGGTTGATTGTAAGTTTTGAGCATTCTTTCGTTAATCTTCGGAGCTATACTTTCTTTTCTGCGCGAACGAAGATTCACGACGCGCCATATCAGTTGGGTACACTTGTTCGGTACGCTGAGTTACGCCGACGCAGCGGCGATGCAGTTGCGGCGACCTCGCCAACTATGTTTTTTCTAATCAGGGGGCTTAGTATGAGAGTTTGATAGTTTCGAAACTATATGAAGTATCGCTTGCTTCCATACATTTACAAGGAAACGAAACTTCATTATAGTTTCGAATACTATCAAATTCTCGTACTAAGCCCCTTGGGCTGTTATTCGCTATGACCATAGGAGATTACTTGCCGATAACGTGTGACGTCACAATGTATTCTGAACGATGATTCCACGCAGATATCGTAACGAGCCCGCGTTATGTCACGTTTGGTCATAACGAGTAAGGGAGCAGATATCGAAACCAGGACATCAAATAAATAAATAAATAATGCTGGACAGTTCACACAACATTATCTAGCCCCAAGCTAAGCAGATCTTGTGTTATGTTGTTGTTAAAACAATATAATTAAATAGTTTTTTTTTTTAAATTATATATAGAAAATACCCAGAACACCCTGAACAAATATCTGCAGATCGCACAAATATTTGTTCCGAGGCGCAAATCGAACCCGCATCCTCTGCGTCGCAGGCGAACGTTCGCCTGCCGCGCCACAGAGGTCGTCAAAGTTTTTATATTTGCTCCCAAGCTTTGATTTTTACATTTTTACTTATAAAATCTACCTGTGTTTTATCATATAATTTATCTTTCCTGAATTAATTCCTTCGATCACAGAACAACATGGTGATATAAAGGGTTTTTTTTTTTCTTTTCTCTTTATTTAGCGGCTTTTGAACATATTGTTCATGTCAGCCCGTAATAACAAAAACAAAAGGGTTAATTCAATGAAGTAGTCCATGTCAATATATCCATTGGTACTCAATTTAAATGCTTGTTCGGTATACAACAGATTCTGGATTGGACAGATTCGAAATTCGGCATGCAACTAAAACAGAATTAAAAAGATACGAAGTAAATACGAATCAAGCTAGCGCTCCCTATCAACAACTACAACAACAACAAAGACACACACCAGTTTCCCCGAAAGGGTGTAGGCAGAGCCTTAATGTGCCTCTTTTCACAGTGGGTTGCACCATCGTGGAATATCAACGCACAAAAAACTGAGCGCTGCTGAATTTTATATACTTACAAATATTTCTATAACGTTTGAAATGAAATGAAAAACATTTATTTGGCACAAACAAAAAAAACAAAAAACAAACAGAACAAACAGAATACTAGGAAACAGTAGGACAAAAAACAGAAAAATAAATAAAAAATAACAACCAAAAACATACAAAAACAGATACAAAAACATAAATTAGACACTTAAGTTATAAATAAAAAAAAAAACAAAAATCAAAAAAAAAAATGCAAAACAATGTTAAAAAAAATAGTTGAAAATAAATGTCCCACGCATCCAATCTGTCCGAAACAAATTAACAAATGAAACAAAAAGTTGCGCCAAAATGGCATCAGTTCACGTTTATGTATACCCCTGTCCTTACGCTAGTAATATACGGTATTAACATTGATTACCTAAATACATAATATTTTACGAAAATCGCGGTGATCCGAAGGAGCAGAATATCCTTAACAAATGTAAGATGAGACCTCGATTGGCTCACAAGACGATGGAGGGTTTCTAACTGCACCTACTAGATTATTTTTTATTTTTATTTTTTGGGAATCCAACAGCGATACAGATATCTTAAATTATGCATATGATATATAAAGAATAGACGGCCAAAGAATAGACCCCTCCATCTCCTCCCACGGATGTCGTAAAAGCCGACTAAGGGATTACCCGGACTTGTTAGTAAGATTTGTTGGTATAAGATTTGTCCTGGCTGCTAGCTTATTAAGGAATGTGTTATTACTGGAAGAAAGCGTTAGTTGAGTCAGTCGTGGGAAGCAATTGCGGCGATGAGCTCACCACTTGTCACGTCTATATTCCACGATGGTGCTACCCACTGTGAAAAGCGGCCCATTGAGGCTCTGCCTACCCCTTCCGGGAAAAAGGCGTGTGTCTATGTATGTATGTATATATAAAGAATGGCCAATAACAGGTTTCCACATAAAATACAGAGACATACAAAACTAAGTAAGCGGAGAACATCAGACTTATGATGGCAAATATCCTATTTACAATAAGAATTACCATAAAAAATTAGAAAAAAAATAGTATATTAATGAATTTAGTATATAATAGAATATAATGGACATGTGGTTTTGCAGATCCCACATCAAGTGAAGAGGCACATAATATCAGATACGGGTAAGTTCTCCACTTATCTTTGACTAATACCGACCCAAAAGGCCAAAAGCCAAGGTATTCTAAGCTGCGGTCATTATAAGACAGGTGTAACATGTCGGTAAAAAAATAACTGTCTTCAAAAAGTAGTAGGTACGTAAATTATTTACATTAGTGAAAGAGAAAACGAATAACCCATAATGCATGCATAAATGTATTATTTATAAATTAAATGTGATCCAAAAATTCTGCTCCAGCGGGACTCGAACCAGCATCATTTGATAGTGCCCACAAATTTCGTCTCCAGCGTCATAGCTTAGCTCGTTCTATGGCCGAACTGGTGAACGCAGCGACGATCACAGGCGAAGATGCGGGTTCGAGTCCCGCTGGAACGGAATTTTTGGATCACATTTAAATTTAATGTTATCTATTAAACGTGGTTTACACTTGAAAAATAATAAAATTTGTATTAATTAATATCATATTTTTTATTAATCACCGACGCAAAAACGACGGTTTGTTATAAGTTTGACATGTCTTTGTATGTGTCTGTGTGTGTGTCTGTCTGTGGCATCGTAGCTCCCGAACGAATGAATGTTTTTTTTTTGGTTGAAAGATTAATTAGTCGGGAGTGTTCTTAGCTATGTTTGATAAAAATCGGTTCAGCCGTTTCATTGAGTTAAGGGTTTTTTAATTTTTACAAAATAAATTACTTGTTGTTAATTCTTTTAATTTTAACCTACAGGCGAGTGGAAGTCCTCCCACGTTTCTCTAAGGAGCTGACAGACTTGCTGTCATACGACGGCGACGCAATCCAGTTCGAGTGCCGTCTGTCCGGCAACCCCGAGCCACACGTCAAGTGGTTCCACTACAACGAGGTACGTCACTCTCCCGCACTGCTTCTAGCCGGGAGATGTGCACAGGAGATGCTCTCACAAGTTTACCATGGAGACGACCATAGAAATCTAAAGTAAAGAGAACTTGTAAGAAGGCGTGGGCGTGTTGCCGAGTATGAGCAAGTTGCTCACACTCTTTCACTCGCGGTCTAATCAGTTTATTATCAATTAAGTATTTACGAATTTAATCAAACACATAAATTTATGTTAAAATTTCAAAGATACCTCCTCCTGCACTTCTGCGAAAAATATAACGTAAATGGAGTCCTCTGCTAGTCATGCGGTGGCAAATTGTGAATTAACTTCCCGATGTGGAGCTGTAATGCTCGGACGATGAAGTGGACCCGACTACAGACTGGGCGCCTCTCCCAGCGTCCATCACGGCCATCTTCGTGCGAGCCCAAGCCCGGGCCATCTAAAATAGAAGATCCGGTTTTTAGAGAACTTCTGTGCCTACACGTACCAGTTTGGTCTCAAATGAAAGCTAATTAAATTTACACCAGCTATTTAAAATAATATTTTACGTGGGATGCGTATTTTAGAAGATATTTCACAAAATAAGTGAACATTTCGAAAAAAAAAACATTATTAGGTAAGAATTGCCTATTTTTGAAGAACTGTGTCTTGGAAACCAATGGCTGTATAGAGCTCGCGCTAGTTTTAAATTGTAGAAAATTTAGTCTACTTTAAAAATATTCAAAGTGACTATACCGGTCAGACCCTTCCTTCACTAAGATATTGAGCAAAAACAGGAAAAAAATGCTTCATGGTTTTTTAGCACACCGCCGAACGCACAGCACTTGGAAAATCGCAAATCTGGTTTTTTAATATGGTTAAGGTCGTAGAACAGCATCAAGTGCGAAGTTACAAAGTGCACTAAATCAGAAAAAAATACCACATCTAACAAGAAGGTAGATAAATAATTAATTAGCTTTCATTTGACGACCTCTGTGGCGCGGCTGGCGATGGTTTGCCTGCGACGCAGGAGGTTGCTGGTTCGATTCCCGCCTCAGAACAAATATTTGTGTGCGTTCTGCAGATATTTGTTCAGGGTGTTCTGGGTGTTTTCTATGTATAATAAAAAATATCTATCTATGTATTGTATTATATTAAGTATATCAGTTATCTAGTATCCATAACACATGCTCTGGCTTAGGTTGGAGCTAGATAATGTTGTGTGAAGTTGTCCAGAATTATTTGTTTATTTATTTATTTATATTATCACGACTTGGTATTTTAGAAAAACGTTAGCGGGAGAATACGTAACATAACAACGAAAATACGTACGTAACAGCCAACAGTCACATACATGGTCCGGACCTTACACTAGTATCCCCTGTGTCGTGTACAGGAACTAACGACACAATACAACCACAACACCCAGATCAGGAACAAATATTTGCTCATATAAACAACGCTATTCTCTGCATAAAAAACCGTGGGACCTTGAGAAAAAAGCTATAATATTATAAAAACTATTTTTTACTCAAATACATTTATTTACAGATGGAAAAATATAACTAAAAGGTACTTATGTACAAAATTAAAAAAAGAAAATACATATGAAACACTTGTGCTACCTGCAGACCGCTGCTAACGATCTAAAGGTAGCTCAACTGATCGAAATCACTACACAAATCATAAAAACTCAAGAAGAATAAAAGCTTGTAAAATATTTTCCAAATCCAGCTTATCCGCGAATGCCCGGACTTCGAGACGAGTTTCAACGAAGGAACAGCTCGGCTGAAGATCAAGCAGGTGACGGCAGAGGATGAAGGGACCTACACATGTGAGGCTGCCAACAACCTTGGCAAGGCCACGTCCAGAGCCTGCTTGGTGGTCTACCGTGAGTTTTTTATTACTTATTGCTAGCTGATTTGCCCTGTCTTCGTTCATGACTCCGAAGATTAAGCAAGTGGTGGCAGCAGATGACTGGACGTCACGCGCAAGCCTGCCAACAACGTCTGGCACTTTTATTTTTTTTATACTACTTGAATGACGTAACAAGCAGATGGCCCACCTGATGTTAAGCGGTATCCTCTGCCTATGAACAGTGCATTACCTCATAGGTCACGTCCACCTAGGACGCGCCCTATGTGGTATTGCACAGCGCACGCCACCCTGAGACATAAAATGAAAAGTCTCATGTGCCTGTAATTTCACCGGCACCCTTACCCTTCAAACCGGAACACAGCAATGCGAGCACTACTGCTTTGCTGCAGAAATAGGTATGGCGGTAGTACTTCCCTGGACGAACTCTTTCACAAACAAGCTCTACTACTACTGGCACCTGGTGGTCTCTCGACGATGCTTTGGGAAAATATGAATTTTTTATTTAAATTAATAAATAAGCAGGTGACCCAAACTTCTGCTTATAAGCAGTCCTAGTGGACGTGACCTTACATGGCATAGCAATGTGCTTGTCACCCTGATACTTAAAGATGGAAAGTCTCATGTTCCTGTAATTACACCGGGACCCTTCGAACCGGAACACAGCACTGCTTTGTGGCAGAAATAGGTATCGTGTTACTTCCTTGGACGAACTCTAAACTACTAACAATACCTACACTAATATTGTACGGGAATTTCAGTTAAGGGCTGATTGGGCGCGACTAACCTTGTTCCACCAATATGAGCGCAGTCCAAGGTTCGATGCTCTGCTCGCACTGAGAATGTCCGCACTTCAAAGGTCCATAGGTCTGTCGATGCTGGATTCACAATAGGTGTCGTCTTCGAGGTAGGGGTAATATGGAACACGCGAGATGGTTCGGAGACGCGTCCGGCAGCGGTACGATATATGGAATTCGGCAGAAACCGCGCGTGACTGTCTCGTCTCGTGGATTGAGATGCAATGCCTTCCATTGGCTTCGTGAAGCTGCGTTGATGTGACGCAAAGATTATCACGTCACCAATAAGAATAATAAGAAACGAGTAGAATATATTTTTTGATATACCCTCTAAATTGTGTCTGCTTTTGGATTCAAAATATGCTACCCACATAAAGCAAACAAAATGAAAAACAAGAATAGGTACAATTGAACGAAATCAATTCTGGTACGGAACATAGCCGCCCACCTTAAAAGAACGTGGTTGCTTTTAACACGTGAACTGTATTTTAATTAAACTAACCCTAAATTTAGACAAAAAACAAAAATTATATCTAAGTACTGCCCACTAGTGCTCAACTTGGAAGGTGAAAATGCTTATTTGGTAGGAATCGCGCATATTTTTACGACGGGTCTCTTAGTGAAAGAGTTCCCCATTTGGAGAGTAACAGTACGCGTAATATTATCTGTACCTGGGTGTATTGCATGGACACGGGCCAATCTCCACTGTAAGACAGGCAGATTATCATCCCGTACCACAACGATCATGCCTTCACGGATTGGAGCTCCGCGATTATGAAACCATTTGTTAGCTTGTTGAATCTCATGTAAATATTCTCGACTCCATCTCTTCCAAAAGTGTTGAATACACTGTTGTACCCACCGCCATCGAGCGAGTCTTTCTGGAGTGACCTCCGTTAATGAGACATCAGGTAGGGCCGTTAGAGGTCCACCTATCAGAAAGTGCGCTGGGGTTAAGGGTAACGGATCCGCAGAATCCGAGCTTAAGACGCAAAGTGGACGAGAATTTAGAACTGCCTCGACTTGACAGAGCAAAGTATGCATTTCATCGTACGTTTGTGTACGAGTACCAATGACTCGATGCAAATGATGTTTAAAACTTTTGACACCTGCCTCAACTAACCCACAAAAATGGGATCCGGTAACTGGTTGAAAGTGAAATGTCAGGTTTTGTCTGAGTGTATTTTCATGCAATGCACTTTGAACCGAGTCTGAATTTAAAAACGCATATAAGTCTTTGAGATAATTATTACACCCCACAAAGTTTTTACCGTTATCCGAATAAATATCTGTACATAGACCCCTACGAGACGTGAAACGCCGCAGGGCAGCGAGAAAAGATTCTGTCGTAAGATCCGAAACTAATTCGAGGTGTATTGCCTTCACACTCATGCAGACGAAGACTGCAACGTATGATTTAATTATTACGAACCTTATTCGCACGAACGTAAAAGGGTCCTGCATAATCCACAGCCGTCTTCAAGAACGGACGCGCTGCTTGTATTCGTACGCTAGGTAAGGGAGCCATTCGTGGTTGTGTGTGTGTCGGTCTCGCTCGGAAGCACGGTACACAATTATGTATACGCTGTCTAACTATATCCCGCCCAGATAGGATCCAGTATTTTTGCAACAATAAATATTGAGTGGATTGGGAACCGGCATGTAAGTTCGTAATGTGAGCGTCATCGATTATTAACGTAGTTAATGGATGTTTCTTAGGAAGAATCAATTGATGCCTTGATTCGAATGAGAGCAATGATTTATGCAAGCGTCCCCCCACACGTAATAAATTATCCTTATCTATAAACGGTGATAAACGCTTCAATTGATTGGTAGGCGGTTTACCGAGTGAAATATTTTTTATATCTTTAGAAAAAGTGGACTGTTGAATTTTCCCTATAATTTTTTTTAAACTCGATTTGTACTCGTTTACTGTGATGTGTCGAGGTAACGATGCTCCTGTCTTTTTACACTTATGGTAAAATCTAAAAATGTATGATATGACACGAACTAGTTTTCCTAACGAGGAAAATTTTGAAAAAACCTCAAGCTCCTCGGTGTCTACTGACGATGGAGTTGCTATAAGAGGAAGGTTACGCTTTTCTTCCTGGGTGTTCATAATATGTTTACTTAGTACGGGCCACGTATTAGATTCTTGTCGTAGCCAATCGGGCCCATGAAACCATAAGGAATGTTTTATGAACACCGCGGGCAGCATGCCCCGGGAAGCCGAATCGGCCGGATTATCGGGAGATGGTACATGTCGCCAACAACAAGCCGGTACACGTGTGAGTACATCACTAGTACGATTTGACACGAACGTTTTCCATTCGTGTGGTGATGAGCGTAGCCATGCTAATACAATCGTGGAATCTGACCACGCGTAGACATGGTCAAAATGAATTCGGTCGCCGTAAGCGAGCATAACTTTACTAATTAGTTTGGATAGTAATAGGGCTGCCATTAACTCAAGTCGCGGAATCGATAAACGTTTTAGAGGTGCGACCCGTGTTTTGGCTAGCACAAGAAAAACACGAAACTTGTTATCACTACATTTGCACCGAACGTAGACACACCCGGCATAAGCCCGTTCCGATGCGTCCGCAAACCCATGTAGTTCAACTGAATCAACATTGTTGAAAATGTAGCGCGGGAATACGCACTCTGATAAGAGTGGAAGTTCGTTAGTGAAACTTAGCCATGCGTTAACGATATCTACGGGAGGTGACTCATCCCACCCTGTACCTGCAATCCAAAGTAATTGCATCAAATGTTTGGCGTATAATATTACCGGCGATAGGAATCCCACAGGGTCGTAAATTCTTGCTATTTCTGAAAGAATAACCCGTTTTGTACAATTTAAATTGGATAATTGAACTTCAAATGAGAAACTATCCGACTTAGGGTCCCACTGGAGCCCAAGTACTTTAATGGAAGAATCCTTCTCCAGGACTGAGAAGGATACTGTCACGGTGCAGCCGTGGACAGGTAGGTAGTCTAGGTTTTAGGTTCCTATCCTACCTGATAGAAAAGCTAGGGGTAGGTAGAAAAACGATTAGGACATTTTTATACATATATTAAACTTAAAATGCTAACAATAAGGTCACTGAATGGATTGTTAAACTTAGAGTCTTTAGTATTATGCTGAAGGCAGAAGTGCAGGCAGAAGGCCAGAGTAGCAGGCAGAAGGCCAGACGGCTATGGGCCGGGGTATGATCAAGGGTCTCAATCTCAACAGTAGAATAGGTCTCAAAAGGTCACGCTTGTAGAAAAGAACACTTGGACACACGCGTAGTACGGAACCCAAGAACAGGTGTGGACTCTCCACGGTACTGTCCTGTGAGCTGCAGATCGGAAGCACGTGGTCTAGGCGTCATGGTGAAGAGCGCGCCCCTTGTCTGCGAGGTGGCTCGTGGCAGGCTGGTAGCAGCAGGTAGGGCTGAAGACAGCTGGTAGACAGCAGGTAGCTGGTGAGTCCGGTTGGTGGCTGTGAAGCCACCAACCGTAAGGTTCGACCCGTAGAGTTGGACCCTGTAAAGATCACGTAGTTGTAGTGACAGGCTTGATTCTTCCCCCTGGTGTAACTTGGTTGAAAGTCGCCTCTAGGTGCCGCAGACGTGGCTCGCAGGGGTAGGCAGTACGTGGCTTTCAACCTTATTACACCGTAGGGTTTACAACAGAGATTAAGAACTAGTTAGTCAGAAGGATAGACATAGTAGGTGTCTTAGGGTACATTTAAGACGAACGCAGACGTCCCTAAGTGAACGTGCCTCAAGTTTGATGCTAGTTTTACTACATTAAGAAAGATAAGAAGTACATCAGATTAAACAGTGCTAGTTAGAGTGTAGTATATTTAAACAAACTCACCAAAATTGGGCGTAGTGGGAGTATATAGGTATTATTGATTGCTCCGTCTAAGTGTGGAATGGCCTGTGCGTAGGACGCATGTCTATTTATAGGTGAGCCTAGTCGTCAATAACTTTCTATGTGTACGTGAGATGTAACCAACATGGCTGTGTGCATGTGTGAGTATGGAAGCTTCTAGAAGTTTTTATAATAATTTTGTAATGTTACAGTATCGCCCCTCCCAGAGAAAGGGTTTTTCCTGATAAAACCCGCTAGAACTGCAACCTATCTCTTGATGACTCTACATTCATACTGTCTTTCATACTTCAATCTTTTATTCATCCCGCATTAGCCTCAAGTCATAGAAGGCTTAAGAAGCTACAACTAGAATATATTTACTTTAGTGTGTAAATATACTCATATCAACAAGAGTTTTAGTTGTTAGTGTAGTAGAGGCTTTATCATTTAGAAGGGCAAGTGTTATTTAGTACTAGTCTGTCTGTAAGTTAATGTTCTAATATAAATTCTAAGTGTCTCTATCATTGTAGAGTTGTTTAAGTTTAAGTTGTTAAGTGTAGATTAGTATTAATTTTGAGAAGCTGGCATTTTAGGCTTATTTTAGATGTTTGCCATAATCCGCATCCTAGTCAGAATTGGCTTGTTTAAAGAGTTTTGAAGCAATCCGCTCTGTTGTTAGAGGCTTATTTTTAAATGAGTTTTCACCGCTCATATTGCTTCTTAGAGTGTTCCAATAGGTTTAGTTTAAGTAATTATTAGTTAAAGTTAATTATTAAATATAACAGTTATGATAAGAAAATATTTAGTGTTAACTCTATAGTTCTATTTGTAGTTAAAGTTGTATGAGTATAAGATAAATTAAGAGTTGATTCTATGTTTCTATTTGTAGATGAAGTAGCAAAAAAAAAAAATTTTTTTTTTGTAAGTGTTGACTCTATGTCTCTATGAGAAGTGAAATGGAAAAAAAAAATTTTGAAGTGTCTGCTCTATGTAAAAAAAATTAAAGTGTTAGATCTACGTAATAAAAATTATAAGTGTTAGCTCTATAAAAAAAAAAATTAAGTGTAAGCTCTATGTGTTGGAGTTTCAGTTTTAAAGGCTCATCGAGAAAAAAAAATTAAGGAAGTTTAAAGTTATCCAAAAAAAATAAAAGTATTAAGTAAATGCAAGTTCTTAAATAGGTAAGGTTTTTTCTATTATTAAGTCAAGTTTATTTTATTTTGTGTTTACTTGTCTTCATATTATTTATTGAATTTATCCTAATTGTTTATGTTTATTATTTTTATCAATGGGATTAAAAAAAAAATATTTTTACGAAGTTATTGTTTGTACTGAACTTATGGTGACATCTGTTGAGAAAGTTTCTAAGTTATCTCTAGTTCATTATTACTAATATAGATGGCCATAGCAATATTGTTTAACCGCCATCTGTTGGGAAGGTTTAGTATTAATGTCTTTAGTTTCCTGTTGGAAATCATAGATGGCAGTAATAGTATCGAATAGTCACTTTTAGTAGCTGTAGATCACTGCAACAAGATATCATAGGGGTAGGCAGGAATATTTTAGTTATCTGTTTGTATTAGTACTACTAGGGTTTGAATGTAGATGATAATTTGTGATTTTAAGTAATGATTAAAGATTTAAATAAATAGCATTAATTAATTTGTTTAAGTTTGATTTCTCATAAATATTTTAATTAATATTCTAACAATTTTGTTTCTGTTAAATAAGACACGCATGAGTTGTTTACGAACTATGCATTCCTGGCAGACCATAAGGTAAGTAGGTCAGGCATGAGTGACAGTAATGTTCGCTCAAGTACCTATTTTAATGTGTTTGTAATGAATAGGAAAGATGTTAAGAATTATGGCTTAATCAAACTCTGATAATGTTTTTTTTTTTGGGATAGTATTTAATAAGATTATACCTGAGTGAGAATTTACCGTTATTTGATAAAGTAGTTGAGGTCTTTAGTAAGTATTGTATTTTTAAGTACCTCAACGATAAATAAGTGTTTGATAGTACGGCAAGGTATTTAATTATATTTTATGATCTCCTTTGCAATTTTTAGGGGACTAGGTGTCCTTATATGTTTTACATAAGTTAGTTAAATGGTATTATACATAATTGATTAGGTACATAAAATACGTAGATTAAAGTGTTGTACTTAGTAAAAGTTTAGTGTAGGTAAGGCTTTATTCTTTAGCGAGTTTTTCTAACATATTATTTCTATTCGCTTAGGTTTTAGAATTAGGCAATAGTAAATGATTATCAGACTAAATCATTCATAATTTAGCGAATAGCTACTTTTGCAAATGTAAGTAGGTAGGTTAATTGGTCATTTGATCGTTTAGGTTAGATAAGAAATTCATTTCAGAGAGTTTTAGCCAAGGAATGTTGGTAGGTAGGTATGTAGACAGCGTGTTGTTTTGACAAACAGTTTATAGTAGGTAGTTTTCTGGAAGATTCTACCGGTCAACAGTGACGATGCCTGTGACGTAATGTGATGTTGTAGCCATCAACATATTGTATTTTGTTTTTCTAGTAGCTAGCTTTATAGCAGTTTTGTAGGTTTATAGTGAGCTTTCAGAATTATAGATTTTAGATATAGATACTCATACATACTTAATATAGATATAGATACATAGTTAGTTAGCTAGTTAGTTGTTTTTCTTAGATTTAATTCTTGCGTGAGGTCTGAAATGAGTATGTTATAAAATAGATTACTATAGGCAATAGTAAGCTAGCATTTAGTGATGGCTTTTTTTATATCGGAGTCACGACCCGCTCCGTTTGTTCCACCAAAGGTTTAGTCCCTTGGGAGAAAAATGCAGATATCCCGCCAGAGATGTAGGGTCTCGGCAAGAAAGTATATTTCGCAACATTTTAGGTTTGTTGACCTCTGTTGCGTTGGAAAGTTTTTATGAATAACATACTCAAGACCGCCTCGCACATAGATTGAATAAGCATTTATTAAGTAGGTAGTATAGTTTTATTTGGTTATAGTTTAGTCTTTAGAATGTAGGTAAAGTTATTTTCTAGTTCAAAGTTAACTAGGTTATAGGTAATAAGTCTTTAGTCGACCCACACACACACGTAGGATTAGTTTTATCAAGTAGATAGTAGGTAGTTTAGTTTCTAGATGATTCGTTGGTAGGTACGTTCAAAGTAGTTTACAGTTTTATAGCTAGTTTAGGTAAAAGTATTTGTATAGATTACGAATTACGATTAGTGTAGATTAAAGTTACGTTTAGTTTAGTTATGATTTTAAGATTTTAGTGTTTACGTAGGTAGCTACGATGTAGATTTTACGTTTCTAGTTTCAAGTTTAGTTTTAGAAAAAGGAATAGTATAGATTTTAAGTTAACCTTTAAGTTTACGTTTAGTTTAGTTTAGTTTTTAGGGAACTCGTAAGTAGGTACGATTTAGATTTTAAGTTATCATGTTTATTATAAGTATGTAAAAGAAGTATTTAAGGTCAGTGTTTCTCACACACACACACACGCACACGCGTTGATAGTATTA
Organism: Operophtera brumata; assembly: GCA_932527175.1. NCBI lineage: Eukaryota > Metazoa > Arthropoda > Insecta > Lepidoptera > Geometridae > Operophtera > Operophtera brumata. The sequence continues at coordinate 80,804,916 of OW052239.1, read as the reverse complement.
GTATTCTATAAGTAGGTAGATTGTTCTAGTGTTGTTTACTATTTCCAACATTCTAGTGTCAAGGTCAGTTGTAAGTCAAGCTTAGTGAATCAATGAAATTGCATGATAGATACATAGATATATAGATTGTTAGTTAGGTAGATAAGTAGGCAAATATTATTCTTTATAGTGAATGAGTTTAATATCCTTTATGATAGTTTCCGTTCATATCTACTAGTTTGTAGACCAGATGAACGTTTGAGTGAGATTCTACATTTTAGATATTTAGTTTCCATTGTTACGACGAACTAGCACTGTTTACGCAATAATGTAGGTAGGTACACAGAAATGGTTAGAATTACACAGTAACACACAGATAGGTATACACAGATAGATATAGCTGTAAAGAATTATACACAATTAGACAATAGATAGTAGTATACACGATTAGACAATAGATTATTAGCTTTGGTACAATAATAATTTCTAGTAGCCATTATTATGATACCGCCACGATGCAATAAAGGCGAGCTTACACCTCTGTTCTTGTAGGTATGTTGTTCCGAGTTTTTACCAAGCGTTTGTAAATGACAAAAATAGGTATGAGACATAAGTTTGAGACTGAGATTGAGAATGAATAGGGCACCATTATCATGTTGATATGGGCCGGAATAGGTATAGTGAATATATCTCTTATGGTAGTAAAGAGAGAATTGTAAAGAGAGTTGGAAAGAGAGTTTTAAAGAGAGTTGGGCGCCACTGTCACGGTGCAGCCGTGGACAGGTAGGTAGTCTAGGTTTTAGGTTCCTATCCTACCTGATAGAAAAGCTAGGGGTAGGTAGAAAAACGATTAGGACATTTTTATACATATATTAAACTTAAAATGCTAACAATAAGGTCACTGAATGGATTGTTAAACTTAGAGTCTTTAGTATTATGCTGAAGGCAGAAGTGCAGGCAGAAGGCCAGAGTAGCAGGCAGAAGGCCAGACGGCTATGGGCCGGGGTATGATCAAGGGTCTCAATCTCAACAGTAGAATAGGTCTCAAAAGGTCACGCTTGTAGAAAAGAACACTTGGACACACGCGTAGTACGGAACCCAAGAACAGGTGTGGACTCTCCACGGTACTGTCCTGTGAGCTGCAGATCGGAAGCACGTGGTCTAGGCGTCATGGTGAAGAGCGCGCCCCTTGTCTGCGAGGTGGCTCGTGGCAGGCTGGTAGCAGCAGGTAGGGCTGAAGACAGCTGGTAGACAGCAGGTAGCTGGTGAGTCCGGTTGGTGGCTGTGAAGCCACCAACCGTAAGGTTCGACCCGTAGAGTTGGACCCTGTAAAGATCACGTAGTTGTAGTGACAGGCTTGATTCTTCCCCCTGGTGTAACTTGGTTGAAAGTCGCCTCTAGGTGCCGCAGACGTGGCTCGCAGGGGTAGGCAGTACGTGGCTTTCAACCTTATTACACCGTAGGGTTTACAACAGAGATTAAGAACTAGTTAGTCAGAAGGATAGACATAGTAGGTGTCTTAGGGTACATTTAAGACGAACGCAGACGTCCCTAAGTGAACGTGCCTCAAGTTTGATGCTAGTTTTACTACATTAAGAAAGATAAGAAGTACATCAGATTAAACAGTGCTAGTTAGAGTGTAGTATATTTAAACAAACTCACCAAAATTGGGCGTAGTGGGAGTATATAGGTATTATTGATTGCTCCGTCTAAGTGTGGAATGGCCTGTGCGTAGGACGCATGTCTATTTATAGGTGAGCCTAGTCGTCAATAACTTTCTATGTGTACGTGAGATGTAACCAACATGGCTGTGTGCATGTGTGAGTATGGAAGCTTCTAGAAGTTTTTATAATAATTTTGTAATGTTACAATACGGTCTCGAGCCGCTCACCGTGAGAACCTGATGGGGCCGCAGCAAGAACTGCCGGCGAATTGCTGTGCCATTTTCGGAGTTCGAACCCAGCACTCGCACAAATACCTATCAATTGTTCTTGCAGAGCTAGTGCCCTAGCTTCATCGACCTCTCCAGTAATTATATCATCTACAAATATCTGCCTTGTTAAAACTGCTGATGTAAGAGGAAATCACTCAGCTTCATCATGTGCGAGTTGACGTATCACACGTATGGCTGTGTGAGGAGATGCGTTAATGCCAAAAACTACAACGCGCAAACGATAATCTCGAATTGGTAAGTCAGGGGAAGGCCGCCAAACGATACGTTGATAATCCCAATCAGATTCACGGACGGCAATATTTCGATACATAGCCTTAATATCGGCCGTAAAGACGATATTATGAACACGAAAATTTAGTAAGATATCAATTATGTCCGAATGTAATTTCGGACCAGTAAGTAAAAGATCATTCAATGAGTTACCGTTTGTGGTTTTGCAACCAGCATCGAATACCACCCTCACCTTGGTGGTCTCACTCGATGCTTTGACCACACAGTGGTGTGGGATGTAGCAATGCGAATTATTATTGTGTTCGGAGGGAGGATCACAAAGTTCCATTTGATTCAAATCTAAATACTCCTGAAGACACGCGTGATAATCCTTCTTAAGAGAAGAGTTGCGTTCTAAGCGATATTCCAGCTTGCGAAACCGCGCGAGAGCGATGTCACGGGATTTACCTAGTATAGGTGCATTTCTAAACGGAAGAGCTACGACATACCGTCCACTTTCGTCACGCGAATGAGTACTCTCAAAAATTGACTCGCATAAGCGCTCATCTGCTGTGAGGGTTTTTTCCTCAGGCACTGCCTCCAGCTCCCAAAATCTCTGAAGGTCGCTGTCCTCGAATAAAGAGCTATGACAAACCTGGAGTGGAGGCGCACTATTATTTTCAAAATTAACTTTTCCCATCAATAAATATCCGAAAATGCTATTCATTGCAATCGGGGAATCGGGAAGACCCTTAACAATATTTCCTAGTAAGATGTGTGATAATACATCTGCACCTAAGAGCATTTCAATAGGCTGAGGATTAAGTGCGTTAAAATTAGGATCAGCTAAATTTAAGTTTTTTATGTGGGGCCATGCATCGTTAGATAACGGAATTCTCGGTAATTGTGAAACTAATTCAGGCAGAACCAAGGCCTCCACAGAGATGGCTGGCTGATCCTGGTTACGCGGCGTAATAATGCACGACACCATTCCTTTTGGCTGGATCGGCTTTTCTTCCCCGATTCCAAACACTGGAATTTTAATATTTCTACAATTCAAACCTAAACGCCGAGAACATGCTGCCGTCATAAAACTAGCTTGACTACCCGTGTCAATTAAAACACGAACCGTGTGTTTTGCCAACCCAACGCATACATTGACAAGCGCCGTAGATAGCATGACTGTACTTCTTCTAACAAAGGGCGCAGTGGACGACTCGTCACTCGCACGCATTGCGTGATTCACGTTTGCCGGTTGCAACTGCTCAGTAGCGCGGCCACTATCAGCTGAATCGACTATTGGTTCCTCCGTGGGAGGGAAAGAGATAGCACACGCTTGGTTTGAATTTGTTTGTTTACTTCCCTGATATTCAAAATGAAGTAATGAATGATGTAGTTTATTACACGATCGACATACGTAATTAGACCTGCAAGTTTTAATATCGTGACCTACATTCAAACAGTTATAACAAACATTTTTATTTTTAACGAAAGCATACCTATCGCTTGGCGACTTATTCAAAAACGTTGAACATTTCGTTAAATTGTGTTGGCCGTCACAGAGAATGCATCGTTTCTCGGTGTGACCTTCGGATGTTTCCGTAATGGCAAACGTTCGTCGTGGCGTGGGCCCGGTGGGGGGTACACTCGATCCACTAGAACTGTTAGTCCGATAAGGACCGGAGCGAAAACTACCTTCTATTTTCGAATCTTTTCTCGAGTCGCCACCTGACATGATTTCGAATGTTGAAATCTCATGTTCTAAGAACTTAACAAGTACATCAACTGTAGGTATTTCGGAAGATTTAGTGAGCGATAATTCGAAACGCTTCCGAACGGTGTTCGGAATTTTACGTAACAAAATGTTCAATAGAATGAAACTCCACTCATGTACTGGAAACTGCATCATTTCGAGTGCTTTTATGTTTTCTATGTAAGCGTTTACTAGCGTCCGTAGATTCGCATTGGCCTCGTTTGTGAAAGATTCAATATCGAGAATGCGATCTAAATGCTTTGTTGCAATGATTCTGCGATTCTCATTCCTATTTCTAAGAATGTCCAGTGCAACTGTGTAATTCTCTTCAGTAATGGGAATGGATTTTATCAAACTATGAGGTTCATTTTTCAACGTAAGCAACAAATAACGGAATTTTTCCGCTGACGTGTAGGCATCATTGTTGTGGATAACCGCACGATATAGATCGAAATATGAGGGCCAATCGGTAGATTCTCCACTAAAGGACGGCAAAGGCAAAGTAGGTAATTTATTTAAACAATGGTTGTGTGAATAGGGCATTGATTGAGTGGGCGCCCGGCTCATACGTCTACCTTCCTGATCGGCTTCTTTCAAATTATTCACATGTATCAAAATAGCATAGTAGGAATCACTAAATCATTACGGATTTTCAACTGTTCGTCCTTGTTGAACAATTTTGTTTTCATCAAAGCCTTTTCTATTTTAGATTGAAGTTTACTAAACTTTCTTTGTTGAGCAACTAGATCGGTAGACCGTGATTTAAATTGTAAAACATCAGTAGTAGCAAATAACAACGTTCTTTTAAGATCTTCTAAAATAATATCTCGCTCAAAAATATCTTGTTCAGTGGACGCATCGTCTGCCATTTTGCGTAGCAAAGATGACTAGCGATGGCCAACGGAAATATGAAAAATGTACACGTAGTGTAGCTAATAAAAGAAAGACGACACAATCTGGAAGAATCAAAAGTAATCCGGTTCGAACGGATCAAATCTATGTACGGGAATTTCAGTTAAGGGCTGATTGGGCGCGACTAACCTTGTTCCACCAATATGAGCGCAGTCCAAGGTTCGATGCTCTGCTCGCACTGAGAATGTCCGCACTTCAAAGGTCCATAGGTCTGTCGATGCTGGATTCACAATAGGTGTCGTCTTCGAGGTAGGGGTAATATGGAACACGCGAGATGGTTCGGAGACGCGTCCGGCAGCGGTACGATATATGGAATTCGGCAGAAACCGCGCGTGACTGTCTCGTCTCGTGGATTGAGATGCAATGCCTTCCATTGGCTTCGTGAAGCTGCGTTGATGTGACGCAAAGATTATCACGTCACCAACAGCCAATAAGAAACGAGTAGAATATATTTTTTGATATACCCTCTAAATTGTGTCTGCTTTTGGATTCAAAATATGCTACCCACATAAAGCAAACAAAATGAAAAACAAGAATAGGTACAATTGAACGAAATCAATTCTGGTACGGAACAAATATTGAGTGGAGACCGCGAATAGAAAAAGCAGTGTAATGAAGGTTCCGAAACCGATGGACACACAACCAGAGGCCAGCACTACCTCATACGAAACGTATGAGGTAGTGCTGGCCTCTGGTGTCAGAGTTTGTCAAGCCGCCCGAGGGCCTCTGACATGGCTTATCGACTGCTATTAATCAATAACAGCCGGGACCGACAGCTTAACTAGGTTGAATTGCATTTAATACCCCCGACGGAACGAAGAAAGGCTGGATGTTTGTACAAACGATTGGGACGAGAGACGAGTTTTAGTTTCTTGCATTCCAATAAGTTTTATATAAGATAAATTTATTATTTAACTAAACACGGTTATAAAATACGTCATTGAACATAGTTGGAATATTACAATGAGTAGGCATGTCCTAAATCTACTGTTTACAATAACTAATGCTTAATAACATCTACTATCTAATGACATTCCATCGGGTCCCAAACTAGGCGAAGCCTGTAACTTAGTGGCTCAAAATAAACAGTGGTAATTTGTTTATGTCAGCGCCTGGAGAGCCCAACACCTTGAGCCAGCGCCTCCGTCGTCCGCCAGCGTTCCTCTCCGCGGCGTCTACGCCCCGCTCCACGCCCCGCTCCACGCCCGCCCGGTCTGTCTCTAGGACTCCAGGTAAACTAACCTCTGCGGCTACAAGATACCAAGCGACGTGCTAAAGTTGTCGATAATCAATTTAAAAACTTTCTAAAAAAGCGTACTATATAGATCTCAGATTATTTACAGCTCGTTCACCGTAAGATAGCACATGTAAATACTCCAAGCCAGGTGCCAACTTACGGTGAACGGTCTGTAGATGATAATAAAGCTTGGAACTGAACTTGCTCCAACACAACCAAAATAAATGTATATGTAATAATAAGATTGCAAACTATAATTATTTTATAAAACTTACGAGAAAAAGACATTAAAAAAAAAAACCTAAATAATGTTTGAATTTTGAATTTTGACATAAATGTACACGTTGCAGGAAGGTTATTTCATACTTGTTATTTTATTGTTTAAATGACGGAACAAGCAGATGACCCACTGATGTTAAGTGGTAACCTCTGCCTATAACAATGCATTACCCATAGGCCAAGTCAATCTAGAACGTAACCTACGTGGCATTGTGCTGCGCCCAAACCCCTGAGACATTCTTTATACTACTTGAATGACGGAACAAGCAGATGGCCCACCTGATGTTAAGCGGTAACCTCTGCCTATAACAATGCATTACCCATAGGCCAAGTCAATCTAGAACGTAACCTACGTGGCATTGTGCTGCGCCCAAACCCCTGAGACATTCTTTATACTACTTGAATGACGGAACAAGCAGATGGCCCACCTGATGTTAAGCGGTAACCTCTGCCTATAACAATGCATTACCCATAGGCCAAGTCAATCTAGAACGTAACCTACGTGGCATTGTGCTGCGCCCAAACCCCTGAGACATTCTTTATACTACTTGAATGACGGAACAAGCAGATGGCCCACCTGATGTTAAGCGGTAACCTCTGCCTATAACAATGCATTACCCATAGGCCAAGTCAATCTAGAACGTAACCTACGTGGCATTGTGCTGCGCCCAAACCCCTGAGACATTCTTTATACTACTTGAATGACGGAACAAGCAGATGGCCCACCTGATGTTAAGCGGTAACCTCTGCCTATAACAATGCATTACCCACAGGCCACGTCAATCTAGAACGTAACCTACGTGGCATTGTGCTGCGCCCAAACCCCTGAGACATTCTTTATACTACTTGAATGACGGAACAAGCAGATGGCCCACCTGATGTTAAGCGGTAACCTCTGTCTATAACAATGCATTACCCACAGGCCACGTCAATCTAGAACGTAACCTACGTGGCATTGTGCTGCGCCCAAACCCCTGAGACATTCTTTATACTACTTGAATGACGGAACAAGCAGATGGCCCACCTGATGTTAAGCGGTAACCTCTGCCTATAACAATGCATTACCCACAGGCCACGTCAATCTAGGACTTAACCTACGTGGCATTATGCTGCGCCCAAACCCCTGAGACATTCTTTATACTACTTGAATGACGGAACAAGCAGATGGCCCACCTGATGTTAAGCGGTAACCTCTGTCTATAACAATGCATTACCCACAGGCCACGTCAATCTAGGACTTAACCTACGTGGCATTATGCTGCGCCCAAACCCCTGAGACATTCTTTATACTACTTGAATGACGGAACAAGCAGATGGCCCACCTGATGTTAAGCGGTAACCTCTGTCTATAACAATGCATTACCCACAGGCCACGTCAATCTAGAACGTAACCTACGTGGCATTGTGCTGCGCCCAAACCCCTGAGACATAAAGATGAAAGTCTCATGCACGTGATATTTCACCGGCACCTATATCACTACAATACACACTTATTTATTTATTCGTATGGCCTTGTACAATCGCACAAGAGACTATAATTCTATTTTCAATTTCTGTATCCATTGGATAGCGTCGTTTTTAAGGGCGAACAAGTCTGCTGGGTTGCCGACATATTTGGTGAGTGGACAGTCCATGATAATGTGCGCGACGTCCTGCACTGAGGCTCCACAATCGCAAGCTGGTGACTCTCTCCAGCCACATTTATGCATGAAAGCACGGCTGCGACCGCAGCCGGTTCTTAATCTGTTAAGCTGGCACCATTCTCTTCTCGGCAATGAGAAGCCAGAAGGTTTCGCAGTGGGGTTGACAATACACACTCAACTCAGTACACAACAATGTGAGCAAAACTGCTTTGTGGCAGACATAAGTATGGAGGTAGTACTTCCCCCGACGAACTCTTTCACAAAAAAGTGCTACTACGAACGATCTAGTTTTTCAATAATATGCCCATTATTAAAGCGATTCAGTTCAAATGTCTGATGGACCGATTTGATTAGAGTTCGTGGTAATCGCGTGTGTATAACAAACCCATCTTCACTCCTCAAACTTAAATTTCAACGTGCCTATTATATGCAGACTATCTTAAACTTCTGTTTCAGGTCCAGAAACACGTCGATTATGCAGTCCGGCGCGTACACTGGCACCTTCCTTCTATACCTACCCGTTTAACAAGGTTGCGGAGGAGGGCGACTCTGTGTCCCTGCAGTGTGCTATCAAAGGCAACCCAGCGCCCTGGGCGACCTGGGACAAAGACGGCGTCATCGTCACCCCATCATCTCGCATCACGATTAAAGAAAAAGATGATGTATTAAGGGTTTTAGAGATAGACCAAGTGACGGTGGAGGATGTGGGGATGTATCGAATCACGATTGAAAACGAGCTCGGACGTCAGGAGGCTTCGGCGAGGATCGAGGTGATCACACAGAAGGGGAAGTTCTACCCTGGAGTGCGGGCAGTGAGTCCGTCGCCGAGGAAGTCTCTGACGTATCGGGGGCGCCGCCCCTCCACGCCCAGACAAGACTGATCGCACCACTGTGAGTTCCGTGCGCCCGCGACACGTTCACCTATGCCACCAACTTACCGTTACTCACAAACCAGACTTCCATTCTTTATAAAAACCCTACTGATAAGTACAACGGCTTAAAAAGACACCTCGGTATATCATTTAGTCCTGTATTTCTCTTCGTCTAGCAATTTAGAACGCCACGAGAAATACACTGATTTGTTACTTTGCATGACTAATAATGTCTGTAGCAAGTACTTGCCAAGTAGGATTATGACAGTTTCAAAAAAGTCTGCAATATACACAAAGACCTATGAATACACACCGTTCACCGTAAGATGCCGGCACCACGGCAGGGGGACATCTTAAAATGAACGGTCTGTATGAGTTTACGACGCCATTCGAAAATAATGCTTTTCAACCTGGTGTCATCTCCTGGAAGAGAAATTTCAGTCCCCATGTAAGAAAAAATTCTTTGGGGTTACCGAAATAGCTTCTTCTCATAGCTGCTATCTCGCTGCGAGAGCGTTCATTTTGTGTGTCCAGCACTAAACCTATCTTAGTAAACTTACCTAAGTTATGCCGAAGCGAAATAGGGTTGGTACCATTTATGTGTTTTTGTAGTTAGATATATATCTAGGTTAAGTGCTACCTAGCGAAATTGTTTTGCCTCGCGCGTAATATTTAAAACTAACAATCTAGATTTGTAAGACACGCAATGCGATTCTCTAACACCTTTATACACCGACGCATTCACATGCGGCAGTGTAATGCGGTACTGTGATAATAAGGCTGCAAATAAAAACCTACCTACTAGAGTCAGAGACATGTTAAATCATTCGATGCCACAGGCGAATTCGTCGGTGAACAGACGTAAAACATAAAATTGAATTTTTCAGATATCCGTTCGATGTTTCATTCATTTTGCAAGCTTTTATTTATTATCAGCTGTCCCGGTTTAATCAAACCTTACAAGTTACATTTGACCCACTTCAGGGTGTTCGACTGAGCAGAAATTTGGCATACCTGTCAAGTTCCGATGGCAATACTATGTTATAGTGATAGCGAGCTGATCTGATGATGGAGACGGACGGTGGAACTCTCGATGGATTAGTAGACTGACAGTGTTTGGGCTCTTTCTGCACACCGTTCCAATCACTAATTTCATAAAAGCTTGTATTGAAAAATATATTTTAAGGTTCCCTGCCCAGTGTGTGTCATACGGAACCCTATTACTAATCCTACACCGTCCGTCTGTCTGGATCAGTATGGAAAAGTGACGAAAATAATGTCGATTTTCAATAATATTGAACAAGATATATTAATCTGTAGTGAGTAGGTAACCGAGGTAACCTAACTCCTACACAGTCATCTGCCGATCATGTCACTCTTCCTAGCCATATCACCATTACAAACCTGAATAGATGCCAAAATACATGAGCGACTGATCTTTAGATGTGTGTGTTTCCTGATTTATCACACTGTAGTTGAAACAGCGGTGGCCACATACAGATGTGGCAACCGCTGTTTCAACTATAGTATCATAGGTAACTTACAGAAGTTACCTAGCTGAACCACGCTTCAAGAGCTGAAATAAATTCGGAAGAATCTCTATCGAGTAAAATGGTTAATTGGTTCTTCAAATTGTAATTATGGGTCGAGTATTCTCGGCCGAATAAATTGCAACCGCTAATATATATATATATATAGCCGATAATAATGTCACAGTTTTAACTCGGGCGATGTTGAGGTCAGCATACATACGCCTTTTTCCCCGAAAGGGTAGGCAGAGCCTCAATGGGCCCCTTTTCATCATGATGTAAAAAAACGCCGGTATAATTCTCAAGGCACAATCAAAACGATTTTATCGTAACATATTTACAACTTATTTAATACATTTATTTACAGAAAGAATAATACAAGGTATGGCGTGGCAATGCAGCCAGCATCTTAGGGACGCTTCCGTCTGGTAGTGATTTGGATCAGTTGAGCTACCTTTAGATCGCTTGCAGCGGTCTTCAGGTGGCACAACTGTTTCATATGTATTTTGTACATACCTTGCATTTACAACTTGAATAAAACATTGTTTCTATGGAGATTGAATATTATTTTGGCTCTGATCCTGGCTTGGTTTAGCTACATTTTAATGCTGTTGTTAACTGGACACATCCCATATATAGTAAACGGCAAATAAGTTGAGCCCGGCGCGCGTACCGCGTGCGCAGTAGAGGATTTTATACACGAAATTGCTTCTGCGCAGTTCATGTGACACTGGTCTCAACTTGGTTGCTTACCATATAACCCCATAGTGGATTGGCACAAGCGACTTCGTTTGATTATTGGAGAAAATTTGCCTAATTTCTGACTAATGTTCAAATTTTTATTTCAGGACTCCTGGAAAAGCGAGTTGAGGACACTGCAAACATTTTGTTATTACTTGATTTATTTTCTTTGCATTTTGTTTATTATGTTTTAATCATTTTTAAATTGAAATCAATGTTTGGTTGTCGAAATAATTGTAATGTTATATTTTGTTTTCTTTTTTATTAGTGTTAGATGGTGTTAGTATCGTATGGTATTCGTAGGTCGCTTCGCACGACAATTAGGTTTTTAATGGTCCTTTTCAAAAACGAATTCATCCTTCTGTGATCCTTCGTTAGTTACCATAGCAATGATATATTATTTTGTTTGAGAAATAACGACGTTGGGTTAGTAAATTATCAGCGGATCACAGATGAATCAAATATTGAAAACGGTAGTAAGTAGTTACTAATAAATGAAATATATTTATGCCAGTTTTCATCAATCTATAAAAGGAATAGGTAAACACGTATTTTACGGGAGACTTAATAATTAAATTCCCTTCACTAATAAAATTGGTTTGTGACAATTTACTTACGGTTAGATATATAATTACCACAGAATCAATACAGTGAAATAATAATGATAGTTCAATATGGACTCAAACATTATAAAAGTTGCACTTAGAATTTTATTAATAAGTTAAGTTATTCATAAAACTATACGTAACCTACCATAGGATTGTTGTTCTTTTTGTAAAGTTAAGAGTTTATTAGTTAGTTGTGTGTGAAGCGACCTATTTTGATTTTAACCAGGTAACTGTCTCTTACACAAATCGTTATCCTCGAACAGAAGTCAGAAACTGCCCCCAGTGGGGGTCGTTAGTCTAGAACATACATCTGAAACTGCCGTAATGAGGGAAGTTATTCTAGAACAGAAGTCTGAAACTGCCCCCAGTGGGGGTCGTTAGTCTAGAACATACATCTGAAACTGCCGTAATGAGGGAAGTTATTCTAGAACAGAAGTCTGAAACTGCCCCCAGTGGGGGTCGTTAGTCTAGAACATACATCTGAAACTGCCGTAATGAGGGAAGTTATTCTAGAACAGAAGTCTGAAACTGCCCCCAGTGGGGGTCGTTAGTCTAGAACATACATCTGAAACTGCCGTAATGAGGGAAGTTATTCTAGAACAGAAGTCTGAAACTGCCCCCAGTGGGGGTCGTTAGTCTAGAACATACATCTGAAACTGCTGTAATGAGGGAAGTTATTCTAGAACAGAAGTCTGAAACTGCCCCCAGTGGGGGTCGTTAGTCTAGAACATACATCTGAAACTGCCTTTAATGGGGGTCGTTATTCTAGAACAGAAATCTGAAACTGCCCCTTAGTAGGGGTCGTTACTCCAGAATATATATCTGAAACTGCCTTTAATGGGGGTCGTTATTCTAGACCAGAAATCTGTAACAACCCTTAATGGGGGTCGTTATTCTAGACCAGAAATCTGTAACTACCCTAATGGGGGTCGTTATTCTAGACCAGAAATTTGTAACTACCCTTAATGGGGGTCGTTATTCTAGACCAGAAATCTGTAACTACCCTTAATGGGGGTCGTTATTCTAGACCAGAAATCTGTAACTGCCCTTAATGGGGGTCGTTATTCTAGACCAGAAATCTGTAACTACCGTTAATGGGGGTCGTTATTCCAGAATATAAATCCGAAACTGCCCTTAATGAGGGTCGTTATTCCAGACCAGAAATCTGTAACTCCCCTTAATGGGGCTCGTTATTCTAGACCAGAAATCTGTCATAGACCAGAAATCTAAAACTGTCCTTAATGGGGGTCGTTATTCTAAAACAGAAATCTTGAACTGACTTTAGTAGGGGGTCGTTTCTAGAACAGAAATCAGAAACTGACCGTAGTGTGGATCGTTGTTCTAGAACAAGAATCTAAAATTGCCCTTAGTGGGGGTCGTTATTCTAGAACGGAAATCTGTAACTGCCCCAAAGTGGTTTGCAATTAGGGATGGATGCAAATAGACAAAGTATGTAGGCAGATAAATTACCCAATACGTTTTATTTTGTAATATTTTCTAGGATTACGATTAGTGTAATGGCAGTGAAATCAAGTTGGTAGGATCATATTGCTTGTTAATAAATGGTAAGGTACCAGAGTTATTTTGTTTATTTAGTAAGTACTCTGCGCACGTCCCAGCTATAAGTAGGTACAAAATTCACTAGAGTAAGTTACGAGTACCTACGTGTTTTATTGTGTGGTGGGCCACCTGATAGGTACCTATGTTTCCGATAACTACAAATAAATAAATAAATAAATAATGCTGGACAGTTCACACAACATTATCTAGCCCCAAGCTGAGCAGAGCTTGTGTTATGGGTACTAGATAACTGACATAATTAATACAATACAATACATAGATAGATATTTTTATTATTCATAGAAAACACCCAGACCACCCTGAACAAATATCTGCAGATATCGGCGGGAATCGAACCCGCAACCTCCTGCGTCGCAGGCGAACCTTCGCCCGCTACGCCACAGAGGTCGTCTATGTTTATAACTGTATTATGTAAGTATGAATATAATTATCGTTTCCTATCAAGATAATTAATCGATGATTGCGTGACGCGTTTGGCCTAAGAATAAACCCCTCTATCTCCTACCGTGGATGTCATAAGAGACGACTATGGAAATAAACCGGGGATGGGCAGCAGTATCCACAAACTGTCCTAACTCCAATCCAGTGATCACCAATCTGCCTGCCAAGCGTGGTGAAAAAGTAAAACGGTGGCCGTTTTACTTAAACGTTGGTAGACTATTTCCACCAATTTGAAAAGTCACGCACATCGAGCACGGAGGCCTGCGTTGCTCGATGGTCACGCAATTCACTTCCATTTAATTTCACTATACTTGTGCTCTTAAACGAGATACATTGGTTAAAATGGCACCAAAATAAATAAAAAAAAACACTAGGAAAATAAAATGAAATAAAAGTAGACGACTTCTCTCTTCGAAAATGTCGGATAGTATTACGAGTTTTATTTTAATTTTATTTTATTTTTGAATTTTGAGAAAACTTACAGCTAGGTACACAAAACGATAATAGTCCGGTCATTTTAGACATAAAAATAGTGATCAAATCAAAAAAAAACCGACAGAGCCAAATCTTCGCAGAGACCTTAGGTTTACCACAAGGAATAAAGTGTCAAAAGTCCCCATCAGTCCCATGTGAGCTTAGGGACTTATTCGGGGCCCAAGGTACAAATTTTAGGTTTTTTGGATTTTTCTCGAAAACGGTAAGTTTAATCGAAAAAGTACCTCAAAGCAAAGTTGTAGATCTTAAAATTTTCTATAAAAATGGTTCCAATGATTTTTTCTCTAAGACCCACTATTTCCCAGATATTGCGCTTGTAAGAATCACGTTCTACATAATATGCACACATTTCCACACCACCTGTGAGGTAGGGTACTCGGCGCGTTTTTTTAACGTGACATCGAGACAATCGGACCAAAAAGATTTTATCTATAGTTGAAGAAGTGTTTTGGTAGTTTATACCTTGTTTATATTATACGTCTTGTCTTTTTCTATTTATACCAAATTTCATCGGAATCCGTTCAGCGAAACGGCTGAACGGCTCGGCTCGGTCGGTTTTTCGGTTTTTCAATAATATATCCCACTAATATCATACATCAAAACTACGATGTTTAGATGTTTGTATGTTTGTTACTTATAACAAACATACAAACATTTGAACTTAGAGTATTTGAGTATTATGCTATGTAGCTATTATTAATTTGATTTGTTGTGTTGTTGACATTATGCATTTCAAACTTCGGTATTTCAAACTTTGTTATTTCTAAACTTATATCAAATGAATTTATAAATTTTAAACCATTAGGTTTTTTAAATTTATGAGTTTTGAACTTATGAATTATAAACGTATGTATTTTGAATTTATGAATTTTGATACGTACCCACTTTCATCACTATGTATGGGGTAATTAGTAGTGAGACGGGCAAAAATACCCCATCGTACTATTGAGGCGGTCGGTAGTAATAGGGGTAAAAAGGCCGTGTTACTACTGGTAGTACTATTAGTAGTACCACGGGTAATGAACGTAATAAAATACTTTAGATTTCGAGTTTGACAAAGCGGGCCACAGACCCCCTAAATGGAACGATGATCGAGTTTTTTTTTATACTACTTGAAAAACGGAACAAGCAGATAGCCCAGCAAGCAGATGGTAACCTCTGTCTGTAACAGTGCATTACCTGATAGGTCACGTCCACCTAGGACGCGCCCTATGTGGCATTGCACTGCGCCCGCCACCCTGAGACATAAAGGTGAAAACTCTCATGTGCCTGTAATTTCACCGACACCTTTACCCTTCAAACCGGAACACAGCAATGCGAGCACTACTGCTTTTCAGCAGAAATAGGTATGGTGGTAGTACTTCCCCGGACGAACTCTTTCACAAAAAACCTCTACTACCTACTACTAAAAGTGAGTGAGCTCGATAAGCTACAGTTCATTTGAAGGGACCTACTCCCTAACACCACCTTCTCCCAGGGTTGTGCCAGATGTAAATAAACATACAAGTGGTACTATCAATCCTTTATTGATAATCTTCTAGTAACACACACATCAATAGATACAACAATATTCGCACAAAGCCCTGTCTATTCGAGATAAATCCCTACTCACCTAGATATAAAGCATTCATAGCTTCATCATCTAAGTCAGTACAGGGACTTACTTACGGTAAGTAATATTGTTATATGGCCTCTTATACTTAGTGTCGACACACAAGGGGTATGGTATCTAGCATAGTATCTCACAGATACCTGATTGAAAATTTCAAAAGATGTTCTGACGGCACCGCTGTAGTTGGTTACCCCTTAAATAATGGGCCCATTTAGGGAGACATTTTTAGCTTAGCTTTTTTATTTTCAATCATAACTTCTGATAAAAAGTACACAAATATTTCGTTTCCACTTTATTCTTTAAACAAACATGGGGGTAACTAACTAGATACAAATTCACACAAGCCAAAAAAGGACAAGACAAAAAAACAGTATGTAGGCGACCTTAATGCTATTAAGATTTTACTTCCAGCTAATCTTTGTGTGATGTCGTGTGGATTGTATTGTGAATCATTATACGTCGAGATTAAATGATTAATATAATTAAATAGGTACCTACTTTGAATAACTAGATAAATAAATATACCTAACATATTATAATATATCCATAGTATATAAAAATAATTCAATAAATACCGTACCGTAGAATAATCCTTGTAAAAAGAGGTCTTATGGGTAGGAATCATAAGTAGACGATGTTGAGAGGATCGAGATCGATTTAAAATAGTTTGGAGGGTGAGGATTGTGGAGGATCTTGAAAAGGAGACAGAGTAAGTGAGTATCCTGAAGGTATCGGATTTTGGGTCACTTTAACTGTGACTAACTGTAATTCCCCAGCTTTGCCGTCTGTACGTACCACAGATCTCAGAAGTGTAGGTACACTACTAAGTAACGAGAAAATGAAATACTCGTCACACAGGCGTATCCTTATTTGTGCTTCATTTAAATAACTTACTCGTATGTAACTAAAATGTTGTACTAAAAATAAATTTTTAAATAAATTATCTGACTGCATCTTTAAGATAGAAAAGTCCAGTAGGTAAGGTCCTTGATGTGATTTTGACACATTTCTGATGGTGTTAAATCTATAAGTAGTTAGACAAAAATAATTAATAATAATACAATAATAATAGATCAAATAATAATTAAAGAAAATAATAGAAGAAGAAGAAGAAATAATAATTTAAGGAAAAAATTACAAGAGGATCAAATAATTTCCTATTATTATAACACTGACGAAACCTACACTACGACACTTTCAACACATGTTCATTTTACGACACTTATACACTTATGAAACTTGTAACACATGTACATTTACGACACTTTTACACTTATGAAACTTGTAACATATGTACATTTACGACACCTATCCACTTATGAAACTTGTAACACATGAACATTTACGACACTTATACACTTATGAAACTGTTACACATGGAACTCGTACCTACATTTACTATAGGTGTATCTTATGAAACATGTACACTTGAAACACATCTACATTTACGACATTTATTAAAGTACGCTTTTCCTGCTATCTTCTTTGTATACTTCGAAACTTTAGTTTCACCAAATAACTGAAAAAGATAAAGCTTTAGTAATTATTAGACTATGGACACTAACTTTTGGCTTCATTCATAAATAATATATAAATATATAAAATAATATATAATATATAAACAATGTCGGTGCTTACATCGATTTAACGTTGTACAAATTTACATTGTACATCGTGAAAATTTCCCGTTTTTTTTTATAAAATAAATAAATAATGCTGGATAGCTTACACAACATTATCTAGCCCCAGCTAAGCAGAGCTTGTGTTAAAGATACTAGATAACTGATATACTTAATACAATATATAACATAGATAGATATTTTTTATTATACATAGAAAATACCCAGAACACCCTTAACAAATATCTGCAGATTGCACAAATATTTGTTCCGAGGCGGGAATCGAACCCGCAACATCCGGTGTCGCAGGCGAACGTTCGCCCGCCGCGCCACAGAGGTCGACAAAAGATTCATAAGATCGAGGTCGCGCAACAGACTACGGAGAGAGATAGATAGGATAGATAGAAAACACCTTATTGAACAACACAGAACATAAGCTATTTAAAAAAATCATGTAAAAACTAATCATGGACACGGAAATACAATGGGTGGCCAATGGTGGATCTCTACCAGACAACCTTGGCATGGCCTGGAATTATTTGCACGACATGGAAAGGCGACAAAATGTGACAGAGTGCTATATGCTTGGAGTTTTACTAAGTAGGTACTTTGTACTACTCAGAATTAGCAAGTGGAAGCATAATCGTTGTGGATGAAGGAGCAAGCGGTGTAGGTTGGCCCCGCTCGATGGACCGGTGACATTGAACAGGAAGTTGGTGGGTGGATGCGGCACAGGACCCTACGTAGCATTATATGGGGAGGACCGAGCTATGACCTACTTTCAGAGAATTTGTGATCACACTAATATTATAAATGCGAAAGTTTGTGTGTGTTTGTTACTTCTTCACGCTGAAACGGCTAGATAGATTTGGATGAAAATTGGAATGGAAATAACTGGACTCCCGGAATAACACATAGGCATAATATATTCATCCTGATATTCCCACTAGATCGAGACTTACGCGGTTAAAACCGCGGGGCGCAGCTAGTTACGACACATAACAAACATAAAGACGTTACGTTACATAAAGAACTTACGACATAGTCCAAAAAACACCCAAAATGTTTAAGTATTTTTAGGGAATGAGTTCTTTCTTGAGTCCGGGAACGATTTGTTCTTGCTGGGTCTTCATCCGGAGACGGTGCGCTGCTATCAACACGTTGCCGGCGCGCTGCAAGTTAATAGGCTGTCAAGAGTCAGATAGGCTTGTCTAGCAAAATCTAAAATCCCAGCAAGTTGTCAGATGATCCAGTCACTCGGCCCTTTAATAAGTTTTAGTTGTAGTAGAACTTTTTTGTGAAAGAGTTCGTCCGGGGAAGTACTACCACCATACCTATTTCTGCCGCAAAGCAGTAGTGCTCGCATTGCTGTGTTCCGGTTTGAAGGGTAAGGGTGCCGGTGAAATTACAGGCACATGAGACTTTTCATCTTTATCTCTCAGGGTGGCGGGCGCAGGGCAATGCAACATAGGGTGCGTTCTAGGTGGACGTGACCTATGAGGTAATGCACTGTTCATAGGCAGAGGTTACCGCATAACATCAGGTGGGCCATCTGCTTGTTCAGTAATTCAGTAGTATATAAAAAAAAGTACAACAACTTCATCACATTTCACATGCATGCATGACGGAGCCCAAAATACAATTTCGATAAATTCGTCAATGCACTTATAACGTAAATATCTCTATATTGCCATGCCAACCTTCTAACCTAACCAACTATCTATAGAAACAGACTTAGTTTGGTCACAGATAAAAGAATACTGTTTGGTATAGTGCGGGCTAGCGGTAAGAGATCTCGTTTGCTAAAACGACGGGGTGTTATAAGTTTGACGTGTCTGTGTGTATGTGTGTGTATGTCTGCCTGTAGCATCGTAGCTCCCGAACGGAAGAACTGTTTTTTTGTTTTTTTTTTGTTTGAAAGGTGAATTAGTCGAGAGTGTTATTAGCTATGTTTGATCAAAATCGGTGCAGCCGTTTCATTGCGATGAGGGTTTTTTAATTTTTACTAAATTAATTACTTGTTTCCTGTTGAGGCAATGGCTTTAAGAAATTCGTATAAATAAGAATTCTGTGGTACGTAAATTCACGTAAATCACTCCTCAAAACGGATCCATAGCGCGTGCTACCTTTAGCAAAGAATAAATAGTAGTACAACTTTAACCAGAAATTGGGTGCGCCATCTAGTTGTACCTAATTTAGTTTTTTTCCTAACCTGTACAGTTCTACCCATTTCCTGTTGGAGGAGTTCAGGACATCGCGCCAGCGTTTCCTCGACCGACCGCGAGGTCTTCCACCTGTAGGTGTACACCAGGGGTTCCCAAACTTATTTTGTCTACTGCCCACTTTAAGGATAAATTATTTTTTAGCGCCCTCATAAATATTCCTTAGCGCCCCCATTTTTTCACCTGCTTAAAAACCAATATAACTTAAATTAATAAATAAAAATTTAAATTAAATTAATTATTGTGAGCTATATTAGCGGAGATTAAACAAGCACAAATCGGGTTATTTAACAAAAAAAAAAACATCTATCTTTACATTATTATCTATGTATACATATCTATCTATCTATCTATATAAACATATATCTATCTATCTAGCCCGCGATCTATTATGTACGAAAATTACCTATCTAGGAATACTAATAACTATTAAAATGCGAAAGTGTGTCTGATTTGACGCCCCAATTTTTTTTCCGGGTCTCTTACCACCCCCCTTTAGGCCTGCAGCGCTCACAAGGGGGTGTTATCGCCCACTTTGGGAACACCTGGTGTTTTTTTTTTATACTACTTGGATGACGGATCAAGCAAGAGGCCCACCTGATGTTAAGCGGTAACCTCTGCCTATGAACAGTGCATTACCTCATAGATCACGTGGTGTACACTGTAGTGGACACTGTTGGTGTTCTTGGCCCACCGTTAAATTTTGGTACTTATGAAAATTAATTAAAAAGGACCCTTAAACATATTTTGGAGAAGATAAGTCTCGGCTAGATTTATTTCTAACAGCAAATACTTACAATCATAAATTAAATTATTTCGAAATTATTGGAGTGTTTTTAGGGTTCTGTACTCAAAGGGTAAAGCGGGACCCTATTACTAAGGCTCGGCTGTCCATCTGTCTGTCTGTATGTCTGTCTGTCGGCATGTCACCAGGCTGTATCTCATGAACCGTGATAGTTAGACAGTTGAAATTTTCACAGATGATGTATTTCTGTTGCCGCTATAACAACAAATACTAAAAAACAGAATAAAATAAATATTTATAATAGCTCCCATACAACAAACGCGATTTTTTGCTCGTTTTTGCTCGATATTTATCAACAGGTAGATGCTTGAAATATTCACAGAATATTTAATTATATATTCACTTTAAAAATAAATAATGAAATTAAAATAAAACATATTGCAAAAAAAAAAAAATTTCCTCAATTTTAGATTTTATTTGTGGCACAAAATCTCCTAGTATTCCAAATTTTAGAATTGTGACGTTACTGGAAGCCTACCTAGAGGTTTTTAATTTTCGCCATATCCATGCAAAAATTTACATTCTTTGATATAACTTTTTAATGCATTGAGTTAGAAACTTGTTTTTTTTACGGCAGTATAAGTTAAGAGATTTAGTATTTCAAGTTACCTTATGAAGTTCCTGAGAAAAGAGTCTTAACAGACAGATAGACAGACAGACAGACGTACGGATAGCAAAAAGAGATACGGAGATACAGAGATAAGAGATCCTGTTGAGGTACGGAACCCTAAAAACAATTAGATATTGCTAGTGATTGCTAATACGGATAAGGATTGTACTAACCTGCCACCTCAGGCGATATACTGCCAAATAAGACTTCAAGTTTTGTCGCATTTTAGTCATGTGTTTGGCCTTCGAACCCTGCGGGGGCCCCTCTTGAATCCACTTCTTGTTTAAGGCCTCAGTAGCAGACATCCGTTTGCGCGGCAGCCGTAGCAGTAGGTGGTCTACGAAGTCTTTGGCCAAGTCTGACACCTCGTTGAAGGCGAAGTCTTCGTAGTTATACATAGCTCGAGTTATATTGACGGAGTTCTCAATCCAATTACCTCCGCTGAAAGGCATCAATCCGGATAGGCTGAAAATAATTCAACATAAATGCAAGTACGAGCTATCCGCTGCTTTACTGTCTAGAAGCCACAGGGGACTAGTGACTAAAAGCCTTCGCGCTAGCGCAAAAATACTTTGAAATCATCGCCATTGCAGCGCGACCCCAGAACAGCTTCATAATACCGTGATCAGTGATTCAATTTTCGCTGTGCAAGCTAGACTTATATGCTTAAATGTAGGTATGATTATATTAGCCAGATGTTCTTACGCTAATCAAATCCAGTCGCCAAATTAATAAATTTTTCGGTACCCAGTAGGCACTGACATGAAGTTTGACCATTCATTGGTCAGTTATTTTTTTTAGATGATGTGCGTGCGAACTTCTGGCTTATGGTATCAGTAAACTACGTCAAAGGAGCGGAGCAGCAAATCAAAAATGATGACTCAACTCACTGGCAAAGGCAGAGCATACCCTACCTAGGAACGTAAACCTAGAAATAAAACTAATAAGAATATTATTTCTAACTTCATGCACAGACTTACAAAACTCAGGAAGACAACCTAAGAGGAAAAAGGGGGAGTGTCAAAATTGAGAATTTAATTTTTGCAACTCTCTAGCCGAGGTCTCTATTGATTGAGCTGTTTTGTAACTTACAGCGTATAAGTGACTACCCCCAGACTCCACATATCGCTGGCCGTGGTTATGGGTTCGAAGTCAATCACCTCCGGGGCCATATAGTCCCTTGTACCATATATGGCCCTTGAAAAATCTTCGCTCACATTTCTGGCCAACCCGAAGTCAATCAGTTTCACCTGCAGATTTGTAAAATTTATTATCTTCGCAGAATCTCTCAGAGTTAGCTTGTACAGGGCCGGCCGTACAGTTTGAAGAAAATATAAATAGTCCGGCTAGTGACGAAGACGTCCAAGATTCCGAATAAAATAATTCTACAGTACCGGTATGTGAGGTATCTGGTACCTGTCTAGAGTTGGGACTGAGGCAGATTATGTTTTCCGGCTTCAAGTCCAAGTGGACGATGCCATTTTTGTGCATATACTCCAGGCCTTCGCAAATTTGTTTCACATAGCCAACCACGTCTACTTCCTTGAGGTATTCCTCTCCCACGACTCGTTCGAAGAGCTCTCCTCCCCAGCAGCTGGAAAGATAAATATGCGTGGTGAATGTGATTGGGATTTAAAGCAGGATTATGATACTGATACTGTTAGCTTGAATCATCCCATTGTTGGGCAAAGGCCTCCCACCATATCCTCCAGTCACTAAGACTCTGTGCTATTGTTTATGATAAAACCATTGTTTATTTGAATGGCAGGACAAGCTGGTTGCTCTCCTGATGCCTCTTTACCGCTACGTGATACCTATAACCTCTGCCTGTAACCTCTGCCTATAACAATGCATTACCTGATAGGTCATGTCTATCTGGGACGAGCCCTATGCGACACTGTACTGAACCGCCACCCTGAGACCTAAAGATAAAAAGTCTCATGTGCCTGTAAATTACTATTAACAAAAAGCCCTTGAGGTTTCTGGTGTGGTCCACGAGATTTTCTGTTTGATTTGCAGCAATTTCTTTGTTGCACATTAGGCATCACTAAAATTCACAGAATCTTTACTCTTTGAATACGTGGTTGTCTGCAACGGATATACCCTTACCTTAGTTAAAGGTAACGTTTTTTTTCTTTGATAGTGTTTTCATGAATCCTTGATATACTTACTATTCCATGACGAAAACCAACGTGATCTTCGATTCGTAGAAGCCCATCAACTCTATCAGCTTCGGGTGGTGTAGGTTCTTCATTATATGGAATTCTTTCAGAACATGGTCCCGCTTCTTTCCAGTCCTGGCTTTCACGAACTTGGCTGCATAGTCTGATCCACGGATGTTGTCTCGAACCAGCACCACGCTGCCGAAAGCACCAGCGCCTATGATGTCGTTGGTCTTCGTATATTGTTTGGTAAAAGAATCCATTGACTGGATTTCGTGGCTTATGGGCAGCGGAGTTAATATTTCTGGAGGCGGTACTGAACATACAAAGTAATAAAATGTCAATCATTGGAAAAAAAACACAAGTTTTTGATACATATGGAGGCTAAAGCAAGCCAGCTACTATTAGCATCGGCGATCTCCACCATACCTATTTCTGCCGTTCAGTTTGAAGGGTATCGATGCCGGTGAAATTACAGGCACATGAGACATTTCATCTTCGTGTCTCAGGGTGGCGGGCGCAGCGTAATGTCACGCAGGGTGCGTCTTAGGTTGGCATGAACTGTGAAGTAGACATCAGGAGCTCCATCTGTTTGTCCAGTTCTCGATTAAAATAAAATAAACACGCGATTTTGGTACAGCAACCGAACGAAGAAAGTCGCCAAAACGCGTGTAGCATCGATGCAGTTGCAAGATCGCTGATCGCTGGTTCTTACAACAGGCATAAGGCAGTAAAGTTTGCAAAATATTGTAGGTCTGTCGACAAAAGCTTCGTACGTATCTACCTACTTAGTATTTTATATTGAATCTGTGCTTTTTATTATAAATGCTTAATGCCTTAGAGCATTGCAGGCCGTTGCTAGATGGCCATAGCAATAATTGGCTAATTTGGTGTCTAAAGCTGCGTCAAAGGTGTGAACGTGAACGATTAGGTAATGCTAGCAGACAACATCGAAAACGAACCTCACTACTCACTCACCGATATAAATTTCCGAGTCAAAGTCCTGGCTCATCGCTTCCACGGCTCGAATGCGGAAAAACATAATTCTATCAAGCGGAGGATTCTCCACTTCGAAAAACGGGCGACTGGTAATTCCAGCTTTAGCGAAGGTTCCATTGGCTTGCCCCAACTCTATGCTGTACCAGACCTTTGTTGAGACTATGCAATCATTCCTGAAACATATAATAACAGCTATGCACCTGGAACGTAATACAATTTATTTAAATCAAAGTCAAATGTATTTTATTCTTTGAAATGACAAGGATTATTTTGAATCATCTTAAAAGCTACATTTAATAGTGTTCCAAACCTAGAAGAATCAGGCAACAAACACGGCTTGGCTTTATTTGATGATCCTTCTTACTACTAGGTGGAAAGGGTGATGTTATGCAATTGGAGTTTTTGATGTTATGTACCTCGAGAACAAGGATAAGCTGGCGTATTAACAAAAGAGTTAACCAACCTTAAGTGGGTTAGTATCATTTCGTCTAAAAAAGTAGCTGATCTAATTAGCAAGTGGTCTAAAAGGCAGCATTTTTAGTTTGATAGGCTTAGTCCAATAGGTTACGAAGTTATGAAGAATAAAGTATAATTCTACGGAGGTAATTTTATTATTTTTTGACGGAATGAGATTTAGACAAAGAACGCTTTAGACAAGTTGCATTATTGACGGGTAGCGTTTTAGACCAGTTGCGTTTTAAACGAGATGTATTTTTAAACCTGTTCCCGCTACAAGCCTAGACTAAGTTCGGGTTAAACCAGGACTAATTTAGTTTTTTATAATACAGCCCGTTGCGTTTTAGGCGAGTGGCGTTTTAGACCATCTGCCAGTTGCGTTTTAGAGCAGTTTGTACTTAGACGTGCAGCTTTTTTAAACGAAATGATACTAACCCCCTTAAGTAATTAGGTATTCTAAAGTAAAATGTAAAGAGAATATTAAACATAACTAAAATACGCTACGCTTGATATACGTGTATATAACAACTCAATAAGGTACAGTGGAGGAATGAAAACGTTCGTCACCCGTTCACCGTGTCACGTTCGTTCGTCGTTCGTTCGTCGTTGGGCCTATTTTTGATTGTTCAATGCAAAAAGCATACTGTTTTACAGACATCGTATTATATCGGAACTGCCAATGTGACAATGTTACGAAATTTATCTTTCAGTTACCAAGACAACGGATATTAGCAGAGATTGAATGACAGATAAAAAACTGGCCTAGTGCGCATCGAACCTCACGTATTCAGGGTTCCGTCGTAGTAACTATTATATAATCTGTGGTTACGTAAGTAACAAATGTAGAAGTTATAAATTGCATAAGTTTAGTTAATCCATACGCAAAATTAAATCAGTTAGTAAAAAAAATGCTTATATTTTCTAATATATTATAACGTTTTGGTAATATATAAAAAATAAGTAGCTTTGTTACAAATTCTAATCTGGGTTATTAGATTCTTCTATTCAATTCCTGGGTTAAATGGAAATTAATTTTATTTTAGTAACAAAAATACAGTCTTAAGGCTGCGTTTCCATTGACGCGGAGCTGTGCGGAGATGAGCGGAGAATAGCGGTGAAAAGTGGTATGTGTTTCCACTGAAGCAGAAAGGAGAGGAGCGGAGCGGAGCGGAGAGGAGAGGAGAGGAGCGGAGCGCAATTTTGAGCTCAGTTTTATTTCTCGTATTGCACCTATGACGTAACGTTGATAACTACTACGACGCACTGCGCGCGAGTCGTGGCGTCACACCATCCCCCGCACCCCGGTCCGCACCTCGCCGCTTCGCTCTCCTAGCTACCCTCCGCAACGCACCGCCCCGCTGTCTTCCGCTCCGCATCACCTCGCTTATTTTATATGAATATCCGTTCAGCTCTGCCCCGCTCCGCTCGTGCTGTTTCCATTGAAGCGGAGCAGAGATTTCGAGCATAGTGATTGGTCAATTCATGCACCGCTAAGCACCGCTCCGCCCAACTCCGCGTCAATGGAAACGCAGCCTTAAGCTCTAAAATGATACTCCACATGCTGGGGTACGGCAGCTTTATGTTTCCCTCCCCACTTTAACTGGACTTCAATGGTTTAGCACTTTAGCCGCTATAGGCCCGTGTGATAGAGAGACGGACGGACGGATGAGCGAGAGCAATAGGGCTCCGTTTGACCCCTTTGGGTACGGGACTCTAAAAAAAGTCGTTACAAACTTAAACAAGCAACTGATCAAAGGTGTGCGATTTTGATCTTTATAATAAACATTTAAATTATAGTTTTCTATACATCAGTCTGCTACGTAGGATAGTTGGAAAAGGTAATATCTGCTTGTGACAAGCTAAGGGGATTTCTTTGAAAACCTTCCTTCCTTTGAACGAAGAACAATCTAATATCAAAGTTAAATAAATTGAAACAAGTATATCGGGAGGATGCAATAGGTCATGCCAGGTCATGCAGCATGACCTATAAAATCCTTGCATTGGCAATATCTACAATTTGCAATTTTCTCTACGTGCTGTGTTCCGGTAAGTATCTATCTAAAAGGTTGTGGCTATGTATCAGCAGAATCGTGTTAAATTGATATATCGTGTGAGGCGCAGGTTCGATTTCCGCTGCGTGACAAATGTTTGCATAATCTGCAATTATTTCCGTTAGTTCAGTTCTGGGTCTAGATGTTATGGTACGCATGGTAGTTACTAGTTATTCCTGATGCTTTATATACAGAAAATCCTACTGTGGTTTCAGGACTATGCATGTCTATTATACAGGGTGTAACATAATATCGCTATAAGCCCGGGGAGGGGGTATTCTACACATCATGGTGAATAGCTTTAATTATAAAAAAAAAAAAATTTCGAAGTTTTTCATTCATGAAATGCCTCAAAAGAATCCTGAAATTCCTCCAAAAACGTACGTAAAAACCACATGAGGACGTTACGGTACGCTAGGGTACCTTTCGTGGGGCTGCCTCATGTTCTGTTAGGTACATTTTTGCAGGAATTTCAGAAATTTCTAGAGGAATTTCAGGATTTTTACGAGGCACTTCATGAATGAAAAACTTAGAAATTTAAAAAGTCGTAAAACTAAAGTTATTCGCCACGATGTGTAGAATACCCACTCTCCGGGCTTACAGGGATATTATGTTACACCCTGTATAAGTAATCTAGGCGCGTTTCTACCGTTCTACTTATAAACGCTTATCATACTTGGAATAGTAGGTAGTAGTAGTAGTCGTTTAGTAGTAGTAGAGCTTTTTTGTAAAAGAGTTCGTCCGCGGAAGTGATTCCTCCATACCTATTTCTGCCGCAAAGCAGTAGTGCTCGCATTGCTGTGTTCCGGTTTTAAGGGTATGGGTGCTGGAGAAATTACACACACATGAGACTTCCCATCTTTATGTCTCAGGGTGGCGGGCGCTGTGCAATGCCACATAGGGCGCGTCCTAGGTGGATGTAGGTGGATGTGACCTATGAGGTAATGCATTGTTAAAGGCAGAGGTTACCGAGGTGGATGTGACCTATGAGGTAATGCATTGTTAAAGGCAGAGGTTACCGCTTAAGTTGTGCCATCTGCTTGTATCGTCATTCAAGTATAATAAACCTGACAGTTTATTAGTGTTTGACATCTACCAATAGAGGTTGGCCGAAATGCCAAGTAACTCTTACTACATCATTATTATTATACGTACGTACCATTTGATAACCGTAATTTTGCCATTTGTGTCTAGTCTTTCGTATACACCGAGGCGAGTTGTCATAGCTGTTTTCTGGCCACGCGTGGCGTGCAGGAAATTCAATCCATCTTCGTCCAGTCTGTTACAGAAATTAAATTATGTAGTAGAGCACATTTATCAGTAGTAGAGATTGTGATTGTGAAAGGGTTTGTCCAACAAAGTACTATTATGTACGCAGCAATTCACGCATTGCTGTGTTACGGTTCGAAGGGCGCCGGTGAAATAACAGGTAAATTAGACTTTTCATCTTGATGTCTCAGGGTAACGCGCGCAGTTCAGTGCCACAGAGGGCATGTTCTAAGTTTTAATATATATATTACTAGCGACTCGTCCCGGCGTCGCACGGGTAGTTTCAGGATGAAAAACAGCCCCCCCCCTTTCCTATCCCCTCCCCTGGTAGCCTATGTCACTCAGGGTGAATGTAGCTTTCCAATGGTGAAAGAATTTTTTAAATCGGCCCAGTACTTTTTGAGCCTATTCATTACAAACATACAAACATACAAAAATAGGTACAAATCTTTCCTCTTTATAATATTAGTGTAGAAGTGTAAAAGTCGAAAACTTAATGTATTAAGTTTTCGATTTCGTTTCCTAAATCTACAATGTGCTGGCACATTGTTTAGAATGATTAGAATTGTTCATTTTCAGGAGGATAGTATGCTTAGGTACAGTTAACACCAAAATGCTAATTATAATTATTATAATTTAAAAATACACTTAAATGAGTTGAAAATACAATAAAGGCTATCCATAAATAAAAATGTTGGAACTCGTGTACGAATGTGTATAAAAGAGTTAGCGCCCTTGTGTTGGCGCGTGTTGTTCGCGTGATTAGTTCGCGGCGTGTGATAGGCGGCAATAGTGAGCGTACGCTTAGATTTATAAAGCGCACTCTATGTCTATCTCTCGCGCAATGAACGTGACAGAAAAAATGCCACAAAAAACTAAAAACTAAAAAAAAAAAAAAATGCCTTATTTTTGATATCTGTGTAATTTGTTTTTGTTTTAGTTTTTTATTTTATGATGTTAGCTTTTGCGTGTTGCATGTGTGTGTGTGTTGATTGTTTAGTCATAAATAAACGTTTCTTTCTTTCTTTCTTTCTTTCTAAAATTACTTATCGAATAATATTCTAAACATTGTGCCACAGTAATAGCCGAAAAATCTACTATAGATAATAACGTGACATTACCTGCAGTAGACGATCTTCAATAAACAATCATTGATGGAAACTCCAACCACCTGATAAGTAAAAATATAATATTTAGTAAATTCGACCGAGTGTCATTGATTTGCGCACTGATCCTCACTGTCGAAGTCAGTGGTTCGCGAGCATCTAATAAGCTCTATAAGTTTAAAGTTTTTATTAGCACTATAGTTTTAAAGCAGAAAAAAACAAATAGACTATCTAGTGAAATGATACATTACAATATACAATTTGAAATATTACGCTTGACAGAAAACAATCTTGTAAATGCACCTACCTGGGACTATAAGTATAGCAGAAGACTTTAAATAAAAGATCTGCTATGCCGTCCGTCCATCTGTCTGTCTGTCTGTACGGATTTGTCAGTCACATAGGTATATCTCGGCAGACGTAAGAGATAGCCAGTAGAAATGATCACAGATTAAGTATGAGTTATTTGGGCATGAACATTATTTTTTTTCGAAATGCTTGTGCATATTTATATTTTATTTGTATATTTATATTTATTTATGTTACATGTATAGTTATATTTTTTAACATAAATTTTTATGTGCTTAGTTTACAAACATAACATAACATAAACTTAGAATACCCTGTATCATAAGTATGTAAATTTCGTAAACAAGCATTTTTATTTCATTTAATACAAAATACATTTATTTACAAAAAGAATAATATAACTAATACAAGGTATGTACAAAATACATATATGCAACAGTTTTGCTACCTGAAGACCGCTACTAGCGATCTAAAGGTAGCTCAACTGATCCAAATCACTACCACACGGAAGCGTCCCTAAGATGCTTGCTGCATTGCCACGCTGAATGGCAATACTCATGCGTTGAACCAGATAAGAGCCGCAGCTCTCGGGTCCATTTTGATGAAGTTAACCTAGAATTTCCTGTAAATAAAGTCAAAATGTGCTACAAAAAACATTAACCTAGTAGAGTAGTAACCTCTAGTTTACATAGAGTTAAATACATAGTACATTAGTAGTACATTACACAGTTAGTACATTATTCAGCGCAAATCAAATTATGTTGATACTACGTATAGCACACAGCAGCGCTAATCGCTAATAGCTAACTAGAGTTGCCAGATCAGAAAGCCGAAATCAAGACAACATTCTAAAATGTCTGGATATTGGGGTTGATGTCTGGGAAAATACATTTATAAATCAAAATTTTATTTTGATTGTGAGAATTCAATGTCTTGTGAGGTGCATTTGTGAGTGACAAAAAAAACAGAAGTTGACGACGCCGCTCGACATAAGTATTTTTAGAAGCAAAAAACATCTAATACATATTAGAAAAAGACGGTGTGCGAAGCGAGCCTCAAAATTCAGTTTTTTTTATTTATCTGCATGAGAGACGGTACAGTAGCTACCCTTTACCCCACCTGATGTTAAGCTATATCCTCTACCTTTAACAGTGCTTTACCTCATAGTTCACGTCCACCTAGGACGCACCCTATGTGGCACTGCGCCCGCCACCCTGAGACATAAAGAAGAAAAGTCTCATGTGCCTGTAATTTCACCATTTATAAAGGTTAAACGATCTGCGCGTGCAACAAACGTTTCTGGCAAGCGGAAATGACAGTATGAGCGTGAAAAGAGCACGACATAGAAATCATTGGCTGGTGGAGAGGACTACGAAAAATGCTGGATTTTGAGGACAAATAGAGCATGGTGATCGGATCTAACCATATAACTTAGAATAAACTGTTCTTCGGGAGATTTTATATTTTGTCAGGAGTCTGGCCATCATATGAAATGTCGGGAGAATCGAGACGAATCCCGGCCATCTGGCAACCTTATAGCAAACCGCGGTGTGTTTGAAGAATAGGTTAGTAATTTTTAGCTAGGGGTTTTAAATTAATAATTGATACACTTGTTTGATGCCACGTGGCAGACTTATGGGCTAAGCTTCTGTTTTTAAAAAAAAAAAATGTATTGGGTGGTTTTTACATTGAACGATAATGACACGACACGATATCGTAAACGAAACCAGGGGTAAAACGACGCATCACACCACACACGGCCGCAGCACTTCGGGAAAATACAGTAAAAATATCATCAGTTTAGGTACGACGAATACCGTAAACAAATTGTTACATTATTGTTTTTTGTTTAGGATATTCATGAGATGATGATATTTATGAGATACTATCAATTAAAATATGTGTGTTATATTATGTCCTAGTGTTCGCGAAATCAACTTTCGCTATCTGAAGAAGTGTCGATAAGCAAAAAACAACAAAAAATAATAATTTTGCGCCTTCGAGATAGAATTTTAAGGCATCACACGTAATTTTTGTTCCTTAGTTTATGTACTACGGCATTTGTCCTTCAGAGGTTCTTAACAATCCGTCAATCAGGTCATCGACGCGGGTCTCTGGCCGTATTTTATATATTCCGCGAAATCACATAACATTTATAATTTCAAAAAGAAAGATCCGCAAAAGATCCGTTGAAGCTCAAGAAAGTCCGAAATAGAACAAAAAGCTCCACACCGGCAACACTGTTACAGATTAAATAATAGTTAGTTACTGCACTGGCTTCTCTTTATTTACTAACTCGTGACGTCACAAGCAGACAAGCTTGCGAGCGTTTTGATGCGAAATTCAAAGATTGTATAACAATTTAATTATTTATTAGTAAACGTAAATTTTCAAGCTTTTTATTAACTTGCAATGTAAGTCCGGGTGGAATCTTGCAACTGAATTTTAAAGCAGTTATCTTCAACCGATTGAGATGATATTTTTCATACCTGTCAAGTTCCGATGACAATGCAATATTAAGGTGACAGCGAGCTGATCTGATGATGGAGACGGAAGGTGGACAATGGAACTTCTCGAGGGATAATAGTAGACTGCCCGTGTTTAGGCTCATTTTGGTCAGCACAGGGTTACGATTACTAATTTTATAAAAGCTTGTTTTGAAAAATATATTTTTCTCAATAACTTATTAAACTCGAAGACTTAAGAGTTCGTCCGGGGAAGTACTACCACCATACCTATTTCTGCCGCAAAGCAGTAGTGCTCGCATTGCTGTGTTCCGGTTTGAAGGGTAAGGGTGCCGGTGAAATTACAGGCACATGAGACTTTTCATCTTTATGTCTCAGGGTGGCGGGCGCAGTGCAATGCCACACAGGGTGCGTCCTAGGTGGACGTGACCTATGGGGTCATGCACTGTTCATAGGCAGAGGTTACTGCTTCACATCAGGTGAGCAATCTGCTAGTTCCGTCATTTAGTAGTATAAACAAAAAAAAAAAAACTTAACATTAACTTTTTTGTCAATAGTAGACCCGTTTATAGAATAGTTTTTCAAAATTAATCAACACGCCTTTCATAATTGAGTTTAGCGCAAACATTCATGCTAGAGGCACAGTGTACTAGAGGTTAGCGAAAATATCAGCTCAAAATCATACAAAAGTACCTAATATACTCACTACGGAACGAATATTTACTATCTACACAATTATGTAATAAACCTATTACGCACTCTTCTAAATTTATATCGAAGGCTTTTGAAATCCAGGTTTTAAAGGTCTTTTTTGTATGACATATGATATGGACATGGGTGAATTTACCGCGGTAAATAACATGGGTGAATTTACCGCGGTAAATAACATGGGTGAATTTACCGCGGTAAATAAAACATAACCGGTAAACGGCGTCGTGAAACATTATGTTTATCATATTACTAAACCAGTCTATTGATTTATTGAGAACCCTGGATCTCATAAAGCAGGGGTTCCCAAACTTATTTTGTCTACTGCCCACTTTGAGAATAAATTATTTTTAGCGCCCCCATTTTTTTCAACTACTTAAAAACCACTATAACTTCAAGTTAAATTAATTATTGTGAGCTATATTAGCAGAGATTAAACATGCACAAATCGGGTTATTTATCAAAAACTTGTTAAAACATGATTGCCCGCGGTTTTTTTCTGGGTCTCTTACCGCCCTCTTTAGGCCTGCAGCGCCCACAAGGGGGCGTTATCGCCCACTTTGGGAACCCCTGCAAGGGTATGGTATGATGAAATCGAGTCAGACCAGGATTTCCTCACAACCCTGCGATAGCGAACAAGCATGCTTCCTAATTTGAAGGTGGTTTTTTTTATTCACCTCTGTCAAACTTGTCGATGGTTCAGACTTAGACGCGTTCCAGGAGAATAAGCATAGATGTTTTAGCCAGCCTGATGAGGGTATAGCCGGCGAGGGAGCATCTGTGACCAACTACGTTAAACAAACCAGAAATAGGTATTGACTTCAATCAATAAATATACGTTTATAAATATAAGTAATGTTATATAAGCTATGTTATAGAAAGCTAATAATGTGTAACTGTTCGATTAAGTTAGCTACGCTTAATGGCACATACTTTACTTTACTTTATTTTACTAAATTGTATTTTCTCTGTAAGTGATTTTTTTTTTCTTGAGGAAATAAATGATTAAATTGGGAGAATAATACAACAAATTCAAGGTACGTATGTACAACATTAAAAAAAAAATACATGTGAAACAATTGTGCTACCTAAAGACCGCTGCTAACGATCTAAAGGTAGCAAAACCGATCCAAATCACTACCAGATGGAAGCGTCCCTAACATGCTGGCTGCATTGCCAAGCTGAATGACAATACTAATGCTTTGAGCCAGTTCTCGGGTCACGTGTCGCTTGGAAGAAAACTTCCAAGAGGTTCTACTAGTAGGACAACAACAGATCCTCTTGGAACAGAGGTTTATGAAAGGGGAGCTCGGTAAAAGGTGTCAAGTTCAGGAGGTTCATCGGATGATTTTAGTAGTAGTAGAGCTTTTTTGTGAAAGAGTTCGTCCGGGGAAGTACTACCACCATACCTATTTCTGCCGCAATGCAGTAGTGCTCGCATTGCTGTGTTCCAGTTTGAAGGGTAAGGGTGCCGGTGAAATTACAGGCACATGAGACTTTTCATCTTTATGTCTCAGGGTGGCGGGCGCAGTGCAATGCCACATAGGGTGCGTTCTTGGTGGACGTGTCGTATGAGGTAATGCACTGTTCATAGGGAGAGATTACTGCTTAACATCAGATGGGCCTCTTGCTTGTTCCGTCATCAAAGTAGTATAAAAAAAAAAAAAATATGCCTGACACGAGACACCGCGCATATGTTACGTGAACAATAAATTACTACCCACTTTATAAGCGTATTATGTAATGTATGTTATTTTTAATGTATTTGTTACTATGGGCTTTTGTCGAGGTGACATTGTCATGAAATAAATAAAGTAAGGCCCAAACGGTCGGATGCTGGGGCTGCAGAGAGAGGAACCTCCTGATTATGCGTGCCGTTTTCAGGAGTACCGCCTTTTGAATCTGACACTTGATAGATAGATAGGTAGATTGATAACACTTTATAGCACACCATATAAATTAACACATTAAAAACAATCAGAAAAATAAGTATCGAAGTACAATGGGCGGTCTTATCGCTCAGAGCGATCACTTCCAGACAACCTAACCTTTTTTTTTTTTTTTTTTTTTTTTTTTATACTACTTGGATTACGGTTCAAACAAGAGGCCCACCTGATGTTAAGCGGTAACCTCTGCCTATGAACAGTGCATTACCTCATAGGTCACGTCCACTAAGGACGCACCCTATGTGGCATTGCACTGCGCCCGCCACCCTGAGACATAAAGATGAAAAGTCTCATGTGCCTGTAATTTCACCGGCACCCTTACCCTTCAAACCGGAACACAGCAATGCGAGCACTATTGCTTTGCGGCAGAAATAGGTATGGTGGTAGTACTTCCCCGGACGAACTCTTTCACAAAAAAGCTCTACTACTACAACCTTACCTTACGAGCGACTCTCGAGGCTCTTCGCTATCAGTCCATTCACTGAAACGATTATCGGGTCGATACTTGTTAAATCTACATCACACGTGCCCTTCGGCCAAAATAAAAAGGCGGTCATCTCGTTAGCCAAGTCAAGATAACTTTAACTTGTCCTTCTCGGCCTTCACGTGAATAGTGTCATGCGGGATAGTGACGTCAACAAGTATCATCATGTTCCCAGCACGATATCAGGCTTACTGGCAACAATAGTCCTGCCCGTGATGATAGACCGGTCCCAGTAGAGCGTGGCACGGCCATTCTCAAGAATCGGCTGAGGCACGTACTTATAGTACGGCACCTCAGGTCCGACACGGTCATAACGGAGAACAAGTTGCTGGTGGATGATCCTGGCTACTTGGTTGTGTCTGTGCAGATACTCTGAGTTAGCAAGATACGAACAACCTGAAAGCACATGCTTGGGGCACTCTCCGGGACGGTAACATGCTCTACAGATATCAACCGTCCAATCCTTCATGATGTACTTTTGATAGTTGTTCGTCTTGATCCATTATCGCACAGAGAAAACCCTCGGTATCCCCGCAGAGGTCACCGAAACATAGCCAGTTCACTGAAGCGACCAGATCCACATTGGGTCCTGTGAGGGCCTTGTAGAACCACCCGTGCAGTTAACCTAACCTAAAGAATCTCGGATCCCAACACATAATTTTGGGTTACGGGTAAGTCGACGTACCGTCAAGCCGTGATAGTTGAGTGCATAAGCTAACGATCTATCTTTCTATCTGATTCTTTATAATCTATACTTCTATGCATAATAAAACTTTATTTACAGAAAGAATATTACAAATAATACTAATACAAGCAAAAAATAAAAAAAAAGTAGAATATAAGAATTAATAAAAGAAGACTTACTTTTGTAAAAATACAAATTAAGGTGAATGTTCAAGTTTCCTTGCCCATACAAAATACTTTAGGCCGTTACTCAAACCACAGATTGACATTTTATAAATTGAATTATTTTTTAGACTTCCTAATGATAATATCGTTGTCGCGAATGGTCGTTCCAAACAAAAATATACAATAGGGAATTTTTAAAACGGGTTTGAAATACGACAATTTTTACTAATGTGGGAGTGCATTTTTCACTGCCATCTACAGTTGATTTACCTGAAGACCGTTACCTAAAGGGAGCTAAAATAAGTCTGTAAATGGGCTAAATGAGTACATTATCCATGCTACTAATAAACGTGGATCATCCTTGGAATACTTACACCATCATTTGTCTCTTTCGATCGATTTTAAAACTGCCTGTTAATGCAGAAGACAAAACACTGTGTTCGAATTTTAATAATACCATAATAATGTCGTATGAAAATCTAATACTTAGAGGTTTTTTTAAATTGTTTTCTGTCTAGAACTTTTTAAAATCATCACGTTTTACTTTTTAATGAAATTTAGGTCATAATATACTATTAATTAACATCTAGAATATTCAGTATCCCGAAAAACGAAAGGGTTCCTGTAGGAGGCTGTGATGTTTGTAATATACAGAACTACCGATCCGGTTATAAAAATATTTCACTTACTGGTAGCTACATAGTGGCTGAGTGCTCAACTCTACGTTTATTAGCTTCCGCTGACGGCTACGCTCGCGTTATGTGTAGCTCCACCAACCTCCGATTTTGATGGTATTTGTGTGGATGGATGCTGAGTTTGGGTAAGAGAGGGAAAGGGGGAATGTTTCTATCCCAATAACTTGCGTACAAAGCCGCGGGCAAAATGCATTTTCTAAATGTGGACCAGTTTCAAAACCAGTATTTAAAACTGATTTCAACCCCAAATTGAACACTGATCAATTTATTTAAAATTCCTATATACCGAGAATACATTTATTTACAGAAAGAATAATACAAGGTATGTACAAAATACATATGAAACAGTTGTGCTACCTGAAGACCACTGCAGGCGATCTAAAGGTAGCTCAACTGATCCAAATCACTACCAGACGGAAGCGTCCCTAAGATGCTGGCTGCATTGACAAGCTGAATGGCAATACTAATGTGTTGAGCCAGATAAGAGCCAGTTCTCGGGTCAAGCGTCGCTTTGACCAGATGACCTGAAAGAATTTAGAAAACGCGAAGGGCCCCGGAACCCCACGGACCCAGAGTCTCGACCCCGAAAGGCTCAAATAAGTAAGCTCTGTCTTATATACCTGTGTTATGTATTTTATTATTTTTACTTATTTGTGTACTCCGCGGTACTTATGTATATCAAAATGTTTAAAAAGTATTTTAAAAACCATTTAAAGTACCTAGTTTTGAAACTATTTCCTCTTTGGGTTCTTTGTTTGATCATTGTGGATCGAAATGATGTATAGGTTTTTACAAGTTTGCGCTCGCGAGGACTACTGTTCGTAGAACTACTAGCTAATGGTATATGCATAACATGTACACACATTCCTATTTGTCTAGCTATCCAACGAGGTATCATAATATAATTTGTAACTTACGTATGTACACAAAGCCATTCCAATTACTTTTACTTCGAGGTAATCTTATGTACAGAATAAACTTGAAAGAAGGGGGTAGATAGACGAGTTCCAAGAAGCGGTTCTTTGGAATCAACTTTGATAAAAGTCGCGGAAGTGCTTGTGAAAGATTTTGCTTGTGAGCTGTTCAACAAGTTCAGT
This sequence comes from Operophtera brumata, assembly GCA_932527175.1. Lineage (NCBI taxonomy): Eukaryota > Metazoa > Arthropoda > Insecta > Lepidoptera > Geometridae > Operophtera > Operophtera brumata. The sequence continues at coordinate 80,767,218 of OW052239.1, read as the reverse complement.
CGTTCAGTCGCATCTTACTACTTAAGATGGTTAATTTTAAAGTATTACCACCAAGACGAGGAGATTGTGCAAGACAATCATTTTCAACGTAGAAAACGTTGATACGAGCAGCTGCAGCACAATTGTAATATCTATAGAGATAACAGAGAAGAAGAAAAATAAACTTACATTATCAGCTACAAATTCCATGTCAGCATCCTCTTCAATTCTGATGCAAAAATCAACTGCGTGTCGATCGTACAGTTTACTCTCATACACCGGCCGTGTTTTAGCTTCTATAATCAGTGGGAGAGGAACCATTACTAGATTAGCATATGCTCTTTTTATCATGACAGATTTTCGGTTCGGGCATGCTTTTCGCAATTCACAGATCACCTCCCCGGCCATGCTAGGTTCCAATTTCTTTATGTATAAAATATATTGGCCTCCACCGCACAGCACCTGTAATTAGGTTTAAAAAATGTATATTCTATATTATTTGCTAGTATCGTTGACGATACGATGCTCACTTTTCAATTAGGGGTTTTTACGGCCGCTTCACATCATGCTTGAAAATAGATGGCGCCAGCTCTGTACTTAACTGTCAAAATAAAGTGAAATTTCAATATCAACAACGTAGTGACATATTTCCGAGGTATTTTGTTACTATCACACAAAAGCACAGACAATGCATTTGTTAATTTTGACAACTACATTTGAGTCAGCGCCATCTATCGAGCCAAATAAAACAATTTTTATTATTTTAAAATTAAAATCCCTTTTTGGAGAAAATACTTACATTAAAAAGACTGTTTGTGCGTTCCACTTTATAATGTCCTACGTACCAGACAACATAGTAATATAAGGGGTCTTTCAAGTCGAAACCACAGTCAAATGTAACTTTTGAACCGCAACAGGCCACTGCAGACTCGAGCGGACGAATCAGATTGACTTTTGGTGGAGGCAAAGGTGAAGCTGAAAATTCAGTCAATCATTAGGTCCTTTTTGCATAACATGGGTACATAAGATGAGGTAGTATATACCGTGGTAAAGGCCATTATCAGCATGTCTCTGATGATATCAGATATAACTTATTTCATAAAAAGATAATAATACATTTATTTATAGAAATAATAATACAACGTATGTACAAAATACATACGAAACAGTTGTGCTATCTCAAGACCACTGCTAACGATCTAAAGGTAGCTTAACTGATCCAAATCACTAGCTAATAACTATTGGTTCGCCACAAACTGAGACCTCGCGAATGCACTCGATTTAGGTTACCTACTTTCCTTACCTGTCTAAACGGCTTCAAAAATATTTGAATAAGCGAAGCAAGTTCTCTGAGTCAACATGGAAGAATAGGCGTTTGTATCTATGTAAGTATGTATGTATATATTATGTATGTTTGTCTGAAACAGCCATGCCATTAATCCGATCTTCATGAAATTTGGTAGGGACCCCCCACCAAAATTACCCATCTACGAGAAATTACTTTTTTAAAGGGCAAATACAGATTATTTTTGATGCAGTTTCAACTGTATTATAATCAAAAGATGGTAATGGTAAATAATTTTGATAACGCGAATGGCCCCTTTACCCCACGGCACGGACCTAGAGTCTCGACCCCAAAAGGCAGACTTGCCCTCTGCCTATGAACAGTGCATTACCTCATAGGTCACGTCCACCTAGGACGCACCCTATGTGGCATTGCACTGCGCCCGCCATCCTGAGACATAAAGATGAAAAGTCTCATGTGCCTGTAATTTCACCGGCACCCTTACCCTTCAAACCGGAACACAGCAATGCGAGCACTACTGCTTTGCGGCAGAAATAGGTATGGTGGTAGTAACTGACAACTGTTGAGAATAACTATAGGTTCTGGAGTAGCAACCAGAACCAGATGACGCAGTGTACGAAGGCTGCAGGCTCCCGTCTCGATGGTTGTAGCATCGTTCACAAGCATACAGGTTGGTGTTTGATGTTGGTACCGCAGTCGAGCGTGGAGTAGAGCTATAAGCACAGAACTTTATATACTATGGTATTATTTTATCTGTGTTTTTCTAATCTCTGATAAAAGTTAGTTAGTTATGCGCCTTTAGAGATCCGTAGCCGAATTATTTAAATACTTACGGTTGAAAGTAAGACGGGTACCAGTCATACAAATTACTCGTTCCATCTTATCATTCATTAGTTTTACCAAATAGTCGCCCGCTGATGACATCAGAGGATTCGGTATAGTCAATCCGAAGTAATTGTTGCCATAGTCAACTTGTATAAAATCTTTGTTAAATTGATTGATCTCAACATTATTTTTTGACCATTTCACTTTAGTATGCGTATCAGTATCTGCCTTGATAAACAGCCGCATTTCTTCGCCAACAAAACCTTCTAGATCATCTGGCAACATGTGCTCTATACTGGGAATATGATGTTGCTTTTCATTGGCATCACCCACTTGGACATCGGCAAAACTGGATATAAATCCCTGTTCTGTTTTTGCCACAATGAAATAGACACCGGTATCTGTCGGTTTCGCGTCTATTATAGTTATAGATGAGCTTGTTGCAAGGTTGTGGATTATTGTTCTTTGGTCATATAATATAACATCATTATTTTTAAACCAGATATACTGCTCCGATTCATATCTAAACTTTGCTTCCATTACTATCGTTTTTCCTTTTGGTACTCTAACGTTTCTCAGATGTTCTTCGACTGCAGATCCTCTGTGTTTTAACTTATTGTAGAAAACACCGCCGTTTATGTTTCGAGGTGCAACAAACAAGTGGGCTTTTAGTGATATATGCGTTTCGTTGTGTCTGCATTCTATGGTGTAAATACCTTGGTCACTAGCTGTAACTCTCTTGATTTCAAGGCGAAACCAAGCGCCATCTTGAGTTATAGAAATTCTTTTATCTGATTGTAGGATGCTACCATCTTTGTGCCAAGTGTATTTTGGCTTAAAATTTTGCACTATCTTACACTCGAATAGTGCGCTTCCGTGCTCCAACGTTATAACATCTTCGAGCTCCTCTTCTATTTCTAACATCCTCATGACACTTTCTGCAGATCCATCCTCTTTATTAAAATGATCTGTAAAATAAAACTAATTAAAAAAAACTATTTAATTAAGTAATTATCTACTATAGTAGTAGTAGTAGTAGTAGTAGTAGGGCTTTTTTGTGTAAGATTCCGTCCGGGGAAGTACTACCACCATACCTATTTCTGCCGCAAAGCAGTAGTGCTCGCATTGCTGTGTTCCGGTTTGAAGGGTAAGGGTGCCGGTGAAATTACAGGCACATGAGACTTTTCACCTTTATGTCTCAGGGTGGCGGGCGCAGTGCAATGCCACATGGGGCGCGTCCTAGGTGGACGTGACCTATGAGATAATGCACTGTTCATAGGCAGAGGTTACCGCTTAACATCAGGTGGGCCATCTGCTTGTTCCGTCAACCTAGTAGTATAAAAATAAAAAAAAATAAAAAAACTATCTAAGTACTTACAAACAGCAGAATAAGCTCTTAAGCTAAGGCCAAGCCAACGCGTTCAGCCCGCGCGGCGTGCACGGTGGCGATCCATTGTCTTACCATTGATCCCCACCGTCACAGAATATATACAGTACCACCGTGCACGCCACTGAGGACGCGGGCTGAACGCGTTGGTTTGGCCTAAGCTTAAACCATACGGTATTTTAAAAGTCTTATGTAGAGGTGCTTATAAACTGTTAAGAGTCAAATTTCTCTTAAACATATTTTTTGCAAAATCTACACAGTTTATGACAAAAAATATATTAATCTTCATCATATTTCCAAGAACATGATAGAGCCCAACACAAGATTACGTTAAATAATTTCGATAAAAAAAAATAACCTCTAGAATATCTCTTTCGCCTATCAACGTGTTACGATAAACCTAATATAGGTTTTTAAACACTAAATGTAAGAAACATATGTTGTAAATCATGTTCAATAAATAAATAAATAAAAAAAAAACGGAATTGATAAAATTAATAAGAGTAATAAATAATATAAATTTAGAGGGTCAAAGTAGATTTGTATTTTCGGTTACGCAGCAATTACTGTTTTTCGTGATTTTCGATCACTTTTGAATTCAGTACCCTTAGTACGAGAATTTGACAGTATTCGAAACTATATGTAGTTTCGTTTCCTTCCATACATTTACTAGTAGCGCCTCTAGCGAAAACGAGGAGAAAACTAAGGACGCTGTCAGAAAATGTATTGAAGGAAACGATACTTCATATAGTTTCGAATACTGACAAATTCTCGTACTAAGGGTACAGAGTAATTATAAAAATTAATAACTAACATATTTTTTTTCTGTAATTATCTAACGTACCAGGAACTTCACTGCGTCAGATTGTGACGGAATTTGCCTCTTAAGTAGGCAGGCTCCTAGTACAGCTCGTTCATCGTAAGATGGTACCTGTAAAGACTCCATGGCAGGTGCCTAATTACGGTGAGCGGTCTGTAATAACCTATTAATATTAAAAACACACATACACATACATACTCATGCACCCGCATCCTTTTATCATCGTGATCAATCTGTTTGTAGCAAACTAGTAAGTTTTGTTTGATATATCGTACTAAGTAGAATCTTTTGTTAATTTTAAGCTGTGTAGACCTTTTTTGGCCATAATTTTGTTAATGTTAAACATAAATAATATTGTATAAATCGCTGTTGGTTTACCAAAATAAATAAAATAAAATAAAATAAACACTCAAACTAGATTGTTGAATCTTACTATATTCTGTGCTCAAGTAGGTGTGACCTTGTTAAAAATACTCACGTCTTAGTTTACAGTCATTGTCGTTTCATGATAAAGTATGGATATCTATCTACTTACAAAAGTTTGTGAATGAATGAACAAAGGTTCTTATTACACCGCTCCATAATTAAATAATAAATAAATAATGCTGGACATTTCACACAATATTATCCAGCCCCAAGCTAAGCAGAACTTGTGTTATAGATACTACATAGATAACTGATATACTTAATACAATACATAACTTAGATATTTTTACTATACATAGTAAATACCAATAATAGTAGGTATATGTAATAGAAGTGTTCGCTTTGCTGTGTTCCGGTTTGAAGGGTAAGGGTGCCGGTGAAATTACAGGCACATGAGACTTTTCATCTTTATGTCTCAGGGTGGCGGGCGCAGTGCAATGTCACATAGGGTGCGTCCTAGGTGAACGTGTCCTATGAGGTAATGCACTGTTCATAGGCAGAGGTTACCGCTTAACATCAGGTGGGCCATCTGCTTGATTCCGTCACTAAAAAAAAAAAAAAAAATACCCAGAACACCCTGAACAGATATCTGCAGATCGTACAAATATTTGTTCCGAGGCGGGAATCGAACCTGCTGCGTCGCAGGCGAACCTTCGCCTGCCGCGCCACAGAGGTCGTCAATTGAAATGTAACTTTATTTATGGTGAATCTGAATCCCACTTATATTATAAATGTCAAAGTTACAATGTTACCTAATAAACTCCAATGTTTTGTCTCTTTCGATAGAATTTGAAACCGCCTGTCAATGCAAAAGAAAAAACACGGCTAATTCAAATTTTATAGTAGCACGCACGGTTCGTCTGTTACTTAATCAAGCCGAAACGCCTCAACCGATTTCAATGAAATTTAGAATACAGTTTTTTTTTAAATGTTTTGGCTCGGCAAACTGCAGACGGCCCGCCTGATGGTAAGCGGTTACCGTCGCCTATTGACATCTGCAACACCAAAGGCATTGCCAATGTGTTGCCACCCACCCAAGGACTCTTTTTTTTTTTTTTGAAGTGGCTCTTGTTTTAATTTGGCTGAAACACCTCAGGCGGAAACGCCCATAATTATTATATACAGTGGTGGCCATATAATTAAGAACGCTGATATAAAGGGAAGATTTTTTCCAACTAAGATGCAAAACTAATTGTATGCATTTGTTTTTATTTCTCTCGGTATCGTAAAACATTTCCATATTACCACTGTATTCATTGATACACATGATTGGCTAAAAATCAATAGGCAAACTTTTTACACTACTTTTAAACAAAGTATTCCTTATTACTGGCTGGTCACGTAATTAAGAACGCTAAGTAGTTTATACCTTTATTCAAATTTAAATAGAGAACACTCAGTCGATTTGTTACTGTTTGTATAATTTTGGCGCCATTACGTGCTGTAAAAGATTAAAGGTGATTGCTTCTTTAGAAAAAACAATGGGAAAAAATAAAAGTTGTGATAAATCTACAAGGGAAGTAATAATAAAACTTCGCCGGAAGAATTGGTCTTATAAAAAGATAGCCGACCATCTGCAATGTTCAAAAACGATGGTTTTCCACGCTGTAAAGCATTTTGCTACGTATCAAACTACTTCGAATGTTCCACGTGTACCTAAACAGAGAAAAACAACTCTTCGAGATGACCGAAACATCGTTCGTATGGCAAAACAAAATCCTTTTAAAGGGTCCAATGAGCTTAGAAAAGAATATTTTGGTGAAAACAACCCTTCAGCAATCTCAGCACGCACTATTCGAAGACGTTTGGTAAAAGAAAAATTGCACGGTAGGATAGCAAGAAAGGTACCCATGTTAAAACTTTGCCACAGGCAAGCCCGGCTTGCATTTGCAAGAAAGTATGAAAATTGGACTGTGCAACAGTGGAAAAATGTACTTTTTTCTGACGAGACGAAAATAAACAGAATATGTTCTGATGGAAAACGATATGTACGACGTCCCCCGAATACAGCATTCGACCCAAAGTACACAAAAGTTACATTAAAGCACGGTGGTGGAAATGTGAAAATTTGGGGTTGCTTTTCTGGACATGATGTAGGACCTGTAAAGTTGATAGAAGGTAACATGGATCAGTTCCAATACAAAAATATACTGGAAGAAACAATGTTACCATACGCTGAAGACGTTCTACCGGTCATTTGGACATTCCAGCATGACAATGATCCAAAGCACACTGCACGCACCGTAAAGGAATTTCTTACAGCGCAATTAGTTTCTGTCTTAGACTGGCCTGCTAACAGTCCAGATCTAAACCCAATAGAGAATCTGTGGTTTGAAGTAAAGAAAAAGGTTTCAAATACAAAGTGTGGAAATTTAAGAGAGCTGTATGACGTTTTTTTAGAAGAATGGAACTCTATTTCTCTTGCGAAATGTCAAAAATTAATAGAGTCAATGCCTCGCCGGTGTAAAGCTGTAATTAAAAGCCGTGGATATGCTATTAACTATTAATTTTAGTTAAATATTTATTAAATTTATTTTTATGTTTCCTGTGCTACATAATATTGTGTTTTTTTTTAATCTAAGTGTCATACAAAACAATTCCCGAGCAGTTAAATAAATCGTTCTTAATTATTTGTCCAGTTTCAGTACTATTTGAATGTGTTACTTTGATAAAATCAATAAAATGTGCAAAAAATAGTTAGCGATTTCATACTTTATTCTTAAGTCAGGTTGCTCTATTAATGTGACTATTATATAACATAACTAGTTGCTTCTCAGAAGGTACACATCTCTGTGTATGATACGATTTAAATAAAAAACTTCTAGAACTTCAAATCGTTCTTAATTATATGACCACAACTGTATATTATGTAAAATGCGATCATAGCCGCGGGCGGACACTAGAATCTCATAAGTAAATTGAAAATTATTCATAAATTTTAAAAATAAAATAAATTAAAATAAATAAATAAGTCAAATGAAAACATCATATTAATATACTTAACAAATGGAAATTATAGAATTTATACGTATCATGGTATTAATCGTGAATCAGTGCAAGTTACGAGAATAAGCTCACGTAGAATAAGTTCCTAAGTAGTACAAGCTCACGTAGAATAAGTTCCTAAGTAGTACAAGCTCACGTAGAATAAGTTCCTAAGTAGTACAAGCTCACGTAGAATAAGTTCCTAAGTAGTACAAGCTCACGTAGAATAAGTTCCTAAGTAGTACCTTCTTGTTAAAAACACTGCATAATTGTAAGTGCTGTAGAGTTATAGGTGCATTCACATGCTATCAGTTGGCTGAGTCACGTCGCGTATAAGGCCAGCCGTCAAGGTGAGCCGAGGCCGGAGCGCCAAAAACATACACAGTCCTTGCGCTTGCACACCCTTAGTGCATTAATGCGTAAAACAACCGACGCAGTGCTTACTTTAGGTTTTAATCACGGGATTTGATTTGGCACATTGGTACTTCACGACTCGGCGAATTAGAGTAAAGTAAAGTAAAGTAAAGTACCTAAATGTTTATTACCATAGAAAGAGATGTATTAAAACTACAGAAAATCAAAGTTTAACTACTGGGTCTTATACATAAGAATAAAGAAGCAAATGTCTGCCTGATCTAAAATAACATAAGAAAACGGTTTCATAGAAATATGCTAACAAATTAATAAAAGTATCTATGTATTAGTCGAATCACTTAAGTAGCAATAAACACTCTCAAAAAGAAAAAAACAAAGTATATAAAACAAGGTACTTATAAAAATAGGTTTCACTCGTGAGGAACGCGCTGACTGTTGTAATAACAAAAACAAAAAACTTATGAACACATGTGATAAACTTATATTCTAAGAGGTATTTAAACTTATATTCTAAGATAAATTGAATCTTAACTTATTATCGCTTAACATTTCGTCTGTCTCCCACATAACAAAGAAATAACAGCTTGGAAAAAACTTGTCAGTAAAGTAACGGAAAACTACCTTACATGAACAGATTAACGAATGTACCGCTTCGTTGAAAGAATGCAATTAATATTGTATTTCTTCCGAGATATAACATAAAATATATTTAAAAAAAAAAAAAAAAAAAAATTGCCAAAAAAGTTTCACAGAATCATATAAGTTAGGTACTTATACACAATGATATCGTTAGTTCTTTAGACATTAGCTGTAAGGCCCAAACTAGGCGTGAATGCCTGTATCTTGGGTCTCACTAGTTCGAGTTAACAAACACGTTTGACAATGTTACATTGGGTGAATCTAATAAATAAGTGCGTAGGCAAGTAATTTTGAAATTAAAGTAAAGAAAAGTTAAATATAAAGTTAAGTGAGAGTTGTTAAGTCTAAGAGCTAAAGAAGAGTAGTTCTGACTGCGGCAAATGCTACCAGCAGCTCGCTAGCTAACGTTTATTAGTGTTAATACCTAGTCAAACCTTTTAAGGTTTTTAAGGTACTATATCATAATTATAACTGTGTAAAATTGTGTATGAAATAAATTAAAAAAAAAAAAAAAAAAAGAACATTATTGCTTTAGAAACGTGCATTTCGTATGTTCGATGCTTTTTAATACTAGTAACTAAACACCTGGCACTATGTTAAAATTTTGGAGTCGTTGCGTTACACGCTCACTCAATAATGGTTAAGGTTACAAACTTGATATTAACACAGTAATTACTTGAGGATGTTATATTAAATCTAGAACAGAAAAACGATTGATATACTATTCCTCGATTGATTTATTTTATAGCGCTGTCACTTTCTTGCAGATATTTTTCCTAGCTAGACCAGAGAGGACCATTCGAACATATCGTCACTCATCACTAATCAAAGTGCAAGCCGGGCGTTAGTATCTTTTAGTGAACCCTGGGAGAGGTGTTGAATAGTGCTAGACTTTATAATTTTTTCCGTAAACAAATGATACAAAGAACGTAGGCAACTCCCCATACATTGTTTGACCCAACTTTTTTGACTAACGTAACGTACAGTTGTGATACTTTTGGTTATTGATAATATATGTTAAGATAATGAAAAATCTAATTTAATTTATTGCGTAGAAGTTGTGGGAAAGTAATGAAGCATGTTGCGTTTAGTTTCACGCAAATGCAATGAGTTGATTTATCTTATTATTTAGAAATACAACTTATGCTTCACAACTTTTAAAAATATACAAGTTCTTTAGAAAAATTGGACAAAAAATAACATAAAGAACCGTAATAATTACTTCCATGAAGGGAACAAACTTGCAACGAACTTGTCACATGCTTTAGCTGTCGACAACAAACTGTTAAGTTTATACTCATAAAACTTGTGTCTATATTCCAACAATTTTTGACCTGAGCTCAGCAGTTGCCCACCTCCTTTGCTGGCGGTGCCGCATTGTGATGTCACCTCCATGCAATCATACGAATGCCGTCGCCGGCTGTAGTGCGGTTGGTTGGATGCCTCTGTCGTTCATTTAAATTCCCAACCACCGACCTCAAAGTTAATAGACTTTGGGTCAGCGTTCACAAAGTGTCCAAACCATCAAAAGAGAAACAAAACGCTTATATATTTTATCCGTCCGTTGCTGCTTGTTGATTAAGGTGGATGCACTCGCTTGCGGGGCGAAATTCATTTTTTTTGGTGTTTTTTGGCCAAAACTGCTCATAAACACTTTTTTTTTCTTTTTTTTTTATACTGCTGATGACGGATCAAGCAAGAGGCCCACCTGATGTTAAGCGGTAACCTCTGCCTATGAACAGTGCATTACCTCATAGATCACGTCCACCTAGGACGCAACCTATGTGGCATTGCACTGCGCCCGCCACCCTGAGACATAAAGATGAAAAGTCTCATGTGCCTGTAATTTCACCGGCACCCTTACCCTTCAAACCGGAACACAGCAATGCAAGCACTACTACTATGCGGCATAAATAGGTATGGTGGTAGTACTTCCCCGGACGAACTCTTTCACAAAAAAGCTCTACTACTACTAAACACATTAAACATAACACACTAAACACACACACTACAACACTTCAACACATAGCAAAAGTTTATAAAAAAAATAGAATTTTGGGCCTCAAGAGTGAGCATTCACCTTAAAGAACACGTTCAAAGGACTAGAGTGGTAACCGGGCGTGTATCGAACTCATTTGCCATCGTCCGAATTTTCAAAGGTATGGAAAAAAAAATGGTATGGAATTATAAAGACCATCGTAGATTTGATTAAATTTTTTTGTGAGGACTTATTAAATGTACTAACAAACTGACAAGGCCTATGTACAGCCGCTAATGTGATATTCTAAATGACTAACCTTATAATTTGACAAAGCCTCTATACAGCTGCATCTCTCTAGTGTACCAAACTGTTTATTTTTTAATTGAATGCTTGTAAATTGACGTGACTAAGTGTTCCCTGTGATCTTATGGTATAAATAAATATATGAACCATGAAGTAATTGAAAGTCAACGCAAACCACAGCCGCAGCCGACCAGCGGTATGGCAGAGCCTTAATGTAGTAAACAGTTGCTACCTACATGTCAAGTTTGTAAACGCATTCGTTGACAACATGCCCTGCTAGTGAAAATCAGGGCATGAAATCAGCCTCGCATGTATGCATACTTAATAGGTAATTTTTGCTAATCTCGATGTGGCCTACATGCTAACTTGTTTCCATATTAAGACACCGTGTGTCACTGGCTTTATAATTAGGTATGTCTGGGATTTAAATTTAGTTTTAATTATTATAATAGACTTGTTTTGTATGCCGGCATGGAAATACAATGCAATAAACCTTGTATAAGCCAAGACTATTGCGATTGTAAGAATTTCCGAGTCTGCAGTTATAGGAATTTCCCCATGTTACTGGTAGAATCTTTTTATAAGACGTTTCCGCGTCTTTTTATTGAAATAAATGGATAAGTGAGAGTAAAAGTCGCGCCCTGAGGGTACCGATCTGTAAATTAATTCATAATCATCACAGCCTTTTTCGGGTTTCAGCCATTCCTTCACCAAGCCATTTTTGTTCCGTAGTTGTCCATCACTATCTACTGGGAAAAAAAAACCCAGTAGTTCTGCCGACAGAACTACTCAACAAAACAGGTGGGAATAGACGCATATGCGGTCTTAGAAGGGGACTTTCCTTTTCTACAAAATAAGTAATTTTCAAAGGAATTTGTAAAAAAAACCTTTTGCTTCTCTTTTACCTAACTTTAGATCGCTTGCAGCGGTCTTCAGGTAGCACAACTGTTTCTTATGTATTTTGTACATACCTTGTTTTTCGGTCTTTGCTCAATGACAATGGAGGTTAGATAAATTTCGTTAGCGCCTGTTTTTTTTGCAACTTCCTTCGCTTCAAAAATGAGTGGATGGAAGCCTATGGAACTGCCACGCCCCGCCAGTTGTCTTGTCCAACACGGTCGCGTCCATACTTTTTGGACAAAAGCTATTCCGTGAACAGCCAAGATTAACTCTTTTATTACGTGTGAAGACGTTCTTCTCCTGTGCTGTGCATTTTTTGATTGTGTTATGAAGCTTTGGAACAATAAAAGGAGATATACTCGAAGACACCGGTGCTGAGTGAATCCACCAGAAGAGAGGTACGTATAGGTGTGGAAGAGGTAGGTACAGACTTAATTTTTTTCATGAGCGTTATCTGCCTCCAAATTCCGATTAACTGTTATTTTTCTTTATATTTATAATTTAAAAGGTCCTTCGATATATTCTTAAAACTAAATTACCAGCCACATACACCCCACACTTGTATTAGTTGTAATATTATTTCTGTAAATAAATTTATATATTACTCTTTACTTCGCCAAATACATTTTACAAGTTGTCTACTACTGTGTAACTTGAAAAGTCTTCTTCGATGTGGTAACTTCGTTTAATATAATACTGCCGTGGTTTTTTTTTCACATTTCCAAAAACATCCGTTTAGCTTGCGGAGGGTGATCTTATAATGACTAGATGACGAATAATGATTTGACGCATTGTTAAGCTTTTGACTTGTGTTGGATACATGGACTTAGGTTGGTTGTCTAAGTCGACTAGTCGTTGACTAAGTCCATGGTTGGATATGACCATGGAGGTATAATAGTAATGGAGTGAGTGCTAAAAATAGCATAGAGTGTTCCTTCTTACTCCTATCCTAGAAGATAGCTTGCTATCCTATGTTAGAGAGAAACAAATATATTGTCACACGACAGTCGTCTTTCCGTTCCGTACCCTGAATTTTGGTACCATGCATATACATCTCCCTAGATTGTTACCATGAATGTACTAGTAATTTGACATTTGGACTGGTACGACTAACACAAATAAGAACAGATAGATTTATGCTTGTCTCATTCCAACACATGAATACATTCATATAAAAGAATGAGACTGGTATAATCGCTAACGTTTCGTTTTTAGCCTTAGTTCCATGCCTTTAGTCCATCTTCCTAGGATATGACTAATCAATGGCCATAGAAAGTAACGCTCCTTGTAGCGTACTCACATGTTCAAAGACTACATAAGAAAGAATGCATTGGCAAATTGACAGTGACCATACAATCACAAATGAAATGAATTACAAAAATAGGAAATTTTACAGTAATTATGATAACACGTGGTCGTAACCAGTTATGGGCACAGATAAGCTGAGCCTTATGTGACTAATGTTAGTAGTAGTACTATAGGTACTCATAAAACTATACTCATAACTACTCCCTAGCATCCATCCACACACCAAATATCATCAAAATCCGCTCAACCTTTGACCCGACAGACGTTGTCCTGTCCAATGGTCGTGAGTCAAAAATCACTTACAAAATAGCACTTTCAGTTATTCCCGAATTTCTTAATTTTCCGGGTAACTATTCCAATGCTTCTTTCACTAAAAACCATAACTGAAATTTAAAAAATAAATAAAAAAAAGTGACAAATCTGTCCAGCCGTTATCAGATGATACGCTTACCAACCAACATCATTTACCACCCTTACCTCATTAGTATACCCTCTATTCGTACTAAACGTTTATAATGAGAACTGCTAAGGAGTGGAATACACTACCGTCGTCTGTCTTTCCTGAAAACTATAATCTGCGTGTCTTCAAGGCTAGAGTGAATAGGCGCATCGTCACTTACCAACAGGTGAGATCGTGGTCAAACAAAGGTATACCATTGTTAAAAAAAAAAAAAAAAAAATGTACGATAGAAGATAAGTTGGTGAATTACAGTGGCACTGCGTGGGCGATATCTGCTGCATTTTGAATGAGATGTAGCAACAGCGATTAAAACCTTTTTCCCCAGATTCATGTTTATCCAATAAGTACAACAACATTAGTACCCTAGTTTGGGTACTAATGTTTATCCAATAAGTACCACAACATTAGTACCCTAGTTTGGGTACTAATGTTTATCCAATAAGTACCACAACATTAGTACCCTAGTTTGGGTACTAATGTTTATCCAATAAGTACCACAACATTAGTACCCTAGTTAGGTACTAATGTTTATCCAATAAGTACAACAACATTAGGACCCTAGTTTGGGTACTAATGTTTATCCAATAAGTACCACAACATTAGTACCCTAGTTTGGGTACTAATGTTTATCCAATAAGTACCACAACATTAGTACCCTAGTTTGGGTACTAATGTTTATCCAATAAGTACCACAACATTAGTACCCTAGTTTAGGTACTAATGTTTATCCAATAAGTACAACAACATTAGAACCCTAGTTTGGGTACTAATGTTTATCCAATAAGTACCACAACATTAGTACCCTAGTTTGGGTACTAATGTTTATCCAATAAGTACAACAACATTAGTACCCTAGTTTAGGTACTAATGTTTATCCAATAAGTACAACAACATTAGTACCCTAGTTTGGGTACTAATGTTTATCCAATAAGTACCACAACATTAGTACCCTAGTTTGGGTACTAATGTTTATCCAATAAGTACAACAACATTAGTACCCTAGTTTAGGTACTAATGTTTATCCAATAAGTACATAACAAATTTAACGTGTTAAAATAATAAATACTTTTAAGATAGTACTTTTTATGTAATGTCTGTTTTAAAATTAATTTAATTTAATTTAATTTCAATTAATGCGCTACCTGCTCTCACACGTCACACATACTTAAATGCATAATTGTAGAGTTATTTGACAGGCCAGGCTCTACCAAAGATATGATATAAACTTAGATAACATAACATAACATAACACCCAACAGTCACATACATAGTCCTGATACACTAGGATAACCTGTGTCGTGGGTATCAGGAACTATGAGTACCATGTTACCATAATACCCAGACCTGGAACAAATATTTGCAGATCATGCAAAAATTTGTCCCGCAGCGGGAATTGAACCATCGCATCTCAGCCGGCTACTCGCCCGATGCGCCACAGAGGTCGTAATATTTAAATATGTAATATCACTGTAATTAGTTAACCATTATTTAAGTAAGTTGAAGCTTAACTAATTATACTTTGTTAACCTTTCACCAAATAACCACTGCGCAAAAACGAAGGGGTGTTATAAGTTTGACGTGTCTGTGTGTCTGTGTGTGTGTATGTATGTCGCATGGTAGCTCCCGAACGGATGAAACGACTTAGTTTTTTTTTTGTTTGTAATGTGAATTTGGCGGGAGTGTTCTTAGCTATGTTTGATCAAAATCGGTTCAGCCGTTTCATACTGTTGAGGGTTTTTTAATTTTTACAAAATTAATTAGTTGTTACTTAAATAAAACAACTTAAATAAAAAAAGTTGTATATATTGGCCAATCTGACTTACCTGTCTAATGTTTGTACGCTGAAAAGCAAAATCTAGCGATCTTACCTATTATATACCTAACAACCTCACATCTAATGCAAGTGTATTGTATTTTACCTAGATTCATGAGCAATAAATGATTTATGATTGAAAATAAACATTACAAAGATTATTTAAATGTTTTAAGTACGAGTATACCTACCTACATCAACATTTTTGTTTGAAAACTTGTGTAAATATCATTCATTATGAAAAAAGCGGCCAAGTGCGAGTCGGACTCGCCCATGAAGGTTTCCGTAGTAGTTAGTTAAATATTTAATTGTTATTAATTTAAAATAGGAAATTAAATATTTTAAATTAAAACAAAAAATTTAACAAAAATTTAAAATAAACAACAATTATTACTATAATTTCATTTTTTATTAACAATTTTTTTTTTTTTTTTTTTTTTTTAAATATTTGTTTATGACATATTAAAAAAACTACTTACTAGATCTCGTTCAAACCATTTTTTCGGTGTAAGTTTACATGGTAATGTACGTCCAATTTTTTTTTAGTTTTACCGTTCTCTTATTTTAGAAGTTACAGGGGGGTGGGGGGGGACACATTTTACCACTTTGGAAGTGTCTCTCGCGCAAACTATTCAGTTGAGAAAAAAACTATGTTAGAAACCGCAATATCATTTTTGAAGACCTATCCATAGATATGGGATATCCATCCAACCATCTATCCATACCTATCCACGTATGGGTTAAGTTTTTTTTTTGAGTTTCAGTTCTAAATATTGTTAACCCCCAAAATTTATTGCTTTTTTTCTATTTTTGTGTGAAAATTTTAATGAGATTCACATAATACATCTACTTACCAAGTTTCAACAGCATAGTTTTGGTCAAAAAGTGGTTGTGACATACGGACGGACTGACAGACAGACAGACTTGACGAATCCATAAGGGTTCCGTTTTTTTTATTTGGCTACGGAACCCTAAAAACACCGGTATAAATGACGTAAAATAGTTTTTCATTATAAATTGTTTCTTCAGTATCATTTTAATCTGAACCTCTGAAATCTGACGACCTCTGTGGCGCGGCTGGCGATGGTTCGCCTGCGACGCAGGAGGTTGCGGGTTCGATTCCCGCCTCGGAACAAATATTTGTGCGTTCTGCAGATATTTGTTCAGGGTGTTCTGGGTGTTTTCTATGCATAATAAAAAATATCTATCTATGTAATGTATTATATTAAGTATATCAGTTATCTAGTACCCATAATACAAGCTCTGGCTTAGCTTGGGGCTAGATAATGTTGTGTGAATTTGTCCAGCATTATTTATTTATTTAATTTATTTAATTCGGACTTCGTAAATATCAAGTAAAATGTATCAAGTTTAACCGGTGTTTATTCATACAGAATGTGTGTGTTAAATCGCTTATCGCCTGGCGAGGCGGCTGCCGAGGCAAATGAAAGACAAATAAGGAGTAGTAGGTAGGAACCTCTACTTAGTCGAGTTGATTGAGACTCTAGATTACGAGCGGCTGCACAGAACGCAAACGGTTTATCGTAGATTTGATATCCCCTGAAGTAGAAACTTCAAAGAAAAATATACAGGGATTATATGTGCATAAATAGCACACGGAACTTGTTTAGGACAATGTAGAACAAAACTCATCATCATCATTAGCCTAAAGCCCATAAAGATCATAGGCCCCCCTATACAATGCCATGAAGAACGGTCTTGTGCCGCCTCCATCCGGCGACTTCTCGTTGGTCTAGCGAGAGGTTGGGCCTGGCTCTTCTGCGTCATCCGTTTTGCGGTCACCACTCGAGAATCTTTGTTCCCCAGGTTATCTATTCTATGTTGCCACTTCAACATGCTTATTCTGAGAGGTCGTCGTGATCTTCTACGGATTCTATCACGTGGCAAAACCACATGCTCTGCGAGCCCGTTGCGCAACTTTGAACTTTTGTATACGGCCAATAGTAAATGGCAACGTCTCAGTGCCGTCAGAACTCAATTATTTCTGTAAAACTCGTAAAACTCACACAATTTCATTTTCGGCTATTTTAGTTTTTAGCTTTAATAAAAAAATACTAAGTACTACTTTTCGAATATTAAGACTTAAGACAATAATTTGTAAGGCGTTTTTCACCTAAAATCCTAGGGCTCAACTCGACTGAGCCCTTTTTATTTTTTGTATGAAGATTTTGTTTTATACACCCCTTCAAGTTGTATTTCGTTTTTATGTACGGTACAGTACAGGTGTATAGGTAGGTACTTATCTATATTTATTCTAAATATTACAATGTATATTTTAGGTAAGTACCTACTCATTAACTCAGAACACAAACTCGGCTTCAGAACTCAAACTTCCTCTTTACCTAGCCACCGCTTACGCCTCGATAGTTTAGTTAAACCATTCAGCCACTTTCAAAGGACTTAGCAGACAAGAAATACCTACAACTAATTTCAGCTCTTATAGAAAATATACCTCGACTCACGTAGACCATTCAAACGGACCGTCGTTTCGTGTTGAGCGAGGAGTGAAGCGTGGTTTCCCCTTTCTCATACAGAAACTCTACACCCACCTTTGAAGAGGTTTTTAAGATCTTAGCGTGGAATAGGAAAGTTAAACGGCGATCTCTTATTTATCCCAACGAATTTGAAAACAAAGTGCGCGTAAAGAAAGTAGGTACGAAGCAACCTATACGCTTTTGTGGATTCTGGAGGGCAATTTTCAGATTGTAGAGATTAAGTCGAATTCGACATATATGTCGAAAAAAGATGGCGAATGTCGAATAAACCCTTAATTTACTATTCTCGTGATGTCAAAAATAGACATAAGTCGACCAAAATCTGAATGATTTTGGTCAAACAATCCAAACAATTGGTTCCATCAATCGAATACGATTTGATGGTTATTGTGACATTTTCGTGCCATTTTTTGTAGACATTCATGCTTCGACATTATCTCTAATTTAGAGATAATCTCTACAATCCGAGAATTGCCCTCCTGGCCCTTAAATGTTGATGTCGAACCCACGAGAGTATCAGTTTTTTTTTATCGAATTGATAACATAAAGTTTTTCGATTTTCTTCAAAAATTAATAATAAAACTAGTACTTTTTTTGTTTTTTTTTTTGTTTTGAGAATTATCGGCAGTATAATGAGCAAATCCCTGTATTTTAAGTTTCCGTAATACAAGAAACGGGATTTTACTGAACAACTGTCATTGTACCCGGTAGGCAGGTATACGAACGAGTACTTATATAAAGTACTTGTTTTGTTGTGAAGTTCTAATTACTTTCGAAATTTTCTGAAGAAACGTGATTTGTGACAATAGTAGGTTAGTAGGCTTTAAACTTCAGTAGGTAAGAAAAACTTCTTTGAACTGCAAAAAGAAAAATGTTTCCAAAGAAACCAGACAAAAATGTTTTACTCAGGTTAAAAAAGAGGTTAAATGTGAGTCCGACTCATGTGGAGCGGGTTCCGTACAAGTAGGCTACCCTAATAACCTCTAGACCAATTGTAAAATTAAATATTTAATACAAATGTTCTTTTCTCGAATATATTTCCATTTCCCGTTTAAGAACTTAGGATTTTCGTTTAGATTTTCTTCTAAACTATATTCAGTAATTTTTTCAATAACTACGGAGATAAGATACTCAATTTTGGTATATTTTCTTTGATATGTGTATTTTAAAATTATATAATTAAATTATATTTTTATTTCTCGTAACGAGCCCCTTCAATTGACATAGGTTATTTAAAACTCCAAAATCAAAATTCATTTATTTTCGCGATTCCGTGATTTGGTGAGCTAACTCTGTATATGGACCAGTTTTTGGATGTGTAACATCTTTCCTCTTGCTTTCCTGCAATCTGTGGGAGTGATTTCGTGAAAAGGGACGGGAGCATGAATTTATGATGAAGTTATCTATAACTTCATGGAAGTTATAGATTTACCTTTAACTTCATGGACGGGAGTGTGTAACAGCGCATTTTTCCGAGAGGTAGTACCATGGACCTCAGCCATGTTGCTTATAACATGCTTATTACCCTCAGAGCATTGCAGGCCTCCGATGTTATTACCTTATTACCGTAGACAGCGCCTATTACCAAGGAAGTGAGATGTCAGAAAGGCCACAGTTTTGTATATATGTCAAATCCCGATGACAAAACAATATTATGTTACCAGTACGGCAGAATATTTACAAAAAACTCATTCTACAGTCAAGTTGAATTAACAAAACCTTAAAATGATAAGAGATTAATGATTTCTCATGCAGCTGCGTTCGTTATCTAAGATTACCTACGTAAGTGGCTATGTCTTATACTTACGAAGGTTAGGTACCTTATTATACCGAAGATTGTTAGTTTGAAAAAGTTGGTGAAAAATAATCACAGACGAGATTATTGAATAATGACCGTCACCATTGAAAGCTTCAGTGAAGTTTATTTAGTTTATTCTGCATTTTGTTATCCAGCCCGAGAGATTACTGTACATACCTGAATTTTGATGAGACGTGGGCGAAAAGAAAGCTTATTATTCGGATACGAGTTCCAAATCTGCCGAACTTCCCGTCAGCCTGTTAAACCCTGGCTGCTGAGCAGTGCGTCGTCTGGATTTTAATGCAGGCTAGCAATGGTATCTTCACTATAGATTAGGGTTGCTTGCTCAAAAGTTACTACACTTCCCAACAGCCAAAGACACAAGGCACAATCGGTTCATAGCATGTCTATGATAAGTTCTACAATTTTTAAGTTTTTGTTAAGAGTTCTTACAGTTTTCAATAAGAAAAAAATATATGGTATACCAAAACCAAAACGTCCTTGTATTCTTATGCTTTTAATCTAGTGAAATCATAAATTCAATACACTATTTGAATTACTTCACTCGTTAAAAAAAACTAAGATACCACTTTTTAAAAACAGATATTATACTAACTTAAATTTTTTAAACATTTGGTAGCTTGTTAATTATTATTTGAGTTAGTGAAGTCATCAACAAAATTTAACAAAAATCTAAAGGGCATTAATAATATTTTTTCATAAGTGCTGGTTTTTGTGTACTAACCAAATTAGGGATCTGGTGTCTGTTTTTTTTTTTTTTTTAATTATTAATTTGTATCCACAGTAACACGGTATCAGAGAGAACGCTCTCCTTCTTCGTCTAATACAGAATGTTGAACCTGGTTGAACCTATAACGCCTAACGCCAGGCTACGGGGAAGTGCGGCATGTATTAAGCTGGCAACCTAATTCCATAGTGTATATACAATTACTAGCAGTAATTGAAGACATATCTGCTTGCGTATTACGTAACTATTTTGTTACAGTTTTAATGCTGTCTGTCAAAAAAGCGATGGTAGCCTGACGGTTCAATAGTGCAACTCAGAATCCAACGATACCGGGTTCAATCCTAGGCTCCGCACTAATGACTTTTCTAAGTTATGTGCGGATTTCCATCGCTCTGTGCTTCGGAGGGCACGTTAAGCTGTCGGTCCCGGCTGTTATTGATTAATAGCAGTCGATAAGCCATGTCAGAGGCCCTCGGGCGGCTTGACAAACTCTGACACCAGAGGCCAGCACTACCTCATACGAAACGAAACGAATGCTGTCTTTATCCAAAATTAAGCTCTTACGATTACCCAAGTTTGCCTACAAAGAGTGATTGCATCTATATCGCGTCTATTAAGTAATCGCAATAACGTCAACAGAATTAATTCGCCACTGACCAAAATATATTTGATGCACTGTCCGGCCAGGGTTTTACCGGATGCCGCACATTGCATCATAAGTACTTCTATACAATACTAATAGCAGTATTTTCAGCCACATCACATCAAAATCCATTTGAATGGAGTCATCTCTGAGTAGCTCTTGAACTTATATAATCGATCGATTTACGATTCAGGATTACAACATGAAACGCCATGCCATCACTCAATGAAAGCACCGATGTTTGAGTTTGGAGAATTGGACTCCAGATTAGTATGTAGACAACCGATAGGTTACAAAATAGAAAATAGTGATTAATTTGTTAACGGAAAGAGGACTAACAAGCCCAGAAGAAGAGGTAGATAGAAGAACAACTGAACAATCACATACCCACACAGCTGTGTATCCGATCCTGACTGAAGTATACCTGTAGATATTGACAATACAAAACTCATCATTAGCATCATCCGGATTTAGTTATTTGTTTTACAAGGGGACAAACTAATGTTTTGTCCCTCGAGGGCGTTATTTTGAATTCAGAGCGAAGCGATGGATTCTGTAGTAGAATCCTGGGTAGGAATTTACTTTACAACCGTCGATTTTTGGGGGAATAGGGGGAGGGGAGGGGTGGGGGGATTTGTAAAACACCCCCTTTGAAGGAAAAGTAGCGGAACCCCCCACTTTTCGAGAAAAAAATAAGGAACATTTTGAGGTTAAGTATACGGCCTACAGTATTTTAACGTATTTAAGTATTTTACAGTATTTTGTGAGGTTTCCGCAACTCCCCACCCCACTCACAGGTGGTGTTTTACCACTCCCCCCCCCCCTTAAATCGATGGCAAGTAAAGTAAATCCCCACTTAAACAAGCTCTTTTTTTATAAATTCCATTCTTAACCTCAAAATGTTCATTATTTTTTTTCGCGAAAGGTGGGGGGTTCCGCATCTTTTTTTTATTTTTTTTGTGTTTAACAACTCCCCTACCCCCCTAAAAATCGACGGTCTGTAAAGAAAAACTTAGCCGAATCCTGAGCGTAGCGAGGAATTCAATATTCGCCGTACGGGACCAAATATTTTGGCCCCGAGTGATAGTACTATATTTCATCACTACCTATGCGAAAAATAAAAAACTATGGGTTCCTTTCAGCGCGCATTGCCGCCAAAGCCTAACCGGCCAGTGACTTCTTCATACCTTATATGCGTTTGACCTCTTTGGTTAACTTCACATGCTAATCAACAAAGAGTTAAGAGTTACAAACTCCTTGCTAACCAATCACAAAAATGATCTTATCACCGGACTCTTCCCGCCATTAACGCCATTTTCGTAAAGAGACGTTGTTTACTTTTATTTTATTTATTTTCCTAGTGTTTTCTTGAGTTACAATGTGTTATTTTGGTGGCATTTTAACGAATGTAGCTCGTTTCAAAAGCACAAGTGTAGTGAAATGAAATGGAAGTGAGTTGCGTGACTTTTGAAATTGGTGGAAATTGTCTACCAAAGTTTTAGTAAAATTGGCCACCGTTTTACTAAATCATGACTCGACTGTGACTTTGACGACTTGGAAGGAGTGTAACGTTGCAAAATATATTGAAAATACAATATAGTGAAAATACAGATACTTACTTGAAAATGGCAAATGCACAAGCCGTGCGGCGCCAATTATAAAGACGAAGAAAAAAAAAAAGATCTTATCACCATAGACAATTAAATGTCAGTTAGTGTTTTTTTTAATTTAACCTTCACGCAATAAGCAAACGCCTCCAATCTTAATTCACTAATCTATCAGAAGCACGGACGTTGACGAATCAGAAGAGAGAAAGATCAAACTATTTTGCTCCCTAGGGAGTTCTGTCTGGGTATCTAACTATCTGACTTGGTGACTAACTGACTAGTTGCCTAGCTGACTATCTAACTATCTGGTTATGTGACTATTGACTATCTGACAACCTGTCTTTCTGACTATCTGTATATCTGACTATCTGATCTGATTATCTGACTATCTGTATATCTGACTATCAGCCCACCCAACTATCCGAATGACTATCTGACTATCTAGAATGCCACGACGAACAGTCTTGAGCCGCCTTCATCCACACTTGCTGAGTGACATTTAAATGTCGACATAACTAAAGCCTTGTTGTTTTACGGATCCTCTTTTTCGATCCAGTGCATAAGTTTTTTACAATCCAGTGCAAATAAAAAATAAACTTTTGCGAGATTGAAACTATGAGATGCACAGTACTATAGAATGTACAGTGGTGGAATGAAAATGTTCGTCACCTTAGGGCCTATTTTTGGTTGTTCAATGCAAAAGCATAGGTACTGTTTTACCGACTTAGTATTGCATTGGGACTGTTTTACCGACACAGGAACTTATTCTCGCGCTACGTATCGGAACTGCCAATGTATCAATAATGCAATATTACGAAAATAACTTTCAGTTGCCATGACAACGGATATTAGCAGCGATTGAACAGATAGTCTACGAATAAAATGAAAGAACTTCTGGCTAACTCAATAAAAAACTGGCCGAGTGCGCATCGGACCTCGTGCATTCAGGTTTCCATCGTAGAAACTATTATATAATTTGTGGAAATTGGTGGAAATTGCGTTTTACTAAAACACTGGACTGTGACTTTGACGACTTGGAAGGATTGTAACGTTGCAAAATACTACAATAAAATTATACTTGAAAATGGCAAATGCAAAAGCCGTGAGATGCCAAAACAAAGAAAAAAACGGAGCGCTTCTGAAGCGTTGCATCTCAAAAACTTATAAGTGAATCTTTCAAATTCCAAAAACAATTGTGTGGGATATCCTCCTCTCTTAGAACTTGCCTTCTTACGAGTACTTAAGGCGCTATAGGTTCAACGAACATTTTTGTATGAGGCGAAGAAGGCGAGCGCACGCTCTGATACCGTGTTTTTATGTATAATAAAATTATATAAAAATGTCGTTCAAAGTTTTGTTTAATTTTGTTGATGAATTCACTAACTCAAATAATAACTAACATGTAACCACATGTTTCAAAAATTAAAACGTGAAAGATTTGAGTGAAAAATAGCATTTAAATTTTAAAAAGGAGGTATTTTTTTTTTTTTTTTTTATCGAGTGAAGTAATTCAAATATTGTATTGAATTATTGATTTCACTAGATAAAAAGCTCAAGAATATCATATATTTTTTTCTCCATAAAAAACTATGAAAATTCTTATCAAAAAATTTAAAATTCTAGAGACATTTGAGAACCTATCGCGCCTTAAGTATAAAATGTTATTAAGGGCAAGCAACCACAATCTAAGCAGAGACAAGGCGCATATAGATATAGGTATAAGTGAACACACATACCTGTTCTTTTAAAAACAAATTTTAGAAAGTCCTTAAAAGCTTTCTTATCGTGGACGTAAATAAATGCCGGTTGTTCAAGCTACAATTTGGAAAACCGGTTTGACCGAAGGGCAGACTACTCGCTCTCCTAATTATGGAGATAGAGAAATCTGGCGTACGCGTGCCCTACTAACTTTTATTGTGTTCGGTACCAAGTATGTTAAACAAAGCGTAGAATCACACACGAGCCATTCCACTAAGCCAAACCATCATTTTCCATTGATCAAGAGACTCCATTCAAATTCACTGGCGCAATGTCCTGCCTGGCTTTAAGATGATTGGAAGTGTTGGTGACAGGGATATACATTTTTCTCAACAATTACTAAATACTTGAAAGTATATTTTTTTTACTACTTGAATGACTGAACCATCAGATGGCCCACCTGATGTTAAGCGGTAACCTCTGCCTATGAACAGTGCATTACCTCATAGGTCACGTCCACCTACGACGCACCCTATGTGGCATTTCACTGCGCCCGCCACCCTGAGACATAAAGATGAAAAGTCTCATGTGCCTGTAATTTCACCGGCACCCTAACCCTTCAAACTAGAACACAGCAATGCGAGCACTATTGCTTTGCGGCAGAAATAGGTATGGTGGTAGTACTTCCCCTGACGAACTCTTTCACATAAAAGCTCTACTACTACTGTGATATTTCATAATTGGTGTCCTGATTCTCCATATCACTGCCTTCTTTTTGTAGTAGTATTTTACGATTAGTTAACTTTTATAGCAGAGAAAAAAAATATCAAAGACACCTTTTATAAAACAGACATTTGAATTTTATAGGCAAACGGGACCGATTTAAGGCTTTACATTTTCTAGGTAGATTCATCCAAACACACACATTTCAATATTATTGTAGCATTTTTTAAATTAATCGCCGTTTTAATTTTCGCTTGTGGCGCGAAATTCATATTTTTTTCGTGTTTTTTGGTCTTCACAGCTCGTCAACACTTCTTCAGGTAGCGAAAACTATGTTGCCGGTAATTGTATGACCTAATACACAAGTTTTAATTTAAAGTATCACATAAATATTATTAGTTTAGCTATGAATGTGCTTGAAACAAAAAAACACTGTAAAAACCATTGGTGCACAATCGTAGCTAAACTAACCAAATTATGTGATATCATTATATAAAACTTGTGTGTTAGGTCATATAATTACCGGCAACATAGTTTTCTATCTGAAGAAGTGTTGATGAGCAAAAAACACGAAAAAAATTGAATTTCACGCCACTAGCGAAAGCAACCAACTTAAAGTAAAAAAACATTTGTAGCGCGCTCGTATGTGACCGTATTTATTTTTATTTAATTTTATTTGCAAAACAAACATTGTCTAAATATAGTAATATATAGTAAATAACAATTATAAGAACTAATTACCATTAAACTGTTTTCGCGTATAAGAATTATTCGAAAATTCGAAAACCATTCGAAATAATAGTTTATCAATGCGTCCGTCTTATTTGTCTCAGGTGTTGGACTCGTGTAACATTTCAGGTGTATTAAACTGTTTCTCGATGATGATGAAATCTTATCTTATCTTATCTATATCCTT
Organism: Operophtera brumata; assembly: GCA_932527175.1. Classification (NCBI taxonomy): domain Eukaryota; kingdom Metazoa; phylum Arthropoda; class Insecta; order Lepidoptera; family Geometridae; genus Operophtera; species Operophtera brumata. The sequence continues at coordinate 80,741,062 of OW052239.1, read as the reverse complement.
GATAAATCTTATCCAATTATAACTACAAATTTTAACTTATTTTTTTTTTATCTGTCTTGTAGTTTTAAAATTAACGGGACACTACTTTTTTATTTCTTCTGGCTCTAGTTTCTTTATAGTTTAAAAACTAATCTGATCTTCGTAAAATGTCGTCTCACTCCGGTGTTTTCGTCTGTCTGTGTTAAGTTGTAGTGTTATTGCCAAAGCAGTGTTATTACAATATTACATGTTTATGTTATTAAAATGTTTTTTTTTTTTTAATATGTTTAGTTTTTTTTTTCTCCCATCCAATTATTTACATTTTTGACAAGGCCATTTTACAGCCGCAATTTTATTTTATACTTTAATAGGAGTATTGTTTAGTCTATGACATGGCAATACTATTTTCAGACCACTGATAATTCAGATAGTTTTTATCTATGTTATGACCACAGAGTACCTTTAGTTTATATGTTATTTATTACCACAACGATAGATAGTGTCTGACAATGACAAAATTTTGATTGCTTATTTTATTTGTTTTTTGTGTTGTCTGTAATTTGATAGATTTATATTAATGAATGTCTAGATGAATATGTACCTACAATACTTGTATTTTGACGTAACTAAGTGTTCCTTTGTGATCCTATGGTGGAAATAAATGAAATGAAATGAAATGAAATGTGAAATAAAAAGTATTCGAGCAAAATAATCTTTTTCATGAAAATCTAAAATAATGTTCTACATACATACATACACACATAGACACACGCCTTTTTCCCCGAAGGGGTAGGCAGAGCCACAATAGGCCTCTTTTCACAGAGGGTTGCACCATCGTGGAATATAGACGTGACAAGTGGTGAACTCATCGCCGCCATTACTTCCCACGACTGACTCAGCTAACGCTTTCTTCCAGTTCATTCCACACATTCCATAATAAGCTACTAGCCAGGACAAATCTTATACCAACGAATCTTATCAACAAGTCCGGGTAATCCCTTAGTCGGCTTTTATGACATCCGCGGGAGGAGACGGAGGGGTCTATTCTTAGGCCGGACACACCACAGCAGGTTTGTTGGTCTAAAGGTGGAATAAATTAGTGATATTATAAATACAGCGTGGTATTGCAGGCTGAGGTATGAATATACCCCTGTGTGTCCTCCCGTGGATGCCGTAAAAGACGACTAAGGGATTGGACCATGAGCTGCAGCATCCACCTGAGTACTTAGCACCAATACTGTGATCGCTACTCCGCCTGCTAAGCGTAGTGTTTATGGCATAACTCCCCCCCTAATTGCATTATATACGGGAGGCCTCGTGCAGCTGTGAACTTGCTGTTCTTATGATGATGAATGTCAACTGCTCGCTCTATTTTCGTCTCCATATCACACGCCATAGCCTAGGTTCCTTGTTTTTTTTAACTATATATTATAACTTTTACTTATGTAAGGACAATATTGTTATAAAGTATATCTTAATGCAAATTGTAAATAAAAATCTCAATTAAGGCGCTATAGGTTCAACGAACATTTTTGTATGAGGCGAAGAAGGCGAGCGCACGCTATGATACCGTGTTTTTATGTATAAAAAAATTATATAAAAATGTCGTTCAAAGTTTTGTTTAATTTTGTTGATGAATTCACTAACTCAAATAATAACTGACATGTAACCAAATATTTCAAAAATTAAAACGTGAGAGAAGTGAGTGAAAAATAGCATTTCAATTTTAAAAAGGAGGTATCTTTGTTATTTTTTTTTTATCGAGTGAAGTAATTCAAATATTGTATTGAATTATTGATTTCACTAGATAAAGAGCTCAAGAATATCATATATTTTTTTCTTCCTAGAAAACTATGAAAATTCTTATCAAAAACTTTAAAATTCGAGACACATTTGAGAACCTATCGCGCCTTAACTCAGGATGTTCTCATCTTTCATTGGAAAACCCACTCGAGAAGATACCAAAAGAAGAGACACTACTATTTTTGGGTGTAAAATCTGACGTATAATGATAATTTATGAATAAATGACTATAAATGGGGGACGCAATGGCGGCGATGAGCTCACCTCTTGTCACGTCTATTTCCCACGATGGTGTAACCCACGGTGAAAATAGGCCCATTTGAGGTTCTGCCTACCCTATCGGGGAAAGAGGCGTGTGTTTGTGTAAATGACTATAAATGACATCCGTCTTATTGATTTTGTTCGTATACCACTAATATTATAAATGTGAAAGTTTGTGTATTTGTTACTTCTTCACGCTGAAACGGCTGGACGGATTTGGATGAAATTAGGAATAGAGATAGCTGAACTCAAGACTATTTTTCTCTATCCCGATATTCCCACACAGCAGGGCGCAGCTAGTATTTTTTTTTTTTTTTTTTATATACTTCTTGGATGACGGAACAACCAAGAGGCCCACCTGACGTTAAGCGGTAACCTCTGCCTATGAACAGTGCATTACCTCATAGGTCACGTCCACCTAGGACGCACCCTATGTGGCATTGCACTGCGCCCGCAACCCTGAGACATAGAGATGAAAAGTCTCATGTGCCTGTTATTTCACCGGCACCCTTCAAACCGGAACACAGCAATGCGAGCACTACTGCTATGCGGCAGAAATAGGTATGGTGGTAGTACTTCCCCGGACGAACTCTTTCACAAAAAAGCTCTACTACTACTAAAATATAATGTCACCAAGACTATAACATCGATTAAAATTACACCACACTCATTGAACTTGGCTGAGTAGATCCTTTATTTTGGCTTTACTGTGATCGAGTAATAATAATGGCTCATCGCACGCCATAACATTACTAAGTATTAATCTGTGACTGAGCTCGCCATCGATTGGCATCATCGGTGCAGCGCTCCAATCAAAATGAATGCAAAATAACAAAGCGTATCAACAAGGCAAACTTTGAGTACAATGTCCTAGATTGTGGTACAGGCCAATTCTCGGAATATAGAGATTATCTCTAAATTAGAGATAATGTCGAAGCATGAATGTCTTTTTTTTTTTCTTTTTTTTTTTATACTACCAAGATAGCAAACAAGCTTACGGCCCTCCTGATGGTAAGCGGTTACCGTAGCCTATGAACGCCTGCAATACCAGAGGCATCACACGCGCGTTGCCGACCCTTTAAAAGTTTCCAAACACCCCTCTACAATCAATGATGATGAATGATGTCTACAAAAAATGTCACGAAAATGTCACAATAACCATCAAATCGTATTCGATTTGAATGATTTTGGTCGACTTATGTCTATTGTGACATTACGAGAATAGCAAATTAAGATTTTATTCGACTTTCGTCATCTTTTTTCGACATATGTCTAATTCGACTTAATCTCTAAAGCACGAGAATTGCCCTCCTGGAGGCCAATTATCTCTAAATTAGAGATAATGTCGAAGCATGAATGTCTACAAAAAATGTCACGAAAATGTCACAATAACCATCAAATCGTATTCGATTTGAATGATTTTGGTCCGACTTATGTCTATATGTGACATCACGAGAATAGCAAATTAAGATTTTATTCGACTTTCGTCATCTTTTTTCGACATATGTCTAATTCGACTTAATCTCTAAAGCACGAGAATTGCCCTCCTGGAGGCCAATTATCTCTAAATTAGAGATAATGTCGAAGCATGAATGTCTACAAAAAATGTCACGAAAATGTCACAATAACCATCAAATCGTATTCGATTTTAATGATTTTGGTCGACTTATGTCTATGTACATTACGAGAATAGCAAATTAAGATTTTATTCGACTTTCGTCATCTTTTTTCGACATATGTCTAATTCGACTTAATCTCTAAAGCACGAGTATTGCCCTCCTGTACCTTAGGGAGATGTCTTTTTACATCATGTATACGAAACGTATCGATGCCGATGATGTGTTTGTGGTGTGACTTGGGTTACGTAGTTATTTACAGGTGTTTCTGTGGTTCTTTTTTTATACATCATGGAATGACGGAACAAGCAAGAGGCCCACCTGATGATAAGTGGTACCCTCTGCCTATGAACATTGCATTACCCATAGGTCACCTCCACCTAGGATGCATCCTATGTGGCATTGCACTGCGCCCGCCACCCTGAGACAATTTCACCCGGTGAAATTACATGCACATGATACTGTTACGCGCCAACACAGAATGAATATGGCACCACAGATAAAGTCATTCGGCAACACATTTAACGCCATCTATTGACGAATAGCTGAACCTGTGGCTCTACCCATAGAGTAAAGATGTGTCAGAGAAGTGTAGCGGGAGCCTGCTATCCTGTTGTTAGAGCAGGATAGATATAGTTCCCGATAGTTCTAGACTATGGTAGACGTTTCTACAGATTGCTCGTAATTGTTAGAATATTCGAGACTCTAAGACGCTCGTATATAAAGTCGTAAATTCATTCGTGGAGTTCAGTTGACTACTAGCTAAGTGTGTGAATTAATCGAAATATCTGAGAGTAATAATTTAGAACAGCGTAGTATAGTGCAAGTAAAGTGGTGAGAGTGATAATTTTGAATAGTGCGGTTAACGGAAGTGTGAATTTGTGCTTTTTGGATTGTTCTATTAAAAAGTGTTAATTTGTTCACCGGTGTTTTAAGAGTTTATTTTATCCTGAACCCTAGCTCGTAACAATACTTTTCATCTTTAAAAAAAACATGCACATAAAAGTATCATGTGCATGTAATTTCACCGGCACCTAATACCCTTCAAACTGGAACACAGCAATACGAGCACTACTACTTTGCGGCAGAAATGGGTATGGTGGTAGTATTTCCCCGGACGAACTCTCATAAAAAAGCTATACGTGGGATAAATTCCTGTGATCAATACGGATGCACCCATAATTTTACCCAAGTAAAACTAGTAGGTACAATATACAATATAAAAATGCTTTGTATTTCCGAAGGCTGACTCGAATCAAATATCAGCATCATCATCATCGTCAGCCTGAGTACTATCACCAGGCGGACTGGTGATAGTACTCAGGTGGATGCTGCTGCCCATCCTCTGGTGTAATCCCTTAGTCGCCTTTAATGACATCCACGAGAGAAGTCGGTAGGGTATATTCTTAAGCCAGGTTCACCACAGATATGCACGGATAAAAAAAAGCCTTTTTATTTTCCTTACCAACTAGTTGACATATGTTTTGATCTTATTCATACAAACTAATGTTTAAAAAATAAATACACCTTTTCATTTTCACTTATGCATGGATGCATGGATACTACATTATAATTCCAAGGGCTGGATCCAATCAAAAACACAATCGTACAATGTTTTCTCGATAAATAAAAAACAAAGTTACCTCTAACTTTTAGCACAGTTTTTTTTCTCACTCAGGTGTGTTTTATTACCCGCGTAGTAATACGGTGCACATTATTAGGTATTTTTTTTATAAATAAGTACAAATGAGTGCCGGCGTGTGGACTCACAATTTACAATTGACAATTATTAATTTTTTCAAAGAGATTTTATATAATTCATATAAAATGGCTTTTCCGGGCGAAACTATGAGGAAACCTCGCCATGTATGTCTGTCTGTCCGTCCGTCCGTCCATAGTCGGAGCCGTTTTACATAAGTACTATCATGCCCTAGGTAGGTACCCCTAAGTACTAAAGAATTACGTATGAAAACTTGTAAGGGTAAAGCCGCGGGTTTGGTATACAGGATTGAAACTTCTCCAAAAGATTAAAACCGGCTATCACGGCCCTTCGGGGCCCTACATTGCGTGATCTGACACGCACTTGGCACTTTTTTATTTGTTCTGACTTCTGGCTTATTAAGGAATGTGTTACCACTGTGAGAAAGTGTTAGCAGAGTCAGTCGTGGGAAGCAATGGCGGAATTGAGGCTTTGTCAATTGAGATGCCATTGTTCACCGAGGATTGGACCATCGTCGGAATATAGACGTGACAAGTGGTGACTCTGCCAATGCTTTCTTCCAATAATAATCTACATCTACACTAATATTATAAAGAGGAAAGATTTGTACCTATTTTTGTATGTTTGTATGTTTGTAATGAATAGGCTCAAAAAGTTTTTTTTTTTTTTTTATACTACTTGGATGACGGAACAAGCAAGTGGCCCACCTGATGTTGTACTGGGCCGATTGAAAAAATTCTTTCACCATTGGAAAGCTACATTCACCCTGAGTGGCATAGGCTACCAGGGGAGGGGATAGGAAAGGGGGGGGCTGTTTTTCATCCTGAAACGGGCCGATTTAAAAAATTCTTTCACCATTGGAAAGCTACATTCACCCTGAGTGACATAGGCTACCAGGGGAGGGGATAGGAAAGGGGGGGGGCTGTTTTTCATCCTGAAACTACCCGTGCGAAGCCGGGACGAGTCGCTAGTACATTCTATAAGTAAGCTAGCAACCATGTATGTATGTAAATATTTCTTGATTGCTACAGGCGCAGCCATAATTGAGACCTGCAACAGTATTTTGCAACCCTGCAGTGTTGAATGTGAGTCTATACTAGCGTTCACATGTATGCGACCCGCATTCTCATGTGCCGGATCCCGTTTCATCGCTAAACAGGATCCGACAAGGACGGCCGCGTTACGGGCCGCAAGACTGTGTAGATTCACAGAACTGAATACTCGGAATAATCAATTATTTGTTAAATAAACACATTGTCGGACCCAATTCTAACTATTTTTTAAAGAAGAACAATTATTTTACTATTCAATTACAATTGTCATTAAAAATGGTAGTAATTTATGATTTTATGAATTTATACGTAGAGAGATTTTACTAATTGGTCATGAAAAACCATTGATGTTAGTAGAATACCAGAAGTGTCAAAAGTGACAAGTATGAGACAATTCATTAATAATTTTAATGCATTCGACTATCGAACTACTGGTAGGACTGGATGGAATAAACCTAATTTTCACTAGAAACGGGATATTTACCATGATTTTTGAGCATGCCGAAATATCGGGAACATTTAAAACTCAAAAATCATGGTAAATATACCGTTTCTAGTGAAAATTATGTACATAACCATGATAGTTTAAAAATTTATAATTTAAATACAATTGGTATAGTAGAATTAGGCCCGGTTGGTCACTTAGATTTAGAACAATTGTCACATGACAGCAAGCAAGCAATTAAGTAGTGCTCGCATTGCTGTGTTCCGGTTTGAAGGGTAAGGTTGCCGGTGAAATTACAGGCACATGAGACTTTTCATCTTTATGTCTCAGGGTGGCGGGCGCAGTGCAATGCCACATAGGGCGCGTCCTAGGTGGACGTGACCTATGAGATAATGCACTGTTCATAGGCAGAGGTCTACCGCTTAACATCAGGTGGGCCATCTGCTAGTTCCGTCAATAAAGTAGTATTCAAAAAAAAAAAAAAACATGAACATTGCTTTACGTACTCGTTTTTATAAATGTGTTTTTACTGGAAGAATTTAGAAGTAGTAAAGAAAAATAAAATGATCTACATTATCTATGAACTAATTGTGCCAGTACAAATTTATTGCTCGAGCGACTAGTTACACAATGAGCGGTTTTCAGAGTGTGATATATTTTCATATCTTTTTTTGTTTTTGAAAGACGACGACCTCGGTTTCGGCCAAGACAGCCTTAGTGGGACGATCTTGTTAATATTGAGAAGGAGTGGTGGGAGACTGCCTAGGACAGGGACAAGTGGAAGAATTTGGGGGAGACGTTTGCCCAGCAGAAGGACAATCTAGGGGAAAAAAACTTATTTAGAGTGTCTATTAGTTGCAACTTAATTGGTGTAAGTTTATTAGTTATAGTTTTTAACAGTTTGTGTCTTAATCAAAATAAAATTAATAAAGCAATGGCGGTGATGAGCTCACCTCTGGTCATGTCTGTGTTCCTGCTTTAGTGCGACCAACCTTCGACGAAATATTTTACTTTGGTCGAAGCGACCAACAGTGAAAAGAGGTCCATTGCGGCTCTGCCTACACATTCGGGGAAAAATGCGCGTGTCTACGTATGTGTATGTATATGTCAATATAAATGAATCTGAGTAAGTAATTACAAAACCTTAAATTAGTCTTAGTTTAGTTTAGTCTTAAATTAAGGCTTTATTATTGTTAAGTTTTATAAAATAACTAGCTGACCCGCTCGCGACTTCGTCGACGCGTAGACTTTCATACAAACTTTAACACCCTTTTTCAACCCCTTAGGGTCCGAATTTTCAAAAACTGTTATTAGTGCGCGCCTTCACCCCTTAATAAATACTTGTGCCAAATTTCAGCCCTCTCAGCCCAGTAGTTTCCGAGATTTCGTGATGAGTGGTCAGTGATGAGTGAGTGGACTTCTCTTTTATATATACTTGTATATAGATAATGAGATAGCTGGATCAGGCTGGATGTCAAAGGCCAGAAACAGAGAATTGTGGAAGGAAATGGGGGAGGCCTACGCCAAGGAGGCGACTATTACTGAAGAATGAATAAAAGGAGATTAGTATAAGTATTATTACAGTAGTAGAAATAAAGGCTCAATTTATTTTATTTTTTATATAAAATAAAGCTGAACTCAGACCAACACAAAGTATTTTTGTTGGTATGCACAAACAGGAGACATTAATGTAACGAGGATCTTATGACCGATTTCACTAATTAATTCGTTACAGAAGACTTACTATGTCAAATTATAAAGTTTTTCATAGAAACCTGTTGACTTTCGCTAAATAACTCGTAAGTGTTTGACGGCCCATAGGAGGTTGTTAAAAGTGAGTTTTAAGGGTTTTTTAAACTGAGAAAATACCTAATCATCTAACTAAAAAGTATGAAACTTTTTTTTTATTGTCTGTCGCATTTATAGTTACCTTTAACTGTCATAAATAATGATGGAAAAGTGACAAACTTGACCCAGTGTGCGTAAATTACCTACCTGTACCTACCAACCTATTTACGACATACGATTATATTTACGGAGAAAGTGAATAGCGTATATTCTCCATAAACGTCTACTACCGTAAAAATATTGCTTGATAAACGCAATTATAATTATTCGCAATATAAAAATAAACTGGAAAGAAAATGCCGATACTAAAATTTTACTGTTAAACTTACCCAAAGCCATATTGTATGCACTTCAATCACTTTATAACTTTAATGTCGGCACATGCACTCCACTCCGCTGGCGCAACTCGTTTGTCGAGAGGCTAGGTACTCTGCGAGGGCAGGGGGGTTCGGCTGTATATGATCTCTGTACCCCGCTGTACTTCACGTTTTGGGCCGAGCTGTGCCTGTGGTGCTGTTGTGCAGGCTTGAGGCTCGTGTGCCTGTAGTCAGGCGCCACAGATCTCAAAAGGGCACTGTGGTCCTAATACAAAAGACAGGTATTTTATTTTTTATTTTATACTTCTTGGAATGACGGATCAATCAGATGGCCCACCTAATGTTAAGTGGTACCCTCTGCCTATGAACAGTGCATACTATTATATATTCTGTGGCATTACCTTATAGGTCACGTCCACCTAGGACGCACCTTATGTTGCACCCTCAATGCAATTCGGTATCTGTTTGCAGATTTTCAAATTGACAAAAAAAAAAAGGACGCACCCTATTTGGCATTGCACTGCGCTCGCCACCCTGAGATATAAAGATGAAAAGTCTCATGTGCCTGTAATTTCACCGGTACCCTTACCCTTCAAACCGGAACACAGCAATGCGAACACTACTGCTTTGCGGCAGAAATAGGTATGGTGGTAGTACTTCCCCGGACGAACTCATCCACAAAAAAGCTCTACTACTACTAAATCCACAGATCTCATAAGGGCACTGTAACCCTAATACTACTTTTTTGTATAACGAATTCGGAGTCACGAAATAGTGTTTTTTGTATGGTGCGTAAGATTGTGTTTTTCGACGCTGTTTGGGAATCGAAATAACGAACCCAAACTTGTAGTAGGCCTAGTTAATGTGGTTACCGTGGTGAGTGAATATACTCCTATATCTCCTCCTGTGGATGTCATCGAAAGGGATTACACCAGGTGTAATCCAGGTTTTAGTAGTAGTAGAGCTTTTTTGTGAAAGTGTTCGTCCGGGGAAGTACTACCACTTTACCTATTTCTGCCGCAAAGCAGTAGTGCTCGCATTGCTGTGTTCCGGTTTGAAGGGTAAGGGTGCCGGTGAAATTACAGGCACATGAGACTTTTCATCTTTATGTCTCAGGGTGGCGGGCGCAGTGCAATGCCACATAGGGCGCGTCCTAGGTGGACGTGACCTATGAGGTAATGCACTGTCCATAGGCAGAGGTTACCGCTTAACATCAGGTGGGCCATCTGCTTGATTCGTCATTCAAGTAGTATAAAAAAATTTAAAAAATGTCTCCTCCTGTGATGTCATCGAAAGGGATTACACCAGGTGATGGGCAGTAGCATCCCCCTGAGTAATCACCACCAATACTGCGATCACCAATCCGCCGGCTAAGTGTGGTGACAAACCTCCACGTTGCATTCTATGCGGGACGCCTCGTCCAGCAGTGGACGTTTAAAGGCTGGTGATGATGATGATTCGAATTCGCCCTTGGAATTAGAATGCATGTTTGCTGATGATGATGATGATGACTTTGGTTTAGCACTTGTGCCTCTCCGAGGGTTTGTGTAAGAACTAACTAATTAACTGTTTCAAACTTCGCACCGACCATGCCAGCTTTTTTATAGCTCTTAAAGCTGGCTGGTATTGAAAATATGAATAATAACTGGTATTTGAATGTCCTTTCCCTAAATCTTTTGTTCGGTATCTTGAATTTAAAAATAGTCTTGTAGATTGTTTATATCATGACGAGCTCTGTGGTGCGGTGGGCAAAGGTTGGCCTAAGACGCAGGAGGTTGCGGGTTCGATTCCCGCCTCGGAACAAATATTTGTGCGATTGCAGATATTTGTTCAGGGTGTTCTGGGTATTTTCGATGGATAATAAAAAATATCTATCTATTTAATGTATTGTATTAAGTATATCAGTTATCTAGTACCCATAACACAAGCTCTGCTTAGCTTGGGGCTAGATAATGTTGTGTGAACTGTGTCCGGCATTATTCATTTATATATTTATTTATCAATATAAAATAAATTTTAAAAGTCCCAATCGTTTTATCTTAATACAAATTCTAATTCTTCTTTTTATCTTAGGTAATAGCTTCTGTGCATTTTTTACAACAATTAATCCAATGTTAAGTGATTTATTTAATATATTTTTATAGTCAACTAGCTGACCCGCTCGCGACTTCGTCGACGCGTAGACTTTCATACAAACTTTAACACCCTTTTTCAACCCCTTAGGGTGTGAATTTTCAAAAATTGTTTCTTAGTGCGCGCCTACACCCCTTAATAAGTGCTTGTGCCAAATTTCAGACCCCTCGGCCCAGTAGTTTCCGAGATTTCGTGATGAGTGGTCAGTGAGTGAGTGTGTGGACTTCTCTTTTATATATATAGAGTAGTCAAGAGTCTCCGTCAAGTCAAAACCCAGTTTAAATAGTGGCATATGTTTATATTTATTCATACAAATTCAGAGTGACAAATGTCAAACGGACAGGTGTCAAAGTGACAGGTGTCAAACTAGGAAATGTCGACTAAGAGTCGAGAAGACTCTTCCCGCCATTTTCGAAAAGAGACGTTGTCTTCTTTTATTTTATTTCTTTTCCTAGTGTTTTCTTGAGTTATTTTGTGTTATTTTGGTGGCATTTTAACTAATGTAGCTCTTTTAAAAAGCACAAGTGTAGTGAAATGAAATGGAAGTGAATTGCGTGACTTTTGAAATTGGTGGAAATTGTCTAACAAAGTTTTAGTAAAATTGGCCACCGTTTTACTAAAACATGACTCGACTGTGACTTTGACGACTTGGAAGGAGTGTAACGTTGCAAAATATATTGAAAATACAATATAGTGAAAATACAGATCATTTAAAATGGCAAATGCACAAGCCGTCCGGCGCCAATTATAAAGAAAAAAAAAAGTGTAACACGGGTAAAAAAAATTAACTTCATCATAGGTCACTAGGCCACCATATAGGCTTCTTATGTGGGTAATAAAACTGTAAACTTTTTATTATGGCTTTTTTGGGAAGGTTGACCTAAACTTTCCTACGGTTAATGATTCCATTAACTTCTGAAAAATTAAACTGAACTACGCTGCAAAAACGTTTTATTACTTAAATAAAATAATTAATTGTCCTAACAATTGGATACGCCGTGCCGTCCGGGTCAGGCGATGACGGTGGTGCTGGGGGTCGCGAGGTCATCGAGGGCGTTGACGGGCCCGCTGACACCGACTCAGCACCTTCCTCATCAGTGGACTCAACCCACCCCACCGACTCCTCCCGTCGACTTGCCGCCGACCCATGGCACCCCAGCCCGAAACAGCTTTTAAACCTGAAAATAACTCATCATTACGTGTGGCCGGCCTAAGAATAGACCCCTCCATCTCCTTCCATGGATGTCGTAAAAGCCGACTAAGGGATTACCCGGACTTGTTAGTAAGATTTGTTGGTATAAGATTTGTCCTGGCTGCTAGCTTATTATGGAATGTGTTATTACTAGAAGAAAGCGTTAGTTGAGTCAGTCGTGGGAAGCAATGGCGGCGATGCGCTCACCACTTGTCACGTCTATATTCCAAGATGGTGCAACCCACTGTGAAAAGCGGCCCATTGAGCCTCTGCCTACCCCTTCGGGGAAAAAGGCGTGTGTCTATGTATGTATGTATGTGTCTATGTATGTACAATGTAACCATGTGTAAGTATAATGTATTAAATATATATTATGTATATAATATGAAATTTATAATATGTACATAGTATATGTATATTATAGTAGGTATTTGTTTATTATTATTAGTATGTATGTATGTCGCTGCACATCAACGCATCTATATTTATTTTTTATATAAGTACCTAGACCATTGATACCCCGTGTTAGTTTTATACAGTCCTATCCATCCATTGTCTGGTAGAAATCGCTACTAAGCGATAAGACCTCCCATTGTACAACATAGTTAGTTTTAGTTTTATTATTTGTAAATTGTTTTTATTATGGTGTTTAATAAAGTATTTTCTATCTTCTATCTATCTATCTATGTATTAATAGCCCGTTAGCAACCATTATCTTACATACATACATAGACACACGCCTTTTTCCCCGAAGGGGTAGGCAGTGCCACAATAGGCCTCTTTTCACAGTGGGTTGCACCATCGTGGAATATAGACGTGACAAGTGGTGAGCTCATCGCCGCCATTGCTTCCCACGACTGACTCAGCTAACGCTTTCTTCCAGTAATAACACATTCCATAGTAAGCTACCAGCCAGGACAAATCTTATAGCAACGAATCTTATCAAAAAGTCCGGGTAATCCCTTAGTCGGCTTTTACGACATCCACGGGAGGAGACGGAGGGGTCTATTCTTAGGCCGGACACACCACAGCAACATCAGCATCATGTTATTACCCATGTTGTTGCTGGGCGTAGGTCTCCGCTGACGCTGGGGGAGTTCGTCCGGAGTAGTACTACCACCGCACCTGTTGCTGCCGCATAGCAGTAGTGCTCGCATTGCTGTGTTCCGGTTTGAAGGGGGCCGGTGAAATAACAGGCACATGAGACTTATATCACTTCCATCTTTATGTCTCAGGGTGGCAGGCGCAGGGCAATGCCACATAGGGCGCGTCCTAGGTGGACGTGACCTATGTGATAATGCGTTATTAAAGGCAGAGGTTACCGCTATCATCAGGTGGGTCATCTGCTTGTTCCGACATTCTCGAAGTTACAAAAAAAAGGATGGAACGATGAACGATCTTGTGGCGCCTCCATTCACCGACTTCCTGCGACCTTTTTAATAAGCATCACTATCAGCCTACAGAAGTCCACGGCTGGACTTAGGTCCCCCAAAGGAAACCACGACGAACGATCTTGTGCCACCTCCATTCACAGACTTCCTGCGACCTTTTTAATAAGCATCACCATCAGCTTACAGAAGTCCACGGCTGGACTTAGGTCCCCCAAAGGAAACCACGACGAACGATCTTGTGCCACCTCCATTCACAGACTTCCTGCTACCTTTTTAATAAGCATCACCATCAGCCTACAGAAGTCTACGGCTGGACTTAGGTCCCCCAAAGGAAACCACGACGAACGATCTTGTGCCACCTCCATTCACAGACTTCCTGCGACCTTTGAATTTTCAAAGTTGCCTTTCTTGGCGTTGCTAGTGTATGGAATTCTAAGCCCCTCGTATAGTTATTATAAACAAGCAGCGCCCCGCGGTTTCACCCGTGTTAGTCTCAATCCCGTGGGAATATCGGGATAAAAATGTGCCTATGTGTTATTCAGGGAGTCCAGTTATCTCCATTCCAAATTTCATGCAAATCCGTCCAGCCGTTTCAGCGTGAAGAAGTAACAAACACACACACAAACTTTCGCATTTATAATATTAGTAGGATTATTTTTCTTTATGTTAGTTGTGTGTATAGTCGTGAGTGGTTAGCCGTAACGCCAACAAGTGGTTCTGCCGGAAGACCAGCGTTGGTTGCTAGCTTGCTGTCAACCAACTCATGCTGAGGCAGAACCATTTTGTTACTTGAGTTACTTCTAGTACCTTCATATCTGTTTCTTCTTAGTGTGTTCTGTGTTTCTGTGTAGCTCTTTTATACAAATAAATATATATTTTTCTTTTTTTTTTTTTCCATCCATCCATACTTACAAACTTTCACGTTTATAATATAAGTAGGATAGTAGGATATGATGTCTTTGTTCACGGTAAGTGAATTACGTGCCTAATATTGCAGTCTGGCGTAGCGGTGCTTCAAGCAACAATGTGTGTGTGAAGGCTTGCAATAAGCTTGTATTAAAATTACAACAACAACAACAACAAAATATACAAGTAATTAATTTTGTAAAATTTAAAAAAACCCTCTTCGAAATGAAACGGCTGAACCGATTTTGATCAAACATAGCTAAGAACACTACCGACAAATTCAACTTTCAAACAAATAAAAACGGTTTATCCGTTCGGGAGCTACGATGCCACAAACAGCAGACACACACACACAGACACGTCAAACTAATAACACCCCGTCGTTTTGGCGTCGGGGGTTAATTACAACAAGAACGACAACAAAATATACAATTAATTAATTTAGTAAAATTAAAAAATCCCTGTTCGCAATGAAACGGCTGAACCGATTTTGATCAAACATAGCTAAGAACACTACCGACAAATTCAACTTTCAAACAAACAAAAACGGTTTATCCGTTTGGGAGCTACGATGCCACAAACAGACAGACACACAAACACACACACAGACACGTCAATCTAATAACACCCCGTCGTTTTTGCATCGGGGGTTAATTACAACAAGAACGACAACAAAATATAAAATGAGATTATTAAAATGTAAAATTTAGGAATATTACTGAGCTTAAAATAAGCTAACTAAAACTTTTGAGTTAAATATAAGGAAACAACCAAATGATATACACACTGAAAGTACAAAAAAAATTATAGATAGATATATAGTAGTAGTAGAGCTTTTTTGTGAAAGAGTTCGTCCGGGGAAGTACTACCACCATACCTATTTCTATCGCAAAGCAGTAATGCTCGCATTGCTGTGTTCCGGTTTGAAGGGTAAGGGTGCCGGTGAAATTACAGGCACATGAGACTTTTCATCTTTATGTCTCAGGGTGGCGGGCGCAGTGCAATGCCACATAGGGCACGTCCTAGGTGGACGTGACCTATGAGGTAATGCACTGTTCATAGGCAGAGGTTACCGCTTAACATCAGGTGGGCCATCTGCTAGTTCCGCCATTCAGTAGTATAAAAAAAAAAGTTTATTTTTTTGCACTTTAAACAAAGAAGTAAAAAGGCGTACTTAATGCTAGTTAGCATTCTCTTCCAGATAACATTGGTGTATTGCGGAAAAAATATGTATCGGTAGTGCACAAGAAGGGAAATAATAACTAATATTATTAAAAAAAAAAACAATAATTGATGACGTAATACTAATCACCAGCTTTGGTTACACTTTACCGAAAACTATATTGTTTACTAGAATACCCGTGCTTTGCTACGCATCACAACACAAAAAAACTAAACTACGTTACCCATATTTACCCCTTTTTAAGGGTCATTTTGATATATCCAAAAAAAAAAGTGTCCAAGTGCGAGTTGGACTCGCCCATGAAGGGTTCCGTAGCAGCAAGTAACATTATATAGTAGTTACATTAGTTAGTAGTAGTAGAGCTTTTTTGTGA
The DNA here is from genome assembly GCA_932527175.1 of Operophtera brumata. Lineage (NCBI taxonomy): Eukaryota > Metazoa > Arthropoda > Insecta > Lepidoptera > Geometridae > Operophtera > Operophtera brumata. The sequence goes on along the minus strand of OW052239.1, from coordinate 80,724,843 downwards.
AAGAGTTCGTCCGGGGAAGTACTACCACCATACCTATTTCTGCCGCAAAGCAGTAGTGCTCGCATTGCTGTGTTCCGGTTTGAAGGGTAAGGGTGCCGGTGAAATTACAGGCACATGAGACTTTTCATCTATGTCTCAGGGTGGCGGGCGCAGTGCAATGCCACATAGGGTGCGTCCTAGGTGGACGTGCCCTATGAGGTAATGCACTGTTCATAGGCAGAGGTTACCTCTTAACATCAGGTGGGCCTCTTGCTTGTTCCGTCATCCAAGTAGTATAAAAAAAAAAATATGTAAAAGTTTGTATAGTTTGTTGTAACTTTGATCGATGTTTTAATAATAGTGTATTAAAAAAAAACTACATACTAGATCTCGTTCATACCAATTTTCCGTGGAAGTTTACATGGTGGTGCTGCTGTTCAAAATAAATTATTTCTATTCTATTCTATTCTATTCAAATGTACATCATTATTTTTTTAGTTTTATCATTCTCTTATTTTAGAAGTTACGTGTGGGGGGGCACATTTTACCACTTTGGAAGTGTCTCTCGCGCAAACTATTCAGTTTAGAAAAAAATTATATGAGTAACCTCAATATCATTTTTGAAGACCTATCCATAGATATCCCACACGTAGGGGTTTGATGTTTTTTATTTATTTACAGTTCTAAGTAATGGAACCCCAAAAATTTACCGTTTTTTTATATTTTTTTGTGAAATTCATAATGCTGTTCATAGAAAACATCTACTTACCAAGTTTCAACAGCCTAGCTTTTATAGTTTCGGAAAAAAGTGGCTGTGACATACATGGACAGACAGACAGACATGACGAATCAATAAGGGTTCCGTAACATATGGTTACGGAACCCTCAAAAAAAAAACCTGTATGTTCAATTATTCTGCATTTTAGTACCCCAAGTTTCAAGCAAAAAAACCACGCGATAAAAAGTTCCCATACAAACTTTAACAACCCATTGCATCCGCTTTTAAGGGTTAAGTCCGGGAAAAAATATATTACCCTTTTATGATTTGTATTGAAGCATACTTATGCAAAATTTCAAGTTTGTAAGTTTATTTATTTATTTATTTATTTTATTTTAGGAAGACTAACAGCACAAAAAACATCATAAATATATATAAATTTAGAATCATAAGGCTAATGATAAGTCTTCACTCTTAAAAAACAAAGTAACAGAGCAAGTTATAAGTACAAGTTAAACATAAACATAAAACGAAGTTAACAAAAAAAAAAATATAATGAAATATTTAGATAAATACAAACAGATTAGACAAACAGTACCTACACATTAAGATTAACCACAGATAAAATAATACTAAAGAGTTCAAGAAATACGGTTTTTAATACGATGGTTTTCACCCCTTTTCACCCTCTTAAGGGTTGAATTTACAAAAATCCCTTGATAAAGGAAGGTTTTATAATAAAATAAACCTACGCTCCTAGTTTCAGCTTTCTATATAGGTCAGTAAGTCAGTCAGTCAGTCAGTCAGTCAGTCAGGTTAAGCTCTTATACGAGCTCTTGACGACCTCTGTGGTGCGACGGGCGAACGTTCGCCTGCGACGCAGGAGGTTGCGGGTTCGATTCCCGCCTCGGAACAAATATTTGTGCGATCTGCAGATATTTGTTCCGGGTGTTCTGGGTATTTTCTATATATCATAAAAAATATCTATCTATGTAATATATTGTATTGAGTATATCAGTTGTCTAGTACCCATAACACAAGCTCTGCTTAGCTTGGGGCTAGACAATGTTGTGTGAACTGTCCAGCATTATTTATTTATTTATTTATTTATAGAGGTATAGATTAATTGCTACAGTAAATTAGCAACCTATTAAAAATTTATAAAATAAATTTGACATACCAGGACATTGCACAACGCTCCAAATCACAATGAGAGCCTAAGAGCCCACGATAATTAGTGAAGTGGGTGTATTTATATACTAGAACAATAACAAAGATCCCTTGTGTCCCATATTTATAAAGGTATCGAAAGTTGAAACGTCTTGTTGACGGAACGAATTTGCTGACATCAAAACAGTTCGCGCCGCCTGCCTCTTTAAACCGTGGCCGTCACTCGTCGAAACCCTTAAGGGGCTAGTCCTTGAAAATGACACTTCGAATTTTGACACTATTCCATTATCTGTGACCTCCACCTTGCGGTGGGATTTGTAACTAATTAGGTAAACAAATCTCTCAACCGTACAATTGTGTAGAAAACGCATTACTTGTTTTGTCAATAACATCATTGAATTTTTGTTCTGTACGTAATCAGATAAATGTAAAAATAAAATAAATGTATACTACCTATACAATCGTTGACTGACTGACTCGGTCACTGAAACGCACAACGCACAGCGCGAAGTCTAAACCCTAGGTCACAGAGACCTGAAATTCACATAGGTACATTTATTTTGTGGTACAGCGGTGCTCTAAGAAAGTAATTTCCGAAATACACACCCTAAAGTGGTGCAACGGGATGTTGAAGTTTGAATAGCAAAAACTGCACGCGGGCGAAGTCCCAGGCGTTCCACTACTAGATACTTGAGCAATCTGTGTGCACATATTGTGTTTTACATATTATGCTGTGTCAGGTTTCGTTATATTTTATAACAGTTTTATTCGTTTTATTTTACCCCAAATAGATAAAGTGGTCAACAACTTCAATACCTGTACCAATATGGGTGCAAAGTTAGTATTTCAAAACCATCATAACCGAATCGCAAATGAACATGGTCAAGAAACGAACAAACCCACAAAAACAAACAAAAAATACAGGTACACAAAAAAACAAAATTAAATCAAAAACACCCTAAAAACTCTCACAACCTAAGAAGGTTTGTACCTCTAAAAAACCCCTTCCAACTCCTAAAAACATAGCCTATTCTACCTCCCTAGAGTTCATACAAGTCTTTAACTTTAAGAAACAATTAAAACCTCGTACAAACCCATACAACCCAATTTAAACCGGTATTGAACGACGAAACTTGCTCAGGAAAATATCTTGGGAATCGGGATTTTTCCCAGCAAGGCCCAAATTAGATCATTTTGTCCGCCTCAAAACTCACTATTCTGCCAAACTTCATGCTGATCGTTTTTTCCATATGAAATTTTATCCACTAATATACCTACCATGTTTGTTTATATTAATTTGAATGTGTATGTGTGCCTACTTTTTGTCAATTGTACCTATTCAACAGGGCTGTTTAAAAAAACGCTCATGCAGTGATTTTATTATTTAAAACTATTAATTTAATCCTATTTCGTCAAAATACATAGTAACAGTTTTTCGAGTTATTTTTTACAGAAAGACGGATAAAGAAACAAATAAATTATATAGGTACCTACAAACTATGTTGGAAGAAATACACATAATTGAAACATACTGTCCACCTACAAAAAAAAACCGCGCGGCGAGGACGTTGTATTTGACATGCCTAGTAAGATAATTTTCAAACATTTATCGTCTTCTAAATTCTAATTTCCAGTACTACCACAGTATAAATAATAGTACCTCGTTATTGAAACATGCCATGAATTTGTTTGGCGTCTTTATGAAAGGATTATAGGAAATTCAAACCCTAAAATCAATGGTGTTGACGACCTCTGTGGCGCGGCGGGCGAAGGTTGGCCTGCGACGCAGGAGGTTGCGGGTTCGATTCCCGCCTCGGAACAAATATTTGTGCGATCGCAGATATTTGTTCAGGGTGTTCTGGGTATTTTCTATGTTTAATAAAAAATATCTATGTATGTATTATATTGTATTAAATATATCAATTATCTAGTACCCATAACAAAAGCTCTGCTTAGCTTGGGGCTAGATAATGTTGTGTGAAATGTCCATTATAATTATCATTACTATTATTTATTATTAATTGGGGTCATAAAGTTTGGATGTATTGTTTGTTATTCTATTAAAATTTAAAATTAAAGCGGGCTCCCATACAAGAAAAGTGATTTTAACAAACGCGGTATCCCTTGGTCCGCAATAGGTAGACACAAAAAAAATACAAAAAGTGTGTTATAAGTAGGTATGTACCTAGGGGAAAACAAACATGTTTATATTTACTTGCCTTATTTTTATTAATCATCATCATCAGCCCAGCTGGAAATAGAACATGTCCATAGAATGCCACGACAACTGGTCGTGAGCCGCGTCCGTCCACAGACTTCCCGCGACCTTTATAATGTTTGGTACATCGGAAGTTCCCCTCCTACACTGCGTCGTCCGGTTGTTGGTCGCCACTCGAGGACTTTATTTCAGTCATCTTAATTAGTGCGTGTTGCCAGAGATGACTTACGTGACTGAGACGTGATCGCTAACTATCACACACACAAAAGCTCAAAGTATCACATCGGGTTATGCATGGAGAGAGCTATGCTATTACCATCAGTGTACAAATACGTAGTCTGCGACAACCGTAACTACAAGAAGTATTGTTACGAGATATTCGCGCCTAAAGTTTTTTATCTTAAATTAGTGATCAGTCAGTGATTTTGTAAATATTTATCTGTTATGATTTTGATCTGTACGATCGCTACGATCATTCCCTTTAAAACTGTGTTTATTATATCGTGATAACATTAATGATTTTTTATTATTTAGTAAATAATAGTTGTCTAGTGCAACATTATTTTAGAACGTGCTTAACCTAAGCATGTGCGCCGTATGTAACATAGTTACTGTTCGCATGTCTAAAGATTTTGTTACGGTGTTCAGCAAACGGAATATGCTCAAGCTTTACCAATCTTATGTGCGGTAACATAGCTACTAACTCAGTTATACACCTAATTAAGCTGGGAGAAAAATAAAATTACTGTAAGTAAGACCACAGAATAAATAATAGAAAAGAACAGAAGGCTCACATCGTGAAAAAAAAATGCCGAACCTTGCTGGGATGCAACAAAGTGCATTTCAGTTTGCATAAGTGCTTAGTGCCTAGCGGGATATTCACCTAAACATTCCCGCATTCTTCTAATGTTTGAATCTTTTGATTTGTGTATTATTTTTTTATTTTTTTATTTTTATAATTTTATACTTTTTAATATTCTTTGTATTTTTGAATTTTAAACACAAATTAAATTAAAATTAAATGACTATTCCAAGTATATTCAGTACAAATTTAATCTGCGTAATGTTTATTTTTCGAATGGAATTAAAAAAGAGCTAAACTTTTGTTTTCTTGACAAAATCCGAATAAATTTATGGACATAATACTTGTTTTTGACTTTGTACGGTGAGGCGTGACGCGTCGAAATAATAACTTGGTAACTTTCTATGGCGCATGCCTATTAAATTGTTTTGACCAAATGTTCCCATTTTTAGGGTTCCGTAGTCAAAGAAAAGGAACCCTTATGGATTCGTCATGTCTGTCTGTCTGTCCGTGTATGTCACAGCCTTTTTTTTCCGAAACTATAAGAGCTATATACTGTTGAAACTTAATAAGTAGATGTATTCTGTAAACCGCATTAAGATTTTTACACAAAAATTGAAATAAAACAATTATTTTTGGGGTTCCCCATACTTAGAACTGAAAACCAAATTTAAAAAAAACATCAAACCCATACGTGTGGGGTTCTATGGATAGGTCTTCAAAAATGATATTGAGGTTTCTAATATAATTTTTTTTCTAAACTGAATAGTTTGCGCGAGAGACACTTCCAAAGTGGTAAAAAGTGTGTCCCCCATAACTTCTAAAATAAGAGAATTAAAAACTAAAAAAAATATATGATGTACATATAAACTTCCAACCAAAATTGGTTTGAACGAGATCTAGTAAGTTTTTTTTTTAATACGTCATAAATCGTAATCCATCCAAGAACTTTTCTATTATGTTACTTGCTACTACGGAACCCTTTATGGGCGAGTCCAACTCGCACTTGGCCACTTTTTTTTAATGGTTATTTTACTTGCTACTACGGAACCCTTTATGGGCGAGTCCAACTCGCACTTGGCCACTTTTTTTTAATGGTTATTTTTGGAAATTGTTAATTGGTACCTTATTTTTGCGTAGATTCAATCTTTATCGAATACTGACTATCCAAGTTTTTTTTGTAGTGTATTTGGAATAGTGGTGTATACCTTATTTTATACCAGTCAGTTAAATCATTCTAACGGTGAAGTTATAATTTGGTAAATTTTGCTAGAAGTATCTCGTATTTTCTGGTATAAATGGCACTAATTTGCTTATGATTTCTTCTTTTATTTCTGCAGTTATACCTCTTGCCATAAAATTAGGCATAGCTTCTAGAAAACAAAGAGTTTAAAAAAAATTGTTTGTGGTAAATCCATTGTGATTTTAACTCAACACCGAGACTAGTTTTATATTTTGGGGTTCAATCCCCCCTATCTACTTTTACAGTATAATCTCTCTCAGGTACGTTACGTTTGATGTAAAAAAAACTGGAGCATGTTTGTGATGCGTGATCTCGATAATTATAAAAATCCCGTGTTTCTAGAACCTTTACATAGGTATTGTTTGAATTGACACAATTTATAAAATCCTGAAAATCATAGATTTGATTTGCTGATTTTGTTTTCATAGCAAGTTTCACTTGATGGTGAAATTAATTTGTAGACATGAAGTTATTGAACATTTGATAGTTAATGAGCAAGTGCTAGCCATATTGCTGTTGATACTATTAACAAAGAATAACATGAAAGCCCAGTTTTTGTACCAAAAGTTGTTGTTGTGATATCTAACCACAGAAATACATGCTTATATGCTTAAACAGTTAAGTCGCTGGGAAGATAAAGTTTTTTGGATACGTGTTCTCATCAGTAGTGTAATACACACGGGTTGTGTATATCATGACGTTATTTTATAACTTCTTTAATAATTTTATTAGTTATTTCATATGATCTGAGCTTATTTTGTAGGCAACCAATTGCTGTTTTTCAGAATCCCCATCAGTCTTGTTAGGCCAGTCACCGTAGACACAAAAATCGTGTTAGGTCGCAAAAAGTTGCAGGGTTCTGTTTTTTTGGGATGTTGTTAGGATAAATACCAATTGTATAAAACCAAGTTTGCAAGCTGTGCGAACTTTGCAATTTTTTGCGTCCTTAAATGTATTTGATGACTGGGCCTATGTGTCGTTTGTAGGTTAATAGCTAATATTTGTAAGGAGAAAGGTTAAACACACCTCAGTTTGTTAAAAATTACTAGGTTTAATTAAGTAATTGGAAGAGACTTTTCTTCTGGGTACTTCTTTACTTTGTATTAGCCATTTTGCATTTTCTAAAGCTTTCACATGCGTACTTATCGTCGCGAGTATCGCCTTTGCATAACTCGCCACGCACGACCTACCCACTTCAGCTTTGGTGAGTCACTGTTTGTTGAGCTCCCACTGACTGACTAGCACCAATCCCCCACTTTTTATCATAGCGAATGACGGAACAATCAGATGGCCCACCTGATCTTGAGCGGTAACGTCTGCCTTTAACAATGAATTACCTCATTTGTCACGTCCACCCCTTGTGGCATTGCACTGCGTCTACCGGCAACTATACCTTTCATACTGGAACACAGTAATGCAAGCACTACTGCTTTGCGGCAGAAATAGTACTGGTAGTAGTGGTGGTTGGTAGTACTTTCCCGAACGAACTCTTTCACAAAAAAAAAACTCTACTAAGTACTACTAAAAACTTGCACATACTTCGCCCTCCTGCGTCTCAAAACCAATAGTAGTACTACGCAAAACAGCCGTAAATATATTATACCTACGATTGAAATGTCTACGATTACTGTTTCGTACAGTTTTAGTTTACTTAGCAAGACGATGGCACAGAATAAATAATAGAACAAGTACAGAAGGCTCACTTCACGAACAAATATATATAAATAGGACTCTTGCTGGGATGCAAGAAAGTGCAATTCAGCTCGCATTAGTGCTCAATGCCTATCGTGATATTTACCTAAACATTTCCTCTCTCTTCTAACGCGTAACTCCATCGCTATCTGGCGCGGAGTGACGTTGCTCGTAAGGGTTGATGACTAGTCGCTTACGATAACATAGTTATCTAATGGCAAAGGTACGTTAGTTGGTACCTTGTTAATGAAACTAAATATCTCTTTTAAGTGTAGGGGTACCTACCTACACCTAACTATTTAGGGACTATTTTGTAAGCGTCGTATGTCATTCCATAACATAATTTTCTAATGGCATAGGTACGTTAGTCTGTGCCTTGTCAATGAAACTAAATATCGCTTTTAGGTGTAGGTAGTGACAAGGTACAGACTAACGTACCTATGCCATTAGATAATTATGTTATGGAATGACATACGACGCTAGCAAAATTGTCCAAGAGCCAACATCCAATATTCATAATATCGGTTCCCAACTACAGGTATAGCGTTTAACTAAGTAGCCTCCTGAGGTATGGGAGCGGCACGGGAGGGTGGTGATTTTCTTATGTCAAATATCGCGAGACGTCACTTGACGTCAGTCGGGCGGCGATTTCGCTGCCGTCAATACGTGTTATTTGGACCGGCCGCTTTAGACAAGACGCACACGAGATTAGCAACCGAAGATGGATCCTCAGATTAGAGCTCAAACTAAAGATGTTGTTTATAATGTATATAATTTTTTCAAGGTTAGTAAATCTGATCCAAATTCTGCCGAGCATGAAAACGATATAAATCTACACAGTATAATCACACAATAGAATCTATAGTAATAAAAAAGAGGGATTTATAAAATTAAAAAAACTAAATTAACCAGAAAAACAATTTAAAATTGATTTTATATTAAAAGAAAATGGTCATACGGCACTTTATTTGCCACCGTACCATCCGGATTTAAACCCGATCGAATTAGTATGGGGAGATATCAAGGGCGCGCTGGCACGAAAACATATTAACTCAAATTTTACTGAGAAAAAGCGAGCACTAGAAGAGTTATTTGCTAATTTTTCATTTGAGAAATGGCAAAACTGTGACGGTCACGTAAAGAAAGTTGAGGAAGAGTATTTCAAACACGACCATCTTAGCGACGATATAATGGATCAATTTATAATAAGATAACGAGATGACGACTCAGATAAAGAAAGTGATTTCAGTCATACTGACAGTGATTCGAGTACCGATATGGACATAAGCTTGAAAGTTCAGTTGAAAATATTGATATTAGTATTAAATATAATAATTATTTGAACAAGTATTTTATTCACTTTCGCAATGACTTTGGTACTTATTTGTATATATCTTAAGATCTATCTTCACTAATTTTCATCACGTGTGTAGCCCGACAGTTCTTTACGTCACATGTCACCCCTCCCGTGCCGCTCCCATTCCTCACGAGGCTACTGAGTTAAGCGCTAGGCATGTACCTATCTTGATTAGCTTAAACTATATATATAATACCTACCTATAGTTGATATTTAACTGATTGAGTATGGTATTATAGTGTAGTAGAAGCTGGCCGGGTGATTTGTACCTTCGTAATTGGGCAAATAAAAAAAAGCGGCCAAGTGCAAGTCGGACTCGCCCATGAAGGGTTCTGTAGCAGCAAGTAACATAATATAAAAGTTCTTGGATGGTTTACGATTTATGACTTGAAAAAAACTGCTAACTAGATCTCGTTCAAACCAATTATCGGCGGAAGTTTACATGTACATCTTTTTTTTGTTATATCATTCTCTTATTTAAGATGTTAAGGGGTGGGGGATACATTTTACCACTTTGGAACTGTCTCTCGCGCAAACTATTCGGTTTAGTTTTTTTTTAAATTAGAAACCTCAAAATCATTTTTGAAGACCTATCTATAGATAACCCACACTGATGAAAAAAACTATTGAGTTTCAGTTCTAAGTATGGGAAACCCCAAAAATTTATTGTTTTTTTTCTATTTTTGTTCTTGTAAGTCCTATCTAACTACATAAATAAATCCGGAGACATATAATTTAAGGATAGGTAGCAAAAGTCTACATTTGTTAGGTAGGTGTACCTTATTACCTATAATGTAGACGTGCATTGCTACACCTTTCGATGTCCCTTGGAAGTGTGAAAAACGTGAGGTTCGGATCCTTGTTATAATTCAGGCAGCCGAATGCGATGCAATATGCGTTTATCTTCATTTAAGCATAGAATAAATAATAGTAGAAGACTTTAGTTGACGGACGACGTGACGCGGCGCTTGAGTGAGTTTACCGAACTAACTTCACGTGTGATCTGGCTGGCGCGCGGCAGCCCTCTGAATGGATTGGCTCGTCTAGATGAGTCCGCCGGGTACTTGTAGCTTTATACCTAAAGCGCGGAGTGCACCACGCCTGACGATGATAATATTCGATTCCTTTATTTTCAGTAGTAGTTAAGGTCAAAAAATAATATCAACACTAGTCTTAAGCACCGTGTATGTTGTGTATGACGTTACTATTCTTATGTGTAGTATTTAGTCTAACATAATAAAAAAAATATCCACCGTATAATATGTTACGGTGATTATATTTAGGATACATTTTTGATGCATGATCAAGCTCATACAAACACGTCAACCTCATACCTCATACCTAGCTTACAATAAACATTATATTGATCAACTGGATTATCTATGAGGAACTAGTATGTCATAGATAACCCAGACAATATAGTTGTACTACAAATAATATTACGCGTCCGAATCAAGTCGCGGGTTACAGTACCTATACCTAGCTAGTATCTATTTTATATTATAATAGTCCAAAATTAGTAGGTACTTACCCAAAATCAGAATTCGTTTATTTTTGCTATACTTTTTAAATTCCGACGGGAAACGAAAATATTCGTGAAGAGAAAATATGTAGGTACAAAATGTGTGGCTTCATTTCACCGAGGACTTATCGAGGACTATACTAAGTTCCATTGGTCTAGTTGTTACTATGTTGACAGAGTTATTTATACTTGTATTGTACGGAACCCTCTACACGCGAGTCCGACTCGCACTTGACCAGTTTATTTATCTTTGGCCTCCAATAAAGCATGGACTTTAATGGAGATTTTTTTAATAGCAGCATTGTATCATCAAAGTAACTATCTATGTAATATATTGTATTAAGTTTATCAGTTATCTAGTACCCATAACACAAGCTCTGCTTAGCTTGGGGCTAGATAATGTTGTGTGAACTGTACAGCATTATTTATTTATTTATTGTTTCGATATCAAATTGAAGTACCAGTATTATTATTAGTAACAAACAGCCAAACATAGATAAAAATTGAATGATAGTATAAAAAAAAATAAAAAAAACATACCCTTCCTCACTAGTAAGTCGGGAAATAAGCAAGTATAAAGAGCTTGGTATATTCTGAGGAAAATCGCTAAGCGAAACTCTTTTGGTCACAAATCACAATATAAACTCCTTCGTGAGTATACTACCGTAGAATTGCACCGAGCAACTACGGAGGCCTGCAATGTTTTAAGTAGAGATCCACCATCTTATCAGTAGAATGAAATGTATGTAGTTTTCTATCATCTACATACATTTCATTCTACAGATAAGTTGGTGGATCTCTACTCTGATCTGTAGAATTGGTTTGTGTTCACGACTGTATGATTGAACTGTCAAACCATGTCAGTCCCGTTAATTTTCACAAACCTCAAATAAATATGTATTTGGATGGGTTTCCTATTACCCGAATTACAATTATAACAACGAAAACCAACAATTTTCAGTAAAATAATACTAGTTTTTGTAATGATATATCGAAGTATCCGGTTGCCCGTTTTCACCTGTGAATGAAAAATTGAACAAAACCCACCCTTCCAGAGCCGTGGATAACCACGGAATGACAGAAAATGGCGTAGAAATCGTGTAGATACGGCGAATTGAAAATATTTTCGTGTTTTTACACATCTTGTGTATGAAAAGATCAAAAACCCCAACTTACTTTTAAAACCAAGTGTATAGACATGATACTAAAGTGTTTTATTTCTCAGAAATAGCTGTAATTCCGTAGATTTTAGCTCATATGTAGATGCACTATTTTGATCAATTTTGTGAAAATGGGTAGGTAGTTTTTCAATTTACACAAAATCTAGAAATAATTTTAGAAAACCCCTACTTTCTTTTATTCAGCCTGAAGTGTTCTTTCTTCTGATCTAAATATTTTTAGGAATAAAGCTAAATTCGGGAAGTTCTTGGCTTTTCAAAACACCACTTTTCAAGGATTTTCAAGGACGTGGCCCTTAAGATCCGAATAAGAAATCATCACCCATCTGTACAATGGATGACAAGTAATTAATTGGGTAAAAATTAAAAAACCCTCAACGCAATGAAACTGCTGAACCAAACGATTTTGATCAAACATAACTCAGACACTACCGACAAATTCACATCACAAACAAAAAAAAACGTAATCGGTTCATCCGTTCGGGAGCTACGATGGGACAGACAGACACAAACACACACACAAACATGTCAAACTTGTCAACGCAAAAACACCCCGTCGTTTTTGCGTTGGGGGTTAAAAAGTATATATATCAAATATAACTTAATTTATTAGAAAATTAAAAATTTATTACATGCAGCCAGCATCTTAGGGACGCTTCCGTCTGGTATAGTGATTTGGATCAGTTGAGCTACCTTTAGATCGCTTGCAGCGGTCTTCAAGTGGCACAACTGTTTCATATGTATTTTGTACATACCTTGTATTATTCTTTCTATTAGAAAATACATCTCGTGTATTGTCACCTTGTCAAATACACACATCATTAAATATATACAAACCTAGGTACATATAATCAAAGACTTATATTTTAATAGAAGTCTTTGCATATAATACATAAAATAAATACATAATAATATAATAGTACATACCTACACTCTTATATCATTCATACTGCTGGGAAGAAACTGACTCCTGACATACAGAGGCCTAGTTAGCCAGAGCTTCATTTTAATATGTACATTGGTTTATTCAATAAATGCTTTACTTACTTACTTACTTACTTACTTATCCTACTACACTTAATCCAAATAGCTACCTAGGTACTCATAAACACAACATACCAACAGAAAAGAAAGACACAAACTCAACAGGACGACGAGGATTGCTGGAGATGATACAGGCGACATTAATAAGCACGCAGGAAGTCGGTGGATGGAGTTGGCCCAAGACCGGCCTTCGTGGCATTATATGGGGGTGTTTACGTATGGTACATAGGTACATTCATTTACAGAAAGATTTATAAAACTAATACAAGTAGGCAAGTAACAGGTAATTAATTTTGAAAAAATTATAAAACCCTCATAGCAATGACACGGCTGAACCGATTTTGATCAAACATAGCTAAGAACACTCCCGACTAATTCACCTTTCAAACAAAAAAAACTAAATCAAAATCAGTTCGTCCGTTCGGGAGCTACGATGCCACAGACAGACACACACACACACACACACACACAGAGAGATGTCAAACTTATAACACTTCGGCGTTTTTGCGTCGGGGGTTAAAAAGAAAAACAATTATAACTGTTGAGCTACCTGAAGACCGTTGCAAACGATCAAAAGGTTGCCCAAATTATCCAAATGGTCGTATGATATATTATATGATATGGTATACAAGCAGCGCCCCGCGGTTTCACCCGCGTAAGTCTCGATCCCGTGGGAATATCGGGATAAAAATGTGCCTATGTGTTATTCCGGGAGTCCAGTTATCTCCATTCCAAATTTCATCCAAATCCATCCAGTAGTTTTTACGTGAAAGAGTAACAAAGATACATCCATCCATACAAACTTTCGCGTTTATAATATTAGTAGGATGGTGTTAGGTATACGGTACATGGTATATGGTACTACAAGGTAATTCATACATAGCACGATTTAAAAAAAAAACTCTATGGCTAGTTCTAGCAACCTGTCGTTTTGATAATTTAGATCGTTTCCATGAATGAATGAATGAATGTGATTTTTCCAGACCAACATATAGGGACGTTTTTCCATTAGCCGGCCCGGCACCGGCACGGCACCGGCACCAGCGCCGGGCCTTCGTTTTTCCACTGCGCGGGTGTCGATGCCGGTTTACGCCCGGTGAGTAGTACAGTACTGCGCGTCCTGCTACCCGCCTCGCGCACTCACACACGCACCCCCCTACCATTCATATACAACACATGCAGGTTTGCCGGGCCGGCACTGGGTGGGAAGCTTGCTACCCCGGCAACGGCGACGGCGGTGCAGCGCCGGCGGGACTCAACGCCGGGCCGGCGCCGGTGCCGGGAAGTCAAAAAGCGAGCCTACATTTTCATACATTTTTGCTTCCCCGGCACCGGTGCCGGGCGTTTTTCCATAGCCGGCAATAAATGAAGTTGCATTCAGCGAGACAAGAAATAAAATGACGGCGTCTTGTGTGTTCTTGCGGTTACATACGGTGAGTAATACAATTTAACAAGGATACTGGGATCATGTCAAGATGCGGGCCACATCCGCGAACGTCATGCTCCTTTCGATATACGACGCAAGTAAACTTTATTTTACTGTAAACATTATTATGTAAAATACCTACAAAAATAAACAAAACTTAACTACGTAAGATACTTACCTAAACTTATTTAACTTAATTACAACGATCGGTCTTATCACTTAGAAGCGATTTCTTTCAGACAACCTTTGGATGGAGATAAAGTTACTAAGTCAAAGTCACAGGTTGTCATCATTGAGGTTGGATTCATTGAAGTCTTACGGTTCATTTTGGATCGTCTTATAAACTAAATTGACTCCTGTTCCAACGCGACCAAACCTAGAAGAATCAGGTAACAAACAAGGCGCGCGCTTTATTTGATGATCCTTATTACTGCTAGGTGGAGAACGCCTGATGGTGCCTCGAGAACAAGTGGAAACTGATACAAAGAAATAGGAAAACTTGAAGGAAGAGTGGTTGAAAGGCCGGGGGTGTATGTTTAAAATATTATTGATACAAAAGATGTGAAAAAAGAAAATAACTATTAACTAGTGATATAAATATAAGTACCTAGGGACCGTTTAGAGCGTTAGGTAGGTAGTGTATCTTACTTGAAAGAAAGAAAGAAAGATTTATTTTTAGCACACACACACTTAATAGGTATAACAAATAATAAATAATAGATCTTAAAAAAAAAAAAAAAAACACTAACAATAGAATAGGTCTTCCCCTACGTGTTTGGCTAAACAGGTCCAGCCTCAACCTAATGACTTGCTCTTTAGTAACGTAGGCAATGCGAGTTGCGTTAAGAACAAGTCTGGGTACATTTTCTGAAGTAACTAGGTTTTAAGAAGGCGTGCATACAGGCCCATCAAGCTTATGACATCGAAAAATGTCTTGTCAGTTGCCCCAAATACCAGCCACGCCTCTAATACCAGCCTTTTCATCATTTTCACTTGGTGCTTAGTGGTCTGAACTCTATGATACCAATGTTGTTATTATCTCATCATAATCATCATCTCGACGACCTCTGTGGCGCGGCGGGCGAAGCTTGGCCTGCGACGCAGGAGGTTGCGGGTTCGATTCCCGCTTCGGAGCAAATATTTGTGCGATCGCAGATATTTATTCAGGGTGTTCTGGGTATTTTCTATGTTTAATAAAAAATATCTATCTATGTGATATATTGTATTAAGTATATCAGTTATCTAGTAACATCTGCTTAGCTTGCGGCTAGATAATGTTGTGTGAACTGTCCAGCATTATTTATTTATTATTTATTTATTATATTCGCGAGGTCTCAGTTCGGGGCGAACCACAAGTTATTAGATATTCATGTTTTCAATCTGGTAACCTTAACTAGAATGAACGTGCAGCGAAACGACACTCCTTCTTTGGAGCACAATAATTGACCATATTATCTGTACAAAACGGCCATTTCGTGATGTTCACTTTACAATAGATAAGATGATGTAACGCACGAACTAAATTATTTACATCAAAGACATGTAGCCAAGGCCAATTCTCGGAATTTTGAGTCGGGGTGACCTATTTCTCAACAAAGTAATGGGTAATTTAATTTGCTACTCACAAAGATTGGTGTTGTACTTGGAATACAAAGAATACGTTGAATAAGTCACAATTGGTCAACCATAATTGACCATATTATCTGTACAAAACGGCCATTTCGTGATGTTCACTTTACAATAGATAAGATGATGTAACGCACGAACTAAATTATTTACATCAAAGACATGTAGCCAAGGCCAATTCTCGGAATTTTGAGTCGGGGTGACCTATTTCTCAACAAAGTAATGGGTAATTTAATTTGCTACTCACAAAGATTGGTGTTGTACTTGGAATACAAAGAATACGTTGAATAAGTCACAATTGGTAGTAGAGCTTTTTTTGTGAAAGAGTTCGTCCGGGGAAGTACTACCACCATACCTATTTCTGCCGCAAAGCAGTAGTGCTCGCATTGCTGTGTTCCGGTGAAATTTCAGGCACATGAGACTTTACGTTTCGTATTCGTTTGACGTGACCTATGAGGTAATGCACTGCTCATAGGCAGAGGTTACCGCTTAACATCAGGTGGGCCATCTGCTTGTTGCGCATTAAAGTAGTAAATAAAAAAATAAAAAAACTTGTTATACCTGCATACGTGTAGCTATACCGATGTACCAGCTCGTTCTGAGAATACCTACCTATCCAGGAATAGGTGAGCTAACCCGAAGAGGATGGATCTAACCATTTAAGGTGGTTGCTTTTTCATACAAACGTATTTGCACAAATATGGGCGAACAGAGTATAATTTTACGCTGAAATGACTGTTATTGGCTTTTATATTGGTCATTATTTGCGGCAAATCATATTTGGTTGAAGAAAACAGTGGATTAATATCGAAAATAACATCGAATATTTAGTCCATACAAGTAATTTCGATGTTATTTTCGCTATTATTCCACTGTTTTCTTCAACCAAATATGATTTGCCGCAAATAATGACCAATATAAAAGCCAACGACAGTAATTCCAGTGTAAAATTATACTCTGTTCGCCCATATTTGTGCAAATACGTTTGTATGAAAAAGCAACCACCTTAAGTTAAGTACAACAACAGATGCTCTACATACTTCTTCTATGTACTTCTACTCGTACCTAATGGAACAGCGGGCTTATCGAACGTGTGATGCTCATTTGCATTTAAAACTACTTAGCTATAAATAATGGCCCATTAGATCGATTATTTCTAAGATTAAGTCGGTTTTAGCTAGACAAAACATTCACGTGAAATAAATTTATTTTTAACTACCGTAAACTTCCTGTAACCCTGGTCCAAAACGTTTTACTTTTAGTTTATTATTTCTCAAGTGTAAACCAAACTTTATGGATAACACCAAAATTTTTGTTTCAGCGGTGCTCGAACCCGCAACCTCGCCTGTGATCATAGTTCATAGTTCATAGTAATTTATTTGTCAGAATGTAGGTACATGATGTAGATGTCAAACAATCACAATAATATAATAACAGATCCGTTACATTCTTATATAAGGCATGCAAATATATGTCGTAACAGGTAAATATTTAAAAGTATACTAAAAACTAAACATTGCTCAAGACGTCAGTTAAAACCTCCGTCACTGTGTAATAACGTTTCTCAAGCAGAAGTGCCTTTAGCTTATTTTTAAAACGTATAGTGTCATTCTCTTGTATGCTCTCTGATCGGCGATGCCTTTACGAATTCGGCCATAGAACGAGCTATGACGCTGAAGACGAAATTTGTGGGCACTATCAACTCAGCTATAGCGCCGATGGGAGCCATCTACAGGTGTTTCATGAGAAACCTTCTGTTCAAAGTTCAATTCAAGTTATACTTTTGTTCTCAATATCCATGACGACGGGGTGTTATAAGTTTGACGTGTCTCTGTGTGTGTGTGTGTGTGTCTGTCTGTGGCAACGTAGCTCCCGAACGGATGAACCGATTTTGATTTTGTTTTTCTTGTTTGAAAGGTGAGTAGGAGTGAGTAGGGAGTGTTCTTAGCTATGTTTGATCAAAATCGGTTGAGCCGTTTCATTGCGTTGAGGGTTTTTTTAAATTAAAATTAATTACCTGCTCGTCAAATTTACAAAAGTAAGTAAGTAAGTAAATATTTATTGCCAAGAAAAAAGTTTACAGAGTGACTTAAGTTAGGTACTTACAGGTACACAATGATATCCTTAGTCCTAAAGATTAATAGTAAGACCCAAACTAGGCGTGAATGCCTGTATCTTGGGCCTCAGTGATAGTTATGTCGTAGTAAAGATCCATCTAGCAGCAATACAAAACTATATGCTTTGTCCAGCAGTGGACTTAAGCTCGAGGAGGAAACCTGTGTCGATTAGTTTGGCGCTACTGATAATCGAACTTTACACTAAACAGTACACACTAACAATAACAGCAACACTTTTTTAGTAGTAGTAGAGCTTTTTTGTGAAAGAGTTCGTCCGGGGAAGTACTACCACCATACCTATTTCTGCCGCAAAGCAGTGGTGCTCGCATTGCTGTGTTCCGGTTTGAAGGGTAAGGGTGCCGGTGAAATTACAGGCACATGGGTCTTTTCATCTTTATGTCTCAGGGTGGCAGGCGCAGTGCAATGCCACATAGGGTGCGTCCTAGGTGAACGTGTCCTATGATGTAATTCACTGTTCATAGGCAGAGGTTACCGCTTAACATCAGGTGGGCCAACTGCTTGTTCCGTTATTCAGTACTATAAAAAAAACACAAGTAACGCATGGTATATATGCTATATACCTCGCCAGGTATGCCACTCCGAGATCCGATATACCACAGATATGGCGTATGGCCTTGGTTAGCACGCCAACCAAGGTAGGTGCCACCTTACGGTGAACGAGCTGTAGCTTTAGTTGTTTAGGTACAAATTCTTTGCTTTAGCTATTGTTCTGAGATTGAGACAGCTCATCTCTGTGCTACCATTGCAGCAGAATGTAATTGTATATATCATAGGCTAGTCATATCGTACAAAAAAAAACGCTGAAATTGCAATAATTGCGGTAAACTGGCTTTTTTGGTATATTGTTTGGGTCCACCTAGATAGTATTTATCCAGATTTGCAGCATTCTAAAATGTAAACGCAATGAGTTATTGCACAAAAAAACGAAAAAAAAAAATGCGGTTTTTCAGCTATAACTTTGCTGAAAAAGAAATAGATAAATACTATATAGGTGGAAATGAAATTGCATGAAATTACAGGCACATGAGACTTTTCATCCTTATGTCTCAGGGTGGCGGGCGCAGTGCAATGCGACATAGGGCGCGTCCTAGGTGGACGTGACCTATGAGGTAATGCACTGTTCATAGGCAGAGGTTACCGCTTAACATCAGGTGGGCCATCGGCTTGTTCCGTCATTCAGTAGTATAAAAAAAAAAAAAAAAAAAAAAAAAAAGGTGGGCCCAAACATCATACCAAAGAAGCAAGTTAATACCGCAATTAATGCAATTTCGAATGTAACAATTATGACTGGCCTATCAGTGTGTATTAGGTATTAGGTTTAATCTATGATCTAACTCCCCGACTCCCATAAAATCACAAAGTTTGTACTAAAAATATAGGTACTTTCTATCAACTTGATTGATTCATTTGATTAGAAAAAATAAAACAATATTTTTTGTCCGTTATCGTTGCATGAACAACGTGGCATCAACTGCCGTGCAGTGGTACTCTGGGAGTGGCAGACCTTGTTTTATAGGCTCATGGCATAACCCCATGGACTTGTATACTAAGTCCATGCATAACCCACAGAATAAGGACTAAAGCATCCAGTAGGTACTTATTATTACTTTTCTTGGTTCATCACGCTTTCCTACAATGTAATGTAATGTAATATTATTATACGTAGTACTTATTAATTCTATGGTAGGTATAACCACAGTGGTATAATATTCTCATGACTTCACACCATTAAGGCCTGCAATGCTCTAAGCTTCACACCATGGCTTCATGGCTTCACACATCGCATTGAGCAGCCAGCATCAAAGAAAATTTACATAATTCAAATAAAGAAGTATTTTTTTATTTGACAGCTCGACTGACAACACTTATTTCGTTGGTAACAGTAAACATTTTGACAGCAAAAAACTAAGCATTTTAAATTAGAAAGTGTATTTTCCTTAATGGAGACATTAAATAGTATCACCACAACATTCAAGAATGTAAGGAGCTTTATGAAGAACAGGAACTCATCGGAACGTCTGCAAAGCCTGAAGAAGGATATCCAGACTCTAAGCACTGAGCTCGTTGTGTTTGGTAAGGAAAACCATGACCAGTTTGTCAGGTCTCTCGCTATGGAGGGGTATCTGGCCCTCCTCTCGGCTAAGCTTCTACCCGTGTCCCTAATAGAGAAGAGAAATATATTACAAGTAGCCTATGACAAGCTGAAACAATTCGCTCTCCGAGCTGAATGCCTATTCATACTACTGAGAATTCAGAACCTTCTCTGCTACTACCTCATCCAACTGGAACAGATCACTGTTGCCAAAGACATCCTCGAAAACATGGAAGATCTCTACGACAAGATCAGCAACTCAGAACCTGATAAATTTCTAGACGCGGAAGATCTGTTCACTGCCGAGCCTATTGCGAACATCAAGAGAGTCAACCCGGAAAAGATAGATAAAGTGATAACGAACAACGTACAGATGCAAGCATTCCTGTACAACAAGCTAAACATCCAGGATAAGTACACCCTTTACAACCACACGGCTTTGCGCAGGCAGTTGGAAATGAAGGAGGGGACGCCGCAAGACTGGGCTCTGCGGGCGGCCAGGCTCGGCAACTACTTCACCTATCTGAACCAGATGGGCAACGCACGCCATCATCTCTGCTCCGCTTACCACGTACTGCGGAATTGCCACGACAACTGTAAGCTCTTTCCCGAAGAATTCGTCTTGCAGAAGGCTGATTTCGAAATACATTTCTTGGAACTGAGTCACCACTGGGTCAAGTACGGGCTGACTCTCTTCAAGTTGTCTAAAAAGAAGATATTGAACCGGTACTTCGCAAGCCCGAGGTCTAAGCCCGACCTTTGGAGGACCGTTGACATGCCGGAGGAGACCGTCAACGATAACGACAACTACGAAGAAGAAAACATGAAGGATATGTGTTCGGAGAAGACCGGGAAAGGGGATTGCACTCCTGAAAAGTTGTTCACATTTCCATCTTTGGTTCTGAAGGATATGGAGAGTAGAGTTCCTTTGCAGATAGTATCAAGTGTGGAGGAAGCTAGGAAGCTCTTCGCCTTTACGCACAAGTGGCTGATGAGGGCAAAGCATTACTACGACTTTGAGCACCATTCCGCTCAATACATATCATGTTCTCTTCAGCTGGCAGAAATTTATGAACATCTTGCATTTTTCGAGCGGAACATTGACAACCAGTACAGCATTCAGAAGCGCCGCGCAGACGTGCTGGAGACCCTCAACTCCTTACTGAAGACGTGCGACAACGTGATGTCCGTCCAGATCGACGTGATCCGAGAGCTGTCCCAGGTTCAGTTGGAACTGATGGCACTAAACCTTCAGAAATTGTGGCGTGAAGAGTCGCAGACAAATATATTTCACTATGACGCCGATGCGGAGTCGATCATCAACTCCTTGGATTCGGAGTCAAATAAGACTTTGACTGAGAAGACGTTGAACGCGTCGTGTAAGAACATGTTCTTGCGGAAGATGGAGGCTGCGACGTCCATCAACGGCAAACTATTCAGACTAAGCGGTCAGCTGGTGGCAAGTACCCCCTCGCAACTTAGCTTCGGGACCGACCTTTCCAAGAACTAGACTGCTTTTGGTTTGCATTATTTTTTTGTGACAATGTAATCCAATTATTTTCTTTTAATATTTTCTAACTTTGTACCTGATTTTTACAGAAAAATGGAAAACTTAACTTGGACTAATTAGAAATAAAAATTGGTCAAGGAACTAATTACAAACTATTATAAGTACACATACCACATGCATAACACATGTTTTATTTAAACACGATAATAACTAATCTGCGAGAATAGAGCTAGTTGCCTGGGGCTTTTAAATAGCTTTCTTACAAAACAAAGCACTGACAGGTAGGTATAGGTACCTAAGTGGCACCTACTTTTAGATATGCAATCTGAAATTTTATCATCATACGGCGAGAAATGCCAGACAAAAGGCATGGTCAACATTAAATTAATTCACTAGTGTCCTACCGCGGCTTTGTTCGCGTTTTAATGCAATCTAGTCAAAAAGTACTGAACAAACGAGGCGGTGGTAAATGCAGATGGCAGCTTTGTGCAACCACGAACCAATACCCAGCATTACTAAGTGACTACTTACCTACAACGATATTTGAAAAAAATATTTTAAAAAAAAACCTAGTAGTTTTGTCATTTTAGGGCCAAGCGATTAATAACACTATGCAAATGCATTATTTGCAGTTTCGTTCATTGCAATATTTATAACAGCACCATAATTATCTCTAACTACGTAGGTACCTACCTATATTAACTTGTAGCAATTCCAAATTAGTTACAGTCAATGTCGCTAGGCAGCACTGTTACAAAATATAGAAAAGCACCATCTCTACAGAAGAAATTAAACTTCGTGAAGCATGTTTACCAACAGTATCGCTAGATGGCACTATGTAACTTTTCAGAACATTGCCATCTCGCGAAAAGTTATTGAACTTCGTTATGCAATAATTCCAAATTAAGCTCTATTTACGAGGACATAATAAAATTATACTTGAAAATGATGAAATGCACTAGCCGTGCGACGTGTATGAAGATTGCAAAGCAGATTGAAGTTTTTTATTGTAGGTAAAACATATTATTAAAAACAAGTTTGATACAGAATGTTTAAGTGAACCCGCGGGCTGAACGGAAAGTGGGCTCAGTTGACCATGTCGGCATGAAATTCGTGTAAAACTGGATGAATTGTCGTTTAATGTTGTTTTTTTAAAATAAAACTGATATCTACGCCTCGATCACCTTTCCATAAGCAGTCCGTGGCAATTTTGTAGCCAGAGGAGTTTTCCAAGCGTCTTGGCAGTTTAGTTCTTTCATCGTCAAGAGATGGCACTTGCGTTGCTGGTATTAACCTACTTTTAAAATTTTGTCATTGCAGTGGAGAACCTCGTTCAGCCAACGTACCTAAATAGTTTAAAAAATACAAAATACTGTAAAATTACGTAATAATTAATATCTTTGTGATAGTTACATATTTTGAAAAATTTACTGTTACCAAAAATGTCGCCAACGCCATCTAGCGAGAGATAAATAATGCTAAAATGACACTAGGAAAACTCCTCATTGAGGTCATACCTACTGCGTTTCACAACATTGAGCTTATGTACTACCACAGAGTAAGGAATAATACTAACGTACAACAGAGAGACAATCTTAGTACTACGATCGTTGCCACGATAAGTCGCGCAAGAGCAGCGCCCGTGGCGCGCGCTCGGTACTAACGTACTAATATGCATTCTTACTTGTTTTCTTAACAGCGTACTAGATGGCGCTTCTCTCTTGCCTTCTTTACAGCGCACTAGATGATACTTGAGAAATCAAGCGTATTTCATCACATCATATCATAGAGTAACACGTTAGTATTCTTACTACTCTGTGGAGTAACTATCGAAATATTATCGTATAATTTTATTCTTTTTTTATGGATACGAAACATGGTTTTATTTCAACGCCATCTATGTGTTTCTTGACCAAACTTAGAACCTTAGAACCCAATCAAAATGTTTCGGTTAGAAATTGCTAGATGTCAGTAAAAACATTGAAAAAAAAACTATTTTATAACGATTTTTGTTATTTTATTAGTTAAAATCACATAAAAAGTCTTCTAGAGGTACTATTTACGCAATGCCGTCAAAAAAAGTTAAAAAATAATCTAATTAATGTGTTCAATATTCCTAGCGATACCAGTACTGCCATCTATCGATATTTTGTGTGAACTAATTCTAAAATGTATGGAATTAACCAGACCTGGTACTACCTGTATATATTCAGTGGTCACGGGGGTCATGACCTAGTCATGACTTCTTCTGCGACCGCGCCTGATCGTAGTACCTATCTACTTCTTAACCTACGTGGGTATGAACGTCCATCTAGAATGTGTAGGAAGTAGGTCTGGGTAGGTACAGTACGAACGTACCTACCGACTACACTACCTAACCTACGCGTGGACGAACATCCATCTACAATAAGCAGTAAGTAGGTACAGCGGGTACCTACGTAGGTACCTACCTTACCTAACCTAACCTACGCGTGGACGAACATCCATCTACAATGTGCATTAAGTAGGTACAGCGGGTACCTACGTAGGTACCTACCTTACCTAACCTAACCTACGCGTGGACGAACATCCATCTACAATGTGCAGTAAGTAGGTACAGCGGGTACCTACGTAGGTACCTACCTTACCTAACCTAACCTACGCGTGGACGAACATCCATCTACAACGTGCAGTAAGTAGGTACAGCGGGTACCTACGTAGGTACCTACCTTACCTAACCTAACCTACGCGTGGACGAACATCCATCTACAATGTGCAGTAAGTAGGTACAGTAGGTACTTACCTACCTTCTATCTAATTGCCAACGCGCGGACGAACACTCATCTAAAATGTGTAGGTACCTAGTAATTAGGTACCGGGTAGGTACAGTTGGTACGTAGGTGCCTACCTTTCCTAACCTAACCTACGCGTGGAACATCCATCAAGAATGTGTAGTAGGTACTCGTTAGTAGGGACAGTGAGTACTTACATTTATACTATTATTTATTCTGTGCTACTACCTAACCTAACTGGGCAGGTCATCTTTCTAGATTGGAAAATGAAAGGTGGACTAAGAGGGTAACAGAGTGGACCCCATTAGAAGGCAAGATAAAACAAGGAAGGCAGAAAAAAAAATGGAGAGACATCTTCGTACAACGATGCGGACCGGACTGGATGAGGAAGGCGCGAGAAAGAGACGTGTGGAGAGTGGAGACTCTTAGGGGAGGCCTACGCCACTGAGGCGACTACTACGGATAGCTAATACATTATAAACTATTGAGAGAAAAATAGGAATAAATATAAACACAAGAGAAGGAAGTGTATACGTCATGTTAGCTAGATAGATGTAGTTTGTTTATTATAGTTAGTTTATTTAGTTTCATGTAGTTCAAGTAGTAGAAATAAAGGCTTTTTTATTTATTTATTTTATTTACTACCTAACCTACGCCCGGACGAACAAAGTCGAAAGCGGGTCAGCTATTCATAAAATATTCATAAAATCTAAGCTTAATCTATAAAGGTACTTAACCCACGTAGGTACTTGTTAAAAAAAACACCCGAGTAAAAACACCAGACTCGTGTTTCTGGGACTTAATATCTCCTTCCTCAAGGAGTATACGCGCGCTTCCCGGCGAAAAAAATAACATCTGAAAATATGACTATCTAAAAGTCTGCCCATTTGAAAACCTAACTATTTAAAAATCTGACCTTTAGCACAGAATAAATAATAGTACCTATAGGAAACGAACGGTCGTCTTTTACCGGATTTCAGAGACTGTGCAATGGAACTGCACAAATTATAATCTTCGTTCTACCACCAAACGAGGATGGCATCGGCGAAAAGACACCATTTTACAGTCGAAATTACAAATATTCGCACAAAGCACTTTGCTTCAATATTTATTGTGCGTACCGCCACAGATAATATAATACTGGTACCGCGAAGAAACTCTCTACCCGAGTTACTGTCTTCTGAGAAATGCAACCTAGGAGTTTTGAAATCCAAAGTAAAAAGCGCCTTTATTGATAATAGTGCTTCACCGCAGACCACAGCGTTGATTATTATGAGACAAACTTCAGTCAAATATTAGTCTGCAGAGATAGCAATCGCGAACAAAGTCGCGGGTTCAGCTAGTATATAAATAAAAATTACACATTTGAAATTAACAATATATTGTATTGTTAAAATATAAAATATGTTATAACAAAGTTTACAATATATATACTAGGAATGTAACTGGAAGCATACCTACTTATTATAATAGAATAGTTTTAGAAAATAGTCATAAAATGCAAACAAATATGGATTATTCAGGAATGTTAATTCAATCACATAAAATATTAATTAAGTAAGTACACCACAAAATCTAAATAAAAAACAAAGTGATCCTTTCATTTGTACTCATATGTTCATTTGTGAACTTTAACACAACTTTGAAACAAATTATTAAATTAACTCAAAATTAAGTGTCAGGGCGCGTTCACATAGAACGTCCGTTTTACAGGTCCGTTTAAACGTATATAATATTATTAGCGTATGTAGTTGTCAATTGTTCTCGATTACTGGATCCGTAATACTCTATTCTGTGTGAACTTGCTCATACAACTACATACGCTAATACCATATACGTTTAAACGGACCTGTGAAACGGATGTTCTATGTGAACGCGCCGTCAGTCAAGTAAACCACAAAATCAAAATAATAAACAAAGTGATCCTTTCATTTGTAACAAAATTTAACACAACTTTGAAACAAATTATTAAATTAACTCCAAATGAACAGTGTCAGTCAAGTACACCACAAAATCTATATAAAAAAACAAAGTGATCCTTTCATTTGTTACAAACTTTAACACAACTTTGAAACAAATTATTAAATTAACTCCAAATGAACAGTGTCAGTCAAGTACACCACAAAATCTAAATAAAAAACAAAGTGATCCTTTCATTTGTTACAAACTTTAACACAACTTTGAAACAAATTATTAAATTAACTCCAAATGAACAGTGTCAGTCAAGTACACCACAAAATCTAAATAAAAAACAAAGTGATCCTTTCATTTGTTACAAACTTTAACACAATTTTGAAACAAATTATGAAATGAACTCCAAATGAACAGTGTCAGTCAAGTACACCACAAAATCTAAATAAAAAACAAAGTCATCTTTTCATTTACAAACTTCAACACAACTTTGAAACAAATTATTACATTAACTCCAAATGAACAGTGTCAGTCAAGTACACCACAAAATCTAAATAAAAAACAAAGTGATCCTTTCATTTGTTACAAACTTTAACACAACTTTGAAACAAATTATTAAATTAACTCCAAATAAACAGTGTCAGTCAAGTACACCACAAAATCTAAATAAAAAACAAAGTGATCCTTTCATTTGTTACAAACTTTAACACAACTTTGAAAGAAATTATTAAATTAACTCCAAATGAACAATGTCAGTCTTCCGTGAACGTGTTACTTATTATTGAATTTTATATTTTGCAACTTTGTTTGTTGGAACTGAACTTAACTTTACAAAGACTAGATAATATAATAAGAACGCGTCATAAGATGTTATAATAAATTATTCAAATATGTTGTTATTTGATTACAGGTATTACAGAACGATTTAGTCCAGTCATTAAACGGTTAGACCCCAATAATTCCTCAATAAAACAACATTAATTCCTCCGTCTGTGTTTTTGCACAGTGCTAGAGTACCTTAGCTGGAAGGGGAATTTCAAGGAATCCAACAAAAAAGCTATGCAAGTTGGGTAAAATATGTATTAAAAAATGTTTCAGGTCCCTCTTTTTTCAAACATGTGCGGAACCCTAAAATTCACTGTGTATAAAATGTTTATCTTACCAAGTAGATTCATCTACCGTTTGAGTTTTTTTAAAGTAGTTATTCAATTTTAAGACTGTGTTGTTTTGAAAATTGAATATCTGCAAATTTTCGGAACCAGCGTCAATTTCTTCAGGACAATTTCAAATAGGTATGTCTTAGTTGTTTTTAATTGTTCAAAAAAAACCGTAGATGAATCTACTTGGTAAGATAAACATTTTCTATACAGATAATTTTAGGATCTGTACCTGTTTTTTTATACTAACAAGGTATGAAACAAGCATTCGGCCCACCTGTTGGTAAGCGGTTACCGTAGCCTAAGGCTGTGTTTCCATTGACGCGGAGCTGGGCGGAGCGGAGCTTAGCGGTGCATGAATTGACCAATCACTATGGCGAGCGAGCAGCCAGCAGAGATTTCGAGCATAGTGATTGGTCAATTCATGCACCGCTAAGCTCCGCTCCGCCCAGCTCCGCGTCAATGGAAACGCAGCCTAATGGACGCCTGCAATACCAGTGGCATTACACGCGGGTTGCCGACCCTTTAAAAAATTGCAAACACCCCTTTTGAAGAACCCCATACCGTAGTGTGGGTTTTTTTTAGCAGTGAACGGGCAAACTTGTTGATTTCTAAACATGTGTACCGAAGTAGGGATTAATACATTTTTCAATACCTATTTTACCAATCTTCCATACAGTCTTTATTGTTGGATCTTTGACATTCCTCTTTAAGGTAGGGTACTCTACCACTGCGCAAAAAATCAGAGGCAGAGGAATTAATGGATGGTTTTCTAAGCTTTTTCTTTTTCTTTTTTCTTATGGACTTATAATGCAGTTGACCGTCTGAGGTTACTTTATTTTTTATACTACTGAATGACAGAACAAGCAGATGGCCCACCTGATGTTAAGCGGTAACCTCTGCCTATGAACAGTGCATTACCTCATAGGTCACGTCCACCTAGGACGCAACCTGTGTGGCATTGCACTGCGCCCGCCACCCTGAGACATAAAGATGAAGTCTCATGTGCCTGTAATTTCACCGGCACCCTTACCCTTCAAACCGGAACACAGCAATGCGAGCACTACTGATTTGCGGCAGAAATAGGTATGGTGGTAGAACTTCCCCGGACGAACTCTTTCACAAAAAAGCTCTACCTACTACTAACCTCCTCCTCCTACTACTATTGCTTTACCGGGCTTTTGGTGAGCGCAGATGGCAAACCTGAAGTTAGGTTGGGGCAACGAGCACAAGGGCACCACTTAGGTACGGACCTCAGCTTGGGCTGTTGCCAGGTTGGGGAGGTTCGGACAGAACGCTTGGAACATGCTTTTACCGGTTTAGGCCAGTGGGGTAATTGCGCAATTCCATTGAACTCCATTGAACATCGGTAAAACTTCAAATTTGACATTTATAGCCCAGTCTGGACACTTTTCTGTAAGTTTCGTATTGTGTAACTACTCGACAGCGGCAAATTTGTGACGCCCCACTATGAGCCAGTTTCAAGCTTTCAAGCCCAGTGATTAGTGTCATTCGTACCAAAACCAAAGCTCAGTCTGACGTCACTGGACATCGAAAAAATCCTTCGACAATTCCTCGAGATGGAGTAGTCTGGCATGAACACTGGTGTTCTATTTGAGTACTCTGACAGTAGGTTTGGAATTACGCAATAAAGGAGCTGGTCGGTGCAAAGGTGGAGTGTTCTCTCTGTCTTGACTGGATGACGTCACTACCACATTATCGGGGCATCGGGACCACCAAGATAGTGTCTTGGTCTACGGAGGGACTGGTTCTCTAAGCGCTTTATTGACTGGACTAATTTATGAGTTCTATTTATCAAACAGTCATGAGGTAGGTACGTTCGAGATACCTATACAATTGGCAAGTACGAATATGAGCTTAACGGTAAAGGATTCTCGAGGTCTTAGTTCGATGGGAACTTCTCTCTCTTTCGACGCATTGATAAATTATTATTTCGAATGGTTTCTATAGGGTTTCTTATAAGGTCGTATACGCTAAAAGCTTTTTTTTCCTTTAAATTAAAAAAGACGATTAATTTAAAAAAATCCATCTACAATATTGAAGTATGTGTTTGGATGAATCAACCTGGAAAATTTTGAGTATTAAATCGGTCTTGTTTTCTTGTAAAATGCAAATCTCAGTTTTATAAGAGGTGCCTTTGATATTTTTTTCTCTGCTATAAAAGTTAACTATTCGTGAAATGCTACTACAATAAAAAGACAGTGATTTGAAGAATCAGGTCACCTCATATCACTTTCTATGTTTTTTGATTGCTGTGAAGAATCTAGATCTCTGCCACCAAAATTTCCAATGCGTCATCTTAAGTATAAATGCAAAAAAACGTTTACTAAACAAAACTATTACTAACAAATTGTCGGTTGTGTTTTCGGTTTGTGAAGTTGGCTACCCCGTATGTAGCTTAATTTGTTTTTTTTTATTTATGCAATCTGTGGGAGTGATTTCGTGAAAGACGGAAGTGTTTTTTTTTTTATACTTCTGGAATGGCGGAGAAATTAGATGACCAACCTGATGTTAAGCGGTAACCTTTGCCTATGAACAGTGCATTACCTCATAGGTCACGTCCACCTAGGACGCGCCCTATGTGGCATTGCACTGCGCCCGCCACCCTGAGACATAAAGATGAAAAGTCTCATGTGCCTGTAATTTCACCGGCACCCTTACCCTTCAAACCGGAACACAGCAATGCGAGCATTACTGCGTTGCGGCAGAAATATAAATGACAGGAAGCGCGCATTTTTCCGAGATGTTGGTACTATCAGCCATGTTGCTTATTACCAAGGAGGTGAGAAGTCAGATGTAACACATCATACGAGTATGTGACTAATCTATAAGGCTCGCTTTTTCCCGACACGTAGAATGACTTCAGACAGTATTTCAAAGGTATGAGAAAATCCGCTAGTTGTTTTAAGTAAATGGTACAAAATGTAGTCAACGTTCACGAATCATAATAAACTAGACATCCACACATACATTTTCATAAAACTTATTATAGTACATTATGCTACAAGTGTGTAACGTAAATTACCGCTGAGGCGCCATTAAGACCCGAGGACGGTAATCATCAACACACACGTGTATCACACGACGTTTTTCAACACACTTGTGAAGAACGTAATAATAAAACAGAAATACACACTCTGTGTAAATGTTCAACTGTCTCTGTAACTCACTAGTGAATAATAGCAATGAAAAAGTCACAGTTTGATTACAGGTGTAAAACAGAAATACACACTCTTTGTAAATGTTCAACTGTCTCTATAACTCACTAGTGAATAATAGCAATGAAAAAGTCACTGTTTAATTACAGATGTCATTATGTGCCTAATTGCGGTGAAATTAGAGCCACTTTATGAGCAAGTGTGTTGAAAAATATTTTACCTAACACATTGAATAACAAGCTTAAAATAAATTCAACAGTGATCAACAAAATTAAATTATATACTTATTAACTAGATGACCCGCAAGCGACTTCGTCCGCGCGTAGTCAGATATTTTTAACATCAATAGCCACGCCGTGAAACGACCTTTGAAACGACACCACACTCAAGTTGAAGTCCAGGGTGGCCTTTTTGAAGGATACTAGCGACTCTAAAAAAGATTTATATTAACATCGAGTAGGTAAACGCTTTTACTTAATTGAATTTCACCGATGAGAGATTTTTTTTAAAGGAATTTTTCATTGTTTATTTATGTGAATGATCAAAAGTGGGCCGAAGCGACATCCAAAAATTATCATTGTCGTTTGGGCTCTATTTTGTATACATTTGCGCATTATATGTTAAACTCCATATTATGTCTCATCGGTTTCACAGTGTAAGAATATCGAGGTAACGCGTTACTTTACTACTAATTATACTAACAATAATGCATTTTTATTTAATATACATAACACTATTGTAACCTACTCTAACAGCCAGTGGGAACTGAGGACCGACTTCTATGTTATCACTGGGCGAGCGTTTGGTGCAGTCCTACCGAACTAATGAAAAATATTTTTTTACTAATTAAAAACTTTTATTATGATATTTTTAGTTTCGTTTAGGATTGATTTAATTTTAAGCCCCCTCTACACGACAGCCCATCACGATGGCCATCACGATGGCACGTAATGGCCGTCATTCACACGACGGCTGTGTTCATTTGTTATATTAAAAAAAAAAAAAAAAAAAAAAAAAAAAAAATGGTGTTACTGAGCCCATCAATCAGCGCCCTCAGGAGGTTGGTTGGCATATGTGAACGGTATGCGGTGGCCCATGGCCTCAGGTATAATTCCACCAAGAGCGAAATGCTAGTTTTTAAGGCGGGAGCAAAATATTATTCTAATGTACCTTCAGTGTCATTGAGTGGCACTGTTCTCAAAATGGTCTCGCATTTTAAATACCTGGGGCATTGGGTCACTGAGAGTCTCAAGGACGACTTGGACATTGAGAGGGAGCGAAGGGCGTTGGCAGTGAGAAGTAATATGTTGATCCGTAGGTTTGCAAAGTGCACGAAAAGTGTAAAGATCACCTTGTTTAGGGCTTACTGCCAATCTTTTTATACTAGCAGCCTATGGATCAACTTTACTCAAACAGCATACAACGCCCTTCGCATTCAGTATAACAATGCGTTCAGGATGCTGTTGGGGCTGCCGCGTTTCTGTAGCGCATCAGGTATGTTCGCAGAGGCACACCCTGACGGCTTCCACGCCATCATGCGTAAGAGAGTGGCCTCCCTGATGTGGCGGGTGCGCGGCAGTGCCAACAGCTTCCTGAGCACAGTGGCCGAGCGGGTAGATGGTCCGATTCTCAGTCACTGGACAAAAACGCATGTGCTGCCATGCCACTCAATGCGGTGTGCCAAATAATTTTAATTTAATTTTAATTTTAATAATTTAATTTTAATTTTGATTTAATTTAATAATTATATTTTTTTAATTTTAGAAATACTATGTGATAATGTCTACTAACAACTCTTTACTAACATAATATGGTGTGAAACCGAAATAAATGATATAATAATATATTGCCCATCGCGAAGATGGACGTTGAGTTAGTCGAAGTTGCCGCTACAGTGTAATATTTACCAAAAAAAAGTGAAAGGAAAACAGTAAGCATATAATACATTATATATAACACCCAACCGACTACATATACCTGATCCCACACTAGGATCCTTGTGTCTTGGGTTTCAGGAACTAAGAGTACCATGGTATACCATAGCACCCAGATCCGGAACATGTTTAGTCGATGTTTTGGTAAGTGTTGGGGGTTATATGTTTTTGTGCGCATAGAAAACAGACAGCACGGCCATTGCATGCTATTTTAGGCCATCGTGGACGCAACTGCGTCGTCTACACGATGGACCAGTGTGATGGGCCATCGCAATGGGCATCGACTGTAGGGGCTTTAAAGATATACTTTTACGAATATAACTGATGTCTTTATAGCTGGCCCGGAGGGACATTCCGATCTTAATCGTTACCTTATTTTACTAGTGCATTATCATCATTTAGGTACTCATCATCCGTACATTATTAGGTATTAAATATAAGCAAAAATACACTCACAAAGTTCATTTCTTGACAACTTGGTCTGGTCTCTATCTTAACGTATTGAAGTAGCCGGTGACGAAGTGAAAGTAAGCCTTATCTACGTTCAATAAGGGTGATATTATTCTCTAACATACGTAGGTATGTATGAGAGCATCTCCTAACTGCTCAGACGTATACTGACCAATACATATTGAATAGTAGCAGAGCTTTTTGTGAAAGAGTTCGTTTTGGGAACTCTTTCACAAAAAATCTGACGAACTTAACTAATTTGTATATGTGCCAGCGGGACTCGAACCCCCATCTTAGCCTCTAATCGGCGATACATTGAACCTTAGATCATTTGTAACTGGAGTTGTCAAGCGAACGCATACGCCTCTGCCACGGTACATGACCGGTCGTTCGTGCCAGTCGCTATGCCTCACTAAAGTACATAGTTTGTGGTAGGAGACAAAATATTATGCATTAATGAGAACAAATAATAGAATATAAAAACGTATTTTTAAATTAAAACTAATTATGTAAATACAACAATAACGTTGTTTTCTGGTGTACAATAAATTGTTAATCTATCTCATAGACCATATCTAAAGATAGACACCGCAAAAACATAAATTTGTATAAAACCAAACGTGCCACTTTATTTTGTAACTACTATGCGTACTAATATTTATTCTGTGCTACGAAATATCTCCATTGGCACCGGTAGCTAACTTCGACGAATTTTTACAGTTCACTATGTCTCAATTAGGCGTTTTTCTATTAATATCCGACGTGCTATCGCGAAGACGGCCGAGAGCGAACTGATTTGAGGTTTGCTAAAAGGTGCAATGCACCTACTTCGGACAGACAAAGTTACACGCAAAGTGTACTTACAAAAAAGTGTTAATCTATCTATCTCATAGACCATATACCAAGAAAGACACCGCAAACACGTAAATTTGTATAAAACCAAGCGTGCCGCTTTATTTGTAATTATAGGTCTGTGATTTATCTTAATTTCGTTCATTTAGTATCATTCATTTTATCGGTCTCACTAGTTTTTGCGCTAGTGTGCGCAACTAAACAATGGTGTATTTTCAAGTCATTCGTTTTTTGTTTGCTTCTTTTGTGTTTGTGTAACAGCTTTTGTTTACGTGTGCGTACGACACGCCTCAACATTTGCATGAGTGTGCGTGAGTGTGTGCTTTTCGTGTTTACTAGAAAGATGTACTACATGGAAATAAGGCTATAAACAAACCGGATTCGATTAGACCAGTCTCATCGATGGCCGAAATAATTTAGATCTAGAAGCTGCGGTTGACAACTCCCGTTATAAATGCTCAAAGCCTTGCCTTCGGCCGTGGAACGAGCTAACAATGGCGACGAAAATAACCGTAATAGTACATTATGGTTCAAGTGTGTAATGTTGGTGATTACCGCTGAGGCGCCATTGAGACCCGAGCCGTTAGGTGAGGGTCTTAAGAGAGCCGAGGAGGTAATCATCAATACACACGTGTATCATACGACGTTTTTCAATACACTTGTGAAGAAAATAATAATAAAACAGAAATACACACTCTGTATAAATGTTCAACTGTCTCTATAACTTACTAGTGAATAATAGCAATGAAAAAGTCAGTTTGATTACAGGTGTCATTATGTGCCTAATTGCGGTGGAATTAGAGCCACTTTATGAGCAAGTATGTTGAAAAATAAATTATATAAATTGTGATTTATGTGTTAACTTATATAATAATTAAAAAAAACTTATACAATATAAGTAGACAGTTTAATATTTCTCATGCCCTTTTTTACCGAATTAACTATTATAACATAATAATATAATTGGTTGGACAAAAGATTCCAACCAAAAAGTTTATTATTTTTATTTTTTCGTTGCTTATGTGCTTTTTTTTTTCGATATAATCATTGCACTTGGGGATTGTACCAAACTCAAAATCGTCAAAGTCACAGTCCATGTTTAGTATAGAGTTCAAAACTAAACAGGAGGCCAATTCTCGTGCTTTAGAGATTACTTAAGTCGAATTCGACGTATGTCGAAAAAAAATGGCGAATGTCGAATAAAATCTTGATTTGCTATTCTCGAGTTGTCACAAATATACATAAGTCGACCAAAATCATTCGATTTGATGGTTATTGTGACATTTTCGTGACATTTTTTGTAGACATTCATGCTTCGATATTAGCTCTAATTTAGAGATAATCTCTACAATCCGAGAATTGCCCTCCTGACTCGAGTTAATATAATGCATCTTAGGAAGAGCGTATGCAACCGACGTTTCCTTTCACGCGAGCGTCACGCGTCAGTTCGTAAATATTTAAGTGACATCCAGGAACGGGTCACGTGATTGTAGATCTCGAACGGGTCAAATGACTGTT
Source organism: Operophtera brumata (assembly GCA_932527175.1). Classification (NCBI taxonomy): domain Eukaryota; kingdom Metazoa; phylum Arthropoda; class Insecta; order Lepidoptera; family Geometridae; genus Operophtera; species Operophtera brumata. The sequence goes on along the minus strand of OW052239.1, from coordinate 80,689,356 downwards.
AGGAACAGGTCACGTGATTGTAGATCTCAAACGGGTCACGTGACTGTTAGGAACGGGTCACGTGACAGTTGAACTAGAACGGGTCACGTGACTGTTAGGAACGGGTCATGTGACTGTTAGGAACGGGTCACGTGACAGCTAAGAACATTTTACGTGGCATTTCGGTTCGATCCACTTGACTATTAGGTGCGGTAGGGTAAACACAAATATCTAACTTTATCGAGCCGCTTGCGAAACTATTGTCAACATCAAATACCGGCCCAGTGGCTTGAAATCTCGGTAATTATTTTATATTTGACATTTCCTTCTTTTTTTTTCATTAATATATTTGTCAAGCGTCGCGTTAACGTCAGATAGTTTTGCTCGGTACCCTAACCACTAGTTTCTGACGTTATCGAATCGCTAGCGAGACGATAGTCAATGTCAAATATTAACCCATCAAGTTCTTCTTCTTCTTAGCTTAGGTAATGGCTTCTGTGCATTATTTGCAACAGTTTAGCCAAATTAAGATTTCTAGTTACCCCAATGTCTATTCTGATTGGCCTATATTTGACACTGACTATTGTTTCGCTAGCGATTCGATAATGTCAGAAACTTGTGGTATTGGTAACGACCACTGATCACACGACGAAGGGTCACGTGGCAGTTATGAACGAGTTACGTGACAGTTAGGAACGTGTCAGGTGACCGTTAGGAACGTGTCACGTGTCAGTTAGAAACGTGTCACGTAACAGTTAGAAACGTGTCAAGTGACAGTTATGAACGTGTTACGTGACAGTTATGAACGTGTCACGTGACAGTTATGAACGTGTCACGTGACAGTTATGAACGTGTCACGTGACAGTTAGGAACGGCTCAAGCGACTGTTATAAACGTGCCGAGCGACAGTTCAAAGGTCGCGCATGACTTCCTAGTTTATCAAGCTGGTTTAAGAGTACTTCCGTATTCAGTCCAGATGTTCGTGCGTATAATCGTCCAGTTGTAGGCTCTGCATCTACTTGCCGTCCCTTCGTTGCAACACCTACAAAAATAAAGTATTCAACCACACATCAACATTTTTCCCTACACTGTATAGCAGGGGTTCCCAAAGTGGGCGATAACGCCCCCTTGTGGGCGCCGCAGGCCCAAAGGGGGGCGGTAAGAGACCCATAAAAAAATGGGGGCGTTAAATCAGATACACTTTCGCATTTTAATAGTTATTAGTTTTTCTAGATAGGTAATTTTCGTAGATAATAGACCGCGGGCAATCATGGCTAAAACATCTATGCTTATTCTCCTGGAACGCGTCTAAGTCTGAACAATCGACAAGTTTGACAGAGGTGAATAAAGAAAATCCACCATCAAATTAGGAAGCATGCTTGTTCGCTGTCGCAGCGTTGTGAGGAAATCCTGGTCTGACTCGATTTCATCATACCATACCCTTTCAGGGGTTCCCAAAGTGGGCGATAACGCCCCCTTGTGGGCGCTGCAGGCCTAAAGAGGGCGGTAAGAGACCCAGAAAAAAACCGCGGGCAATCATGTTTTAACAAGTTTTTGGTAAATAACCCGATTTGTGCATGTTTAATCTCCGCTAGTATAGCTCACAATAATTAATTTAATTTGAAGTTATAGTGGTTTTTAAGTAGGTGAAAAAATGGGGGCGCTACAAAATATTTTATTCTCAAAGTGGGCAGTAGACAAAATACGTTTGGGAACCCCTGTTGTATAGCATACATATACATACACACATAGACACACGCCTTTTTCCCCGAAGGGGGGGGGGGGGGCACGCAGAGCCTCAATGGGCGTCTTTTCATAGTGGGTTGTACCATCGTGGAATATAGACGTGACAAGTGGTGAGCTCATCGCCGCCATTGCTTCCCACGACTGACTCTGCTAACGCTTTCCATAATAAGCTAGCAGCCAGGACAAATCTTATACCAACGAATCTTATCAACAATTCCGGGTAATCCCTTGGTCGGCCTTTACGACCAGTTCAATTCAGTTCAGTATTTATTTATAAGAAAAAACTCTTACACGTCAAATGGTTAAAGATAGATAGGGTTATATAGACCCATTTACAAATCAATATTACATGCTAAATTAAAATAAAACAATATTAGTATGAGCTACAACTACAATCATGGGATTGAAACTATCGTGGTTGGGAATCATATTAAAAGATAAACGGCTAATTACCACTATTATTCGTCACTTTGCGAACCGTCGTGGTCGCGACCGCGTTCGACGGTATTTGATACCGTCAAACGCGGTCGCGGGCGGTGCTCATGAATAATTTTATTAAATTAAAATTTCACCTAATAATTTAATTTTTCTTATAAATAATTTTTTATTAATTAATATCTAAAAAAAATTAATTTAATTTTTGTATAACCGCAACTGCTGGCACAAAATTTGTTATTAATTTTAATATTACTAAATCCTAATTTCTTAAATTTTTAATACTAATTACTACAATCTTAATTAATTATTATTAAAATAATTAAAAATTAACACTAAAATTTATATGTAAAATAAACTCAAGAGGCTTCTGAACTCAGTCTCGAAACGTCAGCAAAGTGACGAATAATAGTGGTAATTAGCCGTTTATCTTTTAATACAATCATGGGGTTTGAAATCTGCCATTTTTGAAAGAAACTTTGTCATTTTTATTTTATTACATTTTAATGTGTTTTTTCGAGTTATTTCGTGTAATTTTAGTGGCATTTTAACCGGTGTAACTTGGATGAATGGCACATGTGTGATGTAGTGAAATTTAAGTGTATTGCGAGTCTTTTCGAAATGGTGGATTTTTTCCTGTAAAAACTGAGTTTTTCTGCCACAATTTAAACTGGGTTAGGACTAGACGGAGACTCTTGACGACTTGACTATAAAACTATAATAATTATATCACTTGACATTGGCTGAATTGTTGCAAATAATGCACAGAAGCCATTACCTAAGCTAAGAAGAAGAACTACAATCATACAATTTATTCGTTTCGTTTCGTATGAGGTAGTGCTGGCCTCTGGTGTCAGAGTTTGTCAAGCCGCCCGAGGGCCTCTGACATGGCTTATCGACTGCTATTAATCAATAACAGCCGGGACCGACAGCTTAACGTGCCCTCCGAAGCACAGAGCGATGGAAATCCGCACATAACTTAGAAAAGTCATTGGTGCGGAGCCTAGGATCGAACCCGGTATCGTTGGATTCTGAGTTGCACTATTGAACCGTTAGGCTACCATACAATTTATAAATATGTGGTAGTACCTTTTGGTACTTACCATTGCTACAACATGCAAGTATTTAGTTTAGGGGGTGAAAGTTTTAAATAAATAAATATAATACCTCATGCAGCACCGCGGAGGAATCTGCGTCACTGTCCTCAGGGGGCCAGCTGTCCGGCGCCCAGGGCTCCAGTAGCGGCTCCACCAGTTCACCGCGGCGCTGAGGAATCCGCGACCCCCTGGAACGGAATACAGCATCATCATCATCATCCGGTAGACGACCACTGTTAGACGACACCTCTCCCACATAATAGACGCAAAGCAGTAGTCAATTAAAAAAGGACTTTATTTCAGACACACAGGATCCATAATTTGGTAAGTACACAAAAATACAGCACTTATGAAACATATTATTAATACCTACAGTAACACAGTTAAATTCTTATTCTAACAACCGGGCAAAATGCTCACGGTGCCGGCCACCTTCTTAATGATGAACACCTTGTGGACGATGCGGGCCGTGATGCCGAGCAGGCAGACCGCCAGACCGGCCACGTTAATTGGACTGAGCAGATCTCTGTTTGTATACACAGGGGCCAAACTCACCTGCTGGCTAGAGCGTCGAAGTCGTCATCGTGTATGGCCCTCACGGTGCCGGCCACCTTCTTAATGATGAACACCTTGTGGACGATGCGCGCCGTGATGCCGAGCAGGCAGACCGCCAGACCGGCCAAGTTAATTGGACTGAGCAGATCTCTGTTTGTATACACAGGGGCCAAACTCACCTGCTGGCTAGAGCGTCGAAGTCGTCATCGTGTATGGCCCTCACGGTGCCGGCCACCTTCTTAATGATGAACACCTTGTGGACGATGCGCGCCGTGATGCCGAGCAGGCAGACCGCCAGACCGGCCACGTTAATAGGACTGAGCAGATCTCTGTTTGTATACACAGGGGCCAAACTCACCTGCTGGCTAGAGCGTCGAAGTCGTCATCGTGTATAGCCCTCACGGTGCCGGCCACCTTCTTAATGATGAACACCTTATGGACGATGTGCGCCGTGATGCCGAGCAGGCAGACCGCCAGACCGGCCACGTTAATAGGACTGAGCAGATCTCTGTTTGTATACACAGGGGCCAAACTCACCTGCTGGCTAGAGCGTCGAAGTCGTCATCGTGTATAGCCCTCACGGTGCCGGCCATCTTCTTAATGATGAACACCTTGTGGACGATGTGTGCCGTGATGCCGAGCAGGCAGACCGCCAGACCGGCCACGTTAATAGGACTGAGCAGATCTCTGTTTGTATACACAGGGGCCAAACTCACCTGCTGGCTAGAGCGTCGATGTCGTCATCGTGTATAGCCCTCACGGTGCCGGCCACCTTCTTAATGATGAACACCTTGTGGACGATGCGCGCCGTGATGCCGAGCAGGCAGACCGCCAGACCGGCCACGTTAATTGGACTGAGCAGATCTCTGTTTGTATACACAGGGGCCAAACTCACCTGCTGGCTAGAGCGTCGAAGTCTTCATCGTGTATGGCCCTCACGGTGCCGGCCACCTTCTTAATGATGAACACCTTGTGGACGATGCGCGCCGTGATGCCGAGCAGGCAGACCGCCAGACCGGCCACGTTAATTGGACTGAGCAGATCTCTGTTTGTATACACAGGGGCCAAACTCACCTGCTGGCTAGAGCGTCGAAGTCTTCATCGTGTATGGCCCTCACGGTGCCGGCCACCTTCTTAATGATGAACACCTTGTGGACGATGCGCGCCGTGATGCCGAGCAGGCAGACCGCCAGACCGGCCACGTTAATCGGACTGAGCAGATCTCTGTTTGTATACACAGGGGCCAAACTCACCTGCTGGCTAGAGCGTCGAAGTCGTCATCGTGTATGGCCCTCACGGTGCCGGCCACCTTCTTAATGATGAACACCTTGTGGACGATGTGCGCCGTGATGCCGAGCAGGCAGACCGCCAGACCGGCCACGTTAATTGGACTGAGCAGATCACCGCTAACCTCCACCGCTAGGACTAGAATGCACATTTCCTGAAATTTTCAAAACGATAAGTTAGACGACCTCTGTGGCGCGGCGTACGAAAGGGGCCCGAGAACCTCGGTCTACCTCTCCATTGCTATGCCCTAAACACACAGGGTTCATGTGCGAGTCTACCTAAGTATATGTAACAACTATTATGTAACCATGTGAAAGCAATAAATATATTGAGTATTGAGTATACCTTGAATATGCCAGCGATGGAGAGAGTGAGACTAGAAGTGTAGGTGACCACGAGGAATTCGCTGATCTCCATAGCGAAGGCTATCGTAGCTCCAACGGATACTTTCAGTATGGTCGGCAGCAGTTGCTCATGAGGCAGCGATAGCAGGTGGGTGAAGCAGCCCAACCCTGAAAGGTTGAGGTTTTATCATGGTATAGTACTACCCAAGAAATATGGCGCGTCGTGAATCTTCGTTCGCGCAGAAAATATAGTATAGCTCCGAAGATGCACGAAAGAATGCACAAAACTTACAATCAACCTTAGGTCACTGTTATAAGGTTCATAATACACTGCAGCTGTTAGTTCCGTCTCACTCGCAAGTCACGCCCCTCAATCAGAAGTATGGCGGCTGACTAACAGCTGCCGACCAATAGTGGTACATAGCATTTCCCGTGCTTTAAAAAATCATCTTCTGCGCAGGTACATCGGTAAGCCATATTACTTGGGTAGTATTGTAAGACTAGCTCTCTTGGTGGCATTTTAACCAATGTAGCTCGTCTATAGAGCACCCGTGCTTTGCTACGCATCACATCACAAAAAAACTAACACGTCACCCCTTTTTACCCCTTTTTAGGGGATATTTTGAAAAATCCAGAAACATAGTTTTCGCTATCTGAAGAAGTGTTGAGCTGTGACGAATAAAAAAAACGAAAAAAATAATAATTTCGTGCCACCTGTTAAAGCAGCCACATTAACTGGCTAGTGTGATAGGATAGTTACCTTCGAACAAAAGGGTGAACGGCAACAGGGATAGGAACATCCACGGCTGGACATGGAAGACCATGTCCACTGGATTATGAAGTCCCAGCTTCGACTTCTGCATCAGGAGCTGGGCGAAGGTCCACCGCAGGCCGGCCGCGAACGAGGCCAGCAGTAGGAAGTTGAAGCCGAGGAAGTTGAACTGCGTGGCTTTGTACGTAAACATGATGAGGCCGATCGCTATCATGAGAACTATCCCCACGAGAGACCACGACTGAGGAAGAAAGTTCGATTTTAGAAACTAATTCATAGCTTTTTTGTTTCGGTAAGTGCCCCGAAGAGAGTAAAGCCCTTCTCCCATTACGATACGCACAGGCGATTCAAGTATCCTGCAAGTCTCGGAGACTTGCAGGATACCTTCAGGATACTTGAATTGCCTGTGCGTATCGTAATGGGAGAAGGGGTTTAGAGACTATTCCCGCCATTTTCGAAAAGAGACGTCTACTTTTATTTCATTTAATTTTCTAGTGTTTTTGTTTTGAGTTATTTTGTGTGGCATTTTAACCAATGTAGCTCGTCTATAGAGCACATGTATAGTGAAATGAAATGGAAGTGTATTGTGTGACTTTTCAAATTGGTAGAAATCGTCTACCAACGTTTTTGTAAAACGCCCACCGTTTTACTTAAACATGACTGGACTGTGACTTTTGCGACTTGTAATATTGAAAACACAATAATAAATTATACTGAAAATGGCAAATCTACAAGCCGTGCGATGCCAATTACAAAGAAATTACAACAAAAAAAAACCTGAAAATTTATCTACACTAACATAGCTTATCGACAAAACCGACCACGAAGTCATAAAATTGTAAGCATAAACAAACTACACGATTATTTTAATTTACAGAATATCTATTACTATGTCTGAGTATGAAATTCCGTTAGTGATTCATTGATTACACACTAGTAGTTAAATAAATAAGTAAATCAATAATAATGCTGGACACACACACACAACATTATCTAGCCCAAGCAAAGCAGAGCTTGTGTTATGGGTATAGTGCGCGTCATGTAAAAATAACGCTGGCGGTCAAGCTTCTACAGGCGTTCCAGCGTTCTTTTTGTACATTGTTATACTATAATTGTACATTATTTGTAGTAAACTAGGTAGGCACTCATTCAATGCATAGGTATACATCTCTTAAATAAGTAGGTATAGTACGCGTCATGTAAAAATAACGCTGGAACGCCTGAAGAAGCTTGACCGCCAGCGTTCTTTTTACATGACGCGCATTATACTAGATAACTGATATACTTAATACAATACATTCAAACCTTAGAACATTGCTGGCCTCCGTAGGTGGATCTATACTTTTCATTCTACAGATAAATTGGTGGATCTGTAGATTTGGTGACAGTTTTTCATTGAAATCTGTCAAAAAACTTATGCTTGACTCAAGATTCAGTTTGATATTAGTTCTAGAATACGGCCCTAAGAGCTACGACGGAACTTACGAACAACTTACTGTTTGTAAGTTAATAGACTGCTAAAATCATAATTCTCTGTATGCTATCTATGCTATGTAGCAGTTGGGTAAATACCTGAGCCAGATATTTACAATGTCTTTCACTTCGACTAAATTGTCTCGCGTTAACCTTCAAACAAAACTACATCTCTGTCTCTCTGTGTCATCTCGTCTGTCTTTCCTGAAAACTATAATCTGGGTCTCTTCAAGGCTAGAGTGAATAGGTGCCTTCTAGACCTTTGTGCTCCATCTCGCCACATCGTCACATACCAACAGCCCCCTTATTCGCTATGACGAAACGTGTCATATCGCGGGCTCGTTACGATATAAGCGTAGAATCATCGTTCAGAATACATTGTGACGTCACACGTTATTGGCAAGTAATCTCCTATGATAATAGCGAATAGCAGCCCGGGTGAGATTGTGGTCAAACAGAGGTACATCATAGTTAACAAAAAAACATACTTGTACATAGCGAAGGTTATCAAAAACGTATTCTTAAAAATATCTCGATTGTAGGTATAAGTTAATGTGCTCGTTAGTTTATCAAACCACCTGTTATCTGTAAAACTACGTAGTATAAGGTAGGTACCGCTGTGGTGTCGTCGACTGACTAATAATAATACATATTAATAAAACTGGTATCTGACAAGGTGAAAATGAAAAAGTAAATAATATATTCCGGTTGAACACTCTAGAAAGATATCTCCAGAGACGAGGGGTCTATTGTGTATATATAAGTATAACGGTGATTACATACATTTTTTTTTTTTTTTTATTAGCTGATTGTGGCTTTGTTATCACTGCGACCAGTTAGGCCTATTGTGATCGCCACTTGTTACATACCGCCCCTGGAGAGGGCGTGATTACATACATAGACACACGCCTTTTTCCCCGAAGGGGGACAGGCAGAGCCTCAATGGGCCTCTTTTCACAGTGGGTTGCACCATCGTGGAATATAGACGTGACAAGTGGTGAGCTTATCGCCGTCATTGCTTCCCACGACTGACTCGGCTAACGCTTTCGTCCAGTAATAATTTTAAATCTGTGGCACGTCGGGCGAAGGTTCGCCTGTGACGCAGCAGGTTGCGGGTTCCATTCCCGCCTAAGAACAAATATTTGTGCGATCTGCAGATATTTGTTCAGGGTGTTCTGGGTATTTTCTATGTATAATAAAAAATATCTATCTATGTAATGTATTGTATTAAGTATATCAGTTATCTAGTACCTATAACACGAGCTCTGCTTAGCTTCGGGCTAGATAATGTTGTGTGAGCTGTCCAGCATTATTTATTTATTTATAACGGTAATTAACATAGGTATAACTTAGGTACTAAATAAGCAATCATGATCATTCTCCCCTAGAAGTTAACTGGAAACAGAGGACTCTTTCATAGAATGCCACGACGAATGGTATTGATCCGCCTCCACTCGCCAACTTCCTGCTGTTCATCGACAAAGTGCCGTTCAATACTGCGTCGCGTCCAACAGTTTATTTTATTTTATTTTATTAATCTAGGATTCATAGTTATCTTATAGTTAGCTATAAGCTATACACTATATGCTATTCTGAAACCAATTAGAACCAAACCAAACTAATTAACCAATTAGTTTGCCGTAGACACTCTAAAAAAGCATTTTTTTAAATTAATGGCGGAACTAGTATAGAAGTAGTGCTCGCATTGCTGTGTTCCGGTTTGAAGGAGCTATAAGCTATACACTATATGCTATTCTGAAATCAATAAGAACCAAACCAAACTAATTAACCAATTAGTTTGCCATAGACACTCTAAAAAAGCATTTTTTTAAATTAATGGCGGAACTAGTAAAGAAGTAGTTCTCGCATTGCTGTGTTCCGGTTTGAAGGAGCTATAAGCTATACACTATATGCTATTCTGAAACCAATAAGAACCAAACCAAACTAATTAACCAATTAGTTTGCCGTAGACACTCTAAAAAAGCATTTTTTTAAATTAATGGCGGAACTAGTATAGAAGTAGTGCTCGCATTGCTGTGTTCCGGTTTGAAGGATAAGGGTGCCGGTGAAATTACAGGCACATGAGACTTTTCATCTTTATGTCTCAGGCTGGCGGGTGCAGTGCAATGCCACATAGGGCGCGTTCTAAGTGGACGTGACCTTTGAGGTAATGCACTGTTCATAGGCAGAGCTTACCGCTAAACATCAGGTGGGCCATCTGCTTGATCCGTCATTCAAGAAGAATTAAAAAAAAAAAAGTACCCTAACGTTCCGACAGTAACGGTGTTCAGGTAAAAAGTCCCACTCACCTTCTTCTCGAGTCCCAGTAGAATAGCGAATCCCAGTATGAAGATAATCGTGGTAGACTTCGTCATGGTATACAGCGAAATTGTCACTAGTTCCAGTCCCCAGTTGGAGAAACCAACGTCTATTCCACTGGCCAGTCCCGTTGGTCCCACGGAGCGGACGCAGGTCATAAACGGTAGCACAAGCTGGGAAGTACCCGTGATGAGGTAAAGGACCAGACGGATTATTATCGAGAGGATCCACTTGATGATGAGGTGGTACATAACCACGGTCAGTGGGTAGCGGAAATCCTGCGGTAGAGAACATTCGGTTAGTAAATAAATAAATAAATAAATAATGCTGGACAAGTTCACATAACATTATCGAGACCCAAGCTGAGCCAGAGCTTGTGTTATGGGTACTAGTTAACTGATATACTTAATACAATACATTACATAGATAGATATTTTTATTATACATAGAAAACACCCAGAACACCCTGAACAAATATCTCCAGATCGCACAAATATTTGGACTCGAACCCGCAACCTTCTGCGTCGCAGACGAAACATCGCCAGCCGCGCCACAGAGGTCGTCTAAATAAACTACTAAGCCCAAAGGTTACCAACACAAACGACTAGCTTATTACGTATCTTGCAATAGCAATGCGATGGCAAGAATTGCGCGATTATCGCATCCAAATTGCAAATAAATAAATAAAGCTGGACAGTATACACAACATTATCTAGCCCCAAGCTAAGCAGAGCTTGTGTTATGGGTACTAGACAACTGATATACTTAATACAATATATTACATAGATAGATATTTTTTATTATACATAGAAAATACCCAGAACACCCTGAACAAATTCTGACTGAATTCGTATTATGTATCAGTATCTGCGATACGTAATACGAATTTGCAATTTGGATGCGATAATCGCGCAATTCTCGCGCAATTCTTTTGCAAGATACGTATAAGCTATAGCGGTTAAGCGTCTGTTCAGCTACTAACTACAAATAAGTTTTAAAAAAAAATTGCGGCATATAAGTTGTAAATAAATGTATCTTCATATAAATGAATTCTTGGTTTAACTAGTCAGTCCAGAACAACGGTACAGAAGCCTCAGTATGTATATTACCAGTTTTGCACAAGTTATATACAAACTTCGAGTCAAAAGGTGACTTTGGGTGACACCAAGTTTGTCAACACGTACGCTATGGGCTCTTATCAGTGCCATCTCACCATAAAACATACACATACTGAATTCCAGACTCGCTATTCAGGATACGGGATAGCAAGTGCAAAACCCTACGTTACCGGGAGCGCGAGTTAAAAATCGCATTTGTCCGTTTTAATTTTGTATATTTACGTATCTCACAGATGTGATACGTAACATCACATCTATGAAGTTTAGTGGCATACGTATTAGGTAAAACTCGCAAGTCAAGATAAAACTATAAGTGGTAAAAACATTTTATTGTTTTGACGATAGTGTATCAGTCACTTTCGTTATCAGCTTAGATTATGTTAGTAATAACTAGGTATAAAGGGCCGTCAAATAAAGCGCGGAATCGCTGAAAGTAGATAGGTAAGGAATAGCGTTGTTGACCCTGACGGCATCGCGGCGAGCATATAAGTTACTAGCGACTCGTCCCGGCTTCGCACGGGTAGTTTCAGATGAAAAACAGCCCCAAATACCCCCCCCCCCCCCTGGTAGCCTATGTCACTCAGGGTGAACGTAGCTTTCCAATGGTGAAAGAATTTTTTAAATCGGCCCAGTACTTTTTGAGCCTATTCATTACAAACATACAAACATACAAAAATAGGTACAAATCTTTCCTCTTTATAATATTAGTATAGAAGTATAGATGTATGACATCTACATTATGCACTAATGCTTACGGGGACGCTTGTCTTAGGGGTTGACAAGCAGTTTGGTGGGTTTCAAAGCGATTACACTCGCGGCGAGTTCTTAATTCTTGCGTCCACTATCAGCGCCGGCAGATGCAAGGCGCGGACGAAACCGCACGTAAGCATTTCAGACGCTACGAGTTCTTACTTCTTTCACTCCATTATCAGCATCGGCCAATGCGCAGTGCGATTGGCGCCGAAGCAAGGCGCGGGCGGAACCGCACGGGATTTCCCTCGCAGTGTATTCTTATCAAATAAAAAATAATAAACCTACCCGTGGACTATCTATACCATATACTATATACAGGCCATCCCAAGACTATTGCGACATGAAGGGAAAGTACCTTAAATATTGTAGATAGGATATCGAACCATACATTTAATGAAAACATGTCAGAGGCCCTCGGGCGGCTTGACAAACTCTGACACCAGAGGCCAGCACTACCTCATACGAAACGAAACAAAACGAATGAAAACATTTTTAATGAGTTTGTATTAAAGCAGGTACCTATGTTGCTTTTATTTAATGGTGTTTTGTATGATGCTTGTTTGTGTATAATTTTAGCTTTGACATTCAACATTAACATTGACATTTTATTTTTTCTCATAAATTTTATTTTATATTGACTGTGTATGCAACGTCTCTTAACGTTGTTATTTATAAGCGTATCGTGTAAATCTTACTATATAGACTACCTACCTTAGGTTTGAATTTTGTATTTTTAAGTTGACCTTTGGTTTTTATTGGTTGATTTTTGTATCTAAATTCTCAATTTAATTATTGTGTGTTAATTTGAAATGTACCTACTTTTATGTAGATACCCTTTAATTAGTGTAATTGATAACTGTTTGTCGTTCTAATTAAAATAAAATATAAATAAATAAATGTTATTATTTTGTTATATAATACTATGTTACCTAAGAGGTTTTTTATCCATTCTTTCCATTGGCATAATAAAAATACGGAATGTTTTTTTTTTCACATTTAAGTCGATTTGATTCCCACACGAAGTAAGTATTTTGTCCCGCCTCGGAACAAATATTTGTGCGTTCGCAGATATTTGTTCAGGGTGTTCTGGGTATTTTCTATGCATAATAAAAAATATCTATCTATGTAATATATAGTATTAAGTATATCAGTTATCTAGTACCCATAACACAAGCTCTGGCTTACCTTGGGGCTAGATAATGTTGTGTGAAGTTTGTCCAGCATTTTCGAACATTATTTTGTAGAAATCTTTGATTGCAGTATTATTAAGTTTTAAAATAAAATAAAGTCTTCTCTCAGCAAAATATCCTATCTACAATATTAAAGGTACTTCCCCCTTCATGTTGCATAGTCTTGGAATGCCCCGTATATACAGAATAAACGGTATAGTCTCACAATAGAGTACTAACTATGCTAATATGTGTACCAATGTAGACAGCATTGGTAGAGTAGAGTAGTAAAACTTAAAAGAGTAGAGAGTTTAGCTCCACAGGCAAGCTACTCTACTGCTAGCATTCCCCCCTGTGCCCACTTTACTCTACACTTTACCACCTACTTACCATATATATACATACTCTACTAACAAAATAATAAACTTACATGTAGACAGTTACTCTACTAAAAATGGTAGAGCACTTGGAATTGGTAGAGTAGTACACTAGTTGACCTCTACTGTTTACTTTACCCATATAAACTAGGCTTAATGGCTGAACAGATTTTGGTAAAGCTAGATTATACTATGGACTATCTCATCGAAGGCTTTTTACTCAGGTACCATGTGAGTGAAGGCACAGGTAGATGATAGTAATTCTAAAATATATTAAATTCAGTACTAGATCCTGCTTGTTACTGAACTCAATATCATGAATGTCTCTAAATAAATGCCATAAAGATAATGCTATGATCTTAATAAAATATCAATAAAACTTAAATAATTTGATATAATAGACTTACTTTTAGTAGCCATCTCTGGTAGAACGTTAGGCCGATGGACAGAGAGAAGTACAGTAATATGAGACCCAAAGACAGAAGGCTTTTTTGCAAACAAATGTCAGACCATCTTCCTCTTGGTTTACTAGTCAAAACATCTTCGTCCTCATCAGCTTTCGAGTTCGAAGACAGCTGTTCGTATTTAGCGCCTCCCATCTCCACACGGCAGTCTTATTTCTTTCACAAATAAAGACTGTTGCATATCAACACTTCGGAAACATACATCCGAACCAACTCTATCACTTTCAGGCTTTCTTTCTTCACACTTTCCCAAAGTGAGAGGACGGACGGAACGAGCACAAAACTCACTCAGAGTCAGACAGTGTATTTGTACCGAGATTTGTATTGTCAGAAGAGTAGACCTACTGTTCCCCGTCCCCGGTATTATAGTTTTTGACCAACTATCCCTACTGTAAAATCTGTATGATAGGAAAGAAAAGCTATAACACCATACGTATGTACATGTAGTGAACGTACTGAACGTAATATTTTCTTTTTCCATCTATGGCTATGGCAAAGAATATACCTCTTTTTTTTCTTTATAAATGGCGTCGCACGGCTAATACAACTGCCATTTTTACACTCCTTCCAAGTCGTCAAAGTCACAGTCATGTCATGTTTTAGTAAGCATTTTAACCAATGTAGGTCGTCTATAGAGCACAAGTGTAGTGAAATTAAATGGAAGTGTATTGCGTGACTTTTCAAATTGGTAGAAATTGTCTGCCCAAGTTTTTGTAAAATGGCCACCGGTTTACTAAAACATGACTTGACTTTGACGACTTGGAAGGATTGCAAATTCAAATTCAAATTCTAAAAATACAATAAGGGCATTATGTTTTTAGAATAAAAAAAAGTAATTTGATTTGGCTTGATAGATGTGATAGATGGCACTGACTCAAATGTGGTTGCCAAAATTAACTAATGCATTGTCTGTGCTTTTGGGTGATATTAACAAAATATCACGAAAATATATCACTGCGTTGTTGACTTTGACATCTCACTTTATTTTGACAGTTAAGTATAGAGCTGGGGCCATCTATTTTCTAGGGTATAAGCATGATGTGAAACGGCCGTGAAAACCAAGAAGCTTCAATTTGGGTATAACTTCATGGTGAAAACCCCTCATTCATGAAGTTATAGGTAAATCCTATATCTCATGCCCTCATTATACTTGAAACCATAGACTTATAATTTTCGCTGTACGTAGGTATACATTCATGGGTGCGTTCCGAGTCACGCTATCAACGATGTGATCGCTATTATTAGCGTTCCGAAACGCTGTAAGCGCGACTACGATATTGCGTGTGACGTCATGAATGACGTCATTAAATCCGCCATATTGCGATTACACCGACCATGCCCCAAACCGATATTACTGTGAGCGCTACTGTCAAAGCTTGACTGCCTACATAAGTAAGGCTTTTAATTTGGTTTTCCTTTTTTCCTTGAATCAGCTTCCACTTGTTCTCGAGGCACCACACAGGCGCTCCCCAGGGTTGGGTTTAGAATCGTTTGGCAGGAGGAGGAGGGTGGGAGTGGGGGGGGGAGGAAGGGGAGGGGTACCCCTTCACCCCTGGTACAAGTCCCATAACAAGGTAACTTATAGTTTTCGAGAAAAAAAATAAAGAAATTTTTGAGGTTAAGTATGGAAATTTTGAATTGGAAGTGTCGGATGTTACGGGAGTCATTGCCCACTTGCAGGGAGGGTGCAGGAAATTCCACCCTCGGCCCTCTTGTCAAGGAAACATGTACTTTTAAAGATAAATAATAAAGAATATTTTGCAAAATCGAAATCATACTCATCATACATAAAAATTAAAACATATTTTTTTATTGTTCACTGACTGTGTGACTCGACACAGCACCCCGACAAGAGTAGGTTAGGTCCGAAAAGAGTGGCAGACCCAAAACGGAGCACCCCGACCCCACGTGGTCTTGTGCGTCACGCCCCTAGAGTGTATATAAAAACGCGGAGCCAGTAGCTAGAGAGCTCGCGAGAGTACTGGCGGGAGCACATACCGGAGTCCGACATTTAAAATATCATACTTAACCTAAAAAAAATCTTTATTTTTTATCTCGAAAACTGTAAGTTACCTTGTTATGAGAGTGGTACCAGGGGTAAGGGGGCACCTCTCCCCCCCTCCTCCCTTCTCTCCTCCTCCCCCTGCAAAACGATTCTAAATTTTTACCAAAATATCATACTTAACCTCAAAAATTTCTTTATTTTTTTTCTCGAAAACTATAAGTTACCTTGTTATGGGACTTGTACCAGGGGTGAAGGGGTACCCCTCCCCTTCGTCCCCCCCCACTCCCACCCTCCTCCTCCTGCCAAACGATTCTAAACCTTTACCGCTCCCCACCTAGTAGTAAGAAGGATCATCAAAAGAAAAACAGACCGTGTTTGTTGCCTGATTCTTTTAGGTCTGGTTGCGTTGGAACAGGAGTAAATGTAAATTTATTTTTTAAGACGATTCAAAATGATCCTTGTGATTTCAATGAATAAAATACTTTTGACTTTGACTTTGAAAGTGACAGACTACAGAGGTTATTGATAATATCGTTTATAAAGCGTTCCGAGTCACGTCAACGCTCAAACTGCCATAAGCGCGATTTCTGAATCGGAACTCAAAATAGCACTGTGATCGCTCACATCGATTATAGCGTGACTCGGAACGCACCCCATATAAAAGAATGAGACTGGTATAATCGATACCGTTTCGTTTTTAGCCTTAGTTCCATGCCTTTATTTCATATTCCTAGATATACACAAGCCGTAAAAAAAAAAAAAAAAAAACTGCTTCAAAGTTTCAAGTTCATCAGATGTGATCATGATATGATTGATTGATTGTATTTTAATGAATTTACTATTAATCTTTAACCTTCGTACTATCTTGTGTTGTAATAATTACTTTTATAATTAGTTTCAATTTGTAATATAGAATTTTAGTTGTGTTCTTTAGATTGAATTGGTAGGTAGTTCAACTAGATACTTTTGCTTGTTTTTTTTTTTTTGTCACACCGTCCACCTTCCATTCTCCGGAATAACCTTCGTGCAACCCTTGCGGAATAGACCACAATTTCGCCAATGTCACGTTTTAAAACAAGTTCAGCTAAATTGGCAAACTCTTGTGGCACCAATACCGGTTCGCTGAACACGCCAAAAAAAAGAAGAAGAAGAAGAAGAAGAGGAAGTTTGAAAATTGCACCAGTGACAGAAAAATTTAAAGGAAATCGTTTAGGTTTTATGAGGGATGAAACGCATGTTACCTGCTTAGAAAGTTATGAATATGAATGTTAGTGGCTGGAAGGAGAGATGATCTATAGTATATAGATAAGAGCTGTTCTGTGGATTGTGTGTGAAGGGAGTGAAAATAGTGAATGATGAGGTGACGGCTGACAAAGGAGAGTGGAATAAAAAGACTAAGGTACTGCCCCAACCCCAAATAAATTAGAAGGGCAAGACAATGATGAATTCATCGTAATTAATTTATAACCAGGGCAAAATAGTTTTGCATTAGCGAGTATGTCATGCAGTAGACGGGTACCTACTTTTCCGAGATCGAGTATATCGGCAATCATAGCCAGTCTCTGAATAGAGAACGCTGGACACTCTTGAATTATGCACCTTCATTATTACAGTGACAGCCGGCTTTTGTTCTTACTATCTTGAGTTTATGTAGGTGTGCTGGCGTAAGACAATGTCCAAACCTCATTCTAGTAATTAATTAGTGAAGTAAACTTTTTCCCATATCCTGGTGCATTTCATTATGGTACCAAGGCTTGGCTTGCATCGCCTTCTGCATACTACCATACCATTGACCTTTGCTGGTGCTTATAAAGGACCAATATTTAAACCAGATCTCTCTTTTACTTTCTTTCAGGAGGGTTGAACGTATCAGTGAAAAGTATGAGCAATATGAGATTTAGAGCATACTTGCTGATGAGAACTTTAATTTTTCATTAAAACCTATTACTAAAAAAAACTGCTTTACTCTTGGAATATTTTCAGTAAATAAGACAATTTCACATATTATTTATTATTCCCAATTACTAAGCAAGTACTCTTTGCCGTACCTATTAATAAGCATAGTAATTCAACAGTTGTCTAAAGCCCGTTGTACACATTGGGCCAAGGTGTTGGGCCAACGTGTTGGGCCAATGTGTAGAGAGCTACTTGGCGGTATGCTAAGCTAATTGGTCTAGTTGGCGCCAACATTGGCAGGCCAACCGACAAGTGTCGGTTTTTTGTGCACACATCAAAGGATCTTGGCGCGCTCCGCAAACAGCGTTCACACGTTGGCGTCTTGTTCAGTCCGTTGTTACTAAGTCGTCGTCGTCTGTTCTTTTTAGTCACTCTACTTTGGTGCACATGTACGTAATAATTAAACGCACTGTATAAATAAATAGCCTTGGCTGCAAGAACTTCTACGTCCATCTTTCATCGAAGCGCCAATGCAGAATGATCAGTTAGCCAATGTGTAAGCAGTAACCTTGGGGATGCATCATTTTGGCCCGAAATATTGGCAACACCTTAGCCCAATGTGTACAGCCCGCTTTACGCATCATTCAATTTTACATTTATGAGATTAACATTCCTAATTTTGCAGCCTTTTCTAATAGGCTTTTGAAAGCCGTTATGATACAGGTAAGGTACATTGTACACAATAATAAGAATCAAAGTTAATATCAATAAACAGTTTAATATTCAGCTGTAAAAAATATATTCTGTTCAGAAAAAGACCAGTCGTGGTATTTAGGTATTTAGGTATTTACCTTTTTTGTTTAGCGGGCAATACAATAGCGCGTCTGTTCTCTTTTGATCCTTTTACAACTGTAACTATTTCTTTAGTTTATGGTTCAAAATGCAGAAAGAAACCAGCTGAACAACCAGAAACAACCAGAAATCGGAACGTTAGTTTACAATTTGACCACGATGGCTCTCTTTCTGAACAGACTCTACAAAGTTGTATTTTGTGATGCATATATCAAGAAATAGCAGGTAACTTAAAACCTAAAAACACCATTGTATATAAAATATTACTGTAGCCTTCAACCAATCTTTGGTCGAAGATTAGCTACTTAAGTAAATATTAATTTTTAAACACTGCTGGTCCCAAAAACGGCAGGTTCTTGATAACCGGTCCACCAAGTTGAAGTACCGATCGTATTGGACCGAACCACGCAGCCAAGAATGACAGGACGAATAGCCAAAACAGAATTTTGACTACCCAGTCCAATACGTATAAGCTGAAAAATAAAAAGAGATTAGTTTTATAGAAGAAATAGCTTGAACTGACAGCAATAAATGATACTGGTACTTTTTACTTTAGTCAAAGACTGGTACGGTGTAACCATGATCCTAGAAAACATGGGCTGTGAAATGCATTTTGCATATATGCATGTAAGTAGGTACATTTATAAAAAAGGATCAAGCAGACGGCCCACCTGATGTTAAGTGGTACCCTCTGCCTTCGACCAAAGTTTGGTCGAAGCCCTCTGCCTATATGAACAGTGCATTATCTACATAGGTCACCTCCACCTAGGACGCATACTATGTGACACCGCACTGCGCCCGCCACCCTGAGACATAAAGATGAAAAGTCTCATGTGCCTGTAATTTCACCGGCAACCATACTCTTCAAACCGGAACACAGCAATACGAGCACTACTGGTTGTAATAGGTATGGTGGTAGTACTTCCCCGCACGAACTCTTTCACAATAAAGCTCTACTACTACTACTTAGGTACTTACAAATTGTGGTAAGATCTGTTGACAGTCACTTTCGTGGGGTCTTCCTTCAGGCAGTAGATCCTTCCACCCTCGACGGAAGACTCCAGGTAACTTTCGCGGTCGAAGTTAGTCACGTCAGTATTGAATATCACTCGTTCCTCTTCGCTAAGTTTTGACCGGATGCCGTCGTAGTTAGGGCAGGGGAAGTTCCATGGACGCATCGTAAAGTATTGCAGTACATCTAGGCCTTTGCTGATCCGGTCTTGGATCCGGATCATGCTGAAAAAAGGTTAGCTTATATTTATATTTTACCCAAAATATAAGTCCGATCGACTGTTTTCGTTTGCGCAGAAAAGTACAGACTGATATCCGACAGTAGCCGAACGTATAGTATAGCTCTGACCCGCTGTATAGCTCCGTTCCGCTCACATCAATGAGTCGATCGGCCGCGATTTTTCCGCGAAATCGATTAACCAATAACAGCGCAAGATTTTAGCGCGCGATTGCTATTGGTAGAAAGAAGGTTGTCGCGCTATAGAAATTGGTCTACGGCGCAGGTACATCGGGGCGACTTATATTTTGGGTAAAACCACAGATTACTTAATAGTTACTTCGTTGTAACACACACAGTACACGATAGTTACACGATCCAACAAATGAGTTTTTTGCTGAACAATAACTAACTGTTAGCTTTTATGAAAAGGGTGATGGAACCGTGAGCTGATCAAAATTACTCCATACAGGTACTGCCATCTGCCAGGCTAGGTACCTACTTTTAATCAGGGAAGAGTTCGGTTGTCCACCTTCCGTCTCCATCATCAAATCAGCTTGCTGCCATATTTTGTAAACCCTGTACCTATATGGTAGGGACGTGTAAAGGTACCCATGACATAAATATAGCTATACTTCGCTTGGTATATGCTATTCTGAGAAGCAATGGTCACGTGGGAAACACCAGCCTACGACATCACCAATGATAATTGAGACAGCCAGTCTGTGCTTCCAGTACAGCCAGTCTCTGTGCTTCGATTACATACCTACCTACACATAGCATGAACTCCCCCCACCCCCTCATAAAACCTGTCCGTCCGATGCGATAAAAAAATTACGTTCAATCTTTATTTTGATAGTTTAATTGGATTAGAAGTACTTACCTAATCCTCTATCCCGACGTACGAAATAACGTAGGTAAACGGTTAATTCTGGATTTTGTTTTGTATTATTAACGTTAAACACTAGCGCGATTGAAGCCCTTGTTTATCAAATAAATAAATAATGCTGGACAGTTCACACATTATCTAGCCCCAAGCTAAGCAGAGCTTGTGTTATGGGTACTAGATAACTGATATACTTAATACAATACGAAACATAGATAGATAGATAGAAAATTCTTTATTGCACATAAAACAAAGAAGTACAAAGGCGAACTTAATGCTAGAAAGCATTCTCTTCCAGATAACCTTGGTGTATTGATAGATAGATTGATTGATTTAGATAGATATTTTTATTATACCTACATAGAAAATACCCTGAACAAATATCTGCAAATCGTACAAATATTTGTTCCGAGGCGGGAGTCGAACCCGCAACCTCCTGCGTCGCAGGCGAACCTTCGCCCGCCGGGTAGTCAAGACGTAGTATTAAGACAGGAACTTACAATCTCTTTTGCCCGAGCAAGAACATCAAGAAGTCTATACAAAAAGCCGGCAGCAGATGGTAGAAGATTCGTCTAAACTCGTGTAAGGTGGCGTTGCTGGTTATGTCCCCATTGGGGTACCACAGAGGCCATTCCAGAGGCGCCTTGCGGCCGTACTGTTTCCCTATGTCCAGAACCTCCTTCCAAGTTGTAGGCTTTTGGTGGCCAATGTTCAGGTTGTACACTGGAATCACTTCTGGTCTGTGGAAACATAAAAATATACAATACTAGCGACTCGTCCCGGCTTCGCACGGGTAGTTTCAGATGAAAAACAGCCCCCCCCCCTCGTATCCCCCCCCCCCCTGGTAGCCTATGTCACTCAGGGTGAACGTAGCTTTCCAATGGTGAAAGATTTTTTTAAATCGGCCCAGTACTTTTTGAGCCTATTCATTACAAACATACAAACATACAAAAATAGGTACAAATCTTTCCTCTTTATAATATTAGTGTAGATAAGTAGTGCTTGTTGTCCCCCTTTATGTCACACACGATGATACTGCCTTAATGTAAAACTAGTGTCCGCCCGCGGCTTCGTTCGCATTTACCGGGATAATAAGTAGCTCAATTATTTGTACTATTATTTATTCTGTGGCTCAAGTCAGGACATAATCTATGTACCTACCAAATTTCAACTATCAACGCGAGCCTAAGCCGTAACTAGTACTTGAGCTACTTATTATCCCGGTAAATGCGAGCGAAGCCGCGGGCGGGCACTAGTTTTAATAGAGACCTGAAATTTTGAAGTTATATTCCTTTTGTGGTCTAGAGATGCTCTAAGAAAGGAATTCTCGAAACTCAACCCCAAAGGCTTTTTTTTTCTTTTTATTTAACTTTGATACTTAGATCTTTTTTGACTACGATCTCACCTGTTGGTAAGTGACGATGTGGCCGAAGATGGAGTTCACTCTAGCCTTGAAGAGACCCAGATTATAGTTTTCAGGAAATACAGAGGACGATACCTAGTGTATTTCACTCCTCAGCAGTTCACATTATAAAGCAGCGGGTGTTGAAGTTTGTATGAAAAAATTCTACGCAGTCGAAGTCGCGGGCATTCCACTCATCTAAGCTATTAAGTAGATACATAACATAACATAATATAACACCCATAACACCCAACAGTCACACACATAGCCCTGACCCCACACTAGGATTCCCTGTGTCGAGGGTATCAGAAACTACGAGTACCATGGTACCATAACACCCAGACCCGGAACAAACATTTGCAGACAATTTTTTGAGTAACTCACATACATTTGAATTCAGGCTCGCACACTAGCCTGCATTCAAATGTATGTGAGATACTTGGCGGCGGTTAGTCTCCGAGACTTGCAGGATACCTACAGGATACTTGAATCGCCTGTGCGTAACGATAATAAATGAATAACGCTGAACAGTTCACACAACATTATCTAATATTACTTAATCTTATCTTATCTTTATCTTAATACAATATATTACATAGATAGATATATTTTATTATACATAGAAAATACCCAGAACACCCTGTACCAATATCTGCGAACGCACAAATATTTGTTCCGAGGCGGGAATCGAACCCGCAACCTCCTGTGTCGCAGACGAACCTTCGCCCGCCGCGCCACAGAGGTCGTCAAGGGAGAAGGGCTTAAGACGTACAAGTTAGTGCATGTGATGGCTCCCGCGGTCTACAACGCACTGCCTGAAAGTGTCACAAGCCCGAGTTCGACGCTATTTTTCGAAAATAAATTAAAAACATGGCTTGTATCAATAAAGTTAATGTAAAATAATATTTTATTATTTTTCTGGCATTAATTAATTATTTGACATTACTACTATTATATTTTACACTAATTATATTTTTTATACGATTATTAATTGTAAGTATTAAAATTAATTAAAATTGTTATAACGTAGGTATTATGTAAATTTTGTGATGTTCTTAATTACCTACTTATGTATTTATGTATTATTGTTTTTTTAACTTGTAACCGTTTTTGTTATTAATAAATTACTATGTCTACTATGACTATCACTATGACTATGTCTCATGAGAAGGATGATAGCTTACTTGTCAGTTCTGGTGCCCTCGATCATGCCGATAGCAATGATGGCGTTGATGGCTATGTCTACGGGGATCACTTGTGCGGTGTACCTTCCGTCACATAGCATGGTTCTGATGACTCCCTTCCCAGCTCCGATCATCACGCCGACTGGTCCGTTTAGGCTGTCTACCCAGCCGGGTATAGGTTCATTTACTGCTGGGCACACTGAAATTTGAAGTGTTTTTGGATCGATAAGATATACGTTCAATCTGTCGTGCGAGAAAACATGCCAAGTTGAACACAATAGGATAAAAGAGTTAAACATGATTTATTTCGTCCATCTGGCTGTCTATCTACCTATAGGTTAATAGTAGTTTATGCAACTGTCATATAAGAAGGGGTATTAAAACACGAGAGTCTGTTTATCGATAATAGGTTGACTCGAGTGTTTTAATACGTAAGTTATATGCAGTTTCATACACTACTTTATCTTCACTCATAGGAAAAATTTAAATTACACAAAGTAGGTAGGTTACAAGGAAGTAATTTATTTGGTATAGTAATATAGGAAGCGCGGGAAATTAAGTTCAAACTACGCATGCTTGCGCCATTTTTTCACAGTTCGAACTGCGCATGCGTGCGCTTTTTTTCATATTCAGGCTATAACCATAGACTAGTTTAATGAATTAATTAAAAAAAAGATAGCGGTACTATAATGAGTTTTATGATACAGTTGGCGGTACTATAATGAGTTTTATTCTTAATTTTATGTGTATGCGTCTATAAAGTGCGTCTGTATAGAACCGTCATTGAATTTGTAATTCGAATTTTTCGATTTGAGTGTAGATAAAATGACCTATAGATCTGAAATTTGGGATATTTTCCGGTATATGTCGGCACCATTATTAATGAACAGAATATTCAGTATTCATAGCATCAATATTCTCTAATGAACCAATAGGTACCTACTATCTATCAACCTCCGTGTTGAACATTATTTTGAATCTAGACACATTCCCATTTGGTCCCACTTTCGAAATATTATTTTAACTACGTTATTGAAGGAAAAAAACATATGGCTCAGTCCACCTAGGACGCACGCTATGTGGCATTGCACTGCGCCCGATACCCTGAGACATATACCTAGATGTCTGATGTGCCTGTAATTTCACCGGTTAATTGAATGGTCCCAATGCTTCTCATTCTCTTTGGATCGGGATGGGTAGTACCTCTGGAATATTTATTAGCCTTGTCTACATAGTTTGTGTGATGCTCTTTATCTCAGAAATTAAATTAATTTACTTGACTTAATTAATTTAAATTTATTAAATTTATTTATTTTTCAAGTAGGTATTACAAGATTGATTTGATTCACACTTATCTTATAGGTAGGCAAACTGACTCAATGAACGGGATGAATTCAGAGTGATCGTACGATTAGGTATCTTGCGTTTCTTCTCACATATTTTCTAAACCACACTCCAGCAAGCTCTAAAACAACTATTGTCACAATTTCCAATATTATTGCCGAAAATATCGCAAATCATCCACCGACCCGAAACCATGCCACCGAGTGTGTCGCCCGCTAGGTATAGGTAGGTATACTTAGAGCATTGCAGGCCTTCGCAATGGGTATATATAGCCGTTTGGAATAGCCTATTCTCTGCCCGCTAGGGATGGCAACGCCTGCACAGATCATTCACACCAAACAAATAATATTTTGAACTAGTGAAATGCCCGCGACTTCGTCCGTGTGTACTTTTCCATACAAACTTAAACACCTCGCTGCACCCCTTTAGGGGTTGAATTTCTGGAATTCCTCTCTTAGTGCACCCCTAGACCACAAGTAGAACGTACCCTCCAAATTTCAGGTCTCTAGGACTTACGGTTTAGGCTGTGAGTTGATAGTCAGTCAGTCAGTCAGTCAGTCAGTCAGTCAGTCAGTCAGTCAGTCAGTCAGTCAAATGGGATTGGGCGGGGCACGTCAGTCGAATGCTTCCCAACAGATGGGCGAACATCAGCACACCCTGGATACCTGAAGGACGGCGAGCTCGGGGTCGGCCGAGAAAGCGTTGGCGGGACGATCTTGTTGGTTTTGATAAGGAGTGGTTGGAGACTGCCAGGGACAGGGACAAGTGGAGGAATTTGGGGGAGACCTTTGCCCAGAAGTGGGACAACAAAGGTTAAGAAAAAATATATACATTTTTCTATTATTATTTCTATATTATGTTTTTTCATACTCGAAACATTACATTTCGGTGATAAGTGAAGCTCACGGGCCTAGACCAAGTGAGTATCACTAGAAATTTGTGTTAAATCGTCCTGAAAGAACTTTCGAACAGTCCTACACGTGTTTAAGATTGCAGCTTTCTGCATTGTGACGTAAGTGCTCTCCTGTAGATCTATCACTTTAAGATAATGAAGTAGGGCTTTCGGTACCACCCCCGTACTGGAGAGCACAGCGGCACAATGTAAACTTTGTTCATATTCCATAATATTCTTCTTATTTCCTGTTTTAGTTCAGTATATTTATTGTTTTTTTTTCAGTTACAGTTTTTTGAAGGTTATGTGGTACAGCAATATCGATTAGGTAAGTAGTTTTGTTCATTTTATCTATAAGAGTTATATCCAGTCTATTGTTATGTACTGTTTGTCTGTAAGTATGGCTCTGTCAAAGTACATCCTGAAGTTGTCACTCTCGAATACAGGTTTCGGAGTGTATTTGTAATAAGGTGTTAGTTTACCAGATATGAGTTATTAAGATAATTTATGCTTACCAATGCTTGGACGAGCGATGACAATAGGGAGGTCTGGATATGCTTGCTCCACCACATTCTCCGCGAGCCGTTTGGAAAAGGTGTAGCAGTTCGCATGAGGACCAAGCAGGGAGGGCGTTATGAGCGCCAGCTGTCGGTCGTCCAGCCATTCAGTCAGCCTCATCACATTCTCGGGTTTCGCTGGCGGAGCAAATATCTAAAACATTTTAATTTATTACCTCCTCTAGCTCAGATAACCTTTAGGATTTTACAGTCAGTCACCTGTATCTGTTCAATCTGTTTCAATAATATGCCTACAATTATTAAAGCGATTCAGTTCAAATGTATGATGGACCGATTTGCTTAGAGTTCGAGGTAATCGCGTGAGAAATTGACGATCTCTGTGGCGCGGCGGGTGATGCTTGGCTTGCGATTCAGGAGCTTGAGCTTTATAATAAACTCAGTTATCTAGTACCCATAACACAAGCTCTGCTTAGCCTTGGGGCTAGATAATGTTGTGTGAACTATTGTCCAGCATTATCTGGATCTTACCCTTTCATCCAATACTTCGTAATCTGGATAGCAGAAAGCCGTAGAGAGGTGTATAAACACGACGAGGTTCTTTAGCTGTTTAGCTACATTTATAGCTCTCTGTGTTCCCGAAGTGTTCATGTTGACGTTGTCTTTCAATGGAGCCTCAAGTCGCAACGTCGCAGCGAAGTGGAATACCACCGAAATCTCCGTTGACAGCTTGTCTATTTCAGAACTTGATATTCCAAAGTCCTCAAAAAGAACGTCTCCTTGCAATATTTTGAGTTTCTTCAGCGAGCTCGGACGCTCGTTTCTTATACGATCGAACAACTGGAAATAAAAGAGGAAGGTGTTTTTTTTTTAATTCTTCTTGTATGACGGTACAGATCGCCCACCTGATGTTAAGCGGTAACCTCTGCCTATGAACAGTGCATTACCTCACAGGTCACGTTCACCTAGGACGCGCCCTATGTGGCATTGCACTGCGCCCGCCACCCTGAGACATAAAGATGAAAAGTCTCATGTGCCTGTAATTTCACCGGCACCCTTACCCTTCAAACCGGAACACAGCAATGCGAGCACTACTGCTTTGCGGCAGAAATAGGTGGTAGTACTTCCCCGGACGAACTCTTTCATAAAAAAGCTCTTTATCTTAGGGTGTACATAATTAACTAAAGCTTTGGGCTATCAAAATAGTCGTTAACAATTATTTTACTTATATTGTAGATACCTTGAGATCTAAGATCTCTGTTGTGTATTTATACGAAACTGATCATTGATCAGTTTCGTTTCGTTTCGTATGAGGTAGAGCTGGCCTCTGGTGTCGGAGTTTGTCAAGCCGCCCGAGGGCCTCTGACATGGCTTATCGACTGCTATTAATCAATAACAGCCGGGACCGACAGCTTAACGTGCCCTCCGAAGCACAGAGCGATGGAAATCCGCACATAACTTAGAAAAGTCATTGGTGCGGAGCCTAGGATCGAACCCGGTATCGTTGGATTCTGAGTTGCACTATTGAACCGTTAGGCTACCATCGCTTTGATCAGTTAAGTATATCTTCAATGAAAACCAGTATATAGATATAATGGAATTTGTTTGGGCCACTATGGGGTAGAATATGCCCCGTTCACACTATTTGCTGTCGAGAGGTTTAATGTAGTTAGAGTTAGTCTTAGGTACCTATAGAGATAGGTTAAGGTACTCACAGGAAGTCGCTGGATATCTTCCAACCGTTGAGCAACAGACTTGCCCTTCTTCGGCCGTATAAGGATGTATATGTTCCCGATGTCAGGTATAGAGTAGAGCATCTTTTCTATCAGGACTTTACCCATAAAGCCGGTGCCTCCAGTGACCAGAACATTCCTTCCCTTGTAGAACTCCCTCACGGAGGTAGTGGAAGCCATTTCTGCAAAAAAAATGTGATCTGTACAGGACCTGTACGATGGCAGCACAGGGTTTTTCTATACAACTTTAGATGACGGAACATGCAGATGGCCCACCTGATGTTAAGCGGTACTCTCTGTCTATGAACAGTGCATTATCACGTAGGTCACGTCCACCTAGGACGCGCCCTATGTGCCACTGCTCTGATCCCGCCCCCATGAGACATAAAGATGGAAAGTCTCATGTGCCTGTAATTTCACCAGCACCCATACCCTTCAATCCGGAACATAGCAATGCGAGCACTAGGCTTTGCGGCAGAAATATGGTGCTAGTACTTCCCCGGATGAACTCTTTCACCAAAAAAGCTTTACTACTAACATATACGATACAGGCTTGATATAGGCTTCGACCAAACTTTGGTCGAAGGATATAGGTACCTACATACATCGACGTAAATAAAATGAATGGACGGGCCTTAGGGAACGATAGTTTTGAAGCTTCTAAACAGACCTAGCTAGTATACTTCGCTTTAGTCAGTCTTTGTCACGGCAACGAGTGACAGCTATGCTGAAAAATACCAAAATTAGATACCTTGGTAATACAATGCCTTCCTGTGCTTTTCTGCAAGTGCAAACAACACAAGAAATACAAATAAAGCTTCAGGCATCGCATTTCATTCGTAAGTAAAGGTTTTGTAATATAATTTTCATCAATTGATAAAAAACTTATAAATCGTCGTGTGGTAGGAAAACTACATAAGTAACACATTTTGCGAAATCGACTTTATTGCATGGTTATGATGGCCCATACATGTCGATGGACACGTCTTGCACTAGAGGACGAGCGACAAGGAGGACTACGCCCCAGGACATTATCTCAATGTTCCCCACTCTGAATGAAAGTTAACAGACACAAGTTTATACTCGTAGATAGTTTTAATTTTAGTCGACATACCTTTTTCTTTTTGATACTTAGAATTATTGAGTTCCACAATTTTTTTTCATTTTGTTGATTTTATAAGCATTAGTCGTATGATAAGTTTGTTATGTCACTTACTTTGAATTTATAAGTCTGCTAAAATAATGTAGGTGTTTCAGTAGTTTTCTAATATTCAGTCTTGATAAAAAAAAATGATTATAAGTTGGTTTTATTTTAAAATGTATTTTAATATTATTTAAATCTATACCCATGGATAGGATTGTCATATTCAAATAAGTAAATAATAGATCATTTCAATTATTCAAAACTTTGGCGAGGGAAAAATACATAGTCGTTTTTTTATTTTTTTCTCTTAATCAAAAGAACTAAAATGTATTATCATTAAATTCGAAAATAGATACAGTACCAATCTATAACATATCAAAACACGGACTGAAAAATTAGTTACGATAAAAAAGCTATTGCCATTTTTGACGCAATAAAACAGTAAATCGCGTTTTTCTCGCGATGTTGGTTTTGTTGTTGTTATTACTTATTTAGTTTTCCAACTACAGCGACGAAATATTTGACAAGACTTCACGCATGACGGATGGTCCGGTACAGACTGCAAAAAAATCTGATGCCTAAGGGGTATCGTATTGATTTAGAATTGTAATTTGCATTATTTACGTCAAAACATTGCTAAGCACGTCGCTTTAGGTAATTGCATATAATATGTAATGGCATGTTAATTAACCTTATAGCTTTCCAAAAAAAATCTAAGGTAAACAAAAATGGATAGAAGTCATAAGACGAGCAAGAACAGACGACTTTTGGAAGTGGAATACATTTTCCCGTATTTGCTCTGATCATTTTCTACACAATGAATTCTATACGCCAAAAAACGGTTAGTAGTAGTAGAGCTTTTTTGTAAAAGAGTTCGCCCGGGGAAGTACTACCACCATAACTGTTTCTGCCGCAAAGCAGTAGTGCTCGCATTGCTGTGTTCCGGTTTGAAGGGTAAGGGTGCCGATGAAATTACGGCCACATGGGACTTTTCATCTTTATGTTTCAGGGTGGCGGGCGCAGTGGAATGCCACATAGGGCGCGTCCTAGGTGGACGTGACCTGAGGTAATGCACTGTTCATAGGCAGAGGGTACCACTTAACATCAGGTGGGCCATCTTCTTGATCTGTCATTCCAAGTAGTATAAAAAAACTCATTGTGCAAAATTCTTAAAACTGCACTCTGCAGTTTCTTAAATACTGGAATTTTTATACATTTATGTTTCCGTACGATTTTTATGATATTTTCTTAGTTTATTGAGTGATGAAAAATATATTTTTCACAAATTGATTGAGCTGAAGACCTTAGGTGGACTTACTTTTCTATTGATTTATATTGTGTATGTTTGAGAGCTGAAAAATAGATACGTAACTACATAAAACAGAAGGGAACCATGTATTTTTGTAAAAGTTTCATTCAATAATTGCATTTTTTTCGGCGATTTTTTGTACTATAAACCTACTGAAATAACTTTAGTAAACACATTGCATCTGTTAAAGTATTAAGTATTAAAAAAATACAGTTTTTAAGAAGTTCAATAATTTAATTTCACCTAGTTTATTTACAAGACCGCCAGGAGTGGCGCTATAGAGAAGAGGCCTTTACTCAGCAGTGGCTGGATAGATAGATAGATAGATAGATAGTTTATTTGTTGACCGTACCCTAAATCCGAATTGTCTTATTTTTCACGGACGTTTTCTATGGGTAAGGCCAGTCCATTTATTTTACTTTGGTCGAAGCCTACATATCTGTATGGATATAGAAAGAAAGAAGAAAGAATAGAAGAAAGAATATATATTTATTTGTATACAAGAGCTACACAGAAACACAGAACACACTAAGAAGAAACAGATATGGAGGTACTAGGTGTAACTCAAGTAACAAAATGGTTCTGCCTCAGCATGAGTTGGTAGCAGTGTGTTTCAGTTCAAGGAAAGATTGCCAAGTAGCAACACCACTTGCATAGCCTATGTTCATCTCTGACTCTGAATGAAAGATCTAAACTCATTGCAAATCAATATCCACGCTCTGAAGAGGGCTTAGTACCTACATGTTTGTAATTTGGAACCACTCGGAATAAAGAAACCTGAATTGCGGACTTATTGAGAAACTTATTAAAACCATACATAAAAACAAATATCGCCTCGCGATTCGACAGTCGGGATACCGAATGTAATACTTAGACCAACCAGTACTAGCCCCTCAGGAAACTCCTCAACTATCGAAGTGCCTAATATTTTGGAATACTAGTATAAATACGTCCAAGGTGGACGTGTCCTGTGTGATAATGCACTGTTCATATTAGGCCGAGGGTACCGCTTAACATCAGCTGAGCCATCTGCTTGAAATGTCATTCCAAAGTTGTATAAAAAAAAGCCTCAATAGGATAGATGCCTTAGATTAGAAAAAAAAAGTATTATGCCACGATGCTTTACTTAAAAAGCCGGACAAAAAAAAAAGCACTCAAAGCACTTTTGGGAGTGTACCGTTTAAGCTCTTTTGCAAGCAAACGAAGTTTTGATCCTATTTTTGCTATTATATCATCAAACTACATTATACTTTTTACACGTCATGATCAGTAAACTCGTAGTGCTCCAGTTTCTTATACTTATAAATGACTAGCGACTCGTCCCGGCTTCGCACGGGTAGTTTCAGATGAAAAACAGCCCCCCCCCCTCGTATCCCCCCCCCCCCCCCCCTGGTAGCCTATGTCACTCAGGGTGAACGTAGCTTTCCAATGGTGAAAGATTTTTTTAAATCGTCCCAGTACTTTTTGAGCCTATTCATTACAAACATACAAACATACAAAAATAGGTGCAAATCTTTCCTCTTTATAATATTAGTATAGATATAGATTTGGCACCTGAGTATAATTATAAGGATGGAACTAACTCACCAAGTGACGTCCGATCCTCCGATCCGATCATGGGAACTAATCTCGTGCTCATTTTGTACTATCACTTGCACAACGCGAGTTGTGCAAGGGAGCAAACTACATAGTTTATAACGAGGACGAGATTATTTCCTATAATACAATGTTAGAAGAAAGTAACGCACCACGGGTCTAGTTATAATTTATCATGTGCATCTACTGGTTTGTGATCGCTATCGAAGCGTTTTGGAAAGTTTACCATACAAAATGAAATGAAATGAAATGAAATGAAATGAAATGAAATGAAAAACATTTATGTGGCACAAACAAAAAAAACAAAAAACAAACAGAACAAACAGAATACTAGGAAACAGTAGGACAAAAAACAGAAAAATAAATAAAAAATAACAACCAAAAACATACAAAAACAGATACAGAAACATAATTTAGACACTTAAGTTATAAATAAAATAAAATCAAAAATTTAAAAAAAAAAAAAGAAAAGAAAAACAATGTTTATTAGTTGAAAATAAATAAATAAATGTCCCACGCATCCAATCTGTCCGAAACAAATTAACAAATGAAACAAAATGTTGCGATTATATACAAACATCCATACCTATCGATTATGCGTCTAATACTAATATAAAACATATTACACGCATAAGCTATTATTTAAATAAGACTAATTTAGAAGCAACGCGTGACCCGAGAGCTGTCTCTTATCTGGCTCAACGCATTAGTATTGCCATTCAGCGTGGCAATGTAGCCAGCATCTTAGGGACGTGTCCGTCTGATAGTGATTTAGATCAGTTGAGATACCTTTAGATCGTTAGCCGCGGTCTTCAGGTAGCACAACTGTTTCATATGTTTTTATTTTTATTTTGTACGTACTTGCTTGTATTAATTGTATTATTATTTCTGTAAATAAATGTTTTATTTAAATATAGATAAGTTTTTGGTAGGATTTCATTAGTTTTTACTTGAGAAAAAAATAAAAGATAAAAAAAATAAAGAAAGCAAAGTTTGTATCAAAAAACTTGCGAGATTATAATCAGATAACGGCTTCGTTCATAAATAAGCGAGATGTAGGTAACTGGATACCAAGTCCTATCATACCTTCCCATGTATAACGTTCTTCAATGGTTTTATATTTTTTTATAAACAAACCCCACTTTCATGTTTGTACAATAAACGCAATTTGAACGCGGGATATTAAGGTTGTTCCTCGTGGTCAGCTAGGCACGACAGCGTCAATAGATGGCGCTGTTGCCAAATTTTGAAGTATTTTATGTATTTATGAATTAAAATGTGCATATTATGTCATAACACTAACGTTCACGCAAATGGTGGTTTATTTGCTATGTACCTAGCTATATTTCAGGTTATTTTAGTCTCTAGTTTTAACATACTTGTGCCGAGCAAATTCCGAGCAATATGAAAGCCTACTCACGCACACAGTCAAGGATATTATTGTATTAGAACTATAAGCTAATTTCGGCGCGCGAATTTCAAAATAGTTGGACTAGCGGCTTGGACTGTCGACTCAGAACTTCTGAACCCACGTTACTGCGTTCGATTCTATACTGCCTATATTTTTTGTATTTTTTTTTTACTTTTTTTTTGTGAACCAGTGACTAGATCTCTCGACACTAAAACCACAGTACTGGGTTCGATACCAGACTATTTTTTTTTTATAAATGTTTTTGTAATGATCTACAAAATACACTGATTCTGCTTCAGCCAATATTATGTTTGTGAAGTGAGTGTTGTGGTGTGTCCTTATTTCAAATCAAAAAGTAGGTACTCGATTCTTAACCGACCTCAAAAAATGGAGGAGGTTATCAATTCCAGAGTTTTTTATTATGTTTGTTACCTCATACCATTTACGTAACGATTAGGAAAAAAAATTACATGATATACTTCCAGATTGGTGCCATTTTCATTAAAATGTTTTTCTGATGATGGAATCCATGAAGATTGAGGGAACTCCTCAAATATTATAGGCACACATATATCAATTTCGGTATTTTCAGCAACAAGTCAAGCATTGCATTCAGAATGTTTTTTGTTTTTTATACTACTAGAATGACGGAACATGCTGATGGCCCACCTGATGTTAAGCGGTAACCTCTGCCTATGAACAGTGCATTACCTCATAGGTCACGTCCACCTAGGACGCGCCCTATGTGGCATTGCACTGCGCCCGCCACCCTGAGACATAAAGGTGAAACGTCTCATGTGCCTGTAATTTCACCGGCACCCTTACCCTTCAAACCGGAACACAGCAATGCGAGGACTACTGCTTTGCGGCAGAAATAGGTATGGTGGTAGTACTTCCCCGGACGAACTCTCACACAAAAAAGCTCTACTACTACTATATTTCACGGGTGGCAACAATGGTGTCTCCTGCGATATCCGATTGAGCTGAAATTTGGCATACTCGTACCTATCTAGTTCCGATGACAGTACAATACTATGGTGAAAGCGAGCTGATCTGATGATGGAGACGGAACGTGGACAGCGGAACTCCTCGATGGATAATAGTAAACTGGCCGTGCTTAGGCTCATTTTCATCAGCACACTAATTTTATTAAGTCTTATACCTGGACTTGTAGTTAGCTTGTAGTTCCTGACTGCTAGCTTATTTCAGGAATGTATTATACTGGAAGAAAGCATTAGCAGAGTCAGTCGTGGGAAGCAATGGCGGCGATGAGCTCACCACTTGTCACGTGTATTTCCCACGATGGTGCAACCCACAGTGAAAAGAGGCACATGAGAGGCTCTGCTTACTCTTTCGGGGAAAAAGGCGTGTGTCTATGTATGTATTTATGTTGTATTGGGTATAAATTCCTAGCTATGAAGTAGTTTTTCAGGGTTCCGAAAAAAAAAAATACGGAACCCTTATGGATTCGTCATGTATGTCTGTCTGTCCGTGTATGTCACAGCCACTTTTTTCCGAAACTAATTTTCACACAAAAATAGAAAAAAACAATAAGTTTTTGGGGTTCCCCATACTTAAAACTGAAACACATTTTTTTTTCATCAAACCTGTGTGGGGTATCAATGGATAGGTCTTCGAAAATGATATTGAGGTTTCTAATATCATTTTTTTCTAAACTGAATAGTTTGCGAGAGAGAGAATGATAAAACTAAACAAAAAAAATGGTGAACATTACCATGTAAACTTCCAACGAAAATTGTTTTGAAAGAGATCTAGTACGTAGTTTTTTTTAATATATCATAAGTTGTAAACCATCCAAGAACTTTTATGTTATGTTACTTGCTGCTACGGAACCCTTCATGGGCGAGTCCGACTCGCACTTGGCCGCTTTTTTTTCTAAAGATTTATTTACTTTCAGCTTTTATTGATAGATCATCAACTGAAGTCCACGGCTGGGCATAGGCCTCCCCCATAATATAATGCACATAGAAACTTTATTTTACGCCGCATAAATGGCTATTGCTTTACAAAGCACAAGTAAGGCCGCACGTAGAAACTGTTCCCATCTATGGCACGGGGCACCCAAGTACCAGCTGCTTCGTTTTGACTCCTTACAGAGAAGAGCCATTAGCATCATCGGTGACCCCAAGCTCTCCGATACTCTAGAACCGCTTAGCCAACGCAGAGCTATCGGATCTCTTTGCGTGATCTACCGCCTCTACAACGGGGAATGTTCTGACGAGCTTTCCGATCTCATCCTCGCATCGAGATTTTACCATCGCTCTTCCCGGCACCGTGACAAAGCTCATCCGCACATCATAGAACCCTGGGTTTCTCGAACGACTCGTTTCTCGAGATCATTTCTTCCCCATAAAGTACTATTATTTATTCTGTGCCTATAAACTATGGAATGAGCTTCCATCTGAGGTTTTCCCGTGTCGTACATGTCGTACGTAACCATGTTTTATTTCATGAAAAATGGTCATAAATTCCTTCAGGGTAGGCAGCGCATCGACAATTACCCCCAGTGTTGCCGGTGTCTATAAGCGACGGTGACCACTTCACATCAGGCCGTATGCTAGTTTGCCAATTTGTATCATAAAAAATAAAAAAAAAACTGCCAAGTGCTAGTCGGACTCTAGCACGAAGGGTTCCATACAATAATCTAAAATTAAAATTAAAATTACACGCAAATGTACCAGCCATCACCCAATCACGCAACAGGGGGACAGATCCAACTTTTTTGTTCTAACTGTCACCTTAGGGGGGACAGATCAGTGTGACAAATGGGAATAATTCGTCGCGCTCCATTTCCATTATTGTGATGTCTTGAGTTTGAGAAATAAAGCCGACGAAGTAACAATTCTTCATTGAGGAAATCCGCAGTTGACCCTATTTTCAACAAGTTTTTTTTTTTTTTTTTTTTAACATTGATAGACCTTTGTTTGTGCACGATCTCACCTGTTGGTAAGTGACGATGCGGCCGAAGATGGAGCACAAAGGTCTAGAAGGCACCTATTCACTCTAGCCTTGAAGAGGTCCAGATTATAGTTGAGTTAGTAATTAATTTTGTAAAAATTAAAAAAAAAACCCCAAAGCTGAACGGCTGAACCGATTTTGATCAAACAAAGCTAAGAACACTCCCGAAAAATAAACCTTTCAAACAAAAAAAAACGATTTCGGTTCATCCGTTTGGGAGCTACGATGGGACAGACAGACACACACACACACAGACACGTCAAACTTATAATACCCCTTCGTTTTTCGTCGGGGGTTAAAAGAGAGGATAACCCATTCAATAAAAATTAATTATATTATTTTTAATTTCGAGGCCTTTGCGACTTGCGAGACAATGAGGGAAAGGATTGCATTTCAAAAAGGCTAATTCTCCTTAAAAAAAAAGATTGTTAATTTGTATTACACTATGTATAAAATATTTATCTTTTTTATGTTTTTTTATTTATCTTCACTATTATTTTGTATTTTTTAACCCCCGACGAAAAACGAAGGGGTGTTATAAGTTTGACGTGTCTGTGTGTGTGTGTGTGTGTCTGTATGTCCCAACGTGGCTCCCGAACGGATGAACCGAAATCGTTTTTTGTTTTTGTTTGATAGGTGTATTTGTCGGGAGTGTTCTTAGCTTTGTTGGATCAAAATCGGTTCAGCCGTTTTATTTCGTTCGGTTTTTTTTTAAGTTTTACAAAATTAATTCCCTGTAAATATGTAAACTTTGTTGTTTTGTTTGTTTGTTTGTTTGCCAAGCTGCGGTGAAATGGCTAGTACAGTATAAACACAATTACCTACTAGTAATAAATTAGTGCTTAGGAACGTACCATCTGGACTAGCGCCTAGAAAGGAATGGAATCGCTTCGAAGCGAATGTCTTTTGGCTAGGCCGGCTGATATGCATTGCATGCAAATAATATTATGGAAATTAAAAAAAAAAGTGGCCAAGTGCGAGTCGGAGTCGCCCATGAAGGGTCCCGTAGCAGCAAGTAACATAATATCAAAGTTCTTGGATGGTTTACGATTTATGACGTATTAAAAAAAAACTACTAACTAGATCTCGTTCAAACCAATTTTCGTTGGAAGTTTACATGGTAATGTACATTTTTTTTTTAGTTTTATCATTCTCTTATTTTAGAAGTTACGGGGTTGGGGGGGGGGGGACTTTTTACCACTTTGGAAGTGTCTGTCGTGCAAACTATTCAGTTTAGAAAAAAGTTATATTATAAACCTCAATATCATTTTTGAAGACCTATACATAGATACCCCACACCAACGGGTTTGATGAAAAAAAAAATTGAGTTTCAGTTCTAAGTACTAATACTTAGAACTGAACCCCCATTTTTTTTTTGTTTTTTTCTATTTTTTTGTGAAAATCTGAATGCGGTTCACAGAATACACCTACTTACCAAGTTTCAACAGCATAGATCCTATAGTTTCGGAAAAAAGTGGCTGTGACATACACGAACAGACATAACATGTCATAGTAAGATGAACTCTTGTCTTCTAAGCAGGAGGCAAAATGTTCAATACCCACCCTGGGCCTGCATATCTGAATCTTCCGAAGACCCTAACTGGCAATTATAATGAATAAGACCCCTAGGAATCATTTCAACGAATTTGTTTGAAGATTGTAGTTTCACCTACCTACACAGAACTGACTTCAACTGAAACAAGGCAATACTATGTTTTTTTTTTTTAATATTGAATGAGCGAAGCGAGTTCTCTGATTCAACTTGGAAGAATTGGCATTTGTATGTATGTATGTATGTATGTTTGTCCGAGCATAACTTCCGAACCGTTAATCCGATCTTCATGAAATTTGATTGGGAGGTGATAGTATTGGTACAATTTGTTGGTAAGGTTATGAGCTATATCGGTCGGGGGGTTGTTGAGATATTGGGGTCCAAGAGGAGGTAAAAAAAAGTGAGAATATCAGATCAAATGTGGTGTCATATGAAAGTTCCTCGCTTCGACATTTCAAAACTATTTTAGTTTCTGAGATGTTAGGGTAAATCAAAAATGTAAAAAAACAAAACCTCTAGGGTACTTCCACTAATCCTACAACGCTGTTTTTTTTACGTTTGTAGCTTTTATGATACAAATACTGGGAAAAGTCTAAAATTTATGAATCTTGAAACTTGTAGGTACCTACTCTATAAAATAACAACCAGTGTATAACATTCTTTGTTGACCTCCCGTTTCTAGGAATTTTAACGACGTTGAAGGTCTAACTTTTCGAACCACATGTGGATGTACATAGATATTTTTTCGAAATAAATAAGGTAACCTACCTAAACCGTGTGTATTCGTGAGGTCTCAGTTCAAAAAACCTTGTGCGTAAATATATAGGTAATTATGATCAGCTAGTAGTATTTAATTTAATTTTTACGTAATTAAGATAATATTATATTTGTCTGTAATTTCTGTCTAGTTGTTTGTAATTTAATTTTCTCCCATTATTTATACAAAGTTCATATGTAGAGACCTTGCAATGCATTGCGGCCTCCGGCTGTCTGGCTGATTCGCATACACATGTCCAATCCTAAATGTTTGTTTTTCTAATATTTTCTATCCGAGCTAATTATGATATGACAGATCGAAGCGGCAACAGCGCTTAGCCGGCGTAAGTCACGAGCTGACAACGTCGCGTGTAAGTGACATGTTACTGTTATCTAATCTGCGGCTATGTGTGTGACACTGTCAGTGTACACTCACACACTGACATAAATGAACTAAAATTTCGATGTTATTTTCGCTATTAATCCACTGTTTTCTTCAACCAAATATGTGTTGACGCAAATAATGACCAATATAAAAGCCAACAACAGTCATTTCAGTGTAAAATTATACTCTGTTTGCCCATATTTGTGCTAATACGTTTGTATGGAAAAGCGACCACCTTAACACTAAAATTATTATAGCAAGAGTGCATCTCATGACATCACATCACATCACATTCACTGTATAAATGCGAAAGTTTGTGAGTGTATGTGTTTGTTACTTCTTCACGCTGAAACGGCTGGACAGATTTGGATGAAATTTGGAATGGAGATAACTGGACTCCCGGAATAACACATAGGCGTATTTTTATCCCGATATTCCCACGGGATCGAGACTTACGCGGGTGAAACCGCGGGGCACTGCTAGTTTACAATAAGCCCAAACATGGCTAGGATACATTGTTGTATGTCGCAGTTCCAGTTCCAACCAGTTTCATCATCAGATCAGTTCAACCGTAACATTTTCATCAGAACCCTTTATTAAAATCTGCTTCGTCAAAGTCGCTTTATATCTTATTGTACCCGTGAAATAATTAGGGAAATAATTAATAATGCCTGCGACGCAAGGTTCGATTCCCGCCTCGGAACAAATATTTGTACGATCCGCAGATATTTCTTCTGGGTGTTTTCTATCTATTATAAAAAATATCTATCTATGTAATGTATTGATGTATTAAGTATATCAGTTATCTAGTACCATAACACAAGCTCTGCTTAGCTTGGGGCTAGATAATGTTGTGTGAACTGTTCAGCGTTATTTATTTATTATATTTTATTGAGTATTTTAGGTGTCCATCTGTGGTCTTCTTTATCTGTTCCACTTCACCAAATGATTCTTTCTAAATGCAAATACATAACTAGTTGCTGAAAAACCCAAAATCGCTATAATGTATGACTATAATATTTGAGGAGTACCTACTATTTTTTTTTAACATTGATAGACCTTTGTTTGACCACGAGTCCTCTAAATTCCTCATGGATTCCATCATCAGAACTAGATTTTGACAAATATGG
Organism: Operophtera brumata; assembly: GCA_932527175.1. Lineage (NCBI taxonomy): Eukaryota > Metazoa > Arthropoda > Insecta > Lepidoptera > Geometridae > Operophtera > Operophtera brumata. The sequence goes on along the minus strand of OW052239.1, from coordinate 80,649,269 downwards.
GACTCACCTGGGAGTTACTTTCCAAGTAAAAAAATATTTCCAATTCTGTTAATGACCGAGTTAGGAGAAAACAAACATTAAAAAAATAACCGATTTGAGAACGTCCTGTTATTTAAGTCTGTTAAAAATAACAAAAAAAATGCGTGCTTTGTTTGCCGCAGCCGCAGTTGTACTACTGAAGTCTAGATTATTTTATGCATTTATCTTAAATATGAAACCTAGATTATGTAAATTGTGACCCAGACCACAGAATAAATATTATGCCCAGACGCTTGTTCGTCATGTCCTACCTCATTTTGAAATGTCACGCAAATAAATTACAAATTTATTTTGGTTGCACTCTTTCAATAAATTTGGCATTTCGTAAGGCTCTGGTTAAACTTCTAGCTAACCTGTGTGCTTTATGAAGCGACTTTCAAATAAAAAGCGGTCAAGTGCGAGTCGGACTCGCCCATGAAGGGTTCCGTAGCAGCAAGTAACATAATATAAAAGTTCTTGGGTGTTTTACGATTTATGACGTATTAAAAAAAAACTACTTACTAGATCTTGTTCAAACCAATTTTCTTCTTTTGTATTTCGCGCAAACTATTCAGTTTAGAAAAAAAAAATATTAGAAACCTCAATATCATTTTTGATTACCTATCCATAGAAACAAAACAAGTAGGAGTTTTATGAAAAAAAAATTGAGTGTCAGTTCTAAGTATGGGGAACCCCAAAAATTTATTGTTTTTTTTCTATTTTTGTGTGAACATCTTAGTGCGGTTCACAGAATACATCTACATACCAAGTTTCAACAGCATAGCTCTCATAGTTTCGGAAAAAAGTGGCTGTAATATAGACGGATCGACAGACAGACAGACAGACATGACGAATCCATAAGGGTTCCGTTTTTTGCCATTTGGCTACGGAACCCTAAAAAGCTCTCAATTCGTATTTTCATTTTTAAGGTGTTTTTTACCCATTACTGCTCATCAACATCAAAGTCAAAGTCAAAGTCAAAAGTATTTTATTCATTTAATTTCATTTGAATTAATGAGGTATGAGGTATGAGATATGAGGTAATGCACTGTTCATAGGCAGAGGTTACCGCTTAACATCAGGTGGGCCATCTGCTTGCTCCGCCATTCCAGTAGTATAAAAAAAAAAACATTATTTATTTATCTATAGGCACAATATTTGCGCTTAGACATATCAAAAAAACAATTCTCTTTAGACTAAAGGTACTGAAAACATGCAGACAATATAAAACACAGTATACTTGAATTACCTATTACTTAAATAAATTTAACTTATAGACTTACATTTAAAATACAGGAATGTCAATGAAAAAAGCAAATAGAGATATTAATAAACTAGAAAAATTAAAATTAAAAATGTCAATGAACACATTACATTAAGTCAAACAAACAAGTCAAACAACAACAAAACAGAACAGACTGTAAAATGAAAATAACCAACATTTAAAGAAAAATCAGAAATAGCATCGTTAAAAATTGGAAATATTATGTGATAATGCTATTAATAAAAAGGACTAGTGAAATTACACATAAGATTTAGACGATAAGACATCGTTAAAAAGAAAAAAAAAATATCATATTACAGAGTTCTTGTCGGTTTCTGACTTAAATAATTTTCCGTCTGCCATAGCTTCACTGATTTTATAATAACTTTTTGTTAACAAATGATCCTTTATGTATGATTTAAAGCTACAATCGTTCATATTTCTTATGTCAAGGGGTATCCTATTATACAGTTTAATTGAAGTACAATAGTAGCTTTTTGATATTTTCGTAAGCCGAGTTTTACGAATAACTAAGCGATCCTTATATCTAGTGTTATAGTTATGGGTTTCTCTTACAGTCGTCAAATTATTAATATTTTCTCTAATATAAATTACATTTTGATATAGGTATAAATTTTGATTTTGATCTTCTGTTATTGATCAGTTTGTCATTGAAATCACAAGGATCATTTTGAATTATCTCATAAAATAAATTTACTCCTGTTCCAACGCGACCAAACCTAGAAGAATCAGGCAACAAACACGGTCAGTTTTTTTATGATCCTTTCTTACTACTAGGTGGGGAGTGCCTGTGTTGTGCCTCGAGAACAAGTGGAAGCTGATTCAAAGGAAAAAGGAAAAGGAAAAATAAACTGATGATTATGAGATACCGTCAATTAGAAACATGTGTGTTAAGTCTCCTAGTTCTCGCGAAATCAACTTTCGCTATCTGAAGAAGTGTTGATTTAAACCGATTTTCTGTAATGGGCAAAACCACCAAGAAATGTAATTTCGCGTTTCAAGCGAGAAACTGATATGACAACTTATTTTTAATTTAAACGTAGGTATATATATTTCAGTTTGTCAGAAGACAGATTTCGTTGCCTCATTATTGCGTGTATGTTACGCGATATCTTAGCCAATCGTGAACAAATTTTAATAATAAAATGTTTATAGACTAGTTTATATCTCGAAAGTGGTCCCATTTAAATTTGAAGAAATTATTCCAAAATTCTAGAAAATCAGGAAAAAAAAACAGACGTTTATTGAAATCTTTGAAGTCGGTTTTTTGGATAGAATTGTCGATATTCAGAGTTAGTTATAGTTAGTATATAGTTAGTTAGTATTATAGTTAGTTAGTATTATAGTTAGTTAGTTATATCAGAGTTATTTAATAAACAAGGATAGTTATCGTTCATTACTAATTTATCTGGTTCTTTCTTGGTCAATTTTCTTTGGACAATGTACTTTAATGACCTGTTTGAGGTAGAGCCTAAGTAACAAATAATTTAATCTAAAAAAGCTATTTTCGAAATTTCCTGTGTTTTTTTAAAATAAAATGAAAAGTGTTTCCATACCAATTGCATACTAATAAAACCACATTGAAATCGGAGCAACCGTTACACAAAATATCATGTTCATCGTGTGATGGTCATCATCAGAACCTGGAGCCTGATGTCATCGAAAATGATCATTTTTAGCTCAAACTAAGGGTTCTAACATCAAAAAAAGATCAATGATTCCAATAGAAATCAGAGCTATGAGTTTCAAGCTTCCACGCTTCTGCAGCGCTTCTGCAGCGCTTCTGCAGCGCTTCTGGTATGTTTGTCGAGGCGCGTACAGTCATTTGACGCCATCTGGTGCAAAAAGACTGCCTCACTGTTGAGCAGGCTTCCCACAAGCGGCAACAGCATCCAAAACGCGTTCTCTGAGCGGTTTGATTGTCCTCTGGTTTAAAAGCTCGTCCAGAGATCAAAATCATTGTTACCTAATTATTAAGTACTAACCTAGTTTTAAGTTGTTTTACTAACAAATTGGACTCAGTTGTCTGAATAAATAAATATTATACATACACACATAAACTCACGCCCGTGTACCGGAGGGGTAGGCAGAGACCACGGATTTCCACTTGCTATGATCCTGACACACCCTATTTTGCTTCATTCTCATCACGTAAATATTATATTATATATACTAGCGACTCGCCCCGGCTTCGTACGGGTAGCCCCCGGTGAACCCCCCCCCCCCCCCCTACCCCTCCCACTATGTCCTATCTCCTGGTTCTAAGCTACCTCCCTACCAATTTTCAGCCAAATCGGTTCACCCATTCTTGAGTTATAAGTGGTGTAACTAACAAGACATGAAAAAAAAAAAAAAAAAAAAACGTATAAACCTCACGGAGCCCGAGACCTTTCCAACGAATGCAAAACCGTGGAAATCGGTCCGTGCGTTCTGGAGTTATAGCGTCAGGAAGGAAAACCCGACTTATTTTTATATATTAAAAATATACTAGCGACTCGCCCCGGCTTCGAACGGGTAGCCTCCGGTGAAAAACAGCCCCCCGTGAAAAACAGCCCCCCCCCCCCCCCCCCCCCCCGATACTTTATTACTTATACTGGTATTTGGAGCGATACTTTATTACTTATACTGGTATTTGGAGCGGAGAAGAATCCATCAAAAAAGAGATAACTAACATCGGTCCAGCCGATCTTGAGTTATAAGTGGTGTAACTAACACGACTTTGTTTTATATGTATAGTTTATGAGGCAGACCAGACAAACACAATAAGACCTCAAATATGTAAGGGTTAAAAATTAACCCCCTCGTAACTGTCAATTATTGCATTTAATTATATATACCTACGCTTCCGTCTGGTAGTGATTTGGATCAGTTGAGCTACCTTTAGATCGCTAGCAGCGGTCTTCAGGTAGCACAACTGTTTCATATGTATTTTGTATATACCTTGTATTCGTTATTTCTGTAAATAAATATGTTATAATTGCACCACAATACATAGTTCACCTCCCACAGAGCGCCTACACGATTAAGATTTTTAGTTTTTTTTTTCTTTTTATAATTGGCGCCGCACGGTTTGTGCATTTGCCATTTTCAAGTAAGTATCTGTATTTTCACTATAATGTATTTTCAATATATTTTGCAACGTTACACTCCTTCCAAGTCGTCAATGTCACAGTCGAGTCATGTTTTAGTAAAACGGTGGGCAATTTTACTAAAACTTTGGTAGACAATTTCCACCAATTTCAAAAATCACGCAATTCACTTCCATTGCATTTCACTACACTTGTGCTTTTTAAACGAGCTACATTAGTTAAAATGCTACCAAAATAACACAAAATAACTCAAGAAAACACTAGGAAAAGAAATAAAATAAAAGTAGACAACGTCTCTTTTCGAAAATGGCGGGAAGAGTCAATATGCCACTTTGCTTAATGTTTTCCTTCAACTCTTAAGAGCAAAGAGTACATCCTTCAATTATGTGTGTATTATGTGTGTGACTGAAGACGGCAATTAAATAATAGTTTATTAATAACCTGTGCTATTAATAAACGCCAACATCCTTGGAATTGTTACACCACTCTGACCCTCGTTCGGTCCAATTTGCAATTGCGTACCTAACACTATGTAGTAACTACTCTAGGATAATCCGACGACCTCTGTGGCGGGGCGGGCGAACGTTCGCCTGCGACGCCGGAGATTGCGGGTTCGATTCACGCCTCGGAACTAATATTTGTGCGTTATGCAGATATTTGTTGAGGGTGTTCTGGGTATTTTCTATGCATAATAAAAAATATCTATCTATGTAATATATTGTATTAAGCATATCAGTTAAATAGTACCCCTTACACAAGCTCTGCTTAGCTTGGGGCTAGATAATGTTGTGTAAACATGTCCAGCATTTTTTATTTATCTATTTATTTTAATCTGACACAGTTAATACCTACTTGCCAAAAAAACTTTAACATAAAACCCTCCTAATTAATAAAATAAATAAATAATGCCGGACAGTTCACACAACATTATCTAGCCCCAAGCTAAGCAGAGCTTGTGTTATGAGTACTAGACAATTGATATACTTAATACAATATATTACATGGATAGATGTTTTTTTATTATACATAGAAAATACCCAGAACACCCTGAACAAATATCTGCAGATCGCTCAAATATTTGTTCCGAGGCGGGAATCGAACCCGCAACCTCCTGCGTTGCAGGCGAACCATCGCTCGCCGCACCACAGAGGTCGTCATTATCCAATAATGATTATCATAAGACATCCACTGCTGGACAAAGCCCCCCCCCCCCCCCCCCCCCATAGAATGCAATGGGGGGTATGCCATAATTACCACGCTTGGGAGACGAATTAGTGATCGTAGTATTCGTGTTGAGTATTCAGGTGGATGCTGCTGCCTATCTCCTGGTGTAATCCCTGAGTAAGCTTCTACGATATCTATGGGAGGAGATGGAGGGGTTTATTCTTCGCCGGACACCCCGGCTCCAATACCAAATACACGAAATCAAAAAATCGTAAATTGAACTATTTACTAAATTGAGTTATTCCTCTGGGATCCTCCATATGGGTATCCTGGGTTTGAGTATATCAAGCGTAGAGTGTGCTGCCTTATGAACTTTTGCTGATTCTCTCTAGCATATTAGTTTTGACTATCTAGGTACCTAAGGTTTTAAAGTTGGTTTTTCTTTTTCCTTTGAATCAGCTTCCACTTGTTCTCGAGGCACCACACAGGCGCTCCCCACCTAGTAGTAAGAAGGATCATCAAAAAAAAAGACCGTGTTTGTTGCCTGATTATTCTAGGTCTGGTTGCGTTGGAACAGGAGTAAATGTAAATTTATTTTTTAAGACGATTCAAAATGATCCTTGTGATTTCAATGAATAAAATACTTTTTGACTTTGACTTTTGACTTTATCCCCCTGAGACTCCCAACCCCCCAGGGACCGAGGGTCACATGGCGTTGCACCAGGACCCCCTTAGTGCAAAGTTTCAAGTTGATACTCGCATTTTTAGGGTTCAGTACACAATGGGTAAAACGGGACCCTATTAGACTTCGCTGTCCGTCTGCCCGTCAGTCACCCACCAGGCTGTATCTTATGAACCGTGATAGTTAGATAGTTTAAATTTTCACAGGTGATGTATTTCCGTTGCCGCTATAACAAAAAATACTAAAAAACAGAATAAAATAAATTTTTAAGGGGGCTCCCATACAGCAAACTTGTTTTTTTGCCGTTTTTATAGATAATGGACCCCTTCGTGCGCGAGTCCGACTTGCACTTAGCCGGTTTTTATAAATGGTATCCATCGTTCACTCCTTTTGAGGCATACGATCGCGTGATTATTCATGTATATTTTACAAGCAGCGCCCCGCGGTTTCACCAGCGTAAGTCTCAATTTCGTGGGAATATCGGGATAAAAATGTGCCCATGTGTTATTCCGGGAGTCCAGTTATCTCCATTCCAAATTTCATCTAAATCCATCCCGTAGTTTTTAAGTGAAAGAGTAACAAAGATACATCCATCCATACAAACTTTCGCGTTTATAATATTAGTAGGATTATGTTAGGTATTTATGTAGCTAGTTAATTAGAGTAGGTATTTAATTATGTTAATCATTTAATCTCAAACTATTAATTATTTTAATAGCACTACCACCCACTCTACATTACACAAAGGTTAGCTGGAAGAAAATGCTAATTAGCATTAAGTTCGCCTATGTACTGCTTTTTGATGTCTTGTGCAATAAATAATTTTCTATCTATCTATCAAAACTATTGTTGGACCATAAGATTACGAACAGTTGGCCCATTGTCCACGTAACCGCACGTCATACGCACGCTTTCGTCAATTGACGATTGAAAGACGAATGCTTGCATCTTGCTTAGAAACAATGAAATCGTGGAAGCGGCAACGTCGCGTCAGCAGCTCGTCATGCGTTCGTCATGGCTTGTTGCCGCTTCGTGGACACAGATTTCATTGTTTCAAAGCAAGATGCAAGCATTCGTCTTTCAATCGTCAATTGACGAAAGCGAGCGTATGACGTGCGGTTACGTGGACAATGGGCCTTAACGTCTCGTCACACACCCGCCGCATCGCGAACGCTGATCTTTTGCACATAAATTACTGCGAAGCCTTCCACTCTCATTACGCTATGCTAACCCTGGCTGTCACAATCAGGCCCTAAATCGACTTAATTATAGTTGAACAGCCATGACCCGAGTACAAACCGTTCATAGTAAGATGGCACCTGCCTTGGTTGGCGTGTCAACAAAGGCAGGTGCCATCTTACGGTGAGGGTGCTGTACATGGGTTGACGTTGAACCTACGAATATAGTTCTATACTTGTACGGTTTGTGCAAATACACAAGTTGTGAGACGCCAAATATAAAGAGAAAAAGAAAAGATAAAAAAAAACAGACGCGATGCGATAGCCATTTGAGGAACTAACGGAGTTTTAGCGAAGATAATTATAGTGTTAGACGCATGCGGCCTCAAACTTATAACACTCTACTTTTTGACGACCTCTGTGGCGCGGCTGGCGATGGTTCGCCTGCGACGCAGGAGGTTGCGGGTTCGATTCCCGCCTCGGAACAAATATTTGTGCGTTCTGCAGATATTTGTTCAGGGTGTTCTGGGTGTTTTCTATGCATAATAAAAAATATCTATCTATGTAATGTATTATATTAAGTATATCAGTTATCTAGTACCCATAATACAAGCTCTGGCTTAGCTTGGGGCTAGATAATGTTGTGTGAATTTGTCCAGCATTATTTATTTTATTTATTTATTTATTTTAGAGTGCCTGATTTAGTGTTTCTGTCTGTATGTATGTATGCATGTTTCTTTGGTGCCACGCAGCTCCGGAAAGGGTACTGAATACAGTGTTTATTTTGTATGTAAGCTACGTTTTGTGGGAATTGGTCAGGGGGTTACCATTCACTATAGGTATAGTATTATGTTATCTGTGACTTAACCATCCAATTCTAGGGGTAAAAAGTTCACAAAGTCGAATCGAGGCATCTACAGATCGTTCAACGTAAAATGTTCCCTGCCCGTGATGTTGGCACATTTTATTTTATTTATTTTGGTAAACCAACAGAGATTTATACAATATATTTATGTCTAACATTTACAAAACTATGGCCAAAAAAGGTCTATACAGCTTAAAATTAACAAAAGATTCTACTTAGTACGATATATCAAACAAAACTTACTAGTGGCTACAAACAGATTGATCACGATGATGAAAGTGTGAGGGTGCATGAGTATGTATTGTATATGTGTATGAATCTATGTGTATGTTCGTGGGTGTGTGGATGTATGTGTGGGTGTGGGTGCAGTGTGGAGTGTTACAAGTGTAGGTATGTGTAAGTATAATATAGTATTAGTTTTAGGTCTTGTTTTTAGTCATTTTTGCTTTATTCTTCACATACAAGGCACATCTTACGCTGAACGGTCTGTAAAGCGTGTTGAAGCGACGCGAAGCGTGAACATCCGAGACATCCTTGCATTCCATCCGATAGATACATAGCGACGCGAAGCGTGGACATCCGAGACATCCTTGCATTCCATCCGATAGATACATAGACCAAACTATATTTTATTTTATGCTAGTATTTATTCTGGTATGTTTGCTTCGAACTTCATTTGTTTAATTTATTATTATTATTTATTTTATTTATTTATTAAGAAACAAGTACAACACCATAACAGAAATCAAAAGCGATGTTGCATGCACACAATTATATAAAAATAAAAAATAAAAACAACCAAGCTTAGAATATGTAGGTAATACCTACCGAGGATAGACATACAATAATAACTAACACTAACTACTTGCTTTAAATATTCTCTAAAACAAGCTGCGCTAATTAATTAATTTTTAGCAGCTCTTGGGAGGTTAACGCTCCAACGGATAGTAAGTCGTAACGTGCAGTTTATTTTTTAATGACTAGCTAGATGCTAACTTTAGAAACGTTAAAAATAGATTTGTCCTATTTTTAAGTTTTGTTTGAATATCAAAAGAATTCAGCTAGGCTGGGCAGATTTTGGTAAATTACGTCGAGTCTTTGCATCCCCTATACCTGAAGACGAGAATCTTCAATCAGTGCGTTCTACTCGTAATGACCTACGGTGCCGAGACGTGGACACTCACGGTTCGCCTGGTCCATCAGTTCAAGGTCGCTCAGCGTGCTATGGAACGAGCTATGCTTGGAGTTTCTCTGAGGGATAAAATCCGCAATGAAGTTATCTGACAGAGTACTAAGGTCATCGACATAGCTCAGAGAATTAGCAAGCTGAAATAACAATGGGCTGGGCATATATGCCGAAGAATTGTCAATCGCTGGGGTAAACATGTTCTAGAGTGGAGACCGCGTCTTGGTAAACGTTGTGTTGGGCGCCCTCTGGCTAGGCGGAGCGACGATCTGCGTAAGGCGGCTGGTAGAAAGTGGATGGGAAGAGCTGGAAATCGGTCTAAATGGCGCGCATTGGGAGAGGCCTATGTCCAGCAGTGGACTAATACAGGCTGATGATGATGATAATACCAACCTTGTTTTATTATTTTTAAACCTAGATTTATGGAAGAGGCTAGCTACCCACAACACAGAATAAAACAATAATAAAATTGTTAAACTAACTGGTAAGAGGATGTACCGGTCTAGGGCGCTTGAGCCCTTTTGTATGCAACTTATTGTTTGCTATATTTTAGATATTATCTCATCAAACTCCATAACATTTTGTACACATGATCAACACAGCGAACAATAATTAACCGTGTCAATGAGTGGTTTCACGGCCGTCTCGAAACATGATTTAAGTTAAGTGTAAGTTTAAGTGTAGATAGATAGCGCTCCAAAAATAACTGCGCTGTTGTAAAAAACAGTTCAGTATAAATATGAATAAGATCTACATTTTTAAACCCTTTTTCTGCGAAATAAGTCATTCATTCATTCAAAATAAACCAGCTATGACTTTGACAGCGGATATTGAGTCAGCGCCATCTATTGAGCCAAATGGAACTACTTTTTTACTTTTATATCTAAAATGAAAAACCCTCGTTTGCTAAAATTTAGACACAGCACTGTAGTGTAGGAAGCCCACAGCCACCCCTCTCTCGATGAACCGACATTTTTAAATAGCAGGTAGGCGTTGGTTAGAGGAAGCTAAGAATTAACAAATAATAAATAAATAATGTTGGACAAGTTCACAACATTATCTAGCCCCAAGCTAAGCCAGAGCTTGTGTTATGGGTACTAGTTAACTGATATACTTAAAACAATACATCAAATACATAGATATTTTTTATTATACATATAAAACACCCTGAACACCCTGAACAAATATCTGCAGATTGCACAAATATTTGTTCCAAGGCGGGAATCGAACCCGCAACCTCCTGCGTCGCAGGCGAACCATCGCCAGCCGCGCCACGTTGGTCGTGGCATTCTATGGGGAAGGCCTATGTCCAGCTATGGACGTCTGTAGGCTGATGATGATGATGATGCTGGTACCAGCAACAACCAAGGCACTGGACGAAGGAGGCCGGATAATTAATAGCTTCTTTCCAAATATTCATTAAAATTAACGATGTAGGTACCTACATTTAATATTAGCCAATATGTTTACGAAACAATTCAACTTCACGGTTTTGGGCAAAGCTTTTAATTTCGTCATGTGCTGGGAAAATATTTAACATAAATCTTATTGGCTCTTCAATACGTTTTGATTTGTTTTGTTTGTATATAAACCGAAGATGGCACGAAGGCTCCGTAAAAGCCTTGTTCATGTGCTTGTTCCGTTTCACCATTTTTATCTGGTTTCTCAGTAAACCTTGCTGATAATAGATATAAGGATGAGTTTGAGCTACGTGTCCTTCATAACCTTAGAGCATTGTAGGCCTCGATGTTCATAATAACTTGTTTAAGGTGAATGGTCACGTTTGCGGCGCGAGATTCAATTTTTTTGGTGTTTTTTGCCCTTTACAGGTCATCAACACTTCTTCAGATAACGAAAGTTGAGTTCGCGACAACTAGGAGACTTAACACACATGTGTCAACACAACACAATATCATCAGTTTAGCTATGATACCCCTAAACACATTTTTACAGTGTTTTTGTTTGTTTAGGGGTATCGTAGCTAAACTGATGATATTTATGAGATACTGTCAATTAAAACATGTGTGTTAGGTCTCCTAGTTGTCGCAAACTCAACTTTCGTTATCTGAAGAAGTGTTGATGAGCTGTAACGGGCAAAAAACACCAAAAAATTTTAATTTCATGCCGCAAGCGTGCGCGTCCACCTTAAAGCAAAGGTGGGCTGCATTTCGTCTGGCATGCTCGCTGACGCGCATGTCATTGACTTTCACGCTGTAATGCGCAACAGATTGCATCGGTCAAAAACAGAATGCTGGGTAGCCCCAATAAAACAGTACCTACAACAGAATACGTAAGGCGATATTAGGCCCCCAAACTACTATTATTTATTCTGTGTCCATACTGCAGTGAATACCACTCTTAGTAATACATTTATTTACAGAAAGAATAATAAGTACAAGTTATGTACATACATATGAAACAGTTGGGCCACCTGAAGACCGCTGCAAGCGATCTAAAAGTAGCTCAACTGATCCAAATCAGTTGAGCACTCTTTGAATTCCTACTTCTCACAAACGGATTATCCAAATACTATAAAAAATAAACAATGTTTTTTTTTTTCTTTAACCTTTTGTGCCCCACTGCTTGGCAAAGGTCTCCCCCAAAATTTTGCAGTCATCCCGGCCTTTGGCAGTTTCCCACCACTCCTGCTCGTAAGCTTCGAGATGGATATCTATAATTTTTTTATTTTTTTATGTTTATTTTGTTGATGTATTTGGACTACATGGTCAGTAAAAAAAAACAAAAGTATCCGAAAGTTTACACAAAAAAAGTCCTATTGCTTCCAAAGCTTCTGAAGCGATTTTAATGATTCCTTAACAATATTAAAGGTTTTTAAAACTATATTATATGTTTAGATTTTTGGATATAATCATTTACACAGCTGCGGTTTTTCGTGTTTTTAGCTCACTATTTGTTTCGCGTGCTCTTTTCTGCCCCTTAGGGATCAAAGTTAAAGGAACTACTGTTTTTTACTTACCTGAACTTTACTGATTAAATAGTGATAAAATTTAGGGAAACTCAACAAACTCGCTGGCAGGTACGACCGTGCTATGCAGAGGTACTGGATGTCGGCTCTTATACTCTGACCAAATATATTATATTAATTAATTATAAATTAATTAATAATTAACTAATAATAAATTAAGCGCTGCAGACCACGCATGAGGTGGCGGGATGAACTGGACGCCTATTAGAGGGAATGGGAAACGGTTGCACAGGACCGTGGTGACTGGCGGAAGTGGGGGGAAGCCTTTGCCCAACAATGGGACAGTATGGGCTAATAGTAATAGTAATAATAAATTAACTAATATGGTTACTTGCTTGGGTATGTTCGTATTTAACTTAATATTATTATTCATTTGTTAGATCTACCACAGAATAAATAATAGTATAGATCTACATACATTGTGGATTAAGTTATCTGAATAAACGAAAATATTATTATGACACGATTTATTACAGAACTCGTTACAATTTTTGTGTTATTATTATTATTAATTTATTATAGAACTCGTTACAATTTTTGTGTTATTATTATTATTAATTTATTATAGAACTCGTTAAAAAATTTGTGTTATTATTATTATTAATTTATTATAGAACTCGTTACAATTTTTGTGTTATTATTATTATTAATTTATTAAAGAACTCGTTACAATTTTTGTGTTATTATTATTATTAATTTATTATAGAACTCGTTACAATTTTTGTGTTATTATTATTATTAATTTATTATAGAACTCGTTACAATTTTTGTGTCCTTATTATTATTAATTTATTATAGAACTCGTTACAATTTTTGTGTTATTATTATTATTAATTTATTATAGAACTCGTTACAATTTTTGTGTTATTATTATTATTAATTTATTATAGAACTCGTTACAATTTTTGTGTTATTATTATTATTAATTTATTATAGAACTCGTTACAATTTTTGTGTTATTATTATTATTAATTTATTATAGAACTCGTTACAATTTTTGTGTTATTATTATTATTAATTTATTATAGAACTCGTTACAATTTTTGTGTTATTATTATTATTAATTTATTATAGAACTCGTTACAATTTTTGTGTTATTATTATTATTAATTTATTATAGAACTCGTTACAATTTTTGTGTTATTATTATTATTAATTTATTATAGAACTCGTTACAATTTTTGTGTTATTATTATTATTAATTTATTATAGAACTCGTTACAATTTTTGAGTTATTATTATTATCAATTTATTTTAGAACTCGTTACAATTTTTGTGTTCTTATTATTATTAATTTATTATAGAACTCGTTACAATTCTTGTGTTAATCTCACTTATTTATTTAAATCTCGTACAAAATATATATTTTTAACTATAAAGGAATACTATCTACAAAAAATAAATAGTATAAAAAACATTATAGTAAAAAATATAAATCTAAACGGGGAACCACAGACCGCGGAGCGAGGCCCAAACGGTCGGGGGCTAGGGCTGCAGAGAGAGGAACCTATGCCTGACCTGCCTACCTGACTATGCGTGCTGAGTCCAGGAGTACTGCCTTCTGGATTTGACCCTTGATCCAACCATTATATTATATAGTGCCAAAGTGCAAGGCTGCGAGTAAAGATAGGTACTTGTTTGAACACTATAATTATAATCAAGATATCTTAGTTTGAGCTATGCCTTAACCTTCCATAGTAATTATCCTTGTTGTTGAAAATGCTCGATGGACTCGTCGATCACTATTTATAGGGTTCCGTACCTGAACACGAAAAATCGAGACCCCTATCGGATAACTTTTTTGTTCTTTTATCTGCCTGTCTGAGAAGACCCAATTTCTGTGGAAAGGATTAACTTATCGACTTAAAATTAATAGCTACCAAAATAAGTCAGGAGCTAGTACTGTAGCTTCTAACTAAAACTTTTAACTGTCTGAACTGGTGTAACCGAATTTAGTAAACATTATCTAATTTTAGTATGAAAATCGTAAAAATTAAAAACATAGAGGGTAATTCCAGTAGGTAATTTCACAATGCTGAAATTTGAAATTCTAGGAGACTTTGTGACACAAATAAAGGAAAAAAAACTACTGAGTAAATAAATAACATCGTATAAATTTCGGATTTTTTACCCCAAGAATGGAATGGTGAAGCTTAATTGCTTTAAAGTTTAAGTATATTATACGATTGCACAGATAAAAAAAATACTATACACTATTGTTATTTTTTATGTCATTACTATTATTGTGAATCTGTGACTTACCTTGTATCTTGTAACAATGAACTTAATTTAACTGTGCATGCTGTAAAGCTGATCATGGCATGTACCTTTTTATTGTTATTAACATCTTATGTACCCATGCTTCGGAAAATAAATGATTGATAGATTGATTGATTGATTTATAAGAAGTTATAAAAGGTAAGCTTTTGATATAACTTTTGAAACTATCATGGTTATGTACATAATTTTCACTAGAAACGGGATATTTACCATGATTTTTGAGTTTTATATGTTCCCGATATTTCGGCACAGTTGCATGCGCCATGATCACGGGAGAACTGACTAAAGTCTTTGCGAGTAGATGTTATTGGCAGATATATCGATCTACCCTCTTTCTCACTCTTTATTACGAACGATACCACTACCACTGTGCCGAAATATCGGGAACATATAAAACTCAAAAATCATGGTAAATATCCCGTTTCTAGTGAAAATTATGTAAGCTTTTGAGTAAGTAACCCTTGGGGCGGAGTAGGGCGCGAGTCTCACGCGCACTTGTCCACTTTTACAACATATTTTACAGAGTAATATTGTAATGAGCGATAAAACAAGTATTTGGTAAATTGATTTGTATATATAACTAATTAAGCAGTGAACTTATTTAAGTAGTTTTAGGTGGGTTTAGTAATAAAACGACTATTTAGTAATAAAAGTTACTACTTTAGTAGTACTACTAAAAGTTACTACTAGTTACTACTTTAGCACTATTTTAGTAATAAAAGCATAATTTTAAAATATTATTATTACCCTGATTATTCTCCGTTCTGCTCAACCTAATCCAGTAAACTAGGACTAAAAATACTGTTCGGATTATTCATAATTTTGTTTATTTCTTAAATTCGCGTTCTAAATTTTTGGTTGTGTTTTAGTAGTAGTAGAGCTTTTTTGTGAAAGAGCTCGTCCGGGGAAGTACTACCACCATACCTATTTCTGCCGCAAAGCAGTAGTGCTCGCATTGCTGTGTTCCGGTTTGAAGGGTATGGGTGCCGGTGAAATTACAGGCACATGAGACTTTTCATCTTTATGTCTCAGGGTGGCGGGCGCAGTGCAATGCCACATAGGGTGCGTCCTAGGTGGACGTGACCTTTGAGGTAATGCACTGTTCATAGGCAGAGGTTACCGCTTAACATCAGGTGGGCCTCTTGCTTGTTCCGTCATCCAAGTAGTATAAAAAAAGGTATTATAAGCTTATTGAAACAAGCCACTAATTTAATTTAAAAGTACATTATTTATATTTAATAATCATCGATAGAAGTTCTTTTATTCTAAGAATGACGGAACAAGCAGATGGCCCACCTGATGATAAGCGGTAACCTCTGCTTGTGAACTATGCATTATAACATAGGTCACGTCCACCTAGGACGCGCCCTATGTGGCATTGCACTGCGCCCGCCACCCTGAGACATAAAGATGAAAAGATGGTTTCTTAATAATCAACCGGTAAAAGGATTTTTTGATGTCCAATTGTAATAATGATGTTCGCTTTATAATTTCCATTTTGAATACTGTCATATTATAATAATTCCACAAAAAAAAAACTTGCGGTTCTAACAATACCATAATTAGTTCAATTAGTTGAGGCTTTGGCATGAAACTATTGATAAGGATATAGACGACCCCTGTGGCGCGGCGGGCAAAGCTTGGCCTGCGACGCAGGAGGTTGCGGGTTCGATTCCCGCCTCGGAACAAATATTTGTACGATCGCAGATATTTGTTCAGGGTGTTCTGGGTATTTTCTATGTATAATAAAAAATATCTAACTATGTAATATATTGTATTAAGTATATCAATTATCTAGTACCCATAACACAAGCTCTGCTTAACTTGGGGCTAGATAATGTTGTGTGAACTGTCCAGCTTTATTTATTTATTCATTTTTTAGTAGAAGTACAATTTCATTGGAGTACTAGGTACTTGTACGCACAAGAAAAGACACACTTGATGCAACCGTCATTAAAGCAATTACCTGGCTTTATTTTATCACTTAATGAGATAAGACTTCGTGAGTTTAAATGGTCCGATTAACCAACCTTCCCCTGCATACAAAGAAACGCAGTAAAACTTAAGTAAACCAGCAAAAGTTTATTTTATTATACACAGCATACGCATTCAATAATCGTTACGTAAACTCTTGTCTTTCGAGTTATATATCTCTAGAATGGTTGGCAATGTAAGGCAAATGGCTATAAACATAACCGAGGTTCGAACTGACCTTGTAACGGTACTGGAACAACGATTATGTCATAGAATAATATATAGTCAGAATGCCACTCGTTTTCGGTCATTCACGTAGAAAGCAAGGCTAGACAAACGCCCAACCAGACGAGACGTCAACACGTAAAAAGAAAAAGCAGACGTACTAGAATGTCGTGTTTTATCGACTTTGACGGTGTTCTTATCATGTTAAGTTAACATTAAGTGTAATACGAAAGCACTTCAGATATATATGAAGATTTCATACGTGTTTCATACGTGATTCACGTATGAAATCTAATCGTAGTAATGAAATCGTATTAATACAAGACTTCATACGTGATTCACGTATGAAATCTAATCGTAGTAATACAAGATTTCATTCGTGATTCACGTATGAAATCTAATCGTAGTAATACAAGATTTCATTCGTTATTCACGTATGAAATCTAATCGTAGTAATTCAAGATTACATTCGTGATTCACGTATGAAATCTAATCGTAGTAATACAAGATTTCATTCGTGATTCACGTATGAAATCTAATCGTAGTAATACAAGATTTCATACGTGATTCACGTATGAAATCTAATCGTAGTAATACAAGACTTCATACGTGATTCACGTATGAAATCTAATCGTAGTAATGAAATCGTAGTAATACAAGACTTCATACGTGATTCACGTATGAAATCTAATCGTAGTAATACAAGATTTCATTCGTGATTCACGTATGAAATCTAATCGTAGTAATACAAGATTTCATACGTGATTCACGTATGAAATCTAATCGTAGTAATACAAGATTTCATACGTGATTCACGTATGAAATCTAATCGTAGTAATACAAGATTTCATACGTGATTCACGTATCATTTTTAGATTATCTGAACCTTAAAAGGTACCTGCCAATGGAAACATTATAGGATCACTTTGTTGTCTGTCTGACTGTCAAGACCCTTTTTCACAGGAGTGCCTGAAGGTATGTAAGTATATACTTGAAAATTTTTTTTTTTTTTTTTTTTTTTTTCCTTAACCTATTGTGTCCCACTGCTGGGCAAAGGTCTCCCCAAAATTTTCCAGGCATCCCGGCCTTTGGCAGTTTCCCACCACTCCTTCTCGTGAGCTTCGAGATCGTCCCGCCAACGCCTTCTCGGTCGGCCCCGTCGTCGCCTTCCGTCTTCAGGCACCCAAGGAGTTACTACGTTCGCCCACTTCTCGGGGTGCATTCGACTGACGTGACCAGCCCATTCCCACTTGAGCTTTGCTGTTCTGCTCCCCACATCGGCAATGCCAGTTATCGAACGCAGCATGGTGTTCCGCACTCGGTCGATGCGTTTAAGACCGAGAATGCTGCGTTCCATTGCTCTCTGACAAATCTTGAGCCTGGACTTCTGTAACTCGGTCAGCGACCATGTCTGCGCACCGTAGGTTAGGACAGGCAGGATACACATGTCGATGAGTTGGCGCTTTAGTGTAAGTGGAAGGTCACCCTTCATGTGCTCTTTCATGGACCAGTAGCTCTTCCAGGCATTATCGATGCGGCGATCAATTTCCTTGTCCTGCCTGTTTTCGAAGGATGCTAACTGGCCCAAGTATATGTATTCATCGACATAGTGTAGATCCTGCCCATCTACCTCGACCCTACGCTTCGTGCTGTTGGTCATAATTTGCGTCTTCGATCGGTTCATGTGAAGCCCAACCTCAAGACTCACCAAGCTCAGTTCTTACTAGTTAGTTAGTTAGTTCAAGAAATTTATACCAAACATGTGAGCTTATAGTGCTCTTAGGTTTTATAACTCAATGCGTTAAAAAGATATGGCAATAAAAGTCTATTTTTTTTATAAAATCGTGAAAATTAACAGCCTCCAGGGTAATCTCGCAATTCTGAAATTTGTAATACTCGGAGGCTTTGTGACACATTTTTATAGGAAAAATGGAATTTCACCGTTTTACCCATAAATAATAATAGTGATGTTTGTAAGGAACTCAGGGCGCGAGTCTCTCGCACTTGTTTGTTTGTTTGTTTTTTTTTTTTTTTCTACTCTATTTATACCAATTCGGCTAAGCACATGTCTTACGGTAGAATATTCAATAGTTACTACCTGTGCCACCTGCTACCGAGACGAGCGATTATTTTGGAGGTAAGACCACAATCGACATCAACCTTGGAGGTTTTGTAATGGCGTGTTTATAGATCGTATTACCATGAGAACTTGGATCAAGTTATCAAGTTATAAAATGACTCTTCCTATCAAGCAGGAACAAAAAACTAATTAAAGTTATCATTTTAAAATGATCCATTGGAGAATGGATCAATCAGGAACAAAATTATAGGTATAATGGATCGAACAGGACAATGGATCAATCTCAATGGATCAAACAGGAACTACTCGCCATTTTCGAAAAGAGACGCCTACTTCTATTTTATTATATTTCCTAGTGTTTTTTTGGGTTATTTTGTGTAATTTTGGTGGCATTTTAACCAATGTAGCTCTTCTATAGAGCACAAGTGTAGTGATATTAAATGCAAGTGTTTTGCGTGACTTTTCAAATTGGTAGAAATTGTCTACCAAAGTTTTTGTATGAGGGCACCTTTTAGTAAAACATGACTTGACTGTGACTTTGACGACTTGGAAGGATTGTAACGTTGCAAATTATATTGAAAATACAATAATAAATTACACTTTTTTTTTTAATACTTCTTGGATGGCTGAACAAGCAAGAGGCCCACCTGATGTTAAGCGGTAACCTCTGCCTATGAACAGTGCATTACCTCATAGGTCACGTCCACCTAGGACGCGCCCTATGTGGCATTGCACTGCGCCCGCCACCCTGAGACATAGATGAAAAGTCTCATGTGCCTGTAATTTTACCGACACCTTTACCCTTCAAACCGGAACACAGCAATGCAAGCACTACTGCTTTGCGGCAGAAATAGGTATGGTGGTAGTACTTCCCCGGACGAACTCTTTCACAAAAAAAGCTCTACTACTACTTGGAGATGGCAAATGCACAAGCCGTGCCACCACATTGAAACCGAGCACCAGTTGCACCTTAGATCATATACATTGTATGCTCATTATCATCAGACCACGGAATGTGTGGGAGGAAGACATGTCATCTTAACATTTTTTTTTTTTTTTTTTTTTATACTACTTTGATGGCGGATCAATCAAGAGGCCCACGTAACCTCTGTCTATTAACAATGCATTACCTCTTAGGTCACGTCCACCTAGGACGCGCCCTATGTGGCATTGCACTGCGCCCGCCACCCTGAGACATAAAGATGAAAAGTCTCATGTGCCTGTAATTTCACCGGCACCCTTACCCTAATTTCACCTAATTTCACCAAATGACACTTACTGAATGCACATGATTGACTTGTTGCTGAAAATACCAAAATCGCTAATGTGTGCCTATAATATTTGAGGAGTTACCTAAATTTATCATGGATCCCATCATCAGAAACAGATTTTGATGAAAATGGGAACAATCTAAAAAAATACGTGTCAACTAAAATAAAAAAAACATCGGTTCATAATTAATGTCGGAGATATGAGGGAACAAACATACATTAAAAAAAACATGAATTGAGAACCATCTACTTTTTTTGGAATTAATCTCCAATTATTATTAATTATTATCCAATCGCATTTGAAGTTACTTAACATAAAACACATTCAAATTTTAATAAAATTGTGATTGGCACAGTATTGTAACTCTAAGATTCCCTATTCTAAATTATCACAAGTCATGAATTTATCAATGAGGAGTTTTCCTAGTGTCATTTTAGCATTATTTATCTCTCGCTAGATGGCGTTGGCGACAGTTTTGGTAACAGTAAATATTTCAAAATACGTAACTGGTAGTGATTTGGATCAGTTGAGCTACCTTTAGATCGCTAGCAGCGGTCTTTGTATAATTATTTTGTGCATACCTTGTATTAGTTGAATTATTCTTTCGGTAAATAAATGTATGCATATTTAAATACGTAACTATCACATAGATAATAATTATATAATTTTACAGGATTTTGTATTTTTTTTAACTATTTACTTTGGCTGAACTAAGTTCTCCACTGCCATGGATTTTGCAGACACTAGGAGACACACATAGTTTGATTGGTCTCTCATAGCGATAGTTTAGCTACGAAAGTAAAACAAAAAGTTGTCTGACATCAGCAGCTGACTATTGATATTTTTGAAACACGATAAATCAAAACATGTGTGTTAGTTCTCTTAGTATCAGTAAAATCAGGTTTCGCTATGTCAAGATGTTGATGAACTGTGAGTAGCAAAAAACACAATAAAATTTGAATTACGCGCCACAAGTGAAACGTTGCACCTTAAGGAGACAGGTACAAGAATAAAATGGAGACAATGAATAGAATATGACACCCCTTATGTGATCTGATATTCTCCCTATTTTTTTTTTACCTCCTCTTGAACCCCAATATCTCAGTAACCCCCCGACCGATAAAGCTCGTAACCTTACCAACAAATTGTACCAATACTATCTACCCCCCAATAAAATTTCATGAAGATCGTATTAACGGTTCGGAAGTTATGCTCGGACAAACATACATACATACAAACGCCGATTCTGCCAAGTTGACTCAGAGAACTCGCTTCGCTCGTTCAATAAACTGAATTAACCACGCACTGTCGGTTGGATTGACTAAAAGTCTATCGTGTAGCCGTCTTGTAAGGTGACGTCTCCGGAAGATGCAGAGCACGGATAAAGATGATTTCACAAAATTGCTATTCATGTATCATCGTGATACATACTGTACCTGCTTCACAGGCAACTTCCTATTTGCACAGAGGAACAGATCACATTCGCAAGCAAGACGAAACCTACCTTATATTACCCGGGTGTTCTGGGTATTTTCTGTGTTTAATCTTACTAATATTATAAACGCGAAAAGTTGTAAGTATGGATGGATGGCTGGATGGATGGATGTTTGTTACTCTTTCACGTAAAAACTACAGGATGGATTTGGATGTTTGGAATGGAGATAACTGGACTCTCGGAATAACACAAAGGCACATTTTTATCCCGATATTTCCACGGGATCGAGACTTACGCGGCTGAAACCGCGGGGCACTGCTTGTAAAAAAAATATCTATCTATGTAATATATTGTATTAAGTATATCAGTTATCCAGTACCTATAACACAAGCTCTGCTTAGTTTGGGGCTAGAAAATGTTGTGTGAACTGTCCAGCATTATTTATTTATTTATTATATTCTGCATAAAAATATTTATACCTACATACATAATAATGTAGGTATGTGGATGTATGTAGGTAAAGGTGTAGAGCCCAATGGAAGCACGATGGACCTAAATGAAGAAAAGGTTCATCAGCCTACAGAAGTCCACTGCTGGACATAGGCCTCCCCCATAGAATGCCACGACGAACGTTCTTGAGCCGCCTCCATCCACCGCCTTCCTCCGTCCTGGATAATGTCTTTGATCCATTGAAAGGGAGACATTCCTTTTTACGTCGTCCAGTTTGTGTTCTTCAAAGAAATGTTTGAGAACATTTCTTCCCCAACGGCTATCATTTCTGTGAGCTATATGGCTTGCCCATTGCCACTTCAACTTGCTACTTGAAACAGCTATGTCGGTGATCCTGGGTTTTTTTTTCGGATTTTTTTATTTCGGATTGTATCACGTAGAGAAACTAAGAGCATAGCTCTCTCCATGTAGATATGTTGACAAGTATCCACCATAGAAACAAAATATCCAAGTCTCTACGACTTAGTGTAGGTGCTTTATAGAATATTTTAAGTAAACCAAGCCATTATGTATTTTTAAAACCTTTAGATTGTTAAATTAAAGGTAACTTGAATGAATTAAAAAAAAAATTGAGTGACTCGGATTCCAATGGCCGTGTGGCTCAACAAGGTTTATATCCACCCACATTTGTGATTTTTATTAGCGTTAAACTGAACCTATAATGTAACCATATTTGAATACTTTGTATGTTTTATTACACATCAATTTATTAATAAGGCTCATCATAACCCACTTTGTTGCGCAAATCTAAACTATTAATAAATAAGCTCTACCAACACGATGTTCAAACTATTCATTCTTTGGCAACTTGTAACTTTTTACGAAATCATTGGTAGGTTTTTGGATATAGGAAAATTCCAAAGAAAATCTAAAGCTACAGTTGCTACGAATTTGCTAATGTTTGCTTGTTTTTTTGCTTTCTGTGCGCTTAGTTGTCATGCTGACGGTAGCGCCAAAATAGTGACCCGTGAGTGACCCATCTCTCAGGGGGGTTAGTACGAGAATTTGACAGTATTCGAAACTATATGAAGTTTCGTTTCCTTCCATACATTTACTAGCAGCGCCCCTAGCGGAAACGAGGAGAAAACTAAGGACGCTGTCAGAAAATGTATTGAAGGAACCGAATATAGTTTCGAATACTGTCAAATTCTCGTACTAAGGGTACTGATCTCCAAAACTATAAACCATTTTCTTTTTTTTTAATTTTTAGGATTTAAACATCTTTTAAATTTATTTTCCCCCCCTAAGTTTTTTTCGGGGGGTATTAAATTTATTTTAGACTCCACTTTTCTCCTATAAGGGGGATTTTAAGAGGGGAATAGTGAAATAAGCCAAAGCCTACATGGCATGAATATTCCTTTCGGGTTCTAGGGAGCGTTTCGTTACTTTTGACTAATGTCGGCCCGCGGTTTCGCTCGCTTTTTAACAGCATAAAAGTAGCCTATCGGTCAATCCAGGATATCTACCTGAGTAACTTTCATCGAAATCTGTTCAGCCGTTTAACTTTGCCATTATCGACAACCTCTGTGGCGCGGCGGGCGAAGGTTGGCCTGCGACGCAGGAGGTTGCGGGTTCGATTCCCGCCTCGGTACAAATATTTGTGCGATCGCAGATATTTGTTCAGGGTGTTCTGGATATTTTTCTATGTATAATAAAAAAATATCTATATCTATGTAATATATTGTATTAAGTATAACAGTTATCTAGTACCCATAACACAAGCTCTGCTTAGCTTGGGGCTAGATAATGTTGTGTGAACTGTCCAGCATTATTTATTATTTATTTATTTATTTATGATATTAGTATCAATGGTAGGAAGAAACGAATGCCTACTTTGACAGTTTTTCACAGACGCCTGTTAAAACATCATGTGATATTTTTCACGTAAAATAAGTATTAGTTTGTGAAAATGGGCATCAAACCCGCCAATGCAACGTCAGTTTTATGGTTTTAGTTACTGGAATTAATAGGTATTGGTATTTTACAACGGCTATTGGTATTTACATATTACTTAGTAATTAATATACCTAGGTACTGAGATTCGCAATTGCATAATTTTCGCGTAGCTTCCCATGAGTTTTTGTTTAATTTTGCACCAGCTAGCGGATTACGTAACGCTGTTGCTATCAGTTTCAATCAATTTCAATGCTGTTTCTATCCGATAGGACGCTCTTGCGATTACCCAAGTTAGGCAGTTTACTTACAAAGCTTGATTACACCTTGGCTGCATAAATTAGGTAATCGCAAGAACGTTATTTCAAATAGAAACAGCATTGAAATAAATTGAAACCGATAGCAACACAGTTACGTGATCGCGCCACTGGTATGTTTTGTCTTCGCAATGCCATTGTTAGAATTTATTATTTTCCATTTACATATAAATTATTGGCCTTTTTCTAGCCTTTGTTATGTAACAAACAATCGAAACTGTATTCGCTGTTGGTCTTCTAATTTTTTTTTTTTTTTTTTTTTTTTTTTTTATACTACTGAATGACGGAACAACCAGGTGGCCCACCTGATGTTAAGCGGTAACCTCTGCCTATGAACAGTGCATTACCTCATAGGTCACGTCCACCTAGACGCACCCTATGTGGCATTGCACTGCGCCCGCCACCCTGAGACATAAAGATGAAAAGATGGTTTCTTAATAATCAACCGGTAAAAGGATTTTTTGATGTCCAATTGTAATAATGATGTTCGCTTTATAATTTCCATTTTGAATACTGTCATATCATATTAAATCCATTAAAAAAAACTTGCGGTTCTAACAATACCATAATTAATTCAATTAGTTGAGGCTTTGGCATGAAACTATTGATAAGGATATAGACGACCCCTGTGGCGCGGCGGGCAAAGCTTGGCCTGCGACGCAGGAGGTTGCGGGTTCGATTCCCGCCTCGGAACAAATATTTGTACGATCGCAGATATTTGTTCAGGGTGTTCTGGGTATTTTCTATGTATTATAAAAAATATCTATCTATGTAATATATTGTATTAAGTATATCAATTATCTAGTACCCATAACACAAGCTCTGCTTAACTTGGGGCTAGATAATGTTGTGTGAACTGTCCAGCTTTATTTATTTATTCATTTTTTAGTAGAAGTACAATTTCATTGGAGTACTAGGTACTTGTACGCACAAGAAAAGACACACTTGATGCAACCGTCATTAAAGCAATTACCTGGCTTTATTTTATCACTTAATGAGATAAGACTTCGTGAGTTTAAATGGTCCGATTAACCAACCTTCCCCTGCATACAAAGAAACGCAGTAAAACTTAAGTAAACCAGCAAAAGTTTATTTTATTATACACAGCATACGCATTCAATAATCGTTACGTAAACTCTTGTCTTTCGAGTTATATATCTCTAGAATGGTTGGCAATGTAAGGCAAATGGCTATAAACATAACCGAGGTTCGAACTGACCTTGTAACGGTACTGGAACAACGATTATGCCATAGAATAATATATAGTCAGAATGCCACTCGTTTTCGGTCATTCACGTAGAAAGCAAGGCTAGACAAACGCCCAACCAGACGAGACGTCAACACGTAAAAAGAAAAAGCAGACGTACTAGAATGTCGTTTTTTATCGACTTTGACGGTGTTTTTATCATGTTAAGTTAACATTAAGTGTAATACGAAAGCACTTCAGATATATATGAAGATTTCATACGTGTTTCATACGTGATTCACGTATGAAATCTAATCGTAGTAATGAAATCGTATTAATACAAGACTTCATACGTGATTCACGTATGAAATCTAATCGTAGTAATACAAGATTTCATACGTGATTCACGTATCATTTTTAGATTATCTGAACCTTAAAAGGTACGTGCCAATGGAAACATTATAGGATCACTTTGTTGTCTGTCTGACTGTCAAGACCCTTTTTCACAGGAGTGCCTGAAGGTATGTAAGTATATACTTGAAATTTATACCAAACATAAAAGTCTGTGAGCTTATAGTGCTCTTAGGTTTTTTAACTCAATGCGTTAAAAAGATATGGCAATAAAAGTCTATTTTTTTTATAAAATCGTGAAAATTAACAGCCTCCAGGGTAATCTCGCAATTCTGAAATTTGTAATACTCGGAGGCTTTGTGACACATTTTTATAGAAAAAATGGAATTTCACCGTTTTACCCATAAATAATAATAGTGATGTTTGTAAGGAACTCAGAGCGCGAGTCTCTCGCACTTGTTTGTTTGTTTTTTTTTTTTTTTTTTTTCTACTCTATTTATACCTATTCGGCTAAGCACATGTCTTACGGTAGAATATTCAATAGTTACTACCTGTGCCACCTGCTACCGAGACGAGCGATTATTTTGGAGGTAAGACCACAATCGACATCAACCTTGGAGGTTTTGTAATGGCGTGTTTATAGATCGTATTACCATGAGAACTTGGATCAAGTTATCAAGTTATAAAATGACTCTTCCTATCAAGCAGGAACAAAAAACTAATTAAAGTAATCATTTTAATATGATCCATTGGAGAATGGATCAATCAGGAACAAAATTATAGGTATAATGGATCGAACAGGACAATGGATCAATCTCAACGGATCAAACAGGAACTACTCGCCATTTTCGAAAAGAGACGCCTACTTCTATTTTATTATATATCCTAGTGTTTTTTTGGGTTATTTTGTGTAATTTTGGTGGCATTTTAACCAATGTCGCTCTTCTATAGAGCACATGTGTAGTGATATTAAATGCAAGTGTTTTGCGTGACTTTTCAAATTGGTAGAAATTGTCTACCAAAGTTTTTGTATGAGGGCATCTTTTAGTAAAACATGACTTGACTGTGACTTTGACGACTTGGAAGGATTGTAACGTTGCAAATTATATTGAAAATACAATAATAAATTACACTTTTTTTTTAATACTTCTTGGATGGCTGAACAAGCAAGAGGCCCACCTGATGTTAAGCGGTAACCTCTGCCTATGAACAGTGCATTACCTCATAGGTCACGTCCACCTAGGACGCGCCCTATGTGGCATTGCACTGCGCCCGCCACCCTGATACATAGATGAAAAGTCTCATGTGCCTGTAATTTTACCGACACCTTTACCCTTCAAACCGGAACACAGCAATGCAAGCACTACTGCTTTGCGGCAGAAATAGGTATGGTGGTAGTACTTCCCCGGACGAACTCTTTCACAAAAAAAGCTCTACTACTACTTGGAGATGGCAAATGCACAAGCCGTGCCACCGCATTGAAACCGAGCACCAGTTTCACCCTAGATCATATACATTGTGTGCTCATTATCATCAGACCACGGAATGTGTGGGAGGAAGACATGTCATCTAAAGTTTTTTTTTTTTTTTTTTTTTTTTTATACTACTTTGATGACGGATCAATCAAGAGGCCCACGTAACCTCTGCCTATTAACAATGCATTACCTCATAGGTCACGTCCACCTAGGACGCGCCCTATGTGGCATTGCACTGCGCCCGCCACCCTGAGACATAGATGAAAAGTCTCATGTGCCTGTAATTTTACCGACACCTTTACCCTTCAAACCGGAACACAGCAATGCAAGCACTACTGCTTTGCGGCAGAAATAGGTATGGTGGTAGTACTTCCCCGGACGAACTCTTTCACAAAAAAAGCTCTACTACTACTTGGAGATGGCAAATGCACAAGCCGTGCCACCGCATTGAAACCGAGCACCAGTTGCACCCTAGATCATATACATTGTGTGCTCATTATCATCAGACCACGGAATGTGTGGGAGGAAGACATGTCATCTAAAGATTTTTTTTTTTTTTTTTTTTTTTTATACTACTTTGATGACGGATCAATCAAGAGGCCCACGTAACCTCTGCCTATTAACAATGCATTACCTCATAGGTCACGTCCACCTAGGACGCGCCCTATGTGGCATTGCACTGCGCCCGCCACCCTGAGACATAAAGATGAAAAGTCTCATGTGCCTGTAATTTCACCGGCACCCTTACCCTAATTTCACCTAATTTCACCAAATGACACTTACTGAATGCACATGATTGACTTGTTGCTGAAAATACCAAAATCGCTAATGTGTGCCTATAATATTTGAGGAGTTACCTAAATTTATCATGGATCCCATCATCAGAAACAGATTTTAATGAAAATGGGACCAATCTAAAAAAAATCGTGTCAACTAAAATAAAAAAACATCGGTTTATAATTAATGTCGGAGATATGAGGGAACAAACAAACATTTAAAAAAACATGAATTGAGAACCATCTACTTTTTTTGGAATTAATCTCCAATTATTATTAATTATTATCCAATCGCATTTGAAGTTACTTACCATAAAACACATTCAAATTTTAATAAAATTGTGATTGG
Source organism: Operophtera brumata (assembly GCA_932527175.1). NCBI lineage: Eukaryota > Metazoa > Arthropoda > Insecta > Lepidoptera > Geometridae > Operophtera > Operophtera brumata. The sequence goes on along the minus strand of OW052239.1, from coordinate 80,620,693 downwards.
CACAGTATTGTAACTCTAAGATTCCCTATTCTAAATTATCACAAGTCATGAATTTATCAATGAGGAGTTTTCCTAGTGTAATTTTAGCGTTATTTATCTCTCGCTAGATGGCGTTGGCGACAGTTTTGGTAACAGTAAATATTTCAAAATACGTAACTGGTAGTGATTTGGATCAGTTGAGCTACCTTTAGATCGCTAGCAGCGGTCTTTATGTATTTATTTTGTGCATACCTTGTATTAGTTGTATTATTCTTTCTGTAAATAAATGTATGCATATTTAAATACGTAACTATCACAAATGTAATAATAATATAATTTTATTCCACGATGGTGCAACCCACTGTGAAAAGAGGCCCATTGAGGCTCTGCCTACACCTTCGGGGAAAAAGGCGTGTGTCTATGTACAGTTTTTTTTTTTTACTATTTACTTTGGCTGAACGAAGTTCTCCACTGCCATGGATTTTGCAGAAACTAGGAAACCTAACACACATAGTTTGATTAAAAGTGCCTCTTATAGCGTTAGTTTAGCTAAGAATAAAAAATAAAAATAAAAGTTGACTGATATTTCACAGCTATAATATTTTTGAAACACTATAAATCAAAACATATGTGTGTTAGTTCTCTTAGTGTCAGCAAAATCAGGTTTTGCTATCTCAAGATGTGTTGATGAGCTTTAATGAGCAAAAAACACAATCAAAATTGAATTTCGCGCCACAAGCGAAACGTTACACCTTAAAGAGACAGGTACAAGGATAAATGGAGACAATAAATAAATAAACTGAACCTTAAGGAGACGGGTACAAGAATAAATGGAGACAATAAATAAATAAACTGAACCTTAAGGAGACGGGTACAAGAATAAATGGAGACAATAAATAAATAAACTGAACCTTAAGGAGACAGGTACAAGAATAAATGGAGACAATAAATAAATAAAGAGAATTAACCACGCGCTGTCGGTTGGATTGACTAAAAGTCTATCGTGTAGCAGTCTAGGGTGATGTCTCCGGAAGTAGCAGAGCACAGATAAAGATGATTTCACAAAATTGCTATTCATGTATCATCGTGATACACATTGTACCTGCTTCACAGGCAACTTCCTATTTGCACAGAGGAACACATCATATTCGCAAGCAAGAAGAAACCTAATTTTCACTAGAAACGGGATATTTACCATGATTTTTGAGTTTTATATGTTCCCGATATTTCGGCACAGTTGCATGCGCCATGATCACGGGAGAACTGACTAAAGTCTATGCGAGTAGATGTTATTGCCAGATATATCGATCTACCCTCTTTCTCACTCTTTTATTACGAACGATACCAACTCTCTATTCTTTTATTACGGTTTTTTTTAAGAAGAAACCTACCTTGTATTACCCGGGTGTTCTGGGTATTTTCTGTGTATGTGTATATCTTTGTCAAAATTAAAAATTAAAAATTAAAAATTTATTTATTCAATAGGATTTTTAACAAAATCTCTTTGAGGCGTCACTTTTTATAAAATAATTATAGATTGCAATCTTATTATTATATATACATTTGTTTTGGCTGAGTTGGAGCAAGTTCAGTCCCAAACTTTATTATCATCTAAATAATCTGAGATTTTATAATACGCTTTTTTAGAAAGTTTATTTTTAATTAAGTTTAATAATTGTAAAACGTGTAATATATTGTATTAAGTATATCAGTTATCTAGTACCCATAACACAAGCTCTGCTTAGCTTGGGGCTAGATAATGTTGAGTGAACTGTACAGCATTATTTATTTATTTATTTACTAGCAGCGCCCCGCGGTGTTACCCGCATAGGTATCGATCCCGTGGGAATATAGGGATTAAAATGTGCCTATGTGTTATTCCGGGAGTCCAGATATCCATATTCCAAATTTCATCCAAATCCGCCGAGCCGTTTCAGCGTGAAAAAGTAACAAACACACACTCACAAACTTTCGCATTTATAATATTAGTGTGAATTTATAATATTAGTGTGATTAAGTTCTTCATAAAAATATTTGTACCTACATACATAATAATGTAGGTATGTGGATGTATGTAGGTTAAGGTTTTTTTTTATACTACTGATGGACGGAAAAAGCAGATGGCTAACCTCTGCTTCATAGGTCACGTCCACCTAGGACGCAACCTATGTGACATTGCCCTGCGCCCACCTTCCTGAGACATAAAGAAGAAAAGTCTCTTGTGCCTGTAATTTCACTGGCACCCTTACCCTTCAAACCGGAACACAGCAATGCGAGCACTACTGCTTTGCGGCAGAAATAGGTATGGTGGTAGTACTTCCCCGGACGAACTCTTTCACAAAAAAAGCTCTACTACTACTAAAAAGAGCCAAAATGTAGAATGCCAATGTGTAGAGCCTAAATGAAGAAAAGGTTCATCAGCCCACAGAAGTCCACTGCTGGACATAGGCCTCCCCCATAGAATGCCACGACGAACGTTCTTGAGCCGCCTCCACCCACCGCCTTCCTGCGTCCTGGATAATGTCTTTGATCCATTGAAAGGGAGACATTCCTTTTTTGCGTCGTCCAGTTTGTGGTCGCCACTCGAGAACATTTCTTCTCCAGCGGTTATCAGTAATGCGAGCTATATGGCTTGCCCATAGCCACTTCAACTTGCTACTTGTAACAGCTATGTCGGTGATTCCGGGTTTTTTTACGGATTTTTTTATTTCGGATTGTATCACGTAGAGAAACTAAGAGCATATCTCTCTCCATGTAGATATGTTGACAAGTATCCACCATAGAAACAAGATATCCAAGTCTCTACGACTTAGTGTAGGTGCTGTATAGAATAGACCTAGCTAGTACACATCGCTTCAGTCAGTCTTTGTCACGGCAACGAGTGACAGCTATGCTGAAAAATACCAAAATTAGATACCTTGGTGATACAATGCCTTCCTGTGCTTTTCTGCAAGTGCAAACAACACAAGAAATACAAATAAAGCTTCAGGCATCGCATTTCATTCGTAAGTAAAGGTTTTGTAACCAAAAAAACAGTGTTACCTCACTGTTACTGAGGTAACAGTGCATTACCTCAGGTCACGTCCACCTAGGACGCGCCCTATGTGGCATTCCACTGCACCCGCCACCCTGAAACATAAAGATGAAAAGTCCCATGTGGCCGTAATTTCATCGGCACCCTTACCCTTCAAACCGGAACACAGCAATGCGAGCACTACTGCTTTGCGGCAGAAACAGGTATGGTGGTAGTACTTCCCCGGACGAAGTCTTTTACAAAAAAGCTCTACTACTACTAACCGTTTTCTGGCGTATAGAATTCATTGTGTAGAAAATGATCAGAGCTAATACGGGAAAATGTATTCCACTTCCAAAAGTCGTCTGTTCTTGCTCGTCTTATGACTTCTATCCATTTTTGTTTACTTTTTTTTTTTTTGGAAATCTATAAGGTTAATTAACATGCCATTACATATTATATGCAATTACCTAAAGCGACGTGCTTAGCAATGTTTTGGCGTAAATAATGCAAATTACAATTCTAAATCAATAAGATACCCCTTAGGCATCAGATTTTTTTGCAGTCTGTACCGGACCATCCGTCATGCGTGAAGTCTTGTCAAATATTTCGTCGCTGTAGTTGGAAAACTAAATAAGTAATAACAACAACAAAACCAACATCGCGAGAAAAACGCGATTTACTGTTTTATTGCGTCAAAAATGGCAATAACTTTTTTATCGTAACTAATTTTTCAGTCCGTGTTTTGATATGTTATAGATTGTTACTGTATCTATTTTCGAATTTAATGATAATACATTTTAGTTCTTTTGATTAAGAGAAAAAAATAAAAAAACGACTATGTATTTTTCCCTCGCCAAAGTTTTGAATAATTGAAATGATCTATTATTTACTTATTTGAATATGACAATCCTATCCATGGGTATAGATTTATATAATATTAAAATACATTTTAAAATAAAACCAACTTATAATCATTTCTTTTTATCAAGACTGAATATTAGAAAACTACTGAAACACCTACATTATTTTAGCAGACTTATAAATTCAAAGTAAGTGACATAACAAACTTATCATACGACTAATGCTTATAAAATCAACAAAATGAAAAAAAATTGTGGAACACAATAATTCTAAGTATCAAAAAGAAAAAGGTATGTCGACTAAAATTAAAACTATCTACGAGTATAAACTTGTGTCTGTTAACTTTCATTCAGAGTGGGGAACATTGAGATAATGTCCTGGGGCGTAGTCCTCCTTGTCGCTCGTCCTCTAGAGCAAGACGTGTCCATCGACATGTATGGGTCATCATAACCATGCAATAAAGTCGATTTCGCAAAATGTGTTAGTTATGTAGTTTTCCTACCACACGACGATTTATAAGTTTTTTATCAATTGATGAAAATTATATTACAAAACCTTTACTTACGAATTAAATGCGATGCCTGAAGCTTTATTTGTATTTCTTGTGTTGTTTGCACTTGTAGAACAGCACAGGAAGGCATTGTATCACCAAGGTATCTAATTTTGGTATTTTTCAGCATAGCTGTCACTCGTTGCCGTGACAAAGACTGACTGAAGCGAAGTATACTAGCTAGGTCTGTTTAGAAGCTTCAAAACTATCGTTCTCTAAGGCCCGTCCATTCATTTTATTTACGTCGATGCAACATGGTATATATCCACCCACATTTGTGATTTTTATTAGCGTTAAACTGAACCTATAATGTAACCATATTTGAATACTTTGTATGTTGTTATTACACATAAATTTATTAATAAGGCTCATCATAACTCACTTTGTTGCGCAAATCTAAACTATTAATAAATAAGCTCTACCAACACGATGTTCAAACTATTCATTCTTTGGCAACTTGTAAGTTTTTACGAAATCATTGGTAGGTTTTTGGATATAGGAAAATTCCAAAGAAAATCTAAAGCTACAGTTGCCACGAATTTGCTAATGTTTGCTTTTTGTTTTTGCTTTCTGTGCGCTTAGTTGTCTTGCTGACGGTAGCGCCAAAATAGTGACCCGTGAGTGACCCATCTCTCAGGGGGGTTAGTACGAGAATTTGACAGTATTCGAAACTATATGAAGTTTCGTTTCCCTCCATACATTTACTAGCAGCGCCCCTAGCGAAAACGAGGAGAAACTAAGGAAGCTGTCAGAAAATGTATTGAAGGAAACGAAACGTCATATAGTTTCGAATACTGTCAAATTCTCGTACTAAGGGTACTGATCTCCAAAACTAAAAACCATTTTTATTTTTTTTATTTTTTATGATTTAAACATCTTTTAAATTTATTTTCCCCCCCTAAGTTTTTATCAGGGGGAATTAAATTTATTTTAGACTCCACTTTTCTCCCATAATGGGGATTTTAAGACGGGAATAGTGAAATAAGCCAAAGCCTACATGGCATGAATGTTCCTATCGGGTTCTAGGTGCTCTCTTTATGAAAGGGATATGGAATTCTACCCCTAAGAGGGTAAAAGGCTGTTTAGAGTTTGTATGAAAAGGTTATTTTTGACTAGTGTCGGCCCGCGGTTTAGCTCGCGTTTTAACAGCATAAAAGTAGCCTATCGCTCAATCCAGGAAATCTACCTGTGTACCATTCATCGAAATCAGTTCAGCCGTTTAACTTTGCCATTTATGATATTAGTATCAATAGTAGGAAGAAACGAATGCCTACTTTGACAGTTTTTCACAGACGCCTGTTAAAACATCATGTGATATATTCTGTCACGTAAAATAAGTATTAGTTTGTCGTCGTTTCGTATGAGGTAGTGCTGGCCTCTGGTGTCAGAGTTTGTCAAGCCGCCCGAGGGCCTCTGACATGGCTTATCGACTGCTATTAATCAATAACAGCCGGGACCGACAGCTTAACGTACCCTCCGAAGCACAGAGCGATGGAAATCCACACATAACTTAGAAAAGTCATTGGTGCGGAGCCTAGAATCGAACCCGGTATCGTTGGATTCTGAGTTGCACTATTGAACCGCTAGACTACCATCGCTTGTGACTACCATTGCTTAGTTTGTGAAAATGGGCATCAAACCAGCCAATGCAACGTCAGTTTTACGGTTTTAGTTACTGGAATTAATAGGTATTGGTATTTTACAACGGCTATTGGTATTTACATATTACTTAGTAATTATTATACCTAGGTACTGAGATTCGCAATTGCATAATTTTCGCGTAGCTTCCCATGAGTTTTTGTTTAATTTTGCACCAGCTAGCGGATTACGTAACGCTGTTGCTATCAGTTTCAATCAATTTCAATGCTGTTTCTATCCGATAGGACGCTCTTGCGATTACCCAAGTTAGGCAGTTTACTTACAAAGCTTGATTACATCTTGGCTGCATAAATTAGGTAATCGCAAGAACGTTATTTCAAATAGAAACAGCATTGAAATCGATTGAAACCGATAGCAACACAGTTACGTGATCGCGCCACTGGTATGTTTTGTCTTCGCAATGCCATTGTTAGAATTTATTATTTTCCATTTACATATAAATTATTGGCCTTTTTCTAGCCTTTGTTATGTAACAAACAATCGAAACTGTATTCGCTGTTGGTCTTCTAATTTTTTTTTTTTTTTTTTTTTTTTTTTTATACTACTGAATTACGGAACAAGCAGGTGGCCCACCTGATGTTAAGCGGTAACCTCTGCCTATGAACAGTGCATTACCTCATAGGTCACGTCCACCTAGGACGCACCCTATGTGGCATTGCACTGCGCCCGCCACCCTGAGACATAAAGATGAAAAGTCTCATGTGCCTGTAATTTCACCGGCACCCTTACCCTTCAAACCGGAACACAGCAATGCGAGCACTACTGCTTTGCGGCAGAAATAGGTATGGTGGTAGTACTTCCCCGGACGAACTATTTCACAAAAAAGCTCTACTACTACTTAAAAAGCTCTACTACTACTATAAATAAAATAAAATATGATTTGTTTCTAAACTTACTCAGATAATTTTCTGTAAAAACTAATAAGTACCTATTTACGTATCTGCTTCTTTGCCTAATTTAATTCCGGCTCTGCTTGACCTTTAGCTGCCATTTATATGAACTAGTATTTTTCTGCGGTTACGTTCGCGTTTATTATAATGTACCTACACACAACAAAGTAAGTTCTAGTAAAAAGTGCACAGCACAGCCTCCAAGTACCGGTTTCGCTCAAGGTAGAATTACTTAGTCTTATCCCCCCCGACTAACATCACAAAGAATCTACTAAAACCTGCCTAGATAAATCTTGCACGACCAAGGCCTAAATCGCGCTAATTTTGTACTTAAACCTTTAAGCTCTGGGGGCTACTATGAGCTCTTATATCCATTCAGTTCATAAACTATTCAGTACAAAATATCGGTTCATCGTTGACATTTTTCATCGTTGAATAACTTTAATCGCAGAAGTCTGTAGACCCTCTGCGATTGTGCCTTTAAATATAGTTGCGGACATCACGGAACCAATATTTTGTACTGAATAGTTTAACAACTGCATGGCAATAAGAGCTCATAGTAACCCACCTGTTTTGAAATATACGTTGGTGAAGCGATCGGTTGAACTTTACCTGCGTGTACCTGCTTGAATTGGCATAAGTTTTTTTTATTACAGTTTTTTCTGAGATATGGCAATAATTAATTGACTAGTATTTTTGTAAAAACTAGTAAACTTTGATTTTTATAGATATTGAATACTAGCTGAATACCCGGGATTCGCTACGCATCACATCACAACAAAAAACTAAAACTAAAACTAAAACTAAACTAAAACTCCTTTGACCCCTTTAAAAGGGTTATTTTGAAAAATCCTGAAATTAGTGTTTAATTATTCTGTGTTTTAACTACCCACACAAAATTTCAAGCAAAAGGCACCACATAAAAAAAAACCCATACCAACTTTAAAACACCCCATTGCACCCGCTTTTGGGGGTAGTTTGGGGAAAAAATATTTTACCCTTTTATGATAGTAGTAGTAGAGCTTTTTTGTGAAAGAGTTCGTCCGGGGAAGTACTACCACCATACCTATTTCTGCCGCAAAGCAGTAGTGCTCGCATTGCTGTGTTCCGGTTTGAAGGGTGCCGGTGAAATTACAGGCACATGAGATTTTTCATCTTTATGTCTCAGGGTGGCGGGCGCAGTGCAATGCAACATAGGGTACGTCTTAGGTGGACGTGACCTATGAGGTAATGCACTGTTCATAGGCAGAGGTTACCGCTTAACACCAGGTGGGCCATCAGCTTTGTCCGTCAGTCAGTAGTATAAAAAAAAATGTATTGAAGCATACTTGTATGCAAAGTATCAAGTTTGTAAGTTCAAGAAATACGATTTTTCATACAATGTTTCACCCCTTTCATCCGCTTGGAGAATTTACAAACATCACTTCTATAGTGGGTGTTTTTGCTATAAAAGGAACTTACGACTACGCTCCAAGTTTCAGCTTTCTAGGTCCAGCGGTTTCGGTTCGACGATGATGAATCAATTAAGTCAGTCAGTCAGTCAGGCTATGCTCTTATATAGGTAAAATAACTACATTAATAAATTACTATTGTACACTCATCTTCCGCAATTTGTAAAATATTTAATAGCTTTTGAGGTACTGACGTCCTTCGACCAAAGTAATAATCCTTCTTAGGTTCTTATTTTGTGTTTTTATAATGTTAGTTATCGATTGTTTGTCATATCCGTCATTTATAAACCCATTTGTAAAATTATTTTTATATATGACACGATATACTTCCTGGGGGGTTACTATGAGCTCTTATGTCCATTCAGTTCAAAAACTATTCAGTACAAAATATCGGTTCATCGTTGACATTTTTCATCGTTGAATAACTTTTATCGCAGAAGTCTGTAGACCCTCTGCGATTGTGCCTTTAAATATAGTTGCGGACATCACGGAACCAATATTTTGAACTGAATAGTTTAACAACTGCATGGCAATAAGAGCTCATAGTAACCCACCAGATTAGTTTCATTTTCATCTAAATCTGGTTCTGATCATGGCATCCATCAGGAATTGAAGGAACTCGTCAAATATTACAAGCACACAAATAGCTATTTTGGTATTTTCAGCAACATGTTAAGCATGTGCATTCAGAAAGTATCATTTGGTGAAGTAGAACTGATGAAGAGGACCATAGATGGCCATTGGAACTCCTCAATGTTATGGATTTCGCGAGTGGCGATTAAGGTGTCTTTCCAATATCCAATTGGGCTGAAATTTGGCATACCTGTCTAGTTCCAGTGACAATACTATATGATGGTGATAGTGAGCTGATCTGATGATGGAAGCGGAAGGTGTACAACGGAACTCCTTGATGGATAATAGTATACTGGCCGTGCTTAGGCTCTTTTTGATCAGCACACGGTTCCGATCACTAATTTTACAGCGAGCTGATCTGGTGATGGAGACGAAAGGTGGACAACGGAACTCCTCGATGGATAATAGTAGAATGGCCGTGTTTAGGCTCAATTTGATCAGCACACGATTCCGATCACTAATATTATAAAATCTTGTATTGGGGATAAATTACTTGCTACGAAGGCGGTTTTTTTTCGTAAAGAATTATGTATATACCTGTTTATTCGTTTTGTTCTTTCGTTCTGTGAGTAAATGTATTACTTATTATTTTTTATTTGCTTCTTTGGGATATTCCCAACAATTTAGCCAATGTCAAGTTATAAAAACAATTTTCCAAATAGGTCCAGCCGTATTAGAGTAATCGGGAAACAAACATAAAAAAAAAATGCCGACAAGTTGAGAACCTTCTCCTGTTTTGAAGTTGGTTAAAATTGAAGACATTTCTTTCTTAAAAGGCAGATTCCCATATTTTTGGTCCATATTTTATAGTACATACGGTCCATATTTTATAGTACATACGGTCCATATTTTATAGTACATACGGTCCATATTTTATAGTACATACGGTCCATATTTTATAGTACATACGGTCCATATTTTTCAAGATGGTCCATATTTTAAATATTTGATGCATTTTAACACCCTACGCAAAAAGAGGGATGTTATAAGTTTGACCGCTATGTGCGTGTATCTGTCTGTCTGTCTGTGGCACCGTAGTTATAAACGGGTGAACCGATTGTTAAGAATGTGTTTTTTTAAAATTGAAAGCAGGTTTCATAGCGATGGTTCTTAGACATACATTATCAAAATCCATTCAGCTGCTTTATAGAGTAAGGGGTTTTTATATTTTTAAATTTATTTTGTATCTTTACATTAAATCTTAACTGTCACATTTACGAAGTTTGCATGTTTGTTACACAATTACGTCAAAACAGCTGAATTGATTTCGATGAAAACAGATAGATTACTACCTACGTAAGAGTGAGCGAAGCCGCGGAGGACACTAGTATTAGGGAGCTAAAGCGATATTTGTGACAGAAGATACAGATAAAAACAAGTTTTTGTACTCGTTTTTATCTGCGACTTGTTCCACGGGGAAGTTAAGCAATCACTAGCGAGGTCAGTATATAGACGGCCTGACAAGCTGACAACATTATAGTTTGTATTTTGTTTAGAATAAGTGTTTTTTTAAAATATATACATTTATTTACAGTAAGAATAATACAACTAACTACAAAATTCAAAATTATTTCAGGGCATCTGGTCGAAGCGACGCGTGACCCGAGAGCTGGCTCTTATCTGGCTCAACGCATTAGTATTGCCATTCAGCGTGGCAATGCAGCCAGCATCTTAGGGACGCTTCCGTCTGGTAGTGATTTGGATCAGTTGAGCTACCTTTAGATCGCTTGCAGCGGTCTTCAGGTAGCACAACTGTTTCATATGTATTTTGTACATACCTTGTATAAATTAATAATAACTAACTACATAATACAAGTAGGTACGTACAAAATTTCAAAAAAATATGACACAGTTGTGCTACCTGAAGACCGCTGATAGCGATCTTAAGGTAGCTCAACTGATCCAAATCACTACCAGACAGAAGCGTCTCTTGTACATATTTTGATGTATCTGTATTTGTCGTGTGGGAATTTAACCAAAACGGTGTATCGTTAGAGCGCTTAAGCCTTCTGCATACAAACGGAGTTTTCTCTTATTTTGGATATTATCTCATCAAATTCCACACTATTTTGTACACATGATCAATACACTTATGTCTACTTCTGTGGTTTATCAGTTTCTTATAAAAATTATATAGTTTCCAAATAAATAACGCTGGACAGTTTACACAACATTATCTGGCCCCAAGCTAAGCAGAGCTTGTGTTATGGGTACTAGATAACTGATATACTTAATACAATTATATAACATAGATAGATATTTTTTATTATACATAGAAAATACCCAGAACACCCTGAACAAATATCTGCATATCGCACAAATATTTGTTCCGAGGCGGGAATCGAACCCGCAACCTCCGCCTTCGCAGGCGAACGTTCGCCCGCCCCGCCACAGAGGTCGTCAACACAGCGACGCCAAAGATTTTTAATGTAAATCTTATAACCCTAGCTAGTTTGATTCCATATGCGTGAAACAAAACGAAACAAGCTTCATTACCTTCCCACAACTTATTACGCAAGAAATTAAATTACCTTTTTAATTATCTTAACATATATTATCAACTAGCAGCGCCCCGCAGTTTCACCTGCGTAAGTCTCGATCCCGTGGGAATATCGGGATAAAAATGCCTATGTGTTATTCCGGGAGTCCAGTTATCTCTATTCCAAATTTCATGCAAATCCGTCCAGCCATTTCATCGTGAAGAAGTAACAAACACACACACAAACTTTCGCCTTTATAATATTAGTGTGATAACCAAAAGCACAGATAAAATAATACTATACTAGTACAAAAAGTATCCCAACTGTACAAATACAAATACAAATACAAATACAAATACAAATACAAATACAAATACAAATACAAATACAAATACAAATACAAATACAAATACAAGTACAAATACAAATGATAATTGCGTTTCCAAAAGATACTTAATTTAAAAACAACGATGAAATCTCCTTTTAAGTAAAAAATACTTGTCATAGGAGATCTCGCTCTTGCTTATGTCTAATTGTATAGTTACATAGTTTACGTTGCGTTAGTTTAAAAAGTTGAGTCAAACAATGTTTGGGGCTGCATTAAATTCAATCATACAACTACAATCGTCGTCGTCGTCGTTTCGTATGAGGTAGTGCTGGCCTCTGGTGTCAGAGTTTGTCAAGCCGCCCGAGGGCCTCTGACATGGCTTATCGACTGCTATTAATCAATAACAGACGGGACCGACAGCTTAACGTGCCCTCCGAAGCACAGAGCGATGGAAATCCGCACATAACTTAGGAAAGTCATTGGTGCGGAGCCTAGGATCGAACCCGGTATCGTTGGATTCTGAGTTGCACTATTGAACCGTTAGGCTACCATCGCTCTAACTACAATATTCGCTAACGAAACAAGCAATTAATTTTGTAAAATTAAAAAACCCTCAACGCAATGAAACGGCTGAACCGATTTTGATCAAACATCTCTAAGAACACAGCCGACTAATTCACCTTTCAAACAAAAAAAAACAAAAAAATCGGTTCATCCGTTCGGGAGCTACGATGCCACAGACAGACACACACAGACACACACAGACACGTCAAACTTATAACACCCCGTCGTTTTTGCATCGGGGGTTCAAAATTAAAAACAAAAGACGCCAGAATTTTGCAGATAAAATAAAAAAGTCATAAAATTTGATTCCACGCCATCTAGCGTGAAACGACCTTTTAGTAAACAAGAGCATTCACAATGTAGGTAGTAAAAGCCAATAAAAAAATGTTGCAACTGAATTTTAAACCAACCGAAACCGGAATTTCGGCATACCTGACAAGTTCCGAAGACAATACAATATTATGTTGTCAGCGAGCTGATCTGATGATGGAGACGAAAGGTGGACAACGGAACTCCTCAATGGATAATAGTAGTCAGGCAGTGTTTGGGCTCATTTTGATCAGCAAACCGTTCTGATCACTAATTTCATAAAAGCTTGTTTTGAAAAACATATTTTATAACAAAAACACTTACACAGTTTAGGTTAGTAGTAGTAGTAGAGCTTTTTTGTGAAAGAGTTCGTCCGGGGAAGTACTACCACCATACCTATTTCTGCCGCAAAGCAGTAGTGCTCGCATTGCTGTGTTCCGGCTTTTACGACATCCACGGGAGGAGACGGAGGGGTCTATTCTAAGGCCGGACACACCACAGCTTATATATATTATGTAGTTTATGTATATTATATCAAAGGCTAAATTACGCTAATGCGCATTATATTGGAATTTTGCGGAAGAGCATTTTTCATGTCTTGCGTACACAGTCAAATAAAAATCGCAAAACCACAGATTAAATAATACTATTCGCAAAACCTACGTAAGGCTGATCCAGGTATGTTACTGGAGGGAGCGTTTGTTGGAGGGAGCGTTTGTGGTTGGCTTTTTGGCCAACCACGGGATGGGCCCTGTTGGGCGTCGCGCGAGATGGGCACCGGTGCGTTCCGTAGGAGATCCCGGAGCCCATCGACATGCGCAGAGGATGGCCACCTGGGTGTTTTAGTGAGTCCACGAGTCCGTGAACCTCACATAACCGTATTGCACCCTCAATGCAATACGGTATCTGATTGCAGATTTCACCTCGACAAAAAAAAAAAAAAAGGTATGATACTCTACCTCTAGACTGGGTACCGGTTTTTTCCTATTTTTTTTACTTCGTTATTGACGGAAATAGCAGATGGCCCACCTGATGTTAAGCGGTAACCTCTGCCTTTAACAATGCATTGTCTGATAATAGAGGGAAAGAGGCCACGAGGCCGTAGCCCAATACGTTGGTCAGACCAGATCCGCACCACTCTCGATTCAAAATTCCACGAAGCCGTGCAGCTTGCTGGCAACAGATCTCATTGGCGCAACATCGTCCGGCAGAAAGTGATCCATGGAGGGGGTCACGACCCTCAGCATTGAGGAATACGACGCGAGGAGGAGGTCTGATACATAATAATTCTTTGATAATAGATAAACATTAAACTGGGCAGGTATAGACGCCAAGAAAATCTGATGAGATTTTCACCTATTTTACGACACTAGAAAGTTAAATAAAACAAAATTTAAAACAAATTAACAATTCACCAATTTGTGACGACCTCTGTGACGCGACAGGCGAAGGTTCGCCTGCGACGCAGGAGGTTGCGGGTTCAATTCCCGCCACGGAACAAATATTTATACGATCTGCATATATTTATTCAGGGTGTTCTGGGTATTAACGATGTATAATAAAAAATATTATGTGTATGTAATGTATTATATTAAGTAAATCAGTTATCTAGAACACAAGCTGTACTTAGCTTGGGGCTAAATAATATTGTGTGAACTGTCCAGCATTATTTATTACTTATTTTTAACCCCCGACGCAAAATAAATAAATAATAAATAAATAATGCTGGACAGTTCACACAACATTATCTAGCCCCAAGCTAAGCAGAGCTTGTGTTATGGGTAAAAACGACGAGGTGTTATAAGTTTGACGTGTCTGTGTGTGTGTCTGTCTGTCCCATCGTAGCTCCCGAAAGGATGAATAGATTTAGTTTTTTTATTGTTTGATAGGTAAATTTGACGGGAGTTATTAGCTATGTTTTATCAAAATCGGTTCAGCCGTTTCATTGCGTTGCGGGTTTTTTTTATTGTTACAAAATTAATTACTTGATATTACTTAATTCAAATTAAGCGCTGTAAATTTAATTTGTTATCACATTTTACGTTTATTGTTTTTGTAAAGTTATTTCCGAAATTGCATGGCGGCGTTTTAAAATAGATCGTTCGGACTTACTCAGATGTAGAATGTATGTAGTGGAGCGAAGCCTTGACTGCACAGCCTACCGCCGGCGCGATCTCACGCGGACTGAATGACTTCGATGAATGCAACCGGCGCAGCTTACACATACGAATTTATATTTTGCCTCTATGGAGGAGGGCACTTCAATTAAAAACTGCAATAGGTAGGAGCATCGAGCAAGGCCTGCGTTGCTCGATGGGTAGGAGGGACAAACTGATGCATAGTAAGCTTTTTATACAAAAGCATATTATTTTTAAACATAATTTAGTAATCGGAATCGTGAGTTGATCAGAATGAGCCCAAAAAGCCAGGCTATTATCAATCATTATTATTTAGTAGTAGTAGAGCTTTTTTGTGAAAGAGTTCGTCCGGGGAAGTACTACGACCATACCTATTTCTGCCGCAAAGCAGTAGTGCTCGCATTGCTGTGTTCCGGTTTGAAGGGTGCCGGTGAAATTACAGGCACATGTGACTTTTCACCTTTATGTCTCAGGGTGGCGGGCGCAGTGTAATGCCACATAGGGCGCGTCCTAGGTGGACGTGACCTATGAGGTAATGCACTGTTCATAGGCAGAGGTTACCGCTTAACATCAGGTGGGCCATCTGCTTGTTCCGTCATTCAAGTAGTATAAAAAAAATATAAAAATAAACATCGAGGAGTTCCGTAGTCTTCCTTGCATCTCCATCATCAATCAGCTCTTGACAGGTATGCAAAATTTCAGTTCAATCGTATATAGGGAAGTGGTTAAAATGTTGATTGCAAGATTTATCCTCCACAGGAGTAAAGCACTATCCACCTCCTGGATCCATCCTTAGATCAGCTCCTTTATTGCGTAATTCCAAACATATACTGCCAGAGTACTCAAATCGAACACCAGTGTTCATGTCAGACTACCATCTCGAGGAATTGCGGAAGGATTTTTTCGATGTGCAGTGACGTCAGACTGAGCTTTGGTTTTGGTACGAATGACACTGGGCTTGAAACAGGCTCATAGTGGGACGTCACAAATTTGCCGCTGTCAAGTTACACAATACGAAACTGACAGAAAAGTGTCCAGACGTCCAGACTGAGCTATAAATGTAAAATTTGAAGTTTTGCTGATGTTCAGTCGAGTTCAATGGAATTGCGCAATTACCCCACAGCTCCAAGATACCAAATTATAGTTATGTAATGTAAACTACATATCTATACCAAGTTTAATTTCGTTACGACAATTAGAACTGATTAAAAATTACTTCCAAGACTAGATTACATTGTTACTTTGTAAGTTACTAGTGAAGCGTTTTAAAGCGTTTTTTTTTGCTTTTTGAATGACGAATCAAGCAGATGGCCTACATCTTCCTTTCCTGCATTACCCTATATGTCACGTCTAAGACGCACCCTATGTGGCATAGCACTGCGCCCGCCACTCTGAGACATAAAGATGAAAAGTCTCATGTGCCTGTCATTTCACCGGAACCGGAACACAGCATTGCGAGCATTAATGCTTTGCGGCAGAAATAGGTATGGAGATAGTACTTCCCCAGACGAACTCTTTCACAAAAAAGCTCTACTACTACTCTAGCGTGTAAATAAGAGCTATCTAATTGAGACCCAGATCTCCATCCTCCACAACACTCTTAAGGAGACTGTTAATAAATAAATAAATATTTTAAATAAATATTATCATTACACACAACATTATCTAGCCCCAAGGTAAGCCAGAGCTTATGTTATGGGTACTAGATAACTGATATACTTAATACAATATAATACATAGATAGATATTTTTTTATTATACATAGAAGATACCCAGAACACCCTGAACAAATATCTGCTATCGCACAAATATTTGTTCCGAGGCGGAAATCGAACCCGCAACGTCCTGCGTCGCAGGCCAACCTTCGCCCGCTGCGCCACAGAGGTCGCCACTGTAACAATGAAATTCCAACAAAATCCTTCTCTATTAATTCAAGGAGTTGCATTTTTTTTTTTTTTATTTGTATGAATTGTTGGAGATTTAAATGCTCGATGCCAGCGGCAGTTTTTTTGACTGTTTATTTATATATTTGAACACATCTAGACATGAATTTAAATGACTATATTAACTTATGAATCGTTTTTTCGTAAAGTGTACCACGAAATTGTATACGTAGTGGCAATGTAGAGGACTCGCTTTGCTCGCCCTAACTAGCAAAAAGCAGAGCTTTGTGAGGACACGCATGTTTTTTTTCTTTTTTGAGAAATCATACATATTCTATCTACACTATCTACATCTACACTAATATTTGAAAAAGGAAAGATTTGTATTTTTGTGTGTGTGTATGTTTGTAATGTTTGTAAGTAAGTAAGTACTTTGGTCGAAGTTTAAGGCTGTGGTATTCGCCAAAGTGAGGTTTTCTCCACGTGGTTTTCATCGTCCAGGAGTGAATATAAATGCACAAAATATATATATATGTATGTATTGCTTATTAGACATTGAAATATAAATTCAACAATTATAAAAAATCCAAGTAGGTGTATTATAAATATATGAAAAAAAAAACAAAGTGAAGCTGTTTTGATTTTTAAATGAGGTGGGCAATCGATGACCCAGGTCAAAAATAAATGAACCTTGGAACCCTACATGGATGTAATTAGTATGGTTCTAAATGTTGTTTTTTGTCCAAATTTTCTAAAGACCTTGTATATTTTGAGAAGTTGGGATTCAAAAGTTGTTTTTATAATAATAAGATAAATCAACTCATTGCATTTGGGTGACACAAAACGCAAACAAGCTTCATTACTTTCCCACAACGCAAGAAATTAAATTAGCTTTTTCATGAAAATATGCAAAATACGAGTATACGTCACTTGCTGCTCTTATCCCCCTCTAATTCCTGTACATTCTGTGGTATTAGTCCATGTGAGTGCGTTTATGTACTTATAGTGTTATTATTAGTTATGAGCTTCGACCAAAATAAAAAAGTATGGACGGGCCTTACCCATACAAAAAGCCCGTGAAAAATAAGTCACAATTACCAAACACCTCCTCGACCTCTGTGTAGTTGCACCATGAGAATTAGTAAACACCATCTTTCTTTAAAAAAAACAGCATTAAAATCAGAGCACCCGTTCCGGAGCTACGGGGCAAAAAAGAAACACGCCATAAAGACAGACAGACAGAAATACGGAACACTCCACAAAAAAATATGTTTCCTCAAATGGCCAAAGAGTCGGAATTTTTTGTTTGCGCCGTCTTTTTTTTTCTTAATTAGCGTCGCACGGCTTGTACATTTGGCATTTTCAATGTTAAGGGCGTTTTCACACGAGCGACGACACGACACGGTTTCAGAAACTTACGACGCACGGCACACGACCTTTCGTTTGGACGTTTACCCACGAGCGACGATTTCAGCAGCGACACATTAATCGCGTTAATTAAAACACTCATTTCCTTTTGACTTTTCATTTCAAAATTGTCAATCTCTGTCTCCTAAACCTTAAGGTGAATGCTCACGTTTGCGGCGCGAGATTCAAATTTTTTGGTGTTTTTTGCCCTTTACAGGTCATCAACACTTCTTCAGATGACGAAAGTTAAGTTTGCGACAACTAGGAGAACTAACACACATGTTTTAATTGATTGTATCTCTTAAATATCATCAGTTTAGCTACGATACGATACGAAACAAACAAAAACACTGTAAAAATGTGTTTAGGGGTATCATAGCTAAACTGATGATATTTATGAGATACTATTAATTAAAACATGTGTGTTAAGTCTCCTAGTTGTCGCGAACTCAACTGTCGTTATCTGAAGAAGTGTTGATGAGCTGTAATGGGCAAAAAACACCAACAAATTTGAATTTCGCGCCGCAAGCGTGCGCATCCACCTTAAAAACAAGCGCTACGCATTTTTTCTTAGTATAACATCGTATTGTTCAGCTCTTGCCTCATAAACAGGATTTATTTTCCACAGCCTTGTCATATTTAATTCGCTTCGTTTATTTCGCTTTTTGTTGAAATCACACACCACTTTTCAATCAAAACAAACAATCAAACTGAACTGTCGTGTCGTGTGGTCCGACGCGCCGTGAACAAGTTCGACAACAGGTTCTGGACAGTGGCTACATGGTCACTGGCAAAAAAACGTAACCAGAAAGCAGCATCTAACAAATTATCGAAAGCGAATTGTTGTTTAAAAAAGCAGCCAAGTGCGATTCGGACTCGCCCATGAAGGATTCCATAGCAGCAAGTAACATAATATAAAAGTTCTTGGATGTTTTACGATTTATGACGTAATTGATCTCGGTCAAACCAATTTTCGGTGGAAGTTTACATGGTAATGTACATCATATTTTTTTTTAAGTTTTATCGTTCTCTTATTTTAGAAGTTACAGTTGGGGGGGGGGGGGGGGGGGGACACATTTTAGATAGAAGATAGAAAATACTTTATTGTACACCTTAATAGCTAATAATACGAACAAAAAGAAACAAAACATAACTATATAATTAAAAGTACTGTAAACTGGAAGTACTGTAAGCGCCGCCCCACGACGATCATCGGTACCCTAAAAACGTGTGTCGTGCTGAGAAGTGTCGTTGCGTGATTAAACAGTTCATAGAAATAATATGGCACCTGGATTTGTCACCGCATTTTTTTTTTTTTTAACATTGATAGACCTTTGTTTGACCACGATCTCACCTGTTGGTAAGTGACGATGTGGCCGAAGATGAAGCACAAAGGTCTAGAAGGCACCTATTCACTCATTGCATTTTGTCGTGTCGTGTCGTGGCTCGTGGGAAAACGCCCTTAAGTTTAGCAAATCGTAGAAACACAAAACAATGCAGATGAAACTGACAAGTTGTCAGGCTGGATATATTAGTACTATATTCTTAGGTTCAACGTCAACCCGAGACTACTCGGGTCACGGCTGTTCATTTAAGTCGTTTTGGGCCTGATTGTGACAACCAGGGTTAGCATAGCGTAATGAGATTGGATCGCTGCACAGTGGTTTGGCGTCTGAGATGCAAAAGGTGCGCGGCGCCTTCTTGCAACGGTGATTCAAGGACACACTGCAGTTTATCAGGATACCCTCTTATTTATAACACAGCCACAGTCACACAGGTTACAAGTTGGCAGCAGAAATGAAAAAAGTACATATGAAAATTGAAAAAATATAAAATGTATTTGTTAGGCTTAGGAACTTAATCTATACTATACTTAATCTATAATCTACTCATGTAGTGTCCCACACCAAAGGTCAACCTTTCTCCCACGGAACAAGAACCATGCCGTCTTTTAATGTATTTTTACTTATTTTTTTACTCGTTTATAAAGGAATGGTTCCTTTTAGTAAAATTAATTATCATCAATATTTAGGCCACTTTCCCTTCAACCACGTTTTTATTGTCAGCCGTATTTTGGTAGGTAACGATTTGTAACACTTCGGATTTTATTTCTACAAAGGCGTAATCTACAACAATTTCACAAAAGCAAACGGTAACCTGTTCCGAGATTTAAATGTCCACGGGCGACAATTAAGGTGGGGTATAACGCAAAATTACCAATCTTAGATTAGATTTTTAACTGACTAAATCAAGTACAATATTCAAATTATAAATATGCATGGATACTACATTATAATACCGTGGGATCACCCAGACAGAAAAACGATAGGACAACATTTACTTGATAAAAAAAAAACACAAAGTTACCTCTAACGTTTGGCTAGATTCGATTGTTTGTCAATATGGTACAGATTATTGGGACAAAAATTGAATAAATAAGATCAATACATGTGTTTCGAAAATAATTACATTTCGACCTCTGTGGCGTGGGTGGCGAGTAGCTGGCTGATATCCGAGAGGTTGCGGGTTCTATTCCCGCTACGGGATTTATATTTGTATGATCTGTAAATATTAGTTCCGGGTCTGGGTGTTGTGGTGCCCCGGTACTCGTGGTTCCATGGTACTCGTGGTTCCTAATACCCACGACACAGTGAATCCTAGTGTGGGATCGCGAAAAGTACATATGTAACTGTTGGGTATTATGTTATATTATGTATAATGATGTGTCCGGCCTAAGCATAGACCCCTCCGTCTCCTCCCGTGGATGCCAAACTTGTAAATGCCGACTAAGACATTACCCTGACTTGTTGATAAGATTCGTTGGTATTAGATTTGTCCTGGCTGGTATATGGAATGTGTTATTACTGGAAGGAAGCTTTAGCAGAGTCAGTCGTGGGAAGCAATGGCGGCGATGAGCTCACGTCTATATTCCATGATGGTGCAGCCCACTGTGAAAAGAGGCTCTTTAAGGCTCTGCCTACCCCTTCAGGGAAAAAGGCGTGTTTCTATGTATGTATATATGTATGTTCTTATCTAGTTGTTTTAAAAAGGATGCACCATACACTGTGTTTATAATATTATGTGTCATGTTAATTGTATCACCATGTATCGTTATTTTGTGTGTAAAATGGGGAGACACACTGCTTATTTATCACGCTAGGTGGCGCATAATCGCTGGTGTTGTTTCGTAGCCAAACTAAGGTCTATCAATGTTAAAAAAAAAACTGTCAAAGTGAACAGTTATAGTTATGTCAAAAATGGATAATTTTAGTATGAGAAAAATCACCAGCGATGGTTGCGCCATCTGAGATTAGTATTGCATGTGGCTCCCCATTCGCGACGTTTAAATTTTAAGTCTACTTTCAGTAAAATAATTATTTGTTGTGTGTGCGATGGATATAATGATTCGAATTTAATGTCGGTAATTGAGTTGGGCTTTCCCAACCAACGGTCCTCAACTAGTAGTCGTGTAACCTCATTTGGAAACCTAATTAGCAACAATGTTAGGCGATGCTATCGATTCCATAGTTCCTACAAGACAATTAACAACAATGTAAGCCGTTACTAAGTTATTGTTCATCAAGATTTCCACGTTTAAGATTGTAAGTCTACGAGTTTACGATATTCTTTATGGTGGTTGCTTTTACAACAAATAGTTTTTTTTTAGGTACTACTTGGAATGTCGGTTCAAGCAGATGGCCCACCTGAAGTGGTACCTGTACCAGGCTCCTTGGGTCAAGTACCAATAAAATCCAGTTTTGTATAGCCAACTCGTACACACGCACCGCCGTCTGATAGCAGAGTGTGCGGCAGCCCCATGCCAACTATGCCAAGCCACGCGCCCGCTCCCATTCGGCCACACTTTTTTTCTAATGGATTTTAATGCTGTTGACCGCCTGGGATGACTGCGTTACCGGGCTTTTGGTGAGCGCAGATGGCGCTCAAAGCGCAGATGGCGTTTTCGGCCACACGCTGTGTGCGCCAGTATTTATTATACATTACAGTACCCTCTGCCTAAAACAGTGCATTACCTCACAGGTCATGCCCACCTAGACGCACCCTATGTGGCATTGCACTGCGCCCGCCACCCTGAGACATAAAGATGAAAAGTCTCATGTGCCTGTAATTTCACCGGCACCATTTAAAAAAACTTTATTCTGATCCTGGACTTCATAGCGTTTTGTTCTCCAAAGTAACATAAGTATTTGTCACTTACTAATCCAATGTATAGGTACTTGAAATTATTATTGAAATTCTCCTTGAATTATTGTAACGCCAACCCAGTTTCCGAGAAGTCTCCATCAACCTCCATCAACCCCAATCCTGGAACTTTTATAATGTCTTTGGTCCATCTACATGGGACCTTCCTACACTGCGTCTTCCGGTTTGTGGTCACCACTGGAGAACCTTTATTTAACAAGAAATTAAATTTGTAAAAATTAAAAAAAAACCTCAACGCAATGAAACGGCTGGACCGATTTTGATCAAATATAGCTAAGAAAACTCCCGACAAAATCACCGTTCAAACAAAAAAAAACTAAATCGGTTCATCCTTTCAGCGGCTACGATGCCACAGACAGACACACACACACACACACAGACACGTCAAACTTATATCACTCCGTCGTTTTTGCGTCGGGGGTTAAAAATGAAGAAATAGCAAAAATTCATTTGAATAATTTTGGTTATTTTTAAAAGGTTAAACACCTTAACCGAGGTATATTTTGTATTTTATACAAAATATACCTAGGTTAAGGAAACACCTTAACCTAGGTATATTTTGTGACTGCTGGGCAAAAGTCTCATCCAAATTCATCCACTTGTCCCTGTACTTGGCACTCTCCCACCACTCCTCAAAATTAACAAGATCGTCCCACCATCGCTTTCGCTATTATTTACAAGTGTAGTGCTTTGGACTGAAATTTTGCATACCTGTCAAGTTCTGATGACAATGCAATATTATAATGATAGTGAGCTGATCTGATGATTAAACGGAAGGTGGACAACGGAATACTATCCTCGATGGATAATAGTAGACTGGCCGTGTTAGGTTATGTTTTGATCAGCACGTGGTTCCTGATTCTTGTTTGATGATGTTGATGATTTATTTTTCAACACATTTGCTCATAAAGTGGCTCTAATTTCACCGCAAGCAATTAGGCACATAATGACACCTGTAATCATTCGTGACTTTTTCATTGCTATTCACAAATGTGTTATAGAGACAGTTGAACATTTACACAGAGTGTGTATTTCTGTTTTATTATTATTTTCTTCACAAGTGTGTTGAAAAACTTCATATGATACACGTGTTTATTGATGATTACCGTCCTCGGCTCTCTTAAGACCCTCATGACTCGGGTCTCAATGGCGCCTCAGCGGTAATCACCAACATTACACACTAGTACCACAATGTACTATTATAAGACGATTCAAAATGATCCTTGTGATTCAACTTTTGACTTTGACTATGACTTTCCGAACACAAATTTCAAAAAACTTTTTTTTAAAATTAAAATTTTCTTCTCATTACAAATAAAAATCTCAATAAAAATACCCCGTAATTTTTTTAAATTCAAACTGCACACTTTCTTTTTCGTTTAGAAATATATTTGTACCATTTTTTTCATGATTTTCGTTCACATTTCATTTCGCGTGCGCTATTTTGTCAACTAACCTTTGTAACTTACCTGAACTTTAATTAGTAACAGAATTTGGCGACTGCGCCTTAACAATAAAATCACTTGTTCCTAACTTCCTAACAATAGCCAATTCGTTTCTTGCCGAGCTTGCATGTAATACAGACGTCGAGTTACACGTGTAGCTTCATGTCACCGAGCTTGTGGACCGGCCACATGCACTCACAGCCCGCTGGAATCACCATCGTCCTGGTTTCCCAGCAATCACTGAAAATAAATAAAGAATGCTGGACAGTTCACACATTATCCAGCCCCAAGCTAAGCAGAAGCATGTCGAAAGATCTATGGGCAAAATCCACTACTGATTGGGTTCCAAACGCAAGACGCGCTGCAGACCACCACGGAGATGGCGTGACGAGTTTGATGTGCACCTACCAACCTGGCCCACTGTAGCAAGGGACAGAGAGACCTGGAAAAAAGGGAGGGAGGCCTTTGCCCTGCAGTGGGACAATATGGACTGAAAATAAATAGTAAATAAATAAATAAGCTAATCAGAGCTTGTGTTATGGGTACTAGATAACTGACATTACCCCTCCCCTCCTTGCGTCGGTAGCCTCACTGCTGAGGGTCGTGACCTTTATGTAGGACCTTGGACTTGATGATCTGCCTCCACTGGCTTCTATCCCATGGCGTCGCTCACGCTGGAATCGAGCGCAGAGCGAATTTGATCGCTCCAGCGCATGGGGCAATACATTACATAGACAGATATTTTTTATTATGCATAGAAAATACCCAGAACACCCTAAGAAATAATTGTAGATCTTACAAATATTTGTTCCGAGGCGGGAATCGACCCTGCAACCTCCAGCGTCGCAGCCGAACCTTAGCCCGCATAGCTAAGGAGGTGGTCAAAAAATCAAAAATCTTTTGTTACATTTGGTAGTATATTACAAAAAAAAACATGTTTCCTTTTTGAACATTTTGCGTATTGAACATTCTGCGTGTAGACGATATAAAGCACTTTTTTTTTTCGTTTAGAAATAAGTTGTGTACAGACATGACATGAGGAAAGCAAAGTTACCTGGTGTACCGTCTCCTTGTGAGATGTATCGTCTTGTTCCACTGGACACACGAAAAGCCGAGGCTCGAACAAATCTGGAAATGTCCGAACTGATAATCAACAACTTTACTCACTGTAAATTCGCTGTCTGTTTTTTAGGGTTCCGTAGCCAAATAGCAAAAACGGAACCCTTATGAATTCGTCATGTCTGTCTGTCTGTCTGTCCGCGTATGTCCACTTTTTACCGAAAGTATAAAGCTATGCTGTTGAAACTTGTTAAGTAGATGTATTCCGCATTAAGATTTTCACCCAAAAAAAGAAAAAAAAACAATAAATTTTGGGGTTCCCCTAAGAACTGAGACTCAAACATTTTTTTTCATCAAACCCATACTGGTGGGGTATCTATAGATAGGTCTTCAAAAATGATATTGAGGTTTCTAATATATATTTTTGCTAAACTGAATAGTTTGCGCGAGAGACACTTCCATAGTGGTAAAATATGTGTCCCCTCCCCGTAACTTCTAAAATAAGATAAAGATAAAACTAAAAAAAAAAAATATGATGTACCATGTAAACTTCCACCGAAAATAGGTTTGAACGAGATCTAGTAAGTAGTTTTTTTAAATACGTCATAAATCGTAAACCATTCAAGGACTTTTATGTTATGTTACTTGCTGCTACGGATAAGATAAGATAAGATAATTTATTTGCCAGAACATTTTACAAAGTTCTTAAACTAGGTGAAGCCCACTTATGTTCTACCTTATTACTAGGCATGCAAATTTTCACATGAGTAGGTAACAATAAAAACCCCGGAACCCTTCATGGGCGAGTCCGACTCGCACTTGGCTGTTTTTTTATTGTGTAATTAAATAAGTAATCAGTCAGCATTTATTGTGAGTTATTATTATTTAGATGTCATTAAAGTTTAAAGTGATAAACTGAGGAACTAAAGTCTGTCCATATTAATCGTATTGTAATAGTTAGCACATTATCATAAAAAATTTACGCGAATCCTATGCTAATTTGTTCGATACCTATTTCTCTAAAAATATAATTTTACGGTACTTGTGTACATTGTGCTCGTCCTAAATAGCTGAACCAATTTACAGTAAATGTTTTGTGTGTTTGAGTGGTTCTAGGTCTTTTGTTAAAGATCTATATGAATAAAAATATATATATGTATAGGTCGTATTGTAAACGAATGCTTGAAAGCTATATATAAATTTAAAAAAAATGTGTTGGCTTTATTGTAAGCGTATGTCATGAAAGCTCTATAGGAATAAAATATTTTATATGTGTACTTAGATCCTTCGACGAAAGTAACATTGGTCGAAGTGTAGATCGAATTGTATGCGTATGTCATGAAAGCTATACATGAATAAAAAAAATATGTGCAGGTTGTATTGTTAGCGTATGTCATGAAAGCTCTATATACTAAACATATTTTTTTTATACAAAAAAAAAATTGTGGTTTAGGAACACTTAGATAGCAGAAGGGGGACAGTTTTTTATCCGAACACTATCCGTGCGAAGCCGGGATGAGTCGCTACTAGTAGATATAAATATTGGACTGTTTAAAGTTTTGTTTCTCTCTGAAGCCACCTCAAGGGCTTATACCTCATTTGTTACTTCAATATCTTCTGAAGACGGCATTGTACATCTCACTTCTTCGTAATAGGCAGGTCTGTACTCATACTCGTTCGTATTCAGTTTCCTGATCTTTCTCTCCAGATGGCAAATGGGGTAATGCTTCTGGAACAACACAGGAAGAATATTAATCTAATAAAATAAATGAATAAATAATGCTGGACAGTTCACACAACATTATCTAGCCCCAAGCTAAGCAGAGCTTGTGTTATGGGTACTAGATAACTGATATACTTAATACAATATATTACATTGATAGTTTTTTTTATTAAGCATAGAAAATACCCAGAACACCCTGAACAAATATCTGCGATCGCACAAATATTTGTTCCGAGGCGGGAATCGAACCCGCAACCTACTGCGTTGCAGGCCAAGCTTCGCCCGCCTCGCCGCAGAAGGTCGTCATAATGCATTAATCCTCCTCCTTACGTCCTAGGTGGATGTGACCTATATGCAGAGGTTACCGCTTAACATCAGGTGGGCCATCTGCTTGTTCCGTCATAAGAATATTAATTTTTACTGCACTCTTCTCTAGATACAAAAATGAAGTTTTAGCGGGTCGCTACGCTCGCTTTTATATATCGTACCTACTAACAGATATAGTTGCAGAGATATGCAATTTCCACAAGCTAGGAACACATAAAAAAAACTCTGAAATTTCCGCGCTCTATGTAATAGGTATCATAAGTATAATAAGTATCATTAAATATTGCTTTTCTCTTCTCCAGATAAAACACTTAATTTTTCGCGGCTCACCACTCGCCGTATTAGTTACAACGAAGGTTTTAGTTATTTTGTTTATATTTTTCTGCTTTTTATGTTATCTACAAAAGTTAGGTTTTATGTAGAATTATTTTATTTTATTTATAGCATGTTCAAAAAAATCCGATTCTAATGTTTTTTATTACTTTCAATGTCTTTTTAGGGTTCCGTACTCAATAGATAAACGGGACAAGACTCCGCTGTCAGTCCGTCTGTCTCTCCGTCTGTCACTAGGCTGCATCTCATGAACCGTGATAGACAGTTGAAATTTTCACAGATGATGTATTTCTGTTGCTGCTATAACAACAAATACTAAAAAACAGAATAAAATAAATATTTTAGTGGGTTCCCATACAATAGACATGTTTTTTTTGACGTTTTTATAGATAAGGGTACGTAACTCTTCGTGCGCGAGAGGCCTTGCTTGCCCTTGGCCGGTTTTTTAGCCTTTGGTTGTAATTACTATCAAAGGCTAAAAAACCGGGCAACATGCTTACCTCATTATGTAAGCATGTTGTAATTATGTAAGCATGTTGTAATTATGTAAGCATGTTGTAATTATGTAAACATGTTGTATTGTCATCAGTCTGATTATGTCCTCCTTTTGAATTACTTACATAATTATATTTATGCAAAATGTTGTTCATCTAGAACTGGAATTGCGTGTAACAGTAAACAATATTGGTTTGGAAATTGTTGAATTGATTTACCTGTGATCCAAGTTGCCTCAACTCTCTTTCTCTGGATGCTTGAAGAGACTCCGTGTATTCCGGCAGGCTCTGGCAAAAAGGCAGTATAGTGTTAAACATCACCTTTGCAACTCTTCAGGGTTGAGCTACATTATTCCCGTGCTTCGCTACGGTAAACCCCTATTTATTTTACCCTTTAATCTACCTATTCTGTGGCGCACGAAGGGGCATGCCACAAAATTACACATCATCAGCCAGGGGGCGCCCCACACTACGTTTACCAAGAGCTTGAGGTAGGTTGAGTAAATCGCTTACTTCTGCAGGCTCCTCGCAGTCGGAGTCATCGTCAGTTAATCGTGGTCGGTTCAGGCCCTGTTGTCTGTTCCTCTCCAGCCTTCCCAGCACCGAGTTGAGGATCTTGTCAGGGTTGGGTATCCTCAGGACGTGCTCAATGAAGTCTCGAGCCATGTCGTCGCCCGAGCTAGATGATAGTGAAGATGCCAGGCAGAGGGACAAGCAGATAGCCTGTAGAAAGCATATAGGGTTAATTCCGAAATTTTGAAGCAATTTTAAATCTTACAAAAGTGGTACTTAAACCCACATTTGATCAAGATCAAGACAGTTTATCGTGGTAGTCTACGTTGAGGCATTGCATGTCTGTCCTCGACATAGTTCCAGCTGTGGACTTCTACGGGCTGATGATGATGATGATAATAATATATGATTACCTTTGGTCAGGACACACACTACAGGTTTTTTTTTTAAACATTGATAGACCTTTCTTTGACCACGATCTCACCTGTTGGTAAGTGACGATGTGGCCGAAGATGGAGCACAAAGGTCTAGACAGCACCTATTCAGTCCAGCCTTGAAGAGACCCAGATTATAGTTTTCAGGAAAGACAGACGACGGTAGTTTGTTCCACTCCTTAGCAGTAAATAACATAAGACCCAATAGTCCTGATCCCACACGAGAATCCCGTGTCGTAGTTATAGGAATTACGAGAACCGTACCCAGACCCGGAAAAAATATTTGCATTTGTCTCGCAGCGGGAATCGAACTAGCAACCTTTCGCACATCGGCCGGCTTATCGCCCGACGAGTTACAGAGGTCGTCAACAAGGAACATGGTTGTACATGTTTAACAAAAGAGGTGTGTCAGAATCGTAGCAAGTGGAACTCCGTGGTCTCTGCCTACCCCTCCGGGAAACAGGCGTGAGTTTATGTATGTATGTATATAATTTTGTAAAAATTAAAAAAACCTCATCGCAATGAAACGGCTGAACCGATTTTGATCAAACATAGATAATAACAATCCCTACAAAATCACCTTTCAAACAAAAAAATCGGTGTATTTCTCTTTTTTGCGTCGGGGGTTAATAGTTAAAAATAAATTGAAATACCTTGACGATGAGATCTCGTACCATGGCTACTGATGGATGGGCTGCTGTTTCTAACTTTAACCCTTCTTGTCTGGAACGCGGTGATTTTATGAATCTTTTCCCATTCGCACCGGTCTTTTTATACGGGAGAATTATCATTGTCAAAGTGCTTTAATAAAAATGTTCGAGTTAATCCCAGCGCCAGACTAGTAGATATGGATAAGGTCGTGGATACCAGTTGTTTTTGTGATTGAATTTTTTCCTTGTAATTTCGCAGTGCAATGCCACATAGGGCGCGTCCTAGATGGACGTGACCTATGAGGTAATGCACTGTTCATAGGCAGAGGTTACCGCTTAACATCAGGTGGGCCATCTGCCTGTTCCGTCATTCAAGTAGTATAGAATAAAAAAACTACGAGTGGAAGAAATACATACATACACACACGCCTTTTTCCCCGAAAGGGTAGACAGAGCCTCACATGGGCCATTTTTCACGTGGGTTGCACCATCATGGGAAATAGGCGTGACAAGTGGTGAGCTCATCGCCACCATTGCTTCCCACGACTGACGCGGCTAACACTTTCTTCCAGTATTATCACATTCTTGAAATAAGCTAGTAGCAGCCAGGACAAATCTTAAACTAACGAATCTTACAAACAAGTCCTAGTAATCCCTTAGTCGGCATTTACGACATCCACGGGAGGAGACGGAGGGTTCTATACTTAGGCTTTTCTAAAACTTATACCTAATCGAAAACGTGAGCTGATCAAAATAAGCCCAAACCACAGAATAAATATTAGTACAAGTAAATGCCCAAACACTGACTGACTACCTACTATCTAATCACCGAGGAGTTATATTGTCCTCCTTCCGTCACCATCATCAGATCAGGTCCCTGTCACCATAATATTGTATCAGGTGGGCCATCTGCTTGATCCGTCATCCCAAGTTGTATAAAAAAAAGTAGCGTACTAACATCGCGTGTGTTCGCGTGGTCTCAGTTCGGGGCGAACCACTAGTATAAAATTATCATCCTGTTACACTTATGAGATTTATTATGTAAATGAAAGCATGTCCATGCTTAGCTATCATTCACAAACATTTTCATTTTCTATATTAGTCGCAAGTTTCAACAAGAACCAGATTAGGCTCTTATCAGTCGCTCGGCTCTCTTACCGTGATTGGTCCGATGCTCAATGAAATAATGTAAAAATATTCTAATCCGTCCTGTTATTAGCTAAATTAATAAAATAGGAAAATATTTTTGAGATTGGAAGTAGGATCAAGGGAGAGATGTTTTTGCAGCTTTTGAAAAGTAATTGAATTGGAAAGCTTCACTTCTAAGTCTCTAGAAAACAAACCTTAGGTATTATTTTTGTTCGACGACCTCTGTGGCGCGGCGGGCGAAGGTTGGCCTGCGACGCAGGAGGTTGCGGGTTCGATTCCCGCCTCGGAACAAATATTTGTGCGATCGCAGATATTTGTTCAGGGTGTTCTGGGTATTTTCTATGTTTAATAAAAAATATCTATCTATGTAATGTATTGTATTAAGTATATCAGTTATCTACTTATAACACAAGCTCTGTTTAGCTTGGGGCTAGATAATGTTGTGTGAACTGTCCATCATTATTTATTTATTTATTTATTTATTACCTATCACATATTCCACCATGGTGCAACCCACTGTGAAAAGATTGATTTGAGGCTCTGCCTACCCCTTCGGGGAAAAAGGCGTGTGTCTATGTATGTATGTATGTATTACAGATAAAAGAACACTATACTAGTAGTATTACCTACCCGTTGGACAGGTATTGGAGCTAAATTCAAATGGCATTCAGAGAACATGTCAAAGGTTGTGTCAAGTTTACAGATACAATATAATTGCAAAATAATAGTAAAAATGATTACATATCCTACTTCCTACTATCCTATAAACGTGAAAGTTTGTAAGAATGGATGGATGGATGGATGGATGGATGGATGTATATTTGTTACTCTTTCACGTAAAAACTACTGGATGGATTCGGATGAAATTTGGAATGGAGATAACTGGACTTCCGGAATAACATATAGGCACATTTTTATCCCGATATTCCTACGGGAATATCGGGCATTCCACCGAGACCTATGCGGAAAACACCGTGGGGCGCAGCAGAAATGCGAAAACTTTTCATCCAATGTACCAGGCGAGCAGCAGAATGCAGGAGTAATTTGGTAAGCGAATATCTTCCCACGGGATCGAGACCTATGTATATATTCTGTGCCTATGCGGAAAACACCACGGGGCGCAGCAGCAATGCAAAAACTTTTCATCAATTGTGCCAGGCGAGCAGCAGAATGCAGGAGAAATTTGGTGACCGAATATCCTTTTTTTTTATTTTATTTTTTAATACAATTTGAATGTCCGAACAAGCTGATGGCCCACCTGATGTTAAGCGGTAACCTCTGCCTATGAACAGTGTAGTAGTAGAGCTTTTTTGTGAAAGAGTTCGTCCGGGGAAGTACTACCACCATACCTATTTCTGCCGCAAAGCAGTAGTGCTCGCATTGCTGTGTTCCGGTTTGAAGGGTAAGGGTGCCGGTAAAATTACAGGCACATGAGACTACCCTATGCGCGGACGCATAGGACGCGCCCTATGTGGCATTGCACTGCGCCAGCCACCCTGAGACGTAAAAATGGAAAGTCTCATGTGCCTGTAATTTTACCGGCACCCTTACCCTTCTAACCGGAACACAGCAATGCGAGCACTACTGCTTTGCGGCAGAAATAGGTATGGTGGTAGTACTTCCCCGGACGAACTCTTTCACAAAAAAGCTCTACTACTACTAAGACGCACGTACGCACGTATCCTATCCTAATTACTCTTTCACGTAAAAAATAACAGGATGGATTTGGATAAAATTTGGAATGGAGATAACTGGACTCCCGGAATAACATATAGGCACATTTTTATCCCGATATTCCCACGCGATCGAGACTTACGCGGGTGTAACTAACTTTACCCGCGTAAGTCTAATAATACTAGTTTAATAATACTCAGCTGCTTAATAATCCTGCGCAGACGAAGTCGCGGGTTACAGCTAGTTGTATTATAAATCTTACAAATTATTTTACCACAGTTAGATTAATGATTTCCTAAATGGGTACATTTTATTTTGTTCGTTGCATAGTAATTTTTTTTAGCGTTCCAATGTACTCTTTTAATTTTTTACTTTAATGTGCCCCATAATTTTCCTTTTTTATGTGGAAAACCATAGAGGTCAAATAACCTTATACTAGAAATTAGTAGGTAGGTATACCTTTTATGGCCCAAGTAGGTACCTATTCAAGTTGTATTTAAATTTTCATAATTGGCGTCCCACGGCTTGTGCATTTGTCATTTACAAGTATAATATAATGTATTTTTAATATAATTTGCAACGTTACAATCCTTCCAAGTCGTCAAACTCATAGTCAAGTCATGTATTAGTAAAACGGTAGCCGTTTTACAAAAAACGTTTGTAGACAATTTCCACCAATTTGAAAAGTCACGCAATACACTTCTATTTAATTTCACTACACTTGTGCTCTATGACGAGCTACATTGGTTAAAATGCCACCAAAATAACACAAAACAACTCAAAAAAACACTAGGAAATGAAATGAAACAAAAGAAGACGACGTCTGTTTTCTAAAATGACGGGAAGAGCTCGATATTGTCATTTGTTTAATTGACTGACCAGCCCCCCTATTCCTTAACATGAAAGTCACTCAGTGACCAACGTTAGACAAGTAAAATTACTATCAATTGACAATTCTTAATAGTATTTTTTTTTAATTGATGATCATTCTTCTTGTCAAACGTTAGTCACCGAGTGACTTTCAGTTATGGAATAGGGGGGCGGAACGTTCGTCTCGAAACATGCAGTTAAGACGGCACTGCACTGTGCACAATAGTAGATTATGTACTATGGGAATAAAGAAATGTCTTATGTCGCGGGCTTCATATTGAACCATGAGCGTAACGAGGGACTGTTAGGCTGCGTTTCCATTGACGCGGAGCTGTGCGGAGATGAGCGGAGAATAGCGGTGAAAAGTGGTAAGTGTTTCCACTGAAGCAGAGAGGAGAGGAGCGGAGAGGAGAGGAGCGGAGCGGAGTGGAGCTAACTTTGGAATTGCGCAATTTTGAGCTCAGTTTGTCTCCATCTTTCAGAAAGAGCAAATGTCATGTTGTCGCTTAAATAGAAAAAAGCAATCCTTTTATATCTTTCCTTACTTGACGACGAAGATAACGAATCACGCACCGCCCCGCTGTCCTCCGCTCCGCATCACCTCGCTACGCACCGCTCCGCTGTCCTCCGCTCCGCATCACCTCGCTACGCACCGCTCCGCTGTCCTCCGCTCCGCATCACCTCGCTTATTTTATATGAATATCCGTTCAGCTCTGCCCCGCTCCGCTCGTGCTGTTTCCATTGAAGCGGAGCAGAGATTTCGAGCATAGTGATTGGACAATTCATGCACCGCTAAGCTCCGCTCCGCCCAGCTCCGCGTCAATGGAAACGCAGCCTTAGCGAAGGACTAGGTACATAGAGTCCTGAGTGAAGCGAGGGGTTCAAACTGCCCAAGACGAAGACAGGCTTTATTCCAGAGGAGCATACTCTACTTTTCACACCTTCTGCGAGACAATAAAAATCACTGAAAATCACAGCACCAAACACCGTCTTTTGTTTCACATTCTTTGTAAACACACTTTTTTCTTTTTGTTCTGAAAGTTGAAAGTTCTGCTTAAGACATCGAGCAACACGGAATGGAGACGCCATCAAAGGCATTCCCCGCTGTAGTTCCCCTCTAAATTTAATGCCCTCTAGGGCATACAGCTTATAAAAAACTAGCTGTCGCCGATTGCTCTGTCAGACTGAATCGACTCGCGTGGGAGATAGTGCTCCAAGAAAAATGCCGAGTTGTTCAGTTTTATGCTGTAAAAAAATGATTGGATCATCAAATTTACAAGAAGATGGTGTTTCCTTTCACATGTACCTGAATTTCAATTAAATTATTATAATTTATTGCATAAAAATTGACCAAGTCAAATTAAGCCGTATAAAAACAAAAGTGGCCATCTTAGATTTTGTAATTTTTGAGTTAGTGTTCGGGGTAAAATAATAAAACTGAACGGTTTAACAAAAAAAAAACCGTGAATATATTATTCAATAACACTGATTCACTCTTCACTACAACTGCACTTCAGTACACTAGTCATTCATTACTCTAAAATCACTCCCAAGTTACTTGATTTATTCGTACTGAAAGCCAATTCCCTTACGACTACCCTGCCCACTCTTAAACCGAGCTCCAGTTAAGCGTGTGATAGAGGGGCGACATAAAAGTGACCAAAAGAATAGATATAAATGTGTATAATACATCAATGTGCATGTCAGGATGTATTCTGCTGACGTAAACATGTATATAACGTGTAATGTCAGTAAGCCAAGAGGTGGATGATTACTTAATATCCTTGATTACTAAATACCATTTATTAAACACGTTCGACATCATGTGACATGTGGTATTAACGACTATCGTATTTGACGGCTATGTAACCACTAACTAACCGGTAACTACTTACTACTACTACTTCGTGTCACAGGCTCTTTCTTGGTTCAGTGACCAACTTGAGATATAGTGTCCCTGAAAGTGGCCTGTGACCAATGGTGAAAGAACCAGTGTGGTAAAAGGATTAAATGTACCTCGCAGAGGTGTATTATATGATATTTCAACGTAAGTGTCATGTGAAACTATATTTAAAGAAATAAAATTAAATCACACTACTATTAACAACAAGTGTTACATCAAAAAGTTTGTTCATTTGAGAGCTTTGATTACAAGAGATGGCAAGCATGAAGATTATATTTAAATGAGTGTAAATTCTGGAAATCAAGTGAACTTAACGCCTTATTATCAGCCGGAACGTATCCAAAAAGGCACGACGACTGGATGTGCATAGAGGGCTGTTAGTGCCAACACTAATGTATCTGGTGGTAGCGAAAGTTGCTAAGGCAGAATAAACATGAAAGTAGAATAAACGCAGTTAAGATGAGGTTTGAGAAGTATGTATGGTGGACTTTGAGAGAGAATAAGAAACTGTGTGTTAAGAGAGCATTGTAAAATGAAAGAGCACGTGTATAGTGACAAGGATTGAGAAAGGTATGCTTGGATGGTTTGGGTATATATAAAGGATGAATGATAGTAGATTAACGAAACTAGTTCATAAGATGAGAATGAATGGGACAGTTGGAAGGGGGAGACCTCGGTGAAGGTATTCAGAATAGATCAGGGTCGATCTGTAGAATGGCCTGGCTAAGAGCGCCCTTAACCAATGAGCATATATGAAGAATGTGATGTGAGTGAATGAAGCGAAACAGGTATGCCAGGATCGTAGCAAGTGGAAATTCATGGTCTCTGCCTACTTCTCTGGGAAACAGGCGTGAGTATGTGTGTATGTTTGTAATATTATAAATGCTAAATTTTCTAAGGATTGGATGAAATTTAGAACGGCGATAGCTGGACCACTGGAATAGTTTTAAATTTTATTTAGATGTTCCCATAGGATCAAAACTTATGCGGGTGAAATCGCGGGTTGCTTCTAGTTTATAATAAGAATAAAACTACGTGGTTAATTTTATCAAAATCGGCAATATTGATCATACTTAAATAACTTTACTCTTTTCAGTTAAAAGTAAATAAAGATGCTTTAAAAAAATCGTTGATCGCCCATTGTGAGGTTACTGTACAATCTTTGCACGTTGTGTTTGCCTATAATGAGGGGTTTTTACGGCCATACCAAATCATCTATAAACCCTTGAAAATAGATGTCGCTGCTGTGTACTTAACTGTAAAAATAAAGTGAAATGTAAAAGTCAACAACGAAGTGATATATTTTCGTGGTATTTTGTTACTATCACACAAAATAACATAGGTACGATGCATTTGTTGATTTTGACAACCACAGTTGAGTCAGGGCCATCAATTGAGCCAAATTGAATTAAAAAAAAAAAAAAAAAAACCCCCATTTGTTTCTTCTGTAGCTAAAGATAGGTATATAGTTTGTACATCTTCATATATGCATGTCGGATCCTCAAGATCCCTCCGAGCGGCAAAAGGCAACTTAGGGGCTTTCCAGTGGGTCTCGTGCAAATGAGGAAAATTCAAAAGAGGTTTCACTAAGATATATTCAAACTGACTTTGAACTTGATTTTGTATTTTGTTGATTAAATCGTGTGCACTCTGCCAACGCCGATGTAATAATGAGCTCTGGCGCTTTCGTACGCTCCTTTTATATCCGAGCGTCTATCGCTTTGCGTCTTTGCGTAAAAAAGACTCGGGCGCATTCGTTTGGATGGCGCGACACGACAGAATACGATTGTTCGCAGCCGTACACGTGGTGTTTATAAGCCTTCAATCTCAGTAGATCTATTCTCCAGATTCATCATATGACTTCTCTCTCCGACATACATGTGTAGACTGTTGGTAAACCTATTTTTTTTTAAATTAAATAAGCAACTGCTAACAATAACAGTCTCAATGCACACTGAAATAGCTTTGTGCTCATTTAACAGTTTTTTTTATTTCTCAAAAAATCCTGTATGTGAGTTGCCCGTGTTTTCTTTTATACTACTAAATTAGTGATGTGCCTCAATAATAAAGTAGATTTTTTATCGATAAAATAAATGCTCGTTTAATATGTTTTACAAGCTATTGAAATTTGATTTATATTATTCGGGAGCCATAGCCTAGCCTAACCTAACTTTCTAACCGTTAATCCAATCACCATGAAGGTATTGGTATGTAACAAGGTAGGTAACTGTTATGATTTAAATTTGAAATTATTCATTTTATGCCATAAGTTGACGACCTCTGTGGCGCGGTGGACGAAGGTTCGCCTGTGACGCAGGAGGTTGCTGGTTTGATTCCCGCCTCAGAACAAATAATTGTACGATCTTCAGATATTTGTTCAGGGTGTTCTGGGTATTTTCTATGTTAATGCAAAATAAATATCTATGTAATGTACTGTACTAGGGATATCAGTTATCTAGTCCATATCACAAGCTGTGCTTGGCTTGGGGCTGGATAATCTTGTGTGAACTGTGTCCAGCATCAAAAAATAAAATAAAAATAAAAAAATATATATAATGAAATTCACTTAGGTACAATGTGAAAGAAAACACCATCTTTTCGTAAATTCGATGTTCCAGACCTTGATTTACAGCTGAAAATGTAACGATTCGGCATTTCAGTATTTGTAGCATTGTCACACTGTTTTACTCTATGCGTCACACGATCGTTTCAGTCTGACAGAGCAATCGGCCCATCATGATACAATATTATTACTAGCAAAAGCAAAACATGCTTGGTGAGGGCTAGCAAGCTTTTTTTCCGTGATTATTTATATTTAAACAAAGACATGAATTTAAATTACTATGCTAAATTACAACGGAGAGTTTTTTCGTTAAGTGTACCACAAAATTGCATGGGATAGTAGAGGACTCGCTTCGCTCGCCCTAATGATCGGGCGAAAACAGATTTACTAACGCGTATGCCCAAATTAAATTGTGCATAGCCAGAGGGGAACGACATCTTGACATGAATTTAAATTACTATGTGATATTACAAATCTAGAGGTGTGATAGTTTTTCGTAAAAAGTTGCATTAACAAAAGCATTTCCCAGTTTGAACTCATTTACTCATTTTCAAGAAAAGTCGTGTCATGAGTGTCCGTATTGTGTCGTGGGATTTTCCTATTCAAATCCTATTCTTTGATTGACCAAATAATTAAAAAAAAAATTGCTAGGTATAATTTTTTCAACGCGATATTCACTAGATAAAGCGCTATGTATTACTTTACCTACCATTGTTTAACATTAACATAACTTAACACACCCAACACATACCTACATAGTTGTGATCCCACACTAGGATCCCATGTGACGTGGGATAATTATGCCTGAAATTTAAAAAAAAAACTATTTTACATTTTAATGACTAATGTAGTTTTTTGGCACTTAGGATCATGATTTTTGGTTTTTGACAATAACAGTGACTGACAGATATAATGCATCGTATATTTCGTGGCCAGAACCGACATGGATTATGTAGGTTAGAAGGATGACGGCAGCTAAGTAAAGCGTTTTTTCCTTTCCTTTCCTTTCGTCTCTTTTGACTTGCCGACCCATAGTTTTATGAAATTATTGTATGCTTTGAACAAAATTCTAATTAAATTTTCCCAAGAACTAATCATCTCATGAGCTAGTGGTTGTACCTGGGGTACTCAACATTTTCTTGATTTTTTCTCTATACTCTAAGTTTCCGCGTTTACCCCCTCTCTCTCCAGCCTACTACTACCTTTTACTAATCTAAAATTTCATAGTGATCCACAAAATGATCTGTATGTTATCCTCGATAACAACTCCGGAACTCCTCCTTCACAGAGAGCTTTCAACCCTTCCCCCCATACCTAGCCGCCCTTAAATCCCTTCAATGACCCTTGATGGTAGCACAGAATATATACAGTAGGCAAAGTAAGTTCCTACCAAAAAGTTATCGATACTATTAATTGATGTCGAAATAAAGTAATGTAAGGATGTATTAATAAAGTAATTGATCGATACTTTATTTTTGAAGTCGATAACGACTTGAGTGCTGGAAGTCCCTAGAACGGGTGTTACTGTCAATTTTGTGACATAACATGATGTTTGTACATAGAAAGCATCT
Source organism: Operophtera brumata (assembly GCA_932527175.1). NCBI lineage: Eukaryota > Metazoa > Arthropoda > Insecta > Lepidoptera > Geometridae > Operophtera > Operophtera brumata. The sequence goes on along the minus strand of OW052239.1, from coordinate 80,581,616 downwards.
ATGTGTGTATAAAGATTTTTGATGTGTTGCTGTTTATAGATGTGTGCGTTTATAGCGATAGAACTACTGGTTACAAAAGTGTGCATTAAACTGTAAGTGAGTGCGTGAAGCCCCCCCCAAAAATTTCTGAATAAATATGTATCGGTTGACAGCTCTAAGGCGTCTCCCCTCCGGTACGGAGGCCTGCGTTGCTCGATGGCTTAAGATGGCCAGCTCGATTTACGAACAAACCTCTTTACAATGACATATGGGCAATTTTTTACATAACGTTTTCCACGAGCTTCCACACGAATTTGACGTTCCAAATTCAAATCACTTTATTCCCTAGGGAGTTCCATACAACTTTATTACCCTAAAGAGATAATGCTTTACTTTACGTTGAGGTTGCACGATATGTAATTGGACATTGTCGAGCAGGTGGTGTGAAAACTTGCTTAAAACCTATATCATGCTTTGATTAGTCTATAAATAATCAAAGGTATCATTTCAATCCCTATTGATCAAACAAAAAAAAAAACAAAATGGAAAACTTTATTTTCCAGAAAAACTAAAAATAAATTCTGTTTTAAATCTAGAACTTTTTAATTTTTAAAATCAAGCCTGTTAAAACATCACTTTTCGATAACTCGCACGGTTTCTGACTTCGCCTAAGTGCACAGAAGGAAAGGTACTGACGCATCCTAAGTGGCCCTGGAAAAAAAACTCGGCCATTGTACCAAGACGACCACTTTTGATCGATTTTGCTCATATTCGAAATGAAATTTACAATTAAACGTGCCAATTTTTGGCAGAAACATTCGCTATTCAATTCTAAACTTTAAAATAAAATTTATATTATTTGTGTAATGTGTAATTGTGTAATCCTAATGACCCAATGTTGGTTGAAGAAACCAAATTAAATTTGAATTGATTTAAACAAAAAAATTCAATATGAGCAAACACGGTCAAAAGATCATTATGGATCATCTAATTATAATATATACCTACAAGTTTGTGCACGCGAGGTCAACGGCTCGCAATACGCTACTAGTAGGTACCTACAACAAATACAAGTAGGTACTTAGGTAGGTAGTTAATGTACCTACTATACACAAAATTAAAAACATACAAATGAATCTTAATACCGTTGCAAATGATTTAAAGGTAGCTCAACTGACAACTGATCCAAATCACTACAATAGGTAGCTTTGAAGTTCTAACGCAAAATCAAAGGCATATTCGGCGTAAAAAATATTTATATATATAGGTGTACCTATAGTAGAATATTATTATGTACTATTTTTCTTTCATGAAAATTCTGGTCGTTAAGCGACATCTAGCGACTTTTAAATTGACTGTCTGTCTAGTGACATTTGCTTTGGTTTCTCTCGCTAGAGAGTATTAGTGTTCTGTGGGTTTAGTTCACGTTTAGTTACAAGTCGTGTAGTCGAGTTGGCAACACTGATCACTGCTATCACAGATAAAATAATACTAGAAATTAAATAAAATAAATTGATGTACCACATGATTGAATTTAAAAATTTAGTGTCGTGTTTTCCAGGTACCATCCATAAACCTATTACAAATTTACAATCTAGCTACAAGGACATGACTGAGAAAAAATGCTATGCCAAAGTGCGCAAGTCATTCGCGCTGACGCTATTGTTTGTATAATGAGTTTCTAAATGGTTTCTACGTAGATAGAGTCCTCGCCACGACTGATGTCCGACGGAGTTTTGAGGAACTAGCGGATAACAAAGGTAGATTTTCGCTTTTGCACTTTTGCGCATAGAAACTAGCGCTCCAGTCACCGGACTTCAGATGTGGCGCGTCGCGCGGACTCTAGTATTTTTTTCTCTATGATTTAGTTAGTCGCAAACACATAGCTCTTTTTCGTTTGTGGTCGCCAAAATGGCCTCCGTAACAAACAATACCACTGAAAGCACATGGCCAATTTCTGCGAAAGAATATAATTTGATCGAAGTTATTGGTAAGTTTGATTTTTTCTTATAATCCATCCTAACCAAATGGTAATTTGTATCATGTTTTTCTGTAACTCAGAGATAAAACTGCCCTTTTTAATGTCCAGAATGACAGCCACCGCCCACGGCCAATGAAAGTTAGCTGTTTAGTCTCTACCATGGACTTAGTATACAAACGTCTCTACTGATAATAAATTAAAACTTCTTTTGTGTGCTTTATTGTTAATCTGTATGGACGTTGTTTATGTTTACCTAACTCTGGGAATATATAAACATTCTATAATCATATTTACTGCATAATTATTTGCATTCATTGAGTTTTATTACCAAACTGGCTGTGGCCTCGGCCTATGTATAGTACTCATCCAACACCTCACTTGGCTGCAGTAAAAGGCGACTAAGGAATTATGCCAGCGGGTTGGCATCATACTGAGTAGGTACAACACCAATACTGCAATCACTGATCCGCCTGCCAAGGGTGGTGTCACAATTCCCCCCTATTCTTGGTAAGGCCTCGTTCAGCAGTGGAAGTTCAACAGCTGATGGAGAAGAAGATTACTACGTCATATTATACATGTCTGCAGTTTCTCTACTAAGTATGTGTTTCTGTGCGCACCGATGGATTAAGGGATCTCTCCGTATTTCCCACAACGTGGGAATCCATAGGGAGTGAATGATACCCTTGAGCGGCCTACAATTCTCAAATTCCAAGGCGATACTAGAAACAGACATATACCTGCACTACACTATGCACGAACGGGCTTATGAACGAAAGCTTAGAACAATGTAATCAATCAAACGAACTGTGTTTCAGGTGTGGGGGCCACGGCAGTAGTGTACAGTGCCTACTGCGATAAACGCAGTGAAAAATGTGCGATCAAACGAATCAATCTGGAGAAGTGGAATACTCCCATGGACGAGTTGCTAAAAGAAATCCAGGTAAGTTTTTCAACTAGTTATAATATGGTAGAACAAAAACAGATTACAATAATACTGCCTGAACGATTGCCATGTACTGTGCCGGTATGATTTGTTACCACAATCAGAATCTGCTTTACACTCGTCAGCAGCCTAGTCCACTGCTGGACAAGGCCTCATAGATAAAATATCAAGATGTGGTTGCTTTACAAAAAACAAACCACCAATCACATGCAAACAAAGTCATAGACTGGTTGTTGTTGGTGTATCAGAATGGATTATGACACCGGGAAATTGGCAGTAATTTTATTACAGCATCCGCTCTGTTATTAGGCTAGTAATCAATATGTCTATGCAAGATCGTCCCTATACAATGCAATGGAGGGATGTGCCACAATCACCACGCTCGGCAGGCGGATTGATGATTGCAGTATTGGTGTTGAGTACTCAGGTGGATGCTGCTGCCCATCCCCTGCTGAACACGCAACAGCTGTTTTATTGCAATGTGATAATTAAAATATGATAAAATAGAACATTATTTATTAAAAAGAAGAACGCATTTGCATTTTACATTCATTAAACATAATTAATTAGACTGTGTCACATCCGTCTTTGAGAAAAGAGAATAAATCAATAATGCTGGACAGTTCACACAACATTATCTAGCCCCAAGCTAAGCAGAGCTTGTGTTATGGGTACTAGACAATTGATATACTTTTTTTTTTATACTACTTGAATGACGTAACAATAAGATGGCCCACCTGATGTTAAGCGGTAACCTCTGCCTATGAACACAATATATTACATGGATAGATATTTTTTATTATACATAGAATACTTATACCCAGAACACCCTGAACATATATCTGCTGATCGCACAAATATTTGTTCCGAGGCGGGAATCGAACCCGCAACCTCCTACGTCGCAGGCGAATCGTCGCCCGCCGCGCGACAGAGGTCGTAGTAAGATAATCTTACTTTAATAATTATTTTCTTTGTTCTTTCAGGCCATGTCGTTTTGCAACCATGAGAACGTAGTTACATACTACACCAGCTTCGTTGTAGACGATGAGCTGTGGCTTATCCTCAAACTGCTTGAAGGTAAATTTATTATTTATCTTATGTAGAATCCGTCGCGGGCAACACATGGTTGAGAGACGCACAGGACAGAGGAGGCTGGCAAAAGAAAATGGAGGCCTATACCCAGCAGTGGGTGATTCCGGGCTGAGATGATGATGTAGAATGCTCCATCAACACGCACAGTACAAAACCCCACAAGTCGCAAGTGTCTCGGCGCTAAAAATGGCGGATTAGGTGTCTCACTACTAAATTGTTCTCTAAGATTCTGTTATCACTATTATTACGGCGGCTCAAGACAGTTCCACTTGGAATTATATGTGGCAGGCCTATGTCCAGCAGTGGACTTAAGTGGGCTGATGATGATGATTATTAATTAAGAGCTCTGTTAATTTTTTTCTCATTCAAACATTCCCCTATCAATTTGTTACACAATAGTTATTTAATACCATCCAGTAGAACTTGAGCTGTAAGTGCTTATACAGGTGGATAGATGTTGCCTTTCATCATCATCAGCAGCAGCCTTAAGGCGCGATAGGTTCTCAAATGTCTCTAGAATTTTAAAGTTTTTGGTAAGAATTTTCATAGTTTTCTACGAAGAAAAAAATATATTATATTCTTGAGCTTTTTATCTAGTGAAATCAATAATTCAATATAATATTTGAATTACTTCACTCGATAAAAAAAAATTACAAAGATACCTCCTTTTTAAATGTTAAATGCTATTTTTCACTCACTTCTCTCACGTTTTAATTTTTGAAACATTTGGTTACATGTTAGTTATTATTTGAGTTAGTGAATTCATCAACAAAATTAAACAAAACTTTGAACGACATTTTTATATAATTTTTTTATACATAAAAACACGGTATCAGAGCGTGCGCTCGCCTTCTTCGCCTTCTTCGCCTCATACAAAAATGTTCGTTGAACCTATAGCGCCTTAAGACATCCACTGCTGAACTGGGGCCTCACCCATAGAATGCGGTGAAATGATTTGCCATAATCACCACGCTTGGCTGACTGATGATGTTGAATACTCAGGTGCTTTTTTTGTGTAACTGAATAATTGACGGAACAAGCAGATGGCCCCACCTCTGCCACATCTCCTCCCGTGGATGTCGTAAAAGTCGACTAAGGAACTACCAGGGTACCAAGGGTATAACATTTGTCCTGGTAGCAGCATAATAAAGAATGTATTAATACTGGAAGAAAGCGTTACCCGAGCCAGGCGTGGGAAGCAATGGCGGCAATGAGCTCACCTCTTGTTACGTCTATATTCCCACGATGGTGCAACCCATGGTGAAAAGAGGCCCATTAGGGTTTTCGAGGCGTGTAAAAAAGCAAAACAGTAAGAAAAAAAGTTTAATAAAAAAAAAACATTTTATGAAAATTACAATGTACATTTTGCGAAAAAATTGGGAGTACATTATGAGAAGTGGACGTTTTGAGAATGAGCCGTCTATGTATGTATGTAAGAATATGCATTAAACAACAAGCATTCACGCCCGCGCAATCATGCCCACATTCAACTGACATTCTGTAATATTAACATATATTTTTGGTTATGTCTTCAGGTGGAAGTCTCCTAGACGTGATCAAACACAAGATGCGGGTATCTAACTGCAAGAACGGTGTGTTTGACGAGGCCACTATTGCAACCGTACTGAAGGAAGTACTGAAAGGCTTGGAGTACTTCCATAGCAATGGACAAATTCACAGGTAATTGTAATTCTTCTTCTTCTTCATATGAAAGTTTCTGAGGAGTGCTCCAAGCAATTTCGCCAATGTCAAGGTAAATAATTATATTTTTCTAGTCAAGTCGTCAAGAGTCTCCGTCAAGTCATAACCCAGTTTAAATTGTGGCAGAAAAACCGAGTTTTTGCAGGAAAAAAATCACCATTTCGAAAAGACACCCAATACACTTAAATGTAACTACATCACACATGTGCTATTTATCCAAGTTACACCGGTTAAAATGCCACCAAAATTAAACGACATAACTCGAAAAAATACATTAAAATTAAATGTGTAATCCACATAACAAATATTTGTACGATCTACAGATCGTTCAGGGTGTTCTGGGTATTTTCTATGTATAATAAAAAATATCTATCTATGTAATGTATTGTGCTAAGTATATCAGTTATCTAGTACCCATAACACAAGCTCTGTTTAGCTTGGGGCTGGTTAAAGTTGTGTGAATCGTCCAGCATTATTTATTTTTTCATTTAATTAGTGGTAGGTGTGTTACTAGTTATGTGCCCACCTTGGTTTCTAGGTACCTATTTGGATCACATTATTTGTTTGGTTTTAGTTTTGTCTGTTGTGTTTATTATTTCAGTAGGTATGTATTAAATGAATGACAATGGCCCCTCTACCCACTCTACATTACACAAAGGTTAGCTGGAAGAAAATGCTAATTAGCATTAAGTTCGCCTATGTACCCTACTGCTTTTTTGTTTTGTGCAATAAATATTTTTCTACCTATCTATCAACAGCGAAGACAAATAATTTAAAAATGTATTATAAGTTTGAATAACAATAAACATAGACCGACGACCTCTGTGGCGCGGTGAGCGAGTAGCCGGCTGAGATGCGAGAGATTGCGGGTACGATTCTTTAACAAGCTGCGCCATCTAGTTTTAATTAGTGTAAACGCAAATGTCAACTTGGTGCAACGCAACACAAACGCAAAAGCTAGTCTATATGATGCGATATGAGCCTGGATGACGCCTAGCTACGCTAGCAAACCTAAGATTAAAATAGACTTAATCATTATGTTTATTATTAAGACTGGTCTCTGCCTACCCCTCCGGGAAACAGGCGTGAGTTTATGTATGTGTGTATGTATGTATGTATGTAAGATAGACTGTAATAATTAGATCATAGTTAAATAAATAAGATAAGATCCTGTTTAATATTAAATACAATAATATAAGATGCCGTTTATGATTAAGACCAGCCTTTGCAGACAGCCATTGCGAATTACAATGTTTTTTTTTCCTGACCTTAGGATAGAGAGGACATCTCTATTTATGGCCACCATAGGTACCTAAAGAAAGGCGTCCAGGAAAGAATGTGATACAATGGCATCGGATCAAAAAGGGTAAATTTCCGCTAGGCTTTGCGATGTTCACTATTTTGCGCGACAGATAATGAAAACATGCAGATGAACAGACATGCGACAAAACTAACTAGGTGCGCTCTTCAATACCGCTTGCTGAAAATCACAACATTAAGATAGATATGCGGGCTATAGAGAGGGCTATGTTCGGAGTTTCACTACGTGATAGAGTAAAAATGAGATCCGTAGAAGAATCAAAAACACCGACATAGCTCTCAAAATTAGCAAGCTGAAATGGCAATGGGCAGGCCATATAGCTCTCAGAACTCCAACCTCCCATGGTCCTAAAAACCTTGCGGTTACACGGACGGAATCAATGAGAGATGCGCCACACAAGTGCGATTCATCTCTCTACAAGTCTTTATTTGCCATTTTAAAGTCCCGTCCATGATCCCCCTTCTGGGGCGCGCAGAACTGATAACCGTTGGAGAATAAAGGTTGTCTGTCGAGTGGCAACCACAAACCGGTTGTCGGTCGAGAGGAATGTCCTCCTTTCGATGGGCCAAAGGCATTATAGAGTCGCAGGAAGGCGATAGATGGAGGCGACTCAAGATCGTCATGGCATTCTATGGGGAGGTTTATGCCCAGCAGAGAGCTTCTCCAGGTTGATGATGATGATATGTGTTTAAATGAGCAATAGCACATGGAAGTTTCAGCTGTGTGAGACCGCGTAAATAGGGCGATTACAAAACAAAATTACCATGAAGGAGGGTTATTCGTTATGCTTATTACCATAGGAGATTACTTGCCAATAACGTGTGACTTCACAATGTATTTAAATGATGTTTCCACGCAGTTATCGTAACGAGCCCACGTTATGTCAAGTTTGGTCATAGCTAATAAGGGGGCAGGTTCGCTTTGAATCGAAAGTGAAATCAGTAACCGTAACTAACCGTGTATCAGTACCTAAACCGTGGATAGCCATGAAGAGTCCGGCCTAAGAATATACCCCTCTGTCTCCTCCCATAGATGTAGTAAAATCTATACGTGATTACACCACAGGCAGCGGTATACACATTTTTATTTTATTTTAATACTACTGAATGACGGATCAAGCAGATGGCCCACCTGATCTTAAGCGGTAACCTCTGCCTATGAACAGTGCATTACCTCATAGGTCACGTCCACCTAGGACGCACCCTATGTTGCATTGCACTGCGCCCGCCACCCTGAGACATAAAGATGAAAAGTCTCATGTGCCTGTAATTTCACCGGCACCCTTACCCTTAAAACCGGAACACAGCAATGCGAGCACTACTGCTTTGCGTCAGAAATAGGTATGGTGGTAGTACTTCCCCGGACGAACTCTTTCACAAAAAAGCTCTACTACTACTACTACTACACATGAGCACTTGACATCAATGCTGCAATGAACCGCCTGCCAAGCGTGGTGATTATGGCAATTCCCCCCATTTTATACGAGAGGAAGGCGTACTCGTACAATGGGGGATGCCAGGTCCAGCAGTGGACGACAAGTGGTGACTATGATAGTGATGTAGAGGTGGATGGATGCCTGGATGCTGGATGATTAATCGAAGTTATTAAGTGCATTATTGTCTTGGCAAACGTAGTGTGGGGCGCCCTCTGGCTAGGTGGAGCGATGACCTACGAAAGGCGACGGGCAGAAAGTGGGTGAGAAGAGCCGAACACCGAGCTCAGTGGCGCGTATTGGGAGAGGCCTATGTCCAGCAGTGGGACTAGTGTGGGCTGATGATGATGATGAAATGCATTATTTGCATACATCATGCTGCTCTCATGGTACCGTAAATAAAATATGTAATCTCTAGAAATTTCATCAAAATTAGTTCAGGCGTTACGCCGCGTGATTATAAAATATATAAACTTTTGTGTTCGTTATATTAGGAGGATTGATGAACAACAATAAAGCTTTGAGCTTAATACGATAAGACCTTACCCGAGCAGTAGATTAAATAAATAAATAATAATATAATAAATAAATACCAGAAAATAGTGTGTTTATTACGCATACGTAACTCTCCTTATACGGCTCACCTGTTGGTAAGCGGTTACCGTAGCCTATGGACGCCTGCAATACCAGAGGCATCACACGCGCGTTGCCGACCCTTTAAACATTTCCAAACACTCCTAATGAAGAACCACATACTGTAGTCACTTGGGAAAACCTCAGCAGGGAGATCATTCCACAACCTGAGTGTTCGCGGGAGGAAGTTCCTCTCTCAGATGCACGTAATTTCATCAACAGAAAAAACTTCTGCTTGGATGTTAAAATAGGTAGAACCGTAGATCCCTGGACCAACGTTTTGTAATTGACGACCTTTGTGGCGCGGCAGGCGAGTAGCCGGCTGATATGCGAGAGGGTTACGGGTTCGATTCCCGCTGCGGGACAAATGTTTACATGATCTGCAATTATTTGTTCCGGGTCTGTGTGTTGTCGTACTCGTGGTTCCTGTAACCACGACACAGGGGATCCTTGTGTGGGATCAGGATGCTGGTATATGACTGTTTGGTGTGGCGAAACTGTAACTCATTTTACTGCTAAGCAAATGAAGTCAATCGCAAAATGGAATCTGAATATTTACTGAGCTGCGACGAACAGGAATGCTAAGCGTGACGTTAAGAAAGGGAAGAATACAAATTTCATAAATTATCATTTGATTATAAATAGTCATCATTAGAAGTGGCTCAAACCACCGTAAGAAAATCGATATTTGCCCGCCACCTCGCGGTAGGTTTCCGCACATTTACTAAACGCCACGACCTGGTTCTCCTGCAGTTGTTAGTGAACCCGACTTCTGATCCGGGGGTCGTGGTTTCGATCACAGATGCGCTTCAAATAATGTTTCCACTCTAACAATGAATGTGCGCAATATACGGAAAACACCGTATGAAACCGGTCGAAATCGGTGTGAAGTTGTGATGGAGAGAGGCTATCCTTTCAACTCGGCCATGTCCTTTTCAGGGCGACCATACCTCTTGTGGTATGGTCTTGATCTTGATGTTCACGCTAGCGCTGGGAACCTAGTAAGAGCCTGTGTGACACTGCGAATGAAGCAAACGAGACTTAACAGTGAAAACATTACCCTACGTTCGATGATAAAGCGAATGCATTGTAATTGCGTTGGCAATAGAGTGAAATCTTGAGCTTATAAATGGGTCGCATTGCAAGAGTATTAGCTATGCAGCGAGCGACCAATTTAATAAGTAGCCATGCGTTTGTCGCTGATGGAGCGATACGAACTGCGAATGTAATATGTACGCGTCTTGTCCGTACATACGTATTTATGTGTCCTCCGTGCGAAATGTGCTGAAGCGTAGTATCGCCGATTTGCCTAGCAGCGAATGTTTTATCTCATGTTTGAAATAAAAGAAGAAGGCTCAGCCACTTTGTTCAGAATCAAAACTTTGTGTGCTCTAAACATATTGCGAAATGAGTCCGTATATTTATGTACTATGTGTACATAAAAATGTATATGTGTATTTTGCAAATATCTACAGAATAAAGAAATATAAAACAAATAAACCAAGAAATTTTATTTATATACTCATCCCACCAATATCATATATGTAAAAGTTATGTTTGAATGTTCTTTTGCTCAATCACGTCGAAACGGCTCCGATTTCGATGCAATTTCGTACACATATATTATACTGGATTGAGCTAGGCTTCATTTTATCCCGGTATACCGGAAGAAAATCTGCGGGTGGATTATCTTACCTAGAATAACTAAACAAAGCTCTGTAAATAGTCACACTAAAGCCCGGACTGATAAAGGAACTCAACTCGGAGCGATCTTGAGTGCACTCGGTTCCATTTTACGACATATTGAGACATACATACATACATAGACACACGCCTTTTTCCCCGAAAGGGTAGACATAGCCTCAAATTGGCCTCTTTTCACCGTGGGTTGCACCATCGTTGAGACATTTAAAACTTGATTTCGGAGTGAACGTCAAGATGGCGAAACCACCTCTCACATATTAAATTTCGTGTTACCTGTATTTAGTACACAATTTGTAATATTTAATACCTTCGTTTAAAATGTTTATAGCTCATCGTGTCTAAATACTTGGACAAAGTTATTACAAAGTTAATACAGTACAAAGTTAGTTTTAGTGTCCATAATAATTTTAAAGTATTATTATTATTAAACATACATATTTGCAGTTTGTCTCCTTGTTGTAGACCTTGCCTTATTCACACTAGTTCTGTAGTGTAGTTCTGTACACCGAACTAGTGAGACTTTTTGTCCTATTGGTTCCTTTTTTTTCTCTCTACCCTCAGAAAGACAAACAGTGTTGGAATTTGCGTCGTATTTTGTAAATGTGTTAAAAATAGTTATTCGTACAAATCTATGTTTCGGACTTAATAATCTCGTGATTTATAGACATTCAATTGTGTACAAATAACAAACAAAGTTAAAAATTGTGCCTGTGAAGTACAAACTCAGTGAAAAATTTGTAACGACTTTTTCGAGCCAGTGTCGTATTTTGAGCTAAAATGAAGTGCTTCCAATGTGAGGATGACCACAACGACGATAATACAATACAGTGTGATGGTTGCAAGCGGAATATCTGTTTGCAGTGCAGTAGTCTGACGAGTAGTGAGGCGCGCGTCATGGGGCTAAAGGGCAAGCGGACCCTATTGTTCTTGTGCCCTGCATGTCGGGAGGCCTTATTTCAAGTGCCTAAGCTCATCAAATCCTATGACGGGCTACGCCAAGAACTGGATGAGGTTAAGATAATACTATCCCAGCCCAGGAACCCCTCTCCATTAGCGGAGGCAGTCGTGGCCCCCGTGGCCCCGACCCCGCCGCCGCCGGACACCAATGCTATTCTGGAAGAGCTAGTGGAGCGCGAGCATAGAGCCACAAATGTAATCTTGGTTGGTGTGGAAGAATTTGCCTCGGACATTGGTTTGGACAGAAAGCTGCATGATGAGTCAAGTGTCTCGAAAATATTACAAGAAGTTAATAATGGTGGTGACTACTCTAAGAAGGTGGTGTCAGTGCAGCGCCTGGGACGCCGCGAGGATGGTAAAACAAGACCAATAAAGGTAGTACTTACTTCCCGTCAGGATGCCGTCTTGGTTCTTAAGAACAAAAGTAAGGCCAAAAAAGGGGTAAGACTGTATGATGACAAGACCCCTATGCAGCGGGAAGAGCTCAACCAACTTAGAGATAGTCTAAAAACGAGAGTTGAAAATGGTGAATCAAACATAACAATAAGATATGTAAAGGGCGCTCCAAAAATAGTAGCCCTTCAAAAAAACTGATATATGACAATAGAAATCCATATATTGACTTTACTTTTTTTTATACTAATCTTTCATCATTACCTCCAAAATTTGACTTGTTCCTTGTTGAAGTTACAGCGAGAAGCCCATCCATTGCAATTGTTACCGAAACATGGCTTAATACCAACGATCGCAACAGTACATTCAATATACCCGGCTACACCCTGTTCAGGCTTGATCGTAACCACAAAAAAAGAAAGTCTGAGGGCAAAACTAGAGGTGGAGGTGTGGCCATGTATGTGAGAGACAGTCTGCGTGGTATCCCGATAGTGGCTAGACGTAATCCAAGATACATGTGCGAGGAGGTGGAAGCTCTCTACCTTGACATACAATTTAGTACATATCACTTCCTTGTTGTGGGGGTATATCGTCCGGATGACTCCGATGAAGGTACGTGGAGACCACGGGATACCAAAATGATGGAAAATCTTGTAGCCGCTTCAGAGAATAACACTTTAATAATTGTTGGTGACTTTAACTACCCCACCATTAAATGGCCAATTAATGTCAATCAATCCCAGTCAGGCTCAGCAGCACTGTTTAAAGACTTTTTCATCAACAGCAGCCTTCTGCAATTGGTATGTAAACCCACAAGGCTTCGACAAGGTAACGTACCGTCTCTCCTAGATCTAATTATGGTAAATGAGGAAACACTTATTAAAGAAATAATCTATAGACCACCAATTGGCAAAAGTGATCATATCACACTTGAATTTGACCTCCAATGCCATATACAGCCAGTAAAAAGTCAACCCACGTACAGAAGATTCTTTGATTCAGTTGACTATGACGAATACAATGTGCATTTGGAAGAAAACTTACAGGAGGTAAATCCTTCTGGTAATGTGGAACAATTGTGGACGGGAATCTTGGGAGCTATTAATACCACTACCGATAAACACGCCCCTGAAAAACTTATAAGAAATAAATTGAAAAACAAGCCTTGGATTGACAAGTGTGCCTTGGAAATGATTGCAGAGAAGAAACTGTTATGGGATATATATAGATCATCAGGTACAGAGAGTGACTATTCTAGATTTCGCGAAGTGAACAACAGATGTATCTCATGGACAAGGAAACAGAGAAGTGTATATGAATCTAAATTACTAGAACACGGAGATAAAGCTTTCTACTCGTACATTCGCCGCAGCACTACTTCCAAAGTAAGCATCCCTCCGGCTATCAGGACTCGCAACGGAGACTTGGTAACTAATCCCAATGACATAGCAGAAGCATTTGCAGAAGAGTTTCTAAAGGCATACTCTAAGGAACCGGCCATACACCAAGCTACCAGAGTAACCTCGTTTGCTTATGTGGAGAATAATTTAAGTGAAGTATTATTTACAGTAAAAGATGTTGAAAAGGCTATCTCTAAACTAAGGATCCAGTCATCCCCTGGCCCTGACAATCTCCCTTGTTGTGTTCTTATAAAATCTGTAAAGATTTTAGCACCAGCCTTAGCTGAACTACTGAATAGATCTTTTGAATCAGGATACCTTCCTCAGGATTGGAAACATGCCATAGTCACTCCAATCTACAAAAAAGGGGATAAGAGTCAACCTGCAAATTTTCGCCCAATCAGTCTTACTAGCGTGGTAGTAAAAATTATGGAAAGAATTATTTGTGATAAACTAACTTCATTTTTAAACCAAGAATCCATAATATCAGTAAAACAACATGGTTTTGTCATAAGAAGATCAACTGTTACAAACCTGCTGACTTGTGTCCATAGTTGGAGCAAAGAACTTGATAATAAGAACCCTATTGACATAGTATACCTTGACTTTGAACGCGCTTTTGACAAGGTTCCGCATCAACGTCTTCTACTAAAGCTGGAGCACTTTGGAATACGTGGGCCGCTACTCAAGTGGATTGAGAACTATCTTCTAGGCAGAACATTTCAAGTTCGTGTTGGCAATTGTCTGTCTCAGCAAAAACCTGTTGTAAGCGGTGTGCCACAGGGGTCTGTGCTCGCTCCCCACCTTTTTGGACTATTCATAACGGATCTAGCAGAACTCTTGGTCTCAGAGTGTGCCTTTTTTGCTGATGATGGAAAGTTCTTTGCCAACCCACTTATTAAATCAGGGCAGTTACAAGAAGATTTAATTCGCATACAAGACTGGACAAAGGATTGGATAATCAAACTAAACGCATCCAAATGCAACATTCTCCATTTAGGCAACAATAACCCCAGAGTCACTTACACACTGGATGGAAACATTTTGTCCCCAATCGGCCTTCAGCGAGATCTAGGGGTTAATATCTCATCTAATCTGAAGTGGGGAGAACACATTACTATCATAGTCAAGAAGGCGAATTCATTTCTGTATGTTATACGAAGGTCCTTTCTAGCAATGACTGTTGATGTTTTTCGCAAGATTTATAAAACATATATAAGGCCACTACTGGAGTACGGATTTCAGATATGGCACCCCTACTTCAAAAAAGACATAGACCTTCTTGAAAGTGTCCAAAGGAGGGCCACTAAGATACCGCAGGCTCTACGTCGAAAATCCTATGAGGACAGATTACTCACACTACGTCTCACTACTCTTGAGGATAGACGCCTTCGAGGAGATCTTATCGAAACTTACAAGATTATGACCCATCATTACAACCTGCCAAACTTTCATGACATTTTTATTAAAAAAGAAGATCTAAGATCCACACGTGGTCACCAGCTGAAGTTAAACCGTGATCCCGCCGTCTCACTTGCCGCTCATCACTTCTTCAGCAATAGAGTGGTTCACAATTGGAACGCGCTATCAGATGACGTCGTTACTGCTACTTCCGTCAATGCATTCAAAAATAAACTCGACATCTGGCTTCGAACAAATAAATCAGTGCTCAAAAAAATCTACCATAACTAAGTGACAATATTTCGACTAAATTTTAAATTCTAATACTGTGACGTAGACACATCAGCGAAAGCTGCTCGTCTATAAATTAATAATAATAATAATAATAATGGTTCAGAACAAATGGGAAGTAATTGTCCCACTAGTTCACCGTTTCGGTATTGCACACTGTCACTTAAAATACATAGAAAGTCTTCATCATCATCTTCACCAGCCTGTACTAGGCCTCTTTCACTCCGTATACTTGCGCGCGATAATTACCTACCGGCCGTCAGGCAGCTAACTTCCCATTTCTTCCGTTTCGCGTGGAGCGTCCGTTCGTATGCAAATATGACGTACCTACATTATTTTTGTCGCGTCGTGTCGTGTCTACAGTTGCTCGCGGGAAAACTTTCGAAATATTCCCTGGGAATAATTCGTAAAATTCGAAAGTTTTGAGAATTATTGCGAATACCTACTTTCGATGGCCTTAGTTAGAGCATTGCAGGCCTCCGTACCGTCGATGGCTGACATAGGCAGGTAGGTAGGCTCTATCTAAGAAGAAGAGTTACCTTGATTCCTAAGCACCTACTTAGTACCTATAGCCGTATGCAGCAGGTAGGTAGATACCAGGAACGATAAAAAATTATTGCCGTTTTTCTATGGAGTGATTTATCTGTTACCTAGTAACTATTAAGTAATCTGTGCCTGTATTTACGTCCACTGTTGGACGAGGCCATTGAATGTAATGGGGGATTTGCTATAACAACGCTTGGCTGGAAAGTTGTGATCGCAGTTTGGGTTTATTTTAGGTACTCATGTGGATGCTGTTGCACATCCCCTGATGTAATTCCCTTTGTACAGTTTTTACTACATCCACGATAGGAGACGGCGGGGTCTATTCTTAGGCCGGACACACCACGTCAGGAAAAAGTCTAACTAATGCATTATGTAGATACAGATATAGGTACTTTTAATTTGAAATATTAAGTAAATAGGTACGTAATAGGAATAAAATACAATTTACACGTATTGTCAAATTAATTTTTGAGCTGGAAAGTTGTGGGGTAGTGTTTATTTCTTCCATTCTATACGTTTATAGGGTGCTCAATCCAAATCTGAGGATAGCTAACAAAATTTCGAAAAAGCGGAACATTTAAAAAAAAATTAATAAAAAGAAAACATTTTCTGGCTGAGTTTTGCTTATACCTCTGAAACTATTAAGTATTTTGTATAACATCCTTTTACACCCTCATGAGGGGGTCGTCTAAAACGCTTTTAGCTTTTTTAGCAAAATGCCTAACATGCATGTCTAAAAAGAAAGGCTTATTATTTTTGCTACCCCCTTTAATTTTTTATAAATCCCTAAATCAGATTAATTTGTCGCCGCGTTAAATACATGCCAAAAAGTAATATGCCTAATAAGTTAAATTCATTAATCTCAAGTTCATGATATTTCCAACAAATTTAATTCAAGGTTTATTTCTCCGAAGAATGTTACGGGCTTAAGAGCCTGTTGAATATTGGCTTATTTCGGCAGTCTCCGCAAGGTGGATGGATGCTCACGCTTGCGGCGCGAAATTAATTTTTTTTGGTGTTTTTTGCCCATTATAGCTCATCAACACTTCTTCAGATAGCGAAAGTTGAGTTCGCGAGATCTAGAAGACTTAACACACATGTTTTAATTGATGGTATCTCATAAATATTATCAGTTTAGCTATGATACCCTAAACACATTTTTACAGTGTTTTTTTTGTTTATCGTAGCAGGGGTATCGTAGCTAAACTGGTGATATTTATGAGATACTATCAATTAAAACATGTGTGTTAAGTCTCCTAGTTCTCGCGAACTCAACTTTCGCTATCTGAAGAAGTGTTGATGAGCTGTATTGGGCAAAAAACACTAAAAAAAAAATATTTCGCGCCGCAAGCGTGAGCTTAGGAACTTCATCCTAGTTATCTGCATAAACCTAACTAGCTAACTCGTCCCGGCTTTGCACGGGTAGTTTCAGGATGAAAAACAGCCCCCCCTCCTACCTCCCCCCTGGTAGCCTATGTCACTCAGGGTGAATGTAGCTTTCCAATGGTGAAATAATTTTTTAAATCGGCACAGTAAATTTTGAGTTTATTAATTACAAACGTACACACACACAAAAATATTAATCTTTCCTCATTATAATCTTAGTGTAGATATAGATACAAGAAAATAAGATATTTTTTCTGCTGTGTTGCAAAACCTACAGATTTTCTATCGAAAAATGCTAGGTTTTCTACCGAATTTGAGGATGATCTACCAAAATACCGCCTGGGCACTACTTTTCCGCCAACCGTAACGCCTGGCAAAGTTATTTTCGAATTATATACATAACTAGTGTAATGCCCGCGACTTCGTCCGCGTGTACTTTTCCATACAAACTTAAACACCCCGCTGCACCCCCTTAGGGGTCGAATTTCTGGAAATCCTTTCTTAGTGCACCCCTAGACCACAAAAGAACGCACCCTCCAAATTTCTGGTCTCTAGGACTTATGGTTTAGGCTGTG
The DNA here is from genome assembly GCA_932527175.1 of Operophtera brumata. Lineage (NCBI taxonomy): Eukaryota > Metazoa > Arthropoda > Insecta > Lepidoptera > Geometridae > Operophtera > Operophtera brumata. The sequence continues at coordinate 80,563,881 of OW052239.1, read as the reverse complement.
CGTTGATAGTCAGAACATATATACATGTAGAACATACATGGGGGTTATTCGGATGTGCCATGAGTTCCCCTACCTAGTTGCCACCGATGATCCACGCCTCCTGTTACACCGTGTATATTGATTAGCCATAATACCACAACAAACCCAGTGCTCTATAAATAGTACAACTTCAACTGACAGGCGCCCGGAACAATTAGTAATGATGGTATGGCACACTAACAAGAGGGGTTTCATTGCTCTATAAATTGCAACCATTGTACCGTGGCTATAACTGATACTTAGAGCAATCACGGAGCCAGCAGTGATGCTCAGTCGGTTCCATCAGGCGTTATAATGGTCAATTATTTAAAAACAATCTTTCTCAGTAACTACTATATATAATATGAATTACGATAATTAGAATCTTGTAGGCGCAAATTGGGTACTAAATATTAGTGTCTATGGTTTGTGGTGTAGTCAGTATTTTGATATATGCAAAGCAAAACAGCTCAAATGAGAATGGGGTTTGCAACAGAGGCGACATAGGTATTGAACTAGTGAAAATGTTTGGTTCGAGTATTGAGTTGAGTTCGAGTCGAGTAAATAATGTACGAAATCGACAGATATTACCTAATTTTTGGGGGTTCCCGTTGAGATCACCTTTGCAGTTAAAATCGACATTACTTACGAGCTCGTAGGTGGTACTGTAGGTATTAGCCAGGGTTGGGAAGTACTTTAATTACTTTTAATTAAAATACGTAATTGAAAGACGACCTCTGTGGCGCGGCGGCTGACAGTTCGCCTGCGACGCAGGAGGTTGCGGGTTCGACTCCCGCCTCCAAACAATTATTTGTGCGATCTGCAGATATTTGTTCAGGGTAATAAAAATATCTATCTATGTAATGTATTGTATTAATTATATCAGTTATCTAGTACCTATAAAACAAGCTCTTAGCTTGGGGCTAGATAATGTTGTGTGAACTGTCCAGCCTTATTTATTAAAATAAGTAGGTACATAAGTATATGGTATTTGTAAAAAATTGTCTTCCTAAAAAGCCTTATTCCTTATTAGTGTCACAGAATGAATAATAGTACAAGTTGGTATTTCACAAAGCTGACGCCGAGGTACTTTGTAGTTAGTAGGTATTTCAAATACTTATGGTTTTAAAATACGTTGAACATAAATACATTTAGCGATCTTATTAATTGATGTGTTCTGTGGAAAATAGCGCATGTTAGCTTTCGTAAGCGAAATGGCGATGGCTAAATTTGTCAATCTTTAAAATGGGGAGCCACAGACAAAAACAATCTCAGATGGCGCCACCATCGCTGGTGCTTGACATTTAGTGGTCTTGTCTATTTCTCATACTAAAATTATCCATTTTTGACATAACTAATACTGGCCACTATTGACAGTTTTTTTTTAACATTGATAGACCTTAGTTTGGCTACGAAACAACACCAGCGATTATGCGCCACCTAGCGTGATAAATAAGCAGTGTGTCTCCCCATTGGCAACACTACAACTGTACGTCAAATTATTAAGGAGAATGATCACGCTTGCGGCGCGTTTTTTTTTTTTTTTCCCATTACAGCTCTTCAACACTTCTTCAGTTGAATTTGTTGAGTTCGCGAAAACAAGGAGTCTTAACACACATGTTTTGGGTGATAGTATCTCATAATTATCATCAGTTTAGCTGCGATACCCCTAAACAAAAAAAACACTGTAAAAATGTGTTAGGGGTATTATACATTAAGTATCTTTTCAAATACAAAATACAGACAATACCGTACGAAAAATACTGTTAAAATACTGTATTTTGTATTTTATATTTGAAATACACGAATTAAAAATATTTAGTATACCGTATTTTGAAGACATGCGAGATTGTATTTTGTAATTTGTATTTTAATAAAATCTAAGCATGATTTTTTCCCAGCTCTGTAGGCAAATATTTTAGACCACGCCTGCGATGGACTTCGGTGCGTCGCTCAGGGCCACCTTAACACTAGATGACTCATGTCATGTCAGTTCCAGAATGCTTTCCATTTCTTCGGAAGCTTACCTCGCTATTCTTTTCAGGGACATAAAGGCTGGTAACATACTGCTGGGCGAGGACGGTATCGTCCAAATTGCTGATTTTGGCGTCTCAAGCTGGTTGTCCACCGGGCGAGATACGTCCCACCAGAAAGTGCGACACACTTTCGTTGGCACTCCTTGTTGGATGGCTCCAGAGGTTATGGATCAGGTAATCTTTAATTTTAAAATAACATACATATGTATTTAGTAGTAGTAGCCCTTTTTTTGTGAAAGAGTTCGTTCGGGGAAGTACTACCTCCATACCTACTTCTGCCGCAAAGCAGTAATGCTTGCATTGCTGTGTTCCAGTTTGAAGGTTACAGGTGCCGGTGAAATTACAGGCACATGAGACTTTTCATCTTTGTGTCTCAGGGTGGCAGGCGCAGTGCAATGGCCATATAGGGCGCGTCCTAGGTGGATGTGATCTATGAGGTAATGCATTGTTAAAGGCAGAGGTTACCGGTTAAAATCAGGTGGGCCATTTGCTTGTTCCTTCATTCAAGTAGCTAAAAAAATAAACATACAAACAACTTATTCCCCGAAAGGGTAGGCAGACAGCCTCAATGGACCTCTTCACAGTCGGTTGCACCTTTGTGGGAATATAGACGTTATAAGTGGTGAGCTCATCGCCGCCATTGCTTGCCACGACTGAACCAGCTAACGCTTTTTTTCCAGTCCTAACCCATTATAATAAGCTAGCAGCCAGGATCAATCTTATACTAACGAATCTCCGGATAAACCCTTAGTTGTCTTTTACGACATCTACGGGAGGAGACTGAAGGGAACGGATGATTATATTCTTAGGAAGGACACACCACGTTAAACCGTTATTCGCTGCAACAGTTAATGGTTGCAAAAGATGCTAAGTAATCCAAAATAATTGGTTTCTTCGTGATCAAACTGGAACCATTGCGTATAATTTTCTTTGTGGTGCAACTGCCTTGGTTGACGAAAACTAAACGATGTTTGAACTAAAACATACATATCTGGTTACTTCACTGCCCCAAATATTTTTTGTGACTTTTGAACGACTAGCCGTACAGTAGTACCCAACTGATATGGCGCGTCGTGAATCTTCGTTCGCGCAGAAAATAAAGTATGGCTCCGAAGATTAACGAAAGAATGCTCAAAACTTACAATCAACCTTAGGTCACTATTATAAGGTTCATAATAATATACTGCAGCTGTTAGTTCCGTCTCACTCGCAAGTCACGCCCCTCAATCAGAAGTATGGCGGCTGACTAACAGCTGCCGACCAATAGCGGTACATAGCATTTCCCGCGCTTTAAAAAATAATCTTCTGCGCTGGTACATCGGTAAGCCATATTACTTGGGTAGTACTGTTCCGTCGGTATCGAGTGGCGATCACGAACCGGAGAACGCAGGGTAGGATAGCCTCTCGATGGACCGACAACATTTTAAAGTATGCAGAAAGTATGTGGATGAAGGAGGCTCAAGACCGTTCTTCAGCGTCTTGGCATTCCTTGGGGAGGCCTAATTCTAGCAGTGGACCCCATGATCGACCTAGGACTTGAATTTTTATTATTTAACTTGCTTCGGTATAAATAAATAGTTTTTCGGCGTATTCTAATCTACCGTTCATTGTACAATGAAAGGAAAGAAAGAAAAGTCATCGGGAAGAAGTCTTTTAGTTTCTACTTGCAGTAGACATAAGATTTTCCCGGCAGCGGTAATCGAACCGGCAATCTCTCGCATCTCAGCCGGCTACTCGCTCGCCGCGCCACAGATGTCGTCAACTATAACACTCGTAATGCTCCCTTGTAGGATCGTGGGTACGATTTCAAAGCAGACATCTGGTCGTTTGGTATAACAGCCATTGAAATGGCGACCGGAACGGCGCCGTACCACAAGTTCCCGCCAATGAAAGTGCTGATGCTCACACTTCAAAATGACCCACCGGGCTTGGATACAAGTAAGATTTCAGTTCCTTTTCTTTAATGTAATTGCTCGAAAAACTGGCATACGGCCCGCCAGATGGTAAGCGGTTACCGTCGCCCATTGACATCTGCAACACCAGAGGCATTGCCAATGCGTTGCCTGCCATGAAGGACTATTTTTTTTGATACTACTTGGATGACGGAACAAGCAAGAGGCCCACCTGATGTTAAGCGGTAACCTCTGCCTATGAACAGTGCATTACCTCATAGGTCACGTCCACCTACGACGCGCCCTATGTGGCATTGCACTGCGCCCGCCACCCTGAGACATAGATGAAAAGTCTCATGTGCCTGTAATTTCACCGGCACCTTTACCCTTGAACACAGCAATGCGAGCACTACTGCTTTGCGGCAGAAATAGGTATGGTGGTAGTACTTCCCCGGACGAACTCTTTCACAAAAAAGCTCTACTACTACTACTAATCCTCTAATAAAAAAATGGGTGGCACAGATCTGCACTGACGTTTTCACAGGGAATTACCCTAGGAGTGGGATCAGGACTATGTGACTGTTGGGTGTTACGTCTCGCATTAGGGTGTATTGTCCCCCTGCTAACTTCTCCATAGCCAGCACGGCTCCATAAAATAGCAACAAATGGTAGTACAGTTCCGGTCTCCTCGAGGGCGTTGTAGATGAAATAAAGCAGAACTTGATCAGCTCCTGGAGTACCGCTTTTGCCCTAGTGTAGTTTAATATCATATCCAAACGATTATGAGACTTTTCATCTTTATGTCTCAGGGTGGCGGGCGCAGTGCAATGCCACATAGGGTGTGTCCTTGGTGGACGTGACCTATGAAACAATGCATTGTTAAAGGCAGAGGTTACCGCTTAACATCAGGTGGGACAATATGTTTGTTCCGTCATTCACAAAGATAAAAAAAAACTCTTCTTATTGAAGACAGACGCGTCATAGTCCTCTGTCCGTAGCCCCTGTCTTCAGTAGATGGTTGTTGAGATCACACAGTCCCCTGATAATGGTTGCTAACATCATCCGTAGGTTTCCAGCTGTTTGACGAGGCTATTTTAAACATTCGCACAACTCACCAAAGTTTAATCGCTATCGGCATAGTTAAGGAATGCATAGAAGACAAACGAACTTTATTATTTTATTAACGAAGCTACAGGTCTAGCGCTTAAATGAGGTATGGCGGGGTACGGGAGGGGAAAGCGGGGGGTGAAGCGTGGCTTCATGTCATCTGATAATTTGAGATACGAAAACACCCCTGTACCGTACCGCACCTATACCTCAGGGACTGACTCAGTTAAGCGCTAGATCTGTAGTTCTCTAGATTCGACTTGGATGAATTAGCGTTTGTATGTATGTATGTGTGTGGGTTTGTCCGACGATAACTGGAACCATTGATCCAATCATGATGACGACCTCTGTGGCGCGGCGGGCGACGTTTCGCCTGAGGCACAGGAGGTTGCGGGTTCTATTCCCGCTTCGGAACAAATATTTGTGCGATCTGCAGATATTTGTTCAGGGTGTTCTGGGTATTTTCTATGCATAATAAAAAAATATCTATCCATGTAATATATTGTATTAAGTATATCAATTGTCTAGTACCCATAATACATGCTCTGCTTAGCTTGAGGCTAGATAATGTTGTGTACATCGACAACGATACATCGCGAGGTCACGTTCGGGACGAACTACTAGTATATAAGAATGATGTGTTCAAGCTATACATAAAATACCATACCATACATTTAAATATTTTAAATATAATTGTATACGCAGGTACGGACGACAGAGACACATACAAAGCTTATGGCAAGACATTCCGGAAGATGATTGTGGAGTGTCTGCAGAAGGACCCTGCCAGGCGACCGACAGCATCCGAGCTCCTGAAGCATTCCTTTTTCAAGAAGGCGAAGGATAGGAAGTACCTGACACAGACGCTGGTTGCCATCGGGCCAAGCATGGAGACTAGGGTGCACAAGGTTAATAATTCACAAGTTGAATAGAAGGTTTCTAATAAAACACCTGTAGATGGCTCCCATCGGCGCTATAGCCGAGTTGATAGTGCCCACAAATTTCGTCTTCAGCGTCATAGTGTTCTATGGCCGAACTGGTAAAGGCACCGCCGATCACAGGCAAGGTTGCGGGTTCGAGTCCCGCTGGAACGAAATTTTTGGGTTACATTTAAATTTAATGTTATCCATAAAGTGTGGTTTACACTTGAAAAATAATAAACTATTATAATTCACATCTCAATAAAAATATATACAGCTGTCTCAAAAAATAGTGTCAAGCCGAAGTCCAAAAAAAAGAAAGGGTACCCCAGAGCTACCCGAATCAACCCCATGTACGTTCCGCGATTTTTAGTAGTTTTCGAGATATATTTGTTTTTTTTTGACATTAGGAGCTCCTTCACTTTTTTTGCCACTGTGACTCGATAAGTTAAGGTACAGGCTTGATTGTTTTTTGTGAGTAAGCTGAACACTAGGGCTACCTGGCCACAAAAAAAAAAACATAACTCGAAAACTATTAAAAATCGCGGGACATACATGGGGGTGATTCGGGTACCTCTGGGTGTAAGCTTTCTTTGGACTTCGGCTTGACACTATTTTTTGGGACACACTGTATAATCACACATAAAGGTCGAGAGGCCCTGGACTTTGTGTAGTACCCGTATGAAAACTGGATATGGAGAACAACGGACGAAAATGTGCCCTCCATTTAAAATGGAAGAACTTCCACCGGACTGTCCACTAGTCCGGGGTCGTACGACCAACAGTACGTAACTCTGTTGCTATCAGTTTCAATCAGTTTAATGATGCTTCTATCCGAAAGGACGCTCTTGTGTTTACCCATTTTACGCAATTTACCTACAGAAGCTTGACTGCAAGTAGAATGCATAAATTAGGTAATCGCAAGAACGTCATTTCAAATAGAAATTAAACCGATAAAACCGATAGCAATAGACTTACGTTATCGCGCCACACATGTTATTGGGAGGTGTTAATAGTCAAACTACAGAATTATTTCTCTTGCGTGTTCCAGAAGTTTCTGTGATTTATTTAATTGTTCCAATCACTAATTTTATAGAAGGAGGTTTTGAAAAATATATTTTTCAACAACAAAACTTGTTTAAGCGATGTTGAGTATCGATTTCAAAGGAAAGCTTTTGAGTCGATCGTCATCATCAGCATCAGACGTCCACTGCTGAACGAGTCCTCCCCCCATAGAAAGAAATGGGAGGATTTTCCATTATCATCACGCTTGGCAGGCGGACGGGTGATCGCAGTATTGGTTAAGAGTACTCAGGTGGATGCTGCTGCCCATCCCCTGGTGTAATTCCGTAGTCGGCTTTTACGACATCCCCGAGAGCAGATGGAGGGGTCTCTTAGGCCTGATACACCACAGAAGCTATGACACCGTGAAGTTTGTTCTATTTACTAGATACTTGGATACTTTCTCCCACAGACTTAGAGTATTGCAGGCCTCCGTACCGGAATCCACAGACAATGAATTAAATTACTGCTTCATTATTTTGCAGTTGCCTAATAATATTTTTGTACTTATTTGTTATAATTAGAAAAAAAAAAAAAAAAAAACCGGTAATAACTCACGTAGGTACTTGTTCCGAGTCAAACACCCGAAGTTTGTGCTCGGTCATATTACTCACGGAAGTTTTAATAGTATTATTACTTATTTGTTTTTACACACTAATATATTTATTTATTTATTTATTGCCTATCCTCCCCCCCAATGTGGTTTATTGATGTTCGTGGCATCATTTTATTAGGCCCTGCCTGAAAACCAGCGCTGCACTAAACCTAGGTCTGGTGCAGCATATCCTGAGACAGGGACCTGTTTGACACCACACAACACACACAACCTACCTGTCAACTTACCAAAGTATATAACAGTTTTTATTTATTTTTATTTCTCTAAGATCTTGTAGTACCTATATGCTTAGTAGATTTTTGTTTTAGTCTTCTTGTTTTATGTGTGTGTGTTGTGCGTGTGGAAATATAAATATTTTTTCTTTCTTTCTTTCTTATTTAATCTGGGCCTCACTGTCCTGTATTTCTTTAGGCCAGCAAGCGTCAATCGGGCTCATCTGGGCGCCTGCATCGCACTAACACGGGCGAGTGGGTGTGGAGCGAGGAGGAGGAGGAAGAGGACGTGGCGGTGTCCTTCGACTCCGGGGAGGACGCTCATGACAACATCGACTTGCGCCCTATCAACCAGCTGACGCGCGCCGACTCCAGCGGCAGCGAAGCCGACGAGGTACATGCGCACACCCACCAACACCCACCCACCCACACACCCCCCCACCCCACACACAAACACACACACCCATACACAACGCCCACACCAACACACACCCACACCAACACACACCCACACACACACACACACACAAACACACACCCTCCCACCCTCACCCACACAAACAACAAACACACACCCACCCACACGCACCACTCCCACCCACCCACACACAAACAAACACCACACACCCACCCACCCACAAACACACACCACCCACACACAAACACACACCACCCACCCACCCACACACACAACACACACACATACATACACACACACATACACACACACATACACACACACACGCATGCGCTAGAGGGTGTTAAGCTAGGTAGAGGTGGGTGACGACTCCGGGGAGGCTTCGCCGGTACCGGCACTGAGAAAGCAATGTCCGTTTACACCCCCGCAGTTAATTCGAGCGATCCGAGCACTCACTCCCACGGTTCAAAGCAGTATGTGACAACTATGCTACTACGCGACCTAAAACGGCCAAGTTACGTACGTAGTTTTTAATTTATCAGCATCCGTTATCAACTGACTTGTGCTCAGTATCTTGAGATCGTCTCTAAATAATTAACGCATGTGAACTGCATCTCAAATGATATCGTTTTGAAATTCAGCATCTCATAATGCTTCTGCAGATAATCATGGACTCAGGCTAGAGATGAATATCTACCTCATTCTTTTGGCTCGGACTTAGAATGGCATATTTAAAAAAAACAACGTTTTCCTTTTCTGTTATACCAGCCGCGATAATTCCATTTTCTTATACAACTTGTTATGATGAGACAAGCAGATTTTCCAACGGATGTTAAGCGGTACCTACCCTCTGCCGTTGAACAGTGCATTATACTAAATCAATAACAAACTAACGGTTCAATAGTGCAACTCAGAATCCAACGATACCGGGTTCGATCCTAGGCTCCGCACCAATGACTTTTCTAAGTTATGTGCGGATTTCCATCGCTCTGTGCTTCGGAGGGCACGTTAAGCTGTCGGACCCGGCTGTTAATGATTAATAACAGTCGATAAGCCATGTCAGAGGCCCTCGGGCGGCTTGACAAACTCCGACACCAGAGGCCAGCACTACCTCATACGAAACGAAACGAATAACAAATTCAAATAAAATTATGTTTATTTGCCAGACCATATGCGATACAATGATATCTTATCCTAGGGCCGTTCAGCTAAGGTGTCATTTTAATATTAGTCCCAATTGCTATTAGGTCATGTTGCTAATAGGGCGTTATGCTACGTTCTGCTTAAGGTGGCTGCTTTCGGTTGTGGCGCGAAATTCAATTTTTTCGTGTTTTTTGCTCATCACAGCTCATCAACACTTCTTCAGATAGCGAAAACTATGTTGCCGATAATTATATGACCTAACACACAAGTTTTTATTTATAGTATTACTAACACAGCTCACGAACGTACGACCTTTGTAAATCTCACGTGACAATGTTTTTGTGGATTGTGTAATCTAGCATGACGCATTCCGGCATCTGTTAACACATCTGCAAAGAGTTTTATATTGTTTACTAGTCAGGCGATCTACATCATCATACCACATTACACAACTCACGGGACAACTGTCTATCGTATCGTATCTGTCGTATCGGGTTACGATATAATCGTATTATACACAAGCAGCGCCCCGCGGTTTCACCTGCGTAAGTCTCGATCCCGTGGGAATATCGGGATAAAAATGTGCGAGCTAGGCAGAATGAAATTCAGGAGTTAAGAGATGAGATGCTGCAGCGTCTGATTTTGATTCTCAAGGCAGTATCCGACTGGGGCGATTCCAGTCTAGTCAAGTTCAACGCCTCTAAAACGCAGGCTTGTCTCTTCTCGGCGAAAAAAAGTCCGTTTCTCCAAGTTCGTGTATTCCGTGATGTACCTGTAGCTATAGGAGATCACCTCGAGCTCTTAGGTGTTTCGCTCACGCCTACTCTCAATTTTGGCTCGAGACTAAGGCAAAAACAGCTGCCATGAAGCTAGGCATCCTGAATAAGGTAAAGCGTTACTTCACGCCAGGACAGCTTCTTAGTTTATATAAAGCACAAGTCCGAGCTGGTATGGAGTACTGCTGCCATGTTTGGGATGGCTCGGCCAAACACCAGCTTGCTGCCTTGGACTCGATCGAACGTAGAGCATTCAGGCTTATAGGTGAGCAACATATGGCGGAGACTAAGATCCAGAGTCTCGAGCACCGCCGTAAGGTTGCATGCCTTGCGATCTTCTATAGGTTACATTTCGGTGAATGCTCCCAGGAACTGCACGATCTGATCCCACCATCTCCTTTTCATCATAGGACGAGCAGGCGTACGGCTCAGTACCATCCTTACTTCATTGGTATACCCTTTATTCGTACTAAACGTTTCAGTTCTACCTTTATAATGCGAACTGCTAAGGAGTGGAATACACTACCGTCGTCTGTCTTTCCTGAAAACTATAATCTGGGTCTCTTCAAGTCAAGAGTGAATAGGTGCCTTCTAGACTTTTGTGCTTCATCTTCGGCCACATCGTCACTTACCAGCAGGTGAGATCGTGGTCAAACAAAGGTCTATCAAAGTAAAAAAAAAAAAAAAGTGCCTATGTGTTATTCCGGGAGTCCAGTTATCTCCATTCCAAATTTCAATCAAATCTATTCAGTAGTGTTTACGTGAAAGAGTAACAAACATCCATCCATCCATCCATCCATACTTACAAACTTTCGCGTTTATAATATTAGTAGAATTACTTCCGTGGCTGGCAAGTCAGGCTTAGAGGTGCCGCACACATACGCGAGTACATCTACGCCTAGTTGCGACCAAGGCTTGTATAGAATCTTCTCAAACATGCTTAGATCTTTAAACTACTTGGAATGACGGATCAAGCAGATGGCCCTCCTGATGTTAAGTGGTTACCTCTGCCTATGAACAGTGCATTACCTCATAGGTCACGTCCACCTAGGACACGCCCTATGCGGCATTGCACTGCGCCCGCCATTCTAAGACATAAAGATGAAAAGTATCTTGTGCCTCTATATTCATAAAATTCAATTTAATTTCTGTGTTCCGGTTTGAAGGGTATGCGCCCTTCAAAACGGAACTGCAATGCGAGCACTACAGGGCTGTTATTCGCTATGACCATGGGTGATTACTTGCCAATAACCTGTGACGTCACAATGTATTATGAAAGATGATTCCACGCTGATATCGTAACGAGCCCGTGTTATGTCCCTGTTTGAAGAATATTGGTGTCGGTGAAATTACAGGCACATGAGACTTTTCATCTTTGTCTCAGGGTGGCGGGCGCAGTGCATTGCCACATAGGGCGCGTCCTAGGTGGACGTGACCTATGAGGTAATGCACTATTCATTGGCAGAGGATACCGCTTAACATCAGGTTGGCCAACAGATTGTAAAGCCATCCTTTTTAAAAAGAAACATACATTCGATAATTTGAACTTATTAGTTTTTGAACTGGATCGCTATAACTGATCAAAATTGTTTTTTTTTTAAAACTACTTGACGATAGTTCTGTCCACAAAAGTACAAGTAAACAATAAACTAGGGATATTTACGACCTCTGCGGCGCGGCGGGCGACGGTTCGCCTACGACGCAGTAGGTTGCGGGTTCAATTCCCGCCTCGGAACAAATATTTGTGCGATCTGCAGATATTTGTTCAGGGTGTTCCGGGTATTTTCTATGGATAATAAAAAATATCTATGTATGTATTGTATTAAGTAAATCAGTTATCTAGTACCCATAACACAAGCTCTGCTTAGCTTGGGGCTAGATAATGTTGTGTGAACTGTCCAGCAATATTTGTTTATTTATTTTGACTAGAATGCGCATTTCCTGACCAACAGCCTACAAAAGCAGCAGGCTCGTCGGAGAAGGCCGCGGGGGTATTGACCAAGGACCCTGAGAGGCCGGCTGAGACCACACCCGCTGAATCCAAAACGACGAGTGATAAGGGCATGTTGGGCAAACGGAAGAGTATGCTCAACCTAGTTCTGCGTGTGAGGTAAGTGTTCCATTTTTTTTTCCTACTTCAGGCGCGTGCTTTCTGACTATTGGTTTGAATTGGTTCTACAACTCTTTATATATATATAACTTTAATGTAACTTTGTAGTGTAACTTTTATTTCTCTTTTTTTAAGTTTGGATTATATATTTAATTTAGTATTAAAGGCATAAAAGTTTTTCGAAATTCTTATATGCGAAAACAGGTTAATGGTAATTATCTTTTTATAATTGCTATTAGTCGTCGTCGTCGTTTCAAAAAAAAGCGATGGTAGTCTATCGCTCAATAGTGCAACTCAGAATCCAACGATACCGGGTTCGATCCCAGGCTCCGCACCAATGACTTTTCTAAGTTATGTGCGGATTTCCATCGCGCTGTTCCATGCTTCGGAGGGCAAGTTAAGCTGTCGGTCCCGGCTGTTATTGATTAATAGCAGTCGATAAGCCATGCCAGAGACCCTCGGGCGGCTTGACAAACTCCGACACCAGAGGCCAGCACTACCTCATACGAAACGACGACGATGACGATTGCTATTTATTAGACAAATTACTGTTTGTTTAGCGCACAAAATAAAATTGAAATAAATAAAATATGCTGTTGAAAGAGTTTTTGTACCATAAGGCTGGCCATTGTACATATTAATTGTCTTGCGCAGCCTCCATCCCCGATAAATTTAAGTTTACTTTTATTGTTGTGTCGAATCCGTGGCGTTTTCCTGGATATATCCTCCGTTTCCTCCCGTTCATACATACTGGGGCTCCCTTTGTCACGCTCACAGTACCTTAATCATTCCGATAAAATCCTTGCCCAGCCATCCGTAAACAAATCACACTCAGGACTAGCGTCCAGGAGAGCATTGAGCGCTGCGAGGGCACGCGGTACGGGCGACAAAGCTCGAGCCACCGTACGACAAAACGGTACCTTCCGAGCTGAACAATAATTATTGGGGGCAAAGAAACGACACAGCTCATCACTCAAGTCCAAAGCGTCTATCCTCTAAGTTTATGAGCAGAAATAAAACTGATGTTCAGAAATGGGTATTTCAGGAATGGCCGCCGTGAGCTGAACGACATTCGTTTCGAGTTCGTATTCGGTGAGGACACGGTGGATGGTATCGCGTCGGAGCTGGTCGCGGCCGGGCTGGTGGACCCCTTGGATGCCGTGGAGGTCAGCCTCAACCTCAGCAAGCTGCTGGACAGCCAGAAAACAGACCTCGACGCGCCTAAGACTATCACATTCCATTTAGTAAGTGCCCTTACCACTTGTGAATGGGCCGGTAAGCCCCACAAAATTAGTTGAGGTAGCCATCTATTAGAATGGGAAGCCACATGCAAAACTAATCTCAGATGGCGCCACCATCGCTGGTGCTTGTCATTTAGTGCTCTTGTCCTTTTCTCATCAGAGGGGAAACGGTGTGTACCTTTATTTGTACACTGAAATGCACTACACAGAGGCATGATTTATACCAGACTATTATTTAATGTTTATTTACTAAAATTATCCATTGATATTTGGAACACTTGAAAGTTTTTTTTGTAACATTGGATAGACCTTTGTTTGACCACGAAACAACACCAGCGATAATGCGCCACCTAGCGAGAAAAATAATCAGTGTGTCTCCCCATTGGAACAACTACTAATCTGAAGTCTTCGATCAAGAAGTTATATTCTTTATCGAAATCTGAAATCGCTCTAGACTATCTATCACATTCGATTTGGCAAGTGTTCGTCTGGAGTGTTCTTAGCTTTGTTTGATCAAAATCGGTTCAGCTGTTTCATTGCGTTGGGGTTTTTTTTTTTTTTTTTTTAAATTAATTACTGGTTGTCTAGTAATCCTCAATCCTTGGGAGCTCATCCACACATCATCGACACGTGGGTGTCTCGTACTGCTCGCTTTACGAGATCTTTTCTCCCCCATACGTGCAAGTTGTGGAATGGGCTCCCTCCTGAGGTGTTTCCGCTAAATTACAACATGAGCCGCTTTAAAAAAAAATGTAAAAAGAGTCCTTCAGGGCAGGCAACGCATTGGCAATGCCCCTGGTGTTGCAGATGTCAATAGGCGACGGTAACCGCTTACCATCAGGCGGGCCGTCAGCCAGTTCGTCTAGCCATTACATCAAAAAAAAAAAAAAAACGTTTGGTGTCACTCAAAGGGGACGCAAAGGGGATTCCTGGACAAACAAAAAGCCTCAGACAATGCCCTTATTTTTGGATTAAATCGATTTGCCGGCCGCTACAGTAATGTACTTTGTGATTTTTTTTTATCGCTCGATTTATGTTACAATAACAAACGAGTGTTCTGATTAGACGCCATTGATTAATTTTACGGATGTACTAAATGATGTGGTTTGTTATTTCCTGCATAACCTAAGGATCCGCTCCCGAACCGACAGGTAATCCTAGAAATTAATCATCGTCACCTACCTATTAATGTTCTCACTGTTTAGCCATGTTAACATCAGGTGGGCCTCTTGCTTGATCCGTCATCCAAGTAGTATAAAAAAAAAAAAAAAAAAGATATGGCTACCCAAAATCCCACTCTCATCATAAATCTATGAACTATCTCACAACATACACACACTTGAAAAAAACCGGTATTAACTCACGTAGGTACTTGTTCCGGAGGTTCTTGTTAGGAGTTTGTTGGGTGTTTGTTCGGGTGTTTTTACTCGGAACAAGTACCTACGTGGTTAATACCGGTTTTTTCAATTATGAATGTCACTCACGGAAGTTTTAATAGTAACATACACACAACATGACATTCTTCAAAAGTACCTCAGTCATGTCTGAACTCATCTTTTCAAGAGTTAAAATCATTTACACGTTCTAAATGTGAAAGTATCGCCTGTCGCTTGGTCTAGGTAAATTTCACACTGTACTCGTATAACTAAATATGGTGTTGTTTATGTGTCTGATGAAAAGCCATTCGGGCTTTACTGCTCATCTAGAGCTGCGTGTATAGTATGTTGCCTACTTTGAGCGACTCAGAATGACCAGCTCAAAACAAAAGCATGCTCGCATGTGGGTTTAAATACATTATAATTGTCAGTGGCACACCCTCTCATGTCTTAGCATATGTGTGACATTGCTTATAGTGTATGTCAAGAGTCAAATAGACTAGTATTTTGGGCATTGGCTAAATTGTTGCAAGTAATGCACGGAAGCCATTACCTAAGATAAGAAGAAGTAGAAAAACCTACACATGCTCGCATGTGGGTTTAAATACATTATAATTGTCAGTGGCACTCCCTCTCATGTTTTGGCATATGTGTGACATTGCTTATAGTGTATGTCAAGAGTCAAATAGACTAGTATTTTGGGCATTGGCTAAATTGTTGCAAGTAATGCACGGAAGCCATTACCTAAGATAAGAAGAAGTAGAAAAACCTACACATTGTTTTTTTTTTTTTTTAACATTGATAGACCTTTGTTTGACTACGATCTCACCTGTTGGTAAGTGACGGTGTGGCCGAAGATGAAGCACAAAGGTCTAGATGGCACCTATTCACTCTTGACTTGAAG
This sequence comes from Operophtera brumata, assembly GCA_932527175.1. Classification (NCBI taxonomy): domain Eukaryota; kingdom Metazoa; phylum Arthropoda; class Insecta; order Lepidoptera; family Geometridae; genus Operophtera; species Operophtera brumata. The sequence continues at coordinate 80,548,050 of OW052239.1, read as the reverse complement.
ATACCCAGATTATAGTTTTCAGGAAAGACAGACGACGGTAGTGTATTCCACTCCTTAGCAGTTCGCATTATAAAGGTAGAACTGAAACGTTTTGTGCGAATAGAAGGTATACCAATGAGGTAAGGATGGTACTGAGCCGTACGCCTGCTCGTCCTTTGATGAAAAGGAGATGGTGGGATCAGATCGTGCAGTTCCTGGGAGCATTCACCGAAATGTAACCTATAGAAGATCGCAAGGCATGCAACCTTACGGCGGTGCTCGAGACTCTGGATCTTAGTCTCCGCCATATGTTGCTCACCTATAAGCCTGAAAGCTCTACGTACACATGCTCGCATGTGGGTTTAAATACATTATAATTGTCAGTGGCACTCCCTCTCATGTTTTAGCATATGTGTGACATTGCTTATAGTGTATGTCAAGAGTCAAATAGGCTAGTATTTTGGGCATTGGCTAAATTGTTGCAAGTAATGCACGGAAGCCATTACCTAAGATAAGAAGAAGTAGAAAAACCTACACATGCTCGCATGTGGGTTTAAATACATTATAATTGTCAGTGGCACTCCCTCTCATGTTTTGGCATATGTGTGACATTGCTTATAGTGTATGTCAAGAGTCAAATAGGCTAGTATTTTGGGCATTGGCTAAATTGTTGCAAGTAATGCACGGAAGCCATTACCTAAGATAAGAAGAAGTAGAAAAACCTACACATGCTCGCATGTGGGTTTAAATACATTATAATTGTCAGTGGCACTCCCTCTCATGTTTTGGCATATGTGTGACATTGCTTATAGTGTATGTCAAGAGTCAAATAGGCTAGTATTTTGGGCATTGGCTAAATTGTTGCAAGTAATGCACGGAAGCCATTACCTAAGATAAGAAGAAGTAGAAAAACCTACACATGCTCGCATGTGGGTTTAAATACATTATAATTGTCAGTGGCACTCCCTCTCATGTTTTGGCATATGTGTGACATTGCTTATAGTGTATGTCAAGAGTCAAATAGGCTAGTATTTTGGGCATTGGCTAAATTGTTGCAAGTAATGCACGGAAGCCATTACCTAAGATAAGAAGAAGTAGAAAAACCTACACATGCTCGCATGTGGGTTTAAATACATTATAATTGTCAGTGGCACTCCCTCTCATGTTTTGGCATATGTGTGACATTGCTTATAGTGTATGTCAAGAGTCAAATAGGCTAGTATTTTGGGCATTGGCTAAATTGTTGCAAGTAATGCACGGAAGCCATTACCTAAGATAAGAAGAAGTAGAAAAACCTACACAGTTAATGACAGCAAAAAAATATTACGTTGATCTTCATCATATTTCCAAGGGCGTACTTGAGTGTAAAACATGAATTCAATAAATTTTCTCGATAAATAAATAAATAAATAATGCTGGACAAGTTCACACAACATTATCTAGCCCCGAGCTAAGCCAGAGCTTGTGTTATGGGTACTAGATAACTGATATACTTAATACAATACATTACATAGATAGATATTTTTATTATACATAGAAAACACCCAGAACACCCTGAACAAATATCTGCAGAACGCACAAATATTTGTTCCGAGGCGGGAATCGAACCCGCAACCTCCTGCGTCGCAGGCGAACCTTCGCCCGCCACACCACAGAGGTCGTCGATAAAACATAATCGTGGACTGACCTTTAAAATATTTTTTTAACTCTCTCTCTTTTTTTTAATTCTCTATAACTTATCAACGTACGTTGATAAAATTAATAAGAGTAACAAATAATATTATTATAAAGAGCCAAGTTGATTTATATTTTCGATTACGCATCTTATATTTGTATAAATATTGTTTTTCATGATTTCAGCTCATTTTTAGTTTCGCGAGCGCTATTTTGTCTCGTCGAACTTAGTGACAGAATTTGGCTGTAGTGTAATATTTCGTTATTGGCAACGTCTATTCATCCCGGTGACAAAATAGTGTCCTAGTTCTATTGAAAAATCACAGTCAGTCTCATGACGAAAGATGTACTAAACCGACTTTAGACCAAGCCTACGCTATAACTAGGCTTAAATATCGACCGTTGGTGTCTTCATGACGTCTACTGTTGGATGAGGCCTTCCATAGAATAGAGGAGATCTATCATAATCACCACGCTTGCCAAGCGGATTGGTGATGGCAGTATTAGTGTTAATTATATAGACGGAGACAACTGCCCATTCCCTGTCGTTAAACAATCTGCTTAGTTGTATTAAATTCGTATATACGGAAGCCTAGGCTGGTAAGCGTGGGTCTAAACTCAGTTTAGATGCGTAATCGAAAATATAAATCAACTTGGCTCTTTATAATAATATTATTTGTTAAGTACTCTTATTAATTTTATCAACGTACGCTGAAGTAGTAGAGCTTTTTTGTGAAAGAGTTCGTCCGGGGAAGTACTACCACCATACCTATTACTGCCGCAAAGCAGTAGTTCTCGCATTGCTGTGTTCCGGTTTGAAGGGTAAGGGTGCCGGTGAAATTACAGGCACATGAGACTTTTCATCTTTATGTCTCAGGGTGGCGGGCGCAGTGCAATGCCACATAGGGTGCGTCCTAGGTGGACGTGACCTATGAGGTAATGCACTGTTCATAGGCAGAGGTTACTTAACATCAGGTGGGCCATCAGCGTGTTCCGTCATTCAAGTAGTATAAAAAAAAAAAAAACTTTCTTAATGAGACCGAATTTAATATTTTATATACATAAATTATCACCCGCGGTGGAACAAATATCGATATTGCATGGATGTTTCTTAGTTTGGCTGTTACCATTTATGTTAAGAACGGCTGCAACGATTGTAATGCTGTATTTTGCAATCGCTTTCATGGTAAATCCTTGTTTTATTGCCACACACCGCTAGAGAGTGCTGCAACAGACGACGAAAAGAATACAGTCGTCTGTATGTCGTGAACCTCAATACTACAGGCATAGCGCTTAAGTAAATCCCTGCGGTTTTGGATCGGTGCATTAGTTAATTCAATAGTGCATTTTGTTAAAATAACATGTGTGGTCAGCGATGCTGACGCCCGACTGAAGTTACGCGTCAATGAAAACAAACCCCGCACGCACCGCCTCACTATCACAGGAACCTACTCAGTTAAGCGCTATACTACCTTCTACCATTATTTGCTATATAACAATCTCGTATATCTGTCTTATATATTAATGATACTGTTATTCTATTTCCTGCATAATCTCAGACGCTACCTCAAACCCAAGACCAGGTAAACATAGAAACTAGTATTATTTAATGTATGCTTTATTTCACCAGCCCTTCATTGTGTAATTTAAAACTCAGATTTTTATAGCCCTAAATATTCTAATCGATTCATTCTTATACAGCGCGCCGCAACGGCAAGGTCGATTAATATCGCGCGCAAGGTCATGCGGTGGTGTCCTTGTGATAGCGCCAAATATTTTAACCGACGAATTATCTAAAAAATATGAAGTCACGAGCGGTTAAAGTCTAAACGAACAAAATTTATTATCTGGGTTTGAGTTATTTCATTGCCACGTTATGTGAGGAGTGATAAGCTCGTAAGACATCCGTATCATGGTTACCTATTACAACGTTTCCGTCACGGATGCATACATATTGCCATAGTAGTAGTAGTAGAGCTTTTTTGTGAAAGAGTTCGTCCGGGGAAGTACTACCACCATACCTATTTCTGCCGCAAAGCAGTAGTGCTCGCATTGCTGTGTTCCGGTTTGAAGGGTAAGGGTGCCAGTGAAATTACAGGCACATGAGACTTTTCATCTTTATGTCTCAGGGTGGGCGGGCGCAGTGCAATGCCACATAGGGCGCGTCCTAGGTGGACGTGACCTATGAGGTAATGCACTGTTCTTAGGCAGAGGTTACCGCTTAACATCAGGTGGGCCATCTGATAGCTCAGCCATTCAAGTAGTATAAAAAAAAAAAAAAAAATGGCGACTAACAGCCCCGTTATGGTGGATGCCTACGCATGCGGCACGAAATTCAATTTTTTTGGTGTTTCTTGCCCATTACAGCTCATCAACACTTCTTCAGATAGCAAAAGTTGAGTTCGCGGGAACTAGGAGACCTAACACACATGTTTTAATTGATAGTATCTCATAAATATAATCAGTTTAGCTATGATAAACACATTTTTACAGAGGTTTTTTTGTTTAGGGGTATCGTAACTAAACTGATGATATTTATGAGATACTATCAATTAAAACATGTGTGTTAAGTCTCCTAGTTCTCGCGAAATCAACTTTCGCTATCTGAAGAAGTGTTGATGAGCTGTAATGGGCAAAAAACACTAAAAAAGTTGAATTTCGCGCCGCAGGCGTGAGCATTCACCTTAACCAATCAAATCTTTGAGCTATATTTATAGCTATCATTACTTGCTTTTAATGTAAACAAACTGTTTTTGTTTTCGTTTCTCTGATTACTCTGCTCCGCCTTACAAATGAGTTGATATGAATTGAGTGATGATATTACTTATAGATAATGTGTACTGACTGTGTAACTAATGACGCTGGTTATTTGTTTCCTGCTTACCCCAAGGCTCTGGCGCAGAACCCAGTCCAACAGGTATACTTAGCAACTAATAGTTCTTCTTCGTCGTGTCGATAATGGGCCATTGTTTTGCCAGAATTTTGCTACTTCTACAGTGTATGTGTCACTCAAGGTACAGATGTTGGGGCACATTGGGCAAGTCATTAAGTGTGCCATTGTTTGAGGATCTGTTCCGCAAGGACAAAATATCGCTGTCTCTTCTGAGTAGCTCATTTACTCACATTGAGTCTGCAGCGGCCCACCTGTGTCCGAAGTAGGTTTAGCGATTTCCATGTGCGCCATGTCCAGGTCTTTTCCTGGTGGGAGCTTTTCTGCAGGCTCCATATAGTTTAGGGGGGGTTTTCGGTTTCTCCAACCATAGTTTTCAACTAATAGTTATTTAAAGTAACAATCTTACGAATTTACTACTGTTCTTATTATTTGTTTCAGAGCTCAACGGGACCAAACGAACCGCTAGATGACAAAGCCCTTATTGGTTTTGCTCAATTGACGATCGTGGATTGAGTTAAGTAAATTATAGCTCTTGACGATTTTGGATTGTGTTAGGTGACTATCACCCTACCACGATCGTCAATTGCGTCAACTTTTACATTATATTAGTTTTACATGAACAAATTTAACTGTTACATTTGTGTATGTAATGTCATATTTAGAATAAGATGTATTATTTCGTTCAAAGGAACACCATTTTGTCAGAAACTGTTGGAAATTAGTCAGTGTTCCATGGGTTTCTTGGTATTTCTTCTCGATTATCGAATGAATATTTGATCTTATGAATTAGCTAATGGATACTGTAAATATACTTAAATATAGAAAGAAAAAAAAAAGAAGCTAACACAATAAATTTGGTTCATAGGGCAAGGTGGCAAGAGCACTGGCTGCATTCCCACGTTGAATGGCCAATGAAATTATATGCGCCAGGAAGGAGCCAGCCCTCTTGTCACCAGCGGCGTCGATGAGCAACGGTGATATTTTTTAAAAAAGGTCTTAGTACTAGGGCCCCATGGTCCCAAAGTCTCTACACCAAGCGGCGCAAAAATGTAGTACTGTAATTACTTATTGAAAAAATGCTTTATAAAAACTAGTATTACTTAATGATGACTGATGATGAAAAGACGTGACGAAATTAATGAATTTGTGATGTGAAAGTACTGTTTTGTACTTGGTGCTAGATTTGGAGTTTTGGAAATTTTGTATTCGTAACTCGAAAGTCGTTTCATCAGCATGTTTCATAATTTTTGGCCATTGAATATTGTACACTCAGCCAAAGAACGATTAGTCTAACCTTATTAACATAAATTTCAGCTGTAGCAGTCAAGAATTTTTGTTGTTATTAATAATATATTTTTGATTATTTAGCAGTTCTATAGATTTTTAAAATTTAACTTAATACAAGTACAAATGTTTAATTGTTATTTTATATGAATTTTGTTTAATTTATTTATATTTAAATTGACGTCTCAGTTTAAGAGAAAAAATAATCTGGGTCGAAATGGTCTTCATTTTGTATTTATAAATTACTAGTTGTCCCGCCGCGACTTCGTCTGCGAGAGTATATTAAAACAAAACTTTTATTTTGAATAGTCCTGTACAGTCTCATACTTATTTAAAGGAGTTGGGCAACCGCTGGCCCAGGTCAAAAATAAATGAACCCTTTATGGAAGTAATTATTATAAGTTAGATTGTATCAATTGTATGTATACGTATATTTTTATTTATTTATTTTTATCTACACCACCGTCCTTTATCGTTCTCGACAATTCCAGTCCATCCCAAGGTTGTCTGGAAGAGATCGCTCTCAGCGATAAGACCGCCCATTGTACTTCCATACTTTATTTTTCTGATTGTTTTTAATGTGTTATTTTGTTTTGTTTTTGTGGTGTACAATATAGTGTTATCTATCTATCTATCTATTACGATTCTAAATGTTGTTTTTTGTCCAATTTTTCTAAAGAACTTTGTATATTTTTAGAAGTTGGCAATAGTCGTATATCTAAAAAATTAGATAAATCAACTCACTGCATTTGCGTGAAACAAAACGCAACAACCTTCATAACTTTCCCACAACTTCTACGCAACAAATTAATTTAGCATTTTCATTATCTTAACATATATTAGTAGTAGTAGAGCTTTTTTTGTGAAAGAGTTCGTCCGGGGAAGTACTACCACCATACCTATTTCTGCCGCAAAGCAGTAGTGCTCGCATTGCTGTGTTCCGGTTCGAAGGGTAAGGGTGCCGGTGAAATTACAGGCACATGAGACTTTTCATCTTTATGTCTCAGGGTGGCGGGCGCAGGGCAATGCCACATAGGGTGCGTCCTAGGTGGACGTGACCTATGAGGTTATGCACTGTTCATAGGCAGAGGTTACCGCTTATCACCAGGAGGGCCTACATGTACCGTCATTCAGAAGTATAAAAAAAAAAAAAAAAATATTATCTACAACCAAAACTTGTCACGTCTATATCCCACGATGGTGCAACCCACAGTGAAAAGAGGCCCATTGAGGCTCTGCCTACCCCTTCGGGGAAAAAGGCGTGTGTCTATGTATGTTTGTATCAATAACCAAAAGTATTTCAACTGTACGTTACGTTAGTTGGGTCAAACAATGTATGGGGAGTTGCCCATGTTCTTTCGACAAATTCTACTCCTCATACTTCAGTTAAGATTTGTTATTTTTTCCGACCTTATTGGTAAAAACCCTTAAAACTATTTTACGTTTGATAGAACCCGTAAATGCCAGAAACTTTTCAAGCTAGCAGCTTCCGTATAGTATTTAAATGTATAATAATCGCTTTGTCGTATGTTTAAATTCGGCTAAGATCAGGACGAATTTACTTTTTTGAACAAATTTAACTGGGGTATTGTATAGAAAAAGCAGACGAAGTCGCGGGTACTACATACTAGTAGTATATATTTAGTAAGTCGAGACTATATTGACCAGTAGACTCGTTTGTGAATGACGCGAAGCCAACGCATCGACGCGACTTATGGATCTCTAGACTAAATAAAAAATGCATACCAGCGAGACAAAGCAATGCATTTATAACCATTTCTGCGTGTAGTATGTACTTATCAAACTTAAAATATACTTACTATATTATAAGATTTCATTGTCGGTGCATTAAGTACCAAAGTCAGTTTAATTTATCTTTAGTAGTAGTCTGTACAAGTATTATTTATTTGTCAATATTTCCATTTTGACTAACAGGGTTTAATTTTATGAAAAATAAGCATTTTTAATTAATTTTACGTGTAGGTAATCCTTGAAATTGTTCTCTCAAAGTTAATACTGATGGGAAATTATTTATAAGTAAACAAACTATTCTAAATTTTAATAATTATAAGTCAACTACTTTCCGATACACATACACATACTACACATACAACTCCTAAGGGTCTTTACTATATGTAAAGACACATCGTTGTATGTGTAGAAATTATAATCTGAATCGGTGATGACATATCACAACTTTGTAATATGAAATTCAAGAATGGTTAGTGAGTGGCCCCAAATAATATAAGTACTTTTGATACCGATTAGGATATTTTTGTATTACAATGGCGCTTCACACGGGCTATTTGTGTTCGTGTGTTTGCCTTATTGGCTCAAAAACGACGATGTGCGGAGGACTTTTGCTGTCTATATCATGTCTATATGATGTGCTCTGGGCAGGAGCACCTGGCTACCACCTTGGACCTTTTGACTCGGTTCAAAGGCGTGCAATGAGAATTGTCGAGAATCCCAAGCTCACGAACGGTATTGAGCCCTTAAGTCTGAGGAGAGACTTTGCCTCTCTCTGCGTGTTCTACCGTTTGTATAATGGGTTTTGTTCCGAGGAATTGTTTGACATGATGCCTACAGCAACCTTCTTTCACCGCACCGCTCGCCATCGGCAGAGGATTCATCCGCACACCTTAGAGCCAGGGTGGTCCCGGACTGTGCGGTTTCAGAGAAATTTCCTCCCGCGAACACTCAGGTTGTGGAATGATCTCCCTGCTGAGGTTTTCCCGAGCGACTACAGTATGGGGTTCTTCAAAAGGGGTGTTTGGAAATTTTGAAAGGGTCGGCAACGCGCGTGTTATGCCTCTGGTATTGCAGGCGTTCATAGGCTACGGTAACCGCTTACCAACAGGTGGGCCGTAAGCTTGTTTGCTACCTTGGTAGTATACAAAAAAAAACCTTTAATACACGAATAAGACAAATAGACAAACTCACGGACCCGCCCGGTTGTCGGTTTTTGGTCACCGGGAAAGCATTCAAATAGTTTCGTTAAATAGGTGCGAATACAGGCAAACATATTAGCAAGTATTTGGCACATTTGCTAATCGCGATCTAGTGTGTACGGCGAGTTCGTCATATTTGGGCGACGCTATTGATTAAATAAGGCGAAAATGCTGCACGGACAGGAATAGCAATGTGAAGTGTCACCATTAGACTTTTCACGTAGAAGTACCGTAGGTTCAAATCTAATACATAATGGGCCTTATTACAAAAAACTAAATTAGTCCTGGTTTAAACCCGAACCACGTAGTCTAGACTTTAACACAAAGGCAGACGGTTTGTTTTCCGTTGTCAACACTAGAGCTAGATAGTTCGATATTATGTCAAAAATGACAGTCTCGGACTATCTCTGGTTTTTCTTAAACTAGGCAGCCCCCTAGTTTTACAATTGTCTAAAAATTGACAGTTGATTGCTTGTTGGATAGAAGTTTTCATATCGATTGTGATGTGACACTTTGACACAAGATCCGTCAGTTTGACACGTCGGAAATATGTGTAGTTTAGAAAATAAACCATCTATCTTTGTGTTAAAGTTGTATATAACTTTAATACCGTGACAAACCTAGACTACTCAGTTCGGGTTTAAACCAGGACTAACAGTTTTTTTATAATATGGCTGACAGGGTTTTTAGTTAAATATACTGACGATAATCAAATAGTGGTTTCTCCAAATAAACAACTATCACAAAAATTTAAAAAAAACTACTATTTCTGATATCAAATGTTGAAGAAAATTTACAAAGTGTAGGTGATCGATTCGATAAAAAAATTCACTTTGCTTGGCTCGGAAACGCCCCGAGATTGTGCAACCGGGGTTGGTTATGGAATGGGTGGAAGCTAGTTAGATGACAATCATTATGCAAGAGCACATCAGAAGTTTAATTATGTTTTTTTGACATGATAAAATTAAACTCGCTTTTCAATGAAAAATATTTGACTAACTTTTTTATTATGGTCATTAAAATAACACATTTAATTTTCGTCAGTAAATTACAAAAAATCCTATAAACGTTCAGCGAATCTCCACCTTACAGTACAAAACCTCACTTGAATATGAGTATTTTATCTATCTCATTAACGTTATACAACTCGCCTTATTTAGCCCTTATTAAGATTCCTGACCGATTCCGATTTAAGACCAGATTGGAGACGTTCTGGAAAAAGGCCAGGTCAAGAGTACCCTTAACCGACGAGCATGTATGAAGAATGTGATGAGAGTGAATGAAGCAAAAGAGGTGTGTCAGGATCGTAGCAAGTGGAAATCCGTGGTCTCTGCCTACCCCTCCGGGAAACAGGCGTGAGTTTATGTATTGTATTGTATTGTATTTATTAATTGCTTTCATGTACCTACTTACAATATTGTTAGTATATGGTCTTATTTTTTTCTTTTTCTTATGTATGTATGTATCTAGAACAATACTTGAGTAAAATGTATACTTGATGCTATCAGTTTCAATCTTAGACAAAGAAAGAACATCGCCCTCTAACAAACTGGTGTAACTAGTACTTCATAAAATATAGCTTGATCTCTGTGACAGCTGTCAGTAAAATTACGCCTATGAAGTCCTGAATTTCATAATAGTACAGACAGTACCTGTCAATGTAATACTTTATGGGCATGCCGACCTAATTTTAATAGTGATGGGGTGATGGACGATGAACCATCGTGACCACAGGCTATAAACTATCGATATTTTACCATTCTCCTCAGTACGAAGTGCGGACGCCTTCTATATGGTACGTGTTTTCCGTTCTCATTACTTTGTTTTTGTTACTATTGCTGTTAATTTGTTGAGTTTTGTTATATTTTGTTATTTTTGTTAGTTTCTTGTTGGCATAAGTCAAAGTCAAAAGTATTTTATTCATTGAAATCACAAGGATCATTTTGAATCGTCTTAAAAAATAAATTTACATTTACTCCTGTTCCAACGCAACCAGACCTAGAAGAATAAGGCAACAAACACGGTCTGTTTGTCATAATGGCAAAGAGAACGAAGAAAACTGTTTTGAATAGTCAAAGTCGTGAGTTTGTGGTTCGCTTACGTTAATATTTTGAGCCAATTATAACCACCAACCAATTATATGTTACATTAGCATCGATAATAGTAAGAAAAGTCTTGAATTTCTATCGTCAATTTTTTATATCCTGACAAGTTGACAACCCTATGAATGTGAGTTTGACAGCTGTCGCAGAGATCAAGCTATCTTTTATGAAATATATATAGTACTTATTATTAGTTATTCTGTGTATGCTCATAGCATGGTTTTGGCTTCACTTGTATCGTGCGCCGAGTTCTGCCTTAACTTTATTTGTTGTAGTTACAATGCAGTTTCTATTTAAATAAAAGTTTTTTGCGATCACCTAATTTACGCAGTAAAGTTGCAATAAAGCTTGAGCATAGTTTCGGACAGAACATACATACATACATAGACACACGCCTTTTTCCCCTAAGGGGTAGGCAGAGCCTCAATGGGCTTCTTTTCACAGTGGGTTGCACCTTCGTGGAATATAGACGTGACGAGTGGTGAGCTCATCGCAGCCATTGCTTCCCACGACTGACTCAGCTAACGCTTTCTTCCTGTATTATCTATCACATTTCATAAATAAGCTATCAGCCAGGACAAATCTTATACCAACGAATCTTACAAACAAGTCCGGGTAATCCCTAAGTTGGCTTTTACGACATCCACGGGAGGAGATGGAGGGTTCTATTCTTGGGCCGGACACACCACGGACACGGACGGATAGAAACTGCGTTAAAACTGATTGAATTAGTAATTTAAAATATTTAAGTGAAACCACCAATGTAAGGCTTACTTTTCGAGAATTTAATATTGCATGCGTAAAATTCTATAATTATAAAAGGTATAACGTCAATTATAACTCAAGTTCTACTGCACGAAACCAAGTGCTGTTTTTAGTACTGTGTAGGCCTAAGGGTATTTATCTATGGAGGTTGGTAAAGTATTAATTCATGTATGTACTTAAATTGGGCGATTTAGCGATATCTGTGAATATCAATATTCTTAGTTTATGTTTAATTCTTATATTCTTAGGCCCATTGTCTACGACGCTACTTAAAAGTATCCATCTGAAAAAGATTTTTTCATTCGAGATTTTGCATCAGGTTTTTTGAGAATCCAACTTCTGGTTGATGTTTAGTGACCAGAAGCCCAATTCTCGTAAAAAAAATAGTCAAATTAAAGTTCGGATCATGTTACGATCTAGTGTCGATGTCACAAACGTCAAAAATGGTATTCTGCTCACCTGACAATACAACGCGGAATGTGATTATATCGAAATGTGACTGTAGCTTGAATGTTTCAAAGTTCTGAGAATTCTCTCTTTCACTCTTTACAATTATTATATAGCACTATCCTACTTTAAAATATGGTCGCAAGAACCTAAAGTAGATTATATTGTTGTTATGAGGGAGCAGAATACCAATTTCTCAGTCAATTTACAATACAATCTCGTTTCAGTCAACTTGCAGTGTGGTTATAAAATAAATAAGAGAATTGGGCTTCTGATATGATTCACTATCGTTGAATGTCTTATAATTAATTTTCTCAAGAGATTGTCTGGACTCTTGATGTCATTCCACGTTTGTATACTTACCTAATCGCACATTCTGTATTACATTCAATTTTAAACTGTATTTCATTACGATTAGGATCTTTATATCTGCACAATGTTATCAGATATATAATTAATTAGAAGGTATGTTATGCATTCGTAGTGATTCAAATTTGTATTATTATTGATTCAGTCAATTAGTATTATATACAAAACTTTCTACATTTTATAATCGGAAATTTTAAATATACCAGGATAAAAATTAATGGGACTTGCAGGCGAATGATAAATGTATTGTCAGGTTTATTGTTACTCATCTACATCTACATTAATATTATGAAGAAGAAAGATTTGTATTTTTGTGTGTGTGTATGTTTGTAATGAATAAACTCAAAAAATACTGTGCCGTTTTCAAAAATTATTTCACCATTGGAACGCTACATTCACCCTTAGTGACATAGGCTACCGGGGGGGGGGGGGGGGGGGGTTTCCATCTTGAAACTACCCGTGGGAAGCCGGGACGAGTCGCTAGTTAAACACAAAGTTATAGAGGTTTGTTTGCAAAAAAGAGGATCAAATAATAAGATTTTTTAGAAAAATATATTTTTCAATACAGGCTTTTATAAAATTAGTGATCGTAACCGTGTGCTGATCAAAATGAGCCTAAACACGGCCAGTCTACTATTATCCATCGAGGAGTTCCGTTGTCCACCTTCCGTCTCCATCATCAGATCAGCTCGCTGTCACCATCATATTGTATTGTCATCGGAACTTGACAGGTATGCCAAATTTCAGCTCAATCGGTTGCGGATAACTGCTTTAAAATTCAGTTGCAAGATTCCACCCGGATTCCACCCAGACAAATATACATACATTGCAAGTTAAATACGAGCTTGTAAAATCAGTTTTATTGTATGAGGATTTGTTTCTAACCGTCACACTAGTGTGACACAGGGTGAAGGTGAGGCGGACGTGAATTTGACGCGAGTTTACACTTATCAATTAAAAATACTTCTCTGAATAAACTGAATCGTAGCGCGGTCTCGCGTAGATAATATACTTCTTCTAATCGTGTCGATGCTATATATTTATACTATGTATTTCAAATAACTTTGGAGTAATATGTGGCCACCTTAATCGCATTATCTGTGGCCGCGTTGAGGTCTTCCCTTATACAGGTGTTTGGGCACGAGGGGCACACCAACAAGTGTGGCATGGACTGTGTAGGAGCACCGCAGTCGCATTGGGTAAGACTCGGCTCCCTCAACCCCCATTTGCACAAGTTGAGTCTGCAGCGGCCATCCTGAGTCCGGAGTCGATTTAGCGACTTCCACACGAGCCACTGCAGATCGTGTCCTGGTGGTAGCTGCCCCTTTGGGGTGATAAAGTCAGGGGGTGGGGGGTTATTTTCCTTCCACAGTTTACATCTGGTGACAGTGGGGTGGTCAGTCGTAGCCTGTGTGGTGCGCAGTAAGCTTTTGCGGCTTTTGAGGCGAGCTCGAGGGATTTACTAATATTATTTACTAATAATATTATATTATAATATTATTATATTACCAAAATTTTACATATTGAATCCTCCTTAAGGCGCTATAGGTTCAACCAGTTTCATCGAACATTTTTGTATGAGGCCAAGAAGGCGAGCGCACGCACTGATACCGTGTTTTTGTGTATAAAAACATATGGGTTGTATCTTATATAAAAATTACCTTTAGAGTTTTGTTAAATTTTGTTGATGACTTCACTAACTCAAATAATAATTAATAAGTTACCAAATATGTTTCAAAAATTAAAACGCGGAAGAAGTACGTCTAAAATGGTATTTCAATTTTAAAAAGGTAAGGCAATTTTAAAATCTTTGATATTTTTTTTATCGTGTGAAGTAATTCAAACAGTGTATTGAATTAACGATTTCACTAGATAAAAAGCTTAAGAATACCATAAAAATTTTCTTCTTGAAAACTGTAAGAACTCTTATCAAAAACTTAAGAATTCTAGAGCTCATTATAGACATGCTGTGAACCTATTGCGTCTTAAGAATCGATAATCATATAAGACCCACGGTACGCAAATAGATGGAGAGTAATATCGAGTGTTAATAAAAAGTGAAGTCGTTATGTTTTCCATCTGCGCAACATATTTGTGAACTGGATTGGAGTAAACTCCAGTCGCGCGTCGGGGCTGTCACATACCTTTATTTCGTAGACCTGATTTTTTGCTGGTAACAATGGTTTTTCCTGGGTTATTCCACAATTCCGCGTATAATTACATTATTAACAATCGTTTTTAAATGGAAAAGCAGGTCGTGACACTAGGATAAAAGTCAGTTGTAATCTCTTAAACAAGTACCTACTTAAGTCGGGCTTTTAGACCCATATCTTTCCGTATATTATCAATGTGAATAAACTATTTGTAGTAGGGGAATCCCCTGGTTATCTGTAATATCTGATTCGATGTTTGTAAAGTAACCATGAATTGAGAAATGCTTGTAGAGGGAGGTAAATTTTCAACCCGGTTTCTCAAACGCTGATTAACTGAAAGTAGCGTGATAAGGGATTGCATTCAACTAGGAAGATCATTGATTTTCTACCCATATTTTAAAAGAAAATTATTCATTTTTATTTTATGTATTTTGTTGTGCTTTTTTCGAGTTATATCGTTTAATTTTTGATGGCATTTTAACCGGAGTAACTTAGTTAATAAATAAATAATAAATAAATAATGCTGGACAGTTCACGCAACATTTTCTAACAGGCTAAGCAGAGCTTGTGTTATGGGTACTAGATAACTGATATATGTACTTAATACAATTCATTTCTAGATAGATATTTTTTATTATACATAGAAAACACCCAGAACACCCTGAACAAATATCTGCAGATCGTACAAATATTTGTTCCGAGGCGGGAATCGAACCCGCATCCTTCGCACGCCGCGCCACAGAGGTCGTCAAAAAGTTAAAAAGCAAATGCTTTATTACGTGTCTTTTGTGATTTTGACCTTCAAAAACTTAGTTATTTCTGCCACCGTTTTAAACTGGGTTTATGACTTGACGGATGCTCTGATGACTTGACCTAGTTTTACCACAATAAAATTAGTATTGGCAAAGTTTAAGGAGACTTTCCTCAGAGAAGAAAGTTCCTTAAGAAAACCAAATCGTGATGATACGTGTTTTTTTTATTATTATTTTGTTAACCTATCAGAGACTCCAGTCAAAGGGCTTAACTAGGAACAGTGAAAGCCCTTTGCAGTATAAAGTCGATTGGTTAATTTTTCGTTTATCTGCGTTTGAGAAACTGATCCCTTATTCTTGGATGAATAAGGTACACGCAATGACATCATCTTGTACAAAACGATGGCTTTCATCAGAGATGGATCAGGCCTGAAATATCTGTTTTCCTAATATGTACACTTCTCAAACCTTCTGCGTTTCCACAATGTTAGCACTTCTATAAGCTGACATTATGCAAAAGACGTGCTGACATTATGGAAAAGCAGACATTTTGGGAAAAATACATTTTAGGAAAACGGACATTTCAGGCCTGAGCCTCAGAGGGAGATTAATGTCATCTCGTGCAGGAGATTTTTCTAGAATCATTTTCTAATTGCGATTTCAGATTACACCTACACTTTGCAACACAACTTTTTAAGTTTTCGAGACAGTTCCTAAAAAAAACTGCCATTTAGTTTTTTTTTTAATTGTCGTGAGTCTTTTGTGATTGGTGCTCCAAAGGGCCATTTTTTTACAGTTTACATCCATCACGTATGGTATCGTGGTGATAAATCTATATTTATGATGATGACCTGAACATCCCACTGTTTCCGATGACATTCCTCACAAGTACATGCATTTTTTATCTGTAACAAATTAAACTCAGCAATTTGTTTTCCTATATTGTGTTTATTCTAAGTTAGTGACCGAATTGATAGTAAAAATTTATGACTGAATAACATAGTTTTTTTTTAATGAGTAGGTACGTAAATCTTTTTAGTAAATAACTTCGATTCCAGCTAAACAGCGTGCCAAAACGATTCAGCATTTCTATTAATATTTCAACTCGATCGTTAATCTACTAACCATGACCTAATTGTTCATTACCTACTTTCCTGAAGCGTAGGTAGCTTCTTTGTTTACAGCTTGTTTACAGTTACTTACAGTAACCAAAAGGTATTTTTCAATAAACGTTTTGCACCGTTTCTTGGTTAAAAGGTTTTAGAATGGCCCCCAGCCATTGTAATCGACTTTAGCGGGGTATCATCTCGCTGGCTGACGGCACGAGTTATAAAAAAAAGCGGCCAAGTGCGAGTCGGACTCGCCCATGAAGGGTTCCGTAGCAGCAAGTAACATAATATAAAAGTTCTTGGATGGATTACGATTTATGACGTATAAAAAAAAACTACTTGCTAGATCTCGTTCAAACCAATTTTGGTTAGAAGTTTACATGGTAATGTACATCATATTTTTTGTTTGTTTTATAATTCTCTTATTTTAGAAGTTATGGGGGGGGGGGGGGGACTCACTTTTTACCACTTTGGAAGTGTCTCTCGCGCAAACTATTCAGTTTAGAAAAAAAATATATTAGAAACCTCAATATCATTTTTGAAGACCTATCCATAGATAACCCACGTATAGGTTTGATGAAAAAAAAAATGAGTTTCAGTTCTAAGTATGGGGAACCCCAAAAATAATTGTTTTTTTTTTTCAATTTTTGTGTAAAAATCTTAATGCGGTTCACAGAATACATCTACCTACCAAGTTTCAACAGTATAATAGCTCTTATAGTTTCTGAAAAAAAGGCTGTGACATACACGGACAGACAGACAGACAGACATGACGAATCCATAAGGGTTCCTTGTCTTTGACTATGGAATCCTAAAAATGGCATAGGAAATTACTGCCTCATTTAATTAGAACTTTTTACCAAACGTTTACCAACGAATTGGAAATTTTGGTGGCAGGGATCTGGATTTTTCTATCATTATGAAACTGATATATTCTTCATATTACAGACTCTTTTAACGTTTATAAAAATAATTTTAATCTTTTTTGGTGTGTTACAGTACCACCTTATATCTCATGCATTTTTAACCCCCGAATAAAAAGAAAAGTTTGAGACCATGCTGTGTCTGTCTGTATGCATGTTTTTTATTGCCATGTAGCTCCGGAATGGGTGCACTGATTTCAATGCGGTGTTTTGTTATGAAGATCGAGATACCCTAAAGCTCTTATAAAGGTTCCTTGTCGGACTACGGAACTCAAATTAGGAGGGTAACTTGTAATTGCAGGAGAGTGCCTAATATTAGAGGCTTAACGTACTCTTCTTCTTTTCGTATGAGGTAAGCGCTGGCCTCTGGTGTCAGAGTTTGTCAAGCCGCCCGAGGGCCTCTGACATGGCTTATCGACTGCTATTAATCAATAACAGCCGGGACCGACAGCTTAACGTGCCCTCCGAAGCACAGAGCGATGGAAATCCACACATAACTTAGAAAAGTCATTGGTGCGGAGCCTAGGATCGAACCCAGTATCGTTGGATTCTGAATTGCACTATTGAGCCGTTAGGCTACCATCGCTCTTCATCATCATCATCATTAACGTACTGATGTGTAGAGACGACTAAGGGGGATGGGTACCAGCATCAGCCTGAGTAATCAACACCAATTCTGCAATCACCAATCCGCCTACCAAATGATTATGGCAAATCACCCCATTGGATTCTAAAGGGGATGCCTCCAGTTGGAAGTCTTACAGCTGATCAGATGCTCGTAAAGAAGCTGACCAGTGGTAAATGTCGGTGTTATGACGTGGAGTACGTGTCTAAAGATAGGCATTCGTTTGTAAGTTGTGATATCTCTCTTGTACCTACATAATTATAAGTCTGCTATATGTAGGTACTATGATTGGATAATCGGGAAATACGCAGTCACGCTTTATTTCGCAGAACGAGTTCACAGGTCAGTGAGACAAACAGTTTTCAAGGTCAGGAGCGTATCCAATCAACGTCGTACTTCCATTTTAACACTATGTATCATGATCCCGTATCACGATCTATGACGACCTCTGTGGCGCGGCGGGCACTAGCCCGAAAAGAAGTTCCAATGTTCACGTGTGTGTTGTTGTTCTCGTTATAATGTGAGCCTTAGTACATTTATGGTGAGAGCTTGAATGCCTACTTGAGCCCTGACTTCTGGTCGAAAGGAGTGAAGTTCCGACGGTTCATGGGCCGCCTGTTACAACCAGACCTGGAATAAATATTTGCATATCATACAAACATTTTCCATGTAGCGAGACTCGAACACGCAACCACTCGCATCCCAGCTACTAAGCTGGGCAAGTAGGCATTCAAGCTCTCACCATAAATGAGCTAAGGCTCACATTATAACGAGAGTCCAACTTTATGACCCTCAATCCCACTCCGGCTAATTTCTGATGTAGTTACTCCACCACCTCTGCGGCTTGCACGCCGTAGTAAAACGAGGGACACGTAGGTAGATCTGCGTAGTAGGTACCTTCGCTCGGAAATGCTGCTCATTGGATCGTCACAGGGCTCCTTCCGTGGAACTGGTTCACAGCTCCGCTTCTTCCCCTTTGTTTGAGAGGCTGCAGAGTTGCTTAGCCGCGGCAGAAGCGTAGTCACATTGTCCGGGAGTAGCCAGCGTAGCAGGCCATATAGCTCGCGGAACTGTGAGAAACGGGGAAGAAAGGTTCTCGAGTGGCGGAAGAAGTTTCGCCGGCGACGCAGCAGGTTGCGGGTTCGATTCCCGCCTCGGAACAAATATTTGTGCGATCTGCAGATATTTCTTGGTATTTTCTATGTATAATAAAAAATATCTATCTATGTAATGTATTGTATTAAGTATATCAGTTGTCTAGTACCCATATCACAAGCTCTGCCTAGCTTGGGGCTAGATAATATTGTGTGAACTGTCCAGCATTATTTATTTATTTTATTTATTTATTTAGTGGCGACTTTACGTCGATGGTGGCGACCACAATTTTGACGACATAAAAGAGGAATGCCTCCCTTTCGACGGACCAAAGACATAATCCAGGTCGCAGGAAAGCGGTGGATGGAGGCGGCTCAAGACCGTTCGTCGTGGCATTGTAATGAATGTAATGAATGTTGTAATACTCATGAAACATCAATTAGGACCCTAACTAAAAGCTCATGACATGAATGTATGGAACAAATCAACTGTGAGTAGTAGATGCGTAAAAACCGGTGGCGTCTGGATGTTTATCTTTTCGCGTGTATAAAACACGAGACGGGCGCAGCGTGCTCGTTATGTGAACCCGCTCAGTCACACAAGTACTACGCTAGCACAAACAACACAGCAATATTTAAATAAATTATTTAAATTAACAAAAATATTAATTAAAATGTACAAATCAGTGGTTCTGCTCGCCGTGTGTTTGGTCGTGAAAGTTTTGGCTACGCCTTTGAATACGAGACCCTTTCTCCCCGAGGGTAAGTTTTCATTTATAATTATTGGTGTACTATTTAGGGGGCACGTGAATGTTTTCACATCACACTGGATCTTTATAACAATGTTCACACTCAAATGCTAGAGCCATCGTAATGTGGCTGTGAAAGAACCACGAGAGAAGATGGTGTATTATTGAACTAATGAGGCTTCAGATAGGTAGGTACTTATCTGCTAACTATCATAGAACAACGCCGCAATATATCTACAGCTAAACTATGACTAACCTTGGACGAAAAATACTAAGCTGTGTCCCAGAATAAAATTGGGTTTGTATTAAAATTAGGTAAATTTTGGTACCTATTGTTTACCACATATAAGAATATATTCTGATCAAACAAAAAATTTTTTTTTTTTTTTTTTTCTTTGAATACAAAAGCATAAAAATAAAATAAACTGAAAACAAATTTCAAAGCATGACAATTGTAGTTTAGCTTCAAGTCGAAGGTTTTGCATTTCAAAGATCCAGGAGCGCGGTAGCGCCCCCGTCAAGTTCAAGTTCAAGTTATTTATTGGTAACATAAAAACAGGTCGGTACATTGTATAAGTACACTAACTTATTAAAGAATACAAACTTTTTTTTTAAAAATAGATAATTATAAATTACAATACAATCAATTGATTGTATCAAATTTTCAAGGACCTTGCGTAGCGTCATTTTGAGTCCACGCGTGACCGGAATGCTGGCTTTTATTTTGGTCAACGAATAAGCATTGCCATTCAGCGTGGCAATGCAGCCAGCATTCTTGGCACGCTGCCATCGGGTGACGGCTTGCTGATCTGATAGGTAGGTTTTTATTTTATTTTAGTTTTGCTTTAGTGGCTTAGTTTTAGATTTAATTTAATATTACATTTAATGTACCTATATCTTTACCTGTAAATAAATATATATCAATTGATTAAATGAAATTAAATAAAATTGAATCATTAAAATAAAACATGGTATTTGTCAAGTAGCCGGACAAACGTACTTTTCTCGTAGCAACTCGAGCAATTTTCAGACCCCTATAACTTTGTTATGGACTGGAATAACGTTTTGAAAGTTATTCACAAAGTCTTCATAACGCCCAGAACTAAATTACCAAATTTCATGTTTGTAGCTGTAATTAGTTTTATAGGATACCTATTTGCTATAAAAGTTACGTTATTTTACTAATCACTCACCAACTCATCCAAAAAAAAAAAACATTTTGAATTTAAAAAATTATGCCAAGTCTCGCTACTACTATCTACCGTATCCGAAGTTCTGAGATCTTATGTAGTACCAAGTCGGGCATTCTCAAAGAACTTTCCATGTTTAATCATCTTTTATTACTTTGCTAGAGCAGCATGCATTTTACATGAAAAATTTGATATTCGAGAGGCGTGCTGCTTGATAGCCTAGCAATAAAAGTTGATAATGGTTTAATTGATTCAAGGTGATGAAATATGGAGTTTCTTTGAGAATGCTCGACTTGGTATAACTACATAAAGATCTCAGAAGTTTTTTGTGCGGTACGTAGTACCGAGACTTGGCATCATTTATACATTGAAAATGTTTTATTGGTATTTCAGTTTTGGTAGTTTAGTACATGTAGATATTACCATTTTATGATGGTTATGGCTGGTTTGTATATTAGTTTTTGCAATCTTCGAAAGTACGTACCTCATATTCGTTCCACAAATTATAAGTTTCTGGTCAAGACGATGGTAGTGGAGGATGTGAAATTACACTGCATACCCACAAATTATGACGACCTCAGTGGCGCGGCGGGCGAACGTTCGCCTGCGACGCAGGAGGTTGCGGGTTCGATTCCCGCCTCGGAACAAATATTTGTGCGATCGCAGATATTTGTTCAGGGTGCTCTGAGTATTTTCTATGTATAATAAAAAAAACTATCTACGTATAATATTGTATTAAGTATATCAGTTATCTAGTTCCCATAACACAAGCTCTGCTTAGCTTGGGGCTAGATTGTGTTGTGTGAACTGTCCAGCATTATTTATTTATTATTATTTATTTATTTATTATTATTAAGCTAGGGAAAAAACGGGAAAAGCAGATCAATGCCTTTATCACTTCTACAACACCCTCGGGGACACTAGGACAGTGCTGAGAATGACGTCAAGTTATTTACCGTTACTGGGTGACACGCTAACAAGGCATCAGTTCATCGTGCATCTCAATGCAGGACGTCAGTGCTGATCTTATCTCTCCAATCTTGAACTAATAAAGCCATCCACCTTCTGCCTTCATCGGATGGTGACTATCTGTGGTTCATTTCTTCGAGCTATTTTTAGGACTTGTTCAATGCCACTTAAACTTGCTGATTAGCCGATGAGCTTTTTATCAGTGATTCCAGTTCGAAGGATTTTATCGCGAACCTAATGACTTAAGCCCGAGCATAGCTCTCTCATTGATCTAGTTATGACGCTGACTGTACTATGACGCATATCGGAATTTCTCATTACCTAATCATCTCAAATTAACCTATCTACTTATTGAGCATGGAGCGGGCCTTTTCTCACGAAGTCAAAATGAATGACGAATTTATAGAATTGAAACTATCGTGGTCCACCGTCGAGCGCGGTCGCGGGCGGTGCTCATGATGAAGAGGCTTCTGAACTCAGTCTCGAAACGTCAGCAAAGTGACGAATAATAGTTGGTCCACCGTCGAACGCGGTCGCGGGCGGTGCTCATGATGAAGAGGCTTCTGAACTCAGTCTCGAAACGTCAGCGAAGTGACGAATAATAGTTGGTCCACCGTCGAACGCGGTCGCGGGTGGTGCTCATGATGAAGAGGCTTCTGAACTCAGTCTCGAAACGTCAGTAAAGTGACGAATAATAGTTGGTCCACCGTCGAACGCGGTCGCGGGTGGTGCTCATGATGAAGAGGCTTTTGAACTCAGTCTCGAAACGTCAGCAAAGTGACGAATAATAGTTGGTCCACCGTCGAACGCGGTCGCGGGCGGTGCTCATGATGAAGAGGCTTCTGAACTCAGTCTCGAAATGTCAGCAAAGTGACGAATAATAGTTGGTCCACCGTCGAACGCGGTCGCGGGCGGTGCTCATGATGAAGAGGCTTCTGAACTCAGTCTCGAAATGTCAGCAAAGTGACGAATAATAGTTGGTCCACCGTCGAACGCGGTCGCGGGCGGTGCTCATGATGAAGAGGCTTCTGAACTCAGTCTCGAAACGTCAGCAAAGTGACGAATAATAGTGGTAATTAGCCGTTTATCTTTTAATATAATGACGAATTTGTTTTAATTTAATCTATTGTATTGTTTATCATGGGTTTTCTGTTTAAAAAGTATTTAAAAACAATGTAAGTAAAGGTGAGTAACTACCTAAAATTACACTGAGTTGAAGCAAACTTACCAATAATACATTTTACATCTCTCATATTCGGTAAGTAGGTCCTTATTACCCCCAAATGGGGCTTGTAGGTGACCAATTAGCGCTCTAGGGTAATAATGTAGCTAGAAAAGCCCTAGGGCGGTAAGTAATTAAAAAAAAAAACTTCACTCTTTAAAAAAGTTCGCGTACATCTAACCATCATACTGGCAATAAACATCATGCATTCAGCCCAATGACAAAAGAGGTCGCTTCGCTATTCAGCCTTGTCTTCGTATGAGTATAATAGTCATCAATTTTAAATATCGAACGGCGAAGCTCAATTTCGTTTTTAAAAAAATAATTTAGAAAAAGATGAAAAAAGGCGGGAATAGAAAACTTTTACTTTAAATTTTTTTTTTTTTTTTTTATATATAATTACGTGCTAATTAGGAAAAAAACATGAGTTCTGCAAGTGATGAAGATATAAGCTGCACTCCCGATTCAATGAAAATGGCAGCTGAAGCAGCAATTAACCTTATTTTGTCTGAAAGTTCTAAAGAGAGATATTTGAAAACTTACGACGAGTTCATGAAGTGGCGAAAATAAAAACGAGTAAAGTCTTTACCTGAGACTGTATTCTTAACATACTTTAGTGAGCTATCAAAAAAGCTGCAGCCATCTAGTTTGTGGTGCATTTATTCAATGTTATTCAATTTTCAAAATTATCATCTTTTCTAAAAAGACAATCAGCTGGGCACAAAAGCAAAAAGTCAAAGGTAAAACAAGACGCAAGACGTGAAAACATTTATAAATGAAGCCCCCCCTGATGACATATATTTAGCTGTTAAGGTACGTAAAATGTTTTATTCTTGTAATGCCGGTTTTTTTCTACTTACCTCACAATCGAGATGTAAAGCAGAGTAGTTAGCTCGGGTGTAAGCATCAATGGCACCCTCGAACTATAGGCGCCCTCGCTGCGCTCGTGCGCCTAAATATCTCGGGCTGCTATTGATGCCTTACAGCCCTTGGCTACTAATCTACTATTAATTTTACGAAGGAAAATAATGTACAACACTTAATATAAATAAAAAATAAGATGCCTAGCAATTACAAGAAAAGACAAAAAAAATAAAAAAAATACAAAGTGGCCTCTATTTTCTGATGTTTGTTGTTACCCGGACTTGTTTCCGAGGTAACAATTAGGTGGCTCTGCCTACCCTTTTGGGTAGGTTGTGTCTATATATGTATGTGTGTAAATATTGGTTGTTTTTCTATGCAACTGACAAACCACAGGTCTAGATATTAGTTTATTGATCAAGCGTACAAATTTTCATGAAGTTATAACTGACTACTGTCAGGCTCCCTTCGTTCTGACGTAACTTAAACACCCCTCCCGTACCGCTCCCATACCTCAGATACTGACTCAGTTAAGTGCTACTAGACCTGTAGGAGCAAACTGCAAACGCCCATAGCAGAAGACTCGTCTTAAGATTGTACATATAATTGCTATAGACCCTTCATTGAACAGGCGCCATCAATTATATTGGCCGGCATCAACAAGTCTGTTGTTTTGTTACCGGCCAAGTGTATGATTCAGGCATTCCCTGGAACAACTAGCTTCTGTATAGTCCTGTCGTTATAACTAGGCTACGTTAAAGTTAGCCTATATTGGCTGTGTAATTAGTTTTTTTGGAATTAAATTGTTTCAAACGTGAGTTCTAGTTATAGCGGTGGAATGTATAGATTTAATCTAGGATTTCCTGTTCAGCTAATTTTGGCAGAGTGGTCATGGTCACCCCAAGTTGGAGGGGGGTGAAGAAAAGAGCCCACATACTTGAGACTTTATCGTTTCTCAAGAACATTCCACTCCATTGTCACATTTCAAGGAATCCGGCATATTCTCTTCCGGCTACGAATTTTGTTCGATACCTACTAGTTACAATATAAATCTATACATATTTTAGCTTGATGTAACTTATCACAGTCATTCAATACAATGGAGCACATGACTTCCGATGATAAATCACACCAGTCACGTGGACTGCATTCTGTTATCTCAAATTATCGTTAGTATGTCTGATAAAAAAATGTGACATCTATTTGACAGCTATTCAAACCCCAGGGGGTCAGTTATTATTGTGAATGACAGACCATCATCATCATCAGCACAAAGAACACCATCAAATCACCACGATTGGCAGGCGTATTGGTGATCGCATTATCGGTGTTGAGTACTCAGGTGGTTGCTGCTGCCCATCCCCTTATGTAATCCTTTAGACGGAGTACCCGCCGGAGGAGACGTAGGGGTTTTTCTATTTACGGTAGTAAAAATCTGGGGTATGAGTGTGGTTCAGTAAACTTTATTTATTGAACTATCCGTGTACTTCTCTGATATCTTGGACAATTGGACGTTTTTTTTTACTTCTTGAATTACGGAGCTAGCTGATGGCCCACCTGATGTTAAGCGGTAATCTCTGCCTTTAACAACGCATTACCTCATAGGTCACGTCCACCTAGAACGCACCCTATGTGGCATTACACTACGCCCGCCACCCCGAGACATAAAGATGAAAAGTCACATGTGCCTGTAATTTCACCGGAAACCAAACCCTTCAAACCGGAACATAGCAATGCGAGCAGTTGTGCTTTGCGGCAGAAATAGGTATGTTGGTAGACATAACGGACGAACTCTTTCACAAAAAAGCTCTACTACTATTAAAGTATCTAGTATGTATGCTTTATGTATGGTATTCTGAGGATAATTTTCGTACCTTTGATCGGGCCAAAGGTACGAATTTGTATTTGGGAGTAGGTAGTATTGCTACGATTTGCAGAGAAAGTTATGAGGTAAATTGGTCAAGGGGAGAAAGGGGGTTAGTTCTGAAGTTTTTTTTTTTTTTTTTTTAAACACTTAGCAGGACCCGCGCGTAATGTGATTATGAAGGTCCTCAAAATAATTTCGCATTTAAAAAAATGCGAAAATATCATAAATTTAAAAAACTTACACTATAGGTACTGAAATTAGGCTTGCTAGTAGCTTTTGTGACAAATACAGGGATAAGGCATGAATTGAAGAATTTCGATATTGTACAATATAAATTGAAAAACCTATTTTATGTAACTGTTTTTTGAAGTCAGTTTAGAAAGGTTAAGAAAGTATATACTTACATACATCGTGTGGAATCGCGAGTTCTCAGTTCGGGGCTAACCACTATTTATTTATTATTTTAAAAACATTACTATTTAAACTATTAAATACCTTATCACTGTGTGTTTTCATTAAATGGTCATGACGCATTAATTTTATAATTCTTATAATTCTTTATTGTACACAGAAAAACACATTACAAATAAAATAAAAACAAAAGTTGTGTACAAAGGCGAGCTTAACCCTTGAGAGTTCACAGATTTTAATATTTATTTCAACTCGATAACCGTCAGTTTTTAACCCCCCACGCAAAAACGACGGGGTGTTATAAGTTTGACGTGTCTGTGTGTGTTTGTGTGTGTGTGTGTGTGTGTCTGGCTGTGGCATCGTAGCTCCCGAACGGATGAACCGATTTCAATTTTTGTTTTGTTTGAAAGGTGAATTTTTTCGGGAGTGTTCTTAGCTATATTTGATCAAAATCGGTTCAGGCGTTTCATTGCGTTGAGGTATTTTTTTTTTAAATGAAATACTTGTTAAGTTAGTGTTATTTGTTTACTTTATGTAAATAAATAATAACACAATTATCAGATTATTTATTTTACTTTTTCAACTATTTTTTATCATGTTTCGCACTTTGTCAGGGACCACCCAGTGTAATGATTAGAGTTACTGAGAGACTTCGACCAAAGTAAAATGAACTGAGAGATACCAAAACCAACCAACTGTTCAGTTGATTGCGAGTCTGTTAGGCCAGCCTCTATAATGTAATCGGCTTTAGTTTCTACGCTGCCCTTCTATTCAAAGGGTTCAAATGGGGGATGCGACACTCCGCCCGGACTGAATGCGACTGTGGAGCTACCATTCAGTCCATGAATCACTTGCTCACCTGTTCCTTGTGTCCCACTACCTGCACAAGGGATGTCCTTAACAAAGCCACAGACAATGCTGTAGAAGTGGCTACATTTTACTCTAAAATAGTTTAAACAAAAAAAGGTAAACCGTTGATACGATAGAAGAAGAACCAGAACCTACGTTGTCAGAATAAACAAGAATTAAACGACAAAGCGCGTCAGAGAAACCTACTGTAGCGAGCACCAAACACCGGCTGTATCCAGTAAAAACTCTTAATTTCCAGTTACTTCCAGTTGCTTCCAGCTAAAATTAGTTTCCCGTTTGTTTAGCGATAGCGAATGTAATGGGTAAAACCATTACTTTTATATCTCTAAAGGGGGTCAGTGTCGACCAAATGCGTTTGGGTAAACTCAGTAATACGTCAGACGGACCTGACATTGACCTGATAAATGATAATACGAAATGGGATACACATAACGACCTTGTGCATTTAGACTCGTCTTTATCACGCTTTTTTATCGACTTCCGATGGACGTTAGAGTTTTAAAGTCAATTCGATTTGGTACCTATACCTTCCTTTGCTAGACAATAAATCATAGAGAGAGTGCTTATCGGCTTGAGAAGCACTTGCATCGGTTATCGCTAGCGGAATGACGTTAATTACCTTTGATTATTTAATCTATAAAAAAACTGGTTTAAAATGGTAGCAGAACAACCAAGATTTTGGGGGACAAAATCTACCATTCCGAAAAGACACTCAATACACTTCTTTCTATCTACACCACACGTGTACAAGAAGACTTATCTTTATCTTATCTTTATCTTATCGTTATATTATTTTTATCTTATCCTTATCTTATATTTATCTTATCTTTGTCTTAATTTCAGAGGTAACAGTGATCGCCCTGGAAGAACCGTGCGTGGTGCAAGGAGGCATGTGCATGCGCAGAGACGACTGTGACCCCGGTGACATGGTGCGGCTGGCGGACCTATGCCCCAAGCAGAGTCACATCGGCGTGGTCTGCTGCTACAATGTAAGTATCACCCATCGACAGTGGCGTAACTATACCATATGGGCCCCGTGGCACCGTGACAAAATCGAAAATTTAAAAATATTTAGTTGTCTCACTTTGGGTTTTAAGCAGAACTTATAAAAATATACTTTTCAAATAAAATAAAATACTCAGATACAATGTAAAAACAAAATTTTTGAGCCCGCGGACTCTGGCCCTCTTGGGTCGGGGGCCCGTGGCAGTAAGATAAGATAAGATAAGATAAGATACGATAAGATAAGATAAGATAAGCTAAGATAATGGCATTTTGCTAGCCCTGCCACTCTATTGTTACGCCACTGCCCAACGAGCACGCAACTGCGCTTTGCACAGAACAAAGAATACAAATTCAAATAAACAAAGCCCGAGCAGGCATGGAGAGTTTCCCGGGAGGAACGAACACCTTGACATCTCTCAGGGTGACAATGACGAAAGCCTTCAGCAGCGGGGCGTGGAGTTGCTCGATGATTTGGAACTCAGAGCATTGCAGGCCTCCGTACCGGAGATTTTGAAAGAAAACCCATTCTTATACTACACTAGCGACTCGTCCCGGCTTCGCACGGGTAGTTTCAGACGAAAAACAGCCCCCCCTCGTATCCCCCCCCCCTGGTAGCCTATGTCACTCAGGGTGAACGTAGCTTTCCAATGGTGAAAGAATTTTTTAAATCGGCCCAGTACTTTTTGAGTCATTACAAACATATAAACATACAAAAATAGGTACAAATCTTTCCTCTTTATAATATTAGTATACATAATAAATAATAGTACAAGTACTTATACAGTGCAATTACAATTCAATTACAATTGTCATTAAAATTGGTATTGGAATTGTTATTGTTTAGTTTTAGAATTGTATGTATTGTTTTGTTGGTATTGGTCGAAGCTCTTCGCGTTCAGTCCATTCACTGAAACGACTATTATTATTATTACTACTCACGCGAGCGAAAATCCCTAACTAAAAGGAATATAAGTAATATGAATTCCTATTGCTGTGGTGTGTCCGGCCTAAGAATATACCCCTCCGTCTCCTCCCGTGGATGTCGTAAAAGCCGACTAAGGGATTACACGGACTTGTTGATAAGATTCGTTGGTATAAGATTTGTCCTGGCTGGTAGCTTATTATGGAATGTGTTATTACTGGAAGAAAGCGTTAGCTGAGTCAGTCGTGGGAAGCAATGGCGGCGATGAGCTCACCACTTGTCACGTCTATATTCCACGATGGTGCAACCCACTGTGAAAAGAGGACTATTGTGGCTCTGCCTACCCCTTCGGGGAAAAAGGCGTGTGTCTATGTATGTATGTATGTAATTCCTATTATTGAAATGTATTAGTTTTAAAATAGTAATCATTAAATTGTTTTTTATTTGTTCCAGCACTGAAAGCAGCCACTGCATGCCTCCAAGGACAGCCTCAGAGGATGAAATAGTCTCTAAGCTTTACTTATGGCCATTCAAAACACCGTCTAACATTAAACATGGTTTAAATCATTCCCATCTCAAATTAACGAAAAAAGGCCGTAAGGTCGCATGCCTTTCGATCTTCTATAGGTTACATTTCGGGGAATGCTCCCAGGAACTTCATGATCTGATCCCACCATCTCCTTTTCATCATAGGACGAGCAGGCGCACGGCTCGGTACCACCCTTACCTGATTAGTATACCCGCTATTCGTACTAAACGTTTCAGTTCCACCTTTATAATGCGAACTGCTAAGGAGTGGAATACACTACCGTCGTCTGTCTTTCCTGAAAACTATAATCTGGGTCTCTTCAAGGCTAGAGTGAATAGGTGCCTTCTAGACCTTTGTGCTCCATCTTCGGCCACATCGTCACTTTCCAACAGGTGAGATCGTGGTCAAACAAAGGTCTATCAAAGTAAAAAAAAAAAAAAAAAAAAAAATAACGAATGATGGGGCATATATAGCTCGTGATTAACTTAGGCTACACTTCACAAACCCACAAGACCACCTTTTCGATACAAACGAAGGAGTACCTAAGCTAGCTCTGCTTGTTTTGAGAGCGGGCTTTCAGATATCTATAACTTAAACTTAACTTGATAACACTACCGTCGTCTGTCTTTCCTGACAACTATAATCTGAGTTTTTTCAAGGCTAGAGTGAATAGGTGTATTCAGTGTCTTCTAAACATTTGTGCTATATCTTCGGCGGCATCGTCACTTACCAACAAGTGAGATCACAGTACAATTAATATAAATATGTTACCTCACTCCTTTTTTGTGTGGAAATTGTAATTTCTTAGATTCGTAAAGTGCACGTGTTTTGGTTGGCCGACTAAGTAGTTTTAAGTTATGGCTAAGCTCTCGTAAGATTTATTTATTATTAGGAATGTACGTACCTTACTATAATTCTAGATATTATATAAGTTATTTCAACCAGCTGTTTATTATGGATCTATTCTAATTAAAAGTTTAAACGGAATAATATTTCTCCTGTACTAATTTGCACTAATGATAATTTATTATGTAGTTACTCCGTGGTACACGACCGCATGGGAAACATGAGTTTTGATAGTATTCTAAACTACCTGAGTATTTATGAAACTGTTCTTTCCATACATTTACTTGTACGTTAGTATTATTCCTTACTCTGTGCATTTACTGACAGTGTGCTTAGTTTTTTCCTCGTTTCCGCTAGGGGCGCTGCAAGTAAATGTATGGAAGGAAACGAAACATCCAATAGTTTCGAGTACTGTTTATATTCTGTGGTAATATCTAAACTCCTACACACTAAGCCTACCTACTGTATTTTTGCTGGCTTCTGGTCTAAAAGGGCTACCTATTCGAACCCCTACATTTCTACAACCCATTTAATCCTCCATAAACCTGATCCTTGAATCCTGAACATTTATATACTCTATTTACTCGCTACCTATAGTAAATTAATAATGCTGGACATTTCACACAACATTATCTAGCCCCAAGCTCAGCGAGCTTGTGTTATGGGTACTGGCACATGAGACTTTTCATCTTTATGTCTCAGGGTGGCGGACGCAGTGCAATGCCACATAGGGCGCGTCCTAGGTGGACGTGACCTATAGGTACTAGATAACTGATATACTTAAATACAATATATTGCAACTTCTCTATACGGTTGGGTGCAGGGTGCTGTTCCCCTCATCACTGTCAGTGCGGTACGGCTGTTGATCCGTTTGGTCACCAAGGATTATCGTGCACCAGGGCTGCCGATAGGATTTCCCGCCACGCTAGCCTTAATGATATCATTCGCCGGGCCCTTACCAGCGTTAACATTCCAGCCATTCTAGAACCGAATGGTCTGTTACGTGACAATGGTAAGCGGCCTGACGGCATGACTCTTGTTCCGTGGGAGAAGGGTAGGTCTTTGGTGTGGGACGCTACATGCGTTGATACCCTTGCGCCATCTCATATGTCCGGGACATCAGTTAGGGCCGGTCCGGCGGCAGATTCCGCTGAGGACCTCAAAAGACGCAAATATGCAAGTCTCGGTAACAAAGACAGGGCTTACTCATTTGAGCCTTTC
The DNA here is from genome assembly GCA_932527175.1 of Operophtera brumata. NCBI lineage: Eukaryota > Metazoa > Arthropoda > Insecta > Lepidoptera > Geometridae > Operophtera > Operophtera brumata. The sequence goes on along the minus strand of OW052239.1, from coordinate 80,516,268 downwards.
GGAGTTGAGACTCTGGGTCCGTGGGGTACCGGGGCCCTTCGCGTTTTCAAAATTCTTTCAGGGCATCTGGTCGAAGCGACGCGTGACCCGAGAGCTGGCTCTTATCTGGCTCAACGCATTAGTATTGCTTTTCAGCGTGGCAACACAGAGGTCGTCAAATAGGAGGTAGTACTTCCCCGGACGAACAATTTCTCAAAAAAGCCCTACTACTAGAAAGAAAGAAATAAATAAATACAAATATTTTTTTGTGTCAACAACATAGATGGTCAACAAACAATATTCCACACAAAAAGGCACACACACACACAGAAACAAAGAAAATAAAACTAATTTGTGCCTCGTAGTACCTTTGTACCAGCCATGCATCACTGGCACACTTCGATAAAGTTATTTAATTTATCGAGCTGGCACAAATTGGCGTCCAGTTAAGCACTACTACTGTATCTTAACAATTAGTCCAGATAAGCACTACTACAGTATCTTAACAATTCGTCCAGCTAAGCACTACTACAAATACAGGTTTTTTCTAAAACCTATCTCAGGCACCAGGCTCTCGCAAAACAGGTTTTCTTGGTTCATCACGCTTTCCTACAATGTAATATTATACACAAGTTATGTTACTTGATGACAATGAAACCTTTTGTGAAGAGCTAAATAAACTTTATACTTTATACTACTGTATCTTAACAATTCGTCTAGCTAAGCACTACTACTGTATTTTAACAATTCGTCCAGCTAAGCACTACTACTTTATCTTAACAATTCGTCCAGCTAAGCACTACTACTTTATCTTAAAAATTCGTCCAGCTAAGCACTACTACAGTATCTTAACAATTCGTCCAGTTAAGCACTACTACAAATACAGGTTTTTTCTAAAACCTATCTCAGGCACCAGGCTCTCGCAAAAAGGTTTTCTTGGTTCATCACGCTTTCCTACAATGTAATATTATACACAAGTTATGTTACTTGATGACAATTAAACCTTTTGTGAAGAGCTAAATAAACTTTATACTTTATACTACTGTATCTTAACAATTCGTCTAGCTAAGCACTACTACTGTATTTTAACAATTCGTCCAGCTAAGCACTACTACTTTATCTTAACAATTCGTCCAGCTAAGCACTACTACTTTATCTTAAAAATTCGTCCAGCTAAGCACTACTACTGTATCTTAACAATTCGTCCATATTGAACCCCTTTCGGTCGTGCTTTCAAGCCTTTTTGAGTCGCGGTGAGCCGGTGACGGGTTGGCAATGAAGAAAAGGGCGATTTGTATACTCATGATTCAGTCCCGCTCTGGTGTTGCGCGAGTGCGCGCGTGACCCGGTCCCCGGATCTTACCGCGAGTCGACACTCGACACTCGACACGTTTTCGCGGGTAACGGTGCTTTGACTGCATTGGTGATTCCGCCAAAAAGAAAGGTCAGTAAATACGTACTAACTACTGTCAACCCGCAGCTTAGCTCGCGTTTTACCGGCCAAAAAGTAGTCTATAGCCCAATCGAGGTCTTATTCAATTTAATTTAATGAAATTAGTGATTTTTAAAAAATGTTTAGATTTATGACTGTTTTGTGTTTTTATATAATAATTTTATTGAATTTTATAATTGACAAACTTGTGAGCTAAGTACGGTATTTATTTGTATTAATTTGTCAGTATGCACCTATAACTATGACCTAAATGCTTTATAAACCAACTTGACATGTAACAATAATCCGTTATAAATAAATAAACTATAACTATAACTATTCTAATTGTAAGTCCTAGAGGTAGCTAATTTCACCGAAATCGGTTCAGCCGTTTCGGCGTGACTGAGTAACAAACATACACATTTATACATATAACTTTTGAAGCAATCATGGTTGTGTACACATACTTTTCAATGGAAACGAGATATTTACTTAGAATCATGGTAGGTATATATTATCATGGCAATTTGTAGGTAAGGTTATGAGCTATATTGGACGGGGGGTTGTTTATTGGAGTAGTAGTTTTGGAGATACATACATACATAAACACACGCCTTTTTCCCCAAAGGGGTAGGCAGAGCCTCTTATCAAAAATGTAAACAAAATAAACTTCTAGGGTACTTCCAGCAATTCCACAATGCTGAAATTTGGTATGCTTATAGCTTTTGTAACAAAAATCAAGGGATATTCTAACATTAATATTTTAGAAACATGTACACTTTATAATGTAAACTTGCATCCATTTCTGACATCCCATTACAATAACGTGGTAGTTTTTTTTTTTTTTGCTGAACTTAACTTTACAATGATGCCTATTAGTCCAGTCAAGATGTACATCCGTGCTTGCAAACGTTCGGGTCACGCTGATTTTTTTATATGTTGTTAGGACCTTAACCAATATTAAAAAAAAAAAAAAAAAACAGATTTGCATTTTTCCAGGAACTGTATCTTGGGAGCCAATGGCTGTATAGAGCTCGCGCTAGCATCAAATTGTAGCAAAATTAGTCTACTTTAAAAGTATTTACAGTGACTATACCGGTCAGACCCTTCCTTCACTAATATATTGAGCAAAAACTGAAAAAAACCCGAAAATTTCATGGGTTTTTGGGCACACCGCCGAATATTTGTTAAGGACCTAACAACATATAAAAAAATCAGCGTGACCCGAACTTTTGCAAGCACGACCCCCTTTTCATGTTTTACTTGACGACTATTACGGTTTTCTTACAATACTGCCATCATGGTACCCTTGATAGATTATTTAGAGATGATGACTGACTTCATAAAATGAGGTATTCAATCAATTCGTAGCTACTTATACATAGTAATTAAGCCCCGTGTTTTTTTTTTTTGTATACTACTTGAATGACAGAACAAGCTGATGGCCCACCTGATATTAAGCGGTAACCTCTGCCTATGAACAGTGCATTACCTCATAGGTCACGTCCACCTAGGACGCACCCTTAGGCCTATTCAAAGGTTCTTTCGATGGTGTGTAGGAAATCTCGAGGTGGTCCCGTGAAATATTTATCTCAGTAAATGTTTTTAGAAGTTGCTTGGAAAGGTAAATAAATAATAATAAAACAAAGACAAGCAGGTATGAACTTAATTAAAAATATATGTGGAACAGCTGTGCTACGTAAAGACCGCTGCTAATGATCTTAAGGTAGCTCAACTGATCCAAATCACTACCAGACGGAAGCACCCCTAAGATGCTGGCTGCATTGCCACGCTGAATGGCAAGTAAAGAAAGTAGGTAACCTACCTACATCGCGTTTATTCGCGAGGCAAACCACTAGTTAAAATTATGAGAAAGTAAGAATTACCACAATAGGTACCTACCAAATTCATATGTGTTTCATAACTTTCATACCAGATTCTAAGCCAGAGCATAACTTATATTTACATTATGAATGTGTTCGAATATGAGTTTTGCTGGCCCCGGGCGCGCCTGCGGCTACGGCCGTAATGGGGAGGCCAGATAAAGATCCCCATAAAAATAACCACATACCTAGGGGCCATTGTAAAACTGCAAAGAAGCGAGATTTAAAAATACTATGAAACAATATTTTTACAAGATTTATTACGTGGCCATGCATCTTTTTTTTTAATTTTTATCTCTATTAAATTTAAATGTAACCCTAAAATTCCGTTCCAGCGGGACTCGAACCCGCAACCTTGCCTGTGATCGGCAATGCCTTTACCAGTTCGGCCATAGAACACTATGACGCTGAAGACGAAATTTGTGGGCACTATCAACTCGGCTATAGCGCCGATATCTAGCGCGAGTTATCTCTATATTTCTATGGTGTGTCTGGCCTAAGAATAGACCCCACCGTCTCCTCCCGTGGATGTCGTAAAAGCCGACTAAGGGATATTACCCGGACTATTGGTTTGATTCGTTGGTATGAGATTTGTCCTGGCTGGAATGTGGAATTTGTTGTTACTGGAAGAAAGTGCTAGCTGAGTCAGTCGTGGGAAGCAATGGATGCCATGAGCTCACCACTTATCACGTCTATTTCCCACGATGCTGCAAATTACAGTGAAAACGGGCCCATTGAGGCTCTGCCTACCCTTTCGCGGAAAAAGCGTGTGTGTATGTATGTATGGATTTGTTCTCTACATTTGCTGCCTAAAATTGTTCGTATTAATTTTCAATGGCAACTGTATAATAAGGCACAGAATAAATTATAGTTGTAACCGGTCTCAAATCGAGATAACATAACATAATAAAATAACATAACACCCAACAGTCACATACATAGTCCTGATCCCAAACTAGGATTCCCTGTGTCGTGGGTATCAGAAACTACGAGTACCATGGTACCATAACACCCAGACCAGGAACAAATATTTGCTGATCATACAAACAGCGGGTCCCGCAGCGGGAATCAAACCCGCAACCTTTCGCATCTCAGCCAGCTTCTCGCCCGACGCGCTACAGAGGTCGTCGAAGAGACGCGCTATAGATATATATATATATATATATATATCTCTCTCTCTCTCTTCTTCTTATAATGAAAGAAAGAAATAATGGCTACTGAGGAGTGCTCCAAATAATGTCGAGAGCATTGCAGGCCTCCGAGCCGGAGTTCTAACCTCAAGCAAGAAATCTACTGTCATTTTGTAGACAACGTCATAATTTTGTCAGTTTGAATGGTATTTTAGAAAACCACCCCTTTAAGGAAAAGGGGTGCGGGGGGGAGTTGTTGAAGTCCGGAGGTGAAAAAAACTCAACGCGGATGATGTAGAAGGTGTTTCAATGTTCTATATTTATTGATTAGTGCAGGGGTTCCCAAAGTGGGCGATAACGCGCCCTTGTGGGCGCGGCAGGCCTAAAAGGGGGCGGTAAGAGACCCAGAAAAAAATGGGGGCGTCAAATCATACACACTTTCTCACACTTCATCGTTTATCGAAAATTTGGTATGAGTTGACGGTATTTAAAGGGGGAAAAAAAACCCTCAAGTACCGATCAAGCTCATGATATAACTAAACAAGTAATTGAAATAGTAAAAATTAAAAAACCCCCTATGCAATGAAACGGCATAACCGATTTTGATCAAACAAAGCTAAGAACACTCCCGACAAATACAACTTTCAAACAAAACAAAAAAAACTAAATCGGTTCATCCGTTCGTGAGCTACGATGGGACAGACAGACACACACACACACACAAACACAGACACGTAAAACTTATAAGACCCCTTCGTTTTTCGTCGGGGGTTAAAAATCACTTATTCACATAACCTACCTACCAAGTTCATCATGATTGGATCAACGGTTCTGCAGGAATCATCGGAAGACACACATACTTGGTAGTAGAGCTTTTGTTAGTAGTAGAGCTTTTTTGTGAAAGATTTCGTCCGGAGAAGTTCTACCATCATACCTATTTCTGCCGCAATTCAGTAGTGCTCGCATTGCTGTGTTCCGGTTTGAAGGGTATGGGTGCCGGTGAAATTAGAGGCACATGAGACTTTTCATCTTTATGTCTCAGGGTCGGCGGGCGCAGTGCAATGCCACATAGGGTGCGTCCTAGGTGGACGTGACCTATGATGTAATGCACTGTTAAAGGCAGAGGGTACCACTTAACATCAGGTGGGCCATCTGCTTGAATAGTCATTCCAAGTAGTATAAAAAAAAACTAGTGATCGAGCGTAAAAAAACTATTGACATAACATACCTACCTATCAAGTTTCATCAAGATTGGATCAACGGTCCTGCAGTTATCGTCGGACAAACACACATACTTACAAACATATATAGGTACTTACATACAAACACCGCATACAATTAAACTCTGAGACCTTTGTTCGCTCAGTCAATGATGTATATTGTACGTACATACAATATTGTTTTTTTTTTTTTATACTACTTGGATGACGGAACAAGCAATAGGCCCACCTGATGTTAAGCGGTAACCTCTGCCTATGAACAGTGCATTACCTCATAGGTCACGTCCACCTAGGACGCAACCTATGTGGCATTGCACTGCGCCCACCACCCTGAGACATAAAGATGAAAAGTCTCATGTGCCTATAATTCTTTATCAGTTAAATATACCTATTTATCATGATGGTATCATATGATCCCATAACACAAGCTCTGCTTAGCTTGGGGCTAGATAATGTTGTGTAAAGTGTCCAGCATTTTTTTTTTTTTTTTTTTTTTTTATTTAAGATTCAACTCCCTCTAGAGTCGAGCTGACTGCGGGCTACGCCGGTAGCTGTATCATTATAATAATAAATAATCACAAATAATGTTACTAAAACACAAATTTATTATGTATAATGTGAGTTATACATAATAAATCACACATCTTCGTTTATAATTTTCACTAGAAACGGAATATTTACCATGATTTTTGAGTTTTATATGTTCCCAATATTTCGGAACAGTTGCATGCGCCATGATCACGGGAGAACTAACTAAAGTCTTTGCGAGTAGATGTTATTGGCAGATATATCGATCTACCCTCTTTCTCACTCTTTTATTACGAACGATACCACTACCACTACGATATCCCGTTTCTAGTGAAAATTATGTACATAAATAATAAATAATAATAATTTGTGTATTTTGTGTATTTTCATGTTTTATTTTGTTTATACCTGTGTTGTTACAAATAAAAAAATATTCTATTCTATTTTTCTATTCTACATAACCATGATAGTTTCAAAAGTTATATCTTCAAAAAAAAAAAAAAAACTTATTTCGTTTATGTATAGGTACATAAACGAAATAAGTTTTTTTGTGATTTTGAAACTTTTATAAAATTAGTGATCGTAACCGTGTACTGATCAAACTGAGCCTAAACACGGCCAGTCTACTATTATCCATCGAGGAGTTCCGTTGTCCACCTTCCGTCTTCATCATCAGATGAGCTCGCTGTCACCATCATATTGTATTGTCATCGGAACTTCACAGGTAAGCCATATTTCAGCTCAATCGGTTAAGGATATAACTGCTTTAAAATTCAGTTGCAAGATTCCACCCGGACATACATTGCATTTTATTATTGCAATGTATTATATTATTTTATTTTATTTTCAAAATTTTGGAGAAACTTACAGCTAGGTTTACAAAAATTCTGATAAAATATAAAGAACATGTCTGGATGGACAAGTGCATATTTGTTGACGGCTAATTACAAGTTTACGCAGATAGATATATCAAAAAAAATAGCATTATACAAAGTAAGTTGACGACTTATTAGAAATAAAATAATAGAATATAATATATAGTATAACAATTTTTTTTACATGATTTTCGCATGTAAAAAAAACACGACTCGCAACTCGAGTGTCGGGATTACGAATGCAAAACCTAGACTAAACCTAGACTAGGCAATCAAACCGAATTTATAGACGTTTTTCAAGTCAAAATTGTACCTACTTACAACATTGCAACTTAAAAGTTATGTTATGGAACAGTTTACTTTGGCCCTTACACAAATCCAGTTTTAGTTAACGTAACGGCCTTTGTTGAACAGGGTGAAAATTAGGGGGGTTGGTAATGAGTCCTAAAGTAAGTACCTATGGAACGCCTGATCCATCCGCGGCTCGTCAGACAGCGATTGATACAGTCAGCGTGAAAAGTTACGTAGAACGTATCGTATACATCTAAACTTCTACATCTACCTATACTAATATTATAAAAAGCGGCCAAGTGCGAGTCGGACTCGCCCATGAAGGGTTCCGTAGCAGCAAGTAACATAATATAAAAGTTCTTGGAAGGATTACGATTAATGACGTATTAAAAAAAACTACTTACTAGATCTCGTTCAAACCAATTTTGAGTGAAAGTTTACATGGTAATTGTACATCATATTTTTTTTTTAGTTTTATCATTCTCTTATTTTAGAAGTTATGGGGGGGATTTTAACCACTTTGGAAGTGTCTCTCGCGCAAACTATTAAGTTTAGAAAAAAATGATATTAGAAACCTCAATATCATTTTTGAAGACCTATCCATAAATACCACACACGTATAAGTATGATGTTTTTTTTTTTTTTGAGTTTTAGTTCTAAGTATGGGTAACACCAAAAATAACTGTTTTTTTTTTCCATTTTTGTGTAAAAATCTTAATGCGGTTCTCAGAATACATCTACCTACCAAGTTTCAACAGAATAGCTCTTATAGTTTCGGAAAAAAAAGGCTGTGACATACACGGACAGACAGACAGACAGACAGACAGACAGACATGACGAATCCATAAGGGTTCCTTGTCTTTGATTACGGAACCCTAAAAAGGAGAGGTTTGTATTTTTGTATGTTTGTAATGAATATACTCAAAAACTACTGTGCCGATTTCAAAAATTCTTTCACCATTGGAAAGCTACATTCACCCTGAGTGAGATAGGCTACCAGGGGGGTGAAGGGGTAGGAGGAGGAGGGGCTGTTTTTCATCCTGAAACTACCCGTGCGAAGCCGGGACGAGTCGCTATTAATACATACATACATAATATACATAACACCCAACAGTCACATACAGATCCCATACTAGAATTCCCTGTGTCGTGGGTATCAGAAACTACGAGTACCATGGTACCATTACACCCAGACCCGGAACAAGTATTTGCAGGTAGTAGAACCCGGTTAAAACTTATATTGTATTTAAATGATAATAATAATCACATAATAAATAAATAAATAAATAAATAAATAAATAATGCTGGACAGTTCACACATCATTTAGCCCCAAGCTAAGCAGAGCTTGTGTTATGGGTACTAGATAACTGATATACTTAATACAATATATTACATAGATAGATATTTTTATAATACATAGAAAATACCCAGAACACCCTGAACAAATATCTGCGATCGCACAAATATTTGTTCCGAGGCGGGAATCGAACCCGCAACCTCCTGCGTCGCAGGCGAAGCTTCGCCCGCTGCGCCACATAATATCTCATAGGACACGTGTCGTAGTGTGTCCGACCAAAGAATAGGCCCCTCCGTCTCCTCCCGTGGATGTCGTAAAAGCCGACCAAGGGATTACGTCAGTGGCTGGCCAGCAGCAGCCGTCTGAGTACTCAACACCAATACTGCGATCACCAATGTGATTATGCCAAATCCCGTATGGGGGAGGCCTCGTTCAGCAGTAGACGTATAACGGCTGATGATGATGATGATGACAATGATGATGTTGGTGAAAACAAAAAACAAAAACCAAGCAATTTAAGGAAGTATTATATACAACGGAGACCGAAATTATCTGATTGTAAAATTATTTATTTATTGTACACAGAAATAATTACAAATAAAATATTAGAAATGACCCAAAAGACTCTAAAGAGGTCACTGGACGCAAAAACGACGGGATGTTATAAGTTTGACGTGTCTGTGTGTGTGTGTATGTGTGTGTGTGTGTGTGTAGTGTGTGTGTGTGTGTGTGTGTCTGTCTGTGGAATCGTAGCTCCCAAACGGATGAACCAATTTAGTTATAATTTTTTGTTTGAAAGGTGAATTTGTCGGGTGTGTTCTTAGCTATGTTCGATCAAAATCGGTTCAGCAGTTTAATTGCGTTGAGGGTTTTTTAATTTTTATAAAATTAATTACTTGTTTTCGTAAAAGACTTTCATAGAAGTCTTTTATTTTATCAAAGTTATTTGTTCATATGTTTATGTTCTCAAGTTGAAAGGTATACCTACTTATTTGGTCGAAGCCTACTTAACCTTACAGGTAAGCAGGCAAAAGTCTAAAAAGTACTGTTTAGTCCGAAGTACATTTGGAAACTCAAGTTTTAATATACATATACCGCTGACTGTGCTGCTGGGGCCACAGAATAAATAATAGTACATATACTGGGGCCTCTCAATACGTCGCCCGCGGACACACCGACAACTCGGGCCGGCCGCCTTGGGCGGTTTCTAAATAATTTCCCAAATGATTGTGCTGTAGATGAATGCCTCGGGCGAACCACCCGAAGGCATCAAACGCGACGCTAGGTGTCTTTATATCGACGATGACAGAGACGAATCTAGAGTTCTGGCCTTACAGTCGAAAAAAAAAACGATCTTGGGTGGTCGGTGGTAATAAAGTAGTCATCGAAAAAAACTATCATGTTTATGCGTATCATGATTGCAGTATCGAAGAAAAAAGTATACATAAGTGTATCGAAAATTTAATATTATAAAAGTTAGATTTAGTGACCCGTTATTCCCAGTGTGAAAAACCTCATAGATATGAACCTCATAGATAGTTCAGAACACTCACTACGCAAAGTATGGTTCGAACTTGGCCACTGTTTTGTGTATTTACCACTAAGATTTATTACCACTAAGTCGGAGACAGAGCGATAAACTTCAAATGGAGCTGGGCGAGATACCAGCTAGACGTGGTGACGGCCGGTGGAGTAAAGCCTCGACGGAGTGGTGGCTGAAGTGGGGCCGAAGAAATCCGGGTCGTCCGAAAGCCAGATGGGTCGACGACATCGTATCCGTCGCGGGCAATACCTGGTTAAGAGACGCACAGGACAGAGGAGGCTGGTAGAAGAGAGAGGATATACCCAGCATTGGTGATTCCGGGCTGAGATGATGATGATGGAGACTTATTCGGATAACGAAATTTCATCCAGTTTTGTTCCCTAATTATTTTTTAACTTTACATATCGACACAAAAATCAGCAGTGCAAAGCTCAATTCAGAAAAAAGTAAGTGGCCAAACAGCAAGGGGACAAAATTTGCAACTCGACGTAACGCAGTTGGACAAAACAGCGTAATGGACAAATTCGCAACTCGACAAAAAACGTAAAACTTCCTAACTTCAATATTTAAAGTAGGTACTTGTCGTCCATGTAGCATGGCTGTGGGACACAGTATACCTACACCCGAAACCCTTTTTTTAATATTTTTGTTTGATTGAATAATACCACAAGCCGATGGTCGACCTAACGTTGAGCTGTAACCTCTGTATAGAAGAATGCATTACCTCACAGGTCAAATCCACGCAGGCCTGCCACCCTGAGACACAAGATGAAAAGCCTCATGTGTCCCTAATTTGTCCGATACCCTTCCAACCGGAACAGCAATGCGAGTACAGTGGCTTAATTAGGTATGATGGTAGTACTAGGCCAAATGCTCTACTATCTAAATCTCAGTCAGCCCTGTTGCGAGTTCGTCTCTAGCTACGATACTGGATGAGGGCTTCTAGCCCGCGGCGTCTCAGCGTCGGCTTCGTCGCCTTGGGATAGGCAAGCTCGAGCGAGCATCTCACCACAAGTTGATACCTACCTACATTCTAGGGTTGATAAGGTGTGGCATGAAGGTCTTATTACAAAACAAACGGACAAGTATATTGTACTCGTAACGGAAACACTAGAAAAAATTATTCGTATATCATTATATACTCGGACAAAAAAATTGAAATACAAACATTAAAACAAGACTTCGCAAAAGCAAGTAAGTAAGTAAGTAAGTAAGTAAGTATCTAAATGAAGAGGAAGGCTAAATCCACGGTTCTATAACTGCTAGAATCGTTACCCCCTTTTTGCTTAAATTCTGGTATTATCACAGAATTCTGGTATTTTAGTAGTAGTAGTAGTAGAGCTTTTTTGTGAAAGAGTTCGTCCGGGGAAGTACTACCACCATACCTATTTCTGCCGCAAAGCAGTAGTGCTCGCATTGCAGTGTTCCGGTTTGAAGGGTATGGTTGCCGGTGAAATTACAGACACATGAGTCTTTTCATCTTTATGTCTCAGGGTGGCGGGCGCAGTGTAATGCCACATAGGGTGTTTCCTATGTGGACGTGACCTATGAGGTAATGCACTGCTCATAGGCAGAAGTTACCTCTTAACATCAGGAGGGCCATATGCTTGTACCTCCAGTCAAGTAGTATAATTAAAAAAAAAAAAAAGTGCAAGTTATTAAATTTTCACGAAACATCGGCTCTACCTCGCTAGCCAGCTCTCGTACCACTCAAACGCATTGTTCTCAAGCCTCTACCAATGTGGCTGAATTATATATTTATGACCTCGACGTATAGCCATCGGCGCAGTGCGATCGTGATGTGGTATATTGTCCGAGCACATGTTTCGAGAAACCGCCAGTATTAATATCATTTTTGGAATGGCTGATTATGAATGTGCATAGTGAGCGATTCTATGTTTCTGTATTGGCCTAACCAATCGACAAGTTTTCTATTATTACAAGCTTTATAATACGTCTATAAATTCGGTTTGATAGCCTAGTCTAGGTCTAGTCTAGGTTTTGCATTCGTTATCCTGACACTCGAGTTGCGAGTCGTGTTATTTTTATAATCTTTTCATTAAATTTCGATGTATGCCCAGGTGGAATCTTGCAACTGAATTTTAAAGCAGTTCTTCTTCTTCTTTTTTATCCTCAACCGATTGAGCTGAAATTTGGCATACCTGTCAAGTTCCGATGACAATATAATATGATGGTGACAGCGAGCTGATCTGATGATTGAGATGGAAGGTGGACAACGGAACTCCTCGATGGATAATAGTAGACTGGCCGTGTTTATGCTCATTTTATCAGCACACGGTCACGATCACTAATTTTATAAAAGCCACTGATAATGCTATAGCCGTGGCAGAGTACTGATCCAAAATAATTTGACAGAGGAGGACCATCGACACGAAAGAAGAAGAAGAAGATAAAAGCTTGTATTGAAAAATATATTTTCCACAAAAAACTTATATCTACAGGGACTTAGTATACAAATAAGTCCATGAGCATTTCAGGCCCCCGTATAACGATCATAGAGTTTTTTTTATATATAGAAATCACCATGAAGTTATAGGGGAAACAACGATGTCGAATGCATAGTGTAGTTTTTATGCTAACTACTTGGTCGAATGATACATCCATGGTCGAATGATAGTCGTCAGATGTCAGACTCATAGAGCAACAACGGAGGCCGCAATGCTCTAAGGTCAGACACTACGGTTTGTATTCAGACTTGACAGCAATTTGCTCTGAGATTCAGACCACCGTCAGGTACCTAACACACATTAAATATTGTATGTGTTCGAGCTGGAGTCAGTTCAAAAAGAGAAGCATCGTGGGATTGGTGGGCGCAGCTGTATTTATTGCGGGCAATACAATAGCGCGTCTGTTCCATTTTGATCATTTTACAACTGTAACTATTTATTAAGTATACAATTTGGACTCTTCCCACCATTTTCGAAAAGAGACGATGTCTACTTTTATTTTATTTCTTTTCCTAGTGTTTTCTTGAGTTATTTTGTGTTATTTTGGTGGCATTTTAACTAATGTAGATCGTTTAAAAAGCACAAGTGTAGTGAAATGAAATGAAAGTGAATTGCGTGACTTTTTGAAATTGGTGGAAATTGTCTACCAAAGTTTTAGTAAAATTGGCCACCGTTTTACTAAAAAAACATGACTGTGACTTTGACGACTTGGAAGGAGTGTAACGTTGCAAAATATATTGTAAATACAATATAGTGAAAATACAGATACTTACTTGAAAATGGCAAATGCACAAGCCGTGCGGCGCCAATTATAAAGATTCTTATTATAAGAATTCAAAATGCCGACAGTTTGAATACTAGGCTAAAGAAATAGTTAAATAAACTAAATAAAACGTTAGTTCACAATTTGGCCACGACGCTTCTTTTTTTGAACAGACTATCCACGATAGTAGTAGTAGTAGTTTAGTAGTAGTAGAGCTTTTTTGTGAAAGAGTTCGTCCGGGGAAGTACTACCACCATACCTATTTCTGCCACAAAGCAGTGGTGCTCGCATTGCTGTGTTCCAGTCTGAAGGGTAAGGGTGCCGGTGAAATTACAGGCACATGAGACTTTTCATCTCTATGTCTCAGGGTAGCGGGCGCAGTGCAATGCCACATAGGGTGCGTCCTTTTTTTTTTTTTTTTTTTTTTTGTCGAGGTGAAATCTGCAAACAGATACCGTATTGCATTGAGGGTGCAATACGGTTATGTGAGGTTCACGGACTCGTGGACTCACTAAAACACCCCGGTGGCCATCCTCTGCGCATGTCGATGGGCTCCGGGATCTCCTACGGAACGCACCGGTGCCCATCTCGCGCGACGCCCAACAGGGCCCATCCCGTGGTTGGCCAAAAAGCCAACCACAAACACTCCCTCCAAATGTGGCAGCACAGGGTCCACTCTGTGCTGCCACCATCCAAAGGCTCGTAGGAGGGTGGCCAGAGCCCTCACTCCAACCACCACGCGAGCCCAGTGACATTTCTCTCCTCCACCACGAAAACGAGCTCATGTCATCGTGGCGAAAGAGGGAGATGTCACTTCCTACCTGGCCATCATCTATCTTCCGAACATAGCTCGGCGGGAGTGGCACCAGCTACGCCCGGAAGGTAGAGAGGGCAAACTACCTTTTCGCCGTTTATTCCCACATTTGAGTTTGGATTAACCCAAAGTCAAACAAGGGAACAAACAGCCCTTCCCTGCTGTCTCATCATCCAGGCATAGTAGGGAGCCACTCTGCCTGGGTGATGAGAGGGCAGCTCCTCCCCGTTGTGAGTGGCGTCACGCTCGATGGATCGAATGTGCCGCCAGTCACAAACAAGGGTACTCCACCTCACCCATCGGGCACCTCTGACCGGCCCTCTCACTGTGCCCTCTGCTAATCAGAGGGACACGCGGAGGGCCAGCTGCCTTCCCACCCCAAATATGGGGGGAACGCCTAAGGTTGGGGTCAGGGCGATAGTCGGCCCACTCTCCAACTCCTCGCAAGTTAGAGAGCCAACACACCACCACCCTAACCCCAACACTCCATCCCGTTGGCGGTCTCTTTCCCTTTCACTGCAGAGATCTGCCATGCAGTGATCTGGAGAGAGACCGCCTGTCTTCCCTCCGTCGTATCCTCCAGATGAACCACGAGTACACCTAGAGGATACGAAGGAAACGCCTCCCCGTTTGCAAGTGGAAGCAAACTCACGAGGGTAATGAGTTCACTGCCAGTCTCAAACAGGGGTACCTACCTACCTACCCAACAAACCACCGACGAGGCGCCACCCCACCCAGAATCCCGCAAGAAAACTGACCCATACAGCCGGCTCGCGGGAACTGAGCGAAACGACACCCCATCAACAGTTCAGTGGGCACCTACACCAACACGGTCCCTAGTGGACAGTGAAGGCGCCTGATGGTTTCAGTTACGTCTATTTCAGAAAAAATAGACCAAAAACAGGCAGCAACCACGTGAAGGATGACCACCAGACTTGCCTTGGGGATCTCAGCGACCCGCGCTCCTCCCAAGACCATTCGCCTCCTTGCCAACTCACTCTTGAGCGGGCAAGGAAGGCCTGCATTTATCCAAAACCGGAGTTAGGCCGCAGCAACTATTAATGGATAAACACGGACCCGCCCACATAGGGTGCGTCCTAGGTGAACGTGACCTATGAGGTAATGCACTGTTCATAGGCAGAGGTTACCGCTTGACATCAGGTGGGCCATCTGCTTGTTCCGTCATCCAAGTAATATAAAAAAAAAAGATAATGGTGGCGCTAACGAAAATAGCTGCGAAAAAAACTATGAAACTGCGGTTTAATTGCTAAACGGTAAAAATTAGTCTATAGGATGATACTTTTTTTTTTTTTTTTTTTTTTTTTATACCACTTGGATGACGTATCAAGCAAGAGGCCCACCTGATGTTAAGCGGTAACCTCTGCCTATGAACAGTGCAGGAGTGTGTATATTAGGATTTCAATCAAAAATTCCCTTGCATTCCTGATTGTAATCCTGCTTATAGGAATATGTGTATTGAATAGGTTTGCTTACCCAGGGTGGAACATTTTGAAAAGCCCCTTCATTATTCCACCTTTACCAAAGACAGTAGTTATGTTTCATGAAGCTGACACGCACCCCGAGCTTGTTCAAAACTAGGTCCAATCTTCGAAAATATTATGCATTTATAGCATATAATTAGGGACAAGCCCTGTTATTGCTATTCATCTACTTATTCTGCCAGCAAACTGGTTGAGTGACATGCTTAACTGTAGCAGTCACATAATTCTAGTCATTTTTAGGGTTCCGTAGTCAAAGACAAGGAACCCTTATGGATTCGTCATGTCTGGCTGTCTGTCCGTCTATCTGTCTGTCTGTCTGTCTGTCTGTCTGTCTGTCAGTCCGTGTATGTCACAGCCTTTTTTTCCGAAACTATAAGAGCTATTCTGTTGAAACTTGGTAGGTAGATGTATTCTGTGAACCGCATTAAGATTTTTACACATAAATAAAAAAAACAATTATTTTTGGGGTTCCCCATACTTAGAACTGAAACTCAAATCTATGGATAGGTCTTCAAAAATGATGTTGAGGTTACTAATATAATTTTTTTTCTTAACTGAATAGTTTGCGCGAGAGACACTTCCAAAGTGGTAAAAAGTGTGTCCGCCCCCCCCCCCCCCCCCCCGTAACTAGAATGATAAAACTAAAAAAACATATGATGTACATTACCATATAAACTTTCACTCAAAATTGGTTTGAACGAGATCTAGTAAATAGTTTTTTATTTTTGGGGTACCTACCCATACTTAGAACTGAAACTCAAAAAAAAAAATTCGTCAAACCTATGCATGTGGGGTATCTATGGATAGGTCTTCAAAAATGATGTTGAGGTTTCTAATATCATTTTTTTCTAAACTGAATAGTTTGCGCGAGAGACACTTCCAAAGTGGTAAAAAGTGTGTCCCCCCCCATAACTTCTAAAATAAGAGAATGATAAAACTAAAAAAAAAAAGTATTTTACCATGTAAACTTTCACTCAAAATTGGTTTGAACGAGATCTAGTAAATAGTTTTTTTTGAATACGTCATTAATCGTAATCCATCCAAGAACTTTTATATTATGTTACTTGCTGCTACGGAACCCTTCATGGGCGAGTCCGACACGCACTTGGCTGCTTTTTTTATTTTAGTGTAATTTAGTAGCAAGGCAATTATTATCTGCTAACAACTGCTAAATAATTATCTACTTAATACCCAGGACACCCTGAGCGAATATCTTCAGATCATACAAATGTTTGTTCCGAGGCGGGAATCAAGAATCGAACCCGCAACCTCCTGCGTCGCAGGCGAACCCAAAAACTACAATATATTACTGGAACCTTCGCCCGCCGCGCCACGGAGGTCGTCAAATGGGTCAAAGTTATGAGCAGTCCTACTCCAAATTGATGCTGCTTTCCAAATACTTATAATAAATTTGAATTCAGCGCACATGATTAAACGTGATTGTTACACGTATAATTATTGAAGTCTTGCTTGCCCGCGTGTTTTCGTCAGCGCGATCTAGGATTGGGTCTATTTTTACTAGCTACATCTAGTTGTAGCTAAATATTTCCGCAACAACTTCTTTCAGCCGTTTTCTCTGAAAACAAATATTCACAAGCACCTGAACAAATATCAGTGGATCGCACAAATATTTGTTCCGAGGCGGGAATCGAACCCGCAACCTCCTGCATCGCAGGAATGTTCGTCTCGGTAGGTAATGCGAAATGCTTTGCTTTAAACGTTCTGTCCGAAGAGCCAAGGTAGAGCATTCAATCTTCTAATATATAAAAGGCAATGTCCTGACTGACTGACCGAGGTCCAACGCACAGCCTAAACCACTGGTCGTAGAGACTTGAAATTTACAGGGTGTGTTCGTCTCAATGCGTAAGGTTGTACTAAGAAAGGAATTTTGAAAATTCGCATGCTAAGGGGTCCAGAATGCGGTTCTAACTTAAAACAAAAATGCTCTGTATTTCGGAAACCGTTAGTAGTAGAACCATGAAATTTGACATGGAGACTCCTCAAATAAAATTAACAAATTTCAGCGATTCCTGAAATTTTCCTGAAAAATATCAGGGGAACGTTTTCTTTGTAAAAAAATAATGAAACTTTAGTTTTTACAATCGACCTCTGTGGCGGGGCGGGCGAACTTTTGCCTGCGACGCCGGAGGTTGCGGGTTCGATTCCCGCCTCGGAACAATTATTTGTGCGATATGCAGATATTTGTTCAGGGTGTTCTGGGTATTTTCTATGTATAATAAAAAATATCTATCTATGTTATATATTGTATTAAGTATATCAGTTATCTAGTACCCATAACACAAGCTCTGCTTAGCTTGGGGCTAGATAAAGTTGTGTAAACTGTCCAGCATTATTTATTTATTATTTATTTATTTATTTACAATGCACAGGCTTAACCGCTGCTCGTAGAGACTTGAAATTTGGAGAGTGTAGTCCTTTTAGGGTTTCAAAGTATACTTAAAATGGAAATTGGAAAATTCGCTCCCTTAGGGGTCCATAAAAGGCTTTTAATGTATACACTTTGCGTTTTGCAGCGCACAGCCTAAACCGCTGGACCTAGATACATGAAATTTGGAGGATGTATTCATTTTTGGGTGTAGGGGTGTACTAAGAAAGGATTACGGAAAATTCAACATGTAAGGGGTCCAAAACGGCTTATATTGTAAAACTAAAATGCTTCGTATTTCGGAAACCGTTGGTAGTAGATACTTGAAAATTCACAGGTAGATTCCTTATATAAAAATAAAAAAAACATGTTTCAGCAGTACCTGAAATTTTTCTGAAAAAAGCCACGGGAACGTTTTGTTTGTAAATAAATACACTTTACGTTTTAGCCAGATTTCAGCGTATTTTGACGATTTAAAAGTTAGTTTCACAGTATAGTCATTGAGGTCAAAATATTTGCAGGACCTCAAGGTTCAAATGGGACCCCTAAATTGAAAAACTTGAGTATGGTGTCATTTCAAAGGTCGTTTCACGGTGTCGTTGTTGAAATCAAAATACTTTCATGACCTCAAGGTTCAAATGGGACCCCTAAATTGAAAAACTTGAGTATGGTGTCGTTTCAAAGGTCGTTTCACGGTGTCGTTGTTGAAATCAAAGTATTTTCAGGACCTCATAGATAAAATGGGACCCCTAAATTGAAAAACTTGAGTTTGGTTTCAAAGGTTGTTTCACGGTGTCACTGTTGAGATCGAAATATTTTAAGGACTTCAGGGTTAAATGGGACCCCTAAATTGAAAAACTTGAGTATGGTTTCAAAGATTGTTTCACGGTGTCATTGTTGAGATCGAAATATTTTAAGGACCTCAGGGATAAAATGGGACCCCTAAATTGATAAACTTGAGTATGGTTTCAAAGGTTGTTTCACGAAGTCATTGTTGAGATCGAAATATTTTAAGGATTTCAGGGTTAAATGGGACCCCTAAATTGAAAAACTTAAGTTCAGTGTCGTTTCAAAGGTCGTTTCACAGTGTCGTTGTTAAGATTAAAATATTTTCAGAAAATAAAGGGCCCCCTAAATTGAAAAACTTGAGTGTGGTGTTGTTTCAAAAGTCATTTCACGGGATGTTTGTTGATGTTTAAGTTGTTGTCTGCACGCCGCGCCGGAGATGTTTTCAAATTACGAGCGGACGAAGTCGCGCGCGGGTCATCTAGTAACCTATAAAACTGCGTCGCAGGCGAACCTTAATCCGCCGCGCCACAGAGGTCTAATGGTATAAACAAAAAATCGCCCAAGTGCGAGTCGGACTCGCGCACGAAGGGTTCCGTACTATTATCTATAAAAACAGAAAAAAACACGTATGTTGTATGGGAGCCCCATTTTTATTTTATTTTTAGTATATGTTGTTATAGCTGCAGCAGAAATACATAATCTGTGAAAATTGTAACTGTGTAAATATCACGGTTCATGGGATACAGCCTGGTGACAGACGGACAGACAGACAGACGGACAGCCAAGCCTTACTAATAGGGTCCCGTTTTACCCTTTGGGTACGGAATACAAAAACGCAGGCTTACGCAACGAAGTCATAAAAGCTTCTAAGGAATACAACAAGAAAAACAGGAATAGTAAGCTCAATACCACAGTATTGGGTTTCTCTGATACAAAGTTGCCAATATTCATCAATGAATTGCTGACTCCTCTTGCAAGAAAGCTCTTCGCTCAAGCTCGTCCATTAGCCAGGAACGGAGTTGTAAAGTTCTGCTGGGTCAATAATGGCAGGATCTTCGTAAGGGTTTCAGATGGTGAACCAGCAATCCAAATCAAGTCCTCTGCACAAATTGAAGCGCTCCAAGCTGACAGACTTATATCCTGACTGGTTTTGCACTTGGAATTGCACCTTAAAATGTTGGTATTCGTGTTTTATATATTTAAGCAAATTGTTTCCTTAGTTTATGCGTGTCTTAGTCTATTAACCACCGATTCCTTAGTACAAGTTATTCTTCAAAATTATAATCTATCACTCACAACTCAAAATACGCCTCTCACACAAAACACACCTGCTATAAAGCAAGTCAAATCTTACACACAAAACTCACCTTCTATAAAGCAAGTTATATGCGGCACTAGGTTGAAATGCTTGGTTCATTGGTTCATTGAGTCTCCCGGGACTGTTTCGGTATATATTGATACTCTCATTGAAGCCCTGTTGTGGGCCTTTCGTTATAATAACAAATTATGATGACTAACATAAGAGATATTTTTGCTGACATTGATAGTACAAGGAGTATCAATGTCAGTGATCCATTAATGATAGATGTACCGGAACGGTGTCGGGGACACGTGGGAGCCAGCGGACCTAATTTCAATGTGGTGATCCAGAATATTCGTAGCATAAACCAAAATTTTGATAGTTTCAGAATACTCTTGAATAGATTAAATCTTAATGAAGATCTCATTGTTCTCACCGAATGCTTTCTTCCTAGTGTAGCTAACCTACCAGAATTAGACAATTACCACTCCTTTCGTACTGCTAAGTCACTAAATAAGAATGATGGAGTGGTTGTTTACGTAAAGGAAGGTTTTGATGTAAAGGTTTATGAGCCATCTTACTTAGAGGAAGTAACTTGTCTTGTCGTAACATATAAAAAAGAGTATGCATTTGTATGCATGTACAGATCGCCGTCTCACAGCAACATTGAAAAGTTTATGAACTCTGTTGACCAGGTAATTCATGAAATAAGAAAATTTCAACGAATTATCCTTGTTGGTGATATAAACATCGATATTAAGATTGATAATGATGACAACAGATCATCAGACTACTTAAATCTACTCGCTTCTCATGGGCTTTTTTCAACACATTTATTAATTACTCATGATAAAAAATGTCTAGACCACTGCTTTGTAAAGCCAAAGTCACCATCTAAAACAATAGTTTGTAACTCCACAGTAACCGATCACTCATCTATAATTCTTTCCCTTAGTAAGGGACCAAGACGTGAGAAATCAATTCCTAAATTGTGGAAAAAGGTTAACCACAATGCCGTCATCGAAGAGCTTAGTAAAATTAGCTGGGTGGAATTACTCAAAGATAAAAGTTCCAATGAATCAACTAACCTATTCCTAACTATGGTTAAAAATGCTATGAACAATCACACTATTATCAAACCCATTTCTCGAAGAAAGATAACTATGAAACCTTGGGTCACACCTGGTCTACTACGTTGTATTAAAAACCGAGACAGACTGCATAAAAAACTTAACAAAGATGCCAAAAATGTAATTATAAGGATAACTTACCTACGTTATAGAAATACCTGCAACAAGACTCTAAAATCACTTAAAAATAAATATTTTAGATCGCAAATGCAAAAGTATAAACTTGATATTCGGAAACAATGGGAATGTATTAAGGATCTATGCTACATGAACAAAACTAAAACAGTTAGTCACGAACTTTTGAACCTAAAAGTATCTGCAGAAGAGTCGATCAATAATGTCAATCACTATTTTTCAAATATTGGATCACAGTTAGCTAGAAACATACTTGAAAGAAACAACGAGAGTTTTGAAATGATGCCCTCAGTTGGTGTAGTAAACACTTCTACCAGCCTAAACTCTTTTGTACTTTTGGCAACAGATGAAAATGAAGTCAAGGAAATCATACGCAGTTTAAAAGATAGTAAAAGTACGGGGTGGGATGGCATCCCTGCAATTATATTTAAGCTTGGCATGGATGTATTGGCTGCCCCCATAACTACTATCTGCAACAGATGCTTTGAAGAAGGCTCGTTTCCTAACGCTCTAAAAAGATCCGTACTTGTTCCAATTCATAAAGCGGGGGATAGAGATGTGATATCCAATTATCGACCGATTTCGCTGTTACCATCTTTGTCAAAGGTCTTGGAAAAGCTAATTAACAAAAGAATCAAAGCCTACTTGCAGAAATATAAAATCCTATCCAAACATCAGTTTGGGTTCCGAAACAATATTTCAACGTCTAATGCAGTTCTCGAATTGACTTCCAATATTGTTAAAAATTTAGACGCAAATAAAAAGTGTTTAGCTATTTTTCTTGATCTGGCAAAAGCTTTTGACACCGTTTCTATCCCTCTGCTGTTGAATAAATTGAACAAGATAGGCGTACGGGGCTTACAACATAAGCTCTTTACTGAATACCTAAATAATAGGACACAATCAGTACATATAGGGGATTACATCAGTAAGGAAGAAAATATTGAATTTGGTGTTCCTCAGGGCAGTATCCTGGGACCAACACTATTTCTACTTTACATTAACGATTTATGCAATCTTCAACTAAAAAACGCGCATATTGTTACCTTCGCCGATGATACAGTATTGTTGTTTTCTGGTGATAGCTGGCCTGAAACTAACTTTTATGCTAACGATGGCTTTGATATGGTCTCCAGTTGGCTGGATCGGAATCTTCTTACCTTGAACGTATCCAAAACTAAATATCTAACTTTCAGTATAAGAACTGACGGCCAACCGCCGCCGTTTACAATACAAATAATTTCACACCATTGTAAACAAGCTCAAAACTGTTCTTGTTTAGAGGTGCTACCAGCTACTGAAATAAAGTACTTGGGGGTTCTTCTAGACAATCAACTTAGGTGGAAACCGCATATAAAATCTCTCTCGGGTCGTATAAGGAAACTCATATACGTGTTTAAAACTCTGAGGCATGTATGTGACCCAAGCCAACTGGTGTCAGTTTATTACGCTCTTGGCCAATCAATCATTACGTATTGCATCAGTTCTTGGGGAGGTTGTCCTAAATCGACCCTTATCACGCTAGAAAGAGCTCAACGAGCAGTTTTAAAAGTTTTGAGTTTTAAGCCATATCGTTATCCAACCATCGAACTGTACAAAGAAACATCCGTCTTAACAGTAAGACAGTGTTTCATAAAGACTATGTTACTAGAGCAGCATAAAATACCAATGCCTAAAAATCAGCATGTACGTAGACAGGACTTAGTATATATTAAACCTCTGTGCAAAACAACATTTGCACAAAACTTTGCGGATTTTCTTGGCCCATTTATATATAATAGAATAAGCAAACATTGTGAGCTGCGTACTAAATTAGCCTTCAATTGTAGAAAAGCGATTACAGAATACCTTAAAACAATGAGTTACGACGCCATAGAATCATTCATGAGGCCATAGAGTGACAAAGAAGAATTTGTAAACGAATGAACAAACATGTATACATTTTTACACTCTGTACTTATTTAATAGTTTTCTTATACATGAAACACTATAGATTGATTAAATTACATTCATACACGCTCATACATATCTATAGATATTGTTTCACATGTGTTGTTTCCTGCTTAAACAGGAAAACATGTGAAATATATGGGTATATTTGACGAGGTGTGTACCAACACAAGTAGGTATATAACCAATTCACACACACAGTCATACACATAAACACCCACACAACCACACACACACACAACACCCACACAAACATACACACTATTAAGTTTAACATAAGAACAGGGAATCGGATATATATATGTATATATATTTATTTTGTAAAGTACCAACTTTTATGTACAAATCTGTTTTTTATATTATTTTTAATTGTTTACTTTATTGCTAGATACTTTCTTGTAAATAATTGCAGGAAGTGGTTGGTTGAGTGAAGATACCATTTTTTTTGCTCAACACGTTAATTTATCTGTTTGTTCTGCTTATACTATTTGTTAACTTTAGAAGCAAGGTTACGCATAGCCGATTGGCAGCGGGCGATGAGGAGGAATACTACCCTCCGAGATACAGTTTAAAACTAGTTCGGAGTGGTAGGGCGAATCTAAATCTGCCACCAATTACCTACTAATAGCTACCTTTGCAGTGTAGACTAAACATAATGTTATTTTCAAATATTTCTGCCTAGAAACCTGCCTATAAATAGATAAATGCATTAGAATAGTGATTTGATTTGTTGCCTTCCTACTTTTATCTATTTTAACTAGGCACTGTGTTTAGTTAGTAAGTTTGTTAAGTTAGTAATTAGTGGTATGTATAAGTTTTTTCTATAGAAATAAATAATATATAAAAACCCTAAAAACTTATAATAATCGCAATAATACTGCTACGTATACTGTAGATAGCCTAAGTCCCAACATTGCCTGCATGCTTCGTCCGCTGCTCGAGGCCAAAAGATAAAGTACTTATTGATAAAACGGGAAGGGCGAGTGAATCGCCCGCGGGCACACTCGCGGCTACGACACAGAGTTACAGTTTTCCATTGTGGCGCAGACCAGAGCACTGTAGCCGTGGGCGTACTCAGGAAGAGGGAGGGCTGCCTCATTTCCACTGATTCCAAAAGCATAAAACTTGCACATACGTGGTCAGAGCAGACAATAGATCTGCTTGTGCAAACCTTTGCTCGTTGGTCCAAGTTGTCTAAGTTTCTGGGGCTATTTTGGTGGTATGTATGTACAAAATGAACAAGTAATTAATTTTGTAAAAATTAATAAAAAACCTCAACGCAATGAAACGGCTGAACCGATTTTGATCAAAAATAGCTAAGAACACTCCCGAAAAATACACCTTTCAAAAATAAAAGAAAAGAATTCTGTTCATCCGTTCGGGAGCTACGATGGGACAGACAGACACACACACACATACATACATACATAGACACGTCAAACTAATAACACCCCGTATTTTTGCGCCGGGGGTTAAAAAGAAATAATATAAAAAAAACTATTTATATATTTAAACGTTAATAATATTGATTTATATAGTACAAAATGTGGATTCAAATTGTTTTCAGAATAGCATATGTTGATTAGCTTGTTTAACTATATAAAATAACTGTGAATCCTAGATCAATAAAATAAATAAATAATACGCAAGGGTAATACATTTATTTACAGAAAGAATAATACAAGGTATGTACAAAATACATATGAAACAGTTGTGCTACCTGAAGACCGCTGCAAGCGATCTAAAGGTTGCTCAACTGATCCAAATCACTACCAGATGGAAGCGTCCCTAAGATGCTGGCTGCATTGCCACGCTGAATGGCAATACTAATGCGTTGAGCCAGATAAGAGCCAGCTCTCGGGTCACGCGTCGCTTCGACCAGATGCCCTGAAAGAATTTTGCAAACGCGAATAATAATAATACAAGTCAAACACTCTCGTCGATATCTACGAGAGTGGACCTATTCCAAGGAATGAGGACAATGTTATATCGCTGATGCGGGGCTGAACACGGGCTGTCAGGATAAACATGACAGCTCATAAGTTTCTCGCTACTCCTCAGATTGATTACCCTGCTTGGAGACGAGGTATCGCCGGCGGCTCCACCCGTTTGAAATCAGTTCTGAAACCAGGATAAAAGCGAGTTCGCTGAGTCAACTTGGAAGAATCGGCTTCTGTATGTATGTTTGTCCGAGTATAACTTTCTGATCTTCATGAAATTCAACGTAACATGAAATGTAACCCAACAATCCAACATTTGGCAGAGAATATTAGTACAATTTGTATGTGTAAGATTATGAGCTATATCGGTCAGGGGGTTCTCAATATATCGGGGTTAAAAAAAAAGTGACACATTCAGATGAAAAGGGATGTAATATGAACGCGCTTTGTTTTTGGACCTTTCAACAAATCTCATATCGTCAATATCCGACATTGGCATTTTTATCCGTAGCTTATATGTATCTAGTGGCAATTTTCACCAAGTAATTCTTATTTAACGGACACTTTCTGATCAAACTTAACTTACTTATAGGTAAAACTATCTAAGACATTCGTGTAATGTCTCTTAGTGGTTGGTGGAAGTGAGCATAGGACTTAGATACCCTTTTTACATTTCGAAAAGAAAACTTGATTTTCTTAAAGTAATGGTTATTTCTACACTAATATTATAAAGAGGAAAGATTTGTACCTATATTTGTATGTTTGTATGTTTGTAATGAATAGGCTCAAAAAGTACTGGGCCGATTTAAAAAGTTCTTTCACCAATAGAATGCTACATTCTTCCAATTTGACATAGGCTACATTTCATTTTGAAAAAAATTAGGGATCCTTGGTATAATTTGTACTATATAAAAATAAGTCGGGTTTTCCTTCCTGACGCTATAACTCCAGAACGCACGAACCGATTTGGCTGAAAATTGGTGGGGAGGTAGCTTAGAACCAGGAAATTGTCTTGGGGGGGTGCTACCCGTGCGAAGCCGGGGCGAGTCGCTAGTATTTTATAATCGTCTACTTATAGCCTTTTGTCCGCGGCACGCACGCGTATGTCAGGATAAAAACCAGTCCCCTCCGCTCCTGCCCCCCTTCTGTCCCCCTCCTTCTTTACTTCCTTTGACCCCCTCCCCTCAGCAACCATTCACACACCAAATATCGTCATAATCCGCTCAACATAATGCAATGTCCATGGTTTAATAGGTTGTTAAGTGTATATACAAAAACCCTTCGATGAAAAACAAAAACCCCACAGAAAAACACTATCAGGAAAATAAAAAAATAAAAACTCGTTCATTCCTCTTTGAAATATTAAAAACTGGCCAAGTGCGAGTCGGACTCGCGCACGAAGGGTTCCGTACCATTAACTACAAAAACGGCAAAAAAAACAGGTTAAAAAAAATTGCACGCAAATAGTGTTCATCCATCCAAAAACTGACCCCGCAAAGCTACGCTTAACCTACACGTGGAAAAATCTCGTTTGCAGTATGGGAGCCCCCTTAAATATCAATTAAATTCTGTTTTGTAGTATTTGTTGTTATAGCGGCAACAGAAATACATCTTCTGTGACATTTTCAACTGTCTAACTATCACGGTTCATGAGATACAGCCTGGTGACTGTGGAACACTATTTGCGTGCCATTTTTTTTAACCTGTTTTTTTTTTGCCGTTTTTGTAGTTAGTGGCACGGAACCCTTCGTGCGCGAGTCCGACTCGCACTTGGCCGGATTTTTTGAATACCACACTAAGCGATGCTCTGCGAGGTCAGTTTTTGGATGTGTGACCGCTTTTTGCAATTTTTGATTTTTATTTTTTTACAAACATGTATTTTTTGGCGTTTTTGTAGTTAACGGTACGGAACTTTTCGTGCGCGAGTCTGACTCGCACTTGGCCGGATTTTTTTAAACCACACTCTGGCCTCACGACCAGTTTCACTCACATACTAGAAAGTCAATGTGAAAACGGAGGTTCGTCCCTAGGTAGATTTTGTAAAGTCAAACAATCAAAAAAAAAAACAGCCTTTTAGTAAATAAAGTTGTTCGATGGGTTGTTTCGTTCCCGCTCGAACGAATCGCCCCGGGCGGTTAATTACAATCGGAATAGAAGGGCCAACCTGCCCAAGGGCGTCGCCCAGGGCAGAATTTCGCTCTTTGTACCCTACGCTTTTCCACCATGAACAAAAAAGAGACTCTGAAGTGCAAATCTAGATTGGATGGTTTAGAATGCTTATTATTTCGGAACTTAATAAAAAAACAACAGTTGATGCGTTTTGTTTCACGCAGATGCAATGGCTGAAACATAACGCAACAAGATTTATTACGAATATACGTTAATTTCCAGATTTCCACAAAGAACTTCTACGCAAGAAATTAAAATAGCTTTTTCATTATCTTAATATATATTATCAATAACCAATATCTCAACTGTATGTTACGTAAATTAGTCAAAAAGTTGTATCAAACGATCTATGGGGTCGATTCCCGCCTCGGAACAAATCTTTGTGTGATCGCAGATATTTGTTCAGGGTGTTCTGGGTATTTTCTATGTATAATAAAAATATCTATCTATGTATTATATTGTATTAAGTATATCAGTTATCTAGTACCCATAACACAACCTCTGCTTAGCTTGGGGTTAGATAATGTTGTGTGAACTGTCCAGCATTATTTATTTATTTTTATTTAATGTTTTTTTCTAAATTGGAGACTTTTGATCAAGTTTCAGGCTTATAACTCGACGTATGTACTCTTTGCCCACTTTCTCAGTTTGCCTGCATAGACCCCTCTTTCTCCTCCCGTGGATGCCATAAAAGCTGACTAATTTTCTAACTTTTCAGAAACAAAAGACCTACTGTAAATTCCAAAGGCACTGAAACTCAGTGAGTTCCTACTTCCTAGTAGTAGTGGGTAGGTGGCCCTTACCCACGCGTATTCAGATAATCTGTACCCACGTTATGAGTGTGAACGGCCTGTGGGCTGGGCGGACTGCCTCAGGGTGCTCACCACAGCCGCGAGCGTAGAGGCGCCGACAATGCCCACGGCGAACTACGCAGCTTTAGTAGGTACTTGAAATATGAAGTTTGAATAGCAGCAACTATTTAGTAGTTAGAACTTTTTTATGAAAGATTTCGTCCAGGGAAGTACTACCACCATACCTATTTCCGCCGCAAAGCAGTAGTGCTCGCATTGCTGTGTTCCGGGTTGAAGGGTGTTATGGTTGCCGGTGAAATTACAGGCACATGAGACTTTTCATCTATATGTCTCAGGGTGGCGGGCGCTATGCAATGCCACATAGGGCGCGTTCTAGGTGGACGTGACCTATGAGGTAATGTATTTATAGGCAGTTACCGCTTAAGGCGCTTTAGGTTCAACGAACATTTTTGTATGAGGCGAAGAAGACGAGCGCACGCTCTGATACCGTGTTTTTATATTTAAAAAAATTATATAAAAATGTCGTTCAAATTTTTGTTTAATTTTGTTGATGAATTCACTAACTCAAATAATAACTAACATGTAACCAAATGTTTCAAAAATTAAAACGTGAGAGAAGTGAGTGAAAAATAGCATTTAAATTTTAAAAAGGAGGTATCTTTGTTTTTTTTTATCGAGTGAAGTAATTCAAATATTGTATTGAATTATTGAACAAAATGATTCAAATTCAATGATTTTGAATTTTGATTTCACTGTATAAAAAGCTCATGAATATCATATATATTTTTCTTCACAGAAAACTATGAAAATTCTTATCAAAAACTTTAAAATTCTAGAGACATTTGAGAACCTATCGCGCCTTAACATCAGGTTGACCATAAGGATGTTCCGCCATTCAAGAAGTAAAAAAAAAAACTTCATTATTAAGAGTGATGTGACCTACTCAGATGGATACTGCTTGCACATCCCCTGAATATGTAATCGGCTTTTTTGGCATCCACGGGTGGAAAAAAAGGGGTCTATGCAGGCAAACTGAGAAAGTGGGCAAAGAGTACACACGTCGAGTTGTAAGCCAGAAACTTGATCAAAAGTCTCCAGTTAAAAAAAAACATTAAAAAAAAAATGCTATACAATTCACAGAACATTATCTGTCCACAAGCTAAGCAGAGATTGTGTTATGGGTACTAGATAACTGATATACTTAATACAATATAATACATAGATAGATATTTTTTATTATACTTAGAAAATACCCAGAACACCCTGAACAAATATCTGCGATCACACAAATATTTGTTCCAAGGCGGGAATCGAACCCGCAACCTCCTGCGTCGCAGGCCAGCCTTCGCCCGCCGCCTCACAGTGGTCGTAAACATTAGTATTTACTATGCTAATTAACTATTGTAATTGGAAAAATAATTCCCGGAAACAACTTTGTTGATCTATTGA
Organism: Operophtera brumata; assembly: GCA_932527175.1. NCBI lineage: Eukaryota > Metazoa > Arthropoda > Insecta > Lepidoptera > Geometridae > Operophtera > Operophtera brumata. Next base: position 80,486,482 of record OW052239.1, on the reverse strand, counting down.
TCTTCATATTCAAATTCCCATTTCATTTTTTTTTTTTTTTTTTTATACTACTTGGATGACGGTTCAAGCAACAGGCCCACCTGATGTTAAGCGGTAACCTCTGCCTATGAACAGTGCATTACCTCATAGATCACGTCCACCTAGGACGCACCCTATGTGGCATTGCACTGCACCCGCCACCCTGAGACATAAAGATGAAAAGTCTCATCTGCCTGTAATTTCACCGGCACCCTTACCCTTCAAACCGGAACACAGCAATGCGAGCACCACTGCTTTGTGGCAAAAATAGGTATGGTGGTAGTACTTCCCCGGACGAACTCTTTCACAAAAAAGCTCTACTAACTAAAATTCCATATTGAAGGTATCAAACCCGTTTCCACTGCTTCATTGCATGTTTTTACTACGGTTTTTACATGCACCTGTTTGAAAGAGGGTTCCACAAAAGCGTAAAGACTCACATGAATAGGTGGTTAGGTGTGAAATCGTCGAGATACGCTGGAGATGCATTCAAGCGATAAAAATAATTGAAGTCGGACTTGGTCCAGCATACATGGCTGAGCAGCTGAGCCTCGGGCGGTACGAGAAACCGGATGTCGCGAATGACAAGGTTTCACTACAGATTTGTGTGGACTGGGGGCGGTTAGGTATTTCACATTATCACAACATCACAGCTATTTCTACGGAATGATTATTTTATTCTGATCCGTGACTATTTAGAGGTTACCGCTTAACATCAGGTGGGTCATCTGCTTATTCCCTCATCCAAGATGTATAAAAAAAAACTAACGGTTGTGCTCGTCATTCGATAACTAAAAATTTGACTCTTCCCGCCATTTTCTAAAAGAGACGTTGTCTACTTTTTTTTTATTTCTTTTCATAGTGTTTTCTTGAGTTATTTTGTGTTATTTTGGTGGCATTTTAACTAATGTAGCTCGTTTATAAAGCACAAGTGTAGTGAAATGAAATGGAAGAGAATTGCGTGACTTTTGAAATTGGTGGAAATTGTCTACCAAAGTTTTAGTAAAATTGGCCACCGTTTTACTAAAACATGACTCGACTATGACTTTGACGACTTGGAAGAAGTGTAACGTTGCAAAATATATTGAAAATACAATATAGTGAAAATATAGATACTTACTTGAAAATGGCAAATGCACAAGCCGTGCGGCGCCAATTATAAAGAAAAAAAAAATTGAAGACTCTGTGATCATATTTTATAACAATCGATTACAATTTTTTTTATGGCGTTTGTTGTTAGTCGTATTTCAATCGGTAACTAAATTTTTTATGAAACACGAATGTCGTAATTGTTTTATCAATCGGTAACTAAAATTGTAATAGACAATCTTTTGTTATATGCAATTCTGCAGCTAAGATATTTAACAAAACAACGGTAATATGTTGTTTTTCAATCGGTAATTAAAGTTTTTAAAAGACATCGTTCGTTTCATATAATTATATCTATCGGTAACTAAAATTTTTAAACGAATTTTTTTTTTGTTATTATGATAGTCATATAAAACATAGTCGTGTTAGTTACACTACTTATAACTCAAGAACGGGTTAACCGATTTGGCTGAAAATTGGTGGGGAGGTAGCTTAGAACCAGGAGATTGACACAGAGGGGGAGGGGTAGGAGGGGAGGTATTAGCGGGGGGTTCAGGGAGGGCTACCCGTGCGAAGCCGGGGCGAGTCGCTAGTATATTATATATATTTATTTACTTATACCATTTTTAAAAGACAAAGTATTCTTTATTTATATGTTATATATTTAAATAGGTAAAAATAACATTTTTATTAAAACATCGATCTTTATTTTTATTTTTATTGCTTTTGGTAGTACTACTACTTCATATCACCGGTTCTTTTGTGGTCACCCTGCTTTAGATCAGAGACCAGCTTGCTCATCATTGGTTGTGGTCACCATTCATGATGCTGAGTGTATGTATTACAAAATGCGATAAAATTAAGGCCACCTTGTCATCCTCTCCATGAGAGGACATCGGCCGCGGATTGCTATAAGGTAATAAGTGCAATAATATTATTTTAATCATTAGGAGGAGTGTTCCGCTAGGGCGCTTATGTCCTTTTTCACGCAGACGTAGATAGCTTCTATGTTGGCTATTATCTCAAACTTGATAAAATCTATATACATAAAACAAAGTCGTGTTAGTTACACCACTTATAACTCTAGAACGGGTGAACCGATTTGGCTGAAAATTGGTTGGGAGGTAGCTTAGAACCAGGAGATTGACATAGGGGGGAGGGGTAGGAGGGGGGGGGGGGGGGGGGTCACCGGGGGCTACCCGTGCGAAGCCGGGGCGAGTCGCTAGTATTGTATAAATTATCAGTATACTAATATCTATAGACCCCTTAACTCCTGCGCTCTTAAACACACGTCATTACCTTACAGTTTAGTACATTTTAGTAGTAGTATAGCTTTTTTATGAAAGAGCTCGTTTGCGGAAGTTTCCTCAGTACTACCACCATCTTATTTCGGCCGCAAAACAGTAGTGCTCGCATTGCTGTATTCCGGTTTGAAGGGTATGGTTGCCGGTGAAATTACAGGGACATGAGAATGCACTGTTCATAAAAAATAAATAAATAATGCTGGACAGTTCACACAACATTATATAGCCCAAAGCTAAGCAGATAAGGCCAGAAGCTAAGCAGCTCTGTTCATAGGCAGAGGGTACCGCTTATCATCAGGTGGGCGGCCATCAGCTTGCACCGCCATACTAAGTAGTAAAAAAAAAAACGAAAAGATTCTCAGATATTTTTGTAGTACCTATTATTTGATGGGTCTCAGGGGATGCCGTGAGAGCCGTGGCAGTAGGTTGCTCTCGGGTCGGTTCCACGCCGAAGGCTGTACCTCACCTCACGTCTTTAGCGCACTTTTACATTTTGTAAGCATCTTCTACGGTAAATGCATATTATATGTACCTAGGTACTTGATTGCTGGATCGATGAAATAATTTGCATTTAAAACTTCGGTTTCCATGCCTTTATTACATACTAGCTGACCCGCTCGCGACTTCGTCGACGCGTCGACTTTCATACAAACTTTAACACCCCTTTTCAACCATTGAGGGTGCGAATTTTCAAAAATCGTTTCTTAGTGCGCGCCTGCTCCCCTTTAAGAATGCTTGTGCCAAATTTCAGACCTCTCGGCCCAGTAGTTTCCAAGATTTCGTGATGAGTGGTCAGTGAGTGAGTGAGTGTATGGACTTCTCTTTTATATATATAGACTAGCTGACCCGCTCGCGACTTCGTCGACGCGTAGACTTTCATACAAACTTTAACACCCTTTTTCAACACCTTAGGGTGCGAATTTTCAAAAATCGTTTCTTAGTCCGCGCCTACACCCCTTAATAAATGCTTGTGCTAAATTTCAGACCTCTCGGCCCAGTAGTTTCCGAGATTTCGTGATAAGTGGTCAGTGAGTGAGTGAGTGTATGGACTTCTCTTTTATATATATAGACTAGCTGACCCGCTCGCGACTTCGTCGACGCGTAGTCTTTCATACAAACTTTAACACCCTTTATCAACCCATTAGGGTGCGAATTTTCAAAAATCGTTTCTTAGTGCGTGCCTGCACCCCTTTAAGAATGCTTGTGCCAAATTTCAGACCTCTCGGCCCAGTAGTTTCTGAGATTTCGTGATAAGTGGTCAGTGAGTGAGTGAGTGTATGGAATTCTCTTTTATATATATAGACTAGCTGACCCGCTCGCGACTTCGTCAACGCGTCGACTTTCATACAAACTTTAACACCCTTTATCAACCCATTAGGGTGCGAATTTTCAAAAATCGTTTCTAAGTGCGCGCCTGCACCCCTTTAAGAATGCTTGTGCCAAATTTCAGACCTCTCGGCCCAGTAGTTTCCGAGATTTCGTAATGAGTGGTCAGTGAGTGAGTGAGTGTATGGACTTCTCTTTTATATAAATAGATAAGACTTGGAAGAAATTCAGAGCGTTATCTTAGTACCTTTTTCAATTCCACTAATACCATAAATGTCGATGTAACGATATGTGTATGTTTGTATGGGTGTGTGTATGTTTGTTACTCAATCACAACAAAACGGTAAAAATCAATTTCGATGTAATTTGGTACCTATATACACAAATAGATTATAAATAAATAAATAAAATCCATTTATTTCAGGCACAAAAAACCCATATCACACAGAAGATACAAAATTTACAAATAAAATACAATTATAATTATAACCTGATTAGATTATGACCTGGATTGGGCTATAGACTACTTTTATCCCGGTAAAACGTGAGCGAAGACACAGGCGGTAACTAGTACAACATATTTGTTAGGTATTTACGTTAGTGTAAAAAAAGAAGGGCCAAGTTTAAACTCTAACTTCCCCTACATTTCGTTGTCTAACAACAGCACAGTATAGGAACATGGATTTTCATCATAACTAGCAAACCCGGCGAACTCCGTTTCGCCACCAGATGGCTTCGTTTTATGTAACATTTCGTTTGGTGATTATATTTAACACAATACCGGTTTGTCACATGAAATTAACTGAGCAGAGAACAACGAGTAGCTGTCAAACAATGTATCACGCACCGGCGCCATCTACTTAGAATATTGGTTTGTAGTACATGCTATGTATCAGAGATGGCGCTGTATGTGAAAAAAGATTTTCCCGCTTTTATGTTGAAATTTTTCCTGAATTTTTTTTGCTATAAACCTCACGGAGCCCGAGACCTTTCCAACGAATGCAAAACCGTGGAAATCGGTTCGTGCGTTCTGGAGTTATAGCGTCAGGAAGGAAAACCCGACTTATTTTTATATAGTAGATTAGTGCAGCACGTCCACCTAGGACGCGCCCTGCGCGGCATTGCACTGCGCCCACTGATCTGAGGCTTAACAATGAGTCTCATGTGTCTGTAATTTCACCATACTGGAACACAGCAATGCACACAAATCAAGTAAAAACATCAAAAAAGCAAGCAATGCAAATGCTACTACAGGAAAAAGTGTGTAAATGTATTAGTAGTAGTAGAGCTTTTTTGTGAAAGAGTTCGTCCGGCGAAGTACTACCACCATACCTATATCTGCTGCAAAGCAGTAGTGCTCGCATTGCTGTGTTCCGGTTTGAAGGGTAAGGGTGCCGGTGAAATTACAGGCACATGAGACTTTTCATCTTTATGTCTCAGGGTGGCGGGCGCAGTGCAATGCCACATAGGGTGCGTCCTAGGTGGAGGTGACCTATGAGGTAATGCACTGTTCATAGGCAGAGGTTACCGCTTAACATCAGGTTGGCCTCTTGCTTGTTCCGTCATCCAAGTAGGATAAAAAAAAAAAAAACCTAATATGGTTTCAGGTCATCAAAGCCGTGGAGATGTTTCCTAGCAGTCCGAAGCCGGAACTAGCTGTGAAGCTGCCCGTGAAGATAGAGCCTTCGATCATAGGGTTCCCGAGGGTAGCTCCCACCACCAACTACAATGCGCCCGTGCACATCGACGTGGGAGGAACCATCTACACTTCGTCACTCGAGACATTGACCTCGTAAGTAGTCATCAGACCTCCATCAGATATTGTATCAACCTCATTACGGAACGCAATGTTGCTACACTATGTTCACAGTTTTTTTTTATATGTATCCGCAATCAGTTGCTGGACTACAGGCGGATGAGTGGATAGTTTCTTGGCGTTTGGGATCCGGACTTATCAGTCCTTCTCCCCTCATTATAGTATGTTTTCCAGAATATGGCTTCTCTTGTCGCTTGGGTTTGCAACTAACGCTCTTGCCAGCGGATTAGGTGTGTTTTTAGGCGGTCCAAATAACTGTTTCCTTCGAGTTTAATTTCCTGGTTCACTGTGGGGACTACAAAAAACAGTGAATACAGTGACCCGTGATTTTTATCATCACCATACTGAGTAGCCCATTGCTGGACATAGGCCACCCTCAAAAAGTGCCATATCCGATCTTGTTGAGCCACCTTTAGTAGTAGAGCTTTTACGTGAAAGAGTTCGTCCGAGGAAGTACTACATATTTCTGCCGCAAAGCAGAACTGTGTTTTGGTTTGAAGGGTATGGGTACCAGTGAAATTAAATTAGCATAACATCCAACAGTCACATACATAGTCCTAATACCACACTAGGATCCCCTGTGTCGTGGGTATCAGGAACTACGGTACCATGGTACTACAACACCCAGACTCGGGACAAATATTTGCAGATCATACAAACATTTAAAACATTCAGCCGCACTGCTGGCAATTTATAAACCGTAGTACCTATAGGTAAACATGGTTATTTTATCTGAGCGGGGCGAGTTATTCTCGGGTGAGCCCCGGGGCGCTTGCCACGGGGCCTGCGGAGTCGCGCCGCAGCTTTGCGCCCTCCCCCCACTCCCCCCTTCACCACACCGTTAGCTCTTTTAATCATCTCTCTGCAGAGCACGAAATAAATGTATTGCCAATCATGTTTCCACTACAGGAGGGTACTTATGTTGCAAAAATATTATGTTTGTACAGTTCCTTACTATGGTTACTCTACGTAAAGTAGGTTACGTAGGTTAGTAGTAGTAGAGCTTTTTTGTGAAAAAGTTCGTCCGGGGAAGTACTACCACCATACCTATTTCTGCCGCAAAGCAGTAGTGCTCGCATTGCTGTGTTCCGGTTTGAAGGGTAAGGGTGCCGGTGAAATTACAGGCACATGAGACTTTTCATCTATGTCTCAGGGTGGCGGGCGCAGTGCAATCCCACATAGGGTGCGTCCTAGGTGGACGTGACCTATGAGGTAATGCACTGTTCATAGGCAGAGGTTACCGCTTAACATCAGGTGGGCCTCTTGCTTGTTCCGTCATCCAAGTAATATAAAAACAAAATAAAAAAAAAACATTTATAAGGTATACTTGAAAGATGTTGAATATATTTGCAAGGAATGTAGTACATTACTGCCGCGGCCTCCAAATGATGGACGATGATGAGCAGCCTCACAGCAATGCGTCCTCTGTACCGGAGTGAGCAGTGGATACAACATGACAGGGTTGCAGATTTTCATAGTAATATTGCGACTACATATAGGCTTCGACCAAAGTAAAATAAATGGACTGGCCTTACCCATACAAAATGTCCGTGAAAAATAAGACAATTCGGATTTAGGGTACGGTCAACAAATAAACTATCTATCTATCTATCTATCTATCCAGCCACTGCTGAGTAAAGGCCTCTTCTCTATAGCGCCACTCCTGGCGGTCTTGTAAATAAACTAGGTGAAATTAAATTATTGAACTTCTTAAAAACTGTATTTTTTTAATACTTAATACTTTAACAGATGCAATGTGTTTTCTAAAGTTATTTCAGTAGGTTTATAGTACAAAAAATCGCCGAAAAAAATGCAATTATTGAATGAAACTTTTACAAAAATACATGGTTCCCTTCTGTTTTATGTAGTTACGTATCTATTTTTCAGCTCTCAAACATACACAATAAAAATCAATAGAAAAGCAAGTCCACCTAAGGTCTTCAGCTCAATCAATTTGTGAAAAATATATTTTTCATCACTCAATAAACTAAGAAAATATCATGAAAATCGTACGGAAACATAAATGTATAAAAATTCCAGTATTTAAGAAACTGCAGAGTGCAGTTTTAAGAATTTTGCACAATGAGTTTTTTTATACTACTTGGAATGACAGATCAAGAAGATGGCCCACCTGATGTTAAGTGGTACCCTCTGCCTATGAACAGTGCATTACCTCAGGTCACGTCCACCTAGGACGCGCCCTATGTGGCATTCCACTGCGCCCGCCACCCTGAAACATAAAGATGAAAAGTCCCATGTGGCCGTAATTTCATCGGCACCCTTACCCTTCAAACTGGAACACAGCAATGCGAGCACTACTGCTCTGCGGCAGAAACAGGTATGGTGGTAGTACTTCCCCGGACGAACTCTTTCACAAAAAAGCTCTACTACTACTAACCGTTTTTTGGCGTATAGAATTCATTGTGTAGAAAATGATCAGAGCAAATACGGGAAAATGTATTCCACTTCCAAAAGTCGTCTGTTCTTGCTCGTCTTATGACTTCTATCCATTTTTGTTTACCTTAGTTTTTTTTTGGAAAGCTATAAGGTTAATTAACATGCCATTACATATTATATGCAATTACCTAAAGCGACGTGCTTAGCAATGTTTTGACGTAAATAATGCAAATTACAATTCTAAATCAATACGATACCCCTTAGGCATCAGATTTTTTTGCAGTCTGTACCGGACCATCCGTCATGCGTGAAGTCTTGTCAAATATTTCGTCGCTGTAGTTGGAAAACTAAATAAGTAATAACAACAACAAAACCAACATCGCGAGAAAAACGCGATTTACTGTTTTATTGCGTCAAAAATGGCAATAACTTTTTTATCGTAACTAATTTTTCAGTCCGTGTTTTGACATGTTATAGATTGGTACTGTATCTATTTTCGAATTTAATGATAATACATTTTAGTTCTTTTGATTAAGAGAAAAAAATAAAAAAACGACTATGTATTTTTCCCACGCCAAAGTTTTGAATAATTGAAATGATCTATTATTTACTTATTTGAATATGACAATCCTATCCATGGGTATAGATTTATATAATATTAAAATACATTTTAAAATAAAACCAACTTATAATCATTTCTTTTTATCAAGACTGAATATTAGAAAACTACAGAAACACCAACATTATTTTAGCAGACTTATAAATTCAAAGTAAGTGACATAACAAACTTATCATACGACTAATGCTTATAAAATCAACAAAATGAAAAAATATTGTGGAACACAATAATTCTAAGTATCAAAAAGAAAAAGGTATGTCGACTAAAATTAAAACTATCTACGAGTATAAACTTGTGTCTGTTAACTTTCATTCAGAGTGGGGAACATTGAGATAATGTCCTGGGGCGTAGTCCTCCTTGTCGCTCGTCCTCTAGAGCAAGACGTGTCCATCGACATGTATGGGCCATCATAACCATGCAATAAAGTCGATTTCGCAAAATGTGTTACTTATGTAGTTTTCCTACTACACGACGATTTATAAGTTTTTTATCAATTGATGAAAATTATATTACAAAACCTTTACTTACGAATTAAATGCGATGCCTGAAGCTTTATTTGTATTTCTTGTGTTGTTTGCACTTGCAGAAAAGCACAGGAAGGCATTGTATTACCAAGGTATCTAATTTTGGTATTTTTCAGCATAGCTGTCACTCGTTGCCGTGACAAAGACTGACTGAAGCGAAGTATACTAGCTAGGTCTGTTTAGAAGCTTCAAAACTATCGTTCCCTAAGGCCCGTCCATTCATTTTATTTACATTTACGTCGATGCATATAGGTACCTTAGAGCGATGCGACCTCCACTAGGTACGGATTTTCCTACGCCGTTGATTTATGTCGAAGAAGGTCCTACAAATATTGTTTGAATATCCAAGCATGTTTTAGAAAAGATTACCGTATGAAGCGGCGACGCAGTGTACCTAGGTAGGCCCGGGGTCTCGATGGGCGGACGGCATTTTAAAGGTTGCCAAGGAATTTGGTGGATAGAGACGGCTCCGTTCATTGTAACGTCCTATGTGGGATTGCTATGTCCAGCAGTGGACGTTCCCTTGCCATACCAGGGACAGCCAGAGTCAAAGGCAAAATGGCACATACGTATTGCTAATGATTCTACTTAAGCGCCTAATTTGTCCAAGGGAACCGCAACCGGGAGTATAAATTGGATATAAAATAATTGAAGTCTATGTATAGTTTTAGATACAATCTTGAGACAACCGGGTGGGCAACCCGGTACGGAGGCCTGCGTTGCTCGATGGGCAACCGCTGACCCAGGTCAAAAACAAATGTACCAGGGCCCCTTCATGGAAGTAATTAGTACAGTTCTAAATGTTGTTTTTTGTACAATTTTTCTAGATAACTTTTTATATTTTTATAAGTTGGGAAGCAATAGTTGTATTTCTAAATAATTAGATAAATTACCTCATTGTATTTGCGTGAAACAAAACGCAACAAGTTTCGTTACTTGCCCACAACTTCTACGCAAGAAATTAAATTAGCTTTTTCGTTATCTTAATATAAGTATACGACCTCGGGGTCGGCCGAGAAAGCGTTGGCGGGACGATTTTGTAAATTTTGAGGAGGAGTGGTGGGAGACTGCCAAAGACAGAGACAAGTGGAGAAATTTGGGGGAGACCTTTGCCCAGCAGTGGGACAATATAGGTTAGGAAAAAAAAAAAAAAGTATCTCAACGTTACGTTACGTTAGTCAAAAAAGTTGGGTCAAACAATGTATGGTTAGTTGCCCATGTTCATTGCGATTTAGAAACCAAATAATTTTATAAGAAACTGTCAAACCACGAGTATTGATCATGCACCTACAAAATTGTATGGAGTTTGATGACATAATATCTAAAATAGGAGGTAACTCCGTTTGAATGTAGGGGTCTCAAGCGCCCTAGCTGGCCCTAGCGTACACGCCTCTTACGCCTAATTTTGTATTATTTTATTCTTCTTGGAATGTCTGTTCAAGCAGATGGCCCACCTGATGTTAAGTGGTACCCTCTGCCTATGAAAAGTGCATTACCTCACAGGTCACGGCCATGTAGGAGACACCCTATGTGGCATTGCACTGCGCCCGCCATCCTGAGACGTAAAGATGAAAAGTCTCATGTGCCTGTAATTTCACCGGCACCCTTACCCTTCAAACCGGAACACAGCAATGCGAGCACTACTGCTTTGCGGCAGAAATACGTATGGTGGTAGTACTTCCCCGGACAAACTCTTTCACAAAAAAGCTCTACTACTACTAAAAACACACAACACATAGTTTGATGACATAATATCTAAAATAGGAGTTAACATGATACATGTTTTATAATAATATATTTATTTACAGAGAAATAATAATACAAGGTATGTACAAAATACATATGCACAGTTGTACTACCTGAAGACCGCTGCTAGCGATCTAAAGGTAGCTCAACTGATCCAAATCACTACCAGACGGAAGCGTCCCTAAGATGCTGACTGCATTGCAACGCTGAATGGCAATGCTAATGCGTTGAGCCAGATAAGAGCCAGCTCTCGGGTCGAGTTAACTCCGTTTGTTTGACGAGGGCTCCAGTGCCCTAGCGTACACTCCTCTATGCCTTAATTTACCAGTAGTTTAACTGTTCCAGGGACCCAGAGTCACGCCTCTGCAAGATGTTCAACGGGACGTACCCGATCGTGCTGGACTCCCTAAAGCAGCACTATTTCATCGACCGGGACGGGCCCATGTTCCGCCACATCCTCAACTTCCTGCGTAACAAGACTCTGACGCTTCCGGATGACTTCAACCACTATGAGCTACTGCTGTACGAGGCACACTACTTCGAGCTCAATCGTCAGTACTTCATGCACTTAATAACTATCATAAACTATACAGAGCGTCCCAATACTATGCGACGTTAAGGGAAAGTACCTTAAATATTGTAGATAGGATATTTTGCGGATAGGAGACATTATTTTATTATTAAAAGTAAGTAATACTGCATTCAAGATTTTCTAAAAATTACTTGCTTCGTCTGGGAATCGAACTGACTTAAATGTGAAAAAAAAACACCCCGCATTTTTATGATGCCCATCAAAAGAATGGACAAAATGCAATAATTCCTCTTGAAGAACATAGTATCTTAAAAGAAAAGAATGCCATAAAATTAATCATTATGTTAAGTCGGTTCGGTTCCCAAACGAATCATGTATTTTTTAGAAAATCTTTGAATGCAGTATTACTATTTTTTTAAAATAAAATAAAGTCTCCTTTCAGCAAAATATCCTACCTACAATATTTAAGGTACTTTCCCTTCAAGTCGCATAGTCTTGGGACGCCCTGTATAGGCAACCGAGCAGTTTTGCTCGGAAACTGAGAACAAACCCCTTATTCTTCTTCATCGTGTTGTTGGTTCCCATATATAATTAAATTGTTTTAGACCAAAATTTAGCCACGTCGACAGCATTTTCAGTGGCTTCGCACAGGTCATTTAGGGTGCAGGTGTTGGTGCACAATGGACAGGAAAGCAAGTGAGGCATTGTCTGTAGAGAGAACCCACAGTCACATTGTGCCTCGTCGGAATACCCCCATTTAACCAAGTTATACCTGCAGCGGCCTGCCTGACTCCGGAGTCGGTTCAGAGATTTCCAGGTGGACCATGGCAGTTCATATCCCGAAGGGAGCTTGTCTGCAGGTACAACGTGGTCAGCAAGGGGAGGGTGTCTTTCCAACCAAAGTTTTATTATTAACAAACCCCTAAATATATAAAACCCAATAGCCCCTAAAAACCCCTCCAAATTCCTAAAACCTCTTAAGATCTGTATAACCACACAAGTGTGGGTGGGAGATGGGAGATGGCATTGCGAGCAGTAGACAGAGTTGATTTTTAGGGTTCCGTAGCCAAATGAAAAAAAAAACGGAACCCTTATGGATTCGTCATGTCTGTCTGTCTGTCTGTCTGTCTGTCTGTCTGTCTGTCTGTCCGTCCGTATGTCACAGCCACTTTTTTCCGAAACTATAAGAGCTATGCTGTTGAAACTTGGTAAGTAGATGTATTCTGTGAACCGCATTAAGATTTTCACACAAAAATAGAAAAAAACAGTAATTTTTTGGGTTCCCCATTCTTAGAACTGAAACTGAACATTTTTTTTATATCAAACCCATACATGTGGGTTTTCTATGGATAGGAATTCAAAAATGATATTGAGGTTTCTAATCTCATTTTTTTCTAAACTGAATAGTTTGCGCGAGAGACACTTCCAAAGTGGTAAAATTTATGTCCCCGCCCCGTAACTTCTAAAATAAGAGAATGATAAAACTATTTAAAAAGTATGATGTACATTATCATGTAAATTTCCACCGAAAATTGGTTTGAACGAGATCTAGTAAGTTTTTTTTTTAATACGTCATAAATCGTAAACCTTCCAAGAACTTTAATATTATGTTACTTGCTGCTACGGAACCTTTCATGGGCGAGTCCGACTCGCACTTGACCGCTTTATTTATGCAAGACTTCGTTGATGACGAATCTTTTTACATTCTCCATCCATCTCTTTCTTGTCAATGTTATCGAAAAATTTGTGGTGTGTTTCAGAGATGGTGTTTGCCATAACTCAACTGCGCAATGAGCGTGAGAGCAGTGGACGCTGGATCAAGCAGGATTCTGATCGCATCACTAAGGAAGCAGAGCATCTGATGCAGGAGAGGGACCGCCTCAGGAATCACTGGATGTAGAGAAGTGAGAAAACCAGCTCGTTTTTATTCCATATAGAGCCGTAACATACGACCTCTGTGGCGCGGCTGGCGATGGTTCGCCTGCGACGCAGGAGGTTGCGGGTTCGATTCCCGCCTCGGAACAAATATTTGAGCGTTCTGCAGATATTTGTTCAGGGTGTTCTGGGTGTTTTCTATGTATAATAAAAAATATCTATCTATGTATTGTATTATATTAAGTATATCAGTTATCTAGTACCCATAACACAAGCTCTGGCTTAGCTTGGGGCTAGATAATGTTGTGTGAACTTGTCCAGCATTATTTATTTATTTATTTATTTACATAACATAACCTTTGATTATTTATACAGGGCGTCCCAAGACTATGCGACATGAAGATAAATTACCTTAAATATTGTAGATAGCATATTTTGATGAAAGGAAACTTTATTTTATTTTTAAAAGTTAAAAATACAGCATTCAAAAAAATGTGTAAAAATAACTTGTTTTTTCCGGGAATAGAACCGACATAAATGTGAAAAACCAAATTTTTATGATGCCAATCGAAAGAATGGACAACAAATAATAATTCCTATCGAGTAACATGGTATCTTAAAACAAAGGAATAACGTAAAATTAATCATTTTAATTTTAATTTTTCATTATAGTACATGTACTACATGTTTTGATGCTTTTAAAAATAAACTAACGAAGCTTTTAGGAAAAAAAGGTTTATTACTCGATTAATGAATTTCTAATTGACAAATTTTAATGTTAAACAATCTTATTTATTTCCACAAATTTCAATGTCATTTATGTTTCATATTATGTGTTTGTACTTTTTATTATTATTGTTTGACATTTGTTAATTAGTTTTGTGTTTTACTTGTATAAAATGTTGTAGGCCAGACATGGCAGACTAGAGATGCACATTAAGACCTTAACACCAACAAATGTTACCACCTAGATCTAACAGCAATAAATCATTTATCATTTATCATTTGTATTTATTCTGTGATTATAGTCGGTTTAATTCCCAGACGAAGCAAGTAATTTTTAAAGAATCTTTGATTGCAGTATTACTAAATTTAAAAAATAAAATAAAGATTATTTTCAGCAAAATATCCTATCTACAATATTTAAGGTACTTTCCCTTCATGTCGCATAGTCTTGGGGCGCCCTGTATAGTATGACATAGTCTGACCTTGATTTTGAGTACTGGCGACTATTTGGAAGATGTGACGGTTGAGAAAGTGTTCGTAAAAAGTAAACTATGTTTTATTTCAAAGAACATAACAACAGTCACACATGAACTTTGATTGTATACAGACAGACTATTTGAGTACATAGTCCTGATCCCACACTAGGATCCCCCGTGTCGTGTGTATCAGGAATACGAGTACCATGCTACCACAACACCCTGACTTTTATAGGCCTTTGTTTGACCACGATCTCACCTGTTGGTAAGTGACGATGTGGCCGAATATGAAGCACAAAGGTCTAGAAGGCACCTATTCACTCTAGCCTTGAAGAGACCCAGATTATAGTTTTCAGGAAAGACAGACGACGGTAGGGTATTATTAATATTTGCAGATCATACTTACATTTATCCCGTAGCGGGAGTGAACCCGTAACATCTCGCATCTCACCCGGCAACTCGCCCACCGCGCCACAGAGGTCGTCAAACTTGGACAAAGGTGGTCAAAGTGTTCGGTGGTCGTGTGTAGATAAGTTGTAGGTACCTATGTAATTCCTCTACCTATGTATGTAACGACCTCTGTGGCGCGGCCGGCGAAGGTTGGCCTGCAACGCAGGAGGTTGCGGGTTCGATTCCCGCCTCGGAACAAATATTTGTGCGATCGCAGATATTTGTTCAGGATGTTCTGGGTATTTTTCTATGTATAATAAAAAATATCTATCTATGTAAGTATATCAGTTATCTAGTACCCATAACACAAGCTCTGCTTAGCTTGGGGCTAGATAATGTTGTGTGAACTGTCCAGCATTATTTATTTATTTATTTATTTTTATACGTGCAATGACGATCCCCTTATCAATCCCTATGTGCTGTTCGCTGTGGTCGAAGGCTGTTCGACGGTTTTATTAATTTGTTTTTTTTTATTCAGATCTCTCTACGTGTGGTTTGGGGACCAAAAGGCGGCTAACTGTGCAATTTCCCCTACACAACCTACTTTTTTAAAAAGAAGATAACATAAATATACGTAGAGTTAAAAAAAAACTAATTTGTTTATGACCTATTTAGTGCTCGACCAACGCCAGTGGCTCACCATCTCGATGTAGCAATATCAATACAAAACTTATAAAAACATCCCCTCCTTGCATCGGTAACCTCAATGCTGAGGGTGTCCTTGTCCGTGACCTTTATGTAGGACCTTGGACTTGCTGATCTGCCTCCACCGGCTTCTATCCTCAGCGGAGTGGATGGCGTCGCTCACGCTGGGATCAAACGCAGAGCGAATTTGATCGCTCCAGCGCATCGGGCTCCGTCGCCGCGGCCTCTTCCCTTCCAATTTACCAGTGACCACCAGCTTTAAAATATTGCCACCATCCTTCCTGGCAAAGTGGCCAAAAAACTCGAGGACCCTGCGGAGACATTTGGAGGAAAGTCTGGTCTTAATGTTGAGTTCGTGGAGGATTGAAGCGTTGGTGCGATGAGACGTCCATGGGATTCGGAGCATTTTCCGCCAGCACTACATTTAAAATGCATCGATACGCAATCGGTCCGCCTTCTTCAACACCCAAGTCTCCGCACCGTACTGAAAGATGAAAAACATACGAACAACTAAACAGTGAAGCGCTGATGAATCACCACGTCGCGCTGTCGAGGCCCATCGATCGGTCGAGTTGTCGGTCGACTGACGCGCTATTGCTAAGCCATGTATTCACTACCCCTAGGCGCGTACTTTCACACGTACGACAACCAAACCACAACCACAACACGTGGGCGGACGTTGATTTGTATTAAAATTAATAGTTTAATTCACACGGATCACAATTTGCCGTCAAACGCAACCGTGTGACGACACGGTTGCACCAACCATTGTGATGTGGTACGGATCCCTTCGTGCGCGAGTCTGACTCGCACTTGGCCGTTTTTTGTGTGATTTGTAAAAGGCATAAGCCGTGCGACGCCAATTATAAAAAAAAGTGTCCCCTGATGAAAACGGGCCATTAGCGCTGAAGGTACGCGCTCACCGTTGGTCGAGCACTAAGGAGTGCCGTAGCATTCGACAAAAATAAAAAAATTAAACTGGTCGAAGGCTCAGATTAAGTAGTCTAGGTCGAAGGCCGCAGCGTAGATTTGAACATTAAAGTAGAGCATATGGATTTTAAAAAGCTTTGGTTATAATTATTATTAAGTCGATACCTACTAAAATTACTATTGTTAATATTGGAATTTGTTAGTTTTGATTTTCAAAGAATCGTTATTGTTTGTAATTTGTAGGGTTAAACTATGTATATTCTATTTAGGAATCTTCTCGTAAGGTCATTGTAGATGAGAAATATTTTGAGTGGTTACCTAAACTTATTTTGAAACCAAATAATATGTTGTGGAGCAAACCGACCATGTTTATTGGAACGTGGGTTGTATTTCTTAACTAGTACCTAGGTACACCTTATTAATTTTAATTAACTATCTTACCACATAAGTTTATGAATGATTATCGTGTAGATTTAATAAAATGTTCCACCAAATTTTCACCTATTTATTTCACATGAGCCAAGAGCCTTTTCAGCCGGCGTTTCTCAACCACAACCAAGACCAAGATCGTGCCGCAATCAACGCGGCACCACCGGTCAGATACTGGCTGGGTCGGCAACACTGCATGCAGTTGAGCCGACAATCAAGATCTACCTATCCCGAATAAGCGAGAGAAAATCAGGAGATGATGTACTCCAGTTCGTGAAGGAGAGGTGCCAGGGCCGGATTCAGGGGGCGGAGATTCGACTGTCTCTTCAGCGCCTGCAGACCAACAGGGCCACTGACTTCAAGTCATATGCTCTCCAGGTCCAGGCAAAGTACAGAGATGTGCTCCTAGATTCGGAGTTCTGGCCAGCTGGCATTGTTTACCGGCGCTATAGGGAAGCGTTTTCGAAACCAAATCCCCTTGATAGTTTTAAGTATCTATATCTATATCTGTTGTGTGTTATATTGTTATCGATATCTGTTCCTGCTTCATTTACTCTAAAATATTTCTTTACGCTGACGACATGAAAATTATTTTCCCAATTAATAAACTTGATGACGCTTTTCGCCTTCAAGATGATCTTATCAGGTTTCAAAACTATTGCACACTCAATAAATTAGATCTAAATGTTTCCAAGTGTTACGTGTGCTCTTTCACTCGTAAACCGACTAAATTGATTTATAATTATTCATTTTATGACTCACCTCTAACAAGAGTTAATATTATTAAAGATTTAGGTGTACTTTTAGACAGTAAGTTGTTGTTTGACGAACATGTTAACAATATAGTCAAGAAGGCATCTCGTGCACTTGGTTTTGTCTTAAGAATGTCATCGGAATTCGCTAGTATCAAGACATTTAAAATACTCTACTGTGCATACGTACGTAGTCATTTGGAGTACGCCTCGCAGGTATGGAATCCTTGTTATACCGTTTATTCATCGCGACTGGAATCTATTCAAAAGAGGTTTTTACGATACCTTCAATACCGAGCCAAAATTTTCCTACCCGATTACGTCACTAGGTGTCGCAAATTTCATTTTCTTCCACTCTCCAAACGTAGGGATGTAGCTGATTTGGTGTATCTTTTAAATATTGCCAATGGTAAAGTTGACTGCCCGGAGCTTCTTGAAAATTTGGGATTGCGTGCTAGCATGGCTGTGTTGAGAAAACCAAACGTTCTTTATGTTCCTCTTGTCAGGAATAATTATAGGCAAAATGCATTTTTGATCAGAGCAAGCTGCTCGTTCAACTCCTTGGCTAAAGCAAACATTGATGTTGATATTTTCAACACTACAACAAGTAAGCTTAAACGCTTGATTAATGACAGTTTCTTAGGTTAGTACTATATAAACTTAGTATTATATTATCTTTATTATTTGATTGTGTCGTCTACTGTTTCTGTTTGTCTTAACTACTTATTTATACATGTCTGCGGAAACTTTTAATTGGCCATCAGCGTACTTGTAGCAACTTATGTTAGCTGCATGTATTTATTTAACTTCCTATACTGTACCCATCTAACTGTAAGTTTTCCTAAAACTTTAAAAATAAAATAAATAAAATAAATAAAATAAATAAAATAAATAAAATAAATAAAATAAATAAAATAAATAAAATAAATAAAATAAATAAAATAAATAAAATAAATAAAATAAATAAAATAAATAAAATAAATAAAATAAATAAAATAAATAAAATAAATAAAATAAATAAAATAAATAAAATAAATAAAATAAATAAAATAAATAAAATAAATAAAATAAATAAAATAAATAAAATAAATAAAATAAATAAAATAAATAAAATAAATAAAATAAATAAAATAAATAAAATAAATAAAATAAATAAAATAAATAAAATAAATAAAATAAATAAAATAAATAAAATAAATAAAATAAATAAAATAAATAAAATAAATAAAATAAATAAAATAAATAAAATAAATAAAATAAATAAAATAAATAAAATAAATAAAATAAATAAAATAAATAAAATAAATAAAATAAATAAAATAAATAAAATAAATAAAATAAATAAAATAAATAAAATAAATAAAATAAATAAAATAAATAAAATAAATAAAATAAATAAATATATATAAAAGAGAACACACACACACTCACTCACTGACCACTCATCACGAAAGCTCGGAAACTACTGGGCCGAGATGTCTGAAATTTGGCAGAAGCATTTATTAAGGGGTGAAGGCGCGCACTAAGGAACGATTTTTGAAAATTCGCACCCTAAGGGGTTGAAAAAGGGTGTTAAAGTTTGTATGAAAATCTACGCGTCGAACGAAGTCGCGAGCGGGTCAGCTAGTATCTTTATATGTATGTTAGTTGTAAGGTTTATATTACTACGGGCCTTTGTCTAGGTACAATGTACATTTTTCACTGTTGACTGAATGAATTGAAATTGAATTGAATTGTTTCTGCCGCTACTTTATTATCTACCTACATGGAAAGTATGTTACCCGGACTTGTTAGTAAGATTCGTTGGTATAAGATTTGTCCTGGCTGTCCTTAGTTATATAACGTGTTACTACTGGAAGAAAGCGTTAGCAGAGTCAGTCGTGGGAAGCAATGGTGGCGATGCATAATGGTTGGTTTGTATAATGGGTTTTGTTCCGAGGAATTGTTTGCCATGATGCCTACAGCAACCTTTTTTCACCGCACCGCTCGCCATCGGCAGAGGATTCATCCGCACACCTTAGAGCCAGGGTGGTCCCGGACTGTGCGGTTTCAGAGGAACTTCCTCCCGCGAACACTCAGGTTGTGGAATGATTTCCCTGCTGAGGTTTTCCCGAGTGACAGTATGGGGTTCTTCAAAAGGGGTGTTTGGAAATTTTTAAAGGGTCGGCAACGCGCGTGTGATGCATCTGGTAGTGCAGGCGTTCATAGGCTACGGTAACGGCTTACCAACAGGTGGGCCGTAAGCTTGTTTGCTACCTTGGGAGTATAAAAAAAAAAAAAAAAAAAATAAGCTCACCACTTGTCCCGTCTGTTCCACGATGGTGCGACCCACGTGAAAAGAGACCTTTTGAGGCTCTGCCTACCCTTCCGGGGAAAACGGCGTTTGTCTATGCATGTTTTTTTGTTTTTTTATACTACTTGGATGACGGAACAAGCAAGAGGCCCACCTGATGTTAAGCGGTAACCTCTGCCTATGAACAGTG
Organism: Operophtera brumata; assembly: GCA_932527175.1. Taxonomy (NCBI): domain Eukaryota; kingdom Metazoa; phylum Arthropoda; class Insecta; order Lepidoptera; family Geometridae; genus Operophtera; species Operophtera brumata. The sequence continues at coordinate 80,466,345 of OW052239.1, read as the reverse complement.
CATTACCTCATAGGGCACGTCCACCTAGGACGCACCCTATGTGGCATTGCACAGCGCCCGCCACCCTGAGACATAGATGAAAATTCTCATGTGCCTGTAATTTCACCGGCACCCTTACCCTTCAAACCGGAACACAGCAATGCGAGCACTACTGCTTTGCGGCCGAAATAGGTATGGTGGTAGTACTTCCCCGGACGAACTCTTTCACAAAAAAGCTCTCAGCTCTCTCTCTCTAGTATGTATGGAAAGTATGTATGGAAGGTGTGTAGAATAAAAACAGCAGTCTTCATTATATTTTTATTGGATAGATAAACCCTCTAACTTATTACTGTCTAAATACATAATGTTGACTTTTTTGAATCGAATCCATATTCGATGAATGTAATTTTTTGTCATTCTCTGCCCATTTAAAACAAAAAAATATTATGTGTACGTAAGCAGATTCAATTCAATACCAATAAACCTATTTTTAACTTATTAACTAGGTAAGATATAGTTAAGAAATATAAATATACATAGCTACATAGCTATGCGAACAGTTATAAGAATGATTCAGTCGACAAGTTAGCGATTTATTTAGACAATATGGCGAAACGGAAAATCTGACTTAATAACTATTAACAATAAATATCGTAAGTAAAAAAAAACACTGATACACTTAAAACTGGTAAATATAAGGAGTGGAATACACTACCGTCATCTGTCTTTCCTGAAAACTATAATCTGGGTCTCTTCAAGTCAAGAGTGAATAGGTGCCTTCTAGACCTTTGTGCTTCATCTTCGGCCACATCGTCACTTACCAACAGGTGAGATCGAGGTCAAACAAAGGTCTATCAATGTTAAAAAAAAAAAAAAAAAAAAAAAAAAAAAAAAATTTAGTACCTACATAAGTACATACTCGAATGATACATGTGAAAGATTACTTTTATAAGCAATGCTTGGATCTACATTACGTTTATACCTGCGGTATAAATCGATCTTGTTGGCCTAGGACGGCAATGGTAGTATGAAAATACATATCTGTCGTGTTATTTCAAAGATAATTTCACCATAAACATCAGTTTTGTGTTGACATACTAGCTGCAAGTACCTATTCAAATAGTTACTCATTGAGAAATATGTACTCGTACGTGGCGTTCGACCATATTGCCTGATTTGCAGACTTGTGGAGGCCTAGGACCTGCGATATAAATTGACCTAGCTGGCCTATGTCGGCAATGTTAGTATGAAAATCCATATCTGTCGTGTTATTTATACCTACCTGTTATTAGTACCTATAAAATTGGCACCATAAAAATATTGAGAATAGTCAAAAATATCTGAACTACAACACGATCACCACGTTGATCTTAAGGTGAACGACAACTCTACGATAAGACTTTGTCACTTGTGACTTTTTGACTTTGTCGTTTAGGTAAAATTTTACGTCAACTGTCTTTAATTTTAAAATATTTAAAGATTACATAGTTTTTGGTTTTTATCTTTTTAACCCCCGACGCAAAAACGAAGGGGTGTTACAAGTTTGAAGTGTCTGTCTGAATGTATGTCTATGGCATCGTAGCTCCCGAACGGATGAACCGATTTTGATTTTGTTTTTTTGTTTTAAAGGTGAATTAGTCGGGAGTATTCTTAGCTATGTTTGATCAAAATCGTTTCAGCCGTTTCATTGCGTTGGTTTTTTTTTTATAAAAAACTGCAAGATAAAACAATTCCAGAAATTTAAAATTAGTCAGCCTTGCAGTAATCAAATAAAATATAAACTCTTGTCTATTTATCCGAGTAACTAGCATAAGCATAATCATAATCATAATCAAAATCATAAATCATTTATTTGACCAAATTAAAGTTACACAGATAAAGTTGAAGCCCTGTCTCCCGGAAAAGCGTAAGCTGTGGCCCAGGAAACAGTTATCTCCCAATTAAAATATCACAATTTTAACATTTGCAATTTGATGAAAATGGGTGGTAGTATGGGTGGCGGTGAGAGTGAGTGTAAAAGTTAGGGTGTATTATGTTAGTGTAGTATGCGAGTGTGTTGTGTGTGGTGTGTGGGTGTAGCGTATGTGAAAAGTGAAGTTGAATGTGTGCGCAGGCTCTCCTGCTACCACCAGTCTCGTTAAGAGTCTGGGTATCACAGGAGAACCCGCAGGGTGTGTATGTAGGTGTGTGTTTGAGGTTGTGTGGAGATGGTGTGTGCGCTAGTTAATTAAGTTCTCAGTTTGATAGTAGTCAAAGGACTCTAACCATTGAATTTAAATAGATTTTAGTTGGTAGCTGCTACACTGGTTGATACACAATTTGGAATCAATGGCAGACTTGTTTATTTAAATTTTTGTATGATATTTTATAAAAATAGCAAATTACGTGTGACTAGGTTAAATTTTAAAATAAGATAAATATGATGTAACAAATTTGACAATATTGCAATCATCATCATCATTGGCAATCATCTTCATCATCAAATAACAGCCCACACTACTGACCTCAAACGCCACTCCAAATTTTGTAATATATAATGTTTATGGCGTGAAAAAATTTCCTACCATTTTCTTTTATACAACTACTTTTAGTAGGTACTTATCAACACTAGCAAAAATATTAATTATATTTGAATACCTACCTAACTATAGCTGGCAAAGAAATAAATAATCTTATAATTAAATAAAAAAATACCTTCGCGTTTTCAGAATTCTTTCAGGGCATCTGGTCGAAGCGAAGGTGATCCGAGAGCTGGCTCTTATCTGGCTCAATGCATTAGTATTGCATTCAGCGTAGCAATGCAGCCAGCATCTTAGGGACGCTTGGTGACTTGGATCAGTTGAGCTACCTTTAGATCGCTAGCAGCGGTCTTCAGGTAGCACAACTGTTTCAGTTGTATTTTGTACAAATACAGTGTACTTCACGTAAAAAAAGAATTAGGCAACAAATCTTCACTCACTATTCGGATTAAACAAAATTGTGTGAGGTACACTGCACGCGATGAGCGCATGCCTTTTTCGTACAATGACCAGGACACAACAACAAATTCAAAAACTGTGAAGCCAGTCGCTGAGTCTACTGTTTACAAACTTGTAGAGAGTAAACTTAGCGATGGTGACATCAAGGGTGCCTCCCGTATCCTATTTTCTAGTGACACGATAGCCCAAAATTCTGATGATACTCTCAATTCTCTTGAGAGTAAACATCCGTCCCCAGGGCCAGATTCCCTCCTCCCCGATCCACCGCAAGAGAGTGATGGCGCTGTCGAGACGACCGGCCAGGATGTGCTCGCTGACGTCATGTCTTTTCAGAGTGGCTCTGCCGGCGGCCTGGATGCTGTGACTCCACAGCATCTAAAGGACCTGCTGTCTGGCGGTTCTGGCCATGCAGGTGAAGTCCTTCTGGGAGATTTGACGACCCTGATCAACCTGATGTTGTCTGGTCGAGTCAATAGCGAGATCACGGAGCTCCTGTACGGTGCGAACCTATGCGCTTTAAAAAAAAGGACGGCGGGATAAGACCCATAGCCGTGGGCACCACCTACCGCCGCCTGGCAGCTAAAGTCTGCTGTCGGAAAGAAGCCGCCTATCTAGGCGACTATTTCCGACCCATTCAGCTTGGCTTTGGTTCGCGAGGTGGCTGTGAAGCCGCAGTACATTCTTTACGTACATTTTTGGACAAAAATTTGGGGGAGGTAGTTTTAAAGGTGGATATAAAAAACGCCTTTAATTCTGTAGATAGGGGCACTCTGCTAAAAGAAATTAAAGACAAAATTCCTGAAATTTACCCATTTCTCTGGCAGTGTTACGGCTCACCTTCTAAATTAATCTATCAGAACAATATAATTTGGTCTGCTGTTGGCTGTCAGCAGGGTGACCCTCTAGGTCCGGCCATTTTTAGCCTTGCCATCCATCCGATTATTCAACGTATCCAATCCAAACTAAACGTTTGGTATTTGGATGACGGAACCTTAGGTGGCGACGTGGACACTGTTCTTGGCGATCTAAAACTCATCATTGATGAATTTCGGCAAATAGGTTTAGATCTAAATTTTTCTAAGTGCGAACTTTTTGTTTCCGACACTTGTATGGATAGAAATTCAGTCATTGAAAAATTTCAAAGTTTGGCCTCAAACATTACAGTTGTAGATGAATGTTCGCTTCGCCTCCTTGGTTCACCTATTCTTGTCGAGTCTTTTCCGGCATTTGTAGACGAGAAAATTCAAAATTTTATGAGAACTTCCGACCGATTGCTCAAAATTAACGCCCATATGGCTTTTACAATTATAAAGTTTTGCCTTTTTGTGCCAAAATTTACATATGCTTTAAGATGTTGTCAACTGTGGAAACACAGTGAGCTGGTGGAAGGCTTGGACAACATTATAAAGAACACGTTATCGTCGGTTTTGAATATCGATTTAGATGACAGGGCGTGGTCGCAAGCCTCCTTGCCTGTTAAATTAGGAGGCTTAGGTATTCGTAAAATTTCAAGTGTAGCCCTACCAGCGTTCTTGTCTTCCGTCTATAGCACTTGTTCTTTGGTTAATAAAATTCTATCTCCTTCTCTTGTGGCACTTTCTGGCAACACTCTCAAAATTTCATACTTAGACGAGGCTCGAAATGCTTGGCATAGTGCTTGCCCCAATACTACTCCCCCCAAATCTCTTTCGTCTCAACGGCAATGGGACGGGCCTCTGTGCGAGCTGACGCGGAATTGTCTGTTACAAACGTGCTCAAGCTCCACAGATCGTGCTCGTCTCCTGGCCGTTTCCAAATGGGAGTCAGGGTTTTGGTTGCAAGCACTTCCATCACACAATACTGGTACTTTAATGGATCCAGTTTCTTTCCGTATTGCAACTTCTTTACGGTTGGGTGCAGGGTGCTGTGCCCCTCATCACTGCCAGTGCGGTACTGCTGTTGATCAGCTTGGTCACCACGGATTATCGTGCACCAGGGCTGCCGGTAGGATTTCCCGCCACGCTAGCCTTAATGATATCATTCGCCGGGCCCTTACCAGCGTTAACATTCCAGCCATTCTAGAACCGAATGGTCTGTTACGTGACGATGGTAAGCGGCCTGACGGCATGACTCTTGTTCCGTGGGAGAAGGGTAGGCCTTTGGTGTGGGACGCTACATGCGTTGATACCCTTGCGCCATCTCATCTGTCCGGGACATCAGTTAGGGCCGGTGCGGCGGCAGATTCCGCTGAGGACCTCAAAAGACGCAAATATGCAAGTCTCGACAGAGCTTACTTATTTGAACCTTTCGGGGTCGAGACTCTGGGTCCGTGGGGTTCCGGGGCCCTTCGCGTTTTCAAAATTCTTTCAGGGCATCTGGTCGAAGCGACGCGTGACCCGAGAGCTGGCTCTTATCTGGCTCAACGCATTAGTATTGCCATTCAGCGTGGCAATGCAGCCAGCATCTTAGGGACGCTTCCGTCTGGTAGTGATTTGGATCAGTTGAGCTACCTTTAGATCGCTTGCAGCGGTCTTCAGGTGGCACAACTGTTTCATATGTATTTTGTACATACCTTGTATTATTCTTTCTGTAAATAAATGTAATTTTGTACAAATTAGTTGTATTATTATTTCTGTAAATACATGTATTTTATAATAACGCGATCCATAACTGGGCTAATTTTAATTGAAATTCGATAATTGATTCGTAAATTGACACGTTCGTAAAAAGTGGGTTGGGGCAAATCGGCTAGAAAACACAAATTAGTGAAAAGAATTAATTTATAAATAAAAATAAAAATTAATTTCAATTGAGAGAGTAAAAAAACATGCAGAAAGGAATTCATATATACAGAATAGTAGTGTTTTCTTTAAATCATTCATATACAGGCCGTCCCAAGACTATGCGACATGAAGGGAAAGTACCTCAAATATTGTAGATAGGATATTTTGCTAAAGCAGACATTATTTATTTTTAAAACTGAGTAATACGGCATTCATAGATTTTCTAAAAAAAATATGCTTCTTTTGGGAACCGAACCGACTTAAAATTAAAATGATTAATTTTAAGTTTTTCTTTGTTTTAAGATACTATGTTACTTAAGAGTAATTATTATTTTTTGTCCATTCTTTCGATTGGCATCATAAAAATACGGGATGTTTTTTTTTCACATTTAAGACAGTCCGATTCCCAGACAAAGCAAGTAATTTTTAGAAAACATTTGAATGCAATATCAAAATATCCTATCTACAATACTTAAGGTACTTCCCCTTCATGTCGCATAGTCATGGGACGGCCTGTATATGTTTATATTAAGCTTGGTCTGTATATTTATAGAATAGTAGTGTTTTCTCTGGTTAATTCCTAAATATGTTTATATTTAGCTTGGTCTGTATATTTGTATGTATGTATCGGAATATTTGAACGTGATTTTCACCCACCTCAAAACGTCGGATTAATTTGAAACTTTGCATACTAATCAAGGACCGATGACAATACAATATTATAGTAACAACGAGCTGATCTGATGATGGAGACGGAACAACGGAACTCCTCGATGATTAATAGTAGACTGGCCGTGTTTAGGCTCATTGTGATCAGCACACGGTTCTGACACACATATCGATAAGGCCAGGCCGCCCATTGTATCACCGTGAACTAGTTTGTAAGTTAATATAAGAATGTTGTTATTTTATTATTTTAATGTGAGTACAATAAAGAGTTTTCTATCTATCCGCCTGAGCGGGCGGAAGATAATAAAACATTTTTTAAACTATGATATTCCCTTTACCCCTTTTTTCCTTTATCTATATATATAAAAGAGAAGTCCACTCACTCACTGACCACTCATCACGAAATCTCGGAAACTACTGGGCCGAGAGGGCTGAAATTTGGCACAAGCATTCATTATGGGGTGTAGGCGCGCACTAAGAAACAGTTTTTGAAAATTCGCACCCTAAGGGGTTGAAAAAGGGTGTTGAAGTTTGTATGAAACTCTACGCGTCGACGAAGTCGCGAGCGGGTCAGCTAGTATATATATATTTGACCGCTATCTCACCTGTTGGTAAGTGACGATGCGGCCGACGTCGGAGCACGAAGGTCTAGAAGGCACCTATTCACTCTTGTATTAAAGAGACCCATATTATAGTTTTCAGGAAAGACAGACGACGGCAACTTGTTCCATTCCTTAGCTGTTCGCATTACAAAGGTGGAACCGAAACGCTTAGTGTGAATTGTGTGTATACTGATGAGGTAAGGATTACTATAATATTGTTTGTAATCAGATCTGTATTTCCGGAGATTCAACCTACAGACAACACCGCCTATCCAACAGGAACCATTTTGTTTTCCGTGATATTTAATATTTTTAAGCGTGGCAATGCAGCCAGCATCTTTGGGACGATTCCGTCTGGTAGTGATTTGGATCAGTTGAGCTACCTTTAGATCGTTGGCGGCGGTCTTCAGGTAGCACAACTGTTTCATACTTTCTGACCTGTAAATTTATATTTACAAATGAATTGATTACTGTTACTGTTAGTGTTAGCCTGAATCATCCCATTGTTGAGCAAAGGCCTCCCCCCATATCCTCCAGTCACTACGATCCTGTGCTATTGTTTGCCAATCTGTGTTAAAAGCATCTATTTCATCGCGCCATCTCCTGCGTGGTCTGCCGCGACGCCGTCTCGCTGTTTTAGGGCTCCACATAGTGGTAAATTGGTATTTTAAATTGATTATTCCTGATTATTCATATGTATTTAGTACATACCTTGTACAAGTTGTATTATTCTTTCTGTATATAAATGTATATAAAAAAAAAACCTATTCTATTCTATAACTATACCAAGTTTAATAGAAATACCTCAAGTAATTTCTGCGTAATGATTTTTTAAAGATCCAGACAGACAGACAAAAATTAAAATAATTGCTAAAACGGCCGGTTTACCACAAAAATAATTTACAAAAAATACTTATTGAACATATTCGACCATTTACACTATTCTTATGGTATAGAAAATACAGGTGAAATTACGGGTACATGAGACTTTTCATCTTTATGTCTCAGGGTGGCGGGCGCAGTGCAATGCCACATAGGGTGCGTCCTAGGTGGACGTGACCTATGAGGTAATGCACTGTTCATAGGCAGAGGTTACCGCTTAACATCAGGTGGGCCTCTTGCTTGTTCCGTAAACCAAGTAGTATAAAAAAAAAAAAAAAAAAAAAAAGAAGATAGGCTAAGAAAAAAAATGCTGTTCAGTTCACACTACATTATCTAGCCCCAAGCTAAGCAGAGCTTGTGTTATAGGTACTAGATAACTGATATACTTCATAGATATAAATTACATAGATAGATATTTTTCCTACATAGAAAATACCCAGAACACCCTGAACAAATATCTGCAGGTCGTACAAATATATGTCGCGAGGTGGGAATCGAACCGGCAACCTCCTGCGTCGCAGGCGAACCTTCACCCGCGGCGCCACAGAGTTCGACTAAAATAAAAGGAGGTATATGTTGGGTCCAAATATCTCACCCTCTTTAGGTTAGGCACTCTCGGCAAAGCGGGCAAACTACCTATAGTCAAATAATACGTAACAAGAAAGTCAAGAAAAATAAAACAATAAATCATACGTAATATTGATTTTAAGAGACAGACAACATACAAATTCCCTCACTATAACTCACTAACGTTCAGCCCCCCTATTCCCTATCTTGAAAGTCACTCAGTGACCAACGTTTGACAAGTAAAATTAGCATCAATTGACAATTCTTGATAGTTTTTTTTTTTTTAATTGATGATCATTCTTCTTGTCAAACGTTAGTCACCGAGTGACTTTCAGTTAGGGAATAGGGGGGCTGGTAAGATAGAAAGTTACAGAATAGCGCTCGCGCTACGAAAAGTGCACGAAAATAAAACAAAAATCTGCTGCGTAATCAAAAATATTAATCTACCCTCTAAAATAATATTATTTGTTACTCTTATTAATTTTATCAATTTACGTTGATAGGTAAAAGATATATTTACGTTACAAGCGCATTACAGAACGATTTTTTTTATTGTTTTTTTTTCTATAACTTGTTTTGGGCACTATATAGTCCACCCAACGAAGGAAATTTGGGGGGGAAATAATTCGTGTATAAGCGAATTTTGCCATAGCTGTTGGGAATGGTGTTTTAAACAACATACGGGCTGGAGCTTCTCGTAAACGGTGGCCCATAGCAAAAAAAATAATTCTACATTAAATTTTCTACGAAAAAGATTCTATACGCTTTTTCGATGGGATCAATATTTAATGAGATATGGAGGGAAGATCATTACCATCATCATCATCGTCGACGGTTTTTCGATATGGGCTCCGTTAGTGCATGAGCTGGAATTTATTTTTCACTCCTCTTGCTCAAAAATACCGTCATTGTGGCGTACCAGAGCAAAGAAAAAAATGAATTTCTTCATATAAGGGAAAAATATTTTTTTAATTTGACTATGTTCTTCCCTCCATATCTCATTAAATATAGATCCTAGCGAAAAAGCCTATAAAATCGTTTTTGTAGAAAATTTTACGTGGATTACTCAAGTAGAAGAACATTTTATGCTATGGGCCACCGTTTATGAGATATTTGTGAAAAACTAAAAAAGAGACCTTTACACCCTCCCCCCCCCCACCGAAAGCTTCATCCCCACCCATTAGTACTTTCAGTATGTCGTTTAAAACACCATTACCAACAGCTATGGCAAAATTCGCTTATACACGAACTATTTCCTCTATCGGAACTTTTTTGGTCTTCGTTGGGTGGACTACTATCATGAAATAATATGATGAAGATTAACATAGTGATTTGAAAACAGAACACTATACTATACTACTGTATAGTATTATTTTATCTGTGCCTTTACTTAAACTCCGCAAATAGTCAATGAACAATTAGGGTTGGCGCCTAGTGCCGGCACGGCACGGCATGCGGCACGGCATGGCAGGTTGTGCTGCGGCATCCCGCGGCGTTCCGTGGCAAGCCGTGGCACCCTGCTGAAAGCCCAGACACTCTGCACAACTTTCAACCTTATTTCAACTAGCTAAGCAATCATAATTCCTCGACATAAAGTGACCCATGCGTTTCGCGGATACAATGGCGCGCCGCGGCAACCCGTGGAATTAAACGGCATGACACGTCATGCTGCAGCATCCCGCGGCGCGTCGCGTCATTTTGCGGCATCGTGGACAATCGTGGTATCGAAATAAAGTAACATGAATTCTAAACTCATTGAAATAAGATTCATAATTGACTCTTCCCGCCATTTTCGAAAAGAGACGTTGTCTACTTTTATTTTATTTCTTTTCCTAGTGTTTTCTTGAGTTATTTTGTGTAATTTTGGTGGCATTTTAATTAATGTAGCTCGTTTAAAAAGCACAAGTGTAGTGAAATGAAATGGAAGTGAATTGCGTGACTTTTGAAATTGGTGGAAATTGTCTACCAAATTCTTTGTAAAATTGGCCACCGTTTTACTAAAACATGACTCGACTGTGACTTTGACGACATGGAAGGAGTGTAACGTAGCAAAATATATTGAAAATACAATATAGTGAAAATACAGATACTTACTTGAAAATGGCAAATGCACAAGCCGTGCGGCGCCGATTATAAAGAAAAAAAAAAGAGATTCATAATAACTTGATTAGTAATAACATCCTTTGCCATGTCATGCCGTGCCTCGCCGGCAGTGAGCGCCGGCCCTTAGGGTTGTCGCTAACCGAGATAATAATAATTTTACTATTGTATTGTGTTATTACCCACATTATTTTGGCTTATACACGTTGTATACCTTACATACATGCTTCTGGAAGCTATTAAAAAACATCCTAAAAAACGACTGACTGACTACGTATAGACTACAAAACCCGTTATTTCTGGTTGAATATCAGAAACTTATTTAAGTTTTACAGACATTACAAAACATCTAACGACACCAAATCTTACGATCTAATTAAACATTAATCAATATTCTAGAGATCTTTGAAAAACATACTCATACAATCTAGAATTTAATAGAGAGATCAACAAACATTTGGGTAAAATAGGGTGATGACGTCAGACTATCATCGAAAAGCCGCGTGGGCTACATAAATCCGATGCCGTCGCGTCGGCCTAATTTGTACTGACTCATTCTCGCTGGCATAACGACTTTGTTACGGATCTACTCCAGTCCATAAGGTTGTCTGGAAGAGATCGCTGCCAGCGATAAGACTGCCCATTGTACTTCCATACTTTTTTGATTGTTTTTAATGTGTTGATTGTTATGTGGTGTGCAATAAAGTGTTATCTATCTATCTATCTACTCCATAATTTATTACAATACATCCACCATCTTTGAATTGCGAGAAAGTAAGGGGACTTAATAAAGAAAAAAAAAAGTATGGATTGTATCCTAATTAAGAACCGTAAAAACCAGCCTAGTGTTTATTCTGTCTCGTATCATAAAATAAAAATACCTATACAGTTTAACCCAAAATATAATTCCGGTCGACTGTTTTCGTTTGCGCAGAAAAGCGCAGACTTATATCCGACAGTAGCCGAACGTATAGTATAGCTCTGACCCGCTGTATAGCTCTGTCCAGCTCACATCTAATAGTCGGCCGGCCGCGATTTAGCCGCGAAATCAATTAATCAATAACAGCGCAAGATTTTAGCGCGATTGCTATTGGTAGAAAGTAGGTTCCCGCGCTATAGAAATTGGTCTAAGCGCAGGTACATCGGGGCGACTTATATTTTGGGTAAAACTGTACTACTACGAAAAACAGTGCCTCGGCAATCGTCGTTCGAGACTAAGTGTCGTTTTTTCAATCGCTTCGATAAGCCGATGATTGCCGAAGTACATTCTCTTCCTAGTTGGTACTGTATGTACTCATTATTATGTGACAGTATTCTCCAAATATAACAGCAGATAAAAAATATTGATGTTACGTAATAGTACATTATGGTACATGATACATGATACACGTAGTGTGTATTTCTGTTTTATTATTATTTTCTTCACAAGTGTGTTAAAAAACGTCGTATGATACACGTGTGTATTGATGATTACGGTCCTCGGCTCTCATGGCGCCTCAACGGTATTCACCAACATTACACACCTGTACCATAATGTCCTATTAGAAATATATGGTTTAGTTTACAGTTTCACTGAATTGAGACCATTACGACTTTGTTTTTAGTACTAAAATAATATCATAAAATCTGGTTGAAAGAGATTGACCCAATAACATAAGATTAGATCGTCCATGTCCCATCCAATTTAACATCGACTACAGCGAAAACGTATGTTGCACGTGGTACTACCAGTAATACTATTAGTAGTACCACGGGTAAATAAACTCACGTAGAACTACCAAGCGATACAGTAGTACCACTGGAAGTTTATAAAATGATTGAAATAATGTTGTTAAGCATTCTATATCAAAATGGCACATTTTTTTTTAGTTCCAGTGTATACAATGCAAAATAATTTCTAATTGAGCTTCTGTCTTTTTGTGAATCTTCGTTAACTCAGAATGTTGTATCAAAAATAATGCCATAGTCTAAGGCTGCGTCTCCAGTAGCCAAACTGTTCGAGACCGACCGGGTGAGCGTTTTTTTTTTATTGACATTGATTGTCCTTTGTTTCACCCCGATCTCACTTGTTGGTAAGTGACGATGTGGCTGAAAATGGAGCACAAAGATCTAGACGCCCAAAACTGCAAACTGCGTAGAGTGAGCGCAAAACTAGCAAACTAAAGACCCGGGTAAGGGTGCCGGTGAAATTCCAGACACATGAGACTTTTCATCTATGTCTCAGGGCGGCGGGCGCAGTACAATGCCACATAGGGTGCGTCCTAGGTGGACGTGACATGAGGTAATGCACTGTTCATAGGCAGAGGTTACCACTTAATATCGGGTGGGCCTTTTGCTTGTTCCGTCATCCAAGTAGTAAAAAAAAAAACTGTGAATACTCCTTTTCAAATATGGAAAGGCGTACTAAGCCGATATGCCGCTAGCTCAGTCAGCGGCGAACAGTTTTCCTACTGGGGATGCAGCCTTAGTGTAATAATAGTGAGTAAAATACTGAAAACTCACTTTCGTATCTGACTTAGCCCATCAAAATTGTACCTCCTGATGTTTTAAAATAATAATTAATCTATGTCTTCTACCGGCTCCTCGATTTTCCCCAATATATCTTGAACTTCATTGGATATCTGAAATACAGAATTAATGTTCGCTAAGTCAACTAACTTGTTAAGTAATAGAAAGAAAGAAATATATATATATATATACATATATATATTTACATTTATTTACAGAAATAATAATACAAGGTAGGTATATACAAAATACATATGAAACAGTTGTGCCACCTGAAGACCGCTGCTAGCGATCTAAAGATAGCTCAACTGATCCAAACCAATACCAGACGGAAGCGTCCCTAAGATGCTGGCTGCATTGCCACGCTGAATGACAATACTAATGTGTATTATATTATATATTTGTATTATATACAAGAGGTACACAGAAACACATAAAAAACTTAGACTAAGAGGAAACAGATATGAAGGTACGAGGTGTAACTCAAGTAACAAAATGACTCTGCCTCAGCATGAGTTGGTTGACAGCAAGCTAGCAACCAACGCTGGTCTTCCGGCAGAACCACTTGTTGGCGTTACGGCTAACTACTCACAACGACATACAACGAAAACAAAAAACACACTAACATAAAGAAAACTAATAACAAGAAATAATACTTAAACTAAAACATTAACTAAAAATTAAGTAAGTTTTTAGTCGATAAGCCATGTCAGAGGCCCTCGGGCGGCTTGACAAACTCCGACACCAGAGGCCAGCACTACCTCATACGAAACGGAACGGAACTAAAAATTAAACTAAACTACACCGTCACCATCATCATGAGCCTACAGAAGTCCTCTGCTTGACATAGACAGCCACATGGATCTGAATGCCACAACGAACATCTTGAGCCGCCTCCGTCCAACTCCTTTTCATCATAGGACTAGCAGGCGCACGGCTCGGTACCATCCTTACCTCATGGTATACCTTCTATTCGTACTAAACGTTTCAGTTCTATCTTTATATTGCGAACTGCTAAGGAGTAGAATACACTACCGTCGTCTGTCTTTCCTGAAAACTATAATCTGGGTCTCTTCAAGGCTAGAGTGAATAGGTGCCTTCTAGACCTTTGTGCTCCATCTTCGGCCACATCGTCACTTACCAACAGGTGAGATCGTAGTCAAACAAAGGACTATCAATGTTAAAAAAAAAAAAAAAACCTGTGACCTTTATAATATCTTGGGCCTTCCTCTACTGCATCATACGGTTTGTGGTCGCCACTCAAGAACCTTTGTTCCAAACGCTTATCAGTTCTGTGAGCTATATGGCCTGCCCATTGCCACTTAGAAGAGCTTTTTTGTGAAAGAGTTCGTCCGGGGAACTACTACCACCGCGTATTTCTGCCGCAAAGCAGTAGTGCTCGTATTGCTGTGTTTCGGTTTGAAGGGTAAGGAGTGACGGTGAAATTACAGGCACATGAGACTTTTCAGTTTTATGTCTCAGGGTGGCGGACAAAATGTAATGCCATCCAAAATATAATCCGACCCAAGAGGGTCCCGGCCCAAGAGGCCGCGAGCTCATTTTTTTTTTCATAAGTCCTGCTTAAAATCCAAAGTGAGACAACTAAATTTTTTTAAATTTTTGAATTTGCTAAGGCCCCAATTTTTTTTTTTAAATTTTCGAATTTGCCACGGGCTCCAGATAGTTATTAATTTTAATTCTTACCAGCAGATCTGGAAAGCTAGGATCAAGGGTGTGCTCCAACGAATCAATGGCAGATTCTATCTGGGTGTTGAGAACTGCAATTACAAAATCACAAATACAGTTGTGGTCATATAATTAAGAACGATTTGAAGTTATAGAAGTTTTTTATTTAAATCGTATCATACACAGAGATGTGTACCTTCTGAGAAGCAACTAGTTATGTTATATAATAGTCACATTAATAGAGCAACCTGACTTAAGAATAAAGTATGAAATCGCTAACTATTTTTTGCACATTTTATTGATTTTATCAAAGTAACACATTCAAATAGTACTGAAACTGGACAAATAATTAAGAACGATTTATTTAACTGCTCGGCAATTGTTTTGTATGACACTTAGATTTAAAAAATCACAATATTATGTAGCACAGGAAACATAAAAAGAAATTTAATAAATATTTAACTAAAATTAATAGTTAATAGCATATCCACGGCTTTTAATTACAGCTTTACACCGGCGAGGCATTGACTCTATTAATTTTTGACATTTCGCAAGAGAAATAGAGTTCCATTCTTCTATAAAAACGTCATACAGCTCTCTTAAATTTCCACACTTTGTATTTGAAACCTTTTTCTTTACTTCAAACCACAGATTCTCTATTGGGTTTAGATCTGGACTGTTAGCAGGCCAGTCTAAGACAGAAACTAATTGCGCTGTAAGAAATTCCTTTACGGTGCGTGCAGTGTGCTTTGGATCATTGTCATGCTGGAATGTCCAAATGACCGGTAGAACGTCTTCAGCATATGGTAACATTGTTTCTTCCAGTATATTTTTGTATTGGAACTGATCCATGTTACCTTCTATCAACTTTACAGGTCCTACACCATGTCCAGAAAAGCAACCCCAAATTTTCACATTTCCACCACCATGCTTTAATGTAACTTTCGTGTACTTTGGGTCGAATGCTGTATTCGGGGGACGTCGTACATATCGTTTTCCATCAGAACATACTCTGTTTATTTTCGTCTCGTCAGAAAAAAAGTACATTTTTCCACTGTTGCACAGTCCAGTTTTCATACTTTCTCGCAAATGCAAGCCGGGCTTGCCTGTGGCAAAGTTTTAACATGGGTACCTTTCTTGCTATCCTACCGTGCAATTTTTCTTCTACCAAACGTCTTCGAATAGTGCGTGCTGAGATTGCTGAAGGGTTGTTTTCACCAAAATATTCTTTTCTAAGCTCATTGGACCCTTTAAAAGGATTTTGTTTTGCCATACGAACGATGTTTCGGTCATCTCGAGGAGTTGTTTTTCTCTGTTTAGGTACACGTGGAACATTCGAAGTAGTTTGATACGTAGCAAAATGCTTTACAGCGTGGAAAACCATCGTTTTTGAACATTGCAGATGGTCGGCTATCTTTTTATAAGACCAATTTTTCCGGCGAAGTTTTATTATTACTTCCCTTGTAGATTTATCACAACTTTTATTTTTTCCCATTGTTTTTTCTAAAGAAGCAATCACCTTTAATCTTTTACAGCACGCAATGGCGCCAAAATTATACAAACAGTAGCAAATCGACTGAGTGTTCTCTATTTAAATTTGAATAAAGGTATAAACTACTTAGCGTTCTTAATTACGTGACCAGCCAGTAATAAGGAATACTTTGTTTAAAAGTAGTGTAAAAAGTTTGCCTATTGATTTTTAGCCAATCATGTGTATCAATGAATACAGTGGTAATATGGAAATGTTTTACGATACCGAGAGAAATAAAAACAAATGCATACAATTAGTTTTGCATCTTAGTTGGAAAAAATCTTCCCTTTATATCAGCGTTCTTAATTATATGGCCACCACTGTATAAGACACAATATGAAGAGAACATTGGACAGAGAGATATAAAGCCCACTTGTAATAAAAAGTAGTGAAATAGTTCTGGCATATTCTGGTCCAGTGACGGTCAATTCATATTAGCATTAATAATAATGTTAACATTTAACTTTAATCTATAGTCACTATGAATTGATAGACTGCATTGTTGGGAGCAGAACCCAAATTTTCAGTCAATGCACAATTCATCCTCGATTCGGGCAACTTTCAGTGCGGATATAAAATAATTACGAGAATTGGAAATACAATTGGGATTTGAGAATACAAAAATGTTAGTTACGAATGTTTAAATTGTACGTATGTTTCTGAAGACACAATTTCTCCCTTCATTGGAGTCATATCTATATTCCCACGCTGGTGCAACCCAATGTGAAAGGAGGCCTTTTGAGGCTGTGACTACCCTTCGGGAAAAAGGCGTGTATCTACATATAAAGCCGAGCCTTGTTTATTGCCCGATTCTTCTAGGTTTAGTCACGTTGGAACAGGAGTAAATTTATTATATAAGACGATTCAAAACGATCCTTGTGATTTCAATGAATAAAAACTTGACTTGGACTATGTCTGAATGTGGAAATTGTAAAAATGTTTCAAAGGCACACTTACTCGCTTCATCGAAAAATGTTTCAAGACTCGGAGAGCTGCGGCCGGATATCTGTTCGTGAGACATACCAGTGTCTTTTTTCTTGGTTGAGGTCTCCAGATCTCCTTGATCGAAGTTCTTGTGACGTTTCATTCCAGCCGCACTAGGCCCTGGCATGTCGGGAAATTCTGTGTATGTATTTTGAGGAGGAAACATTTGGAACTTCATTGGCTCTTCATTGAAAGGCACCATTCTATCGTAGGAGACGTCCATAGGTATATATTCACAGTCTGATGGCGTGTCTGTTTGCGTGCTACGCTGAGTCTGCAGGTAGATATGGTCGAAAGGCAGCAGCTTTCTCGGTTGTATGAATCCTTCGTCGGTTATATCTAGGATGCTTGGATTTTTCGGTATGGTTTTGATGACTGTGTATATTTTCTCGATAGCGCTGACGATGCGTTCTTTCTTAGGCGGTATGAGGGCGAGGCGGAGAGCGGTTGGCAAGGCGCTGACGGGTTCTGGCGACGAGCTCTGTGACGGCAAGTTGGTCACGAGATGCAGAATAACTCTCTCCAGGTTCCTTGGGTCTTCTACTGCGACTGCTTCGTTGTCCGATGTCTGAAAATGATAAATTTAAAAAAAAATAACAAAAACTGCTTTTTTTAATTCTCCGTCACAAATCAGTGTCTAGCAGTGTCACAAAGTCTAAACCCACAAATTAAAACAACAGAAGGCCGGATCCATACAACAATCGATAACAGCGCACGCACACATAGTCGCGTATCTAAGTCGATCTCGGGAAAACTCGGAGCAACGCCGTTGCAAGAGTACCAGGTATAATGCGCGTCATGTAAAAAGAACGCTGGCGGACAAGCTTCTTCAGGCGTTCCAGCGTTCTTTTTAAGAGATTACTTACTTTTCTACTTATTTAAGAGATGTATAAATATGCATTGAATGAGTGCCTACCTAGTTTACTACAAATAATGTACAATTATAGTACGCGTCATGTAAAAAGAACGCTGGAACGCCTGCTGTAGAAGCTTGACCGCCAGCGTTCTTTTTACATGACGCGCACTATATTTGGCAATACACGTGCGTGATATATTTTTTGTGACTTCTGCTAATGTTACAGTTTGACTCCTGAAATAATACATAGGCTTTTTTTTTCCCGATATTCCCATGGGTTCGAGACTTATGCGGGCACCGCGGGCGCATCTATAGAGTTCTAAATTTTAGGAGATATTCAATTATAACATGAAGTTTTAGAGCGAAGCGTGGTGCTTTTATGAAGATTTCTGTTTTTAAACCCCGACGTAAAAACGAAGGGGTGTTATAAGTTTGACGTGTATGTGTGTGTGTGTGTGTGTGTGTGTGTGTGCGCGTCTTTCTGTCGCATCGTAGTTCCCGAAAGGATGGATCGGTTTTTTTTTGTTTTATTTGAAATGTGAATTTGTCGGTAGTGTTCTTAGCTATGTTTGATCAAAATCGGTTCATCCGTTTCATAGCGTTGAGGGTTTTTAATTTTTACTAAATTAATTACTTGTTAGGAGTAGGTAGTTTTAAATAATACCTACATCTTCGGTGTCCTCAACTGCCGGAGTATCATTTTTATCATTCTCGGAGAGCGTGAATTTTTTCTTCATCATTCGGATGAGCTGTTTGCCGTCTTGTTCGTCGACCACGGTATTGGTGCAGGCGAAGCTGGTGACAGCTCTGGAGCGGTCATCGATTTCGAGTCGCCCGCGCGTGCGCATGTAGATGAACTGACCGTTTTTGGTCATGAGACGGTAGCATGACTCGCCAATGAGGAGATTTTGGTTGTACACTGAAATTAAATTTTTAATTAAGAATTAATTAAATATTTATTTTTAAATAAAAAGCTTGTAAAAGCATTTTTACAAGCTTTTATTTTGACGACCTCTGTGGGGGGTGGGCGAAGGTTCGCCTGCGACGCAGAAGGTTGCGTGTTCGATTCTCGCCTCGCAAGAAATATTTGTACGATTTGCAGATAATTATTCAGGGTGGGTATTTTCTGACAGAATGCTGGCTGCAAGGTTGCAGCTCCATACCGGCTCTAGACCAATACAATACTTTCCATACTTCCAGACACATCAATCAGAACAGCGGGGTCATTGTTTACATTCGAAATAATGTTTTTGACGTTTCTGTGTATGAACCGCTAGGTATAGTTGATGCTGACTGCCTAGTGGTTAAAATTGGTAAAGACCATGCTTTCATTTGTGTGTATAGATCCCCTTCATTTAGTTCGGCTACTAATTTTATAAAATCTCTTGATGTTTTGCTGGCTGAACTTAAATACGTGCCTAATATTTACATAATTGGTGACTTGAACATCGACATTAAAAAAAATACCCACGACAATAGAGCTGATGAATATTTGGACTTACTTGCTACTCACGGTTTGTTACCTAGCCATTTATTTTCAACTCGCCAAGAAAAGTGTATTGACCACTGCATTGTCAAGTCTAACACTAAAGTAATTACTGCTATTTGTGGTTCATCTGTTACTGACCACAGCTGTCTTTACCTTGCAATATCCTCATCACAACATCTTAATAACGGTCAGAAATTACTCAGCAAAATTAATTACAAAAAAGCATTTGAATTGCTATTAGAAGTCAATTGGAATACTATTCTATTGGAAACTGACCCAAACAAAGTGACTGAACTGTTTACTAGTACGGTAATTGAAGTAATTGGAAACTGTACTCGTAAATTTACAGTTCCTAATAGAAAATTAACCCATCAACCCTGGGTCACCCCTGGTCTTTTACGTTGCATGAGGTTTAGGGATACGCTACATCGTCGTCATAATAAGTCGCCATATGATAAAGACTTAGAGACTACGTACAAGCGCTATAGAAATCACTGTAATAACATTCTCCATAATCTTAAAAATAATTATGACCGATCTGATCTACAAGACTCTAAAAGAGACATTAAAAAGACTTGGGACGTCATTAAACGTGTATGTAGTCTTACAAGTTCTAATAATTCAGATAAATCGAATGAGCTTCTAAGCCTTAAATCATCACCTGAAGATTCGATTAATTACATTAATGATTTTTTTGTGAGCGTAGGTCATGACCTTGCCGAAAACATTCTACGAAAACTAAACTTAACTCAAGAAAACTTAACTCAAATATATAAACCAAATAATATCCCACTCAATTCTTTCATGCTCTTAGAAACAGATATAATTGAAGTTAGTAAAATAGTAGCCTCATTAAAGAACACATCGTCATGTGGCTGGGATGGCATATCATCTATATTCCTAAAAAAATGTATGAGTATCCTAGGTACGCCTATTACTCATCTTTGTAACCTCTGTCTATCATCAGGGGTATTCCCAAATCTACTGAAGGATTCTATTGTAATTCCTGTTTTCAAGACTGGGGAGAGGAATAGTGTAACGAATTATCGGCCAATATCCCTTTTACCTACTTTAGCGAAGATTCTAGAGAAGCTCATAAATGTTCGTCTCGTAAGCTTCCTAGAGAGCGCCAATATTCTTTCAAAAAACCAATTTGGTTTTAGGGGTAATAGATCAACGGTTGACGCTATCGATTGCCTTATAGCACAAGTTGCTGATAATCTGGATAAAAAACAGAAATGCGTGGCAGTGTTTTTGGATTTGGCCAAGGCCTTCGATACCGTTTCTATTCCACTACTACTATGCAAGCTGGAGTCTATTGGCGTTCGAGGGGTCCCTTTAGATCTCTTTAAGGACTATTTGCGTAACCGATCTCAGGCTGTGAGGATTGGTAATACTTACAGTTTCAAACAGTCAACAAGTTTTGGAGTACCGCAAGGATCTGTTCTCGGGCCGACGCTCTTTTTGATTTACATTAATAATCTCTGTGATACCGTTTTGACCAATGCAAAGATTGTTACATTTGCTGATGATACTGTCATCATCTTCAAGGGATCAACGTGGGAGAATGTACGCCTAGCAGCTGAGAACGGGATGCGTATAATTATTGATTGGCTCAATAATAATCTACTGACACTAAACTTATGTAAGACAAAATACATGACTTTCTCAATATACAATAATAGTCAGCCAAGATCCGATTTCACCTTAAAAGCTCATACCTGTTCTAATAGTGATTATAATAGTTGCGATTGCTACGCTCTCTCTGCCACAGATAGTATTAAATATCTTGGTATAACAATCGATAAAAATCTAAATTGGAAAAGCCATATTGATAACCTTAAGTCTAGAATCAGGAAACTTATTCATATTTTTAAAAAAATTAGGCATTTACGTGACGATAATACTAATAGAACCGTCTACTTAACATTGTGTCAATCTATCATTACCTATGGTATTTCAGCCTGGGGAGGAGCAGCAAAGTCTTCCTTGATTAAATTAGAAAGAGCACAACGCTGTATCCTTAAAGTCTCAAGCTTTAAACCTTATAGATATCCTTCAGTAGAGCTTTACAAAGAATCTCATGTACTCACTGTACGACAGCTTTATATTGAATTTATTGTCTTAAGGCAACATTCCAATCCTGGTCGTACGGATAATTTACTCAGCAGAAGGACGCATGAGGTTTACAAAATACCTGCAACCAAGACTGCTTTCGCACATGGTTTTGCATATTTCTTGGCGCCGTTATTATACAATCGGATTAGCAAAATCGTAATGCTAAAAGATAAAACGAGAAATGTATGTAGAAAAACTCTAAATGAGTTTCTACGTCAATTTGACTATGACGGCACTGAAAACTTATTAGCAATTATTAAATAGACTCAAACTAAATAGTCCTATTAGTTCTAAGTTGTTTGTTGGTTTCCTTTGTCAGTAGTTCGAGATTATTTTAATAAAATCTTCATCGGGAACATTTATGAATTCTAAAAAGCATTAGGTATCTAAGTTTGTCAAACTGTTTTTATATATATATATTTTTTTTTTTTTTTTTCAAACGGAACCGACACCTAATAAACTGTTGTTTACCTTAAATAATTATTGTAGGATTTCTGTTAATCTCTTCTGTAGTTTTTTTGTTTTTGTTTTTTTGTTTTTGTATATATTTCTGATATATGTTTATTTGTTTTTTTTCTTGTTTTACAACTAGTTTGCATGTTAGTTTAATCTATTTTTGTCTAAACAAATGGCCTATCCTATAACTTATAACACTTGTTTACTCTGGTTGTGTACTACATTTAGTTACCCACTAAGTTATTATTGCATCTATCTATTGTACCTACTCAATAATGTCCAATATGGACCTTTCTATATGGGGTGTGAAGCGTTGCCTTGCCGTAACACAGTTTTTTAACTAGCACGGAAGGCAAAGTTCTCTTAATTTCATATATACTTATGACCATAGACGTAGAATTTTTTCGCTACGCTAAATAGACAAACGAAGCGTGGGAGAGAGAAGTCATTTTTAAATGTACCCCGTGCAAGAAGAAAAGTGACAGCAACAAAGTATTGAATGTGACATGTTTTGCTTGAGTACATGCGCATACCGGACGGTCTCTTGTGCAGTTTAAATAATTTTGTAATTATTTTAGTAATCTTACTATTAAATAATAAATATTACTTTGTATGACAATGGTGTCGTGTTCAGTTTGTGACTGTGAAGATAAAAGACGTAATTATCCGGGAAAATACACGTTTCACAGGTAAATAAGAGATTATTGGTAGTTCGATTGTATTGCTTATTTTATCAATTCTGCTTTAGTAAATGGCCTAAACACCAGTTTCATTCGTAGATTAGGTCTTTCCCTTATATTTTTTAATAATATTTCGTTGCTGCACCTAGAAATAAACAATATTTTATGTAAAATATAAAAATGTTTGATTACGATAGGGCTTGACTAAGTGATGACGTCAGAAATATCGATAGTCCTGTTGCAGTCTATATCGTTGTATAATGCGCATCATGTAAAAAGAACGCTGGCGGTCAAGCTTCTTCAGGCGTTCCAGCGTTCTTTTTAAGAGATTACTTACTTTTCTACTTATTTGAGAGATGTATAACTATGCATTGAATGAGTGCCTATCTAGTTTACTACAAATAATGTACAATTATAGTACGCGTCATGTAAAAAGAACGCTGGAACGCCTGTAGAAGCTTGACCACCAGCGTTCTTTTTACATGACGCGCACTATACCTACCTATAAATTAATTTTTTATCCATCCTAGAATGGAGGTTTACTTTGTTTGGAGTAAATATGTGTGCTCTGTTAACATTTTACCGTTTTTTTTTAATCTATAATAACCAGGTGGACATTGAGGTGTGTGTTTTTGTATTGACTATTGAAAAGGTAACTTTAAAGCACCACGGGTGTTTTTATTGCAGTTTGTGTAGTAGATATTTTGGAGTAAATATTTACGTTGTTGATTATTACACACGCCTTTTTCCCCGAAAGGGTATATTTATTTTTAATTTTTTATGAATAAATATTGTTTATTTCTGCTTAATAAAATAATAGGTAACAAATTAAATTTAAATATACCCCAAAAACTCTGTTCCAGCGGTACTCGAACCTGCACCCTCGCCTGTGATCAGCGATGCCTTTACTTTCGAACTTTGAATAGAAGGTTTCCAATGAAACACCTGTAGATACAGCACTATCAACTTGGCGCTATAGCCGAGTTGATAGTGCCCACAAATTTCGTCTCCAGCGTCATAGCTCGATCTATGGCTAAATTGTTTAAGGCATCGCCGATGACAGGCGAGGGTGCGGGTTCGAGTCCCGCTAGAACGAAATTTTTGGGTTACATTTAAATTTAATGTTATCCATAAAGCGTGGTTTACACTTGAAAAATAATAAACTTTGGGGTAACAAATTTTCTATAGATAAAGTAACAGAGTGAAAAATTATATGGGCGTAGCACGGCTGATATAAAATGTTTTTGTGCTTTCAGATTTCCAAGTAATCCTTTGCTACGGGAAAAATGGTTATCGGTTATAAGAAGAGTGGGATGGACTCAAATAAGAACTCCACTAGGTATATGCAGCAAACATTTTAAGTTTAAATTTAAAAGGGAAACTCTAAGATCCCACCTATAAATAAAACCGTAATATTTAGGGGTCAATAAATAATAAAGGTTTATTTATTAACTGTATTCAAAATTGGAATAAGAACCTTATTCTCTTTATGACGTCAAATCTGCCAAGCTGTGTTCTTCATGAAAGACTTAATCTGCATTAAGATGTATTTATCTACCATACACATCACGGACGGATGACGAATTCTATCGACAATGTAAAAGTGTTGGTCGAGGACAACACTATTTTTAACTCAGACATAGACTTTCACCAACACGTGCACATATTTTTTTTGGTTCCATCTTCGATCTCTGATTGTAGATCTAGTACATATACTAAATCTATGCTTATGACCATCTTTAAACATTAATGCAAAAAATACTGTAACACATTTTGCTTTTCATATAAGTAAGTTGCATCTCTTTTGTTAATTATTTGTTGTACCTATTCTAAGTGAATAAATAAACTTATCTTATCTTATCTTATCTCTATGTATAATAAAAAATATCTTTATAATGTAATGTATTGTATTAAGTATTATCAGTTATCTAGTACCCATAACTCAAGCTCTGCTTAGCTTGGGGCTAGATAATGTTGTGTGAACTGTCCAGCATTATTTATTTATTTATTTTATTTAACTTGCAATGTTAGCATGTAGTATGTATGCTCGGGTCAATTCTTGCAACTCAATCTACCCTAAACCGATTGAGATGAGATTTGTCATGTTCCGATTACAATACAATATGATGGTGACGGCGAGCTGATCTGATGATGGAGACGGAAGATCGACAACGGAAGTCCTCGAGGGATAATAGTAGACTGTATTCGTGTTCATGTGATGTGTGTTGGTCGTGTTTAGGCTCATTTCGATTAGCACTCGGTTCCGATCACTAATTTTGAAAAATATTAAAAATGTATTATTCAAAAAAACTTATTTAAAAGGTGCCTTCTTAAGTACCTATTTACTAAGGGTAGGTATAAACTGTATACAGGGTGTAACAAAATATCCCTATAAGCCCGGGGAGGGGATATTCTACACATCATGGTGAATAACTTTAATTCTACGACTTTTTAAATTTCGAAGTTTTTCATTCATTAAATGCCTCGTAAGAATCCTGAAATTCCTCCAAAAATGTACGTAAAACAACATGAGGACGTTACGGTACGCTAGGGTACCTTACGTGGGGCTGCCACATGTTCTGTTAGGTAAATTTTTGAAGGAATTTCAGTAATTTCTAGAGGAATTTCAGGATTTTTACGAGGCACATCATGAATGAAAAACTTTGAAATTTAAAAAGTCGTAGAACTAAAGTTATGCACCATGATGTGTAGAATACCCCCTCCCCGGGCTTATAGGGATATTATGTTACACCCTGTATAACATAACTATGAACATAGAATAACAATTGACATTCATTGTCGACGCGATGGTATTCTACACCATGGGAACCATTCAGGGATAATATTTAGGTATTGCCAGTTAGGTATAAGATAGTGGAACTTGGAAGGTTACTATAAATGTAATAAAGTGAATAGACACTGTTTTAAGGTTCCGTATAAGTTTAGAATATGAAATACTAGGGTCTGCCCGCAGCTTCGCTATAGCTTGGCACCGAGAGGCGAGTAAAATTCCCCAACGGAAACTTAACATACTAATTATATTAATATAACTGAATACATTTATTACCAGAAAGAATAATACAACTAATACAAGGTATGTACAGTTGTGCTACCTGAAGACCGCTGCTAGCGATCTAAAGGTAGCTCAACTGATCCAAATCACTAACAGACGGAATCGTTTCTAAGATGCTGGCTGCATTGCCACGCTGAATGACAATGCGTGAGGCAATGCGAAAGCAATGAGATAGACAAGAGTTTTCTCTCGAGCCAGGCGTCGCTTTGACCAGACACCATGAAAGAATTTTGAAAACGCAAAGAGCCTTGAGGCCGTAGACAAAGTAACATTCTATTATGCCCAGTTCCTATATTCAACGGATCGTCATGGTATCAAAGCTACTATCCGTTTTTCTAGAACTGACTACGAGTCGTAAATACCGTTCCTCAAGTTACTTCTGTCGACGAACGTCCGTTGGTCATTAAAATACCGAGCCCTCTCACTCACACTAATATCAAGCACAATACGACAAGCTGACGTTTTCGACACACCCACAAAGTCTGCCACTGATAATAACATGGTTCCTAAAGCATCAAATCTTAACGTCAACAATAGCTGATGTAGTGGAGATATCCCATGATTCCTGAAACAATATCAATAATTTGGGTTATGTTTATTACTTATTGTAAAATGTTGAGGGTGTATAATACAAATACCTCCAAGATACTAACTTGGACTTACTCTTATATGTGGATACATTTCAAGAAGTAACGAACACTTCTCTATCACTATCTGAACTCGAATTTCAAAATAAAAATGCAAAAACACTGAAATACTTTAAAAACTCTAACAACACTCTCTCTGACCGACCGAAATTGGCGGGTAACCAAATGACATTACGAATAGTAATCTTGACAGTCTATTGACGTTTGAAATATTTATAGGAACACCATAAACACTCATCTCCATACAAAACGCTTACCGGCCGTTACCTGTAACCCTCCCATCCGTTGGTAGCAAGCCGTCAGTAAGTTGCATGACGAGACGTTATTTATAGGAACGGTTTTAGATAACGCCTCGTATATAAAATTACTATTAGTAACTAAAACGGATCGTTTCTCAAATATAGGAACCGGGCATAGTGATGTCGCTAGTAGAAAAGCTAACAATGTATGAGATTGACGTAAGCTATCGAAATATCACGTGGTCTATTGTATTGTATTACGACTGTAGATATGGAATCGCTTCAAAACAAATGCCAATTAGCGAGGCCGGCAGGTATGGTAGCTACCCCACGGACCCAGTCTCGACTCCGAAGAAGACCTGTATATTTGCGCCTTTTGAGATCCTGAGTCATAATCCGCCATCAGTTATCACACTTACCGAAATACCCACATATTATATACTATAAAAACTTTCGTGAATCATATCAATTATTTTATAAAAGCGAGACGCGGGTGGAGTGCGTCGCGTTCACTCACCTTGAAAAAGGCTCTCGAAACGGGTCGAAACAATGTCGGTGCTTACATCGATTTAACGGTACGTGAAAATTTCCCGTTTTTATAAAATAATATTATATTCTACTTATAGGTAGGTATATACATTTTCGTTTTATAGCTAGAATTAATAAAGCCCTTTCACTTATGGTAGGAGGGGGGAGGTTTTATCTACATGTTTAGCAATCCACAATCTCTTGCAAAATAGTATCAATATTATTGGACTTGTGCAATTTTGTTTACAACAAGCTACGTATGTATGGATACCTACTGTACGTGAGGTAGCTAGGTACAGCGTGGAAATGCTAAGTATCAACTACTGGTATAGTACCTATTATGTTATGTGTTGTATCAATGTATCATCAGACCATAAATATTATAAAAAAACATTACTTAATTGTACAAACATTAATTTAATTTACATAACTGTTGTGATAATGCCATTGTGTAACTGAGTAACTACTAATAAGTTCAGTTGGTCTAGTGGTTCCTATAGTAGCCTTCTTGTACGGAACCATCACACGCAGGTTTTTGATGTGTAACATCTTTCCTCTCACTTTCCTGCAATCTGTGGGAATGATTTCATGAAAAGGGCTGAAGTGTGTAACAGGAAGCGCGCATTTTTCCGAGAGGTTGGTACTATCAGCCATGTTGCTTATTACCAAGGAGGTGAGATGTCAGATGTAACAGGATGTAACACATCATTGCAACTACTGCAAGGCTCGCTCATTACTTTATTGATCAAAATGATTGCTACTACGACGATTTATTGATTGTTTTGCTGACGATCTCTGTGGCGCGGCGGGCGGTTCGCCTGCGACGTAGAAGGTTGCGGGTTCGATTCCCGCCTCAGATTAAATATTTGATTTAATATAATACGATCTGCAGATATTTGTTCAGGGTGTTCTGGGTATTTTCTATGCATAATAAAAATATCTATCCATGTAATGTAATGAATTAGGTATATCAGTTATCTAGTACCCATAACACAAGCTCTGCTTAGCTCGTGCCGCAATCAACGCGGGACCGGTCAGATACTGGCTGAGTCGGCAACACTGCATGCAGTTGAGCCGACTATCAAGAACTATCTCTTCCGAATAAGCGAGAGAACATCAGGAGATGATGTACTCCAGTTCGTGAAGGAGAGGTGCCAGGTCCGGATTCAGGGGGCGGAGATTCGGCTGTCTCTTCAGCGCCTGCAGACCAACAGGGCCACTGACTTCAAGTAATATGCTCTCCAGGTCCAGGCGAAGTACAGGGATGTGCTCCTAGATCCGGAGTTCTGGCCAGCTGGCATTGTTTACCGACGCTATAGGGAAGCGTTAAGTGATAGTTTTAAGTATATCTTTATCTTTATATGTATGTTAGTTGTAAGGTATATATTGCTATGGGCCTTTGTCTAGGTACAATGTACATTTTTCACTGTTGCCTGAAATAAATAAATGAATTGAATTGAATTAGTTTGGAGCTAGATAATGCTATGTGAACTGTCCAGCATTATTTATTTATTTACTAGGAAATCTATTGTTCAGACTATAGTTTACTATATCTCTAATCTAACCTTATATGACCAGGAAAATGTAGCAGTAGCTGCATGTTATTTCTTGTAGTAGGTACCCACGTAGGGAATGTGTTAATATACCTACAGATAATACACTGAAAGGCTTCTTATGCTAAAGAAAATTGAGAACTCGCAAGGCAAGCAACTATGTAGCTAAGTAGGTGAGCATGGCTGAATACCATGCATGGTGTTTACATAAACATTGTACCTACTTGGTGGTAAGTAGGTACTTAAGTACATAGTCGTGGGAAGCAA
Organism: Operophtera brumata; assembly: GCA_932527175.1. Lineage (NCBI taxonomy): Eukaryota > Metazoa > Arthropoda > Insecta > Lepidoptera > Geometridae > Operophtera > Operophtera brumata. The sequence goes on along the minus strand of OW052239.1, from coordinate 80,437,191 downwards.
TAGCGGCGATGAGCTCAGAAAATGGGTCCATTGAGGCTCTGCATTACCCTTTAGGGGGAAAAGGCGAGTGTATATGTTTTTTTTCTTTTATATACATTTTTTTAATTTTTTTTTATACTACTTTGATGACGGAACAAGCAAGTGGCCAGCCTGATGTTAAGCGGTAACCTCTGCCTATGAACAGTGCATTACCTCATAGGTCACGTCCACCTAGGACGCACCCTATGTGGCATTGCACTGCGCCCGCCACCCTGAGACATAGATGAAAAGTCTCATGTGCCTGTAATTTCACCGGCACCCTTACCCTTCAAACCGGAACACAGCAATGCGATCACTACTGCTTTGCGGCAGAAATAGGTATGGTACCTACCACTTGTAAGGACGGAACAAGCAGATGGTCCACCTAATGTAAAGCGGTACCCTCTGCCTATGAACATAGGTCACGTCCACCTGTGACGTACCCTATGCGACATTGCACTGCATCCACCTTCTCCAGACGAAATAATCCAGAAAAAAGCTCTACTTATTACTACTAAACACTACTAATGTATGTATGTATGTATGTATGTATGTATGTATGTGCAACTAGCCTTATGCCCACGCGTGGTGTTGGGATAAGAAACAGTCCCCCTCTATAATCATGGATCATGCTCCGATCTAATGTCGATGTGATGAATGTCACAAATGATTTTCTACCGAACACGGTGTTGTACAACAAATGTGATTATTGATATCTACCTATACCCATGGCGGAGACTAAGATCCAGAGTCTCGAGCATCGCCCTTAAGTTGCATGCCTTTCGATCTTCTATAGGTGACATTTAGGGGAATGTGCCCAGGAACTACATGATCTGATCCCACCATATCCTTTTCATCATACGACAAGCAGGCGCACGGCTTACCTCATCAGTATACCCCCAATTCGCACTAAGAGTTTCAGTCCCACTTTTGCTATGCGAACTGCTAGGGAATAAGACTCGTTGCCGTCGTCTGTGTTTCCTGAAAACTATAGCATGGGTCTCTTTAAGGCAGGAGACCCAAGAGACCCAGATTATAGTTTTCAGGAAAGACAGACGACGGTAGTGTATTCCACTCCTTAGCAGTTCGCATTATAAAGGTAGAACCAAAACGTTTTGTGCTAATAGAAGGTATATAGGTATAGGTAGGGTTTTTTATACATAGAAAATATCCAGAACACCCTGAACAAATATCTGCAGATCGCACAAATATTTGTTCCGAGCCGGGAATCGAACCCGCAACCCGCAATGGAACAAGTTGCCGTCGTGTGTCTTTCCTGAAAACTATAATATGGATCTCTTTAAGGCAACAGTGAATAAGTGCCTTCTCGAACTTCGTGCTCCATCGTCGGCCGCTTTGTCACTTACCAACAGGTGAGATTGCGGTTACCGAGTCTATGATAAAAAAAAATCGCCTCGTCAACTTGCTAATTCTGAGAGATTGTCAGTTCCCACTGAGCTGAGGAACCGCAAAATAGAAAGGCACTTACTCTCTCGCAGTGCTACGATGACCCAGCGGACTTCATCGCGGTGTATGAAGTTCATGGCGTTGACGCCGTTGACCTCGTGTGTCATGTAGCCGGTCACCAGTGCAATGCGCTGCTCGCACTGAATGATCTCGCCGTCAATGGAGTGTCGCGTGCGATACTCCATCTTGTACGATTCCATGGCACTCTCATTGATAAAAGTTTCCGTCGAAGGACGCACGATGCCGATAAAAACCTATAAATTGTTCAAAGTGATTTAAAAGCTTTGTTGTACCTACCATGTACGTTTACTTGGGTTAGGGTTCTTTCGTCACTACACCATTTGTTGTGCTACTTTTGAGTTCCATACTTCGAGGGTAAACTCGTCACTACTTCACCACGTTTCGGTTTACACCAATGAACACCATCAATTATCACCATAAGCGTAGAAGTCCACTGTTGGAGGCAAGCCTCCTTCATATAATGCCACGACGAACAGTCTTGTGCCACCTCCATCCAACAACTTCCAGCGATTTTTATAATCTTGTCGGTCCATTTTGGACCAATTCACATTTCTACCCGAATGTTTGTTTGCCTCTTGTGTTGTCTTGTCTTTACAACATAGAACCACTACCACGTGTAGGTACTCAAACGGTAAGAGAAAACAGCACGAGAAAATTGGTACAGCCTTGGAGTCCGATATAAAAAAAAATTGATTAAACATAGGTAAGGTTCAAGGCAAAAAGCCTTGAACTCACGGAGAAAATGTAAAACTAAAATAACTCCAGAAATAATAATTAAATGTTTGAATTCCCAAGAACCAAGTTCGTAAGATCCAGGATTTGTTGTTAAGCGGTACCCTCTGCATAAAAACAGTGCATTATCTCACAGGTCACGTCCACCTAGGACGCACCCTATGTGGCATTGCACTGCGCCCGCCACCCTGAGACATAAAGATGAAAAGTCTCATGTGCCTGTAATTTTACGGCGCCCTTACCCTTCAAACCGGAACAAAGCAATGCGAGCACTACTGCTTTGCGGCAGAAATAACGCGTCAGGTGGGCCATCTGCTTGTTCCGACATATGCAGTTAAAAAGAAGAACATTTCTACATGAGTTATCATCAGCCTTAGACGTCCACTGCTAGACGAGAGGTCTCCCGTTTGATTAAATAATAAAAGACCTCCCCATACAATGCAATGGGGGATTTGCACGTTTGCAGTAATCACCACGCTTGGCAGGCGATTGCTGATCGCAGTAATGGTGTTCAGTGCTGAGGTGGATGCTGCTGCCCAGCATGCCTTCCCTTGGTGTAATGATATATATATATATATATATATGTACGAGTACATATAAATATATATAATAGTTATAGGTATTCTTTAATTCAAAGAGCATTTTTTTATTGGTAATATTTTCATGGTTGTTGGCGGTTATCTCTGCCTTAAAATACGCATATTTACCATACCGGATAGGGCCGATTTGAATATATCGTCATATTGTGAGTCGGTCAAGGCTCAATTCAATGTAAGTCAGCCTAACGTCATATCTCCAGATAAAGCTAAATATTATGTAATCTACAGACGTAGTTTAAAAGAAATAAATACTAAGTAGTTAGGTAAGTACTTAAACTTTCAACAAAACACGATACTTTATAAAACTCCAACTACATTGAATAACAATCCTTAAACCACACTGGTTCTTTTACCATTGGTGACGACTAGTCGCGAGGACCTTTTCAGGTCTACCATATTTTATCCTGTCTTTCTCATGCAGAACCAAGAAAGAACCAAAGACACAAAGTAGTCAATAAAGGCACTTAGGTTGTAGGCAGAGATTATGCTTTGCTTGGGCCATCTGCATTATCAGTCGTTTAAATCAAACAAAAAATCTCAGCTGGCTATTCGTCCACCAGAGGTCGTCATATTGAGAACGCTTGAAACCTACACATTCCTTTTCGAGTATCTTATGGCCGTCCACGACGCTATTAAAAACTGACGCAGCGGGTTAGTAATTTAAGTTGTAAACTAATTGGTAACGCTGAGCCGTATACGGCGCTACTACATTATGATCAAAAACAGTCGTTTAAGACCGCGGTGTTTCGTACCAGTCTTAGCACATAATCCAAAAATCAAATAAAACCAAAGAGCACGTCAGGTCGCGAGTGATTGGTTACTAGCGTCACGGACTAGTTTGTGATTGGTTGCGTCGTGTACGGACCGTCATTGAAATACTAGTGTTGTGTCATTCTAGCTACTCTAGTGATTTGAGTTTGTAACTACAAACAAACAAGTCGTGGACGGGCTAAATCACAAAACTGCGACGCGAAGTCGCATCGCAAAAATCTGCGAGCTCGCAAAACGCATCGCTTGAACTTGCGAATTGATTCGCATCGTTGATGTTGCGTCACATTTGGTGACGTCAAATTAGTTCGATTCGCTCTGAGACATTTTTTTTTATGAAACTGGTAGACCAACTAGCTTGCGGCCCACCTGATTTAAAGTGGTCACCGTCGCTTATAGACACCGGCAACACCGGTGGTATTGTCCATGCGCTGCTTACCCTGAAGGAATTTAGGATAATTTTTCTTGAAGTGACACAAGTCGTAACCAAGCGGTAAAACCTCAGATGGAAGCTCATGGGCTCATGAAATCCTATGGGGTTATTCTCATATATTAAAAAAACTTCCTCATTTTTCAAAGCATCGTATTTTTGTCAAAAATATTTCCCATCAGCAATCATAATGATAATAAGAAATTAAAAACAGAAATAATAATACAACTAATAAATGTAGGTATGTTCAACATTTAAAAAAAACAAATGAATCAGTTGAGCTACCTAAAGACCGTTGCCAACGATCTAAGGGTAGTTCTACTGATTCAAATATTAATAACATTAAGTAAATGAACCCAAAATCTTCTTTGCTTTTATTTCTGTATTTTTGATATATATAGCAGAGCAGAGCATTTTTGACATCCATGTCACTATTAAAAAAAGTGCGTCTAGTTAGGTTGACTATCCGTCGAGGAATGGTCACCCGAACCAACGCCTTAGCACACGAAATCGTATCGCAACAATTCGCGTCGCTGTTTTCTGCTTTGCGATTTCGCAACGCACCGATTCGCAGATAAGTGTTAGGCCCTTCTCCCATTACGATACGCACAGGCGATTCAAGTATCCTGTAGGTATCCTGCAAGTCTCGGAGACTAGTCGCCGCCAAGTATCTCACATACATTTGAATGCAGGCTAGTGTGCGAGCCTGAATCTCACATAAATTTGAATGCAGGCTCGCACACTAGCCTGCATTCAAATGTATGTGAGCTACTTGGCGGCGACTAGTCTCCGAGACTTGCAGGATACTTGAATCGCCTGTGCGTATCGCAATGGGAGAAGGGCTTTAGAGTTAAGGGAAAGAAAAAAAGAGTTAAGCTAAAGACCACCGCTTAACATCAGGTGGGCCATCTGCTTGCTCTGCCATTCAAGTAGTATAAAAAAAAGAAAAACTCACCACATCGTTCCCACTGGAGCATGGGTTGTCACCGCGCGCGCGTGCTCTGCGCACCATTTGACAGCACCGGTTATATCCACGGCACGCCCGGTCAGACTTCCTCAGCGAGCCTTCCACGTGACATGTCACGTATTTGCTCGGTTCCGACCGCTGCCCTAGTTTCTTAAACCTAGGGCACAGGTGATAAAATGTTACGCCGTATTAGCTGTCGAATGACACATAGATTCATAGAGCAACACCGTGTTGCTCTATGAATAGAGTACGTCTATTAAAATCTAAAGCGCACTTGATACAGGTTTGACGTTTCAAAAATATCCTTGTGTTTACGGAACACGGAATATTTTATTTTGATGTACTGAAATAGTGCAATTTTTGGTCAAAATCATACCTAATTATTGCGTAGGTACGTCACGCTAACTTTTTTTGGATAAATTATTTTAAAAATCATTAACCTTTTCATGTATATTAAATTTAATTTCCTCTCGATTGTATCGGACTTCTTATTTTTGCCCTGAATCTACCTAAAATGCATATTTTTTTCTCATAAAATAGAGAGCGGCACAAAGTCAACCAAAATTTTTTTCTTTTAGTTGCAGATGACTAAACATATGGGTCACAACGTCAATAAAAATAAGTAAAATGGGCCGCAGTGACAAGGTCCGTCATTAACTCTGGGGCACAAAGTCAACATCCCCATAATGATCCTTGTTTTCTCTGAATGGCTTAGTAAGTTATTGAACCATGACTTAACCAAATGAAAATTCACCATCAAAGGCACATGAGACTTTTCATCTTTATGTCTCAGAGTGGCGGGCGCAGTGCAATGTCACATAGGGTGCGTCCTAGGTGGACGTGACCTGTGAGGTAATGCACTGTTCATAGGCAGAGGTTACCGCTTAACATCTGCTGGGCCATCTGCTTGTTCCGTCATTCAAGTAGTATAAAATATAAAAAAAAAACATCATTCCAAATATTTAAAAATGTTGTTAAAAGCTTTCATTCAACTTGCTTCGTTCGTTCCTTGCTCGTTGTTTGTTTTCAGTATGCCTTCATGGTTCAAAATTTGTACCTAATCCATTTTTAAAGCACTTGCTGGCATCTGAATGAGCTGAAATTTGGCATACCCGTAGAGTTCTAATGACAATACAATATTGCGGACGAGCTGATCTGATAAGGGTACGGATGGTGGACGATGGAACTCCTCAATGATTAATAGTAGCCCGGCAGTGTTTGGGCTCATTTTCGATCACTAATTTCAAAAAAGGTGGTTTTGAATTATATTTTTTTCAACAAAAACATGTTTATTTTTTTGTTACTTTCATGTTTTACTTCATCGGTCAACTATAAACCACCATGCAGTTCAGACATAGTACCTAACAAGATCCTTTTAAATTCAGTTAGATGCAGTTTCAAATTTATTCATTGATACAGTCGAGACCTTGCGGAAATACATTCTAAAATATTGAATTTAAATTCATTCGTTGTGTGAGACAAATAAATATTAAGTAGGAACTTAGTGTTCACTTATCAGCAAGCAAATGTGTCTGCAGAGTTTGTGTTGTCCTGTTAATGTAAAAAAAATATCTATCTATGTAATGTATTGTATTAAGTATATCAGTTATCTAGTACCCATAACACAAGCTCTGCTTAGCTTGGGGCTAGATAATGTTGTGTGTACTGTCCAGCATTATTTATTTATTTATTTAATGTTATTCCAGCGCGCAGCGTCTGCACTTTTGCTATTCGCGACGTGGTGGGACTACTTAGCATAAATATTAACATTGTAAAACAATACATTTGCGACGCGGTGATATTCTACGCCATGGGAACAACATGTCAGAGGCCCTCGGGCGGCTTGACAAACTCTGACACCAGAGGCCAGCACTACCTCAAACGGAACGAACGAACGAGGGGAACACTGTATCGAGTTGACGCATAACTTAATGTGGGTAGTCAGTGCAGCAATACATAATACCGTCTTGTAAAATAATAAACTGTCTAGCTGTTCAAGTGCCACGGTGTTTCATTGTGCTCCCGAAAAGTCCTAATATAATCCGGGAACAACTCCTATTATTTAGGGATTGTACATGGAAAAGGCACGTGTCAAATTCTGACATGCGTTTTCAGTAGAGAGTGGAAATTGTACTCAATTAAATACACAATACTTGTCCACTCAATATTTAAGTTTCTTAGTATATAAATACAATTTAAACTATGAACAAAAAAAAATTGTCTCGCACTGTTCCACTGAGCGTGCCATGCTTGGCATTTCCCATAAAGACCGAGTGCGTAATACAGATATCGGACGTAGAACGAAGCGTAGAACGAATGTAGGTACAGCTACTAGGTACGAAACTCAAGTGGAGCTGGGCAGACACTTTGCAAGATTTGGTGATGGCAGATGGAGGCCCCTGATTTAGTGGTGGCCAGAGGATACACAAGAGGCCTTGTTAGACCGAAAGACATCGTCCATGTACAGGGAAAGACCTGGATGCAAAAGGCCCAGAACAGACTCGAAAGGAGTTTAAGCCATGAGGCTTATGCCAAGCAGTGAGTCTATAAGCTGCCTACGATGATGTTGATGATGATGAAAATGACTTAACATTTATAATATTATTTATTTCATACAAGACATAGCTCTTAGAATTAGTAAGCAGCAGGCCACAGAACTAGGAGAACAGTTTGGGAATTAAACTTTCGAGTGGTAACCAATAACAGTTTCAAAAGAGGAAGACGAGTGACACACTTTCTGGGCTGGTCCTACTCAACTGAGTCTGCTGACACACCCGTACTTTAGTCGCACTTGGAACATTGTCGAGAACGCTTGTGTTCTAGTATAGCCCTAAAACGCATCAAAACGCCTTCTTGTGTATTTAAAAAGTGCTACATTCACTCCGGGAACAAAAATAAATATCATGGAGTTACTTTTCAGTCGTAAGTATGGTTAAAAACTTTAGCTGAAAAATATAGACTCTTGATTAAATACCGACCGCATCGCCATAATTTAAAGAGCGAGATAGACAATACGGGGACCTACATTCATGACGGGGACTAACAGTCGACTACTACAGTCAGGGAGTTCCGAACCAGACATTCGTGCGACGCCGAGCCGGCCCGAGTCAACCGGAGCCCAAGTATAATGACTGCTACATATATATGTTAGAGCGTCACTCGTCTTCCTCTTTTGAAACTGTCATTGGTGGTAACCACAAACTGGGCGACGCAGAAGACGTATGTCCCCTCTCGATGGACCAATGACATTATAAAGGTCACAGGATGTCTGTGGATGGAGGCGGCACAAGAACATTTCATTTTGATTGCTGTACCGGGAATGGAACTTTTGTAGAGCATGTTTATCCATCAGATTTTATGTAACGTAAACACAGCACAATTTTTTTTTTATGCTACTTGAATGACGATTCAAGCAGATGACCCACCTGATGTTAAGCGGTAACCTCTGCCTATGAACAGTGCATTACCTCATAGGTCACATCCACCTAGGACGCACCCTATGTGGCATTGCACTGCGCCTGCCACCCTGAGAAATAAAGATGAAAAGTCTCATTTGCTTCTAACTTCACCGGCACCCTGACCCTTCAAACCGGAACACAGTAATATGAGCACTACTGCTTTGCGGCAGAAATAGGTATAATGGTAGTACTTCCCCGGACGAACTCTTAAACAAAAAAGCTCTATTACTACTAAAACAACAAAACCTGACCTACCTGACAAAGAATTGCCTTTTTTCATTAGCCAATGCCTGCGCCACTTTCTGTCTGCCCTCCGCCTCTTCTGGCATGAGCAGTTCGCCATTCGTCCCTAGCTTTTGGCTTTTGGGCATGAGTTGGTCTTTCAGCATCTGGCGATCATCTTCGTGTGTGAGATTTAATATGTTCTGCCCTAGTAGGTCCAACTGTAAAACGAAATTTATGTGATTTAATATGTTCTGCCCTAGTAGGTCCAACTGTAAAACGAAATTTATGAGATTTAATATGTTCTGCCCTAGTAGGTCCAACTGTAAAACGAAATTTATGAGATTTAATATGTTCTGCCCAAGTAGGTCCAACTGTAAAACGAAATTTATGAGATTTAATATGTTCTGCCCTAGTAGGTCTAACTGTAAAACGAAATTTATGAGATTTAATATGTTCTGCCCTAGTAGGTCCAACTGTAAAACGAAATTTATGAGATTTAATATGTTCTGCCCTAGTAGGTCCAACTGTAAAACGAAATTTATGAGATTTAATATGTTCTGCCCTAGTAGGTCCAACTGTAAAACGAAATTTATGAGATTTAATATGTTCTGCCCTAGTAGGTCCAACTGTAAAACGAAATTAAGAAAATGTTATTTTTTGTAACCCCCCACGCAAAAATAGGGTTGTTATGTGGTATGTGGTATGTGTGTGTGTGTGTGTGTGTCTCTGTCTGTCTGTGTCTATCTGTGGCACCGTAGCTCTTAAACGGGTGAACCTTTAACCAGACAATTTTTTTTTAATTCTCTAAGGGTGAACCGATTTGAATGCTTTATTTTAATTTGAAAGCTGTTATATTTGCTAACGATGTTTTATCAAAATCGGTGCAGCCGTTTAATTGCGATGGGGGTTTTTGAAATTTGGACATTTCTTCTTGTTGTTGTTGACCGTAGCGAAGCCAAAAAAAGAGGGATGTATGCCCGTCCCCTGTTTCCTCGTAACTAACTGAACAGCTGAAAGGATTTTGATGAATGATACGTCGTTAGATTCGTCTTTATTGCATAAGTGTCATAGGGTGAATTCAAATAATAATAATAAAAACGGAATTTGGTACAAAATTTATGGTTTCAAAAATATGAACTTCAAAAAACACAAATTAATCAGTTATCTGATCAAACTATAAAAACGCGATCAAAAGATAAGTAAACTGATCCAAACCGCTACTAGACGGAAGCGTCCTCTGCATTGCCATGCTGAATTTCAACACCAATGCAAGTTAATCAGACTTTATTTTTATTTTTTTACTTAGAAATAAGAAGTGCCATATAATGTTTTGTAAAAAAAAACCTTTTTCCGCGAGATTACTTCGCTGGAAATTGTTATGGGATTTTATGAACCTACTAGCAGCGCCCCGCGGTTTCACCCGCGTAAGTCTCGATCCCGTGGGAATATCGGGATAAAAATGTGCCTATGTGTTATTCCGGGAGTACAGTTATCTCTATTCCAAATTTCGTCCAAATCCGTCAAGCCGTTTCAGCGTGAAGAAGTAACAAACACACTACACACACAAACACAAACTTTCGCATTTATAATATTAGTGGGATGGGATGGGATGGGATGGGATGGGATGGGATAGTGGGATAATCTAGCCTAGCATGAAACGGCAATTGCTCAGCAAGTTCTTTGAAAGCTCATAGTCTCATACCCCTGCGTCTCCTCCCGTAGACGTCGTAAAAGTCGACTAAGGGTTAACACCAGGGGATGGGCAACAGCATCCACCTAAGTATATACTCAACACGAATACTACGCTCAGTGCAATCCGCCTGAAAGAGGAAGACCCTCCTCTCGATGGGCTAAATACATTATAATGGTCACCAGGATCTCGATGGATGGAGGCGGCTCAAGACCATTGATTGAATCAAGTGGCATTCTATAGGGAAGCCTATGTGCAGTGGACTTCTATAGGCTGGTGATGATGATGATGATGAAAAACTCCGAGAATAGCTCGCTAAGAAATGATCAAAGAATGTTTATTCGACTTACTTTTCCCGGCTTACCTCAGTATATCCAAGGTAAGAGCATTGATTGAATCTAGTGGTATTCTATGGGGGAGGCCTATGTCCAGCAGTGGACTTCTATAGGTTGATGATGATGATGATGAAAAACTCCGATAATAGCTCGCTAAGAAATGATCAAAGAATGTTTATTAGACTTACTTTTCCCGGCTTACCTCAGTATATCCAAGGTAAGAGCATTGATTGAATCTAGTGGTATTCTATGGGGGAGGCCTATGTCCAGCAGTGGACTTCTATAGGTTGATGATGATGATGATGAAAAACTCCGATAATAGCTCGCTAAGAAATGATCAAAGAATGTTTATTAGACTTACTTTTCCCGCCTTACCTCAGTATATCCAAGGTAAGAGCATTGATTGAATCTAGTGGTATTCTATGGGGGAGGCCTATGTCCAGCAGTGGACTTCTATAGGTTGATGATGATGATGATGAAAAACTCCGATAATAGCTCGCTAAGAAATGATCAAAGAATGTTTATTAGACTTACTTTTCCCGGCTTACCTCAGTATATCCAAGGTAAGAGCATTGATTGAATCTAGTGGTATTCTATGGGGGAGGCCTATGTCCAGCAGTGGACTTCTATAGGTTGATGATGATGATGATGAAAAACTCCGATAATAGCTCGCTAAGAAATGATCAAAGAATGTTTATTAGACTTACTTTTCCCGGCTTACCTCAGTATATCCAAGGTAAGAGCATTGATTGAATCTAGTGGTATTCTATGGGGGAGGCCTATGTCCAGCAGTGGACTTCTATAGGTTGATGATGATGATGATGAAAAACTCCGATAATAGCTCGCTAAGAAATGATCAAAGAATGTTTATTAGACTTACTTTTCCCGGCTTACCTCAGTATATCCAAGGTAAGAGCATTGATTGAATCTAGTGGTATTCTATGGGGGAGGCCTATGTCCAGCAGTGGACTTCTATAGGTTGATGATGATGATGATGAAAAACTCCGATAATAGCTCGCTAAGAAATGATCAAAGAATGTTTATTAGACTTACTTTTCCCGGCTTACCTCAGTATATCCAAGGTAAGAGCATTGATTGAATCTAGTGGTATTCTATGGGGGAGGCCTATGTCCAGCAGTGGACTTCTATAGGTTGATGATGATGATGATGAAAAACTCCGATAATAGCTCGTTAAGAAATGATGAAACAATGTTTATTCAACTTACTTTTCCCGCCTTACCTCAGTATATCCAAGGACAGACCATTGATTTAATCAAGTGATATTCTATGGTGAGGCCTATGTCCAGCAGTGGACTTCTATAGGTTGATGATGATGATGATGAAAAACTCCGATAATAGCTCGCTAAGAAATGATCAAAGAATGTTTATTAGACTTACTTTTCCCGGCTTACCTCAGTATATCCAACTTCGATAAAGGAACTACATATCCAAGGTAAGAGCATTGATTGAATCTAGTGGTATTCTATGGGGGAGGCCTATGTCCAGCAGTGGACTTCTATAGGTTGATGATGATGATGATGAAAAACTCCGATAATAGCTCGCTAAGAAATGATCAAACATGTTTATTCGACTTACTTTTCCCGCCTTACCTCAGTATATCCAAGGTACTCGTTGACGTTCTGTGAGACGACAACCACCAGGCCTTTATAGGTAGTGGTGAGCAGGAAACCGTTGAGAAAACTCAGCAACGCTCTCGTGGATGCCGACGTGAACTCAGCCGGATGGCCGATTGAATCACCGAACACTACAAAATAAGAGTAAAATTTTATGAACTGAGGGAAGGGAAGTGTCGGTATTGAGGTGCGTTGCTCTCCCTATCCTCTGTGACTGAAGTGGCAGGCGATGGAGCCACTCAAACCCGTCAAGGAGACTTCGACCGTCCAGACACGGGGTCTGGCGCTAATTGGCTGGTATGGTCCCCGAGGTGGTTGCGGCATGCCATGTTTTCTGGCTTGTCCTACCGGGGGTTCCGGGCGCGACTATGGGTGTCATTCCCGGGACTTGTGCCTATTGGAACAATGAACTACCGGGTCTTCTACATCATTTGTTTGTTGACTATTTGCTATACAGTGCCACTTCTTATAGCAACTCCTGCTCTGCATCTACCACTGCAGGTAAGATTGCAGCCGTCTGTTGATGAAGAGCTTTACCTTGCTAGCCTGAGAAATGAGCGTCACTTCCGGTTTTTCCGCAAATTCCTTTTTTTTTCTTCTTTTTTTTTACTTATTTACCCTCGTTTGGCCTCATTCTCACCTGTTGGTAAGTGACGATGCGGCCGACGTTGGAGCACGAAGGTCTGGAAGGCACCTATTCACTGTTGCCTTAAAGAGATCCATATTATAGGTTTCAGGAAAGACAGACGACGGCAACTTGTTCCATTCCTTAGCTGTACGCATTACAACGGTGCAAAACATATCACGTCGTTTGATTTTATGTCATAAGCGATAGTTTAGTCCTTGCAAGCTATATGATTTGTCTATATGTTCAAACTTGATATTGTATAGTATGTGTATCGTGCTGGAATTCCAGTCCACGTGAGTTCCACCTCGTCATCACTCATTGGATATATACTACCTACCTATAGGTGCATACGCATTACGAACATATTGCAAACGCACTATGTTATAACAACTACGTTCTCAAATGTCTCTAGAATTTTAAAATTTTTGATAAGAATTTTCATAGTTTTCCATGAAGAAAAAAATATATGATATTCTTGAGCTTTTTATCTAGTGAAATCAAAAGTTCAGTACAATCTTTGAATTACTTCACACGATATAAAAAAATAACAAAGATTTTTAAAATGTAAATGCTATTTTTCACTTACTTCTCTCACGTTTTAATTTTTTAAACATTTGGTTACATGTTAGTTATTATTTGAGTCAGTGAATTCATTAACAAAATTAAACAAAACTTTGAACGACATTTTTATATAATTTTTTTATACTTAAAAACACGGTATCAGAGCTTGCGCTTGCCTTCTTCGCCTCATACAAAAATGTTCGTTGAACCTATAGCGCCTTAAGGCGATATGTTACAATACCGAAAGGGCGGAGTCTAGCAAGATATACAAAGTGACAGCGCTATTGCTCACTTGAACCCGGGAAGAGATGAGGTATAAATTTCTTCAGCTTGGAAGTAACTAACATAAGCGACAAATGATAAAACTTCGCATTGATTCAAAAGGAGCAAATATTTAAAAAAAAAACTCTTATATTATCCATTATATATTTTTTTGAAAAATCTTTTCTTCTCGAGTCTTCTTTAACTCGGTGTTTCTAAGCACCCGCCCCGAGACCCTCAGGGAAAAGGTTGCTCAGACTCCTCATTTCTATTTGATCCCCCCTGATTGACAAATACTGTATCCCCAAGAACTTTACTTATAATTATTATATATTATATTATTATATATTATATTATATTATTATTATCTATGTAATGTGATTACCTACTGAATAGTATAAAAAATTATGCTTAATATTTTCTCTAATCGAAGGAGGGACCTAAAACGGGTTTTAAGAGGGCCAATTTCAAAAAATAAAGCTATCGATAAAAGTTTCACCAATCGTGTTTCTTGTCTATGATTTATTTAGATTACATCCTCAAGTAATTACTGTATTAACATCAAGTTTGTAACCTTTACTGTTACGGAGCGAGCAGGTAACGCAACGACTCCAAAATTTTAACATATCGTCATAACAAACTTATTTAATGCGTTTGTTTTATAGATCAGCAAAATCAGCAGATCGTTGTCACTAATGAATAGCTTATTCGTATCCTTTCCAATGAAATGCTGGGTAATGACTGAGGCCATGACAAATTATGATTGGTAATTTGAATGCAGTTAGTTCTCAATGTTACAGTTGATTATAATGTCTTGATTCGAGATCAACAGTGTATTCAGCTCAGAGAGACACGGGACGGCCTCAGTTAAGAATAGATTTGCACTTTGCACCAGTTTAGTGCTCAAACATAGCTGGTGAATTGATTCTTCGGAATTATAAAATGTCCTTAATAATTCTTCATTAGGCGGGGTTTAGTTGTGGGCGGTATGACGCTGCTGCTTTTTAGAACGTAATTTCCATATTAAATTTAAATATCATATATATAAAGAAACTAAAATATTGTTGAGGGTAAGCTTCTCATTGGTACAGTCAGTGACACTATGGAGCCGAGCATAACGTGACACGAGCAGCGGCCGTCGAATGCCAGAGCCGAAGTTTACATTTACCGTTCAGTTGGTTCCTCAAAGTAGATACAAATTAGTTTTTTTACCGCTCAAAACACAGTTAAAGTAAATCAATAAGTTTTAAAATGATCAAAGTTTAGAGCCTTACAAGTTTACACTTTAGTCTCTTTAGTTTATTGTGAATAAAAATGCTATTAAAATACCGCTCACTTGAATTAGCCTTTGATTATGGCTCCTCTTCACTACCAAACCTTTTAAACGATTTTGAAAACTGCAGAGTACATGAAGAATTGAACATGTTACATATTTATTTAATAGAATGGGCTCAGTCTTGTCCGATCTTGTCCGTTGGAAAAGTGATAAAATAATGATTTCTTGTTATTGAAGCCATAATGATTGTGCGTTTTTCGTGATCTCCATGATCGGCCTTTTCATCTGATTGCCGTATATTTCGCTTCCGATCGCATTTCCTCACACCTATAATACAGCTGCAGTACAAAATAAAATAAGTAAATAATGCTGGACAGTCCACACAACATTATCTAGTCCCAAGCTAAGCAGAGCTTGTGTTATGGGTACTAGACAATTGATATTCTTAATACAATATATTACATAGATAGATATTTTTTATCATACATAGAAAATACCCAGAACACCCTGAGCAAATATCTGCAGATCGCAGAAATATTTGTTCCGAGGCAGGAATCGAACCCGCAACCTCCTGCGTCGCAGGCGAAACGTCGCCCGCCGCGCCACAGAGGTCGTCACAGAGTATAAATGCAGCTGACTAAACCAGTAAACACGCATCAATTAAATCATAGCTGAGGCATGATTCATCTAAGCAGTACTTAATGTAGTTATGGCAAGAACAATCAATACAGAGAAAAACTATTCAAAGCTTGAATAAGCTCAACTCAAACACAAAACTGCGAAACAGGCCGATGCGAATTTGCAACGCAGTAAGCAGCGGTGCGAGTTGCTGCGATGCGATTTCGTGCGGCAAGGCGCTGGTTCGCGCGGGTGACCATTTTTCGACGGATATTCAACCGTTTAGGACGCATTTTTTTTAATTGTAACAGCGATCGCAAGAAGTATCGTTAAAAAAACTGCTGTTGCTAAAAAGATACAGAAAATAAACGCAGAATATGTTGGGTTCATCTATGTAAGTATTTTAGTAGTAGTAGAGCTTTTTTGTGATAGAGTTCGTCCGGGGAAGTACTACCACCATACCTATTTCTGCCGCAAAGCAGTAGTGCTCGCATTGCTGTGTTCCGGTATGAAGGGTAAGGGTGCCGGTGAAATTACAGGCACATGAGACTTTTCATCTATGTCTCAGGGTGGCGGGCGCAGTGCAATGCCACATAGGGTGCGTCCAAGGTGGACGTGACCTATGAGGTAATGCACTGTTCATAGGTAGAGGTTACCGCTTAACATAAGGTGGGGTTCTTGCTTGTTCAGTCATCCAAGTAGTATAAAAAAAAATGTAACATCGCAGGAATATTCGATGCGAATCAATTCGCAAGTTATTGCGACGCGTCGTGTGACCACGCAGATTTCTGCGATGCGAAGTCGCTTTGCAATTTTGTTGAGTGTTGTTTTTGAGTTTGGCTTAGTACACTGTGACTCATATTTTAGAATTGGGTTGAAACAAGAATATAAATTTAATAAAATAGGTTGAAACGCGCCGTAAGGTCACGTGCGTTTCGATCTTCTATAGGTCACATTTCGGGGAATGCTCACAGGAACTTCATGATCTGATCCCACCATCTCCTTTTCATCATAGGACGAGCAGGCGCACGGCTCGGTACCACCCTTACCTTATTAGTATACCCTCTATTCGTACTAAACGATTCAGTTCTACCTTTATAATTTAACTGCTAAGGAGTGGAATACACTACCGTCATCTGTCTTTCCTGAAAACTATAGTCTGGGTCTCTTCAAGACTAGAGTGAATAGGTGCCTTCTAGACCTTTGTGCTCCATCTTCGGCCACATTGTCACTTACCAACACGTGAGATCGCGGACAAAAAAAAGGTCTACCAATGATAAAAAAAAAACTGTATAATACTCAAATGGGTTGAACGTTATTGTGTTGAAACCAGTAGCACCTACATGGCTATATTTGTCACACACTAGGTATATAATATTCTATTAGATACGTGAGTCATCCATAACCGAAGTACCGATATGCAAATGTTTATGACTCCTCAAGCGCGCAATTATTAGGTCCAAGTACAGTCAACTCAAAAACTCTGAAATAAAAGTTGTTAAAACGGACGATGCCGCCGCGCCGCCGCCCGGCCGTACCGATTCGCCTAGTAAATGTGGGTGCGTCCGTATTGATCCCATGGATTCATCCCACGAATATTTATTTCCGGATTCTGACCAAAATGTAGGCCGAAAGTAACAGTAAACATGAAATCCCAAAAATTGTGGTCATTGAATCTTGAAATAAATTGTATAGATCACCGTTTAAACCTTTCTTGAGATATACATTTAGGGAACTGTTTCATAATGAACAGTATTATTATTGACAAAGCAAATTCTCTCAGTCAACTGGACGAATCGGCGTTTGTATGTATGTATTTTTTTTTTGTATATATAATTTTTGTGTTTGTATGTGCGTTTGTCGATAACTGCAGAACCTTTAATCCAATCTTGATGAAACTTGTAGGTAGGTAGGTTATGTAAATATATTTTTTAATTTCGAACATGAGCTGGATCGGTACAGGAGTTTTGCAGCTACGCGGTCAAGTTTGGGGCGAACTTAATATATCAGTAGCTTAGGCCCGTAAAACAATTGCAGTTTAATTTATAATTGTCAGTTTAAACCACTTCCGTCCATTGCTAAATACTTTAAACTGAGAATTAGAGGTTTAACTGCTATTGATATATTATTAGGCTTAATCAAGGAGACCTTTATGCAACTTTCCTGAAGAAAGTTTTGAATTGACTGTACAGTATACTTCGTTTAATCAAGTGTCAAATCAAGATTGTATTATTTAATGCTAAGATCTGCAGTCCCTTTTTAAGAAAACCACATTGTAGTAGGAGTACTGTAAAGTCACAAGGATTTACGGTTTAATTTGAACAGAACATCTGTAAACGCATAAATTCCACTCATTCTAACATTTTACTAAGTGTATCAAAGTAGTGACTCATCATATGGATAATCGTAGAAAATGATATTATAGGTGCACCTGCATCAAATCGCTAAGCTGCCAGATAGAAATTTACTATTAGTGCCACGAGCAATTCACACTTTGAGCGTACTTCTCAATTTTGTCGTATTTATATACCTAATTGGTTAGGGGGAGCGGAGCTAGCATTCTAGCACAAAATAACAATTACTGCTTGGAATGTGGTAAATCTAGAAAATATTTGCAAATTATAACGCGAAACTAGAGCACTGAGATTGATCAACTGCGCCGCGAGAACCTGCACTTGCAGTTTGTGAACACACATCGTGAAAACTTCGTAAGCGATGCGCCGTTAAAAACATTGTCACATCTAATAACTGTCTAGAGTAATAGTCATTGTGCTCTATGCTAAAGTGTGTGATACCGACCCAATATTCCTCTATACGGGGAGTAACATAATATCACTATAAGTCCGGGGACGGGGTATTCTTCAAATCATGGCGAACAGAACTTTAGTTCTACGACTTTTGAAATTTAGTTTGTTTCATTCATGAAAAACCTCGTAAAAATCCTTAAAGTCATCGAGAAGTTCCTAAAATTACTCCAGATATGTACCTAAGATAACATGAGGCTGCTCTACGTAAGGTACCTTAACGTACCGTAACATCCTCATGTTGTTTTTAGGTACATTTCTTATAGTCCAGTAACTTTGTCGACTGAAAGTATGGGGTAGTATGCGTCAAATCCAGTATTTCTGAATTTTTGGCAGACTTGTTTATGATGTTGGCCTAATGAATAATCCAAGTTTTTGACCTCAAACGCCGAACGCAACCTTGTCAAAAATAGAAAAAACCGCGAATCAATTTTTTTTTTCAATTTAGTCGATTATAACCCTAAGGACTAGTTTTTGAGAAAACTTTCTTAAGACGTTTTTAAAGTAGACTAAATTTTCTACAATATGATACTAAAACTGTATCTGTAGACCCAATAGTTTCAGAGATTAAGCCTTTCAAAGTTTATATTTTTTTTCAAACTTCGCAATTTTAGCGAAGGTCATGAATGGGTCAGATTACAGCAGGATAGAGCGTGGCAGAAATGGAGAGACGCCTATGCCTATCAGTGAGCAGCACATGATAATGGTAAATCAACGGTCACATAAATCACATCTGACACTGATGTGAGAGTAGATCTGAGTCAGAATGCAGGCTGATAGAGTAAGGAAGCATACTCACCGTACTGATGAGCACGCAAGTAGTGGGCCGTCAGTCTCAGCACGCCTGTCTTGTCGATCTTGCGGCTGGCAGCCACCACTGGAGGCACCATAGAAGCCAGCTCTGCTATGGAATGGTTGAGCTTGTCGCGTCTCTGCTTCTCCGCTTTGTTGCGGATCTCCCTGGGGTTATCCCTAAAACAAAGAGAATAATATGTGTCTGCTGTAGGGCGCCTGAATCCTAGCAGTACACAAAAATCACTTCATCAGGTTTTTTTTTTTTTTTTAACTTTGTTAGACCTTTGTTTGACCACGATCTCACCGATCTCAACAAGTGACGATGTGGCCGAAAATGGAGCATAAAGGTCTAAAAGGCACCTATTAACTCTAGCCTTGAAGAGACCCAGATTATAGTTTTCAGGAAAGACAGACGACGGTAGTGTATACCACTCCTTAGCAGTTCACATTATTAATGTAAAACTGAAACGTTTAGTAAGAATAGAGGGTATACTAATGAGGTAAGGAAGGATGGTACCTAGCCGTGCGTCTGCTCGTCCTATGATGAAAACGAGTTGGTAAGATCAGATCATGAAGAATCATGAATCATGATCATGAATGCTCCCAGGAACTTCATGATCCCACCATCTCCTTTTCATTCAGTATTACCTATTCGTACTAAACGTTTCAGTTCTACCTTTATAATGCGAACGGCTAATGAGTAGAATACACTACCGTCGTCTGTCTTTCCTGAAAACTATAATCTGGGTCTCTTCAAGGCTAGAGTGAATAGGTGCCTTCTAGACCTTTGTGCTTCATCTTAGGCCACATCGTCACTTATAGTGCGCGTCATGTAAAAAGAACGCAGGCGGTCAAAGCTTCTACAGGCGTTCCAGCGTTCTTTTTATAATTTTACTTACTATAATTGTACATTATTTGCAGTAAACTAAGTAGGCACTCATTCAATGCATAGATATACATCTCTTAAATAAGTAGAAAAGTAAGTAATCTCTTAAAAAGAACGCTGGAACGCCTGAAGAAGCTTGACCGCCAGCGTTCTTATACCAACAGGTTAGATCGTGGTCAGACAAAAGTGTATCTACTAAAAAAATATAAAAAAACATGGTCGACCAAGTAGCAGAACCTGTGATGGAGTAATATTTAGAAACACTAACCAATGGCCACTTGTGCTCTGACCATTATGCACAATTCTTATCGCGCTAATCGTTTAATTGGAAATATATAGTTGCTATTTTCTGATAGATAAGTTGGTGTACTTACCTAGCGATAGAGTTTTCACTATTTTTGGACAGTGTTTAAAAAAACAACGTGCATCGTGGTGTAGGAGTGAAACCACGTTGTTACCATTTGAGGTACAAACCACTGCTGGATATATGCCACTCCCGTAGGATTCCACGATGAATACTCCGTATACTCCGAGGTACACATATACTCCGCCTCCACCAAACGACTTCATGCAACCATCGAATTATAAAAATAGGTACTCATTATTAATCCAAATCTTTAATGAGTTAGTCATGGTCCACTTAACATAGAAATACGTATAGAATTTAAAAAAAAGTATTCTTCTTTATAGTATCATCATCATCATCACCAGCCTTTAAAGGTCCACTGCTGGACAAGCCCACGGAACGCTGCAGGGGATTTGCCTAATCATCACGCTTTGCAGGTGGATTGGTGATCGCAGTATTGGTGTTGAGTACTCAAGTGGGTGCTGCTGCCTATTCCCTATGAAATTCCTTAGTTGGCCTTTACGATATTCACTGGAGCAGCCGGAGGGGTTTATTCTTAGACTGGATTGGATACATCATCCCATAAATGTAAATTACGATGTTTGGATGTTTGTATGTTTATTACTCAATCACGCCAAAACGAATGAACAGATTTTGATGAAATTTGATAGACAGATAGACGATGACCTGGTTTGAGCTACAGACTACTTTTTATTGTGGTAAAATGTGATAGAAGCCGCGGGTGGACACTAGAAACTACATGAGTTTACCATTTCAAAGTAGGAGGAACACCAAGTGGAACTGTTGCATTAAATAGTGGTACAAAATAAACATACGAACGACTCTAAGCTATACTTAATTAAGTACATGATTGAAATAAGAAATGTTAGTGGAATTAAACCAATAAAAATTAAGTGTTTATTATATTTTGATAAATAAATATAACAGTAACGACTCTTAATAATAATAATAATAATTTATTGATTCAGAAAAGATAAGATATAGGTACATGAAATAACAATAATAAACATATTAATTAAAAGCGAATATTTTGGTAAGTTTACTTACTTAGTAGTTTTTAGTAGTAGTAGAGCTTTTTTGTCAAAGAGTTCGTCCGGGTAAGTACTACCACCTTACCTATTTCTGCCGCAAAGAAGTAGTGCTCGCATTGCTATGTTCCGGTTTGAAGGGTAAGGGTGCCGGTGAAATTACAGGCACATGAGACTTTTCATCTTTATGTCTCAGGGTGGCGGGCGCAGTGCAATGCCACATAGGGTGCGTCCTAGGTGGACGTGACCTATGAGGTAATGCACTGTTCATAGGCAGAGGTTACCGCTTAACATCAGGTGGGCGATCTGCTTGTTCAATCATTCAAGTAGAATAAAAAAAAAAAAAAAAAAACTTAAAGTAATTTTTAAATTATGGGAAATAATCTCGTCATCATTCCCAACCCACCCCAGAAACCATAATAATACTGTATTAGTTTACTTTCCCCATTTGAAAATTGTGTAGTTATACTTTGAAATAATGACATGACAGCTTATAGATGGCGTGGATGTCGTACGTACATTTGCTGCATGTTTCGAACGCTTAGATTTGGCGCCAGACAAACCATTTTTAATTCTTTTTTTTAAATGTATTTTTAGTAATTTGTCAAATTTTAATTTTTATTTAATGTAACATCGACTCATAATAATTGTATTTAATAATTGAATTTGAATGATATTATTTTAAATTAATTGGTTGTGGTTTTAAATTTTCTATGTAAAAATAAATAATTTAAACTAACTAAATTAGCATGCCATCCTCTCCATTTGCACGCCGGCAGCGGCCAAACATATTGTGTCCTACTAATATTTATACCATCAATTTGTACATATGTTTAAGCAAATAAATTATCTTTATCTATATCTTTATCTTTATCTTTAAGTTGGCATGGTGATTGGCCAGACAACCGGACATCAATAATTTGTTTATTTGAAAATGTTGATTAATCGTTTACAAATATTCCATCTAAACATCCTGAAAAGCGCACTAATTATTATTACAATGTTACGCTAATCCACTGTTAAGCGAAACCAATCACATTATGCAGGCACTCGCAAACATAACCCTGAGAAAGTGAGTAGTCAATTCAAAACTTCTTGACCGTAAAATATAGTAAGTAGATACTTCCCAAACAGTACACACGATTTTATATTTGTGTCTGATCGATGCTCGCTCGTTTTTTAGGGTTTCGTAACAAAATTACGGAACCCTTATGGATTCGTCATGTCTGTCTGTCTGTCTGCCTGTCTGTCCGTGTATGTCACAGCCACTTTTTTCCGAAACTATATGAGCTAGGCTGTTGAAACTTGGTAAGTAGATGTATTCTGCATTAAGAATTTCATACAAAACTAGAAAAATCAGTAATTTTTGGGGTTCTCATACTTAGAACTGAAACTCATATTTTTTTTCATCGAAACCATACGTGTGGTGGGGGGGGGGGGGGGGGGGGTATCTATGAATAGGTCTTCAAAAAAGATATTGAGGTTTATAATATTATTTTTTTCTAAACTGAATATTTGCGCGAGAGACACTTCCAAAGTGGTAAAATGTGTGCCCCCCCCCCCCCCCCCCCCCCCCCGTAACTTCTAAAATAAGAGAATCATAAAACTAAAAAAAAATATATGATGTAAACCTCCAACGAAAATTGGTTTGAACGAGATCTAGTAAGCAGTTTTTTTTTATACGTCAAATCGTAATCCATCCAAGAACTTTTATATTATGTTACTTGCTGCTACGGAACCCTTCATGGGCGAGTCCGACTCGCACTTGGCCACTTTTTTATACTTATCACATCTTGAATTTAAATAACTATGTAAAATTACAAATCTAGAGGTGTGACAGTTTTATCGTAAAGGAGACTACAAAATTGTATACGTTGTGGAATAATAGAGAACTCGCTTCGCTCGCCCTAATTTCAAATGGACGTGTCGATTGACGAGATAGATAGATTGTTGCAATGACCTTAGTATAGGTACCTAGTAGTTCATAGTTCATAGTTATAGTTCATGGTTCATTTATTCATAACAGATAATTGCTACATGTCATATACTTTATATAAGTACCTATAATTATTTTTCTATGAAAAGAACATAATAGTAATCACAAGATTTAAACAACCTATTGACATAATCATTAAAATATAAAATATAAATACCCACTTACACAAGTAAGTAAGTGAATACATAATTAATTAAAAAATAACATTTACTTAATTAAAACAATGTCATCAAAAATAGAACTTAATAGTTTGAATAAATAATAATACTACATTCAATTGGGCACATTCAAATCAATTAGTCAATATAAAATTAAAATAAAAACAAAAATTAAAATAAAAACAAAATATGCCATTTGTCAATATCAGTTGACTAAGTAGGTACCCAGTACCTAAATAATAAAGTAGCTTAAAATAATAACAATCAATTTATTAAAAAATCGACAACCTTATAAAAAGATTGCTCGATAAGCCAGTTTTTCAGCTTGTGTTTAAAGGACTGCGTCGTCGGCGCAGCAGTTATGTAGTCTGGGAGACGGTTGTAAACCGCTGGCCCCATGACGTGTAACAGCTTTTTGGATTTTGTAAGTCGCTTTCGAATCGCCTGTAGTGCAGTAGTGCAGTCGCCAGGTAGTTTTAGCTAGAAAACGGTCAAAAATTAATGAAACTTTGGCTGGTTGTTCAGAGATAGTCTCGAGGACCCTGTGCGAAAAGAGGATTGGAAGCCCCTTATCTCGGTAACGAATTTTCATACAAACATGGCTGAATAATCAAAATTATATGAAATTAAACGTTCACCAGAAAAGTACAGAAGTAGTTTTGCCGTAGGATGTAAGGGAAAAAAGGTTATTGACGAAAAACCGGAGGAAGATCGAAGTTTTTGCCGTTCCCCTCCCCCCTTACTCTTTTCGCACGGTGTCCTCTAGGTCCAAAACATGAGAAAATGTATCCCTGATCAACATCCCGAAGTTTCATTAACTTTCGACCTTTCAAAGTCAAAAAGTATTTTATTCATTGAAATCACAAGGATCATTTTGAATCGTCTTAAAAAATAAATTTACATTTACTACTGTTTCAACGCAACCAGACCTAGAAGAATCAGGCAACAAACACGGTCTGTTTTTTTTTGATAATCCTTCTTGCTACTAGTTGGGGAGAGGCTGTGTGGTGCCTCGAAAACAAGTGATTTTTCCACCTAACCCCACTCTATCCTACTTTGTCGACTGTACTATAATATTAGTAACATCACTGTATGTATCATCATATTTCATAATGTATATTTATAATACTGATTCATTAGCAATGGCAGCCTTAAGTAAGGAATATCTACTAGACGGCTCCGACATAAAAAAAACATCGATGAGCTCGCAAATAAAGTTTACATAAATCATAAAATTGTGGACTCAGGTGCAGATCTGTTATTGTTATAATACATTACATGCGTTGCATAATGTAACATTATTACAATCTGAGGCCCATTGTGCGATATAAATGCAACAGTAAAATAAGAAAAATAAACACAGATTTTACAGTTCAAGCTGTCGCGCATCACGTTATACAAGATTAGTGCCTACTCTGTCGTCTCACGTTTTTACGTATTACTGATAAAGGTAGGGTATGCCAATAGTTCGATCGTGACGAATATGTAGGTAAATGGTAAATAAGATTGTAAAAATGCAAAACTTTTAATACTAGAAATAAATAGGCAAACTACTTCAATTTACCCGAAGCTGGGTACCCTTCTTCATAAAATTAACATAGAGCGAAAAGATGTGCACAAAAATATTTACGAACCTAAAACTAACCCTATAAATGACGATCATGTGCATTTTATATTTAGAAGAAGTGATCATTTTGACTTTTATTGATAATCAAAATTTTAACACATTAACAAATAATTTAGAATTTGGTTGGTCCCGGTTGGACCGGGACGATGTCGCACGGCACTCGATTTTGTTCATACCTTCATGTACTCACATTGTCGCGCGACACCTTCCACAGCGGGTATAATACGAGTACTTTGTCTATCATTCAATTGTTAGCAACCGGATGTTAGATATTGTAACACTATGCCATAGAGAAATAGTTATAGGAACCTAGGAAGATGGACTAAAGGCATGGAACTAAGGCTAAAAACGAAACGTTAGCGATTATACCAGTCTCATTCTTTTATATGAATGTATTCATGTGTTGGAATGAGACAAGCATAAATCTATCTGTTCTTATTTGTGTTAGTCGTACCAGGCCAAATGTCAAATTACTAGTACATTCATGGTAACAATCTAGGGAGATGTATATGCATGATACCAAAATTCAGGGTACGGAACGGAAAGACGACTGTCGAGTGACAATATATTTGTTTCTCTCTAACATAGGATAGCAAGCTATCTTCTAGGATAGGAGTAAGAAGGAACACTCTATGCTATTTTTAGCACCATTACTATTATACCTCCATGATAGGAACGAAACAAGCAAAAATACACTTCCTGTGAGTTGAGTTTCGGTGAAAATAAATAATGTTAGGTCGCCATGTTTTTGTTGTGTGATGAGCGCGCCCAGCAGTTTGTACGAAATAAACAAAATTGTGTATTTTCTGGTTATTTGAGTGTAAATGAATGCAAAAATAGTGTTTTTTAGGATATAGACCATGTGTTATTGCCAATAGACTACTAGAAAGTGCTTTGTGAAGATGTTTATTGTGATCTCAAAGTTAGTGGTCAGTTTTCGCTGACAATATGCCGTAGTGAGGATATGTTTATTTTAATTTTTTTTCAACAAAACGTTAAGTTTTTATAAAATAGTTGCTTATAAAGAAACCAATAGGAAATTTCAAGATATTTTTCATTATAAAGGAATACTATCCAAAAAATAAATAGTAAAAAACATTATTATTATTATTTTAATGTAATTGCTCGACAAACTGGCTTACGGCCCGCCAGATGGTAAGCGGTTACCGTCGCCTATTGACATCTGCAACACCAGAGGTATTTGCCAAAACGTTGCCTGCCCTGAAGGACTCTTTTAACTTTTTTTTTGAAACGGCTCATGTTTTAGTTTAGCGGAAACACCTCAGGAGTGAGCCCATTCCAGAACTTGCACGTATGCGGAAGAAAAGATCTCGTGAAGCGAGCTGTCCGAGATACCCACGTGTCGATGATGTGAGGATGAGCTCCCTTGCGTTGTCGAGAAGTGCGATGATAGAACCTGGAAGCGGGTATGAGATTGAACAGCTCCTCAGAGCACTCCCCATTATAGAGCCGATAGAACACACAGATCGAGCCGATGATGTCTCGGCGAAGGCTCAGCGGCTCTAGTGAACTGGAGAGCTTGGTGTCGTTGACGATTCTAACGGCTCTTCTCTGTAGGGAGTCAAAACGAAGCAGCTGGTACTTAGGGGCCTCGTGCCATAGGTGAGAATAGTATTCCATGTGCGGCCGAACATTCTCAGATATCCAGTCAGAAAATTAATAGGTACTTTAAATTGGAATGCTCCATAAACTAACTGTCTCGCTCGCAACTGTAGCCACGCGTCTGAGTAAAGATCTGAGAACATCCTCAGATCTCAATCACAGAATAAATAATAGTACAATATCTACTCAGAATATTACTATTATTCACATCCCATTGCGTAATTTACCTTTTTCACCCTCCAAGGCGTTGATTTTTGGAAAACAGAGATTTAGGTAACCTATTATTTTGTTTTCCAATTCCTATAGGGTTATTTTCAAGTTAATACTCAATTTACCTGTTAACTGAACTACTGAGAACAGAAGGTCCATAACAAATGTTTACCCCCCTTTTTACCCCGATTGAGGGGTTCCTACGTGATAAAAACTATACTTAAAAGTAATTAGTTATACCACAAACTTATAAGCAGTGAAAGTCCCATTAAAATCAGTTCTCAGTAGTTTGTGACGTAAAACGAAAAAATCAATTCAAATTTTTTCAATGTTTTTAAATAGTCCTGACCGGTTTTAACGAAAATATTTCCAATGTACATTATACAGGCTGGGGGAAATTTTTGGCCCCTTAAGGGTAGCTACCTTTTCTTTTGTAGTTAAAGGTTTTGTTCTTAAAAACCTTCTGTTTTATTTTAAAGAAATAATATTGCCATTTTTTATATTTTTAAAAAAAAGTACGGTTTACCCCAACAAATTACATTTGTCAAAAAAAAAAGTTTATCTTAATCGACTCTATTTCCAACCGGGAACACTTTTCCCAAATTTCCTTTTTTTTGACAAATGTAATTTCTTGGGCGAACCGTACTTTTTTTCAAAAATCTAAAAATGCCAATATTTTTTTCTTCAAATTAAAACAGAAGGTTTCTAAGAACAAAACCTTCTAAATACAAAAGAAAAGGTAGCTACTTTTAAGGGGCCAAAAATTTGCCCCACCCTGTATACATACTGTATTTATTGAAAGAATAATACAAGTACTTCGTAGTTTTATACAAAAATTAAAAAGTACCTGTAGTACAGTTATAAATATAGTATAGAAATTGTCCTTATAAAAAGGTACGTTATTTATTATGTAAGTACTTTCATTAACTCTTCAGCTATAAAATGTTATATCTAAGTTACTGTGGTTGCTAATGTATTCTCCTAACCTCTCCTAGACCATGCGGCAACACGGAAGCGCAAGATTGATTAAGGTTCTAGAATATAGCCAGAGTGCTTCACTCAGGTATTCTGTTTCAGATCGTACTAAATAATTAATTACTAACGTTCTGACTAAACGACAATGTTGTCCCTTGAAAGCTTATACTTACCTATACCGTTATTAAATACTCCCCTACTTTTATATACTAAGTCTAGCTTTTCTGTGATAGCCAGAAAAGGAAAAAAAGAGGCGTTTAAATAAAAAACTAAGACTATTAAATAACTGTCAGAAATATTATCTAGAAAATAAATTAAATTAAAAAAAAAACACCCTTTTCAGACAAACTTTGACGAAGTATGCGAACTGCTGAGTGGAATACACTACCGTCGTCTGTCTTTCCTGAAAACTATAATTTGGGTATCTTCAAGTCTAAAGTGAATAGGTGCCTTCTAGACCTTTGTGCTCCATCTTCGGCCACATCGTCACTTACCAACAGGTGAGATCGTAGTCAAACAAAGGTTCTATCAATGTTAAAAAAGAAAATATTTATATATATATATATGTATGGGAAATAATAATGGTTCCGAAAAACAAATTAATCTCCAGCGATCTGTGGCCGACAAGGAAGAGCATGTTCAAATTACATTTTCTCCTAAAAGAAAATGGATCTTCGAATAACAAAACTAAACTTCCAAATAGAATACTGAACCTCCGACAAAATTACTATAGGTTACCGACAACAGAGGTTTTGTCAGAATAATCATATTTTATAATTGGACGTGTCGGACTCTGGTATGAGACTCCGAATCGACTCAGGGCATTCCGACATGAGTAGGTTAGGTTCAAAATAAGTGACAGAACCGACACGGAGCACCCCGACTCCACATGGTCTTGTGCGTGACGCCCCTAGAGTGTATATAAAAACGCGTAGCCAGTAGCTTGCGTGGGAGGTCCTGAGCGGAGCAAGCCCGTGAGGCCGAGCGGAGTGAAGGGGGGAGGTGGCGAGCGAAGCGAGCCGGCGACCTCCGTAGTGTAGCGAAGGTCGAATGGGTTAAGCGACACTCAGGGGCAACCTCGCGAGAGTACTGGCGAGAGCCCATACCGGAGTCCGACACTTCCAATTATATAACTTCATACTTATCCTCACAAAAAAAAACATACTTAACCTCAAAACTTCTTTTTTTTTCTATAATTATAGAAAAGTTTTATCGCAATAAACAGTCAAGTTTATTTTTCGGAGATTTCAGTATCTCATTCGGTCGTTTCGTCATTTTTATTCGGACAAAAGTAGTTGGAAAGTTAGTATTTTAGGCAGTAGATTTAATATTTTGAGTAAGGACAATTCTTCTTTTTTTGTCGGAGCTTTTATTACTACCCTATATATATATGTAACTGATAACAACGATGATGATGATGAAATTTTATCAGTGATTTGAACCGTGAGCTGATCAAAATGAGCCCAAACACGGCCAGACTACAACTAACCATGTAGAAGTTTCGTTGTCCACCTTCCGTCTAATCAGATCAGCTCGCTGTCACCATAACTTGACAGGTACGCCAAATTGTATGCCTTTCAGCTCAATCGGATATAGGGAAGGGAAGTGCTCGAAAATTCAATCTTCAGATTTGATACCCGGAAACAAACGAACAAATAGACTTCAACGCACGAGTAGAGTTCACTCGAGTTAACATAACGACATCGCTTTATGGTAACGCGGGAAAACACTAAGACACTTCACTTTGTGCTAACGTTCCTTTTTACGATTTTACTTGCCATCTATTTCGTACGGTGGGCCTTATGAAAATGGAGTAAACTCCAATAAAACACTGACATTGATCTTGATTAAAAAAGCTGACAAATGGGCTTGCTATCACGCGCCGTCCGGTGAGAACTTTTCCATTTTACCAAACATGTTACTAAAACCAAGCATTCCAGCTAGAATAGCTAAGACAGATAGTAATAAATAAATGAATAAGAATAAATGTGTGCAATTTAAAGTACCATACATTATTTACAGAAAGTATAATACAACTAATACAAGTAGGTATGTGCAACATTTATTAAATACAAATGAAACAGTTGATCTATCCAAACACCGTTGCAAACGATCTAAAGGTAGCTCAACTGATCCAAATCACTAGACGGAAGCGTCCCTAAGATGCTGGCTGCATTGCCACGCTGAATGGCAATTAAAATGAACTAAAAATCTATAAGGTTTTCGACCATGTGCCAAGCCGTCGTCTGTTTTTCCTGAAAACTATAATCTGGGTCTCTTCAAGGCTAGAGTGAATAGGTTGCCTTCTAGATCTTTGCGCTCCATCTTCGGCCACATCGTCACTTACCAACAGGTGAGATCGTGGCCAAACAAAGGTCTACCAATGTTAAAAAAAAAAAAAAAAAAAAAAAACTTTGGGATACTTCGGAGTTCGGACACATAGTAAGACGCAGCTATCACGGGTAAAATCGAAGGCCGAAGTCGAGAGGACGCATTCCAATACGTTGGACTGATCAGATCCGCACCATACCACTGGATACCCAACTACACAACACAACTCGTGTTGCAGGAGATCTAAATCATGGATACTAAAGAAATACAACTATTAAAGGAATACACTATTAACAAAAGAAAAGATCATGCAGAGGCCGCGACCCTCTGCCTTCAGGAAACGATGCACAGAGAGACAACATTCTGTATGTGCACGCTAATTACATATTTACGTATAGTGCATCGTAGAAAGTCATGCCAAATTTTATATTTAGCGCACCTCTAGCCATTAGCTACAATGTTATTATATTTGATCGCCAAGTCACATGGAAAAAATTACACTACATTTTTATTTCGCATGAATGCTGATTTGTTTGTATCTTATTGAAGGCAACAAGTGCACTTATAAAATTTATTTCTTAACGATTCAGCTTGTTTCCCTCATTATTAGTTTTTTATATCTTTAGACTAGCTGACCCGCTCGCGACTTCGTCGACGCGTAGACTTTCATACAAACTTTAACACCCTTTTTCAACCCCTTAGGGTTCGAATTCTCAAAAACTGTTTCTTAGTGCGCGCCTACACCCCTTAATAAATACTTGTGCCAGATTTCAGCCCTCTCGGCCCAGTAGTTTCCGAGATTTCGTGATGAGTGGTCAGTGATGAGTGAGTGGACTTCTCTTTTATATATATAGATTATAAAATTGCCAGAGAGTCTATTTTCATTTTTAGGGTTCCGAGGAACCCGTATGGATTCGTCATGTCTGTCTGTCTGTCTGTCTGTCTGTCTGTCCGTGTATGTCACAGCCTTTTTTTTCCGAAACTATAAGAGCTATACTGTTGAAACTTGGTAGGTAGATGTATTCTGTGAACCGCATTAAGATTTTTACACAAAAATTGAAAAAATAAACAATTATTTTTGGGGTTCCCCATAGTTAGAACTGAAACTCGTTTTTTTTTTCATCAAACCTATGCATGTGACGTATCTATGGATAGGTCTTCAAAAATGATGTTGAGGTTTCTAATATCATTTTTTTCTAAACTGAATAGTTTGCGCGAGAGACACTTCCAAAGTGGTAAAAAGTGTCCCCCCCATATCTTCTAAAATAAGAGAATGATAAAACTACAAAAAATATATAATGTCCATTACAATGTAAACTTTCACTCAAAATTGGTTTGAACGAGATCTAGTAAGTAGTTTTTTTTGAATACGTCATTAATCGTATTCCATCCAAGGACTTTTATATTATGTTACTTGCTGCTACGGAACCCTTCATGGGCGAGTCCGACACGCACTTGGCCGCTTTTTATTATTCCCAAGCCCTCAATAGGCTCATTAGGCCCTTATTAGGTGCCCATAATAAGTCATAAATCATCAATTATTTTTGAATTTAGGTTTAATACAATTGCATTAGATGGTAGGTTGCTGGGTATAGGGAAGATCGCTTGATTTTGCTTTTCAGCGTACAAACATTGTATAGGTAAAACAGATCGGCAAATATATAAAACAGAAGTGTTTACAAACAATATAACAATATATTACCTTGTACATGTTGTATTATTCTTTCTGTAAATAAATGTATAAATCTCACAATATTATAGTAGATGCATAGACACACTATGTATATGCGCACACTACGAGTACAAGATTCGCTAACACATATATAATTTTCAATGTTGGTTTGTTTCAATAGGCTGGTTATACACTTTATTTTATTTATTTTGGTAAATCAACAGCGATTTATACAATATATTTATGTTTAACATTAACAAAATCATGGCCAAAAAAGTTCTACACAGCTTAAAATTAACAAAAGATTCTACTTAGTACGATATATCAAACAAAACTTACTAGTGGCTACAAACAGATTGATCACGATGATAAAAGTATCAAATTTTATGCATAGTGAAATGCGTGACGTAATTACGTTGTTCAGTCAAAAACTGTTAACATTTATCTTTGCAAAAATAAATAAATAAATAATGCTGGACAGTTCACACAACATTATCTAGCCCCGAGCTAAGCAGAGCTTTTGTTATGGGTACTAGATAACTGATAAACTTAACACAATACATTACACGGATAGATACTTTTTATTATACATAGAAAATACACAGAACACCCTGAACAAATAAATATCTGCGATCGCACAAATATTTGTTCCAAGGCGGGATCGTACCCGCAACCACCTGCGTCGCAGGCGAACCTTCGCCCGCCGCGACACAGAGGTCGTCAAATTAGGATAAAATAAAGTTCTGTGATGACTCACTTGGAAGAATCGGCTTCTGTAAGTATGTTTGTCCGAGTATTACTTTCTGATCTTCATTAAATTCAACGTAACATGAAATGTAACCCAACACAGAGGTCGACAAAACTTGAAAAACACGAATTACATACATAAATACATAGACACACGCCTTTTTCCCCGAAGGGGTAGGCAGAGCCTCAATGGGCCTTTTTCACAGTGGGCTGCACCATCGTGGAATATAGACGTGACGAGTGGTGAGCTCATCGCCGCTATTGCTTCCCACGACTGACTCAGCTAACGCTTTCTTCCAGTAAGCCCATTCCATATATAACCTAGCAGCTAGGACAAATCTTATACCAACGAATCTTACAAACAAGTCCGGGTAATCCCTAAGTCAGCTTTTACGACATCCACGGGAGGAGATGGAGGG
The DNA here is from genome assembly GCA_932527175.1 of Operophtera brumata. Classification (NCBI taxonomy): domain Eukaryota; kingdom Metazoa; phylum Arthropoda; class Insecta; order Lepidoptera; family Geometridae; genus Operophtera; species Operophtera brumata. Next base: position 80,403,865 of record OW052239.1, on the reverse strand, counting down.
GTCTATTCTTGGGCCGGACACACCACGGACCACACACTTAGTATTGTATGCTCTAAAAACATGGGAATTTTCCACGCAACCAAAGCCACAGGCATCATCTAGTAAATAATAGACATTATACTAATCGTTTATATTACCATTGAATAGTCTTGTTAAAGTAAGATTAACGACAATCGAAGTTAATTATGCCTCTTATCGGTGACAAGCGCAATTGGAGCATTGTTTTTCAAAGAAAAGTTGGCATATTTTTTAAAGTGACGAACTTGCTGGCGTCTACACTATTATAATTTTTGCAATACCTCGTAGGCCACGTCCGCCTAGCCTAGGACGCGACTTGACTATGCACGATACGTAATTAGGTCACGTCAGACAGTTATTCAACCTTTGCGAGCGAAGCGAGTCAACCCAACGTATGCAATACCCATAACGTATGCAATTTTGTGGTACACTTTGTGATAAAACTACCACATCTCGATATGTTCACATATTTAAAAAAACAAGTAAGTAAAAAATGTTTTCTACTTTTTACAAAACTGTGCTTTTTGCTTATTTAATAGTAGTAGTTCACCCCGAACTAAGACCTCTTCTATCTCAAATGCTTTACCGATTAATTTAATTTTCGAAGCCTTCGCCAACTCCAGGCAGTAATCTTCATACAAAAAAAACGCCTAATGCCGCTCGAAAAAGCAGTTTTTGTTGAATATCTCGTAAAATATAGATAATTTTACAAAACTCCGACAGTATGCCCTCAGCTTTGTTATATTGATTTTATTTATCTTATGTTTTACCGACATTGCAATAAATGTCAGAGGCAACTTTGGGTTTTTTTCTATAATGAAAATCTTGTCCTATCGTGTTTCTGGTACAGTGATCTCTCGGAAGTATAATGTTGTATCCATGCATATTTTTCATTTGAATATTGTACTTGATTTATCAAAATCTACGATTTTAACAGCCTGCCCCACCCATATAGATACCCACCCCACACAGGTCAGTACACACGAAAGCCATTCGAGTTACTAATGTTTGCAAACTAAGAGCAAACTGAGAGCTCGCGTACCCTTCATCTTAATGATATCACCAACAAACATGGCTTTTGGACCAACGGTTCAAAAGCTAGGCACATATATTATATATTATGTAAATAAATATAAACCAACTGACGTTAAAAATCATAAAATGAATTATAAATAATCAGCTGACATTAATAATACCAATAAATATAACTTGATACAAATAATAATAATAATACTTACCTACTTACTTACCTATGAAAGGGACCCGAGAACCTCGGTCTACCTCTCCATTGCTATGCCCTAAAAACAGGGTTCATGTGCGAGTCTACCTAAGTATATGTAAGAACTATTATGTTAACCATGTGAAAGCAATAAATATATTGAGTTTTGAGTATTGAGTATTGAGCTATTTTCGAACAAAGTCTCATCAAACAAACATAAATACGAAATTTTCACTAGAAACGGGATATTTACCATGATTTTTGAGTTTTATATGTTCCCGATATTATCCCGACGAGTAATAATATTGTTATTATTATTTATTATGTATCCCGTTTCTAGTGAAAATTATGTACATAACCATGATAGTTTCAAAAGTTTTATAAATACGAAAGTTTGGCTCGTTTCGCTCGTTCAAAAATTGAGATCTCCTGTGACTAGTACAAAAATATGGATCTCGTTTCGCTAGTTAAAAAGTTTGAGATCACGTTTCACGCGTTCAAAAATTGAGATCTCGTTAAGTTTATTATAAAATTGAGATATCGTTTCACTCGTTCAAAAATATAGATCTTGTTTCACTCATACAAAACTGGGATCTCGTTTAGCTCGTTCAAAAATTTAGATCTCGTTTCACTCGTTCACATATAGAGATCTCGTTTAGCTCGATCAAAAATTGAGATCTCATCTCGTCCAAAAATGTAACTCTCGTATCGCTCGTTAAAAAATTTAAATCTCGCTTCGCTTGGTCAATTATTTTCATTGAGTATCGTGTTTTGTCTCTTTTGATCTAATTTTAATCTGCCTGCCAATACATAAGACAACACTGTAAGTATTCCAAGGATAATTCGAATCTTATAATAGCTCGGGTAGGTTTTAGGTGTGCATTATTATATCCTCATAACAATACAACCTAGCCGCAAGGCAGAGTAAGGGCACAGGTAAGTGACTAAGTGTGTTATTTAATATTGCCCTAGATTTTTAATAAAAACTCTATTTAAGACTGTTTCCATTAACACTCTTCTCACCGTCTCTATAGGGGAGGACACTTTGTTATTGTGTTCTTAATTAGCTATAGTTTGCACTACATTACACTATTGTTTACACTACACTATCTCATAAGGTTTCGTTCTTTAGAATCTTCTCACTATGTCCGTGTTGTCGAGAAGCTAAATTGCCTCGAAGTTTGTGTACTTCTGAATATGTTTTGATGTCGAATCTTATGTGAAAGAACATGGGCAATATCCATACATTATTTGATCCAACTTTTATGACTAACGTAACGTACAGTTGAGATACTTTTGGTTATTGATAATATGGTTTATTCCCGATGTCAACGTATATGTTAAGATGATGAAAAATCAAATTTATTTTCTTGCGTAGAAGTTGTAGGAAAGTAATGAAGCTTGTTGCGTTTTGTTTCACGCAAATGCAATGAGTTGATTTATCTAATTATTAAGAAATACAACTTTTGCTTCCCAACTTCTAAAAATATACCTACAAGTTTTTTAGAAAAATTGGACAAAAAACAACATTTAGAAACCTGGTTCATTTATTTTTGACCTGGGTCAGCGGTTGCCCACCTCTTTTAGTTTCCTTGCTATGTAACTAGCGAAGCGTGTTCTCTGAGTCAACTTGGTCAAATCGGCGTTTGTATGTATCTAGGTGTCTTAGTTTGAATATGAGCTTGATCGGTACATGGGTTTCTGAGCTACAGGGGTCCACGCAAGTTCACGTTCGGGCGAACGAAAGTACATGGGCAACTCCCCATACATTGTTTAACCCAACTTTTTTGACAGATAACGTACAGATGGGATACTTTTGGTTATTCATAATATATGTTAAGATAATGAAAAAACTTATTTAATTTCTTGCCTAGTCGGTTTGCATTTTGTTTCACGCAAATGAAATGGGTTGAATTATCTAATTATTTAGAAAAACCACTTTTGATTTCCAACTTCTAAAAATATACAAGTTCTTCGGAAAAAATTGACAAAAACAACATTTAGAACCGTACTAATTACTTCCATGAAGGGGCCTTTGTTCATTTATTTTTGTCCAGCGGTTGCCCACCTCCTTTGGATGCAAGTTGGATTATTCATAAAGTATTCAAAGTACTGCTGTGGTATGTCTGGCCTTACACCCCTTCGTCTACTTCTGTGGATGTCGTAGAAGCCTAAACCAGGAGTCGTATTGCGTAATCGACTGAAGTTAGATTTCGATGTCCAGTTCGCTATTCATTGAGCTACGAGTTTTAAAAAATATGGTCTTGAAAAAAAAGCTAAAACACGCAGCGCAATGAACAGCAAACTGGTAATTGACATCGACTGAAGTTCGATTTCAATGTCCAGTTTGCTAATCATTGCACTGGGTGTTTTAAAAAAAACTGCTCTTGAAAAAAAGCTGATACACGCAGCGCAATGAACAGCAAACTGGACAACATAAATTAGACAATAAGCTGGTATGCCAATCCCTTGGCTTATTTTGTTAGTCCCGCAGAATCACAAGACCAGCGATCAGCAATCCGCCTGCCAAGCGTGGGCGCCTGCATTGCATTCAAAAGTGGAGTCCTTTGCCTAGTGGACGTGTACCGACTTATAATGATTGAAACTACTATAGCTGCTAGGAAGTTTAGTGTTCATTATAAGTTCGAAACATTATTTCAGTAGCAGTTGCAGAATTCAGCCATATATCTTCTATATGTGGCCCAGCCAACTCCGCCTTTAACGTAGGTATAACATAACCTCTGCAATTTATACCTAGATATTATAAATCACACTAATATTATAAAGTTTGTGTGTGTGTGTGTGTGTAGTGTGTTTGTTACTTCTTCACGCTGAAACGGCTGAACGGATTTGCATGAAATTTGGAATGGAGATAACCGGACTTCCGGAATAACACATAGGCACATTTTTATCCAGATATTCCCACCGGATCGAGACTTACGCGGGTGAAACCGCGGGGCACTGCTAGTTCTTTATAAAGTGCGAATCAAACTCGCATTCCCGGGTTCTCGATTGGAAATGCACATTAAAAAAAAAAAAAAAAAAAAAATGCTGGACAAATTCACACAACATTATCTAGCCCCAAGCTAAGCCAGAGCTTGTATTATGGGTACTAGATAACTGATATACTTAATATAATACATTACATAGATAGATATTTTTTATTATGCATAGAAAACACCCAGAACACCCTGAACAAATATCTGCAGAACGCACAAATATTTGTTCCGAGGCGGGAATCGAACCCGCAACCTCCTGCGTCGCAGGCGAACCATCGCCAGCCGCGCCACAGAGGTCGTCATTTGTGTGTGTTTAGTTCAACAGTTTTATTTAGCTTGCCCTGTTTGTTTTTTGGGTCAAATTGGAATAGTATAACATTAATACCTACCAGTTTATTGAAATAATGTTACCCTATATTCGTTAGTTTTTGTCTTCGGAAAGATTACTTAAGCACCCAATCTTTCTCATTGAGGTTTACTAACAAAAACTTTGGAATCACTCTTGAACTGGTTGCTTCCCTTAGTTTTATTTTTTCTTTGTATGGTAAAGTAAGTAATTAAGTATTAAGTATTTATTTTATTCCGTTTTTTACTATTTGTTGTTATAGCGGCAACAGAAATAAATCATCTGTGAAAATTTCAACTGTCACGCACGGTTCATGAGATACAGCCTGGTGACAGACGGACAGGGAGACAGACAGACGGACAGCCGAGCCTTAGTAATAGGGTCCCGTTTTAACCTTTGGGTACGGAACCCTAAAAAATGCTGAACAGTTCACACAACATTATCTAGCCCCAAGCTAATCAGAGCTTGTGTTATTGGACACTGAACAAATTATCTGCAAATATTTGTACCGAGGCGTGAATCGAACCCGCAACCTCCTGCGACGCAGGCGTACTTTCGACCACCGCGCCACAGAGATCGTCAAGAAAAAAAGAGAAATTAGAGTCACAGTAGAGCAATACAATCATGGAGCCTACGGATAAATTACTATATTCTGATGACCTGGGCCAACAGGGGAGAATATTACCACTTTATTATTAAATCTATTTTTGTTTTTTTACAATCCTGGGTAGGGTTGCCACCTTTTCTTTAAGCAAATAGAGAAAATCTAATTTTTTAGGCTAAAAATAATGTACAAATTCTGAAAATAAAGTACTATTTATTTACCAGACTATTTCTCTTCCATACATATTTTTTGTTACTCTTAAATATATTAACGGCATCTTTACAATCAATCCTTTACAATTGGCATTGACGTTATAGATAATGTTCCAAAGCAGTCCGTTCAGTTACACGTAAAAAATAGAAGTCCATTTAAAAAAAACTTCACAGGTCAAAATAAAGTATTTTAACGTATAATTGAAAAAAATCGCCGGGAAGCCGTCGCGTATACTCCTTGAGGAAGGGGGTATTAAGTCCCAGAAACTCGAGTCGGGTGTTTGACTCGGAACAAGTACCTACGTGAGTTATTACCGGTTTTTTCAATTATGAATATTACTCACGAAGTTGTAATAGTATTATTTTAACGTACTTTACTGCCCTTATAAAGTATAAAGTACGTTTGGCCAAAAAAGAGTACAATACTTTATTATAAAGTACGGTTGGCAACCCTAATCCTGAGGCAAACGCAGAGTTCGCAGTGGTTATCACGCTTCGATTCTGTTATTTTGTTCAGCGTCCACGATTATACAACCCTAGCTCAGTTTTTTTTTATACTTCTTGAATGACAGAACAAGCAGGTGGCCCACCTGATGTTAAGCGGTAACCTCTGCCTATGAACAGTGCATTACCTCATAGGTCACGCCCACCTAGGACGCGCCCTATGTGGCATTGCACTGCGTCCGCCACCCTGAGACATAAAGATGAAAAGTCTCATGTGCCTGTAATTTCAGCGGCACCCTTACCCTTCAAACCGGTACGCAGCAATGCGAGCACTACTGCTTTGCGGCAGAAATAGATATAATGGTAGTACTTCCCCGGACGGACTCTTTCACAAAAAAGCTCTACTACTACTAATTTGTTGCATCGCGGTCGCTTGTGATCAAGCACCGAAATTTAGTAGTAGTAGGTACTTAGATCAGTTGACGCTAGCTTCCTATTTAGTAGTAGTAGGTACTTGGATCAGTTGACGCTAGCTTCCTATTTCGCACCGTAGATTACATTTTAGTTTACAATTACTAGAATTTCTCAGGGTTTGAAATACCAGACAGAGCACCTACCACAGAAGAGGCATTTGGAAATTGCCAATAAACTTCGCTCGTGATTTGCTAGCTGTTCACAAATTTTTAAATACAAGCTTTTATAAAATTAGTGATCGGAAGCGTAATATGCTGATCAAAATGAGCCTAAACACGGCCAGTCTACTATTATCCATCGAGGAGTTCCATTGTCCTTCCGTCTCCATCACCAGATCAGCTCGCTGTCACCATAATATTGTATTGTCATCGGAACTTGACAGATATGCAAAATATCAGCTTAATCGGTCGAGGATAACTGCTTCAAAATTTACTTTCAAGATTTGTCCCATACTAACATACTGAGAGGTCAAGTTAAATAAAAGCTTTAACTAACAGACTGCCCCCTTTTTCGCTGTGACCAAAACGTAACATAACGCAGCTCGTTACGATATCTGCGTGGAACCGTCGTTTAGAACACATTATGACGTCACATATCATTAGCAAGGAATATTATATGGTCATAGCGAATAAGGTTCCTGGATGGTTCATGTCAAATAGTACATTTCCCTAGGAGATCCATGTGGAATTTATAATTTTAGTACTGTTTGACACCTTTGTTCAGAGGATCGTAGGCACTTGATTCAAAGGTTTATTAAGTCTAGGATAGTTGAGGAATGACAGTTACGTTTGAACACTCACGGCCTTATTACAAAAAACTAAATTAGTCAAGGCTTAAACCCGAACTACGTAGTCTAGGTTTGTAGCGGTATTTAAGTTATATACAACTTTAATACAAAGGCAGATGGTTTGTTTTCCGAAGTCAACTCTAGAGCTAGATAGTTCGATAATCTGTATGTCACAAATTTCAAAGCCTCGGACTATCTCTGTTTTTCAGCCCCCTAGTTTAACAATGGTCTAAAAATGTATAGTAGTTGATTGCTTGTTGGATAGAAGTTCGTCATTTCGATTGTGATGTGACACTTTGACACAAGATCCGTCAGTTTGACACGTCGGAAATTTGTGTCGTTTAGAAAACAAACCATCTGTACCCTTACCACAAGTTTCTGACGTTATCGAATCGTTAGCTAGACGATAGCCAATGTCAAATATTAACCAATCAAGTTATTAAAATTTCTAGTCACCCAGATGTCATTGGCCAATATTTGACACTGACTATCGTTTCGCTAGCGTTTCGATAACGTCAGAAACTTATGGTAAGGGTTTTGTGTTAAAGTTGTATATATATATAACTTTAATACCGTACCGTGACAAACCTAGACTACGTAGGGTGCGTCCTTGGTGGACGTGACCTATGAGGTAATGCACTGTTCATAGGCAGAGGTTACCGCTTAACATCAGGTGGGCCTCTTGCTTGTTCCGTCATCCAAGTAGTATAAAAAAAAAAAAAAAAAAAAAAACTTAGTTCAGGTTTAAACCAGGATTAATTTAGTTTTTTTGTCATAAGGCCGTCAAGGTTTAAGGAACAGAGATGTTCTGAGATGGGTTCCAGGTAACGCGGTATGTAACAGTTAACGAATGTGCTGAAAAATTTGCGCGAGCTGGGGCTAATAGGCACAGAACAGATACCGAGCCATTCTGTGGTATTCCAAAAAGCCTGGCCCCAAAGCACCGCACTTTCTTGCTTCAAAGATTGACACCACGGTTTTAAATAATTCCAATGCCTTCAAAAAACGGAACACCATTGAATCTGAAAAACATTTATTTACAGAAAGAATAATACAACTAATACAAGGTATATACAAAATACATATGAAACAGTTGTGCTACCTGAAGACCGCTGCTAGCATCTAAAGGTAGCTCAACTGATCCAAATCACTACCAGACGGAAGCGTCCCTAAGATGCTGGCTGCAATGCCACGCTGAATGGCAATACTAATGCATTGAATCTTAGCTCTGAATATAATTTACCTTCGCTTTATGGCTGGACATAGAGGCTAAGGGACGCGCAATCCGGCAGACTCTGTGAAGAGGCTGGTGAATCGCTCCTTCCGTAGGAATAAATTATATGATCTCTATGCGGCTAGGGAATCAATGTTGCATGACCCAAAGTTTATTTTGTATATAAAGAACTATTCAAATACTTTTAAAAAAGTTTGTCGTGCAGCAAAATCATTACATTTGAGAAAAAAAAATAGAAAAATCATCGAATAAAATTAAGGCAACTTGGAAATTAATTAATAATGAAACAGGTAAATCGAAGACACGCAATAAGCAGATCAAATTAAACATAAACAATACAACATTGACAAAAAAGATTGATGTCGCGAATGCCTTTGACAATTTTTTCTCTAATATACCAGTTATTGTAACCCAGTCATTACAATCATCTGCCTCTGGAGCATCTACTTTATTGGAACTAAGTGTTGCTAAATGTGAGATCGCGTTTAGCTTTAGATACGTAAATGCCGATAGTATTGTTAAGACATTTAAGTCACTTAATATTAAAAATACTGAAGATCTTTGGGGAATATCCACAAAGGTGTTAGGTATTATAATTATTGATATTGCTCCATGCTTAGCCTACATTTTTAATAGATGTGTTGACGACGGAATCTTTCCAGATCTTATGAAACATAAAAAATTAATTCCTTTGTTCAAGTCTGGAAATGCAAAAGATCCAGCAAATTATAGGCCGATTTCTATATTGCCCGCGTTAAGTAAAATCTTTGAAAAACTTATTCTTACTCAATTATTGTCGCACTTTAACTTCCACAGACTACTTCATAGTCATCAATTTGGATTTACGAAGGGTCGATCAACAGCTGATGCTGGTACCATGCTTTTGGAACACATATTTCAAGCATGGGAAAACTCGCAAGACGCGATCGGAGTATTCTGCGACCTATCCAAAGCATTCGACTGCGTGAGTCATGCTACTCTAATTTTGAAGTTAAAACATTATGGCATCCAAAATCAGGCAATTAACCTTGTAAATTCTTACTTATCCAATAGAGTACAAAAAGTTGACGTTGGTGGTGAAAGGTCTTCAGGATCGTCTATTGTTATGGGAGTGCCCCAGGGTTCAATACTAGGCCCATTTCTATTTTTAGTATACATTAACGATCTCCCTTTTTATGTAAAAGACATATGTGATATAGTTTTATTTGCTGACGATACGTCTTTAATTTTCAAAGTTGATAGATCAAAAGCTAATTACGATGATCTAAATAAATCACTATCGCGAGTTCTTGATTGGTTCACAGTAAATAATCTGTTGCTTAATGCTAAAAAAACTAAATGCATTAAATTCACTTTGCCAAATGTAAAACATTACCCAACTAATATTAAAGTAAATGGCGAGACACTCAATCTTGTAAACTCTACTGTTTTCTTAGGACTTAATATTGATGCAAGTTTGCAGTGGGGACCACAAATTGAGGCACTTGCGGGCAGACTTAGTTCCGCTGCATATGCAGTTCGTACGATAAGGCAGCTTACTGATGAAGCTACAGCTAGGCTAGTTTATTTTGGCTACTTCCATAGTGTTATGTCATATGGCATCATTCTGTGGGGGAAAGCAGCAGACATCCAAGCAATATTTGTTTTACAAAAACGGGCAATACGTGCCATTTATAAAATGAAGCCACGTGACTCCTTGAGGGAGCGTTTTAAGGAAATTAACATTCTCACCGTAATATCGCAATACATTTACGAAACCTTATTATATACACATAAACACTTAGACAGATTTATGAAAAAAAGTGACGTGCATTGTTTTAACACGAGAAATAAAAATAAACTGAGTATTCCCAAATTTAGATTAAAAAAAGTAAGTGGGTCTTTTATGGGGAATTCTGTTCGGTTCTATAATAAACTTCCAGAAAGTGCTTCTAAACTTTCGATTCGAAGATTTAAATCTTACATAAAGAATAATTTAATTAAGAAAGCGTATTACACACTACATGACTATGTTAATGATAAAGCCGCGTGGCCTGATGTCGCTCTGCCCCTCGACACCTAATTTGTCAATTTGCAATGTCTGTGCCTGCATATAATATATTACTGATGTGTTATTTATGTGTATATCAAGCGTAGTGTGTGCTGCCTTATGAACTTTTGCTGATTCTCTCTATCATCTTACTTTTGACTGCCTACCTAAGAAAGGCTTTTAATTTGGTTTTCCTTTTTTCCTTGAATCAGCTTCAACTTGTTCTCGAGGCACCACACAGGCGCTCTCCACCTAGTAGTAAGAAGGATCATCAAAAGAAAAACAGACCGTGTTTGTTGCCTGATTCTTCTAGGTCTGGTTGCGTTGGAACAGGAGTAACTGTAAATTTATTTTTTAAGACGATTCAAAATGATCCTTGTGATTTCAATGAATAAAATACTTTTGACTTTGACTTTGACTTCATTAGGTGAGTGTGGATCAGTAATGCGCAAACGCAGCATTCATCTGACAAACACATCCTCATCCCGGATGAACTAAATGTAATCACCCTCAAGAAAGAGTTTGCTTAGAGGCAGATGAATCGCCCCTTCATCTACCAGGAGAGAGTGGATCAGTAATGCGCAAACGGAGCATTCATCTGACAAACACATCCTCATCCCGGAGAAACTAAATGTAATCACCCTCAAGAAAGAGTTTGCTTAGAGGCAGATGAATCGCCCCTTCATCTACCAGGAGAGAGTGGATCAGTAATGCGCAAACGGAGCATTCATCTGACAAACACATCCTCATCCCGGAGGAACTAAATGTAATCACCCTTACGAAAGAGTTTGCTTAGAGGCGGATGAATCGCCCCTTCATCTACCAGGAGAGAGTGGATCAGTAATGCGCAAATGGAGCATTCATCTGACAAACACATCCTCATCCCGGAGAAACTAAATGTAATCACCCTTACGAAAGAGTTTGCTTAGAGGCAGATGAATCGCCCCTTCATCTACCAGGAGAGAGTGGATCAGTAATGCGCAAACGGAGCATTCATCTGACAAACACATCCTCATCCCGGAGAAACTAAATGTAATCACCCTTACGAAAGAGTTTGCTTAGAGGCAGATGAATCGCCCCTTCATCTACCAGGAGAGTGTGGATCAGTAATGCGCAAACGGAGCATTCATCTGACAAACACATCCTCATCTCGGATGAACTAAATGTAATCACCCTCAAGAAAGAGTTTGCTTGGAGGCGGATGAATCGCCCCTTCATCTACCAGGAGAGTGTGGATCAGTAATGCGCAAACGGAGCATTCATCTGACAAACACATCCTCATCCCGGAGAAACTAAATGTAATCACCCTTACGAAAGAGTTTGCTTAGAGGCAGATGAATCGCCCCTTCATCTACCAGGAGAGAGTGGATCAGTAATGCGCAAATGGAGCATTCATCTGACAAACACATCCTCATCCCGGAGAAACTAAATGTAATCACCCTTACGAAAGAGTTTGCTTAGAGGCAGATGAATCGCCCCTTCATCTACCAGGAGAGAGTGGATCAGTAATGCGCAAACGGAGCATTCATCTGACAAACACATCCTCATCCCGGAGGAACTAAATGTAATCACCCTTACGAAAGAGTTTGCTTAGAGGCGGATGAATCGCCCCTTCATCTACCAGGAGAGAGTGGATCAGTAATGCGCAAATGGAGCATTCATCTGACAAACACATCCTCATCCCGGAGAAACTAAATGTAATCACCCTTACGAAAGAGTTTGCTTAGAGGCAGATGAATCGCCCCTTCATCTACCAGGAGAGAGTGGATCAGTAATGCGCAAACGGAGCATTTATCTGACAAACACATCCTCATCCCGGAGAAACTAAATGTAATCACCCTTACGAAAGAGTTTGCTTAGAGGCAGATGAATCGCCCCTTCATCTACCAGGAGAGTGTGGATCAGTAATGCGCAAACGGAGCATTCATCTGACAAACACATCCTCATCTCGGATGAACTAAATGTAATCACCCTCAAGAAAGAGTTTGCTTGGAGGCGGATGAATCGCCCCTTCATCTACCAGGAGAGTGTGGATCAGTAATGCGCAAACGGAGCATTCATCTGACAAACACATCCTCATCCCGGAGGAACTAAATGTAATCACCCTTACGAAAGAGTTTGCTTAGAGGCGGATGAATCGCCCCTTCATCTACCAGGAGAGTGTAAATCAGTAATGCGCAAATGGAGCATTCATCTGACAAACACATCCTCATCCCGGAGGAACTAAATGTAATCACCCTTACGAAAGAGTTTGCTTAGAGGCGGATGAATCGCCCCTTCATCTACCAGGAGAGTGTGGATCAGTAATGCGCAAATGGAGCATTAATCTGACAAACACATCCTCATCCCGGAGGAACTAAATGTAATCACCCTTACGAAAGAGTTTGCTTAGAGGCAGATGAATCGCCCCTTCATCTACCAGGAGAGAGTGGATCAGTAATGCGCAAACGGAGCATTCATCTGACAAACACATCCTCATCCCGGAGAAACTAAATGTAATCACCCTTACGAAAGAGTTTGCTTAGAGGCAGATGAATCGCCCCTTCATCTACCAGGAGAGTGTGGATCAGTAATGCGCAAACGGAGCATTCATCTGACAAACACATCCTCATCTCGGATGAACTAAATGTAATCACCCTCAAGAAAGAGTTTGCTTGGAGGCGGATGAATCGCCCCTTCATCTACCAGGAGAGTGTGGATCAGTAATGCGCAAACGGAGCATTCATCTGACAAACACATCCTCATCCCGGAGAAACTAAATGTAATCACCCTTACGAAAGAGTTTGCTTAGAGGCAGATGAATCGCCCCTTCATCTACCAGGAGAGAGTGGATCAGTAATGCGCAAATGGAGCATTCATCTGACAAACACATCCTCATCCCGGAGAAACTAAATGTAATCACCCTTACGAAAGAGTTTGCTTAGAGGCAGATGAATCGCCCCTTCATCTACCAGGAGAGAGTGGATCAGTAATGCGCAAACGGAGCATTCATCTGACAAACACATCCTCATCCCGGAGGAACTAAATGTAATCACCCTTACGAAAGAGTTTGCTTAGAGGCGGATGAATCGCCCCTTCATCTACCAGGAGAGAGTGGATCAGTAATGCGCAAATGGAGCATTCATCTGACAAACACATCCTCATCCCGGAGAAACTAAATGTAATCACCCTTACGAAAGAGTTTGCTTAGAGGCAGATGAATCGCCCCTTCATCTACCAGGAGAGAGTGGATCAGTAATGCGCAAACGGAGCATTTATCTGACAAACACATCCTCATCCCGGAGAAACTAAATGTAATCACCCTTACGAAAGAGTTTGCTTAGAGGCAGATGAATCGCCCCTTCATCTACCAGGAGAGTGTGGATCAGTAATGCGCAAACGGAGCATTCATCTGACAAACACATCCTCATCTCGGATGAACTAAATGTAATCACCCTCAAGAAAGAGTTTGCTTGGAGGCGGATGAATCGCCCCTTCATCTACCAGGAGAGTGTGGATCAGTAATGCGCAAACGGAGCATTCATCTGACAAACACATCCTCATCCCGGAGGAACTAAATGTAATCACCCTTACGAAAGAGTTTGCTTAGAGGCGGATGAATCGCCCCTTCATCTACCAGGAGAGTGTAAATCAGTAATGCGCAAATGGAGCATTCATCTGACAAACACATCCTCATCCCGGAGGAACTAAATGTAATCACCCTTACGAAAGAGTTTGCTTAGAGGCGGATGAATCGCCCCTTCATCTACCAGGAGAGTGTGGATCAGTAATGCGCAAATGGAGCATTAATCTGACAAACACATCCTCATCCCGGAGGAACTAAATGTAATCACCCTTACGAAAGAGTTTGCTTAGAGGCGGATGAATCGCCCCTTCATCTACCAGGAGAGTGTGGATCAGTAATGCGCAAACGGAGCATTCATCTAACAAACACATCCTCATCCCGGAGGAACTAAATGTAATCACCCTTACGAAAGAGTTTGCTTAGAGGCGGATGAATCGCCCCTTCATCTACCAGGAGAGTGTAAATCAGTAATGCGCAAATGGAGCATTAATCTGACAAACACATCCTCATCCCGGAGGAACTAAATGTAATCACCCTTACGAAAGAGTTTGCTTAGAGGCGGATGAATCGCCCCTTCATCTACCAGGAGAGTGTGGATCAGTAATGCGCAAACGGAGCATTCATCTAACAAACACATCCTCATCCCGGAGGAACTAAATGTAATCACCCTTACGAAAGAGTTTGCTTAGAGGTGGATGAATCGCCCCTTCATCTACCAGGAGAGAGTGGATCAGTAATGCGCAAACGGAGCATTCATCTGACAAACACATCCTCATCCCGGAGAAACTAAATGTAATCACCCTTACGAAAGAGTTTGCTTAGAGGCAGATGAATCGCCCCTTCATCTACCAGGAGAGTGTGGATCAGTAATGCGCAAACGGAGCATTCATCTGACAAACACATCCTCATCTCGGATGAACTAAATGTAATCACCCTCAAGAAAGAGTTTGCTTGGAGGCGGATGAATCGCCCCTTCATCTACCAGGAGAGTGTGGATCAGTAATGCGCAAACGGAGCATTCATCTGACAAACACATCCTCATCCCGGAGAAACTAAATGTAATCACCCTTACGAAAGAGTTTGCTTAGAGGCAGATGAATCGCCCCTTCATCTACCAGGAGAGAGTGGATCAGTAATGCGCAAATGGAGCATTCATCTGACAAACACATCCTCATCCCGGAGAAACTAAATGTAATCACCCTTACGAAAGAGTTTGCTTAGAGGCAGATGAATCGCCCCTTCATCTACCAGGAGAGAGTGGATCAGTAATGCGCAAACGGAGCATTCATCTGACAAACACATCCTCATCCCGGAGGAACTAAATGTAATCACCCTTACGAAAGAGTTTGCTTAGAGGCGGATGAATCGCCCCTTCATCTACCAGGAGAGAGTGGATCAGTAATGCGCAAATGGAGCATTCATCTGACAAACACATCCTCATCCCGGAGAAACTAAATGTAATCACCCTTACGAAAGAGTTTGCTTAGAGGCAGATGAATCGCCCCTTCATCTACCAGGAGAGAGTGGATCAGTAATGCGCAAACGGAGCATTTATCTGACAAACACATCCTCATCCCGGAGAAACTAAATGTAATCACCCTTACGAAAGAGTTTGCTTAGAGGCAGATGAATCGCCCCTTCATCTACCAGGAGAGTGTGGATCAGTAATGCGCAAACGGAGCATTCATCTGACAAACACATCCTCATCTCGGATGAACTAAATGTAATCACCCTCAAGAAAGAGTTTGCTTGGAGGCGGATGAATCGCCCCTTCATCTACCAGGAGAGTGTGGATCAGTAATGCGCAAACGGAGCATTCATCTGACAAACACATCCTCATCCCGGAGGAACTAAATGTAATCACCCTTACGAAAGAGTTTGCTTAGAGGCGGATGAATCGCCCCTTCATCTACCAGGAGAGTGTAAATCAGTAATGCGCAAATGGAGCATTCATCTGACAAACACATCCTCATCCCGGAGGAACTAAATGTAATCACCCTTACGAAAGAGTTTGCTTAGAGGCGGATGAATCGCCCCTTCATCTACCAGGAGAGTGTGGATCAGTAATGCGCAAACGGAGCATTCATCTAACAAACACATCCTCATCCCGGAGGAACTAAATGTAATCACCCTTACGAAAGAGTTTGCTTAGAGGCGGATGAATCGCCCCTTCATCTACCAGGAGAGTGTAAATCAGTAATGCGCAAATGGAGCATTCATCTGACAAACACATCCTCATCCCGGAGGAACTAAATGTAATCACCCTTACGAAAGAGTTTGCTTAGAGGCGGATGAATCGCCCCTTCATCTACCAGGAGAGTGTGGATCAGTAATGCGCAAACGGAGCATTCATCTAACAAACACATCCTCATCCCGGAGGAACTAAATGTAATCACCCTTACGAAAGAGTTTGCTTAGAGGTGGATGAATCGCCCTTTCATCTACCAGGACAATGTGGATTAGTAATGCACAAACGCAGCATTCATCTGGCAAACACATACTCATCATCATTCTCATCATCATTATCATCATCAGCCCACATTAGTCCACTGCTGGCCTCTCCCAATACGCGCCACTGAGCCTGGTGTTCGGCTCTTCTCATCCACTTTCTGCCCGCCGCCTGTCGTAGGTCATCGCTCCACCTAGCCAGAGGCGCCCCACACTACGTTTGCCAACACGCGGTCTCCACTCAAGAACTCGCTTACCCCATCGGTTGTCTTTTCTTAGGCATATATGACCAGCCCATTGCCACTTCAGCTTGCTAATCCGGTGGGCTATGTCAATGACTTTAGTTCTCTGTCGGATAATCTCATTTCGGATTTTATCTTTCAGAGAAACACCGAGCATAGCCCGTTCCATAGCTCGCTGTGCAACCTTGAACTGGTGGATTGTCCGTGAGTGTCCACGTCTCGGCACCATAGGTCATTACTGGTAGGACGCACTGATTGAAGACTTTAGTCTTCAGGCATTGTGGTATAGGCAACGAGAATGACACATACACATACATAACATATACTCAGACAGGATGAACTAAAAAAATCAGCTCTAGGAAAATCCTACAGTTTTTAATAAAGTGTAGCGGTGAACAGTGAACGTTATCCAGCAGTGTTATGTAACAAGTGGCAATCACAATAGGCCTTACATGGCCGCAGTAACGTTAAAGACGCAATAGGCTAATAAAAAAAAAAAACACTTCTTGGATTTCCAAGGCCGATAATTTTGTTATCATTTGATATTTAGCAATACTTTCGTATTTCAATAATGTTGTCACTTTGCTACTGCTTGTTATTTCAGCATAATTTCAGCGTAATCAATATACCTATTTAAAATACAGAGTTTTGTGCCTGACTGAGTGATTGAATAACTAGCTCCTAACTGACTATCAACGCACAGCCTAAACTGTAAGTCCTAGAAACCTGAAATTTGGAAGGAACATTCCTTATAAAATTAGGAACATTCACTAAGATAGAAATTTCGAAACTCATGATGGATGCAGCGGGGTGTTATGTTTGCATGGAAAAACATCACGCGGACTAAGTCGCAGGCAATCCACTATAGTTCGCAAATAATATGTGTCATACACTGGCAACT
This sequence comes from Operophtera brumata, assembly GCA_932527175.1. Lineage (NCBI taxonomy): Eukaryota > Metazoa > Arthropoda > Insecta > Lepidoptera > Geometridae > Operophtera > Operophtera brumata. Next base: position 80,386,343 of record OW052239.1, on the reverse strand, counting down.
ATGATAGAGATGGATGTGGGCTCACAAGTGAAGATCGCGCAATGTAAATATTTATAAGTGCATTGCATACCCTCTGGTAATCGGCTGCATGTTGACCGTTGGCAGCGGCAGCGGCATCAGCCCAGGCACCGGCGGTGGCGACAGGTGCCGCGGCGAGGCCAGCAGTAGCGTCAGCATCGGCGAAGGCGGAGACGGGTAGGGATACGGCTGCGCTGGCGGCGGGTGCTGCTGTGGCTTCTCCTGGTAGTAAGGGTCGTAGTTTGCGTACTGGAAGGGGTCGTAGGGCACTGGTGGCAGCGCGGGCAACCACTCTCGGTCTAGGAGCGACCAGTCGGCCATGACTAAGTTGCAGGTGTGCTAAACGCGTGCACCGGCGGACACATCGCGCGCGCACTGAGTGCCGCCCCACCCGCGCCCGCCGCCCGCCGAATGATGCCGGTGCAACGCATAAACAAACTGCAAATCCTTTATCTACGATGCATTACTCGATGAATGTACCTATAGTTAGTAGGCAGCTGATAAAGGGCAGTCTTGCCACGTTCACACTTAGCTAATTGTTTGATAGCGAAATATGAAGTTGTTATAGTATATACGCTGGCCAGGGATTCTTTGACGATTTAGGTGGGCATCATAGACATATATATATATATACATATATATATATATATTATTATTATTATTATTTTTTTTTAACTTTGATAGACCTTTGTTTGACCACGATCTCACCTGTTGGAAAGTGACGATGTGGCCGAAGATGGAGCACAAAGGTCTAGAAGGCACCTATTCACTCTAGCCTTGAAGAGACCCAGATTATAGTTTTCAGGAAAGACAGACGACGGTAGTGTATTCCACTCCATATATAAAACATTGCTTTGAAAAGTCTATGAAATATATTTATTGGCACCTTAACACCCTACCATTTCTACCACCTACAGTATATGTGATTACATATACATACAGTATAGTACATATACAGTATTCTGCTAATACGATGGTTTAGACCACTATGTCTACTTGGGTAAGCGATTCAACTAGGAAGGTGTTGGACCTTCTATGATGAGGTTAGCCGACGAATCCAACTCAGATGAGCCGCTTTCAGGAAACTAGGTAACTATCTTCACATCACTGACACTGGAGAGCCTCATATACAGTACTAAGATCCAGAGTATCGAGCACCGCCGTAAGGTAGCGTGCCTTTCGATCTTCTATAGGTTACATTTCGGGGAATGCTCCCACGAACTTCATGATCTGATCCCACCACATCTCCTTTTCATCATAGGACGAGCAGGCGCACGGCTCGGTACCACCCTTACCTCATTAGTATACCCTCTATTCGTACTAAACGTTTCAGTTCTACCTTTATAATGAGAACTGCTAAGGAGTGGAATACACTACCGTCGTCTGTCTTTCCTGAAAACTATAATCTGGGTCTCTTCAAGGTTAGAGTGGCAGAGCCTTCTAGACCTTTGTGCTCCATCTTCGGCCGCATCGTCACTTACCAACAGGTGAGATAGTGGTCAAACAAAGGTCTATCATTGTTAAATAAAAAAAAAACTCTTATATATGCAGTATGTGTAGGACATAGTACATTTGTAACTTCAGTAACAGTTTCAGTGTCGCAACTGATAATTAAATTGACGCTAGTTAGTTAATCAATTCTCTTAGTTCACTGCTGAGTGAAAAAGAAAAAGTCTAAGAAATTATCCCAATGAAACTTTACGAATATGATAAAATGCTTACTTGCGCGAAGAAATTCACGTGTCACATGGTAAACAAGGTGTCCCAGAATTGGTGACTGTTAGAAATGAGTTGATTCTACTCACCAACATAATCAATTTTTAACAAACATCTTTATGTTTTACAATGATATTTTGCTAATCTAAAAATCAGCAGTTTGTTTATGTTCATTACATCTTCGTCATTAATACCGTTTAGGTTCTAGAAACAGCTGATTAAGTAGTAGTAGAGCTTTTTTGTGAAAGAGTTCGTCCGGGGAGGTACTACCACCATACCTATTTCTGCCGCAAAGCTGTAGTGCTCGCATTGCTGTGTTCCGGTATGAAGGGTAAGGGTGCCGGTGAAATTACAGGCACATGAGACTTTTCATCTATGTCTCAGGGTGGCGGGCGCAGTGCAATGTCACATAGGTTGCGTCCTAGATGGACGTGACCTATGAGTTAATGCACTGTTCATAGGCAGAGGTTACCGCTTAACATCAGGGGGCCTCTTGCATGATCAGTCATCCAAGTAGTATAAAAAAAAAAAAAAAAAAAGTATGATACGATATATACGTAGAGACTTACTAAAATTTAAAGAAAAGTATCACGAGTAAATCAAGAAGTCTCCAAAGGTAGTAGAACAAATAGTATTGTATATATTAATATACAAGGAAACAAAATGAGAAATTTTATTTTACTCTACTTTTCATTTCTCTCTATGAAGAAAAAGTCGGACTCGCCCATGAAAGGTTCCGAAGTAGCAATTTTTATTTTTTATTTTACTTGGATGACGGAACAAGCAAGAGGCCCACCTGATGTTAAGCGGTAACCTCTGCCTATGAACAGTGCATTACCTCATAGGTCACGTCCACCTAGGACGCACCCTATGTGGCATTGCACTGCGCCCGCCACCCTGAGACATAGATGAAAAGTCTCATGTGCCTGTAATTTCACCGGCACCCTTACCCTTCAAACCGGAACACAGCAATGCAAGCACTACTGCTTTGCGGCAGAAATATGTATGGTGGTAGTACTTCCCCGGATGAACTCTTTCACAAAAAAGCTCTACTACTACTAAGTTACTCTATTAAGTCTACTACTATTAAGTAGCACAATATAAAAGTTCTTTTAGTTCGTTGTAACTTTGATCAATGTTTTAATAAAAGTGTATAAAAAAAACTACTTACTAGATCTCGTTCAAACCAATTTTTGGTGGAAGTTTACATGATAATGTACATGTTTTTTTTTTTTATCATTCTCTTATTTTAGAAGTTACAGGGGGGGGGGGGGGGGGGGGGCACACATTTTACCAACTTTGGAAGTGTCTCTCGTGCAAAGTATTCAGTTTAGAAATAAATGATATTTGAAACCTCAATATAATTTTTGAAGACCTATCCATAGATACGGGGGGGGGACGGGACGTATATGGGGTTGATGAAAAAAAACTGAGTTTCAGTTCTAAGTGTTTTTTTTTTTTTTTTTTGTTAAAATCTTAATTCGGTTCACATAATACAATACAAGTTTCAACAATAGTTCTTATGGTATCGGAAAAAACGAAGGAACGAACGAATATTTCTGATTTATCATATTTTCTCAATATTGCAAATGGCACGGTGGACTGCTCTGAGCTGCTGGAGCTGTTAGGACTGCGTACTAATGAGTTAGGACTAATTATAGGCAGAACTCTTTTGTTATTCGAGCAAGCACCTTATTTAACTCCTTGACTAAAGGTGACATAGATATTGATTTGTTTAAAACCTCGACAAGCAAGTTAAAACGCTTGCTTGCATACAAATTCTTTTTGTAACTTAATTTATGTTCTTAAGTCGTTTTTTTTTTTATTCTCTGTTTGTCTTTATTATTCTTAATTTTTATGTAAATTTTTATTATCTCGGTTTGTCGTCCACATTAATTGTACTTTTTTGCATAGACTCCTTAACCTATCAATGGAAATTTGTAATTGGCCTTCAGCATACATGTATTTTGCATGTATGCTGCTATTTAAATAAGTTATCGTTTTGTGTACCTAGCTGTAAGTTTACTCAAAATTTAAAATAAAATAAAATAAATAATAAAATAAAAGTGGCTGTGACATACGGACCGACAGACAGACAGACAAATATGACGAATCCATAATGATTCCGTTCTTTGCCATTTGGCTACGGAACCCTAAAAAGGGCGTAGATCGCGCGTCTATCATTTGTTTTTTCAATAGAGCCAGTGCGTGGCGGCCGGCGCCGGCGAATAACAGCCAGTAACTTTTTTCATACCACATTTTAATACGTGTCTTTGGTTCCTGTTCCTGAACATAGCCTAATTCAAAACTAATTTCTACCCTTAGTCTCATGGTGAAAATACCTGCTTTACCCGCATTAATTGAAGAACCAATCATAGACAAGAGTATAAATTTAAGCCGAGGATAAAATGGGTTCCATAAACGTGTCTCTTAAACACTGATTAGTAGTAGGTGCTATTTTGTAACACTGCGTATACTCGTATGTACCTAGCCCTTCACCCATTACGATACGCACAGGCGATTCAAGTATCCTGCAAGTCTCGGAGACTAGTCGCCGCCAAGTATCTCACATACATTTGAATGCATGCTAGTGTGCGAGCTTTCATTCAAATGTATGTGAGATACTTGGCGGCGACTAGGAGACTTGCAGGATACTTGAATCGCCTGTGCGTATCGTAATGGGAGAAGGGCCTAAGTGATTCTAGAAGTTAACTCTGGTGATTTCCAAAGATATTCAACAATGAACTTCCGTTGTGCTTTGTAAAAACTTTATCAGACCAACTCGCTGTATACGGAAACAGTCTAGCGCCTTGAAAAATAGTCATAGTAAGACACTGCCTTTGGTAATACGCAAAAATGTTGTAAGGACCTACTTACCTAATTCACTATGCCACTAACATCACGACGAAGCCCATCATCGAGATCAGAACAAACCCAGGATGAGGTACAGAAAAACAAACAAAAGATAATTTCGCACCATGTTGAGTCGGAGACGGTCAACAGCAACACGATGATGATCAAGATGATGAGCGACTTAGCCAGGACCATTGAGTTCCTTCACATGAATCTGCTGGTCAGAATACGTTCGTCAAGGTCTTCCCCTTCCCACTGTCCCAAATACAGATAATTTTAAAAAACCCCGTGGGTGGACCCTCCGTTTTATTGTATTGATCTTACTTATCCAATTTTTGACCCAATAATCTGTACCATATTGATAAACAATCGAATCTAGGCAAAAGTTAGAGGTAACTTTGTGTTTTTCGTTTATCGATAAAATTTCTGTCTGGGTGATCCCTCGGTATTATAATGTAGTATGCATGCATATTTTTAATTTGAATATTGTACTTGATTTAGTCAGTTAAAAATCTAATTGGTAATTTTGCGTTATACCCAACCTTGGAGAAAACTAAAAAAAAAAAAAAAAATGTATTTCTCACTTACACACCTGTTGTTTACACCTTCGCTCGTTATTTTACAGATTTTTCTGTTTTTTTTTTTGCTTTGCTAACAACGTGTTCTGAGTTGTTGTCGCATTTTGTCATAACACCAAACACGAGTGATCACGTGCATTAGGCTGATTAGTCACCCCAAACTCTGTCATTATCTAACTCAATAAAGTTCAGGTAAGTAAGAAAGGGACAGAATAGAGCACGCGAAACGAATAGTGAGCAAAAATTACGAAAAACTGCACCTGATTTAATTCTGTTAAGTCTTTATTTCCAAAACCCGAGAAGTTTTTTTTCTTTTTTTTTTCTTTATAGTTGGCGCCGCACGGCTTGTGTTTTTGCCATTTTCAAGTAAGTATCTGTATTTTCACTATATTGTATTTTCAATATATTTTGCAACGTTACACTCCTTCCAAGTCGTCAAAGTCACAGTCGAGTCATGATTTAGTAAAACGGTGGCCAATTTTACCAAAACTTTGGTAGACAATTTCCACCAACTTCAAAAGTCACGTAATTCACTTCCATTTCATTTCACTACACTTGTGCTTTTTAAATGAGCTAAATTAGTTAAAATGCCACCAAAATAACACAAAATAACTCGAAAACACTAGGAAAAGAAATAAAATAAAGTAGAGAACGCCTCTTTTCGAAAATGGGGGAAGAGTCCCCGAGAAGTTTAGATAGTTGATTATGCACTGAGGGAATAAAGCAGTGTCTTACGTCGCGGGCGGTATATTGAACCCTTAGCGAGGGAGTAATATAGAGTCCTGAGTGAAGCGAAGTCACCTGAGTGAGTGAAAACGATGACAGGCTTTATTCCAGAGGAGCATACTCCACTTTTCACACCTGCGAGACAATAAAAATTCACTGAAAATCACAGCAGCAAACACTGTCTTTTGTTTCACATTCTTTGAAAACGTACCTTTTTTTTGAGTTCTTCTAATTGTGGCCAGTTCTATTTTCGAACAAACAAACCTCTTTACAATGGCATTTTTTTACTTTAGAGTTTTGTCCACGAGTTTCCAAATGAATTGGATGTTTCAAATTACTTTATTCCCTAGGGAGTTTCATACAACTTTATATCCCTAAAGTGATAATGCTTTACTTTACGTTGAGGTTGCATTGCATGATAATGTAATTGGACATTGTCGAGCAGGTGGTGTGAAAACCTATAAATTGCCTTTATTATTGTGAAAGAATCATTAAAATCTTTACAGGTGTAGGTTTTTTGTGTAAACCCTAGGAAACTTTTTTTTTTACATTTTATAGAACACTGAAAATAGACTGGTTTTATATTTATATAAAATTTATTAATAGATCAAAAACGAAAGATTTGGGGAATCGAATTTGTGACCTCGACACGGCTATATCCTACTATCATAGGATTCTGTAGGTAATTATCTGGTAGCTATGTTTAGAGAAGTTCAGGTATCCAGTGTGTTGGAACAGCCTTAGGCGATAGAATACCACGTGGCGATAGTTTGTCTTTTGTTAAAAGGTTTTTATAATAAAATATTTTAAACGTTTATCCAATGAGGATTGATAAAGCTCATCATCAACTTAATGCAGTCATCAGTATGTATTCCCAGCAGTGGACTGCGATAGATGCATACATACATACATACATAGACACACGCCTTTTGCCGGAAGGGTAGGCAGAGCCTCAAATGGGCCTCTTTTCACCGGGTTTGCACCGTCGCGGGATATAGACGTGACAAATGGTGAGCTCATCGCCGACATTGCTTCCCGTGACTGACTCTGCTAACGATTTCTTCCAGTAATATATGCTAGCAGCCAGGACAAATCGTATACCAACGAATCTTACAAAAAAGTCCGGGTATAAAATAAATTAAATAAATAAATAACACACAAATAATTCACACAACATTATCTAGGACCAAGCTAAGCAGAGCTTGTGTTATGGGTACTAGATAACTGATATAGGTAATTAATACAATACATTACATAGATAGTTATTTTTTATTATACATAGGAAATACCTAGAACACCCTGAACAAATATCTGCAAATCGCACAAATATTTGTTCCGAGGCGGGAATCGAACCCGCAACCTCCTGCGTCGCAGGCGAACATTCGCCCGCCGCGCCACAGAGGTCGTAAAAAAAAGCTAGAACTAACCGCTTAGAACTAACCTTGAAGTAGTGGAGGAGTCATCGTCCCCGGAAAGGGTGGAGATGGGTGAATGCGTGCGATCCTCCGACTCGGGGGAAGCCGGCATGTGTGAAGGAGACGCAAGACCACGGATGTAGTCCCGGGTGCTCCGTATCACTCCTAGCGTACGGCACTGGGCCTCCGCCATTCTCACCATACCTGTAGCGAAATATTCACATCATAACAGGACACTGCAACCTCAACCTCCTAGTTCGTCCGGGGAAGTACTACCACCATACCTTTTTCTACCGCAAAGCAGTAGTGCTCGTTTTGCTGTGTTCCTGTTTGAAGGGTATGGGTGCCGGTGAAATTACAGGCACATGAGATGGGTAAGGTTCCCAGGCGTAGTGCAATGCCACATAGGATGCGTCCTAGGTGGACGTGACCTATGTGATAATGCACTGTTCATAGGCAGAGGGTACCGCTTAACATCAGGTGGGTCATCTGCTTAACCCATCATTACACGTAGTAAAAAAAAAACCTACACAAAATTGGAGCCATGACAGCGGGCTATGTCGGGGCTGCTTGATGGAAGAGACGGCGGAGCACGCCATCTTAAATTGTGCGGCCATAAATGCCAGGGCTAAGACGGGTTTGCAGGAGCTACTTTGATCATAGTGATCATACTCTCCGTCAACGACGCCTTCGCACACACTCCAACGTGTTGCCATTAACCCAAAGTCCTGCTCTGCTGGCTGGGGTAGGGTTAACAAAGGGGTATGCACAATACACCCATAGTGGAATGTCAGTGCAGGTCCACCTAGAATTAGAATTATAAGGAGACGCCAGGCCACGGATGTAGTCCCGGGTGCTCCTTATCACTCCTGGCGTACGGCACTGGGCCTCAGCCATTTCTCACCATACCTGTAGCGAAATATTGGCATCATAACAGGAGTCAGGACATTGCAACCTCAACCTAGTTGGTCCGGGGAAGTACTACCACCTAGTACGTCCTCCAATTTTATGCAGTTTTTTTTAACTATTTTTAATTATGGGTCAAGCTGATTACCCACCTGATGTTAAGCGGTAACCTCTGCCTACCACAGGTCACGTCCACCTACGACGCGCACTATGTGCATTGCATTGCATCCGCCACCCTGAGACATAAAGATGAAAGTCTCAAGTGCCTGTAATTTCACCAGCACCCATAACTCTTCATATCGGAACACAGCAATACGAGCACTACTGCTTTACGGCAGAAATAGGTATGGAGTAGTAGGTACTTCCCCGGACGAACTCTTACACAAAAACTCTACTAGGTAGGTACTATAATACCTACTAAACAAGTAATTAATTTTGTAAAAATTAAAAAACCCTCAACGCAATGAACAGGCTGAACCGATTTTGATCAAACATAGCTAAGAACACCCCGACAAATTCACATATCAAACAAAAAAAAAACTAAAACGGTTCATCCGTTCAGGAGCTACGATGCGACAGACAGACACACACACACACACACACACACACACCTACACACACCTACACCCACAGACACGTCAAACCCCCGACGCAAAAATTACGGGGTGTTTTATAACACCCCGTAATTTTTGCGTCGGGGGTTAAAAATAACGGTAATCAAAAAAAATTAGCCATGTATACCAACCAGCTAGGTATGAGTACTACTAAATCTAAGCGAGCGAACCGCACCACGATTACAGCTTGTAAATAAAACAGTGAGAATAGCGCTCCCGGCCCATGTAACCATGGCAACGGAGTCACAGAATATAAAAGTAGCTACTACATAGTCAACGGAGTGCAATGCGCGCCCCATAAACCTACAAGATAGGCCGACCGAGGTCATCAACCTCACCAATGCACCCGAATATAAACTACAAAGTTTGGCTAAATTATTAACTTATTTTGGTAAACTACTGTCACTATAGTAAAAATACCTACAGGAGTGTAAAAACTGGTTTATTAAAAATATCTAATAATATATTAATTAATTATGGATGCAGGTACAAACCAATTCCTATTGGAATCTTAAATTCCTCAGCTATCCATATTTGAATCGATCCATTTTGGGGTTCCTATAATTTGTTGATGCACAAACACTTTTTCACGTAAACATTATGATGGATAGTTAATGCTTTTTCACAAAGTTATGATCCATAGTTCCTTATTTACAAAAAAAACTATCATTTTCCGTGGGACTGAATTAGACAATGTTTGGGCTTGAAGTTGAACATAAACAATACCTCCAGCAGAGTTCAGCACCATCTAGTGGAATCTACGTAAACTTAATCTAAAGCTCTACCTACCGGCTACGTGTCATCACTGTAACAACTTAGTATGGAACATTTACCCTTTGTATTTAGTAAGTAAACTTTGCAATAGATGTCGCTTATAAAAAAGGCATTTTACTCCGTATTTTCCATGTCGTTAGATATTTTTCGGTAAATTACAGTACAAGCACAGATAAAAGAATACTATACTAGTAACTAGTATAGTATTATTTTATTTGTGATTACAGAAAGTTGCTGAGACACTTAATTATTCTGTGGCAACACATAGAAAGTGACAATAATATATACATACATAGACACACGCCTTTCCCTGAAAGGATAGGCAAAGCCTCAATTAGGTAGAGCTGTTCTGTGGCCTCAATGGTCTTCTTTACAGTGAGTCGCATCATCTTGGGAATCTGCGATCACAGAACTGTATCTGATCTGTGATCGAAGGTCGGAATATAGACGTGCGTGACCAAGGGTGAGCTCATTGCCGCTTTTGCTTCCCGCGACTGACTTGGCTAACGCTTTCTTCCGATAGCACATTCCATAATAGGTAAGCATGCAGCCAGTTAAAATCTTATAGGTACCTACTAACGAATCTTACTCTCAAGTCCGGGTAGGTACCTACTATTATACCTACTAATATTAGGTAGGTAATATTAATTTCCAATAGACATTTTATCAAAGGGGTAAGTAGGTAATTTTTTCAAAAGTAGTGGATAAACTTGTATAAAACCTTAAACCGAACACAGAGTAGGTATACTGAACCTTACGGGACCAGTCAAAAGTATAAAACTTTAAAGATGTAAAATAAGGTGCAAATCTTGATTGAAAAAACGCACAAATACTTTGCTCATAAAACATACAAAGTTGTCTTACAAGTAGGTACCTACCTATATTTTAGTTTTATAATGTTGTTTAACAAAACAAGCAACTAAAAATATAATATTGATCCCACACTAGGATTCCATGTGTCGTGGGTATCAGGAAAATATCATGCAAGTATTTGTCTCGCAGCGGGCACCCGCGCCCCTCGCATCTCAGCCGGCTACTCGCTCGCCGCGCCACGGCTGTAGTCAACTTATAGGCGATAGGCTACTTTTTATCCTACCTACCTATATATTATCTACCTATATAGGTTTATCTATATATTATCTATACTTACTTCAGCTATTTGTATGATACAAACCCAAGATTCACTGATATCATCTGATGTCATGATCAAGTACAAACATCAACCGTCGAAAAAAAGTCTCTATGGTCATGTCCCATACGACCCCAAATTCAAGCTTCTTGCATACATCGAGCAACGCAGGCCTCCGCTTGCATACGACGTAGGTAGGTAACTACATTACATACTCACCTCGGATTAAAATTAAGGTAAAATCCTAGCTACTTAAAATAAATTATTAATAATATTGTCTTTTTTGTTACAATTTACTAGAACATTAACAAAATCTAGCCTAATATAATAGGACGTATCCTAATGTTTTAATAACTGCGTACATATACCCATAAGCTGTGCCTTAAGTACAGTTATTAAACCACACAAGAGCGATGGTAGCCTAACGGTTCAATAGTGCAACTCAGAATCCAACGATACCGGGTTCGATCCTAGGCACCGCACCAATGACTTTTCTAAGTTATGTGCGGATTTCCATCGCTCTGTGCTTCGGAGGGCACGTTAAGCTGTCGGTCCCGGCTGTTATTGATTAATAGCAGTCGATAAGCCATGTCAGAGGCCCACCCTCGGGCGGCTTGACAAACTCTGACACCAGAGGCCAGCACTACCTCATACGAAACGACGAGTTATTAAACCCTAAGTAGATGCTACTCAGCGCAAACATTTAAATCTCTATCATTAGAAAGACCTGCAAACTGAATAAAATTTCCTTGAAAAATAACCTCGTTACAGTTTTAATTTACCTAAAGTCCGTAACTCCTGAAACGTTCTCAGAAATGAGAAGTTAATTAAGAACAAGGTAATCGCCAACGACCTTTAATGCGTTAGGGAACAGAAAAAATCTCAATATAAATTTATTACCCGGACTTGTTGATAAGATTCGTTGGTATAAGATTTGTCCTGGCTGCATGGTAGCTTATTATGGAATGTGTTATTACTGGAAGAAAGCGTTAGCCGAGTCAGTCGTGGGAAGCAATGGCGGCGATGAGCTCACCACTTGTCACGTCTATATTCCACGATGGTGCAACCCACTGTGAAAAGAGGCCTATTGTGGCTCTGCCTACCCCTTCGGGGAAAAAGGCGTGTGTCTATGTATGTATGTATGTATAAATTTATGAAAAGACATTTTACGTAAATAATCAAATGAAAATTTTATTTGAATAATTTTTTTTTTTTTTTAATACACGTTTTTTTTTTACCGGAACCAAGTGCTGATTTAAATGAGTAAACACGGCCAGGCAAATCATCGAGGAGTTTCGTTGTCCACCTTCCGTCTCCATCATCAGATCAGAGGGGCTAGTCTGCAAATTTGACAAGCAACTTACACGGCCGTGTGGTGTACACTACACGGATTTTTGTATGGAATTTGAGGTCTCAAGGTGCCCGCTAGGGGCGCTCTTAGATTTCTCCATATTAAAATCCGTGTAGTGTACACCACACGGCCGTGTAAGTTGCTTGTCAAATTGGCAGACTAGCCCCTCAGCTCGCTGTCACCATCATATTGTATTGTCATCGGAACTTGACAGATACACCAAATATTAGTTTATTCGGATATCTGGAAGTGGGCGAAAATTCTATTCTAAGATTTGAGTAACTACATTGTTTGTTAGTAAGTGAAGCTACTAACAAATAATTAATTTTGTATAAATTAAAAAAAAACCTCAACGCAATGAAACGGCTGAGCCGATTTTGATCAAACATAGCTAAGAACACTCCCGACAAATTCACCTTTCAAACAAACAAAAAAAAAACGAATTCGGTTCCTCCGTTCGGGAGCTACGATGCGACAGACAGACACACACACAGACGCGTCAAACTTATAACACCCCGTCGTTTTTGCGTCGGGGGTTAAAAATCAGCAAACACGGCCAGGCAAATCATCGAGGAGTTCCGTTGTCCGCCTCCATCATCAGATCAGCTCGCTGTCATTATAATATTGTATTCTCATCGGAACATGACAAATTTTAGTTATAGTAAGTGTATTTGTTTCTGTGTAATTGTTTTTGTTTTTTTTTATTTAGTTCTTATATTGTTTGTTTTTTTGTTGGTGTGTGTCTTTTATGTCACAAACACACGTTTTCTTTCTATCATTCTAGTTAATTCGGATATAGGGAAGTAGTCAAAAATTAGATTCCAAGATTTCAATACATAGAACCTGAAATAAACGTGTTAAAATAATAAATAATAATGCTGGACAGTTCACACAACATTATCTAGCCCCAAGGTAAGCAGAGCTTGTGCTATGGGTACCTACTAGATAACTGATATACTTAATACTTAGATAAATATTTTTTTATTATACATACAAAATACCCAACCTGAACAAATATCTGCGATCGCACAAATATTTGTTCCGAGGCGGGAATCGAACACGCAACCTCCTGCGTCGCAGGCCAACCTTCGCCCGCCGCGCCACAGAGGTCGTCAACAACTTGGATAGGTACCGTTGCTTTTTGCCACTATAATACCCAGATTCGGAGAATTTCATAAAAACTATGGCGAAGTTTCATCTTCGTGACAGTTATTAATAAAATTATTCATCGATACTTTCATCATAATTATAGAAATCACGGAAAAATCTGGCGACTATGGATATTTCTTCTCTTATTATAATAGCTTCTAAGGAATACTCCAAACAATGGCAGCAATATCAGCGATAATAAGTTGTTTGTGAAAAATATATTTTTCGATACAAACTTTTATAAAATTAGTGATCGTAACCGTGTGCTGATCAAAATGAGCCTAAACACGGCCAGTCTACTATTATCCATCGAGGAGTTCCGTGGTCCAACTTCCGTCTCCATCATCGGATCAGCTCGCTGTCACCATCATATTGTATTGTCATCGGAACTTGACAGGTATGCCAAATTTCAGCTCAATCGCTTGAGGATATGCTTTAAAATTCAGTTGCAAGATTCCACCCGGATTCCACCCAGACAAACATACATACATTACAAGTTAAAAGTAAAAGGTAGTCAAGTCGTCAAGAGTGTTAGTTGTAGTCGTTAGTAGTAGTAGAGCTTTTTTGTGAAAGAGTTCTTCCGGGGAAGTACTACCACCAAACCTATTTCTGCCGCAAAGCAGTAGTGATCGCATTGCTGTGTTCCGGTTTGAAGGGTAAGGGTGCCGGTTAAATTACAGGCACATGAGACTTTTCATCTTTATGTCTCAGGGTGGCGGGCGCAGTGCAATGCCACATAGGGCGCGTCCTAGGTGGACGTGACCTATGAGGTAATGCACTGTTCATAGGCACAGGTTACCGCTTAACATCAGGTGGGCCATATGCTTGTACCGTCATTCATGTACCAAGTATAAAAAAAAGATAAAAAAAGGCACCGTCAAGTCATAACCCAGTTTAAATGGTGGCAGAAAAACCAAGTTAATGGAGCACAAACTACACCAATCCGAAACGATGCAATACACTTCACAACTCTTTATCTAAGTTACACCGGTTAAAATGACACCAAACAAACATTATTATCGTATCGTACGTGTCATGAAAAAAGAACGCTGGCACGTAAGAAGTCGTATGACCGCCAGCGTTCTTTTTACATGACGCGCATTATATATGAGGAAGACCTCGTTAAGTTGAGGACATCTGTGGGCTTCTGATGTAGCCGTTGGACATGTGTAAATAAATAAATAATAATAAATAATGCTGGACAGTTCACACAACATTATCTAGCTCCAAGCTAAGCAGAGCTTGTGTTATGGGTACTAGATAACTGTGGTGCAATCAGCTAAATATGTTGCAAACGATTTCTATCGTCCGCTTGATGCTAACAAAATAATATTTCTATCGATGTTTTCCGATCAGCTATCTTTTCTTGCTCCGATTTCTATGGACTTCTATCGATGTGTTACAATCTGAAGTTTGTACGAATTATTGATAACCCGACCACTTTACAAAGTACGATTACTCTATGAACCGTGTATCAACGTACTAACCATTTTTAATCAAACGTATAATACGACTCTTATATGCTTTGTCTATGATAGAAACAAATTTTTACTCTGTGCCTCTGTGCTGTGGGACTTGTGCGATGCGTAGTATCCTATTAGTCAATCCTTGTGAGAAAAGTTTGTTTACTTTTTAACAAATATACGAATTATCAAATAATTAAGGTTTGGAAGGAAAGTAAGTAACCACATTTAAGTGAAATGTATATATACCTATAGACCCAAGTTGTGTTGATTCGTTCGAATCCTATTTAATATTTTTTAACAAAATAGCGCAATACCGCTAAATAGTAGGAAAAGTGTTTTGTACGTACCGAATGTTTTTATTTGATTTGGAATGTAATTAAAACCATGTTCAAACAATTAAAAAATCCACTTTTATGGCTTACCTTTTAGATTTCTATGGTTTGAAACAACCATTTACTTGTTTCTATTGCAATAGGTTGTGTTGCGATCAAATGCTGTCATTATTCATTGAAACAGCGGTACATAATCGCTACTTCATACTATCGATATAAACACTACATGTCAAAAGGCTTTTTGTTGCAATCAAGGTTTGTTAGCAACAGGGTGAGTTGCATGATCGCTAAAACGTCATTTTCAATAGAAACAGCATTGAAACAGCGCAATGCTGATAGAAACAGGAGATAGCTAATCGCTCGGCTGATATACATTACATAGATAGATATTTTGTATTAGGTGTACATAGAAAATACCCAGAATACCCTGAACAAATATCTGCATATCGTACAAATATTTGCTCCGAGGCGGGAATCGAACCCGCATCCTCCTGCGTCGCACTTCGCCCGCCGCGCCACAGAGGTCGTCCTAAGTGATGGAATAAGGGCTACAGTAAAAAAAAATAAGGGATAGTCCTCGTACAATTTCATCTTTAAGTGTTTTAAGTAAAAACTTTGCGTTTTCAAAATTCTTTCAGAGCATCTGGTGGAAGCGACGCGTGACCCGAGAGCTGGCTCTTATCTGGCTCTACGCATTAGTATTACCATTAAGCGTGGCAATGCAGCCAGCATCTTAGGGACGCCTCAGTCTGGTAGTGATTTCGATCATTTGAGCTACCTTTAGATCGCTTGCAGCGGTCTTCAGGTAGCACAACTGTTTCATATGTATTTTGTATATATTTTGTATATTAAGTAGTTGTATTATTCTTTTTGTAAATACATGTAGTAAAAACTAATTATAAATAGGCAATTACCCAGTTTTATTACAAATAAAAAAAAACATAGGTACTATAAGACCTCTGTGGCGTGGCAGGTGAGTAGCCGGCTGTGATGCGAGAGGTTGCGGGTTCTATTCCCGCTGCGGCACACATATTTGTATGATCTGCAAATATTTGTAATAACCAAATAATATTTGTAACCCACGACACGGGATCCATAGTGTGGTATAAGGATTCAGGACTATGTATGTGACTGTTATGTATGTATGTATGAAAAAATACATTTTCATACTATATTAGCACATATAAAATAATACTATTCTAGTACTATTAGTAAAATAATCTGTTTTTTGTAATAAAACTCGGTAATTGCCATTTTGTAATTAGTTTTTACACATAATAAACCGTTGGGGTAAGCGAGTTCTTGAGTGGAGACCGCGTCTTGGCAAACGTAGCGTGGGGCGCCCTCTGGCTAGGTGGAGCGATGACTTACTAAAGACGGCGGGCAGAAAGTGGATGAGAAGAGCTGAACACCGGGCTCAGTGGCGCGTATTGGGAGAGGTCTATGTCCAGCAGTGGACTAGTCTGGGCTGATGATGATGATGATAAAACAATGGTGATGAAATTACATCAATTCTATCACCGAAATTGGTTCCTCTTCTTATGGGAAATGGTTTTGTACCTTAAATATTCCCATATCAACGTAAAGTGTTCCTACAGCTTACAAGTACATACATTATACAGGGCGTCCCATGAATATGTGACATGAAAAGAAAGTATAACTTAAATAATTTTCACTAGAAACGGAATATTTACCATGATTTTTGAGTTTTATATGTTCCCGATATTTCGTTGTTTTGTTTTTTTTTATTTTATTTTTTTTACTGTGCCGAAATATCGGGAACATATAAAACTCAAAAATCATGGTAAATATCCCGTTTCTAGTGAAAATTATGTACATAACCATGATAGTTTCAAAAGTTATATAACTTAAATATTGTAGATAGGATATTTTGCGGAAAGGAGACTTTATTTTATTTTTGAAAGTAAATATAAAGATTTTCTAAAAACTTTTTGCTTCGTCTAGGAATCGAACCGACTTAAGTGTGAAAACAAAAACATTCCATATATTTAGGATGCCAATCGAAAGAATGGATAAAAAAAAACTCTCAAGTAACATAGTATCTTAAAACAAAGGAATAAAGTAAAATTAATAATTTTAATTTTACCTTTTCATTTATGTTGGTTCGATTCCCAGCCACAACAAGTAATTTTTAGAAAATCCTTGAATGTAGCTTTAATAAGTTTCAAAAATAAAATAAAGTCTCCTTTCAGCAATATATCCTATCTACAATATTTAAGGTGCTTTCCCTGCATGTCGCATAGTTTTGAGACGCCCTGTATATACATTGCTGATGACCTCAGTTTGATTTATTAACTAACATGTGCATTAAGTAAAACTACGGCCATATATTATAATGTCTGTAATATAATGAGGCATTTTTTGCTACAAGTTGTCGTAAAGGATGTAGTTCACGGAACTCGATAGTAGGTACCAAAGAGGAATTAAAATTAGAACAATGAGTCACTTTTAGTCAATCTTGTCCAAATTTACTTTTTGTCGCTGTAATTTTGTTTTCGTCTGAAACAGGAACCTTGTGTAATTAGTTACAGATCGGAAGCCCGATTCTCGTAATAATAAAGTTCGGGTCCTGTTCCGATCTAATGTCAATGTCATGAATGACACAAATGTATTTCTCCTCATAACTAACATTTTAATGTGTTTTTTCGAGTTATTTTGTGTAATTTTAGTGGCACAGTGTAACTTGGATAAATAGCACATGTGTGACGTAGTGAAATATAAGTGTATTGCGTGTCTTTTCGAAATGGTGGATCTTTTCCCGGAAAAACTCTGTTTTTCTGCCACTATTTAAACTGGGTTAAGACTTGACGGAGACTCTTGGTCTTTTCGAAGTGGTGGATTTAATGCTGGAAAAACTCTGTTTTTCTGCCACTATTTAAACTGGGTAAGACTTGACGGAGACTCTTGGTCTTTTCGAAATGGTGGATTGAATGCTGTATATCACTTGACATTGGGGAAATTGTTTGGAGCACTCCTCAGAAGCAATTATGTAGAAATGAAAGAAGAATTTACACCACCAACCACCAACTTCTCTGTTCAGGTGGACAAAATTGGAACTAAGGCCGAATACAATTATACACAAAAATTACACTACTTACTTTAAATACAATACCTAATTAAATTACTTATATTTTTATACTTTAACCTTTCCTATAATGCGCGTCATGTAAAAAGAACGCTGGCGGTCAAGCTTCTTCAGGCGTTCCAGCGTTCTTCTTAAGAGATTACTTACTTTTCTACTTATTTAAGAGATGTATACCTATGCATTGAATGAGTGCCTACCTAGTTTACTACAAATAATGTACAATTATAGTACGCGTCATGTAAAAAGAACGCTGGAACGCCTGTAGAAGCTTGACCGCCAGCGTTCTTTTTACATGACGCGCACTATACAGTTCGTCATTTTTTTTATACTACTTGAAGGACGGAACAATTGGATGACCCACCTGATGTTAAGCGGTAACCTCTGCATATGCACAGTGCATTACCTCACAGGTCACGTCCACCTAGGACGCACCCTAAGTGGCATTGCACTGCGCCCGCCACCCTGAGACATAAAGATGAAAAGTCTCATGTGCCTGTAATTTCACCGGCACTCTTACCCTTCAAACCGGAACACAGCAATGCAAGCACTACTGCTTTGCGGCAGAAATAGGTAAAAACATGCGACCATGACTCTATCCTGTATTTATCTCCCCTTTTTTAGGGTTCCGTACCCAAAAGGTAAAACGGGACCCAGGCTCTGCTGTCCGTCCGTCTGGGACCAGGCTGTATCTCATGAATTTTGATAGTTAGCCAGTTGAAATTTTCACTGATAATGGTATTTCTGTTGCCGCTATAACAAAAAATACTAAAAAACAGAATAAAATAAATCTTTAAGGTAGCTCCGATACAAAAAAACGTGATTGTTGCCGTTTTTTAGGGTTCCGTAACAAAAATTACGGAACCCTTATGGATTCGTCATGTCTGTCTATCTGCCTGTCTGTCCGTGTATGTCACAGCCACTTTTTTCCGAAACTATATGAGCTATGCTGTTGAAACTTGGTAAGTAGATGTATGCTGTGAACCGCAATAAGATTTTCACTTAAAAAGTATAAAAAACAATAAATTTTTGGGGTTCCCTATACTTAGAACTGAAACTCAAAAAACTTTTTTTCATCATACCCATACGTGTGGGGTATCTATGAATAGGTCTTTAAAAATGATATTTAGGTTTCTAATATCATTTTTTTCTAAACTGAATAGTTTGCGCGAGAGACGAGAACTAGTAAGTAGTTTTTTTAATACACTATTATTAAATCATTGATCAAAGCTACAACGAACTACAACAACTTTTATATTATGTTACATGCTGCTACGGAACCCTTCATGGGCGAGTCCGACTCGCACTTGGCCGCTTTTATAGATATTTTGGTGTCACCAGACTGTATCTCATGAACCGTGCGTGATAGTTAGACAGTTGAAATTAGTCAGAGTATTTTGTGTAGAATTTTAGCATTATAAAAGCGTTTCTTCCCTCTTATTCCAGTATTCTACTCTAATCTACAGCCACTATGAATCAAAAGTGAAGTTAAATAAACAAATAAATAACGCTGGACAGTTCAGAGTTCAAACAATATTATCTAGCCTCAAGCTAAGCAGAGCTTGTGTTATGGGTACTAGCTACTAGATAACTGATAGATAGATATTTTTTATAATAACCCAGAACATCCTGAACAAATATCTGCAGATATCTATCAGACGACCTCTGTGGCGCGGCGAAGGTTCGCCTGTGACGCAGGAGATTGCGGGTTCGATTCCCGCCTCGGAACAAATATTTGTACGATCTGCAGGTGGTTCAAGGTGTTAGGGGTATTATCCATGTTTAATAAAAAATAGCTATCTATGTAATGTATTGTATTAAGTATATCAGTTATCTAGTATCCATAACACAAGCTCTGCTTAGCTTGGGGCTAGATAATGTTGTGTGAACTATCCAGCATTATTTATTTATTATGAGGGAGCAGAATACCAAATTTCAGTCAACTCATAATTCATTCACGATTCGATCAACTTTCAGTGGGATCTTAAAATAACAGCGAGAATTGACCTTCTCGTGAAATAAGGTAGCATGGGTTTTTCAACTACCAGAACATTTACCTGTAATTTAGTAAGGTAGATGACCACACATTTTTTGGCTTAATCTGTGCAAGTAAACGCAAGAAAGAAGGTAAATACATAGGTACTCTACCACTAGTAATTTCATAAAAAGCGGAAAAGTGCGAGTCGGACTCACCCATGAAGGGTTCCGTTGCAGCAAGAAACATAATTAAAAGTTTATGAAATTAAATGTATTTTTTTAATTTTTATATTTGAGTTGATTGAATGAAAGGTAAATTGCGGTTTACGATTTATGACGTCTTAAAAAAAAACTACTTACTAGATCTCGTTCAAACCAATGTTTGGTGGAAGTTTACATGGTAACGTACATCATATATTTTTTTTAGTTTTATCATTCTCTTATTTTAGAAGATACAGGGACATTTTACCACTTTCAAAGTGCCTCTCGCGCAAACTATTCAGTTTAGAAAAAAATTATACCTATTAGAAACCTCAATATCATTTTTGAAGACCTATCTAAAGATACTCCACACGTATGGGTTTATTGAAAAAAAAAAAGAATCAGAGAAAAAAAAGAGTTTCAGTTATAAGTAAACCCCCAAAATTTATTGTTTTTTTTTCTATTTTTGTGTGAAAATCTTAATGCGGTTCACAATATACATCTACTTACGAAGTTTCAACAGAATAGTTTTTATAGTTTCGGAAAAAAGTGGCTGTGACGTACGGAAAAACAGACAGACAAGACAGACAGACATGACGAATCCATAAGGGTTTCTTTTATGTGCCATTTGGCTACGGAACCCTAAGAAGAGCGGTACTTATAGCAAAATTACTTGTCATTATTTTATTGCGAACCTGGGTAAGTAGTTTGATTAGAGTATTATTGGTGTGTTTTCCCAGTAAATTTTTTGTGCAGCCAGTATGACCACAAGTACCTACTTTTAAACGACCAAAGCGAGTTCTCTGAGTGAACTTGGATGAATCGGCGTTTGAATGTATGAATGCATGTGTGTTTGTCTGTGTGTTTGTCCGACGATAACTGCAGAAACGTTGATGAAATTTGGTAGGTAGGTAAATGCATCATCTTCATCATCTACAGCCTGACTTCACCCACTATTTTTTCTTTTTTACGGTTCCGTAGCCAACTGGCAAAAAACGGAACCCTTATGGATTCGTCATGTCTGTCTGTCTGTCTGTCCGTGTATGTCACAGCCACTTTTTTCCGAAACTATAAGAGCTATGCTGTTGAAACTTGGTAAGTAGATGTATTCTGTGAACCGCATTAAGATTTTCACACAAAAATAGAAAAAAACTATAAATTTGGGGTTCCCCATACTTAGAACTGAAACTAAAAAAAAAAGTCGTCAATCCCATTCACGTGTGCCTATCTATGGATAGGTCTTCAAAAATGATATTGAGGTTTCCAATATCATTTTTTTCTAAACTGAATAGTTTGCGCGAGAGACACTTCCTAAATGGTAAAATGTGGTTATGTTACTTGCTGTTTCGGAACCCTTCATGAGCAAGTCCGACTCGCACTTGTCCGCTTACTTTTTACTACTTTAACTACGGTTCAGACAGATAGCCTACCTAATGCATTACCTCATAAGTCATGTCATGTCCAATTGTCCACCCAAAACGCACTCTGTGTGGCAAGAGAGAAAGATGAAAATTCATATGTGCCAGTAATTACACCGGCGCCCATAAACTTGAAACCGGAACACAATGGTAATATCGGGATAAAAATGTACCTATGTGTTATTCCGGGAGTCCAGTTATCTCTATTCCAAATTTCATCCAAATCCATCCAGTAGTTTTTACGTGAAAGAGTAACAAAGATACATCCATCCATCCATCCATCCATACTTACAAACTTTCGCGTTTATAATATTAGTAGGATGTACTGACGAACATGCGATGCAAACTGATGCCACAGATAAAAGAATACTATACTAGCTGATGCGAACTGCTAAGGAGTGGAATACACTACCATCGTCTGTCTTTCCTGAAAACTATAATCTGGGTCTCTTCAAGTCTAGAGTGCATAGGTGCCTTCTAGACTTTTGTTCTCCATCTTCGGCCACATCGTCACTTACCATCAGGTGAGATCGTGGTCATACAAAGGTCTACCAATGTTGAAAATAAAAAAATAAAAAACAATTTAAATAACGCCTCTCATTTTTAATTTGTTTTATCATTAGAAAATTAATATATATTTAATAATAATAATGTATTTAATAACAGCTTAACATTTAAATCAATTAAATTAATGAAGTAAGTAGATATAAACCAGTTTTTAAAAATAATTGACGAAACATAGTTCGTTACGCGTAGCATAAAAATAAATAAATAATGCTGGACAGTTCACACAACATTATCTAGCCCCAAGCTAAGCAGAGCTTGTGTTATGGGTACCTACTAGATAACTGATATACCTACTTAATACAATATATTACATAGATAGATATTTTTATTATATATAGAAAATACCCGGAACACCCTAAAAAAATATCTGCGATCTCACAAATATTTGTTCCGAGGCGGGAATCGAACCCGCAACCTCCTGCGTCACAGGCCAAGCTTCGCCCGCGCGCCACAGAGGTCGACAATATCTACGACAATAAATGAATTCAATTCAATTCAAGTCGGATGATGATGATGCTAAATAAAATAAGAGTTTCGGATTCTCTACAGACAGCAGCGATGCTAAGGTTTACCAAGATTGTAAATAGGTGTCGCTAGTAAAAATGTAGCAATCCTAGATCACGCTGACGAAAACCATAGCGTCGAACATGACTACCGGACATCATAGAGTGGACTATATTGGGTATTTGAAATTTACTAGATATATAGATTATAGATAGATTAGATAATATTATTTTTGAAAACAGCTTCTATTTTGAGCTGTTTTTCTGATGTCTGTCTTGATCTTACTTAGAGCAATGCTGCCCCCGCCGTATGATCTTGATTATTCTTGATCCTATGTTATTAATAGATAATTATATTATTTGGTGTGGCTACATTACTTTCTTCAATATTTGATGGTTTTTTACCGGACTGCGTCAGAAGAAGAGGAGGGTTATGTTTTTCGAGCGTATGCTAATGTATATTTATTTAACACGCTCGGCCTGAACGGCATAACGGATTTTTAACACAGACAAATTTTTTTGCTTGTGTCCAATTAAATATCATGCAATCTCAACGTAAAGTTAAGCATTTCCTCTTTAGCGAGGTAAAGCTGTATGAAACTCCCATGGTAGTAAAGTGATTTTAATTTGGAACGTCAAATTTATGTGTAAACTCATGTTTTTTAACCCCCTACTAAAAAGATGTTTGTCTGTGGCCTCATAGCTCCGGACGGAACGGCTGCTCCGATTTCAATGCGGTTTTTTGTATGATATGGAAGCTGGTGTTTGGTGGAAATTGGTGCAGCCATTTCTTGGGTCATTGGTTCGTGATATATCCCAGCAAGATGTCCCCTGTCTTGGTAGGCGTGCCAACCAATGGGGACATCTCACTGTGAACAGTCTGTATATGAGTCGATGAGTTATGAGTGTTCAAAGTGTTTGTATGCAAGGAGAGGGTTAAGACAGGATGCGCAATAGCTCTTCCGTTTGTTTATAGTCCAAATTCTGTAAGTTGGTTTCAATTTTCATTTTACATTGTCAATATGTTGTTTTATGTATTGGTGCTATTTTATTAATTTGATTATACTCGTACAGGTATACTGCCAGAAAGTATGCATGCTTTTTCGCATTTGAAGTTTTGCAAAGAACAGTGCCGTATATTATTTTGTCTGTTCTTCTTGTGTTCATAACAGGCATATCCGGAATTAATTTGTGCTGTTTGAGTACAGTCTGCAGTATAAACAGTTTCCTAACAGACAGAACTTGACAGTCATCGTAGAGCTTCATTGTAGGGTATCTGAAGGGACGAGATTGGGCTACTTTGAGCACTGAGGGGCAAGTCCGAGTTTACACACACCATCGTAACGATGATCGTAACGGCGAGTGTACGTGTATTGCGTAGTAACTAGCCATTAATCTGTGACGTTTTTGGCACAGATTAATAGCTAGTTATTATGTTATACACGTACGATCGTGTTACGTTCACCGTTACGATGGTGTTTGCAAAACTCAGACTCACCCCTCTGCTCTCTGAGCTCTTTCGAGCGGGAGAATGTGTTTAACAGCAGCGCCACCCCAAGACGTCAGGCAGTAAATCAACAATGATTGGCACAGAGCAAAGTAAGTAGTTCTTAGTTGAGTTTCGTTTGCAACGTGTCTAATGTTTTTAAAAACTGCAATCAGCTTACGTATTCTTTTAGTAAGTAAAACAATATGGGGTTCATATGTCATATGAGAATCAAGTGTGACACCTAGATATTTAATACCTAGTATTACAGTTTTCCAATAACAGACAGTCACAGTAAATTTTGGTAGTCTGGAGGCACTGCATAGTGTGAGCTCTAATTAAAGTATAAAAGTTTAAAAAGTTTATTTAGGTGTTACAGTCATAATAATAATACAATCTTTACAAATTATTGATAATGTTGCAAAGTGTAAACAAAAAGTGTAATTAAATGTTCAGCTTGGTTTGGGAGTCCTGGCTTGCTCAGGGATTGTAGACATAGTGATGATTTTATTGGCGTGAGACGGGCGAGTAAATTTCTGACAGCTGATTCTTGTTCAGGGATCCTCAGATATCGATTTTGAAAGCAATCAGACAACAAAGAAACAAAAAAAAAAAAAATAAGTTCAAAATCGCGGCAACTATTTTCAATACTGACAGCAGAATCGTGTTCAGTGGTCATCATAATGGACACTTCAAAACAGAAAAAAAGTTTTTCTGTTTAAATATGAAGTTTCTGCGCGTTGTCATGAGCGGGGACGTTGGCACTTGTTTCTCCCAACGTCCCCCAGTGGGGCCAGACAGGTGGGGGACGCTGGGAGTATACGGATTAGACAGCTGAAATGCGAGAGGTTGCGTTGCGGGTCTGCTAATATTCGTTCCGGGTCTTGGTGTTGTAGTACTACAGAAGTTCCTGATACCCACTACACAGGGAATCCTAGTGTGGGATCAGGACTATGTACATACATACATACATACATAAACTCACGCCTGTTTCCCGGAGGGGTAGGCAGAGACCACGGATTTCCACTTGCTGCGATCCTGACACACCTCTTTTGCTTCATTCACTCTCATCACATTCTTCATTCATGCTCGTCGGTTAAGGGTACTCTTGACCTGGCCTTTTTCCAGAACGTCTCCGATCTGGTCTGAATATGTTCGCCGAGGTCTTCCCATTCCCACTGTCCCATTCACGCTCGTCTTATGTACCCGTTTCGTCAATCTACTATCGTCCATCCTTTCTAAATGCCCAAACCATCTGAGCATACCTTTCTCAATCCTAGTCACTACGTCTTCTTTAATTTCACAACGGTCTCTTATCACACTATTCTTTATTCTATCTCTCAAAGTCACACCACACGTACTTCTCAAAGCTCTCATCTCCACTGCATATGTCTAGTCAGGACTACGTCTGACTATTATATGTTGGGTATTACTTTATACACTTACTGAGGCAAACTAACGCCTAAACATTGCATCAAACTTTCATAAACTAAGATTATATAGGTGCCTAGTCATAGTTTCAGTCAGTTCAGTAGCTTAGTAGTCGAGCTTTTTTGTGAAAGACTTCGTCCGGGGAAGTACTACCACCATAACTATTTCTGCCGCAAAGCAGTAGTGCTCGTATTGCTCTGTTCCAACTTCCGGTTTGATGGGTGCATCCGTATTGATCCCAGGAGTTCATCACACAAGCTAAAAGTCATAATAATATGGGTATGGGTGCCGGTGAAATTACAGGTACATGAGACTATTGATCTTTTCTTTTGTGGCGGGTGCCGTGCAATGCACATAGGGTGCGTCGTGACATGAGGTAAAGGCACAGGTTACCGCTTAACATCAGTGTGCTGAGTCTGGCTTTTACCAAACATTTGACACTGGTGTATGGTGTAGTGTAACACGCATTTTTGTATGGGAATATGATAAGCGCCCCTAGCGTACACTTTGAGAACTTATATTCTGAGTCCCAGCTGCCATGCTTACGATCATCGTCGTTACACTATACACCGATCGTATAAGCCTAGCCACGGCCGTCAGGTCGGGGATCTGCTTGTGAAAAAAACTTCATAGATACCTACTTAATCAGAATACTAAATACTTAGATGACGGCGCAGATACAAAAAACCATACAACCTAATTGGTAGGGCGGCTCTGGCGAATGAACGACCCAGGCGCTTCCCACCAGTGGAATGGCACTAAGCCGTAGGTATTTTTCCCAAGAGTCTTATTTGGTCACGTATATAACCTGACAATTATTCCTGTTGCAACGTGACTCACGTTGCAACAGGAATAATTGTGGTTTATAACAAAGATTTAAATCGTAGATACGCCCAGACACCGAAAACTGTTGCATTGTATTTGAAATTTGAATCAAATTCACGTGGAAACATTTCTCGGTCATTCAACGGTAAGGGCATATCTACGATTTAAATCTTTGGTTTATAAGACGATTAAAATCCTTCTGATTACCCTTCTGATTGCATTATTTTTTTTATTACAATGTAGAAGAAAATTTACTAGATATACTAAATGGAAGACGCCAATGTTTGTGTCAATATCTCAGAGCATTGCAGGCCTCCGTACCGGAGTCAATATTTATGTCAAGTCTTTCACTTCGACCGTTTTTATAGGACAACGTGCCTACGTGATCGATCAAGAGTTTCCAGGAACACAACACTTGAGCGACGGCTGACCTTCACGATGATCTGACAGTTCCAGAGTACGCCTTCTGGCGTAATAACGACAACTATGTCGACAGATCCGGAAACATCTATTCTGACCTTCAAAGAAAAAAGTTTGCAACACGATTACAGTCGTTTCATATGGAATGGTAGGTATCTAAGAGCAGCTGGAAGGGAAGAGGTCAGTCGCCCACGACGGCCTGTGGTCAGCGAGGTCGCAAGGCTTTGGCCGTAGGCACAGAAGCCAGGGACCCTGACACAATAAATCTGCACAGTGCCACCGTCATATCCGAAGTGACAGCTTATTGTATCGCCTTGAGCACTACATACGCTAACTCGTGCATAAGATATCTAATAAATATAAAATAACAAATTTAGCTACAGGTCTAGCGCTTACTGCGGATTTAATTATCAATACAAAACGTATTAATTTAATACACAAACGTGTGTGTTTTCTAGCAGCGAACGTGTCAATCCTGAGGTATGGAAGCGGTACGGGAGGGTTTTTTCGTCTATCGTCTATATTAAGATGGATGACATGTGACATAATTTTGGAGCACTCCTCAGAAGCCATTATAAGAAGAGAAGAAGAAGAAGCCGCGCTTCATTTTGACGTAACGAAAACACCCCTCCCGTACCGCTCCCATACCTCAGGGACTGACTCAGTTAAGCGTTAGACCAGTAGTTACGTTTAAGAAATACTAGTGTCCACCTTTAGTTTCGCTCGCGTTTTACCAGGTTAAAAATAGCCACCAGCTCAATCCAGGTCATAACCTATCTGTGAACCTACCTAACACTGAAATCGGTTCAGCCGCTTCGGCATGATTGATTTACAAACATACAGTAATACAGTCACATACATAGCCCTGATCCCATACTAGGATTCCCTGTGTCGTGGGTACCAGAAACTACAAGAACCATGGTACCGCAACCAGTCAGACTCTAAATATTTGAAGATCATACAAATATTTTATTCGCTGCGGGAATCGAACCCGCAACCTCTTGCATCTCAGCCGGACCCTCGCCCGCCGCGGCCTAGATGTCGTCAAACATCCAATTATCGTAATTTTGACGTTTTTGATAGAAATGGGATCTATTGCATCTATAAGGTGAGTGCCTTTATGCTGACCCAAAGAATTGGTAAAAAAATACTAAAAGTACCTATAAAAAGTATTCAAAGAATGGGTATGGTGTGGGTATCAAATAATTATTATTTGAAAAAGTAGTTTTTATACAATATCTCGTAAATAAAAATAAATTTACAAACCCCTACAGTATAGGTACGCTCGGCTTTGTTGTATTGATTTAACTAGTATCCTGCTAATTTTATAAACGCGAAAGTTTGTTTAGTTTGTTTGTCCTGGCTGCTAGCTTATTAAGGAATGTGTTATTACTGGAAGAAAGCGTTAGTTGAGTCAGTCGTGGGAAGCAATGGCGGCAATGAGCTCACCACTTGTCACGTCTATATTCCACGATGGTGCGACCCACTGTGAAAAGCGGCCCATTGAGGCTCTGCCTACCCCTTCGGGGAAAAAGGCGTGTGTCTATGTATGTATGTATGTGTTTGTTTAGATGTATCTTTGTTACTCTTTCACGTAAAAACTACTGGATGGATTTGGATGAAATTTGGAATGGAGATAACTGGACTCCCGGAATAACACATAGGCACATTTTTATCCCGATATTCCCACAGGATCGAAACTTACATGGGTGAAACCGAGGGCGCTGCTTGTTTATCATATTTTTACCCAATCGTATGCTCCATTTTAAGAAACAATCAAATCTAGCCAATAATTAGAGGTAACTTTGGGTATTATTTCTATCGAGAAAATATTGTCCTATCCTATCGTGATTCTGGTAATTATAATGTGGCCTATCCATGCACATTTATAATTTAAATTTTGTTATAAATTTTGTCATTTAAAAATCAAATCTAAGATTAGTAATATTGTGTTATACCACCCAAATGGTGTCAAATAGGACAATCCACAAACATTTAGCCTACGCCATCCATCCGCCCGTCTGAATTTGGATCAACTATGTAAATTCCGACCTGTCTAACTGCGCATAATATGACTTTTATTCCGGTTTTTTTAAAATGTATATTGTTGTGTTATTGAGACCAAGTAAATCACCCCGATTAATTATTTTCCTCCTTTCGAAATAGGTACATACGTTTCTTTATTCATTAAACTATAGTCTTGTTTTACGATACATTATTGTGCTTACCTACTAATAACTTCAACCGGCTTTTCTGTCCATGTTGCGAATAATGCAATAGCTTTATTATTTACAAAAATAAAGTGGGACTGGGCTGCACATGTGTGCCGTATGTCAGAAGAAATACGGGCGAATAACACGACAGAATGGATCCCAAATGATTAATGGATTAATTTTTTTCATTGGTGTGATTATTGTAAAAAAAAACTTTCTTACCTTTTTTAAAATTGTCAGTGTTCTTTTTAAAAAATTTGAGCATACCTTACTGTTCTTTACCTTATTCTTATTATTAGTTTTCTTTATGTTAGTTGTGTGTATAGTCGTTGCGAGTGGTTAGCCGTAACGCCAACAAGTGGTTCTGCCGGAAGACCAGCGTTGGTTGCTAGCTTGCTGTCAACCAACTCATGCTGAGGCAGAACCATTTTGTTACTTGAGTTACACCTAGTACCTTCATATCTGGTTCTTCTTAGTGTGTTCTGTGTTTCTGTGTAGCTCTTGTATACAAATAAACATATATTATTTCTTTCTTTTCTTTCAAACAGACGACGGCCACGTGGAAGGCCCAGACGGAGATGGCGGGATGAGCTAGACTCCTATACTTGAAGGATTGGTCCCATTATCCAACAATAGAGACGAATGGAAGGAGATAAGGGAGGCCTTTGCCCTGTAATGGGACACCACAGACAAGGCTTATAATAATAAATAAATAAGTTATTAAGAAAAAGAAAAAAAAAACCCTCAACGCAATGAAACGGCTGAACTGATTTTGATCAAACATAGCTAAGAACACTCCCGACAAATTCAACATTCAAACAAAAAAAAATAGAAATCGTTTCATCCGTTTGGGAGCTACGATGCCACAGACAGACACACACATACACACACACGAACAGACACGTTAAACTTATAACGCATCGTCTTTTTTGAGTCGGGGGTTATAATTAAAATATTATTTCGCCGACCGATTGGCGTTAACACATTTAGTACATCTTAGCGGCATCTGTTGAGGAATAGACGTACTATTGCAAATTTAGAACTACTAGCACCACCTGTTCACGAGTGGACGTATTATTGCTAAGCACCATTGACAAGTGTGCAGACTAGGTTAGAATGCTAGATAGTACTAGTTTAAGATGTAGGTATATTGCTCACGAATATAATCGGAACTCGCTCAAAGAGCAGTTTGTCTAAATTGGCTTTTAGTGTTAATCAATCAAGTGACTTAAGAGTAATAATTAGTGAAGTACATGCAGTCGTAGTGAAGAGTTAGTGAGTGTTTTTTGGATAAATTCGTTACTTAGATCTAAACTTTGGTTAAATCGGAGTTAAGGCGATAACAGACCCCAAACTGCAATGAAAGCCTACTTCACACAAACGTATTTTCCAAATACTATAAAAAAAAATACAGTCGACGTCTAATATAGGTAAGTAATCAAAAATATTTCTTTAAGTTTAGTACTATTTTTAAGTAATTGGTACTTTTGACTGGAAAAAAACAGTCTTCTATCATTTAAGCAAAAAAAAAAAGAAAAAGTCCTACTGGTTAAACGCCTGAAACTATTTTAATTATTCTTTCACAATATTGAAGTCAACTTATAAGTTTATAAGATGAAAGTTAAGATTTTTTGGAAATAATCATATACTTGAGACAGTTGCGGTTTTTCTTGATTTTCACTCATATTTTGTTTCGCGTGCTCTGTTCTGTCCCTTTCTTACTTAACTGAACTTTACTGAGTTCCATTTGACAGAATTACTAATGAACTTAAAGCAGATGCTCACGCTTGCGGCGCGAAATTCATTTTGTTTGTGTTTTTTTTCCCATTACAGCTCATAAACACTTCTTCAGATAGCAAAAGTTGAGTTCCCGAGAACTAGGAGACATGTTTTAATTGATAGTATCTCGTAAAT
This sequence comes from Operophtera brumata, assembly GCA_932527175.1. Lineage (NCBI taxonomy): Eukaryota > Metazoa > Arthropoda > Insecta > Lepidoptera > Geometridae > Operophtera > Operophtera brumata. The sequence goes on along the minus strand of OW052239.1, from coordinate 80,355,258 downwards.
ATCATCAGCTAAGCTAAAATACCCATAAACAAAAAAAAAACACTGTAAAGATGTGTTTAGGGGTATCATAGCTAAATTGATGATATTTATGAGATACTATCAATTAAAACATGTATGTTAAGTTCTTGGGAACTCAACTTTTGCTATCTGAAGAAGTGTTGATGAGCTGTAATGGGCAAAAAACACCAATAAATTGAATTTCGCGCCGCAAGCGTGCGCATCCACCTTAAGTGAGATTATTTTACCCGGAACCCTAGCACAGGAAATGTCCGGTCTGCTCTGCTCGCCACCGAACATGATGAATGTGTCACAAAATCTGGAAACTCACTTAAACCCAGTCCGAAAATTGGGTCGACAATTCGTAGGTACAGTTATCGGGTAACTACTATTTCGTTCAATAAATAAATAAATAATGTTGGACAGTTCAACATTATCTAGCCCCAAGCTAAGCAGAGCTTGCGTTATGGGTACTACATAACTGATATACTTAATACAATACATTACATAGATAGATAATTTTTATTTTACATGAATACCCAAAACACCCTGTACAAATATCTGCAGATCGTACAAATATTTGTTACGAGGCGGAAATCAAACTCGCAACTTCCTACGTCGCAGGCGAACCTTCGCCCGCCGCGCCACAGAGGTCGCCAATGATCTGTCAATGTAAGTCTTAATTCAATATTATAAAACCCAGTGGTACCTTTATGTAAGTTGTTAGTTTTGTCTAACGAGATTCCTAAATAGGCCAAAATCTCACCCATGGCTGAGTTTACCTTCGTAGCTTTTCAAGCTGCTTTTTAGGGTTCCGTACCCAAAGGGTAAAACGGGACCCTATTACTAAGGCCCGGCTGTCCGTCTGTCATCAGGCTGTATCTCATGAACCGTGATAGTTAGACAGTTGACATTTTCACAGACGATGTATTTCTGTTGCCGCTATGTTAACAAATAATAAAAAACGGAATAAAATAAATACTTAAGGGGGCTCCCATACAACAATCGTGTTTTTTTCCGTTTTCATATATAATGGTACGGAACCCTTCGTTCGCGAGTCCGACCTATTAAATGTAAGAATTATACAAAAAATGTGTCTCACTTGATTTTATTATTCCTGTCGCGTATCCGATTAGGCGTTACGCGGATCGCCATTTTAAAAAGTATATAAAATGAATTCCTGTGTCCCTTGGGCACGCCTTTAACTTGAGAACGACTGCAACAAATTGCATAATTCATTTTTGCTGTGTCATCATTGTCAGGACAAGGTATTTATAAAAGACGACTAGCGACTCGCCCCGGCTTCGCACGGGTAGCCCCCGGTGAACCCCCCCCCCCCCCCCCCCCCCCGTCCTACCCCTCCCACTATGTCCTATCTCCTGGTTCTAAGCTACCTCCCTACCAATTTTCAGCCAAATCGGTTCACCCATTCTTGAGTTATAAGTGGTGTACTGGAGTTATAGCGTCAGGAAGGAAAACCCGACTTATTTTTATATAATAAAAAAAACGTATAAACCTCACGGAGCCCGAGACCTTTCCAACGAATGCAAAACCGTGGAAATCGGTTCGTGCGTTCTGGAGTTATAACGTCAGGAAGGAAAACCCAACTTATTTTTATATAATAAAAAAAACGTATAAACCTCACGGAGCCCGAGACCTTTCCAACGAATGCAAAACCGTGGAAATCGGTTCGTGCGTTCTGGAGTTATAGCGTCAGGAAGGAAAACCCGACTTATTTTTATATATTAGATTATTGTAAACTCAGCCATGAGTGAGATTTTTGCATCTACTTTACCTATCAACAAACAACAGCTAACTACATAAATAAAGTAGAGAATTCTAGGCTGTTGTTGTAGCTAGAATCAGGATCCATGTTATCTACGATCTGCATCTATTAAGTTCATATAATATTATCTAACCTTCTAAGATCCCCTTGTGCAGTCTCTTCACTCTATATATAAAAACCAACGTCTATTTGTCAGTTTGTACTTAACTTCTACTGGACGAATATAAATATGCTATTTTCACTTCACGTAGGTAATTCGTAAATACGTAACTTTTAGTAGCTAAAGCGTTATTTGTGAAGGAAGTGAAGGATAGAGTGAATAGGTGCCTTCTAGATCTAGACCTTTGTGCTCCATCTTGGGCCACATCGTCACTTTCCAACAGGTGAGACCGCGGCAAAAAAAGGTCCATCAATGTTTAAAAAAAAAGAAAGTTAGGTGAAATAACCAAAGCTAAGCTCCATTACCCGTGTCACTATTTGAATGGTTGACCGCCTCCACATATTTTTACGTTTATATATTTCTCTCAAAGACTGGTCTGATTTAACAATTTGCTGTTTTTAAATCTTTTGTGAAATCGTTGAAAAGTTTATTAGTGGTTTCGCTAGTAGCCAATAGCTGAATCCAGGTCATAATCTATCTGTGTTTAAAATTTTACCGAAATCGGTTCAGTCGTTTTGGCGTGATGGGTACCTACAAACATCGACGTAAATAAAATGAATGGACGGGCCTTAGGGAACGATAGTTTTGAAGCTTCTAAACAGACCTAGCTAGTATACTTCGCTTCAGTCAGTCTTTGTCACGGCAACGAGTGACAGCTATGCTGAAAAATACCAAAATTAGATACCTTGGTAATACAATGCCTTCCTGTGCTTTTCAGCAAGTGCAAACAACACAAGAAATACAAATAAAGCTTCAGGCATCGCATTTCATTCCGAAGTAAAGGTTTTGTAATATAATTTTCATCAATTGATAAAAAACTTATAAATCGTCGTGTGGTAGGAAAACTACATAAGTAACACATTTTGCGAAATCGACTTTATTGCATGGTTATGATGGCCCATACATGTCGATGGACACGTCTTGCACTAGAGGACGAGCGACAAGGAGGACTACGCCCCAGGACATTATCTCAATGTTCCCCACTCTGAATGAAAGTTAACAGACACAAGTTTATACTCGTAGATAGTTTTAATTTTAGTCGACATACCTTTTTCTTTTTGATACTTAGAATTATTGTGTTCCACAATTTTTTTTCATTTTGTTGATTTTATAAGCATTAGTCGTATGATAAGTTTGTTATGTCACTTACTTTGAATTTATAAGTCTGCTAAAATAATGTAGGTGTTTCAGTAGTTTTCTAATATGCAGTCTTGATAAAAAGAAATGATTATAAGTTGGTTTTATTTTAAAATGTATTTTAATATTATATAAATCTATACCCATGGATAGGATTGTCATATTCAAATAAGTAAATAATAGATCATTTTAATTATTCAAAACTTTGGCGAGGGAAAAATACATAGTCGTTTTTTTATTTTTTTCTCTTAATCAAAAGAACTAAAACGTATTATCGAAATTCATAAATTCGAAATTTATTAAATTCGAAAATAGATACAGTACCAATCTATAACATATCAAAACACGGACTGAAAAATTAGTTACGATAAAAAAGCTATTGCCATTTTTGACGCAATAAAACAGTAAATCGCGTTTTTCTCGCGATGTTGGTTTTGTTGTTGTTATTACTTATTTCGTTTTCCAACTACAGCGACGAAATATTTGACAAGACTTCACGCATGACGGATGGTCCGGTACAGACTGCAAAAAAATCTGATGCCTAAGGGGTATCCTATTGATTTAGAATTGTAATTTGCATTATTTACGTCAAAACATTGCTAAGCACGTCGCTTTAGGTAATTGCATATAATATGTAATGGCAAGTTAATTAACATTATAGCTTTCCAAAAAAAATCTAAGGTAAACAAAAATGGATAGAAGTCATAAGACGAGCAAGAACAGACGACTTTTGGAAGTGGAATACATTTTCCCGTATTTGCTCTGATCATTTTCTACACAATGAATTCTATACGCCAAAAAACGGTTAGTAGTAGTAGAGCTTTTTTGTAAAAGAGTTCGTCCGGGGAAGTACTACCACCATACCTGTTTCTGCCGCAAAGCAGTAGTGCTCGCATTGCTGTGTTCCGGTTTGAAGGGTAAGGGTGCCGATGAAATTACGGCCACATGGGACTTTTCATCTTTATGTTTCAGGGTGGCGGGCGCAGTGGAATGCCACATAGGGCGCGTCCTAGGTGGACGTGACCTGAGGTAATGCACTGTTCATAGGCAGAGGGTACCACTTAACATCAGGTGGGCCATCTTCTTGATCTGTCATTCCAAGTAGTATAAAAAAACTCATTGTGCAAAATACTTAAAACTGCACTCTGCAGATTCTTAAATACTGGAATTTTTATACATTTATGTTTCCGTACGATTTTTATGATATTTTCTTAGTTTATTGAGTGATGAAAAATATATTTTTCACAAATTGATTGAGCTGAAGACCTTAGGTGGACTTGCTTTTCTATTGATTTATATTGTGTATGTTTGAGAGCTGAAAAATAGATACGTAACTACATAAAACAGAAGGGAACCATGTATTTTTGTAAAAGTTTCATTCAATAATTGCATTTTTTTCGGCGATTTTTTGTACTATAAACCTACTGAAATAACTTTAGTAAACACATTGCATCTGTTAAAGTATTAAGTATTAAAAAAATACAGTTTTTAAGAAGTTCAATAATTTAATTTCACCTAGTTTATTTACAAGACCGCCAGGAGTGGCGCTATAGAGAAGAGGCCTTTACTCAGCAGTGGCTGGATAGATAGATAGATAGATAGATAGATAGTTTATTTGTTGACCGTACCCTAAATCCGAATTGTCTTATTTTTCACGGACGTTTTGTATGGGTAAGGCCAGTCCATTTATTTTACTTTGGTCGAAGCCTACAAACATCCAAATATCGTAACTTAGACATTTAAAGTGGGATGAAAACATTATGTATAGGCATGCAAGCAACACGCGGGTGGAGCCAAGGACAAGTGCTTGTTCATAATAAATGTTTTGACCATGTTCTGACTCTTTCCTTAATTGTTTTAGCAACTTAGTATGTATACTAGATAAGTTTTACGATAAGCAAAATGTGTATTAAGCTTACTGATTTTCCCGATAGTAATCCACGCCGTTTCTTTTCTCAAGGATACTCTATATACAGTTAATTTTACAAGATTCTAGTGATGTTTACAAGGCATTGTAATGTTTAAATTAGCGGAAGAACATGGAACAAAAGAAAAAAAAAACAATGTTTAAATATTTAACAAAGAACTCAAAGTATTAGAATGTCTTTGATAATTATTATGAAATTCTCAAGGCGGCATTTTTGAATGAAAATTCGTTTTTATCTATGTTTATTTTATTGTGTTTATCTAGAAAATATAACGTGTAATTTTGGTGGTATTTCAACTCGTGTATCATAGATAAATAGAACAGTTGTGTAGGGACAAAAAAAAAAGTTTCCATCGCTCGAGGTAGATAGGATGAAATTCAGGTGCTTAGAGACGAGATGCTAACAGGGTTTTTTTTTATACTACCGAGGTAGCAAACAAGCATTCGGCCCGGCCCACCTCTGGTAAGCAATTGCCGTAGCCTATGGACGCCTGTAATACCAGAGGTACCACACGCGCGTTGCCGACCCTTTAAAAAATTCTTAACACCCCTTTTGAAGAACCCCATATTGTAGTCACTTGGGAAAACCTCTGCATGGAGACCATTCCACAAACTGAGTGTTCGTGGGAGGAAGTTCCTCTGAAACCGCACAGTCCGGGACCAACCTGTCTCTAAGGTGTGCGTCTAAATTTGACTCCTAATCAGATCATGTAACACATAGAAAATCGAAAGGCATGCAACTTTACGGCGGTGTTAGAGGCTGGATCGTAGTCTCCGCCAAATGTTGCTCACCTATAAGCCTAAAACTCTGCGTTCGATCGAGTCTAAGGCAGCGAGCTGGTATTTGAGCGAACCGTCCCACACGTGGCAGCAGTACTCCATACCAGACTGGACTTGTGCTTTGTATAAACTAAGAAGCTGTCCTGGCGTGAAGTAACGCTTTACCTTATGCACGATGCCTAGCTTCACGGCAGCAGTTTTTGCCTTAGACTCGAGTGGAAACTCGCTGTCATCGTCTGTCTTTTCTGAACCCTATAATCTGGGTATCTCTATAGGTGCCTTCTAGACCTTCGTGCTCCATCGTCGGCCGCATTTTCGAGCACTTACGAAAAGGTGAGATCGTGGTCAAGTGAAGTCTACTATAGTAAAAAAAAACATGTTTATATATGTGTAAAGCGTGTCTCTTCGAATTGGTGGATTTAGTCATCCAAATAGGTACTTTTCTAGGTTTTTCTGCCAACATTTTGATGACTTGACTAAATTTTACCACATATATTTTGGTTACAATAACATTACTTGACATATAACTTTTGAAACTATCATGGTTATGTACATAATTTTCACTAGAAACGGGATATACAACGATTTACTAAGTACAGAAACTTCAATAGAGAAGATGGTTTTCAATTATCTGGAGTATGGAAGCCTGTGGTAAGAATGTGTAAGAATCAAAAAAGTGTGGTACCTGCTACGCGTCCGGACACCGTTAGTGTTGTGTGTCGAGTTGGTGTGAATTGTGACAATGAAACCGATGGTAGTGGTATCGTTCGTAATAAAAGAGTGAGAAAGAGGGTAGATCGATATATCTGCCAATAACATCTACTCGCAAAGACTTTATTCAGTTCTCCCGTGATCATGGCGCATGCAACTGTGCCGAAATATCGGGAACATATAAAACTCAAAAATCATGGTAAATATCCCGTTTCTAGTGAAAATTATTACTTGGCATTCTCGAAATTGCTTGGAATATTCCTCAGAAGCCATTAGCAGAAGAGAAGATAATTAATATGAGGTAGTAGAGACACCAGTTCCGTCTATGCGTGTTCAGGACTAATCGTCCACCGGAGCGCTTCTACTAATCATCTCTGACTTAGCCTTAGCCTGGATGTGCATCACAATGTTTCTACGTGCATGACTCGATTTTTTATGAGATAAAACCTCGCCCCAGTAAACTGTGGACACGACTCGTCCTCCGGCCAGACGCGCAGCCATGCCCGCGCCTGCGCTCACGACTCACGCCTTGACTTTGAATTTATTCCGAAGATTACGTCGCAGCGGCCTCGGCGGGCAAGAATCGATTCATAATGGAATTATTGAATGAAACGCATTCTGATCGATTTCAAACTAGGTACCCATCGCGTGGGTAGCTGTCATAACAGATTCTAATTAAAAGTCACCGCCTATTTAAGATAATGGTCGCTGTATTTTAAATTACTGTAAACAAAGATGTATTCTTTAGCCACGGTAATAAACTGAAATTATCGTAGCGACTATTTGCACGGTTTTCGTGTCTCTCGTACCTAATAGGTAGGTAATCAGTGCTGATATTAGACAATGACAATTCTTTTCGAAAATAAACCGACTTCGAAGCTATGAATTTATCCGAAATACAAGATTTTATAATATTAGTGATTGTAACCGTGTGCTCATCACAACGAGCCTAAGCACGGCCAATCTACTATTATCAATCGAGGAGATTCGTTGTCCACCTTCCGTTTCCATCATCAGATCAGCTCGCTGTCACCATCATATTGTATTTTCATCGGGACTAGACAGGTATGCCAAATTTCCGCTTAATCGGATATCGGAAAGTTACCCTTATCGCCATCCGTTAAATACTTATCATTGAGTATGTAGTTCCAATGGACATCTCCGGTCTTCTTCATCAGTTTCACTTCACCAAATGGCACTTTCTGAATGCACATGCTTGACTTGTTGCTGAAAATACCAAAATCGCTATATGTGTGCCTATAATATTTGAGGAGTTCCCACAATTCCTCATGGATCCCACCATCAAAACCATATTTTGATGAAAATGCGACCAATCTGGAAGTATGTTGTGTCACCTACATTTTTTTTCCAAATGTTCTCGTAGCTTACGGAGATATGATTTAACAAACTATTTAAAAAATACACACGTAATGAGAACCTCCTCCTTTTTTGTGAAGTCTGTTAAAAATGACAGCTAGCTGCGTGTTGGAAGTTGGAAAAGATCCGTCACTGCACAAACTTCGGAGATATGATTTAACAAACTATTTAAAAAATACACACGTAATGAGAACCTCCTCCTTTTTTGTGAAGTCTGTTAAAAATGACAGCTAGCTGCGTGTTGGAAGTTGGAAAAGATCCGTCACTGCACAAACTTCGGAGATATGATTTAACAAACTATTTAAAAAATACACACGAAATGAGAACCTCCTCCTTTTTTGTGAAGTCTGTTAAAAATGACAGCTAGCTGCGTGTTGGAATTTGGAAAAGATCCGTCACTGCACAAACTTCGACGATATGATTTAACAAACTATTTAAAAAATACACACGAAATGAGAACCTCCTCCTTTTTTGTGAAGTCTGTTAAAAATGACAGCTAGCTGCGTGTTGGAATTTGGAAAAGATCCGTCACTGCACAAACTGCACATATTCACCTTGCTCCGTTTGGCCTGGCTTGAGACAAAGAGGACAAGGCTACTTTTTCAGTCCATGCCGATTGAAATAGTAATTTATTTGGACGCCGTGTAATAAGTTAAATTTGTAATTGAATCTGTTATTTCTAAAACCCAACGTGTTTACATTGACTACTTTTTTCATGAATCAATAAATACTGATAACAGTATTGTTTTTCTTGTTTTCGTGTAGATATAGTTTATGATTAGCTGAGTTGATTATGGTATAAGTCTTCGACCAAAATTTTACTTTGGTCGAAGGTAGAACAATGTTATAAACAGACCACATGTGTATAAATCACTGCCTATTTGAAGGATATATTTTTTTTTTTTTTTAATTATCTTTACATATCTTTACGATACTTACATGTATCTTAATCATAGCTTGCTCGAGCCATAAAATAAATAAAACAGCGCTACTTGTGTTTTCACACTATTCGATCAGTCGACGTATGGAGACTACAAAAGACAACTTTTTGAAAATGTCAAAAAATTTGTATAACTGGCACAAGTGCCATATTTGAGATTTAATATACCATGGTTATAGACATGATACCTATCGCTATGTATGGAACATTATTTATTCGTATTCCAGACATTAGGTATGTCATAAAAATTTGTACTTGTGCCTGATAGACACATTTTTGACGCATTCTAAAACTTACACCGACACCTACGAGCCCCCATCAGCGCAATTAGAGAGTTCCATACCAAAAGGCGTAGCTCTTCTCACACGGAACAAGAGTCATGTTGTGAGGCTGCTTACCATAGTTATGTAGCAGGCCATTCAGTTCTAGAATTGCTGGAACGTTGACGCTGAAGGCCCGTACGAATGATTAGTTGAAAGTCCTGCGGCTGTCCATATAAGAAAACTTCACTTTTAGCAAATAATACTAAGCATTATTACTGATTACTGTGATAACGGTAAAATATCTAGATACTCGCAATATTTCTGGTTATACAAACTGTAATTGTAGTCTCTAGAAACTATCACTATATAAATAAATAATAAATAAATATATAATGCTGGACAGTTCACACAATATTATCTAGCCCAAAGCTAAGCAGAGCTTGGGTTATGGGTACTAGATAACTGATATACTTAATACAATATATTAAATAGATAGATATTTTTATTATAAATAGAAAATACCCAGAACACCCTGAACAAATATCTGCGATCGCACAAATATTTATTCCGAGGCAGGAATCGAACCCGCAACATCCTGCGTCGCAGGCCAACCTTCGCCCGCCGCGCCACAGAGGTCGTATATCTTTTTTTTTTCTTTTTTTTTTATACTACTTGGATGACGGATCAAGCAAGAGGCCCACCTGATGTTAAGCGGTAACCTCTGCCTATGAACAGTGCATTACCTCATAGATGACGTCCACCTACGATCCAACCTATGTGGCATTGCACTGCGCCCGCCACCCTGAGACATAAAGATGAAAAGTCTCATGTGCCTGTAATTTCACCGGCACCCTTACCCTTCAAACCGGAACACAGCAATGCGAGCACTACTGCTTTGCGGCAGAAATAGGTATGGTAGTAGTACTTCCCCGGACGAACTCTTTCACAAAAAAGCTCTACTACTACTAAATACTCTAATAATCTACCTATATCTAATGAATATCTTATGCTATTAATTAATATAATTAATATATCTTAGGGACGCTTCCGTCTGGTGTGATTTGGAACAGTTGTGCTACCTTTAGATCGTTAGCAGTGGTCTTCAAGTAACAGAAATGTTTTTTTTTTTTTTTTAAATTGTACATACATTGTATTAGTTGTGTTATTCTTTCTATAAATAAATAAATTAATATCTATAACTATGTATAATTGATTCTCAAGTAAGTGATAACAATTATCTTTAAAAGAATAAATGATTATTAAACTGATAAACAAAGACAACGTGCCAGTTATTAGGGTTTAATAAACTCATTAATTAATATTCCATTTTTATTATAAATGCATCACCTTAATTGACTAATTCAATCTTTGTGCTCAAAGAACCTTCATTCGTACAAAGAGATACTTTACTTAGTCACGTTATTAGAATGGTATTGTCTAGTAAAGGCTAGTCTATACATTTTATGGCTTATAGTTGTTAGAATATAATTGTTTTTTTCTCAGCTGATTGATTTGGTCAGCCTGGGTAGGTGCTTTTTTTTCTTTTAGTAATGGCCTTTGTTTGACCACGATATCACTTGTTGGTTGGAGTGGAATACACTACCGTCGTCTGTCTTTCCTGAAAACTATAATCTGGGTCTATTCAAGGCTAGAGTGAATAGGTGCTTTCTAGACCTTTTTATTGCATAAATATCTTGTATCTTGTATCTTGGTAAGTGACGATGTGGCCGAAGATGGAGCAATAAAAAGGTCTAGAAAGCACCTATTCACTCTAGCCTTGAAGAGACCCAGATTATGGTTTCAGGAAAGACAGACGACGGTAGTGTATTCCACTCCTTAACAGATCCCTTTCGCTTTATAAAGGTAGAACTGAAACGTTTAGTACAAATAGAAGGTATATAGTAATGAGGTAAGGATGGTACCGAGTCGTGCCGCTGCTCGTCCTATGATGAAAAGGAGATGATGAAGGGTATGAATGTCTATTATAATTCCTCTTGCTTTCCTGCATGAATAAATGTGAAAAACCTTAATGCGGTTCACAGAATACATCTACTTACCAAGTTTCAACAGGTTCTTATAGTTTCGGAAAAAGTGGCTGTGACATACGGACGGACAGACAGACAGACAGACATGACGAATCCATATGAGTTCCGTTTTTTGCCATTTGGCTACGGAACCCTAAAAATGAATTGCTCCCAAACGGCTGGACACATTTTGATGTACCTATGAGGTATCAATATAATCGTCTTGACCCGGACAGTGCTATTATAACGTAGGTACTACAAATGTATGACGACCTCTGTGGCGCGGCGGGCGAAGCTTGGCTTGCGATGCAGGAGGTTGCGGGTTCGATTCCCGCCTCGGAACAAATATTTGTGCGATCGCAGATATTTGTTCAGGGTGTTCTGGGTATTTTCTATGTATAATAAAAAATATCTATCTATGTAATATATTGTATTATTTATATCAGTTATCTAGTACCCATAACACAAGCTCTGCTTAGCTTGGGGCTAGATAATGTTGTGTGACTGTCCAGCATTATTTATTATTTATTATTTATTTATTTAATGTTTAAAATTATGGTACAGCTACCAAATGCAAAAATAACTGACAAAAAAAAAAAACACATCAACATGGGCATCAAAACAAGTAATAAATTATGTAAAAATAAAAATAAACCCTTCCCGCAATGAAACGGCTGAACCGATTGTGATCAAACATAGCTAAGAACACCCCCGACAAATTCACCTTTAAAACAAAACAAAAATCGAAATCGGTTCATCTGTTCGGGTGCTACGATGCCACAGGCAAACACACACACACACACACAGACACGTCAAACTTATAACACCCCGTCGTTTTTGCGTCGGGGGTCAATAAAAATGATGAGCATTGATATCCTATCATATACTATTAATCAAGCAATATCTGGTGTGTCCGACCAAGAATAGACCCCTCCATCTCCTCCCATGGATGTTGTAAAGCCGAGTAAGGGATTACCAGGACTTGTTTGTAAGATTCGTAGGTATAAGATTTGCCTAGGCTGCGAGCTTATTTAAGAAATGTGTTATTACTAGAAGAAAGCGTTAGCAGAGTCAGTCGTGGGAAGCAATGGCGGCGATGAGCTCACCACTTGTCACGTCTATTTCCCACAATGGTGCAACCCACAGTGAAAAGAGGCCCATTTGAGTCTCTGTCCTACCCTTTCAGGGAAAAAGGCGTGTATCTTTGTATGTATTTGATAAAATATGGTAGCCTAACGGTTCAATAGTGCAACTCTGAATCCAACGATACCGGGTTCGATCCTAGGCTTCGCACCAATGACTTTTCCAAGTTATGTGTGGATTTCCATCGCTCTGTGCTTCGGAGGGCACGTTAAGCTGTCGGTCCCGGCTGTTATTGATTAATAGCAGTCGATAAGCCATGTCAGAGGCCCTCGGGCGGCTTGACAAACTCTGACACCAGAGGCCAGCACTACCTCATACGAAACGAAAAGAAACGAATACAAAATACATATATAGTGATCTAGGAAATTTGATGAAATTTGCCATAATATTAGGGTTTTTGGGGGCAAAAAAACAATCTAGCTAGTCTAATCTCTGGAAAACCCCGATTTTACACAAAAAAAGCGCTGAGGGAAGCTCGGTCGCCCAGGTACTAACTAGCAATACGAATAACATACTCTTATGACCTCTATTAGAGGTCATAAGAGTTGAACGTATATTAGAGGTCCTCTAATATACGTTCAACAACTTAAGTAATTTGGCATCATTATCTAGTTTTTAGGTAACTATAGAGACGAAATAAGCGCACGAACATTTCTACATCATACACTATACCTAGCTAGGTACCGAAGTATACTACATAAGTTTAAATAATGTGCTTTGTTTTGGAATAAATGGCTTGGGAATGAATCTGCTCGTTTTTTCATAACAGTTGCATAACAATACACAATAACAGGAGGGCAATTCTCGTGCTTTAGAGATTAAGTCGAATTAGACATTGTAGGAAAAAGATGGCGAATGTCGAATAAAATCTCAATTTGCTATTCTCGTGATGTCACAAATAGACATAAGTCGAACAAAATCATTCAAATCGAATACGATTTGATGGTTATTGTGACATTTTTTGTAGACATTCATGCTTCGACATTATCTCTAATTTAGAGATAATCTCTACAATCCGAGAATTGCCCTCCAGCTTCCTCCGAAGTCTATTGTCTGTAAATTAGTCATTTGCGACACATTTTATACTTCTGTAATTCACCGTTTTTGATGTATGTACCTTTCCTCTCACTTTCCTGCAATCTGTGGGAGTGAATTAGATTTTTCTGAGAGGTTTGTAGCGCGTGTTTGATTTTACAGGCACATGAGACTTTCATCTTTATGTCTCAGGGTGGCGGGCGCAGTGCAATGCTGCATAGGGCGCGTACTTGGTGGACGTGATCTATGTGATCGTGCACTGTTCATAGGCAGGAGGGTACCGCTGAACATCAGGTGGGCCATTCTGCTTAATCCGTCGTTCCAAGTAGCATAAAAAAAACTTTATTTGTGGCGAGAGGCGACATGAAACAGGAGTTTTTTTTAAATCTTGCGCTGCTTAATGGTTTTTGCTGAAAAGAGCTTGGAAAGCAGAGCACATTTTTTAAATATTATATGCCTTATTATTTTCGCGGCGACAGAAAAATTAAAGAGCAGCAAACTATTTGCAACTAAAATAATGACTTGTCAGCGATTAAATATTTTGGCAATCATTTATATTAAATGAGCTTTAAACTAAGGATATTTTAAAATTCAAATAATTGCAGCTACTTTAAGGTAGCAGAAATAATAAACAAGATTACTGAAATCATAGGCGAGGTACTATAAATAATGACTTGGCGACTAATATTAGCAGAAGGATAACAAACTTTATATTAGTGGCAACTACAGGTCTCCATCTTTAGGTTAGGTTAGGTTAGGTTAGATCTTTTTTATGGCCTTGATTTATTTTATATGCAATCTCCATTGAACAATTAGAGTAGGCCATTTTCAACTTTTTATCCGCTGTCATGTTTCCGCTTAATTAGTTAATTCAGTCGCCAAAACAATAACTCGATGCTAGTTTATATTGAAACAAAGCCGAAAATTGATTACTTAGCTGCTACTTTTTACTTTATACTAGTCTCCGCAATTAGTCGCCAACTTATTATTTTTGCTACCCACTTTAATTTTTTATAAATCCCTAAATCAGATTAATTTGTTGCCGCGTTAAATACATGCCATATTATATTACCTTTGACTGGCGTTTTAGATGTCATCAATGTTGTTGATTTTAGAAATGTGTTGGTAAAATCTATCCGTGCTACTAATAAACGCGCATCTTTCTTAGAATAGTTTTTTTTCTTTATAATTGGCGCCGCACGGCTTGTGCATTTGCCATTTTCAAGTAAGTATCTGTATTTTCACTATATTGTATTTTCAATATATTTTGCAACGTTACACTCCTTCCAAGTCGTCAAAGTCACAGTCAAATCATGATTTAGTAAAACGGTGGCCAATTTTACTAAAACTTTTGTAGACAATTTCCACCAATTTCAAAAGTCACGCAATTCACTTCCATTTCATTTCACTACACTTGTGCTTTTTAAACGAGCTACATTAGTTAAAATGCCACCAAAATAACACAAAATAACTAAGAAAACACTAGGAAAAGAAATAAAATAAAAGTAGACAACGTCTCTTTTCGAAAATGGCGGGAAGAGTCCCTTAGAATAGTTACACAGTGTGGATTTTTGTTACTCAATTACGCCGAAACTGCTGAACCGATTTCGATGAAATTATTACCCAGATGGACTATATGACCTGGATTGAGCTATATGCGACATTTTATCCTGGTCAAAAGCGAGCGAAGCCGCGAACGGGCACTAGTAATATAACAAACGCTAAAAATAAACTCATGGATATATTAAAAGGAATGAAAGTATATATTAATTATATTTATGTTCTAATTGACGACCTCTGTGACGTGGCGGGCGAACGTTCGCCTGCGACGCAGGAGGTTGCGGGTTCGATTCCCGCCGCGGAACAAATATTTGTGCGATCTGCAGATATTTGTTCAGGGTGTTCTGGGTATTTTCTATATATAATAAAAAATATCTATCTATCAGTTCCCTAGTACCCATAACACAAGCTCTGCTTAGCTTGGGGCTAGACAATGTTGTGTGAACTGTCCAGCATTATTTATTTATTTATTTATTGAATTATACACTGGCCATCTATTTATGTGTGTGTCTGTCTTTTGTTTGCAAGTAACATTTGTTTTATGTATGTGTTAATATTTATAAAATAAAAGAATATTTTTTTTTCGGTTTGGAGAATCGTTGGTACTTATAGTTTATTTTTATCATCATTTATACAGTTAACTTTGAGCTTTTGCGTCAAAAAATGTGTTTTGTTACGTACACATTATTACGGACTCCAAAAATGAAATGAATATGAATGGTATGAATCCGGAATAATTATTATTACTTTTAGCTCGTGGGATGTATTTCTGGGATCAATACGGATGCACCCATTTAAATGATTTACGAGAGAAAGCCGAATCTCAGTGCAGCTGACGTTTAAAGAACTGTAAATTGATTTTCCATAACTACTCTACAATGCCTTACCATTGCGACATTCCCAGTTTATTACTTTTAGCTCGTGGGATGAATTTTTGGGATCAATAAAGATGCACCCATTTGCATGATTTACGAGAGAAAGCCGAATCTCAGTGCAGCTGACGTTTAAAGAACTGTAAACTTTCCATAACTAATCTACAATGCCTTAAGGTGAATGTTCAAGTTTCCTTGCCCATACAAAATACTTTAGGCCGTTACTCAAACCACAGATTGTCATTTTATAAATTGACTTATTTTGTAGACTTCCTAATGATAATAGTTATCGCGAATGGTCGTTCCAAACAAAAATATACAATAGGGAATTTTTAAAACAGGTTTGAAATACGACATTTTTTACAAATGTGTGAGTGTATTTTGCACGGACATCTATTATCGTAGCGAGATACTTTTATGCAGCAGAGCACCCAGTTTAATTAAAGATGACAGTGATGGCGCTAAATTGACCTTCAAACACAAGAGTTTTGTCTAAGATAGTAAGTAAACATGATAGAGATGGCGCTAAATAATAAAAGTGATGTTTTAGTCGGCAGGTCGTAAAAAGTGGGGTAAAGTAGTGGAAAAAGGTCAAAAGTTAATGAAACTTCAGGATGTTGTTCAGGGATGGTTAAATAAAAAAAACAAGTTTTGGACCTCGAGGACCCTGTGCGAAAAGAGGAGGGGGCGGGAAACTGCACCTTCCGCCGGTTTTTTCTCAATAACTTTTTTCCCTTACATTCTACGGCAAAAGTACTAATTATTTTTTGTAGAACGTTAAATTTACTATAATTTTGATTATTCAAACTTGATTGTATGTTGATAAGTTACCGAGATATGGCGCTTCGAAAAAATATTTTTTTAGAATTTTCTAAAATGTGCCAAAAAATGCTAAATTCCACCTTATTTCTTCTGTTATACCATGGTTATACCCAAATAATGATGGAATGTTATTATAATTATGGTTCCTGGTTACAATCACCTACTTTGGAAACCCCTCCACCCAAACCAGATCTCAAAAGCTGATTTTCTTCTCTGATGAAAACCAAACATTCACATCATCATGTTGGTATTCATATTATAGTGCAGTCAAGTTAAACATGAAAAAGGGGTCGTGCTTACAAAAGTTCCGGTCACGCTGATTTTTTATATGTTGTTAATACCTTAACCACTATTAAAAAACCATATTTTCCAAGTGCTGAGCGAGCGGCTCAAAAAATCATGAAATTTTATATTTTTTTTCAGTTTTTGCTCAATATCTTAGTCAAGGAAGGGTCTGACCGGTATAGTCAACAGGCATATTTTTAAAGTAGACTAAATTTTCTACAATTTGACACTAAGGCGAGATCTATACAGCCATTGGTTCCCAAGATAAAGTTCTTCGAAAATAGGCAATTTTTCTCCTAAGTGTTTTTTTAAGAAATTTTTACCTATTTTGTGAAATATATTCTAAAATATGCATCCCACGTCAAAAATTATTTTAATGAAGTTGTAGTAAATTATTGTAGCTTTCATTTGAAACCAAACTGGTACCTTAAGGCCCGGCGGTTCTCTCAAAAACGACAGATAATCAAAACCAGTCATAAAGAAGATGCCACAGGCCACCATGCAGCAAGATAAATAAATAAATAAATAATGCTGGACAGTTCACACAACATTATCTAGCCCCAAGCTAAGCAGAGCTTGTGTTATGGATACTAGATAACTGATATACTTAATACAATATATTACATAGATAGATATTTTTTATTATGCATAGAAAATACCCAGAACACCCTGAACAAATATCTGCGATCGCACAAATATTTGTTCCGATGAACAAAATGAACAAATGTTCCGGGAATCGCACCCGCAACCTCCTGCGTCGCAGGCCAACCTTCGCCCGCCGCGCCACAGAGGTCGTCAATATGCTACCTCCAAGCAATTGCTGAACTGGCGGGAAGTCAACTTGTATCCCACTAATTGGGGGTGGAAGCAGTCTTCTGCAGGGACTCAGTCTTCTCTTCTCAACCCCATCCCCACCACCATGATCACGGCGTCCTCAAATGCCTGCTTCACTTCGATGCTAGCATCCACCATTTGTGTCATCAACATCGAAATGAATGCTCTCATATTGTGATCTTTTGCCAGAACTTTTCTTGTGCTATTGTCACCATAGTAGATGAGGAGAACACGACTTTGGTTGGTGCTTGTAATGCAGACTGGCGAGCTCGTTCTGCTGCTTTGGTGCTTTGATAGCCGGATTTAGTGGGGTATCCATCAAAGACAACAATCACATTGCTACCAAAGTGTCTCTGCACGTAGTTGATGTACTTAAAAAAACACACATCGCCATATCTCGATAATCTATTGACATAGAAACATGTTTTATTAGTCCAAATTATAGTAAATTTAACGTTCTACAAAAAAGTAGCTGGTACTTTTGCCGTGGGATGTAAGAGAAAAAAGTTATTGAGAAAAAACCGGAGGAAGGTGCAGTTCCCCCCCCCCCCCCCCCCCCCTCCACTTTTCGCACATGGTCCTCGAGGTCCAAAACTTGGGAAAATGTTAATTAACTATCCCTGAACAACCTCCCAAAGTTTCATTAGCTTTTGACCTTTTTCCATCTGAAACCACCTGCCGACTGGACTGTAATATGTGTTATTTATGAGTATATCAAGCGTAGAGTGTGCTGCCTTATGAACTTTTGCTGATTTTCTCTATCATCTTACTTTTGACTGCCTACCTAAGGAAGGCTTTTAAGTTGATTTTCGTTTTTTTCTTTGAATCAGCTTCCACTTGTTCTCGAGGCTCTACACAGAGGCTCCCCACCTAATAGTAAGCAGGATCATCAAAAGAAAAACAGACCGTGTTTGTTGCCTGATTCTTCTAGGTCTGGTTGCGTTGGAACAGGAGTAAATGTAAATTTATTTTTTAAGACGATTCAAAATGATCCTTGTGATTTCAATGAATAAAATACTTTTTGACTTTTACTTTGATATGTTGCCGCTCCGTCAGCAAAAGTTTAAAAGCGACGTTGCCAAACCGTTACTAGTGTGAACACACAATACTTTTTATAAGTTGGCACGTTAGTGGTTTGAGCAGCTATGGTATTCGGGGTACCGCACAGTGGGGTGATTTTGAAAAAAGGTGGACGTAGGAACAAATTTCGTAATTTCGGTCTGAAAAAATTGCAACTGATAGGAAATTGTATGGTGATTAAAATATATTCTATTCAATTTGCAAAAAAAGGCACTTCTTCATAAGTTCACACATCACATAATTTATACCATGTTTTATCCACTCATCCACACACCCACACTTTCACAAACTCCAACACACTCAACATACACACCCAAATACATACACACGGTGGCTACTCCTGTGATACCCAGACTCTTATGAGACTGGTGTTAGCAGGAGTGCCTCACACACGCGCTCACCCGCCCACACCCTCCTATACACCTTCTCACACTCACCCTTACACGCAATTAATCTTCTTTCACTCGCCCATTTTTTGTTATGGTACTGTTTAAATTTAGTTTTTGCAATGTTTGCCTCGCATATTGTTTTCTCTTCATAAATAAACTTTCTTGTCAATTTTAGTCCGGGTATCCGCGATACAGGCTTGTCCTAGTGCGGTACCCATTGTTAATTATCAATAGCCACTATTATTTGTAAATAAAACATTTGTATTTGTATTTGTATTTGTATTTGGTTAAAAAAATCGTTTAGAAAAGAATTTATGGAAAGATTTATATTATATTGTTTTTCTCAAAAATAAGAAGTTTGTTAAAAAAAAAACAACAATAGCTTAAAGTAGCTGCCGTCTTCTACAAATGGGTCATATAGGGTTCTGTTAACCCTGCATCATTGGCAGTTAAGGGGGTTAAACTCTTGAAAAAAATGTTTATTTTGATACGAGCATCTGATAGGAAATGTAGTGCTTGTTAAAAGTTATTCAATACAATTTTCCATAACAATGAGTCTGTGATATTATAAAAACATATTTCTGAAAAATGCGATGAAATATAAATCAACATATTTTTTCTCGGAATTTTAAAAGGTTTTCATAAGAAACTTACACTACTTAAGTTCTTTACAAAAAATAAATAATCGTTTTTGGCTTAACGCTGTTGCAGCGGTATTTAAATGGGATCAAACTTTAAAAATATATGATTTAATGTTAAATGTTAATGGAAAATGGTTCAATTTCTGTCATTCGCTCAGTCTTATTTAAGTAAAATTAATAAATCATAATAAAATCTAGTGTAAAAAACTTCTAAGTCTAACTACTGGCTTAGTAATTATCTCCAAATAACTTGCCAATTTTTCCGATACTCGACATTTCTGACCTTGTAGGTAGGTACCAGATATTTTTCATTGCTACAGTACTTTCACTGAGTATTACGTTCATAATAGTAATAAATCAAAATAAAATCTAGTGTCAAAATGTACAAAGATCGCTATAGTCTTAATAATTATCTCCAAATAACTTGCCAATTTTTCCGATACCTGAGCCTAATGACTGACCTTGTAGGTTAAGTACCAGATACCTTTCATTGTTACAGTACTTCCACTGAGTATTACTTTCATAAAAGTAAATCACCATATCATCTAAACTCTAGAGTCACTAGAGACAAAAACTACAAAGTTAGCGATTGTCATATGGGGCCATTCAAGTATTACGTAAGCAGATTTTTTACAACTATTTATAATGCGCGTCATGTTAAAAGAACGCTGGCGGTCAAGCTTCTTCAGGCGTTCCAGCGTTCTTTTTAAGACATTACTTACTTTTCTACTTATTTAAGAGATGTATACCTATACATTGAATGAGTGCCTGCCTAGTTTACTACAAATAATGTACCATTATAGTACGCGTCATGTAAAAAGAACGCTGGAACGCCTGTAGAAGCTTGACCGCCAGCGTTCTTTTTACATGACGCGCACTATGCCCACCCCTTCTGTGTAAGCTGTGTAAGCAAAAGTAAGCAAACCTCTTCCCCCCTCCCATGCTTACTTAATCATTGGTACCTATATGCATTTTTCTTTTAATGTATTCTGTTTTTTTATTGATTCGTGAGCAGTAGTTAGCAAATAGGCTTAACTAACTTCTGTACATTTTGTACTTTTGTATTTGTATGAGATTTTTAAAAACTTTCGAATAATTTTTGATATTACTTGGATTTGTTTATTTGAAACGACATGTTAAACAGTTAAGCTTGGGCGAAAAAGGATCACCGGTTAAAACAAACATTAACTTGCTTTGATTTGCTCATAATACGTCAAATCGTCATTCGAATCGAAACGAAACAATAGATTGACGTAAGAAATTTAGACGTGACAAGTGCGCGCGGTAATCCCCACTCGCTTCTAGGCGAGTACCTATAACGTATTCTTTATTTGTGGGAATCCCCGACATGTGAGTTTTATTTTCAAGCATAGACAATTAATGGGTTGCCATTTGTGTAAAATAAGTAAATAATAACTGCTGACGTAATCACGATATCGACCATGTCATCAAAAATAAGCAAAACAAAGACCCCCCCGCCCCCCTCAAGCGCTTACATAATACTTGAACGCCCCCTATTACTTATCTTGAAATAATTTGCCACGTATTATTAATAATGGTCCCGATACTTGAGCCTAATGACTGACCTTGTAGGAAGGTACTAGATTCCTTTCATTGTTAGAGACCCACCAACTTATCTGTAGAATTTAATGTATGTAGATGATAGAAAAATGTAGGTAAATGGTTCTACTGATAATTTGGTGGATCTTTCCAGTAAGTGATTACTAGTTTTACGAAGGTTGCTTCTAGTTTTAAGGGGATTTTTGTCATTATTAACTTTATTTGGGAAATATTTTAGTTACATCGATACTAAAATATCTATCATATGTTTTATGAAAAATGGCTGCTGGGAATTCCGGACTATTTTAAAATGGTAAGAGGGTAAATCATATTAACAGATCTGTAAAGTTTTGTTGTGATGCTCTGATTTTATTCATTGGATGCGATGATTTCTCTGATGAAGATAGTGCTCTTGCTCTTTCAACTTCGCTAAATCTAACGAAATGAAAATACTTATCCCTGAGGACAATGTTATCAGATTCCAGCATATCTGTATTGCCCTTCTACTACAAGATATTAGAAGCCAAAAAAAGATACTACCCTACAGAAGGTGTTGAAATAACGGAGGCAAAGATTAAGTTACAAGTCCTTTTGGATATATCAACACAATTGGCAAGTTATTTAAGTTATTTGGAGATAATTAATGAGACAATCTCTTAATCTCTTAGATCTTTGTACTTTTTGACACTAGATTGTATATTGATTTATTACTTTTATGAATGTAATGCTCAGTGGAAGAACTGTAGCAATGAAAAGTATCGGGTACCTACCTATAAGGTCAGAAATGTCGAGTATCGGAAAAATTGGCAAATTATTTGGAGATAATTACTAAGCCAATAGTTAGACTTAGAAGTTTTTTACACTAGATTTTATTATGATTTATTCATTTTACTTAGATAAGACTGAGCGAATGACAGAAATTGAACCATTTTCCATTAACATTTAACATTAAATCATATATTTGTAAAGTTTGATCCCATTTAAACACCACTGCAACAGCGTTTAGCCAAAAACGAATATTTCGTTGTTGTATAGAACTTAAGTAGTGTAAGTTTCTTATGATTTAAAATTCCGAGAAAAAATATGTTGATTTATATTTCATTGCATTTTTTCAGAAATACATTTTTATAATATCACAGACTCATTTTTATGGAAAATTGTACAGAATAACTTTTAACAAGCACTACATTTCCTATCAGATGCTCGTATCAAAATAAACAATATTTTTTAAGAGTTTAATTCCCCTTAACTGCCAATGCTGCAGGGTTAAACCGTCCAGAACCCTATATGCCCATTTGTAGAAGACGGTAGCTACTTTAAGCTATTATAGGTTTTTTCTTGAACAAACTTCTTATTTCTGAGAAAAACAATATAATATAAATCTTTCCATACATTTTTTCTGAACTATTATTTTAACCTATAAAGGAGTGTCTTTTTTTGAAAATTTAATAGAATATCTTTTAATCACCATACAATTTCCTATCAGTTGCAATTTTTTTTAGACAGAAATAACGAAACTTGTTCCTACGTCCACCTTTTTTCAAAATCGTTCCACTGTGTACCGTGATTTGAGCCAATTCACTTCCTATTTGTGTCATCTAATTCACGCGTTGCGCGATACGCGTTACACGCCGAACTTTACAGAGTGCAGATTTCTTACTGCGCAAATCGTGAATATTCACGTGAGGCTTCATGCGGCCCCGAATACCACGGCAGTTCGTGCACTGGATTCAGCATGTGCGTTTTAGAGACCGCAGCAGTGCAAGTGTGCCGGTTGGCTAGGCTTGGAAGGTAGCGGGATCCGAAGCACGGTTCTCCGCTGGCTGACTGCAGGTTGTAGGGGGCCCAACTAGTAAGCTAGCCCGCCGCCTTGCGAAAAATCCCAGAATGCTCCATCGTGCCGGTTGGCGACCGGATTAGAGGACCCGATGGCCATTCCTGGAGGGAGGTCTCAGTCTCCAGTCTAGTCTCCCACTGGCGCAGGAGCCTGCTGTTTGTCTCTAGGCTTTCACTGACCAGTGCCTCACTCAACAGCCGTTTTTCCCACAAACCTAATCACTCCAAAAACCAAACCATGAAAAAGTCAAACATATAATAAGTTGCGCTCACAGCGGAAGCACTTCCTACACAACCTATAATCTTACCAACGGTTATAACAGTTTTATTTATTTTTGTTTTCAATTCTCTAAGATATTGTAGTACCTATACCATTTTACTTTGGTCGAAGCCTATACCTATACTTAGTAGATTTTTGTTTTTGTCTTCTTGTTTTATGTGAGTGTTGTGCGTGTGGTAAAATAAATAAATTTTATTTCTTTCTTTCTTTCCTCTCGCTTCAAGCGCACCTCTGAAACATTAGAGGACTGCACTCCAATCTCGATCCGGTCCACCACCACCTAGGGACAGCTAAGCCACACTTATTATTTAATCCTCACGGAGACGCAGATTCAATGAACCCGATTTCTCAGTTTTATGTACTTTGGTGGACACCGGCTTAGATAAAATTATCTATGCTGGTTTATATCATTGTCACTCTGAAGACCACGAGACAACCAGGTTGTTCAACTACATCAGTGAAGCGGCGGATGTGGCCCAGCAACGTTATCCTGATGCCCAACTGGTGATTCTGGGGGACTTTAACGCCCACCACCAACAGTGGCTGTTCCCTTACCAGTTGTCCGACTATGCTGGGAGAGAGGCGTGCAAACTTGCACTCACTTTAATCTCACTCAGCTCGTCAATGCGGCAACCAGAATTCTGGACGTTGAGGACCACACAGCCAACTGCCTGGACCTTCTGCTGACGAACGAGCCGGATCGCCACTCGGTATCAGTGATGCTTCCTTTGGGAACATCAGATCACTGTGTGGTGAGGTCTGTATCTTCATACTCGCCACCCGATCCCTCGCCCAGAGGTAGTAGGCGAGTGTGGTGTTACAAGTCGGCAGATTGGGATGAGATGCGACACTTCTTCGCTTCTTATCCTTGGCGGCAAACTTGCTTTTCTTCATGTGATCCAACGGTCAGTGCTGATGCCGTTACGGAGGTGATAAATAGAGCAATGGAGTATTTTTTTCCATTCTCCGATGCTTCACCTGCAAGCAATGCTCGCCCATGGTTTAGTCCCGCGTGTGCTAGCGCGGAAGCGCAAAAACGTGTTGCATACCTAGCTTGCGTTGACGCAAGAAACGGTTAAACCTCGGATGCACGGATTATGAAGAAAGCCTATAACAAAGCCACCAAGTCCTGCAAGAAGGTGTTACAGAAGGCTCGCTTCAATCGGATTGGCTATCTGGGGGCTAAGTTTGCCGCATACCCTGCGGGAAGTAAAGCTTTCTGGTCTCTGGCTAAGTCGGTGGAAGCGAACTTCAGCCGCCCTTCACTAAACCCAACTACTGAAACCGGACGGGTCCCAAACTCACGCTGCGGTTGAGAAAGCAAATTTATTTGCCACTCAATTTGCGGAGGCTTCGCGTCTTGACGCCTCTGGCGAAACTCCACCCAGCCTTCCTCGGTGCGAAGCTTCAATGCAAGAATTCGCATCCAGCTAAAGGAAGTGCTCAAAACGCTACGTAGTCTCGACGTGAATAAAGCTAGCGGTCCGGATGGTATTTCGGCCGTAGTATTAAAAACCTGTGAACCTGAGTTGTCTTCAATATTAACGCAACTTTTCCGCCTCTCTTTGAATACTGGTGAAGTCCCCAAGTCTTGGAAGCTCGCTAACGTGCAACCTGTGCCCAAGAAAGGCAGTCGTGCTGACCCTTTGAACTACCGCCCTATCTAGGTCACCTCCCTACTATGTAAATGTATGGAGCGTGTACTGAATAGGAAGGTCCTTGCATACCTCGACGGATCGAGGATATTTCGCCGAAATCGGTCTACTGGGGACCTTCTTGTGTATGCCACGCACATTTGGAGAGAGGCCATTGAGATCATGGTGAAGCACTGGCTGTTAGATTAGACGTTACATTAGATTATTATTATTATTATTATTATTATTATTATAACACTCATTTATTAAAAATCTCGTAAAAAAATATATTTTTCACTATAAAGGAATACTATCTACAAAAAATAAATAGTAAAAAACATTATAGTAAAAAATATAAATCAAAACGGGGAACCACCGACCGCGGAGCGAGGCCCAAACGGTCGGAGGCTAGGGCTGCAGAGAGAGGAACCTCCTGACTATACGTGCCGAGTCCAGGAGTACCGCCTTCTGAATCTGACCCTTGATCCAACTATTTAGCGAGAGCTTCTTAAGGTACTGGTCGAAGCTCTTCGCAATCAGTCCATTCACTGAAACGACTATCGGGACGATAATCGTTGAATCTACATCCCACATGGCGGTAATCTCGTGAGCCAAGTCAAGGTACTTGCTTAACTTGTCTTTCTCGGCCTTCACGAGATTAGTATCATGCGGGATAGTGACATCAACAAGTATCGCCCGGCGTTCCGACCGGTCTACCAGCACGATATCAGGCTTATTGGCAACAATAGTCCTATCCGTGATGATAGACCGGTATTATTATTATTATTATTATTATTATTATTATTACATTACATTACATTACATTACATTAGACGTCTCGAAGGCCTTTGACAGGTTTGGCACGCTAGCCTTATTGACAAGCTTCCTGCTTACGGACTGCCAGTTCAATTCTGCGCCTGCCTCGCAGACTTTCTGAGGGAAAGATCCATTCGAGTAAGTTGTTGACGGGTGCTCGTCGGATCAAATGGCTATAAACGCCGGGGTACCTCAGGGGTCAGTGCTACCTGCCACACTGTTTCTGCTGCATATAAATGATCTGCTAATGCCCAGTATCATTGGGTATGCAGACGACAGCACAGTTGTGGAGAGATACGTTTCCAATGCGCGTGCTAGGCAGAATTAAATTCTGGAGTTAAGAGATGAGATGCTGCAGCGTCTGAATTTGATTCAAAAGGCTGTTTCCGATTGGGGTGATGCCAATCTAGTCAAGTTCAACGCCTCTAAAACGCAGGCTTGTCTCTTCTCCGCGAAAAAAGTAAGTTTCTCCAAGTTCCTGTCTTCCGAGATATACCTGTAGCTATAGGAGATCACCTCGAGCTCTTAGGCGTTTCACTCACGCCTACTCTCAACTTGGCTCCTACATCGAGTCTAAGGCAAAAACTGCCTCCATGAAGCCTTCTAAGTCTGTACAAAGCACAAGTCCGGGCTGGTATGAAGTACTCCTACCACGTTTGGGATGGCTGGCTCGGCCAAACACCAGCTTGCTGCCTTGGACTCGATCGAACGTTCAGAGAGCAGAGCGTTCAGGCTTATAGGTGGGCAACATATGGCGGAGACTAGAGTCTCTCGAGCACCGCCGTAAGGTTGCGTGCCTTTCGATCTTCTATATATAGGTTACATTTTGGGGAATGCTCCCAGGAACTTCATGATCTGATCCCACTATCTCCTTTTCATCATGGACGAGCAGGCGCACGGCTTGGTACCACCCTTACCTCATTAGTATACCCTCTTTTCGTACTAAACGTTTCAATTCTACCTTTATAATGCGAACTGCTAAGGAGTGGAATACACTACCGTCGTCTGTCTTTCCTGAAAACTATAATCTGGGTATCTTCAAGACTAGAGTGAATAGGTTCCTTCTAGACCTTTGTGCTCCATCTTCGGCCACATCGTCACTTACCAACAGGTGAGATCGTGGTCAAACAAAAGTCTATCAAAGTTAAAAAATAAATAAAAAAAATGGCTTTATAGTTCGCAGAACTAACAACCATATTATGTGAATAAAGGTTCTCGAGTGGTACCTACAAACCTGATGAAGGTAGAGGAAGACCCCTCTTTCCATGCACCAAAGATATTATAATCAGCAGAAAGTTGGTAGATGCAGGCTCAAGAGAGTTCGTCGTGGCATTTTAGAGAGGAAACCGTTGTCCAGCAGTGGACTTCTGTAGACTGATGATGATGATGATCAACCGTCTACATTGGCTTGAAGTCAGTAAAATGGTTTTATATTAGACTAGCTGAACAATGTCCGTGCGTAGAATAGGTATAAATCGAATATAGTAGAATATCTATTCGTACTACGCATTCTAAATGGATGGTGGTACAAACATCAGCCTGTAGATCCAAGTCCACCGGCTCACTGACATAGGTCTCTAAATTAGCAAGTTGAAGTGGCAATGGGCTAGACATAAAGCTATATGATCCTGGTTCTTTTACGGATGTTTCGGATTTAGGTACGGGTACAGAATCTTCGAGCAATGAATACAAAAAACGAAGGCAAAATGTATTTAGTTATTGATGATGTTTTTTTACTGTATACCTAATATTTCTAGTGTAAGCAGAAGTTGTAATATAAAACAATTTATAATCTTTTTTTCTTTTTTTTGTTCATTTCTGTAAAACGAAACATTCTTATGCAACATCCTATCTTGCCGGACACGCCACAGAAGGGGTTGCGGAAAGGCGGTAGATGGAGGCTGCTCAAGACCGTTTGTCTTGACATTCTATGGGGAGGTCCATGTCCAGCAGTGGAATTCTGTAGGCTGATGATAATGAAAAACCGTCATGGGTTCACGGGGCAAACTATGATAATTATGGGTACCTACCTACCTACTGCAATGATGAAGGTCAGTTACTTACATTCGTGTACATTTTGGACATTAGAAAAATAAGTTTTATTCTTGTAAACAATAATTTTCCGAGTTTTTCCCTGAAATACCTTTTATCATTCTTACAATTTTATTCAACGCGATCTATAAACAGATACCAAGCTATTTATTTAACGCCATCTATCTAACGTCCATGCCAATGCTCTTGGACAATAACAACGCCATCTAATGAAAACCAAAACAGTGAATATGTATGTGTGCGTGCGTGTAATTACATCAGAAAAGTGAACGATCTTATTTCTAGGTAATTTGAACTTTCAAATGACTGTTTAAAGGAAATTCATACTGAATTAAATTCTTACAACTACAACTTAGCCGCGAACGATAAAATAAAACACGAAAGACGCCCGAATTTAGCACAAAAAATAAAAAAGTAATACAATAAGTTTCCACGCCATCTACCGTGAACCGAGCTTTTAGTAATCAAGACGATTATCCTTAACATTGCGACATTCCCAGTCTCTCATATTTATCTGATTACGGCAAAGCCAAACCAAAGGATGTTATATTTTTAGCATGTATGACAGAGAGACTATATAAGTATGACTATATGTAAGACTATAAGTGACTGTTGGGTGCTATGTTATGTTATGTATGTAAAACACTCCTTTTTTGGACAAAATACCGTCTTGTGTCCATGTGTGCCGTTACAAATAAATATTTTTTCTTTCTTTCTTTCTTTCTTTGTCTCCATGACGTGGTAAGTCTTGCCTAATGTTAATGTTAAAGAACGCGTGAGAGTTGTCTGACTAGGTAGTTAGCCAGCCTAACTCCGTCCAGAAGCACAGAAGTTTCCTGGGGTCTTCGCAGGCTTAGCGGAGTGACCTAGGGTTAAGTCTTGCCTAAGAATAGACCCATCCTTCTCCTCCCATGGATGTCGAAAAACTGTACTATGGGGTTACACCAGGGATCCCCTGGTGTAACCCCATAGTAAACTGAGTTTCCCTGAGTACTCGACAAAAATACTGCGATCACCAATCCACCTTCCAAGTGTGGTGAATACGACAAATCCTCCAATTTATTCCATAGGGGAGGTCTCAAAAGACGCCAGGGCCAAGACGGGTTTGCAGGAGCTACTTGGATCCTGCTCTCCATCATCGACGCCTTCGGACACACTTCAACAGTGTTGCCATCAACCCAAAGTCCTGCTCCGTTACTTTAAGGAGCTGGGCTGGCTGGGGTAGGGTTAGCACAGGGGGATAATGCACGGGCGGGTCTGTGTTTATCCATTAATAGTTGCTGCGGCCTAACTCCGGTTTTGGATAAATGCAGGCCTTCCTTGCCCGCTCAAGAGTGAGTTGACAAGGAGGCGAATGGTCTTGGGAGGAGCGCGGGTCGCTGAGATCCCCAAGGCAAGTCTGATGGTTATCCTTCACGTGGTTGCTGCCTGTTTTTTGGTCTATTTTTTCTGAAATAGACGTAACTGAAACCATCAGGCGCCTTCACGGTCCACTAGGGACCGTGTTGGTGTAGGTGCCCACTGAACTGTTGATGAGGTGTCGTTTCGCTTAGTTCCCGCGAGCCGGCTGTATGGATCAGTTTTCTTGCGGGATTCTGGGTGGGGTGGCGCCTCGTCGGTGGTTTGGTGGGTAGGTAGGTAGGTACCCCTGTTTGCGGCTGGCAGTGAACTCATTACCCTCGTGAGTTTGCTTCCACTTGCAAACGGGGAGGCGTTTCCTTCGTATCCTCTAGGTGTACTCGAGTTACATCTGGAGGATACGACGGAGGAAAGGCAGGCGGTCTCTCTCCAGATCACTGCATGGCAGATCTCTGCAGTGAAAGGGAAAGAGACCGCCAACGGGATGGAGTGTTGGGGTTAGGGTGGTGGTGTGTTGGCTCTCTAACTTGCGAGGAGTTGGAGAGTGGGCCGACTATCGCCCTGACCCCAACCTTAGGCGTTCCCCCCATATTTGGGGTGGGAAGGCAGCTGGCCCTCCGCGTGTCCCTCTGATTAGCAGAGGGCACAGTGAGAGGGCCGGTCAGAGGTGCCCGATGGGTGAGGTGGAGTACCCTTGTTTGTGACTGGCGGCACATTCGATCCATCGAGCGTGACGCCACTCGCAACGGGGAGGAGCTGCCCTCTCATCACCCAGGCAGAGTGGCTCCCTACTATGCCTGGATGATGAGACAGCAGGGAAGGGCTGTTTATTCCCTTGTTTGACTTTGGGTTAATCCAAACTCAAATGTGGGAATAAACGGCGAAAAGGTAGTTTGCCCTCTCTACCTTCCGGGCGTAGCTGGTGCCACTCCCGCCGAGCTATGTTCGGAAGATAGATGATGGCCAGGTAGGAAGTGACATCTCCCTCTTTCGCCACGATGACACGAGCTCGTTTTCGTGGTGGAGGAGAGAAGTGTCACTGGGCTCGCGTGGTGCTCGGAGTGAGGGCTCTGGCCACCCTCCTACGAGCCTTTGGATGGTGGCAGCACAGAGTGGACCCTGTGCTGCCACGTTTGGAGGGAGTGTTTGTGGTTGGCTTTTTGGCCAACCACGGGATGGGCCCTGTTGGGCGTCGCGCGAGATGGGCACCGGTGCGTTCCGTAGGAGATCCCGGAGCCCATCGACATGCGCAGAGGATGGCCACCGGGGTGTTTTAGTGAGTCCACGAGTCCGTGAACCTCACATAACCGTATTGCACCCTCAATGCAATACGGTATCTGTTTGCAGATTTCACCTCGACAAAAAAAAAAAAAAAAAAAAAAAAAAAAAGGGGGATAATGCACAATACACCCCACAGCGGGATGTCAGTGCAGGTCTTAGCACACCCACCTAGAATTAGAATTAGAATTAGGGGAGGTCTCGGCAGATGATGATAATGAAGATGTGCCTTCGGTTAGAGTTGATTAGCACTTAACTATTTATTTTTACGTATTATATTTAAATATACAGTAACAGCTAATTTTTTTTTTTAATTTACCTCTGACATTAAATTTGAGCATAAAGTTATCGTAAATAAATAAATTAATAAAAGTAAATAATGCAGGACAGTTCACACAACATTATCTAGCCCCAAGCTAAGCAGAGCTTGTGTTATGGAAATAAAAGAAAGAAAGAAAGAAAAATTCTTTATTTGTAACGGCACACATGGATAGGACAAAAAACACTCGACAAATAAAATACAAAATAATAGGTAATACATACAAAAGGCAAAAACTAAGTACTTCTACAAATAATTGAGTATCTCTCAGTGCCATCCACGCAGCAACGTCACAAATTGGAGTCCGACTCAGCATGATGTTGTGTACACTAGTTACACAACGCTGGTCTTCCGCCGGATGTATGGGGTACTTAATACAACTGATACACTTAATACAATACATTACATAGATGGATATTTTTTTATTTTACATAGAAAATACCCAGAACACCCTGAACAAATATCTGCGATCGCACAAATATTTGTTCCGAGGCGGGAATCGAACCCGCAACCTCCTGCGTCGCAGGCAAAGCTTCGCCCGCTGCGCCACAGAGGTCGTAGTAATCGTACCTTATTATTACTCGCTTTGCAACACAACATTAATATCTGCATTTTTTACTAGTGTTTCTAGAATCCCAAAATCTACCCAATTTTTTTGTTCATTATCTGCCCCTGATTCTTTTGACTACATTAAGCCGTATTTTGAAGGATTTAGTTACAAAGGCTCTTGAAAAAACTTAATTTGACACAAGTTTCTAAAGATCGGACAAAACAAAGAACTTTTTAACTTTTTAGAAGTGTAATCAGACTGATGATGATCATGACAATTTTTACAGAAATAAAAATACAACTAATATCAGTATGAAGAAAATTATAAAAAAGCAGCCAAGTGCGAGTCGGACTCGCCCATGAAGGGTTCCGTAGCAGCAAGTAACATAATATAAAAGTTCTTGGATGGTTTACGATATTTATGACGTATTACGTAAAACTACTTACTAAGATCTCGTTCAAACCAATTTTCGTTGGAACTTTACATAGAACGTACACCATTTTTTTTTTGTTTTATCATTCTCTTATTCTCTTAAAAGTTACCGGGGGGGGGGCCACATTTTACCACTTTGGAAGTTTCTCTCGCGCAAACTATTCAGTTTAGATTTTTTTTCATTAGAAACCTCTATATCATTTTTGAAGACCTATCCTTATATATCCGACACGTATGGGTACGATGTTTTTTTGAGTTTCAGTTCTATTTATGGGGAACCCTAAAATTTATTGTTTTTTTTCTATTTTTGTGTGAAAATCACAATACATTTTTCAGGTTCATAGAATACATCTACTTACCAAGTTTCAACAGCAAAGTTTTTATAGTTTCGGAAAAAAGTGGCTGTGACATACACGGACAGACAGACAGACAGACATACATACATAACGAATCCATAAGGGTTCCTTGTGTTTGACTACGGGACCCTAAAAATACACATGAATCAGTTGTGCTTCCTGAAGAGCGCTGCTAACGACCTAAAGATAGCTCAACTAGTAAAAAAACCGTTAGCTCATCAAAATGAGCAGCTCGCTGTCACCATAACACTGTACTGTCATTGAAACTTGACAGCTATGAAAAATTGCAGCTCTGTCGGCTTGCTGAAAAAAGTTTAAAATTGACATGCAAAATACCATCCTCACAGACAGGAAAGGAAGCTATAAAAAAGTTAAAAAAAAAAAACAAGTGCGAGTCGGACTCGCGCACTGAGGCTTCCGTACAAACCTGTAGGTATATAAGTAAAAGTTATGTTATTTTTACTGCTAAATGAAATCATCATGAGGAACGGGGTATAGTATTTTTTTTTTTAATTTAAACTATTCGCAATTTTTCCTTTATCTGTGCATAAGACTTTGCTTCGTACCAAATTTCAATATTCTGAGTTCCCTTGCGAGTGTCAAAAATTTGCAACATAAACGGCTGTATCTTTTGATTGCGTTGGCTTAGAAATTTGTTTTTTTCACAGCTCCAAGGGACAGTAGACCTGAGTATTTAATATGAATTTCAGCTCGATACCTCCACACGTTCCTGAGAAAAAGGGTCTTGACAGACATACAGATGGACAACAAAGTGATCCTATAATGGTTCCGTTTTTCCTTCTGAGGTACGGCACCCTAAAAACTGTGTTCCATTAAAATTGGAAAAAGAAACACTTAAGCTAATTATTTTATTTAATATGACGCCTCAGGAATAAATAGCGCAAATCAACTGTCATTCATTGCAACTGTCTTCCAAAAGCATTTTTGTGAACTGATGACCCTGGGATGGAATAAGCTGCACCAATTTCCATGAAACAGATACGTTTTTCTATATAATAATATAAATAGATGGAAACATTCGTTTGCACACACAAACACAGAAATGCACTATCTTGCATTTACCTGCCCCGATCCGTCAGGGGTACCGTTTTACCCAAAATATAAGTCGCTCCGATGTATATGCGCCGTAGACCAATTTCTATAGCGTGAAAACCTGGTTTCTACCAATAGCAATCGCGCGCTAAAATCTTTCGCTGTTATTGGTTAATCGATTTCGCGGCAAAATCGCGGCCGGTCGTGTATCATCTTGTTCAACAGTCGACTCTTAGATGTAAGCGGGACAGAGCTATTCTATACGTCCGGTTTTTTTTTATTTTTTTATACTGCTTGAATGACGGAACAAGCAGATGGCCCACCTGGTGTTAAGCGGTAACCTCTGCCTATGAACAGTGCATTACCTTATAGGTCACGTCCACCTCGGACGCGCCCTATGTGGCATTGCACGGCGCCCGCCGCCCTGAGACACTTCAACTAAAGTAAAATTACTTTCGTCGAAGCTGAGACATAAAGATTGTCTCATGTGCCTGTAATTTCACGGCCCCACCCTTCAAACTGGAACACAGCAATGGGAGCACTACTGCTTTGCGGCAGAAATAGGTATGGTGGTAGAACTTCCCTGGACGAACTCTTTTACAAAAAAGCTCTACTACTACTAAAACTTCGGCTACTGTCGGATATCAGTCTGCGCTTTTCTGCGCAAACGAAAACAGTCGATCGGACTTGACACAAAAAACTTATTTCCGTTGACAAATTAGATAACGCATGGTGGTCGGTAACAAGATTAGTTACGTGAAGCCTTGACTTTCACCTTCGACATTGGTAGACGGAACGATACGTTGACCACACGACGTGTTTCGAGAGGCTACGGCCAAGCCTTGACTTTAACCTCGGCTGTAGACGTGGGCGTCCACGCATCATGTGTAGACGTTTTTACGGTTCCGTAACCAAAAATTACGGAACTCTTATAGATTCGTCATGTCTGTCTGTCTGTCTGTCTGTCCGTCCGTCCGTCCGTGTATGTCACAGCCACTTTTTTTCGATACTACTCGTATAAGAGCTAGGCTGTTGAAACTTGGTAAGTAGATGTATTCTGTGAACCGCATTAAAAATTTCACACAAAAATAGAAAAAAAACAGTAAATTTTTGGGGTTCCCCATACTTAGAACTGAAACTCAAAAAATGATTTTTATCGAACTCATACGTGTGGGGTATCTATGGATAGGTCTTCAAAAATGATATTAAGGTTTTCAGTATGGTTTTTTTCGAAACTGAATAGTTTGCGCGAGAGACACAGTCCAAAGTGGTAAAATGTGTGTAACCCCCCCGTAACTTCTAAAATAAGAGAATCATAAAACTAAAAAAATTATATCATGTACATTATTGCCATGTAAGCTTCCAACAAAAATTGGTTTGAACGAGATCTAGTAAGTAGTTTTTTTTTATACGTCATTTTTTTTTTTTTTTTTTTTGATACACTTGAATGACGGAACAAGCTGATGGCCCACCTGATGTTAAGCGGTAACCTCTGCCTATGAACAGTGTATTACCTCATAGGTCACGTCCACCTAGGACGCACCCTATGAGGCATTGCACTGCGCCGCTATTTTTTGCAAGATTCTCTATCGTCGGTTACTTGGGTGGGCCAACCAATTCAGATCGGATGTGGAGTAAAGCAAGGAGACCCACTTGACCCTTTTCTGTCAAAACAACGCAACCCGGGTTCCAGCGTTTGATGATACCAGCGCCTAAAATAATTGTATGTCGCGACACTGGTGAATATTGGCTAGCTTACATGTTAGTGCAACAAAACAATTTTTTTTATTTGTGATGTTTTATTTCAAAAATATACTAAAATTTTGTTTTATTGAAAGTTATCCAATGTTAAGATAAATAATGAATATTAACAACCATAAATTTACCTATACTTGGTTAGTAGTAGTCCGAGGAAGTACTAACACCATACCTATTTCTGCCGCAAAGCAGTAGTGCTCGCATTGCTGTGTTCCGGTTTGAAGGGTAAGGGTGCCGGTGAAATTACAGACACATGAGACTTTTCATCTTTATGTCTCAGGGTGGCGGGCGCAGTGCAATGCCACATAGGGCGCGTCCTAGGTGGACGTGACCTATGAAGTAATGCACTGTTCATAGGCAGAGGTTACCGCTTAACATCAGGTGGGCCTCTTGCTTGAAACGTCATCCAAGTAGAATAAAAAAAAAAAAAACATTTTGTAACCAGGATATTGAACCAGTTTTTATTAAACAAACGTTTCACAAATTGCAGCGCTTTGCCATAACAGAGTCGCACCTTGCCAGACCTTTTATTGCGGTTGTAGAAATCACCAAGAGCAGAGGAAAAGCGAGAGATGTAGTTGAGGGCTTAGGTAGGTACATAATGTTTACTTTGCCAAAATGACTACTTTCCCAAAAACGTCTCTTTTTTATAATGACAAGCAGGACAGAGGATAAAGCAAATAGGTACCAAAATAACGCCTAACTGCCCCCTTATTCGCTATGACTAAACGTGACATAACGCGGGCTCGTTACGATATCTGCGTGAAATCATCGTTCAGAATACATTGTGACGTCACACGTTATTGTCAAGTAATCTCCTATTGTCATAGCGAATAAGAGCCCAATTAAAAACGCAGTATATGAAGGAAGCTATAAAAAAGTTAAAAAAAAAAAACAAGTGCGAGTCGGACTCGCGCACTGAGGCTTCCGTACAAACCTGTAGGTATATAAGTAAAAGTTATGTTATTTTTACTGCTAAATGAAATCATCATGAGGAACGGGGTATAGTATTTTTTTTTTTAATTTAAACTATTCGCAATTTTTCCTTTATCTGTGCATAAGACTTTGCTTCGTACCAAATTTCAATATTCTGAGTTCCCTTGCGAGTGTCAAAAATTTGCAACATAAACGGCTGTATCTTTTGATTGCGTTGGCTTAGAAATTTGTTTTTTTCACAGCTCCAAGGGACAGTAGACCTGAGTATTTAATATGAATTTCAGCTCGATACCTCCACACGTTCCTGAGAAAAAGGGTCTTGACAGACATACAGATGGACAACAAAGTGATCCTATAATGGTTCCGTTTTTCCTTCTGAGGTACGGCACCCTAAAAACTGTGTTCCATTAAAATTGGAAAAAGAAACACTTAAGCTAATTATTTTATTTAATATGACGCCTCAGGAATAAATAGCGCAAATCAACTGTCATTCATTGCAACTGTCTTCCAAAAGCATTTTTGTGAACTGATGACCCTGGGATGGAATAAGCTGCACCAATTTCCATGAAACAGATACGTTTTTCTATATAATAATATAAATAGATGGAAACATTCGTTTGCACACACAAACACAGAAATGCACTATCTTGCATTTACCTGCCCCGATCCGTCAGGGGTACCGTTTTACCCAAAATATAAGTCGCTCCGATGTATATGCGCCGTAGACCAATTTCTATAGCGTGAAAACCTGGTTTCTACCAATAGCAATCGCGCGCTAAAATCTTTCGCTGTTATTGGTTAATCGATTTCGCGGCAAAATCGCGGCCGGTCGTGTATCATCTTGTTCAACAGTCGACTCTTAGATGTAAGCGGGACAGAGCTATTCTATACGTCCGGTTTTTTTTTATTTTTTTATACTGCTTGAATGACGGAACAAGCAGATGGCCCACCTGGTGTTAAGCGGTAACCTCTGCCTATGAACAGTGCATTACCTCATAGGTCACGTCCACCTAGGACGTGCCCTATGTGGCATTGCACTGCGCCCGCCATCCTGAGACATAGATGAAAAGTCTCATGTGCCTGTAAGATCTCGTTAGTATTTGAGTTTGTAACTAGTTCTTTTTGAGTAGCTCTATGTATGACGGGCCTAAGTTTTTTAACAAACGCCATCTGTTGAGTGTATGCGCGTTTTAAGCGGTAATTACAGTTGCAGGTGCTAGGTGGCTCTAGCTATCAATTACGCTGCTAGCGGCATCTAGCGTCCAGGTAAGGCAACCAAATTAGCCCGCACAATAGCCCGAGTTATGGCGGTCACGTTTCGTTGTATGGCATGAGGTATCTGTACTAGTATAGTATTATTTTATCTGTGATATGAAGACATCAATCGGACGGAATGACGACTGACGCAGCATACACGTCAGACTGGAAAATAATTTCCACCAACAATTATAGCAAATCTTCATTATGCTTCCATAACTTGGACGAACACTTAAATTATAATGAAGATAAAAAATAATATCATTAATAACAAAAAAAAAACACTTCAAAGCTTTCAATTAACGGGATTTATCCCCTAATTTTCCTAGTTTAGAACATTTTCTTTAAATTTAAATGAGATAATAACTAGACATTAAAAAAAGAATTATTAATATTGGTTCACAATCGTCGAAGTTATCGCGTAACATACAGAGAATGACGAAGCTACGAAATCTGTCTAAACAATCGACTCATAATGTCACAGAGCATCTAAAAAAATAATTATTAATATCGGTTCACAATCGTCGAAGATATCGCGTAACATACAGAGAATGACGAAGCTACGAAATCTGTCTAAACAATCGACTCATAATGTCACAGAGCATCTAAAAAAAGAATTATTAATATCGGTTCACAATCGTCGAAGATATCGCGTAACATACAGAGAATGACGAAGCTACGAAATCTGTCTAAACAATCGACTCATAATGTCACAGAGCATCTAAAAAAAGAATTATTAATATCGGTTCACAATCGTCGAAGATATCGCGTAACATACAGAGAATGACGAAGCTACGAAATCTGTCTAAACAATCGACTCATAATGTCACAGAGCATCTAAAAAAAGAATTATTAATATCGGTTCACAATCGTCGAAGATATCGCGTAACATACAGAGAATGACGAAGCTACGAAATCTGTCTAAACAATCGACTCATAATGTCACAGAGCATCTCATGACAATTCCAATAAGCCCAAACACGGCTAGGATACATAGTTGTATGACGGAGTTTCGGTTCCTCTATTTTCATTATCAGATCGGTTCGATGACCATTTTCATCACAACCATTTATTGAATCTGAAAGTCGTTGCAGTACCAATCTTATCCACACCCGTGAAATACTTATCATTGAAGGGCTCAGGTGGCCATGTTATGTGGCCGTCTTCATCAGTTTCACTTCACCAAATGATACATTCTGAATGCAAATGCTTGATTTGTTGCTGAAATACCATGCATAAATGCTTGTAATATTTGAGGAGTTCCCCCAATTCCTCATGGTAGAAATGGATTTTGATACAAATTCGACCAATCTGGCAGTTTTTTTTAAAAATATAATATAAGTTTATTTATTCACTTAGAATAGGTAGCTGTACAACATAATCAACAAAACGGATGCAACTTATTACTATATGAAAAGCAAAAATGTGTTACTTACTTACGTACTCAAATTGGTTTATAAATAACAAACAAACAACAAAATTAAATATCTTTATTTGGAACAATTAACTTAGAACACAAACGACGAAAATGACGAAGTTTCGAGGTAAAAAACACAATAAGTTAAAAATATTCAATAAATCTTTTCACACACCTATTATTAAAATTATTAAATCATTCACATATATGTATTTTTATTTATATGCTTACTGATTTTGACGTATTCTGCACATATTTGAGTTTATTTTCATTAAAACAAGTGATGTAATAGATATAGCAAAAAAGCCGATGGTGTATAAAGTACTCGTACTTACCAAAGGTAATTTTCTCTATTAGTACCTAATTGCACAAAAAAGCTTCATTATAATATAAGGATTTTTGTAATGATTGCTAAAAAAACTTAAATGAGTTGAGTGATAAAAAGTCTCTGCTATGCGATGATTTTTGGTACCAATAGGTTTATCTGAAAGAAATTGAAGTGGAAAGGTTGAGAAAAGGTTGTTGAACAAATTCCTTTTGTTGATTTCCAACCGTTTAATTTATTTTATTCGGATGACATGATTATGTTTAGAGAGGATATTTTTTTAAATCCTTCCCTCACAGTCCTCTCGAGAGGTATTTTATTTACTTTAATACTTTGTGAAATTGGTGTCGTCATTGTTTAAGGATGTAGTAGTATGAACTTTGACGGTTTCGGTAAATTTAACCCAAACAAAAAACAAACAGGTTTTTTATTTGGGTTAAATTTATTAATTCAAATTTTACCCCTTTCCCGTATGTAATAATATGTATGTTTTGAAAATTGGTTGTGGAAAAACAAGCCGTGTTTTACTATTATTTATTCTGTGCCGTGCAAAATTATTCTTTACAATATTATCGTGTTGTACAATATTACCATGCTGTACAATGTATCAAAAGCATTATGTAATAAAGTTAGAGCAATACGGCTTCCGGGTGCTTATATCAAGCTTTTATAAATGTACTTCCGACTGATGTTTTTTGTTATACTACTTTAGTTGTCGGAACAAGCAGATGGCCCTCCTGATGTTAAGCGGTACCCTCTGCCTATGAACAGTGCATTATCACATAGGCCACGTCCACCAAGTACGTGCCCTGTGTGGCCTTGCACTGCGCCCGCCACCCTGAGACATAAAGATGGAAAGTCTCATCTGTCTGTAATTTCACCGGCAAACCCTTCAAACCGGAACACAATAATGCGAACACTTCTGCTTTGCGGCAGAAATAGGTATGGTGGTAGTACTTCCCCGGACGAACTCTTTTCGTTAATTTTGTTCTCTAATTTCATAATGATGATCATGAAATTGTAATGAGCAAATCTCATTCAATTCTGCTGGTGCTCGTGAGGGTGGATTTTCAAGTGAACGCACATACACACATACATTGACGACCAAAGTAGCGCGGCGGGCGAAGCTTGGCCTGCGACGCAGCGTGTTGCGGGTTCGATTCCCGCCTTGGAACATATATTTGTACAGGATGTTCTGGGTATTTTAAATGTATAATAAAAAATATCTATCTATGTAATATATCGTATTAAGTATATCAGTTAGCTAGTACCCATAACACAAGCTCTGCTTGGGGCTAGATAATGTTGTGTGAACTGTCCAGCATTATTTATTTATAATTTATTTTATTTTACAGATTATCAATAAAGAGGAAGAGCAGTTGGATGACCTCAAGAATATATCTTTACCAGCTATTGGTACTTGGTACCTATAACAAGAATGCATCTATGCATTATTTATTACATGGACGCATTCTTGATATCGTATTATTATAGTTATATGTGATACAAAGAATGCAAAAGTGCGTACCCTTGCCACAGAATAAATATTAGTACTTGCCCCGAATGACTATATAATATAGTAAATGATGCTTACGTATAGCGATTATATCCTTCTAATGTTATAAACGCGAAAGTTTGTAAGTATGGATGGATGGATGGATGTATGTTTGTTACTCTTTCACGTAAAAACTACTGGATGGATTTGAATAAAATGTGGACTGGAGATAACTGAGGCCGTAGACAAAGTAACAATCGAATAGCGATGTCGCTTGTAGAAAAGCCAAAAATGTATGAGATTGACGTATGCTATCGAAATGCCATGTGGTCTTTTGTATTGAATTACTTCTGTAAAAATGGATTCGCTTTTGGACTCCCGGAATAACATATAGGCACATTTTTATCCCGATATTCCCACGGGATCGAGACTTAAGCGGGAGAAACCGCGGGGCGCTGCTTAATTAATTAAAAAATTAATAAAATCAATTAAGTAATTAATATTAATCTTGCTGTTAGATATAAAAACTACTGGATGGATTTGGATGAAATTTGAAATGGAGATAACTGGACTCCCGGAATAACACATAGGCACATTTTTATCCCGATATTCCCACGGGATCGAGACTTACCCGGGTGAAACCGCAGGCGCTGCTTGTTAGACCATATACCATATGCAAAGTATACTACGGATAGTAAAACTTAGTGCAGAAGCGCCAATTATGAGATCGATTATAACCTTCGACCAAAGTAAAATTTACGTCGATGATTATGACTACCTAAGCTTATCTGGTGTAATTGCGGTTCTAATAAAGCAAATGAGATAAATTGCTGTAATTCAACAATAAAGTTGAGTTTCGCCTTGACCCAAGCAATGGGCAAGCGCTAGCGGCCAGGAAACAGCCTGCAGTACCGGTTTGCTGCTTTCGTGACTCAACCAGGATAGCAATTAGCTACCTAGACTGAACTTACTAAATCTGTACAGTATATATCTTTAAGTCTGTGTTTTAGCTGACGAATTATAAGGTTGTTGTTGGGAACAGCTTAAGTAGCGGTCAGTGGCTGTGTGACTAAGATAGGCTTGCAGAAGACGATGATGAATGCCATCATGGCACCTAGCTTGGCCTGGGCAGAGTCCGAGTCGACAGAGCTCAGATCTTTTTAGTTTAAGTAAGGCTTTTAATTTGATTTTCCTTTTTTAATTGAATCAGCTTCCACTATTTCTCGAGGCACCACACAGGCGCTCCCCACCTAGTACACTCTTCTAGGTCTGGTTGCGTTGGAACAGGACTAAAAACTAACTAACTAACTTTGACTTTGACTTTGGAGCACAAAGGTATAAAAGACATGCGAACTGCTAAGGAGTGGAATACACTACCGTCGTCTGTCTTTCCTGAAAACTATAATCTGGGTATCTTCAAGTCAAGAGTGAATAGGTGCCTTCTAGACCTTTGTGCTTCATCTTCGGCCACATCGTCACTTACCAACAGGTGAGATCGTGGTCAATTAAAGGTCTATCAATGTTAAAAAAAAAAAAAAAAAAAAAAAACCTTCGACCAAAGTAAAATATCGATGATAAAAGGTAACTATTCACTAGGCAACAGTTTTTATTAAAAAATACATTTCACGTATTTGTTAAACCTAATAGTATCATGAATTCACACTAGGACAGCTTCTAAGTCTATACAAAGCACAAGTCCGGGCTGGTATGGAGTACTGCTGCCATGTTTGGGATGGCTCGGCCATGCAAACACCAGCTTGGACTGGATCGAACACAGAGCTTTCAGGCTTATAGGTGAACAACATATGGCGGAGAGTAAGATCCAGAGTCTCGAGCACCGCCGTAAAGTCGCATGCCTTTCGATCTTCTATAGGTTACATTTCATGGAATGCTACCAGGAACTTCACGATCTGATCTTACCATCTCCTTTTCAGCATAGGACGAGCAGATGCACGGCTCGGTACCATCCTTACCTCATTAGTATACCGTATTACCTCTTCCTATATTAATGCGAACTGCTAAGGAGTAGAATACACTACCGTCGTCTGTCGTTCCTGAAAACTAGAATCTGGGTATCTTCAAGGCTAGAGTGAATAGGTGCCTTTCAAACCTTTGTGCTTCATCTTCAGCCACATCGTCACTTACCAACAGGTGAGATCATGTTTACACAAAGGTATAAAAGTTTTATTTCTATGTCCTAGAGCGTTAGGTATCCAATGCAGTATCGAATAGCGCATGCCACTGGAATCGAAAGATTAGTAAGTCTATGACGAGATGGAGGAAAAGTTTTTTTTTCTTTTGTCCTTTGGTCCAACATTGGACGAGGTTTTATAGGACCAGTTTATGAAGGACTCACACTAAGACTATTGTTGAAAGTCACATTTGCTTGTAATTTCGCAATTCAAACCGGTAAACAACATAAGGTACCTACTTACTGCTTATACAGCGGCTGAGTAGGTACTTACTTGTACGAACTCCTTCACAAAGAGATCTACTTGCTGTTGTTAATCAAAATATTAGTTGCTGTAGTGATTTCGACCTCCGTCTCCTCCCATGGATGTTGTAATAGGCAACTAAAGGATTACACCAGGGGATGAAAGCATCGTACATCGTAATAACCACATCTTGGCGACCGACAACGGACGCTGTGATT
The DNA here is from genome assembly GCA_932527175.1 of Operophtera brumata. Classification (NCBI taxonomy): domain Eukaryota; kingdom Metazoa; phylum Arthropoda; class Insecta; order Lepidoptera; family Geometridae; genus Operophtera; species Operophtera brumata. The sequence goes on along the minus strand of OW052239.1, from coordinate 80,312,129 downwards.
CGTCATCGGACAGACATCTTGTCGTAATTGTCATGTGGATGGTCTCAACAGTTCCCATACAAATTCTTGAGGACCCAATGTCAGTGATTGAATAAATATAATTTCATCACTAGTGTATTATTTAAACTAATATAAAAATGGCAATTTTCTAGTTTAAAACCATCCACACTTCGATCAATTTGTGTACTGAGATCTTAAACTAGAGTTCAAAAATAAATGAACCCTTCATGGAAGTAATTAGTACTGTTCTAAACGTTGTTTTTTGTCCAAGTTTTCTAAAGAACTTGTATAATTTTAGAAGTTGGGAAACAAAAGTTGTATTTCAAAATAATTACATAAATCAACACATTGCATTTGCGTGAAAAAAACGCAACAAGCTCCATTACTTTCCCAGAACTTGTACGCAAGAAATTAAATTAGCTTTTTCGTTATCTTATCATATATTCATCATCATCACCACGAGCCATTAAATGCCCATTTTTGGACGTAGGCCTCTCCCAATTTCTTCCACGCGAGTCGATCAGTTGCCTTCGCCATCCAGTGATAGCCTGCGTATCCTTTTATGTCGTCCACCCATCGTTTCAGTGGATGACCTCTGGGTCTTCTGTTTGCCCACGGTCTCCATTCAAGGATCCGTCTCGTCCAGCGACTTCTGTCAAGCCTAGCAATATGACCTGCCCAACTCCACTTTCGCTCAGCAATAACGGTGACCACGTCTCTCAACTTAGTTGTCCGCCGTATCCATTCATTCCGTCTGCGATCCCGCAAAGTTATTCCGAGCATAGCTCTCTCCATCGCCCTGTGCGCGACTCTGTATCTCTTAGCTGACCGTTTGGTAAGCGACATGGTCTCCGTTCCGTAAGTGAAGACTGGCATGATGCATTGCTCGAAAACCTTTGCCTTTAGCTTTAGATGCAGCTTGCCGCGGATTATCCGTTTGTTTGCTCCAAATGCTGCCCAGGCTTGGGATATACGGCGCTCTACTTCAGCCGTTTGATTCTCGATACCTAACGTTATATTGTGTCCTAGGTAGATGTAATTGTCTACAACATCAACAGGCATTTGGTAGTTCTCTGCTTCTAGGATGTTATCATATATTACCAATAACCAAAAGTATCTCAACTGTAAGTTGCGTTAGTCAAAAAAATTGGGTCAAACAATGTATGGGGCCCATGTTCTTTTTGACTTTGGATATTTTACTTGTAGATGTAGATATCGTGGGGATATTGTAACAGCCGTATTATAAACAAGTTAATTCTATACAAATTTTAAAACCCTTGACTATTTTCAGTATTCCAACACCAGTTTTCATACAAATAAAACCACATTGAAGTCGGAGCACCCGTTGCACCCTGGGGGGTTATTATGAGCTCTTATTAGTTATTATATTATTATATTACTCTTATCTTATTCAGTTCAAAAACTATTCAGTACAAAATATCGGTTCATCGTTGACATTTTTCATCGTTGAATAACTTTAATCGCAGAAGTCTGTAGACCCTCTGCGATTGTGCCTTTAAATATAGTTGCGGACATCACGGAACCAATATTTTGTACTGAATAGTTTATCAACTGCATGGCAATAAGAGCTCATAGTAACCCACCTGGATCCTATTCATCGCGTTCTGGTCATCATCAGACCCTGGAGCTTAATGTCGTCAAAAATGGTCAATTTAAGCATAAACAAGTATTTATTTTGTAAAAATTAAAAAACTCCCAACGCAACCGACTTTTATCAAACATAGAAGAACAATCACGACAAATTCAACTTCCAAACAAAAAAAAAACAAATCGGTTCATCCGTTCGGGAGCTACGATGCAACAAACAGACACACACACACACACACAGACACGTCAAACTTATAACACCCCTTCGTTTTTGCGTCAGGGATAAAAAGGTTCCACAAGGAAAGAAGCCTGAGTTCCCTTCAAAATATTTGTTGCGAGCTGATTACCCTGGAAATGGCTACACCAAATTCTGGAAAACATAGCTAAGACGAACTTAGATCAGATAATACTTTAAAAAAAAACACTTCGTCCGTTTTGGAGATACGATGCAGACAGATACACAGTTACGTCAAAGATACACCTATCATTTTGCGTCGGTTGTTTATTAGACGTTAGATTGATCAATCTGATAATAATCACGGACCGATGGTTGTTCGATCCCTTGAGATCGACCCCTTGTCCTGTTCGATCCCTTATACCTATAATTTTGTTCTTCCTGTCCTGTCTCCAAGGGATCATTTTTCACTGGAGAAGTAGGTATAGCTGTTTTCTCGAGTCTGAGGTTTTTCGATGTAGAATGGCTACTAAAATAGTTATAAAAAAAACATGCGTGCCGCAAAGTAGTCGCATGTGTAACATCTGACATCTCACCTCCTTGGTAAGAAGCAACATAGCTGATGGTACCAACCTCTCGGAGAAATGCGCGCATCCGCTTCCGCCCCTTCACGAAATCACTGAAGAAATAAAGTCGCTTGACAATCAAAAATTTTATATATTTTATTTATTTATTTATTTTGAAGCAAATAAAACATGTAACATTTTAATTTTCAGGGGTACAGTAGGGAAGTGTTTTTGAGGTTTTTGAGCACATATCCTTGTCTCAAGTCTTTGATACAGTCAATTAGTGCTGCCGCTGGCAAATTAATCTAATTGCTACCAAGTAAATTTTTATAATATTTCTCAAACAATGGTTTATCTCGAAGAAGGTTACCTAAATAATGTTTGAACATGTTTGAGTAAAAGTATTTTCCCACACCATTTTTAATTTCCCGCACATTACTTATAACAGTATCTACAATGTGCCTACTAGTATGAAGCATGTAATTCCCCACGTTAGTGATTCAGCGTGGAAACATTCATCAAAAACTGCCACGGTTATCCTGTCATGAAAACTTTCGAGTAATAGAGGACAAACTGCATGGACCTACTACCCACAAACTGTGACATGATTACTGACGTGTTGGACTACACATTGCGAGGTCCAAACACGCACTTTGCCAGTTATTAAAGATCTGACTGTACCCATAGGGTCCAAACGGAGCGATATTGCTCTCGCTCATCCGTCCGTCTGTCTGTCCCTCTGTCACAACTTCACAAGGGTCTAGCGGCGAAACCGTGTTACGTCTTGTGTTGTGGAATGATCTCCCTGCTGAGGTTTCCCCAGGTGACTACAGTATGGAGTTCTTCAAAAGGGGTGTTTAGAAATTTGTAAAGGTTCGTCAACGCGGTATTGCAGGCGTCCATAATTACTCAATCCCACCGAAACGGATGAGCCGATTTCGGAGAAATTTGGTACACAAATAGATTATGACCTGTATTGAGCTATAAGCTACTTTTTATCCCGGTTATAAGCGAGCAAAGCCGCGTGCGGATACTTATAGTTGATCATACATCAGATACATCGTTTTAACAAAGCTTGCTGGCTGCGTGCTTGTGGTCACGTAGCGTTCCGAACGGGTTAGATATAGTACAGGTATGTGCTTACATATGCTGCTATATTATCGGATCAAGGCAGCCTTATTACAAAGAGTAGGTTCCCATAGTTTTTTACTTCGATTATTGTTCAGTAAAGCTGTCAAAGCTATTATACAGCAGCGCTAAAGCGGTCGTTTTATTTTAGTAGAATATAGAAAAGGACTGCAATAGTTGGGGGCTTTAAGTTTTTTATTTTTTATTTTTTTATTTCGTTGTTAGATTCGGAACTGGTTGTATTTGGGAAGATAGAGGGGAAAAGACCTCGTGGCCGGTCACCTAGCTGCTGGTCTGAGCAAGTCTATACATTAACAGCCCTGTCAATACCGCCCTTAGACGGGCCGAAGACAGGCTGGCATGGAAGCAGCTTGTCAATTCCTCTACCAAAGCATTTCAAGACGGGCACGAACTTCAGTAATGAAGAAAACGACTAAGAAGAAGAGAGATTCGATACAAAGTTTTTTGTGAATAATATATTTTTCAATACAAGCTTCCATAAAATTTGTGATCAGAACTGTGTGCTGATCGAAATGAGCCTAAACACGGCCTACTGTCACCACTACTGACACCAGTCTACTATTATCCATCGAGGAGTTCCGTTGTCCACTGTCCGTCTGCGTCATCAGATCAGCTCGCTGTCACCATCATATTGTATTGTCTTCCGAACTTGACAGGTGTGCCAAATTTCAGCTCAATCGGTTGAGGATAACTGCTTTAAAATTCAGTTGCAAGACTCAACCCAGACATACATTGCAAGTTAATTAAAAGCTTGTAAAAAGTGCAGCTTTTATGGATGAATTTATCCGTTTTTTCCGTTATGTCAGATATTACTTGGAAGAAACTACAGGTGGGAACCGGTTCGTTCTATAGATGGATAGTATCTCATACCGACGCCGTCTTTATGTCTCAGGGTGGCACTCAGAACTATAACTAAAGCTACTGAGGGGTGGCAGGCGCAGTGCAATGCCACATAGGGTGCGTCCTAGGTGAACGAAGAAATTACCGTGGGCACATCAGGTGGGCCATATGCCGGTTCCTTCATTCAAACTATTTAAAAAAAACATGATATTAAACAGACAACTTAGCTCATTTCATTTGCGTTTGATTGATTGATGATATAAACCAATCTTAAAGTGTTATTCTAGTTCAAAATAATTTATAGTAGCGGTGAATCCAACACTCATCTACTCATCATCATCAGCCGTTAGACGTCTCCTACTGATGAAGCCTCACTAATAGAATTCAATACGGGGATTTGCCAACATGACCACACGTGGCAGGTGGATCGGTGATCGCAGTTTTTGAGTACTCAGGTGGGTGCAGCTGGTTATCCCCTGGTGTAATCTTTTAGTAAGCTTAGTATAGCTTAGCTTTAAGTAATATTTACGGGAGGAGATGGAGAGATCTATTCTTAGGCCACACGACGGCTAGAATCCATCAGTATTTCTTAGTAAATATTCCCTTTCCAAACCAATGAACAACTGGAGGTTTATCTGTTGAACAGATCTCTCTCTATTGTTAACCAATTTGTAATAAATCGCTCGTGGTTCTGTCGGAAATAAATTGGTAATACGCGTCGTGACCGGAAGGTAGAAAGTCCTTGCGCCGACAACCCCAGGCTGGTATCGCAAACTTATTCGAGTTCACACAAACACTTAGTACAACCTGTCACATGATCAAAACTAACATATTTCCGTATTTAGTAACACTAGTTACTAAATACGCATAAAACAATAATACAGCATTAAATAATAATTTATGTATTCATATTTGTTCTGTGAGCGTTAATGTTGTGTAAATTTACGGTACATTATTGAAAGCATAAAATAACACGATTTTCGGAAAATTCATTTTTATTGTTGGTATGATTCATGGAGGTAAAATAGCATAGAGTGTTCCTTCTTACTCCTATCCTAGAAGATAGCTTGCTATCCTATGTTAGAGAGAAACAAATATATTGTCACACGACAGTCGTTTTTCCGTTCCATACCCTGAATATTGGCACCATGCATATACATCTTCCTAGATTGTTACCATGAATGTAGTAGTAATTTGACATTTGGCCTGGTACGAGTTACACAAATAAAAACAGATAGAAATATGCTTGTCTCATTCCAACACATGAATACATTCATATAAAATAATGAGACTGGTATAATCGATACCGTTTCGTTTTTAGCCTTAGTTCCATGCTTTAGTCCATATTCCTAGGTATGATTATTATGTTTTTTTTTTCTTTCTTACCTTTATTAAAATTATGTCAAGTAGATTTTTGAAAGGAGGTGGGCTACCGCTGACCCAGTTCAAAAATAAATGAACCACCTTCATGGAAATAATTGGTACGGTTCTAACCCATGTTCTTTGAGCATATCTTACTTTTAGTATTATTCTAATTATTAGTTTTCTTTATGTTAATGTGTTGTTGTATAGTAGTTGTGAGTGGTTAGCCTTAACGCCAACAAGTGGTTCTGCCGGAAGACCAGCGTTGGTTGCTAGCTTGCTGTCAACCAACTCATGCTGAGGCAGAGCCATTTTGTTACTTGAGTTACACCTCGTACCTTCATATCTGTTACTTCTTAGTTTCTGTGTAGCTCATGTATACAAATAAATATATATTCTTTCTTCTTTCTTTCATAGGAAAGGAGTTTAAATAATCCGAGTTACATACATGCTCCCATACTAAGACTGATGTCGTAGTTACCAGAAACTATGAGTGGGTAACCCGGATCCGGAACAAATATTTGCAGATCATGAAAATATTTGTTCCCCTAACAGAAATCGAACCCGCACCTCGGGCATCTCAGCCGGCTAATCGCCGCCTCGACACGAAGGTCGTCAAAAGGTCAAAGGAGTAATATGTATAAAAAATATCGTATTCCGGACACCAAAACCAAAAAACACGTTTCAAGCATTATTATTCAATTTATTAATAAGTCTATTTTTCAAAAATCACCACCTTTTTAAGGACAATACTATATGTAAATTAGCGATATTTAGAAGCTTCAAGCGATCTTAGTACCTACTGCCTCTCACTTATTAAGCTTTCTAGTTGAAAAACAAGATGTCATCATACAAGTGCATTTTGATATGGACCATGAAGCAAATAAAAATACCTACTGACTTCCGCGTTTTTTTGTGGTTTTCAATTAATAGGTAGAGCGAGTAAGGCTCGGAGTAAAACAGAACATTTAACCTTTAACGATCTAAATAAAACTCCACCAGTAGTGCTCGCATTGCTGTGTTCCGGTTTGAAGGGTAAGGGTGCCGGTGAAATTACAGGCACATGAGACTTTTCATCTTTATGTCTCAGGTCGGCGGGTGCAGTGCAATGCCACATAGGGCGCGTCCTAGGTGGACGTGACCTATGAGGTAATGCACTGTTCATAGGCAGAGGTTACCGTTTAAAATCAGGTGGGCCATCTGCTTGTTCCGACATTCTAGTAGTATAAAAAAAAAAAAACTATAATGGTACTAAATGGTGGTAACAAATGTCTATCAATGTTAAAAAAAAAAAAAAAAAAAAAAAAAAATACTATCTAGGGAATGCAAGCAAGAAACTTAGTATGCTCTTCCATGTGTCTGTGAAACTCAACAGTTATGATAGGTTGTAATTATTAATAGATTCTTGTAATTGATTCTGCATAACACAACGCTAAAAGTGTGATCTTTTGAAAATATCTTGCAGCTACGTACACAATTTACGGAATAATATGTAAAAAGTAATTAATACATACATAGACACACGCCTTTTTCCCCGAAGGGGTAGGCAGAGCCACAATAGGCCTCTTTTCACAGTGAGTTGCACCATCGTGGAATATAGACGTGACAAGTGGTGAGCTCATCGCTTGCCATTGCTTCTCACGACTGACTCAGCTAACGCTTTCTTCCAGTAATAACACATTCCATAATAAGCTACCAGCCAGGACAAATCTTATACCAACGAATCTTATCAACAAGTCCGGGTAATCCCTTAGTCGGCTTTTACGACATCCACGGGAGGAGACGGAGGGGTCTATTCTTAGGCCGGACACACCACAGTAATTATTTATTTTATAAAAAATTCACGTCACCAAAGGTCACGTCCACCTAGGACGCACCCTATGTGGATTGCACTGCACCCGCCACCCTGAGACATAAACATGAAAAAACTCATGTGCCTGTAATTTCAACGGCACCTTCAAACCGGAACACAGCAATGCGAGCACTACCTACTGCTTTGCGGCAAAAATATGTATGGAGGTTGTACTTCCCCGGACGAACTCTTTCACAAAAAAGCTCTGCTACTACTAAACTAAACTAATCAACTACTTAAGATAGTTCCGTCGTTTTTAGGCACGTTCGTTTTTTTTTTTTGCCTCAGTTATTGTCCAGGGCCATCTGGTAATGCAGCTGTCAGTTGGCTATAGGAACTCCTCCATGATAGATACTATCATCGGGCTCAGGCTGATATGATTTGTTTTAAAGCGCCCGATAACTCGTGGTTCCTGACGTCTGACGATGTAGACGGAAGTGGACAAATGGAACTCCTCAGGCCTGGCAGTGTCTATAGGCTCATTCTTATTAGCTGACGGTTCCAATCACTTAACAAAAACATGTTTTTTTTTGTTTTTTTTTAATCTACTGAATGACGGAACAAGCAGATGGCTCACCTGATGTTAAGCGGTAACCTCTGCCTATGAACAGTGCATTACCTCATAGGTCACGTCCACCTAGGACGCACTCTATGTTGCATTGCACTGCGCCCGCCACCCTGAGACATAAAGATGAAAAGTCTCATGTGCCTGTAATTTCACCGGCACCCTTACCCTTCAAACCGGAACACAGCAATGCGAGCACCTACTGCTTTGCGGCAGAAATAGGTATGGTGGTAGTACTTCCCCGGACGAACTCTTTCACAAAAAAGCTCTACTACTACTCGTCGTTTCGTATGAGGTAGTGCTGGCCTCTGGTGTCAGAGTTTGTCAAGCCGCCCGAGGGCCTCTGACATGGCTTATCGACTGCTATTAATCAATAACAGCCGGGACCGACAGCTTAACGTGCCCTCCGAAGCACATAGCGATGGTTCAATAGTGCAACTCAGAATCCAACGATACCGGGTTCGATCCTAGGCTCCGCACCAATGAATTTTCTAAGTTATGTGTGGATTTACATCTACTACTACTAAACAAGCTTTAAACAAGATGTTTTTATCAAAAAAACACTTATTAACTAAGTACGTACATATAGACCTTGCTGGCTGTGGATACCTAGATGTTATTAGTCTAGATATTATGATATTTTAATAACTTATCATACTTTAACATATATTTCATTATGTTAGGTATGTTTTAACGATACCACCTTGTAAAACCAGTCAAAGTAATAATAAATAAATAAATAAATAAATAATGCTGGACAGTTCACACAACATTATCTAGCCCCAAGCTAAGCAGAGCTTATGTAATATGTAATACATGAAAATAATAAACCTAAATAATAATAATCATAAAATGTTGTGCACGAACTAAGTTTGTGTGCATAAATGATTTTTTATGTTGTGTATAAATGCTCACACGAACAGTAATCTGCCAAATATTACAATACCTGCAGATAATAGTAGTAGAGCTTTTTTGTGAAAGAGTTCGTCCGGGGAAGTACTACCACCATACCTATTTCTGCCGCAAAGCAGTAGTGCTCGCATTGCAGTTTTCCGGTTTGAAGGGTAAGGGTAAGGTAAGGGTAAATTACAGACACATGAGACTTTTCAACTTTATGTCTCATGGTGGCGGGCGCAGTGCAATGCCACATAGGGTGCGTCCTAGGTGGATGTGACCTATGAGGTAATGCACTGTTCATAGGCAGAGGTTTCCGCTTAACATCAGGTGGGCCTCTTGCTTGTTCAGTCATCCAAGTAGTATAAAAACAAAAAAAACTAAAAAAAATGTGCATGGTAACGTTTTAATTAAATAGTTTGAATATTATATACGTAATAAAACTGCGAATTAAAAAAAAAACTTCTTTTTTTTTCAAACTTGCTAGTTTTACCTACTTCTCAAAATGAGCCCATGCTTCAATTTATTATACATCGAGTAGTTCCAAATTTCAACATAAATGGGCTAATTAACATCAAAAATCATTTGATCTTAAATACGACTTTTAATAAATTACCATAGTTGAATTAAAAAATAAAAAAACGATTAGTCATTATTTTAATTTGATTTAATAAGTTAAGAACCTACTGTTAAATTACTGGCCAAGTGCATGTCGGACTACGCAATATAGTATAGGGGCGCGACACGATAACCATTTTTTTAAATCTATTGTGGAAGTTAAAATCGATCACAAATTAATTTATATCTAGCAGGAACAGATACTTCACTCCCAAAGAAAAAGACAATACCTAACGCTTTGTTACCTAAAAATAAATAAATAAATATTGCTGGACAGTTCACACAACATTAACTAGCCCCAAGCTACGCAGAGCTTGTGTTATGGGTATTAGACAACTGATATACTTAATACAATATATTACATAGATAGATATTTTTATTACATACATACATAGACACACGCCTTTTTCCCCGAAGGGGGGTAGGCAGAGCCTCAATGGGCCTCTTTTCACAGTGGGTTGCACCATCGTGGAATATAGACGTGACAAGTGGTGAGCTCATCGCCGCCATTGCTTTCCACGACTGACTCGGCTAACGCTTTCTTCCAGTAATAACACATTCCATAATAAGCTTGCAGCCAGGACAAATCTTATACCAACGAATCTTATCAGCAAGTCCGGGTAATCCCTTAGTCGGCTTTTACGACATCCACGGGAGGAGACGGAGGTGTATATTCTTAGGCCGGACACACCACATCTAACTACTACACACACATCCATCACATCCTACTTATTCTAAGCTTGGTTGTTTTTATTTTTTATTGTTATATAATTGTGTGCATGCAACATAGCTTTGGATTTCTGTTATGGTGTTGTACTTGTTTCTTAATAAATAAATAAATAAATAATAATAATAAATAATATATAGAAAATACCCAGAACACCCTGATAATAATAATAGTTACAACTTCAAAGCTTAATATTTATGAAAGGGATCTCGTAATTACTAATAAGTTAATAAGAAGTTATTAATGCCTAGTTAGTTTCATTCCATTTTACAATCTTTTATTTAATTTGCAATGTATGTATGTTCGGGTCAAATTTTGCAACAGAATTTGAAAGCAATTTCAACTGATTGAGATGAAATCTTGCATACCAAGTCAAGTTCAAGTTCCGATTACAATACAATATTAGAATAGAATAGAATAGAATATTTTTTATTTGTAACAACACAGATAGAAACAAAATAAAACATGAAAATACTCAAAATTACAGTTAGATTTGCTGTTTTTTTTTTCTTTATAATTGGCGCCGCACTGCTTGTGCATTTGCCATTTTCAAGTTAGTATCTGTTTTTTCACTATATTGTATTTTCAATATATTTTGCAACGTTACACTCCTTCCAAGTCGTCAAAGTCACAGTCGAGTCATGTGTTAGTAAAACGGTGGGCAATTTTACTAAAACTTTGGTAGACAATTTCCACCAATTTCAAAAGTCACGCAATTCACTTCCATTTCATTTCACTACACTTGTGCTTTTTAAACGAGCTACATTAGTTAAAATGCCACCAAAATAACACAAAATAACTCAAGAAAACACTTGGAAAAAAATAAAATAAAAGTAGACAACGTCTCTTTTCGAAAATGGCGGGAAGAGTCCAAGATTTGCTGTTACAAAAAGGTCTCTAACTCAGCATATGCAGGTTGTAAACAACCTGCGCTGGTCTTCCGTTAGAACCTTTTTCTAACCAAGAGAAACATCAAAAATGGCAGACGTGTATCATCATACAATGAATGATACAAACAATAACAGTTAGCAATAACAATATATTAATTAAGCAGTAGTTTGAACAAAAATATACAATATAAAAAAATAGTACTTATTGGCAAAAAATGGTAATGAAGAAAAACAAAACTACTAGGATAAAAATTACAAGAAAATAATTAATAATTAACGTAATCGTAACGTAATTAAATTAATTAATATTACAGTAATAGCGAGCTGATCTGATAGATAGATAGATAGATAGATAGAAAATTATTTATTGCACATTTTTTTTATTTTTTTTTATACCACTTGGATGACGGATCAAGCAAGAGGCCCACCTGATGTTAAGCGGTAACCTCTGCCTATGAACAGTGCATTACCTCATAGGTCACGTCCACCTACGACGCAACCTATGTGGCATTGCACTGCGCCCGCCACCCTGAGACATAAAGATGAAAAGTCTCATGTGCCTGTAATTTCACATAAAACAAAGAAGTACAAAGGCGAACTTAATGCTAGAAAGCATTCTCTTCCAGATAACCGATGATGGAGACGGAAGGTGGACAACGGAACTCCTGGATAAATAGTAGTAGATTGGCTCATTTTGATCAGCACATGGTTCCGAACACTAATTTAAAAATACTAGTATTTAAAAAAATATGTTTCACAAACGTGGTGCGGAAATGTGGAAAATAATAATCAATGAAAATAATCCAAACAAGCGTTAATTAGGGTTCCGTACCTGAACATATACCAACGGAGCCATTATAAGATCACTTTGTTATTGGCCTGTCTGTCTGTTTGTCTGTCAAGGAACGGCTAAAAGTATCAACTTGAAATTTATACCAAATGTGTCTGTAATCATATAGAGCCTTGAAAAAATAAGTTTCTAACAAACCCGTTAAAAAATATGGCAATAAATGTATATTATTTGCGTGAAAATCGCGAAAAGGAACCGCACAATTCTGAAATTTGAAATTTCAAACATAATTTTAATTAAATAAAGGAACATTTCTAAAATTCCGGAATTTAGTTTTTTTACTCCTAATAAATGGCTCACTTGAGTATGTAGGAAAAATTTCTGAAAGGTCTCCTGGCGATTTCGAAATACTTTAGCGATCGGAACCCTCAGGGCACTAGTCTCACTCGCACTTATCCGTTTTAATTGGCACTCCTCTAACTGCGCTGTAGATTCATAGATGGGCTTTAATATGTCTTTACTGAGGAGCACGTTGTGATATCATCAGCTTTGCTGACTGTTAATATGTAGTATATTTTTCCTGACTGTCGGTATGCATTATTTTATTATCTCTATAGCTGATTAAATTGTCCCTATTTACAGTATTTAGATTACAATATCGAGTCTTAGCATCCATACGCGGGCACGAAAGGCGTGACTTGTACCTAGCTCTCATACACTTATCTAGCAACCTACTTAATTAATCCTAACCAATGCATCCTGTACGATTAATAGTTCCGTATCCGTCTACATAATATCATTACTTAGCGTGAACAGCTTTTAAATCTGTTTCCTTATAAACCTATTATTTACTAATATGAACCTGTGGTGTTCCACTGCAGGGCAAAGGCCTCCCTTCCCTCCTTCCATTCGTATCTATTGTTGGCTATTTGGGACCAATCCTTCAAGTAGGAGTCTAGCTCATCCCGCCATGTCCGTCTGGGCCTTCCACGTGGCGGTCGTCTGTTTGGGATCCATTCTGTCGTGGTCTTTGTCCATAGTATTTCTGACATACGGCAGATTATGTCCAGCCCAGTCTCACTTAAGTTTAGCAGCTTTTTGAGCGACGTCAGCTATGTGTGACGAAGCTATTTGAGAGCGAATTTTCGAGTTCAATAGTCGGTATGTGAGTAGAACGCCGACTACAGTCGCATATTGCAATAAATGCATGAAACAAGTCAGCAAACAACACCGACCACAGCACGTTCCCATGATGTACCTACTCTGGAACCTGCTTCGGTATATGCTTGTATATTCTTACTTTCTGGGTACACATTTATTTACAGAAAGAATAAAGGTACAGGGTATACAGTACAAAATACATATGAAACAGTTGTGCTACCTGAAGACCGCTGCAAGCGACCTAAAACAGGGGTCCCAAAAGTGGGCAATAACGCCCCCTTGTGGGCGCTGCAGAAGTAAAGGGGGCGGTAAGAGACCCAGAAAAAAATGGGGGCGTCAAATCACACACACTTTCTTTTTTAAGTAAATGAAAAAATGGGTTCGCTAAAAAATTATTTATTCTCAAAGTGGGCAGTAGACAAAATAAGCTTGGGAACACCTGATCTAAAGGTAGCTCAAGTGATCCAAATCACTACCAGACGGAAGCATCCCTAAGATGCTGGCTGCATTGCCCTTTCTTGTTTGCTCTTGCATACAATATACAAGCTTTGATACAAACTGGGCACAGATAAATGAATAATTACAATTGATTGTAATTTCGCCATTGTAGCCATTGTGTCTTTATGACCGTTTTTGCAAAAGTTGAAAGGCGGGAGCGGGCAATGCCCAGATGATCACCGCCGTGCTTCTTTATTGCATTTTTTTGGCGTTAAAAATCATGTGGCATGTGAATATACGTGCATTTTTATATTATTTGCACAGCAAAACCGTGGGTTGAGTTTATAGCTTAATATATTTGCGGTCTGGAGTTTATAACCCATGAGCAGCTAACATTTTGCCTTAGCAAAAAAATCACAACAATAAAACATAGCGATTAGGAAGAGCTGGCAACATAATGTATGTTATTTTTATAATTTTTTTTTTTCTTAAATAACTGATTTATTTGGTTGTAATATTTAATTGTTTTTAAATATCCAGAACTAAAATTAAAAATTTAGGTAAATTTCAATTATTAGTTCATTGTTGAAATTTATTCTCCAACCGACTTTAAAATACGGTGCAGGTTCTCAATTCATGTGTATATTTTAAATCAAGGTTTTTTGATATATTATGATAATAAAATTAGTATTCTTGTTCTCTGTGTCTGGTGTGTCCGGCCTAAGAATAGACCCCTCCGTCTCCTCCCGTGGATGTCGTAAAAGCCAACTAAGGGATTACCCGGACTTGTTGATAAGATTTGTCCTGGCTGCTAGCTTATTATGGAATGTGTTATTACTGGGAGAAAGCGTTAGCTGAGTCAGTCGTGGGAAGCAATGGCGGCCATAAGCTCACCACTTGTCACGTCTATATCCCACTATGGTGCAACCCACTGTGAAAAGAGGCCCATTGAGGCGTGTGTATGTATGTATGTATGTATAAAATTAGTAATCTGTACTGTGCTGTGAACTGATCAAAACGAACCGAAAGACAACCAAGGAGAAGCTCAAGGAACAAGATCAAGGAGTTCTATTGTCCATCTTTCTTCTCCATCATCAGAACAGCTCGCTGTCACCAAAATCTTATATTGTTTTTGGAACTGGACAAAACTAGGTACCTACTTCAATCGGTTGGGTAGAACTGATTTAAAAAGTTGCAAGATTAGACCTTAGTTACGATAATATTAGGCTTTTATAAAATTAGTAATCGGAACCCTGTGCTGATCAAAACGAGCCTAAACACGACCAGTCTCCTATTATTCACCAACGTGTTCCGTTGTGCACCTTCCGTCACCATCACCAGATCAGCCCCCCTATTCCCTATCTTGAAAGTCACTCAGTGACCAACGTTTGACAAGTAAAATTACCATCAGTTGACAATTCTTAATAGTATTTTTTTTTAATTGATGATCATTCTTCCTGTCAAACGTTAGTCACCGAGTGACTTTCAGTTAGGGAATAGGGGGGCAGCTCGCTGTTTGTAGCCATCGGAATTTGACAGATATGCTAAATTACAGCTCAATCAGATATCGAGAAGTGGCGGAAATGTCGATCGCCAGATTTGTCTAATTTTAAAATTATTGTAAATTAAATTAACATTGCACGCCCTTAAAGGGTAGATTACATTGAATCCATAATTTTATCTATAATATCTTCTTCTTTTTCTTCTTTTTTTGGCGTGTTCAGCGGACCGGTAGTGGTGCCACAAGAGTTTGCCAATGACAGGTGATTAACTTGACATATTATCTATAATATCTTTTTGACATGTAATTCAGCAATAAATAAACTTTGACTTCCAAAAAAAACAAGAAGAAGAAGAAGCTTTGACTTTGACTTTGACTTTGACTTTTGTCTCTCACATACTAACAAATGGGTAAAATTAAATAAATGCTTGTAAAAGTCGAGCTCTACAGACTCTTCACCATAAGTAGTCCCCTGCATTATACTCTTGGTCTGTGTCCCTTGGGAATAGTGCCAACCATAGAATAGTAGATTATGAACTATGGGAATCAAGCAGTGTCTTACGTCGCGGGCGGCATATTGAACCCTGAGCGTAACAAGAGACTCTATAGCAAGGGAGTTATATAGAGTCCTGAGTGAAGCGAGGGGTCAAGCTGCCCAAGACGAAGACAGACTTTATGCCAGAGGTGCATACTCTACTTTTACACCTTCTGCGAGACAATAAAAATTCACAGAAAATCACAGCACCCGTAGCGAAAAAATTCTACGTCTATGACAGCACCAAACACCGTCTTTTGTTTTACATTCTTTGTAGTACACTCTTGGTTTGTGTTCTTTGTAAACCTCGGAAAAAGAACAAAAGCATGGAACTAAGGCTAAGAACGAAACGGTATCGATTATACCAGTCTTATTCTTTTATATGAATTTATTCATGTGTTGGAATGAGACAAGCATATATCTATCTGTTTTTATTTGTGTAACTCGTATCAGGCCAAATGTCAAATTACTACTACATTCATGGTAACAATCTAGGAAGATGTATATGCATGGTGCCAATATTCAGGGTACGGAATGGAAAAACGACTGTCGTGTGACAATATATTTGTTTCTCTCTAACATAGGATAGCAAGCTATCTTCTAGGATGGGCATAAGAAGGAACACTCTATGCTATTTTAGCACTCACTCCATACTACATCGAGCAACGCAGGCCTCCTATTATACCACCATGTTGTAAACGTACCTATTTCTTTTTTGTTGAATTTTGTTTATGGTGGCCAGTTCTATTTTCAAACAAACCTCTTTACAATGCCATATGGGCTTTTTTTTACTTAGAGTTTTCCACGAGTTTCCACACGAATTTGACGTTCCAAATTCAAATCACTTTTCCCTGGGAAGTTTCATACAACTTTATATCCCTTAGGATATAATGCTTTACTATACGTTGAGGTTGCATGATATGGAATTGGACCATAGACGTAGAAATTTTTCGCTACGCTTGTACATTGTCGAGCAGGTGGTGTGAAAAACTAAATACTCCATGGCAGGTGCTATCTAACGGTGAACGGTCTGTAGTCAGATGGTGTGTTAGTATGATCCAGTCAAATCCATATTGGTACTCGTTGTTCTCCGCATTGCCTGCACCTTTTCTAAACATATCCGTATCCTATTGTCAGCCCTTTTATAGTGGTTCCGTTTACCTATATGTCAGTCTCCTATCTTAAATAGCATTGTCAGTAGATATCAACGTACATAATTGAGTACTTGTTGGGAACTACCGGTTACGAGTAAGCGTGTTACTAGTAAAACTAATATAACTGACTTCCTTTATATTATTACTATAGGTTCAAAATGTGACAGTAAAGTACCATGACTTTGGAAGCGAGTTTTCATATTCTTATCGTAGATAAGTTTTAGAATATGTATAATACATAATCTATAATATATATATATATATATATAACATTCAAACATTTCATTTATTCAGACATCACAAGTTTTTTTTTTTTTATTTAACTTTGATAGACCCCTCTTTGACCACGATCTCACCTGTTGGAAAGTGATGATGTGGCCGAAGATGGAGCACAAAGGTCTAGAAGGCACCTATTCACTCTAGCCTTGAAGAGACCCAGATTATAGTTTTCAGGAAAGACAGACGACGGTAGTGTATTCCACTCCTTAGCAGTTCGCATTATAAAGGTGGAACTGAAACGTTTAGTACGAATGGAGGGTATACTAATGAGGTAAGGGTGGTACCGAGCCATGCGCCTGCTCGTCCTATGATGAGAAGGAGATGGTGGGATCAGATCATGAAGTTCCTGGGAGCATTCCCCGAAATGTAACCTATAGAAGATCGAAAGGCACATTTGTTAGTAAGATTATCATCATTAAGAACTAAGTTATTGTATACACAGTTACATAATTATTTAAGTAGACCCTCACTCTTGCTCTGATCCGATAGACTCCAATGAGACAATCTGATCAGGACCCGAATGAAGGACTTCATCACAGGCAGTTCAAATCTGCAAGGTATGACTTGTAGAATGCTCTATGTGCTACTCCGCACTCTGCTGAGCAAAGCAGCTGTTTTCTTGCGGATAATGGCATGAAAACCATCGACCTACGCTTCTGCAAATATAAAACTGCAGAAGCGAGGCAGCCCCAAAAGTATCCAAAACCCGTTATGATATTGGATGCATAGGGTACTTAACGATTTTTGAGTATAGCTGACCCAGGCTGCTCGTGTAGAACAATTGGGGATTATATTACGAATATACATTACGTAATATATTTAGTGATTTCGATCAGTTGAGCTACCTTTAGATCGTTAGCAGCGCTCTTCAGGTACCTACTTAGCACATACTTGTATTATTGTTTCTGTAAATAAATGTATACTTTCTATATATTTAAAAGTTAACTGAAAAAGGAATTTACGAAATACCCAACAGGGCATGAGACTTGCGTGTGCAGTGCAATCAAATAAAGCCAAGCAGTGTTTGTTGCATGATTCTTCTAGGTTTGGTCGCGTTGGAACAGGAGTAAATTTATTTTATTAGACTATTCAAAAGGTCTATTAAATATCAAGTTGAAAAACAAACAAAGAAGTGAAGCAATACGAAAGAAAACCAATGTCACAGATGCTCTGACGTACACACAGAGTCTCAAATGGAAATGGGCAGGCCATGTAGCGCGCTTACAAGATAAATGTTGGACACGTAGAGTTACCACATGGTCTGGATCAACCGGAAAGAGAGCAAGAGGACGCCCGCAAGAACGCTGGGCCGACGAAATAAGAAAAGTCGCAGGACAGAATTGGGTAGAGAAAGCTGGAGAAAGAATAATTTGGATAAAATCGGAGGAGGCCTATACCCGAAAGGGGCCTTAGCTATATTCAAAAAATGTCTACTAATTGATTACAATTAGTAGACATTTTTTTTTTTAATATTAATAAACATTTATGTAAATAGTTAGTTAAGGAAATAAAAAGGCTATATTATTATTATTATTATTATTCAAAATGATCCTTGTTTCGTTTCGTTTGGTATGAGGTAGTGCTGGCCTCTGGTGTCGGAGTTTGTCAAGCCGCCCGAGGGCCTCTGACATGGCTTATCGACTGCTATTAATCAATAACAGCCGGGACCGACAGCTTAACGTGCCCTCCGAAGCACAGGGCGATGGTTTTATGGTCCTTGTGATTTCAATGAATAAAGTCTTGACTTTGACTTTGAGTGCCATTACAAGTAGGGCGGATCCTAGGTGAACATTACCTACGAGGTAATGCTTTTTTATAGGCAGAGGTTACCAGTCAGAAAAACCTTCTGGGGGTGTAGCAGGGTGTTCCACTAGTATAAATAAAATCACGTTAATAGTTATAATGTAAGTAGGTACGAGTATAAATTATAGGTATGAATGACTCAAATGGATCAACCAGGAACTACTCCAACTCGGTTATGAGAAAAGCTTGTCGTTTTACTATTCAGAGAACTTGTCATCCAAACTGATAAGAATGCTGAATAGACCAATGTTATATTTTTAGATTTTCCTGTTGGTCTTTCAATCTATATTCTTCTGTATATATATATATATAGACACACGCCTTTTTCCCCGAAAGAGTAGGCAGAGCCTCAATGGGCCTCTTTTCACAGTGTGTTGCACCATCGTGGAATATAGACGTGACGAGTGGTGAGCACATCGCCGCCATTGCTTCCCACGACTGACTCAGCTAACGCTTTCTTCCAGTAATAACACTCCTTAAATAAGCTAGCAGCCAGGACAAATCTTATACCAACGAATCTTATCAACAAGTCCGGGTAATCCCTTAGTCGGCTTCTTCTGTAAATATAAAAAATAATCCCTATTTCCCTTGGTCGCGGCATCACACGTGAACAGCTGGACTTATTTCGCCAATTCTTTTTTTGTCGTGTACTTTATGGTCAGGATAAGGTATTTTTTTTTATTTTAGTTTTTTAACATTGGCGCTGCATTCGTGTCACCTGGACCACGTGAACGAAGTCGCGAGCGGGTTACTAGTTATTTAGTAGGTATCGAGCTCTACCTCTGACAAGGTGGAATGACAAGACCATTATGAAGTCTTAGTAGGGAGACCAGTCCTCCGAAATTGAATTCCCGTTGGACAGACAAGTTCCGCGCCGACAACCAGTATCATTGTGTTCAGCGTGATCTCCTGAACCAGAATAAACCGGTTGTTCCATTCTAAAGTGGTGGAGGGAGGAGAGAGGGAAGGGGAAAGATTCGAAAACCGGGTATCAGATTTGGTTAATATCTCAATAACCGCTTGTCCGATTTCAATAAATAAAATGTCATACGACTCTAACTTGAATTAAGTAAGTGACTATGTAAGTTGTTATGTCACACCCCTTGAAACGGATTTTCTATTTTAGTATAATATATAAGGTATAATCAGGTACATATCAAATTACAGATAACTAATAGGTTCCGAAAACTGTCGGCATTTTGATTTCATTGATTAAATTGATTGATTTAATTGATTTTAATCGATTTAGTGATTTGTATACTAGATTAGTGTATTTCTAACCTTCGACCAAAGTAACTTTGGTCGATGTTTCTTACTAAGAAACCAATATGTTTACAATAAGGATATCGATGTTAGAAATTCACTGCGGGTTTCCCGTGGTTCAGATTGCGGGGATTTCTTCAATCAATTTTGGGTATGTACAGGTGAGTAATATTCACTAACCTACTTAAATGACGCCTGTCAGGTTGTGAGCGCAATTAACAACAGTCATAAAAGGTTAGATTTTATTACTGTATACTGAGAAGCCTGGAGGGCAAATTCCAAACCGGTTTGCAAACGTCATTGCTCTCATTGTAAATATCGCACCCAACATACCTACACTACCTACGTACATATTATTTGTCTACAATTTGGTTTAAATCATGAACTACATAAACGCATAAAAAAATGCCGACTTCCGCCTCTGGCTGAATACTTATTACATTATTAACAATCTACGTCAATATACATGGAATTACAATATCACCCGGTCACTATAAATAATAGATTCAAAACCCTAATAATTAAAATAAACAGACAAGTGCGAGCGATACTTGCGCCCTTAGGGTTCCGTCTGTAACAAACAATACACAGCAGAAGGTAAGTTACTGAAGTATCTACCTTCAGTAACTACCTTCAGCAGGAATAGACTCAGCTAGATATGTCTTATTGCAAAATCTTTCAGTTAAAATTTCAGTCATTTTCCTTTATTTGAGTCACAATTCCACTTAGCATTCCACTAAATTAAAAGGTTACTGGAAGTAAGGACCCTAGGTATATGAATGCCTATGCGAACTGCTCTCGATCGAAAAAAATCATAAGCATGTGTCAGAGATTTTATTTGAATAATACCAACTAATGCGACATTAAAAAATACCTAAAACAATGTCATTGGCACCTACTAGTGAACCAATGTTACTTATATATTATTTTTATCAACAAATGTTACTTGGAATTAAATTAATATTAAAAACCGTTTAAAAAAAACGGAAGCTGTGCTTTTGTCACAAGCGCCACACTGAAGTTGGAACTGAATTGGTCTTTAAATCTACGTAGTAAAGAACAACGTTTCTTTAAAAACGCATTCGCCTGCTATTTTTTGATTAGATATCGCCTTACAGTGCCACCATATTATTTGTTCCGATGGACAATATTGGAACTAAAGCCGATACACAATTGCAAAATGGCTCCACTAGCGATGCTAACAATACTCTGGGTACGTGGGGTTCCGGGGCCCTTCGCGTTTTCAAAATTATTTTAGGGCATCTGGTCGAAGCGACGCGTGACCCGTTAGCTGGCTCTTATCTGGCTCAATGCATTAGTATTGCCGTTCAGCGTGGCAATGCAGCTAGCATCTTAGGGACGTTTCCGTCTGGTAGTGATTTGGATCAGTTGAGCTACCTTTAGATCGCTAGCAGCGGTCTTCAGGTGGCACAACTGTTTCATATGTATTTGTACATACCTTGTATTATTCTTTATGTAAATAATTGTATATTCTGCTACCAATTGAACAGATAAGTTGGTCACCTTTAGCCATTCCTTAAAAAAAGGCTTTTGACAGATGATCACACAGATAGACGGACAATAGAGTGATCCTATAAGGGTCCCATTTTACCCTAATGAGATATGGAACCCTAAAAATGATTTAAAGGATGATAATAGCAAAAAATATATACGTAAGTAGACAGATAATTTTTTTATGTTATACGTACAGTTTTTATCGTTTTGTACAAAATGACTTTCATTGGTTTTGTAATATTTGTTTTGCAAACCCCAAGCCTGGATTTATGTGATTCGGTCAGTGACCCAACACCCAACACTGGACACCGTAGGTTCGGACACGCAGATTACACAAGCACATTATCGTATGTTGGTGAAGTTATGGAAAGTTACACCTTAATCGGATAACGGGAATTACGTCAAAATTGTCTCGCAACATTTGAAGCATAAAAATAAACAACAACAAGGCAAGTTTAATAAGGCGTCGATGGACGTCAAACTCAGTCACTATCTAACTCATTAAAGTTCAGGTAAGTAAGTTATTCCAAACAACACTTAATTATTAACCTAAAATGTGTATAAATAAAAATACAAATAATAATTACTACCTACCTACCTATTATAAAATAAAAAGGCACAACAACGCCTTATCTTATGTTATCTTAACATAACAGTTTAAAACCTTAAAGTGTATAATAAGTACCTACCTACTTTTAAGAACATAATTTTATTGGTGTTATTTTTGTATTTTTTCTTGAGAATAAATAAACATTACTATTACTAAGTGTCACAATAGCACTCGCGACACGAAAAGTGAGCAAAAATCACGTTTATTTAATAAATAAATAAAGTAAATAAATAATCCTTGACAGTTTACTCAACATTATCTAGCCCCAAACTAAGCAGAGCTTGTGTTATGGGTACTAGATAACTGATATACTTAATACAATATATTACATAGATAGATATTTTGTATTATACATAGAAAATACACAGAACACCCTGAACAAATATCTGCAGATCAGACAAATATATGTTCAAAGGCGGGAATCGAACCCGCAACCTCCGGCGTCGCAGGCGAACGTTCGCCCGCCCTGCCACAGAGGTCGTCAATAAAAAAATCATTAGGTTTTTAAAAAAAAAAAAATACTGGGCGTTATGTTACTTAATATACTAAAGGTAATAAAAACATCTTACGATTGATAGTTTAGGAGAAAAATGGTTGTAACTACGAAAACAGAGGCTACTTTGTAAATTTATTTCTTACATTTTAGCAGGTTGAACGTCCAGCCTATATAGAAATGTAAAACATGGACCGTCGAACGGATTTTTTCAAATTTTTGAAACTAAGTCGTGTTTTAGGTTCTTCCATTTCATTTATTTCCGCCACGGGATCACCCAGGAAACACTTAGTTACGTCAAATACAAGTACAGACCTATTCATTCAATCAATCAAACTATACAACACAACAAATCTACATCTACACTAATATTATAAAGAGGAAAGATTTGTACCTATTTTTGTATGTTTGTATGTTTGTAATGAATAGGCTCAAAATGTACTGGGCCGATTTAAAAAATTATTTCACCAATAGAATGCTACATTCTTCCAATTTGACATAGGCTACATTTCATTTTGAAAAAAATTAGGGATCCTTGGTAAAATTTGTACTATATAAAAATAAGTCGGGTTTTCCTTCCTGACGCTATAACTCCAGAACGCAAGAACCGATTTGGCTGAAAATTGGTGGGGAGGTAGCTTAGTACCAGGAGATTGTCTTAGGGGGGGGGGTTTCACCGGGTGCTACCCGTGCGAAGCCGGGGCGAGTCGCTAGTAACAAATAAAATAAGCAATCAACTTGAATCAAAAGTTTATCAGATAATATTGTTGTGGTAGTCATAAAATATAATCCAAAAATAAAATAAAACTATCTGAATTTCCCGTGGTCAGAAAATATTGCACTGTAGTAGATTAAGCAATACTCCACCACATGTGTTAAATAAATTTAAAAGAAAATTGCTCTGTCATGCCATTGGAAATATGATGAAGATTAACATATTTTTTTTGTTGCCATATACTGTTTAGATATTGCATACGTTTAAGAGAAGCCTATTTGACTCTGGTCAGCATCTTAATGAGTCATAGTATATCATGTCACTTTGCAAGTAAATGAAGGTCAATGTTTCGACCTTCCTCGCTGCAATTCGGATTTAATGTCCCCTTTTGTTCAATTACATAATAATTACTTGTCCACCTTACACTAGATACACATATGGCAAACTTATAATGAAGGATAAGAATTCAATACTAAACGTGATAATTGCAACTGCTCTCTTGGCCTTTACTTCATCAGGTACTATCTTTAAGAAAAATCTTTATTATGTTATGTTCTTTTTGTTGGTGAAAACGTGTTCAGGAGAACAAACATAATATGATTTTCACTAGAAACGGGATATTTACCATGATTTTTGAGTTTTATATGTTCCCGATATTTCGGCACAGTTGCATGCGCCATGATCACGGGAGAACTGACTAAAGTCTTTGCGAGTAGATGTTATTGGCAGATATATCGATCTACCCTCTTTCTCACTCTTTTATTACGAACGATACCACTACCATCGGTTTCATTGTCACAATTCACACCAACTCGACACACAACACTAACGGTGTCCGGACGCGTAGCAGGTACCACACTTTTTTGATTCTTACACATTCTTACCACAGGCTTCCATACTCCAGATAATTGAAAACCATCTTCTCTATTGAAGTTTCTGTACTTAGTAATCTCAATTGCCTCTTGTACCATTCTCGGTATGTAATGTCGCTCTGTCGAGATTACCTGCGGACTGTGTAGCTCGATCCAATGATTTGAGCCAGATTCCAAAAGGTGTTCTGCTATGGCTGACTTATGTATGTCCCTGTTCTTGACCGCTCGTATGTGCTCCTTAACCCGACACGCTATCGTACGTTTCGTTTGGCCAATGTACGAACTCCCACAGCTACAATCAATTTTATACACCCCTGGCTTTTCTAGTGACCAAACAAACATAATATGACCAAATTACGACGTTTCATTAAATTTTAACATTAAATTACCTACTTAAACAATTTTTGTATCAAATTTCCTTTTGGTTCATTACACATAAAGATAATGACGCTGTCTGTGAGGTGATAAACTGGTATGAACGGACGAACAAACGAAGGGGCTGAAATATTTTTACATATCAATACAGATTAATTTAATTTTACAATAGTTTTTTTTTGTATGCTACTTGAATGACTGAGCAAGCAGATGGCCCACCTGATGTTAAGCGGTAACCTCTGCCTATATGAACAGTGCATTCTCACATAGGTCACTTCCACCTAGGCCGTGCCCTATGTGGCATTGCACTGCGCCCGCCACCCTGAGACAAAGATGAAAAGTCTCATGTGCCTGTAATTTCACCGGCACCCATACCCTTCAAACCGGAACACAGCAATGCAAGCACTACTGCTTTGCGGCAGAAATAGGCATGGTGCTAGTACTTCCCCGGGCGAACTCTTTCACAAAAAAGCTCTACTACTACTTTATCATTATTTAGTTATATTTATAGTCAAGAAATAATAGAATTTTGTCTCACGGTATACTCGTAGTGAGTGGTTAATAGTATAGTAGGTAGTATAGTAATACAAGGGTCGTAAATACACATATACAACCGAGTACAAACGGAAATACAAACGAGTTACGGGAGGGTTTACCATCGCCACGAGTTTGTAAAAACCTTACGTCGGTTATTGCCAGCTTCTAATACGATCTACGCCTAACGCTCTTGTACCTGATGATGTGGATGATGATCGTGATGATGATGTGAAAGATGATCGTGAACAGCATCGTTGACAACGCTGAACAAGTTGCTGGAAGTGACATAGATTGCGAACTGCACAGTGGCTTAATATACCTTGCAACTTAAATCTTGAACAACAGCGGTTGCGTGTAAGGCGATAGCTAATACCACAGTGGACAAGCTGAATAAAATACAGCTCTTGCGTACACTTGTTTTCCACATATTTCTGTACGCTGCAGAGACGCGGATGCTGTGGAAAGTCCTGAACAAAAAGATAAATGCTCTGAAAATTTCATGCTGAAGAAATCTACTATGATAGATAGGAGCACGCACTACGCAACCTAGCGTCTTGGTAAACGTAGTGTGGGGCGCCCCCTGGTTAGGTGGAGCGACGATCTGTGTAAGGCGGCTGGTAGATGGGAAGAGCTGGAAATCGGTTTAAATGGCACGCATTGGGAGAGCAGGCCTATGTCCAGCAGTGGACTGATACGGGCTGATGATGACTAGGCAACCGATTCTTATACTATCACATAGGTACAATGCTATTAAGTTGCTTTCAACCTACGAGAAAACAGTCGCCTATAAAAATGACCTTGAATCTATAGATTAGTTTTTGCGGTCAAAAACACTGGTGACGGTAGGTCTGTCAGATTTTCCTATAGCGAACGTAATCAATCTTGTATGTGTCAACGGGGTAACCACGGGAACCGCGTGACAAATTATGTTTTTGTCATAAGTGAGGCAGATTTTTTAATGGCTGATGTATTTAAATATTGATTCACTAATTGCCTAATTATGTCATGCCTATATGTGATGTTGCCAGCGATGATACTGGCCGCCAACTATTGGCCACATAGAAATGCTCAAATTTGCACAGTGGGCTATAGAGAGAGTTTTGTTTCACTACGTGATATAATCCAAAATGACGAGATCCGTAAAAGAACCAAGATCATTGATATAGCTCGCAGATTTAGCAAGTTGAAGTCGAAATTGGCTGGCCATATAGCTTATAATAAAGATATATATAAAGAATAATTTAATTAAGAAAGCGTATTACACACTACATGACTATGTTAATGATAAAGCCGCGTGGCCTGATGTCGCTCTGCCTCTCGACACCTAATTTGTCAATTTGCAATGTCTGTACCTACATATAATTTATTATTGATGTGTTATTTATGAGTATATCAAGCGTAGAGTGTGCTGCCTTATGAACTTTTGCTGATTTTCTCTATCATCTTACTTTTGCCTGCCTACCTAAGTAAGGCTTTTAAGTGGGTTTTCCTTTTTTCTTTGAATCAGCTTCCACTTGTTCTCGAGGCACCACACAGGCGCTCCACACCCAGTAGTAAGAAGGATCATCAAAAAAAACAGACTGTGTTGCCTGATTCTTCTAGGTCTGGTTGCGTTGGAACAGGAGTAATTTTTTTTAAGACTATTCCAAATGATCCTTGTGATTTCAATGAATAAAATACTTTTTGACTTTGACTTTGACTTTGACTTACACTACCGTAACCGTTGGGGAATAAAAGTTCCCGAATGGCAACCACAAACCGGTCGACGCGAAAAATTAAGACCCCCTCTCAAAATCCCAAAGTTATTATAAAGGTCGCAGGAAGTCGATGGATGGACACATATTCTGTGACACGGCTCATGAGGGAGGCCTATGTCCCGCGGTGGACTTGTGTGGCTGATGAAGGTAAATTGAGTAGCTCCTCTTCTCAAATGACAACCGTGTTTTACCGTCTGTTGGCTGACGCCGATTATATAAATACATATTTTAAAAGCATTTATTTAACTTGACCTGTTCTATATTAGTTAGTGTGGAACAAATCTTGAAGCTGAATTATCAACCAGTTAACCTCGACCGATTGAACTAAAATGTTGCATACCTGTCAAGCTCTGATGACAATACAATATTATGGTGACAGCGAGCTGATCTGATGATGAAGACAACGGACCAACGGTGGACAACGGAACTCCTCATTTTGATCAGCACACGGTCCCGATATCAAATTTTATAAAAGCTTGTATTAAAAAAATATTAATCAACAAAAACATTTTAATAAATAATGTCATGAATGACAGGCCTGTCGAACTCGACTCAAGAGCCAACATGAGTACGTTCAAATAGCATAATTCCGGTCGAAAATTTAATATTGAAGTACTTTAGTATCTCACTCAGAGTAAGTAGTGTTCGATTAATTAATACGGGCTTAAATGCGCGCGATCAAGATTAATGAGGCCTTGACATCATACAGTCAATCTACAATATTAGTTAATATCATAATCGATTGGTTGATTAGAAGAGCTGACAGCTTAAGAAACCAGTATTTAGAAAAGTGTACGAGTTGGTAGCTGGTGCACACAACAAGTTTACATAAACTAGACAAGCGTAACTCCTCTCAAAACATGCATATTGTAGGGTTCCGAAATAGAAGTTGCAACTAGTAATATATAGGTTTTAAAAAAAAAAAAAATTGAGCCCCCGACGCAAAACCGACGGGTTGTTATAAGTTTGAGGTGCCTGTTTGTGTGCGTGTGTGTGTGTCTGTCGCATCGTAGCTCCCGAACGGATGAAACGATTTCTATTTTTTTTTTGTTTGAATGTTGAATTTGTCGGGTGTGTTCTTAGCTATGTTTGATCAAAATTAATTTTGTTTATTTTATTAATTACTGGCATTAATTGTAATTAAAAAAATCTCTGTTTCGAAAAATATATTATAAAACCTCCTAATATTCCTGGAAGAATATTCAACAAGACCCCGTAATACGGGTTTGGAAATAAAAAAAAATAGTTTCAATTTCCCATATAAAACATTTTACCGTAGTTTTTATTTCTTAATTTTATAGGCGTTCGAAATTTAAATCACTGTTGATAATGACAGCATGACTAACAATCTCTGAGTAAAACGGCTCTGACTACGGACATACAGACACAGACACACAGACGGATACTGGCGAAACAATATGGGTTTGCTGGACTTCAGAGCCCTACAAACGAAACAGGGCTTCGCCTAATCCCAATCGTAGATTTGGTTTTAACCAATTGATACTACATTATAACTCCAAGGGTTACTCGTGTTAAAAACACAATATTAATAATTAAATCTTTAAAAAAACAATAATTAGTTTGATGCAAAGTATTCAAGTTCTACTAGCGCTTGAAATCTAAACGTGCTAATTGAATTATCTTTTTTTAAATTGAATTTATTTTTTTAAATTAAATTTGAAAAAAATTAATTAACCTTGGAAAAGTAACACAGTGTTTTTTGTCTTTTGCATTGACAGGCAGTTTCAAATACAATCGAAAAAGACAAAACACTGTGTAAATATTCCAAGGAAGATCCGCGTTTATTAGTGGCACGGTAAGTCTATTATTCTAGGCATAATTACGCGTTTGGTTTTTCAAAATGTGAGACCAAACAGGTCTAACTTTTGTCTGGAAAACTGGCTTTATTCGAACCAGTTTTTGGCGTTTCCAAAAACACAAGGCCGTCTAATCCAAAACACATAAATTATTATTAGCAGACAAGGAAGTGAACGAGTTCACAAATTAAATTACATTTCTATCCCCACTAAGTATGCTAAATATCTTAATGTGTGTAATGCCTTGGTATGCTTCAAATGGACTCTGAAGGGCTCTCTACCACAAAACACACAATATTCTGTATTGAATCGTTTTTTATGTTTCTGAATTCTGACGAGTACCCCTTACAGTTTCTCCATGTCTGTCTGTCCGTTTGTCCGTCCGTACGCAGTACGGTCTTAATTATAGACCATTAGTACTATCGTGCTGATTTTTTGCGCGGCATTACTATCTTTTTTTTTTATTTTTTACCTAAAATAGGCTTGCGTTTGGCTACATCTCACCTGATGGGAAGTGACGATGAGGCCTATTTAAGCACGCTCGCCTAGAAGATGCCAATTAACTCTTCGTTTGAAGACGCCCAAGTTGTATGATAAAGGGAACAAAGAAGCCGGAAGAGAGTTCCAGGCCTTTGATGTCCGCATGATGAAAGAGTTTGAGAAACGGTTTGTACGCGACGGTGGTATGTCAACAACAAAAGGGTGATACCTACAAATTGTTGACGCCTACAGAGATAAGAAACAAAAATGCAATGTGTTAATAAATAAATAAATAATGCTGGACAGTTCACACAACATTAAATATATGTTCCGAGGCGGGAATCGAAGCCGCAACCTCCTGCGTCGCAGGCCAAGCTTCGCCCGCCGCGCCCCAGAGGTCGTTAAAACAACTGAGGAGTGGTGATGCTTTCAAAAATATTTCGAAGTTTTACGATGTTTTTTCGACGCATGTCTCAGTTTCACAAAATAGGAACCTTCGAAGTGGTCATTATTGTTAGAGTCAAGTGTCCCCACACCCTTCTAGCTTCTGGGAGCCACAAGCTCCCTCTGGTCCACTTAGATTTTACTGGGATCAATGAACCCCAAACATCCCATAGCAAGGGATCAATGTGTTGCCGTCTGCCCAACATTCAGCTCCCTCCGATTTTATCCTACCAGCAGAGCATCTGCCTCTTAGCCACGAGCTGTAGTAGCCAACTTGGAAGTTCCTAAACTGGCTGAGGATTTAATGGCTCCCCTGCTCTCATTTCGTCTCTACCCGGCCACCTGTAAATCACGGAGCAGGCACAAAGATCGCTTTTTATTGATCCAAAGAATTCGTTAACCAATGACACGAAATAAAAGTAATTAGACGAAAGTAAATTATTAATGGAAATACGACTTCATTCTATTTTTGAAATTAAAACGTATTCACTTATCGTGATGTACTTTATTATCAACAAGCAGCGCCCCGCAGTTTTACCTGCGTAAGTCTCGATCCCGTGGTAATATCAGGATAAAAATATGTCTATGTATTATTTCGGGAGTCCAGTTATCTCCATTCCAAATTTCATGCAAATCCGTCCAGTAGTTTCAGCGTGAAGAAGTAACAAACACACTCACACACACACAAACTTTCGCATTTATTATATTAGTAGGATAATTATTATTATTAATTTATTTCAGGTTATAAATACACCCATATAACAAAACACAATAGACTTAAAACTACCACACACAAGACACAACCCAATAAATCAAAAATACTACAAAATTTACAAATTAAAATAAAATTACACAAAATGGACAACACGAAATTAAAATATGAATTAAATTGAATTGTGAATTATAATATGAATTAAATTGAATTGAATTGTGAATTATTTATGAATTATTTATCATTTATTTATAGTATTCAGTTGAGCCGTTTTGGAGATAATTGGTAAAAGAGATCCACGCATACTAACAACCTCATACATCAATTATACGTTTTAAACGGCTCCTTCGGCCGCGGGCATGGAAGAATGTCACGGGTAAAAATGAAAGTTTTTATTTTTTTAGGTTTAAACGTCTGTAAATTTGGCTTGGTAGCCAAACCAACCAATTTGATGCACTGAGAATGCAACGGTGTTGCGACGGTGAATCCTACGGCTAAGAAAAGACTGAGCCTATTTTATTTTTATGTTTATGAATTTATGCCAGATCTGGCATGCAGCATCACAAAAAGGCCAATCCTCGTAATTATTTTAAATCCACACTGAAATTGACCGAATTGAGACCGATATTGATATTGCATTTATTTATAGAAAGAATAACACAACTTTCAAAAAATACATATGAAACAGTTGTGCTATCTGAAGACAGCTGCTAACGATCTAAAGGTAGCACAACAGATCCAAATCACTACCAGAAAGAAGCGTCCCTAAGATGCTGGCTGATATTAATATTGTGTTACTAATATTGAATTGACCGAAATGTTACTGTGCTATACAGGCCCATTCAATTCATGGCGGCCAGAGATTACAGAAGAAGAGTGTTAATATAATAGGAAAGAATGAAGATAGACTCTTATGCTAAAATAAGAGCCACAAATCTCGGATTGAAGTTTCGGTCTACGATATCGATACTAGATTGGAACTTGATCCGAACTATTAACTGAGAATTAGGCTTCAGTCCATTACCATTAATAAAAAACTCATTTGAGTGCAATGTCACCGGCATAGCGGCACCCTATTCAATCTGAAAAACAGCAATGCAAGCATTACTGCTCGGTGGACGAAATAGGTAATATTATTTTCTAATTTATTTGAATGAAGGATTAACCAGGTGACCCACTTGATGTTAAGCGGTAACCTCTGTCTATAACAATGCATTACCACGTAGGTTCCGTCTACCTAGGACGCGCCCTACGTGGCACTGCACTGCAACTGCCACCCAAAGACAAATATATAAAGTCATATGTGACTGTAATTTGTAATTGTATTTGGTTTCTGTATTTTTTTTATTTTACGGTTTTAGTATTTCCACGGACGAACTCTTTTACTGTACTGCCTACTCGAGCTGCACTACTACGGATCTACGGTCTGCTAAATAAAGAGCATTGAACAAAATTGAAAGCATTTAATAATAATTAAATAATACAAGTAACTAAACGAATTATTTAATTTGCGGCTGCAGGCACTTCGCTCCAGTTATTCGTGTGTTCTACGATTTTTAGATCATTACAATCTAAACCAAATCTGCTAAACATTTTCTGCATTATTCAGCATGTATTTCTTGTTACAAGACCGTTCGACCCAACGTCGAGATACGAAGTCGAACGTAGCTCAAAGATGTTGGGAATAGTATAACGGAACTAAAATGTAGTTGGGCAGGACACCTGGCAAGACGAGGTGACGATAGGTGGAGTAAGGCGCTAACTGAATGGCGCCCAAGAACTGGGTACAGAAACGTTGGTCGTCCAGCAGCGAGATGGGTAGACGCATGCGTCGCGGGCCGAACCTGGATGAGACTGGCACGGGACCGGAAGGAATGGTACAGGCAAAGAGAGGCCTATACTCAGCAGTGGGTGAAGTCAGGCTGTGGATGATGATGATTACAAGACCGTTACAATAGTGATACATATTATAATTGTCATTTTTATTCTAGGAAAAACTGAAGTGTTCATATTTCATAAAAAGTCGGCCCCGCCGCCGCCTCGTGGGATGCTCCATCGTGCCGCGTGGCAGTCGGACGAGGAGTGTTGATAGCCATCTCCGGGGAGGTTCAGGGGTCCCCGCAGTCTCCCACCTAGTCCCCAAACGTAATCGGTCGGTTTATTTTTCCGCGATCGACTCACCTTCACACCGCTCTGTCACACTATAGTGTGATGGTTAGGAAGAAAAAATATTTTTAAGGGTCTGCACTGTGCCTGGTCCCACTAGCTATCCAACACTTCTTCAGTCTTACAAACTCCCACGAATTCATGTAAAGTACGAGAAACAATAGTAAAGATAAACGTTCACGTTTTCACGTTCCAAGTGCACCTCACTACAATTCGAGGCTTGCACTCAAATCTCATTCCAGTCCACCCTCATATCGATCGGATATCCGTCTGACGAGACATACCTGGCCAAAACATGTTGTGTCGTTTTGAACACAACTTCAACCAGCATGCTGCAACTGTAATATTCTCGCGATGACATCTGGCATCTTGGCATCTCCGGAATCTTAAGTATCCTAAAATCTCTGTTAGGTATGAGTTGGCATTTTTTTTATACAACTAAGACGCAATTTCGCCAACACATTAACGGACGTTTAAACCGCTGTTAAGCTTAAACAACTCATTTTGACAGATGTGTTTATACGTTATCTGTCACTTTGTATGCTCAAGTATGATCAAGCTGCTGGCCCACCTGATGTTAAGCGGTACCCTCTGCCTATGAACAGTGCATTATCACATACGTCACGTCCATCTAGGACGCACCCTATGTGGCATTGCAATGCATCCACCACCCTGAGACATAAAGATGAAAAGTCTCATGTGCCTGTAGTTTCACCGGCACCCATACCCTTCAAACCGGAACACAGCAATGCGAGCACAACTGCTTTGCGGCAGAAATATAATTATATTAAGGTGAATGCTCACGTTTGCGGCGCGAGATTCAAATTTTTTGGTGTTTTTTGCCCTTTACAGGTCGTCAACACTTCTTCAGATGACGAAAGTTGAGTTCGCGACAACTAGGTGACCTAACACACATGTTTTAATTGATTGTATCTCATAAATATCATCAGTTTAGCTACGATACCCCTAAACAAACAAAAACACTTTAAAAATGTGTTTAGGGGTATTATAGCTAAACTGATGATATTTGTGAGATACTATCAATTAAAACATGTGTGTTAAGTCTCCTTGTTGTCGCGAACTCAACTTTCGTTATCTGAAGAAGTGTTGATGAGCTGTAATGGGCAAAAAACACCAAAAAATTTGAATTTCGCGCCGCAAGCGTGCGCATTCACCTTAACGGTTAACTGGTTCAAAATTCAGTTGAAAGATTTGTCCCACCCAAACACACTAATTAACATACTAACAGGTCAAGTTAAATAAACGCTTTAAATATCAATATTACCACTGCGAAGTAAAAAAAAACACGATTTCGATCTTTTTGACATAAAATTGGAGTCACCTTTTTACATTAAATCCTGTGCCCGGCCACATTAGATACCTTTTTTTTAATTTTATACAAACGAATAGTTCTTGTGCGCAACTAATTTTAAAAATATAACGTCAATAAGGAAATAAAACTGAATAAATAATTAGAACCACTAGATAGATCTACATAATATTGAATTACCTACATTAAAACAAATTATAATTTTGACGACCTCCATGGTGCGGCGGGCCAGTAGCCCGCTCAGATGCCAGAAGTTGCGGGTTCGATTCCCGCTGCAGGACAAATATTTGTAAGATCTCAAAATATTTCTGTCATATTTGGGTGTTGTGGTAGTATCGGAACACCAAACCCGGAATAAATATTGGAACTCTTTACGAAAGACACAGGGAATCAACTCAAGCAAAATTAAATTATTATTTTTGTAGTACTTATACAATAAGTTTTTATAAAACTAGTAAAAGAACGAGCGAAGCGAGTTCTCTTAGTCATCAAGGAAGAATCGGCGTTTATATTATTGCTGTGTTCCGGTTTGAAGGGTAAGGGTGCCGGTGAAATTACAGGCACATGAGACTTTTCATCTTTATGTCTCAGGGTGGCGGGCGCAGTGCAATGCCACATAGGGCGCGTCCTAGGTGGACGTGACCTATGAGGTAATGCACTGTTCATAGGCAGAGGTTACCGCTTAACATCAGGTGGGCCATCTGCTTGCTCCGCCATTCCAGTAGTATAAAAAAAAAAAAAAACCTACGTATGTTTGAGGATAACTTCCGAACTGTTAATCCGATCTTCATGAAATTTGGTAGGGGTTTAGATATGATTGATCAAATTTATAGGTAAGAATATGAGCTACATTGGTTGTTGAGATACTGGGGTCCAATAGGGGGTAAAAAAAACAGTCAGATCTAGCTGTATATTTCAGCTCTAGATTTTGTTTTGTTCTAAGAACTGGCAGATTACTATTTATTTTCTTAGTGGAGGTGTAGAAATTTACCTTAGTATGAAAACCAGGATATATTCTCGTAGTCATACTGATATGACAAACTGGTATGACCAGTGGAAGTGGACAAGATCCCGCCCGTATGACGAGACGATGCGACGCCCGCCGCGCCTACAGTCGGCCAACGGTATGTATTAGTAGGTTTATATACGTAGTGCCGTTTCTATCCGTATCCTATTACTTATGATAATATAACAAGGCCCGTATACAGCTGCATCTATTATCAACATGTTTTTTTATCTATATTTTGCTATAATGTACATTTATGTGTAAATTAATTGACGTAACTAAGTGATCCTACAGCTTGAATACATACATACTCATGCACCCGCACACTTTTATCGTCGTGATCAATTTGTTTGTAGCAACTAGTAAGTTTTGTTTGATATATCGTACTGAGTAGAATCTTTTGTTAATTTTAAGCTGTGTAGACCTTTTTTGGCCATAATTTTGTTAATGTTAAACATAAGTAGTATTGTATAAATCGCTGTTGGTTTACAAAAAAAAAAAATGTGAATTTGAATTTGAATATCGAGCTCATTAATTATTGCCATTCAGCGTGGCAATGCAGCCGGCCTCTTAGGAAGCTTCCGTCTGGTAGTGATTTGAATCAGTTAAGCTACCTTTAGATCGTTTGAGACGGTCTTCAGGTAGCTCAACTGATCCATTTGTATTTTTTTAATATTGTACATACCTACTTGTAATAGATGTAAGTTAATATCTAAGTTTGACTTGAAAAAAAAACCTTATATTTTGAATATCCGCATATATTTTATCCTAGGTAACAATAGGATCGTACAGTCTCAAAGAGACACGCACAAAAAACAGACCATGATCTAGTCTGCGTTTTTATTGGAATTCCTTCAACCGGTTAAAACCACGCAGTATACAATATATGAGTACCTATAATTTTATTATCTCCTAGTAACTTGTTTTTTTGGCATTGACCTACAATTATCTAAATACTGATTGAACTTTTTAACAGAAATTATGAAAATAAGGAGGTTCTATGTTCATCTGTATGTATTTTTTTATGATGTTCTATAATATCTCCGTCAATTGTGAACCAATTTTAAAAAACGTTTTTAATGGCAATTGACCTACAATTATCTAAATACTGATTGAACTTTTTAACAGAAATTACGAAAAGTAGGAGGTCCTATGTTCATCTGTATGTATTTTTTTATGATGTTCTATAATAT
This sequence comes from Operophtera brumata, assembly GCA_932527175.1. NCBI lineage: Eukaryota > Metazoa > Arthropoda > Insecta > Lepidoptera > Geometridae > Operophtera > Operophtera brumata. Next base: position 80,275,937 of record OW052239.1, on the reverse strand, counting down.
CTCCGTCAATTGTGACCTAATATCAAAAAACTTTTTTATGGCATTGACCTACAATTATCTAAATACTGATTGAACTTTTTAACAGAAATTACGAAAAGTAGGAGGTCCTTTGTTCATCTGTATGTATTTTTTTATGATGTTCTATATTATCTCCGTCAATTGTGACCTAATTTCAAAAAACTTTTTTTTTGGCGTTGACCTACAATTATCTAAATACTGATTGAACTTTTTAACAGAAATTACGAAAAGTAGGATGTCCTATGTTCCATCTGTATGTATTTTTTTATGATGTTCTATAATATCTCCGTCAATTGTGACCTAATTTCAAAAAACTTTTTTTATGGCATTGGCCTACAATAATCTAAATACTGATTGAACTTTTTAACAGAAATTACGAAAAGTAGGAGGCCCTATGTTCATCTGTATGTATTTTTTTATGATGTTCTATAATATCTCCGTCAATTGTGACCTAATTTCAAAAAACTTTTTTTATGGCATTGACCTACAATTATCTAAATACTGATTGAACTTTTTAACAGAAATTATGAAAAGTAGGAGGTCCTATGTTCATCTGTATGTATTTTTTTATGATGTTCTATAATATCTCCGTCAATTGTGACCTAATTTCAAAAAACTTTTTTTATGGCATTGGCCTACAATAATCTAAATACTGATTGAACTTTTTAACAGAAATTACGAAAAGTAGGAGGCCCTATGTTCATCTGTATGTATTTTTTTATGATGTTCTATAATATCTCCGTCAATTGTGACCTAATTTCAAAAAACTTTTTTTATGGCATTGACCTACAATTATCTAAATACTGATTGAACTTTTTAACAGAAATTATGAAAAGTAGGAGGTCCTATGTTCATCTGTATGTATTTTTTTATGATGTTCTATAATATCTCCGTCAATTGTGACCTAATTTCAAAAAACTTTTTTTTATGGCATTGACCTACAATTATCTAAATACTGATTGAACTTTTTAACAGAAATTATGAAAAGTGGGAGGCCCTATGTTCATCTGTATGTATTTTTTTATGATGTTCTATAATATCTCCGTCAATTGTGACCTAATTTCAAAAAACTTTTTTTATGGCTTTGACCTACAATTATCTAAATACTGATTGAACTTTTTAACAGAAATTACGAAAAGTAGGAGGCCCTATGTTCATCTGTATGTATTTTTTTATGATGTTCTATAATATCTCCGTCAATTGTGACCTAATTTCAAAAAACTTTTTTTATGGCATTGACCTACAATTATCTAAATACTGATTGAACTTTTTAACAGAAATTATGAAAAGTAGGAGGTCCTATGTTCATCTGTATGTATTTTTTTATGATGTTCTATAATATCTCCGTCAATTGTGACCTAATTTCAAAAAACTTTTTTTTATGGCATTGACCTACAATTATCTAAATACTGATTGAACTTTTTAACAGAAATTACGAAAATAAGGAGGTCCTATGTTCATCTGTATGTATTTTTTAATGATGTTCTATAATATCTCCGTCAATTGTGACCTAATTTCAAAAAACGTTTTTTATGGCATTGACCTACAATTATCTAAATACTGATTGAACTTTTCAGCAGAAATTACGAAAAGTAGGAGGTCCTATGTTCATCTGTATGTATTTTTTTATGATGTTCTCCATGACCCAATTTCAAAAACCTTTTTTTTTTATGGGTATACTTCCAATGGTATCTATTTTATTCACCAAATCAGGATCTGATCATGGAATCTCAGATAAATCTACAAAATCCTCAAAAAATAATGGCACGTACAGTGTGTTTGTAAATGAGTTAGGAGATAATAGATAATTACAGTTTTTTTTTAAATTAATATTTTAACTTGACCAACAAGCAGTCACCGCCGTCTATGGACATCTGCAACACCCACTGTAATAATGCAAACGCGCTGCCTACCATTAAGAGCCCTATTGACATTTCTCTTGAATTTACCCATATTGTAGCCCTGTGGGAAGACATCCAACGGGAGCTCATTCCACGCCTTGCAGGTGCGCGGGAGAAACGATCGCGTGAAACGTACTGTGCGAGACCTCCACGCATCCAAAAAAATATTATACAGTTTAGTAATTGGTATACAGTTATCAGTTATATTATAGTAGCCTAATATTTCACACTGACAATTAACATGCTTTTCGGCCGCCATGTTGTAACTACTTAAAAGCAGCCAATAAATTTTTGCAAGATTGATTTTGCGTGTTTTTTCACGTAACAAGCATTTGCTTGTTACGTCAAAAAGGCCTCTGCCTTTATCAATCCACCACCTAGGATGCACCATTATGTTGCATTGCACTGCGCCCTGAGACATAAAGATGAAAAGTCCCTAGTTTAATTAGTACTTGTTATGTTAGTAGTATAAATGGGTAACGACATGTACCGGAGTGTTTCTCTCCTATCCTTCCCAATCTGGCAACGGTCCCAGCTGCTCCCGTACCTATATAGGAGGTACCCTTGTGCTCCTTTCAACCTAATTGTTAATTGGTTCGATAAATATCAGCTGCCCTATTAGTTATTATGTAATCTGTGTATTTTTCTATCATAAACTACCTGGTACCTGAAACCTCAGGCCGGATGCAGAAGCAAAGACTCAGTTTCCTTTATTATTGAGTTGAAAATGCGCATAGCTATAGGTACCTATTCACCAACAAGGTGTTACCGAGCTATCCTCCTCGACGACCTCTGTGGCGCGGCGAGCGAAGGTTCCCCTGCGACCCAGGAGGTTGCGGGTTCGATTACCGCCTCGGAACAAATATTTGTACGATCTGCAGATATTTGTTCAGGGTGTTCTGGGTATTTTCTATGTATAATAAAAAATATCTATCTATGTAATGTATTTTATTCAGTGTAGGTATATGGCTAAGGTCGTGTTTAAGCTCATTTTAATCAGGTCACGGCTCTGGTATATTCATTATCATCAACCTAAACAAATTTCATAAGATTTTTTGGAACATTCCTACCTATATTTTAAAATAAAACTTATTCACTTTCAAGGTGCATTGTTCTTGAAGAAAACTTACTTTCCAACTTCTAAAACCACTTTCAGCAAGCAGTAGATTACCTTGACAGTTGACATTCGCTATCTGTATCAACTTTTATAGAGCTGCTAAGGAGCTGCTAGTGCAAACTTGCAGTAACCCACAACTTCGTCAAAGTTATTCAACGCTATTCGTGCTAAGCATTTTGTATAAAGGTGAGGTATGAGGTAATGCACTGTTCATAGGCAGAGGTTACCGCTTAACATCAGGTGGGCCATCTGCTTGTTCCGTCATACAAGTAACTAAAAAAAAAAAAAAAAAAAAAAATGAGCAGTCAAGCCCGCTTAATGATTATTTTATTTTAGTTTTGCTTTAGTGTCTTAGTTTTAGATTTAATTTAATATTACATTTAATGTCTCTACCTATAAAAAAAACCCGCTTTACCCATCAACACTTATAATTCCACAATACAGGATGGGTGAAGCGTTCGGAAAGATAGCCAAACCTAGCAAAGATCACCAAAGCCTACCTCTTTATTAGTTTCTACCAATCACTATATCAGCCTCCTCTTCCAGACATTGTGCAAAAGACCATTCGTTTCGTTCCGTACGAGGTAGTGCTGGCCTCTGGTGTCGGAGTTTGTCAAGCCGCCCGAGGGCCTCTGACATGGCTTATCGACTGCTATTAATCAATAACAGCCGGGACCGACAGCTTAACGTGCCCTCCGAAGCACAGAGCGATGGAAATCCGCACATAACTTAGAAAAGTCATTGGTGCGGAGCCTAGGATCGAACCCGGTATCGTTGGATTCTGAATTGCACTTTTGAACCGTTAGGCTACCATCGCTTTATATTACTAATTACCAAAATACCATTTTATCGGTTTACAATCGGCGAAGATATCGCGTAACATACACACATAACGCGGATACGAAAAGTCTTCCGAAAATCAAGGCCACACGTAACATAACTAATACCATAATTTGAACGCGAGATATTACCATTAAAATCATTCCAATAAGCACAAACTGGAGGCCTGCAATGCTCTAAGGCACAAACACATAACTTGTAACAAATAATTTACTATTATAAATGTTTAAATTACGATGTTTTGTATGTGTTTTACTCAATCACGCCGAAACGCGAGCTTAGGTATATATGAGCAACATATGACGGAGCCTTAGATCCAGAGTCTCGAGCACCGCCGTAAAGTTGCATGCCTTTCGATCTTCTATCGGTTACATTTCAGAGAATGCTCCAAGGAATTTCACGATCTGATCCCACCATCTCCTTTTCATCATAGGACGAGCAGACGCACAGCTCGTTACCATCCTTACCTCATCAGTATACCCTCTATTCGTACTAAACGTTTCAGTTCTACCTTTATAATGCAAACTGCTAAGGAGTGGAATAACCTACCGTCGTTTGTCTTTCCTGAAAACTATAATCTGGGTCTCTTCAAGGCTATAGTGAATAGATGCCTTCTAGACCTTTGTGCTCCATCTTCGGCCACATCGAACTTACCAACAGGTGAGACCGTGGACAAACAAAGGTCAATCAATGTTAAAAAAAAACTGAATTGCTTTCTATTAAATTTATTATACAGGTAGATTAGCTTATAGGCTTCTTTTTATCCTGTTAAAACGCGAGCGAAGCCGCGGTCGGAACACTAGTCATAAATAAAAGACGTCGTGAGTCTGTGAGTCAACAACCCGGTAGAATTCGCACAAAAACAATTAGTACGACAACTATAACCACAATGAAATGAATGCAAAGAACAAAGGTTGGTCTTACTCGTATATTACTAAATTAATCAGCGATTGAAGAAATTTCCTTGGTGTGATTTCCTGGTGGCCTTCTGCCCCTATGTGCTAATTAGAACAAAATAACGAACCGAAAAATTGTGTCACAAAAAATCTAACAAAACAACAAACTCTTGCGAAACGTCCGGTATTTAAAACGATCTCATAAAAAACACCGTGACGCCGTACCCTCATAAACGCTTATAATAATGAAAATAATTGGGATAATCTTGAATAATTATGTTTTTGCTCCGAAGCTTATTTTTTTTATATATTACCACTCACAGAGATTACTAAGTACCTACGTTACAAACCTCCAATGCATTGTATGTGATAAAGCTGTTCCGCTAAACCCACCGATTTCGATGAAAATTGGTATACAATGAGAATACAAAAACAAAAAAAAATACAACACTTGCTTATCTAACTAAATAGCTCATTTGATTATATACCAACTTACAGCCAACTTACAGGTAACTTTTCAGCCCATTAATAAGCAATCATAAAATTAACAATTCCGTGCTCTGGGGCGTTTCCATTGTATTTACATTCTGTCCTGTTCTTGACAGAGCCTTTGTTGATGCGGCGAAGGCAATCTTAACGATATCCCTTTATTGGGGTTCCGTAGTCCGATAAGGAACCCGTCGATCCCTCTTACTTACTTTGTCACATTGTGTATGTATGGTGTCAATCCAGAATCTTTCCTACACCGAACCACAGAATAAATTGACAAAGCAAAGGGTTTAGATCTCAATTTTATAATAAAACGACACGATACAATGTTTTTAATAAGTACTTTAACATTTTTAGGGGAACTTCTCTATCCTTTCCAGGAAAACACAGGGACATACCCCGTATTAAAGGTATGGACTACCTTTAATACGGGGGGATATCCCTCTAGAAACACTAGAGGGTAAACTACAATTAAATAACACTTTGAGCAAGTGGGGATTCACAAATGAGACAGAGTGCGATTGCGCAGTCTCACCACAAACAATGCTGCACCTACTTCCGTGCACGCAGTGCCCTCACACCTGCACACTGAAAGACCTGCTCCAAAATAATTTGACAGAGAACCATCGACACGAAAGAGGAAGAAGCGGTACAGTCTGTCAGCGAGATAAACCCTCAAAAATCGCTTACAATTACCTCATTGTAAGTAGACAATATGTACGCAATAGGATAAATCAAATGAAAAAAGAGTTATCATTCCAAGAAGTTTGACCAACGGGTTTTTTTTCCTCTTGGTCAAAATAGTTCGACCACGGGGAAGTTTTTTTTTTTTTTTTTTATTAAACTAAAAGGCAAACTAGCTTACGGCCCACCTGATGTAAAGTGGTCACCGTCGCTTATAGACACCGGCAACACCGGGGGTATTGTCGATGCGTTGCCTACCGATTGAGTACCGGTGGAATGGACCTCCCCTGCCATTAATAAACTATTTATGTGATCTAGAAAAAGTAATGTATCACGGAGGATTCTCTCATTGTAAATAATCAGGATATCCCAGATATAATCAGGATTTTTGTCGAGGGAAATCTATTACTTGAATACGGAACCCTATACTATGCAAGGTTCAATACATACTTGGCCGGTTTTTTGTTTATGAATAAGATTACATTGGCCACTAAATTGTTGTAATTAATTACAGAGAACCTTGAGATGAACTACGCTTTTAGAGCAATTTAGAGCAGTTTGGTCATGCACGTGCTCGATCAATAAATGTTATTCAAAGCAAAGAAAATTATGATATCTTAATTAGAAGCCTTCATAGACTCTTCAGCTTATCGTCTCATCAACCCACATTCGTCCAGTGGTGGTCTTTTTTTTTTAACATTGCTAGACCTTTATTTGACCACGATCTCACCTGTTTGTAAGTGATGATGTGGCCGAAGATGGAGCACAAAGGTCTAGAAGGCGTCTATTCACTCTAGCCTTGAAGAGACTTAGATTATAGTTTTCAGGAAAGACAGACGATGGTAGTTTGTTGCACTCCTTAGCAGTTTGCATTATAAAGGTAGAACTTAAACGTTTAGTACGAATAGTGGATATACTAATGAGGTAAGAGTGGTACCGAGCCGTGCGCCTGCTCGTCCTATGATGAAAAGGAGATGGTGGGATCAAATCATGAAGTTCCTGGGAGCATTCCCTGAAATGAAACCTATAGAAGATCGAAAGGTATGCACGCGACCTTACAGCGGTGCTCGAGACTCTGGATCTTAGTCTCCGCCATATGTTGCTCACCTATAAGCCTGAGAGCTCTGCGTTCGATCGAGTCCAAGGCAGCAAGATGGTGTTTGGCCGAGCCATCCCAAACGTGGCAGCAGTACTCCATACCAGCCCGGACTTGTGTTTTGTACAGACTTAGAAGCTGTCCTAGTGTGAAGTAACGCTTTACATTATTCAGGATACCAAGCTTCATGGACGCAGTTTTTGCCTTAGATTCGATGTAGGAGGCAAAGTTGAGAGTAAGCGTGAATGAAACGCCTAAGACCCAAAGATAAATGCCGAAGTTCTCTCCCATTATGCGCCCCTGAGCCGTATTTTGAGCTCTTCTCATTCACTCTCTGTCCGCTGCTTTTCGTAAGTCATTGCTCTACCTTTCAGGTAGGTAACAGAAGATAAATATATTTCAAATACACATTCTTGTGAGTGATAGAGAGTTCGCTTGATACCTTGACGATGCTTGGAAGGAATCTAAAACTATAGATATTCTCAGGAACTAGTCTCCACAACTTCTAACTTCATGTAACGGCCACTTTCACAGGCACTTGATGTGAAACATCTATAAATTCGGTTTCGTAGACATGTAACATTTTCAGTGCATCGTAATTATGCAGAATTCCGGGACACGAGAACTTTCTAAATAATGAACCGATAGAAAATTAACGATTAAATTTAAAAAACTTACTTTCAGTTACTAGCTTGTTAGGTTAATCAACAATTTAAGTTATTTTAACACATAGCGGTAAAGTGCAGAAGAGATTCGAAATAGAAGTACCTATGCATATTTTACAGACCTCGTGAGCGCGTGAAACTAGGAGGCTGGGGGGTAATTGCGCAATTCCATTGAACTCCACTGAACATCGGTAAAACTTCAAATTTGACATTTATAGCCCAGTCTGGACACTTTTCTGTCAGTTTCGTATTGTGTAACTACTTGACAGCGGCAAATTTGTGACGCCCCACTACGAGCCTGTTTCAAGCCCAGTGATTAGTGTCATTCGTACCAAAACCAGCTCAGTCTGACGTCACTGGACATCGAAAAAATCCTTCGGCAATTCCTCGAGATGGTAGTCTGGCATGAACACTGGTGTTCGATTTGAGTACTCTGACAGTAGGTTTGGAATTACGCAATAAAGGGGCTGGTCAGAGTCCATAGAAGCCCTGATATTCACTCAAAATCGAAAACGACAAAATACGAAAACTTACGAAATACGAAACTTTGACAAAGTACTATCTTGTTTTTTTTTGGGATGGCAATCAGAGTGTGTTTATGTATGACAATGTGAATTTAATATGACATTTAAGTTAATATGTCATTTACTGACAATTTAATTAAATTAGTAATTATTGAATATGTTTGTTTGAATTGAATGTGTTTGACGACCTCAGCGGCGCGGCGGGCGAAGCTTGGCCTGCGACGCAGGAGGTTGCGGGTTCGATTCCCGCCTCGGAACAAATATTTGTGCTATCGCAGATATTTGTTCAGGGTGTTCTGGGTATTTTCTATGCATAATAAAAATATCTATCTATGTAATATATTGTATTAAGTATATCAGTTATCTGGTACCCATAACACAAGCTCTGCTTAGCTTGGGGCTAGATAATGATGTGTGAACTGTCCAGCATTATTTATTTATTATTTTATTTATTTGTGACGTGTGTGTTATATAATAATTTGTATGAATGGGGAGCCACAGTCAAAACTAATCTCAGATGGCGCCACAATAGCTGGTGATTTTTCTCATGCTAAAATTATCCATTTTTGACATAACTAAAACTGTCCACATTTGACAGTTTTTTTTAACATTGATAGACCTTTGTTTGGCTACGAAACAACACCAGCGATTATGCGCCACCTAGCGTGATAAATAAGCAGTGTGTTTCCACATTGATTCATTTTTATAATTGTCTTGCAAATAGTCTCATGAAAAAGTCCACAACTTTCAGAAGGATAAAGAGGAGAGCCCCTCAAGACCTCATCTAGTATCTAAAAGAATATGTACTGAATTAGAGTCGTGGATATGCCACTGGGCGTATACCATTCATGTCAAGCACGAAAGAAGCACAAAACTCTTGCTCAATGCCCGGAAAGGCAGATTAAAAGAAACAAAGGAGACTTAAAAAAAAAAAAAAAACATTGTCGAACTTGTGATCTAAGTAGGTACTTAATTTATATATGTTTAACGTGTATTAATTTGTCAGTATGCACCTATACCTATGATCTAAATGCTTTGTTAACACCGGACCTGTAACAATAATCTGTTATAAATAAATAAAAAATAACTAGGTATGTAAAAATCAATAGGCATTTTTAATATCCGGTGTTTTGTGAAAAGTATAAAATTATATGTTTTTGAGGGCAACGAACTCACTTTTCACTATTAGGGATATTTACCATATTCACAGATAAAATAATACTACAAAATATCATATATGCCGAAATATCATGGTACTAGTAAGTACCATGATATTTCGGCACAGTTCCATAACCATGACAGTTTCAAAAGTTATATAGAACATAAACAGATTCTCAAGTTGTATTCATTTTTTATATTTGTATTATAAAATAAAAACCAGCCAAGTGCGAGTCGGACTCGCGCACCGAGGGTTCCGAACAAACTTGAAGTAAATATTAGTATTTTTATTGCTAAATGAAATTATCATGAGGAAAGGGGTAGTAAGTTTAAAATTATTAAAAATATTTTGATTATATGATGTAACTAAAAATTTATGCTTTTCGCAATTTTTCCTTCTATTCCTAAAGTATAAAATTCTGACACTTCCGTCGCTATATATTTTTGAAATAGCATTATTTGTGAGAAAAAATCCTTTACTATTTCCACGTATGGCTGACGTTGCAGTCCGAAACAGACGAGATGGCAACAGACTATTTATACCCGGCTACAAAACAGCATTGTTACGGAAGAGTGTAGTGTGCATGGCAACACGTATTTACAATAAAATACCAAACTCTTTTAAAATCCTAAATGAGAATTTATTTAAATCTAAGTTGAAACAATTGTTAATCAGTAAATGTTATTATAATATTCGTGAATTTATGGAGGACACTTTGTGATTTTATGGCTTATGACTTTAATTTTAATTTGATTTACCTATTTAATTCTGACATTCTTTTGTATTTTTGTAATTTGCATGCTAGATAAGGTAGAACATAATTGGAACTTACATACTTATTTTTAAGACCTTTATGACATTATGTTCAAGCAAATAAATATATCTTTATCTCTATCCTTTATCTGTGCTATAAGACGTTGCTTCATACCAGATTTCAAGATACTGAATTCACGGGAAGTACCCTGTAGGTTTTGATTCCCTTGCCAGTCTCGAAAATTTGCAGCATAAACGGATGTATCGTTTTATTGCGTAGGCTTAGAAGTTTGATTTTTTCACAGTTCCAAGGGACAGTAGATTTGAGAATTTGATATGAATTTCAGCTTGATACCTCCACGCGTTCCGGGGGTATACTGATATCATAAGTGATACTAAGTATACTGAGGTAAGTGATCATAATATACTGGTTCCGTTTTACCTTTTGAGCTACGGAACCCTAAAATCTACAAAATATTATCACAATGCGTATTCAAGCTCTATGCCCAGCATATACAAAGCTTCATACATGCAGACTATTTTCAGCATCGGCACTGGCGCGTATGGCATAGTCTTATGCAAACCTAATGCACGAAGAGCATTGCAGGTGTCATGAACAGGTGGCAGCTCAATGAAGACTGGTTCGAGATCCATCGTAGTCAGGGTTGGCAATGTTTCAAACTTTTTTTTTTTCCTAAAATAGGCTTGCGTTTGTCTACATCTCACCTGATGGGAAGCGACGATGAGGCCTATTTAAGCACGCTCGCCTAGAAGATGCCTATTAACTCTTCGTTTGAAGACGCCCAAGTTGTATGATAATGGGAACAAAGAAGCCAGAAGAGAGTTCCAGGCCTTTGCTGTCCGCATGATGAAAGAGTTTGAGAAACGGTTTGTACGCGACGACGGTGGTATGTCAACAACAAAAGGGTGAAACGCCTCTCCACGTCTGGTCGTCAGGTGGCGGAATGAAGACGAGGTGATCAAATCGTGCAGCTCCTGAGCACACTCACCGAAATGTATGCGGTAGAAAAAACACAAACACGCAATTCTTCGACGATGGTCTAAGCTTTGTAACCTTTCCGCAACCAGTGCCTCGTCATTAATTGTTGACATTTGTTTAAAACTCTGAGAAAATGCATACTTGTTTAAAACATGATTCAAAACATAAAAAACATATGTAGGTATTTCATATTTTATTCGTTAAATTATTTTTTGTACTTCCGACGTTTTCAAGTGCGGTGAAAATCACGATCAAAGATTCCGTGACATACCTACAAAATAGACAGACATTACAAGCGTGTTAAAAAAAAGCATTAATTAAATTGTAAAAAGTGTTTAAAACATGTTTTACACTACAAAAAAAACAAATGATAGATATTGATTTTAAACATGTTTTTTTTTGTTAGCAGATTAAAATCAGTGTGTCGTTCTTTAACAAAAAAAACTATTTTTTCTACAAGCTTCAAGCCACAGTTCTCTGGAGGGGCACTTAGCTTCGCTTTCGCAAGAAGTCAGAGGATGGAGGCGGATCTAGACCGTTCATCGTGGCATTATATGGCGAGGTCTTCCAGCAGTGTACTTTGCAGGCTGATGATGATGTGATGTGTGTGAAGTGAAATATAGGACTTTTGGAAAGTAAACAAACATTTATTGAGTATTATTTGGAGTTACTCACGCTTTCCCTAGCATGCTCGACAGATGGCTCCCATGCCGCGGGTTATTGACCTACATGTCGCCAGTTAAGAATCTCCATATTATTTGCATTGCATAACTTTATTCTGATCTAGAAAGACGAGTAATCGTTAAAAATCAGACTATTAGAGTTTATAAGTAAATATAAAACGACTAGAAGTATCCCTTTAAAACTTTTAAATTTTATGAGCGAAATGAAGGAGTTCTTTGGTTGCATTTTTTCAAAATCCCTTTTCGTATCCTTTTAAACGAGCAAGTATTTGTATATATAATATATATATTATAGGTATTTATATTTATGCATACTTTTTTTTTATACTACTTGAATGACGGAACAAGCAGAAGGCCCACCTGATGTTAAGCGGTAACCTCTGCCTATGAACAGTGCATTACCTCATAGGTCACGTCCACCTAGGACGAGCCCTATGTGGCATTGCACTGCGCCCGCCACCCTGAGACATAAAGATGAAAAGTCTCATGTGCCTGTAATTTCACCGGCACCCTTACCCTTCAAACCGGAACACAGCAATACGAGTATATATATAATATGTTGTAGTTAATATACACACAGGCTGTGGTGTGTCAAGCCTAAGAATAACCCCTCCGTCCCCTCCCGTAGATGTCGTATAAGCCGACTAAGGGATTACCCGGACTTGTTGGTAAGATTAGTTGGTATAAGATTTTTCCTAGCTGCTAGCTTATGGAATGTGTTATTACTGGAAGAAAGCGTTAGCCAATTCAGTCATGGGGAGCAATGGCGGTGACGAGCTCACCACGTGTCACGTTTATATTCCAAGATGGTGCAACCCACTGTAAAAAAAAGGTCCATTGAGGCTCTGCCTACCCATTCGGGGAAAAAGGCGTGTGTGTCTATGTTTGTATAATCAACCTGTAGAAGTCCACTGCTGGACATAGGCTTTCCCACTTATGCCACGATGAGTAACCTGAGCCACCTCCATGCACCGGCTTCCTGCGTCCTTTAAATATCGTAACCCTGCGTCAAACAGAGTCCTTCTGGGCAGGCATGAGGCAACACATTAGCAATGCTTCTGGGTGTAGCAGACTTAAAGCATTGCAGCCTCCGTACCGGAGTGCTCGATGGTTGCAGATGTCAACAGGCGACGGTAACCGCTTTCCATCAGGCAGGCCGTAAGACAGAATGTCAAACAATTAAATTTAAAAAAAAACAGCTTATTAACGTGGCTGGGCAGCAATCTAGATGGATGGAACCTTCGATCAAGAATACAACTAGACTTCGGGTCACGTACAAAATCAAAGCTGAATACCGTCCGCGTGGGTATATACCCACGCGGACGGTATTCAGCTTTGATTTTGTAAGTAAACGAATATACCTGTATAAGTATATACTTATACAGCTAATGATCTATATATATTTACTTATACAGCTACTACATATTGCTAGTTATTGTTTACTACCGAACTGCAACAAAAAATTTAAAACAGTTCTGAGTTCAACCTAATTACAACTATAACACGTTGCAATAAAGTAGCAAATCTTCAAAATATTATCTTAAGCTTACGATCATTTGTCACAAAAACGAGCAAAGCAATAAATTACTCCTGTCACTTAGAAATGAAAAGACATAGGTTAAACAACATTTAGTGTCAACCTTAAAGAGCTACAAATAAAATTCTCACAAATACAATTAAAAAATAAGAGCTCACTTTTCAATTCAGCGAGACGTTTTTTTTTGCGCCGACCTAACATCTATTTATATTCTTGATCGCATGATGGAACAAAGTACTAAAAAAAGTTACGTTGGTAATTTAAATAAAGTCAACAAACATGGCATTTACCTTATCCAGTGAAAGTAATGCTTAAAAACGAAGACAGCAATGTAAAAAGTAATAAGGTAAGTACTTAATTGAAATAAGTTTATAACAAAAAAGACTTTTACTTTAGCCAGCGAAAGTAATGTTTAATATATATTTTGCAAACAAAACTGACTTCAAAGCCTCTACAAAAAACGGGTTCGATCCCCGCGGGACGGAATTTTTGGGCCACATTGAAATTTAATGTTGTAGTATAACGCAAAATTACAAATCTTAGATTTGAGTTTTAACTGACTGAATCAAATACAATATTCAAATTATAAATATGCATGGATACCACATTATAATTCCGAGGGATCACTGAACCAGAAACACGATAGGACAAATTTTCTCTATAGAAAAAAACCCAAAGTTGAAATCTAGTTTTGGCTAAATTCGATTGTTTACATATTATTGGGTAAAAAAATCCATAAATAAATCAATAAAACAACTCTGTAGGGGTTTTGTAAAATTATCTATATTTTACGTGATATTCAACAAAAACTGCTTTTTCGTGCGGTGCGAGGCGTTTTTTTTTTGTATGAAGGTTTCTGCATGATGTTGGCGCAACCTTAAGTGTGGTTTACGCTTGAAAAAACAAGCACTATAGTTATTATTATTGCTCCTGAAGGAACAGAGAAGGTATATGCGTTTAGGGGGGAGGTTGTTTGTACGTTTGTGTGTACACACGAATGTTCCCATTGATCTCTAAACGGTTTGACCGATTTAGATACAGTTTTCTGTAAAGGGTTTGTGATTCGTCTGCGATGGTTCTTTCTTAGACAGGGGTAGTAACTAGTCAGGGGGCTCTGCAATAACATCGCTCGAAAAAATTGTTTTAGCGCGTTTTTTGAATGAAAACTGATGTTGAATGCGGTTTTTTTTCTTTCTAAAATTTAATTGTTTTGTTGATATATTTCGGGTTCTTAAAGCGAAACAACCCCGAAAGAATATCAATCAGATGTGCCCATACGATAATAGCCGGAATAATAAAACCTTTTCTTCGTACACCTTAGAGAATTTACTGCAGTCGTGTCGCTGCCATTGCCCTCATGAATGTGTTAAATTTTAAAACGAATCATTTTTCCTGTTATAATACTTTTTGTTAAAAAATTTGAATACAATTTTTTTTCATGTAATGCCATAGTCTCCCTCCTCCTCCCCACCCTAACCTACGGTGCGCAAACCTGGTCACTAACGAATATTCAAAAGTCCTCTCTCGGGGTATGCCAACGAGCTATGGAGCGTAGTATCCTAGGAGTGAAACTCACGGACCGAACTAGGTACTCGAGACACCCAAACACAGATAGCTGACGTCGCTCAAAAGCTGCTAAACTTAAATGGGACTGGGCTGGACATGTGTGCCGTATGTCAGAAGAACTATGTGCAAAGACCTTGACAGATTGGATCCCAAATAGACGAAGGCCACGTGGAAGGCCCAGACGGAGATGGCGGGATGAGCCAGACTCCTACTTAAAGGATTAGTCCCAAATAGCCAACAATAGAGACGAATGGAAGGAAGGAAGGGAGGCCTTTGCCCTGCAGTGGAACACCACAGGCTCATAATAATGCAATAGCACGTGAAGAAGAAGAATGAAAGAAGATTGCTTGCAGCAGAGATTAAAATGTTGAGATGGACGTGTGGAGGAACAAGAATGGATAAAATAAGGAATGAGTATATAAGAGGAAGTTTGAAAATTGCACCAGTGACAGAAAAGTTGAAAGGAAATCGTTTAGCTTTGTATGGTTTGTTATGAGGAGGGATGAAACGCATGTAACGCATGTAACTAAGAAATTTATGAATATGAATGTTAGTGGATGGAAAGGAAGAGGAAGACCTATGAAAAGATGGATGGATTGCGTGAGAGATGATATGAATGAGAAGGGAGTGAATGATAAGGTGACGGCTGACAGGGGAGAGTGGAAGAAAAAGACTGTGTGCCGACCCCAAATAAATTGGAAAAAGGGCAAGATAATGATGAATGCAGTAGTACCTACGTCTCATCGAAGGATTCATATAAAACTGAGATCTCTTGAAGTCTTTGCTAAGGGTTGATACGATGAGTGGTTCCAGAGGGATCCCTTGACTTTGATCCCTTGTTCAAAGTCGTAGCACAAAATTTGTTAGAGACAGGTTGTACTCGAGTTTTTTTTTAAAATTAATATTCTATGAGAGTAGTCCTATTGATTACTATAGTACCTACTGTAGTAACCATACAGACTGTATTTTTTTTTTTAAACTAATAATCTATTGGAGGAGTCCTATTGATTACTATAATACCTACTGTAGTAACCTTACAGGTTGAATCATTTTTTTTTGAATTTGCAGTATAGTACTAAATGCACGCGGACAGAAGTAGTAGTACTCGCATTGCTGTTTTTTTAAAATGGTTAATGACTGAACAAGCAAATTGCCCACCTGATGTTAAGCGGTAACCTCTGCCTTTAACAATGCACTACCTCATAGGTCACGTCCATCTAGGACGCACCCTATGCGGAGTTGCACTGCGCCCGCCACCGTGAGACATACAGATGAAAAGTCTCATGTGACTGTAATTTCACGGGCAACCATACCCTTCAAACCGGAACACAGCAATGCGAGCACTAGGTACAGCTTAAAATAGATATAAAATAAATAAATAAATAATGCTGGTCAGTTCACACAACATTATCTAGTCCCAAGCTAAGCAGAGCTTGTGTTATGGGTACTAGATAACTGATATACTTAATACAATACATTACATAGATAGATATTTATTATTTTATATGGAGAATACCCAGAAAACCCTGAACAAATATCTACGATCGCACAAATATAGGCGGGAATCGAACCCGCAACCTCCTGCGTCGCAGGCCAACCTTCGCCCGCCGCGCCACAGAGGTCGCCAAATATGGACGTATAGTACTTCTCAAAACTAACTCCTTCACAAATAAGCTCTACTACTACTATAGATCGAGTTGGAAGTGTATCGGTGAAATTACAGGCACATGTCTTTATGTCTCAGTGTGGGCGCAGTACAATGCCGCATAGGGCGCGTCCTAGATGGACGTGACCTATGAGATAATTCATAGACAACCGCCATCTGCTTGTTTCGTCATTAAAAAAAGGACAAAGCTGCGGGTAAAAGTCAGTATTGAAAAAAACATAACATAAAAGGGAATGGTGGCAGTGAACTTTGTTTTTTTATATTTTGGGTTTGGATCGTATAACACCGTTTGTTTCGTTACGTGCATACCAGTCTATGAGTCACGCCATGAAGACGTATCAGAGTAGATCGTTCCAAGCACAGAGGGATTCCCCAGTCGTTCACTCGGCTTAACTTTCTGTTATATTACTGCATTGGAAAATCGAGACGCATCGCCGCGCCGTCATTAGGCGACACTAAGTGATGTTACCTGGAAATACCGCCGGGCCTTCGGTTTTTTTCTATCGTAGGTATCGAACATCAAACCGGGTAAATACGCCTGAATGTGATTAGCACAGATGGTGAAAGAGTGCTTCATTTTCCTCCATATTGGTCTTTCCTTATTTACGCAATGACTGCGCTGGGTATTTGTTTTGGAATAGTTGATGACGTTCATTACGTATGCATGACGTAGGAGACGTTTCAAACTCTTCATCAATCTATCTTCTTCGTATGCATGACGTAGGAGGCGTTTATAAACTCTTCATCAATCTAACTTCTTCGTATGCATGACGTAGGAGGCGTTTATAATTTTCATCAATCTATCTTCTTCGTATGCATATGACGTAATTTCATCAAAAATCTTTTTCTATCTATCCCTTCTGTACGTGTGTTTGTCACTGAACTCCTCCGATTTCATGCACGTAAAACACTGCGTTTAAAGGTTAGATTCACAATACGAGACCTCCAATAAGAATGAAAAATTAAGCAGTAAGAACCTACCTAGTACTTGGCAGACTAAATTGCCTGTGTTCAATACAGTCTCTGCTGCCTGTATCTGTAAAAATCTTATATACCTAGGTCAACGCCTTTGTAAACTTGTTTAATTAAAGTGTCTGGAAACTACTATTTAATTTTAATAAAAACAAGTGTCACTCGCGTTTTAACAAGCTAAAAAGTAGCCATGTAGTTAGGTTCGTTGTACATAAAAACATCCAAACATCGTAACTTTGGCAAAAGATATTTAGTGGGATTTTGCGATCTGACATCTGTCAGAGTTGCCCACTTAAAGTCGCGGGGGGAGGGAGGGGGCATGGCTTACCTAGAATGAAATGGCGTGACGAACTTGACACATTTGATAGTGGAATAAGGCTGCGTTTCCATTGACGCGGAGCTGGGCGGAGCGGAGCTTAGCGGTGCATGAATTGACCAATCACTATGGCGAGCGAGCAGCCAGCAGAGATTTCGAGCATAGTGATTGGTCAATTCATGCACCGCTAAGCTCCGCTCCGCTCCGCTCCGCGTCAATGGAAACGCAGCCTTAATCTACACAGGGCCGCGCTGACTAGGGAAAATCCCATTCAAACAATTCGTCAAATTACCCACCAGAAGTGAGGAGAAATATTTTTCCACAAAACTATAAGCTTAGTTCGGCAATATTCAGCATGCAGAGCAAAAGGACTCAAATGAGTACTTTCAGGACAATCACACTAATATTATAAAGGCGAATGTTTGTGTGTGTGTATGTAGTGTGTTTGTTACTTCTTCACGCTGAAACGGCTGGACGGATTTGCAAGAAAATTTGGAATGGAGATAACTGGACTCCCGGAATAACACATAGGCACATTTTTATCCCGATATTCCCACGGAATCGAGACTTACGCGGGTGAAACCGCGGGTCGCAACTATGACCTCATAATTAAGTATGATACCATCCGACCAATAAAAATGCATGATCACTCAACTAACATGACATGAATATCCTCTCATTGCATTAGAAGCGAGAAGAGGTGATTATAATTTTTAATCATTTTTTTATTGTTTGAGGCGAATGTAAGTTTTATGGGAAAAACGGCTGTTGAGCGAGGCACTGGGCAGCGAAAACCTAGAGAAATACATCAGGCTCCTGTGCCAGTGGGAGACTAGCTGGAGACTGGAGAACACCGATCTCCAAAAATCATGATAAATAAATAAATAAATAATGCTGGACAGTTCACACAACATTATCTAGCCCCAAGCTAAGCAGAGCTTGTGTTATGGGTACTAGATAACTGATATACTTAATACAATATAATACATAGATAGATATTTTTTATTATACATAGATTATACCCAGAACACCCTGAACAAATATCTGCGATCGAACAAATATATGTTCTGAGGCGGGAATCGAACCCGCAACCTCCTGATGATGATGATAATGACATACAAACGCCGCATCCTGAAATTATACTGTGAACTCGCTTCTTTCATTGTCGAAATTATGTTTTCAATAAATCATATAGAAATGTTTTTTTTTTTTATTAATTATCTAACCGAATGCCTCTGAAAGTCATTACGTATACCTTCGACCAAAGTAAAATAAAACTTTGGTCGAAGACGTATACAATATTGATATTAAGAAAACAAAAATTGTTTTAGGTGAGTAATTTGTTTTGAAAGAATTCATTTATTAATTAAAATTCAAGTTTTGTCATACACAGATGTTTGATAAAAATAATTAAATGCAGTTAATTAATTTATACCAAAACACATTGTAAAGTTTTAAGCGTAATAAATTTTGTTAAAACTCATGAAATCAAAATGTTTATATGACATAGGGAACACAGTGTTTCTAGATTAAATTATTTGTAAAAAATTATTATATAAGTAAACTATGTTTGACGAAACAAAAACTATCATTTTGTAGTTATCAACTTTATAACCGTGACAATAGCGTAGTAATTAGAAGAGCTAAAAATAAATGAGTTTTTAAACCCCCGACGCAAAAACAACGGGCAATAAGTTTGACGTGTCTGTGTGTGTGTGTGTGTGTAGGTGCGTGTGTGTGTGTGTGTGTGTGTGTCTCTCCACAGAGAGACACACACACACACACACACACCACACGCCACAGCATCCGTAGCTCCCGAACGGATGAAATGTTTTTTTTTTGTTTGAAATATGAATTTGTCGGGATTGTTCTTAGCTATGTTTGATCAAAATCGGTTCAGCCGTTTCATTGAGTAGAGGGTTTTTTAATTTTTACAAAATTAATTACTTTTTCTATAATGTAGAGCTGATCAAGGGGAGTAAGCTGGTGCAATAAACGTAGTCAATGACTTTTTGCACTAGTGACTTCTAACACGAACCTCAAAGGAAAAGTATACTAAACAGAGTTGACTTAATTTCGCCATTAGTAGTTTTTTTTTTTTATATTACTTGAATGCCTGAACATGCAGATGGCCCACCTGATGTTAAGCGGTAACCTCTGCCTATGAACAGTGCATTACCTCATAGGTCACGTCCGCCTAGGACGCGCCCTATGTGGCATTGCACTGCGCCCGCCACCCTGAGGCATAAAGATGAAAAGTCTCATGTGCCTGCAATTTCTGTAATTCCTGTATATTATAATGCGGTATCACTTGTATTCCTTGGTTGGACAACTCTTTGTACGGGAACTCCTTGGTATTTTTTTCATAGGCGTCAAGTCTCGGTCACATTTCAATCTCATTTCCATGTTGTAATCTCAGTTGAGGAGAATAGCATTTGTGACATTTATGACATCAACTTTATATTGGAGCATTATCCGAAATTTATTTTGAATATTTTTAGTACGAGAATGGCTTCAGAATATATTCCTACTTTTGGGACTATCACATCTTAACAATGTTTTATTATAACTTTTTTGGTGTCATAAAAGCTGACCAATCAATATATGCAAATAAATACCTACGCACAAAAGGTATCGTTACCACATAAACGATATCGGTTAACTCCATACAGCAACACGGCCACCGGCTGACCAATAGAACTCACAGTTAGAAATGCGTAATTACTTTTCCGTAGTGTAAAATGACCTAAAAGAAATTTTACTAGCTGAATACCCGTGCTTCGCTCATTATATCAATAGCAGTTTAAGTCTATTGATATAATGACGATGTTTGACGACCTCTAAGGCGCGGCTGGCGAACGTTCGCCTGTAACGCAGGAGGTTGCGGGTTCGAGATTCACGCCTCGGAACAAATATTTGTGCGATCTGCAGAATTTTGTTATGGTGTTCTGGGTATCTATGTATAATAACAAAAACATCTATGTAATATATTTTATTAAGTATATCAGTTATCTAGTACCCATAACAAAAGCTCTGCTTAGTTTGAGGCTAGATAATGTTGTGTGAACTGTCCGGCATTATTTATTTATGTGGATGTGACCTATGAGATAATGCACTGTTCATACATAGCCAGAGGTTACCGCTTAACATCAGGTGGGCCATCTGCTTGGCCCGTCATACAAAGTACTATAAAAAAACAGAAAGATTAACACAACTAATACAAGTATAAGGTAATGCACTGTTCATAGGCAGAGGTTACCGCTTAACATCAGGTGGGCCATCTGCTTGGCCCGTCATACAAAGTACTATAAAAAAACAGAAAGATTAACACAACTAATACAAGTATAAGGTAATGCACTGTTCATAGGCAGAGGTTACCGCTTAACATCAGGTGGGCCATCTGCTTGGCCCGTCATACAAAGTACTAAAAAAAAACAGAAAGATTAACACAACTAATACAAGTATAAGGTAATGCACTGTTCATAGGCAGAGGTTACCGCTTAACATCAGGTGGGCCATCTGCTTGGCCCGTCATACAAAGTACTAAAAAAAAACAGAAAGATTAACACAACTAATACAAGTATAAGGTAATGCACTGTTCATAGGCAGAGGTTACCGCTTAACATCAGGTGGGCCATCTGCTTGGCCCGTCATACAAAGTACTATAAAAAAACAGAAAGATTAACACAACTAATACAAGTATAAGGTAATGCACTGTTCATAGGCAGAGGTTACCGCTTAACATCAGGTGGGCCATCTGCTTGGCCCGTCATACAAAGTACTAAAAAAAAACAGAAAGATTAACACAACTAATACAAGTATAAGGTAATGCACTGTTCATAGGCAGAGGTTACCGCTTAACATCAGGTGGGCCATCTGCTTGACCCGTCATACAAAGTACTAAAAAAAACAGAAAGATTAACACAACTAATACAAGTATAAGGTAATGCACTGTTCATAGGCAGAGGTTACCGCTTAACATCAGGTGGGCCATCTGCTTGACCCGTCATACAAAGTACTAAAAAAAAACAGAAAGATTAACACAACTAATACAAGTATAAGGTAATGCACTGTTCATAGGCAGAGGTTACCGCTTAACATCAGGTGGGCCATCTGCTTGGCCCGTCATACAAAGTACTAAAAAAAACAGAAAGATTAACACAACTAATACAAGTATAAGGTAATGCACTGTTCATAGGCAGAGGTTACCGCTTAACATCAGGTGGGCCATCTGCTTGACCCGTCATACAAAGTACTAAAAAAAACAGAAAGATTAACACAACTAATACAAGTATAAGGTAATGCACTGTTCATAGGCAGAGGTTACCGCTTAACATCAGGTGGGCCATCTGCTTGACCCGTCATACAAAGTACTAAAAAAAACAGAAAGATTAACACAACTAATACAAGTATAAGGTAATGCACTGTTCATAGGCAGAGGTTACCGCTTAACATCAGGTGGGCCATCTGCTTGGCCCGTCATACAAAGTACTAAAAAAAACAGAAAGATTAACACAACTAATACAAGTATAAGGTAATGCACTGTTCATAGGCAGAGGTTACCGCTTAACATCAGGTGGGCGATCTGCTTGGCCCGTCATACAAAGTACTAAAAAAAACAGAAAGATTAACACAACTAATACAAGTATAAGGTAATGCACTGTTCATAGGCAGAGGTTACCGCTTAACATCAGGTGGGCCATCTGCTTGACCCGTCATACAAAGTACTAAAAAAAACAGAAAGATTAACACAACTAATACAAGTATAAGGTAATGCACTGTTCATAGGCAGAGGTTACCGCTTAACATCAGGTGGGCCATCTGCTTGGCCCGTCATACAAAGTACTAAAAAAAACAGAAAGATTAACACAACTAATACAAGTATAAGGTAATGCACTGTTCATAGGCAGAGGTTACCGCTTAACATCAGGTGGGCCATCTGCTTGGCCCGTCATACAAAGTACTAAAAAAAACAGAAAGATTAACACAACTAATACAAGTATAAGGTAATGCACTGTTCATAGGCAGAGGTTACCGCTTAACATCAGGTGGGCCATCTGCTTGGCCCGTCATACAAAGTACTAAAAAAAACAGAAAGATTAACACAACTAATACAAGTATAAGGTAATGCACTGTTCATAGGCAGAGGTTACCGCTTAACATCAGGTGGGCCATCTGCTTGACCCGTCATACAAAGTACTAAAAAAAACAGAAAGATTAACACAACTAATACAAGTATAAGGTAATGCACTGTTCATAGGCAGAGGTTACCGCTTAACACCAGGTGGGCGATCTGCTTGTTCCGTCATTCAGTAGTATAAAAAAAAAAAAAAAAAAAAAGTATGCTATTAGTGTCATGTGATCTAGTGTCATTTATTTATTTAACTTTAGGTATAAATACATGTTGGTTTATGTGATTTACCTGTCGCCTACGTTGACGGGCGACTCATGCGGTTATTATAGCTGTAATAATGTGGTGTGATTTTATGACTTATACAATGAGATGTTTTTCTAAAATCTGTTTCCCATTACACTAATGGTACGTCATGTGATTTTCTAACGAATCACTGATTTCTAAGAAGACATACAACAAATGAATAAACTCTTAACTACTGGATATTAATTCGAGGAAAAATTAACACTCAAATACCTAAACCAATTAAACAATCAAAGGTAAAATTATAATAACAAATATAATATAGGTATGCAAATATGCAAGTCCCGACAGAGCTTACATATTTGAGCCTTTCGGGGTCGTGAATCAGGGTCCGTAGTCCCTTCGCGTTTTCAAAATTATTTCAGGGCGTCTGGTCGAAGCGACGCGTGAACCGAGAGCTGGCTCTTATCTGGCTCAACGCATTAGTATTGCCATTCAGCGTGGCAATACAGCCAGCATCTTAGTGACGCTTCGGTCTGGTAGTGATTTGGATCAGTTGAGCTACCTTGAGATCGCTAGCAGCGGTCTTCAGGTAGCACAACTGTTTCACATGTATTTTCTACATACCTTGTATTGTATTTGAGACTTTTCATCTATGTCTCAGGGTGGCGGGCGCAGTGCAATGCCACATAGGGTGCGACGTAGGTGGACGTGACCTATGAGGTAATGCACTGTTCATAGGCAGAAGGTACCGCTTATCATCAGGTGGGCCCTCTGCGTGTACCAACAGTCATGCCAAACAGTATTTTTTTTTTTTTTTTTTTATATATTTGATGATGGAGACGGATGGTGTACAACGAAAATCCTCTATGATTAATAGTAGCTCTTGCAGTATTTGGGCTTATGCAGATCAGCACACGGTTTGGATACTAATTCGATACTTCTATATAGTAGATTTAAATTCAATTATTTTTGCATGTTTAACAATACAGTGAATGTAACGCATAACGCGATAGTATAAGGCACACGATGGCCAGTAAAAATTATAATTTAACAATCAGATAGCACTAAATTTGCAGAATTAATTTAACACCTAAGTACATTAATAAACACTTCGTTAAAACAACAGGAAGTAAATAATAAAACCTCCTTAGACTATGAACGTTACTTACTTTTAGTACAGTTGTTTGAATTAACTTATCATATTATATGATACAATTAGCGCATATACCTAGTAAAGGCGGATATCAATGATATGGTAATAAATTTTTTTGCGTCTCTATAGGACATTAAATATTATTATCAAAGCAATTGCGATCAAGGGTGATCTTTCGATCAAGGGTGATCTTTCGATCAAGGGTGATCTTTCGATCAAGGGTGAGCTTTGCGGGGTGGTGGGGTTAATTCGGTCAGAGGAAGATGAAGAAAAGAATGCAAGCAAACACTAAAGAGAATACACGTATTTCTAAATACGGTTACTGTATATTATTATTTTATTTGTGATACGGGTAAGAAAAAAACTAAGCATGCTGCTTTTTGGTCAATACTCCCTTTCATTTCCTGCAACATCTTCTACTTTCAAGTTTGTACAGTTTATGGGAAATTGGCGTGTGACAAACGGACCGACGAACAGGCGAACATACACCGAAGCAAATAAATAAGTGTTCCGATGTTTATATTTTGGTCAGATACGTAAATAATAATTTCCTAAAAATATTTGTCGTCTCCACTAACCACCTTTTTAATGGTTCCATGCAACTCGCATAATACTGTATTCTGAGCACACTAATAGTGTTCAAGCAGATCTTGTCTTAGCTATTTTTTTTTTTTATACTACTTGGATGACGGATCAAGCAAGAGGCCCACCTGATGTTAAGCGGTAACCTCTGCCTATGAACAGTGCATTACCTCATAGATCACGTCCACCTACGACGCAACCTATGTGGCATTGCACTGCGCCCGCCACCCTGAGACATAAAGATGAAAGTCTCATGTGCCTGTAATTTCACCGGCACCCTTACCCTTCAAACCGGAACACAGCAATGCGAGCACTACTGCTTTGCGGCAGAAATAGGTATGGTGGTGGTGGTATTTTAAACGGAGGCAAGCCTTTTAAACCATATTTACTTATTATTATTATGAGCCTGTGGTGTCCCACTGCAGGGCAAAGGCCTCCCTTTTCTCCTTCCATTCGTCTCTATTGTTGGCTATTTGACACCAATCCTTCAAGTAGCAGTCTAGCTCATCCCGCCATCTCCGTCTGGGCCTATTTCACTGAAATTGTATCAGACAGTTTGGTCTAGTGACTGTGGTCTGGAAATCACAATCAAAGTGCACGGGGGTTTAAATCACAAAACATAGTTATTTTGCAGCTCTGTTTCCTGTCATTGAAGTTTACTTTATAAAGATTTACATGCAATATCAAATGTAATGTTTTCCAATATTATAGAATGACTAACTAGTTGAAACATCTTTGATTATTATCTACAAATGTTTATATTTTCATTATTCAATGAACACACATTTTCCAAGGTTATATAACGTTTTTTTTTGTTAGGAATGATTATCTATTCATTTAAGTTATAAGCATGTGTGTTATAACTATGTATTTATTTTAAGGCAAATTAGTTTATAAGCTATATTATTGTTAATATCTTTCGTTTGTAAGTAGTTTAGAGCACGCCAACCTTTATGTGTCATCCTCATGGATGACTGGCAGAAAATGCTGCTTAGCATTAAGTTCTCCGTTTGTACAATTTCCTTGTGTTTTTGTGCAATCAAGAATTAAATAAATAAGGTAATAATTTTGTTCGTTTTCCCCGCAGCATTGTTCTGTAAACCTTGTCTAATAGAAATCTGAGGAGTATATGAGTATTACTAAAAGACAAAAAGTTAGCCTAAGTTGTCATACTTCTTATAGTACAGGCAAATTAGCAAAAAGTGTGGACCGAGTAGTGTAAGTCGAGTAGTCGTGGATTCTTATGGAATCGTTAGATGACACGATTAGGAGCTTATCCCAGGTTTGCACCGTTTCTGGCGCATACGGAAGGCTTATAAATATTAGAAAAAAACTTTGTTTTTTTTAAACTTTTAATTATACAAGAAAGTGTTAGGTGCAAGTTCAATTACTTATAGAGACAGTCTTAGAGCGTTATGGATTTCACCCCTTTCCGGGTTGGAGGTGAATTTGCTGAAAGTCATATTAGAGGTGATTTTCAAGCCATACAAAACAATTAGAAAAGGTTTTGTGACTACATCTAATTACTTCCACACTTATGCTAAAAATCACCTAATTTGCCTATACTATTAGTTGATAACGCCGTGGCGCGGCAGCAGGCGAGTAGCCAGCTGAAATGCTAGATGCAGGCTGATTCCCACTACGGCACAAATGTTTATCTGTAGGTAAATATTCGTTACCTATGTTCCTACCTGTGATCCTACACAGAGGATCCCAGTGTAGGATCAGGACTAGGTATGTGACTGTTGGGTGTTATGTTGTGGAATACCCACACAAGTTGAATCTGATTTTGAAATCAGATATGATTTTCTTTATCTATGCCACAACGTTCACGATCCATTCGAAAATCGTAAAACTGTAATAAATAAAACCACAATATGATACGACAAGCAATATATAAGTTACTGGTAAATACTAATTGGTAATAGGTAAATTCTATTATCTTAATGAATTTAATAATTTTTACCTTTCTCATAATCTCGGGTATTTCTGATTGAAATGTTAGACAACATATTTTTTTTGCAAACCGGTTAAATAAAATCATGTCGTTATCCCATATCTTCAACGGAATTTGATTCGTACACTCAAACTCTTTACGCTTAGGGATAATCAGATACTAGGACGGAAATCTCATCGGATCTTAGCTCACTCTGTATTTTCGGCACCTATCGTTTTTTTTACAAATAGGAAGAGTATAATGCGGAACTGAATTTAAAAAACTGTTATAAACAAGTCGTCTCAAAAACATTGGCTAATTTGTTTCATAAGAACACTTATTTTATTCAGACTAAACTTATATCAATTGTAAACTTAATTCTAACCGTCATAATGGGTAAATAATCTAAAGATCAGTACACTTCCGAGTATCGATAGACCCGGAACCGAGCAAGGATTTTCCTCCGTTAAGGACACCGCTCCGCAAGCCGCTTTTAATCGGTGATAAAGTATGAAAATTCGTTTGATATTTTGGTAATGGATGAGGGTACCTACTCCAACTGACAGCTAAAAGGGTTGAGGGTTAGGAAGTGCGCGCTTGGAGTCAGAGAGGGCGCGAGGGGCGCGCGCGGTGCGGAAAATGACGCATGCGCGACGAAAGGCGCTGCGGGGTGGGAGGCGTGCGCCTAACACTATTTAAACTGTTCTTGCGAACGGTCATCATGCATTGGTCTGTTTGCAATCCAAAGTTTAGTTAGCTATAGTAATCCGACTGCTCGAGTCGCAGACAGACAGGCACAAGCCCGTGGTCGTGACCTAAAGCTCTCGCAGACAATACGCTAGCTAGACGCGCAGTGAACCCTCGTTCAGGCCCTTTTGTAACCAGTGGAGTGTTTTGAGAAGCAATGGCCGTCGCAGCAGCTCAGAAGAACCGTGAAATGTTCGCCATCAAGAAGTCCTACAGCATCGAGGTGAGGAGTCCACCTTGATCGGGAGGACTCAGGGCATCAGGTCCACGTCCTGCCGCTGCCTCCATTCCGATCAGGATTATCATCATCATCAGTTTTTGTGGCCGGTCATTTGGAATAATATCATCACCATTGCTAAGTGCACCGTTGAGTACTTGATAACAAATAACAAAATTGTATAATATAATACAATTGTAATAACTTGAAAAAGTGACCGATCATGAAAACAAAAGCCATAAACTGCATTTATTAAGTTAAGTGTTTAATAAAAGCTTGCCCAAAGTTATTTAGATAATTTTATAAAATACGAAATCTAAATAACTTATTACAAAATAATAGATTGAATTTTACTTTTTAAAAACATTTTAGAAAGTAAAACGGTACTTAAAAATATACTTATATCAAACAATTGGCTTCATTCACAGCATTAATTCGATTTTCCGATATTACAATCTAATACCAATTATTTTGATAAGATAGATGCAACAGTATTCTCAAAACAAAACCAAAATTAACATTCGTGACTTTTTTTGGCTTTAAATGTATTACTTACAACATCATCATCATTATCATCGTGAGCCTTAATTTGTACCTACGTTTTTAAACGTAGGTCTCTCCAAATTTCTTCCATTTAATATGTACCTAGTAGGTACAGACTTACCTACATTCTAATTATCAAGGTATACTAGACCGGGAAAGATATTACTATTTCTTAAATGTACATGCCGTATTATTGATTTGTATATTTTAAAATTATTACAATTACGATTTTTTGTATGCAAACAGTTCAACGAATAAACACTAAAGTGACTTCTAAAGTGACTCTAAATCTTCTCATATCATGTGAGCAGATTTTTGAGTTTTAATTTGTAGAGCATCATGGTCTCGTTATTATTTGAGTCACTAAAACAATGGTATATTACGTATTAGTTACACAGAAAACTTAAAACATTATATGGTAAGAGTTATATAATATCACACGATTCTTTTAATTACCTTTTGTGTAAACACACGTTCAAGAGAATTACCGGCGGGGAAATAATGTCAAAGAAACCGTGTGAAAGTTAAATTCTTAAGGAGACGAGTTAAATATTTACAAATACCTACACATTACATAAAGAAGGTAGGTATTTTTTTCGGTAAAAAAATATTATTGCAAATATCTCATAAATTCGTCCTGCTAACAATGCAACGGCAAAACGAATTCGCGTGGTATTATTAAACTGCACAATAAAGAAATAAATAAAACTCGAAAAGTAGGTAAACATGCAATCTTATAATATATGAAGACAAAATAATTGAATCAGCCTCTGTCGAGAAATATTACTACCATTAGGATATCACAGTACGATTCCCTTACCTACCCTTTTCAGTAACTGCCTACTGAGCATCTCAGAAAAAAGCCATCACATCATTGTCTAAGGGAAAACTAATTAGTATTGTCAGTATTCAAGGTGTATTTGTAATCGTTACTTCGTGGTTCGTTAATTCTGCTGCAATTACATCTTGGCATCTCGTGAATATCCTTTTTATATTTCTATGCTGTTGTAGATGCAGGAAGCTTTGCGAAGTGTTTTTTAAAACAGTTTGTATAAAAAGGGTATCAGATAAAATCTTATACTAACCCAATTATGCTAAGTTTAATTACTAATTCAGCGATGCGATCATGTTTACGTTAAGTGTACCTATAATTACTACGCTGTGCGATAACTGGGCCTATAACAAACAGTTACACTTTACGTGTGTTTAATAATTGGCATCTGAATGATTGTATTTCCTTGACCATCGAAGGTCAGAATGCAAGGCGGTGTAACGCTCACCGCGTCCACTGCAATTTGCAAAGATCTTATCTCATGCATGACACGATGGCCCTTCAGCTTTGAACCGGCTCAGAACCAAAAAGTAACAATTACGACTGCATTTTTTACCCAATCTTAGGGAAATAGTATTGACCTTCTTTGTTTGATCGAGTTGCAATAACCAAGTGTTTTTGTTTCGCTAGTAATTAATGAGTTATCGTCACGCAAGTAGTAGATCCGTTCTGTACGTAGCGAACTGGCCTAAAGCAATGCCCTTGACCAATTGAAGTTCTTCTAGACGGTCAAATTATTCGTAATGTTCAGAACACCGGCAACAAATCATTATTTTTTTGAACACTCTTTTAGTAACAAAACCGGCGTGACCGCTTCCATTTATTTTGAATGTACCTACCTCGGTTTATACACAGTGTATGAATTAATGTCTACCGACAACAAACATAATGTTATACATCCTAATGAAACTGGACTAACTCATACCAAAGATGTCAATGGTATAAAATCAACCATAAAACGGTGGTACGCTAATGATGTTTTTTTTAATATCTTTACTTATAGTCATGGAAGCTAGGTAGTTTAGATACGTCATGCAATCCCATTAATCAGACATTTTATGTAAAGACAATAGAGCTCGTTTGGAGGGCGCACACGCGCCGGTCAACGCTCAGCTTAATTGCCCGCTGACCGATTGGAATGGTAAAGTGGCCACTCGGGCACACCAAGGCTATGCCAACCGGATTCCGAATCTACCCGCTCCAGTTAGGCGGACCTTTACCTCCAGTTTCCGCAATCTTGTCGCTACAGCTCTTTCAATAAAATGTCGTAATGAATAACAGGTGCATTACAAAGGCATTATCCGTAAAATCCTAGGTAATTGAGTTTCTGAGAAAGCAATTAGCTGAGATCTTGAAGTAGTTTTAGGTCGAACGATTATCTACCGGCAAAGTGCATTTCAGGGGCTTAGTAACAATAGAGTGCGATTAGCTCAACCCTTGACACACATAGTTAGGCCCGCACGACCACTCTAGTGGAAAATGCTAGGTCTCGCCTCGCGCGCTCCTTTGCACTACGCGACGGAAATTACGCTGCCATTGACATAACCGTGTCAAACTCATACACGCCAGCGGCAAAGCTTCTAGCCTTCAAATTAGATTTGGCCGCTTTTATGCACAAATCGGGTTTTCCAGCCAGACGGAAAGTTTAAAACATTATTATTATATTACTTATTCGTACGTACCTACAGCTTATGAATAACTAAGTATTATATAGTTGTTCTTAAGCCGTATAGTTAATTAAATAACTACTTTTCTAAGAGTAATTAGAAAACGACTTCGCTATAGTATAAAATTACTTAGGTTACCATTACCACATGCATGCATCCAAGGCAAATGGAGCGGTTAAGCTTCTTCCCAATTTAGTTTAGTAAGTGTACCAAGGTACTCAGGTAATCACAACAAAAGATAATTATTTGACTGATGCGCGGTTGCAGCTATAAATTTTCCGACGGTAAATAACGAAGTGTTTAAAAGTCATTCACAAAGTAAAGACTCGAACCTTGAACGCGCAATGGTACAATTGTTCGCAAAGTGCGCCACAGTTGTAATAATTGGCTCCATTCGAGCTCAGCGGTCCAGAAAGTTCAGTGCCTTAGGTTCCTTTTAAGGGATTTCAATCGTATGACGTCGCATCCGGCGGCGGGCGTGAAGGCGGGAATATAATGGCAGCACTTTACCCCCGGACATGCGCAGAAAATAAGCTTAGGAACTCCTTAAAAGCAATTCCTGCTCTCACATGAAATATAATGCGATTTGACCGTTTCATATTTATAAGGATTTAGACGGCGGCGAAAACTATTTTTAGCTTTTCTTTTGTGCTAGAGACTGATCCATTTTCTTCGTAGACTGTATTAAACTCTAACATTTGTTTAGACAGATCTTCGTAAATAAAATATTATTCATTTTGATTTAATTTAGACAAACGTCTGAGTCTCTAACTGGAATAAAAAACTAATTTATTCACGACAAAAAATCTAAATAATATGTTGTCCAAATTGTAATGGCTTGCACGTAGAGATTGGAGTGCAGTATCTACACTAAGTGCTAGACTAATTAACGATTAATCGTTTATTTATGTACCATATCGTTTATGATACTCAGATAACAGAGTCTGGAGACCATCTGTCTTTGAATTTGAACATCATTAATTACACAAAAAATACACATGAAATTACATAGCGTTGCGTTGTAGTATTCTATGAACTGATAAATAGAATAGGCACATAACAAGACCTATAAAAAGCTAGCGTAGGAAAGAAATAATAAGACACCGGAAAATAAGTCGCGTGTCGTACTATTTTCACCAACCGATACCGCAAACACATTTATTCAAATAGAGTCCGTATCTATCTTCCCAACATCAGACTCAGAACAATTGATGACATCCGCTCACAATTATAATTTCTAGACAAATAGCGAAATAGGAAATAATTATTAGCTGTTTGGAATACTTTTTAGCATCATTTTGTTTGTTGCAGAACGGCTATCCGTCACGCCGTCGTTCGCTGGTAGATGACGCCCGCTTTGAAACCCTAGTTGTCAAACAGACCAAGCAAAGTGTGCTCGAAGAGGCTCGCGCCCGCGCCAATGGTAAGTCACAATGATAATTATAGCTCTACGCACTGGAGATATGCTGAGGGCTGTTTGCTAAGAAAAAAGTAATTAATATTGTAAAAATTAAAAAAAAACCTCAACGCATTGAAATGGCTGAACCGATTTTGATCAAACATAGCTAAGAACACTCCCGACAACTTCACCATACAAACAAACAAAAAAACTAAATCGGTTCATCCGTTCGGGAGCTACGATGCCACAGACAGACACGTCAAACTTATAACATCCCGTCGTTTTTGCGTCGGCGCGGGGGTTAAAAAGGTAATTACTGTACTGAAAAAAAATGGCCTAACGCAGTTAAAAAACTGGAGATACACAAAGTGTAGGGTTTCCAAAGTCAACAGTTATAACTCCTTGGTATTCTACATAAACATGAGAAATACAAGTTTCTAGTCATATCTGACTAGAAACTATCTGGACGGTCGGACGGACGACCTGAAAGATCTTAAAAGGATTCCTTCTTGGTTTACGTTATCCATCGTTTGTGTAACGTTTCCTTGGCTGTTGGGAAGTTTGGCAGCTTTTGAGCAAGGAACCCAATTCCATCATACTGAGAATACTTGTCTTCTAATATCATAATCCAGAGTAACTACCAGCTGGCAGCCACTTTTGAAAACTAAACCAGGCTGCTGGGAAGTCCTGCAGGCTTGAAACTGGACTATACCTGAAAGGAACCACTTACACGATATAATTATATTGACAGCTCCGTAAAAGTACTGTCTATCACTGGAGACAATATAGCTTCCTTTTCTTTTCGTTTCATCAAAATCGAGATGAGCGCCGTCTTAGTAATGAAGACGTCTATGGGTACAGACATCTCATACAATCTCAAGGGCTGGATCTGGTACAATTTTTTTTTTTTTTTTTTTTTAATGATTTTAGCGGGAAAAAATATCAAAGATTCCGAGAATGCCATATTTTAATTTATAATTTTAGTTTTCTTATGTTTTTTTTACTTTATTTAGACTCTGGCTTGGAATCCGATTACATCCAAGATGATGTGCACATTGGCAGCGGCGATAAATCCCCAACTGTTGAAGATGGCACACAACAGGATGAAACCAAAAATGGTCACCTGGGTAATATTTAACTTTAATTTTATTGAGTTTTTATGACAATATTATCTTAATTTTTATTATTTCTTTTTTTTATGTTCTTTATGTTTTTATCATTTTCGTTTTAGCCGATGCAGACATAGGGGATGACGCCGGGAAAGCCAACGATGGTCAGTATCTATCGAATTCATCAAAACTTAAAGTTTTGACGGCATTCTGTAAAAAGATTGTTAGAATGCGGGCGCAGTGGCTTACCTACTTTTTCAATTGATTACAGATTATACCCTGACGGAGGAGGAGGTGATTCTGCAAAATGCTGCTTCTGAATCGGCTGAGGCCGAGCAGGAGATCCAGCAAGCGATCATACTCCTCCGCATGCGCGACGGGATGGGATCCCTCGCACGCATCCTCAAGACCATCGAGAACTACAAGGGCTGTGTGCTGCACCTTGAAACTCGTCCCTCCCAAATCGAGGGCGTCCAGTTTGACGCA
This sequence comes from Operophtera brumata, assembly GCA_932527175.1. Taxonomy (NCBI): domain Eukaryota; kingdom Metazoa; phylum Arthropoda; class Insecta; order Lepidoptera; family Geometridae; genus Operophtera; species Operophtera brumata. Next base: position 80,242,004 of record OW052239.1, on the reverse strand, counting down.
CTCGTCAAAGTGAGCATGTCTCGCGTCAACCTTCTCCAACTGATCAGATCTCTCCGCCAATCGACCTCCTTCGCTGGAGTCAACCTCGTCACCGAGAACAACATCTCTAGCAAGACTCCTTGGTTCCCGCGACACGCATCCGATCTCGACAGCTGCAACCACCTCATGACCAAGTACGAGCCGGAGTTGGATATGAACCATCCTGGTTTCGCCGACAAGGCGTACAGAGAGCGCAGGAAGGAGATCGCTGAGATCGCCTTTGCGTACAAATACGGAGACCTGATCCCATGCACGTCTTACACCGAGAGCGAGAACTCTACCTGGCAGCGAGTGTTCAACACTGTTCTTGAGCTGATGCCAAAGCACGCCTGCAAGGAATACAAGGACGCATTCAGCAAGCTTCAGGAGGCGGATATCTTCGTGCCGCACCGCATCCCGCAGTTGGATGACGTCAGCAACTTCCTCCGTCAGCACACCGGATTCACGCTGCGCCCCGCAGCGGGACTACTTACTGCTCGCGACTTCCTCGCCTCGCTCGCCTTCCGTGTCTTCCAGTCTACACAATATGTTCGTCACGCTAACTCTCCTTTCCACACACCTGAACCGTGAGTAACATCTTTACCAGCACATACTTATTAAATTATAACAAGTTAGGCTGATTCAATATTAATCAAAACATTACATTTTATTACAGAGTTATTATTCGCGATCCCAAAATAAAAACTGATAACCGGGCGGAAAATTATTTACCTTGACGATTTTTTTGCGGATATGTAATGTTACGCAACCGCTACCTTGTTAATATCATGTTAATTGGTTCAAATTTTAAGCAAACGCAAACTAGACATGTTGATTAAGTACAAACGTTTCAATGTAACTTTTTGTTCGACATTCAAGTAACGTACCTACTTAAGTGCTATCGGACCGTATCCTTTATAGAGTAAAGTCGGAAGTTAAAATAATTTTCCGGTCGCAAATAGTGGGTGGCGCGCAGTGATGGAACTGTAACGTTGTTAAATGCTTCGCTCCTAATTGAGTTTTACTGAAGCGCCTTCATAGAGCTTCAAAGGCATTATTTACTGAACTACTCTAGTAAAGATGACTAGCCCAACTAGATGACCGCAAAGTTTATGTAAGGAAATGAAAATGAAGTGGGATTAAAGGGATTAGGTTTACTTTGACATATTACCCGCCTACATAATAAAGTTAAGATCACAGACTCCATAGACTCAGTCTTGCATATAATTATTTAAGTAACAGTAGAAAATTCATTTGTAATTTCCTTTTTAGTGACTGCATCCATGAGCTTCTTGGTCACATCCCTCTGCTGGCTGATCCGAGCTTCGCACAATTCTCCCAGGAAATCGGCTTGGCTTCCCTTGGTGCATCTGATCCGGAAATCGAAAAGCTCTCTACTGTAAGTTTAGCATTTACTAGACTTATATTCCTTTAACTTTAAATGCGAATTTACTTTATTTTTTGTAATGTGAGCCTTGGCGAGATTGTTTGACTTAATATTGCGATATTGATAGCCCGGGAAGTCGGTAAAATAGTTTTGAGAATGGTTTTGTTTGCGCAGGTATACTGGTTTACTGTTGAATTCGGCTTGTGCAAGGAGAACCACCAACTAAAAGCGTACGGCGCTGCACTCTTGTCCTCGATTGGAGAACTCCTACACGCCCTCAGTGATAAGCCAGAACTGAGAGCATTCGAGCCGGCGAGCACGTCAGTTCAGCCTTACCAAGACCAGGAATACCAGCCGATTTACTACGTAGCCGAGAGCTTCGAAGATGCCAAAGAAAAATTCAGGTAATATGATTCAGCTGATAGATGAGTTGTTTGACTGGTTGTAGTGAGAGTTGCGTATTAATGTTGTGTTTAATGTTTAGACGCTGGGTGTCGACCATGTCGCGACCGTTCGAGGTGCGCTTCAACCCGCACACAGAGCGTGTGGAAGTCCTCGACTCCGTGGACAAGCTCGAGACGCTCGTCTGGCAGCTCAACACCGAGATGCTGCATCTCACCAACGCCCTCAAGAAGCTCAAGGGCTCTCACTTCGAGTGAATACTCTACCCCGCAGTACACATCAATGGTTCAGTGCACGCGGCCTCGCCGCATTCTGTATAGCTAGTGATATTGTGTAGATGTAAGACTGTTAGCGTGTGTGGAGCGTGTGAGTGTGTGAAAACCATCCGATGGACCTTCGTTAAATTCTTTTTTTATTATTTATTATGCCGAGCTCATTGCCCGGGCCTCGGGAGCCGTGCGGAGCTCCTCATTGCCCATTAAAGGAGGCCGTGCGCGTTCGCGAGTCCTAAACTATTATTAGTATTAATTTATAATTTAAACAAAGACACAAATAAAAAATGGAGCACCAAAAATATAAAAAATACAAACAATAAATATATTATGCGTTTGAGTGAAAACTGTTTTTTTATTTTTAAATGCCACATAGGTACCTACTTTGTTTAAAACCAGCAGGCAGGTGTGTAATCCTAACCCAACGTGTTTACGCTGTGGAACCTGTTAAACAATAACTAGGTCAAAATCTAGACATTTTGCCAAAACTGTTTTTTAACACTGTTTTATTGAATTAACAATTTTTTTTCACCTATCTATAAGAACATACCTACCACATGGCCCAGAAAAATCAACAAGTGGTATAACTGGTTAGATAGGTCATAGACAATGAAAAAAATAACGAAGAAGCTCGATCCTAGCCGTACATTTGCTCTACTCTTGTCGCACCTGCTATAGGTAGGAGGTAATAAGATTTCCTCTGGTCTCGAGGGTATTATGATCGCTTTGAACGTAATGCGATTGTGCAAATTACTTTATTGATTGCTTTTGGGATTTTTCGTGATTGCAAGCTACATTTAATATTTATTCTTCTTTAAAATAAAATTTAAAGTGACTACAAGGAATCGCTTCTAAATTAAATTATGAAGCTTTGATTGGTGTAAGGTTAAATCTATTTCTATCAATTATTGTTCAGTTATAAATAACTAGCTGTCGCTCGCGGGTCACGCGCGTTACTATCCTATTTTAACAATCTTTTATTTAACTTTACCTGATAGTATGTGTGGGAACTAATCCTGTAACTGAAATTTAACCTCGACCGATTGCAATGAAGTTTTCCATACCAGTAAAGTTCCGATGACAATACAATATTATGGTGACGGCGAGCTGATCATCATGGTGAAGAGAGAAACATGAACGAAACAACGAAACTCCTTGATGGATAACCTAACTGGCTGTGTCTAGGCTCAAAAAGCTGGCATTGTTTTTTTTCTTTTTTTACCGAAAGCATATTACTAGACAAAAAGTAGCCTATGTCCTTCCTCAGAATGCAATCTACTTATATGCCTTTGATTGAAAACTGTTCTGTGGTTAAGCTATGAAAAGGTTACTTAAGGTTAAGCCAGACACAGACAGAGCTTTCGCATTTAAAACAAGTATGGATATCACACCCAACTCTCGAGATGTGGTGCTGGAGAAGAATGCTTGGGGTTTCGTGAACTGAGTTTTGTACCAATCAGTCCACACTCCAGGAACTCGGCATCAAGCAGCGACTATCAGCTACTGTGCAATCTCGCATCCTCACTTTCTTCGGACACGTGTCGCGACGCGGAGAGGTGTCCATTGAACGCCACGATGTACAGGGTAGAGTTGAGGGCACAAGAGCATGGGCAGATCGCCCATGAGATGGACTGACCAAATCATGGCAGCTTGGGCTGTCCACTGCATGAATGCACCAGGAAAGCTGCGGTGCGAGATGAGTGGCGAAGGATTGTGAAGCGAGCCACAGACCCTGAAGTGACGACCACGACCACTCTGCTAAGAGTGTAACGCCGAAGAAGAAATATCACACCCAACACCCTGTATTTCTGAGATTCCCTGTATCGTCGTTATTAGAAACGGAGCTCGTCAAATCATCAATCGACAAAACCTACCAAACGGTAAACTTGAACCCGGCTACATAAAATTATAAAATCTTTGGAATAGTTACACAGTGTTTTGTCTCTTGCATTGATAGCCAGTTTCAAATTCGATTGAAAGAGACAAAACACAGGTAAGTATATCAGAACGTTACAAAGGTTGTTGATAGAATATCGGTAGACCAACTTGGTAAAAGGAATTAATTAACAAAGAGAAACATGGACAGAACGAAAACAACTTCAGAAAACAGATAACAATGAAATAATTTAAGAATGACCATAAGAATTCATAAATTTGACAATAAGCTTTTCCATTCACTTGTTAGTAGGTATGTCTACAAATAAGGAAAAATAAATCTTGCAAAGAAACATTTCCACCCAACTGATTGGGCCGACATTTTGGAGACAGCGAGCTGATGATAGACAAGGTGAAGGTGGACAACAGAGTTGCCTGGCTAATGGAATTTTGGGCTCATTTTGATCAGATTACTGTTCCGATTACTATTAATAAGAAAATTTTATAAAAATTAAAACACCAGTGATGTTATCTGTGTATCAACAACAGTTTGCATAAAACTACACTGAAGTCGGAGCACCCGTTGACTCTACATCCTATTCATAATATGCTAGTCATCATCAGGCCCTGGAGTCAGATGTCGGAGAAAATGAATATTTTGAGCTCAAGCTGAAGATTCTAGCTGCAAAAATAGCCGAGTTCCTTAAAAAAAATCAAACCAATTCCCATACAACATACTCGTAGCTAAGAATAAGAACCATCTAGCAAACACCAGCAATCATACAAAAAATCGCATTAAAAACAGAGCAGCCGTTCTGGAGCTACGAGCCCACAGACAAGCACACAATGGCCACAAACTGAACAAATACTTTTCAAAAAAGTACTTATTTTGAATATAGTTATCAAATAAACATATACCTACAACTTGACATACAGGAAGGTTAATGACATTGGTAGAGGATACATGCACCTGTCCTCTATTAAGTCTTTAGATTAAATCGCCGAATAAAGACACAATTGATACGTTTTTTAGGGTTCCGTACCTCAACAGGAAAAAATGGAACCCTTATTGGATCACATTTTTGTTCGTCTGTATGTCTGTCAATAACCATTCGCAGGTACGGAAACAGGTATCACATATTTGGCAAATGTCGATGAGCCTATAGTGCCGTACGAAAATCGAGCTTCTAAGATGAATGTCTAATTTTGTATGGAAATAGCGAACATTAAAAACCTTTAAATAAAAATAAATAAAATAATGCTGGACAATTCACACAACATTATCTAGCCCCAAGCTAAGCAGAGCTTGTGTTATGGGTACTAGATAACTGATATACTTAATACAACATATTACATAGATAGATATTTTTATTATGCATAGAAAATACCCAGAACACCCTGAACAAATATCTGCGATCGCACAAATATTTGTTCCGAGGCGGGAATCGAACCCGCAACCTCCTGCGTCGCCGGCCAAGCTTCGCCCGCCGCGCCACAGAGGTCGTCTTTAGACTACTTCCAGTAACCGCACAATTCCAAAATTTTAAGAGCTATGAGGTTATGTGACCCAAATTATTCTTAAATTAAGAAATTGCGACCTTTGTAATGGGTTGGTTAAGTTTGTAGGAAAAAGTTATAACGGGACTTGTTGATAAGATTCGTTGCTATAAGATTTGTCCTGGCTGCTAGCTTATTATAGAATGTGGTATTACTGGAAGAAAGCGTTAGCCGAGTCAGTCGTGGGGGGCAATGGCGGCGATGAGGTCACCACTTGTCATGTCTTTATTCCACGATGGTGCAACCCACTGTGAAAAGAGACCCATTGGGGCTCTGCCTACCCCCCTGGGGGACGTGTGTCTATGTATGTATGAATGTATGTATGTATGTATGTGTGTAGGAAAAAGTTTCAGTCTTTGTTGTGAATGGAACCCGAGTGTTGCTCGCATTTATCAGTTTATTAACACGCTTTTTAACACGCTTTTATATTAGCTTGGGTTGTATCTATGTATGTGTGTAACTGAATCTTTGAGCATAATTTTCACTAATTTCCAGAAGTCTGATTAATTTGAAACTTTGCATAGAGAGAAAGAGAGAGAGAGAGAGAGAGAGAGAGAGAGAGAGAGAGAAAGATAGATAGAGTTAGAGTTAGAGTTAGAGTTAGAGTTAGAGTGAGAGAGAGAGAGAGAGAGAGAGAGATAAATCGAACTTAAAAATTGAAAATAATTTTCAATTTCAAAGAGTTTATATTACAGTAGTAGAAGATCGAACAATCAACCAGTTATTTTTTTTTTTTTAAAAAGCGTGGTGTGCGTTTTACTACTTTTCATAACTCCTCTCATAGATAGTTGCCAACAGAATGATTTTTCGATCTTCTACTACTGTAATATAAACACTGAAATTGAAAATTATTTTCTATTTTTTTAGTTCGGTTAGCTATAAAAGCGTGTATTTTTTTTTTTTTTTATATATTATTTATTTTTATTTTAAATATATTTCAGGTAAGTATCTTAAGTTCCTATAGTTTTTCAATGCCAAATTAATTTTATCAATGTACGCTGATAGGTAACAGAGATATTTAAGTTATAAGAGCATTGTAGAGGTAAGTTCTTTTTTTCTGTGTTCGAGAAAATTGAAAATAATTTTTTTTGGTCTCGATCTTGCCCTTGGAAATATGATGGAAGATTCACAATATATTTTTTGCTGTCTTAAAATGTGTAGATTTTCTCCCATAGACTCATTTGACTCTTGACTTGAGATTTGATCTCATTCCCAATTGGTCCTATTCTGAATCTTAGATGAGCCGAGTCGGATTCAATCACTCCATTTCTTATTCTTCATATTTTTGTCAGCTTATTTTTTTATGGTGTTTTTTTATGGTCAGGCCTATTTGAATTTGACATTGAGGCAATTACTATGTCCGTGCGATAATTAGTTTAAAGCCGATCGTCCACCGCCAGCTAAACTAATTAAGAACTAATCTCAGTAACTAAGCGTAACTGGGAATAAGTAGTCCGACCACCGAAAAATAAGTTGAAACTACGTTAGTGATGATCCGTTTGTGCTGGAGTGTCGAGTTAATCGGACGTGATGGCAGAACAAGAGAAGAGCTATGACGAGAGTTCACAGGAGGATTACATTCCTCATAGGAAAAGAAGATTGATTATTAATTATTACTATACTCATTTTTACACAGATACCTGAAAACGCAAACACAGATACTGGAGAAGGAATCACAATCAACACTGGAAAAGAAAGAATATAAAGTGAAAAGTGGAAAATTTAACACTCTGTTTAACGAAGAATACTATGAAACTTTTAAGTTGTACTATCGTGTGGTGTGTCCAGAGAACAGTTTAATGAGTACAAAACAACACTAGCGAAAGGCCCAGGCGGGTACATAGGTGGGTGAGAGGGGCTTAGATTAGAACGTTTCGGATCGGCCTACACAACTAAGTTAGTTTGACTTAGTTGGGCTATTTTAGTTAGGTTAGCTGGCATAGTTTGCGGTGGACGCACATGTATAAAAAATGGCTAAACTATGTGAGCTAAACTAAACTAACTTAGTTTAGCTGGCGGTGGACGATCGGCTTTATGCATGGCAACCGATAAAGTACATCTTTTTGTATAACCATTGGTTTTATACAGGTCTAGCGGTTAACTGCGAGTCACTCCCTGAGGTATGGGAGCGGTGCGGGAGTTGTTTTTGCTTGTCAAATTATCAGGTGACATGAAGCCACGCTTCATTTTGATTTAACGAACCCCCCCCCCCCCCCCCCCCCCCCCCCCCCCTCCCTGTACCACTCCCATACCTCAGGGGACTGACTCAGTTAAGAGCTAGACCTTAGTTTTAGTCTCTCTAGATATAATGAGTTGCCAGTTTTACACTGCCATGCCGGCGAGATGAGAGGTACGGCAGTCGGGCACAGGCAAAACAAAGCAACAAGTACGATCGATCATTGCCATCAGGTGCACCTAATCACTAGGTGCTTGCACAAAGAACAGAAAGTAGATATATAATTTTTACATACCTACAAAGTAAACCTGATCTTAGGTCATAACCGACACCTGTGACCCTTGTGTTAGTTTGCTGTAAGGTAAAACAAGGACTCAAAGGCTTGTTAAGCCTCTTATGATTATAGAATATAAGGAGAATCGGGCTGTTTTATAAAGAAACCGATGACAACGTTTTTTATCCCACAACTTTTGAAACTTACAAACTTGAGACACTTGAATTATTTTTCTTATGTGCGTTATGTGATTCAATATGTCCTGTATGTGACTGTTATGTTATGTTTCCGGGTTTTAGCTGCTTTCTACAAGAAAGTGGAAAATAACTGATAACTATCCTTGACATTTTATCATCAAATTCTGGTCCTCTTGACCGAATCGGCTCATAATCGAAATTCTTGTTTAAAATTGAATACTGAATGCTTCTGTTAAATATTATCAAAATCGGCCGGTAAATGGTGCCGCAGAAAACTTCCCCCCTTTTTGGGTGCAATTCTCCTATCGCCCCGCCAAAAAAACTATGAAACGTTGGTACCTGCATATCAAGTTCCATCAAGATTAATTGAAAAATATAACCTGTACACATACATACATACATCCGGACAGATAAAAGCCAATTGTGCCCAGTTCATTTTATTTTATTTATTTATTAAGACGCCATTGGTTCTCAAATGTGTCTAGAATTTTAAAGTTTTTGATAAGAATTCTTATAGTTTTCTATGAAGAAAAAAATATATGATATTCTTGATCATTTTATCTAGTGAAATCATTAATTCAATACACTATTTGAATTACTTCACTCAATAAAAAAAAAACACAAAGATACCACCTTTTTAAAATTGAAATCATGTTTTTGACTTACTTCTTTCACGTTTTAACTTATGAAACACTTGGTGTCATGTTCATTTTTATTTAAATTAGTGAAGTCAATAACAAAATTTAGCAAAACTAAAAGGGATTTTTTTATATAATTTTTTAAACACAAATATAAGTACCAGAGCGTGCGCTCGGCTTGCTCAGACCGGTCGCAGACCGCATCGAGGCAGGATCTGTGTCAATTTTCCCGCCATCGGTCACGTGACTACGGATGAAATGGAAACTATCAAGTCAGGCTACTCGCAAATCATAATTATGAAAAGAGCCAACATAGGTACTTGTACTATTATTTATTCTGTGACAAAGGTAAGTAAAAGTAAACCTAGGTAAACAAATACATTATCCGATTTGTTTTGCAAATAAACTCTGACTTCATACTGTTACTTTAGATAGCTACATACCTAGTAGGAATAGAGATCTGGCCAAAGAAATTACCTCTCCGTCCCCTCTAGTGGATGTGGGATGTGCTGTGGTCTGTCTGACCAAAGAGTTGACCCTCCGTTTCTTCCCGTGGAAGAGAGCTGTGGTGTTTGTCTGGCCTAAGAAAATACCTCTCCGTCTCCTCAAGTGGATGTGTGAAGTGGTATGTCTGGCCTAAGAGTAACCCTCCGTTTTTTCCAATGGAAGAGTGTTGTGGTGTTTTTCTGGCCTAAGAAAATACCTCTCCGTCTCCTCAAGTGGATGTGTGAAGTGTGAAGTGGTATGTCTGGCCTAAGAGTAACCCTCCGTTTTTTCCTATGGAAGAGTGTTGTGGTGTTTGTCTGGCCTAAGAAAATACCTGTGCGTCACCTCACGTGGATGTGTGCAATGGTCTATCTGGCCTAGGAGTAGACCCTCCGTCTGTTCCCGTGGAAGAGTGCCGTGATGTGTGTCCGGCCTAAGAAAATACCTCTCCGTCTCCTCAAGTGGATGTGTGAAGTGGTATGTCCGGCCTAAGAGTAACCCTCCGTTTTTTCCTATGGAAGAGTGCTGTGTTGTTTGTCCAGCCTAAGAAAATACCTGTGCGTCACCTCACGTGGATGTGTGCAATGGTCTATCTGGCCTAGGAGTAGACCTTCCGTCTGTTCCCGTGGAAGAGTGCCGTGATGTGTGTCCGGCCTAAGAAAATACCTCTCCGTCTCCTCAAGTGGATGTGTGAAGTGGTATGTCCGGCCTAAGAGTAACCCTCCGTTTTTTCCTATGGAAGAGTGCTGTGTTGTTTGTCCAGCCTAAGAAAATACCTGTGCGTCACCTCACGTGGATGTATGCAGTGGTCTATCTGGCCTAGGAGTAGACCCTCCGTCTGTTCCCGTGGAAGAGTGCCGTGATGTGTATCCGGCCTAAGAAAATACCTCTCCGTCTCCTCAAGTGGATGTGTGAAGTGGTATGTCCGGCCTAAGAGTAACCCTCCGTTTTTTCCTATGGAAGAGTGTTGTGGTGTTTGTCTGGCCTAAGAAATAACCTCTCCGTCTCCTCAAGTGGATGTGTGAAGTGGTATGTCCGGCCTAAGAGTAACCCTCCGTTTTTTCCTATGGAAGAGGGCTGTGGTGTGTGTCCAGCCAAAAAAAAACCTCTACAACTCCTCCCGTGGCTGCAATGAGCATCACATCAATGTACTAATTCCACCTATTGCATTAGGATACGATTTTCAATGTTAACTACATTTTGGTTACTAGGACAGAAAATGTATGGTAGTAAATGTGTTACCGGCTACCACCATCCAAAGGGCGTCGACGATTTTGGCATAGTCGTCAGCCACCATTTAGTTTTATTTTCAAGTTAGTGGCGCACTTTGAAAACTGTACATAAATGGCTAGAGGATACGGCTTATTCGCAAAACGTCCACTTTTCATAATGTACACCGCACTTTTGGTCCTGACCAAAACAGTTCTTTGAAACGGTGACCGATCGGATCCGTTCAAACGACGCGTCCAACTGTTTTATGGGAAAGATTAAAGAAAAATGTTACAAACAAAAAAAAATAGAAGGCTGCTCTATAATGGCTTTTTTAAACAGACTTGTCCGACTAGACTTTGGTTAATTAAAGTCTTTTACCAAAGTTAACACTCGAAAATTTTGTTTATGCAGAAATGTTGCCAGCATCTCGGTGAATATACGAAAATCCTAACTTTTTTCAAAACCAAGATGGCAGATGGTGTGGCGGCCATTTTGTTAAATGGTGGAATATAAAATTTACAAATTGAAAAAAAGAGACTGTGTGCAACACTTAGCTTGATGGCTTGTATAGGGCTGTTGTGTGGGAAGACAAGTGGTGTTGCCAGGTGGAAATATTTTCCCCGTTTTTAGGGCAATTTCTTAGATTTTCTCCAAATATATATAAATAATTAAGTTTTTGATAATAAAATGTATGTGGTATTATGAAGGAAGCCCTTAAAAATAACCTTTGACTATATAAATTTGTATATTGTTGGTAACCCTGGGAGGAAACGGTGCTTGTATAATCGAGAGACTGAAAAAAACGATAGTAACGTTCGATTGCGAATAAATCATCAAATTTGCAGTCAGGTACGTATGTAAGTGAGTAGGAAGGTAACCTGGCAACCCTGCGTAAAGGTAATATAAGAAAAAACTAATATGGGTGTCGTTTTTGAGTAATTTGTAGTTGCTGATTACGAATATTACTTAAATTTTTTGGTTACGTGGGTAAGTTAGTAGGTAAGCTGGTAACCCTATAAAATGGTAAGATCAGAAAAAACTAATATGGGTGTCGTTTTCAAGTAATTTGTGGGTGCTGATTACGAATATTACGTTAGTTTTCTCTCTTCAAATTAACTTTGCTGTAGCTTATCGAGCTAACGAGACCAGCGTGACACGAAGTGGAACGATTCCACTGAGTGGAACGATGGTCGAGTGAGTGAGATAAACGAAGAGGCGACATTCGTATTAATTAGTGCAGGAGCATGTACAGGTACAGGTATAATTACAGGTACAGGTACAGGTACAGGTACAGGTACAGGTACAGGTACAGGTCAAGGTCAAGGTTAAGGGTCAAAATCAAAGTAGATTTATAGAGGTTCGTAGGCGTTGGAAGGAGTTTGTAGGGTTTGTAGGATTTTGTAGGGGTTTGTAGTGTTGGTAGGGTTTGCAGGGGTTTGTAGAGGTTTGTGCATACACGCGAGTAAGCGGCAAAGGAAAACTGTACGCCAGCTGCAGCACCTCACGCACCACCGACCCACTAGTTATTGTGCTATGGCTAGAGGATACAACTCATTCGCAAAACGTCCACTTCTTGTAATGTACATCGCACTTATTCTCAATATGACCACTTCGCATAACCTCCACTTCGCAAAATATACACTCAATTTTTTTGCTCAAATAGACTAAAGGAGATGTCCAAAAAATATATGAAGGCCGGTATAAAAATAACTAGAAATTCTAAGCAACATAATAGTTATTTACGGAGAAAGGACATTAATTATTTGGCTATTTTGCAGCTAATGAAAAATAATAAATGTACCTCAGTTTTTTTAAACTTGATTCAAATGTTGTTTTTTTTTCAAAATAAAGTTAGAACTTGTAACACTCCCAAAAGGTGAACTTGACGCTCTTTGGCAGGCAGACTAAGGAATTTTGATACTCTCTAGCTAGCGAGACAGGCCGCAGACAGACAACCACAAAGAACTTTTCATACGACTATCCTACCTTCGTTCCATGTTGTCGCGTTATTACTAATACTTCACTTATTAGTTTATCTGTTCTGTGTAGGTTCAGGATACATTCTAAGTAGATACCTACCTACACTGTTGTAGAGTTCACTAATAGATAGGAGCTGCCTGTAATGATAATTGTACCTTTAGCAATATGCATAGGTACCTACATTCCTCGCCTCCTTATAAACATATGTATTTTTCAGGTAGCTCAGGGCACAGATAAATTTATTGTAAATTGTGTGTTAGCACGTATTCCATTCAAGAAGAATATTTTAGTCATCATATCTTTGGGCACAGGCAGAAGAAGACGAAATAGCATATTTATTTTATGTGCGATCGCAGATATTTGTTTAGGGTGTTCTGGGTATTTTTATGTATAATAAAAAATATCTATCTATGTAATATATTGTATTAAGTATATCAGTTATCTAGTACACATAACACAAGCTCTGCTTAGCTTGGGGCTAGATAAAAAATGTGAAATGTGTTATGTGAACTGTCCAGCATTATTTATTTATTTATTTATTACACGCGTGTGGTTTTGGCATGTTTGTTTCATTATGTTTTCCCTTCAAGAACAATTTTATTATTTTCTCGGAAACGGAGGTTTTATAATATATAAAATTTATATAATCGAGTAGCCCAATAAATAAGCTTTTTTTAGATATATTTCATAACTTCTGAAATTTTCTCAGAATATTATACCACTTCTGGACATCTCCTTTATTCGCAATATGTACACTGGACTTTTCATAAAATGACTTCAATTTTATTTTTTTTGAGTTTTTTTACTTTAGACTTTTTACGTTTTTCATATGATTACATTTTTACTTCTTGGATTTAAAAGTAAAATATAAATACAAGTTAAATGTAACGAAAAGTAAAAAAGTTGCAATTTCCACCAGGCAACACCACTTGTTCTCCCACACGATAGCCCTTTACTAGTCATCAAGCTCCGGTGTTGCCCGCAGTCTCTTTTTTCAATTTGAAAATTGAAAACTTTACGATTCTACAAAATGACCACCAAACAATCCGCCATGCGCCATCATGGTTTTTAAAAAAGTTGTGATTTTGCACCCTATATACACCAAGATGCTTACAACATTTCTATATAAACCAAATTTTCGAGTGTTAACTTTAGTAAAAAACTTTAATTCACCAAAGTCTAGTCGGACAAGTCTGTTTGAAAAACCCATTTTAGAGCAGCAATCTATTTTTTTATTTTTTTTATTTTTTTCTTCTATCTTTCCCAAAAAACAGTAGGATGCGTCGTTTGAACGGATCCGATCGGTCACCATTTCGAAGAAAGGTTTTGGTCAGCTTGGATTTTTGAAATGACAGATTTTACAGACGGACTAAACACTTTCCTAGAACATGACCCATCACTAAAACGACTCCTTCTAGGAGAATAATGATGTCAATGAGTCAGTGAGCCAGTAACCCAAATCCAGCTTTTTTGAAAAAAAAATAGTTTGAAAAGTGCGGTGTACATTATGAGAAGTGGATGTTTTGCGAATGACCCGTACCCTCTAGAAAATGTAATTTTTTTAAAGTGCGCCTCTAACTTAAAAATAAAAGTAAATGGCGGCTGACGACTATGCCAAAATCGTCGACGCCCTTTGGATGGTGGCATGGTATGTAGTTATGTATGGTAGTAACACATTTACTACCATACATTATCTGTGCTAGAAATCAAAATGAGTAGTTATTACATTGAAAATTGTAGAATGATATAGGTAGAATTTGTAGATTGATGTGATGCTCAATGCATCCACGGAAGGAGACGGACAGGTATTTTCTTAGGCCGGACACACATCACGGCACTATTCCACGGGAACAGACGGAGGGTCTACTCTTAGGCAAGACAGACCACTGCACACATCCACGTGAGGTGACGCACAGGTATTTTCTTAGGTCGGACACACACCACGACACTCTTCCACGGGAAGACACGAAGGGTCTTCCCTTAGGCCAGACAGACCACTGTACACATCCACGTGAGGTGACGGACAGGTATTTTCTTAGGCTGGACACACACCTCGGCACACTTTCATGGAAAGACACGGAGAGTCTTCCCTTAGGCCAGACAGACCACTGCACACATCCACGTGAGGTGACGCACAGGTATTTTCTTAGGCCGGACAAACACCACAGCACTCTTCCATAGGAAAAAACGGAGGGTTACTCTTAGGCCGGACATACCACTTCACACATCCACTTGAGGAGACGGACAGGTATTTTCTTAGGGCGGACACACATCACGGCACTCTTCCACGGGAACTAATGGAGGGTCTACTCTTAGACCAGACAGACCATTGCACACATCCACGTGAGGTGACGCACAGGTATCTTCTTAGGCCCGACAAACACCACAGCACTCTTCCATAGGAAAAACCGGAGGGTAACTCTTAGGCCGGACATACCACTTCACACATCCACGTGAGGAGACGGAGAAGTATTTTCTGAGGCCGGAAACACATCACGGCATTCTTTCACAGGAAGAGACGTAGGTGCTACTCTTTGTTCGGACAGACCACTGTAAACATCCACTGGAGGAGACGGAGAGGTAATTTTTTAGGCCAGACACCACGACACTCTTCCACGGGAAGAGATAGAGGGTACACTGTTAGGTCGGACAGACCACTGTAAACATCCACTGGAGGAGACGGAGAGGTAATTTTTTAGGCCAGACACACCACGACACTCTTCCACGGGAAGAGACGGAGAGGCTACTCTTTGTTCGGACAGACCACTGTAAACATCCACTGGAGGAGACGGAGAGGTAATTTTTTAAGCTAGACACACACCACGACACTCTTCCACGGGAAGAGACGGAGGGTATACTGTTAGGTCAGACAGACCACTGCACACATCCACTGGAGGAGACGGAGAGGTAATTTCTTAGGCTGGACACACACCTCTGCACTCTTCCTCAGAAAGAGACGGAGGGCCTACTCTTAGGTCGGACAGACCACTGCACACATCCACTGGAGTAGACGTAGAGGTAATTTCTTAGGCCGGACACACACCTCTGCACTCTTCCTCAGAAAGAGACGGAGGGCCTACTCTTAGGTCGGACAGACCACTGCACACATCCACTGGAGGAGACGGAGAGGTAATTTGTTAGGCTAGACACACACCTCTGCACTCTTCCTCAGAAAGAGACGGAGGGCCTAATCTTAGGTCGGACAGACCACTGCACACATCCACTGGAGTAGACGGAGAGGTAATTTCTTAGGCCGGACACACACCTCTGCACTCTTCCTCAGAAAGAGTCGGAGGGCCTAGTCTTAGGTCGGACAGACCACTGCACACATCCACTGGAGGAGACGGAGAGGTAATTTCTTAGGATCGAATCATGAGGTACTTATTTTGTTTATGGAACATCTGATTTTCTGCCACAATTAGATACCTTCCTTACGATCCATTTTTATAGGTAATGTGATTATCCAAATATCCAACAGAAATAATAAAAAAACTTACGTAAAAATTCTTTATTATTTATTTATTACTAGCACTAAAACTTATTATTTTTTGTGCGCATATTGTACTACTTTATGACCGTATGTGCGAAAATAATAGCAAGGCGCCTTAGAGAGTTTCCACACTATCCGATGCGATACCGTTATCGGCCGTAATTTTCATACATTTTATCGGTCTCCAATATCAGATACCGACAAAATGTATGGAAACGTGTTCCGATAAGGATATCGGATCGGAAAGTGTGAAAACGCTCTTACCCGCCGATAGAATTCGGGTCATTGAACTCGGCGCATCCTGCGTCCCGCTCAGTGGGCGGGGCGACCCCGCGTGCTTCACACCCTGACATAAAAATTTTCGTTGGCCCTATAGCGCCTTAATCAAAATCTACAGCCCTTTTTGCAAAGACTTCACTCGCTCGGTCAATAAGTGTCTGCTTTATATCTAGCTAATTTTATTTATTGATTTTATGAATCTTATATAGATTCGGTTTTCGTTTAGTAAAATGTGTGCTATTTATAATTCTACATATGGTTATGGACCAATCCGTTTTATAAAGACCTCTGTGGCGTGGCGGGCGAAGGTTCGCCTGCGACGCAGGAGGTTGCGGGTTCGATTCCCACCTTGGAACTAATATCTGTGCGACCTGCAGATATTTGTTCAGGGTTTTCTGGGTATTTTCTATGTATAATAATAAATATCTATCTATGTAAAGTATTGTATTAATTATATTAGTTATCTAGAACCCATAACACAAGCTCTGCTTAGCTTGGGGCTAGATAATGTTGTGTGTCAACTTTATTATTTATTTATTTATAACTAGAGCACCGTGAGCAGCGTGAGAACTGTGAGCTGGATTTCTTTTCATTCTGTTTCTGAAAATCTTTATTTCTTAATGTACCTATCGCAATAAGCAAGTAATCTTTGACGCAATATGCGAAAAAACATAATTTTTTTAGTTCTTTTAGCACCTACTATTTGTTTTCCTACGAAAATAAATAAATCTTTAATACGAAAACCAGTAATGTACAAACAAGTCTCCAATACAACATGTAAAGTTTATTCGAAAGAAAATTATCAAAAACCAAACTACTAGCTACATCACGACTATTGTTTAAGTATCTCTATACTGTTGATCAACGTTTTCTTCAATGTCGCCTGGAAGGTTTATAGAGTAACAATGCTTTAGTAGATTCACTTGTCCATGCAAGCCACGAAGGCGGGCCTCCACCATTTCAAAGTTCTCTTTTAAATTGTGTACTTGTAACTGCATCCGTTGACGTATCTAGAACAACAGGGAAGTGTAATAAGAACTCGTCCAAACAAAAAGATTAAAAAAAAAACACTTTTAAATATTATCCGATCTTGATTTTATTAGTAGGTAGGTATCCCAAAAAACCCCTTAAAGCAAATTTCAACGA
The DNA here is from genome assembly GCA_932527175.1 of Operophtera brumata. NCBI lineage: Eukaryota > Metazoa > Arthropoda > Insecta > Lepidoptera > Geometridae > Operophtera > Operophtera brumata. The sequence goes on along the minus strand of OW052239.1, from coordinate 80,224,615 downwards.
AATAGTTAGAGCCGTTTTCGAGAATGTGGTTACAAATAATATTGCTTGCTTAATAGTATATAAATATATACAAATATTGTTCGTATATAATAATAAACGTCTCCAACGTAACTAAAAAGAGACTCGTCCGAACATTGGTCTACTCCATATTTCTGTATAGCTCCGAGTCATGGACGATCCGAGCGGTGGATAGGAAAAAGATAGACGCTTTTGAGATGTGGTGCTGGAGGAGAATTATGCGCATCCCGTGGACGGCAAAATGAACCAACAAGTCTATACTTGACCAGCTGGCCATCAGGACCAGACTCTCCACCATCTGCTACCAGCGAGTTCTCAGTTATTTCGGACACATAGTCCGAAGACAGCCAGATAACCTTGAAAAACTGGTTGTAGTTGTAAAAGTGGATGGAAAAAGACCGCGCAGCCGATCACCTATTCGCTGGTCTGATTAAGTCAAAGCACTCACTGGCCTCCCTATCACCACTGCCCTGAGACAAGCCGAGGATAGAACAGCGTGGATGAAGCTCATCAGCGTCTCTACTAAATCCTTTCAAGACGGGCACGACCTTCAGTAATGAAGAATACGACGAAGAAGAAGATAATAATAATACATAACGTATCGGGTTATTGCTATTTTATACCCGTTTCACAGCTCTAACCCTACCTAAATTACATATATATATATACCTAATAATATATATTATCACCAAGAGACGAGAGACGGAGAGACGGGCCTCATCAGCATTTGTCTGCAGCCGTCTAGGAGAAGGAAAAATCCGAAATCAATCCATCCTTCATTCCCAAAGAGGGCTGCTTCATGCAGGCTCAGGGGGTTGTAAAACACCAAGCCAAATACTTTGCCAATATGCCAGGAAGAAAACTTTTTGTGCCGACTCCACTAATCAGTGGGATAAGGTCAAGCAAATGATGGTACATTATTAACAAGGCGGTTATTGTTCACATTCCAGAATTTACGTACGGGTACAAATTAAGTGCCACCTAGCTGGTTAGGGCATGATGATCCACGTATAGCAGCATTACAATTCTTAGCCTTGACCTGGACAAGTTGAGTGACAAATTATATAATAATACCTGTAATTTTAGTTATCATCGTGTTTCTCAAATCCGAACACAACAATGGGCTTATTATAACTTCAAGTCTGAAAAAAGTCATAATATGCCGGCCCTGAACTCAATCTGATGGTGATTCTCCGTATCATGCATGTAGGACGGGGATAATAGGCAAAGCTAGACAATCAGGCAGAAAAAGAGGAAAACATAATCCCTATATGTTATCTCAAACCAAACTTACAAGTCCTTTTGGTCTTAGTTTCAACAGGCTACCTATTACAGCTGCCTGGACTAGATCCTTTTGATACGCACAGCACTTTGCAATCATCTGCCTCTTCTGTTTCTGTCTGCGTTTGTAAATAATGCCTGGTCGACTAAGATCTATCCTCACCTAAACGATCTATTGCTTCTTTTAACTTACTCATGTAGTTCCTTCTGATAGTCTCTGTATTCCTTGTGGCACACAATCAAATACCTTTTCAGTCCTGCTATCGGTGTACGTAGATTAGACTCTCGACTTAGATCTATCCTCAGCTGAACGATCTATTGCTTCTTTTAACTTACCTCATGTAGTTCTTTCTGATAGATTATGTACTTCGTGTGGCACACAATCAAATACCTCTCCAATCCCGCTATCTGTGTATGTAGATAATACCTTCTCAACTTAAATCTATCCTCACCTGAACGATCTATTGCTTCTTTTAACTTACCTCATGAAGTTCCTTCTGATAGTCTCTGTACTCCGTGCGGCACACAATCAAATACCTTTTCAGTCCTGCTATCGGTGTACGTAGATTAGACTCTCGATTTAGATCTATCCTCAGCTGAACGATCTATTGCTTCTTTTAACTTACCTCATGTAGTTCCTTCTGATAGACTCTGTACTCCGTGTGGCACACCTCTCCAGTCCTGCTATCTGTGTATACAGATAATGCCTTCTCGACTTAAATCTATCCTCAGCTGAACTATATATTGCTCTTTTTAACTCACCTCATCTCGCTCCTTCTGATAGGCCCTACACTGTGCGCGGCATGCAATCATCTGTCTTTCCAGTCCTGCTATCTGCGTTTGTAGATAATGCCTTGTTGACTCGGATCTATCTTTTGCTCGGCTCAAGGATCTGTTACTCTCTTCTTTCAGTTCCTCCAAGTCTTTAAGGAGTTGCGTGTGTTCGATAGTCTTTTCTTTACATCTGGCTTCTTCTTGGGACAACTTTTCATTGACCCTTACGACTTGGCATCTGAAGCAATTATTAGATGAGTTAGAGACATCTACCTACTGAAGAAAAACCATCATTTTCGGAAGATGGAAGTTGTAGAACCAAGTTCACCAAACGGACAATTATCTGTGACCATCAGTCATGTCTTGAAGAAAACGTCACCGCCTTCATCCACCGCCTTCCTGCGACCTCTAAAATGTCGTTGGAGCAAACATAAAATAAATGCTTAAGTTTTTTTGTTTTTTTTTTTAAAAATGATAGACCTTTGTTTGACCACGATCTCACCTGTTGGTAAGTGACGATGCGGCCGAAGATGGAGCACAAAGGTCTAGAAGGCACCTATTCACTCTAGCCTTGAAGAGACCCAGAATCCAGGTATTTTTCAATCATACATTTTGTTTTGTCAAAATTACTATACTTAACTAATACTTACGGTAGATTTTCCTATTACTAGGTCAGTCATTATAAGGAAACTATTTAAAAAGACATTGGTGTCACTTTAAGGTGTTTACCTTGTACGAGTATACATTAGTACAACAGTAGGTGTAGGTACTTAAAATCGGTAGATTTTATGTGTGCCTAACATTTACGACATTGATTACGACTACTCAATGTCTTACTCAATGTCGTAAATGGTAGAGGCAGTGCACATCTGCATCAGACAATTAATTAAATATTAAACCAACCTGCCCTCATTATATTGCAGTTGCCTAGTAATATTTCTGTAATTAAGTATTTGTTTTTAACCCCCGACCCAAAAACAACGGGGTGTTATAAGTTTGACGTGTTAGTGTGTGTGTGTGTGTCTGTGTGTGTCTGTCTGTCTGTGGCATCGTAGCTCCCGAACAGATGAACCGATTTTGATTTTGTTTTTTTTTGTTTGAAAGGTGAATTAGTCGGGTGTGTTCTTAGCTATGTTTGATCAAAATCGGTTCAGCCGTTTCATTGCGTTGAGGTTTTTTTAATTTTACAACATTAATTACTTATTACACACTAACATATTTGTTTATTGCTTATCCTCCCCCGTAGTTTATTGATGTTCGTGGTATCACCTAGCTAGGCCCTGCCTAAAAACCAGCGCTGCACTAAACCTAGGTCTAGTGCAGCATATCCTGAGACAGGGACCTGTTTGACCCCACACAACACACATCGATGCCTTTCTACTTAGCAACCTACCAACCAGTTTCTTTATATCAGATTCAATTTATTTCTTATTTTTGTATACCAGTTGCTTAGTATAGTGCGCGTCATGTTAAAAGAACGCTGGCGGTCAAGCTTCTACAGGCGTTCGAGCGTTCTTTTTACATGACGCGTACTATAATTGTACATTATTTGTAGTAAACTAGGTAGGCACTCATTCAATGCATAGGTACACATCTCTTAAATAAGTAGAAAAGTAAGTAATCTCTTAAAAAGAACGCTGGAACGCCTGAAGAAGCTTGACCGCCAGCGTTCTTTTTACATGACGCGCATTATACTAGATTTTGGTTTTTTCAAGTGTTATTTGTGTGTTGTGTCTTGGGGAAAATAAATACATTTTATTTTTCTTTCTTTCTTTCATCAACCACTGACCATATATCAAGATAGACACCGCAAACGTGTAAGTTTGTATGAAACCAAGCGTGCCGTTTTATTTTATACCTACAATGCTACGATATATCTTTATTCGCACGTCTAGCAGATTTCGAAGAATATTTAAAGTTATGGCATAATTATGCCTTTTTTCTGCTAACATTCTACGTGCTATCGCGAAGACGGCCGAGAGCGAACTGAATGAGGTTTGCTAATAGGTGTATTGCACCTACTTCGAACAGATTAAATGACACGCAAAGTAAGTGCACTTGCGTTATCTAGTGTAATTATAGGTCTGTGGCATCAACCAATAGATACCAGCGGCTTAGTTGCGTCATACGTCGCCGCGTCTATACACGTGTGACCAAATAAAAAATAAAGTGGTAACAAGGGGTTTTTATATGTATGTTAGTTTCTAAGGTAATTTATTGTTGCTATGGGCAATTATTTATTCTGTGCTATATGCTTATTGTTTAGGTTTAGTACATTTCTCAGTAAGCCTGAAATAAAGATATTGATTGATTGATATAAGTATTATTGATGACCTCTGTGGCGCGGTGGGCGAAGCTTAGCCTGCGACGCAGGAGGTTGCGGGTTCGATTCCCGCCTTGGAACAAATATTTGTGCGATCGCAGATATTTGTTCAGGGTGTTCTGGGTATTTTATATGTATAATAAAAAATATATATCTATGTAATATATTGTATTAAGTATATCAGTTATCTAGTACCCATAACACAAGCTCTGCTTAGCTTGGGGCTAGATAATGTTGTGTGAACTGTCCAGCATTATTATTATTTATTTATTATACATACATACAAACACCGATTCGCCGAAATTGTCTCAGACACCTAGCTTGGTCAAACATTTTTGTAAACAACATTATTCAAAATATCACTTCGAAATCGAACACAATATTCATTAAATTTACTTATTACTAATCACTATTATTTATTAGCTAGAAGTAATCAATTTTAATAACACGGTGTTTCTTTAAGGTTGTTCCTCGTGGTCAGCTAGGCACGACAGCGTCAATAGATGGCGCTGTTGCCAAATTTTGAAGTATTTTATGTATTTATGAATTAAAATGTGCATATTATGTCATAACACTAACGTTCACGCAAATGGTGGTTTATTTGCTATGTACCTAGCTATATTTCAGGTTATTTTAGTCTCTAGTTTTAACATACTTGTGCCGAGCAAATTCCGAGCAATATGAAAGCCTACTCACGCACACAGTCAAGGATATTATTGTATTAGAACTATAAGCTAATTTCGGCGCGCGAATTTCAAAATAGTTGGACTAGCGGCTTGGACTGTCGACTCAGAACTTCTGAACCCACGTTACTGCGTTCGATTCTATACTGCCTATATTTTTTGTATTTTTTTTTTACTTTTTTTTTGTGAACCAGTGACTAGATCTCTCGACACTAAACCCACAGTACTGGGTTCGATACCAGACTATTTTTTTTTTATAAATGTTTTTGTAATGATCTCCAAAATACACTGATTCTGCTTCAGCCAATATTATGTTTGTGAAGTGAGTGTTGTGGTGTGTCCTTATTTCAAATCAAAAAGTAGGTACTCGATTCTTAACCGACCTCAAAAAATGGAGGAGGTTATCAATTCCAGAGTTTTTTATTATGTTTGTTACCTCATACCATTTACGTAACGATTAGGAAAAAAAATTACATGATATACTTCCAGATTGGTGCCATTTTCATTAAAATGTTTTTCTGATGATGGAATCCATGAAGATTGAGGGAACTCCTCAAATATTATAGGCACACATATATCAATTTCGGTATTTTCAGCAACAAGTCAAGCATTGCATTCAGAATGTTTTTTGTTTTTTATACTACTAGAATGACGGAACATGCTGATGGCCCACCTGATGTTAAGCGGTAACCTCTGCCTATGAACAGTGCATTACCTCATAGGTCACGTCCACCTAGGACGCGCCCTATGTGGCATTGCACTGCGCCCGCCACCCTGAGACATAAAGGTGAAACGTCTCATGTGCCTGTAATTTCACCGGCACCCTTACCCTTCAAACCGGAACACAGCAATGCGAGGACTACTGCTTTGCGGCAGAAATAGGTATGGTGGTAGTACTTCCCCGGACGAACTCTTACACAAAAAAGCTCTACTACTACTATATTTCACGGGTGGCAACAATGGTGTCTCCTGCGATATCCGATTGAGCTGAAATTTGGGATACTCGTACCTATCTAGTTCCGATGACAGTACAATACTATGGTGAAAGCGAGCTGATCTGATGATGGAGACGGAACGTGGACAGCGGAACTCCTCGATGGATAATAGTAAACTGGCCGTGCTTAGGCTCATTTTCATCAGCACACTAATTTTATTAAGTCTTATACCTGGACTTGTAGTTAGCTTGTAGTTCCTGACTGCTAGCTTATTTCAGGAATGTATTATACTGGAAGAAAGCATTAGCAGAGTCAGTCGTGGGAAGCAATGGCGGCGATGAGCTCACCACTTGTCACGTGTATTTCCCACGATGGTGCAACCCACAGTGAAAAGAGGCACATGAGAGGCTCTGCTTACTCTTTCGGGGAAAAAGGCGTGTGTCTATGTATGTATTTATGTTGTATTGGGTATAAATTCCTAGCTATGAAGTAGTTTTTCAGGGTTCCGAAAAAAAAAAATACGGAACCCTTATGGATTCGTCATGTATGTCTGTCTGTCCGTGTATGTCACAGCCACTTTTTTCCGAAACTAATTTTCACACAAAAATAGAAAAAAACAATAAGTTTTTGGGGTTCCCCATACTTAAAACTGAAACACATTTTTTTTTCATCAAACCTGTGTGGGGTATCAATGGATAGGTCTTCGAAAATGATATTGAGGTTTCTAATATCATTTTTTTCTAAACTGAATAGTTTGCGAGAGAGAGAATGATAAAACTAAACAAAAAAAAATGGTGAACATTACCATGTAAACTTCCAACGAAAATTGTTTTGAAAGAGATCTAGTACGTAGTTTTTTTTAATATATCATAAGTTGTAAACCATCCAAGAACTTTTATGTTATGTTACTTGCTGCTACGGAACTCTTCATGGGCGAGTCCGACTCGCACTTGGCCGCTTTTTTTTCTAAAGATTTATTTACTTTCAGCTTTTATTGATAGATCATTCAGTTTAGATCAACTGAAGTCCACGGCTGGGCATAGGCCTCCCCCATAATATAATGCACATAGAAACTTTATTTTACGCCGCATTAATGGCTATTGCTTTACAAAGCACAAGTAAGGCCGCACGTAGAAACTGTTCCCATCTATGGCACGGGGCACCCAAGTACCAGCTGCTTCGTTTTGACTCCTTACAGAGAAGAGCCATTAGCATCATCGGTGACCCCAAGCTCTCCGATACTCTAGAACCGCTTAGCCAACGCAGAGCTATCGGATCTCTTTGCGTGATCTACCGCCTCTACAACGGGGAATGTTCTGACGAGCTTTCCGATCTCATCCTCGCATCGAGATTTTACCATCGCTCTTCCCGGCACCGTGACAAAGCTCATCCGCACATCATAGAACCCTGGGTTTCTCGAACGACTCGTTTCTCGAGATCATTTCTTCCCCATAAAGTACTATTATTTATTCTGTGCCTATAAACTATGGAATGAGCTTCCATCTGAGGTTTTCCCGTGTCGTACATGTCGTACGTAACCATGTTTTATTTCATGAAAAATGGTCATAAATTCCTTCAGGGTAGGCAGCGCATCGACAATTACCCCCGGTGTTGCCGGTGTCTATAAGCGACGGTGACCACTTCACATCAGGCCGTATGCTAGTTTGCCAATTTGTATCATAAAAAATAAAAAATAAACTGCCAAGTGCTAGTCGGACTCTAGCACGAAGGGTTCCATACAATAATCTAAAATTAAAATTAAAATTACACGCAAATGTACCAGCCATCACCCAATCACGCAACAGGGGGACAGATCCAACTTTTTTGTTCTAACTGTCACCTTAGGGGGGACAGATCAGTGTGACAAATGGGAATAATTCGTCGCGCTCCATTTCCATTATTGTGATGTCTTGAGTTTGAGAAATAAAGCCGACGAAGTAACAATTCTTCATTGAGGAAATCCGCAGTTGACCCTATTTTCAACAAGTTTTTTTTTTTTTTTTTTAACATTGATAGACCTTTGTTTGTGCACGATCTCACCTGTTGGTAAGTGACGATGCGGCCGAAGATGGAGCACAAAGGTCTAGAAGGCACCTATTCACTCTAGCCTTGAAGAGGTCCAGATTATAGTTGAGTTAGTAATTAATTTTGTAAAAATTAAAAAAAAAACCCCAACGCTGAACGGCTGAACCGATTTTGATCAAACAAAGCTAAGAACACTCCCGAAAAATAAACCTTTCAAACAAAAAAAAACGATTTCGGTTCATCCGTTTGGGAGCTACGATGGGACAGACAGACACACACACACACAGACACGTCAAACTTATAATACCCCTTCGTTTTTCGTCGGGGGTTAAAAGAGAGGATAACCCATTCAATAAAAATTTATTATATTATTTTTAAGTTCGAGGCCTTTGCGACTTGCGAGACAATGAGGGAAATTGTTAATTTGTATTACACTATGTATAAAATATTTATCTTTTTTATGCTTTTTTATTTATCTTCACTATTATTTTGTATTTTTTAACCCCCGACGAAAAACGAAGGGGTGTTATAAGTTTGACGTGTCTGTGTGTGTGTGTGTGTGTGTGTGTCTGTATGTCCCAACGTGGCTCCCGAACGGATGAACCGAAATCGTTTTTTGTTTTTGTTTGATAGGTGTATTTGTCGGGAGTGTTCTTAGCTTTGTTGGATCAAAATCGGTTCAGCCGTTTTATTTCGTTCGGTTTTTTTTTAAGTTTTACAAAATTAATTCCCTGTAAATATGTAAACTTTGTTGTTTTGTTTGTTTGTTTGTTTGCCAAGCTGCGGTGAAATGGCTAGTACAGTATAAACACAATTACCTACTAGTAATAAATTAGTGCTTAGGAACGTACCATCTGGACTAGCGCCTAGAAAGGAATGGAATCGCTTCGAAGCGAATGTCTTTTGGCTAGGCCGGCTGATATGCATTGCATGCAAATAATATTATGGAAATTAAAAAAAAAAGTGGCCAAGTGCGAGTCGGAGTCGCCCATGAAGGGTTCCGTAGCAGCAAGTAACATAATATCAAAGTTCTTGGATGGTTTACGATTTATGACGTATTAAAAAAAAACTACTAACTAGATCTCGTTCAAACCAATTTTCGTTGGAAGTTTACATGGTAATGTACATTTTTTTTTTAGTTTTATCATTCTCTTATTTTAGAAGTTACGGGGTTGGGGGGGGGGGGACTTTTTACCACTTTGGAAGTGTCTGTCGTGCAAACTATTCAGTTTAGAAAAAAGTTATATTATAAACCTCAATATCATTTTTGAAGACCTATACATAGATACCCCACACCAACGGGTTTGATGAAAAAAAAAATTGAGTTTCAGTTCTAAGTACTAATACTTAGAACTGAACCCCCATTTTTTTTTTGTTTTTTTCTATTTTTTTGTGAAAATCTGAATGCGGTTCACAGAATACACCTACTTACCAAGTTTCAACAGCATAGATCCTATAGTTTCGGAAAAAAGTGGCTGTGACATACACGAACAGACATAACATGTCATAGTAAGATGAACTCTTGTCTTCTAAGCAGGAGGCAAAATGTTCAATACCCACCCTGGGCCTGCATATCTGAACCTTCCGAAGACCCTAACTCGCAATTATAATGAATAAGACCCCTAGGAATCATTTCAACGAATTTGTTTGAAGATTGTAGTTTCACCTACCTACACAGAACTGACTTCGACTGAAACAAGGCAATACTATGTTTTTTTTTTAAATATTGAATGAGCGAAGCGAGTTCTCTGATTCAACTTGGAAGAATTGGCATTTGTATGTATGTATGTATGTATGTTTGTCCGAGCATAACTTCCGAACCGTTAATCCGATCTTCATGAAATTTGATTGGGAGGTGATAGTATTGGTACAATTTGTTGGTAAGGTTATGAGCTATATCGGTCGGGGGGTTGTTGAGATATTGGGGTCCAAGAGGAGGTAAAAAAAAGTGAGAATATCAGATCAAATGTGGTGTCATATGAAAGTTCCTCGCTTCGACATTTCAAAACTATTTTAGTTTCTGAGATGTTAGGGTAAATCAAAAATGTAAAAAAACAAAACCTCTAGGGTACTTCCACTAATCCTACAACGCTGTTTTTTTTACGTTTGTAGCTTTTATGATACAAATACTGGGAAAAGTCTAAAATTTATGAATCTTGAAACTTGTAGGTACCTACTCTATAAAATAACAACCAGTGTATAACATTCTTTGTTGACCTCCCGTTTCTAGGAATTTTAACGACGTTGAAGGTCTAACTTTTCGAACCACATGTGGATGTACATAGATATTTTTTCGAAATAAATAAGGTAACCTACCTAAACCGTGTGTATTCGTGAGGTCTCAGTTCAAAAAACCTTGTGCGTAAATATATAGGTAATTATGATCAGCTAGTAGTATTTAATTTAATTTTTACGTAATTAAGATAATATTATATTTGTCTGTAATTTCTGTCTAGTTGTTTGTAATTTAATTTTCTCCCATTATTTATACAAAGTTCATATGTAGAGACCTTGCAATGCATTGCGGCCTCCGGCTGTCTGGCTGATTCGCATACACATGTCCAATCCTAAATGTTTGTTTTTCTAATATTTTCTATCCGAGCTAATTATGATATGACAGATCGAAGCGGCAACAGCGCTTAGCCGGCGTAAGTCACGAGCTGACAACGTCGCGTGTAAGTGACATGTTACTGTTATCTAATCTGCGGCTATGTGTGTGACACTGTCAGTGTACACTCACACACTGACATAAATGAACTAAAATTTCGATGTTATTTTCGCTATTAATCCACTGTTTTCTTCAACCAAATATGTGTTGACGCAAATAATGACCAATATAAAAGCCAACAACAGTCATTTCAGTGTAAAATTATACTCTGTTTGCCCATATTTGTGCTAATACGTTTGTATGGAAAAGCGACCACCTTAAAATAAAACCAGTTTTCATGATTTATGTCAGAAAACAAACGAAAAATGTTTATGAAATCGAGCGCTAACACAGTCTATTTTTTTAAAAAAACGTTTTGCATTTTATTATGTCAATAATAATAGCTCAATGACGGACAGAGACGCAACTTATGAGTCCCTTCAAGTTTCATGAACCAAAAACGAAGTACTTTTCCCAGCGCAAATCTCTCAATAATCGAGTGAGAAAATATCTTGAATTGTACTTACTACCTAAAATGGTAGAACAAGCAGATGGCCCACCTGATGATAAGCGGTACCCTCTGAAAAGTGCATTATCACATAGGTCACGTCCACCTAGGACGCGCCCTATGTGGCATTGCACTGCGCCCGCCACCCTGCGACATAAAGATGAAAAGTCTCATGAGCCTATAATTTCACCGGCAACCATACCCTTCAAACCGGAACACAGCAATGCGAGCACTACTGCTTTGCGGCAGAAATAGGTATGGTGGTAGTACTTCCCCGGACGAACACTTTCACAAAAAAGCTCTACTACTACTAAAATAGAACTAACTAGATATCTGGTACTTTACCTAATTCACAGTCATATTTCACCCATTTATTCTACGAAGCTTATGCACCTGCTTATGAGGAATTATTTAGATATTTTTTTACAATGAAACGAGTAGTCGACAAAAAAACTTGTATTCGTTAGATAAATATCGGAAATTTTATAATATAAATAATTTATTGTTATTTTCATAATATTCTTACGTGGAGAGCATGGTTTCGCTCACGGTTTTATTGATATTTGAAAGTGAGGACACATTTTTTTTTAGAATACTAATGCAACAAACTTGGAAATAATATATCGTACAAATTAAACCGTATGTTTTTTTATGTTATTCGCTACCAATTTTATATACGAACAACTCAAAAATCTGATGTTTCGTGCTTACGTAAAGACATATGTTTGATCAATATTTTTAATAATTTATATTGAGTTTATATAAAAATTAGTAGGCTTACTATCTATAAATAGGTAAATAAATACCAGAGATGTTATAGCCATTGAGAAATCGGTCCAGATTAAAGTACTATTTTCCATTTTTACATTTAAGTATACATTATTTACACTTTTTAGTAGTAGTAGAGCTTTTTTGTGAAAGAGTTCGTCCGGGGAAGTACTACCACCATACCTATTTTTGCCGCAAAGCAGTAGTGCTCGCATTGCTGTGTTCCGGTTTGAAGGGTAAGGGTGCCGGTGAAATTACAGGCACATGAGTATTTTCATCTTTATGTCTCAGGGTGGCGGGCGCAGTGCAATGCCACATAGGTTGCGTCGTAGGTGGACGTGATCTATGAGGTAATGCACTGTTCATAGGCAGAGGTTACCGCTTAACATCAGGTGGGCCTCTTGCTTGATCCGTCATCCAAGTAGTATTAAAAAAAAAACTTACTTTTTTACTTTTACATTTATACATTTCAAGTATGTACAACTTTTATGATTTCCAAATTAATGATTGCTGCATTGATCTATTCATAACCTCACTGTATGTAGTAGATACCATTTTTAATATGTCAACGTCTTTGATAATAAATAATTCTGATTCTATTACGAAATAATACAAAAGTTACGTTCTCAAAAATAAAAGGTGCATAAATTAGTTTTCCTTATTGTCAAACAGGCTTTAAAGTTTATAAACTCAAGGTGGTCTCGAGACAGGTTTGAGCACCGTCTGGGTGTTCCCACAGTTTCAAGAACGCATTGCACATCCAGGAAAATAAGCTAGTCTTCCCCAAGTGAAACATAAAAACAGGTGTTATTCATTTGAGACCAGATGAACGAGGCGTGAATAACTAATGAGTAGGTGCTGAAGGCTCATTCAGCCACCATTCTACGTACAATGAAAAATAGCTTCAACGTCACCTCGGTACTTTCCTGGTAGATATACAAACACATGGGCTACTTGTCTTGTGATTTGTGCGAGGACGACTCTGTTTTTGTTAAGAAATAGGAATAACCACATTTTTTTTTAAATATGTTTCTCTCTTTATTTAGTTTTTTTATAGAGTTTTGTGTGTTTATTTTGAGGTTTATAAATGTCCCTACACTTTTCACTGTACGTTATAAAGCTATGTTTAATATTATTATGTAAGTTCTCATGTAAGTGAATTTATAATTCTTAATGAGAATAAACAATCTATAACCCGATGATGGACTTCGAACGAATGGACAATAAAGATTGTGGGCAGGTATGTTCTCAATATAGTGGGAATTAATCATTACCAAATTCATCATCATATAATACTTTTGACTTTGATCATAAGAGTATCATAATCATCAGCCGCTAGAGGTCCGCTGCTGGACATTGGCCTCCGTCATGACGATCAGTCTTGATCTGCCTCCATTCAACGATTTCCTGCGATCGTTACAATTTTATTAGTTCATCGATTGTTCCGTTTTTCGCCCGTTTTATTACCAATAATAACCCGAAGGTAGAACAATTTTAATTTTGATATCGGTTTTAATTGGCTGCAAAACACCTGTGTGTCTACAGCCTACAGAGGTCAGTCGGACTGCAGAGAGAAGAACCTCCCGAATACGCGTGCCGAGTCCAGGTTTAACGCCTTCTAAATCTGACCCTTGATTATACCATTTTGCGAGACCCTCATGGTAATGGTGGAGGGTCTTCGCCATACTGCCATTCACAGAAACGTATATCGGGACTATCTGACAATCTTCTTGGGGTTGGTCTTGGACTGTCTAGAACACAATTTGACTACATTTGATGTTTGCCTAGAGCTTAAAGTGACGACTACATAATCGGTCTGTCACTCAAATCTACTATAACACAAATTGACTAGTGCATATTTTTTCTATATAGCATCGTGACATGAACCCAAATTGACTGGACATTCGGGTAGAAAATGGGTTTTATTTCCCGTCTTTTAATGTTTACCTGCCATGTCTGTTAAGTTAAGGTGGTTGCTTTTGCTCGTGGCGCGAAATTTAAATTATTTCGTGTTTTTTGCTCATTACAGCTCATCAACACTTCTTCAGATAGCTAAAACTATGTTGCCGCAAATGATGTGACCTAACACACAAGTTTTAATTTATAGTATCACATAAATATCATTAGTTTGGCTGTGAATGTGCTTGAAACAAAAAAATACTATAAATATCGTAGAAGCACAATCGTACCTAAACTAATGATATTTATGTGATACTATAAATTAAAACTTGTGTGTTAGGTCACATCATTTGCGGCAACATAGTTTTAGCTATCTGAAGAAGTGTTGATGAGCTGTAATGAGCAAAAAACACGAAATAATTTAAATTTCGCGCCACGAGCGAAAGCAACCACCTTAAGTACTACTTATAACATACATTCATTTATTGTTTATTTTGAAAAACAATGGCTAAGAAATACTGCTTTGATTTCTTGTTGTAAAGAACTACACAGGGCTACGAATACTTTAGAAGCATGGCATCGCCGTTTGGGGGTCCGCATGAACAAAAATACAACTCTAATTGAGTTTCTGTTCGAGCTAAAAAAGGAAGCAGGATATCAAAGCATGTCGATGGCAGGTGCCCTTTTGAAACAGGAGAACAAGAAAAAGAAAGATATTCTTTTTAACAGAAGATACTGCCGAGAGTTAACACAGTAAAAAAAAAATTGCACTAATCGATTTTTTAAAAGCTATAAAAGACATAAAAAGAGAGTTGAAATGAAGTACCGAACTAATTTTAATATCGTGAAGATTATTTTTAAATTATTTATGTGACGGAGTGACTTTTCGTTTTACTTTAATTTGCTGGCCATATGAATTAACATAATATATCTATAATTTATGACATAGTGCTGTATTTTTATTTTTGGCATCGCCTGTACATTCAAAAACAAAAGACAACAGTAGGCAAAATTTGTTCTAGGTTCTTTCGGTACTAGTCAATTTGTGTTTTAGTACATTTGAGTGTTCGACCCATTATGCAGTAGTCACTTTAAGCTCTAGGCAAACATCAAATGTAGTCAAATTGTGTTCTAGACAGTCCAAGACCAACCCTCTTCTTGTAGGTTCTGTTAAACACATTTGAAATCACGGTGTTAAATTTTAATTATGGAAAATAATTCGATCGGCTTAACATAAATTACTTTATCAACAAATTGTGATTCAATTTATTAATTAATCAAATATCAGGTATGCAAAATAATTCAAATTAACCAAAGAACCGAAGTGAGCTATGTAATTTATCCCTATATTTTATACCTAATTAATTACCTGCTAGACTAATATTATAAAACAAGAAAAGTTTGTTTGTCTCTGTAGGTAGGGCTATACTCCGAAACTACTAACAGACTACTTTAAGTCGGAGAATTTGAGTATTCCAAGCAAAATTATAAGATTGAAACACCTATGGAGTCACATAGGTGTCTATGCGTCTGTCCGTCCGCGTTATTTCAGTCCATTAGCCACTAATGATATTCTAGTATGTAGTTAGAATGACATTGGTAGATCTAAGGTCACTAATAAGAATTATATTGGTCATCTAACTTTCTTGTAGCTAGTTAGAATATCATTGGTAGATCTAGGGTCACTAATAAGAATTATATTGGTCATCTAACTTTCTTGTAGCTAGTTAGAATATCATTGGTAGATCTAAGGTCACTAATAGGAATTATATTGGTCATCTAACTTTCTTGTAGCTAGTTAGAATATCATTGGTAGATCTAAGATCACTAATAAGAATTAGATTGGTCATCTAACTTTCTTGTAGCTAGTTAGAATATCATTGGTAGATCTAAGGTCACTAATAATAATTATATTGGTCATCTAACTTTCTTGTAGCTAGTTAGAATATCATTGGTAGATCTAAGGTCACTAATAAGAATTATATTGGTTATCTTACTTTCTTGTATTTGCTAGTTAGAATATCATTGGTGGATCTAAGGTCACTAATAAGAATTATATTGGTCATCTAACTTTCTTGTAGCTAGTTAGAATGACATTGGTAGATCTAAGGTCACTAATAAGAATTATATTGGTCATCTAACTTTCTTGTAGCTAGTTAGAATGACATTGGTAGATCTAAGGTCACTAATAAGATTTATATTGGTCATCTAACTTTCTTGTAGCTAGTTAGAATATCATTGGTAGATCTAAGGTCACTAATAAGAATTATATTGGTCATCTAACTTTCTTTTAGCTAGTTAGAGTGACATTTGTAGATCTAAGGTCACTAATAAGAATTATATTGGTCATCTAACTTTCTTGTAGCTAGTTAGAATGACATGTGTAGATCTAAGGTCACTTATAAGAATTATATTGGTCATCAAACTTTCTTGTAGCTAGTTAGAATGACATGGGTAGATCTAAGGTCACTAATAAGAATTATATAGGTCATCTAACTTTCTTGTAGCTAGTTAGAATATCATTTGTAGATCTAAGGTCACTAATAAGAATTATATTGGTCATCTAACATTCTTATAGCTAGTTAGAATATCATTGGTAGATCTAAGGTCACTAATAAGAATTATATTGGTCATCTAATTTTCTTGTAGCTAGTTAGAATATCATTGGTAGATCTAAGGTCACCAGTAAAATGTTTTAACAGTTCTATGACGTAACAGTCTTATAGAACAAATGGGAGTTACCGGATCTAATCTCACTCACCAATGACTTTCTTGTAGTTAGTTATAATGTAATTGGTGTTCACACGACGTTTAGTGCATAACTATTCAAGGTACAAACACTGCCAGGAAGACAGGAATTACAATAGCCCAGCAAATGAAAGCTATTGAAATGGAATTCTCAAAAATATCATATTTATTTATGGTTTTTATACTCTCTCTAAGAACATTCTCGAAAGAGAGCATTACTTTTGTGGCCCTCAAGCTATATCCTTAGAAACAGCAAAGTACAAAAATTTAATTATTTAGGGAATCCTGTCGCTACTTTTTAGTATGTTGGTACGATTTAGGGTGTCCAGGGCTTTATAGGTGTTCGCCAGGGTTTGAATGAGTGTTTACTGGTTAATAGAAATTGTAGGGGTTTGTGCGTACGACTCTATAGGAGTTTCAAAGGGGGTTCATAGAGGTTTTAAGAAACTGTTGGGGTATTTGGTTCTATAAGGTTGTGGGCAGTTATGTGAAGGTAGGAGTTACAAGGGGATTGTAGATGATTAGGTAGGATCGCCAGTAATTTATAAAAATATTTATGAGTAATACGATTATTATGAATAATCAGATAAAACGCTATAAACACATTAATACACCTACTTGTAATCGTCGATTTCTTTGTTGAGTTCTTCAATTTCCCGTTGTTTCTCATCTATTTCATTTTGTTGTGCACTATTTTTTTCCAGCAAACTCGCGTTTTCAATTTTTTCTTGATTAAGATTATTGACTGTTACCACCAGCTGTAAGAAAAACGTAAGTATCTAAATCAGTTTGTAAGCTGTCTTGTGTTTTGTAAATTGTCCGTATATTGTAAACTACACTCGATGGACGGTTGTCCTTATAACCGTCGAAGGAAGGAGTAAGTTCCGACTCTTCCGAATGGAACCCATCCGAGAAGGAGGTGACGCAAGAAAGCTCGTCAGGGCATTCTTTGCGGAAGGCCTATATGTCCAGCAATAACGACAACTGTCTGATGACGATATTTAGTTGTTAATATAATACAAAACAGATTTTTTCAATGCCTATGAGGCTATGAGTAAACTAAAGGGGGTAGTAGACAAGGGCATGTGGCCTTGAAACACGTATAAATAGTATAGTGATTATACTATGTAAAGGGTTTATATGTTTACTACCGTGTATTCGTTTGAAATTGGTGCCAATTAATTATAGTTTATTTAAATGATAACAACATAATAAGTGCTCGAAACGCTATAAATTTGGTCCACAATTTGAATACCAATAAATGTTTATACCTACTAGTTTGACCTGAATCTGTCAATTTGTACTTTATTTAGTTAGTAGGTGGTTACTACGAATAGGACATTTACGAAGCGACAGGAGGTAAGATCACCAACGTTTTTTTGAAGGGCTCCTGTTTGGAATTATGGTTCTGCAATCTGATCACGGATACTCAAAGTTATTGTCATAACAGTACTAACCCGAGTAACCAAAGAAACATGCTTATCACTCATTAAACAATTTTATGATTCAATAAGTGATTGAGATTCAGATAATACGCTAAGGAAGGAAAGAAGAAAGAAGGTGGGCAAAGGTTAGGCGCGTATAAAAGTAATAGTGTTATTGTAATAAAGCGATCAAATAGATTCTGTGTGTAAAGAGAATAGACGTGGAAGATGACAAAATGGTAGTGCTTGATTTTGTTTTGCATGCAATACTGTCTCGTTAGCTCAACTTAAAGATCTTGTTAATCTATAAAGTTTGACACTAATATCTATAAAGTTTGACACTAAAATCTATAAAGTTTGACACTAATATCTATAAAGTTTGACACTAATATCTATAAAGTTTGACACTAAAATCTATAAAGTTTGACAATAAAATCTATAAAGTTTGACACTAATATCTATAAAGTTTGACACTAAAATCTATAAAGTTTGACACTAATATCTATAAAGTTTGACACTAATATCTATAAAGTTTGACACTAATATCTATAAAGTTTGACACTAATATCTATAAAGTTTGACACTAAAATCTATAAAGTTTGACACTAAAATCTATAAAGTTTGACACTAAAATCTATAAAGTTTGACACTAATATCTATAAAGTTTGACACTAATATCTATAAAGTTTGACACTAAAATCTATAAAGTTTGACACTAAAATCTATAAAGTTTGACACTAATATCTATAAAGTTTGACACTAAAATCTATAAAGTTTGACACTAAAATCTATAAAGTTTGACACTAATATCTATAAAGTTTGACACTAAAATCTATAAAGTTTGACACTAATATCTATAAAGTTTGACACTAAAATCTATAAAGTTTGACACTAATATCTATAAAGTTTGACACTAATATCTATAAAGTTTGACACTAAAATCTATAAAGTTTGACACTAATATCTATAAAGTTTGACACTAAAATCTATAAAGTTTGACACTAATATCTATAAAGTTTGACACTAATATCTATAAAGTTTGACACTAAAATCTATAAAGTTTGACACTAATATCTATAAAGTTTGACACTAAAATCTATAAAGTTTGACACTAAAATCTATAAAGTTTGACACTAATATCTATAAAGTTTGACACTAATATCTATAAAGTTTGACACTAAAATCTATAAAGTTTGACACTAATATCTATAAAGTGTGGATAACTAATATCTTTAAAGTTTGACACTACAGGTCTAGTCCCTGAGGTATGCGAGCGGTACGGGAGTGGTGTTTTCGCTACGTCAAAATGAAGCGTGGCTTCATATGTCATCTGATAATTTGAGAGACGAAAACACCCCTCCCGTACATAATCCCACACCTCACGGACTGATTCAGTTAAGCGCTAGACCTGTACCTAATATCTATAAAGATTGACGCTAATCTCTACAAAGTTTGACACTAATATCTATAAAGTTTGACACTAATATCTACCAATAAAGATTGAAACTAATATCTATAAAGTTTGATACTAATCTCTATAAAGTTTGACAGTAACGTCTATAAAGTTTAACAGTAACATCTATATCTAAAGTGTGACATGTATATCTATAAGTTTGGCAAAACTGTAATATTATTCTTATGAGTAAACCTTTTCCTTGACCCGATGCAGTTCGTTAGATATCTGATGCGCGCTGTCCTCACCCAGTTTCTGCAGTTGTTTTGCTTCGTGAAGTTGCATCTGCGCTGCTTTCAACAGGTCCGGCAACGGCGCTAGCTCCAGCAACTTCTCTTGGAACTGCATCTGTTAATAGGAGTGTACTGCTAGGGCGCTTAAAGTTTTCTGCTAATTTTGAAGTAGGTATCTCATTTTCTAAACCTGATAGAGGCACTAATATCTGGGCTCATGGTTTGTCAGTTTCTTGTAAGATTATCGTTTCTAAATCTCACCGACTTTAAGATCTTTATCGAATTATTTTAACCCATGTTAGTTGTATTCTATGCAAAGACAAATCGCAGGCCTGATAACATAACGTATTAGTCTTTAGCTAGATTGTGTAGGTACCTATACAAAATTAGCCAAATCGGTCCGGCCATTCTCGAGTTATAGCGTGACCAGTAGAAATAGGGTTTAATTTTTATAAGTAATATATCAATCAATCAATCAATCAAATCGTTTATTTGCTACAAATAGTGTTACAAAGATGTTATTTTTTTTTTTTAAAGTACCAACTATATGGAGGTTATATGGAGAATTTTCTCTTCTTTTAGCTGACATCCCACTCGATACGATAGCAAAAATATCATTTTAGAGGCCCCCCTTATTCGATGTAACATCCGTCATATCTACATATGGTTTACAAAAAACAAAGCACTATTAGAGATACTTAAAAATACAAATAAACTTTATAACATTTAATGAGCCATTTCTGGAGTTACAAACGAATAAATTACTAGCAGCTTTTACAAAATTTTAGTTCAATCAATAGTTTTTACTTTTACATTAACAGGGGGAACATCGGATCCTAGAAGCTGTATTATTTTTAGACTGGCTCACGTAGGTAATGAAAGGGAGGGATATAGTTGAAGTGCCCGTACAACTGTGATATAGTACGTAGGTAACTACTACTATTTATTCTGTTGAAATAGGTAGAGATCGCGCCAAACTGCATGTTCAAGTTCACCACAAGAAAACAGTGTTTACTATGTTAGGTCTGCGTTTGGCGTATATACAGCTTACTTGTTTTGCGCCATCTATATCAGACTGAGGTAACTAAGTATGAAAGCGGTCTAGCAAGACTCGCGCCGCGAGCCTCCGCTGCAATACCTAGAGCTATTCAAACCTGTATAAATCCTTTACTAGATGGAACTTTACTGACTGCGATTGTTTTAGATTTTCTACTTGCTACTTCCTCCGACCTTTATTATGTCTTTGGTCCATCTAGAGGGGGACCTTCCTACACTGCGTCGCGTCGTCGGGTTTGTACCTAGTCGCTACTCGAGAACCTGAAAAGTAGTCAGTTCCCATTGCCACTTAAATTAAAATTATTAATTATTAATTGCCATTTAAAAGTTTTTTAAATGGTGCCTTGGGGTAGGTTAGGACATATATTTTGGGGCACTTTAGGACATGTCCTGTCTATGTATGTGTCCTAACCTACCCCAAGGCACCATTTAAAAAACTTTGTGTCACTTTAGGTGTTTTCATTTCTTTGAGATGCTCAAACAAATACATTTTAATAATAATAAGCATATTTGAAAAATAAAAAGTTTTTATTACTATTATAGCCATTTAAATCACAAGTCCTAAACTACCTCCAAAGGGGGGCAGTTTGGGACATTGACAATGGTTTACTAAAATTAAAATGTTACCTATTCTACTCATTAAATATGTTTATTTTATTATTGTATCCTAAAGGTAAAATACAAATATAGGTTTTACTGCATAAAAAGAACAAAAAACTTAAAAACAAAAAATTCTAGATCCTATTATGTAAAAAGAGTCCTAATGTCCCTCCTTCTCCCCCAGGTACCTATGTTTTTGTAAGTATAGCCAAGTACTTAACTTTAGTATTTTTCTCTACAACTCTACAAGTAGGTACCAATAAATATTTATTTCATAAGTAGGTACAGATGTTTTGGAAACACCTCTATGAGAAAGCCTCCAAATAATACCAATCAGCTGTCCTATGCGCCACCTAAAAACTTACTTTTGGTGCGTAAAATAACAAAGTGTCCTCTCACAAGCAATAAGCATGACAGGCGCGCTGCAGTTGTTTTCAAGAGGTAGGGGGCATCATCCACTAAAGCGGCTGTTACACAAGGAGAGTTTCTCGCATGCGAGCGGCGAAAACGTATGCGATTATAGAAGAAATCGCCGCTCGCGTGCGAGAAACTCTCCTTGTGGAACAGCCGCTTAACGTTCAACAGCCGCGTGCTGCGTTTTACTTAACCATTGAAAAATGCTACAATGCGTTCTTTTGTTTCGACCTACCGTAACTTTTATTCTGGTCTCCTCTACGTTTTACGTAATTATTATTTTACCTTCATTTTTTGCAGCTCCATTTGTATTTGATCTGATGCTTGTTTACTATCAAATTCCATGACATCCAGTGTTCGTTTTAGCTCCTCGACTTGTTGTTGGGCTTGTAAGTACTGTATGGAAGAAAATGGATCACAAAATTATGTCTAAGTAGGTAGGTAGGTAGGTATAGGAAAAAAAAACAAAATGTCTAGTTCACAAAAAAAAAGTATGTGTCAGGTCCGACGCGCAACTGGAGTTTAGTCCAGTCCTGCCCCAATCGCAACAAAAAGTTGTACATATTTTGTAACGCGCTATATGCAGAGCTCAAATAAAAGTTTCACGTACTAATAGCTAATCTGTGCAAAGTACCGAAATATGCGACCGAGTACGCGAGTTCAAGTCCTGCAACGCTGTCAACGTGGTTTCATTTTAACAGAATCAATCAATAAAATATCAAATTTTCATATTCCAAAAAAATTGTGCAGTTCACTCGTACCTAATCCCTTATATTCGATTCGAGACGGAGGGGTTTTTATTCCTGTTTACGACATCCATTGGAGGAGATCGAGGGGTCTATTCTGAGGCTAGGCACACGGATATATGTTACCTACGGTCTACATTCATAGTATCTTGAGCATCGATTCACCTTCACACGATATTCCTGGAGCTGTTCTGACTTCTCGTCCACGGTTATTCTCATTTCCTCGGCGTCCTCTTTCATATCTCGGAGCTGCGTCTTCAAGGCAACAACCTCGTTGGAAACTTTCTGATATTCCTATGGTCAAGACATTTGTTATGTTGGACCAACGAGTATCTGTACAAGGGGTATTTGGCGTTTTGGCGTTGGCCAACTTTCGTAGGGGAGAAGGAGGTAGGACAGGGGCACCTTTAGACATTGGAGATTTCTCCAAAACCGTAGTATTTTTTTTGGCTAAATATGCATTTTTGGTATGTCAACACTACTACTACAAACCATCACATGTCATTCGCCACGCTATCAGCTGTCAAACAAACTTATTAGCAGGTCGGGGTTTTCGGTAGCTGGTGTAAATTTTTCATCTGGACTACGTAAGTGTTTATTTGCTTAATATGAGCATAAATTATGTTTTTTATAGTTTCTGTAAAGTTTGGATATCTATGCATGGATATTAAAACACAAAGTTTTTTAAATGGTGCCTTGGGGTAGGTTAGGACATATATTTTGGGGCACTCTAGGACATGTCCTGTTTATGTATGTGCCCTAACCTACCCCAAGGCACCATTAAAAAACTTTGTATGACTTTAGGTGTTTTCATTTATCTCAGATGCTTAAACAAATACATTTTAATAATAATAACCATATTTGAAATATTAAACAGTTTTTATTACTATTATGGCCATTTAAATCATACATATCACTGCCTCCCAAGGGGGGCAGTTTAGGTAATTGTCAATGGCTCACTAAAATTAAAATTTTACCTATTCTACTCAATAAATATGTTTATTTTATTATTGTATTCGAAAGGTTAAATACAAATATGGGTTTTACTCCATAAAACGAACCAAAAACTTAAAACAAAAAATTCTAGGACCTATTATGTAAAAAGTGTGCTAATGTCCCTCCTTCTCCCCTATACTAGCCGTGCCAATGCGCCAATGCGCTAAGTGCGTACTTTCATCACTTAGGTAGGTACGCAAATTTATCCAAATCTAAACGTCCGTACTACGATCATTCTGCCGAAATGATCGTAGTACGGACGCTTAGATTTGGATACGAGGATCGTAGAAAAAATTGAGCGTCTACACGTGACGACCCGCGTTGGCGACACGCTGCGATGACACAGTAGGTATCGTATGGACGTGGTTATTGGCATGACTGTGGCATGAAACTGTGAGAGCTACAATATGGTCGAAATGGGCGTCCACACTTAGGATAAGTATACCTACGAATACTCGATACGATCTAATATTATGAAAGCAGTATATAAAGGTACTTATTATCTAAGTGTATACTCGGAAATTATGTAACTTACCTACTTTAATATAAATTATAATGAATGCCTATGCTATATATGCTTATGTTAGGTGGAGCGATGACCTACGAAAGGCGGCGGGCAGAAAGTGGATGAGAAGAGCCGAACCACCGGGCTCAGTGGCGCGTATTGGGAGAGGCCTATGTCCAGCAGTGGACTAGTGTGGGCTGATGATGATAATGATAACAATGAATGCATTCTAATGAATCTATTGTATTCAGTCGAATGTTGTCGTTAGCTGCCTTCGAACGCGATCGCGTAGGTACATCTTCTACACCATCTACGCCGACGAATATCTACTATGACAATGGATGTTTTTTTCATAATGAGATAATTAACACCATTTCAACACACCGTTGAGTCGTAAGTTTTACCGGCACAACAGATATCGTTTATTTTCAACTCCAAGTCTTTCAGTTTCGCTTCGTATTTAAATCTTTGGAGCCTTTCTTCATCAGCGGTATTTTTCGCTCGAATCAACTCGTCACGAAGTCTGGAAACCTGCAAAAGTTATCTCCACATGGATGTTTGTATTTATCTCAAATAATCACGCACCGTAACGGTAATGTCACACATATGGTTTAAGATTATTTATTTCTCATGAGAATAAATTCACTTACATGAGAACACACAGATAAACTTAAATTTAAGAGCTTAGTCATACAAAACACAAAACTAGATTATACTAACTTATTAAAATTATAAATAGCAACAAATTTGAATACCTAGTTTGAAGGAATCACTAGAAATAAAGTGGGTAGATGATAAACAATGTTAGTTCATTAATCTGTGACGTTTTTGGCACAGATTAATAGCTAGTCATTATGTTATACACGTACGATCGTGTTACGTTCACCGTTACGATGGTGTTTGCAAAACTCAGACTCACCCCTCAGTAATCTTTGTATGAAACTCCCTACTGCAACGCACACTAAAATCGGAATCGTAACGTAATCGCCTCGCCTCGAGACAAGCTCACGATCCCGCAGTCCCCGCGCTTACGGCTCGTCGTCCCCGCGCTTACGGCTCGTCTTCCACGCGCTTACTTCTCTCCGTCCACGCTTGCCCCTTACACCCCGCCCGCGGTCGGCGAGCCGTAAGCGCAGCGTCGCCTAGCCGTGAGCGCAGCGTCGCGTAGCCGTAAGCGCAGCGTCGCCTAGCCGTAGCCGAGTCGATACCGGAGCTGCCATCCGCTTTGGTTACGTGCTTACGTTATATTGACACCTGGTTGACGGCGAGGCGAAAGGCGAAACGCTGACGATCCCTTTCCGAGTGTGGTATGTGTACCTTTAATCCACCTGTGTACCTACCAAATTCCATAAACAAAATATAAAAAAAGTCGCATCTATGATGTTAGTGGGATTTTATACTACTAGAATGACGGAACAAGCAAATGGCCCACCTGATGTTAAGCGGTAACTTCTGCCTATTAACAGTGCATTACCTCATAGGTCACGTCCACCTAGGACGCGTCCTATGTGGCATTGCACTGCGCCCGTTATCCTGAGACAAAGATGAAAAGTCTCATGTGCCTGTAATTTCACCGGCACCCTTACCCTTCAAACCGGAACACAGCAATGCGAGCACTACTGCTTTGCGGCAGAAATAGGTATGGTGGTAGTACTTCCCCAGACGAACGCTATCACAAAATCGCATTACTATACTACTAAAAAAAAAAAAGTGCTGGAACTAACTAAATATATAGGTAGCAACTATTCTTGGTTATAATAGGAGCTAACGCTTTCATGATTAGTAAAAAAAAACGTACCACAGTATCTTTATGACAGTATTTATCTTCATGAAGTTTGTGAACGTTGTTATCCAAAGTATGTATATCTTTGACCGCTGTATCGGGCTCTGGTACCTGAAAATTATTATTAGTACTATTAAAATTATTATTAGCCCATACTGTCCCATTGTTGGGTAAAGACCTCCCCCCATTTCCGCCAGGAGTCATCCCCTGGTGTAATCCTTAGTCGGCTATTACAACATCCACGGTAGAAGACGGAGGGGTTCTATATAATCAGGTATGGACAAACTACGTCATTTTTTTTAAATTTCTTACCATATTGTCAAGTTCTGTCACATTCTTAATGGGATAAGGGTCATGTCGGTCGCGCCGTATAGCTGCCAGTTCCATTTGTATTTCTTTTACTTCGCCTTCCATGTCCCCCAGTTGCTTTTGCTGGAACAGAATTTCAAGAATGTTATTAGGTATAGTAGCTTTCACACAATCAGTCTGACCCGTGAGGTAGGTAGGTACACGGGTGAAAATATTTCAGGGGACAGGAGGGCAATTCTCGTGCTTTAGAGATCAAGTTGAATTAGACAAATGTCGAAAAAAGATGGCGAATGTCGAATAAAATCTTAATTTGCTATTCTCGTGATGTCACAAATAGACATAAGTCGACCAAAATCATTCGATTTGATGGTTATTGTGACATTTTCGTGAAATTTTTTGTAGAAATTCATGCTTCGACATTATTTCTAATTTAGAGATAATCTCTACAATCCGAGAATTGCCCTCCTGGTCCCTAACAGTCTAATGTTCTAATTAGTAGCTACAAGAAATTAATTTTGTAAAAATTAAAAAACCCTAAACGCAATGAAACGGCTGAACCGATTTTGATCAAACATAGCTAAGAAATAAACGACAAATTCACATTTCAAACAAAAAAAAAATGGGTTCATCTGTTCGGGAGCTACGATGCCACAGACACACACACCTACACACACACACACACACACACCACACACACACACACATACAGAGACACGTCAAACTTATAACACCCCGTCGTTTTTGCGTCGGGGGTTAATAATAGTAAGTGCCAAGTGCCAACTGCCAACGTTGTTTCAATGACAGCACGCGGCCGCGGCCGGTGGGAGGGACGAGCTGACAACGGACAGGGGATTGAGGACCTTGTAGCCTCGCTGGTAAGAAGTACGTTCAGACTATTGTTCATCAAGCCAGTTAAACCAGTTGGAGGTTTTGACATGTGTGCCGCCAAGTCCAGAAACGGACGAAGCGACGCGTGACCCAAGAGCTGGCTCTTTTCTGACTCTTCAACGCATTAGTATTGCCTGTCGACGATATCATATCATTACATCGTGTCGCTAACATCCAACGTGAAAGCGTCCGATGTCGTGACTGGAAAAGCAAGAACCCGCACTACCTATCGGAAGGACATACGGACGGACCAACATCTTATAGGCTTAGTAATAGGGTGCCGTTTGGTAATGGTTTCCCTTTGGGTACATCAGGGCTCTAAGAAACTTGTTGGGTAGGAGTTAGGCTGCAACCTAATTACTTATAGGGATCCCAGGTCAACTGCCTGGGATATCTTCCGAGACAAACTAAGGCAAACCCTTGAAAACGTCCCAAAAAGTATCAAAACTCGCGATAGTCTAGAAATAGCAGTAGCTTTACTTACGAAAGGCATTTGCATGGCATACGAAGAAAGCTGCCCGCTAAAGACAAAAACTACTCAGAGACAGGTTTCTTGGTGGAACTCCAGGTTAGGCAAACTCAGGGGCTCAACTAGGAAACTATTCAATAAGGCTAAAAAGACTGGCATATGGGATACATATATTAAGGCCTTAACTGAGTACAATATAGAGATTAGGAAGGCAAAGAGAGCATCTTGGAGGAATCTCTGCGAGGAAATTAAAAGCTTGCCACAAGGAGCTAGACTTCATAAACTGCTCTCCAAGGCCAAAACTAATCAGATTGGTCTTCTCAAAAAAGAAGATGGCTCCTTTACAACTAACGAGAAGGAAACTTTAGAGTTGCTGGCCACGACCCACTTTCCTGGTACACAGAATATGGTCCTGCATCAACCGCATCTAGTTGATCACTATAGGCCTCGTAACGAGGACTGGTGTAGGGCGGCTAGAGTAATAAGACCAAACCAGGTACGGTGGGCCGTCAACTCTTTCAAACCACATAAAGCGTGTGGAGAGGATGGTGTGCTCCCTGTTCTTTTACAGCAGGGCGTAAACATCCTCTGTCCTTACCTGGTAAAAATCTTCAGGGCGAGCTTCGCCTGGGGGTTGGTACCAGAAGAATGGTCTTGTGTCAAAGTCATCTTCATACCTAAGGCTGGGAAAAAGGACTATAGCCAGCCAAAGTCCTTTAGACCAATTAGCTTATCTTCATTTATTTTGAAGACTATGGAGAAGGTAGTTGACAGACATATAAGAGATGTTGCGCTAGTCGCATCTCCCATCCACCATAGCCAACATGCATACTGCAAGGGTAAGTCTACCGAGACAGCTCTGAGCAGTCTCATTGATAGAGTGGAAAAGGCTATGGAGGACAAGGAAATTGCACTATGTGCATTCCTTGACATTGAAGGTGCTTTCGATAACTCCCCTACCTCTCTGCTGGTAAACGGGCTGATAGACAAAAATGTCGACCCAACGACCATCAGATGGATAGAGGCAATGCTCACTCATAGAGGTGCAAAACTGGCCCTTCACCATACAACCATTGAGATATCCACGGCTAGGGGCTGTCCACAAGGCGGAGTTCTATCGCCTGTTTTATGGACTCTGGCAGTGGATCAGCTCTTATACAGACTGGAAGAACTCCGCATAGATGCGCAGGGTTATGCAGATGACCTTGTAATCGTTGTGAGGGGTTTCTGCCAATCTACCATCTCTAGCATAATGCAGAGAGGTCTTAATACTGTCAGTGACTGGTGCGGTCATAGTGGCCTCTCAGTCAATGCTGACAAAACAGTGATTGTGCCATTTACTAACAAGCGAAGGTTGGACATGCTTGTAAAGCCTAGGCTTAATGGTAAGGTAATCACCTTTTCCACAGAAGTAAAGTATTTGGGCGTGACAATCGACCAAAAACTGACGTGGAATTCACACTTAGCCAATGTCTTACTAAAGGCTAAGATGGCTCTGGGGGCTAGTGGTCGGCTGATGGGTAAGAACTGGGGTGTTAACCCTAGGATTGCCCTATGGCTGTATACTGCCATTGTGAGGCCGATGATTGCATACACCGCCATGGTTTGGTACGACAAAGCCTTTCAGTCGACTGCTATCAACAGGCTAGGCAGTCTACAGAGGACTGCATGCCTTATGGCCTCAGGTGCTATGTCTACCTCTCCTGGACTGGCCCTGAATGCATTGCTAGGACTACCGCCTCTCCATGTATTTATACAGAAAGAGGCGAAAGCCAGCATGTACAGGGCTTATATCCAAGGTAGGAGGAATTGGCTTTCCCAGAAGTTGAGATCTTTGCAAGACTCAATTCTGGAATCACCTACATTGAGCATGACATCTGATGTTATGCTTACAAAGCATGTATTTGAAAAACAATACACCGTGGAAATGCCCTCTAGAGAAGACTGGTTGAACAGCCAGTTAATCTGCGAGGCCGGATGCCTAATATGGTAAACGGATGGTTCCAAAATGGGACTGGATGTAGGCTGTGGAGTTTATGGAGAGCGACCTAAGTTCAATAGGAGTATAAACTTAGGAAATCACGCCTCCATCTTCCAGGCTGAGGTTTACGCCATTCTCGAATGTGCGGCAGTTAACCTTCAAAAGCGCTACATCAATCACACAATATATATCAACTCCGACAGTCAGGCAGCACTTCTTGCTCTGGATTCGAAGGTTATCACGTCCAGACTAGTTGAGGACTGTCTGTCACGTTTGAACTCTCTGGGACTAAGGAACAGAGTTGTTCTAAGATGGGTTCCGGGACACGCAGGCGTTGACGGTAATGAATGTGCTGACGAGCTTGCGCGAGCTGGGGCTAGTGGTATACAGGTGGGGCCTGAGCCGTTCTGTGGTATACCAAAAAGCCTGGCTCAAAGAACCCTGATGAACTCCTGTTTCGAAGAATCGGTCAAGCTGTGGTTTGAGTCCACTGGCTTGACCCATTCCAAAGCTCTTATTAAAGCCTTCGATAAGCGGAACACCAACCGTATCTTAGCGCTGAGTAGGAGCAACCTTGGCATTATGGTCAGAGCCTTAACTGGACACTGTCGCCTTAACAAGCACATGTTCAAGTTAAGGTTATGCGAAACGCAATCCTGCAGATTCTGTGATGAGGCGGATGAAACGCCTCTTCATCTGCTAGGTGAGTGTGGACCACTAATGCACAAACGCAGCATTCATCTGGGCAAACACATCCTCTGCCCGGATGAACTGAAAGAAATTACCCCTAAGAAAATCTTACAGTTCCTAGCAGCTGTAGGGCTTAGCGGTGAACTGTAAACGCCCTCTCCAGGGGCGGTATGTAACAAGTGGCGATCACAATAGGCCTAACTGGTCGCAGTGATATCAAAGCCACAATCAGCTAATAAAAAAAAAAAAAAAAAAAAAATAGGCTGCAACCGCTAGTCTCCTCAGGATCCTCCACGTCCATAAGCACCGCATTCGAGTCGATCGGCAGCGTTTCACTCTCCGCACCCGAGTGATTTTGGTCGGTCGGTAATCATGCCTTTTTATTTTGCTCTTCCATGTTTTTGATCTCTTCATTTTATTTTCTAATCTTTGCTTTTATTAACCTGTACTCTCCCACTTGTTGGGAATAGGTATCTTCAAAACAAACATCCATCCCGGTTTTTGGCAGTTTCCCACCACTCTCGTAAACCATATTTATTGCAATTTGTATTAAGTATGTCAAAAAAGCGGCAATGCTATTTGTATGAAATACAGTTGAATTTGTCTCAAACGGGCAAGTAATTTGGTCGCTTAGTCGATTCTTTGTGAGTGGCAACACAAATTACGTAAAGACGTGGCGCGCCGCTTTCCATGTTGTGACGGAGACCGCGCCTAGACAAATTTTCAGAGCAAACTTCTTAGACGTCTATACTGCTCGGCCTCCTCGATAATATTGGAGGGATTTGCTGTGATCATCACGCTGGACAGGTGCATCGCAGTCGCAGTATTAATGTTCAGTCCGTATGTTGAGTACTCAGGTGGATGCTGCTGCCCATCGCCTGGTGTAATCCCTTAGTCAGCATTTACTTCATCCACGGGAGAAGATGGAAGGGTTTGTTCTTACGTTGGACACACCATGGCTTAGGTACCGTTGCTATTTTTACGAGCTAGGGTTCGGGATAAAATATTCCCACAAAAGAGGGTCAATTCTGACAAGTGTTATCCGTCCATAGCTGCTTGATTATTGAAAACATTTGAAGGACTAGAATGTGAACTGGTTTGTCATCGTTCGAATTTTTCAAAGGTCCGTAAGTATTTTGGCGTTCGTGTATGATATGGTAAGTCCATCGTCGAGTTAATAGGTACAAAGTCTTTGTTTGAAAGAACAATAAATTTTATGTACCTACTAAGTAGGTAGTCGTTTTATCAAGCAAGAATAGTAGGTAGTACCTACCTACCTACAGTACCTACCATGTCGCTAAAACATTATGTTGAACACTTCATACCAGTAATAACGCCTGACCACCGAGACCGACATCTTCAGATTCAACTGTTTTGTGACTGATAAATGGCCAAAACTCTGATTGAGGCATTAATCCGTAGTAGTCTGTAGTTCTCCTATGCAGTCAAATTAGTTTTTTTGTATTTATGAATTAAAAAATATGAATAAAATCAGTTGTAACGTTTATTTGTGTCAAATAATATCAAGCATGTCAAATGTTGTATTTTTTTTTTTAGTTGAGGTTTATTTCAATTTGGTGAAAATCTCTGTGGTTCAGCTTCCACAAGATAGACGCCTAAACTCATTAACGGGGTTGAAATCTGCCATTTTTGAAAGAAACGTCGTCATTTTTATTTTATTACAT
The DNA here is from genome assembly GCA_932527175.1 of Operophtera brumata. Taxonomy (NCBI): domain Eukaryota; kingdom Metazoa; phylum Arthropoda; class Insecta; order Lepidoptera; family Geometridae; genus Operophtera; species Operophtera brumata. The sequence continues at coordinate 80,192,774 of OW052239.1, read as the reverse complement.
TTTAATGTGTTTTTTCGAGTTATTTCGTGTAATTTTAGTGGAATTTTAACCGGTGTAACTTGGATAAATGGCACATGTGTGATGTAGAGAAATTTGAGTGTATTGCGAGTCTTTTCGAAATGGTGGATTTTTTCCTGTAAAAACTCAGTTTTTCTGCCACAATTTAAACTGGGTTAGGACTAGACTAGGAGACTCTTGACGACTGGACTATAAAACTATAGTAATTATATCACTTGACATTGGCTAAATTGTTGCAAATAATGCACAGAAGCCATTACCTAAGATAAGAAGAAGAAACTCATTACCTACATAGCTTTCCTCACTGATTGAAATATGTACCTATATAATGTACCTACTAAGTAGAGTACGCGTCATGTAAAAAGAACGCTGGAACCATAGATCTATTTAGCGTAGCGAAAAAATTCTACGTCTATGGCTGGAACGTATGAAGAAGTATGACCGCCAGCGTAGGACTGGATGGAATAAACGGTTCTTTTTACGTCTAGGAAGATGGACTAAAGGCATTACATGACGTGCATTACTACAATATCAATGACGAAAGAATCCTATGGACTTGACATACCTACAGAAAAAACGTGTATAGGTACCTAAACTGCATGAGAAACTAATATGGCGGATTGTTATAGTGCTGGCCGTATAGCAATTGATATTTTGTAATCGATAAAGCTATAAAAATATATATGTACATGTCTTCACGCTTAGGGAGTAGGTAGACAGAACTTAGGGTCAATTAGGGTTTTACATTACCAAATAAATTAAACTATTTTCAAGGCTAAACATGATGTAAAACGTCAGTGAAAACCCCTCATTATCGCTTAAGCTAGGTTCATAAATTATTGTGTCGGGGTGTGGCGTGGCGCCCCAGAACACTATTAGTTACGTTTATTACCTATGACTTGATTCACATTAGTAGGTGGAATAATAATGATCACACAGCGGGAATTGAACCCGCACTCTATGTGTTTCAACCAGTCGCTTGCTTCGCTAGAAAGGTATAATGAACTTCTTCACTTTTCAAAAAAAAAACGATACCTACATAAAATATCGATTTTTTCATATTTATTCAATCTCTAGCTGTCATAATAAAAAGCGCTAAACATGGCCACCCGGCCGCAAGTGGGCACAAGCGTGACGTCCCAACGTGCTAAGTCCATAGGTTTCTTTAGTCATTGTACAATAGTAAAGTCCGACCAGAAAGAGTAGAAAATAAATGAGGGCGCCACTATCGTTTACATGGTATCACCATATACTATGGCGAAATGTTTTGATACTTGATATTTTTGAATATATAAAACACATTGCAGTTCTCATTTTAATAAATTTTACAACAAATATTTATGCTCATCACATTAAGGAATAAGAATCAAACCACTATCTTAGAGTAAACTAAAGTAAAATTGAGTTTTAATATATAATGCATTAATAATAATATAGTCTTTTTTATTTCCTTAATAATAAATATTACAATTCATTTAGTAACTAATTATATAGTTGATTGAAAAATTAAATTAAATAAATTCATGCATTAATCAAACATTTTTACAAATTCATTAATTTCAAATAATAACATTTTTACATAATTATTTTATTTAGTTTTAATTATTAGGGACCTCTCTACGAGTAAAGGCCTCCTCCATTTTGCTCCAGACCTCTCTATCCTTCGCCTTGTTGATCCAGTCCGTGCCAGCTGTTTTGTTTATTTCGTCTAACCATCTCTCTTTTGGTCTGCCCCTGTTCCTTTTACCATGTGGTCCTGTCCATGTTGTTACTTTCTGTATCCACTTGTCATTATTCATACGCGCGACGTGACCCGCCCATTTCCATTTCAGTTTTTTACAGTGTTCCAAAGCATCAACGACATTTGTAGTATTTCTTATATCTGTGTTTCTTTTTTTATCTATCCTTTTTAGATTTAGGATACTCCGTTCCATTGGCCTTTGACATACTTGTATTTCGTTTCTGGTGTAGTTATTGTATATCCAGGTTTGGCAGCCATAAGACAGACATGGCAATATACATATAATGCATTATTGGTATCCAAACCAGTCCTATGACACTAGGTCCCTACCTAGAAAGAAAGTAAAAATATTTTGTATACTCAGAGGGGAAAAAACCACAGTAGACAATTTTGTTAAATAATAATATAATACATAAATCACTCTAATGACTCAAAATCAAGATACTCAGTGCCCGACATCGATTCTTCTTTTGGTAGAATATAATTAGAAGTTCCTGCCATACCATGATTTTCAACTTGACTCTCAGATTCCTCGCTAGAACTTTCATCACAGAGTTGTATTAAACCAGCTGCTCAATGTTTTGGTACATTGTTCGACTTCGCTCATAGTATTTCTTTTCGATTTGTTTCACATGTTCATAGCATCGCTTCCAGTCAGTTTGAGTAATGGTGTTGAATGACTCCTCAGTCAATTCTTTGATATATGAAGCTCCTACATTGCGTGAGGCTACTTTAGATTTTACTTGAGCCCATATAAGCTCTATGGGGTTTAGTTCGCAGTGGTAGGGGGGCATCCTGACCACTGTGTGTCCATACTCCGAGAGCAACTCATCTATTTCATAGACAGGTATCTATGTTTCTCAGCCAAAGCAAGCAACATTAGTTTCCTTAAATTTTCATCAAAAGGAATATTATTTTCAGTTAACCATAGTTATTATTCTCATTAACAATCCTCCATAAAGTGCTTTCCGATTTTCCTGCAAAAACATAGGCAGGTAAAGTATCAAAAATAAAGAATTGCGCTACAAAATACGATTAAATGGGACAAAGATCAACAAAGACTAATTAGTATGATTCACAAGGATTTTGGATGGATTTAAACGATTCTTTTAGTAAATTATAACAGTTTACGTCCAGTTTTATTCTTTTTACCAGCTACTTACCGGTCAAATAAGCTGTTCGTTTATAACCGTCTACTAATTCAGCCAGCAGCGTCCCGGCTTGATACTCAGCCAAACATCTCTTATACACTTTGTAAATAATGTCACGAGCCCCACTGCGTATAGTTTTATTCATATTGCTAATATTTTACGATTTATGCGATTTATTTGCTTTTGTTTAGAGAAATAAAAACATCGGCAACAAATCAAAACAAACAATTCGAATACACGCGCTCGACTGAAGTTGCAGTGTTTCCGCTAGCGGAAAATTATTATGGTTAGTCCAACAAATATTTAAATATGATTTCAAGAAATTACCTTTAAATGTCTATTTTTTAAAATTCTGTATATTCTATTGTAATGAAAATAAATCAACATACATAAATCACATCATACCTACCTATATAAATACCAATATGTGCATAATTTAATTTTGCATATAAAAGCTGAATCTGGCGACAAATTCGCTACAGCGGCCACACTGGCTTATCATAAAGAGTTGCCAGTTTATAGTAAATTTTAGTTCCTTGATAATTAATTTCTACTCTTTATGGTCGGACTGTATCTAAATTAAAATTAGGCAGGTACTTACATGTGTAAGTAGGTAGGTAGGTAGGTAGGCAGGTACCTACTTTATGATGGGACTTTCTCAAATCGCAGACGAGACGAAGTCGCGCACGGTAGGTACAGCTATTAGGTACCTACCTTAGCTAGCTTAGAGCATTGCAGCCTCCGTAGTAGATACCTAGGCATACCTAGATGAGAACCAACAGAATGAAGTAAGAATAGAATATGAGATGCTGCTGTCTTGGTAAAATAACAGTAAAATAAGGTACATCGTTACTTTTAGCGCTAAAGGCCGAGATAAAAGATCTTACTTAGCACGTACTAATGCTTAGTATTATCCCTGTCACTTTCACTAGGGTACGGAACCCTAAAAACGAGTTAAATTTTTTCAGTACCTACAAATCGACAATTTCATACTCTAACACTCTAACCCATCGAGCAACGCAGGCCTCCGTCCGTGTTGCTCGATGCTATAACCCCTAATATATTGTATCCTCTTCATGGACAGTGACCAAACATCCTCTTTGACTACCTACGTATGTAGGTATTATTGTTCGTCTTTGAGATAGGCATAGGTAAGCCCGTTCACCGTAAGATGTCCCCTGCCTTGGTTGGCACTATTTCCCCCCAAGGCAGGGGACATCTTACGGTGAAACGGTCTTGTAGACAGAACAGGGACAGAACCTGTGCTAGGCCTAGTTTGGTAGCTCTGGGTAGCGTGCACTTTTTTCGCGGGGATCATGCGAGGCTTCTTTTTCACATTGTGCAAGCATTGCATTGCATAGCACACTGTGCTAACACAATGAGGGGTATTCACGGCAGTCTCGAAACATGATTTCAGTGTTGAAAATAGACGGCACTGCGCTGTGGATAAACTGTTAGAAGAATGTTTGTGACTTAATAACCATGCTTGTGACCACGAACTGACATAGTGACTTTAACAAACAACATTAAGAACTTTTGACAGTGGATGGTGAGTCAGCGCCATCTATTTAGCCAGTTGGTACTACTTTTAATCTAAAATGAAATGCCCTCTTATGAGAGGCTGAGGAAACCGAGAGGCTCTCGAGTTGACATTACTTGACATTGACACGCACGAGGTAGGTGTTTTCGGCGCGACAAACAGCCTCGCCTCGCGTGCAGCGTCTCCCTCTCGCAACAAGCTCGCATGCACATGAAATTATAGGTTCATTATTATCTAGGTTTAGAAGTATAGAAAGACCTTACACGGCAAAGACGACGGCACACGCAGTGAATGAGTTTGCCTGCACACTGTGCTAGCACGGACCTATTTTGAGCAAGTGTGTTAACACAATACACACGTGCTGAGTACATACCGTTCACCTTAAGATATCCCCTGCATTACACTCTTACAGGGAGAGCACAATACACACGTGCTGAGTACATACCGTTCACCGTAAGATATCTCCTGCATTACACTCTTACAGGGAAATAGTCTCGGAACAAACTTCCATGGGAATAGATAGTGCCAACCATAGAAAAAATAAATACTCCACGGCAGGGGACATCATACCTTGAAGTTATAGGTAAATCCATCATACGGTGAACCGTTACGGTGAACCCTTAGGTGAACCCATGAATTTGTAGTACATCTTCCTCATGAAGTTATAGCTAATTTTCCTAGGGTGAACCACAGAAGCGGTGAACGAGCTGTACCCATGAATAAAATAGTACATCTTCCTAGGCTGTACCATGGACGAAGTATAAGTCCATGGGCTGTACCCACCCCACCACTACAAACCGTTCACCATGAAGTTATAGAATTCCTTTGATAAATCTATAGATTATCTAAGAAGAATTCAAGCTTCATGCCGTTCACCGTAAGATGGCACATTACTACATCCATGGATGGCACATGCCATTGAGTATTTATTTTTATATGGTTGGCACTATTCCCAAACAATTACTTCTTCTTCTTGGTTTGATTGATCCATCCCAACGCAAGGGCTAGGAAGAAGAAGAGTATAACGCAGGTGCCATCATAAGGTGAACGTGGTATATAATAGACAGTTCACATTTTTCGTGATCTAGGAAACTTTCATCCGAGTCCGAGTCTAGGGATAAGCCACAGAGTACTCTGTATATACTGAAAGGATAAGGCATAAGCCAAAAACTACAATATAGAGCGGATAAGCCGAGGTGACGGTCTTCTAATTCTAAATAGTATACAAATTAAGTTTAGCTAATTTTACTATTAGTCACCCTTTTAACGAAAAATCCGAAAATTAAAGACACTTTTCAGTTCAGAGCAAAATAGTTTGAGCTATATATAATTAAACTCGGCGGAGTGGAGTGCGTAACATGGTTCTTTCTTAAAATGAAATTATTCTTTACTGTCTTGTGTGCTTAGCAAAACGCATGTCCTTTTGAGGACGTGGAAGTGAGTATTTTTTTTTACCTAATAATTTACAAATAAAGGCCCTGTTGGTAGACTTGCTACGTTAGTTTTGTTCATAGCTACTCACTTCAACCCTTCCATAAACAAGGTGGTCAAATTCCTTTTTGATTGACATAAAGATTATTGTATCACCCTTTCAGGATCTAAAATGTTCTATCATCTATAAGTTATTAAAGGTAAACATAATGAAGCTGCCTAATCTAGAAGCCCACCTTGAGCTCAGTGAAGGTGAGAGTGATAGCACAGTTCCTGAAAGCATTCTGAACAAATGGCGCCGAAAGTCAGACTCTACTCTGGATATCCCAGAACTTGGAGTTTCACACAGGAAAATCATCAGGGTAATTTTATTGATTTCTCTATGATTTGTGTGCATGGTATATATGGGGTGTGGTTTTTGTGTTGTGTGAACAAACAGCAAGTGTGTCAGTAGGTAAAAGCCAGCCTTTTCTATAAACTAATCTAATTCTATAATCATAGGATGAGCAGGCGCACTGCTCAGTACCATCCTTACCTCATTACTGTACCTTCTATTCGTACTAAACGTTTCAGTTTTACCTTTATAATGCAAACTGCTAAGGAGTCGTCTGTCTTTCCTGAAAACTATAATCTGGGTCTCTTCAAGGCTAGAGTGAAACGGTGCCTTCTAGACCTTTTTGCTTCATCGTTGGCCACATCGTCACTTACCAACAGGTGAGATTGTGGTCAAACAAAGGTCTATCAATATTAATAAAATATAACTATCTAGCTCTATAACAAGTAAGTTAGCCTCCAAGCTCTGAAACTCCACACTCAACAGTTTTATAGTTCGCTAGGGAATTTCACAAATGTGTCATCAAGTTACAGGTCTTGTTTTTTTTTTAAATCCCAGCATATTTAATATTCATATAGATTATGGATGGAAGAACTTTTTTGCTTTATGTGGGGCAGGCTTTGTCCAACAGTGAATGTCTAATGAATGTTGATGAAGATTTTCATTACAATCTAGATTTTCTTGCAATTAATCACTATACAATGTGACTGCGGTGCCCCTACAAAGACCATGCCACACTTGTCGGTGTGCCCCTCGTGCCCAAACACCTGTACGAGGGAAGACCTCAACGCGGCCACAGATAATACGATTATGGCGGCCACCTATTACTCTAAAATTAATAACAGCAGCAGCAGCAGGCTTAATAACATAAATATATAGCATTAACACGATGAGTAGAAGAAGATTGTCTATTATTAGAAGAAAAAGATAAATTTTCCCACGAAGATTCCATTAGAATGGACCCAGATATTAGCGAAAGATAAATTATGGAACTAATTAATTATGTACCTAGTTGCTATAAAAATACAGCCCAGTTTGAATCTGCAGCACGTTCCGTTTATATTGGAGGATTTTTTTTTTTTAAATTCAATGTTTGCACAAATTCTTACTCATTTTTAAAGAAATCTTACTTTAATATTGTAGTTTGTTGGGAGGTATTCAGTAGCGTGATAAAGTCTCGCAATTTAAGAAAAAACATCTTATTGTGTCAACAAACGCAGATAGGTACAGATACAAAACGACACACACACAAACAGAAAAAAGATAAAAAAGAATAATAACACTACTTTGTGCCTCTCAGTACTCTCCAGTAGTCATCACTGACACACACTACGTGAAAGAAGATTCTCGGGAGCAGGAACATCCACTTGTTCAGCCCATTCTAGGCATGTGTTTGAAGCAGGTACGACATTAGAATGGGAAAACTTTGCCTCTGGTTCAGATGCAACATTTCTTCACTTTCTTTGCCTCTGGTTCAGATGCATCATTTCTTCACCTTCTTTGCCTCTGGTTCAGATGCATCATTTCTTCACTTTCAATGCCACTTTCTTGTGTAACTTCTCTTATTATTTCTTTGTAAGTCTTTGGCCGAGTTTTCTATTAGTCATCATGGTGTTCAGATGAACGACTCTCCTGTATGTTGTATGTACTGCATGAGACCTGGGTATGGTGCAGGCTAGTTTGCTGTACAAGATTGACTTTGCAGTAGGCTGTAATTCCTATCATTCAATTGGGTCATCGGCAGCTCTTTATTGAGTTGCAGGTAAGGGCCTTTGTCTGTCGCTCTTTACCCTTGCATCATGGCTGGAAGCTAAGACTCCTCCCTCCTCCTCCTTGCGTCGGTAACCTCAGTGCAGAGGGTCGTGACCTTTATGTAGGACCTTGGACTTGATCTGCCTCCACTGGCTTCTATCCTCATGGCGGCGCTCACGCTGGAATCGAGCGCAGAGCGAATTTGATCGCTCCAGCGCATGGGGCTCCGTCCCCGCGGTCTCTTTCCTTCCAATTTACCAGACTCCTTGGTCACGGGATATTGCCCGGATGCATCCTGGCTTCAGGTGGTCCATCCCCAACTTCGCGCCTATAGAAAGTCGTGTTAGTTACACCACTTATAACTCAAGAACGGGTGAACCGATTTGTCTGAAAATTAGTGGGGAGGTAGCTTAGAACCAGGAGATTGACATCAGGGAGAGGGGTAGGAGGGGGGGCTACCCGTGCGAAGCCGGGGCGAGTCGCTAGTTCATAATAATTCGCAGAGTCATCCAAGTTTATAAACTTTCAGAGATGGAACCGCCTGTCAAGACTGCAGCGCTCAATTGTGTACGCGCTTGTGATCATAACATTAACTGTGCTGATAGTTATGTACTCTACAAAAGCCGAAGAACCCCAAATAGATAAGAATATACCTAATAAAAGTGAATTGGCACAGGTAAGTGTTCATAATTGAAAAAACCGGCAATAACTCACGTAGGTACTTGCTCCGAGTGAAACACCCGACTCGAGTTTCTGGGACTTAATACCCCCTTCCTCAAGGAGTATACGCGACGGCTTCCCGGCGATAACTGAACAAGTACCTACGTGAGTTATTACCGGTTTTTTCAATTATGAATATTACTCACGGAAGTTTTAATAGTATTCAGGTAAGACGACAGTTTTACCTCTGTGGCGCGGCGGGCGAAGCTTGGCATGCGACGCAGGAGGTTGCGGGCTCGATTCCCGCCTCGGAACAAATATTTGTGCGATCGCAGATATTTGTTCAGGGTGTTCACGGTATTTTCTATGTATAATAAAAAATTATCTATCTATGTAATATATTGTATTAAGTATATCAGTTATCTAGTACCCATAACACAAGCTCTGCTTAGCTTGGAGCTAGATAATGCTGTGTGAACTGTCCAGCATTATTTATTTATTTATTATTTATTTATAAGTGTTGCTTAAGTTTGCATGTGTTTGTGGATTTACACATACATCCCATTATTTTATAGTAGTAGGACTTTTTTGTGAAAGAGTTCGTCCGGGGAAGTACTACCACCATACCTATTTCTGCCGCAATGCTGTAGTGCTCGCATTGCTGTGTTCCGGTTTGAAGGGTGCCGGTGAAATTGCAGGCACATGAGACTTTTCATCTTTATGTCTCAGGGAAGCGGGCGCAGTGCAATGCCACATAGGGTGCGTCCTAGTTGGACGTGATCTATGAGGTAATGCACTGTTCATAGGCAGAGGTTACCGCTTAACATCATGTGGGCCATATGCATGTTCCGTCAACCAAGTAGCATAAAAAAAAATGCTCATTTGTGCTTTGATGGGTCTGGCTTAAGTAGACCACTCCATCTCCCTCCATGTATGGATGGGATTACACCAGATAATGGGCAGCAGTATCCACTTGAGTATTGAGATACCAATCTGCTGATTTTGAAAAATCCCCCATTGCAATGTATAGGGGAGGCCTCTTCCAAGAGTGGATGTCTGCTGATGATGAAGATAAGAAGCATATTTTGATCAACACACAGTTCTGATCACTAATTTCATAAAAGCTTGTTTTGAAAAAGAAATTGTTTATCAAAACACTTATTTCAACAAAGTGTATTATAATTTGATTATCTAAGCATTGTTTCATCAAGCAGAATACTAATTATAAACAATATAATTATTGCCTACTATTTTGGTGTCATCGTTATTTAAATCATCAGCCAGCGGTGTTGTGTTACAAGACAGATATGTCTTATCAAAACAGTTATGCCGGCATTTTAGATTACTACTGTGGTAATTTTAATCACTTTGTTTCCATTTAAAATTGGCATATGTTTACAAAAAAATACTGTTGAGGTATGTTGATAAGCAAATGGTAATGCCAAATGCTTTTTATCCGACTGCAGCAGGGGTTCCCAAACTTATTTTGTCTACTGCCCACTTTGAGAATAAATTATTTCTTAGCGCCCCATTTTTACACCTACTTAAAAACCACTATAAATTCAAATTAAATTAATTATTGTGAGCTATATTAGCAGAGATTAAACATGCACAAATCGGGTTATTTAACAAAAACTTGTTAAAACATGATTGCCCGCGGTCTATTATTTACGAAAATGACATATCTAGGAATACTAATAACTATTAAAATGGGAAAGTGTGTCTGATTTGACGCCCCCATTTTTTTTCTGGGTCTCTTACCGCCCCCCTTTAGACCTGCAGCGCCCATAAGGGGCGTTATCGCCCACTATGGGAACCCCTGGACTACAGCAGTGCCAAAAGGAATGGTTATGTTTGTAGCAGTCTATGTATGTATGTTTGTATTTACGTATGCCAGAGCAACTTTTATAGATTACACTCTGTGAAAATGTTAACTATTTACGGGCAAATTTATTAATTTGAACTTTTTTTTTAACGGCTGTTTACCTACTTATAAGTTTTTTTAAATATACAACTTGAAATGACGGATCAGGCTGATGGCCCACCTGATGTTAAGCGGTACCCACTGTGCACCGCACATTATCACATAGGTCACGTCCACCGAGGACAAACCCTATGGGCATTGCACTGCGCCCGCCACCCTGAGACAAAGATGAAAAGTCTCATGTGCCTGTTATTTCACCGGCACCCATACCCTTCAAACCGGAACACACTACTGCTTTGCGGCAGAAATAGGTATGGTAGTAGTACTTCCCCGGACGAACTCTTTCACAAAAAAGCGCTACAACTACACTAACACTACTAAGTACGTTTAATCCTATCCAATCCAATCGTAATCCATTTGCTAGTTTTTCTGTTATTGTTCCAGGAAGTATTGAAGAACGTGTCTCTAGTCAATGAACATGTCGCCGAAGCAACGGAAGTTGAAACGGTGAATGAGCCGGCAAAACCTGTACTATTTACAGGTAAACCATTTTCACAATTATTTGACTTGAATCTCAAGCAAATATAGTATTCTGTGTCTTTGTGTGTACGTGCCGTGATTTGCCTCTCTCCTCCCGTGGATGTGGTATAGCCGACTAACGGATTACAGCAAAGGGTGGGTAGCAGCATCCACCTAAGTACTTAAAACCAATACTATGATCACCAATTCGCCTGCCAAGCATTGTGATTGTGGAAAATTCCCCAACGGTGTAGTGTCATTATGAGAATACAATGAGGGCAACAAGTAGTTCGATTTGGCTCGTTAGATGGCGCTGACTCAAATGTACTTGTCAAAATTAACAAATGCATTGTCTGTGCTTTTTTGCGATAGTAACAAAATACCACGAAAACATATCACTGCATTGTTGACTTTGACGTTTCATTTTATTTTGACAGTTAAGTACAGAGCTGGCGCCATCTATTGTCAAGGGTTTATGCATGATGTAAAACGGCTGTGAAAACCCCTCATAAACACCAATTAATCAGGACCATTGTGAGAATATAATTATTTTTATCGCAACTTCATAGCGTCTTCTGAACAGGGCCGATAAACGATCGTCAACGTGCCGTAGTAGAGAGTTTCAAGTTTGCTTGGAAGGGCTACAAGAAGCACGCATGGGGCCACGACAACCTGAAGCCAGTCTCGGGCATGGCCTCGGACTGGTTCTCACTGGGCCTGACTATTGTGGACGGACTGGACACCGCTTACATTATGGGACTGAATGAAGGTAATTTACCAGCGGGATAGAGCATAATCATTATCTATATTAATATACAATGGGTACATATCAAACAGGTGACGAAATAGTATGATAGATCCAGCCATGGTTTACCATGAGGGCATGCAATATAGTTACTTTAAATTTAGTAAAACTAGGGTACATCTAGTAGTAGTAGAGCTTTTTTGTGAAAGAGTTCGTCCGGGGAAGTAATACCACCATACCTATTTCTGCCGCAAAGCAGTAGTGTTCGCATTGCTGTGTTCCGGTTTGAAGGGTAAGGGGTGCCGGTGAAATTACAGGCACATGAGATTTTTCTTCTTTATGTCTCAGGGTGGCGGGCGTAGTGCAATGCCACATAGGGTGCGTCCTAGGTGGACGTGACCTATGAGGTAATGCACTGTTCATAGGCAGAGGTTACCGCTTAACATCAGGTGGGCCTCTTGCTTGTTCCGTCATCCAAATAGTATTATTTTTTTTTTTTTTTTTTTTTTTAGCACATATTAAAAATAACATTAGAATACGAACAAATGCCAAATTAAACCTAAAAATACCATAACACTATATTACGATCAGACAAGAACTCAACTAGTGTATAATATGCCTTTTAGGGTAATACATTTTTAATTTCCTTTTAAAGGTATTTTAAGGTAACGTTCGAACAGAAGGCGGTATCTTATTATTGTATGTCGGCATGTTAGTTATTGTTCCCATGATTTTAAAATTGGAATTTGTTTTCAGAATTTGAAGAAGGAAGGGAATGGATCAAGAATGATCTTACTTTTACTAGGAATAAGGATGTGAACTTCTTTGAGGTCACCATTAGAGTCCTCGGTGGCTTACTGAGTGCATACCATTTTACTTTAGATGAAATGTTCCTGGATAAAGCTGTGAGTATTAAGAGCTACCTCACATTGCTTAAGGTGAATGCTCACGCTAGCGACGCGAAATTCATTTTTTTTAGTGTTTTTTCCCATTACAGCTTATCAACACTTCAACAGATAGCGAAAGTTGAGTTCGCGAGAACTGGGAGACTTAACACACATGTTTTAATTGATAGTATCTCATAAATATCATCAGTTTAGCTACGATACCCCTAAACCAACAAAAGTAAACTGTTAATATTTAGTTAAACTAGTTAAACTGATGATATTTACGAGATACCATCAATTACAACATGTGTGTTAAGTCTCCTAGTTCTCGCGAACTGATCTTTCGCTATCAGAAGAAGTGTTGATGAGCTGTAATGTGCAAAAAACACCAAAAAATTTAATTTCGCGCCGTAAGCGTGAGCATCCACCTTAACATGATCCTCTGTTACATCAACAAAACTGCAGCAATCACTTTGTAATAAACATAAGGTAAAGTTGAGGGATGATATTTTAAAATTTTGGTGTCGTTGTGTTACATAGCTCACTCAGTAACGTAAAGGTTACAAACTGGATGTTAATACAGCAATTACTTGAGGATGTAATCTAAATAAATCATACACAACAAACACGTTTGGTGAAACTTCTCAAAACGGCTTATTTTTTTTAAACCCGTTTTAGGTCCCTCCTTCGATTATAGAAAATATTAATCGTATATTAGTATACTATTCAGTAGGTAATCACATTACTTAGATTGATATAAGATAATTTATTTTGTATATTTGAAACTTTAGAAGCAAACATAAGTTGTATCATTTGTCGCTTATCGCCAGTTACTTCAGAGCTGAAGAAATCTATACCTCATCTCTTCCCGGGTTCAAGTGAGCAATAGCGCTGTCACTTTCTTGCATCTATTGTTTTCTTGCTAGACTCTGCCCATTCGGTATTTTAACATATCGCCTTAAGCATTATAATTGGTGAAAATAAGTTTCCATAAGCACAAAAGAACAAAAAGTTGCCTCCAAATTGCACAATAAACAGCTTCACAATAAATACATGAAATAAGATCTTGGAGACGGCATGACATGAGTCCAAGGATGTATCAACATACATCCAAAGACAGTATTGTAAATAATTTAGTGAAGAACATATTAGTTGTTGACAGTGTTCTCGTAGCTTTAACAGTTTTCATAAAAAAAAACACGATTCGGGACACAGAAGTAAGGGAGGGAAAAATTAATTTCTCGACTAGTTCCTACTTCTACATTGATGCATATATGTAAAAGCTACATGCATGCTCAGTTTCATGCTTTCTTCTGGATGGGACCATTCGTTGTCTTGCCCTTTTCCCAATTTATTTGGGTTCGTCGCAGTACGTCTTTTTCTTCCACTCTCCCCCGTCAGCCATCATCACCTCACCATTCACTCCCTCCTCATTCATATCATATATTCATACTTTCAATGGGGAAGACCACTGTCAATTAGTTCCATGTAGAGGGCGCCAAATGTTTGTTACCTGCGAACTTATTAATCTACATTGAAATTGTATGGTTTTTAACTGGTTTTCTCGTAATACTTGAAATATGGGTCGTTGTGTAGCTTTTGCATGTGCAGAAATAGGTGTACACAAATTCCCAAGTAATTTAGCATTAAGGAGAAAGTGGGAAAAAGCATTGAGAAGACTTTATTATAAATCAAGTGATTTTTCGAGATTATGTGGAAAACACTTCACAGAAACTGACTATGAGACCACTTCTAAGATAACAGGTATTACTGTGAAACATGTCTCTTACTAAGTAGGTAATCCAATTATATGCGAAGTTTCAATGATACTGAACATGTCTTTATGTCTCAAGGTGGCGAGCGCAGTGCAATGCCACATAGGGTGCGTCCTAGGTGGACGTGACCTATGAGGTAATGCACTGTTCATAGGCAGAGGTTACCGCTTAACATCAGCTGGGCCATCTGCTTGTTCCGTCATCCAAGCAGTATAAAAAAAAAAAAACATTCTCCATTATTTCAGATAATTTTTTTTGATCAATTTTATCACTAAGTTTAACTAACATTTGACGAATAATTGTATGTTAGAATTAAACAAATCAAATTTAACCAAAATGTTGTCCTGAAAACAGCTTAAACTTAGTAAAATGGTAATTAAAATGTACGTTTCGACTAGTTCAGATTTCTTTCCTTGGACCGATGCACCTCTTATTTTCAAATCCTCTTTCAACTGGGCGATACGCCAGGTAGAATACATCACAAAATCTATTAAAAAGCTCGCCAAAAACCAAACCAGTGCATAGAAAATCTTAAAAGCAATGGATTGTTTTTACCAAGATATTTTGTCAGGTATCAAACAGACAGCGCCCTCTGCTGGAAAAGTTTTTGGTAATCTTCCCCATTAAGAAGCTGTACTATAAGCCTATATGTCATTTTAAAGGTCCCAGAGAAGTGGACTTCTCCTGATGATAAGAGTCTCATTATTTTGTGTATTATAGATAAGAAAATTATTTCCTATTACCCTGCAGCTGGATCTAGGCGATCGTCTGATGTCAGCGTTCTCGTCTCCATCTGGCATTCCATACTCAGACGTGAACCTCGGGCAGAGGACGGCGCACGCCCCCGAATGGTCCCACTACAGCACCACGGCTGAAGTCAGCACCGTCCAACTGGAGTTTCGAGAGCTGTCGCGGGCAAGCCATAACCCTGCTTTTGAGGTATGCGTTGATTATGCCCAATTTTTTTTTGTTTTTTTTTTACATTTGTAGACCTTTGTTTGTCCACGGTCTCACCTGTTGGTAAGTGACGATGTGGCCGAAGATGGAGCACAAAGGTCTAGAAGGCACCTATTCACTCTAGCCTTGAAGAGACCCAGATTATAGTTTTCAGGAAAGACAGACGACTGTAGGTTATATAAACGAAGTTTGCCCCTATATCAGATATTATCTTATAAACATCCATGAACGTACACGTGATCAATACACTATTATCTATACCCGTAGTTTGACAGTTTTATATCTAGACCTAAGCTAAGCAGAGCTTGTGTTATGGGTACTAGTTAACTGATACACTTAATACAATACATTACATAGATAGATATGTTTTATTATACATAGAAAATACCCAGAACACCCTGAACAATCTGCAGATCTTACAAACATTTGCTCCGAGGCGGGACTCGAACCTGCAACCACCTACGTCAAAGGCGAACCTTCTAAAAATAAAACCGGCCAAGTGCGAGTCGGACTCGCGCACGAAGGGCTCCGTACGATTATCTATAAAAACGGCATAAAAATTACGTTTCTAAAAAAATACAAATTGCACCCAAAAAGTGGTTACCCATCCAAAAACTGAACTCGCAGATCATTGGTTAACCTACATTTGGAAAAATCACGTTTGTTGTATGGGAGCCCCGTTAAATATTTATTTTATTCTATTTTTTAGTATTTGTTGTTATAGCGGCAACAGAAATACATCATCTGTGAAAATTTCAACTGTCTAACTATCACGGTTCATGAGATACAGCTTGCTGACAGGTGGACAGACAGACAAACAGACAGACAGAAAGACGAGCAGCCGAGCCTTTTTTTTGATACTACTGAATGACAGAATGAGCATATGGCCCACCTGATGTTAAGCGGTAACCTCTGCCTATGAACAGTGCATTACCTCATAGGTCAAGTCCACCTAGGACGCACCCTATGTTGCATTGCCCTGCGCCCGCCACCCTGAGACATAAAGATGAAAAGTCTCATGTGCCTGTAATTTCACCAGCACCCTTACCCTTCAAACCGGAACACAGCGATGCGAGCGCTACTGCTTTGCGGCAGAAATAGGTATGGTGGGTGGTAGTACTTCCTCGGACGAACTCTTACACAAAAGCCCTACTACAACTCAAACCTTTTGCCACGAATACAAGATAATGATGACTATGATTTGACAGGACGCCGCAGCGGCTGTGTCTAAGAAAATTCACCTGCTTCCGAAGAAGCACGGTCTGGTGCCGATATTCATCAACCCCAACACGGGGCAGTTCCTGCAGTACGCCACCATCACCCTGGGAGCGAGGGGAGACAGCTACTACGAGTATCTGCTCAAACAATGGCTACAGACCGGCAAGACTATAAACTAGTGAGTTACATCTATACCCTTTGATCTAGAATTTGTATTTGTATTTGTATTTATTTATTCAACTAGAACAGCACAGGCCAATTACACTAATCAATTTACATAGGTATAAAAATTAACATAGGTAGGTAATCACATATTAAATTAAGAATAACAATTTTAAAATATAAACAATGATTGGGTAAACATATTGAATTAAAAGATTTTTAAAATATAAACAATGATTGGGTAAACGTATTAAATTAACAATGAGAATTTAAAATATAAACAATGATTGGGTAAACATATTAAATGAACAATAAGAATTTTAAAATAAAAACAAAGATTAAATTACAGCAAATAAATAAATAATAATAATAAGAACTTTAGAATATAAGAATACAACTAGATGTAAGGTCGGCGCAAAAATACGTCTCGGAGAATAAGAGCTCACTTGAAAAGTGAGCTCTTATTTTCTATTTGTATCTGTGAGAACTTTATTTGTAGCTCTATAGGGTTGATTTCACACTAAATGAAGTTTATTAACCTATGTATTTTAATTTCTAAGTGACAGGAGTAATTTATTGCTTTGTTCGTTTTTTTTGACGAATGATCGTAAGTGTAAGATAATATTTTGAAGATTTGCTACATTATTGCTAGGTGTCATGGTTGTAATAGGTTGAACTTAAAACTGTTTTAAAACTTTTGTTTCAGTTCTATAATAAACAGATATAGCTGTGTAATAAGTATTACGAACGGTATTTACCTTTGATTTTGTACGTGACCCGAAATCTAGTTGTATTATTGATCGAAGCACCTACCGTACACAAGCAGAGCCTGTTAACCAGTGACTTATACCTAACGCACACAAGCTGAGCCTATGGACTAGTGAGTTGTACCTACCATACACAAGCAGAAGCTGGTGAAAAAGTGTACTCAAGTGGCGACCATAAACCGGTCGACGCAAAAGAGGAAAGCCATCTCGATGGTCCAAAGCCAGAAAAGAGGTCGCAGGAAGGCGGTGGATGGAGGCGGCTCAAGACCGTTTATCGTGGAATTCTATGTTGGAGGCCTATGTCCAGCAGTGGACTTCTGTAGGCGGATAATAATGATGATAATTTTCACTTAAAACGGGATATTTACCATGATTTTTGAGTTTTAAATCTTCCCAATATTTCGGCATTGTTGCATGCGCCATGATCACGGGAGAACTAACTAAAGTCTTTGCGAGTAGATGTTATTGACAGATATATCGATCTACCCTCTTTCTCACTCTTTTATTACGAACGATACCACTATCAAAAAAAAAAACATGGTAGATATCCCGTTTCTAGTGAAAATTATGTACTTAACCATGATAGTTTCAAAAGGTAATAATAATGATGATGCATTAGCCGTTTTTTAAATATTATGACGATTTTTGTTTAAAAGTAAGTTTGAATCTTTTGTTTTCAGCTTGCTCGACGATTATCTGACGGCTATAGAGGGTGTTCGAGAACTCCTAGCGAAGCGGTCTATGCCGAACAAGCTACTTTTTATCGGAGAATTATCAGCTGAGGTAAATTCTTTCAATAATTCGACCTCGACCTCTGACGACCTCTAAGGGCGCGGCGGGCGGGCTCAAAACCGCGACCCGCGAAGCTGCGTCGCAGGCGAACGTTCGCCCGCCGCGCCACAGAGGTTGTCGATATCCGTCCACACATAGCATAAGAACTTTTATGATAAAGGCTAGTTCTAAGAAAGAACAATTCTATTTGGGTTTCTTATGGTGCGTTTCCATGCTTGCCAAGGCTCGGTAAGCGTCCACAAGCCCCAAGCGTCCACAAATCTCGCTTGGCATTTGTAAGTCGTTTACACGCTTGTGAATGCGTCAGTGTGCTACGCACAACCAAGCATAGCGGACACCGAACTTGTATCGGCTATTGCGTTTGGTTTAACCTACTTTCAACAAGCGTCTACAAGCGCACGCAAGCCAAGCGCCCTCTTTACACGCTTGTGGACGCTTGCCGAGCCTTGGCAAGCATGGAAAGGCACCATTACATATGTATGATAAATGTGATTGATGATGAGTCTGTTGGACTGCAGGCATTCAGTCCCAAGATGGACCACCTGACGTGCTTCCTGCCGGGCACGCTGGCGCTGGGGCGCGCCAACGGACTGCCCGACTGGCACATGCGCATGGCGGAGGAGCTCATGCACACGTGCTACCTCACCTACGCAGCGCATCCCACCTTCCTGGCGCCGGAGATCACGCATTTCAATCTGGTAAGGGACCCCGCTATTACAATTACATTTATACCATTCCCCCTCTAAAAAGCTTTTTTTATTCACTGAAAACATTGAATAAAAAGCACTTTTTTCAGAACACACTAATATTACTCGAGCCTCCATCTCAATGCAACACCCTCCAATAACAACTCCTATACAACCTCCTTGCGAAAAAGTACTCGATAAAAAATCCATGTGCAAAGAAAACTCGACTTACAAACTTCTTGTGCAAATATTTATACCATCAATTTGTACATATGTTTAAGCAAATAAATTATCTTTATCTTTTTCTTTATCTTTAATAACTCCTCGAGATTTGATTGGTCGATATTTTCGACAAGGAGTTTAGTATTAGAATAAAAACTGTTTTGTGTTCTTTACTGTGATTAATAAATTGGCGCTATTTTGAATACTGTAAGTTGTACGAACACAAAGTTTAGTGTTACTTAAAAATAATTCGATTGAAAATGTATTCAACTGATGAAAAAGATGTCTATTTTCGCTTAAATATTTATTTTCTCGTAGTCATGGTATAAAGTATTCTTAGTTTTCTTAGTATTCTCTTGAATAAAACGGAATTATATCGAGGGCTATTAATCACTCGCGTCGCTCAGGATTCTTACACTTAAATCATCATGAATCATTCCCTACGGTAGTGTTAGAATCCTTCACTTGCTCGTGATTCACCTATGGCCCTCGCTTTAAATCCGTCCTTTATTCACTAACTGCATAATATACCATTATCTACACCCGTGCTATAAATCTGTTTCATAAATATCATCAGTTTAGCTACGATACCCCTAAACCCATTTTTACAGTGTTTTTTTGTTTGTTTAGGGGTATCGCAGCTAAACTGATAATATTTATGAGATACTATCAATTAAAACATGTGTGTTAAGTCTCCTAGTTCTCGCAACCTCAACTTTCGCTATCTGAAAAAGTGTTGATGAGCTGTAATGGGCAGAAAACACCAAACAATTTGAATTTCGCTCCACAAGCGAGAGCATCCACCTTAATAGCCATTACCCCTACTGTTTCAGGCAAGCACTACCGACGACATGTACACGAAAGCAGCCGATTCACACAGTCTCCTGCGTCCAGAGTTTGTTGAGAGCCTGTGGTACATGTACCAGATAACTGGCAACACCACCTACCAGGACTGGGGCTGGCAGATCTACCAGGTGTGTATTGGCGACCTCTGTGGCGCGGCGGGCGAAGGTTCGCTTGCGACGCAGTATCTGCAGATATTTGTTCAGGGTGTTCTGGGTATTTTCTATGTAATAAAAATATCTATCAACGTAATGTATTTTTAGCAAAAGGCCCACCTGATGTCAAGCTGTAACCTCTGCCTATGAACAGTGCATTACCTCATAGATCACGTCCACCTAGGACGCACCCTATGTGGCATTGCACTGCGCCCGCCACCCTGAGACATAAAGATGAAAAGTCTCATGTGCCTGTAATTTCACCGGCACCCTTACCCTTTTTTTAACTTGAATTACGGAACAAGCAAATGGCCCACCTGTTAAGCGGTAACCTCTGCCTATGAACAGTGCATTACCTCATAGGTCAGGTCCACCTAGGACGCACCCTATGTGGCATTGCACTGCGCCCGCCACCCTGAGACATAAAGATGAAAAGTCTCATGTGCCTGTAATTTCACCGGCACCCTTACCCTTCAAACCGGAACACAGCAATGCAAGCACTACTGCTTTGCGGCAGAAATAGGTATGGTGGTAGTACTTCCCCGGACGAACTCTTTCACAACACCTACTCATTGTTACCTACTCATGTGAAGATTTGCATGCCTAGTTATAAGGTAGAACATAAGTGGACTGCACCTAGTTTAAGAACTTTGTACAATGTTCTGGCAAAAAAATAAATTATCTTATCTTATCTAACAAAAGGTCACTACAGTTTCTGTCTAGATCCGTTTACAATCGCCTTTTAAACTACATCATCTTCATCTTTTTTTTTTATCTTGCAGGGCTTTGAAAAATACGCCAAAGTGGCCCACGGGTACACATCGCTCGACGACGTGAAGTCCGAGAAACCTGTTCTGCGCGATCAGATGGAATCGTTCTTCCTCTCCGAGACACTCAAGTACCTGTACCTACTGTTCAGCGATGACCGATACCTGATTGATCTCACCAAATACGTGATCAATACGGAAGCGCACCCACTCCCGATCCACGCCAACTAAAGATCTAGGTGGATGAAGGCGGTTCTAGATCGTTCGTCCACTATTCGGGGAAGCTTATGTCCAGCTGTGGACTTAAGCTAGGTTCATATTGTTGTGTCGTGGCGCGCCAGAACGCAATCGTTTATTACCTATGACTTTTTTCATTATATTTTGTAAGTATTTATTATTGGTTAATATCAAGATACTAAACAATAATAAATACTTACATAGTGGACATAAAGGTCCACAAAGGCACAGATAAAGTAATACTATAAAAGAGGTAACAAAAAAAAATAAAAAAAAAGTAATTAAAAGTTTCTGCAAATATACTACTAAATAGATAAAAAGAACAAAAACCAGTAGACGACAAAAAAATAAATAAACAATAAAGCTATTGAACAATTATAATTACTTGTAAGTATTTATAAGTACTTGTAAGTATTTATAAGTACTTGTATGTATTTCTAATTGTTCAATTGTTTTTTTTTGTCGTCTACTGATTTTTGTTCCTTTTTATCTATTTAGTAGTATATTTGTAGAAACTTTTAATTAGCCTTCAGCTTTTTAACATGTTTTAACATGTTATTTTATATATAAACTAGCTGACCCGCTCGCGACTTCGTCGGCGCGTAGATTACCTAGGTAGCGCCCGGAAGCTAAAAGGAACATGCATGCCAAAATTCACGTCTCTAACTTTAAAAACGTGGGACTTTCATACAAACTTTAACACCCTTTTTCAACAACTTAGGGGTGCGAATTTTCAAAAATGGTTTCTTAGTACAAACAATACAAGACAATACCCAACAACAACAATACAATGCCTACAATTTCCGACCCCTCGGCCCAGTAGTTTCCGAGATTTCGTGATGAGTGGTCAGTGAGTGAGTGTGTGGACTTCTCTTTTTATGTATATAGTTACCATAGTTTGTGTTAGTTTGTGATGTTCGAAAATTGAAAAAATAAAATAAAATAAATAGGTATTAAACGTAACCGATTGGCGTTCTGGCGCCAATATGAACCTGGCTTTAATCTGGATGATGGTTAAGCCACAGATAATTATACCGGCTTCAAGTACCCTAGCGGTATACACAAATACAGAATGCTCCTCTTTTCTCGCTAACTCGCTATTAGTTTCTGGTTCAACTTCGCTAACCGTCGCCTGTGAGGCACGTTTCTGAGTAAGATAGGCCCGTTTTTAGAAGCTTAACGCGTTGTGCGTATATTTAGGTGTAATAGTTAAATTATAAACATAATTATCATAGGTATGTAATAAGTAATCACTTTTATAGTCAATCACCGTAGGTAATTGCAGTATGACGAAAACTCCCAGTCACGTGTATGTAACTGTTTAGTTCCAAGGCATGTTGTAATAGACTTAAGGTGGTTGCTTTTTCATACAAACGTTTTTGCACAAATATGGGCGAACAGAGTATAATGACCAACATAAATCAACAACAGTCATTTCAGTGTAAAATTATACTCTGTTCGCCCATATTTGTGCAAATACGTTTGTTTGAAAAAGCAACCACCTTAACTTACATAAATACTGGAGGGCAATTCTCGGATTGTAGAGATTATCTCTAAATTAGAGATAATGGTACCGATTCTGTGCAGTATTCTCTAATTTTAAACAACGTTAAAATTATCGCGGTCTCTGTCATTTCAGTCTATTAGAAAGGGCGCGCGACAACTTAAACGCGGTTTAAATTTATAGAATGCTGCACAGAATCGCAACCAATGTCGAAGCATGAATGTCTACGAAAAATGTCACAACCCCCATCATTCAAATCTTATTCGATTTGAATGATTTTGGTCTACTTATGTCTATTTGTGACATCACGAGAATAGCAAATTAAGATTTTATTCGACATTCGCCATATTTTTACGACATATTTTAAGTCGAATTCGACTTAATCTCTACAATCCGAGAATTGCCCTCCTGATTTGTTACTTATACATTTTCAACACACTTAATTGCTTGTAAAGTGGCCTTTATTGCAGCGTGTTTAGGGTCTTAATGCAGCATATTACACACTTTTTACTTATTATTTTTAGGGTTCCGTACCAGAAACGGTACCAACGGAACCATTATAGGATCACTTTTTTGTCCGTCCGTCTGTCTGTCTGTCAAGACCCTTTTTCTCAGTAACGCGTGGAGGTATCAAGCTGAAATTCATCTCAAATACTCAGGTCTACTGTCCCTTGGAGCTACAACAGCCGACCTACCTAGAAAGGCAGTCGTGCTGACCCTTCGAACTACCGCCCTATCTCGGTCACCTCCCTACTATGTAAATGTATGGAGCGTGTACTGAATAGGAAACTCCTTGCATACCTCGAAGGTAACGATCTCCTCAGTGATCGTCAATACGGATTTCGCCGTAATCGGTCTACTGGGGACCTTCTTGTGTATGCCACGCACATTTGGAGTGAGGCCATCGAGAAATATGGTGAAGCGCTGGCTGTTTCATTAGACGTCTCGAAGGCCTTTGACAGGGTTTGGCACGCTAGCCTTATTGGCAAGCTTCCTGCTTACGGACTGCCAGTTCAATTCTGTTCCTGGCTCGCAGACTTTCTGAGGGAAAGATCCATTCGAGTAGTTGTTGATGGCTGCTCGTCGGATCAAATGGCTATAAATGCCGGGGTACCTCAGGGGTCAGTGCTATCTGCCACACTGTTTCTGCTGCATATTAATGATCTGCTAATGCCCGGTATCATTGGGTACGCAGACGACAGCACAGTTGTGGAGAGATACGTTTCCACTGCGCGTGCTAGGCAGAATGAAATTCTGGAGTTAAGAGATGAGATGCTGCAGCGTCTGAATTTGACTCTAAAGGCTGTATCTGATTGGGGCGATGCCAACCTAGTCAAGTTCAACGCCTCGAAAACGCAGGCTTGTCTCTTCTCGGCGAAAAAAAGTCAGTTTCTCCAATTTCCTGTCTTTCGGGATGTACCTGTAGCTATAGGAGATCACCTCGAGCTCTTAGGCGTTTCACTCACGCCTACTCTCAACTTTGGCTCCTACATCGAGTCTAAGGCAAAAACTGCTTCCATGAAGCTGGGTATCCTGAATAAGGTAAAGCGTTACTTCACACCAGGACAGCTTTTAAGTCTGTATAAAGCACAAGTCCGGGCTGGTATGGAGTACTGCTGCCACGTTTGGGATGGCTCGGCCAAACACCAGCTTGCTGCCTTGGACTCGATCGAACGCAGAGCTTTCAGGCTTATTGGTGAGCAGCATATGGCGGAGACTAAGATCCAGAGTCTCGAGCACCGCCGTAAGGTAGCGTGCCTTTCGATCTTCTATAGGTTACATTTCGGGGAATGCTCCCAGGAACTTCATGATCTGATCCCACCATCTCCTTTTCATCATAGGACGAGCAGGCGCACGGCTCGGTACCACCCTTACCTCATTAGTATACCCTCTATTCGTACTAAACGTTTCAGTTCTACCTTTATAATGAGAACTGCTAAGGAGTGGAATACACTACCGTCGTCTGTCTTTCCTGAAAACTATAATCTGGGTCTCTTCAAGGCTAGAGTGAATAGGTGCCTTCTAGACCTTTGTGCTCCATCTTCGGCCGCATCGTCACTTACCAACAGGTGAGATCGTGGTCAAACAAAGGTCTATCATTGTTAAAAAAAAAAAAAAAAAAAAAAAAAAACCTAAAGACCGTTGCAAACGATCTTAAGATAGCTCGACTGATTCAATTATTTATTTATATTTTTGATAAATATATATTTTTGTGGCAAACTAGCTTATCATTTTAATCATTTTAATTTCAGTAATAAATAATATCATATATATTTCTTTAATAACAAAACAAGATTATTAAATTGCATTTATTATTTCTCGCAAGTGTGTTGAAAAACTTTTTAGGAAACGCGTGAGCATTGGTTATTACTGTCTTGGCTCCATTAAAGCCCGCCTTGCAATTACCGCGGTTGTAATCACCAACTTAGCGCACTTGTATCATAATGTACTAGTATAACTAAGCAATCATGTTATATCTAGCATTAGTATAACCACTATCAATCTCAGTATTTATAATATTATGACAATAGTAAATTAAATACAGTACCTACTAATATTTAAAATGAATCATAATATCCTAGTGTCTATTACAGTATCATAGAAAGCTAAAATGGGAGTATTTAAATCTACGACTCACAACTGTTAGTATTGAAAACTGAGATAAATCTGATTTGAGAATAACTTAAGTCCAATTATTATCAAAATAAACTAGTGATAATACAAAAGGAAAACTTTTAAAAATAAATAACGTGCTCAATTTTTTTAATTTGCATAGTTAATGTCGCCCAAAATCTGGATATTATCAAAATTGGTATATAATTTGTAGGAAATATTGGCCAAAAACTGAATTGTTTCTTCAGCTGATTTTTACCCCCAATGGAAAGGAGGTGTATGCGTCGAATGTTCCCATTTATCTCCAAAACACGGTTTGACCTATTTGAATAAGGTTTTGTTTATATGAAAGATGGTGTTTGTGAGATGAAAAATAAAAATGAGAGTCTTTTTTAATTGTTACCTCATTCCTCCGTCAATTATAAACACATTTGTAAAAAAAAAATAGTTGAATTTGCCAGTTTTTTAATTAAAGGCACGCATATAGCGATTTCGTTATTTTCAGCAACAAGTCAAGCATGTGCATTCAAATAATGCCATTTGGTGAAGTGAAACTGATGAAGAACACCAGAGATGGTAATATCTTGTATTGGGGATAAATTCCTAGCTTCAAAAACTGTTTTTATTTTCGAAAAGAATTATATAATATTAACGTGTAAGTTAGTTGTTTGCTAGAGTATTTAAAGATTTTGTATTTTTGTTTTTTGCTGGGGTTATGTTAGCGGGCGTTAAGTACTTAACTTACACACAGACCTATAATTACACTAGATAACGCAAGTGCACCTACTTTGCGTGTCACTTTGCATGTCCGAAGTAGGTGTATTGCACCTGTTAGCAAACCTTAAATCAGTTCACTCTCGGCAACTGTAAAAAAAAAACGAAATCAGCTAGCCGTGCGAATGGAGATATTTCGTAACATAGTAGATAAAAAATAAAAAGGCACGCTTAGTTTCACACAAAGAACATGGGCAACTCCCCATACATTGTTTGACCCAACTTTTTTGACTAACGTTACGTACAGTTGAGATACTTTTGGTTATTGATAATATATAAAGAAAAAAAAATGCTGGACAGTTCACACAACATTATCTAGCCCCAAGCTAAGCAAGCTTGTGTTATGGGTACTAGTTAACTGATATACTTAATACAATATATTACATAGATATTTTAATTTGTTTCTATCATAGATATACAAAGAAAATACCCAGAACAGAACAAAATACACAGAATACAAACATAATAGAAGAATAATTAAGATAATGAAAAGGCTAATTTAAAGTTGTGGTAAAGTAATGAAGCTTGTTGCGTTTTGTTTCACGCAAATGCAATGAGATGATTTATCGAATTATTTAGAAACACAACTTTTGCTTCCCGACTTTTAAAAAAATAGAAGTTCTTTAGAAAAATTGGACTAAAACTACCATGAAGAACCGTAATAATTACTTCCATGAAGGGGCCCTGGTTTATTTGCAACGAACTTGTCACTTGCTTTAGCTGTCGACAACAAACTGTTAAGGATAATCGTCTTGATTACTAAAAGCTCGGTTCACGGTAGATGGCGTGGAAACTTATTGTATTACTTTTTTATTTTTTGTGCTAAATTCGGGCGTCTTTCGTGTTTTATTTTATCGTTCGCGGCTAAGTTGTAGTTGTAAGAATTTAATTCAGTATGAATTTCCTTTAAACAGTCATTTGAAAGTTCAAATTACCTAGAAATAAGATCGTTCACTTTTCTGATGTAATTACACGCACGCACACATACATATTCACTGTTTTGGTTTTCATTAGATGGCGTTGTTATTGTCCAAGAGCATTGGCATGGACGTTAGATAGATGGCGTTAAATAAATAGCTTGGTATCTGTTTATAGATCGCGTTGAATAAAATTGTTAGAATGATAAAAGGTATTTCTGGGAAAAACTCGGAAAATTATTGTTTACAAGAATAAAACTTATTTTTCTAATGTCCAAAATGTACACGAATGTAAGTAACTGACCTTCATCATTGCAGTAGGTAGGTAGGTACCCATAATTATCATAGTTTGCCCCGTGAACCCATGACGGTTTTTCATTATCATCAGCCTACAGAAGTCCACTGCTGGACATGGACCTCCCCATAGAATGTCAAGACAAACGGTCTTGAGCAGCCTCCATCTACCGCCTTTCCGCAACCCCTTCTGTGGCGTGTCCGGCAAGATAGGATGTTGCATAAGAATGTTTCGTTTTACAGAAATGAACAAAAAAAAGAAAAAAAGATTATAAATTGTTTTATATTACAACTTCTGCTTACACTAGAAATATTAGGTATACAGTAAAAAAACATCATCAATAACTAAATACATTTTGCCTTCGTTTTTTGTATTCATTGCTCGAAGATTCTGTACCCGTACCTAAATCCGAAACATCCGTAAAAGAACCAGGATCATATAGCTTTATGTCTAGCCCATTGCCACTTCAACTTGCTAATTTAGAGACCTATGTCAGTGAGCCGGTGGACTTGGATCTACAGGCTGATGTTTGTACCACCATCCATTTAGAATGCGTAGTACGAATAGATAGGTACCTACCTGGACAACGGTTTCCTCTCTAAAATGCCACGACGAACTCTCTTGAGCCTGCATCTACCAACTTTCTGCTGATTATAATATCTTTAGTGCATGGAAAGAGGGGTCTTCCTCTACCTTCATCAGGTTTGTAGGTACCACTCGAGAACCTTTATTCACATAATATGGTTGTTAGTTCTGCGAACTATAAAGCCATTTTTTTTATTTATTTTTTAACTTTGATAGACTTTTGTTTGACCACGATCTCACCTGTTGGTAAGTGACGATGTGGCCGAAGATGGAGCACAAAGGTCTAGAAGGAACCTATTCACTCTAGTCTTGAAGATACCCAGATTATAGTTTTCAGGTAAGACAGACGACGGTAGTGTATTCCACTCCTTAGCAGTTCGCATTATAAAGGTAGAATTGAAACGTTTAGTACGAAAAGAGGGTATACTAATGAGGTAAGGGTGGTACCAAGCCGTGCGCCTGCTCGTCCATGATGAAAAGGAGATAGTGGGATCAGATCATGAAGTTCCTGGGAGCATTCCCCAAAATGTAACCTATATATAGAAGATCGAAAGGCACGCAACCTTACGGCGGTGCTCGAGAGACTCTAGTCTCCGCCATATGTTGCCCACCTATAAGCCTGAACGCTCTGCTCTCTGAACGTTCGATCGAGTCCAAGGCAGCAAGCTGGTGTTTGGCCGAGCCAGCCATCCCAAACGTGGTAGGAGTACTTCATACCAGCCCGGACTTGTGCTTTGTACAGACTTAGAAGGCTTCATGGAGGCAGTTTTTGCCTTAGACTCGATGTAGGAGCCAAGTTGAGAGTAGGCGTGAGTGAAACGCCTAAGAGCTCGAGGTGATCTCCTATAGCTACAGGTATATCTCGGAAGACAGGAACTTGGAGAAACTTACTTTTTTCGCGGAGAAGAGACAAGCCTGCGTTTTAGAGGCGTTGAACTTGACTAGATTGGCATCACCCCAATCGGAAACAGCCTTGAGAATCAAATTCAGACGCTGCAGCATCTCATCTCTTAACTCCAGAATTTAATTCTGCCTAGCACGCGCATTGGAAACGTATCTCTCCACAACTGTGCTGTCGTCTGCATACCCAATGATACTGGGCATTAGCAGATCATTTATATGCAGCAGAAACAGTGTGGCAGGTAGCACTGACCCCTGAGGTACCCCGGCGTTTATAGCCATTTGATCCGACGAGCACCCGTCAACAACTTACTCGAATGGATCTTTCCCTCAGAAAGTCTGCGAGGCAGGCCTTCGAGACGTCTAATGAAACAGCCAGTGCTTCACCATGATCTCGATGGCCTCTCTCCAAATGTGCGTGGCATACACAAGAAGGTCCCCAGTAGACCGATTTCGGCGAAATATCCTCGATCCGTCGAGGTATACAAGGACCTTCCTATTCTGTACACGCTCCATACATTTACATAGTAGGGAGGTGACCTAGATAGGGCGGTAGTTCAAAGGGTCAGCACGACTGCCTTTCTTGGGCACAGGTTGCACGTTAGCGAGCTTCCAAGACTTGGGGACTTCACCAGTATTCAAAGAGAGGCGGAAAAGTTGCGTTAATATTGAAGACAACTCAGGTTCACAGGTTTTTAATACTACGGCCGAGATACCATCCGGACCGCTAGCTTTATTCACGTCGAGACTACGTAGCGTTTTGAGCACTTCCTTTTGCTGGATTCGAATTCTTGCATTGAAGCTTCGCACCGAGGAAGGCTGGGTGGAGTTTCGCCAGAGGCGTCAAGACGCGAAGCCTCCGCAAATTGAGTGGCAAATAAATTTGCTTTCTCAACCGCAGCGTGAGTTTGGGACCCGTCCGGTTTCAGTAGTTGGGTTTAGTGAAGGGCGGCTGAAGTTCGCTTCCACCGACTTAGCCAGAGACCAGAAAACTTTACTTCCCGCAGGGTATGCGGCAAACTTAGCCCCCAGATAGCCAATCCTATTGAAGCGAGCCTTCTGTAACACCTTCTTGCAGGACTTGGTGGCTTTGTTATAGGCTTTCTTCATAATCCGTGCATCCGAGGTTTAACCGTTTCTTGCGTCAACGCAAGCTAGGTATGCAACACGTTTTTGCGCTTCCGCGCTAGCACACGCGGGACTAAACCATGGGCGAGCATTGCTTGCAGGTGAAGCATCGGAGAATGGAAAAAAATACTCCATTGCTCTATTTATCACCTCCGTAACGGCATCAGCACTGACCGTTGGATCACATGAAGAAAAGCAAGTTTGCCGCCAAGGATAAGAAGCGAAGAAGTGTCGCATCTCATCCCAATCTGCCGACTTGTAACACCACACTCGCCTACTACCTCTGGGCGAGGGATCGGGTGGCGAGTATGAAGATACAGACCTCACCACACAGTGATCTGATGTTCCCAAAGGAAGCATCACTGATACCGAGTGGCGATCCGGCTCGTTCGTCAGCAGAAGGTCCAGGCAGTTGGCTGTGTGGTCCTCAACGTCCAGAATTCTGGTTGCCGCATTGACGAGCTGAGTGAGATTAAAGTGAGTGCAAGTTTGCACGCCTCTCTCCCAGCATAGTCGGACAACTGGTAAGGGAACAGCCACTGTTGGTGGTGGGCGTTAAAGTCCCCCAGAATCACCAGTTGGGCATCAGGATAACGTTGCTGGGCCACATCCGCCGCTTCACTGATGTAGTTGAACAACCTGGTTGTCTCGTGGTCTTCAGAGTGACAATGATATAAACCAGCATAGATAATTTTATCTAAGCCGGTGTCCACCAAAGTACATAAAACTGAGAAATCGGGTTTAAATAAGTAAGGTGAGGATTAAATAATAAGTGTGGCTTAGCTGTCCCTAGGTGGTGGTGGACCGAATCGAGATTGGAGTGCAGTCCTCTAATGTTTCAGAGGTGCGCTTGAAGCGAGAGGAAAGAAAGAAAGAAAGAAAGAAAGAAAATTTATTTATTTTACCACACGCACAACACTCACATAAAACAAGAAGACAAAAACAAAAATCTACTAAGTATAGGTATAGGTACTACAAGATCTTAGAGAATTGAAAACAAAAATAAATAAAACTGTTATGACCGTTGGTAAGATGATAGGTTGTGTAGGAAGTGCTTCCGCTGTGAGCGCAACTTATTATATGTTGACTTTTTCATGGTTTGGTTTTTGGAGTGATTAGGTTTGTGGGAAAAACGGCTGTTGAGTGAGGCACTGGTCAGTGAAAGCCTAGAGACAAACAGCAGGCTCCTGCGCCAGTGGGAGACTAGACTGGAGACTGAGACCTCCCTCCAGGAATGGCCATCGGGTTTTCTAATCCGGTCGCCAACCGGCACGATGGAGCATTCTGGGATTTTTCGCAAGGCGGCGGGCTAGCTTACTAGTTGGGCCCCCTACAACCTGCAGTCAGCCAGCGGAGAACCGTGCTTCGGATCCCGCTACCTTCCAAGCCTAGCCAACCGGCACACTTGCACTGCTGCGGTCTCTAAAACGCACATGCTGAATCCAGTGCACGAACTGCCGTGGTATTCGGGGCCGCATGAAGCCTCACGTGAATATTCACGATTTGCGCAGTAAGAAATCTGCACTCTGTAAAGTTCGGCGTGTAACGCGTATCGCGCAACGCGTGAATTAGATGACACAAATAGGAAGTGAATTGGCTCAAATCACGGTACACAGTGGAACGATTTTGAAAAAAGGTGGACGTAGGAACAAGTTTCATAATTTCTGTCTAAAAAAAATTGCAACTGATAGGAAATTGTATGGTGATTAAAAGATATTCTATTAAATTTTAAAAAAAAGACACTCCTTTATAGGTTAAAATAATAGTTCAGAAAAAATGTATGGAAAGATTTATATTATATTGTTTTTCTCAGAAATAAGAAGTTTGTTCAAGAAAAAACCTATAATAGCTTAAAGTAGCTACCGTCTTCTACAAATGGGCATATAGGGTTCTGGACGGTTTAACCCTGCAGCATTGGCAGTTAAGGGGAATTAAACTCTTAAAAAATATTGTTTATTTTGATACGAGCATCTGATAGGAAATGTAGTGCTTGTTAAAAGTTATTCTATACAATTTTCCATAAAAATGAGTCTGTGATATTATAAAAATGTATTTCTGAAAAAATGCAATGAAATATAAATCAACATATTTTTTCTCGGAATTTTAAATCATAAGAAACTTACACTACTTAAGTTCTATACAACAACGAAATATTAGTTTTTGGCTAAACGCTGTTGCAGTGGTGTTTAAATGGGATCAAACTTTACAAATATATGATTTAATGTTAAATGTTAATGGAAAATGGTTCAATTTCTGTCATTCGCTCAGTCTTATCTAAGTAAAATGAATAAATCATAATAAAATCTAGTGTAAAAAACTTCTAAGTCTAACTATTGGCTTCGTAATTGTCTCCAAATAATTTGCCAATTTTTCCGATACTCGACATTTCTGACCTTATAGGTAGGTACCCGATACTTTTCATTGCTACAGTTCTTCCACTGAGCATTACATTCATAAAAGTAATAAATCAATATACAATCTAGTGTCAAAAAGTACAAAGATCTAAGAGATTAAGAGATTGTCTTATTAATTATCTCCAAATAACTTAAATAACTTGCCAATTGTGTTGTTATATCCAAAAGGACTTGTAAATTAATCTTTGCCTCCGTTATTTCAACACCTTCTGTAGGGTAGTATCTTTTTTTGGCTTCTAATATCTTGTAGTAGAAGGGCAATACAGATATGCTGGAATCTGATAACATTGTCCTCTGGGATAAGTATTTTCATTTCGTTAGATTCAGCGAAGTTGAAAGAGCAAGAGCACTATCTTCATCAGAGAAATCATCGCATCCAATGAATAAAATCAGAGCATCACAACAAAACTTTACAGATCTGTTAATATGATTTACCCTCTTACCATTTTAAAATAGTCCGGAATTCCCAGCAGCCATTTTTCATAAAACATATGATAGATATTTTAGTATCGATGTAACTAAAATATTTCCCAAATAAAGTTAATAATGACAAAAATCCCCTTAAAACTAGAAGCAACCTTCGTAAAACTAGTAATCACTTACTGGAAAGATCCACCAAATTATCAGTAGAACCATTTACTTACCTACATTTTTCTATCATCTACATACATTAAATTCTACAGATAAGTTGGTGGGTCTCTAACAATGAAAGGAATCTAGTACCTTCCTACAAGGTCAGTCATTAGGCTCAAGTATCGGGACCATTATTAATAATACGTGGCAAATTATTTCAAGATAAGTAATAGGGGGCGTTCAAGTATTATGTAAGCGCTTGAGGGGGGCGGGGGGGTCTTTGTTTTGCTTATTTTTGATGACATGGTCGATATCGTGATTACGTCAGCAGTTATTATTTACTTATTTTACACAAATGGCAACCCACAAATTGTCTATGCTTGAAAATAAAACTCACATGTCGGGGATTCCCACAAATAAAGAATACGTTATAGGTACTCACCTAGAAGCGAGTGGGGATTACCGCGCGCACTTGTCACGTCTAAATTTCTTCCGTCAATCTATTGTTTCGTTTCGATTCGAATGACGATTTGACGTATTGTAAGCAAATCAAAGCAAGTTAATGTTTGTTTTAACCGGTGATCCTTTTTCGCCCAAGCTTAACTGTTTAACATGTCGTTTCAAATAAACAAATCCAAGTTATATCAAAAATTATTCGAAAGTTTTAAAAAATCTCATACAAATACAAAAGTACAAAATGTACAGAAGTTAGTTAAGCCTATTTGCTAACTACTGCTCACGAATCAATAAAAAAACAGAATACATTAAAAGAAAAATGCATATAGGTACCAATGATTAAGTAAGCATGGGAGGGGGGGAAGAGGTTTGCTTACTTTTGCTAACACAGCTTACACAGAAGGGGTGGGCATAGTGCGCGTCATGTAAAAAGAACGCTGGCGGTCAAGCTTCTACAGGCGTTCCAGCGTTCTTTTTACATGACGCGTACTATAATGGTACATTATTTGTAGTAAACTAGGCAGGCACTCATTCAATGTATAGGTATACATCTCTCTTAAATAAGTAGAAAAGTAAGTAATCTCTTAAAAAGAACGCTGGAACGCCTGAAGAAGCTTGACCGCCAGCGTTCTTTTTACATGACGCGCATTATAAATAGTTGTAAAAAATCTGCTTACGTAATACTTGAATGGCCCCATACGACAATCGCTAACTTTGTAGTTTTTGTCTCTAGTGACTCTAGAGTCTAGATGATATGGTGATTTACTTTTATGAAAGTAATACTCAGTGGAAGTACTGTAACAATGAAAGGTATCTGGTACTTAACCTACAAGGTCAGTCATTAGGCTCAGGTATCGGAAAAATTGGCAAGTTATTTGGAGATAATTATTAAGACTATAGCGATCTTTGTACTTTTTGACACTAGATTTTATTTTGATTTATTACTATTATGAACGTAATACTCAGTGAAAGTACTGTAGCAATGAAAAATATCTGGTACCTACCTACAAGGTCAGAAATGTCGAGTATCGGAAAAATTGGCAAGTTATTTGGAGATAATTACTAAGCCAGTAGTTAGACTTAGAAGTTTTTTACACTAGATTTTATTATGATTTATTAATTTTACTTAGATAAGACTGAGCGAATGACAGAAATTGAACCATTTTCCATTAACATTAAATCATATATTTTTAAAGTTTGATCCCATTTAAATACCGCTGCAACAGCGTTAAGCCAAAAACGATTATTTATTTTTTGTAAAGAACTTAAGTAGTGTAAGTTTCTTATGAAAACCTTTTAAAATTCCGAGAAAAAATATGTTGATTTATATTTCATCGCATTTTTCAGAAATATGTTTTTATAATATCACAGACTCATTGTTATGGAAAATTGTATTGAATAACTTTTAACAAGCACTACATTTCCTATCAGATGCTCGTATCAAAATAAAAATTTTTTTTCAAGAGTTTAACCCCCTTAACTGCCAATGCTGCAGGGTTAACAGAACCCTATATGACCCATTTGTAGAAGACGGCAGCTACTTTAAGCTATTGTTGTTTTTTTTTTAACAAACTTCTTATTTTTGAGAAAAACAATATAATATAAATCTTTCCATACATTTTTGTCTAAACTATTTTTTTAACCCATGAAGAAGTGCCTTTTTTTGCATATTGAATAGAATATATTTTAATCACCATACAATTTCCTATCAGTTGCAATTTTTTCAGACCGAAATTACGAAATTTGTTCCTACGTCCACCTTTTTTCAAAATCGCCCCACTGTGCGGTACCCCGAATACCATAGCTGCTCAAACCCGTCACTTCCACGATGGCTACACTGGACATCAGTCCGAAACACGACAATGTCGCTTCACGGACTGGCTATGTCCATGGGGTGGTGATAAGCCACGGCCGAAGCCTACCACCAGAAATGTTGTTACCCGTTTGACACCACCCAGAGATCACGTGTAGGGACGCGAGGGTATTTTCCTATGGACGCGAGCAACTCCAATCTCCAAATTTCCGAGCGTACTCTTAGATGATCTATATACCTGCACACCAGTACCTTAGATGATGATGATAATGACTACGTCGTTGTTAATGTTCATCACCACCGCCATCATCATCATCATCACCACCACCACCATCATCATCATCATCTAAAGTATTGTCGTGCATGTGATGATGATGATGATTATGATGATGATGATGATGATGATGGTTGTGGTGGTGATGATGATGGTGGTGACCATCACCGCCATCATCATCATCATAATCACCTGCACGCTAATATCCTAGATGATGATGATGATGATGATGATGATGATGATGGTGGTGATGATGATGGAGGTGGTGATGAATATTAACATCATGAAGATGGTGATGATGGTGGTGACCATCAACATCACCACCATCACCATCATCATCATCATCACCTGAACGCCAATACCCTAGATGATTATGATGATGATGACGATGACGATGATGTTGTTAATGTTCATCACCACCACCATCATCATCATCATCACCACCATCATCATCATCATCATAATCACCTGCACGCTAATATCCTAGATGATGACGATGATGATGATGATGATGATGGTGGTGATGGTGATTATGATGGCGGTGGTGATGAATATTAACAACATTATGAAAATATATTATATTAACCACCATCACCATCATCATCATCATCACCTGCACGCCAATACTCTAGATGAAGATGATGATGATGTTAGTAGTGGTGATGGTGATGAAGGCGGTGGTGATGAACATTAAAAACATCATGATCATCATCATCATCATCACCTGCACGCGTATACCCTAGATGAGGATGATGATGGTGATGGTGATGATGATGGTGGTGGTGATGAACATTAACAACATCATCGTCATCATCATCATCATCATCATCTAGGGTATTGGCGTTCAGGTGTTGGTTCTGGTTCGCTGCAGGCCCTGCTGACTACTGAGCCACGCTCGCCTTCGGCTCGCTCGCAGCTTTCGTGGTGATCACTGTTCTCTAGTGTTTTAAATCCATGTTGTACTTTCACTCATTTTGAAATATAAGACTATTCAAAATTCAAAAAGAATAATCAAAATTATAGTAAATTTAACGTTCTACAAAAAATAATTAGTACTTTTGCCGTAGGATGTAAGGGAAAAAAGTTATTGAGAAAAAACCGGCGGAAGGTGCAGTTTCCCGCCCCCTCCCCTTTTCGCACAGGGTCCTCGAGGTCCAAAACTTGTTTTTTTTATTTAACCATCCCTGAACAACATCCTGAAGTTTCATTAACTTTTGACCTTTTTCCACTACTTTACCCCACTTTTTACGACCTGCCGACTAAAACATCACTTTTATTATTTAGCGCCATCTCTATCATGTTTACTTACTATCTTACACAAAACTCTTATGTTTGAAGGTCAATTTAGCGCCATCACTGTCATCTTTAATTAAACTGGGTGCTCTGCTGCGTAAAAGTATCTCGCTACGATAATAGATGTCCGTGCAAAATAAACTCACACATTTGTAAAAATTGTCGTATTTCAAACCTGTTTTAAAAATTCCCTATTGTATATTTTTGTTTGGAACGACCATTCGCGATAACTATTATCATTAGGAATCCTACAAAATAAGTCAATTTATAAAATGACAATCTGTGGTTTGAGTAACGGCCTAAAGTATTTTGTATGGGCAAGGAAACTTGAACATTCACCTTAAGTTTATACTCATAAAACTTGTGTCTATGTTCCAACAATTTTTGACCTGGGCTCAGCGGTTGCCCACCTCCTTTACTTCTTTGCGGTAGGTCACAGACCATAAATCAAGATGTACGTCTGTGACTTACTTCTAGCTTTTTATGATTTGATAAGATTTATTTTCA
This sequence comes from Operophtera brumata, assembly GCA_932527175.1. NCBI lineage: Eukaryota > Metazoa > Arthropoda > Insecta > Lepidoptera > Geometridae > Operophtera > Operophtera brumata. The sequence goes on along the minus strand of OW052239.1, from coordinate 80,155,445 downwards.
CCTAATTTATTGTTTGATTTAGTTGATGTGAACTGACGGGCACTGACTGGTCCTTGCTTGATGGACCTCCATAATTTAGATTAGATCCTTGAGATGATAATAATGACCTTGAAATGACATCACTGTGATGTGGGTTGAGGTATTTTATTATCCTGGGAACAATGGACTGTAAGTACAGGGTGTTTAGTGATGTACCCTTTTATTCCTATTAGCGAAATATAAAAATCAATCAGGCTCATTTATTTTATGAAAGCCGTTTTTTATTGTATCATACTCTATTTAATGTTTTTTGTTGAACAGTGTATTATATTGTTGTATTGCGTCTAAAAAAGGTGATTTATATATTTTCTATTTTTATTATATTATGTACAGTTTATACCAAAAATAAGTTTATAATTTTGCTTTGTTATAAAAAAAGGTATTTGCTAATGTAATCAAAAAACTGATGTTATAGATAGATTAGACGTTAGTCTAATGGAATGGTCTAGCTAGGCTACATTCTTAGTTACCAAGAAACTAGTTTGGCATTAATTGGTTTGTATACGTTTTTTTTTTCACATTTTTTAACAGAGTTTTAATAAAAGTTTGTTTTTTATTCAAGTGTACCTAAACCACACTTATGGATAATATTAAATTGAAATGTGACCAAAAAACTCCGTTCCAGCGGGACTCGAACCCGCATCTTCGCCTCTAATCGGCGATGCCTTGACCAGTATCATAGAACGAGCTAACGCCGGGGACGAAATTTGTGGGCACTATCAACTTACATAGGTACTCAGTTGTAGATAATTATGGCCTACATTTTACTGTTTTTTTTTTTTTTATACTACTGAATGACGGAACAAGCAGATGGCCCACCTGATGATAAGCGGTAACCTTTGCCTATGAACAGTGCATTACCTCATAGGTCACGTCCACCTAGGACGCACCCTATGTGGCATTGCCCTGCGCCCGCCACCTTGAGACATAAAGATGAAAAGTCTCATGTGCCTGTAATTTCACCGGCACCCTTACCCTTCAAACCGGAACACAGCAATGCGAACACTACTGCTTTGCGGCAGAAATAGGTATGGTGGTAGTACTTCCCCGGACGAACTCTTTCACAAAAAAGCTCTACTACTACTGTTCAAGATTAGCCATATAATTATTATTAATTACGTTATTTTGATTCATATTAAACATGAGTGTTTAGGATCGATATAAATTGTAAACGAAGTACCACTTTAAAACAAAAACGTTATTTGTATTTAAAGTGTTAAAATAATTAAGAATAATATTCTTATATTAAGAATTTATCCCAAACAAAATAATAAGTAATTATTGGGTTATTACTAAATTTTTTGCATTTTCCTATAAGTACTTTAAAAACAGATAACCATTGATTAGGCTATGCGACATCTCTCGTCATTTCACTGAACTAAATTAGTGAACAGCCTTGGAGAACTAACGTACCTGTAGATGGAGCCACGGCGCTTAGAGCCGAGCATACTATCCCATAAATAAATCCACTCGAAGAGACAGCTAGTGGCGGGGTGGGCAAACGGTTCTCCGTATCAAGGAGTCGCGGGTTCGAATCCCGTCTGGTTGGTAACGAATGGCACATAAGTAAAATCTTTAATGATATAGCGTAAATTTTCCAAAAGTTTAACTCCTGCTTTTGTAATATATTAGTGTAAAATAAATTAAAAAAGGAATAGAGTTGTACTACTGGTTGTAAGAAATATAAAAATTTACCGAATTATCTTTTGTTTTTTATACTCCTATCGGCAAAAGCATTTGTTCCCAGAAAGATGCATGAGCTATCTATCCCTTGAATAAGTACTAACCCCATAGAAATCGGAAGTAAGAAGAAGTGTCATCCGCTAGCTCATTACGTAACTTGCAATAGCAATGCGATTGCAAAAATTGCGCGATTATCGCATCCAAATCGCAAATTCGTATTAGGAATCGCCGATATGTAATACGAATTTGCGATTTGGATGCGATAATCGCGCAATTCTTGCTATCGCATTGCTATTGCAAGATACGTACCTAATAAGCTAGCCGGGCTGTCGGTATTGACACCGATTTTGGACTGCAGGAATTTCAGGATTTTTACGAGGCATGATCTAAAACTTCGTAATTTAAAAAGTCGTAGACCTAAAGTTAATTAATAATAAATAATTCTGGACAGTTCACACCACATTATCTAGCCCCAAACTAAGCAGAGCTTGTGTTATGGGTACTAGATAACAGATATTACCGCAACATTACATAGTGTTATACATATAGAAAATACCCAGAACACCCTGAACAAATATCTGCAGATCGTACAAATATATGTCTCGAGGCGGGAATCGAATCCGCAACCTCCTGCGTCGCAGGCGAACCTTCGCCCGACGCGCCACAGAGGTCGACATTTTTTGTTTATACAACTGAAAGACGGAAAAAGCAGATGGCCCACCTGATGTTAAGCGGTAACCTCTGCCTATGAACGGTGCATTACCTTATAGGACACGTTTACCCAGGACGCACCCTATCTGGCATTGCAATGCGCCCGCCACCCTGAGACATAAAGATGAAAAGTCTCATGTGCCTGTAATTTCACCGGCACCCTTACCCTTCAAACCGGAACACAGCAATGCGAGCACTACTGCTTTGCGGCAGAAATAGGTATGGTGGTAGTACTTCCCCGTACGAACTCTTTCACAAAAAAGCTCTACTACTACCCAAACACATGACATGATGTCATATTCGCCATGATGTGTAGAATACGTCCCTGGGCTTATAGGGATATTATGATACACCCGCTAGCTTATTACGTATCTTGCAATAGCAATGCGATAGCAAAAATAGCGCGATTATCGCATCCAAATCGCAAATTCGTATTAGGAATCGCTGATACGTAATACGAATTTGCGATTTGGATGCGATAATCGCGCATTTCTTGCTATCGCATTGCTATTGCAAGATACGTAATAAGCTAGCCGCTCACTGACCTTATTACAATAAATCGAAACAGTTCTTTTGTTTTATAGTTAAGTTTTATTTCCATACAATATAAACTAAATATTAAATATAAACTCTCTTAGAAATCATGTTTAGATTATTACAAAATTTATAAACACACTTAGCCCGACTTGCACAACAAAATAAATCAATTATAAGTACCTAGTTATAAATAAATACCGAAAAAATACGCTATAGATTTTTAATTTCATTTTGTCTAATTAGGTATGTTAGATATATTAATTGTGCAAGTCAGATACATTTTAGTAGGTACATTTTGAGTTTAATTTCATATTTCACTATTTAATATTAAAGCTGCAAGGTTTACAATTACAACTATCAAACGAATAGTGTACTAACATAATAAGTGCGATATAAAACGCCGCCTACCAAAAAATGCCATAAAATACAGAAGCACCAATGTATATTTGACAAAGAAGTTTTCTCTAAAATATCTAACTACATCTAACAATTTATGAACACATCAATCGGGACGATATTTTATCAGACTTTATAGTTTCATCTCAAAACCGTAACACATAGATATAAAAATGAATACAAAAATATATTAATATCTATGTATAATATCTATCACACCAATTACTTTTCTAAGTTATGTGCGGATTTCCATCGCTCTGTGCTTCGGAGGGCACGTTAAGCTGTCGGTCCCGGCTGTTATTGATTAATAGCAGTCGATAAGCCATGTCAGAGGCCCTCGGGCGGCTTGACAAACTCCGACACCAGAGGACAGCACTACCTAATACGAAAAAAAAACTATCACTTGAGATAATAAATGTGCGTTAGTATGGAATATGAAGGAATGTATTGATAACAATTCAATAAATAATATTAAACAAACAAATAAACAAATAATGCTGGACAGTTTACACAACATTATCTAGCCCCAAGCTAAGCAGAGCTTGTGTTATGGGTACTAGATAACTGATATACTTAATACAATATATAACATAGATAGATATTTTTTATTATACATCCCCTGAACAAATATCTGCATATCGCTCAAATATTTGTTCTGAGGCGGGAATCGAACCCGCAACCTCCGGCGTCGCAGGCGAACGTTCGCCCGCCCCGCCACAGAGGTCGTCATATATTGCGTTCTTATACTATTTGTAAATATTATGTTAATGAATAGGATTCTGATATACTGATCTGCAAGGTGTACTCGCGACTTCGCCTGCATATACTTTTCGGAAGTCCCCATACAATAATTTCATAGTACAATTTCGTTCGAGTCAAATGTTTAATCAACCATAAAATAACGCTTAAGGTGGATTCTCTCGCTTGATGCGCAAAATTCAAATTTTTTGATATATTTTGCCCATTACAGCTCATCAACACTTCTTCAGATACCGGAAGCTGATTTCGCGAGAACTAGGAGCCTTATAACACACATGTTTTAATTGATAGTATCTCATAAATATAATCAGTTTAGCTACGATAACCCTAAACAAAAAAAAACACTGTAAAAATGTGTTTAGGGGATCAAATTCAAAAGGGCATTGAATTTCACGCGTCAAGCGTGAACATCCACCTTGAAATGATACAACAAAGCCCTGTTTTTTTTTGTACCCTGTATAAAGTTGAGAATATGCTTTTTAACCCCCGACGAAAAACAAAGGGGTGTTATAAGTTTGACGTTTCTGTGTGTGTGTGTGTTTGTCTGTCCCATCGTAGCTCCCGAACGGATGAATGATTTTTTTTTGTTCGGAAGGTGAATTTGTCGTGAGTGTTCTTAGCTTTGTTTGATAAAAATAGGTTCAGCCGTTTCATTGCGTTGTTTTATTTTTTATTTTTTACAAAATTAATTTCTTGTATTTTATTTACATTTTCTTGATGTGTAGATCAGAGGATAATTTGCTGCGTAAGGTGAGAGTACGTCAACTCGTGATACTTTTTACAATATGTAATCGTGATGTTTCATTTAAACTCCAATAAGGAATCAAAAAAAATTTTTTTTTTTTTTATACTACTGAATGACGGAACAAGCAGATGGCCCACCTGATGTTAAGCGGTAACCTCTGCCTATGAACAGTGCATTACCTCATAGGACACGTCCACCTAGGACGCACCCTATGTGGCATTGCACCGCGCCCGCCACCCTGAGACATAAAGATGAAAAGTCTCATGTGCCTGTAATTTCACCGGCACCCTTACCCTTCAAACCGGAACACAGCAATGCGAGCACTACTGCTTTGCAGCAGAAATAGGTATGGTGGTAGTACTTCCCCGGACGAACTCTTTCACAAAAAAGATCTACTACTACTAAAGTTAACTACTATTACTAAATATTCCATATAACCACGCGCCACGGAATCCTAGGGTAGGATCTATGTATGCGACTGGTTAAAAAGGTATACTTTCATGCCAGTGTTATGGTAATTTGACTTGTGAGTTATATTCGTTGGTATAAGATTTATCCCGGCTGCTGGAATGTGTTATTACTGGAAGAAAGCGTTAGTCGAGTTAGTCGTGGGAAGCAATGCCGGCGATGAGCTCACTACTTGTCACGTCTCACTGTGAAAAGAGGCCCATTGAAGCTCTGCCTACCCCTTCGGGGGAAAGGCGTGTTTCTATAATATATGTATGCATGTTATGGTAAGTCTGTTTTTGTTAACCTACTTCAGAAAAAGGAGGATTTTCTCGATTCGTGTTTTTTTATGTTTGTCACCTCATACCTCCGTCATTTATCAACCGAATTGTTTTTTTTTTTAGTTTATACGACATACTTCCATGTTGTTCGTATTTTTATCAAATCTGGTTCTGATGATGGAATACATGAGGAATATTCCTCAAATATTATACACACGTATAGTAATTTTGGTATTTTTTATTATGTAAGGACGTCCTCCTTTGATTTATTTACTATTTCATTGTCGAAATTCACAATAGAAACTGTTAGATATCTTAGCAAGTATAGATTTATCTTTAGTTCTGTTTTTCTTTGTCGATTTAGTATTTATTTACTGTAATGGCATTGTAAAAAAATACAAAAAAAAAACTGCAACAAGTGAAACTGATGAAGAAGACCAGGTATGGCCAACGGATTTCCTCAATTATAAGTATTCCACGGGTGGCGATAAGATTTTGAAACTACTTTGACGAAGCAGATTTAAATAAATGTTTCTGATGAAAATGGTCATCGAACTGATCTGATGATGAACCTGGTAGAACCCGGAGCTCCGTCATACAACAATGTATCCTAACCGTGTTTGGGCTTATTGTAAATGCCATGAATGAGATGCACTCTGGTTCAAATTGCGTTTATTGTACAGGCTTTGAAATTGGTTTTGTTTGTACAACAACAAAAAATACGAAATGACGGATTCATGCGATAAAAATCATTTACAAAAAACAACCGAATTGAGAACCCACTCCTTTTTTTGAAGTCGGTTAAAAAGGACAGAAACGTCTCGTTGTAAGTGGTGAAAATACAGAAAATTAACTTCACTCTTATTTCATTGAGGCTATATAGATATCCGTCTCTCGAATAGTTAATGGTTTGTTGGTTAGTTTTTTTTTTTACAGTTTACTCAACTTTATCTATCCCCAAGCTAAGCAGAGCTTGTGTTATGGGAACTTGATTTTGATTGTGTTTTTTGAAAAAGTAAAACACGACGCCCCTAGAATTACTCTATGTCCGATTATACATAACTTTTTTTTTAGATCTGACTTATGATTTCCCAAATAGCCATAAACTTACTATTTTATGGAGATGCAGGCCGTCCTTAAGTTACCTTTTGACCAAGACAGGAACTAGTAGGTATAGTATAGTGAATGTATTCTGTGCACCTCACAGAGACTCCCTTTATCCACAAATTAGCCATATCTAGCAGGTCAAATTTATTCTTATTCTATCTAGTATTCTTAGTTTGCACTACCTTTTAATCAAGAATGTAAGGAACACGCATTCCAGAACTGTAACACGAAATGTAAACATGGACTCCCGAAACTAGAGACAGAGCCAAATTCTTTTCACGAACCAGCAGCCAAACGAGAGATTTACTTTAAAAAATATTGCTAATTTCTCAGAAAATAATAAACTTTAAAATGGAACTGTTTTTAAATTGATATCACTACTAGATACTTCATAAAAAAAACTGGAAAGTCGTAAGAGCAAGATATCGAAACCATTACATTTACCTCATCCAATTTCCAAAGGAGGAGGTTCTCAATTTGGCTGTTTTTTTAAAGATATTATCAATAATATCATTGTTATGTCAAAACTAAGAAATAATTTACAAAAAGCAGTAACATCTGTAATACTAACACTGTTCTGTACTAATTATGTCACTGTCTAACTCAGTAAAGTTCAGGTAAGTAAGAAAGGGACAAAATAGAGCACGCGATACAGAGTCATGAAAATCCGCAACTATTTTAATATTGTGAAAGAATCATTAAAATAGCTTCAGGCGTTTGGAAGCGGTAGGATTTTCATAGGAAACTTTTGATTTATTTCCTGTCAAAAGTACCAATTACTTCATAAAAATAAACAAATAAATATTTTTATCTGCACTCAAATCGAAAAATTCGAATTACGAATTCAAAGACGGTTCTATTCTGTATACGCACTTTATAGACGCATATACATAAAATTAAGAATAAAACTCATTATAGTACCGCCAACTGTTTTTTAAAACTCATTATAGTACCGCTATCTTTTTTTTAATTAATTCATTAAACTAGTCTATGGTTATAGCCTGAATATGAAAAAAAGGCGCACGCATGCGCAGTTCGAACTGTGAAAAAATGGCGCACGCATGCGTAGTTTGAACTTAATTTCCCGCGCTTCCCATACATTTTTTTGCCGATCGTGTTAACCTTTGTTTAATTTCAATTTTTTCTATGAGCGAAGATAAAGTAGTGTATGAAACTGCATATAACATATCAAACACTCGAGTCAACCTATCGAGTGACTCTTGTGTTTTAATACCCTTCTTATATGACAGTTGCATAAACTACTATTGATATATTAGACGTCCATTGTATATTTTGTTTTTTTTTGTATCTTTTTGCGTTGGTTGCTAGCTTGCTGTCAACCAACTCATGCTGAGGCAGAACCATTTTGTTACTTGAGTTACACCTAGTACCTTCATATCTGTTTCTTCTTAGTGTGTTCTGTGTTTCTGTGTAGCTCTTGTATACAAATAAATATATATTCTTTCTTTTTCTTTTTTCTTTCTTTATTTTGTATAGTATTTCGATAATCTGTTTGTGAGACGTAGGCTTCAAAAGAGAAGTCTTTATTGCAGCTTGCCGTCTGTTATCGCCTTAAGGTCACCCAGATCACAGCAAATGCTAGTAGGTATATTGTTTAATTTTGAAATTAGTTTCAATAGTTTCTGTTCGTTTCGCAATTTTTTAATTCTCAGTCTCGGCCCGGCCGATATCATAATACCAGTCTTTGTTGGACCTTAGAGTTCATACAAATACATTGTGGAGCATGTTCTTATCACTAAACTATAACTAGGAAATTATTACTATTTTGTGTAATCAAATACAGAGAAATACTCAGTCTCGTACATTCTGAATAGTCTATCAATTCATAGGTATTACATATTTACAATTCATTGCTAACCTTGCCACCTAGCATCGATCATAGAGTCCTTGGATCTTAGACTAAGGCTAGGCTCAGACGTACCACTTTCCGTCCACAAAACAGAAGCCCAATTCTCATAATAAAAAATAGTCAAATTAAAGTTCGGATCGTGTTACGATCTAGTGTCGATGTCACAAACGTCAGTAATGTTATTCTGCTCACCTGACAATACAACGCGGAATGTGATTATATCGAAATGTGACTGTAACTTGAATGTTTCAAAGTTCTGAGAATTCTCTCTTTCACTCTTTACAATTATTATATAGCACTATCCTACTTTAATATATGGTCGCGAGAACCGAAAGTAGATTATATTGTTCAAATGAGGGAGCAGAATACCAATTTCTCAGTCAATTTACAATACAATCTCGTTTCGGTCAACTTGCAGTGCGGTTATAAAATAATTAAGATAATTGGGCTTCAGTGGTCGTAATGTGGTTGAACTGTCAATCGTATCGACCACTTTCGACCACTGTTTGTCGTCTGTCTGAGCGTTGTCACAACATTCCATACTTTGCCAGTACTCTCCACTTTTTTGTGGTTTTAATGTGGGCGGATAGTGGTGCATCTGTGCCTAGTCTTACAGAAGCTATATATTTATCAAGATTGGGATTAAAATAACAGTTTTTTTTTACTGATGAGTGATTGATTCACACTGTGTTTTGAATCTTTCGAACTATCACCTTTTTGAGAACTGAAACACGCAACGCCATGATCAACGCTAGGTCCAAGCATAACTAAGTTTCAGTCAGGCAGAGTTTCCATGACATTGATTTTAAAAATTGCCTTTGTCATTTCATCAATTTTATTTCAATAACAAGTATAAATATCACGGGCCTGGTTATAAGTTAATGATGATAAAGAAGTTATCAGCAGAAATATCTTAATACCACTGATAGTGAAATTATTATCGACCAGCCCTTTGCTCGCGGCTTCGCACTTGTGATGTGGGTATAAAAGCAGCACCCTCACGTCACCCTTTCATCTATAAACCAAATATAATCAGATTCCGCTCATCCGTTCCGGAGTTGAATGGAACACATAACGCGGGCGTAGCCGCGGGCGGAAGCTAATAAAACATAGCCTATAGCACTTACGGATAATGTATCTTCATGTTTTTCACTAGAAACGGGATACTTACCATGATTGTTGAGTTTTATTTGTTCCCGATTTTTCGGCATAGTTGCATGCGCCATGATCACGGGAGAACTAACTAAAGTCTTTGCGAGTAGATGTTATTGGCAGATATATCGATCTACCCTCTTTCTCACAGGCGCATGCAACTGTGCCGAAATATCGGGAACAAATAAAACTCAAGAATCATGGTAAATATCCCACTGGCATAGTCGTCAATCGACAAAAGTTCCGAAAAAAAAATAGATTAAAAAAAAAAAAAAAAAAAACCGTTTCTGGTGAAAAATATGATTGTTTCAAAAGTTTTATGTTCATGTTAATGGAATAATTTTCGGAATCAGATCAGAGGTTCCGTAGATTACCCCCTACGTCCAGACAAACAAAACCTCATCATAACATTAGTGTAGGTAGATGTCGGTTAAGAAACCCAGTAGTATCATTGCACAAGACAAGGTTATTGACTTACATGAGGACACAGTCACAACATTGCAGAGTGTAATATAGACATTTGATGCCACAATCTTCCTCCTCCGGAACGGATGCTGTGGACCGAGGAGGGACTTTAATAGCTGTCTGAGTCACATACACACTGTCAACTTTATCAGCAGACTTTCCCTTGATATCAGCTTTAGTGGGTAAGGTATCCTTGTTTTCGAGGTAGCCATCGTCATTGCTGTTAGCATCCCCAGCTGCCTCCTGAAAAAAAACAAAAATGAGTATTTAATGGACTGCTGCCTTATTTGCTTATAGCCAACTATAACATAACGCGGGCTCGTAACAATATCTGTGTGGAATAGTTTAGATTACATTGTGACATCACAAGTTATTGGCAAGGAATCTTCTTTAATCATAGCAAATAGAAATAGTATAGTACAAATACAAATAGAATAGAAAATAGAAAATAGAAATATAAAATATAATATAAAACGGTTATATTATATTAATTTTCTAATTTCTAATTTCTAATCTAATTTCTCTAAATAATCTTTCTAATTTTCTATTAATATAAAATAATAGAAAATGGAAATACAAATAGAAAATAAGACGAATTTGCATTGTCATTTTTATTCTTACTTGTTATAGTTAATGTGTGTTCTTGTATGAAAGTATAACACATACATAAGGGTATTAAGAATACCGTGGTATGTCTTGCTCAAGATTAGACCCCTCCATCTCCTCTCGTGGATGTAGTAAAAGTCTTACTAAGGTTCTTTTTTTTTTTTTATACTACTGAATGTCGGACCAAGCAGATGGCCCACCTGATGGTAAGCGGTAACCTCTGCCTATGAACACTGCATTACCTCATAGGTCACGTCCACCCAGGACGCACCCTATGTGGCATTGCCCTGCGCCCGCCACCCTAAGACATAAAGATGAAAATTACAACAGGTGATGGGCAGCAGCAGATTCCTGAGTGCTTACCACCAAACTGCGATCACCAATCTGCCTGAGAAGCATGGTGATTTGGGCAATCCCATTGCATTCAATTGTCTTCAGCAGTGGACATATACAGGCTGGTGATGATAACGATGATGATTAAGAGTTTGATCTAGATCAGGGTGTCCAAGATACAGCCCCTGGGCTATAATGTGACCTCTGGAGACCATGAACCCTACCAACAAAATACTAATTAGTAGGTAGGTGAAAAAGATAAGTCATATATACAAAAAAAAAAAAAACTATACACAATATACTATTAAGTCCCATATTTTTCAATATATGTAGTAGTAGCAACATTTTTTTTTTAAATAATTTGTTCTGGGATTTACAACCACTGTACCTATTTCTGCCACAAAGCACCTAATCATCTTTATGTCTCAGGGTGGTGGGCTCAGTGCAATGCCATATAGGGTGCATCCTAGGTGGACGTGACCTATAAGATAAACCACTGTTCACAGGGTACTGCCTGACATCAGGTAGGCCATCTGACTGTTTTGTCATGGCTAATTGGATAAAAAAAAATGCTTTAGCGCACCACACATAAAGATAAAAAATATTTAACTGTCTCACTTCAAAATTATGTGTAAAATTATTTATTATTATTATTATTTAAAATTATAGACGAGCAGCTTTCGCTGATGTGCCTATTTCAGAGTGTTGAAATGTCTTAGTTCTCTAGACAAATCTACATTCTAATTCAGGAGTTAAGAGATGAGATGCTGCAGCGTCTGAATTTGACTCTCAAGGCTGTATCCGACTCGGGCGATGCCAATCTAGTCAAGTTCAACGCCTCTAAAACGCAGGCTTGTCTCTTCTCGGCGAAAAAAAGTCCATTTCTCCAAGTTCCTGTATTCCGAGATGTACCTGTAGCTATAGGAGATCACCTCGAGCTCTTAGGTGTTTCGCTCACGCCTACTCTCAACTTTGGCTCCTAAATCGAGTCTAAGGCAAAACATCTGCCATGAAGCTAGGCATCCTGAATAAGGTAAAGTGTTACTTTACACCAGGACAGCTTCTCAGTATATATAAAGCACAAGTCTGGGCTGGTATGGAGTACTGCTGCCATGTTTGGGATGGCTCGGTCAAACACCAGCTTGCTGCCTTGGACTCGATCGAATGTAGAGCTTTCAGGCTTATAGGTGAGCAACATATGGCAGAGACTAAGATCCAGAGTCTCGAGCACCGCCGTAAGGTTGCATGCCTTGCGATCTTCTATAGGTTACATTTCGGGGAATGCTTCCAGGAACTGCACAATCTGATCCCACCATCTCCTTTTCACCATAGTACGAGCAGGTGTATGGCTCAGTACTATCCTTACCTCATTAGTATACCTTCTATTTGCACAAAACGTTTCAGTTCTACCTTTATAATGTGAACTGCTAAGGAGAGGAATACACTACCGTCTGTCTTTCCTGACAACTATAATCTGGGTCTCTTCAAGGCTAGTGTGAAAAGGTGCCTTCTAGACCTTTGTGCTACATCTTCGACCACATCGTCACTTACCAACAGGTGAGATCGTGGCCAAACAAAGAAAAAAAAAGAAGTCTTATGCTGGAGCATGTGATAAATCTCCTTTGACATACCTTGCTATCACTGTTATCGTGTTTTAATAGCTTCTCATCAAGGTCCGCTGTCTCTGAAGGCGCTTCAGCTATAGCTGCTACCGTGCCGGCGCTAGCCGCTGTGGCAATTGGACCCTTTAGTCGTTCTGGCACGAGGAGCAAGGCTTCCTCGTCTTTCCTTTTATGTCCTTGCAGATCTGAAGAATCACCTGACATGCTGTAACAATGGAGCTTTATCAAGCTTATTTCTATCAAACTACAAGAGATCAGACCTTCTCTTCATAAAATGGCTTCTGCGGAGTGCTCCGAACAATTTCGCCAATGTAAAGTGATATAAATATATTTTTTATAGTCTAAGTCGTCTGTGCTAGTCGTCAAGAGTACACTTGTTGAGTGCATGAATGGATCAGTTTTCATTGGATGACAACGCACCCGTAACGCGGCCAATTTACGCTCCACAATCAAACAATAGGTAATTCATGAAGACGAAGCCAATCATATTACTGCAGAGCACTTTAAATTGGATAATTTACCTCACAGTTACGCTCCCCGTTTGTTCCCCCGACATTCGACGCCAAGTGCTGATGATTGTATCAAAATTACTGTTTTCTTGCATCGTTTTGATAGAACGTGCGGTGACAAAAGCTAAACAAAAAGTTCCTTTTAACTAACTGTGTAATGACATTGTCTGTGTAGGTCACAAATAAATCAACGGCACTTTCGTAGTTATTTCTGAAAGTTATGTATGAAACTTCTTGATAAAAGGTATACTTTGGAACAATACGGCTAAAACAATGGCTCTATCTTAATTTTTTTATCAGGAAATCGAAAATAATCGAAATCTGCTCTTTAGAAATCATAAGAACGAGCTTCGTTAATCGTTAGTCGACCGAAGTCCGAACCAAACAAGCAAGCGAAGAAAAAAACCACAACAAAAACTCTTTGGCCAGTGTTATTTTCAGCCAGACTCGCTCATTTGAGTCCGGTTATTTGTACAACCAAGGAATGCGCAGTTGGAGAATTCACGACCATGGCCGACGACGACGAGCCATGGACGAGCCACAGGCAAAACCAATCTCAGACGGCGCCACCATCGCTGGTGCTTGTCATTTAGTGGTCTTGTCTTTTTCTCATACTAAAATTATCCATTTTTGACATACTTAACTGATACTGTCCAGTTTTGACAGTTGTTTTTTTACATTGATAGACCTTTGTTTGGCTACGAAACAACACCAGCGATTATGCGCCACCTAGCGTGATAAATAAGCAGTGTGTTTCCCCAATCAGTATTGCACAACCCTGTAATGAGGGGTTTTCACGGCCGTTTTACATCATGCTTGAAATAGATGGCGAGCTCTTTACTTCACTGCCAAAATAAAGTGAAATACCAAAGTCAACAACGTATTGATATATATTTTCGTGGTATTTTATTACTATCACACAAAAGCACATACCTACCTAAACTTGAAAATGGCAGTTGAAAGATCACCACAATGTTACAGATCCACCAACTTATTAGTAGAATTAAATGTATGTGGAAGCTTTGACCAAAGTAATGTGGAAGATAGAAAACTAGATACCAGCGTTGGTTGCTAGCTTGCTGTCAACCAACTCATGCTGAGGCAGAGCCATTTTGTTACTTGAGTTACACCTCTTACCTTCATATTTTCATACTTAGGTAGGTATCTAGTTTTCTACACTCAACTAGTTTGCCTTTGCAGACTAAATAATACCTTACGCCACGTTTTAAGCTTATGGTACCTAGGTATATTAGATTTTATTATACGTTTCCGTGGTGTGTCCGGCCCAAGAATAGATCCTCCGTGGATGTTGTAAATTGTAAAAGTCGACTAAGTGATTACCTGGACTTGTTTGTAAGATTCGATGGTATAAGATTTGTCCTGGCTGCTAGCTTTTTTAAGGAATGTATTATTACTGGAAGAAAGCGTTAGCAGTCATTCATGGGAAGCAATGGCGGCGATGAACTCACCACTTGTCACGTCAATATCCCACGATGGTGCAACCCACGGTGAAAAGAGGCCCATTTGAGGCTCTGCCTATCCTTTCGGGGAAAAAGGCGTGTGTCTGTGTATGTATTGTTTATTTTGGTCGAAGTATGTATCTAAGTAGGTATGTTATTATAAGTACGTAGGTAGGTTTGCCTTTGTGCAGTAAGTACCTACTTTCTGTGCTACCGTGTAGGTACCTACCTACCCATTTCAAATTCCAAAAATAATACTCACAGTTTGTACATAGACGGTGATCTCTCGTTTTTCCTATCATTATTTACGGAACTGTAAACCATATCTGTTTTCTTGTTCCGTTTCTTGGTGGGTAGCCATATTATTCCAAAGCTTGACTTCCCGCTTTTAGCTGTATTTTCATAGGTGTGTTTTGACGTGCTAGGCGCTAGTCCAGTGGATGGTTTACTAGCCCCGAAGATTGGTGTTTTTCCAGAGACTTTTGAAGTAGAACTTTTACTCGTTGAACCAAATGAACCAGTGCTGGTCTTGCTGACTGTAGAGCCGAAGGAGGGCTTTCCTGAACTCTTGCCGCTCAGGCTGGCCCCACTCTTGCCAGTGGGACCTGCCGACGATTTTAGAATGGGTGCCAGTTTGATGACTAGAAAAAAATACACTGCTTTAAATATAAGTATTTAGTAGTATAGGTGGAATAAGGCGCTAACTGAATGGCTCCCAAGAACTGGGTACAGAAACGTTGGTCGTCCAGCAGCGAGATGGGCAGACGATATCGCATGCGTCGCGGGCCGAACCTGGATGAGACTGGCACGGGACCGGAAGGAATGGCACAGGCAAAGAGAGGCCTATACTGTGCTGTGGATGATGATGATGATTTATGATAAGCGGGCTTTGGGTTGGAACACCAAAATCTTTTCAAATGCCTATCTATACCTGCCAAGGATACCTATCCCGCAGCCTGAACGCGTTTAATACAGCCACCGGGAGAGGACAGACTAAGGCCAAAGCTTATGAAAGTGATATGAACGGATGGAATCGACATCAGTGGCGAACACAATTTGTCGATGATATTGGTTGTCATCATGGCAGAATCTCTGGATAATCTTGGCACAATGCAATGAACATGGACAAGACGAACATCATGTGAAATGACTATGTCACACCCATGCCGGTACACGTTAGGAACGATATCATCGAATTGTTGAGCACTCGCTACCTACTATTTTTCAATGAGCATAGAGTCTGTTCAAAAAGAGAGCCGTTGTGGCCAAATTGTGAACTAACGTTTTCCTTAGTTTATGGTTCAAACTGTCGCCATTTTAAAACATAGGTTTACTAAAGAATATTGTGCCCGCTAAACAAAAAAGATAAATGGTAGGTAAGCACAGCTGCGCCCTCAAATTCCACGACGGGTCTCTTTCTGAACAGACTCTACAACTACTTTTACTTTAGGTTTAAATATAGATCATGATCCAAGAAAACAAGCTCTGTTACCCCGAGAATACCACGTGACTAACACCAGATGACGTCACTATCCAGTTGCCACTTTATTACAGCATGAACAGAATTACGGAAAAAAAAGCTATGATAATTCTGTTAAAAAAGCATTTTATTTTAATCAAATGAATTAGCCAGTTTTTTTTATACAGCTTGGAATGACGGAGCATTCAGATGGCCCACCTGATGTTAAGCGGTACCCTCTGCCTATGAACAGTGCATTACCACATAGGTCAAGTCCACCTACGACTGCACTGCGTCCGCCATACCTGAGACATAAAGATGAAACGTCTCATGTGCCTGTAATTTCACCGGCACCCTTCAAACCGGAACACAGCAATGTGAGCACTACTGCCTTGCGGCAGAGATAGGTATGGTGTTATTATTTCCCCGGATGAACTTTTTCACAAAAAAGCTCTACTACCAATATTTAGTGTAGGTTCTGAATACTCTAAGCAGCTCTTTCATATAAGCCAATTCTGTTAGAATAGATATAATTACTTCTTTTGTTAATACTTCTTGTACCCTGTAATTTATGTGCTTGACTATAAATAATAATACTAGTACTAACTACTAGATTAGTGATTGATTGTTTTTTCGTGTGTTTTATCGGATCGGACAGTTAATTTATGTGGTTCAGGGAGTTAGGTTACATTCAACTGGTAGCACGTATGACGTTTTCTAGTGTTTAACCAAGGTTTAACCACTGGTCCTAAATGGAATTTCGATCTCTCAGAGTAGCATACCTGGGCCAAAGGAACATAATACTTTGGGCCACAGTCGCGCAAAGTTCAGCTTCTCTGAAGGATAATTTAGGGAAGCGTGTATACTGGCCCAAGGGGGTTTGTCGAGTGTTTGCATAGAGCACTTTGAAAGTATTGGTACAGTTTGGACTTAAAGATTGCTATGGAAGCGGCTTTTTAGACCTTACAATTAGAGCACATTACTATATAGAGTGTGATAAAGCATCGACGTAAATAAACTTTGGTCGAAGTGATAGAGAGTGATAGAGCACATTGCTATAGAGCCACAGATTAGAGATTAGATATTCAGACGGGTTCTCGGAGTTCACAGTAGGTACATACATCTCTTTTGCATATGATTCTAATTCCTACACACGGGGCTCAAAGATAGAGCAACACGGCGGGTGACCACGTCAGACGTAAACATCTTGGACAAAAGAACAATACGCCGGACATATCCAGCTAGACAGGCGAACGTCTGGCAACCCTAACTGTAAACCTATAAAGTTCTAATAATTGAATACAGGTACCTATATAGCTACCTGGACATATAGGACATAGCTATGTTATGTAGTTATGTAGATAGTACCTACCTTGTTATTTGGTGTAGTTAATCAGATCAAATTCAGATTACTGAAGATTATCTTTGACAGATTTCGTAATTAACAAAAAGTATCTATAATTCTCATAATTTAAATCGTACCTACCTACGAGTTTAAGGCTACAGAAATACACCACTCTATGGTAATCGATCGAACGAAAGTGGAATACGAGTAGGTACCTACCTATAATCTGACGGATGACAAACAAAATAAATATAAAAAAAATACCTACTTATCTGTAATAAAATATAAATTCACCCCAGCAATAGGTACTTACCTGACCTAGTTATTTCTATTTACCTACCTGACTGGTTGATTATTGATAAATACCGATATTCTTGAAGGTTTAGGCACAGTGTAAAAAAATAGGTATCTAAGTCAAAGACTTCTAAGTATTAAAACTGTTATTAGAAGTCTTTAATCTAAGTAGGTAATACCTACCTACCTACGAATTGCATTAGGTATCAATTAATCAATCATTTATTTCTTATAAGTGGTGGTATTAAATATTTTTTTGCAATGGGTAGGGTAGGTACTTAATTAAGTGCCACTATTTTATCAACAACTTATATAAAAAATACTTCTTACCACTATAATATGTCAATCCTTTAAAACACACTGAACAACACGTACTAAAAATATTTATGACACTGGTTAGCTAACGGTAGAGCTCGCTTGATCGTGCGTGGCACGTACGGTACATACGTAGATACTCTTACGTACGCGCTTGCGCAGATGCGCAGCCGACCGCGTTGTGGACTGGTCTGGGTTGCCAGCTTCCTCATCAGTATTCACAGACGCAAGCAATACACTTATTAAGCAAGTTTTTGGTAGAAATTCTCATGCATACCATCGGGCGCGTTTTTTCTGAAATAGCCTACCTATTTCGATATAAATTCTGTGATAAATGTCATCGCTAAAATTAATACCTACCTAGGTACTTAATTTCGAGCCCCTTCAAGTTTCGGGGGCCAAAAACAGAAAACAATACCTACTTTTCTTACCGCGAACCTCTCAATAACTATTGAACTAATTTATGCGGTAGTGCTCGCATTGCTGTGTTCCGGTTTGAAAGGTATGGGTGAACATCAAAAAAAAAGTCCAGGGGTGGTTTTTCTTTTTCTTTCTCTCTTTCTATCTTTCTAGTCTAATCTGTAGATACCTATGTCAAAACCTACCCCTCCGTTACCTACTTGCATCAATTCATACCAAATTTGAACTAATTGAGATCAATTTAAATCACGGAATGTGTGATTTCAATCTAGTGGTGGTATCATTGGTCTAATTAGAGCTCAAGCAGTCATGAACACACACACACACCCGTGCACACATGCAATCACCCAAGAATAAGTAGGTAAGTTCTTGCTGTTCGTTAGTTCGCTAAAACTCGGAAACGGCTTGACCGATTTTGATAGGTATCTAGATAGGTAGTCGTATTTAGGTTTTCCAACGTTATTGCTATCTGAATCCAATCGTATCAAGGCCGCACTTACCTACAAGTTGTCTATAGTACCTATACCTACGTAGGTATAGTGGCTGGGCCTGTTATTTATATTCATAGATATGCCCACGTCCAAGCACCTCGGTAGACCTTCATAGTCCCGAGTCCTGATCGTCGTCGTCGTTTCGTATGAGGTAGTGCTAGCCTCTGGTGTCGGAGTTTGTCAAGCCGCCCGAGGGCCTCTGACATGGCTTATCGACTGCTATTAATCAATAACAGCCGGGACCGACAGCTTAACGTGCCCTCCGAAGCACAGAGCGATGGAAATCCGCACATAACTTAGAAAAGTCATTGGTGCGGAGCCTAGGATCGAACCCGGTATCGTTGGATTCTGAGTTGCACTATTGAACCGTTAGGCTACCATCGCTGGTCGCAGTCCTGATAACTCACAAGGATTCCGAGTCGTGGGTATCAATTTATTTTTTTCAGACATTGTCCATATTTTGTTAGTTGCACTTATAATAACGTTACGAAGGCAAACACAACATGCAGGCGCATCCAGTGGTTTGCTATAGGACAGTCCCACCTATCCGACAACGCATTCACGATGCTGTTCAGGCTTCCACTGACCCTTCCCCTCATTGACGCACACCTCATGCGCATGATGCTATGGAAGCCATCAACTCTACTTTCCGCATGCATGCCAGAGGCGCTGCAGAAACGAGGCCGCCCCACCAGCACCCTGAACGCGTTGTTGTACTGAACGCGTAAGGCATTGTATGCTGTCTGCGTATAGTTGGACCAGAGGCTGCAAGTGTATTAGGACTGGTAATACGCTCTAAAGAGCATATCAGACACAAGTTTTTTTGTATGAAAGATCATGTTTCGACCTGGTTCTTCTAGCCTCACAATAGTTAACTACACTTTCTTAGCTATATTTAGTGGAAATAGGTTTAGCCGTTTCACATCAGCTTACAGGCACATGAGACTTTTCATCTATGTCTCAGGGTGGCGGGCGCAGTGCAATGCCACATAGGGTGCGTCCTAGGTGGACGTGACCTATGAGGTAATGCACTGTTCATAGGCAGAGGTTACCGCTTAACATCAGGTGGGCCTCTTGCTTGTTCCGTCATCCAAGTAGTATAAAAAAAAAAAGCTCGCAACAATTTCGTTGAAGGGAACTAAGGCATTTTTGCAGCTAGAACCTTCAGTTTAGGCTCAAAATATTAATTTGCGACGACATGAGGCTCCAGGGTCTGATGATGACCAGTATAGGATGAACAACAGGATCTAGGGTAGTTATACTGAATCTAAATCATCACATCGAGCGCATCGATCGAACGCAGAGTTTTCAGGCTTATTGGTGTGCAACATATGGCGGAGACTAAGATCCAGAGTCTCGAGCACCGCTGTAAAGTCGTAGCCTTTAAATCGGCCTTTAATTTCAGGAAATGCTCCCAGGAACGAACATCACGATCTGATCCCAGCATCTCCTTTTCATCTTAGAACGAGCAGACGCACGGCGCGGTACCATCCTTACCTCATTAGTATAGTATACTCTTTATTCTTACTAAACGTTTCTGCGAACTGCTAAGGAGTGGAATACACTCTGTCGTCTGTCTTTCCTGAAAACTATAATCTGGGTCTCTTCATTCAAGGCAAGAGTGAATAGATGCCTACTTGACCTTTGTGCTTCATCTTCGGCCACATCGTCAATTACTAACAGGTGGTTAAAAAAAGCGGCCAAGTGCGAGTCGGACTCGCCCATGAAGGGTTCCGTAGCAGCAAGTAACATAGGTAATATAAAAGTTCTTGGATGGATTACGATTGATGACGTATTAAAAAAAAACTGCTTACTAGATCTCGTTCAAACCAATTTTGAGTGAAAGTTTACATGGTAATGTACATCATATATTTTTTTTAGTTTTATCATTCTCTTATTTTAGAAGTTATGGGGGGGGGGGGGGGGGGGACACTTTTTACCACTTTGGAAGTGTCTCTCGCGCAAACTATACAGTTTAGAAAAAATATATATTAGAAACCTCAATATGATTTTTGAAGACCTATCCATAGATACACCACACGTATGGGTATGATGAAAAAAAAAATTGTTTCAGTTCTAAGTATGGGGAACCCCAAAAATAATTGTTTTTTTTAAATTTTTGTGTAAAAATCTTAATGCGGTTCACAGAATACATCTACCTACCAAGTTTCATCAGTATAGCTCTTATAGTTACGGAAAAAAAAGGCTGTGACATACACGGACAGACAGACAGACAGACAGACAGACATGACGAATCCATAAGGGTTCCTTGTCTTTGACTACGGAACCCTAAAAAAGGTCAATCAATGTAAAAAAAAAACATGACATGTCTTCCTCTCTCACACTCCAGGGTCTTACAATGAATAGGATCTAGATTACAGCGATTTCTACGCGGCTTGTTTAATTTTTGCTAAAATGAACTTGTGTTTTCCTTAATATGTATTTTCATCGACAGAGGGGCAAGTCCGAGTTTCCACACACCATCGTAACGATGATCGTAACGGCGAGTGTACGTGTATTGCGTAGTAACTAGCCATTAATCTGTGACGTTTTTGGCACAGATTAATAGCTAGTTATTATGTTATACACGTACGATCGTGTTACGTTCACCGTTACGATGGTGTGCAAAACTCAGACTCACCCCTCTGAGCACAGCGCTCAGCGTCCTCCAATTGATGCTGAATGTTAGGCGGTAATTGGCGTTTATTAACAGGTCACGACTGTTTGATTGTGACCGGTATGACCATCTATCGACCACAGCCCACAGCACGCTGATATTATCATCGACAAAACACATTATAAGTAGGTATAATTTACAATTCTATACAATTCAATGCAATTCAATTCTTATTTTAATTTCGTGTTGTCCATTTTGTGTAATTTTATTTTAATTTGTGATATTTTGTGACATTAATTTTATATAATTATATAATAATATCATTGATTTATATTTTATTGTATTAGTTTCTTTGTGTTTTAATGGGTTTATATAGATTTAATTATATGGGTGTAAATAGCCTGAAATAAATGATTAATAATAATAATATATCTTCTTCCTCACGAGGCAGATCTGACGGCAGTGCAGGTGAATACATTTATCTACAGAAGTAATAATAAAACTAATACAAGGTATGTACAATTTTTTTTGAATATATTTGAAACAGCTGTGCTGCCTGAAGACCGCTGCTAGCGATCTAAAGGTAGCTCAACTGATCCAAATCACTACCAGACGGAAGCGTCCCTAAGATGCTGGCTGCATTGCTACGCTGAATGGCAATACTAATGCGTTGAGCCAGATAAGAGCCAGCTCTCGGGTCACGCGTCGCTTCGACCAGATGCCCTGAAATAATTTTGAAAACGCGAAGGGCCCCGCTACCTCTCGGACCCAGAGTCTCGACCCCGAAAAGCTCAAATAAGTAAGCCCTGTCGAGACTTGCATATTTGCGTCTTTTGAGGTCCTCAGCGGAATCTGCCGCCGCACCGGCCCTAACTGATGTCCCGGACAGATGAGATGGCGTAAGGGTATCAACGCATTGTAGCGTCCCACACCAAAGGCCTTCTCCCACGGAACAAGAGTCATGCCGTCAGGCCGCTTACCATCGTCACGTAACAGACCATTCGGTTCTAGAATGGCTGGAATGTTAACGCTGGTAAGGGCCCGGCGAATGATATCATTAAGGCTAGCGTGGCGGGAAATCCAACCGGCAGCCCTGGTGCACGATAATCCGTGGTGACCGAGCTGATCAACAGCCGTACCGCACTGGCAGTGATGAGGGGCACAGCACCCTGCACCCAACCGTAAAGAAGTTGCAATATATTGTATTAAGTACCTATATCAGTTATCTAGTACCCATAACACAAGCTCTGCTTAGCTTGGGGCTAAATAACGTTGTATGAACTGTCCAGCATTATTTAAAAAAAATGGTTGACCAGCAGAGCCGTCGAGAGGCTGCTGTGATGATAAATATATGCTCACATAAAAATAAATAAATGATGAGCTCTTAGATGAATGCAAAAACAAACTCACAATTTATGTGGGTATACGTTTCGACTGCTGAAATTCGTTGAATGAATAAATGGCAAAAAATGTGAGGAATTTTAAATTATATACTTTTTGCGGGACATACGGATGTGTGCAGTTTGTCAACTTTCTCAGTTTGTTTCAGCACCTACCTTTCGGACTTTTCAGTACTTTTTCAGTAAGTTTAAGTACTATATATATTCTGTGGTTTAAGTACCTTTTGAACAATCATTAAATGCATTTCCATTTTGAATAGGTATGTTTATGTCCCTGCTACTGACTGGGCTATTGGAAAGAGAAAACGGCCGAAAGAAGTTGTTGCGGCAATATTTAGTTACATGTTTTCGAACTAGATGTAGCTAGTAAAAATGATCCAATCCTAGATCGCGCTGACGAAAACACGCGGGCAAGCATGACTTCAATAATTTTTGTTGTATCAGTCGTATTCGCTGAAAACTTTTATAATATGTTATTATAAGTTTTTGTAAAACTTTCAAAGTAAAGCTTGTATTGCTTGTAAGTAAAGCTTTTCTTTCTTTAGGTTGGACTGCTCATAACTTTGACCCATTTGACGACCTCTGTGGCGCGGCGGCGGGCGAAGGTTCGCCTGCGACGCCTCTGTGGCGCGGCGGCGGGCGAAGGTTCGCCTGCGACGCCTCTGTGGCGCGGCGGGCGAAGGTTCGCCTGCGACGCAGCAGGCAGGAGGTTAGATAAATAAATAATGCTGGACAGTTCACACAACATTATCTAGCCCCAAGCTAAGCAGAGCTTGTGTTATGGGTACCAGATAACTGATATACCTAATACAATATATAACATAGATAGATATTTTTAATTATACATAGAAAATACCCAGAACCAAAGTGTTACACAGTATTTTTAACCCCCGACGCAAAAACGACGGGGTGTTATAAGTTTGACGTGTCTGTGGGTGTGTGTGTCTGTGTGCGTGTGCGTGTGTGTGTCTGTCGCATCGTAGCTCCCGAACGGATGAACCGATTTCCAATTTTTGTTTTGTTTGAAAGGTGAATTTGCCGTGAGTTTTCTTAGCTATGTTTGACCAAAATCGGTTCAGCCGTTTCATTGAGTTGAGGGTTTTTTAATTTTTACAAAATTTATTACTTGTGTCTATCACATTGCCAAGCATGTTTAAATGAGATTAAAACAAAAGGTGATGTAACTACTCCAAGGATATTTCGCGTTCATTAGTAGCACTGGTAATGTCTCTCTAGAACACCCGTAGAAGGGTAAGTTTATTTTTATTTTTTTATACTACATGAATGACTGAACAAGCTGATGGCCCACCTGATGTTAAGCGGTAACCTCTGTCTATGAACAGTGCATTACCTCATAGGTCACTTAGGACGCTCCCTATATGGCATTGCACTGCGCCCGCCACCCTGAAACATAAAGATGAAAAGTCTCATGTGCCTTTAATTTCACCGGCACCCTTTTAACCGGAACACAGCAATGCGAGCACTACTGCTTTGCGGCAGAAATAGGTATGGTGGTAGTACTTCCCCGGACGAAATCTTTCACAAAAAAAGCTCTACTTCTACTAAAGAAGTAGGTAGTTGCAGAGATAATCTGATAGTTTATAAGACAGCACACGCTACGCTACGCGCGTAAAGTGACGGGCGGGATAATACCAGAGGGGCAAGTCCGTTTACACACACCATCGTAACGATGATCGTAACGGCGAGTGTACGTGTATTGCGTAGTAACTAGCCATTAATCTGTGACGTTTTTGGCACAGATTAATAGCTAGTCATTATGTTATACACGTACGATCGTGTTACGTTCACCGTTACGATGGTGTTTGCAAAACTCGGACTCACCCCTCAGGAGGGCAATTCTCGTGCTTTAGAGATTAAGTCGAATTCGACATATGTCGAAATAAGATGGCGAATGTCGAATAAAATCTTAATTTGCTATTCTCGAGATGTCACAAACAGACATAAGTCGACCAAAATCATTCAAATCGAATACGATTTGATGGTTATTGTGACATTTTCGTGACATATTTTGTAGACATTCATGCTTCGACATTATCTCTAATTTAGAGATAATGTCTACAATCCGAGAATTGGCCTCCTGCATAAATTGCTAGATTCAGCTATAGCTACAACACAGATGTTTTTCTGTTATTCAGCCATTTGTACAAGGATTCATGCCAAACGGTTATTACACAATTATGTGAGGTGTTAGTACAAAAGTCTATGTTTATTGCATAGTAAACGTGTTTTTGTTGAGCGAAGGACAGTTCTGTTGATGGGCATTACGTCAGACAAAAGAATGTGTACCTACCACTACGAGTAGGTATATTACGAGAACCGATCTATGAGATAACTGCGCAATCTGGATTTTGATCCGTGATATCGGGTGCATCCGTATTGATTCCAGAAGTTCATCCCACGAGCTAAAAGTATTAATAATTATTCCGCATTCATACCATTCATATTCATTTCTTTTTTGTAGCCCGTATCGTGTACAAATTAAAAAGTATTTTATTAATTGCAATCATAAGGATTATTTTATATCGTCTTACAAACTAAACTTAGGGCACTATAAGGAATTTTACTGTCCGGCAGTCCGATTTTTCACGTTCCGATGTGGCATGAAAAAAACGGATGATTGGCTTGTGCACTTGTCCGTCTTTACTCGGATCGGTGCGGCGCAGTTTAGAGTTGGCTCATTGGCTCTCTCTAAAACTACACGTTACGCACGCGTTATTACGCTAGGAACGATGAGTTTTTTGGAACGTCGGCAGTTGCTTGCTTTATTACTCTACGTGCGAAGACATAGAAGACAAAAATACTTTTGGGTTCATCCCCTTATACGTGAAAGGTACCTGAAAGTTTAATTTTACATAAACCACAATAAATTGAGGAGACACGTTTTTTTTATTTTTTTAACTACAATTGGATGTCTTCATCTACTTATGATTGTTTGCTATACCGCTTAAGGTAGTTGCTTTCGCTTGTGGCGCGAAATACATTTTTTTTGGTGTTTTTTGCCCATAACATCTCATCAACACTTCTTCAGATAGCGAAAGTTGTGTTCGCGAGAACTAGAAGACTTAACACACATGTTTTAATTGATAGTATCTCATAAATATCAGCAGTTTAGCTATTTTTGCAGTGTTTTTTTTTTGTTTAGGGGTGTCGTAGCTAAACTGATCGTCGTCGTCGTCGTCGTCGTCGTCGTCGTCGTCGTCGTCGTCATATTTATGTTAAGTCTCCTAGTTCTCGCGAACTCAACTTTCGCTATCTAAAGAAGTATTGATGAGCTGTAACGGGAAAAAAACAATAAAAATTTTGAATCTCGCGCTGCAAGCGTGAGCATTCATCTTAAGCGCGTGGATCAAGAGACAAAATACAAATTTAAGAATAAAATAAAATTTTAAGAACGGCCTGGAATGGGGAAAAGTAAAATGTCGGACGGTAAAATCACGTATAGTGCACAAACGAAGTAGGTACTCAAATATATGACATGCAATATCGGAACGGGAAAAATCGGACTGCCGGACAGTAAAATTCCTTGTAGTGCACAAACGCCCTTACTCTATCAGACAACAAGAACGGCTCTTTAGTTGATGATCACTGCTTGTTGGGAAGCTCCTGTATGGTGCTTGGAGAACCAGGAGTCGCTGATTCCTCACTCAGCGTGGTTTTAAAATTATTAAGAGAATGGCCTTCAGATCAAAACCCAGATGAGTGTATTAATCTCATAGGTTGGATCTTGCACTAGTATAAGTACTACTTTGTTACAAATAACGAGTCTTAGAATGAGCTAGAACGAGTTGAATGCTATACCTACTCGTGTACTCTACAATAGTAGGTAGCTACTACCTACTATTGTAGGTACAGTCATCCGCTTATCTTGATTAAAATTCAAAGTAGTATTTATGCACAGACATAATAAGGAACCTTCTGAATTAACATAAGATAAGAAAAAATAAATAAATAACATATAACACCCAACATTCACATACCTACATAGTCCTGATCCCACACTAGGATTCCCTGTGTTGTGTGTATCAGAAACTACGAAAACCATGGTACCATAACAGCCAGACCCGGAACAAATATTTGCAGATCATACAAACATTTGTCCCGCAGCGGGAATCGAACCCGCAACCTTTGGCATCTCAGTCGAAAATGTAGGTATGTACCTAGTAGAATTTCGCTTGCTCATGCGGTAAGGTAGCTTCGTCATCAGCCGGTTGACGTCTTACTGCTAGGGAAAGCCTTCCCCATAAAATAAGGGGGATTTGCTATACTCACTCTTGACAGGTGCTGTGGCCGCAGTATCCGTGTTAGCTACTCAGGTAGATGGTGCTGTCTACCCTCTGGTCGTCGTCGTCGTTTCGTATGAGGTAGTGCTGGCCTCTGGTGTCAGAGTTTGTCAAGCCGCCCGAGGGCCTCTGACATGGCTTATCGACTGCTATTAATCAATAACAGCCGGGACCGACAGCTTAACGTGCCCTCTGGTGTAAGTAATCCCTTAGTTGGCTTCGATATCCACGACGGGAATTGTAGGAGTCCTACTTGTACGCTGGGTCCACCATGGCAGCCTTCAAGACAGCTTACCATAGTATATTGTAGGTACATAACTATTTTTGCTATAGAACTTCAAATAAATAAAAATAAATAAATAATACACAACATTATCTAGCCCGAAGCTAAGCCAGAGCTTGTGTTATGGGTACTAGATAACTGATATAGATTACATAGATTGATATTTTTTATTACACATAGAACACACCCAGAACACCCTGAACAAATATCTGCAGAACGCACAAATATTTGTTCCGAGGCGGGAATCGAACCCGCAACCCGCAACCCGCGATATGCTATATTCACCCTTGACAGATGCTGTGGCCGCAGTATCCGTGTTAGCTACTCAGGTTGCTGGTGCTGTCCATCCCCTGGTGTAAGTAATTCCCTAGTCGGCTTCGATATCCACGACAGGAATTGTAGGAGTCCTAGTTGTAGGCTGGGTCCACCATGGCAGCCTTCAAGACAGCTTACCATAGTAGATATTACATAGCTATTTTTAACGTAACGAGCAGATACCTGATATTCAGGTGGGGTATGCCGCAAAGTTGTAGTAGAGCTTTTTTGTGAGAGTTCGTCCGGGGAAGTACTACCACCATACCTATTTCTGCCGCAAAGCAGTAGTGCTCGCATTGCTGTGTTCCGGTTTGAGGAGTAAGGGTGCCGGTGAAATTACAGGCACATGAGACTTTTCATCTTTGTCTCAGGGTGGCGGGCGCAGTGCAATGCCACATAGGATGCGTCCTGGGTGGACGTGACCTATAAGGTAATGCACTGTTCATAGGCAGAGGTTACCGCTTAACATCAGGTGGGCCATCTGCTTATTCCGTCATTCAAGTAGTATTAAAAAAAAACAATCTTAGATCCGATTTTTAACTGAATCAAGTAGTATAATTTAAATTAAACATATGCATGGATACTACATTATAATTCCGAGGGATCCCTGTACCAGAAACGCGATTGGACCGTATTTTGTAGATAGAAAAAAAAACAAAGTTATTTCTAACTTTTGGCTAGATTCGATTGTTTATTAAAGTGATGGATGTTATTGTGTAACAAATTGGATTAATAAAAATGGATACAAAAAAGCCGAGGGTTTACTGCAGGGCGTAAAATAATCAATATTCTAAGAGATAGTCAATAAAAAAATATAGCGGTGCGGTGCTTGGCGTTTTTTGCATAAAGATTTCTGCCTGGGGTTGGACGGTACCCTCTGCCTATGAACAGTGCATTATCTCCCTCATTCTCATAGGTCACGTCCACCTAGGACGTGCCCTATGCGGCATTGCACTGCGCCCGCCACCCTGAGACACCTCTGTCAATAACTAAGGACTTCGTTTAAATCGGTCGTTTTTGTGTAGGTACCAAATTCATCATAATTGGTTCAGTCGTGATTCTATAACCAACAAACACAAATCTCCGCATTTATAATACCTATAATAGGACGCTAACGTGACTCACAATCATACATATTATGTACCTACATAATTATTATAAGCGGGACAAATAAAAGGTCGTTTCCTAAGGTCAGGGCTTTAAGCAACTCGCCAGATAAGGCACAGATCGGAACGTTAACATTATATTTTATTGTTGTTTATTTTGAATGTAAGTATTGACATTTTACAGTACCTTAAAATTATTAAAACATGACTAATATCAAAGCACAAAAATTATAAAACTAATCAAGAGTTATCAGTCAAAACGTAGTCACTCCTTACATAGCGCTAACTTATTACCTACAAACGCTCAGTAAAATATTCCTATAAATAAAGTATAAAAGTAGGTACCTCTTAGATAATATACCTATGTATATTCTTAGGTACAACGTAACTGTCGTTAACAAACAAAAAATAAGGTTATGTTAAAAAAAAAAAAAAAAAACTTTGAAGAATTGTACCTACATCCGACTGATGATGATTATACTGAATTTATTAAGCAAAACCGTGTGCTGATCAAAATGAGCCCAAACACGGCCAGTCAAGGGTCCACTATTGAGGAGTTCCGTTGTCCACCTTCCGTCTCCATCATAAGATCAGCTTGCTGTCATCATAATATTGTATTGTCATCGGAACTTGATATTTTAGTAAAATTTCAGCTCAATTCGATGTCAAGTAATGTTTCTGATTCAGTTTGCATGATTTGACCCGAATATACATTAAAACTTGTAATAAAGCAAACCAACATTTATGTTCGTCTGCAATGACATACTATGTGGTATAAGTCGATACTTATATAGGTAAGGTACATATGTATTCTACTAGGTAGGTACCTATATGACCCATGACGCAAAAATATCAGTATAAAGAGAACAAAAGAGTCAGATTTGGTACCCAAATTAGTTATGGCACCGGACATACCTAAAGTCACGCCTGAATCATCGCCAATAATAAATACGTCTAAAGCTAAAATTATTGTCGCAGCCAATGATTTACTTACTACTATTAATATACAATCTACATGACAATAGTCCAGTAGGCTTTACTTAGAAGTAGCTACCTCGGTAGGTACTTTTAGCAGAATCTACATAGTTCATGGCAGTGAAGAACATTACCTATATGTATATTTCCAAGGGCATACAAAACTCGATATTTCTGCTAGTTAAAAAACACCCTTTTACATTATTCGTGTTCTCTATCATCAGTTGGTCACTAAAGATGTCAATTTTTGGGGAAGTAGGTAAAAGGCCGTCGCGGGCCGAACCTGGATGAGACTGGCGTGGGACCGTAAGGAATGGTACAGGCAAAGACAGGCCTATACTCAGCAGTGGGTGAAGTCGGGCTGTGGATGATGAGGTTAAAGGGATACATAATTAGCAAGGTAGTGAGATAGTAGGCATCCTGAGGCTTTCGAAGTTCTAACCAACAATTGAAACGATTGTGGTGTGTGGTGTAGTCTTCATAAAAAAACCATGATATACGGATTTTATATGGAGACACTGATAGTGCCCGCCGCAGTATGTGAATTGTGAACCTAAACCGAACAAAAATCCGTGTTACACTGGATAGGTAGGTGCACCATCAATCAGTTTCAATTGCTTGGTCAAGGCTGCTATCAAATCGCTGAATCGACTAGACGCTATCTATTTCTTAGATATCTTAGTAGTTCTGTTCAAACAGGTTAGTCAAGGTAATATCTGCTTATTAGGTGGCATCCCCACTGTAAGAGTAGTATGACGTAAGACGCGAGAGTCTTTTAATGGACGCGGACACGACGTGATCCACACAGGAAATGGCTAAAATGATATAAAAGCTAGCATGCATTCCTCGGAAGATAAAGACGAAGACTGCGAGAGCCTTCAACCAAAGAAAATGGAGAGAAAATTACAAATAAAATTTAACTATTCGACAACACAACACAGATATACAAAATCGACAGAATACATTGAGGTAATATATGTACGTTACATATAAAAATTTGACAAACAACTTACACGGCCGTGTGGTGTACACTACACGGATTTTTGTACGGGATTTGAGGTTATCAAGGTGTCCGCTAGGCGCGCTCTTCGATTTCTCCATACTAAAATCCGTGTAGTGTACACCACACGGGCGTGTAAGTTGCTTGTCAAATTTGCAGACTAGCCCCTCTGTAGCATCGCTTGTTCAGTTTTGCGTGACAGTGACAGGTCACGACTACGAGTAGAAGCGCCAGGGTGCGCCTACAAGTAGACAAGTAAGTAGGTATTTGGCATTCGCAAATATTTGGCACGTTTGCTATACGCGTTCTATAAGGAGGTGTGTTCGTGATATTTAGGTGACACGTGAATATTTACCCACGGCGATGCTGTACGAACTCGAATAGCATTGTGAAGTGCGCGTGAGAGCACGTGGTACTATACACAAGTCATGCTGAAAGAGAGTGTAATTCTGAATGTGCTGGATAAAAAGAAGTAGGGCAAAGTATGATGTAACTGAGTAGGAGAGTCCGCGGCCGGGCAAGCCTCTTGTAAAGTAGGTAGACCACAAGTTTAGAAAATTCTGTATAACGATTGATTTTTAATATTTAAATATTTGTTTCCATTTGCATGGAAATGGAACGCAGCATTTTGGGTTACAAGAGAACCGACCATGTTAGAAACACCACGCTGCGTTCCCTGACCGGTATTGCCGACGTAGGTGACAAAACAGCCAGGCTTAAATGGGACTGGGGGGGGGGCACGTCAGACGAATGCTTCCCAACAGGTGGGCGAACATCAGCACACGCTGGTTATCTGAAGGACGGCGACCTCGGGGTCGGGCGAGAAAGCGTTGGCGGGACGATCTTGTAAATTTTGAGGACGAGTGGTGGGAGACTGCCAAAGACAGGGACAAGTGGAGGAATTTGGGGGAGACCTTTGCCCAGCAGTGGGACAATATTGGTTAGGAAAAAAAAAATGGTTGCTCTAAGTAAATTATTATCGTCTATTTACGAAGCCTTTACTTTTTTTTAATAAGAGTATCGTAAATATTATCAAAAAAAATAATCTCTTATGTCATGATCATCATCATCCGTTAAACGTCCACTGGTGGATGAGGCTTCCCCCATAGCATGCAATGGGGGGGATTCACTATAATCACTACGGTTGGCAGGCGGATTGGTGAGCACAGAATAAATATTAGTACAAATTAGCGTTGAGTACTCTGATGAATGCTGCAGTCCATCTCCTTGTTCAACGACATCAACGGAAGGAGACGCAGGGGTATTTTCTTAGGCCGACACCACGACACTACTAATTACTTTTATTAATTTTCCTAAATTTTACCTAGCTGTTAGTTTTCCAAAATGTCATTAATTTTGTAAAAATTAAAATCCCTAAACGCAATTAAACGGCTGAACCGATTTTGATCAAGCAAGGCTAAGAACACTCCAGACAAATTCAAATTTAAAAAAAAATGTTTCATCCGTTCGGGAGCTACGATGCCACAGACACACACCAGACACACGTAAAAAAAAAAGAAAAAAAAAAGTACTTGTCGTTTCTGATACCTACGACACGGAATCCTAGTGTGGGATCGGACTACGTATGTGTCTGTTAGGTGTTATGTTCCTAATAATTTTCCTAAATTTTATAGAATCTGTAGAATTTTATAGATTCAGTCACAAAATGAGAAGATAAGAGGATCCACGCTTTGTCTATCATCATGATCAGCCTGTAGAAGTTCACTGCTGGAAAAAGGCCTCCCTATAGAATGCCGCGACGATCATTCTCGAGCTTCCTCCATCCACCTACATGCAACCTATCGTCGGTCTATCGAGAGGGAGTAGTAGTAGAGCTTATTTGTGAAAGACTTCGTCCGGGGAAGTACTACCACCATACCTATTTCTGCCGCAAAGCAGTAGTGCTCGCATTGCTGTGTTCCGGTTTGAAGGGTAAGGGTGCCGGTGAAATTACAGGCACATGAGACTTTTCATATTTGTCTCAGGGTGGCGGGCGCTGTGCAATGCCGCATAGGGCGCATCCTAGGTGGTCGTGACCTATGAGGTAATGCACTGTTCATAGGCAGAGGTTACCGCTTAACATCAGGTGGGCCATCTGCTTCTTCCGTCATTCAAGTAGTATAAAAAAGGGGAGCGCTTCATACACTGCGTAGTCAGCTCGAGATCCTTTTTACCCCAACGGTTGTCAGTTCCGGATTAGCCGGATTATCAAGCAGAAGTAGCAATGGGCTGGTCATAGGTTATGCCGAAGAACCGACAACCGTTCGACAACTCGTAAGCGAGTTCTTGAGTGGAGACCGCGTCTTGGCAAACGTAGCGTGGGGCGCCCTCTGGCTATAGGTGGAGCGATGACTTACTAAAGACGGCGGGCAGAAAGTGGATGAGAAGAGCCAAACACCGGGCTCAGTGGCGCGTATTGAGAGAGGCCTATGTCCAGCAGTGGACTAGTGTGGGCTGATGATTTTGTCAGTTCTGCAAGTTATATGGCCATCCCATTGCTACTAAGGAGTGAAACACATCATCGTCCGTCTTTCCTGAAAACTATAATCTGGGTCTCTCACTGTCACAGGTAAATAGGAGTGAATAGGTGCCATCTAGACCTTTGTGATTCATCTTCGGCCACATTGTCTCTTACCAACAAGTAAGATCGTGGTCAAACAAAGGTCTATCAATCTCCCAACAGCCGGCACTTATTTCCTTAGTTTGCTTTTGGGTCTTGGGCGTTATTTCCCCAACTCTAATTATTTATCTCGTATCCAGATAGTTCCAAAATTAATGTCTACATAGGTACCTACTATTAATTAACTTAAAACCTCAATGTATGTAGTTCACTTTATTCTTGCATGACATATTTTGAGATCAAACAGCATGTAAATAACTAGATGAAAATTGCGAACCGTTAAATAAAATAGTCGTGGGAAGCAATGGCAGCGATGAGCTCACCACTCGTCACGTCTATATTCCACGATGGTGCAACCCACTGTGAAAAGAGGCCCATTGAGGCTCTGCCTACCCCTTCGTGGAAAAAGACGTGTGTCTATGTATGTATGTGTGTAAATAGTACCCTGTACTAATATTTATTCTGTGATAGTACATTACTGTCGTGTACTAAAATCAAGCAATTTACGATTGAGTAAGTAATAATGAATTGACTGAGTGGTATTTACAAGTTTTTTTTTTTTTTTTATGAAACTAATAGGCAAACTAGCTTACGGCCCACCTGATGTAAAGTGGTCACCGTCGCTTATAGACACCGGCAACACCGGGATTTGATGAAGAAGTGATTTTAAAAGGACGACGAGAGTACTTTTTAACTTAACGAGGACGTTAATTGAAGTTTTTGTGAAGAAATAATAGTCAAATAATTCAAGAAATAAGTTAACACTCGCGCCTATTTGACTTCGCTTTATTTTTCTAACTTTCAGCCGGATAAAATGAATAACAAAAATGTCTGAAATGCCAGTAATTTCCATTCTTGGCGTTCCTAGCACGCCAGCAATTTCCATTCTTGGCGTTCCTAGCACGCCAGCAATTTCCAGTCTTGGCATTCCTAGCACGCCAGTAATTTACATTCTTGGCGTTCCTAGCATGCCAGCAATTTAAATTCTTGGCGTTCCTATTACTCCAGCTATTCCCACTTTTGGCGTTCGCGCGTTCCTAGCACGCCAGAAATTTCAATTCTTGGCGTTCCTAACACTACACTTCTGTTTATGGCGTGTTACCGGTTGGTGGAGTGTTATTTCGTTCCCTACAGAAAAGAGCCAGTTGGCGTTTATATTATTTAAATTAAGGACGATATTTCCGAGCAAGGTTGAGAAATAGTTAATTACTGCCGAGGCGGGCAAGCCAGGCGATGATGGTCGACCATGAGAATGTCCTCATACGAAGACCAACCACCTAGGCTAAGGAAGTATTATTCTCAAACCTGCTCATAACTGATTTAATAATTTTCATACAGAAATTTCAGACCTATTACTTGTGTCATATCTTTTTCGTTACGGTTTTTATCTTATAAAGTACATTATGGAAGCCTACCTTTGGCTCGTAAACTAACATAATAAGATAATGATAGATATTACAAAAATGCAGTCATATCCACAGCTTTTGATAAAAGATTTTCAGGATAATCCATACCTACAATACTTTTGACTTTGTTTCTAGTTAATACATACCTATACACATAGGTTCACGACTATAAGTCACCATGGTGGATTATCCGTATATTCCTAGATTTCCTTCAGAAGATCTTTATCTTATAATATCGATCTGTCACACATTTTAACTCAATATAATATAAATTGAAAAATTATGAAATATGTAAATAGTATTAGGTACTAAAATAATTCACTACAAAACAACGGGAACGTTGTTCGGAAATTCAACTTATGTACTACTTTTCGCACCATCAGGGCCTTAACGGCGAACTTTGTTCAAAGGAAATCCAAATTCAATTTCAATTTACTAATACGAAATAAAACTCCCTAATAAGAAATCAAACTCAAGTCTAAACACGAGCTTAAGTGTAATTCAATTTAAAAGTACCCATATAAAATTGTTTTTGATTAACTCAAGATCGCCCTCAGAGTTGAGTTTAATCTATTAATACAGGCTTAAGTTCCTTTAACCTACAAACCTTGGTCCCCATTCTAAAAAAGTACCAGAAATTAATGGCCAGACAGCTGCATTTTGTTATGTTTTTTCACATGGTTAATAAACAGTTAGAAAATTTTTGTTCGTGAACTTTACAGAACAATATACTTAGCAGGTCAATGAATGACAGATATTTGTTTCAGTACATAACATTGGAATGCCTCCAAATAAGACCAATCAGCTGTGTATGCGGCTTAAGTACTCAGGTTCTGTGGTGCAACCCACTGTGAAAAGAGGCCCATTTTCCCGTGCTTCTCACATCATGCACACTGTTGACCGTATCTTTAGCTGATTTTTCAAATTTATTCACAATTTCCGAACAACGATAACGTGTGTTAACATTAAAGTAAGGTGTGTTTGTTCGCTAATGTCTTTCTCCTAAAGCGAAAGGGTATGAATCTTCGTTTCTTCTTGGCACCCAGTTGTAGAAGTAAATGTTTGGCTTCAGCGAGGGTGGCTGCGTCTGTGTCCTCGACTCCTGACACGAAGCCGCTCTCAGGTCTCGACAGAGTTGGTGCGGTGGGCAGGAGAGAGAACCATCTGTCTATCTTTGCACTCGAAGACAACTGTTTTATGTGAAAAATGCAATCATTTTAAAACCTTCACTATTTAAAAACTGCATCAAAGTCACGGTCAAAAATGTTTTATCTTTTGACGATGATTTTGATGGAAAAATAAAATAACCCATAACCAAGTATTAAACTTACCGACTAGCTAGAAAATCCCATACACCGTTTTTATTGGAACTATTCCCATTTGCCACCCTGCTCTGCCCCCTAAGGTGACAGTTAGAACATAAAACTTCTATCTTTCCCTCTTCTTGCAAAAGTGGGACAGATTTCGATGGAAAAATAAAAGAACCCATCACCAAGTTTTAAGCTTACCGACTAGCTAGAAAATACCAAACACCGTTTTTATTGGAACTATTCCCATTTGTCACCCTGCTCTGCCCCCTAGGGTGAAAGTTAGGACAAAACACTTCTATCTTTCCCTCTTTTTGCAATGGTGGGACAGATCGAATTTTTTCAATTAATAAAAGTTCGCTTTATCCTATTTCAAAAAGGAGGACAGATCGAACTTTTTTGTCCTGACTGTCACCCTAGGGAACAGAGCAGGTGACAAATAGGAATAATTATTTTATTTTACAAATATACATTTTGTTTCAGATAACGACAATAGGCTGTGTTCGCTCATTCGCTCATCAAGTTGTGACGGTAGTCTTAACATTTCAAAGTAGTTATAGAAACACAAGTAGATACCTAAACAGTTTGAAAAAGTAAAACTCGACTACGGAAAATCTACAGCTTGTCGTTGCTTCATTGTAGCGCGCGTATATTGAGCCATCTCTAATATCTACTAAGTATTTTTTTTTATACATGTTGGAATGGCGTACCAAGCCGATGCCCCCACCTGATGTTAAGCGGTACCCTCTGCCTATGAACAGTGCATTATGACATAGGTCACGTCCACCTAGGACGCACCCTATGCTAATATCGCTTGTGAGACCATTTGTTAAGAAATTCAAAGCATTTACATATGTATTATGTGCTCATCAAGGCCTTTCTTTTGATACCAATCAAGATTTTCAAACATTTACGTTTACGCTAATTTGTTTTATATTTTTTTGCTATCGTAAATCGTTGCATGACTGACTGACTGACTCAAAGATTGAGTATCAATGCACAGTCTTAGTCTAAACCTAAGTGAACTAACCTGACTCTAGTCAGTAAGTTATTTTGACCAGTTATTCCCTATCTTGAAAGTTACTCGGTGACCAATACAATGTTTGACAAGAAAAATTACCATCAATTGACAATTCTTAATTATATTTTTTTTAATTGATGGTCATTCTACTTGTTAAACGTTAGTCACAGAGTGACTTTTAGTTAGGGGATAGGGGGGCTGAAATGTTTTAACATTTTCTTTTTGTGGTATAGGAGTACACTAATAAATGAATTTCTGAAATTCATCCCTTGAAGGGGTGCAGTGGGTCACTGAAGTTTACAGGAAAACTTAGTTTAACTTAAAGTTATTTTTAACTTAACTTAATTTTAATTGTTTTTTATTTCTATTCAGTATTTTTCTTGTCATTATGTATATGTTATTTCCAATAAGTCGTCAACTTACTTTGTATAATGCTATTTTTTTTTATATATCTATCTGCGGAAACTTTTAATTAGCCGTCAATAAACTTGTCCATCCAGGCATGTTCTTTATATTTTATCTGAATTTTTGTAAACCTAGCTGTAAGTTTCTCCAAAATTTTGAAAATAAATAAAATAATAAATAATAAATTAAAAAAAATTGTAGGAAAAAGTGGCTGAAACTCGAAACAGACTATTACGCTTTTAAGATCCCTCGGGGCATGAGTCTCGCTCGCACTTGTCCGTTTATTTAGTAACATTCGTGTTTGACAAAGGCTACCTTATTGCGAACATCACAGGGTTGCTTATCCGTATTGTAAAATAATTTACAATAAACAAGCATTTTCTTTTTTGTTACTTTATGCTCGAGTTTTTAAATTAGGTACTAGGTATATGTGAAAATGACTACGAACATTTTTTATTCACGTTTATTTTTCTCTATTGTTATGTGGAATACTATTAAAATTAATACAATTTTCAAAATGCCAACATTCAGCTACGGAGTGGTTTCATACCTAGTTAGAAACCTAACAGATATGTAATATATTAACATCCATATACTGAAAAATATGTATGTATAAGTACAAAATATAAAGGTAAGCAATATGTATATAGGAAAACATTGTTTTTGACTTTTTTCTTAATCGGTTATTAGTTTTAGAAAATATATACACACGTACTTTAGATACTATTCTTCTGCTGACGTTACAGTTCCTGTGTCACGGCATTCGAGCTTGGTCGCGGTCTGTGCTCATGAAGAAAGACCTCTAACCTTAGAGCATTGCAGGCCTCCGTTGTTGCTCGATGCCTCTAACAACGAAACGTCAGCAGGGGAATAGTAAAGTACTTGATTTTTCCAAAATCATACCAAAACACGATAATTCAGTTATTAGTATCATCTCAGAATGTTATATATACCTATAAATTTTATCAGTACTATTTTATTTTGGCACATTCAGACAAGTGCTAGTAAGTAGTTAGAGGTACTCTGAAGCAAATCTCAACATGTTATACCTTGGTAACTTTTGGCATACAAATTTGATAAAAAAAATAACAAATAAATACATTGAGATACCATTCTAGTAATCAAATAGTGTAAACATTTTAACTATATGGATCAATACTATTAATAAGTAAGTATAGGTATTATATTAAGCTCTATTGTTTTTGCAAATGTAAAATTACACATTAAGTATTAGTAAGTACATCATCGAGATACCACTCACTAAAACATTGAACACCTTAAATTAAAGTTACCTACAGAAAGTGAATATTTTTTTATCATTAAAAATATAGATCTTTTATATGCAGTCATATTTTTATTGAATATCTCCCTACACACATTCATATATTTCTAGGAAAAATAGTGATTTTTATTAGGTATAGTAACGAGTTGGTTGATTCGTTAACTTGCTGAAGGACTAGCCACTAGATCATGTATTTGGCCATTAAAAGGTTAATTTTTTTTAAAACATTTAATTTTGGAACCATTATCCTTGGTCCACATATAAAATTGATCAAAATTTGACACCAATAGCTTTTAAAAGTAGCATTTCATTAATGTATTAAGGAATTCAATTAATTTTTCTACGTAGATTAATATTAACATTATATCCACATTTAATATTCTACAATAATGAATTTGACCAGGCTTTTCATGAGAACTAGGCACTTAAACAGCTTAGCTAAGATTAATATTTTTCCCAGTCGTGGGACCTAGTTAGATCTTTTTTTTATCCAAAACCCTAGCGTCAGAATCTTTATATTAAGTATATCCGTTTCCAAACAATTATTTCTAAACAGACAATTTTTTGAATTGCTTGTTTTAATAGTATAACTATAATTTAACATCTTGTGAATAATCACACCCTCCGTTTAAGCAGACATTTACCTTTACAATAATTAAGTGAATAAAATCTTGATATAACTTATTAAAATAATACAACTATTAACTAAGCTGATAATAATCCTTACGTTATTAGTAAATTAAAAGTTCATTGATATACATTTGAACAATTTCACATTATTTATTGATTTAACATAAAATGTATAAACTTCTGCATATATTTTTACACAGCATATTAAGCCGAATGTACACTTCAATAAGTACAGTAGCGAGTTAACTCGCGTCATCGGCGAGTTAAGTAGTAAGGGTGAGTTGAATAGATCGCGATCCTATTTTTTGGCGAGTCCAGTGCGAAGTAGCCCCCTCTCTCACGTCTCCCGCACTTCGCCAACTTAACAGGCTGGCATGTAGACTAGACTAGTACAGCCCATGAAATCGTAAAATGCGGCCGCAGACACGTGTTACTTTTTTTAGGCAACTTACGACTACTCACTCGCTTACATTTGGAGCCTACTTACAACTTACTACTTAACTGACTGATTTCTTAACTCGCTACTGTACTTATTGAAGTGTAAATTGGGCTTTATGATATAGAGTTTTGTCTATTCAATTGTATTGTGAGACGAGAAAGGACCCAAGATGGGAGTAAACAGTTTATGTATGTTACTAAATACAGTAAATTACTGCGACCGGCAAATCTACACGGGGTAGACGGAAGAACATGAGAATACACTCTCACGTACGACCGCTCGCCATCGGCAGAGGATTCATTCGCACACCTTAGAGCCAGGGTGGTCCCGGACTGTGAGGTTTCAGAGAAACTTCCTCCCGCGAACGCTCAGGTTGTGGAATGATCTCCCTGCTGAGGTTTTCCCGAGCAACTACAGTATGGGGTTCTTCAAAAGGGGTGTTTGGAAATTTTTAAAGGGTCGGCAACGCGCGTGTGATGCCTCTGGTATTGCAGGCGTTCATAGGCTACGGTAACCGCTTACCAACAGGTGGGCCGTAAGCTTGGTTGCTACCTTGGTAGTATAAAAAAAAAAAAAAAAAAAAAAACAACGCCTGACCTGCAGGCTGCGGCTGTATGTTCTTTATGTATAACCTGTGTAGAAAAAGTCTAATGATGAGGTTGGGTACTTGCTTAAACTACCAGTAAATCGACATCGATGGGAGCTACTATTTCTAAGTTCGATTAAATCGAAAACAAGACAAGAGTAGTACTTAAGTATAGCACTGCACTTTAGAAGCTTACATCCAATAAAGCTTTCTCTATAAAATACGGTTATCACAATGACTATAACGTAAATTTTGCAAATGAAACCACTATTTCTCTTCAACGTGATACATAATAATATGATATTATTAGATTTTTATAGCTCATCCAGAGCATAAATATTACTCTTTAACCATTACATTGGATAATAAAACGGAACCCTATTTTAATGTCGATATGATAAAAAGATATGTCAGTGTACATATAGGTTGATATATCAAAATTTATTACACCCATTTATGATACCCAAGTATGTGATTTCTAAACAGAGTAAGTAGATAGTACTAGAACCTAAATTACTGCCCTAATGATCTAAGTATACCTACCTGTCTTCTATCAGCGACATGAATAACGATAACAATAAAATTAAGGTAACTCGACTCAAAGACTAGAATCCATCAGGTTATTAGACTGGTTTATTGTCTACTTGGTGGTGTGGCGCGTCCACTGCTGGCGCATGGCCGTCATCATCTCGCTGCGGTTGGGTACCTTTTCGCTGGTCGTGCGCGTTATCGGCGCGTTCGGAGCCACGCCGGCGCAACCCGGCACCGTCAGCGTGTTCCCCGAGCCACCCGGCGGCGGCACCGGCTCCGCCACGTCCGAAACGCTCTCAGATGGACTCACTGGTACTATCAGTCTCACGCGACCATCCTCGCCCGTTGCAGTCAATGTTCCGTTGTGCGACAGCGGCTTTATAAACGAAATCCCTTCCTCCGAGCTGCTATCGCTCGAGTCCTTAGATGAAGAATCGTGGTAATCCGGAGTGTCCGGGCTAAACAGAGAGTTATCCGACTGACCCTCGCTCATTGCCAGGTGAACTGAGCGAGCCGGCTCGTTGAACACGCTGTGGCTTAGCAGACTCTGCAGGTCACTGTTGCTGTAGTGGTTCACCAAAGGCGGTATGTTGGGGAACGCTTGACAGTTCTGGTAATACTGCTGGTTGGCGTTGAACGTGCTCTTTGCCGGGAGTTTGTTCGTTTGGTTGGGGAAGCCACCCATCTCTTCGAACCTTGTGATTAGATAGTCTTGGATCTGCTCGTTGGACATGTCTCCGAAGCAGGGTGCGGAGGCAGCTCCATTCACGGGTCCTGGGGAAGGGGAGATCCTGAACGGTGATCGCGTGCCGTTGCTGTTCTCACTATGCTTGGTGTTGTTGTTTGGCGAAAACAGATCGATTAGCTCCTCGCTGCGAGCCCGGTTCCCATTGCACGTCGCGAATTTTTCTTGCGTCTGTATCCGGCAGCATTAATACAAAATTATTATTCAGTGAGGGTAGGTTTGTACGGAAGCAACAACATCAGGTTTGTGGGTAAGCGCGTTATTGGGCACTATCGAGCAAAATAATTGCCAATCAAAACGAGCATTCGGATGGCCGATCACATGACAAAAGCTTAATAAATGGTACAATCTGCAATTTTATTGTTACTTACCATAAAATCACATGCTGCTAGTCATACAAACTATGTTATCTAGGTTACACATGAAGGTTGCACAATTTTCACACAAAAGACAACATCAATGTTTTTTTTAAGACGAAGTTTTTTTCGAACAAAAACATGCACTAACTGTGCTTTGTAAAATGAGAAATGGCTCGTTAAACTCGTAAGGGTCTAATTCTGATCGGTCACACAACAAAACTACAAGACGAATGAGCGAGCATCGCAAGCAATACCTATAATACAATATTATAAGAACGATACAAAAACCTGAGCATGTACAATACAATGTTTTTTTTCTAATTATGTTTAATAATCATGCATGAATGATACTTAACTTCATTATGAAACTCAACCTTTATCAATAACCTAAAAAATGTAAGCAAATCGCTAAGGTCTCAAAGAAATCATCAAAGATAGAGTTCATAGTGAGGTTTTCTTCGGTACCTAGTCTTAGTAGAATAATGATGAAATCTACAATAGCGTGAAATCTCCACTGGATTGGATGACAAAAGAGCCAGCTATGATTTTCTTACGTACGACACAGTACTAAAAATTAGTATAAATAATACTAATTTAGAATGACTAAGATCTTGGTCAGTTAGCTCCCGAATTTAGAAAATCATAACTGTCTGTCAGGCTGTTAGACTAGTATATGAATTCACGTGAGAGCCCATTCGAAGAATAACTCTACATTCACATAGTACTTACAATACGTGCGAAAAATAGAAACAAAATGCCTTTACAATTGTAGGGTTGTTTACCGAATGTACTCCTGAAGCCCAATTCTCGTAATTAAAAATAGTAAGTATATAGTTCGTATTATCGGATCATGTTTCGATATAGTATAGTATTCTACTCAACTGGCAATACAACACGGATATGATGTGACTGAAACTTGAACGCGCTGTCTAGACTTTCCGAAAATTTTGCCAAAAAACTTAGTTTATTGTAGAAGCGTCTCTCGTTACTCTTTCCAATGTTATATGTATAACTATGTCCTATTCTAATCTATGGTGCCATGAATCGAAAGTAAATTAAATTGAAATATAACGAAACAGAACACACATTTCCAGTCAATTCGGAATTCATAGAAATAGAAATAGAAAATAGAAAATTATTTATTTCTGTAACAGGTTTACACTTGTTTTAAATATGGTTGGAACCTTCTTATAAGTAGAAAAATACTTGTGTTAGAAGGTCCCGCTCTTCCATAGCGTAGGTATGGTTACAGATTAGTATAGGTACAATGATATACCTACTACTAGAAACTAAGAGATACTATTATATAATTTTAACATGTTACTACCATAATTGCGTAGAAACATGCAAGCTAGGTAAAAACTAAACTAAACTAAACTTATTAACATTGTGAAATATAAAAGTACAGTGCAACTAGATAAACTAATTATTATCTAAATCTAATAATCAGAGTAGGTAGGTAATAGGTAATACAAATTAATAATTATTATTATGTAGGTAGGCTATCTTTTTTACTGCTACTGTATATTATTGTGTTTATAGTATTGTGTGGGATTGTGTATGAGCAAATTTAGAAGTGTTTATGGTGTGCAAGTTGTGCCTATGTGCAGTGATGTGCATGGGTGTGAGAGGTAGTTCATAGAGGGGTAGGATTGGATTGGACTAAGGAGCTTCCAGACTATTACTATATTTGATATGTATTAAATAATTAAGGACTTAAATTTGAAAAAAACAGAAAAATATACGAAGTAGGAGTGATATTAGTCAATAAATAATAATATACTATTAGGACATAAAGTGCAGAAATGCTTCAGTCTCATCATAGCTTTTTGTCTGTATCCATTCAGTGAACACTTTTTTACAGTCATGATACTTCATGGTACTTCATGATACTTCATACATTCATACATACATACATACATACATACATACATAAACTCACGCCTGTTTCCCAGAGGGGTAGGCAGAGACCACGGATTTCCACATGCTACGATCCTGACACACCTCTTTTGCTTCATTCACTCTCATCACATTCTTCATACATGCTCGTCGGTTAAGGGTACTCTTGACCTGGCCTATTTCCAGAACGTCTCCGATCTGGTCTAAATATGTTCGACGAGGTCTTCCCCTTCCCACTGTCCCATTCACGCTCGTCTTATGTACCCGTTTCGTCAATCTACTATCGTCCATCCTTTCTAAATGCCCAAACCATCTGAGCATACCTTTCTCAATCCTAGTCACTACGTCTTCTTTAATTTCACAACGCTCTCTTATCACACTATTCCTTATTCTATCTCTCAAAGTCACACCACACATACTTCTCAAAGCTCTCATCTCCACTGCATTTATTCTATTTTCATGTGTCTTCTGCCATATCCAACTTTCGCTACCATACATTAGTGTCGTTACTAACACCCCTCTATGCACGGCCTGTCGTGCCTTTTTGGACACATTCCGACTGCTCATAAAGGCGTGAAGTGCCCCATTCACTTGGTTTCCAGCATTCACTCTCCTTTCAATATCATCTTCATGCTTGCCGTCTCTTGTAAACAAAGTTCCTAAATATACAAACTTTTCTACTTGTTC
Organism: Operophtera brumata; assembly: GCA_932527175.1. Lineage (NCBI taxonomy): Eukaryota > Metazoa > Arthropoda > Insecta > Lepidoptera > Geometridae > Operophtera > Operophtera brumata. The sequence continues at coordinate 80,110,485 of OW052239.1, read as the reverse complement.
CACTCTTTCTCCACCAATCAAAACATCACATATTGTCATTAGTTCGTCTCTTTCAAAAACCATTACTTTCGTCTTACTAACGTTTAATTTCATTCCTTTCCTCGGAATTCAGTCTCATTCAAAGTAATACAAATATATTATGTAAGATAAAATCGAAGACATGCATAACAGTATTTTTATTGTATGGCTACAAAAATCTACCAGAGAGAGACTAACACTGTACGTTATAAAAATAAGCTAAGAGCACTTCTGCTTGAGAAATGTTATAACAAAGTATTTAAAGACCTGAGAAATGTTTAGTTTTTTTAATACTAATACACTGTAACTTAATATATTTGCATGCCTAATAGTAGTAGGAAATACCTAGCTACCTAAGTTCTGACAAATAAATTACTATGAAACTAAAATAATTACAAGAATTGGCCTTCTGAAGTGAAAAGCTGTAAGGTTTGTTCATCGGCTTACCTGGGGCAAGAGAGTGAGTTGCTGCGCGCTGATGGGGCGCGAGGAGACTCGCTCGCGGTCCTGTAAGTGAGCTACGAGCGCCGCGATATGCTCCAACAACTCCTTGTTATGAACCAGCAATTGGTGGGTGCGCGCCTGGAACGGTTAAACAACAAATCAATTAAGGAATTCGGTTGAGGATCTCAACTGACCCAAATATACAAGCGTTTCGTTGTCGAGAGTCTGGGTCCGTAGGGAAAAAACCCCTTCGCGTTTTAAAAATTAATTCACGAACGCCTGCTCGAAGTAACGCGTAATCTAAGAGCTGGCCCTTATCTGGCTCAACGCATTGCTATTGCCATTCACCGTGGCGATGGAGCCAGCTTGAATGCGGACGCTTCCGTCTGGCAGTAATGTGGATAAGTTAAGATACCTTTAGATCGTTTGAAGCTGGCTTCTAATTACATAACAGCAACAGCTGCGCGCGTTAGCTGCATATGCTGGCTGAGCCACTCTCGTAATATTTAGCACTAAGTCTTGAGTTCACTTCCGTTATTAATATAATATATTCTTTATAGCGCGCCACCTTCTAGTCATATAGCAGAAACTACGCTATTGCAGCGCAAGTCTGCTGCAATTGCTGGCCGAGCCACTCCCGTTACTGACGGAGCTGGTGTTGGGCGCTAAGGCTTGACTTCACTTCTGTTACCTAGCTACTGACCTGTGCTTCACAGCGCGTCGCCTGCTCTGCAGCCAACTGGTCACGTAGGAGAAACAGCTGCGCTACGGCAGCGCGAGTCTGCTGCGCTTGCTGGCCGAGCCGCTCCCGTTACTGACGGAGCTGGTGTTGGGCGCTAAGGCTTGACTTCACTTCTGTTACCTAGCTACTGACCTGTGCTTCACAGCGCGCCGCCTGCTCTGCAGCCAACTGGTCACGTAGGAGAAGCAGCTGCGCTACGGCGGCGCGAGTCTGCTGCGCTTGCTGGTTGAGCCACTCCGTTACTGACGGAGCTGGTGTTGGGCGCTAAGGCTTGACTTCACTTCTGTTACTTAGCTACTGACCTGTGCTTCACAGCGCGCCGCCTGCTCTGCAGCCAACTGGTCACGTAGGAGAAGCAGCTGCGCTACGGCAGCGCGAGTCTGCTGCGCTTGCTGGTCGAGCCGCTCCCGTAACAGTTGCAGCTGGTGTTGTGCGCTGAGTGGAGTGCCAGCGTCTAGTGCTTCATCGGCTGCAACGTCCACTTTGGTGATGCACTCTGGTAAGTCGGGCAGGTTGATGCTTGGAGTTAGAATTGTGCGCTAGAAATTGAATTGAGGATCAGTGAATTAGCTTACATTTGGCCGAAAATGCTCCTAAGTGAATAGAAAGTTAAGGTGATTAGACTATCAAATTGTGGATTAAAAACTCGTAGCATGCTTGTGAATGACGAGGCAGACTAAAAACCTTAAAGCTCTCCGTTATTCCGGTAACAGTTGAATAAAAATTTCCTGAAAAATTTCTAACGATCTCTATATCAATTCCTGCGAGAAAGGAAATTAGAGAAAGTTTTAATTAAAATATCCATTTTCAGGTTATTTGCGAAGCTGTTCTCATAAAATTAAATTAATGAAGTAGGTGAGGAATGTAATAAGTGGTGGAAAGTAGGGACGGAATTGCAGATCAGCGGTGCCGTGCGCTGTCTACAAACTAGAGACGTGACTTGCAAGCTAACTGGGGTTATATCTTGTTCTTAGATTTGTATATCTTGAAATAGGCTTAATCCCTTAATCGAAACATAGGCAGGTTTAGGTAGGTTCTTAGCCTCTGTTTTGTTAGCTTCATTAATTCAATTAATAGTGGAATCCCTGTAACATCGGTAGAGCTTAGTGTTTTTATATATTCAAACTTTAACACTACACCCCTTTTGGGGATGTAGTTCGATTTCCTTTCTTAATGTAACTCTAGACCACAAAAGGAATGTACTCTCAGAAGTTACGGTTTAAGCTATGGGTGATAAGCAGTCATTCAGTCAGACAGTCAGTCAGTCAGTCAGTCAGTCACGCAACGATTTTATATGTATTAATTCGGTGGCTCCTACATCAATATATTCTGATAAAACGGCGTTTACACGTTGATTAGTGCGAGTGTTTAGTGATAAGTGTGTGATTAGTGCATACAAGACTTGTATTGCGAGTAGTGTCCTACTCTTCGATCAAGTTGTATTCTTGATCGAAGTCATTACTGCTTTGTCATCACTAAGCACCTGCACTAATCAGTAGCACTCGTACTAGTCCAAGATTAAGATTCAGATTAAGACTTTAGATTAAGAGGACTACGATAAATTACGACATAAAAACAAAACCATGAACTTACACTTACAGATTTGTTAGTAAAAGGCGAAGCACAAACCAGGATTACTTTATTTGTTAGTAAAAGGCGAAGCGCAAACCCGGATTACTTTATTTGATAGTAAAAGGCGAAGCGCAAACCCGGATCACTTTATTTGTTAGTAAAAGGCGAAGCGCAAACCCGGATTAATTTATATGTTGGTAAAAGGCGAAGCGCAAACCAGGATTACTTTATTTGTTAGTAAAAGGCAAAGCGTCACTTTATTTGTTAGTAAAAGGCGAAGCGCAAAACCGGATTACTTTCTTTGTTAGTAAAAGGCAAAGCGCAAAACCCGGATTACTTTATTCGTTGGTAAAAGGCGAAGCGCAAACCAGGATTACTTTATTTGTTAGTAAAAGGCAAAGCGTCACTTTATTTGTTAGTAAAAGGCGAAGCGCAAAACCGGATTACTTTCTTTGTTAGTATAAGGCGAAGCGTAAACCCGGATTACTTTAATTGTTAGTAAAAGGCAAAGCGCAAACCCGGATCACTTTATTTGTTAGTAAAAGGCGAAGCGCAAAACCGGATTACTTTATTTGTTAGTAAAAGGCGAAGCGTAAACCCGGATTACTTTAATTGTAAGTAAAAGACAACGCGCAAACCCGGATCACTTTATTTGTTAGTAAAAGGCGAAGCACAAACCCGGATCACTTTATTTGTTAGTAAAAGGCGAATCGCAACCCCGGATTACTTTGTTTATTAGTAAAGGCGAAGCGCAAACCCGGATTACTTAATTTGTTAGTAAAAGGCGAAGCGCAAAGCCGGATTACTTTATTTGTTAATAAAAGGCAAAGCGCAAACCCGGATCACTTTATTTGTTAGTAAAATGCGAAGCGCAAACCAGGATTACTTTATTTGATAGTAAAAGGCGAAGCGCAAACCCGGATCACTTTATTTGTTAGTCTTTAGGCACTAACTGCACGATTTCAAACTTAGCGCAACCCCAAGATCTTAGCATAATGACTTTTATACGTGAATTCAAAACTCGGCACTTTTCAACATTCAGTTATGGAACCTTTTGTCTTCATTTCTCCTTCAAAAACCTCAAAGCCCGTTGAGAAAAAAACAAAAAAAAAAAAAAAAAAAAAAAAATTCAAATTCAATTCATTCCGTTCAAATTTTGTTGAACTTATTTTAAATTGGTCTCACGTAACGAGATGAACCATTTTGAAGCAGTTTCGAAGACTATCCTCTATATATATAGTATAACTGTACCTGGGCCGTATCTGTGCATATTCTTTTTTAAATTAGAATTTTTGTAAACTCCATAACCTTTATAGAGGCAAAACAATTTTTATAAATTTTTACATGATTTTAATTTGCTTGCAATGTTTGTATAATTCTTATTTATTTTAAGGTTCCTTACCTGAAAAGGTATCAACGGAACCATTATAGGATCACTTTGTAGTTCGTCTGTCTGTCTGTCTGAGAAGACCCTCTTTTTCAGGTTCGTTTCGGCTGAAGGTATAAACTTGAAATTGACACCAAATTTAAAGGCCTGTGAGCATTAGTGCCCTAAAAAAATTCAAGCTTTGAAAAGATATTGCAATTAATGTCTAATTTTAGTATCGAAATTGTGCAAATGAAAATCTCTAGAGTACTTCCAGTAATCTCACAATTCTGAAATTTTTAACGTTCTGTCACATATAAAAGAAAAAGTCATGAGAACATGAAGATGAGTCATCAGAACATGAGTCATCAGAACATGGGCAACTCCCCATACATTGTTATACCTTACTTTTTTGACTAACTTAACGTACAGTTGAGATACTTTTGGTTATTGATAATATATATTAAGACAATTAAAAAGTTAATTTAATTTCTTCCGTAGAAGTTGTGGGAAAGTAATGAAGCTTGTTTCGTTTTGTTTCACGCAAATGCAATGAGTTGATTTTTCTAATTACTTAGAAAAACCACTTTTACATATAAATATAAACAAGTTCTTTAGAAAAATTGGATAAAATACAACATTTAGAACTGTATAACTTTTGAAACTATCATAGTTATGTACATAATTTTCACTAGAAATCATGGTAAATATCCCGTTTCTAGTGAAAATTATTTAGAACTGTAAAGTACTTCGATGAAGGGGCGCTGGTTCACTTATTTTTGACCTGGGTCAGCGGTTGCCCATCTCCTTTAGGAATTTCTACTGTTGCAGCTCCAAATCGGCTTGAAGAAGTTTTTAGAAAAAAGTGGCGGAAACTGGAAAAGGTCTTTGACGATTTCAAAATACTTTATATACGGATCGGAACCCTCGGTCTCACTCAATCTTGTCCGTTTTTAATTATTAGATGGTGCCTAAATTAAATTAAACAAATTAAAACAGAATTAAAACAAGTATGTGGTTTTTTTTATACTACTGAATGACGGAACAAGCAGATGGCGCGGTAACCTCTACCAATGAACAGTGCATTACCTCATCGGACACGTCCACCTAGGACGCACCCTATGTGGCATTGCACGCGCCCGTCACCCTGAGACATAAAGAAGAAAAGTCTAATGTGCCTGTAATTTCACCGGCACCCTTACCCTTCAAACCGGAACAGAGCAATGCGAGCACTACTGCTTTGCGGCAGAAATAGGTATGGTGGTAGTACTTCCCCGGACGAACTCTTTCACAGAAAAGCTCTACTACTACTCAACAGATATAGAGAGATATAGGTATAGAGCTAGTAACAGTTTTAAATGCAGTTATCTTAAACTATTCTATCTTAAACTGTTTTAAATGTAGTATCAATATGAGCTGTGAGCTGTACAATCAAACTCAATCAAGACAGTCTATCAAGAATTTCAATAGAAATTTTCCAATTGTTTAGTTATATCTCGTATAGCAATTCGCGTAACAACAATCTTACTGAAAATCTGAGTGCTAACACAGATAAAGGATGAAAATCTAGTGGAAGTAGATTACCTAAAGTTACTACGGAGAAACACCTATCGTTTGGATACAAACTATTGTTTAATCTGCTGAACCGGCCGACATTCAGATGCCGATGATATTATAACGTAGGTATATGATTTATTGTGAAGCTTCTTAGATTCGATGTGGGAGCCATTATAGCGAGTAGTAGGTATAATACTATTTTCAGTTTGGATAATAACGGATACGTCTATTTTTATTCCTGTTTCTTACCATAATACTAGAATAAATATTAGTTTCTTAAGTTGCTTTGAAATCTTAGAGAACGGAACAAGTTAATTTTATAAAAACTTAAAATCTCCGGCTTTTTTATATTTACACTTAATACATTTATTTACAGAATGAATAATACAAGGTATGTACAAAATACATATGAAACAGTTGTGCCACCTGAAGACCGCTGCAAGCGATCTAAAGGTAGCTCAACTGATCCAAATCACTACCAGACGGAAGCGTCCCTAAGATGCTGGCTGCATTGCCACGCTGAATGGCAATACTAATGCGTTGAGCCAGATCTCGGGTCACGCGTCGCTTCGACCAGATGCCCTGAAAGAATTTTGAAAACGCGAAGGGCCCCGGAACACCACTGACCCAGAGTCTCGACCCCGAAATGCTCAAATAAGTAAGCTCTCTCTCTCTCTGCTCTCTCTCTCTCTCTTTTACACTTAAAATTGAAATAGGTTATTATAGAAAAACATATTTTTCAATATAAGCTTTTATAAAATTAGTGATCAGAATGCTAATCAAAACAAGCCTATACACGGCCCGGCCAGTCTAATATTATCCATCGAGGAGTTCCGTTGTCCATCTTCCGTCTCCATCATCAGGTCAACTCGCTGTCACCATAATATTGTAATATCATCGGAACCAGCCAAGTGCGATTCGGACTCGCGCACAAAGGGTTCCGTACCATTATCTATAAAAACGGCCAAAAAAAAACACGTTTGTTGTATGGGAGCACCCTTTAATATTTATTTTATTGTTTTTTAGTATTTGTTGTTATAGCGGCAATAGAAATACATCATCTGTGAAACTTTCAACTGTCTAACTATCACGGTTGATGATATACCGCCTGGTCTATAAACACGGCAAAAAAACCACGTTTGTTGTATGGGTGCCCCCTTAAATATTTATTTTATTCTATTTTTTAGTATTTGGTGTTATAGCGGCAACAGAAATACATCATCTGTGAAACTTTCAACTGTCTAACTATCACGGTTGATGAGATACCGCCTGGTCTATAAACACGGCAAAAAAATCACGTTTGTTGTATGGGTGCCCCCTTAAATATTTATTTTATTCTGTTTTTTAGTATTTGTTGTTATAGCGGCAACAGAAGTACATCATCTGTGAAAATTTCAACTGTCTAACTATCACTGTTTATGAGATACAGCCTGGTGACAGACGGTCAGACAGACAGACAGACAGAGCCGAGCCTTAGGAAGAGGGTCCCGTTTTACCCATTGGGTACGGAACCCAAAAAAAGTGAAAAATTATAGTACAAATCGATTTGATTTGATTTTTGTTGGAGATTTTTGTTTTATTAATTTAAATCGAGAGTTGCAACTTGCAATATTCGAAGGCAAAGTGATTCTTGCTCCTAGCATCGTATCGTATGTATGCATCGCATGTAGTAGATACGATCTTCGAGGCGATAAACTATTTGCGTGTAAACGGGCCTTAATACAACTAGTATCTGTATATCTAGAGGTATCTCTTGGTCACGGAAATAACAAAAATAAAAGGGAAATAAGTAGGTAGAGTCAATTCAGAAAATAAAATATACATTTTACGATGAGAAAGGTTTTCTCTAGGGACAAATATAGGTCAAACCGTAGCAAGACCCCAAAACATATTAGGGTTGTTTTACAGGGTGCAGGTTTAGTATAAACAAAGCCAAGGTCCTACCGTTGGATTCAAATAATATTTATTATAATAAATCAGGCAATACGGATCACAAACTTGGTCTTTGACGAACATCCAGAAATCCAAACTCAAGGTTTGCCAAAGAGCAATGGAACGCAGTATTTTAGGCGTTAAACTAACTGACCGCATCCGTTACACCATACTGCGCTCCAAAACCAAAGTCGCCGATGTGGGAGAGAAGGCCGCGCGGCTAAAGTGGGATTGGGCCGGTCACATTTGCCGCATGCCCGACGAACTTTGGGCCAAAATCACCACGGCATGGAGCCCTGATACAGCCAGGCGGCGTCGCGGCAGACCACGCATGAGGTGGCGGGATGAACTGGACGCCTATGAGAGGGAATGGGAAACGGTTGCACAGGACCGTGGTGACTGGCGGAAGTGGGGGGAGGCCTTTGCCCAACAATGGGACAGTATGGGCTAATAGTAATGGTAATAATAATAAATAAGTATTTATAAAATCATTACATGACTAATTAAATATCAAAACACATAAATGAAATGAATTAAATGGTATAATAGTACATTATGGTACAAGTGTGTAATGTTGGTGATTACCGATGAGGCGCCATTGAGACCCGAGCCGAGCCGTTGAAAAGTAGTTTTTCAACACACTTGCTCATAAAGTGGCTCTAATTCACCGCAATTAGGCACATAATGACACCTGCAATCAAACTGTGACTTTTTCATTGATATTATTCATAAGTGAGTTATAGAGACAGTTGAATATTTACACAGAGTGTGTATTTCTGTTTTATTATTATTTTCTTCACAAGTGTGTTGGTAAAAACGTCCTATGATACACGTGTGTATTGATGATTACCGTGCTCGGCTCTCTCAAGACACTCACCTAACGGCTCGGGTCTCAATGGTGCCTCCATGGTGGTGTAATCACCAAGATTACACACTTGTACCATAATGTACTATTATCATGCTAAGAGTCCATACCTATAGAGATTTATAAATTTTACGCTGACTGTACTTCACTAATAAAATCATCAAGGGATCTATTAGTAATTCAAACTCGTCAAGCCTAACAATTTCATGGAGCTATTAAGAAGACCAAAGTCCACAGTATCATAGCCAAGGGATCTATATAGGAACTACTCTCCTATAGTTCCTACCCTAAGTTGCGTAGTTACTAATATATAATCTGTGCCCTATAAGGTGTACAAAACATTTGCCAACCGTAAACCAAGCGACCAAGCGGTAGAAATCCAAAGCTATGGCAGGGTAGGGGATCGAAAGCGATTGTCAGTTCGTTAGAGAATAAATAAATAATATAAATAAATAAATATTGCTGGACAGTTCACACAACATTATCTAGCCCCAAGCTAAGCAGAGCTTGTGTTATGGGTACTAGACAAATACTTAATACACTATAGGAGGGCTGGTGCCTCTAAGCTTGGAAGTGACAGCGAACGTCAATCTCAATCAAGCCGACGAGGACCTTGGAAGATGGAGGGAGACGATCGAAGATGTTATCAAAGTTATCAAAGTTTTTTTTATACTTGTGTGAATGACGGAACACTTTATCTGTGTAATTTTTTCTTATTTTTTTTGCAATGGTCTTCTATTTTAGAAATGTCTTGTGTTGGGTGTTTGGGGACAAATAAATGTATTTTCTTTTCTTTCTTTCTAAATGGGCCTCTTTTCATTGAAGGTTGCACCATCGTGGCGTGGGGTTTAAAATACTTGTATCTAGATACTATATATATACATATATAACTAGCGATTTGCCCCGGCTTCGCACGGGTAGCCCCCAGTGACCCCCCCCCCCCCCATGTGCTTCTCCTGGTTCTAAGCTACCTCCCCACCAATTTTCAGCCAAATCGTTTCACCCGTTCTTGAGTTATAAGTGGTGTAACTAACACGACTTTGTTTTATATATATAGATATGTACATAATTGTAAAATGTTCGGATTACATACCGTCCGTTTGCCTTCTTTTCTTGGAGGTGGCGGCAGAAGGTCTAGCTGCGTGGGCCGTACTGGTTCCTCTTTGCCACACGTAGCACCTTCCTCAGCGACCTTCGCTGTTGCCGGTTCACCTGCTTCTGAAGCACTACAGTCGGATGCCGCTTCTGCAAGATAACTTACTGGTTAATACATTCACGGTGTCTTGGACAAGGTAAGATAAGATAAGATAAGATAAGATAAGATAAGATAAGATAATATAAGATTAATTTATTACGAAACAAACTCAGGATCATCTTAGAGTCAAACAGTGAATTATACAAAAAATAAATAAAAAAAATAACCAAACCTGGGTCCCAAACCAGGCTAGTCCTGTATATTGGTGACCCTGAATTTCCTAGGTCAGAGATGGTGTTTTGGATTATCAGAGAAAACATACTCGCATGCAACAATTATCGACCCTACTCTAGAACTAAACACAAGCATCGTTTGCTCTCCCATAATACGAACACAGTTAAAATTTTGTCCGAGCACAGATTATAGAATTGAAACTATCGTGGTTGGGAATCATATTAAAAGATAAACGGCTAATTACCACTATTATTCGTCACTTTGCTGACGTTTCGAGACTGAGTTCAGAAGCCTCTTCATCATGAGCACCGCCCGCGACCGCGTTCGACGGTGGACCAGCGAATTCAGTGTATTCAGTCTCGAAACGTCAGCAAAGTGACGAATAATAGTGGTAATTAGCCGTTTATCTTTTAATACGAGCACAGATTCACCAAGGAGTGACGATTTAATGAGTGAAGATAAATTAATCCGTACCCAAGTACTAGAATCAAATCTCTACGCAAACTAGTTTGAAATCGTGATTCATGCTTGAGCATCACTCTAGAATACAGGTCTTATATGACAATCACATTGACTATCTTTCGCTAAGTCCATTTGCCGCTCACATAATAATCCAGGCGAATTCGCAACAGCAATAATCGAAAAATCTCAGTTTTTGTGTCGGCTGGTATCGTTGCCGTGGTTAGTCCAGCCTAGGAATATACCTCTCCGTCTCCTCCCGTATGTCGTAAATGCTAACTAAGGAATTACACCAGGGGATGGGCAGCAGCATCCACCTTACTCAACAACAATCATCCATGCATTCTATGGTGGAGGCAGTCCAAATGTGGACGTCTAACGGCTGAATGATGATGATGATCGCTGGTGGTGGTTCTACAGGCTCATGAACAAAACACAGTTTTATTTATTGCGTGAATTATGGAACAAGCAGATTGCCCACCTGATGTTAAGCGGTAATCTCTGCCTTTATCAATGCATAACTAGGTCACGTCCACCTAGGACGCACCCTATGTGGCATTGCACTGCGCCCGCCACCCTGAGACAAAGATGAAAAGTCTCATGGACTTGTAATATCACCGGCACCCATAACCAGAACACAGCAATGCGAGCACTATTGCTTTGCGTTAGAAATAGGTCTGGAGGTAGTACTTCCCCGGACAAACTCTGTCACAAAAATTATCTGTATAATAATAATAATAAGCCATTCTATAAAAATTATCTACTGCTACCAAAAATATCAAGTAACTAGGAATTAAAAACTAGTATTCGCTATGCTAGCCGCTAGCTGTAAATCAAGGCATTTCTCCTAAGCGTTTTGACGCGCTGGTACGCGCGTAGATAGATAGATAGAAGATAGAAAATACTTTTCAACACACTTGCTCATAAAGTGGCTCTAATTTCACGGCAATTAAGCACATAATGACACCTATAATCAAACTGTTACGTTTTTATTGCTATTATTCACAAGTGAGTTATAGAGACAGTTGAACATTTACACAGAGTGTGTATTTTTGTTTTACACCTGTAATCAAACTGTGACTTTTTCATTGCTATTATTCACTAGGGAGTTATAGAGTCAGTTGAACATTTACACAGAGTGTGTATTTTTGTTTTACACCTGTAATCTAACTGTGACTTTTTCATTGCTATTATTCACTAGTGAGTTATAGAGACAGTTGAACATTTACACAGAGTGTGTATTTCTGTTTTATTATTATTTTCTTCACTAGTGTGTTGAAAAACGTCGTATGATACACGTGTGTATTGATGATTACCGGTGTTAAGTCTCCTAGTTCTCGCGAAATCAACTTTTGCTATCTGAAGTAGTGTTGATGAGCTGTAATGGGCAAAAAACACCAAAAAATAATAATTTTGCGCCACGAGCGAGAGCATTCACCTTAATAATACCTAGACTTTGTTTAGACGACCTAATAATGGTTTACCAGTATCTTTAGGATTTTAATTCTGTACTGATTTCTGAAATATTTAATGTTTTCCTTACAAAATCGGTTATTATTTAGCAGGCGGATATAAAACAAACAAGGCTGATCGTTATTATTTGCGGCATCGAGCCATCGGCTCCACGATTTTAGAAACGTCACATAATGTACCAATTTGTCATTTATAATTAAATTTTACGGGCTCAAGCTACCTTGGCAATTAATTTGGTAGTAAATTTTATATTTTATGAGGATTCAGAAGTTTCTTCTTTTTTTTTCTTTTTTTTTATCAATATATATAAAATCGTTGCGTGACTGACTGACTGACTGACTGACTGACTGACTGATTGACAATCAACGCACAGCCTAAACCGTAAGTCCTAGAGATCTGAAATTTGGAGAGTACGTTCCTTTTGTGGTCTAGGGGTGTACTAAGAAAGGAATTTTGAAAATTCGCATGCTAAGGGGTCCAAAATGGGCTTTTAATATACAACAAAAAAACTGTGTATTTCAGAAACCGTTAGCAGTAGAACCTTGAAATTTAACTTAAAGATTCCTCAAATAAAATAAATAAACACGCGTTTCAGCGATTCCTGAATTTTTCTTGAAAAACGTAAAGGGAAAGTTTTCTTTATAAAAAAAAAAAAAACTTGAGTTTTTACAACGCATAGCCTAAGCCGCTGGTCGTAGAGACTTAAAATTTGAAGAGCGTATTACTTTTAGGGTGTTAAGGTGTACTTAGAAAGGAATTTGGAAAATTCGCCCTCTTAGGGGTCCAAAAAGGGCTTTTAACGTATACACTTTGCATTTTGCAACGCACAGCCTAAGCCGTAAGTCCTAGAGACCTGAAATATGGAGGGTACGTTCCTTTTGTGGTCTAGGGGAGCACTAAGAAAGTAATTATGAAAATTTGCATGCTAAGGGGTCCAAAATGGGCTTTTAATATACAACAAAAAAGCTCTGCATTTCGGAAACCGTTAGCAGTAGAACCTTGAAATTTTACATGGAGATTTCTCAAATAAAATTAATAAACACGTGTTTCAGCGATTCCTGGATTTTTCTTGAAAAAAGGAAAAATAAAGTTTTTTTGTAAAAAATTAAAAAAACTTTAGTTTTTACAAACCGCTGGTCGTAGAGACTTAAAATTTGGAGAGTGTATTCCTTTGAGGGTGTAAAGGTGTACTTAGAAAGGAATTGGAAAATTCGCCGTCTAAGGGGTCCAAAATGGGCTTTTAACGTATACACTTTGCGTTTTGCAACGCACAGTATAAACCGCTGGTCCTAGGCACATGAAATTTGGAGGATGTATTCTTTTTTGGGTGTAGGGGTGTACTAAGAAAGGGTTTTTGAAAAACCACCTTAAAAGGGGTCCAAAATGGCTTTTAATGTAAAACTAAAATGATTCGTAATTCGGAAACCGTTGGTAGCAGATACATGAAAATTCACAGGTTAATTAAAAAAAAAAAAATTGCCAACGTAAGTTTCAGCAGTACCTGAAATTTAGCTGAAAAAAGGAATGGGAACATTTTCTTTGTAAATAAATAGCCAGATTTCAGCGTATTTAGACAATTTCAAAGTTAGTTTCACGGTGAAGTCATTAATATCAAAATATTTTCAGGACCTCATGGTTAAAATGGGACCCTTAAATTGAAAAATATGAGTATGGTGTCGTTTCATAGGTCATGTCACGGTGCAGTTGTTGAGATTTTAAAAAAAACAGGACCTCATGCTTAAATTGGGACCCCTAAATTGAAAAACTTGAGTATGGTGTCGTTACAAAGGTCGTGTCACGGTGTCGTTGTTGAGATTAAAACATTTTCAGGACTTCAAGGTTAAAATGAGATCCCGAAATTTAAAAACTTAAGTATGGTATCGTTTCAAAGGTCGTTTGATGGTATCTTACAAAATATAAGAGACATAGTCAAGCAAAAAACAGTTAAAACAGTTTCTTCTCCCCCCTCCCCTCCCGCCTCTTAATCCTATAGCCATAATGTAGTTTTTTATGGGTTAAATAATTTTTAAAATCGGTCAAGTCGTTCTTGAGTTTATCCATTACAAACAAACATACAAATACGCGAGTGAAGCCGCGGGTGAAAGTTAATAAACCATAGCCTATGTTACTTGCTGATAATGGAGCTTTCTACAGGTGAAAGAATTTTTAAAATCGGTTAAAAAGTTTTTTAGTGTATACACTACAAACAAAATTGTTTTACACCTTGGGTTACATTATTGGAGTTTTAGTAAGGATCCCTAATTTTTTGGAAATATAATATAGCCTATGGTACCCGGGGATAGTGTAGCTAAGCAACAGTGAAATATTTTTTCAAATCGGTTCAGTAGTTTCGTAGCCTATTCAATGCGAACAAACAATCAAATCTTTCCTCTTTATAATATTACAGATTGTGAGATTTGCGAGAAAACTGCGCGCCGGAGAATAAATTACATACATACCACAGATTAAGTAATAGTGTCAAAACTGAGTTTACCTATGAAAACAGTTTGGCAAATTTTATATCGCGGTCGCTGGGGCTACCGAATTTAAATCGATTGTAATAGATACTTTTGAAAATTACTAATTATCATTGCATAAACACCTTATAAATATTTGTGAATAAAGGAAGGTGGCTATTAAAAAAATAGATACATATATGATATGATTTCGATTTTTGGCGCCGGCGATCGTAGCTCCCTTCGCTCAGCTCGAGTGTCGCTGTTCAAAACAAGCTTGTCTTTGCACTCCTCGCAACCCGTTCTATAGTACCTAGACCTATTTAACTTTTCAACCAGTAGGCTTAAACGCTTACTTAGTGACCTTTTTTTTTCTAGAGTAACTTTTGTAGCTTAAATATTCTTTAGTGACTTGTTTATTTTGTTTTATATATATTCTTTTCTGGTTTACGTCGTGTAACTGTTTTGTTACGGAGAGGCACGGAGACGTACATACGCACAGTACTCGAAACCGGCATAAGTTAATGCAAGTACCACGTTCGTTAACGAAGTCTTCTAAATTGACGCACGTAATGGGACCGACAGTCTACAATAATCTCCCTGCCAGTATCACCGATACTCTGAGTATGTTTTCATATAAACAAAAATTGAAACGGTGGCTTGTCGAGCAGACCTTTTATAGCTATGATGAATTCATAGGCTATAATCATCGTAACTAAATGTATTAATTTTGTATTGTGATTTTTATAATTTTATTAATGTTAATTGTCTCATTTTTATGAATTTATTATTATAATTCTTTTATTTATTATTTAATAAGCTGTGAATAGCATAATTATAATATGTTTGTAAGACATTTTAGCTTGTTATGGCGATGCTAGCCCTTGGTACAATATTGTACCAGCCATATTGACGTACAATGAATATTGTGAATAAATGACTATTATGACTATTATGACTGTTTTTATAACTAATAATTTTGTATAACTATGGAAACTTTTAATTGGCCGTCGGCAGAATATTTGTACTTTTACAAGTATTATTTTCTTTTATATATATACGTGTACCTAGCTGTAAGTTTTCCTAAGATTAAAAAAATAAAATAAAATAGTTAGAACACTGTTTGGAGTAAAATGTACTAAGGAACTTTAATAAAATTTAAATAAAAATATTTTTGTCATGTTTTGATTTTTTTGATTTAATAAGGACAACAAACAATTACAGTCATGTAGGACAAAATATAGTACAAAACAGGCTGTATAAGAGAAACCAGCCCCGTTGTCTTGTTACATGGGTACATACTTTATAATGATGACATACATACATACATAGACACACGCCTTTTCCCCCGAAAGGGTAGGGTTGCACCATCGTGAGAATATGAGTCTGAAAGCAATATCACAACTAAGTTTATCACAGAATATAATTTGTATATGCCATAATATATCTGTATGTCCCCTTAAAGTATGTTACGAACTAAAAAGTTACTACCCGCGCGAAGCCGAAATGGGTCGCTAGTTATATAATGTAGTAGTGGAATGCCCGCGACTTCGTCCGCGTGTACTTTTCCAAACAAACTTAAAGACCCCGCTGCTCCCCCTTAGGGGATTAATTTCAGGAATTCCTTTCTTAGTGCACCCTTAGACCACAAAAGGAAAGTACCCTTCTAATTTCAGGTCTCTAGGACTTATGGCTTAGGCTGTGCGTTGATAGTCAGTCAGTCAGTCACGCAACGATTTTATATATACTGATATATATGTAAACAATTCGTGAAAATATTATCTAACTGCTGGTGAAAACTGCATTTAAATCCATTGCGTAGTTTCGGAGTTAGCGGATATAATGACAGACGCGGAAAGCGACTTTCTTTTATACTATGTACAGATCCACCAACTTATCTGTAGAATGAAATGTACGTAGATGATAGAAAACTACATACATTTAATTTTACAGATAAGTTGGTGGATCTGTATTGTTTATTTAATTACCTACGCACTACCACAGATAAAATAATACTAAGTACGATCCATCACAAAAACGGCAAAGCTTAGGCATATATTTATCATCTGCGATAGACGTAAAGGTTTACGATGAGGGAAGTTAAAAACTATGACGTTTCTCATAACCGAAACGTTGGTGTCATAAAGCATACGATAATTTTAAAGCTCGCATTAAAAATGACGTAGCGTGTGGTAATTATTAAAACTATGTAGCATGTTATAGCTACATAACACTACTCCGGTCGTCAAGGCTTTGAAGACGCGTCGCAGACGCAGGGTTGGCACAAGCGGATATTCTGACATTGGTCCGACAATTTCGATTGGTTACATTTTAGTGCAACTTCAGCATTTTGAGATGATTGAGTACCGCAAGCAGAAGATCGGGCTCACCATGAGGGTCGAGAGGATGTAATCTCATATTTTATTTATTTTATGCTGAGAGTATTGCCTGATCAAAATTTGACGACCTCTGTGGCGCGGCAGGCGTAGGTTGGCCTGCGACGCAGGAGGTTGCGGGTTCGATTCCCGCCTCGGAACAAATATTTGTTCAGGGTGTTCTGGGTATTTTCTATGTACGAGTATAATAAAAAATATCTATCTATGTAATATATTGTATTAAGTATATCAGTTATCTAGTATCCATAACACAAGCTCTGCTTAGCTTGGGGCTAGATGATGTTGTGTGAACTGTCCAGCATTCTTTATTTATTATTTATTTATTTATAACTATCGATCTTTATGATCGATGATATAAGGAGAGTTCTGAGGGGCTAGTCTGCAAATGTAACAAGCAACTTACACGGGCGTTTGGTGAACACTACACAGATTTAAGTATGGAATTTGAGGTTCACAAAGTGCCCGCTTAAGGCGCTATCGGTGTCTCCATACTAAAATCCGTGTAGTGTACACAAAACACCTGTGTTGTTTGCTTCTCTCTGCAGACTCTAGGCTGTGGCTGATTCTTCGATTCTGGAAGTCCACTGGACGCCTGACACGAGACACCGCGCAATTGCGTCACACGTGTGCAATATACTTGTATTTTCATATATATTTTAGTTTCACGATATATTTATATGTTTCTATGGGCTTAGTGTTTAAGTTTTCTATATTTCTCATTAAGCAATCTTAGAATCTTAGAGTAGTATTTACTTTATACAACTTTAAACCAAAACTTAGTATGATTTATATTTTTTCTAGTATATCCGTTTTTTCGTAGTATTCTGCAACCCTACTAGGAATGTAGGGCCAAGATTATGTGCTCTGAAATTCATGAGCAAGGCCCGGCGAGAATACTTTGCTGAGAGCTATAGCATATTATTTTCGTCAAGTAACTTGACGGGGTAAATATACATTATACGGGCGCAGAAACAACCGCCAACAGGTAAATTTTCGCCAGTCGTTTTATAATTCGCAAAAACAAAACTTTACGCGATTGATCCGCTATTATTTCTTAAGCTCCGGGGTTTTGACTTATTATTGGGAACACGAAGGAGACATACACCTACGTCCCATTGCTTTCTATTGGTTTGAAATCTTCCATCCTACTGCCTATATTGTGGTAACTCCCATTTGTTTTATAAGACTGTTACGTCATGGAACTAGTCAAGCTTTCCCTAGTACTATGTTTTTAATGTTATTGTAACGACTATAGGCTTATAGAATTGAAACTATCGTGGTTGGGAATCATATTAAAAGATAAACGGCTAATTACCACTATTATTCGTCACTTTAGGTGCTCATGATGAAGAGGCTTCTGAACTCAGTCTCGAAACGTCAGCAAAGTGACGAATAATAGTGGTAATTAGCCGTTTATCTTTTAATATGACTATAGGCTTGTCATACAAAAATAGTATTTGCACATTCTTTAAGAAAACATTTAGTAACGTGCGAATTGAGTAAACCTCCTTTTGGTGGAAGTCAGTTAAAAAGACAATCCATTTTATGAAATACAGGCAGTTCAGAGAGTACATTTAAATTAGAATCACCGCCTTTCGTCATAGCTTGGAGATTCTAGAACCACATGAATGTATGTATTGATATAAGAAAATCACCGTCAGTCACAGTACTAATTGACTTCCACGAACCGAAGAACAATTAAATTCCTAATTAAAGCTTATCGTGAACCCATTCGGCGGACAAAACAACCGGTATGTTTGAACTGGCACTTACCACAACATTCGGAAAGTCTAGATCTGACTTGTATATGGTAAATTGGGCGTAATGAACGTACGACTATTAAGTATGCAGAGTTTTGTAGGAATTCAGCTGTTGGGGAACTAGAATTTACATCAAACTATAATATAATAATAGTTAGTAGTAGTAGAGCTTTTTTGTGAAAGAGTTCGTCCGGGGAAGTACTACCACCATACCTATTTCTGCCGCAAAGCAGTAGTGCTCGCATTGCTGTGTTCCGGTTTGAAGGGTAAGGGTGCCGGTGAAATTACAGGCATTTGAGAGTTTTCATCTTTATGTCTCAGGGTGGCGGGCGCAGTGCAATGCCACATAGGTTGCGTCTTAGGTGGACGTGATCTATGAGGTAATGCACTGTTCATAGGCAGAGGTTACCGCTTAACATCAGGTGGGCCTCTTGCTTGATCGGTCATCCAAGAAGTATAAAAAAATAAATAAAAAAAAAACATATATTTAGCACAGCATTTACTGTGACAACAGTTTTCAAAAACTCAATCGAAAGATGAATCAAAGCTTTTACAATATTCCCAGTCACCTGTTTACCTATAGTTCGCTTTTATAATACCTGAGAAGAAGATGCCTGAGTCTCCACATTGGGAACATAAATGATGGTATGATGTAAAACTGTTGGTGATAATATCAGTGTCCCTACTAGCTAGTTTCTCTAATCTGTGACAGTACTAGGTCTATACCTATATATTTGGCACAGCACAGGCACTTTCCAAGTTTACGAGTTTCCGCTCTATGATCAGCAGCGTATAGAGCCAGCGATAGCTTCATTTTAGTTCTGATACTTTTATTGCTGGAGCTGAAGGTAAGATTCGTGTCACTAGTTCTTTCTTGGTCACCCTTCCTGAGAGCTTTAAAAAGAACCTTAAATTGTGACTGTGGAGAAAAGATACGTTGCCTCTCGCTGGTAGCTCCTTTTATGATTCACTTCAAATTGATCAATAAATTGGCTCACTCATTAGATCAGTGTTTGACTCAGACGGAATGCAAAACAGTGACCATATTTACTGTGTTCACTTGCCAGTAAATAAAAGCATACAAATAACATCTTGGACTCAGAATCAGTTTCCAAATCATCTCAATAACCAAATTACTATTTTTGCACTGGTGCCGCATGAAGTCTGGCTGTATGTTATTAAACACGGTCAGAAGAAGACAGCTTGATGGGACTTGTGACTACGTGGGTAGAGTCCAGCAGTCAAATGGTTAGAGTTTGAGCAACATCTCGCGGCCAAGTCAAGTCGTTAACAACGTCACCGTGAACAGTACCCTTACCACAAGTTTCCGACGTTATCGAATCGCTAGCGAAACGATAGTTAGTGTCAAATATTGGCCAATGACATCGGGGCGACTAGAAATCTTTATAACTTTATTGGTTAATAGTTGACATTGACTATCGTCTCGCTAGCGATTCGATAACGTCAGAAACTTGTGGTAAGGGTACAGCATTAAACACGTGTGAAACTGAATTTACTGTAAGTACAAACGTACAAGATATAAACCTAATGGACGCTTTTCTAATGCAAAACGTGTAGAGGACCATCCATCATAGTATAGCTGTTTCTTTTTATTGTGCCAGTCTCGCCTCGTATCTAACGTTGCTATTCTAGTCCCAGATAAATTTAGATTCACGATACCGGGAAGTAGTGATATTTCATTGTTTTTCATGGACATGATCTGTGGATAGAAGTGGCTTAATTTCACCGGTTTGAAGGGTAAGGGTGCCGGTGAAATTACAGGCACATGAGACTATTCATCTTTATGTCTCAGGATGGCGGGCGCAGTGCAATGCCACATAGGGCGCGTCCTAGGTGGACGTGACCTATGAGGTAATGCACTGTTCATAGGCAGAGGTTACCGCTTAACATCAGGTGGGCCATCAGCTTGTTCCGTCATTCAAGTAGTATAAAAAAAAAAAAAAAACCTTCAACCTGTTTTGGGTTACTTTTTGGTTCGAGTTAGCTTTTCCCACTGTTCTGTAATGAAACAGATTTTTTATTAGAATTTGTTTTTATCAGTCTGCTGTCAGTCTAAGATTGACCGTATGCAGCCCGTTCAACGTCAGATGGCACCTGCCTTGGTTGGCGTGCTATCCAAAGCAGGTGTCATCTTACGGTGAACGAGCTGTAACCTTGAAAACCATCCATCATTCTGGCGTCAATCAAGTCAATCCAGGTAAGACTCAGCTCAGACGAAATTGACAACATGAGACCATGAGACACCTATAAAAACGGAGAGGATGGAGTTACGTCAGAACTAATAAAATCAGCAGAAGTACCTACTTGTACAAAGGAATTTCAGAGTCTCTTTAACTTCGATATTCACTGTGGGGAACTTTGAAGACATGGAATAGAAGCATAGGGATTATATACTATAACAAGTTATAAATGTTGTAAAAATTAAAAAAACCCTCAACGCAATGAAACGGCTCAACCGATTTTGATCAAACATAAGCATAAGCTAAGAAAACTCCCGAAAAAATCACCTTTCACATAAAAAAAAAAACGAAATCGGTTCATCCGTTCGGAAGCTACGACGCCACAGACAGACAGACACACACACACACACACACACACAGACACGTCAAACTTATAACACCCCGTCGTTTTTGCGTCGGGGGTTAAAAACGAAGACAACTAAAAAGCTACAGACCCATCTCGTTACTGAATCACACCAATAAGATGATCTCGTAAAAAAATCGTCTCCCACGAAGACTCGATGAATTCTATCCCCGGAACAAGCTCGATTTCTAGGAGGGTATGGCACCAAATAGCAACATATAAAATAGGGCTCCGTCTGTACCCTTTGGGCACTTTGGGTATGGAACTCTAACAATACCAGCCTGAGAAATAGTTTATTATTTTTCAAGTGTAAACCACACTTTATGGATAACATTAAATTTAAATGTAACCCAAAAATTCCGTTCCAGCGGGACTCGAACCCGCATCTTCGCCTGTGATCGGCGATGCCTTTACCAATTTAGCCATAGAACGAGCTATGACGCTGGATACGAAATTTGTTGACACTATCAACTCAGCTATAGTGCTGATGGGAGCCATCTACAGGTGTTTCGTCTTCAGCGTCATAGTGTTCTATGGCCGAACTGGTAAAGGCAACGCCGATCACAGGCGAGGTTGCGGGTTCGAGTCCCGCTGGAACGGAATTTTTGGGTTACATTTAAATTTAGCCTGAGAAATGTTATATTTGCAACTTCCGTTGATGGCATTTCGTGGGTTCTTTCAGCACCACATAGGTTTTTGTAGATTTTACAGCATTTCAAAGAGTATTAATCAACATATTAGCAACGTATTAGAAATTCAATTTAAATGTAACCCAAAAAATCCGTTCCAGCGGGACTCGAACCCGCATCTTCGCCTGTGATCGGCGATGCCTTTACCAATTTGGCCATAGAACGAGCTATTACGCTGGAGACGAAATTTGTAGACACTATCAACTCGGCTATAGCGCTGATGGGAGCCATCTACAGGTGTTTAAAATGGAAGCCTTCATTTGGAAATTTAATGATATCCATAAAGTGTGGTTTACATTTGAAAAATAATAAACTTTGTGTCAGGCATTCTGTGGTTTCTCACCTTGAAAGCGTAACATACCGTTACCCTTGCCAATGTGCCAATTTAGGTGGACTTTTAATCTAGAAAATAGTAGCAGACATAAAACAGATACGGTGATCGAACGGTCCCCAAAATAAGGCCCATAAAACTTAAATGAATTACTTTCACAACCATCCAAGTAAACTTAGACATAGCGGGTATTTGCTACAAGAATATTATCGTATAAGATGCACGTGTTAGTCTCGTATAGTTTACTAAAGCAATCCAAGTTGTTTAGAAATACTGAAATAAAAACGTATTAAAATATAACTTTTGAAAAAATCATGGTAAATATCCCGTTTCAAGTGAAAATTACGTATTAAAATAGTACATATATCCACCCGCTCATCAAAAATGGATATAGTTTTTAGGGTTCCTTACCTGAAAAGGTACCAACGGAACCATTATAGGATCACTTTGATGACCGTCTGTCCGTCAAGATCCTTTTTCTCAGGAATGACTAAAGGTGTTATACTTTATTTAAAATTTATGTTTAGATACGCTGTGGAAATCGCGAATTACATATCCAGGTACATTTGCGGCTTCAGGTAGGTATTGCCAGTAACCTCACAATGGGAATTTTTTTAATATTTACATTTCGGGGAATGCTCGCAGGAACTGCACGATCTGATCCCACCATCTCTTTTTCATCACAGGACGAGCAGGCGTACGGCTCAGTACCATCCTTACCTCATTGGTATACCTTCTATTCACACAAAACGTTTTGGTTCTACCTTTATAATGCGTACTGCTAAGGAGTGGAATACACTACCGTCGTCTGTCTTTCCTGAAAACTATAATCTGGGTCTCTTCAAGTCTAGAGTGAATAGGTACCTTCTAGACCTTTGTGCTCCATCTTCAGCCACATCGTCACTTACCAACAGGTGAGATCATGGTAAAACAAAGGTCTATCAATGTTAAAAAAAAATAAAGGAATAGATCACTCTCGACGATCATTTTTAAGGTGTTATTATTGTTTTTTTTTGTATTGTGTCAGTGTGGTGATTATTAAAGAGTTAATCTATCTATCTATATCTATATATTAAGGACATTGTAAACATAAACTGGCTTTGTGAAGTTTCTAGGAAAAAGTGACTGAAACTAGAAAAGGGCTGTGATGACTTTGAAATACTTTACGGTTCGGAACCCTCAAGACACGAGTCTCACTCGCACTTGTCCGTTTAATCCGCATTAATTAAAGTTGATCATGTTAAATTGTGATAGATCCGGCTTAATGTAGAATGTAGGTCGTTGTACCATCAAACTGCTTCATTTCACTCGGATTATTGTAATCCGCAGCACCAATAAGGCTTTGCTGCTATTTGAACTGCCCGTCTAGAGGTATCTACAGTATGCTTCGTTGTCAGCCGTCTTTAAGGCGATATGTCAAAATACCGAATGGGCGGAGTCTAGCAAGAAAACAATAGCTGTAAGACAGTGACAGAGCTATTGCTCACTTGAACCCGGGAAAAGGTGAGGTATAGATTTTTGCCACTCGGAAGTAACTGACGTAAGCGACAAATGATAAAACTTCGTTTAGCTTCTAAAGTAGCAAATATAAAAATAAATTATCTATAATAAATGTAAGTAATGTGATTACCTACTGAATAATGTAAAAAAAATATGCTTAGTACTTTCTCTAGTCGAAGGAGGGACCTAAAAAAGGCTTTAGAAGAGCCAATTTCAAAAAATTAAGCTATCGAGAAAAGTTTAGCGAGTCGTATTTCTAGTCTATAATTTATTTAGATTACATCCTCAAGTAATTACTGTATTAACATCAAGTTTGTAACCTTTACTGATAGTGAGTGAGCATGTTACGAAACGACTCCATAATTTTAACATAGCGTTTTAATAAAGCTGAAATACAGTCATATAACAGTATTAAGGTTATATAGTAGCCATAAAAAAACTAAATAAGAACTGCAGACTGCAGTTTCAGTAAATTGAACGGAGTTGAGCCGCCTCCATTCAATATATAAGAAAATGATAATATAAATTAAGCACATGTGTAGTAAGCATTAAGTAATACCAAATTAATGCTCACTATTTATTATCATTTTCCTAAAAAAATAGGCATATCGTATTCCACGTGGTTCATTTCCACACATACGTCGTAAAAATTTCTGTACAATTGGTGTTTATTTTCAAATTCTAAATCGGATTTGGAGACAGTTCAAAGTCAATGCCAAGATACGTTTATTTAGTCCACGCGGTAGTTTATCTGCGAAGCCGAAGACACATTAGAAGACGTAAACATTAATCTGGATATGTCAATTAAAATACGAACACGACTCAGAACCTCGACTGCCTTGTCGCCGTAACAATTTACGATTTTAATAAAATCTAAGAAAAATTGTTGACTAGTGAAACGCCCGCAAGTTTGTCTGCGTGTTTTTTTTTCAATACTAACTTCCACAACACCACTACACCCCTATCGGGGGATGAAACAACGAAACCTTTCAAATTTCATGTTCCTACGACTTAAGAACGGTACGGTCTGGCTCGTTCACCGTAAGATGGCACCTGTAAATACTCCATGGAAGAGGCCTTAGTGTGTGTTTATGCGACCACCGCGTTGCTTGAGTAAACGGCAAAATTACACTGACACAAAATGATTCATTAAGTCGCCGCTAGGGGCTCTTTAAATTTCTTCATACAAACTGCGCGTAAAACGCGGTTTTGGTAGAGCGCGTAAACTTGTAGCAAAAAGTCGCACTACGGGCACAGGTGCCAACCTACAGTGAACGGTCTGTAGTTTGTGCTTTGATAGTCAGTGAGTCAAACAGTCACGCACCGATTTTATATTTTTATAGAAACTGTAAACTTTGAATAATGAAATACATACACTTCCTACATGCCCACGTCTTTAATCACCATGGAGGAACCCCTCAGATCTTCTATAAATCTGTGGGCAGATACTGGAGGTAGTCAGAGACATTCAAAATTATTAAAAAACGTGATCAAATTCGCTGTGCTTAAGTGAAATTGTTATCGCTAGCGGCTAGTATTCATAAATCAGTAAAAATTTAATTTCGCTTAGCACAAAAGGCGTTGGTCTTCCAGCGATGAAGTACTAGCAATCATCGGTAGAACCCTTCAGATTAAGATAGCTCACTCTCTGGAAACCATTGTATGTAACAAAAACTAGAGATACAATTTAAGCACATTTGCATTCCATAAGCTTACTAAGGTGTGATAGACATATTGAAAGGGAATATTGAAAACGTGTTCAATTTCAGTGTGTGCACTAGCCTCGTGCTGAAACTACCGCTGCCGTGTAGTATCCAATTATGGATCGAAGGTTTAATCACACGAGGTGTAGTGATTCATGACGTGTGTGCCCTAGGAGATTACAACCGGGACTCCTCCGATTTAAGGCCTAGGCAAAAACGGACAGCACAGATGACTAGCTTAATTAATCAAAATTCTTATTAAAAATAGTCAAAATAAAAGTCGGATCATGCCTCGATCTAGTGACAAGGTCATAAATGCCACAAATTATATTCTCCTCAACTGAAAATACTTGGAGGAAATGAGGATAGGTTGATCTAATAGCTGACTCTAATGTTATGTGACCGAAACTTGACCCAACCTAAATCGGTATAACAAAATATCTGTCACGTGTCTGAAAGTTGGTCGAAAGTTGACTAATTTGTTACAACCAGGGAGCAGAATTCAAATTTTTTAGTTGATTTTCGATTCGGTCAACTTTCCTTTCAATTGACATTGAATTGACTATTTTGAATCTCTATTGAATGTTCATTGCGAGTCTCCGTATGTATACACATAGGCTTACATTTGTATTGGAATCTACATCTACTCGTACACTAATGTTATAGAAAGGTAAACTTTGATTTTTTGTTTGTAATGCATAAACTCAAAAACTGCTAGCAGATTTGGATGGTATTTGGTGTGAGGATAGATAGGCAGAGGAGGGGGGGGTTTGACGGCTTTTCATCTCGATACTACTAGTGCGAAGCCGGGGTGAGTTGCTAGTACTCAATATTAGAAACAAAAGGACTATGTTGCTTAGATTTCCTTTAACAAACATATTATATGGGTACCAGTTTCTCAAACCTTTGGAAGCTGCAACTTCGCTGCAGCTCGGTGCTGGTTCATCCACAGCGGACGAGGTGGATGGCGCTGGTTCTCCCGGAGAGTTGACTTGCATCTTGTGGCATACCTCAAAGGCCTGCCCCACGGTTCGTACAATCCTCATAGCTTGGCTCTGTGAACAGAAGAAATACGTTCAATTTGAAAAAACAAAAACCACACTCACTTGTCAGCAACACTTTTATGAAGAATACTTTTATAAGATCAGAACTAAAAGGGAAAATTCACGCCGAACGTTGAAACGTTCATGTTTCGGTCATATTTCGCTATAGCCACACTACCGTGTTGTATTGTCAGTTGAGTAGAATAAACTTTGTGACATTAATGGCATCGACAGTAGACCGGAGCATAATCTGAAATATATTTTGACAAGAATCGGGCTACTGGTATCAAGCGTGCACCAACATACATCATTATTAATCAAATTTGGACATTGCGTGTGAACGGCTTTTTCTGAAACCTATAGGTAACAGATCCCTCGCAGAGACACAGACAGTGAGACTAGAACGATGATGGATAATACACAAAGCGAAAGGTTCACACTTGGCTGCGCGAATTGTGTGTTTATATAATGTTGTACAAGAACCGTGAGGTTGATTGTATGTAATACACACCGTCTCAGCAGGTAACATTTACCAGCAGCGGCAACGAAACTGGGCGCTCGCTGTCGACATAATGCATTTCTAAGTGTTCAATTAATGAGACTGGTAATTAAACTACATAGTAAGTCAAAGGCACACAGTAGCCTACGTTTGCTATTATTTGTGAACTAGCAACTCGCCCTGGATTCGCACGGGTAGTGTCGTGACCCCCCCATGCCAACCTCCATCTATCCACACGCCAAATACCATCAAAATCAGCTAAAACAGATCCTCGCACCATATTGGCTTTATATCAGTGAAAGAGTTTGTAAAATCGGTTCAGTAGTTTATGAATTTATCAATTACAAACTTTAGGCTTCGTTTCCACCAGAGATGAGAGGGGACGCGTAGCGAGGGATGTGTTTGTTAAGAACCAATAGAATCGCTTCATTTACTTAGCCTCGTGAGCGAGGCTCTAGAGGAAACGGCTTAGCAGAGCGAGGTTTTTATACGTACAAAACAAGCGAGGGATGTGTGCGAGGGATGTGTGCGAGAGATGTGCACGAGGGATGATTGTGTGCAAAGGATGGACGCGAGCTAGAAAATACTAGCAGTCAGTAGACGGTGTTCGGAGGTTTCACAGCTTTTCACAGCGTTACGCATCTTCGCACCGCTCAGCTGCCTAGCACATCTCTGGTGGAAACACTGACATCGTCCCACAGCCTCACTACGCATCCTCGCATTGCTCACCTACCTCGCACATCCTTGGTGGAAACGCAGCCATGTGAAGACCAGCACAGAATTCATAGAGTCTACCAGAAATACTGTTGGGCTCATTTACATGTGTAAACTTTGACGTATGAGCGATTGTGCTGGGTGATTAATGACATACCTTAGTGGACAAACACCTTAAACACCTGCAAATACCTAAAAACCCCAACTAATCCCTAAAAAACCCTACAAGCCCTTAAAACCGCGAATACAAACTTATGCAACCTCTGAAAACCACTCATCATCATCATCATCAGCTTACATAAGTTCAGTGGTGGACAAAGGCCATAGAATAACACAACGGGCACTCTTTCCCGGCTCCATCCATCGATTTCCTGCGACCTCTATAATGTTATTGGTCCATCTAGACCTTCTTTTTCTGCTGAAAACCACTACAACACCTAAAAGCCCCTAAAATCCCCACAACCCCCACTTTCCCTTACAGTGCTGCGATCCCCTAAAAACCCTTTAAAACTACTACAACACTTAACTCTTAGAAACTTCGACCAAAGTAAAATAAATGGACTGGCCTTACGCATACAAAACGTCCGTGAAAAATAAGACAATTCGGATTTAGGGTACGGTCAACAAATAAACTATCTATCTATCTATCTATCTATCTACCTATCCAGCCACTGCTGAGTAAAGGCCTCTTCTCTATAGCGCCACTCCTGGCGGTCTTGTAAATAAACTAGGTGAAATTAAATTATTGAACTTCTTAAAAACTGTATTTTTTTAATACTTAATACTAATGCAATGTGTTTACTAAAGTTATTTCAGTAGGTTTATAGTACAAAAAATCGCCGAAAAAAATGCAATTATAGAATGAAACTTTTACAAAAATACATGGTTCCCTTCTGTTTTATGTAGTTACGTATCTATTTTTCAGCGCTCAAACATACACAATATAAATCAATAGAAAAGCAAGTCCACCTAAGGTCTTCAGCTCAATCAATTTGTGAAAAATATATTTTTCATCACTCAATAAACTAAGAAAATATCATAAAAATCGTACGGAACATAAATGTATAAAAATTCCAGTATTTAAGAAACTGCAGAGTGCAGTTTTAAGAATTTTGCACAATGAGTTTTTTTATACTACTTGGAATGACAGATCAAGAAGATGGCCCACCTGATGTTAAGTGGTACCATCTGCCTATGAACAGTGCATTACCTCAGGTCACGTCCACCTAGGATGCGCCCTATGTGACATTCCACTGCGCCCGCCACCCTGAAACATAAAGATGAAAAGTCCCATGTGGCCGTAATTTCATCGGCACCCTTACCCTTCAAACCGGAACACAGCAATGCGAGCACTACTGCTTTGCGGCAGAAACAAGTATGGTGGTAGTACTTCCCCGGACGAACTCTTTTACAAAAAAGCTCTACTACTACTAACCGTTTTTTGGCGTATAGAATTCATTGTGTAGAAAATGATCAGAGCAAATACGGGAAAATGTATTCCACTTCCAAAAGTCGTCTGTTCTTGCTCGTCTTATGACTTCTATCCATTTTTGTTTACCTTAGATTTTTTTTGGAAAGCTATAAGGTTAATTAACATGCCATTACATATTATATGCAATTACCTAAAGCGACGTGCTTAGCAATGTTTTGACGTAAATAATGCAAATTACAATTCTAAATCAATACGATACCCATCGATAGGCATCAGTTTTTTTTGCAGTCTGTACCGGACCATCCGTCATGCGTGAAGTCTTGTCAAATATTTCGTCGCTGTAGTTGGAAAACTAAATAAGTAATAACAACAACAAAACCAACATCGCGAGAAAAACGCGATTTACTGTTTTATTGCGTCAAAAATGGCAATAGCTTTTTTATCGTAACTAATTTTTCAGTCCGTGTTTTGATATGTTATAGATTGGTACTGTATCTATTTTCGAATTTAATGATAATACATTTTAGTTCTTTTGATTAAGAGAAAAAAATAAAAAAACGACTATGTATTTTTCCCTCGCCAAAGTTTTGAATAATTGAAATGATCTATTATTTACTTATTTGAATATGACAATCCTATCCATGGGTATAGATTTATATAATATTAAAATACATTTTAAAATAAAACCAACTTATAATCATTTCTTTTTATCAAGACTGAATATTAGAAAACTACTGAAACACCTACATTATTTTAGCAGACTTATAAATTCAAAGTAAGTGACATAACAAACTTATCATACGACTAATGCTTATAAAATCAACAAAATGAAAAAAAATTGTGGAACACAATAATTCTAAGTATCAAAAAGAAAAAGGTATGTCGACTAAAATTAAAACTATCTACGAGTATAAACTTGTGTCTGTTAACTTTCATTCAGAGTGGGGAACATTGAGATAATGTCCTGGGGCGTAGTCCTCCTTGTCGCTCGTCCTCTAGTGCAAGACGTGTCCATCGACATGTATGGGCCATCATAACCATGCAATAAAGTCGATTTCGCAAAATGTGTTACTTATGTAGTTTTCCTACCACACGACGATTTATAAGTTTTTTATCAATTGATGAAAATTATATTACAAAACCTTTACTTACGAATGAAATGCGATGCCTGAAGCTTTATTTGTATTTCTTGTGTTGTTTGCACTTGCAGAAAAGCACAGGAAGGCATTGTATTACCAAGGTATCTAATTTTGGTATTTTTCAGCATAGCTGTCACTCGTTGCCGTGACAAAGACTGACTGAAGCGAAGTATACTAGCTAGGTCTGTTTAGAAGCTTCAAAACTATCGTTCCCTAAGGCCCGTCCATTCATTTTATTTACGTCGATGCTTAGAAACACCTAAAACCTCTTACATCCCATTAGAAACCATATTTTGTAACATTGACCGTGTTGCGTGAATAAAGTCATACTGAATTACACTGAATTGGTTTATAATGTAGTGAAAAGAGCCTTTGAACTGTGAAAAGCGACAAACAATAAGGGTTACAACGAATTATTACACAAAAGGGTCTGAGGCAAGCGTGGGAGATGACATATGTGTAAATTAATGTTTCTCTCATTCGAGATGGAATGGACGTATGGAGGTTAGGCTTAAATCAAAATATTTTTTAGGGTTCTATGTGAGTCTTTTTCATTGGTTTCTCATGGATTCTTGTGAAGGCTTGAACGACTATGGAGATTTATATTGAACTATAGCGAGGCCTCTCAAATATTGACACTTTAAAATATTAGTATAATAAACAAATTACAAAATAAACTGACTCCAAAATTAAACTAAAAGTGGTAAACAAGCTTAAAGGTATGCATAGACTAGATAATTTAATTGTAACAGAACAAATAGCCGCTCTATGATATGTTAATAGTGTACCACCCTCACGAACCAGACGTCGAGCACGCTCGCCGTTTTGTTACAACCTAATTGTACAAAGACAAACCAACGAGCGTATTGGAGTAACATTTCGCCGAGCCTTTGCACGAGCGCGGGTGATGCGTGATTTCAAGAAACGAAATGTTACGGGTAAAGTCATGGTAAAGGCACACTTGCTGTGTGCATTACGCCGAACAGAGCGCCGAGCATCCGCGCTAGCGCATATCCACCTTAATAATTTTCTCTAGATTATAGCAGGTGGGGTAAAATGGAATAGGAGTGAGGTTGGGTCGAGTCGAGAAAAGTTCGAGGAACGAAAAAGAATACTAGTGTAAATCGCAATCTATATATATAAAACAAAGTCGTGTTAGTTACACCACTTATAACACAAGATCGGCTGGACCGATGTTAGTTATCTCTTTTTTGGGGGGGGGGGGGGGGGGGGGGTCACTGGGGGCTACCCGTTCGGAGCCGGGGCGAGTCGCTAGTAGTTTTATAAAACGTCATAAATCAAAAACACTGCGCATTCAGCCAATAGCCAGAGGATCACATTATTAAAGTTTCCGTAGTCCATTCGCCACACTTACGACGGCAAGATTTCGATGCAAAATTAGTAAATTAAAGAAATAAATCACCTAATAAATAGAACACTGGCGTATGTGGAGTGGATCATTGAGTTCAGTGGTGGGTTGGACAACCGCTAGGGATCGAAAAGATAATAAGCTAACTGTGCATTTCACGAAAACGATACGACACATCTCAAGACAAAAGCCGTTTTTCGGTGACACTAATATGACAATTGTGATGGATGGCCAGTTTGTTTGGGGCAAATAAGGAATTCTGTTGAAAAAAAAACTTGATGAGTTTTTATTATATTATACTAGCTGTAACCCGCGACTTCGTACGCGTAATATTGTTTTATCCATAACTCTGCGTAATAGCACAGACTAATTATGTTTTACACTGTGGTAATAGTATGTTCTAGTTGTTGTAGTAGTAGAATGTTTGGTTTTCCACTTGTGGTATCCTACCTATGCTAATTGTAAGTTAACGCGCCTCCCCCGAACGTATGCACATTGCCCGCAACCGTCACAAGAATTATTTCTAAACCAGCATCCGATGGTCCGGTGCCCCTTTCCGCACCGCCAGCAAGGCTGCTCCACGCACTGCACATCGCCCGCGGGCGCGGCGGGAGCGCGTGCTCCCGCTGCGCTGGCGCCGCTGCCGACCCCTACGCGGCCCGCGTGCGCTGCGCCTCCCCCAGCCCCCCCTCCCCTCTTCACCCCCCCAAATCAGGTGTCTTTGTGACTTGTAACTCTGATTTAATTGTAGTGAGCGCCATGAACTGTTCCACGCGTCGTAATATCACTTTTTACTCGAAATATCGAATTGTTCGATTTTACCGATCGGCATTTTATTGCCGATGCACAAAAACACAATAAATAAGCAAGTGGTGGTATTTTTTCGCGGTTTATCTCGTCGCCAGTGGGATTTACAGGTAGATAACACAGGGTGTTAATAGGTGGGTAACACAGTTTATAGGTATTTACTTGATTACTCAATCCACCATAGCGTAGCAGTCGCAGCGGTAGCTGAATTTTTAGTATGATTTTTTGCTTGACTGGTTATGCATTAAGTGCGTGTCTCGATTTTTTCTGAGTGTATTTTTTTGTGCATTAGCAGCCGCTGCGGTAGCTGGTTTTTTTTAACTGGTTTTTGCTTGACTTAGTGTGTGTGTTTTTATGTTCATCAAAATGTTTTGAACATCAATATTTATAGCGTGCATAGCAGTCGCTGCGATAGCTGTTTTTTTAACTGGTTTTTTGCTTGACTGAAGTGTGTGTGTTTTGATGTGTCTCTAATTTAAGTTTATGTGTGAATATTTATAGCGTGCATAGCAGTCACTGCGGTAGCTGGATTTTTTTACTGTTTTTTCTTGACTATGTCTCTTATATTTTGTACGATACCGTCAAATGACCTTTGAAACGACACCATACTTAATTAGTTCTCCCGTGATCATGGCGCATGCAACTGTGCCGAAATATCGGGAACATTAAAAACTCAAAAATCATGGTAAATATCCCGTTTCTAGTGAAAAGTACCATACTTAAGTTTTTCAATTTAGATTTTTACGAACGTAAAATGTATGCGACACCTTCAAATGACCTTTGAAACAACACCATACTCAAGTTTTTCAATTAAGGGTTCGCATTTTAATCTTGAAGTCTTGTAAATGTTTTGATCTCAACAACGACACCTCCAAACGACCTTAGACATTACACTATTCTTATTTTTTTAAATTAAGGGGTCCCATTTTAACTTTGAGGTCCTGGAATATTTTAATCTCAACAACGACACCGCGAAACGACCTTTGAAACGACACCATACTCAAGGTTTTCAATTTAGGGGTCCCATTTTAACCTTGAGGTCCGTAAAATATATCTCAACAACGACTCCGTCAAACGACATTTGAAACGACACCATACTTATGTTTTTCAATTTAGGGGTCACATTATAACGAGGTTCTGAAAATATTTTAATCTCAACAACAACACGTGACACGACCTTTGAAACGACACCATAGTCAAGTTTTTTTAAATTTGGGTGTCCCATTTTAATCTTGAGGTCCTGATAATGTTTTAATCTCAACAACGACACCGTGACACGCCCTTTGAAACGACACCATACTCAAGTTTTTCAATTTAGGGGTCCCATTTTAACCTTGAGATCCTGAAAATATGTAATCTCAACAACGACACCGTCAAACGACCTTCTAAACGACACCATACTCAAATTTTTCAATTTAGGGGTCCTATTTTAACCTTTAGGTCCTGAAAATATTTTGATCTTAATGACTTCACCGTGAAACAAACTTTGAAATTGCCGAAATACGCTGGAATCTCGCTAAAACCTAAAGTGTATTTATTTACAAAGAAAATGTTCCCATGCTTTTTTTCAGCAAAATTTCAGGTACTGCTGAAACTTATGTTGGCTATTTTTATTAAAATAATTACCTTGTGAATTTTCTTGTTTTGACCAACGGTTTCCGAAATACGAAGCATTTTAGTTTTACATTAAAAGCCATTTTGGACCCCTTACAGGGTGAATTTTCAAAAATCCTTTCTTAGTACACCCCTACACCCAAAAAGGAATACATCCTTCAAATTTCATGTGTCTAGGTCCAGCGGTTTAGACAGTGCGTTGCAAAACGCAAAGTGTATACGTTAAAAGCCCTTTTTGAACCCCTAAGAGGGTGAATTTTCCAAATTCCTTTCTAAGTTCACCTTTACACCCTAAAAGGAATACACTGTCCAAATTTCAAGTCTCTACGATCAGCGGTTTAGGCTGTGCGTTGTAAAAACTAAAGTTTTTTTATTTTTATACATAGAAAACGATCCCCTTCCGTTTTTCAGGAAAATTTCAGGAATCGCTGAAACACGTGTTTATTTATTTTATTTGAGGAATCTCCATGTAAAATTTCAAGGTTCTACTGCAAA
Organism: Operophtera brumata; assembly: GCA_932527175.1. Taxonomy (NCBI): domain Eukaryota; kingdom Metazoa; phylum Arthropoda; class Insecta; order Lepidoptera; family Geometridae; genus Operophtera; species Operophtera brumata. The sequence goes on along the minus strand of OW052239.1, from coordinate 80,076,077 downwards.
CGGTTTCTGAAATACAGAGCTTTTTTGTTGTATATTAAATCCCATTTTGGACCCCTTAGAGCGGGAGTATCGGAAATTCCTTTCTTAGTGCACCCCTAGACCACATAAGGAATGTACCCTCCAAATTTCAGGTCTCTACGACTTACGGTTTAGGCTGTGCGTTGATTGTCAGTCAGTCAGTCAGTCAGTGAGTCAGTCAGTCACGCAACGATTTTATATATTTTGATGATTAGACATGACATAGGTAGTTATATTCTATGCAAATGAGCTTATCTCTAGCAGTGTACCATAGGGAGTTCAGTGATCCAACTTCTGTCTCCATGATCAAATCAGTCTCACTGTCACCGGAACTTGACAGTATGTTAAAGAACTCTATCGGACAACGAGAACCGAGTCAAAATCAATTTGCAAGATTTAATACATACATACATAGAAACACACCTTTTTCCCCGAACGTGTAGGCAGAGCCTCAACGGGCATCTTTTCACAGTGGGTTGCACCATCGTGGAATATAAACGTGACAAGGGGTGAGCTCATCGCCGCCATTGCTTCCCACGACTGACTCGGCTGACGCTTTCTTCCAGTAATATACAAGATTAATAGTAGATTTAATAATTATATACATACTAAATAACTTACATATATATATGTGTTAAATAAAATGCATTTTCGCATGGCAAAATATTCTAAATCCTAAAATTTCAATTCATTCAAATTTCAAACATTCTTTTATTTGTAGTAGTAGAGCTTTTTTGTGAAAGAGTTCGTCCGGGGAAGTACTACTACCATACCTATTTCTGCCGCAAAGCAGTAGTGCTCGCATTGCTGTGTTTCGGTTGGAAGGGTAAGGGTGCCGGTGAAATTACAGGCACATGAGACTTTTCATCTATGTCTCAGGGTGGCGGACGCAGTGCATTGCCACATAGGGTGCGTCCTAGGTGGACGTGACCTATGAGATAATGCACTGTTCATAGGCAGGGGTTACTGCTTAACATCAGGTGGGCCTCTTGCTTATTCCGTCATCTTAGTAGTATAAAAATAAATAAATATATATTTACTCTATAACTCGGTTACAATTCACAATGCATAACTTTTATCCTTTTACGTAACAGGACGAAATGCCAAACAAGAACACAGAATTTATAATAATAATATAGTAAAAATTCGTGGCAATTGAACCAAGGTTCCGAAAATTATCCAAAACGAACGCCGATCTCTCTAGTTAACACTGAGAACTCGCTTCGTTCGCTCAACTATTAATGTAAAGACAAAATAAGACGTGGCAAAAATATATTTTCGAACTTATCAATCTAATTTTGATAGGTTGACAAAACTTGAACCTGTTCGAGCAATCATTCTTCGCAAAATGTCCCGTTCAAGCCTATCTGTGCTTACCAACTGGCCAACTTTGACACTGATAGATGATCGAAATACATTAACTAGATATTTGTACGGGAATTTGGACTATTAATATAACTAAACAAAGCACTCTGATTAATTGGCTATTTTGCCTTGTATTACTGCTTCAGCCAAGATATTGTTCTTGGTACTTTATTAAGTAAATACTCAATCTATTTCGATGCAGAAGAAAGTATAAGACACAAAACGATGCTCCACAGTAATTGCTTGTAAATATTTTGGTCCTGTCTTAAGACTTAGCAAAAAGTATCCATTTACAAAAATAATAACAGCTCAAGTTAAGCTCAGCTAAGTGATTGAAGGATTAACTAAACTTTTGTAATTAATGCTAAACGCTGATAATCCACTGGCCAGGTAGGATTTCGTCCTACTGTGTAAAATTGCTTACAATGTTCCTTTAGTAAATAGGTGTATATTAAATACTAGCGGCTCGCCCCGGCTTCGCACGGGTAGCCCCCGGTGAAAAACAGCCCGCCCGCGATATTTTATTACTTATAATTCCTCCCGTTTTTTACACATTTACCACTATATCTTTGCTCCTATTGGTCGTAGCGTGATGTTATATAGCCTATAGCCTTCCTCGATAACTGGACTATCCAACACAAAAAGAATTATTCAATTCGAACCAGTAGTTTCGGAGATTAGCGTGTTCAAACAAACAAACAAACAAACAAACAAACAAACCCTTCAGCTTTATAATATTATATTAGTATATTAGTATAGATTTTTTCTTTGATAGCGATATCATTTATTTGACAATAATTTAATGTTGGTGGTTTTTTTTTTTTTTTTCTTTATTATTGGCACCGCACGGCTTGTGCATTTGCCATTTTCAAGTAAGTAGGTATCTGTATTTTCACTATATTGTATTTTGCAACGTTACACTCCTTCCAACTCGTCAAAGTCACAGTCGAGTCATGTTTTAGTAAAACGGTGGCCAATTTTACTAAAACTTTGGTAGACAATTTCCACCAATTTCTAAAGTCACGCAATTCACTTCCATTTCATTTCACTACACTTGTTCTTAATAAACGAGCTACATTAGTTAAAATGCCACCAAAATAACACAAAATAACTCAAGAAAACACTAGGAAAAGAAATAAAATAAAAGTAGACAACGTCTCTTGTCGAAATTGGCGGGAAGAGTCATGTAGGTGGTTATTACAGCGGTTATGGTATCGGAATACACAATAAACAAAATCAATTTAAGTGCTCATTGAGAGGTAGGGGCTGCACCATCATCGAAACCGAATAACTTGGCTATTGGCTTAAATTTATGCCTTATGCCACGCAGTTTAAATTTTATTTTATTTTATTTTATTTATTAAGGAAAAACAAACAACTACATTATATATCTAGGTACAATCAGTATTAATACATAAATTTAATTATGTTAGACAAAAAAAAAAAAAAAAAAAAAACAACAACAAAATAAACAACAAACAACAACAATTAAATAATAGTTTGCGACAGAACAAAACTTGGTAAAGAAAAGACAATGACCTTTACGCCGATCATAATTTTTGAGCTACCTTATAGCAGTGAACTATTTCAGTATCTATTTTTGTTGGCATCGTCACTATCCAGAGTGAGGTCAAAGAAATGCGGTTGGTTTTAGATAAAAGCTTTTGTACGTGACTACTGAATTATGGTAAACAAAAACTCGGTCGTGCTTGATTTACTTGTCTATCACCTTAGGTATACCTAAACATGCCCTACCTCTAAACAAAATAGGTCGATATGGACAAGGATCTTTCATAAAACATCCGTTCAACAATTTTGAACTTACTTTTCAAATAATACGACCTCTGTGGCGCGGCGGGCGAAGCTTGGCCTGCGACGCAGGAGGTTGCGGGTTCGATTCCCGCCTCGGAACAAATATTTGTTCGATCGCAGATATTTGTTCAGGGTGTTCTGGGTATTTTCTATGTATAATAAAAAATATCTATCTATGTAATATATTGTATTAAGTATATCAGTTATCTGGTGCCCATAACACAAGCTCTGCTTAGCTTGGGGCTAAATAATGTTGTGTGAACTGTCCAGTATTTTTTTTTTTTATTTATTTAATAATATGGGTAAAACCTTTATAATACAGAAATAATAATACAACTAATAAAAGTAGCGTAAGTAATGTAAGTAAATACGTGTTATAAGTAAGTGTGCAAAATTAAAAAAGATTAGAGAATATGTAAAAAAACTAAAACCCGACTACGGAAAATACTTACGGAAAGAAATTTTTTATAAAATAAAAAGTGTGAATTCTTAGTGCTTATATATTTAAATATAATGAGAAAGACCTTTATTTTGAAACCAAACATGTTATGGTTATGACAAAAATACAATTGAGCTGTCTCATTCACGTATAATATCCGCAATGTTCTTCTTCTTATCTTAGGTAATGGCTTCTGTGCATTATTTGCAACAATTTAGCCAATGTCAAGTGATATAATTATTATAGTTTTATAGTCAAGTCGTTAAGAGTCTCCGTCTAGTCCTAACCCAGTTTAAATTGTGGCTGAAAAACTGAGTTTTTACAGGAAAAAATCCACCATTTCGAAAAGACTCGCAATACACTCAAATTTCACTACATCACACATGTGCCATTTATCCAAGTTACACCGGTTAAAATGCCACTAAAATTACACGAAATAACTCGAAAAAACACAATAAAAATGACGACGTTTCTTTCAAAAATGGCAGATTTCCATCCGCAATGTTGATTTTTCTCTAATATCCAATAACAGGCGGAGTACTTACATACATTGACTGTCAAAACTGCAACCCTCCTTTTTTCGTCGTCGTGTAAAATACAAATGAAATAGTTGAGCTACCTAAAGACCATTGCAAATGAGCTAAAGGTAGTTCAACTAATACAATAATACAGAGTTAGACTAGACAATAGAATTGACTAAGAAAATACTGAAGTTCTTCCACAACAATAAATTAAAATGTAAATTGGAAAGTCAATTACTTGCGTTAGACACTATTTACAAATACTTAATTATGCTGACAAAATAAAAAACCATTAATATAAATCAACTTTGGAGAAAAAGCCGTAAGTAATATTCAGAGATAATTCCCTGAAGAGGGACCTTAAGAGGCAGGTAACCGCTAAATTATGTCACTATCTAACTCAGTAAACTTCAGGTAAGTTAGAAAATAAAACAGCGCTCGCTACGAAAAGTGAACGAAAATCACGAAAAACGGTATTTAAACAAATATTTGCTAAGTAATAGAAAACATAAATCGAACATGCCCTCTAAAAGAATATTATTTGTTGCTCTTATTAATTTGATCAATATACGCTGATATGTAATAGAGATATTTACGTTATAAGCGCAGTTCTCATTTTTTTATTACAGAGAAAATTTATCCAAATCGTTTTTTGGGCTCGGAATTATGATGAAGATTCATAGTATATATTTTTGTTGTCTTAAACTGTGTAGATTTTGCAAAAAATACGTTAGTAAGAGCCTATTTGACACTTTTTGTCGCACTCGGTTTCGTTGGCAGCATCGGAGCGGACTCGGAAAAGGCGGAAACGACCGACAGAACTGCGGACTACGACGGGACTCGAACTGATGGCTGCCGGCCGGAGCTCCCGGCATTATGCATACTGATCGTCGTCGCAACAACACGTGTCCCGGTATTAAAGTCTATCTGTATAGAGTCTACCCTCATTAAATTATATGTGCCTATATAGATATATTAGAGGAGTACTTAGCTTATCCTGACATATTTAAATAGTGGTGTGATGTTGATAACTGTGTATAAAAGTATTATATATGATTTATTAACCGTCTTGTTTCTTTTACTCTTGTCAGCCTCTTAATAACTGAATATCGAAGCCACCTGTCAAGACATAAATTATGTATATTTCGTCAACAATCCAAGTTGCGAGTTTCCGACTGAGTATGGAGCATTGTTTATCAAAGACTATGAAGTAAATAGTGTAGGCATAGATGGGGCTAAACGCCTCACAATAAAGAGCTCAGCACAAACAGGTAAGTCTGTAGGTAGGTACTTACTGTGCTACCAATCAATGAGAGAGAGAGAGAGAGAGAGAGAGAGAGAGAGAGAGATAATATTTTATTTGTAACTCAATAAACATAACTAAAAATAAAAGACAAACGTAACAACTTTTTGCACTAAGTCACAAAATGGTTTCTGTCTCAGCATGAGCCAGTTGCAAACACGTTACAACCAACGCTGGTCTTCAGACAGAGCTATCTGGTGACGTCACGGAAAATATCACTTGATACAAAACAATTAAAAATGTAACAAAAAAAGAAACAAAAAAAGATCTACGGCAACGGTTGACAAACACAAGATAACGAAACGTGATCCAGGTTTTTACGTTATAATGATGTGGATTGTCCTTAGAACAGTTACACTGTGATTTCGATCGCATTTGAAACTGCTAGCACATTGCAAGACAAACCACTGTGTAACAAAATAAATTAAAGAAATGTCTAATATTAAATGTTTTCTACAAGTTATATCTATCTGCGACCACTGTGGCGCGGCGGGCGATCGTTCGCCTGCCACGCAGGAGGTTGCGGGTTCGATTCCCGCCTCGGAACAAATATTTGTGCGATCCGCAGATATTTGTTCAGGGTGTTCTGGGTATTTTCTATATATAATAAAAAAAAACATCTATCTATATGTAATATATTGTATTAAGTATATCAGTTGTCTAGTACCCATAACACAAGCACTGCTTAGCTTGGGGCTAGGCAATGTTGTGTGAACTGTCCAGCATTATTTATTATTTTATTATTTATTTTATCTGCGGAAACTTGTAATTAGCCGTCAATAAACATGCACTTGTCCATCCAGGCATGTTCTATATTTTTTTACTGCATTTCTGTAAACCTAGATGTAAGTTTCTCCAAAATTATGTAAAAACAAAAAAGTTGTTCATGTCTACTATGTTGATCTTATTATATATAGAAAATATATATACTTTTATGATTAATTTTATATTTAGATGTCAAGTATACCTATTTGATCTCAATACTTACAACCAACATAGGAATATTGGGTACTCAGACCTAAGATTTAAAAGTTATTGTACGTCCGAAACGGGCAAACTGTTGCAACTTACAAAATAATCTACCACCTGTATGTACACAATTTTAAAAATAAATAGCTACTTTACTTTGTTTTTTTACTAATTATATTATATAATTAAATTAAATTATGGGCGAAGATGCGGGTTCGAGTCCCGCTGGAACGGATTATTGGGTCACATTTAAATTTACTGTGTAACTGTTTCAAAAATATTCCGCGTTTTTTTAGTGGTAAGGTGTATGTTTAGTGTTAACATGTAAATGATGCACAGATTGATCTACTGTTCTCAGAACTACTAGTTTTAATACCGGTGTATCGATTTTAGATTCGTTTATTGGTGAAAATATAATACGTGTAGGTATGTAGTAACTGATTCCATTTTTATTTATAACTAGCAGCGCCCCGCGGTTTCACCCGCGTAAGTCTCGATCCCGTGGGAATATCGGGATAAAAATGTGCCTATGTGTTATTCCGTGAGTCCAGTTATCTACATTCCAAATTTCATGTAAATCCGTCCAGCCGTTTCAGCGTGAAGAAGTAACAAACACACTACACACACACACAAACTTTCGCCTTTATAATATTAGTGTGATTTAGTATCTGACAACACTATATTACTCGGTGGTATCGTTTTACATACAAATACCTACCACCTTACCACCAGGGGTATGTCCAATGGTATAGTTGAGTCCCACCCTACCACCAGGGGTATGACAAGTGGTATGGTTGAATCGGAACCTACCACCCGGGGTATGACCAGTGGTATAGTTGAATCCCACCCTACCACCCGGAGTATACCCTGTGGTATGGTTGAGTCCCATCCCACCAGTATGGTATGGTGCGTCCGCAGGGTAAAAATTATATTTCATCAAATACAGGCACTTACGGTAGTCTGCGAGCTAGCAAATTAACTTATTTCCGTTCCAGTAGGTAGTTTCTATTGAAAAATATTACGATTGAACTAACATCATCATCAGCGTATAGAAGCACAGCATTAATAATAGTACACGGGTGGAAGAAGGCATCTATATGCTATGACGGACTTGAACCGCCTCAATCCACCGTCTTCCTGCAACCTTTAAAATGTTATCGGTCCATCAAGAGAGGGCCTTCCTTACACTTCGTCGTCCAGTTCGTGGTCGCCATTCGAGAACCTATATTTCCCAACGGTTGTTAGTCCTGAGAGCTAGGTATATGTTTTTTGCCTCTATACGTCTTGCTAATTTTGAGAGATATGTCGGTGAAACTCTAGTAGGTATTTTTTAATTATCAGAAAATAGAGCTTGTCAACCTGACTATTCAATATTATACGAGTAGTCGCAAGCCAGTTTCCAGTAAGGAGTAAACTGGTATTTTGCCCCACGAAAACTTTCATTGCTGATCTACCATCTTGTTTTAGGGACCCTTACCATAAGGTACCAATGGCCGACCCAATCACAGACGTTTCAGCGTGAAGAAGTAAGACACACGCACACACATACACACTCACAAACTTTCGCATTTATATTATTAGTATGATTTACTAGTAATTATTGAGGGAACCGGGGGTATACACTACGCTTTTTTAAAAATCCATCTGAGCATCTGGTCGATGCGCGAGAGCTGGTTCTTAATCTGGCTCAAAGAATTTTGCCATTCAGCGTGGCAATGCAGCCAGCTTCTTAGGGACGCTTCCGGTAGTGATTTGGATCAGTTGAGCTCTCTTTCGACCGTTTGCAACGGTCTATATGTAGAAAACTGCTTCATTAGTATTTTTAAAATTTGCACATACCTACTTGTATTTGTTGTATTATTATTTATGTTAAAAAGGTTTAATTAATTCCCTATTTATATATTTTAGTATAATTTTTTCAAGTTTACTATTGTTTACTTTCTATTTGCTTACACGAACCTACTTCTATTTAATTATCACTCTCTGGCCTGTAAGGTTTACTGGAAGAAATAAGATAAGATCATTTATTTCACAAACAGATGTTATAAAAGAGAAAGTATCACCATGTTTCACCTTTTCAAGGCATACAAATTTTAAAAAAACATTTAGTTTTAACGTACTGAGTAGGTCAGATAGTAATCAATTAAACTCATGCAATAAGTATCATTATAAAGTTGTAAATTTAACAGTAATTTGATTATATATTATAATCTCTCTTTCTCTTTCTTATTTATCTCTTTCCTATCTTTCTATTCTTATCTCTTTTCTTTTAGTAAGCTCGCCTTTTTACTTGTCCTTTCAATCTGTATTTTGTTTATGTGTATATGTGTGTACAACAATAAAGAACCCATTTATTACATCCTCGTTTTAAGGCGCGATAGGTTCTCAAATGTCTCTAGAATTTTAAAGTTTTTGATAAGAATTTTCATAGTTTTCTATGAAGAAAAGAATATATGATATTCTTCAGCTTTTTATCTAGTAAAATCAATAATTCAATACAATACTTGAATTACTTCACTCGATAAAAAAAAATAACAAAGATACCTCCTTTTTAAAATTTAAATGCAATTTTTCGCTCACTTCTCTCACGTTTTAATTTTTGAAACATTTGGTTACATGTTAGTTATTATTTGAGTTAGTGAATTCATCAACAAAATTAAACAAAACTTTGACGGACATTTTTATATAATTTTTTTATACATAAAAACACGGTATTAGAGCGTGCGCTCGCCTTCTTCGCCTCATACAAAAATGTTCGTTGAACCTATAGCGCCTTAATGAAAACATTATATTTTCCAATCAGCTTGTCTAAAGCGCGTGTTTTCTGTTCAGTGGACTGTGGACTATTGTTACGATCATAGATAAGTTATTACATCATACACTGCTTGTCTTACATCATCATCATCATCTTCATCATCATCAGCCTATAGAAGTCCACTAGATTTATGCCTTTGACATAGAATGCCATTGATTCGGACGGCTGTTCCATTGATCCAGATTCTTCTAAGGATTTCCTTATTTCGGATTATATTACGTACTGAAACTCCAAGCTGTACGTCATAGGTCTCTCCATAGCAATCTGCGTGACATTGAGCTTGTATACAATACCATTAGTTAGCGACCTTGTATTATATAATGAGAGCCAAGTGGCATTTGATATCTTAAACCTTCGAAGACACAGATGCTATAATTAAACATTAATGAGCCAAATTATATTAAATGTTTTTAGAAGTCGGTTATAAACGTAAATAAAGTGGGTAACCTACCTAAATCGCGTGTATTTGCGAGGTCTCAGTTCGGGGCGAAACACTAGCGTGAACCGCGTTTTTTTAGTGGTAAGGTGTATGTTTAGTGTTAACATGTAAATGATGCACAGATTGATCTACTGTTCTCAGAACTACTAGTTTTAATACCGGTGTATCGATTTTAGATTCGTTTATTGGTGAAAATATAATACGTGTAGGTATGTAGTAACTGATTCCATTTTTATTTATAACTAGCAGCGCCCCGCGGTTTCACCCGCGTAAGTCTCGATCCCGTGGGAATATCGGGATAAAAATGTGCCTATGTGTTATTCCGTGAGTCCAGTTATCTACATTCCAAATTTCATGTAAATCCGTCCAGCCGTTTCAGCGTGAAGAAGTAACAAACACACTACACACACACACAAACTTTCGCCTTTATAATATTAGTGTGATTTAGTATCTGACAACACTATATTACTCGGTGGTATCGTTTTACATACAAATACCTACCACCTTACCACCAGGGGTATGTCCAATGGTATAGTTGAGTCCCACCCTACCACCAGGGGTATGACAAGTGGTATGGTTGAATCGGAACCTACCACCCGGGGTATGACCAGTGGTATAGTTGAATCCCACCCTACCACCCGGAGTATACCCTGTGGTATGGTTGAGTCCCATCCCACCAGTATGGTATGGTGCGTCCGCAGGGTAAAAATTATATTTCATCAAATACAGGCACTTACGGTAGTCTGCGAGCTAGCAAATTAACTTATTTCCGTTCCAGTAGGTAGTTTCTATTGAAAAATATTACGATTGAACTAACATCATCATCAGCGTATAGAAGCACAGCATTAATAATAGTACACGGGTGGAAGAAGGCATCTATATGCTATGACGGACTTGAACCGCCTCAATCCACCGTCTTCCTGCAACCTTTAAAATGTTATCGGTCCATCAAGAGAGGGCCTTCCTTACACTGCGTCGTCCAGTTCGTGGTCGCCATTCGAGAACCTATATTTCCCAACGGTTGTTAGTCCTGAGAGCTAGGTATATGTTTTTTGCCTCTATACGTCTTGCTAATTTTGAGAGATATGTCGGTGAAACTCTAGTAGGTATTTTTTAATTATCAGAAAATAGAGCTTGTCAACCTGACTATTCAATATTATACGAGTAGTCGCAAGCCAGTTTCCAGTAAGGAGTAAACTGGTATTTTGCCCCACGAAAACTTTCATTGCTGATCTACCATCTTGTTTTAGGGACCCTTACCATAAGGTACCAATGGCCGACCCAATCACAGACGTTTCAGCGTGAAGAAGTAAGACACACGCACACACATACACACTCACAAACTTTCGCATTTATATTATTAGTATGATTTACTAGTAATTATTGAGGGAACCGGGGGTATACACTACGCTTTTTTAAAAATCCATCTGAGCATCTGGTCGATGCGCGAGAGCTGGTTCTTAATCTGGCTCAAACAATTTTGCCATTCAGCGTGGCAATGCAGCCAGCTTCTTAGGGACGCTTCCGGTAGTGATTTGGATCAGTTGAGCTCTCTTTCGACCGTTTGCAACGGTCTATATGTAGAAAACTGCTTCATTAGTATTTTTAAAATTTGCACATACCTACTTGTATTTGTTGTATTATTATTTATGTTAAAAAGGTTTAATTAATTCCCTATTTATATATTTTAGTATAATTTTTTCAAGTTTACTATTGTTTACTTTCTATTTGCTTACACGAACCTACTTCTATTTAATTATCACTCTCTGGCCTGTAAGGTTTACTGGAAGAAATAAGATAAGATCATTTATTTCACAAACAGATGTTATAAAAGAGAAAGTATCACCATGTTTCACCTTTTCAAGGCATACAAATTTTAAAAAAACATTTAGTTTTAACGTACTGAGTAGGTCAGATAGTAATCAATTAAACTCATGCAATAAGTATCATTATAAAGTTGTAAATTTAACAGTAATTTGATTATATATTATAATCTCTCTTTCTCTTTCTTATTTATCTCTTTCCTATCTTTCTATTCTTATCTCTTTTCTTTTAGTAAGCTCGCCTTTTTACTTGTCCTTTCAATCTGTATTTTGTTTATGTGTATATGTGTGTACAACAATAAAGAACCCATTTATTACATCCTCGTTTTAAGGCGCGATAGGTTCTCAAATGTCTCTAGAATTTTAAAGTTTTTGATAAGAATTTTCATAGTTTTCTATGAAGAAAAGAATATATGATATTCTTCAGCTTTTTATCTAGTAAAATCAATAATTCAATACAATACTTGAATTACTTCACTCGATAAAAAAAAATAACAAAGATACCTCCTTTTTAAAATTTAAATGCAATTTTTCGCTCACTTCTCTCACGTTTTAATTTTTGAAACATTTGGTTACATGTTAGTTATTATTTGAGTTAGTGAATTCATCAACAAAATTAAACAAAACTTTGACGGACATTTTTATATAATTTTTTTATACATAAAAACACGGTATTAGAGCGTGCGCTCGCCTTCTTCGCCTCATACAAAAATGTTCGTTGAACCTATAGCGCCTTAATGAAAACATTATATTTTCCAATCAGCTTGTCTAAAGCGCGTGTTTTCTGTTCAGTGGACTGTGGACTATTGTTACGATCATAGATAAGTTATTACATCATACACTGCTTGTCTTACATCATCATCATCATCTTCATCATCATCAGCCTATAGAAGTCCACTAGATTTATGCCTTTGACATAGAATGCCATTGATTCGGACGGCTGTTCCATTGATCCAGATTCTTCTAAGGATTTCCTTATTTCGGATTATATTACGTACTGAAACTCCAAGCTGTACGTCATAGGTCTCTCCATAGCAATCTGCGTGACATTGAGCTTGTATACAATACCATTAGTTAGCGACCTTGTATTATATAATGAGAGCCAAGTGGCATTTGATATCTTAAACCTTCGAAGACACAGATGCTATAATTAAACATTAATGAGCCAAATTATATTAAATGTTTTTAGAAGTTGGTTATAAACGTAAATAAAGTGGGTAACCTACCTAAATCGCGTGTATTTGCGAGGTCTCAGTTCGGGGCGAAACACTAGTAAAAATGTTTTTAGGTTGTAGCTCACCGCCTGCTTGGAAAACCACTCGATTCGGTGGGCTTGTCGACCTTATGACATATTATTAGTGGGCTCTTTTCTAAACCTCTAACTGCCGGAAAGATTATCTTTCGGTTTTGTTTTATCGATACATTGAGCCAAATCTTGAAGCTCAATAAATTCCCTAGTAGTAATTTATACTCTGGATCGATTGATCGATAATATTTAAACCTATGGTTGATATAACGCCTTCAGAAGTAAATTACAAAGTATGCATACCTATATGATATTATTTTTATGGTGAGATTTACTTATTGGTTTGTGTACGCGCTATAATTTACACTTAATTTAACTCCATTAGCAGTCGATTGTTGATTTAAGACATAAACTCCAGTGAATTAATGATAGCAAGACTATGTTTTGGTAATTATCTGGCGCGTAATTCACACGTTGGCTGACGGCGCGGCGGCAGTTCCAAAATACCTCGCGCAAACATAGCCAGTTTGCGAAAGTTTTCTAAATAATAAATGGGTTTGACGACGGAACTATCGCCCTTGACGCAAAATTGCGGCAAAATAATAACGCCAATATGTCACTGGAGAGCTTGATAAAAAATAATCGTTTCCGCGTACGTAGGTCCTTGGATGAGGCCGACGTAAATCAAAATAAACACGAAACAATTCCGTCAGATGTACGTATACCACCGGCCGCGCTCGGTCAACGCTCATATATCACCTTTACCACATCACTCCACCAAGATTTCTTGGCTTTCATGTATACGAGTTGGAACCACTTTGCGTTGACGTAATACTACAGCTTCGTAACGTCTTTTCGAACAAGCAATCCAGATTTTACTATTCCAAACACTGCTAAGCCAATATTAATTCCATGAAGTCATCACGCGGCTAACAATAATCGCCTTGACAAACATTTATTGCTTTCTACTAAAATTAATGGTGCAGCGAGGTTACAGTCTAATTAAATAATAACGAACACGAAATTGTTACACTGAAAGGGGTGTAAATGCGCGAGGCGTTTAATTTGCAACCTTACGATGAGAGCAGGTAACTCTACATCAGGTTGTGTCATACTTTCAGATAATGTGCCTGAAATGAGTACTCTTAGTTCGGTCATAAATTATTTCTTTCATGGCTCTACAATCCAAATTCTGGGACAGATTCGGGGACAAACAGGAGCTACTCTAGTAACAAAGTAATACCATAGTAGCTAGTATAAAAACAATCTTAGGTACTTACTTCCAGGTCTAATTCTAAGCCTTCTAAACTGGAACCAAATGCTTCATTTCTTAAAGATGTCCTATTTGGTCTTCTAGATAAACTATTGACGCCCATATGTTTATTAGAGCGTCCCAAAGTAGCACTACCACCGTGATCGTTCGAAATTATTATTTCAGGCTCTCTAAATGACAATTTTTTTCGGGGTTTTTCATTGACATCTTGCATCTGAACATCTTGATTATTCAGTCTTTCTGCTACAGGAATATAGAGACGGGACTGCACGCAAACCTCTTCCGTAGAGTCGGCACGTCTTTGCAACGGCGACGTATCCCTTGGAAAACTTCCACATCGATAGTTTTCTAAATCCTTATCATAATGTTTGGTCCCAACGGACATCGGCCTCTGTCTCACTGCACCGGCACCGTACTCACGTGTACTTTCCTCTAACCGACTTCTATGTTTTTTGCGAATTTCACTGAATTCCGGTTCGGAACGGCTGTTTTTCAACCTCTCGTTATTCTTTTTCTCTTGCAGTTTTTCTTGCTTCGATTTTCCTTTTTCATGATGATCATTTTTGTGTTTGAGCGCTCCACCCAGCGATACGAGGGTACTTCGCGCTTTTAGCAGCACCTCACTCGGTAGGCTTTTCAGAGAGTGGTGGTCGTGCCGTCTTTGCTTGCTGTGATCCCTGGACATATTCGTTTTCTTTTCGAGAACATGTAGTTATTCGCGAAATGTATAGATCGGCGAGCGTACGCGCGCTTGCGGTGCGCTTCACAAACAACTGAAGTAGTGGCATGGTGCGCGCGTGCGTTGCGCATCTCCCCAACTACCGCAAATAAACATTCGCAAGTTTCTTAGTAGCTATGCTTCTTTGTGCAGACTGATCAATACAACATTGTAAGTGATAACAGTTCACGTCTGTGTGCTGAAGGAGTTGATGAGTTGTGAATGGCATAATTTGTAGAAGTGTTTCTGATAGTTTTTATATAATAATCATTTATGGGTTTTAGTTGTGTCGTTGTTAAAGGGATTTAAGACAATGTGATAACATTTTGGAGACGCTTTAGTAGTAGTAGAGCTTTTTTGTGAAAGAGTTCGTCCGGGGAAGTACTACCACCATACCTATTTCTGCCGCAAAGCAGTAGTGCTCGCATTGCTGTGTTCCAGTTTGAAGGGTAAGGATGCCGGTGAAATTACAGGCACATGAGACTTTTCATCTTTATGTCTCAGGGTGGCGGGCGCAGTGCAATGCCACATAGGGTGCGTCCTAGGTGAACGTGTCCTATGAGGTAATGCACTGTTCATAGGCAGAGGTTACCGCTTAACATCAGGTGGGCCATCTGCTTGTTCCGTCATACAGTAGTATAAAAAAAAAAACCTTGCGTTACATGCTCACTCGGTAACGTAAAGGTTACAAACTTGATGTTAATACAGTAATTACTTGAGGATGTAATCTAAATGATTTAATAAACAAGAAATACGATTCCTGCATGATTCCTGTAACGACCTCTGTAGAGCGACGGGCGAGTAACCGGCTGAGGTGCGGAAGGTTGCGGGTTCGATTCCCGCTGCGGGACAGTTGTTTGTATGATCTGCAAATATTTGTTCCGAGTCTGGGTGTTATGGTACCACGGTACTCGTAGTTTCTGATACCCTCGACACAGGGAATCCTAGTATGGGATCAGGACTATGTGTGTGACTGTTGGGTGTTATGTTATGATATGTTATGTGTTATGTTACGATTAAACTTTTCTCGATAGCTTTATTTTTGAAATAAGCCCTCCTAATACCCGTTTTAGGTCCCTCCTTCGATAAGAGAAAATATTAAGCGTAAGTTTTTATACTATTCAGTAGGTAATCACATTACGTAGATTAATATAAGATAATTTATTTTGTATATTTACCACTTTAGAAGCAAAACGAAGTTATATCATTTGTCGCTTACGTCAGTTACTTCCGAGCTGAAGAAATCTAAACCTCGTCTCTTCCCGGATGCAAGCGACTAGTGTCCCTTTCTTGCAGCTATTGTATTCTTGCTAGAATGGGCGGAGTCCTATTCGGTATATTAACATATCGCCTTAACGCCTAGACTTACACACATACATATTATAAACGAGATCGGGGGGGTTACTATGAGCTCTTATATCCATTCAGTTCAAAAACTATTCAGTACAAAATATCGGTTCATCGTTGACATTTTTCATCGTTGAATAACTTTAATCGCAGAAGTCTGTAGACCCTCTGCGATGGTGCCTTTAAATATAGTTGCGGACATCACGGAACTAATATTTTGTACTGAATAGTTTAACAACTGCATGGCAATAAGAGCTCATAGTAACCCACCAGACATGTGAGTTGTCTTTTAAACAAAAGTTTGTGATGACCAAAGTTGTTAAACGGCGACCCGTGTCCTTACATTGTTTAATTAAAGGACGGAACCCTTTGTGCAAATGGATAATAAAATGTGTTTCATTCTAGGTACCTAATTACCAACGCATTATCGTTATCTCGTGTTTATTTACTTGTTTGAAATATTTTCAAAGTAATTAGGCATATCCAGGGAACAGGTACAATGGGAACAAGTAGTATTAGAGCTTTTTTGTGAAAGAGTTTGTCCGGGGAAGTACTACCACCATACCTATTTCTGCCGCAAAGCAGTAGTGCTTGCATGGCTGTGTTCCGGTTTGAAGGGTGCCGGTGAAATTACAGGCACATGAGACTTTTCATTTTTAAGTCTCAGGGTGGCGGGCTCAGTGCAATGCCACATAGGGTGCGTACTAGGTGGACGTGACCTATAAGGGAATGCACTGTTCATAGGCAGAGGGTACCCGCTTAACATCAGGTGGGCCATCTGCTTGATCCGTCATACCAAGTAGTATAAAAAAACTATCACAAGAAGTTCAGAATATAAATAAGAAATAATACAAAATCGAATATACAAAATAAACAAAAACTAATAAAAAAGCAATAAAACGTTACTTCCAATATTCCAGTTATTTCTGAATCAGATTCAGTATGTAAAGTGAATACTTCAGGAAACTTATTAAAAGTTCGCGAGTTGTTTGATTAATATCGCAAAGGGCAGGCCGTGAGGCATCATACAATCTGCCTACACTTCATTTCATTTAGGTTGTAGGGTTCCGTACCGAAAGGGTGCTACTCGGAACCCAACTAAGCCTAAGGCGCGAGCCAGATAGAAGAGATGTAAGGCGAGGACGCGTCGCGGACATTTGTCTCTTCCGCGTCCCTTTCATACAAAATGTATAGAAGCGTCGCGACTCAAATCATATAGAATAGACGGGGCGCCGGCGCGACGCTTTTACATCCGCGCCTTTTGTTCAAAACACATAGGAGAGACGGGACGCCGACGCGGCGGAAGCGAGGACGGGCCGCGGCGTGACATGCCTGTCGAGCTCGCTCGCACAGTCAACGTGTACCGTCGCGTCTACGCCCCGTCTCTTCTATATAATTTAAAAAGTCGCGTCCGTGTCTCGTCTCCGCCCTGTCCGCGACGCGTCCTCGCCTTACGTCTCTTCTATCTGGCTCGCGCCTAAGCCACCTTCCTTCCGTACGTCGGTCCATCTGCATTCTGTAAGCGGTAGCCGGTTGTTAGGGTTCCGTACCCAAAGGGTAAAACGGGACCCTAATACTAAGACTGAATACCGCTGTCCGTCTGTCTGTCTGTCCGTCTGTCACCAAACTGTATCTCATGAACCGTGAAAGTTAGACAGTTGAAATTTTCACAGATGATGTATTTCTGTTGCCGCTATAATAACAAATATACTAAAAAACAGAATAAAATAAATATTTAAGGGGGCTCCTATACAGTAAACTTGTTATTTTTGCCTTTTTTATAGATAATGGTATAGTTAAGGGTTTTTTAGATAAGGATTCCCCTTCGTGCGCGAATCCGACTCGCACTTGGCCGGTTTTATTTTAATTTTTTACATAATAATGTTTTGTTTAGACATGAACCCCGTTCAAATAATAAATCCTTTTGGGTCCCCCTTTGTACCCGTACAAAATGTTATCCAACCAAGAAATGACAGCGGGTAGCGCGTTCTATTTTTTCCAGTCGCGCCATCTAGTTTTGACTTTAGTAAACTACGGAGCTCAAAAGGATGTAAGCTTGTTTGGATTACTTCCCAATTATCGTCAAAGTTACATCTGACGTAAACCAGCCTCCGCGTGGTGTGTAGTCCACACACATTGTTGAGAGACCAGCAGTCAAATTCACCGACCCCAGTAATATAATAGCGTAATATTTCACAAAGTTTTACTGGTTACACGTGCGTCTACAATCCCTGGCTAACTGTATAATGGGGCTATAATCGTAATCCTGGCCATAATAAAATACTCGTCGATCAATTGCCGTAATTAAAATGGTACCGCAAACGATTGAACGCAAACAACACTGCTACTTCTTGAATATTTATGGCGTTCGGGAACGAGTGATCGGCGACTGTAATTGATTATAAAAGTCGAGTAGGTTGCGGACGGGGAGATTTATGTACTTACACTGTAAACATGAGGAGTGTTTCCCAAACGATGAAAGCTGCTTGGAACGCTCCCTTCAGTATACCTATCACTCACAAGATAACATGATAAAAACAAATAGACCAGCCAAAGTTTCCGTTTTCAGGTATGTATAAAAGTTTCCACCCCACACTCACTGTTAATCTGCTATTACGGTTAAATTTATAAAATGTTTTTTTAAAGACATTATGTGACTCTTGCATTATGTATATTAGTAACTCAGTTTTGGTAACGAACGAGCAGCAAAGCTAACACAAGCTACCATTATCTCTGACCTAGGAAATTCAGGGTCACCAAGATACAGGTCTAGCCTAGTTTGGGACCCACTGTATGAAGTCTCAAATTTGCATGTTGTTTTTACTTTTTATTATTATTTTTGTAAAGATCACTGTTTGATACTTAATATTAACCTGTGTTTGTTTCATAATAAATTTATCTTATCTTATATTATCTTAAATTCTGTCACTATCTATCTCAGTACAGTTCAGGTAAGTTATTACTTCGCGTCACATGTTTTTCTTGGTCACACTGCAATAGGCCAGATGCCAGCTTGAGGTATGGTGGCCCTGAAAGGGGCGGAGTGACCACGAACCAGTGTGGTAAAAGAATACAAGGTAAGTAAGAGCACGCGAAACAAAAACTGACAGAAAATCACGAAAAACAGCATCTGTCGCAAGTAAACGACTATTTAAAAAAAAAAAAAAGTTTTGTAAACCTTGAGTTGCCTTTAAAATTGCTCGAGGTGTTTGGAAGCAGTAGGCTTTATGGTTCCGTAGCCAAATGGCAAAAAACGGAACCCTTATGGATTCGTGTCTGTCTGTCTGTCTGTCCGTCCGTATGTCACAGCCACTTTTTACCGAAACCATTAGAACTATGCTGTTGAAATTTGGTAAGTAGATGTATTCTGTGAACGGCATTAAGATTTTCACACAACAATAGAAAAAAAAAAACAATAAATTTTGGGGGTTCTCCATACTTAGAACTGAAACTCAACATCAACCATTTCATCAAACCCATACGTGTGGGTTATCTATTGACGACCTCTGTGGCGCGGCTGGCGATGGTTCGCCTGCGACGCAGGAGGCTGCGGGTTCGATTCCCGCCTGGGAACAAATATTTGTGCGTTCTGCAGATATTTGTTCAGGGTGTTCTGGGTGTTTTCTATGTATAATAAAAAATATCGATATATGTAATGTATTATATGAAGTATATCAGTTATCTAGTACCCATTTATTTATTTATTTATCTATGGATAGGTCTTAAAAAATGATATTGAGGTTTCAAATATATTATATTTTTTCTAAACTGAATAGTTTGCGCGACAGACACTGCTAAAGTGATAAAATGTAATAATATGATGTACATTACCGTGTAAACTTCCACCGAAAATTGGTTTGAACGAGATCTAGTAAGTTTTTTTTTTTTATACACTATTATTAAAATATTGATCAAAGTTACAACGAACTATACAAGAACTTTTATACTAAGTTAGTTGCTGCTACGGAACCCTTCATGGGCGAGTCCGACTCGCACTTGACCGTTTTTTTAGATATGTTTGCGTAAGTTCGTAAACTTTACTTTTTTTCCTGTCAATAATACCCCTCTGGCCACGTGGTCCTACTGCCTTTACCAATTACTTCAAAAAAATAAACCTATTGAAATATTTAAGACGTCCATTGACGTTATTCGGATAATCCGTTTATGAGAAGTAGGCTTATGAGGAGAGGTCTTTACTGCAGTTTGGGGTCTATTATCGCCTTAATGATATCTTTATTATTTGCTCAGAGTTCATACACCAACTGAAAATGTCAAATGGCTACCGACGGCTAACGGCTACCTAGGATATAACACTGATAGAATACAGACACCGCGCGGCGTAAGCTTAATAATAGCAGTATAGTATTATTTTATGTGTGGTAATAGGTTGCCGCTAGTGCCCTTTGGGTACGAAATCATAAAAAAACGTCGATAATTTAATATTTATAAACGCAGTTACCCAAACCTATATTCTTATTACAGCGACATATTATGTAATTTTAACTGACGTTACTTTCACTCATTTAAGATAGTAGGTACCTACTCTAGGTAGGAAGAAAACGGACGGAAAACTTACGTGGGCAGAATCCGGAAAACTTACGTGGGCAGAATCCGGAATAATTATTACCTATTACTTTTAACTTGGTACTTTTTACTTACTTTCGTGGTCAAACAAAGGTCATTCTTATACCAACAAATCTAATTAACAAGTCCGGTTACAAACAAGTTACAAACAATAATAATTATAATTATAACTAATAACTTGCTCAAGTAAAAAGTTATAAAAACTATGACCCGACTACAATAAACCACAGCATTAGGTAATTAAGTAAGTACAATATTTTACTCGTTTTCGCTTTCGTTTCGTAGTGCTGAGGGGCTAGTCTGCAAATTTGACAAGCAACTTACACGGCCGTGTGGTGTACACTACACGGATTTTAGTATGGAGAAATTGAAGAGCGCCTCTAGCAGGCACCTTGAGAACCTCAAATCCCGTACAAAAATCCGTGTAGTGTACACCACACGGCCGTGTAAGTTGCTTGTCAAATTTGCAGACTAGCCCCTCAGGCCTCTGATGTAGAGTTTGTCAAGCCTGTTGGTATATTTAAGGAATGTGTTATTACTGAAAGAAAGCGTTAGCAGAGTTATTCGTGGAAAGCAATGGCGGCGATGAGCTCACCACTTGTCACGTCTATTTCCCTCGATGTTGCACCCACGTGCAAAAAGAGGTCCATTTGAGGCTCTGCCTATCCTTTCGGGTATAAAGTAGTGTGTCTATGTATGTATGTATTTAGCCATTATTGTCCCATTGCAGGGCAAAGGCCTCCCTTCCTTTCTTCCACAATGTGACAAGCCATGAGCGTTTTAGTAGTAGTAGAGCTTTTTTGTGAAAGTGTTCGTCCGGGGAAATACTACCACCATACCTATTTCTGCCGCAAAACAGTAGTGCTCGCATTGCTGTGTTCAGGTTTGAAGGGTAAGGGTGCCGGTGAAATTAAAGGCACATAAGACTTTTCATCTTTATGTCTCAGGGTGGTGGGCGCAGTGCAATGCCACATAGCGTGCGTACTAGGTGGACGTGACTTATGAGGTAATGCACTGTTCTCAGGCAGAGGTAACCGCTTAACATCAGGTGGGCCATCTGCTTGATCCGTCATTCAAGTAGTACCAAATAAATAAATAAGTGAGTCAAGCTCGTCCCGCCATCTCATTCTAGGCCTTCCGCGTCGCCGCCTTTCGTTACATAACATAACATAAACATAACATAGACACACGCCTTTTTCCCCGAAGGGGTAGGCAGAGCCACAATAGGCCACTTTTCACAGTGGGTTGCACCATCGCGGAATATAGACGTGACAAGTGGTGAGCTCATCGCCGCCATTGCCTCCCACGACCGACTCAGCTAACGCTTTCTTCCAGTAATAACATATTCCATAATAAGCTACCAGCCAGGACAAATCTTATACCAACGAATCCTATCAACAAGTCCGGGTAATCCCTTAGTCGGCTTTTACGACATCCACGGGAGGAGACGGAGGGGTCTATTCTTAGGCCGGACACACCACAGCAAATCACCACAGCCTTTCGTTAGTTTATTAATATTTTGCATAAAACGAATCGTCACGTTGTAAACCCCTCGTAGCTCGAGCGCTACAACAATTACAGAAAAAGAAACGTGATAAAGAAAATAAACTTTTTATCACGTCGGGTTTCACGAAACGACGCGTATTGTAAACTCGAAACAGGAATAAAAAGGAGAAGTCATAAAAAGTTTTCCAACTTTAGGAATTTTGAGATTCTCAATGTTTGAAACTTCGATACGGCTTTTCCTTGTTTACCTAAAACGTGTCGCTTTTACTGAAATTCAAATTTGCGTTGTACCTATCCTACTCCCGTTACTGAAAAAATATTTTACAAAGAATACATACTCTCATTGCCGTGGTGTGTCCGGCCTAAGAATAGACCCCTCCATCTCCTCCCATGGATGTCGTAAAAGCCGACTAAGGGATTACCCGGACTTGTTAGTATGATTTGTTGGTATAAGATTTGTCCTGGCTGCTAGCTTATTATGGAATGTTTTTAATACTGGAAGAAAGCGTTAGTTGAGTCAGTCGTGTGAAGCAATGGCGGCGATGAGCTCACCACTTGTCACGTCTATATTCCACGATGGTGCAACCCACTGTGAAAAGTGGCCTATTGAGGCTCTGCCTACCCCTTCGGGGAAAAAGGCGTGTGTCTATGTATGTATGTATGTACATACTCTCATTTCCAAATCTTCGTGTTTTTCGGCTTTCGTTAGATGCTTTCATTTATTGCAAGAAAGAGTTCAAAAAAATAGAGAATATAGAAGCACATTTCTTAAATGGTATCGTAGCCAGCGTAGGTCACGTGTGCGTGCTCAGCCATTTTCATACAACATAACATAACACCTAACAGATACATACATAGTCCGATCCCACACTAGGACACAGAATAAATATTAGTACAAGTAACTAGGATTCCCTGTGTCGTAGGTATCAGAAACTACATGTAATATATTATTTTATTTTCTTCTTTTTAAGCCCCTATGCAAAAAAGACGGGGTGACGCGACTGTGTGTGTGTCTGTCTGTGGCATCGTAGCTAACAAACGGACGTTTTTTTTTTTTTTTTAAATGTGTATTTGTCAGGAGTTTTCTTAGCTATGTTTGATCAAAATCGGTTCAGCCGTTTAATAGAGTCAAGGTTTTTTTTAATTTTTACAAAATTAATTACTTGTTGGAAAACTTACAACTAGGTACACAAATAAACTAGTAAATGTAAAATGGTACCATTACACCCAGACCCTGAACAAATATTTCCAGATCATAAAAACATTTGTCCCGCAGCGGGAATCGAACCTTTCGCGTCTCAGCCGGCTACTCGCCCGACGCGCTACAGAGGTCGACAAGATCAAGTAGAGCTGTGTTGTAACTATCTTGTTTAAATATGACGAGTTCTACAATCCTAGATTTGGCTCCCAGGATAGACTTTAGTAGTAGTAGAGCTTTTTTGTGAAAGAGTTCGTCCGGGGAAGTACTACCACCATACCTATTTCTGCCGCAAAGCAGTAGTGCTCGCATTGCTGTGTTCCGGTTTGAAGGGTAAGGGTGCCGGTGAAATTACAGGCACATGAGACTTTTCATCTTTATGTCTCAGGGTGGCGGGCGCAGTGCAATGCCACATAGGTTGCGTCCTAGGTGGACGTGATCTATGAGGTAATGCACTGTTCATAGGCAGAGGTTACGCTTAACCTCTTGCTTGATCCGTCATCCAAGTAGTATAAAAAAAAAGACACCGCTAAAATATGGTGTCTCCATCATATTCAACTGGTGTCCTTTGTGCCTCGTCTACTATAGTGCGCGTCATGTAAAAAGAACGCTGGCGGTCAAGCTTCTACAGGCGTTCCAGCGTTCTTTTTACATGACACGTACTATAATTGTACATTATTTGTAGTAAACTAGGTAGGCACTCATTCAATGCATAGGTATACATCTCTTAAATAAGTAGAAAAGTAAGTAATCTCATAAAAACGGAGGCCTGCGTTGCTCGATGCATAAAAAGAACGCTGGAACGCCTGAACAAGCTTGACCGCCAGCGTTCTTTTTACACGACGCACATTATACGACTATTTGGACTCTTTTCATTGCGTTTTTTTTTAATACGTTAATGGCGGAACAAGCAAATGGCCAATGCATTACCTGATAGGTCACGTCCACCTAAGACGTAGCACTAGGTGGCATTGCACTGCGCCCACCACTCTAAGACATAAAGATGAAAAGTCTCATGTGCCTGTAATTTCACCGGCACCCATACCCTTCAAACCGGAACACAGCAATGCGAGCACTACTGCTTTGCGGCAGATATAGGTATATGGAAGTAGTTCTTCCCCGGACGAACTCTTTCACAATAAAGCTCTACTACTACAAAGCACCACCGTCGTGGGTTGCACCATCGCGGGAAATAGACGTGACAAGTGGTGAACTCATCGCCACCATTGCGTCCCATGACTGACTCTGCTAACGCTTTCTTCTAGTAATGACACATTCTTTAATAAGCTAGCAGCCAGAACAAATCTTATTCCAACGAATCATTGAAACAAGTCCGTGTAAGATCTTATAATATAAGTTTTATTGGAACAGAATACTTTATTATTAATATACTAACACTAAATTCAAAGAACGTCTGAATGTCCATCCGAACCACTGGGCCTCACAGCTAACTACCATCAACTACCCGATGAGGCTTAAAAGACAACATATCATGGAACTCTGTGGAACATGACACATAAGAAGAGGAGAGGTGGTCGCTGGACCACTTCTGCTACAAGCACGACTACCGGCACCAAATCTGCTCATAGTCTGAGGACTGATCGCAGATGAAAATAGAACAAAAAAAAATAAAAAAATATACTAACACTACTATACTGATAATCCTTAATACGAATGTAATGTATACAGTTGTTTAAGCTAGATATATATGAACTGCCTCTCAGAAATCGTCGAAGCCTCCGCTGAGTTAACTCTTATCCAACTAAGTAATTATCAATTAAGTCGTGGTTTGATCTTCATTACTAAACCAAATCTAATAACAGCCTCACGTGTAGTTCGAAACTCAGGTTATTCAGGATCAGGTTCCAAAGGGCTTCATAAGACAAGGATGTGACTTGACGACCTCTGTGACGCGACGGGCGAACGTTCGCCTGCGACGCAGGAGGTTGCGGGTTCGATTCCCGCCTCCGAACAAATATTTGTGCGATCTGCAGATATTTGTTCCGGGTGTTCTGGGTATTTTCTATATATAATAAAAAATATCTATCTATTTAATATATTGTATTAAGTATATCAGTTGTCTAGTACCCATAACACAAGCTCTGCCTAGCTTGGGGCTAGACAATGTTGTGTGAACTGTCCAGCATTATTTATTTATTTATTTATGTTCTGAATAAATACGTAGTATTACATCTTTGCAATTATTATTCAATTAGAGGTTTTTTCTGAGCCCACAATACACATGCTGTGCTATATGGTGCCCTATAATATCCCTATAAGCCCGATGAGGAGTTATTCTGCTCATCATGGCGAATAACTATTGTTCAACGACTTTTTAAATTACACCTACGTCAGGTTCCTCAACGTACAATACCGTCCTCATGTTGTGTTAATGGAGGATTAGTGCAACTCAGAATCCAAAGATACCGGGTTCGATGCTAGGCTCCGCACCTATGACTTTTCTAAGTTATGTGCGGATTTCCATCGCTCTGTGCTTCGGAGGGCACGTTAAGCTGTCGGTCCCGGCTGTTATTGATTAATAGCAGTCGATTAATAGCCTCATATCAGAGGCTCTCGGGCGGCTTGACAAACTCCGACACCAGAGGCCAGCACTACCTCATACGAAACGAAACGAAACGAATGGAGGATTTTCAGGATTTTTATAAGGCTTTTATAATTTTTATGAATTAAAAACAACAAATTTTAAAAGGTCGTAGAAATAAAGTTATTCGCCATGAATACTTCCCCGGGCGTCTAGGGATATTATAAAAATAAAAACAAAATAAATAAATCATGCTGGACAGTTTACACAACATTATCTAGCCCCAAGCCAAGCAGAGCTTGTGTTATGGGTACTAGATAACTGATATACTTAACACAATACATTACATAGATAGATATAGTTGATTATACATAGATACGAGTAATACCCAGAACATCCCGAACAAATATCTGCAGATAGCACAAATATTTGTTCCGAGGCGGGAATCGAACCTGCAACCTCCTGCGTCCCAGGCGAGCCTTCGCCCGCCGCGCCACAGAAGTCTTCATTATGTTCCACCCTCAGATTCTACAGTGTTAGCGAATGTTGTTTTTCAATGCGAAATAAACTAATTAAAGGAAGCTAGTGAAAATACTGACGATTAGTTTTGCCGAAACTCAAAATTGACCTATTTCGAAAGCCTACTCCTCCTACAATAATGGCCCAAATAATTTAAAAAAATCAGTTAATAAGTATAATATTGTCAAAAATAGAACTATATGTTTAGATTATTTAAATTGGTGTTGCTTTTGACAGGAAAAAATAAAACATTGTTCCCTATAATTTACGCAAGAATTCCTACTCCTTCCAAACGCCTGTAGCTATTTTAATGATTCTTTCACAATATTATAGACAATTTACAGACTTTACATATGATATGTTTACATTTTCAAAAATAATTATCATTTTGAAACAATAAAACAAAAACTGTGAAACGAGCAGCCACGGGGCGGTTCGGCCGCGGACCTCAGTCCGGCCCAAGCGTTCGCACGGGGTACCCGCGTCACTTTTTTGCTCCGCTCCTGTGAGTGCCACCGACTGCTTCGGGCACAATAAGACACGATAGCAGTTAGTGTACTCATCGTAGTTTTTTAGTTGTGTTTTGTGTTCCTTGAACAAAACAATGTAAATATTGATCGTTTTCGTTTAGATATCTTGTTTGCGCGAGGACGCTTGTTTGTTTCTTATCTTTGACGACCTCTGTAGCTGTAGCGCGTCGGGCGAGTAGCCGGCTGAGATGCGAAAGGTTGCGGGTTTGATTCCCGCTGCGGGAAAAATGTTCGTATGATCTGCAAATATTTGTTCCGGGTCTAGGTGTTATGGTACCATGGTACTCGTAGTTTCTGATACACACAACAAAGGGATGTCTTGTATCTATGTATGTGACTGTTGGGTGCTATGTTATGTTATCTACTATAAGAATAAGTACGTATATGAAAAATCTCGAATGAAAAATCTCTACTGAAAAATCTCGAATGAAAAATCTTGAATGAAAAATTTCGAATGAAAACTCTCGAATGAAAAATCTCGAATGAAAAATCTCGGATGAAAAATCTCGAATATAAAATCTCGAATGAAAAATCTTGAACGAAAAATCTCGAATGAAAACTCTCGAATTAAAAATCTCGAATGAAAAATCTTGAATAAAAACTCGAATGAAAAATCTTAAATGAAAAATCTCGAACGGAAAATCTCGGGTGAAAAATCTCGAATGAAAAATCTCGAATGACAAACCTCGAATGAAAATACTTAAATGAAAAATCTCGAATTTAAAAGCCCGAATGAAAAATTTCGAATGAAAAACCTCGAATGCAAAATCTCGAATGCAAAATCTTGCCCTAAAAATAATACACCCTGCAAGTTTCAAGTCTTTAAGTCCAGCGGTTTTGGCTAAAGTGATATTACCACAGATGAATGAGTTACTGCGGGCGAAAATACTACGAAGTATGTGTGAAATAATTACTTTGGTGATTAAATAAATAAATAATAATAATAAATAATGCTGGACAGTTTACACAACATTATCTAGCCCCAAGCTAAGCAGAGCTTGTGTTATGGGTACTAGGGAACTGATAGATAGATATTTTTTATTATATATAGAAAATACCCAGAACACCCTGAACAAATATCTGCAGATCGCACAAATATTTGTTCCGAGGCGGGAATCGAACCCGCAACCTCCGGCGTCGCAGGCGAACGTTCGACCGCCGCGCCACAGAGGTCGTGAAGATTGTGTTTCGATACCTAACTAGGTACTTAATTTACCTTTTATGAAGTGTAATTGTGATTTCATATAACTACCGTTTTTTTGTGTCGCATAGAGTTTTCGTTTAACTTTTTTTTAGTCAAGATTTTTCATTCATGTTTTTTATTCGAGATTTAGCATTCGAGATTTATTATTCGACGTTTTTATTCGAGATTATCAGTCAAGATTTTTCATTCGAGGTTTTACATTCAATATTTTTAATTCGAGATTTTCCGTTCGAGATTTTTTATTCGAGATTTAATGTTCGATATTTTTCATTCGAGGTTTTTCAGTCGACATTTTTCATTCGAGATTTTTGAGTCGAGATTTTTCATTCGAGATTTTTATTTCGTGATTTTCATCCGAGATTTTTCATTCGAGAATTAATGTTCAAGATTTTTCATTCATTTCGTGTTTTCTAGGTTGGGTTTTTAGAAATAAACCGTTACGAACCAATAAAACTACTAGGTATGTAAGAAATAGGTACTTTTATGTTTATATTTATGGGCTCTGCCTACACTTTCGGGGAAAAAGGCGTGTGTCATCTATTTAATTATCTACCATACTAGGTCTAGTAGACAGGTCTAACAAACAAAGCTAAGAAAAATCAACAATGCCGGCAGGCATAGGTATACTATAGCAATAGCGCATAATTTCCGATGCTCAAAATCAAAAGTGCGCGTGTTCTGAAACACAACAAACTAGACAACAGATATGACTGCATTACTAGCACCTCGTGCCAAACCGCGGCTGCCGCCCGCCGCGCGCCGCGGTCTCATGACTAGCGCACCGCGCTCCACGCCGCGGCCGGCGCGCCCGCTTCCGCGCGCGCCGCTCGCTGCGATTATTCATTGTTTCCGAATATTGTGCCAATTTTTATGCGTGGCGTGTGGTGCGGGGTCTGGATGCAACATTTCCTAGGCTCCGCCCAGATGCCCAAGGTCGTTCGAGGCTATAATCACCTTGAAAAACAAGGGTCCGCCCGCGCCTTAGGCTAAGGATTGAGCCTATGCTCAATTCATATTCTATCTTATTATCATCGAAATTGGTTCAGCCGTTTCAACGCAAACATCCGAACATCGTAACTTAGTAGCCAGTGACTATTATTATGGTTTTATTACTCTATGGCTTTGTGAGTCCTAAACTTTTAATAAATTGGGAAACCATTTTAAAGTGGGTTATGACTTGACGGAGACTTTTGATAACTTGAGTTAATTTAATCGCAAAATTGTGTTGCAGTAATATTACTTGACACTGGCAAAATTGCTTGGAGTGTTCCTCAGAAGCCATTAAAAGAAGAGAAGAATAAGAAGAAGAAGAAGGAATTGCAATTGTCTGTCACACTAATATTATAAGGGCGAAAGTTTGTGTGTGTGTAGTGTGTTTGTTACTTCTTCACGCTGAAACGGCTAGACGGATTTGCATGAAACTTGGATTGGTGATAACTGAATACCCGGAATAACACATAGGCACATTTTTATCCCCATATTCTGACGGGATCGAGACTTACGCAGGTGAAACCGCGGGGCGCTCCTAGTTGTCCATATAGGTGTTCACGCAAGCAGTCGATGATAAACCCCTACACATAATTGGTTTAATTTTTTGAAGGACATTAAAAGAATCGAGTACTTAAGAAATACATACATATACAAAGACACACGCCTTTTTCTCCGAAGGGGTCGACATAGCCTCAAATGGGCCTCTTTTCACTGTGGGTGTATCGTGGGAAATAGACGTGAGAAGTGGTGAGCTCATCGCCGCCATTGCTTCCCACGACTGACTCAGTGAACGCTTTCCTCCAGTAATAACACATTAATAAGCTAGCAGCCAGGACAAATCTTATACCAACGAATCTTACTAACAAGTCCGGGTAATCCGTTAGTCGGCTTTTACGAAATCTACCATCAACCATCATACATGAGTAGCAACCATCATAGGTGTCCGGCAATGGATGACGAGATTTCTAAAGCTATCCCGAAGAAAATATAAAAAAATTGAGCTTTATACTTTAACGAAAGTTAAGTACTATTTTATACACCTTTACCACCAGTTACCTGCCAAAGTAACCACAATCGAAACTCAATAATCGCGGGTCGTTCTTACCTGTGTTGGAGACATACACAGAGAAACTTTCAGCTTTTATAAAATAACGAAGGTCTGGCTGTCGTGGGCTCTAGGCCTATAAAGAAAACCAGCACGAAACATTGACTCCTGTATGAGAGAAAACCTTCAAATAAGACCGATCAGGTACAGTATGCACCCGCCCCAAGAAGCGTCTGCAGCTATGTTTTAGTAGATATATGAGTGAATCTGTTTGACCTGGCTGCTTGGCCATCCGTCCCATCTACTCACCTGTGTCAGCTCGTAGGCTGGTTTCAGGAATTAATGTGTTACGAAAAGGTTACGAATACGTTTTCATTCACAACTATAATCTGGGTCTCTTCAAGTCTAGAGTGAATAGGTGCCTTCTAGACCTTTGTGCTCCACCTTCGGCCACATCGTCACTTACCAACAGGTGAGATCGTGCTCAAACAAAGGTCTATCAATGTTAAAAAAATATATACAGGGCGTCCCATGACTATGCGACATGAAGGGAAAGTACCTTAAATATTGTAGATAGGATATTTTGCTGAAAGGAGACTTTATCTTATTTTTAAAACTTAGTAATACTGCAACTAAATATTTTCTAAAAAATTACATGATTCGTTTGGGAACCGAACCGACTTAAAATAAAATTATTTAATTTTACGATATTCTTTTGTTTTGAGATACTATGTTCTTTAAGAGGAATTATTAATTTTTGACCATTCTTTTGTTTGGCATCATAAAAATAAGGGGTGTTTTTTTCACATTTAAGTCGGTTCGATTCCCAGACGAAGCAAGTAATTTTTAGAAAACATTTGAATTCAATATTTCTTACTTTTAAAAATAAAATAAAGTTTCCGTTCCGTAAAATATCCTATCTACAATATTTAAGGTACTTTCCCTTCATGTCGCATAGTCTTGGGACGCCCTATATAATCAGAACTATATATTTAGCCTGTGTGCACCCACTGCTTGGTATAGGCCTCCTCTCTAATACGCTCTCTCTCCGGTAAATAAGTTAAATAATAAAGTTAATAAGTTAAGTCACCCAATCAGAACTAAATAAATTAAATAATTCACTTGTTACTGGAGTGTTTTTTGACACCAGATTGCAATTATGAAGAACAAGTTAATTTTATAAAAACAAAATACGACTATTGTCAGTGTTTCAACATCAGTTTTAATACAAAAAATGCTTTATAAATCATTTTAACGAGTGAAAAATGTTTTGTACAGCTCTCCCTGGCGAGTTAACACTATAAAACCTATCTAAGAACCATCGCCATCGCCGATTTAAAGTAAAAGTCAAAGTCAAAAAGTATTTTATTCATTGAAATCACAAGGATCATTTTGAATCGTCTTAAAAAATAAATTTACATTTACTCCTGTTCCAACGCAACCAGACCTAGAAGAATCCGGCAACAAACACGGTCTGTTTTTCTTTTGATGATCCTTCTTTACAGAAATCAAAAAACCTTTACAGAAAACCGAATCTAAATCAGTCAAATTGTTTTAGTGATAAATGGGAACATTCGTTTGCACACACAAACAACCACCATAAACGCATTCATAATAATAATTAAAAATCTTTATTGCAACAATGATGGTACATAGTAGGTCGTAATTATACTACTAAATATCCTTTAGATCGCTTGCAGCGGTCTTCAGGTAGCACAACTGTTTCATATGTATTTTGTACATACCTTGTAGCGATGGTAGCCTAACGGTTCAATAGTGCAACTGAGAATCCAACGATACCGGGTTCGATCCTAGGCTCCGCACCAATGACTTTTCTAAGTTATGTGTGGATTTCCATCGCTCTGTGCTTCGGAGGGCACGTTAAGCCGTCGTTCCCGGCTGTTATTGATTAATAGCAGTCGATAAGCCATGTCAGAGGCCCTCGGGCGGCTTGACAAACTCTGACACCAGAGGCCAGCACTACCTCATACGAGACGACGACGACATACCTTGTATTATTCTTTCTGTAAATAAATGTATATTATGCATACTACTTTGTCATTCCGACGTGGGTAAATTCACCGGCACCGTTTCTTCGGGGGTAAAAAGTGGAAATACCGAATCGTCTTGTACTTTAAAAAGCTATAACAGCCAATCTTAATAGAATCAACATTCAAAACTGGGAACCGAAATGGTTTATCAATTTATTTTATTTACCTATTTGCACATAAATTTAGGATGAATTTAGGATGAATTTAGGATGAATTTAGGTCAGGACGTTGGTAGATGAAAGCGGCTAAGACCGTTCTATCGTGGGGGCCTAATATCCAGCAATATACTTCTACAGGCTAAGTTGATAGTGATATTACGAATTTATAATGTAGACAAATAATAGACAGTCCCGACACATAGTCCATAATGTGTATGGTAGCGAAAGTTGGGTATGGCATGAGAAACTTTTTGTTATTAGTGTATAAAACAATAACCAGTATAACATCCATTGTAGACCTCCCGTTTCTAGGAATTTAAACGACGTTGTAGGTCTAACTTTTCGAACAAACAAGAACGTTCATTTTATGTGTATATAGGTATACTCACGTACATAGGTATTTTTCCGAAATAAATAACGTAACCTACCTAAATCGCGTGTATTGGCGAGGTCTCAGTTTGGGGTGAACCACTAGTATAGATGGTTTAGACCACGTACGTAGTACGTATTCAGACCAGATCGGAGACGTTCTGGAAAAAGGCCAGGTCAAGAGTACACTTAACCAACGCGCATGTATGAAGAATATGATGTGAGTATATGAAGCAAAAAGAATTGTAGCAAATGGAAATTCGTTGTCTCCACCTACCGCTTCGGGAAAACGGCGAGTTTATGTATGTATGTGTAAATACTGCTTAGCTGATTGATGGATACAAAATACGGGATGCGACGCGGTCACGCTTCATACTGTATCTTGTCAATAACATTACGCTACGAGTACAAGTGTAACTATCAGCAATTATCACGCGGACGGGACTGTGCATGAACGCACCTACTTCCAACAGCTCGTCGGACACCATGCCGAATGTCAGTCACGAGTTAGGTGGCGTCCGATGATTGGTTTCTGTTTACTTTGTGCGCATTAATACTGCGCTGAGTCGGCAACACGTGGTATAAAACCTCCATCGCATAAGCTGCTTAAGCTCTGGTTACCTGAAAAACGGCAGCCGACAAAATATATAAACATTAGTCCGCGCCACGACTGAAGTCCGGTGACTGGAGCGCTAGTTTCTATGCGCAAAAGTGCAAAAGCGAAAGCCTTCCTCTGTTATCCGTTAATTCCTCAAAAGGCCGTCGGACTTCAGACGTGGCGCGGACTCTAATACTAGTCTTATACGTTGCGTGGCGTCCGGTCAACAGTCCTTTCTCTCTCCTGCCCCAAAAGCCCCCCATCCTCTCTGCATCCATCCACACTCCAAATATACATATACTATCAAAATCCGCTGAACCGTTACGGAGTTGAACTACATATATCGAGATTTTTGCTGCAGGCAGAAGACAACAAAACGTAGCCTATAGCTATAATGTTCCTTGCTAAAAGCTTTCTGAAACGAAATATTTTTTGGAATCGGTTCTGTTGTTCCTCACGACACACCGCCTATCCTATATATTAATATATAAAATATAATTAATATAATATTAAATTGTTGAATAATAATATTAATTAATGGGATATTAAATATTCTAGATAGTATTTCATAGTAACTATAAATACAAAAATAGTAGTCTCAGCGTGATGAAGTCTAAAATCTAGACAGACAATATAAAAAATAATAAAAAAGTTTACCACAAATAGAATTTTCAAAAATATGTATTATTAAAATTAGGCCCAGTTCAGTTTAAATAAATACCGATGGCCAAGATTATTATCAGCATAAAATATATCCTATTTTTTTTTTTATTTAATAAGTTGACAAACAAGCAGACGGCCCGGCCCGCCTGATGTTAAGCAGTCACCGCTGCCTATGGACATCTGCAACACCCACGGTATTGCAAACGCGCTGCCTACCATTAAGAGCCCTATTGATATTTCCCTATTATATATGTATATAAGGCCTATATATATTAACCGTCATATCACGGTCGTCGCTTTTAAGGAAACCAGAGCTAGGGATTTTAAGCCCAGCTTTACGCGGTTTTTACAAATAAAATTCCATATTTTATTTCAGAGAGTAAAATGTACTGAAAGATGCTAAGAAAGATTTATCAAAGTGAACGACAGCTGCTCACAGAAATAATCCATCCAAAGCACTCTTTCTACATTTTCTAAACGCTATACAACAAGTAATTGTTGAAATACAATCTTTTATATTTCAATCTTTCTTCAGAGATAATTGAATTCTCTATTATTGTTACTGAAAGCCAATTTTATTTAGAGAGCGAATCTCAAACGAAACTCCTACAAAACCCCGTAGTTAGTTGCTTAGACTAACAAAGGCAGGTAAATTATGATTCTCAGTGAGATATTTACAAAGCGACTTCTTAAGGCGAACACCGCCGAAAAAATGCCCAGCTATAAATCTTGTGTGATTACCGTGGAAGCACCGCTTTGTGAACAAATTCATATTATCCATCTTGTAAGATGAACATTATTTGATAGCTTTAATATTATTTGTAACGTTCGACCAAAATAAAAAGTATGTTGCATTATACACCACGATTCCAAATATTTATTTATTAAAGTTAAAGTTAAAGTTGATATACCATAAAAAAATTAACTGGACATTAAGTATTCGCTACATTTTTTTTTTAATGGAATTGAAAGAGTTAATAACATTTGTTTTCTTGACAAAATCTGGAAAATGGAACATAATACTCGTGCTTGAGTTTGTGCGTTGACGCGTGACGCGTCGACATAATAACTTGGTAGTAATCTATAGCGCATCTACCAATAAATAAATAAATAAATAATGCTGGACAGTCCACACAACATTAACTATCCCTTAGC
Organism: Operophtera brumata; assembly: GCA_932527175.1. Lineage (NCBI taxonomy): Eukaryota > Metazoa > Arthropoda > Insecta > Lepidoptera > Geometridae > Operophtera > Operophtera brumata. Next base: position 80,040,877 of record OW052239.1, on the reverse strand, counting down.
TAAGCAAAAAAAAATTGTTCCTATTTTTAAAATATATTCCTGGAAATTGTTATTTGGTACCATTTTTTCGTAGTATCTTTATTCAATACTGATTATGCAGGTTTTTTTTAATGGTATATTTGGAATAGTTGTGTATACATAGTAGTTGTTCCGACATTGAACGGTCCACCCTTACGTAAAAGGGAAGCCATGTACATACAAGGTTATGCAACGGTCGCATCAGTCAACGACATTTCTCGACCGATAAGAGGACAGCAACCTATAACAGTAAGTAGGATATACACTGTGTTGAGGTGTCCTTTTCATCCCGATACCACGCTACAAACAAAACGAGGTCAACGGCGGAAACCAAGCAAAGGCATTTATGTTTTCTCTCTTTTAATAAGATGGTACGAATTATCTCGAATTAAATTCCTGGCGTTAGACTCTCGCGAAAATCGAGGAGGATTATGTGCGTACATTAAAAAAAAAACTATGTTTTGGTTTACTTTTTAACCCCCGACGCAATAACGAAGGGGTAATAAGTTTGACGTGTATGTTTGTGTGTGTGTGAGTCTGTCTGTGGCATCGTAGCTCCCGACCGGATGAACCGATTTCTTTTCTTTTTTTTTTTAAAGGAGAATTTGTCGGGATTGTTCTTAGCTATGTTTGATCAAAATCGGTTCAGCCGTTTCATTGCGTTGAGGGTTTTTTAATTTTTTTAAAATTTATTACTTGTTTGTTTAGTAATCTTGTTTTTTTTTCTCTTTCACTGGTCATTCTTAGGTAGGGTGTCCTGCGGAGAGCCAATTGGGATATATATAATAAGTGGGGTGAAAGCATCGAGGCACTGATCAAGTTGTTAGAAGATAGATGTATAGTAATTAGCATTACTGCATTTTTATTCGTGATTGCCTATTCGCTAATCTGTGTCAGTTACAGAATGCTGAAAAGTTTGGAACTCCTCGGCGGAGCCAACAAATTTGAATTTCAAGATGGACATAGTGATTGTAGACACTTACTAAACACGATAAGGATAGCGATACACATAGAAAACACGGCTTTAAAATAACGCTGTGCTAATCTCAATCGTACGCACCTGTTTTTTTTTTGTACTACTGATGATTGAACAAGCAGATGGCCCACATTGCATTACCTCATAGGACACGTTCACCTAGGATGCACTCTATGTAGCATTGCACTGCGCCCGCCACCCGGAGACATAAAGATGAAAAGTCTCATGTGGCTGTAATTTCACCGGCACCCTTACCCTTCAAACCGGAACACAGCAATGCGAGCACTACTGCTTTGCGGCAGAAATAGGTATGGTAGTAGTACTTCCCCGGACGAACTCTTTCACAAAAAAGCTCTACTACTACTAAAAAGTTCTACTACTACTATGTTGTCAGTACGTACCTTTCTATTACTCTTGAATACATTGCACTTGAAGCCGTTTGTAGCTCCATCTCTGGCAATGTAGGAGAATATCTTGAGGTCTGAGCTGTCGTGGGATACGTAGAAGATGCGGTAGATCGGATGCTGCATCACCTCAGCGTTCTCAATTATGGTGGTAGTCTTACGCCCGAAGAATGTTGTCTTCTTTTTCCTCTGTCAAATAAAAATTGATTTAATAAAATGCTGTAAATACCATATGAGTCTAACACGCTCATATGGTATCAATGAGATGATACCATATGTTCAATAGTGCAACTCAGAATCCAACGATACCAGGTTCGATCCTAGGCTCCGCACCAATGACTTTTCTAAGTAATGTGCGGATTTCCATCGCTCTGTGCTTCGGAGGGCACGTTAAGCTGTCGGTCCCGGCTGTTATTGATTAATAGCAGTCGATAAGCCATGTCAGAGGCCATCGGGCGGCTTGACAAACTCTGACACCAGAGGCCAGCACTACCTCATACGAAACGAAACGAATGTGATGATCAAAACGAGCCCAAACAAGGTCAGGCTATTATTTGATCACTGTTAAAAATCCGTCTCCATCATCAGATCGTTTCGTGCTATGTTTCTTTAGTCATATTATAGGCTTAGAATTTTCGCATGGTTTAATTCAGCGTAGCTTATATGGTTCAAAAATACAAACTTTGACTTATTATATGACATTATAAATTTTGTGCTGTGACATAGAAAAACTTAATAGAAGACATGGCTCAATTATTGAACCGTGCTTGCCATGTGAAAAAAATCACCATCACTTTGACCACTCTGGCCAATTTGACTACCATTTGCAATTGTGAACCATAATATTGAAATACGAAAGTTAAATTTTCCACAAATTAATAATGATTAGTAGCCGCTGGTATTTCTATGTAAAATTAATTAGACGCTCGTCTTGTTTATTTGCCATTTTCAATCAGATACAATTTATTATTGTAATTATCAATCGTTGCGTGACTGACTGACAGACTGACTGACTATCAAAGAACAGCCTAAACCATAAGTCCTAGAGACCTGAAATTTAGAGGGTACGTTCTTTTTATGGTCTAGGGCATTAAGAAAGGAATTCCAGAAATTTAACCCCTAAGGGGGTGCAGCGGGGTGTTTAAGTTTGTATGGAAAAATACACGCCGACGAAGTCGCGGGCATTCCACTAGTAATTTATAATTTGCTACGTTACAATCCTTCCCAGTCGCTAAAGTCACAGTCAAGTCATGTTTATTTTTAAAATGTTCTTCAATGGGGACTTTCACATTGGACGATTACGACACGACGCGATATCGTGATGATATCGATGAAAATACCAGGGGTGACACGATGTACCACACAATCGACCGCACCACTTTGTGTGAGAACAGAGTAAATAAAGTGCGGCGCACACACATAGATGTTGTGTGTACTGCAGCGCGTCACCGGCGGCTCGCTACTCTCCTTTACCCCGCACTGTTACTACTTAACGCTTTCATACTGTCAACGTTAGCTTCACGATACGAAACGGAGAGGGGCGAAGGAGAGTAACAGCGCACATCACATCTGTTTTTTTAAATACAAAAATTCTTTATTTTGCTTGCAAGACTATGGGTTACAGGGTTGGGATCTCCTCTGTTAAATTACAAAACCTGTATAAGAGGAGTCCCCTCTTTAATTATGGCGGTCTACGAGTATATCTAAACATAACTTTCAAAAAATACTTAAAAATTATATCTAGGTCTGTGTGCCGCACTTTATTTACTGTATTAACCGAAGTGCAATCAAGTGTATGGTTTGATGCGTCGTTTCGCCCCTGGTATCGTCGACGATATCGTGTCGTGTTGTTATCGTCCAATGTAAAAGCAAGCGCCCACTTGAACAAACGAACCATTTGAGAAAATGTCACGTTTACTGGTAGCGTGCTACCAGCGAGACACATGGCGTTAAATGAGCTTATAAAAGTGACGTAGATAAGATATGGCTCTCTATTAGCCCTGAGCTCGTCCGTAACGTAATTACAAGCCATCTCCGGGGATAGTGCTCAAGGGATTCAGAACTAATACCTCTGCAGAGAAAGTGAATGACGTGCGAGCGTTCAACACTCTTGATAAGTTACACGGGATTGTAGGCTTATCTCTGATACTATTGGTGGAAGATGTTAGACTTCATGTGGACTTATTATGTGTTTAGTAGTCGATCGTAATAGTCATATCATACTAGAGCTTTTTTGTGAAAGAGTTCATCCGGGGAAGTACTACGTCCATACCTATTTCTGCTTCGAAGCAGTAGTGCTCGCGTTGCTGTGTTCCGGTTTGGGGGTGGCCGTGAAACTACAGGCACATGAGACTTTTCATCTTTATGTCTCAGGGTGGCGGGCGCAGTGCAATGCCACATAGGGTCCTAGGTGGACGTAACCTATGGGGTAATGCATTGTTAAAGGCAGAGGTTACCGCTTAACATCAGGTGGGCCATCTGGTTGTTCCATCATTCACGATGTTTTTTTTTATACTACTTGAATGACGGAACAAGCAGATGGCCCACCTGATGTTAAGCGGTAACCTCTGCCTATGAACAGTGCATTACCTCATAGGTCACGTCCACCTAGGACGCACCCTATGTGGCATTGCACTGCGCCCGCCACCCTGAGACATAAAGATGAAAAGTCTCATGTGCCTGTAATTTCACCGGCACCCTTACCCTTCAAACCGGAACACAGCAATGCGAGCACTACTGCTTTGCGGCAGAAATAGGTATGGTGGTAGTAGGTACTTCCCCGGACGAACTCTTTCACAAAAAAGCTCTACCACTACTAAAATTCACGATGTTAAAAAAAAGGAAAAACCTTTCTGGAGAAATTATGTCATTCTTCAGGCTTGCAACTCAATCAGTTACTCAATCCTGTCATAAACCAATTTATATACGTGTGTGACCTGCCCCCCTATTCCCTAACTGAAAGTCACTCGGTGACTAACGTTTGACAAGAAGAATGATCATCAATTAAAAAAAAATACTATTAAGAATTGTCAATTGATGGTAATTTTACTTGTCAAACGTTGGTCACTGAGTGACTTTCAAGATAGGGAATAGGGGGGCAGGAGGGCAATTCTCGTGCTTTAGAGATTAAGTCGAAATAGACATATGTTGAAAAAAGATGGCGAATGTCGAATAAAATCTTACTTTGCTATTCTCGTGATGTCGCAAATAGACATAAGTCGACCAAAATCATTCAAATCGAATACGATTTGTTGGTTATTGTGACATTTTTTGTAGACATTCATGCTTCGACATTATCTCTAATTTAGAGATAATCTCTACAATCCCAGAATTGCCCTCCAGTGTTGTGAAGAACCAGGTTACACGTCTTATTTGTATTGGAGTGATAATTGTTTTTTTCTACCGATATCTAAATAAAACAAAGCTCTAAAGTCACGAAACACGTCAGAATTTAAAAATACTTCTTTATAAATCCCATAAATATCAAAGTTACGATGTTTAGATGTTTTGTGTGTTTGTTACTCAATCACGCCGAAACAGCTGAACTGATTTCAGTTAAATTTTGTATACACATAGATTATGACCTGGATTGAGCTATAAGCTACTTTGTATCCCGGTAGAACGCGAGCGAAGTGAAGTTCTGGTGGCCTTCTATGGTTTTCTTCATCAGTTTTCTTCACCAAATAATACATTTTGAATGCCAACCACCAGAAGGCCACCAGAACTTCACTTCGCTCGCGTTCTACCGGGATACAAAGTAGCTTATAGCTCAATCCAGGTCATAATCTATGTGTATACAAAATTTAACTGAAATCAGTTCAGCTGTTTCGGCGTGATTGAGTAACAAACATACAAAACATCTAAACATCGTAACTTTGATATTTATGGGATTTATAAAGAAGTATTTTTAAATTCTGACGTGTTTCGTGACTTTACAGCTTTGTTTTGTTTAGATATCGGTAGAAAAAAACAATTATCACTCCAATACAAATAAGACGTGTAACCTGGTTCTTCACAACACTGGAGGGCAATTCTGGGATTGTAGAGATTATCTCTAAATTAGAGATAATGTCGAAGCATGAATGTCTACAAAAAATATCTGACTTGTTGGTTTTATCCGTATAAAATGTAGCCTATGTCACCCAGACCGTAACAACGAATCGATTGACACCTCATTCATCAAAATCGGATGAGTGGTTTAGGCGCTGGTGAAACATACGCAAATACATACATAGACTGCTAAAGACATAACTAGACATCGGATTATATGCACTATCGAAATGCCAAAATATGCATGCAAATATGCACTAAAAAGAGCGAAATATGCATAACATATGCACAATCAAAAATACAATTATAATAAGAACTTACGTATATTATATTATCTATCACAATAATAACTTGCTTGCAATAATATTATTATATAAAACTCATATAATAAGTTATTTAATAATAACTTATTTATTTATTATAATTCTTGTGACACTAAACAATAACATATTTTTCTAGGTTTCCTCCAGCGAACTTGTGACGTTTGTCACTTAATATTAATTTATAGGCTGAAAATGACCTTTCGACGTCAACTGACGTTACAGGACAGAACTTAAAATTTGACGCCATTTCTGCAGAGACCTCATCAGGCAGAGTTTGTCCGGTGCCGTTGATAAATGCGTTAATTTCCTTTATTCCTTCAAGACCGGGATTTTTATGCATTAACTGCACTTAATTTGCCACGAACCTTTTGCGATAGTGAACTCGGAATTCTGTTCAATCATTTTTTCTATTACTCCGTACTCCGCCAACGTTCTCGCATAACTACTGAAATAAGCACTATCAATGAAAAAGTACCAAAATATGCTATAAAAATAGCATTATATGCTACATGCAAATGCATATAATCCGATGTCTAGACATAACCCTTCCCGGCTTTGCCGTAGTCGGATAAAAGTTATTCTGGACGAATAAAAATGAAATTCTCTAATAACGGGGAACAAATTCTGGGAATGGCGGGACCTATTCAGTGTCACTTTTTATTGTATCTGGAACTAATCCAACAAAGGCGGAGGTGAGACGAGGGAAATTTGCGAGCTCGTCCAACCGGGGCCGAAGTGGACGGGATTATTCTTTGGTGGCACCGGCAACAATGGGACAACAACAATGGGCTTCTCTCGTCTCTAGAAGACAGCAGGTTGACAGTCCCCTATTATAGCGGAGACATGATTAACGACCCCGCGGAAAAATTGACATCGCCGGCTCCCTATCTCGTCATTTTTCTAAAATAGTGGCGCGCGTATAATGGAAAGAGATTTTTCAGACTGATTGGAAATGTAGGTGGTTTCCTTTTTTATCTGAATGCGCGAATGTGCGTGTTTATATTCTTACAACATGAGAAGTCTAGTTCACTATAAAGCAGAGATAATATTGAGTCTGTCCGGTATTACACTTATAACGGAAAAAGCAATTATGAGATTTTCCTAGAACTTTATTAGCTCTGAGCTTGCTTCCCGTTTTTCTGTTTCTTTGTGCCTGTGTTAAGGCTTTTCTTCATTTGTATTGTATTATGTAGTAGTGTAACTTGTAGCCACAATAAGAAAAGAAAAACAGTGGCTCTGTAATGTAACGGTTTATAGCCCCCGACTAAATGAGGGGTGCTATAAATTGAGGCCATAGCGTATTTGTCTGAATGTAAGTATGTCTGTTTTTCTGTAGCATCGTAGCTCCTGGAATGCTCTAAGTAGCTCCTCTAAGTAGCTTTCAGCGAAAAGGCCGCCCATGTACTGTCATTTGATTTAGTTAATGCTATTGTGTTTTTTTTTGTGTACAATAAAGTGTTAATCTATCTATCTCCTCGACGGGTGTTCTGATTTCAATGCGGTTTTTGTATGAGAGTTATGTTCGAGATGGTTCTTAGCTATTTATTGTTGGAAGTTGATTCAGGCGTTTCCACTCGCAAGACTGATGGGAACTTATTTTGTAGTAAGAACGTGAGCTCAAAATTTTTGACATGACTTTGGGCTACATGGTCTGATGACAGTCAGCATAGGATGAACAGGATCTAGGGAATCTGAATCATAACTTCAAATTAAGATGACATGACATGTCTTCCTCCCGCAGACTTCAGGGTCTGATGATGACCAGCATACGATGAAAAGTATCTAGGATAAAATTATGTTTCCATAGTGTTTTTTTCAATTTTAATGGAACACTGTATTCAGTGATTTAGTACGGCTTTTTTTTTTTTAAAGCTGCAGCTTATCTTGCTCAACATATTCGTATTGCCATTCAGCATGGCAATACAGCCAGCATCTTAGGGACACTTCCACCTGGTAGTGATGTGGATCAGTCGACCGATCTTTAGATCGTTAACAACGGCCTTTAGAGAGCTCAAGTCTTTTTTTAACCGATTTAGTTTTTTTTGTTTGTTTGAAAGGTGAATTAGTCGGTAGTGTTCTTAGCTATGTTTGATCAAAATCGGTTAAGCCGTTTCATTGCGTCGATGGTTTTTTAAATTAATTAATTTACAAAATTAATTACTTGTTTTTATTTTGTTTATTCCTACTTATTACATATTTTATTGGCCTTACTTGACACCACAGTAGATCACTGGGAAGCACGCCTTTGGTGTGAATAAATAAATGGAACTGCGAGGAACTTTGTCAAAGTTTTCAATTAAACTTGGGAATTGAGTTGAGGTATGTACCTACATGTAAATTTCAACATACTTAAATAAATACAGACTGTTTTGGACTAAATAAAAGCAACATTTGAAATGTTCTTTCTAAAATGACAGTTACGTGGAATTTTGAACCCTGTGTTTAAACCTCTGCACGTATGTGTGACTACCTTGTGTGTAGCCAATGAACATTTTTTTTAATACAACGTAAAGTACTAACATATTTTTGAATCCAACCCCCATGGGTTGGATTCAAACAATGCCATCATGCCATCTTAACAAAACAATAAACAATGGAATACCTACTGCCTCGCCGCCTCGTTTGTCCGTCCATCTGTCACACGCGATATTTTGGTTAAAAATTAACGCAAAAAAATAAAGGCACTAATACAATATAAGTTAATAGCTAAAACTGCACTTGTAACTGAAACTTACTTTTTTCACATTTTTATCTTCCACAGATTTGGCACTGAAAAATAAAACTAGTATACGCACCGCACTCGTTTAAAAATCAATGATCGAACCAACCCCTACGTAGCGTTGATAGAGCTATATCATCATCAGTATTATAGAAGTCCACTGCTGGGCATAGGCCTTCCGAATATAATGTCCCACGGTCCCAAGGTCTCGACTCCGAACGGTTCAGTGTAAGCTCTGTATACTTGCATATATGCAAGACGACCTCTGTGGCGCGGCGGGCTAAGGTTTGTCTGCGATGCAAGAGGTTGCGGGTTCGATTCCTACCTCGGAACAAATATTTGTGTGATCTGCAGATATTTGTTCAGGGTGTTCTGAGTATTTTCTATGTATAATAAAAAATATCTATCTATTTAATGTATTGTATTAAGTATATCAGTTATCTAGTACCCGCATAACACAAGCTCTGCTTAGCTTTGGGGCTAGATAATGTTGTATGGACTGTCCAGCATTATTTATTTATTTATTTATGCACCGTATACTAACTTTTTTTTTAACATTGATTGATAGACCTTTCATTGTTTTACAACGATCTCTTCTGTTGGTAAGTGACGATTTGGCTTGTCTACTATTAGTAAAGAGGGTTTTTTTGTGTGTATGTAATGAATAAACTAAAACTACGAAAGCTTCATTGTCACTGAGAGCTACGCTATGTTTTATTAGCTTCCTCTCCCGCCTCCGCTCGCGTATTTGTTGTTTGTAATGGATAAAACAAAAAAATACAAAACAGATTTAAAAAAAAAACCTATAGAAATTATAGGCAATATTGTACCAAATAAACGCAAAATGAAACAAACAACATATAATTTGTTTTATGTATACGTCAAAATCAAGTGTTGCCATCTTTTAATTCAAATGTCACACAAATCATTAATCACATCATTCATTGACATTATAAATTGTAAATGTATTTTAATGTTTTTGTGTATATTTTAATTGTACCTAATTTAAAACACGATTTTTTTATTGTTAGTTAATAAATAAATCAGTGAACAATCATTTCATATATCATTTCGCGGCTGTAAAGGAGCCTTGTCAAACAGTAAATAAATACAAACGTATTTGCACAAATATGGGCGACCAAAGTATAATTTTACACTGAAATGACTGTTGTTGGCTTTTATATTGGTCATTATTTGCGGCAAATCATATTTGGTTCAAGAAAACAGTGGATAAATAGCGAAAATAAGATTGAAATTTTAGTCCATACAAGTAATTTCGATGTTATTTTCGCTATTAGTCCACTGTTTTCTTCAACAAAATATGAATTGCCGCAAATATTGACCAATATAAAAGCCAACCACAATCATTTCAGTGTAAAATTATACTTTGGTCGCCCATATTTGTGCAAATACGTTTGTATGAAAAAGGAACCCCACCTTAATGATGATAATGACGACAGAAGGTAACTGACCTTGCCTACTGCCTTGCTTCTTGTTGTGACCCGTACTCCGTCGACCGACACATCCACGATCACTTTCCGTTTCTTAACACCCCGCGCCTTGAACTCGTACTGGAAAGAAAAAGATACCACAATGAATTGATAATACCTTCCGATAATACTAAAGCGCAAACTTATGGACATGTGCATCCTTCCCGATCTCACTTATGGCTCGCAAACTTGGTCTTTGACAAATATCCAGAAATCCAAACTCATGGTTTGCCAACGGGCGATGGAGCGCAGTATTCTGGGAGTTAAATTAACCGACCGGATTCGAAACACCACACTGCGCTCCAAAACTAAAATCGCCGACGTTGGAGAAAAAGCCGCCCAGCTGAAGTGGAATTGGGCTGGACATGTCTGTCGCACACCTTAGAGCCAGGGTGGTCCCGGACTGTAAGGTTTCAGAGAAACTTCCTCCCGCGAACGCTCAGGTTGTGGAATGATCTCCCTGCTGAGGTTTTCCCGAGCGACTACAGTATGGGGTTCTTAAAAAGGAGTGTTTGAAAATTTTTAAAGGGTCGGCAACGCGCGTGTGATGCCTCTGGTATTGCAGGCGTTCATAGGCTACGGTAACCGCTTACCAACAGGTGGGCCGTAAGCTTGTTTGCTACCTTGGTAGTATAAAAAAAAAATAATGTGGAGCCCTGACACAGCAAGACGGCGTCGCGGCAGACCACGCAGGAGATGGCGTGATGATATAGATGCCTTTAACACAGATTGGCAAACAATAGCACAGGATCGTAGTGACTGGAGGATATGGGGGGAGGCCTTTGCTTAACAATGGGATGATTCAGCCTAACAGTAACAGAAACAGTAATGAATTGAAAGGGATGGACGGCTGGTTTAGGGTAATAGCCAGCTTTATAGGGGAATACCATCAGTTCTTTCGCCCTACACCTGCCAGGGCTGTTTGCTGTGGGTCGCCATGTAATGTATAGTGTCAAATTCAAAAGAGTTAATAACCCGAGTAGACGCGATCATTCAAAACGAAGCTCAAAAAATGGCTATTATGAGAAGTCTTTCTATAACTGTTCTGAGCTTACTTCGTTGAATCCGGTATGTTAAAAATATCAAAATCATTATTAGGTTGTATTAGGCTTTTGACATTTAATGTCAATTTAATGAAATTAGTAATTCTTGAATATGTTTAGATTTGTGACTTGTGTGGTTTATAATAATTTGTATGAATTGATTGATTTTTATAATTGACGAACTTGTGAGCTAAGTCCTTAATTTATATTTTTTATATGTATTGTTTTGTTTGTATGCACCTATACCTATGACCTAAATGCTTTGTATACACTGGACATGTAACAATAATCTGTTATAAAGAAATAAACTATAACTATAACCCCCGCCAGAATGCGGGGTTTTTATAGGTTTTAGTTCACAGATTGTCTGTCTGTCTGTAAACCATGTTTCCTCGTTGCTACGTAGCTCCAGAACGGGTGCTCAATGGTCTTTTTTATGAAGGGAACTCGGAACATCGGGAGTTCTTTTGTAACTAGAACCTTCAGTTTGAGCTAAAAATCTTCATTTCCAACGGCATCAGACTGCAAAGTCTGATGATTACAAGCATAGGATGAACAGGATCTAGAGTACTACTGAAGCAGAATCTTTATGTGAGCCCTCAAACTTCAAATTATGTGGTCATGTCTTCCTTCCTGATGGTGATGACGATCAGACGCTAAATAGGATCTATTGTGCAACCGGTGCTTTATTTTCAATGCTATTTTATTAACCCGCGACGCAAAAACGACACGGTGTTATAAGTTTGACGTGTCTCTGTGTGTGTGTGTGTGTGTGTGTGTTTGTGTGTCTGTGGCATCGTAGCTCCCGAACGGATGAACCGATTTCGTTTTTTTTGTTTGAAATGTGAATTTGTCAGGTGTGTTCTTAGCTGTTTAATCAAAATCGGTTCAGTAGTTTCATTGCATTAATGGTTTTTTTATTTTTACAAAATTAATTACTTGTTTGTATGAAAACTGGTAGTAAAGGAACGCTTTAAATAGTCTAGCGTTTTATATTTTTATAACTGTCAGTATTCAGTAAAATTGCAGGCATCGTTTTAAATCGTCTTTTCGCACGACCAAACCTATAAAAGAACCAAGGCAACACGTTTTTTTTTTGATGATCCTTCTTACTAGTAGCGACTTTACCTTGTGTACTTATCCACCTTAAAGATCTTGCTGTTGATAGGTGAGTAGAGTAGTGCAGCTTTATTGTGAAAGAACTTGCTCAAGGAAGTACTACCACCTATTTCAGCCGCAAAGCAGTAGTGTTCACGTTGCTGTGTTCCGTTATGGGTGCCGGTGAAATTACAGGCACATGAGACTTTCATCTTTATATCTCAGGGTGGCGGGCGCAATGCAATGCCACATAGGACGTATCGTAGGTGGACGTGACCTATAGTATAATACACTGTTCACAGGCAGAGGGTACCGCTAAACATCAGGTATAACGCGCGTCATGTAAAAAGAACGCTGACGGTCATACAACTTCATGCGTTCCAGCGTTCTTTTTACATGACGCGTACTATAGGCAATCTGCATTTTCCATCATTTCTAGTTGTTTAAACAAAAATAAGTTTCAAGCCGACTCTCTGTTAATGTGTCTTTTGTCAATCGACTACCTAAATGTATGTGTTGATACAGTTCTGTAAGGAGTAGGCATGGGTAAACTGAATCAGAGGCATTAAAAAGAATCGTTTCACTACGGTGACGCGTTAGCTTAACTATTCCCTCTTAACCTTAACGATTCACTGACTCACCAAAATTCAAAATTCAAAATTCAAACTTCATTTATTCAATAGGATTTTTAAAAAAATCTCTTTGACACGTTACTTTTTATAAAATAATTATAGATTGCAGTCTTATTATTAGATATACATTTGTTTTGGCTGAGTTGGAGCAAGTTCAGTCCCAAGCTTTATTATCATCTAAATAATCTGAGATTTTATAGTACGCTTTCATCGACACCGATTCATCGAGTGTCCGCCGGGTGCTGAAGTGCCGTTGTATGCATATATGAAAAAAAGATTGTGCCTCATGCTTTGGAGCTCCTTAGTAAGGAGCTCCAAAGCAGATGAAAAGAGTATCTGAAATTCTTAGTCTCTATGACTTTAGTAGACGTAATAAACGGATTGCTGGTTTTGCTCAAAATATTTTTCTCTTCCTAAATTACTATATAAAATAAGTCGGGTTTTCCTTCCTGAGGCTATAACTCCAGAAGGCACGAACCGATTTCCACGGTTTTGCATTCGTTGGAAAGGTCTCGGGCTCCGTGAGGTTTATAGCAAAGAAAATTCAGGAAAAAGCGGAGGGGGGGTTCACCGGGGGCTACCCGTGCGAAGCCGGGGCGAGTCGCTAGTAAATAAATAAATAAATAAATAATGCTGGACAGTTCACACAACATTATCTAGCCCCAAGCTAAGCAGAGCTTGTGTTATGGGTACTAGATAACTGATATACTTAATACAATATATTACATAGATAGATATTTTTATTATACATAGAAAATACCCAGAACACCCTGAACAAATATCTGCGATCGCACAAATATTTGTTCCGGGAATCGAACCCTCAACCTCCTGCGTCGCAGGCGAACCTTCGCCCGCCTCGCCACAGAGGTCCTATCGAAATAATCGCGTAATATAAATGTTATTATATCACATCATAAGAAAGAAGATTTCTACGAATATAATGACTGTCTGCGAACTGAATTGGAAAAGAACATCGTAGCCATTAAGGCTCAACTCATGAGGCCATAAACGGAGAGCGTTTAAACGGAGGATAGCCGTATAAGTTAACGGTCAATTATATTAAAACGGCTATTATTTACAGAATACTCTTTTATAACTCCCGAATCTGAAACCTTTCATCTTGGAATGCTCATTGTTGAAAGGTAAAATTGATTTAGTTAAAACAGAACCATCTGGCTCAACGCATTAGTATTGCCATTCACCGTGGCAATGCAGCCAGCATCTTAGGGACGCTTCCGTCTGGTAGTGATTTGGATCAGTTGTGCTACCTTTAGATTGCTAGCAGTGGTCTTCAGGTACCACAACTGTTTCATATGTATTTTGTACATACCTTGTATTATTATTAGTTCTTTCTGGAAATAAATGTTTATTTTTATGAACCATAACCTACTCGTCGTTTCGTATGAGGTAGTGCTGGCCTCTGGTGTCAGAGTTTGTCAAGCCGCCCGAGGGCCTCTGACATGGCTTATCGACTGCTATTAATCAATAACAGTCGGGACCGACAGCTTAACGTGCCCTCCGAAGCACAGAGCGATGGAAATCCGCAAATAACTTAGAAAAGTCATTGGTGCGGAGCCTAGGATCGAACCCGGTATCGTTGGATTCTGAGTTGCACTATTGAACCGTTAGGCTACCATCAGCTTTACCTACTGTATTTTTCTGAACGGAATTATATAATAATGTATAATAAACTTTACTCACCTTACTTTAGTATATAAGATAATGCGACTAGTAGATTAAAATGCCCTCCATCCCCGACTACCCCACAGAGCCTCCCTCTGACCAGTCCCTCCGTAGACCAAGACACGTTCTTGGTGATCCCGATGACCCTATCACTGCCGCTAATGCGGTAGTGACGTCATCCAGTCAAGACAGAGAAAACACTACACCCTTACACCGAACTCGCCGGTGAGGTCGAAGAACCTTCTAAGTACCATCTGTACCTTCGCCTAAACCGGTACAAGCATGTTCCGGGGCGTTCTGTTCGATCCTCCCAACCTGGCAACAGCCCGAGCCGAGGTTCGTACCTAAGTGGTGCCCTTGTGCTCGTTGCCCCAACCTAACTTTACAGGTTGAGCGCCATCTGCGCTCACCAAAAGCCCGGTAAAGCAGTCATGGCACCAGGCGGCCAACTGCACAAAAATCCATAAAAAAAAAAAAAAAAAAAATTGTTTTATTAAAAGATAAATTTATTTATTTTTTAATTATTATTTTATTGCTTAGTTTGAGAACTCTTTGTTATTCCCCTCTTGGAATTTGGTTTTTAGTATTTTGATTACTTGCATAGGGTACGTGCCCAACACAGTATCTGTGATAATTTCTACCAGCTACCTCTTACATAATAGTAATAGTAATAGTAATAGTAATAGTAATAGTAATAGTAATTTACAACACCAGTACATTAACGCTGCCGCCCGCCAAAAAAACTGCTGCTGCTTTTGTTTTGCTCTTGGTCCTGTCATATTTTATAACTTACCTTTGTTTCAAAATACAGACAGACATACGGACGGCATAGGCTTAGGATAAGATTTCCATCCGGCACCATTTGGTTACGGAACTCTAAAAAGTATCTAGCGTACTGTCTAAAATAATATCGTACTATCAAAACGAATGTTGTCTCTTTTGTATTGACTTGCAAATAGACGAACATTCGCGAAAGCAGTTTTTGAACCCTTTTAGTCAGCCTCCAGTCTGTCCTCAGCATGAGTTACGCCTTTAGTAGACCGACGCATTCGCATGTGGCAGTGAAATTATGAAATAGCATGTCTTACCACTTGTAAGTCGTACGTCTGTCCAAAAGATCTTTTTTAAAAAAAAAAATATTTTATGATAACTGGCAAGGAGCTCTACCCTGGCTAGAAGTTTTTTTTTTATACTACTTGAATGATGGGTCAAGTGTATGGCCCACCTGATGTTAGCGGTAACCTCTGACCATGAACAGTGCATTACCTTATAGGTCATGTCCACCTAGGACGCGCCTCATGTGCCTGTAATTTTACCGGCAACCGGTATTGACCACAGCAATGCGAGCACTACTGCTTTGCGGCAGAAATAGGTATGATGGTAATACATCCCCGGACGAACTCTTTCACAAAAAAGCTCTACTACCTACTACTACTATTGTCGCCATTGTGACTTATAGCTGGCACAGATAAAAGAATACTACACTAGTACCATCAGAAAAAACACAAAATTAAATGTTTGTAAAAATTATTAAACTTGATTGTAGATACATTTATTTAATTTTCCCGTGTTGTGGGTATTTTTTGATATTAGAAAATATTTTTCAAGGCCTAATATTGTTTTTTTACATACTTCAATACCAAATCTATAGCTGTAACGCCATCTATTGAACTTTAATAGAACAATATATTTTTTCTATGGGATGAGACCCCGTGTAGCAGGGAAAGTTATCAATGTTTAATTCGAATCCATGGTTATCCGTTCACCACGCCTATACCATTTCTGCATAGACTCTAATCGTATATTTGTAGCAACAACACATACCTATACCCTTAGAATCACACGAATCATCGTCGGCAATCACACGTGTGTTAGATTAAGTTATAAATATCTTTATATGTATGTTAGTTGTAAGGTATATATTACTGTGGGCCTTTGTCTAGGTACAATGTACATTTTTCACTGTTGCCTGAAATAAATGTATTGAATTGAATTGAATTGAATTGAATATAGAGTATTCTAAGCCTACCAAAGGGTTTTGCTTTTCAATGTAGGTAATGTGGCAATGTGGAATAGAGGGCAATGTGATTCAAATATGTATTCTGAAGGTGGTTGTCACGAAGCGCGTCATATTCAAATTTTGTAACTTAATTTTGCAACAGGATCTGCCCCCACAGTGAAATATTATACTTTATACTTTATTTATTTAAAAAACACACACATCATACATATTATTACACATTCAAAAAAATTACAAGGACAAAATAAATTCTGATATGTAAAAATGATGTTCTATAACATTTACCACAAACATTGTACACAAAGGGAAAATAAAATAACAGTAAGAAACACTAAATTAGTAAGTAGTAGTAGAGCTTTTTTGTGGAAAAGTTCGTCCGGGGAAGTACTGCCACCATACCTATTTCTGCCGCAAAGCAGTAGTGCTCGCATTTCTGTGTTCCGGTTTGAAGGGTAAGGGTGCCGGTGAAATTACAGGCACATGAGACTTTTCATCTATGTCTCAGGGTGGCGGGCGCAGTGCAATCCCACATAGGATGCGTCCTAGGTGGACGTGACCTATGAGGTAATGCACTGTTCATAGGCAGAGGTTACCGCTTAACATCAGATGGACCTAATGCTTGTTCCGTCATCAAAGTAGTATAAAAAAAAAAAAAAAAAATAAGAACTAAATACTAAAGCTTAAAATTACATAAACATAAAAAAAAAGTAATTACATTTTAAAAACTTGTGATTGAGCCTAATTGGCTCAAAATCTTATTTTTAAAGGTTCGTAGGAGGTCGCAAAATATGTGATATGTCTGGGTTTTTGTTGTTCAAATCATTGTATTGGTTACACATTCGCGTAAATATTCGTATAAAGAGACGCTTTTAAAAGAACCTTAGCTTCCATACAACAAATAAATAAACACAATGCACTGTTTAGTTATAGCATTAGCATTTAGTAGTAGTAGAGCTTTTTTTTGAAAGAGTTCGTCCGGGGAAGTACTACCACCATACCTATTTCTGCCGCAAAGCAGTAGTGCTCGCATTGCTGTGTTCCGGTTTGAAGGGTAAGGGTGCCGGTGAAATTACAGGCACATGAGACTTTTCATCTTTATGTCTCAGGGTGGCGGGCGCAGTGCAATGCCACATAGGGCGAGTCCTAGGTGGACGTGACCTATGAGGTAATGCACTGTTCATAGGCAGAGGTTACCGCTTAACATCAGATGGGCCATCAGCTTGCTCCGCTATTCCAGTAATAAAAAAAAAAAAAAAAACCTACTCACATAATTCTAAGCTGCTCATGATAATGCCTTTTAAAGTGTGACTCCAAATAATTTCTTAGGACCATCAAATTATGTTTCTTTTCTGAATGGGAGATGGTATTATATTTAACGATAATAGCAAAAAGACCCGCCTTGTCATTTTATCTTTTGTCTGAAAAATATTTAGCTAAAATAATTGTGGATTTCTTCAACCCAGACGCCGCTGAACTGGAAAATTGGCATTATCTTCTAGTTATGCCGCAGAAAGGCAGACAGTGTTTTAATTTTTCATGACTTTGCAAGTCGTGACTCGTTTGTCATTCTTTTGATACTCGTATTCTATTTTTGGTATCTCAATCATACAAACCAGTAAAGGCGTTTATAGGATATGGTGGAATAAAGGAACATACATCCTACATGAACGCTGGAATCAAAACTCTTTTTATGGGCAGTCGTGTAAAAAATAGTGGGACAAAAAATGGTGATATTAGTTTCAATATAAAATAGATAGAATGAGCTCCCGTTGGATGTCTTCCCACAGGGCTACAATATGGGTAAATTCAAGAGAAATATCAATAGGGCTCTTAATGGTAGGCAGCGCGTTTGCTATAACGTGGGTGTTGCAGATGTCCATAGGCGGCGGTGACTGCCTTATATCAGGCGGGCCGTCAACTTGTTTGTCACCTTATTACTTAAAAAAAAAAAAAAAAAAAATTGAGCGGATCCCATTTTTGGGATGATCATGAAGATTATGTGTAATTGATCTTTACCATAAATTAACTTTTGACGAAATTTTCATAAAATTGGGATCACTCAGATCTGACTCTGGTAGATTGTTCCATACATTTTCCTATAATCACCAATGTTGACGATGTTTGACGGCCTCTGTGGCGTGGCGGGCGAAGGTTCGCCTGCGACGCAGGAGGTCGTGGGTTCGATTCCCGCATCGGAACAAATATTAGTACGATCTGCAGATATTTGTTCAGGGTGTTCTGGGTATTTTTATGTATAATAAAAAATATCTATCTATAATGTATTGTATTAAGTATATCCGTTATCTAGTAACCATAAAACAAGTTCTGCTTAGCTTGGGGCTAGATAATGTTGTGTGAACTGTCCAGCATTATTTATTTAATATTAGGTATTAAGTAATAAGACGACATGTATTTATACAAACTGTATGCAACAACACATGCCCATAAAATTATGTAACAAGTGTATATTACAATTATGTTCTCAGGCATGGTTAACCAATTTTTCTGCATGGATAAATTGCCGCCAGTTATAAAACCTCTAAGGGATATATATATAGTCAAAGTGGCTATCGAAGTATTCACGCAACACACTCTATCAAATTCCTTTGTTGAGTTACTAAAATAATACTGTTTATTCGCTTAATCAAATTTGCAAGTGCCAGAAATAAAGTGGAAAGGTACAAGAAGATTCTATGAAAATCAACGTAAGACAAATAAGCTTTCTTATTAAATTCTTTTAAGGGGGGAATTGTAAAGGTGTCTTCTTGCAATCTTAAGTAGGTAAATAAAGTGGTGCCGTTCCAAATCGCTTTTGTTTGTAGGCACAGAAAACAATAATAAATTATTCAATCTTAAATTAAATGTTTAGGGAAGATGGTTTTTTCGCCCACATACGGGCATCGGCGTAGCAGGGAATAAAAACAGAAATTGTAATTTAAGCCACCCCGAAAAGAGTAAAAACCAACTATTCGTATAAACAAAATGTGTTACTACTAGACATGGCGAGCGATGGTAGCCTAACAGTTCAATAGTGCAACTCAGAATCCAACGATACCGGGTTCGATCCTAGGCTCCGCACCAATGACTTTTCTAAGTTATGTGCGGATTTCCATCGCTCTGTGCTTCGGAGGGCACGTTAAGCTGTCGGTCCCGGCTGTTATTGATTAATAGCAGTCGATAAGCCATGTCAGAGGCCCTCGGGCGGCTTGACAAACTCTGACATCAGAGGCCAGCACTACCTCTACCGAAACGACGACTACTAGACATGGATCTTAAATCCGTGCTATGATTGATAATCGCATTGTGACGACCAACTATCTACATTGGTACATAGCAATGTGATGATTCGTTTGCGTTCGACACTGAATTTCAGCTGTTGATGATAAACAATGATTTGAGTCGAGGTTATTTTCTATTTATACCACCTGTTCAGGTTTTACCCAAACACAGCAAATGTGTATTAATACAACGTCTGCATTTATTACACATTTGGCTAAACCGAGCCAGTGCGCGACCATTGAGGCACACTGTGTCCTAAAAACCATACCATTAATGTACCTACCATTAACCATATAGCAATAATATACCATAAAACTTTTGTAACTATCATGGTTATGTACATAATTTTCACTAGAAACGGGATATTTACCATGATTTTTGAGTTTGCAATGTTCCCGATATTTCTTATCATATATTCGTATTACAATATTTCGATATTTGTTCACAGTTGCATGCGCCGTGATCACGGGAGAACTAACTAAAAGTCTTTGCGAGTAGATGTTATTGGCAGATATATCGATCTACCCTCTTTCTTACTCTTTTATTACGAACGGTACCACTACCATAAGTTTCATTGTCACACTTCACCCCAACTCAACACACAACACTAACGGTATCCGGACGCGTAGCAACATCGGAACATTGCAAACTCAAAAATCATGGTAAATATACCGTTTCTAGTGAAAATTAATATACCATAAAATCATAGTTATACCGTTATTAGTGAGTTAAGTAATATTATACAGACTTTCTTTATTACAAACCATTTACCATCTTATACAAGACTTTTAAATACCAAAAATACCACAAACTATCTACAGCTAGAAAGAGTGTCTCAGGGTCACCATAGAGCCCTTATCGGACTTCTTTTCACACCACCAGACATCCAAAAATCCGCTCAACAGTTACGGAATTAAGGAACTACACGTAACGCTAGTGTAGCTGCGGGCGGAACTAATAAAGGCTTGTAGCTTCCTGTTAGTGAAATAATTTTCGGAATCGGATCAGTAGTTCCGGGGATTACTCCCGACATACAAACTACGAAACAAATTTTACCTCTTTAAAGGTAATGTTTGTACTCGTATGTAAAGATTTTCGTAATATTTAGACAAAAATTAAAGGGGTTATTTTGATGACCTTAGTAAATGATTTTACCATATTTTTATATTAAAAAGCAAAATTCATTACATAACGTAAAAAAAAAACTTTTTTAAATTTCTGTTGTGTTATTGCATAATGATTGTCATCTTATTAGCCTCCACCCATTCACTAACAAGAGGTTACCGCTTAACATCAGGTGGGCCTCTTGCTTGTTCCGTCATCCAAGGAAATGAAATTACAGGCACATGAGACTTTTCATCTTTATGTCTCAGGGTGGCGGGCGCAGTGCAATGCCACATAGGTTGCGTCGTAGGTGGACGTGATCTATGAGGTAATGCACTGTTCATAGGCAGAGGTTACCGCTTAACATCAGGTGGGCCTCTTTCTTGATCCGTCATCCAAGTAGTAAAAAAAAAAAAAAAAAAAACCCGGTTGCACAATATCTGGGGCCTAATTCTACATTTTTATTAAAGAAAAACCATTATTGTACTATGCAATTACAATTCAATTACAACTGTCATTAAAAATGGTATTCTGGTAAATTTATGATTTTACGAATTTTCACGTAGAAAAATTTTACGATTGTTTCTAAATGGTCACAATTATATCCATTGATGTTAGTAGAATACGAAGTGTCAAAAGTGACAAGTATGAGACGATTCATTAACAATTTTAATACCATTTGGTTTAGTAGAAGTTGTACGTTAGTATTATTCCTTACTCTGTGGTAGAAGTAATAGAAGCCAGTATCCACCAAAGTGGATATATTTTTAACGAATTTATCATCTATACCTTATCAATTATCTTCAATATTTGATACTAGTAATACAAGTATATTTTTTGTTTGGGAGAACCTTCATTCGATAATTGTCAGTATATTACGATAGACCGTATATAAGTACAAGTACAACTTACGCGAACACGGCGCATCGCAGCCACTATTTCGACGCGGCTAGTAGGACGCGGGACGTCCATTGTACCGATGTACTGCAACAAACATATAAAGTAAGTAAGAAAAAAAATTGATATTCATTATCTTAGTCAACAAGTTCGTAAGTTTGTATCCTAAAGTATTTCTTCAGTTTTAAATTCTAATGCGACATAGTTCATTAGTTCGTTCGTTTATTAATAAAAATAATTAGTTACAGGTCAAAATAAACAATATAAACAAAAAATAACATAAAAAAAAGACAATAAAATAAAATTCAAAAGTAAAATCATAATAATAATATTATATGATTATTTTAACGACTAGGTATACAAGTTGAATAATTAGTCAGTAGGTAGGTACCTACACATAAAATTGGCAACAGAAAAATAGCATTAAATATAACATCTTAATAATTATACACATTGGATATTAATAAATTCATTGTAGTCATAAATGGACTGCTCAATCAGCCACTTTCTGAGCTTGTACTTAAAAGACTGCATCGATAGTGCACCAGTGATCGTCGTCGGAAGGCGGTAGTAAACGGCTGGTCCCACAGTGGTCCGACAGTGGGAAGACCTCGGCGAACGTATTCATACCAGATCGGAGACGTTCTGGAAAAAGGCCAGGTCAAGAGTACCCCTGACGAGCATGTATGAAGAATGTGATGAGAGTGAATGAAGCAAAGGAGGTGTGTCAGGATCGTAGCAAGTGGAAATCCATGGTCTCTGCCTACCCTTCCGGGAAACAGGCGTGAGTTTATGTATGTATGTATGTATGTAAATTCAATTTCATAGCTTTATTTTCTGACTATAGTGAAAAGAATTTCCGTAATACGGAAAGGTATTCCGTAATTGCATCATGTGAAGACTGTGTGAAGATTACATGTGGTAATATAATTACGGATGGTAAAACGCACCCGTGGGAGCATGATTTTAGTGGGAGAGCCATGACATGCATTTATTTACAGAAAGAATAATACAACTAATGAATACAAGGTATGTACAAAATACATATGAAACAGTTGTGCTACCTGAAGACCGCTGCTAGCGATCTAAAGATAGCTCAACTGATCCAAATCACTACCAGACGGAAGAGTCCCTAAGATGCAGACTGCATTGCCACGCTGAATGGCAATACTAATGCGTTGTAATAGTTGTAATAGCAATAGTAAATATGCTTAACAATTGTTAAACAATTAGCTTATCGCTGAAATGTACAGATGTCTCACAAACTTTGGATAGAATGTGACATACATTGGACAAGTATAGGTAACTTAGTAGATTTTTTGAATACTTGTAGAAATAGATGAACGAATTTAGTTAAACACCATTCACGGCAATAAGACGGAAAGATAGTTTACGCGTGGCGTGGTAAGCTCGCCAGGAGATCACTTAAATCTTTTGTCTCATCTTGCTTTCTCATCACGTACCTACCAGAAGGACCCGTGTGCTTCGAGCATGATAATAAGATTATATCAATGTCAAAGACCCAAGGTAATATATTTAAAGCAGAGGAAGAACGTTACATTATTACGCAATACGGAAATAATAAAGATTCAATTTTGTTATGTTGAAAATAGCAACGTATTTTACGGTTCGCTAAGACGCTTATGCTTGACGCGGTGTACAATTTTGATTTGATATTATGTAATTTCTTACGTGTGATGATAGCCTCTCAGCATCTGGTTCCACCATCTAATTCAAAAGTAGTTGAAAAGTTCTAAGAAAAACATTCGCCATATTTTTATCAGTAAATAATTCTGATGTGAATATTAAAATACTAGAACTAATCCTGATTTTCATCAAAAGAACAGGGTTTAGAAGGCTTAGAAACAATTTGATTGGAAACATTAATACGCTTTTCACGTAACGCATAAAATATTAAGGGCCTAACACATTTACCCTCCATAAATAATCAGAAGTAGGATCAAAGCTTTCACTCGGATTTGAATTGATGTCTTTTCCAATTTAAAATTCTTCCAAAATTTTACATTGTATTGTGTCGTTACCGATAATTTATATATGATAAGGGTTGCACATAGAATTTAGAATTCTCTTTGAAGTATTCCATATTATCATTTAAAATAAATTAATAAAAATTGTTCAGTATGTAGGTATTTATTTTTGTTAAATTCGTATCCTATTAGTTTATGAATCTGTTTCATAAAAGGGGTTATTAAATTTGATACTTTTACACAAGTGTTTCAATACCTAGTTAGGTGCAGTTCCATACACTACTCATGGACTAAAACAAAGCACATGAAAAATAATAAAACACCCTAAACGCATACACCCTTTCTGTTCCTCGGGAGTAAAAATAGATAGAAGTGTACATACTCCTACCACAAATTTATTGGTCCAGTCTTTATTCCGCAATTACCAGATCTTGGACGTGACCTGCGTTTCGTGGGATTTCACAGCGTCTACAACGTGCCCGTTGTCAACGCTTATTCAACAAAATCTCCGCGTTACAATTTTACACTTATTTTAGCAATACCATTCGGAGATGGTGTTATTATTCCTGTCTGGAGTATACAGGAGCTTTGATTCGGCTATCGATTCCAGAAGACAAGCTTTTTATTAGTAGAACAATTACTGACTATTAACACTGCTTGTTCGTCTGGAATTAAATCTGACGATCTAATTTTCGAACAATCCTGATATCCCGTTGAGCCTCGGAACAATAAATACAACTTCCATGGGTTGAGCAGAAATTCGGCATACCTACCTGCCAAGTTCCAATGACAATACAATTGCATCGAGCGAGTGATGGACAACGTACCTCCTAAATCTCTATATAAAAATAAGTCGGGTTTTCCTTCCTGACGCTATAACTCCAGAACGCACGAACCGATTTCCACAATTTTGCATTCGTTGGAAAGGTCTTGGGCTCCGTGAGGTTTATACGTTTTTTTTTTTTTTTTTTAAGTCGTGTTAGTTGCACCACTTATAATTCAAGAATGGGTGAACCGATTTGGCTGAAAATTGGTAGGGAGGTATCTTAGAACCAGGAGATAGGACATACTGGAGGGGTAGGGGGGGGGGGGGGCGGGTTCACCGGGGGCTACCGGTGCTGCGACGAAGCCGGGGCGAGTCGCTAGTGGTTAATATAAGACGTTTGGGCTCATTTTGATCACCTCACAGTTCTGCTTACTAATTTCACCACCATCATCATTATTGTTTGTTTTATTGTGTATTTTTTCAAATAAACTTGACCTAATTGTGCTAATGTCAAATCGAAACGGAACGACCAAACATTTTTAAGGATTCAGGAGAATTGCCAGTTAAGCGCCGTGGCGTGTTTGGCCTAACAATAGTGCCTACCCGTGGATGTTATAAAAGCTGTCTAAAGGATTACTGCAGAGCAGCATCCACCTATGTATTCAACGCCAATCCGCCTGCCAAGAGTGGCGATGAAAAAACTCCAATAGCATATGGGGAGGCCTCATATTGTAAAAAGAAAGAAGACAGAAAAAAAATACATTTATTCACCAAAAATCAGCCAGTTAAACAAAATGATTACAAACAGAATACAATTTTAGAAAAGTAAAAATAAGAAAATGCAATACTAATACAATAAAATAAGTTGATTGGTGAAAAGGTAACGACTCAGCTTTTTGTGCCTAGTCCGAAAACCAGACGCTGTTTCATTCAGAGGGGGAAGTTAAAAATAATACAAAATATAAATATGATGACAGTGTACACGTGCATATTAATAAAATCAAAAAGTTAATAATGGAAGTGGGTTTGAGGGTAGGTGACGGTATGTATGTGTGAGTGCGTGTGAGGGTGTGTATTTGTGTGTGTGGCTCACCTGCTACTACTATAGTACTTGTACTGTTATTTATTCTGTGCTAGTAGTGGACATCTAAAGGCTGCGGATGATGATGATGATACCAAGTTTACGACAGTATGTTTTTTTTTATTCTACTTGAATAATACAAGGTATGTACAAAATACGTATGAAACAGTTGTGCTACCTGAAGACCGCTGCAAGCGATCTAAAGGTAGCTCAACTGATCCAAATCACTACCAGACGGAAGCGTCCCTAAGATGCTGGCTGCATTGCCACGCTGAATGGCAATACTAATGCGTTGAGCCAGATAAGAGCCAGCTCTCGGGTCACGCGTCGTTTCGACCAGATGCCCTGAAAGAATTTTGAAAACGCGAAGGGCCCTGGGACCCCTCGGACCCAGAGTCTCGACCCCGAAAGGCTCAAATAAGTAAGCTCTATCGAGACTTCCATATTTGCGTCTTTTGAAGTCCTCAGCGGAATTATTCTTTCTGTAAATAAATGTTGTTCTACTTGAATGACGGAACAAGCAGATGGCCCACCTGATGTTAAGCGGTAACCTTTTGCCTATGAACAGTGCATTACCTCATAGGTCACGTCCATCTAGGACGCGCCCTATGTGGCATTGGACCGCTCCCGCCACCCTGAGACATAAAGATGAAAAGTCTCATGTGCCTGTGCCTTCAAACCGGAACACAGCCATGCAAGCACTACTGATTTGCGGCAGTAATAGGTATGATGGTACGAATTCCTTCACAAAAAACCTCGACTACTACTAAAAAAAATTGCTAAATTTAAATATTAATGCTGTTCATTTTCTAACTATTTTTTTTTAAAGTTCCTTTCACTGTAGATTGTAAGTTCATTATGAACAAAAGATGCCATGTTGAACAATAGGGGCTTCTATGAGTTATAGGTACGTCGTACAGAGGTGCCAACGAGCTAAGTTGGTAAATCTCGAGGAAGTTTAGCACAATGAGCGTACCAGGTAACGTAATTAGGGGAGTCGTCGGCGTCACTGTTCCTTTCGTTTTCCATGTTCTCATTAATCTATGTAAATTATTTAAATGGCGACGATTTGTCTTTTTGCGCTCTGTTCCTATATTTTGTAGCTTTTTCGGGCTGTTTCTCTCTAGATCGGACAGGAAGATGCAGCTTGAAAATTAAATCCTGACAGGGTAGTTATAAAAAGGTTTGGTGAGGCGGTAGAAAAATAAACGAAAGGAATATGTCTCGAAATTAAACTCTGGTAACGCCACTTGGAAAGAGAGCTAGAGGTCGACCGTTCCAACGGTGGGAGGACGACAACAGAGTAGCTGCAGGAGGGCTTTGGAGAAGGAAAGCTCACGATCGAGAACTTTGGAAAAGGCTGGGGGAGGCCTATGCTGAAAAGCAAAACAATCGCATTACTGATGTCTAAGGATAACATTTTTATAATAAACTAGAATTAAGATTTGTTTAATGAAATGTAATTTAATGAAATTTATTTAATTTTATTTAATTTAATATATATAATTTTTTTTTTTATTTTTTTTTATTTTTTTTATATATATATATATATATATATATATATCTATGTACAAGGCATGATTTGGGACTTGATAATTAGGGGTGGTAAATTTAAAGCCTACAACCCCCCACGTTAGGGGATGATGATATTTTCATTTATATGATCCATTTTCCAAAGTTATAGCAGTTTTAGTATACAAAGCATGTATTGAAACTTCATATATGTAACGTGTAGTGTGAGGTACATGTCCTCAAACTAATCGTTGAATCCAATTACCACTCACACATATGTAATTATTCGTATCTAAAGTTTGTTATGGGGACAAGACTTCAAAAAAGGCGTTGCTCAGGTAAGTGCCCAAAATGCCAATGAATTGAACATAATTATTTCATTATCATCACATATTTGTATGCATTTTCTCTAGTTACGCTATTTTCCGTTTCCCCGTAGATATGGAGGGGAAATTAATATGTGTGAGTGGTAATTGGATTCAACGATTAGTTTGAGGACATAGACCTCACACTACACGTTACATATATGAAGTTTCAATAGATGCTTTGTATACTAAAACTGCTATAACATTGGAAAATGGATCATATAAATGAAAATATCATCATAGGAGGTAGCATATATTTTCCTTATACCAGACCTACCCCACTGAACTATGAGTCTATGTAGGTATACGTACCTACTTGATAAATAAATAAATAATTAAATAGTGCTGGACAGTTCACACAACATTATCTAGCCCCAAGCTAAGCATAGTTTGTGTTATGGGTACTAGATAACTGATATACTTAATACAATATATTACATAGAAAGATATTTTTTATTATACAATAGAAAATACCCAGAACACCCTGAACAAATATCTGCGATCGCACAAATATTTGTTCCGAAGCGGGAATCTAACCCGCAACCTCCTGTGTCGCAGGCCAAGCTTCGCCCGCCGCGCCACAGAGGTCGTCATAAATATTGTTGTAATGCTATCATACCAACAATCCGACAAGTGAGGCACTCGCGACCTATATAACTAGTGGTTCGCCCCGAACTGAGACCTCGCGAATGCACGCGATGGCTTCCTACGACGTTTTTTTTAGCTTTGTCCATGGCGGAAGTAGTAGATGGCCCACCATGTTAAGCGGTAACTACTGCCTTGAACAATGCATTGCCTCATAGGTCACTTCCACCTAGGACGCATCCTATGAGACATTGCACTGCGCCCGCCACCCTGAGGCATAAAGATGAAAAGTTGTCGGACGCATACAGGTTGGAATGCGGGGTGAGCCACCCCTCGGGGGGAGGGGGAGGGGGGTTAAGTACACCCTTAATTTTCAACCTGTACGTGAATACACTGCTTGAGAGACTAGAAAATGAGTAGTTATTAGGTATATTTGGTCCCACGTGGTCCCCCCCCGCTTCCGACAGTATGGTTTGGCGTACATTTTTTGTAAAAAAAAAAAAAAAAAGTCAAGGTCACGGTTGTCCTTCACCTTAATACTCCCACATCCCTCCCACCGCTCCCGATAGTATGGTTTAGCGTACATTTGTTTCATAATTAAAATTTACTGATGCCGCTGCTGTCCCGTATCAGTCAGGCGCTGAAGTCTGGTCTGATTTCAGAGTTTTCCTTTAAGTATTTAGGTATGTAGGTACAAACCGGACGACGTAATAGAGGAATGCCCCCCTTTCGATTTACCAAAGACAGAGCTTGCATAATCTACATCGTATATGTACCTACATTCAACGTTTACTTTGGGAACAATATTATATTTGTAGCGCAAGTATAGTTTGAGTAGGTAGGTAGTAGGTTTAGTAGTAGTAGAGCTTTTTAGTGAAAGAGCTCGTCCGTGGAAGTACTACCACCATACCTATTTCTGCCGCAAAGCAAGTAGTGCTCGCATTGCTGTGTTCCGGTTTGGTTGCCGGTGAAATTACAGGCACATGAGACTTTTCATCTTTATGTCTCTGGGTGGCGGGCGCAGTGCAATGCCACATAGGGTGCGTCCTGGGTGGTAATGCATTGTTAAAGGCAGAGGTTAGCGCTTAACATCAGATGGGCCATCTGCTTGATCCGTCAATCACAAGAAGTTAAAAAAAGGTAAGTTTTGCATAGTTAGGGGACAGGTACCTACTCTTCATACCTACTATGTAAGAAACCATTTTTTTTATTTTATCTTTTATATATCATATAAAGCTCGATTACCACTCACTGACTAACTGACATGCTTGTTTTCCTAATCATACAAAATAAAACTAATACAGTACTTGTATCATTAACTTTTAATTCAGTAATCCCAGAACAAACTTAGTATATTTTTAGTTTATAAATTCAATAGGAAAAACGTCAAGTAAGTAATTAAATTAAGCATGAACAATGAACTTACTCAGGTACTAAAAAGTCAAATACTTAGATGTATAGTACTAAGAAGATACATAGTAACACAGGCAATAAGTTTGTTACAGATGTTTAATGAATGTTCTACATTCCAGTACAAAACACAAAAATGAAAATTATTGTTCAATAGTCAAAGATCTCTGATAAAAGAACAACAAAGAAATACTGTTGCCCATTTTGTAAAAAACTTCAAAGCAAATTTGCAAGACATCTAGAACTTATACATAGTTCTGAAACAGAAGTTCAAAAGTTTACAACACTACCGAAAGGAAATAATTAAAAAAAAAAAAAAAAAAAGTTGAAACAATACGCAACAAGTAATTAATTTAAAAAAAGAAACCCCTCAACGCAATGAAACGGCTGAGCCGATTTTTAACCCCCGACGAAAAAGGAAGGGGTGTTATAAGTTTGACGTGTCTGTGTGTGTGTGTGTGTATGTCTGTCCGTCCCATCGTAGCTCCCGAATGGATGAACCGATTTAGTTTTTTTGTTTGTTTGAAAGGTGTATTTGTCGGGAGTGTTCTTAGCTTTGTTTGATCAAAATCGGAACAGCCGTTCAGCGTTGGGGTTTTTTTTAATTTTTACAAAATTAATTACTTGTGATCAAACATAGCTAAGAAAACTCCCGACATAAACACCTTTCTAACAAAAAAAAAACGGAATCGGTTCATCCATTCGGGAGCTACGATGCCACAGACAGATACACACACACACACACACACACACACACACACACACACACACACACACACACGTCAAAATTATAACACCCCGTCGTTTTTGCGTCGGGAGTTATGGGGGGGGTCTGGTTGGAAATTATATTCATAAGACTCAACCAGAACACAACACAGGTATACTTATTACATGTAGACTACAAGTGATAAGTAAAAATTCTGCAGAAGACTATGTAAGCAGTAAACTTGGTAAACTTGGCGTGAGCAGCATATATCTTTGGTTCCATTTCAGGGTCAACTGGTGTGAACTTGGCGTGAGCAGCATATATCTTTGGTTCCATTTCAGGGTCAACTGGTGTGAACTTGGCGTGAGCAGCATATATCTTTGGTTCCATTTCAGGGTCAACTGGTGTGAACTTGGCGTGAGCAGCATATATCTTTGGTTCCGTTTCAGGGTCAACTGGTGTGAACTTGGCGTGAGCAGCATATATCTTTGGTTCCGTTTCAGGGTCAACTGGTGTGAACTTGGCGTGAGCAGCATATATCTTTGGTTCCATTTCAGGGTCAACTGGTGTGAACTTAGCGTGAGCAGCATATATCTTTGGTTCCATTTCAGGGTCAACTGGTGTGAACTTGGCGTGAGCAGCATATATCTTTGGTTCCATTTCAGGGCCAACTGGTGCTAAGTCGGCTCGAGCAGCATATATCTTTGGTTCCATTTCAGGGCCAACTGGTGCTATGTCGGCTCGATCAGCATATATCTTTGGTTCCATTTCAGGGTCAACCGTTGTAAACTCAACGAGGGCAGCAGATATCTGTGCTTCCAGTTCAGGGTTAACGTGTGTAAACTCAACGAGAGCAGCACATACCTTTGCTTCCATATCAGGATCAATTGGTGTTAACTCAGACAGTGAAGTACTGGGATTGAAGTTTTCATTTTTATTCTTTATAACGACTTCTTTGTTGCATATTATTTGAACACCCGAACTGTGTTGGGCTTTCTTAATATCAAGAGTATCTCCGAGCTCTATTCTGCGAAGATCATTTTTTGTTGTTTTTGAGATACTGTGTTTCTGTTTTTTTGTTTGGGTCTCGAACTTTTTTGCCACATTTTATTTTCCAATTTTTTTGTGTAATACCTCTTTCGAATCTGGAAATATAGTTTAAACAGTTACAGTTAAAAAACTCGACAACACTGTGACAGTAAACCATAAAGCCTGAAACATATTATCGGACGTGGACGACTCGTTTTTGTTTGATATTGAAAACTGTTTTGTTTTGTTAGTAGTAGAGCTTTTTTGTGAAAGAGTTCGTCCGGGGAAGTACTACCACCATACCTATTTCTGCAGCAAAGCAGTAGTGCTCGCATTACTGTGTTTTATTTTGAAGGGTTGGGTGCCGATGAAATTACTGGCACATGAGACTTTCCATCTTTATGTCTCAGGATGACGGGCGCAGTGCAGTGCCACATAGGGTGCGTCCTAGGTGGACGTGACCTATGAGATAATACACTGTTCATAGGCAGAGGGTATCACTTAACATCAGGTGGGCCATCTGCTTGTTCCGTCATCTAAAGTGGTATAAAAAAAACGGGAACAGATAGACCCTTGAAATATTCACAGAATATTTAGTTATATATTCACTTTAAAAATAAGTAATTAAATTAAATAAAACAAATATTTAAGGGGGCTCCCATCACGATGGTTGTTTTAAGGACGCAATGCCCTTGGGCACAATTAATAAGCACTTCACTGCGTAATGTTAGGACACACTCGGAGTCCTTGCGGTATTAGCGTAGGTCGCGAGCGAGCGTTGCTTGCTACCCGTTCAGTTCAATCTGCGCACTGCGTGTAGCGGGTAGCGGTATTGGGAGGGAAGAATGATTGGAAAGCAGTTTTAATATAACACCAATAGATGGCGTAACCACCTACCAAGGAAATGTCTTACCATGTGATTTCAGTAGCACTGCACCATATTTCGAGCCTTTGCAGTTTACTGTGCATTTTTTGTTTTTTCCAATTTTAATACGTTTTGTGGGCACTACTAGGAGCTCGTCGTTGTCAGACTTTACCAAAGAAAACATTTTTCTGAAAATACAACATAAGAATAATTATTATTATACACATAGGTACCTACATAATGTATTTATGTTTATAATAAAGGTCTTGTATTGAATTAAAATCCCTACAAATGCTACTGTACCTATATTAACTTCTAAGGCTTTTTCACCCATGCTATTTTACGTAAAGGACAGGCAAATTTTCGACAAAAATAGACTAGTTTTTATATGCGCAACGTATCCAGTTGCTTTTCGTCGTAGGTAGGAAAATGGGTAGGAATTTACTTTACCGACCGTCGATTTTTGGGAGGGGAAGGGGTGGGGGGAGGGGTAAAACACCCCCTTTGAAGTAAAATTTGCAGAACCCCCACTTTTCGAGAAAAAAAAATAAAGAACATTTTGAGGTTAAGTATGGAATTTATAAAAAAGGGGCTTTTTTATGTAGGAATTTACTTTACTTGCCATCGATTTAAGGGGGGTGGTGTAAAACACCACCCGTGAGTGGGAGTTGCAGAAACCTCGCAAAATACTGTAAAATACTTAAATACTGTAGATATAAATACATAGTTAAGATACTGTTGGCCGTTCAAGTTAAGGTAGATAGGATATTAAAAAGGCTATTGGGTATTGGCGTGCAAATGTTGGTTCTGGTTCGCTGCGGGCCCTACCGGGCCACGCTCGCCTTCGGCTCGCTCGCAGCTCACGTGCTGATCATATTCTAACCGAACCTAAACACTTTCTTTATTTTTTTTCTCTAAAACTATGAGTTTCTACATTTCCCCACCTATAGGGCAGAGGTCTCCCTCTGCCTCCCACTCCTCCCCTAACTCATTCGGCTCGCTCGCAGCTCACGTGGTGATCCCTTTTTTATAAATTCCATACTTAACCTCAAAATGTTCTTTTTTTTCTCGAAAAGTGGGGGGTTCCGCAACTTTTCCTTCAAAGTTAATTGATTGCTAAGAGAAACGCTACACGATAGGCAAAAAAAACGTTATTTAGGTAGGTATTCTTTTTGTCTAAAATTTATTTTTTCCTCACTCCTTATTACTGCTACGTTCACAATGTCAGTGCCTGCCATCGCATCGCCACCTTCGGATTGGAAGTCGGTATATGCCTACCTACATCCCGACTTGCTACCTCAATCCCAGCCGTGCGTGCACCGACGGATTTTTCCACTTGAAATTCTTGTAGGTACGTAGGTACCTAGTAGTATGCTCAAAACGGTAAAAGAAAACACCGTGAGAAAACCAGTGAGAAAAAATATTTTACCTACTAGTTGGTAGGTACATAATATTATTATGCTGATCAATAGTTATTAGGGCCCGTAATAACAATATCAGTTTAACCCATGATTCTAAACCGACTATTTTTGTCAATGGACTGAAGGATGCAACTAACATTTACAGATTAAACTGCTATTTGATATTACGGGCCTTAGATAAGTACCTAAATACTAACTTAGTTTAGGTAGGTAGGTATAGTGCGCGTCATGTAAAAAGAACGCTGGAACGCGTACTAGGTAGGTACTTGAATGACGGAACAAGCTGAATGAATGGCCCACCTGATGTTAAGTGGTAACCTCTGCCTATGAACAGTGCATTACCTCATAGGTCACGTCCACCTAGGACGCGCCCTATGTGGCATTGCACTGCGCCCGCCACCCTGAGACATAAAGATGAAAAGTTTCATGTGCCTGCGCCAGCGTTCTTTTTACTTGACGCGTACTATAGGTACCTAGTACTTATAATAGGTAGTTAGATAGGTTACTAGTATAATAATTAGTCAGTAGGTTTTATGTAGGTACTTACCGAACTATGTAGGTAGGTAGTTTACCTACTTTGTATTTTCCAGAAAAGGCATCATAGGATGCAGGCACAAAATATATACCTAGTAGGTAATGCAGGCAGGAGGCACGAGGCATCACAGAAAAATCCACACGTTAAGTACTTAGTAGATCTAATAATAGTAGACTCTTAGGGACTAGGCACTACTACTAGGGTACCCACAGTAATTAGTCTTTGTAAAACCAACACGGATAAGATCCAAAAATTACTATAATTGTAGTTACCAGGAAAATTCGCAATTAACAGTAACAAAACAAACAACAGACCCGACCGAACCGATGGAAGGACAGACGGAAAGTAAGAACGGACGGAGCTACGCCGAAGACCACAGAACATAAATATTTTAACGGCGGGATGGACGGACGGTTGGAACTAGGGATTGCAATCGAATACCTATTCGAATTATTAAAATATCCGTTTGAAATTCATATTTGAATAGTAATTTATAAAAATTTCGAATATTACCACAGCAATAAAATTACAGCATTATTTTGTAGATTACGAACTCGGCGTTGTACCGTATGACCCCTGATTTTACTTCTACCTATCTAAGGTGGCAGTTGAATAAAAACCAAAGGTACATCGAAAACTGTTACATTTTAAAAATTTATCACATCTTATAAGACGGACGCACACAAATTAGTAGAACGTGGGTGAACGGCCTAATCTGTTCCACTTCGATACATAGCGAGTACTCTTTATACATAAGTGTTTAAGGATTACCGATTCAATGTAAGTATACATTTGTTAACCGATGCTGCAACAATAACTAATATAACACTAAAATGAAATTGAGTTTATAATTATCCTAAAATTATCCTACTTTAATATATTTTTTTAAATAATTAGCAGGTAGTTTGTTAGTAAATACCTAGTAGGTATGGATATTACGCGAGAATACTTATTATCCATAACATCCAGAACGATATCATACGTACTATAATAGATCTCTGCTATGTTTCTTAACTAAATCGGGATTTACTTATTGAACGTGTAAAGTGTATTACTTCACTTCAACATGCACTGACTGATAACCAAATGCGTGTTTTTACAGGTTGTAGTTCAGTTGACCATAATTATATCAAAACAAATTTATTTTCATAAAGAGTACACAAAACCACTGAATATATAATAGTTGACAAAACCTACGCTGGACAAGTATGCAGTATGGAACTTGTTCTTAAGGACTTGAGATGGAAGTCATGCAAATTGTAATTTTGATCTCGTTTTTAGGGTTCCGTAGCCAATTGCCAAAAAACAGAACGCTTATGGATTCGCCATGTCTGTCTGTCTGTCTGTCCGTGTATGTCACAGCCACTTTTTTCCGAAACTATAAGAGCTATGCTGTTGAAACTTGGTAAGTAGATGTATTCTGTGAACCATGTAAACTTCCACCGAAAATTGGTTTGAACGAGATAAGTAAGTAGTTTTTTTAATACGTCATAAATCGTAAACCATCCAAGAACTATTATATTATGTTACTTGCTGCTACGTAACCCTTCATGGGCGAGTCCAAATCGCACTTGTCTGCTATTTACTTTTAGTTAGAAGAATGATTGTACTATTAAGAAATTGATAGTACCTACAATATCTGTACTATATTTTTTTTACTTTTACCTACTTTGTTGTAGAAAGTTTATTAACATATTGTTTGATGTTTTAAGAATTTAGTATGTTTTATTTCATGAACATTATGATTACTTGTATTGTTTAGTTTCAACTACCTTCAAAGGATGCATTGTTTTGGTTAAGAATATAAAACTCAAAACAATTTGATAGTTTTTTAAAATATAATTATGTTTATATGAATTTATTTGTAAAAAAATATTTTCTGCGAAAGTCTGGTTAAGTTTAGTGGTTATGTTAACTTTAAGTAAAACATTAAAAAAAAACATGTATAAATGTTGGTATATGTTGGTATATGTTAGGCCTACTTAGGTACATAAAAATACATTACTTGTTTGTAAGGCAATAAAAATGTGACAAGTTATATAAATACTTTATTTTTCTGAAATATTCGAATAGGGCTGAAAAATATTCGAATATTCGAAAACCAAAAATATGAAATATTTGCAATCCCTAGTTGGAACCGTAACAAACTAAAAATTTACGAATGAGTGAGCTATCGATAGTACGGCAGTGTTGCCGCCTTGGTTTTTGGAAAGGGGCAGTTGGACAAGCTAGATATGCCTAGTACGGGGGTTGTCCTTGGTTTTTGGAAAGGGGCAGTTGGACAAGCTAGAAATGCCTAGTATGGGGATTGTACAGTAAAGGGATAGTAGTACAATAATACAATTAATTCATAAAGCTGATTTTCGTGTCGAAACTCCAGAATACAATAATAAAGGTAGGTAGGTATACAAAGTGTATGAAAGTCTCGAATAGCTCTAATAATTAAATGAGCATTAACAATTTGCAATTGCAATAATTACAATTACAAAGCAAAAAATAAACAAATAAATATAAACTCAAGGTACATAACAAAATAATTACATTAACATTGACTACACAGAAAAAATAATAATAAAGCATTAATTTTCTCTCACAGATATTTCTTGATAAATTTGTTTTTTTTTAATTATGTTACATCAATTAATTGTTATTTTGTGATTATTATTTTGTGAGAGACTGGTACCTGAAGTAGGTTTGAAGTAGGTCACCAGTGCTATCGCGCCACGGATTGAAAATGACGGAGACAGTGCACAAAATATGAGACATAAAACAAAAATAAAAATGGTCTATTGCTTGAAGGTGGTCAGTGGTACTAAGTCCTCGTCGGAAGCCGGCCTGCTCTGCTGGCTGGTGCAGATCTAGTCGACTCGAGATTCGAT
Organism: Operophtera brumata; assembly: GCA_932527175.1. Taxonomy (NCBI): domain Eukaryota; kingdom Metazoa; phylum Arthropoda; class Insecta; order Lepidoptera; family Geometridae; genus Operophtera; species Operophtera brumata. The sequence continues at coordinate 80,003,999 of OW052239.1, read as the reverse complement.
TTTCTATAACTTTTATGAAGGTTTTGTAAAGGTGTGAAACAAGGCTGATAGGTCTATAGTTTCCTATGTCCGACTTGTCTCCTTTTTTGTGAAGTAGAATTATGTTTGAATAACAGATATCTTTCGGTAATGTTCCGGGCTTGTTTAATATAAAGTTAAATAAGTTTGTTACGTGGGGGAGAAGGGCTTGCTCGCCAATCTTCAGAGCTTCGGTCGTAATGCTATCATGACCGGGGCTTCTGCTGTATTTCATGCTCAGGAGTGCTTGATGTACTTCTAAACCAGTTATACACTCTGTTTTCTGGGCATGAGTAAGCGGTTGTGGCCCATCGGGGAGTTATACCCGTATTATTTGAGTAAAGCTGTTTATAAAACTCTGTACAAATATTTAATATTATCGACCTATAACCCTGCTTCACACCATTACTCTCCCTTAGATTTCGCATTGATGTGTTTCCTTTCTCGGTACCTCAACTGGCTGTTTTAAGATTACGGTTTCTTACTATGTATATTAAAAAATTACTATATATGTAATGTATTGTATTAAGTATATGAGTTATCCGGTACCCATAACACAAGCTCTGCTTAGCTTGGGGCTAGAAAATGTTGTGTGAACTCTCCAGCATTTTTTTTTCTATTTTAGTTAAGAGTAGTGGTGTGTAAACTTGGTTGTAAGCGCGGTGTAAAGTTTCGTATCGCATAAGGAAAAGGACTAGATTTCACTATCCGGGCTAAATCATCAAAAAACAAGTTCACCTACAGTAAAATGTGCTAGATCGAGCCCGAAAAGGGCAGCTGGCAACACTGGTGTGCGCATTGGCGTATTGGATTACGACATGCATAAGTAGGTAAGTAGGTATCTCTTATTGGCCTGTGGCGACGACGCGACGGCCGGAACCGCCCCGGGCCATCCATGGGCGCGATTGAGGATATCTTTACCTATATTAAATCTACCTAATAATATGCCACATTAAATCAGGGGTAGGTAAGTAGGTAGGTACCTAAGTAGAATGTCCTCAAACTATGCTTTAACCGTCTCAAGGCATAGTCTGAGGACATGTTACCCCACCTTACAGGCTTTACAGACCTAGTGTGGGGATAGAGCCTAACCTATGGTAATTTTATATTTTTTGTTACAATACACATTTAACTGTCAAGAAATGTTCCACACTGTTTAAGATAATAAACGATTACTTTACTTTACTTTTATGTATGTATGTAGGTATAGGTATAATCACTAGGTAGGTACCTACCCATGTCCCTGCTGTCTTATAAACTCTTGGACCCTGATATCTCAACAACTCCCTGATTTACAGGTGCTCGCAGAAAACTTTCGAAATAGGTACTTATCTTCAATTCTTCATACATATAGCACGTAGGTACGACCTAGATTGAGCTATAGGCTACTTTTAATCCTGGTAAAACGCGAGCGAAGTTGCGGGCAGCCACTAACCACTAGGTATCATTAAGTAGGTAGGTACCTACCTACCAATTTGTTCTGCGACAGATAAATACCTACCTAAGTACCTACCTATTTAATTGTTTATTTATCTATGACAGCGATCACCAATCCGCCTGCCAAGCGTGGTGATTAGGTATAGCTAGGGTACCTACTTCAACGCTGGGCATGAGGAATCCGTCATAGAATGCCATGAGAAACGGTCTTGAGCTGCCTCCATCCACCGACTTCCCGCGACCTTTTTCATATATCTTATGTCCGTCGAGAGTAGCAGTTCTGCGAATGCGCTTTGCTACTTCAACTTGCTTATTCCTCTCTCTCTTTATTTTGTCTCTCTCCTCTCTCTCTCTTGGTTCTTCGACAAATCGCCTCATACCGCATATCACTTTCTTATTATTAATCTGAACTCTCTTATTATTTTGAACTAAAATATAACCGTCTTCAAAGTGCGAACTAAAATCTACCTACTACCTACCTACTCAATTAAGTAGGTGAGGTAGGTACCTACCTAAATAAGTGAAATACTCAGACCACGAGTTTCGAGAAAACCTACTTATCACCATATATATAGCCGTGGTGTGTCCGGCCTAAGAATAGACCCCTCCGTCTCCTCCCGTGGATGTCGTAAAAGCCGACTAAGGGATTACCCGGACTTGTTGATAAGATTCGTTGGTATAAGATATGTCCTGGTTGCTGGATAATTGTAGAATGTGTTATTACTGGAAGAAAGTGTTAGGTGAGTCAGTCGTGGGAAGCAATGGCGGCGATGAGCTCACCACTTGTCACGTCTATATCCCACGATGGTGCAACCCACAGTGAAAAGAGGCCCATTGAGGCTCTGCCTACTCCTTCGGGGAAAGAGGCGTGTGTCTATGTATGTATGTATGTAGAAAATAATTTGATGCCGGCGTCAAAACTAGCTTTGAGGCATGGAGGCAAAACAATAAGTTTTAAGCATGTTGGGTAACCAATTAGAAAAAGCGGACAAGTGCGAGTCAGACTCGCCCATGAAGGGTTCCGTAGCAGCAAGTACTTAACATAATATAAAAGTTCTTGGATGGTTTACGATTTATGACGTATTAAAAAAAACTACTTACCTAGATCTCGTTCAAACCAATTTTCGGTGGAAGTTTACAAGGAAGTAAAGGGGGCGCACATTTTACCACTGGAAGTGTCTCTCGCACAAATTATTCAGTTTAGGTAAAAAAATTATTAGAAACCTCAATATAGTTTTTGAAGACCTATCCATAGATAATTTTCACTAGAAACGGGATATTTACCATGATTTTTGAGTTTTATATGTTCCCGATATTTCGGCACAGTTGCATGCGCCATGATCACGGGAGAACTGACTAAAGTCTTTGCGAGTAGATGTTATTGGCAGATATATCGATCTACCCTCTTTCTCACTCTTTTATTACGAACGATACCACTACCATCGTTACACCACTACCATGGTTATGTACATAACCATGATAGTTTCAAAAGTTATATCCATAGATAACCTACACGTATGGGTTTGATGAAAAAATATATTTTGAGTTTCAGTTCTAAGTATGGGGAACCCCAAAAAATATTGTTTTTTTTTCTAATTTTGTGTGAATATCTTAACGCGGTTCACAGAATACATCTCTACTTACCAAGTTTCAACACCATAGCTCTGATAGTTTAGGAAAAAAGTGGCTGTGACATACCCGTGTATGTCACAGCCACTTGTCTATACGGATAGACAGACAGACGGACATGATGAATCCATAAGGGTTCCGTTTTTTGCCATTTGGCTCCTCCTCCTCGCGTCGTATTCCTCAATGCTGTGGGTCGTGACCTCCATGGATCACCTTCTGCCGGACGATGTTGCGCCAATGAGATCTGTAGCCAGCGAGCTGCAATATTCGTGGAATTTCGAATCGAGAGTGGTGCGGATCTGGTCTGACCAACGTAATGAGCTACGGCCTCGTGGCCTCTTCCCCTGAATTTTTCCCGTAATAATCAGTTTCTCTAAGTTGTCACTGCCTTTCCGTGCTATATGACCGTGCTATATATGGCTATATAAGGACTCGCTGGAGGCAGATGGAAGAAAGCCTAGTAGTTATCTTGAGTTCCTTGAGTATTGATACGTTCGTCCTACGGGCTGTCCAGGGGATTCGCAGCATCCGTCTTCAACACCACATCTCGAAAGCGTCAACACGTCTGCGATCCTTTGCTTTGAGAGTCCAGTTTCTGCACCGTATTGGAATATAGAAAAGACTAGGTTCCAGATAAGCCTAATTTTAATCCTATTGGTGATTCTCCTATCCTTCCATATTCCCCCCAGCTGACTCATTGCGTTCTTGGCCATCCCAACCCTTCATCGAACTTCAAGCTGACATGAGCCGGTGTTAGAGATGCTGGAGCCCAGGTATATAAAGTTGGCCATTTGGCTACGCCTAAAAAGCATTACCGGTATATTGTATTTTCATCGGAACTAATTGTCAGCTCAATCAGATGTCGAGAAGAAGCTTCTTCTAAACAAACAATTAAAAACAAACAAACAACCACAACAAAAAATTCAATTTATGTTTGATTGTTTAAACAAAAAAATTACACGTAGAAAAAAAAACCTTTTACTGTATCTAAATCAATAGGTAATAATTAACATTTAGGTATATTTTTATGTTTTGTTGTTATGATCCTGTTTCCCGCGAGATTTAGATAACTCTAGGTTTACCCTGAGCTTTCGGCTTTTACGACATCCACGGGAGGAGACGGAGGGGTCTATTCTTAGGCCGGACACACCACAGCAAAGGGATACTAAGGGGAACTAAGGGATTACCCGGACTTGTTGATAAGATTCGTTGGTATAAGATTTGTCCTGGCTGGTAGCTTATTATGGAATGTGTTATTACTGAAAGGAAGCGTTAGCTGAGTCAGTCGTGGGAAGCAATGGCGGCGATGAGCTCACCACTTGTCACGTCTATATTCCACGATGGTGCAACCCACTGTGAAAAGAGGCCTATTGTGGCTCTGCCTACCCCTTCGGGGAAAAAGGCGTGTGTCTATGTATGTATGTATGTACCCTGAGCTTTGAATACCTACTACTATTTTTTCGTACTAGGTAACGAAAAAACGTTATTTATATACATTGTATAAAACAGTTTGGGGACAACGCACACTAGTATACAGCGTATAAAACCGTAGCATATAAAATCCATATAAAACTTTGGGCTTCAAAGTAAACATTGCATAAAAAAATGTATAAAAACAGACACTGACCCCAAAGTAAACGTTGTTTATCATGGATACTTTGAGACCTGTCCCCAAACTATACAAATGTCCTCAAACTATGCTTGCGCTCTAAATATTGTCCCCAAAGTAGGCGTTGTACATAGATATATATATATATATATATATATATATATATATATATATATTATTTAATTTATTTATTTATTTATTATGAAATGTAATGAAATTTATTTAATAAAGGCTATTGAAATTGAAATTGAACGCCACTTGTGGGAACATAGGTAGTGTAGTCATTGTTAGTTTACCAGAATGTATTTAATCTAGTTTTAAAGTTCAATAGTAAACAAGAAACCCTTATAGTTTGCCCGTCCGTCTGTATGTCTGTCCATTAGTACCAGAAAGCTATAATGGTACTTCTATTTTATTTCATTTCCTATTGTTTTTTAAGTTATGTTGTGTAATTTTGGTGGCATTTTATCCAATGTGGCTCGTCTTTAGAGTATAAGTGTAGTAAAATTAAATGGAGGTGAATTCCGTGACTTTTCAAATTGGTGGAAATTGTTTACCAAAGTTTTATGTGCTACCAGTTTACTAAAACATGACTTGACTGTGACTGTAACGACTTGGAAGGATTATAACGTTGCAAATTATAAATTATAATTACAATAATAAATTATACTTACTTGAAAATGGCAAATGCACAAGCCGTGCGACGACAATTATACAGAAAAAAAAGAAAAAAGGAAATTTTGTACAAATTCCATTGATAATAATTACTTAGATGAAGTTATTATTCGTGTAAAACCACAAAGCCCCCTCAAGTCCGCATATTGTGACGGACAACTACGGAATCCTAAAATGCACGTGTCCCGACACGCACTCGGCCGCTGTTATTATATAGGACCGTCTCCACTTTTCCACTAAATAGGTACATGCTAATCACGAGGAGGAAAAACAACAGAAAAAGCCTTAAAATACCGTTACTTACTTGTTTAAGCTCACTTGACGAATTTCCCTTTCCAAATAAATAAACTTCCGCCTATATTACTGTCGAATCGCTTCCATTATTTTATTTTATCCCTTACTTACTGAATCCTTTAGGTAGGGGATATTACAGCAATACAATATATAAACACATAGATTTTGAAGATTGCGCCATGAAAATAAATAGGTAAATGATAGGATAGGTTGAAAGTTTTGAAGTAGGTAGGTAATATAACAATTTTTTTTTTTTTTTTTTTTTTTTTTTTTTTCTATGGAATGACGGAACAAGCAGATGGCCCACCTGATGTTAAGCGGTAACCTCTGCCTATGAACAGTGCACTACCTCATAGGTCACGTCCACCCAGGACGCGCCCCATGTGGCATTGCACTGCGCCCGCCACCCTGAGACATAAGGATGAAAAGTCATGTGCCTGTAATTTCACCGGCACCCTTACCCTTCAAACCGGAACACAGCAATGCGAGCACTACTGCTTTGCGGCAGAAATAGATATGGTGGTAGTACTTCGCCGGACGAACTCTTAGAACTTAGTTGAAAAACGATGCATTTTCCAGACATAATTGTGCAGCAAAGATTCTCACCGCAGTTAGAATCACAAATAGGATGTATATCACGTATCACACTGCGAATAAGCCCTACAAAAGGCAAGTAAATTCTCTCAGAGCCTGTGTAAACTGCAGAGCAACGAAACCGATCTCAGTGTCGACACTGCTGTTAGAACAACGCCAGGCGCTACCAGTTCCAGACACATTTCATTTACAGTTCTCACAATGTGCATAAGTAATCAAATGCAACCTTTAAAAAGAGGTATTTCATCTCATTTCTCTATAATTGTCCTCTTTAACGTATTATAACTGATTCAATGTTATCCTACCATAACAACATAATTGTTAATATAGAACCACCCCTTCTTATCTTATCTGGGGGGTTACTATGAGCTCTTATATCCATTCAGTTCAAAAACTATTCAGTACAAAATATCGGTTCATCGTTGACATTTTTCATCGTTGAATAACTTTGATCGCAGAAGTCTGTAGACCCTCTGCGATTGTGCCTTTAAATATAGTTGCGGACATCACGGAACCAATATTTTGTACTGAATAGTTTATCAACTGCATGGTAATAAGAGCTCATAGTAACCCACCTGAATATACTTGCCTAAATACCTACAACTTACCATTTTGTATTTGAATATTAGCTTGTGTGGGCACCTAAGCTAATTAGGTACCTAGTATCTATATGTAACGAGTTCTCGGTGGTTGTCCTACTGTTCCTTTTTTTAATCGTTGTTACATAGTTTGCACTTTTGTTTGGGAACAGCGGATAGCGTCTGAGTATCATGGCTGCTGTGACGACAGCAGTATTCTAAGGCGAGGCTGAAAAACAGCGTTGTTAAGCCCTCGACCTTTTCTCTTATGCACTATCCTAAATATTATTTTTACACTTACATAAATATCCTTTGTTTGTTAGTCATGATAGTGTAAGGAAATAATGCCCTTTTATTTTATTTTAAAAAAGGGTGTCGAAGCTTTAGTTTTTTTGTGATGTGATGCGTAGCAAAACACGGGTATTCAGCTAGTATACCCATATGACAAATAGCCGAAACCTGCCGTTCACACTTCTTACAAACTTGCTTTCATAAAAAGAGAGCAAGCGAAATGTCAAAGGAACCAATTCCCTCAATAAAACCTCCAACATCAAGGGCAAGTCAAAATAGATCTTCTTCTGCCAACACGTGGCGTAGGTAAGCAATTCCACTCGATTTCCGGAGGGAAGACGGCATAATGGAATAGAGATTTAGCGCCGGGGTGAATGAATGAATGAATGCACACTCACCGTTGTGATTATATTCAATTAGGGGCTTCGTTGTTCTTACCTTTAAAACGTCGTCAGATAAACAACCTTAAGGGGCTGTGCATACCAACGAAATTTGCTCCTATTCTGAATTTTATCTCATTAATCTCCATAAAATGGTGTAGGTATTTTTTTAACTGCCTTAATATTGGAACTTGCAGATAGCCCACTTTATGTTAAGCGGTAACCTCTTCTTTTAACAATGCATTACTTCATAGGCCACGTCCACCTAGGACGCACCGTAAGGACATTGCACTGCGCCCGCCACCCTGAGACATAAAGATGAAAAGTCTGATGTGCCTGTAATTTCACCGGCACCCATACCCTTCAAACCGGAACACAGAAATGCGAGCTCTACTGTTTTGTGGCAGAAATAGGTAGGTGGTAGAACTGTCACAGACGAACTCTTTCACAAAAAAAACTTCTACAACTAAAGTAGGTACATGTATACATAGTAAAGTAGTCCACGTGGTTTTTCAGTTTTTTCGATTACGCAGCAAATATTTTTTTAATGCTTTTTTTTTTTTCGTGATTTCAGTTCAGCTTTCTTTGCGCGAGCGCTTTTCTGCCACTTTCTAACTTACCTGAACTTTACTGAGTTAGATAGTGATGAAATTTGTCTGTTGTCTGCCTCTTAAGTACTTTGCTTGAGTTCGGGGCGGTCGGTCAAGGGTGTGTTTGGTCAAAGTGTACGGTTTGGCCAATCGAGCTATTTAGGTAAAGTAGCTACTCAAGCTCAGAATTCCAGCTTTATGTTATAATATTTTTTTTCTTTGTTATTGGCGTCGCACGGCTTGTTCTGGCCATTTTCAAGTAGGTATAGGTAACTTATTATTGTAATTGTATTACAACTTTCAACGTTAAAATCCCTCCACGTCGTCAAAGTCACAGTCAAGTCATGTATTAGTAAACTGGTGGCAGTTTTACAAAAAACATTGGTAGACAATTTCCACCAATTTGAAAAGTCACGCAATTCACTTCCATTTCATTTCACTACACTTGTGTTCTAAAGACGTGCTACATTGGTTAAAATTCCAGCAAAATTATACAAAATAACTAAGTAAAACACTAGGAAATAAAATAAAACAAAAAGAGACGACGACTCTATTCGAAAATGGCGGGAAGAGTCATAATCTAAACATGCTAAGTGAATTCCCTGTGTTACTGTCAATGTTAAGAACAAACCCCAAATAGATAGTTAATAGAGTTTACAAATAATTAACATTAACTCAATAGGGTTCCTTGGAGTCTTTGTTTAACTGATCAGAGGTGTTTAAGGATTATTTGCCGAAAACTTCCGAAGAGACAAAGAGATAATCACGTCCCGACCTTTAAGGTATGCGAGCTCTTCGTTAGTACCTCGGCAGGTAAGTTACTACCATTTGGGTAAGTTTCTGCTACTCTAGAGATGGGAAGAACTCGTAGAAACAGTAGAAGACGGAAACAATAGTGATGTAAGTAGAAATGTCCCCGGACAGCATAAAGTTTTGTACACAATTCATTCTAAAAATAAGATGGTGGATTCAATCAGCTATATAAAGGTAAGTTGGTGACTCAAAGGCAGTATTGATCATCAAGATGTTAGGAGTACCTACTCTCCCCGTTTCCCTGCCATCAGCTGTATTGAAAGAAATATTTAAAACAGACACACACAACTGACTAACTTGCCTAGATCTTCGAAAATGTTGACATTACTATGTACTATCGTACAATGCCATGCTGGACACACCAGCCTAAGAATAGAGCCCTCCGTCTCCTCCCGTGGATGTACTACAAGCCGACTAAGGGCTTACTACAGGAGATGGGCAGCAGCATCCACCTGAGTACTCAACACTGACACTAATCACCAATCCGCCTGCCCAGCATGGTGATTAGGGCAAATACAAATTGCATTCTTTGGGGCAGGTTTCGTCCAGACTACTGATGATGATGAATTGTACTATAAGCTCAATTAACAAGCTGAACTGGCAAGTCCTGGCCATCAGCTCACAGAACTGACCATCATTTGGGAACAAAGGTTCTTCAGTCGCGAATAAGGAGAACCAGTCGAATCGAAAGGCCGATAGTCCGACGAAATTAAAGGTCATAAGAAGTCGGAGTGTGATGGTGGTTCAAGACCGTCGTGACGTTCTATAGAGGACTAAGTCTAAAGGATTTCAACATGATGATGAAGATACCATATTCAGATCAATAGCCTTTAGACGTCCACTGCTGGATGAGGCCTTCCCAGGAATGCAATGGGTAGATTTGGATACTTGGATTTTTTGTATTTGCCGTAGAAACAGGCTTTGCAGGCGAATTGGTGGTCGTAATATTGTGATGTATCACCACAGCTAACTAGGTTAAGCACCAGTTTATCTTAGTACTCGTGGAATGCCCGCGGCTTTGTCCGCGTGCTCTTTTCCATACAAACTTCAACACCCCGCTGCTCCCTCTTAGGGGTTCATCATTATCATCATCAGCCCACACTAGTCCACTGCTGGACATAGGCCTCTCCCAATACACGCCACTGAGCCCGGTGTTCGGCTCTTCTCATCCACTTTCAGCCCGCCGCCTTTCGTAGGTTTCTTAGTGGTTGCATTTCTGGAATTATTTTCTTAATGCACCCCTAGACCACAAGAGGAACGTACCTTCTGAATTTTAGGTCTCTAGGATTTACGGTTTAGGCTGTGCGTTAACAGTCAGTCAGTCAGTCAGTCAGCCAGTCAGACAGTCAGTCAGTCACGCAACGATTTTATTTATATTGATGATGGGTTGAAATCTGCCATTTTTGAAAGAAACGTCGTCATTTTTATTTTATTACATTTTAATGTGTTTTTCGAGTTATTTCGTGTAATTTTAGTGGCATTTTAACTGGTGTAACTTGGATAAATGGCACATGTGTGATGTAGTGAAATTTGAGTGTATTGCGAGTCTTTTCGAAATGGTTGATTTTTTCCTGTAAAAACTCAGTTTTTCTGCCACAATTTAAACTGGGTTAGGACTAGACGGAGACTCTTGACGACTTGACTATAAAACTATAATAATTATATCATTTGACATTGGCTAAATTGTTGCAAATAATGCACAGAAGCCATTACCTAAGATAAGAAGTATATTGATGATGATAATAAGTCAGATCTAGTCATAAAACCGGAGGTGACACCTTCATTATTCGTGTACAGTTTACAAATTGAGATGCAAAAGCAACATGGCGGCGAAGTGTGTTCGCGAAGCTAGCAGGTTGCATCGTAAAACTTTCAGTGAACAGTTTGTCTGCGAAATTACATGTAAAACCTTCCAGTTTGTAGCGGGATGGGTACGGCACGGAGCAGACATAACAAATCTTAAGGCGCTATAGGTTCAACGAACATTTTTGTATGAGGCGAAGAAGGCGAGCGCACGCTCTGATACCGTGTTTTTATGTATAAAAAAATTATATAAAAATGTCGTTCAAAGTTTTGTTTAATTTTGTTGATGAATTCACTAACTCAAATAATAACTAACATGTAACCAAATGTTTCAAAAATTAAAACATGAGAGAAGTGAGTGAAAAATAGCATTTAAATTTTAAAAAAGAGGTATCTTTGTTATTTTTTTTTATCGAGTGAAGAAATTCAAATATTGTATTGAATTATTGATTTCAATAGATAAAAAACTCAAGAATATCATATATTTTTTTCTTCATAGAAAACTATGAAAATTCTTATCATTAACTTTAAAATTCTAGAGACATTTGAGAAAATATCGCGCCTTAACCAAGATAGAAAACAAAAAAGGAATATAAACAATATATAGCAAATCAAATCTCATCGCCTTCGAACGAACTTGGGGTTTTCTATATCTTTTAAATTGCCTTTTGCTCTGTTTTTTTATACTATTAGAATGACGGAACGAGCAGATGGCCCACCTGATGTTTAGCGGTAACCTCTGCCTATGAACAGTGCATTACCTCATAGGTCAGGTCCACCTAGGACGCGCCCTATGTGGCATTGTACTGCGCCCACCACCCTGAGACATAAAGATGAAAAGTCTCATGTGCCTGTAATTTCACCGGCACCCTTACCCTTCAAACTGGAACACAGCAATGCGAGCACTACTGCTTTGCGGCAGAAATAGGTATGGTGGTAGTACTTCCCCGGACGAACTCTTGTTTGTTCCATTTTGACGTGAAAAACGACTATATTCAGTCATACAACCTCAGTACCCCTCAGACGACCTCTGTAGCGCGGCGGGCGTAGGTTCGCTTGCGACACAGGTGGTTGCGGGTTCGATTTCCGCCTCGGTACAAATATTCGTGCGATCTGCAGATTTGTTCAGGATGTTCTGTTTATTTACTATGTATAATTAAAAATATCAGTTATCAAGTACCCATAAAACAAGCTCTGCTTAGCTTAGGGCTAGTTAATATAGTGTGAACTGTCCAGCATTATTTATCATTTAATTATTTATCAAAAGGTGTCTGAAAAAAACCTTAAGCAACCTTCGCTGAATTCATTATTTGGATGGGTTACCGGCTGCCCAAGAGTTTTTTTTTTACTTACTTGGGAACCTTCTGACTTCTATCTCACCTGTAGGTAATCGATGATGTGGCTGACGATGGAGCACGAAGTTCTACATGGCACTATGCACTATTGCCATGAAGAGACCCAGATTATAGTTTTCAGGAAAGACAGACGACGGTAGTGTGTAATACTGCGACTCCGGACAGCAAACATCGTTTTTCTATGCAGATTTGTCTTTGAAAATACCGTTGCTTTTTACTTTGTGTGTGATGAATATTTTTGCATCTAGATATAACATTTTGCAGCTCTGTTTTAACCGGTTATGCACAAAACGCCATTCGCATTATTCATTACCATTCACAATTTGTCTTGAGCAAAGTCGTTCCTTGTACCATAAGTTCCTTGTGTTAAGGCTAGCTACCTACAGACCATTCACCTTAAGTTGGCACCTGCCATGAAGTATTTACAGGTGCCATCTTACGGTGAACGAGCCGGACCACTCCACCGTAAGTTGGCACCTGCCATGGAGTATTTGCAGGTGCCATCTTACGGTGAACGAGCCGGATCGTTCACCGTAAAGCTAGGTTCATATTGCTGTGTCGGGGTGTGTTGTGGCGCGCCAGAACGTAATCGGCAGTTCATGCGCCACAAGTTACAACACAACACAACCTACTAATGTGAATCTAGTCAATAAACTAGGTAATAAACGTAACCGATTGCGTTCTGGCGCGCCACGACACACCCCGACACAGCAATATGAACCTATCTTAAGTTGAACCTGGCATGGAGTATTTGCAAGTGCTATCTTACTGTGAACGAGCTGTATGTATACTGGAGCTATATATAGTATTTTTTTATCTGTGACTGGAGTGAAATTCGACATTGACAACTGTAACAGTATTCCATTATAATGAAATCACTTGCAAGGACTCCTTCACGGCGTGGATCACAACGTAGGTGGGAACTCGCAAAGCTTTAAGATTTATTCAAATTTCGCGAACTGGAGATGTCGCCAACAACGATTTGAGAAGCTGAATATAGAATGAAAAAACGCGTCATTATTTTGCCGTCAGTAACTTTGTTCGGGTGTTCGTTTTTAAAAGTTGTCGGTACTTAGTAAACTAACTACAAAAAAGTTTTTTAACGAATAATCAATGACTCCTGAAATATAGGTGCATAGTGAATATTTCATATTATTTTGCAAATGCCCTGTTTATTATCGATAACCTACGCTGGCATAGATTATGTAAAAGTGGAAAGCCTCTTTTGACGACCTCTGTGGCGCGGCTGGCGATGGTTCGCCTGTGACGCAGGTTGCGGGTTCGATTCCCGCCTCGGAACAAATATTTGTGCGTTCTGCAGATATTTGTTCAGGGTGTTCTGGGTGTTTTCTATGCATAATAAAAAATATCTATCTATGTAATTTATTATATTAAGTATATCAGTTATCTAGTACCCATAACACAAGCTCTGGCTTAGCTTGGGGCTAGATAATGTTGTATGAATTTGTACAGTAAAAAAAAAAAAAAGCGCTAACGAGCTAGGTATTTTATTTATTTTCTAGCCTTTTGACCGCAGTTTCGCACGCATCCTATCAAGTTAAAAAAGCACTCCCCCTCCCCTCTCCTGATCCCTCCTCATCATCTATCCACACTCCAAATACCATCAGAATCCGTTACGGAGTTGAGTGGAACTACATCTATTGCCAGCGTAGCCGCGGAAGCTAGCAAAACGTAGCATAGCTAAATCTGAAATATTTTTGTAATCGGATCGGTTGTTTTGAAGATTACCCCCACAGACACACAGACTATCCCCTTTTGCTTTGCGGTATAATAAATATTTTAAATATTACATAGCGTATACCAAGTTACATTTAAATCTGACAAGTAGTTTAGGTGTGATGATTTTTCAAAGATCTAGTAGACAGAAAACAGACAGAGAAACTATTAAAAAAAAACTGTTTTTGTCTGTATATTGAAAAGCTATTACATTAATTAGAATTAAATAAAACACAGATTCGGCCCGGTCATACATTTTTATTAGAGTACCTGTAGAAGATAGATAGAAGACTATTTATTTACTACTAGTATCATCCATCAAGTATAACTCAATTCAGATCATAATCTATCAGTGTACCAAATTTCATAGAAATAGTTTCAGCCGTTTTGGCGTGATTTTAACAAACATACAAACATCGTAACTTTGACATTTATGATATTCGTGTGATCTATTTTAATTTAGTCATAATTATTTTGTATTTTCAAGGACTCATTTTGTCGTCATTTTGACTTATTTTCACTTCTGGTGTGTCCGACCTAAAAATAGACACCTCCGTCTCCTCCCGTGGATGTCGTAAAAGCTGACTAAGGGATTACCCGGACTTGTTGATAGGATTCGTTGGTATAAGATTTTGTCCTGGTTGCTAGCTTATTATAGAATGTGTTATTACTGGAAGAAAGCGTTAGCCGAGTCAGTCGTGGGAGGCAATGGCGGCGATGACCTTCACCACTTATAACGTGCGTATTCCACGATGGTGCAACCCACTGTGAAAAGAGACCTATTGAGGCTCAGCCTACCCCTTCGGGGAAAGAGGCGTGTGTCTATGTATGTTCTGCTTGTTCTGACACCAAAATCACAGCACCCTCTCTGCCACTCACCGATGTAAAACGTTACCGCTTCTCCACCAATTTTAAAACCGAACGCAGGAATCATCAAGTAGGTCGGTATTCAAAACAAATTCCATTGCTTAATACATACCCTCATAAACCTAATAATACCTAGTTAATCAAGTACACGACACGTACAAAGCAATACAATCGCTACAGCTCTAGGAACTTTTGGAAATTCGCAATTCGAACAGGTTCCACGCCAAGGCCACGTAAAGTCACGACTGCCCAGACTCTGTGTCAACGTGTAATCGACAGTGAAATTGTATCACCCTAATATGGAACGAATTGAACGCTTCTTTTGAATTTTTTCCCTCGAAAAACTTTTGCGAACGTAAAAGCCGACCTGGATTTAGAACAAAATATTTCGGTAGAAAATATTATGTATCCATTTTTACGCAACTACATCAAAATATTTATTTGTATAAAAAGTATTTAACTATACAAGCTTTTATAAAATGCATGCTGCATCAAAATGAGCTGAAACATGACCAGTCTACTAATTATCCATCGAAGAGTTACGTTGTCCACCACCTCAGATCAGCTCGCTGTCACCATAAAATAGTTTTGTCATCGGAACTTGACAGGTATGCAAAATATCTCTACTATATAGAAATAAGTAGGGTTATTCTTCCTGACGCTATAACTCCAGAACGCACGAACCGATTTCCACGATTTTGCATTCGTTGAAGAGGTCTCGGGCTCCGTGAGGTTTATAGCACAGAAAATTCAGGGAAAATTTCAACAGAAAAGCGGGAAAATCTTTTTTCACATACAGCGCCATCTCTGATACATAGCATGTACTACAAACCAATATTTTAAGTAGATGGCGCCGGTGCGTGATACATTGTTTGACAGCTAGTCATTGTTCTCTGCTCAGTTAATTTCATGTGACAAGAAGCCATCTGGTGGCGAAACGGAGTTCGCCGGGTTTGCTAGTTAGCTCATATATCAATCGAACACAGAAAAGTGATCGAAAATTATGTCGCCAGATTTGTCCCACACAAACTAAAACACAGTGTACAGAAGAGACTTTCACAGAGAGCCATGGAACGCGCCATGCTCGGCATCAAGCTTATAGACCGTGTTCCCAACGACGAGATACGAAGTCAAACTAAGCATTGCTTACATTATTTGTAAAAAGTTATAGTATTTTTGTTAATGTGCAAAGCACTGGTATTTTCTGCTAATTTCTATATAACATTTTTAGTACCTACTCGTAATACTAAACGACTACTTTTCATGAGACTTTTCATCTTTATGTCTCAGGGTGGCGGGCGCAGTGCAATGCCACATAGAGCGCGTCGTAGGTGGACGTGACCTATGAGGTAATGCACTGTTCATAGGCAGAGGTTACCGCTTAACATCAGGTGGACCTCTTGCTTGTTCCGTCATCCAAGTAGTATAAAAAAAAAAAAAAAAAAACTAATCACCCTAATATTATAAATGCGAAAGTTTGTGAGAACTGTGAGTGATTGTTAGTTCTCCGCGCTGAAACGTCTGGACGGATTTGGATGAGAGATAGCTGGACTCCTGAAATAATACATAGGTTATTTTTTTATTCCGATATTCCCACGGGTTCGAGACTCATGCGGGTGACACCGTGGGGCGCAGCGCAGCTAATGGCTAAGTTAAAAAAATCTAAAAGTTTACCGCCGAAAACGTTGCTAAGATATTCTCTGACAGACCTGTTAAAAGATATATTAAAAGATAAATTTAAAGCAAACATAACCTGATAGCGAGGTTAAATCACGTATCTACAATTGAATGACTAACAAAAGGATCATGCCTTTTATACCTGGTACCAAAAAGATTCGCGCTTAGGATTAAAATGCGTATAACCACAGTTTAGAATAGAATAGAATAGAAAACTGCTTTATTGTAATTTTATATTTAAAAAAAAATACATATTTAGAAGTAAAATGGGCGGTCTTATCGCTTAGAAGCGATTTCTTCCAGAAATCATTTGGACGGAGATAAATTTATAATTGAATAATGGCTATGTATGTATGGTATGATGATAAATATTATAGGTGCAATAGAAGTGAAAAAAAAAACAAATTCCTATTAACTATCAAGATAAATTTGTAAAAGTAAATTAAATTTGTAATTTGTAGCAATTTAGGCTACAAATAGTCTTATTTTTAACTCAGTACCCAACAAAACCTTATAATTACATTTATTTCTTGATAGTTTGGTCACATCACTAGTAAATTATTCTTTAATCACTTACCGACCAGCTTTTTTAAAATAATTTCGGAAATCGGTTTCTAACTGCAAAGAGGACCCATGTGGGTTGTTATAGAGTGAATATATATAAAAATGTTGAATGATGCAACATGGTACGGTGGTCTATCCATTCGTGGGCATGATCCTTTACATATTAATGTTTCAACGCCCGAATAAGGCCGGCCACATTGTAAACAACTCTCTTTTTTTCTTTTCTAACAGAAAACGTCTCCGAAAAGGTTCAAAAGATCCATGTATTATTCAGAATTGTACCTAGCTACTCATGAGGGTTCCCGCCGGATTACTATGATAGTGTGAAAAAATCTACAACACGACCCAGTTGTATAACAATGAATTCGCCACAAATAAAGGTTACTTTTCTGTGCCAAAAATAATCGTAAGTTTATCATCAACATCGCTATTATTCTCGGTCTCTAGAAGTCCACTGCTGGACACGACGTTCGTTCTTGAGACACCACCATTTCCGACATCCTGACACACCGACACCGACACCTTTAAAATGTCGTCTTCCTACTCTGCGTCAGTTTGTGGTCCCGACTCTAGACCCTTTATTAGTTATCCAACGATAGGCGGTTCTGATGCAAGCCTACGGCATATGGCCTGCCCATTGCCACTTAACTTTGCTAATTCTGAGAGCTAGGTATTTCGGTCGTCGTCGTCGTTTCGTATGAGGTAGTGCTGGCCTCTGGTGTCAGAGTTTGTCAAGCCGCCCGAGGGCCTCTGACATGGCTTATCGACTGCTATTAATCAATAACAGCCGGGACCGACAGCTTAACGGTATTTCGGTAATCTTTTTTCTTCTACGGATATCCTCACTTCGGATTCATCACGCAATTAAACTCAGAGTAAAGCTCGTTCCATAGCCCGCTGCGCAAGTTGAGTTTGCACAGGCCAATAGTGAGCGGGTTCGATTCCCGCCTCGGAACAAATATTTGTGCGATCTGCAGATATTTGTTCAGGGTGTTCTGGGTATTTTCTATGTTTAACAAAAAATATTTATCTATGTAAGGGCGCGTACACATAGAACGTCCGTTTTACATGTCCGTTTAAACGTATATGGTATAAGCGTATGTAGTTGTATGAGCGAGTTCACATAGAATACAGTATTCCGGATCGATTACTGGATCCGGAATACTGTATTCTGTGTGAACTCGCTCATACAACTTTTTTTTTCATACAGTTTTATCTGTGTTATAGAATACACCTACAGGGACTTCATTCACGTGTCAAAAGTGCGGCCGTGATGGCTGCCGCTCCCGGATCGGCCTATTTAGCCACGAACGCAAATGCCTAACTGACGCTGCTTTTGTAAATGCTATAAGGCCAATGATGAGTGCTCTGCTTAGCTTGGGGCTAGATAACATAACATATGTTACGGACGACGAGCCCTCTCATAGAAAATAGTTAATTTTAATGAACTAGAAATAAGAACATATTAAAATTAAAACGTACAAAAAACGCAGACCATTGTAAAATACGCGCTTAGCCGGAGCCGCAGCTAGGCATGGGACTCGCGTGGGTATAAATATTTGTTAATTTTTAACAAAGTTAATGTTTTCGACCCGTCTAATTTTGTAACATTCTACCTAAATAAGATCTTGTAAATAGAACTAAGTGAACCAATTGCCAAAGTATTGCCATTCAGCGTGGCAATGCAGCCAGCATCTTAGGGACGCTTCCGTCTGGTAGTGATTTGGATCAGTTGTGCTACCTTTAGATCGCTTGCAGCGGTCTTCAGGTAGCACAACTGTTTCATATGTATATAGTGAACCAATATACCTACAATCCATATACTAGCTTGAGCCAGAGTTTAAATTCATGAACCCAGACCATTCCCGATAGACCTCAGAACACTCATAACATACCTAACATAACATAACACCCAACAGTCCCACACATAATCATGATCCAACACAAGGATTAACTTTGTCGTGAGTATCAGAAACTAAGAGTTCCATGGAACAAACACGCCCAGACCCAGATTAATGATAATCGAACAAAAAAAATATATAAGTAAAATAAAAAATAAAACATAATTAAAAAAAAAACTCAAGCATATATTCGTTGTTGGGTACGTAATTGCACCTAAACCTTAAAGACGTGTAAACCTCATGATGTGCCTAACCAGCACTTTGTGGGTGCGGCAGATTTCAGCTAAGTCAGTGTTCCAGTAAACCGTCGTAATTAACGAGCCCCCGAAAGCTGATGCCTTCTTGAGACACGTCCCAATAATTACGTTAGGTGTGCTCTTACAAAGCGCCTGAAATGAGTGACGTCACCTCTACCTAAACATTTTGCTTTCTACAGTTTAAGTTTTTATTCAGAAACTAGAGACCCTCCTCGGCTTCTCAAGAAAAGTAATACACATAAACCGTCCGGAATAAATTGTCTAAATGGTAGGGAAATCGCATCATTTTTTTTGCGTAGATTTGAATAATGATATGGACAAGCAAATCAACAACAACCCACACACCTTACGACGATGATCACTGGTTCGCCATTGACGCAGTCTTTTAAGTACAAACTCAGAAAGTGGCTGATTGAGCAGTCCATTTATGACTTCAATTAACTTATTTCTATCCAATGTGTTTAACTAATGATATTTTATACTTTTCACTAGAAGCGGGATATTTACCATGTTTTTATTTTTATTTTTAAATGCTTTAGTTAGTTCTCCCGTGATCATGGCGCATGCATGTGTGCCGAAATACCGGAACATTCAAAACTCAAAAACCATGGTAAATATCCCGTTTCTAGTGAAAAGTATGTACATAACCATGATATAATTTTCACTAGAAACGGGATATTTACCATGATTTTTGAGTTTTATATGTTCCCGATATTTCGGCGAAAAAAAGAGTGAGAAAGAGGGTAGATCGATATATCTGCCAATAACATCTACTCGCAAAGACTTTAGTCAGTTCTCCCGTGATCATGGCGCATGCAACTGTGCCGAAATATCGGGAACATATAAAACTCAAAAATCATGGTAAATATCCCGTTTCTAGTGAAAATTATGTACATAACCATGATAGTTTCAAAAGTTATATAACCATGATAGTTCCAAAAGTTATAATGCTGTTTTATTTAATGCTTTTCTTGTTTCTGTTTTTTGCCTAGTACCGTGCCTACTGACTAATTATTAACTTATAGTCGATAAAATAATCATATGTTATTACTATGATTTAACTTTTTAATAGTCCCGTCGCCGAATTGTGACGAATGCGGAGTAATTAAGGATGTTCAACATATCTTGATGGAGTGTGTTCGGAACGAAACATTTAGAATATCATGTTTTGGTAGGAACAGAAGCCCAATTCTCTTATTTATTTTATAACCACACTGCAAGTTGACCGAAACGAGATTGTATTGTAAATTGACTGAGAAATTGGTATTCTGCTCCCTCATAACAACAATATAATCTACTTTAGATCTTGCGACCATATATTAGAGTAGGATAGTGCTATATAATAATTGTAAAGAGTGTAAGAGAGAATTGTCAGAACTTTGAAACATTCAAGTTACAGTCACATTTCGATATAATCACATTCCGCGTTGTATTGTCAGGTGAGCAGAATACCATTTTTGACGTTTGTGACATCAACACTAGATCGTAACATGATCTGAACTTAAATTGGACTATTTTTTATTACGAGAATTGGGCTTCAGGTTGGAACACATTGGCCTCCTCAATAGTTTTTTAGCGTGTCCTTCGTCAGAGGAAGCAAAATTATAGTATAAACTGGCTGATTTAGCGTTAGAATAATTTTAGTTTTTTGTTTTTTGTAGTTTGATTTTATGTTGTATTCACGGGACGATGTTGAAGCTCAGTGACAAAGTCCTTATAATAAATAAAAAAAAAAAAAAACTATTGTCATTTTTATTTGATTTATGTACTAATTATGCCTACCATGACTTACGGTGCCGAGACATGGACACTCACGCAGGAGGCTGTGTACAGAATGAGAGTTGCACAGAGAGCCATGGAACGCGCCATGCTCGGCATCAAGCTTATAGACCGTGTTCCCAACATAGAGATACGAAGTCGAACAAAGCTCAAAGATGTTGGGAATCGTATAACGGAACTAAAATGGAGTTGGGCAGGACACCTGGCAAGACGAGGTGATGATAGGTGGAGTAAGGCGCTAACTGAATGGCGTCCAAGAACTGGGTACAGAAACGTTGGTCGTCCAGCAGCTAGATGGGGGCAGACGATATCGCATGCGTCGCGGGCCGAACCTGGATGAGACTGGCACGGGACCGTAAGGAATGGCACAGGCAAAGAGAGGCCTATACTCAGCAGTGGGTGAAATCAGGCTGTGGATGATGATGATGTACTAATTATTTTCTATCTTATTATTATTGTTTTTTTTTATCTGTAACTACTCGTATAATAATAATAGTAACTATATAAATGGGTGAATGATATTGAAACGTTTCATTCTGGCTGACGGCACCGAGAAAATAATACTGTACTAGTAGGTACGTATATTATTATTTTATCTGTGCTAGTACCGACGGTATTGATAAAGGATCAACAGACACCTTGGGAGTATTTGTCTGAAAGTCTCCAAACAACACCACAAAGCGAGGTTCCATTTCCAATCAGCGTCTTGTTTGTTTTGTGTCAACATAAACAGACTAGCGACATTCAGCCACTGAATAAATCCCCAACAATTCAACAGTGCCTTGAGATCGAGATGTGATGCTGTGGTTTGTCTGGCCTTAGAAAATCTGTCTCCTCCCGTGGATGTCGTAAAAGCCGACTAAGTTACGCCTGGGAATGGGCAGCAGCATTCATCTGAGTGGGTCCTCAAAATCAATACGAGTACTGCGATCACCAATCCGCCAAGCATTTTTTTTTTATACTACTAGAATGACGGAACAAGCAGATGGTCCACCTGATGTTAAGCGGTAACCTCTGCCTATGAACAGTGCTGTGGCATTGCACTGCGCCCGCCACCCTGAGACATGAAGGTGAAAAGTCTCATGTGCCTGTAATTTCAACGGCACCCTTACCCTTCAAACCGGAACACAGCAATGCGAGCACTACTGCTTTGCGGCAGAAATCATGGTGATTATGGCAAATCCCCCCCATTGCATTCTATGGGGGAGGCTATGGATATGAGGAAATTAAACTAGCATTATGAAACATGCGATTTCTCAGAGGCAACCCATTATTTAAATAAATAAATAATAATGATGGGCAGTTTACACAACATTATCTAGCCCCAAGCTAAGCAGAGCTTGTGTTATGGGTACTAGATAACTGATAAACTTAATACAATACATAATTTTCACAAGAAACGGGATATAAACCATGATTTTTGAGTTTTAAATCCCCGTTTTGTTCTCCCGTGATCATGGCGCATGCAACTGTGCCATTTAAAACTCAAAAATCATGGTAAATATCCCGTTTCTTGTGAAAATTATGTACATAACCATGATAGTTTCAAAAGTTTAATACAATACATTACATAGTTTTTTTTTAATTATACATAGAAAATACACAGAACACCCTTGTATTGTATTTATGAAACCCTAATACCAGTCAGTTCCAGTAGTCTCCAGCAACGAATTCTTTCAGGGTTTGTGTAGCCTGTGGCAACCTGGTGAACTCCATTACGGAGTCTGCAATGCTCTATGATTGCGAATAATAAAATATAAAAAAACCTTTTGAATTTGGTTAATTATACGAATATATAATCTGCGTCTCCACAAGTAGCTTGTATATTAATGTCATTTTATTATTTGTTATTTAAGCCGTGGTGTGTCCGGCCTAAGAATAGACCCCTCCGTCTCTTCCCGTGGATGTCGTAAAAGCCAACTAAGGGATTATCCGGATTAGTTGATAAGATTTGTGTGTATATTAAGATTTGTCCTGGCTGCTAGCTTATTATGGAATGTGTTATTACTGGAAGAAAGCGTTAACCGAGTCAGTTGTGGGAAGCAATGGTGGCGATGAGTTCACCACTCCTCACGTCTATATTCCACGATGGTGCAACCCACTGTGAAAAGAGGAACATTGAGGTGGTGCCTACCCCTTCGGGGAAAAACTATATGTCTATGTAAGTATGTATGTATAATAACATATCAAATGTTTTATATCCGTTTCTCTATTTGCAAATCCGAATCATTAGCCTGGGGCTTTTGCAAAAACATCTATTTATATAGAAAATTAAATTAAATTCCAGCGTTATTGAAATATTCGGCAACCGTATGATGGAGGAAGTTTACTCATATTGGGTCAGCTTTGGAGCTTAGCTTTAGTAACTGCTGTTTATTCTGCGGCTTAGCCTCAGGTCGGGTCAGCCGACCGTGATATACAGTGTCTGCAACTTTAGCGTTACATGTTAGTGTTTCATATTAAATATCGAAAATCATTTTAACGTGGTAACATTCACTATTATTACCAAAGAGTCAAGAGTACGTTTAATGAGAATTAAGAAGCTGTTTGATGGAACAAAGAACTAATACGGTAGAACTGTTAGAATTTTAAATTTTACTAATTGGAGGAGGTACGCGTACTACAAGATAAAATGATAAATTTTCTTGTAATTTCATTATTCAGGCTATTTTTTATTTGGAATACTTTTCAGGTATTCCGATTTAGGGGGTTAGCCAGTGGGGAGTGGGGAGACACTTGACTCTATCTATAATAACCACTTCAAACTTTCATATCTATGAAACTTAACACATTATTGTAAAATTATTCATGAAAACTCATATTATTTTTGAATTATCGATATCCTGACAGACTGACATGCAGAAACTATAAGAGTTCCTTGCCGGACCTGGAACCCTTAAAACTAGTCTAATTAGGTCTAGTTTTTAAAATTCTAAACCCAGTAGAAATTAATATAAAAGGAGGTACCTACCACTATCGTAGCGAAGTAAGTATTAAGTTTTGGGTACGTATCAAAATGTATAAATTCAAAACACATACGTTTAGAATTCATAAGTTCAAAACACATAAATTTAAAAAACGTAATGGTTTAAAATTTATAATTTCATTTGATATAAGTTTAGAATAACGAAGTTCGAAATACCGAAGTTTGAAAAACATAATGTCAACAACACATAACAGCTGTAATTAATAATGGCTAAATAGCATAATAGTGGCCACAACGCGTTCATTCCTCGTCATTCGCGTTCATTGGCGTCTCTAGCCGCATCCATCCACTGCGTTCCTTGCCTTTGATCCATCGAAATGTTGATTTTGGAACCTCACCTCTGACACAGTTTGAATAGAACCTGCATGGTTCACCTACTTCTGATATAAATAAAATATTCTCCCTCCAATCTTTCTCACCCACTTTCAAAAACCGTGCAATAAGGATATTTAATTTATTTTCGGTATTCTAAACGTATACATTGTAATCATTATGTATTTTGATTTCAGGCATTTCGACCTTTATAAATAAAAAACTTTAAGGGTTTTAAATTTATTTATTTTCACTATTAGGTTTTTTAAATTTATGTGTTTTGAACTTATATGTTTTGATACGTACCCTAACTGTATACGTTTAAAATACCGAAAATCAAAATACCGTATGGTTCAAATAAATAAATCGAATATCCCTATTGTACGGTTTTTATAATGTTTGAAATACGTCAAAGTGTCAAATTTGAAGGCTCCAGTACAAACTTGAAATTTGGCATGCATATTTGTTTGAGATTATGGCTTTAGGCATTTCGACCATTATACATATAGAACTTTATCGATTATAAAACTTATTGATTTTCACCATTAGGTTTTTTAAATTTATGGATTTTGAACTTATGTATTCTAAACGTATGTATTTTGAATTTATGAATTTTAATACGTACCCTTAAGTTTTAGTTGGCGCTCTGAAGGAAGTTGTTGTATAAATTGTAAAACACCATAGTTAGCTTATTCAGAGCATCATTGGCTTTTGTTTACAATCGCGTAATTTTCTACAACTGCGAGCAACTCGCTTTCGAGCTTCATAACAACCTTCAATAAATTGAAGTGGCAACACTAAAAGGGAGCTGTAACCATGGACTTAGTATACAAAAGGACTGAGCGCTCTAAAAAATTATAATACCGAAACAAGACCTTATTCCATTAGGTTAAGACTCAATTTAGATTACCGTCATTGATAGAGGAAAAACGACCCAAGAGAGATAGTTAGAATAGAGGCAGATTGTCCCTTTCTAACACTTGAAATGATAGCGTTATGATAGCAAGCGTGACCATGACCATTGTATAGGTAAATACTAAGAGACATTACAAATTTAAAAGTTGGCCGTCGCAGGACGCCCGTCAGACGAGAAACATCACGGCATGGCTGCGTCACAAGTCACGCCGTTTGCCGACACTGAACACTCGGTAAGTAATCAGTAACAAGGTTCGATAACACTTTCTGTGATATTGGAAAAAAAAACGTGTTTCCTACAAATGCAAGCTCTGTCCCGAGTTATCTATTAGGGGAGGTCAACATTTAATTTTACGAAATTAACAAAAAGTGTTATCGATTCGAGATACTGTACCCTTAGTACGAGAATTTGTCAGTATTCGAAACTAAATGAAGTTTCGTTTCCATCAATACATTTTGTGACAGTGTCCTTAGTTTTCTACTCGTTTCCGCTAGGGGCGCTGCTAGTAAATGTATGGAAGGAAACGAAACTTCATGTAGTTTCGAATACTGTCAAATTCTCGTACTAACCCCCCTGATCACTTACCAAGCCTCCAGTATGAATCAGGCTGCATAAATAACTGTGATAAATAATTAGATTTAAATAATGTTTGCTCCACTCCACGTCCAGAAGTGTCTATGAAAAAAGTTTCCTGGAAATGTTTTTTTTTATGGTCACCTTATTAGAAAGAGACACACTGTCTCTATAGTACATATCTTGCTCAGCTCGTTTTTCAGCTGCGAGCGCTCTGTCCTTTTGTATACTACGTCCATGGCTGTAACTTATAATTGCGTAAACTATGTTGTCGCCTGATGGAAAAGGGAAAATGACAGTTTGTTTGACAATGTTGATTGTTCTCAGTGAAATTTTCATGTGTGTAGGTTCTTAGAGCATTGCGGCCTCCGTACCTGAGGTTTAGGTTAGAGGACGATTGGCAAACCAATTTTTATCTGGCTGACTGTCATTTCATCCCTGGTATGTATTACGGTCTTGAACCGCCTCCAACCACCGCCTTCCTGCGATCTCTGTAAAGTCTTTGGTCCATCGAAAGGGGTTTTTTCCTAGATAAATACCAATAAACACAAACAAAATTGGTTGAGTCATTTTACAGATACTG
This sequence comes from Operophtera brumata, assembly GCA_932527175.1. NCBI lineage: Eukaryota > Metazoa > Arthropoda > Insecta > Lepidoptera > Geometridae > Operophtera > Operophtera brumata. The sequence goes on along the minus strand of OW052239.1, from coordinate 79,977,781 downwards.
TTTTTTTTATTAATTAACTATTTTCACTGAGCTGTAAGGTTTCGATGTAAATCTTTAGGTCGGTGTGATATAGACAGCATATAAGTTTTTAAGAAACTAACAAACCATGTCTAGATATGATAATGAATACACAAAATTTCATGGAATTTATTGAGATAACATCAAAAATAGGAACAACCTTCGTTTGTATGCAGAGGGCTCAAGCCCCTAGCGGTACCCACATTCCTCTTGTAATCATGTATGTACTTGATATCCTTCAAAGTGTTAAAATTCAGGAGCCTATGTATGCGATTCATTACTTAAACATGCAATTAATCTGATTCTCCATGGTATTCAGTCGTTATTAATTCAATTACTTCCATAACACCCAATTACCAACTCGGTTTTCCGTTTTAGAGACATTGCACACAAGATGCATTCCGATCAGCCGATCCGATCCGCAGATCGCTTCTTCTTCTTCGTGTCGTTGAATCCCATAGATAAATAAATTGTTTTAGACCAAAACTTAGCCACGTTGACAGAATTTTCAGTGGCTTCGCACAGGTTATTTAGGGTGCAGGTGTTGGTGCACAGTGGACAGGACAGCAAGTGAGGCATCATCTGAGGAGTGAACTTACAGTCACATTGTGCCTCGTCGCAATACCCCCATTTAACTAAGTTATACCTGCAGCGGCCCACCTGACTCCGGAGTCGGTTCAGAGATTTCCAGGTGGACCATGGCAGTTCATGTCCCGAAGGGGGCTTCTCTGCAGGTACAACGTGGTCAGCAAGGGGAGGGTGTCTTTAAAACCACAGTTTTATTCCCGATACGGTCTTGCGTCACTGGACGGCTAGTCGTGTCTTACTCGTAGAAACGAAGTGCACAACATGACAAGCAATGCAAGCGAACAGAACGATCTCTGTAATCCGATTGATCGAACCATGCGGTTGAACCTCGTGGCCAGAGCCGTCTCCGGCGGCAGATCACTGAACGTTGCGATCCAAACAGATTGCGAGGCCTAATTGTACTATTTTTAAAGAAAAACCATTATTATACTATGCAATTACAATTCAATTACAATTGTCATTAAAAATGGTATTCTGCTAGATTTATGATTGTATCTCCATTGAATTGTAATTGTCTACTATTACTAGTTACTATTTATACTAAAACGAAATGTTATAATAAATGTTATAGATAGATAGAAAAAACAAATGCAGCAGTACACAGGCAAACCTAATGCTAATTAGCATTTTCTTCCAGCTAACCTTTGTGTAATGTAGAGTGGGTGGTAGTGCTGTTGATAATAATTATAGGTTGAGATTAAATGATTAACATTGTTATAATGGTTTGTAAATCGTCACAATTATAATGGAATTGAAAATCCATTGAAGTCAGTAGGGGAGAAGGAGGTAGCTTAGGACAGGGGGCACCTTTAGACATTGGAGATATCTCCAAAACCGTAGACATTTTTTAGGCAGAAAATGCATTTTTAGATTGGCAAAACCACTACTACAAACCGTCACATGTCATTCACCACGCTGTCAGCTGTCAAACTGACTTAGTAACAGGTCGGGATTTTCGGTGGCTGGTGTAAATTTTTCATCTGGACTACGTATGTGTTTATTTGCTATTTATGAGAATAATTATTTGTTTTTATATTTTCCGTTAAGTTTGGGTATGATAAATGGATAAAGCTAAACGTATTAGTTTCAAATTAAATAACAATTATTTTATGTCACAAAGTTTTTTAAATGGCGCCTTGTAGGTTAGTACATATATTATGGGGCACTTTAGGACATGTCCTGTCTATGTATGTGTCCTAACCTACCCCAAGGCGCCATATAAAAACTTTATGTCACTTTAGGTGTTTTCATGTATTTCAGTTGCTTAAACAAATACATTATAATAATAATAAGCATGTTTGAAAAATAAAAAGGTTTTAGTACTATTATGGCCATTTAAATCACACCCCCCAAGGGGGGCAGTTTGGGACATTGTCAATGGCTTACTAAAATTAAAACTTTACCTATTCTACTTTATAAATATGTTTATTTTATTATTGTATTCTAAAGGTAAAATACAAATGTAGGTTTTACTGCATAAAATGTACCGAAAACTTAAAAGCAACAAAACTAGGACCTACTCGTATTACGTAAAATGTGTCCTAATGTCCCTCCTTCTCCCCTATAATACTAAAAGTAACAATTATGAGACAATTTTATCAATTTAAATACAATTGGTTTAGTAGGATTGGGCCCCAGGTGTCGGGAGAGAGAAGAGAACTCCATATATCGCATAAATCGCAGCAATCTGCGGATCGGATCGGATGACCGGAACGCATCCTGTGTGCAGAGGCTCTTAATCAGAGGTTAATGTAATACATTAATTGGCTTTGGTCGATACTAATAAGTTTACCGGCTAATCTTGAGTTTACCATCGACACCAGCATATTTGTTGGTTTTACGACGTCCCAGCTTAATAACTTTATACACACTGTATAAAATGAGAACGGAATTGTGAGGTAGGTAGGTCGAATTGTGGTTGAATTCGCATCACAATTAACCTAAAATTATGTTTCTGCTATAAATTACGCGGTTTAACTCTGTTAAATCTGAATGGTTTTATATTTTCTAAATTACAATGAACGAGGCAATAGCGAGAGTAGACACAGTAAGCAGTTCAAGCAAATCCCACTGAATAAAGACGATACCTAGTTATATCCTTGTTAAATCACTGGTTCTATAAAGAGAATAACATTTACTTGATTATGTGGGTGAAGCCGTTTTTTTTTTTTTTTTTTTTTATACTACTAGACTGACGGAACAAGCAAATGGCCCACCTGATGTTAAGCGGTAACCTCTGCCTATGAACAGTGCATTACCTCATAGGTCACGTCCACCTAGGACGCGCCCTATGTGGCATTGCACTGCGCCCGCCACCCTGAGACATAAAGATGAAAAGTCTCATGTGCCTGTAATTTCACCGGCACCCTTACCCTACAAACCGGAACACAGCAATGCGAGCACTACTGCTTTGCGGCAGAAATAAAATGATGTATGCCGTATGATGTATGATTATTCTAAGGCTCCTTCCTCAGTACCCAGTGGTCAATATAAATAATAGAAAGGGGTAACCCTACTACTCCCATATAAAACAGTGCATTCAGACCACTATTCTGAATGTATCAAGGCAAAAATATATTCGTGACATTTTCTGCGAAGAACAAAGAGAATGAAATCAAGGAGTCGAGTGTCACTATAACGCAAAATAACTCGATACAGAAAATGAATTTGTTACTGGAGCAGAATCAACTTAGAATGACGTAGGATGCGAAGAAAACTATATAGGTATCTATATAAGGTACATATCGTAAGATTTTGGTTTCTTGGATCAATTTAACTTGAATCTATGCTTTATTCAAAACTTACTTATATAACTATTTAGCCTGTGTACACAGGTGAGTGTAGGCTTCGAACAAAATAAAAAAGTATGGATAAGGCCGTAGGGAACGATAGTTTCGAAGCTCATTTTTGGTCGAACAGTGTAGGAATCCTCTTGCTTTAGACGCCTTTTTACCAGGGATGCAGATATTTGTTCAGGGTGTTCTGGGTGTTTTCTATGTATAATAAAAAATATCTATCTATGTAATATATTATATTAAGTATATCAGTTATCTAGTACCCATAACACAAGCTCTGGCTTAGCTTGGGGCTAGATAATGTTGTGTGAACTTGTCCAGAATAATAAAAAAAATTAAAAAAAAATATGCTAACTGTCCAATAAATAAAGAAATTATAAAATACTCGATACACAAAATTACCAACATGCGGCATGACTACTCAAAATTATACGCAAACAAAAAAGGTATAAAAGATCTATCAGTACCATGGATTAAACCAAAGGGATCTAATAGACACTACTCAAAATTATCATTTATAAAATATAAATTTAAAAAACAAATTTTCCTTTTGTCCAGGCTTTGTGACGACCTCTGTAGCACGTAGGGAGAGTAGCCGGCTGAGATGCGAGAGGGTGCGGGTTGGATTCCCGCTTGTAAACTTATTTAGAGCTTGTTAGCGCCATCTGCTGAAGTGTAGAAGTAAAACTGATAGCTCTATCTGTTATAGAGCTGGGTTCGAACGAGCAACTATTTTAAAACTATCATGTTTCCAGAGCGTTTTGTTTCAAGATTATTTGTAAGCTGGTCGCTGTATCATCTATCATATTCGGATGTTTCCAGGGAATTCTACTGAATACTCGACAGTACAAAAACGTTCTCGGTTTCTATTGCTCACGTATATAAGCGTAACTCACTCGAAGAGCAGGTAGTCGTAAATTGGCTTTCAGTATGAACATAGAGCGTAGAAAGTATTTAAATAAAAATAAAATAAAAAAACTGGACTGCTTACACAAAATTATCTAGCCCCAAGCTAAGCAGATCAGCAGAGCTTGTGTTATGGGTACTAGATAACTGATATACTTAATACAAGACAATACATAGATATATATTTTTATTATACATAGAAAACACCCTGAACAAATATCACCAGAAAGTACATATATTTGTTCCGAGGCGGGAATTGAACCCGCAACCTCTAGCGCCGAAAGCGAACCTTCGCCCGCCGCGCCACATAGGTCGTTAATAATTAGTGAACAGTGCAGTGGAGTACAGTCTTAGTGAAGAGTGAGTGGTGTTTTATTAAAAGAATACCTAGTTTTGGTAATCGGTGATTATTCTATCCCGAACCCGTAAAATTAGCTCGTAACATTATAATTTCCATTCAACAGCAGAATCCGATGTAAAGGCTCAACCATTTTAATACGTAACCACAATTAAACGCTTTGTACTTAATTTATTATGCAATACAAGACGATTCACTCGCTAGTACGAGTAACACGTGAATGAGGTTCCATTATATTAGAGGCAAGCTTCATTCATATTCAAACTGCGATTTCAAACCCAAAGTTTGGCAGTTCCTTAGTGATATGTAAGTATATACATTATACATTCATGAATAGACCATTGTCAATTTATGCAGATATGTTTTTATTTCCGGCGTACATACATCAAACATAGAAGCATGCTTCCTAGAAAACTAATAATGATGAATACACTAAGTGGTATTCATCAAGTTAAAAACTCTACTGACAAATAAATGTTATTACACTATAGAGGAATTTATGAGCGACAAACTTATTACAATTTGTTAATATTAATTATTTAGCTATTTATTTGGATTTTGACATTTTAATAATTAATTAATACTTGTTTTTTTTAATGATTGTACTGTTAATAAAAATATTGCATGCCTTAGGTAGGAATACTTTGATACTTATAATAATATTTGACATCTTTTATAACATGTATTTCAAGTAATAAAAATACTTAACATCAGGTGGGCCTCTTGCTTGATCCGTCATCCAAGTAGTATAAAAAAAAAAAAAAAACTTTGATTGTCTTGACTATAGTGGGTGGTACTTGTAGAAAATTTAATTATGACGCGACATCATCTTAGGGACGCTTCCGTCTGGTATTGATTTGGATCAGTTGAGCTACCTTTAGATCGTTAGCAGCGGTCTTCAGGTTATACTGTTAAATAAAAACAGCACTGTACCCACTCGGACTGAACCTTCAAAATATAGTTTTCATTTAGAAATCGGGCTTTTACAAAATATTTTGTAAATAGAAATAGTAAAACAAAAAAAACTGGTAATTCGAAATCTTACCAGCGGATAATCAGCGCTCTTTTTACGTTGCTCATTTTTGATAGGATTTCTAATACATAAAACAGTTCTTAAATAGGTTCCTAAATCACTGTTTAAATATTTCCCTTGTGGTTCTTAAGCTTCGAATGAAATAAATTTTGTTACATAATTCAGTTGGGACTCGAATTTTGGCAGAGCTTTGATTTCAGTAAAGCGGGGAAGTAAAGTTCACCAGTCATTTAAAATTATTGTATACTAACATAGTGCCTGTGGCTTAACTCGCGTTGTACCGGGGTAAAAGTAAAGAGTCAATCGGTCTGTAAAATTACGACTCTACACGAAAATGCGAGGCAAACTGTAGGTTACAGGTTCTCGAAAATGGCTCTAACGATTTGGATTAAATTTACTAATAGGGGTCTTTGAAGACGAACAAATAATCTAGGGATGTCATCTCAGGGAAAACGCGCAGATTTTTCGCGTAAAACCTTTTTTTTTCACCATTGCAGAGAATCCTGAATAAGGTAAAGCGTTACTTCACACCAGGACAGCTTCTCAGTTTATATAAAGCACAAGTCCGGGCTGGTATGGAGTACTGCTGCCATGTTTGGGATGGCTCGGCCAAACACCAGCTTGCTGCCTTGGACTCGATCGAACGTAGAGCTTTCAGGCTTATAGGTGAGCAACATATGGCGGAGACTAAGATCCAGAGTCTCGAGCACCGCCGTAAGGTTGCATGCCTTGCGATCTTCTATAGGTTACATTTCGGTGAATGCTCCCAGGAACTGCACGATCTGATCCCACCATCTCCTTTTCATCATAGGACGAGCAGGCGTACGGCTCAGTACCATCCTTACCTCATTGGTATACCTTCTATTCGCACAAAACGTTTCAGTTCTACCTTTATAATGCGAACTGCTAAGGAGTGGAATACACTACCGTCGTCTGTCTTTCCTGAAAACTATAATCTGGGTCTCTTCAAGTCAAGAGTGAATAGGTGCCTTCTAGACCTTTGTGCTTCATCTTCGGCCACATCGTCACTTACCAACAGGTGAGATCGTGGTCAAACAAAGGTCCATCAAAGTTAAAAAAAAAAAAAAAAAAAAAAAAAACCTACTAATATTATAAACGTGATATTTTGTATGTCTGGATGGATGGATGGATGGATGGATGTATCTTTGTTACTCTTTCACGTAAAAACTACTGGATGGATTTGGATGAAATTTGGAATGGAGAAATCTGGACTCCCGGAATCCTTTTATCCTGATATTCCCACGGGATCGAGACCTATGCGGAAAACACCGCGGGGCGCAGCAGCAATGCGAAGACTTTTCATCCAATGTACCAGGCGAGCAGCAGAATGCAGGAGTAATTTGGTAACCGAATATCTGGAATACCGGTGGAATGGGGGCGAAAGTTTATCCAATGTACCAGACTAGCAGAAAAATGCAGGAGTAATCGAGACTTATGTGACGGGGCGCAGCAGCAATGCCAATAATTTTTATCAAATGTACCAGGGGAGCAGCAGAATGCAGGAGTAATTTGGTAACCGAATATCTTCCCACGGGATCGAGACCTATGCGGAAAACACCGCGGGGCGCAGCAGCAATGAGAAGACTTTTCATCCAATGTACCAGGCAATAATACTAGCTTAATAATACTCCACTGCTTAATAATCCTGCGCAGACGAAGTCGCGGGTTACAGCTAGTATTGAATAGTTTGCTATTCCTCGGCGTAGTTAAATGAAGATAGACAGTAGATATTGTAAGAGTAGACACTTACTAAACACTATAAGGGATAGAGACTCATTTAAAAAAGTAGATTTTTCAAAATACAGTAGTAACCCCTGTGTCGTGGGTATCAGGAACTACACAAGGTCCACAACACTTAGACTTGGAATCAATATAAGCTGATAATACATTTGTCCCGAAACGGGAGTCGACCACGCACCTCTCACATCTCAGCCGGCTACAAACCCGTCGTAGGAGGTCGGACTGTTGACTCTGTGCCTCATAATGTTGTGACCACTGTGCCCCAGTTTTCATTATTTTTGTTGACGATGTGACCGACAAAGTTTGGATCATATGTCGGTTACCAAAATAAATATTCGATCATCACCACTGTTAGGAATACTAACACGATACATTTTTTTTGTGTTGGTTATAGTTAATGCCGGTATGTTTTCTCGATCGAGTTTTTTTTTATTTTATTTTTTATACTACTTGGATGACGGAACAAGCTAGAGGCCCACCTGATGTTAAGCGGTAACCTCTGCCTATGAACAGTGCCTTACCTAATAGGTCACGTCCACCTAGGACGCACCCTATGTGGCATTGCACTGCGCCCGCCACCCTGAGACATAGTACTCGCTATCATATGTTTTTGGAGTGGAAACATCCATTGTTGTACAGCCGAGTTTCGAACCCAAGACCTAGGACTTAGGAGTTAATAAGTTGGCTCACAATATCTACACGACCCGTGTTTTCTTATTTTGAAATTTAGAATAACCTTGGTTTTATAAAATTAGGCCTTTCATAAGATTTCAAATAGAGACAAAAGAAATAACATAAAGAGTTTCTGTTCTAATAAAAATAACTCCTACGTAATTGGTCATTGCCTGAGTTTTTGTAGGGACAAAAAAGATTTTTCAATTTCTTTCAGCAACCCTTGGATGCCCAAATATTTTTAATATATATTATAGGGCCAGCCTGTATTATATTGCTTTAATGTATTTTTAATGTATATCAAAAAATGGTTAATTACTCTTTGATTAAGCTAACATAGCTAGATTATTGTTAACATATTTTTCAAGATAAGCTTTTGTTGTTTTTTTATGAAAAAGATAGATAAACTACGTTATTTACAAAAGGTTATTTATTTATCGGTGGTCACCGTTGCTTATTCACACTGGCAATACCGGGGACCATTGACGTAGTAGCATTGCTATATTATTTTTCAATACCGGGGGCCAAACACATCAAAATTGGTCCAGCCGTTTAGGAGGAGTTCAGTGACACACACACTTTAAGAAGATGCTTAGGAAGATACATCTATTAACTTAAACAGTTGAGCTATCTGAAGATAGTTCTACTGATCCAAATCACCTTCATACAGAAGCTTTTGCTGAATTTGCGTACGTGACAACCATAACCATTACGTTTACCATAGATAAAATAATAATAATATACCGTTTACTGAAAAATAAAAAAACCAGTCCGTATCCAAGTCCAATCAGTTCCGTATATTTATGAAAGAAAGAAGAAAGAAAATACATTTATTCACCAAAAATCAGCTAGCTAAACAAAATTAAAATGATTAGTACATACAAAATATTTTTTTTTGCAAAAAATAAAATAATACAAAACGGATAAAATAAAATAAGGTATCTGCCTGTTTGGTGAAACGGCTCAGCTCTATGCCTAGTCTAAAAACATCTTTATATCCGTAAACATTTATCTTCAAATGTCATCTATAAATAATTTTCGTTATGCAGTTCAATAAATATTTTAATTCGCAGTGGGCATGGCAGAAAAACTGAAATAAATGAACATGCCAGCAAACACGACACTCAAACTCGCACGCAGAGACACATGTATATAAAAATAAAATTACACTGTAGTAGAATACGCTTACACTAGAAAACGCTCAGCTTTCATTCCATCGCATGCCAGAGAAACGAAACATTGATGCACTAAACATAAGAGTCGCCTTTTTTTTTATACTACTTGGAGAACGGATCAAGCTAGAGGCCCACCTGATGTTAAGCGGTAACCTCTGCCTATGAACAGTGCATTACCTCATAGATCACGTCCACCTACGACGCATCCTATCTGGCATTGCACTGCGCCCGCCACCCTGAGACATAAAGATGAAAAGTCTCATGTGCCTGTAATTTCACCGGCACCCTTACCCTTCAAACCGGAACACAGCAATGCGAGCACTACTGCTTTGCGGCAGAAATAGGTATGGTGGTAGTACTTCCCCGGACGAACTCTTTCACAAAAAAGCTCTACTACTACTAAAAAGTTCTTTCCTAACTTGTTTCGACTACACCTACGATAAATTTGCTTGCAATAACCCTAAGCAATTCCTTAGTTCACTTAGGCAAGGCTGTTCTTATGCTTAGGTGTATCTTTACTAGGACAAGTCTAACCTTATGTTTAGTGCAAACGGGCATAAGGCCGAGATTAGCGATGCGCGACTATGAATAAAAGTATTCGACTTATTCGACTAACAAAAACATTCAACTAGTGCGACTGAAGTCGGTAAACACTGAATGAATTCATTCATCCAATGCAGTACCACTATTTTTATTCGTTACCTAGCCGACTCGCGGTTTTCCGTCGCGAATCGGGTGCCTCCGCCTAGTCCGCCTGTTCTTCCACTATTTCATTATTCGGTACTAACCGACTCGCGGTTTTCCGTTGCGAATCGGGTGCCTCCGCCTGTTCTTCCACTATTTATTTCGGTACTTAACCGACTCGCAGTTTTCCGTCGCGAATCGGCTGCCTTCGCCGGCTCAGTGCTAGGTCCTTCATGTTGCGTGAAAGGGACGCTACCTAGATACTATCACCTGCGCTCGTTATACATGCATAAAAATCTATCTGGAGTCTGGACTCTGGAGTTGTGTTTTTAATTTAAACTAAGTACCTACCTACTATACGTAACTCATACAGTCGACCACCTAAGCAAACCAGTAATCATTAAAATATTCCTTGTTCCGTATACACAAGGATCATTTTGAAACATCAAGCTTGTGTTGTTTTTACGATTACACACCAAAAAAAGACGTTTATTTAAAAAAAAAACATGCAATTGTTCGTTAGTAGGTAACGCACTGTAAGTTAATTTAGTGTCTTGTTAGTGTTAAAACATGCAAAATGTTTTCAGTTCGGGTACCTTGATATGATACTTAGTTTTACCTACATATAAACACAATCAAACCATTCGTCTCCATTCCTTGTTCCGTAATCCGTATACACAAGGATCATTTTGAAACGCCGCGGTTCGTCTTCGTACTATTATTACCCACTGAATCAAAATAGTATTCGTTTCTCAAACCATTCGGTGTTTGCCGCTGCGGATAAAACAAGTATAACTAAAAATAGTATTCGTTTATTCGACTAACTTTTTTAGTATAGCACTATTTTTTAAGTCGACTTAAAAATTAAATAGTGGCTAGTTATTCGACTGTTCAATTTATTTAAAGTCGCGCATCGCTAGCCGAGATAAATAAATCTGACTTAGCACGTACTAATGTTTAGCATTACTCCTGTCACTCTCACACACATGTCAAATCATGCGTATCAGAGAGGGACAGAGACAATGTTAAGTATTAATACGTGCTAAGTTACGTCTATTCATCCCAGCCTGAGTCTTCCACCAAAATAAAAAGTACTCTGGTCGAAGCATTAAGTAACATTAAGTAACCTTTTTCCTTTTTTCTTTGAATCAGCTCGAGGCACCACACAGGCGCTCCCCACCTAGTAGTAAGAAGGATCATCAAAAGAAAAACAGACCGTGTTTGTTGCCTGATTCTTCTAGGTCTGGTTGCGTTGGGACAGGAGTAAATGTAAATTTATTATTTAACACGATTCAAAATGATCCTTATGATTTCAATGAATAAAATACTTTTGACTTTGACTTTTCTTAGCTAGTTTAGCAGAAATTGGTGCAGCCCTTGATGATCTAATCATTGGCTAGCTAACATTTTTTCATGTGGTGACATCTTAGTTGCTATATAAATTCGCTTAGGTTCGGGGTCCTACATTATGCGTGCTAGACACCTTTATTCCCCATTTTAATGGAATGTTGAAAATAATAGTATTTTCAGGGTTTCGTACCCAAAGGGTAAAACGGGACCCTATTACTAGGGCTCGGCTGTCCGTCTGTCTGTCCGTCTGTCACCAGGCATGAACCGTGATAGTTAGACAGTTGAAATTTTCACAGATGATGTATTTATGTTGCCGCTATGACAACAAATACAAAAAAACAGAATAAAATTAATATTTGAGGAGGCTCCCTTAAAAAAACGTGTTTTGTTGCCGTTTTTCAGATAATGGTGTCACCAGGGTGTATCTCATGAACCGTGATAGTTAGAAAGTTGACATTTTCACAAGTGATGTATATCTATTGCCGCTATAACAAAATACAAAATACTAGAATAAAATAAATATTTAAGGGAGCTCCCATACAACAAACGTGATTTTTCCAAATGTAGGTTAAGCAATGATCTGCGAGGTCAGTTTTTGGATGGATGACCACTTTTTGCGTGCAATTTTTATTCTATTTCTTTTACAATTTTTTTTTTTGCCGTTTTTATAGATACGTTTGTAGATGGGTTTATACGGAACCCTTCGTGCACGAGTCCGACTCGCACTTGGCCGGTTTTTATTTAATTATCTTCTTGTCTCTGAGCCCTAAAGTAAATGTCAAATGTGAATAAACTTGAGACGAGAAGATCTGCTAATGTAATAGAAAGTAAATATTAAGACAAGGACAAAGCTAAGTAGGTGCGACGTTTGACAAAACGTCACCATTCATGGTCACAAGAGCTCTCGCGAGGCTTAAACGGATTACAAGGGTTCCTGGGCCCCTTGTTAAAATCAAAGTGTTGACTGCGAACCTAATGGCGGTCAAAATGGACCCTGAACTGTCGCACTCTTATCATATCCAAAAATATAATAAGGATATCCAATAATCTGTATTGATGTTTGCCCTTTTAACGGAATCGGATTATTCGGTCGACCTCTGTGGCGCGGCGGGCGAAGCTTGGCCTGCGACGCAGAAGGTTGCGGGTTCGATTCCCGCCTCGGAACAAATATTTGTGCGATCGCAGATATTTGTTTAGGGTGTTCTGGGTATCTTCTATGTATAATAAAAAATATCTATCTATGTAATATATTGTATTAAGTATATCAGTTATCTAGTACCCATAACACAAGCTCTGCTTAGCTTGGGGCTAGATAATGTTGTATGAACTGTCCAGTATTATTTATTTATTTATTATTATTTATTGTGAAATCCAAAACACACAGTCAAACTGATAAATTATCTACCACTAATTAAATAAAAAGTATCCCACTGTTTAATCTTCATTTGTATTCGTTCTAAAAGAAATAGCAAACGAATAGTCGACTACTTAAAATGGCGTATGCCGCATTTCTCGAAGATTTGATTTTTAACTGAACAAATAAATCGGTGGTTACCGTAACCAATTGTCAAAGTGACAGATAACGTATGAAAACATCTGTCAAAAAGAGTTGTTCAAGCTAAACAGCCGTTTAAACGACCGTTATTGTGTTGCTGAAAAAGCGTCTATTCGTTTCGTTTCGTTTCGTATGAGGTAGTGCTGGCCTCTGGTGTCAGAGTTTGTCAAGCCGCCCGAGGGCCTCTGACATGGCTTATCGACTGCTATTAATCAATAACAGCCGGGACCGACAGCTTAACGTGCCCTATTAAATACAATATTTAAATTAAAAATATGCGTGGATACTACATTATATTATTATTTTCGAGAGATCACTGTACCAAAAACACGATAGAACAATATGTTCCCGATTGAGTAAAACCCAAAGTTACCTCTAAATTTTGGCTAGATTCTATTGTTTATTAAAATAGTGCATATTATTGGGTAAACAACTAGATAAATAATTTTTTTTTTTTTTTTTTTTTTTTTTAACATTGATAGACCTTTGTTTGACCACGATCTCACCTGTTGGTAAGTGACGATGTGGCCGAAGATGAAGCACAAAGGTCTAGAAGGCACCTATTCACTCTTGACTTGAAGAGACCCAGATTATAGTTTTCAGGAAAGACAGACGACGGTAGTGTATTCCACTCCTTAGCAGTTCGCATTAACAAAGCCGAGGGTTCACTGTAGGGGTTTTGTTGTAGTGGGATTGCAGCCTCCGCGACGCAATGCGACTGTGGTGCCAAGTCCCAAACCATGCCACATGTCCTTGCATGCCCATCCTGCCCTGACTCTTGCACGATGGAGGATTTAATGTCCAGGGGGGTTACTATGAGCTCTTATATCCATTCAGTTCAAAAACTATTCAGTACAAAATATCGGTTCATCGTTGACATTTTTCATCGTTGAATAACTTTAATCGCAGAAGTCTGTAGACCCTCTGCGATTGTGCCTTTCAATATAGTTGCGGACATCACGGAATCAATATTTTGTACTGAATAGTTTATCAACTGCATGGCAATAAGAGCTCATAGTAACCCACCTGCTCCGACAATGCCGTGGGTGTGGCAACCTATTGGTCAAAATGGCTTTGAGACATCGACACGAAAGAAGAAGAACTGTAGGGGTTTTGTAAAATTATGTATATTTTAAGAGGTATTCAACAAAAAAATATTTTTAGAGTGTTTTTTAGGTATGTAGATTTCTGCCTGGTGTTGGCGCAGCCTTAAATACCGCCAAGTGATGATGGCATATTCGTCGATCTGCATTTCTAACCCCCGACGCAAAAACGACGGGGTTTTATAAGTTTGACGTGTCTGTGTGTGTGTGTTTGTGCGTCTGTCTCGCCTCTTAGCTCCCGAACGGATGAACTGATTTCGTTATTTTTTGTTTGAAAGGTGAATTTGTCGGGAGTGTTCTTAGCTATGTTTGATCAAAATCGGTTCAGCCGATTCATTGCTTTAAGGGTTTTTTAAAAATTTTACAAAATTAATTACTTGAGTATTTGAGCAGTTCCAAACTCTTGACCAACGATGAGCTTCATTGGTAAAATACCTTTTTTAAGGTGTCGGTCACAATGGAACTGCGGGGCAGGCGTGCCATAAAAGGCACGGGTGCCATAAAAATCAGCCGACTAGCTTCGCGTGGTAGGTAGCAGGATAGTTGGCACCGACTAGCTTCGCGTGGTAGGAAGCAGTATAGTTGGCACCAACTAGCTTCGCGTGGTAGGTAGCACGATAGTTGGCACCGACTAGCTTCGCGTGGTAGGTAGCAGGTTAGTTGGCACCGACAAGCTTCGCGTGGTAGGTACCAGGATAGTTGGCACCGACTAGCTTCGCGTGGTAGGAAGCAGTATAGTTGGCACCGACTAGCTTCGCGTGGTAGGTAGCAGGATAGTTGGCACCGACTAGGTTCGCGTGGTAGGTAGCAGGATAGTTGGCACCGACTAGCTTCGCGTGGTAGGTAGCAGGATAGTTGGCACCGACTAGCTTCGCGTGGTAGGTAGCAGGATAGTTGGCACCGACTAGCTTCGCGTGGTAGGTAGCAGCCCCCCTATTCCCTATCTTGAAAGTCACTCAGTGACCATCGTTTGACAAGTAAAATTACCATCAATTGACAATTCTTAATAGTATTTTTTTTTAATTGATGATCATTCTTCTTGTCAAACGTTAGTCACCGAGTGACTTTCAGTTAGGGAATAGGGGGGCTGGATAGTTGGCACCAACTAGCTTCGCGTGGTAGCAAGGTATTGTCAATGCTCGCTAGGCTATAATAGACCCAAACCCGCAATATAAGACCATCTTAGAAATCCTACTTCTCCTAAACGGATGACCCAAATAACTTTAAAAAACATGTAATGGGAACATAACTTTACTATTTAGGGTTCCGTAGTCAAAGACAAGGAACCCTTATGGATTCGTCATGTCTGTCTGTCTGTCTGTCTGTCCGTGTATGTCACAGCCTTTTTTTCCGAAACTATAAGAAATATACTGTTGAAACTTGGTAGGTAGATGTATTCTGTGAACCACATTAAGATTTTTACACAAAATTAAAAAAAACAATTATTTTTGGGGTTCCCCATACTTAAATGAAACTCAAAAAAAAAATTCATCAAACTTATACATGTGTTATATCTATGGATAGGTCTTTAAAAATGATGTTGAGGTTTCTAATATAATTTTTTTCTAAACTGAATAGTTTGCGCGAGAGACACTTCCAAAGTGGTAAAAAGTGTGTCCCCCCCCCCCCCCCCCCCCATAACTTCTAAATAAGAGAATGATAAAACTAAAAAAAAATATGATGTACGTTACCATTACTTCCAACGAAAATTGGTTTGAACGAGATCTAGTAAGTAGTTTTTTTTTAATACGTCATAAATCGTAATCCATCCCAGAACTTTTATATTATGTTACTTGCTGCAACGGAACCCTTCATGGGAGAGTCCGACTCGCACTTGGCCGCTTTTTTTTTTAATTTTCTGTTGCTTTAGACAAGAAAATATCCAAAGTTTCCTATGGTTTACACAAAAAAAGCCTACTGCTTCCAAACGTCTGCAGCGAATGATTCTTTCAAAATATTAAAGAAACGTCATAGTTTTATATAAAAAGAAGAATTAATTTTTGTAAATAGTAATTTACTTGAGACAATTGCGGTTTTTCGTGATTTACACTAACTATTTGTTACGGGTGCTCTGTTCTGTCCCTTTCTTACTTACCTGAACTTTATTAGATTATAGTGACAGAATTTGGGGTAACAAATCACCTTATGTAAGTGCTGGCTATAACTTCTATTCGATTTTATTTCCCCCGACGCAAAAACGACGGGTTGTTATAAGTTTGACGTGTCTGTCTGTGTGTGTGTGTGTGTGTGTGTGTGTGTGTGTGTGTGTGTGTCTGTCTTTGGCATCGTAGCTCCCGAACGGATGCACAGATTTAGTTTTTTTCCTTTTTAAAGGTAATTTTTTCGGGATTGTTTTTAGCTATGTTTGATCAAAATCGGTTCAGCAGTTTCATTGCGAAGAGGGATTTTTTTAATTTTTACAATATTAATTATTTGTTATTCGTTCGTGTTGAAGGTAGGTGGCGGAGTCTACGAGCTGTAATTATTTTCATTTTGTGAGACCGCGTTTATAAACTTTCAGAAAATTGGTTCGAATGAAAATGGCGTCCAGGTTTACTTTTCAATGCTGTTAAAACATGAAAAAACACTAAATATTAGGTACCTTAATTTTTTTACCTTCAAAATTCAAGAAATAATTTAGTGGAGCGAATGTTGTACTTTTATAGCCTTTCAGTAATTTGAATGAAAGTAATAAATGGGCCTTGGCGTTAGATAGGTTCACGAGGATTGGATTTTGAATTGAAGTGACAGGATGATGAAGAGAAGGGATTCGTTCAGCTGTGTAGCACTGTAGGTACAGATATATTCCTGCGAGCCTCATCTTTATAATATGTTTAATAAAACTGCCTCTTTTGACATATTATGGTGAACACTTTCAGACTGTTATTTTGCTTTTTCAGTGTTTTTTTTTTAGTTTTTGTGCACATAGATATACTCTTTACTGTAAACACACACATAGACACACGCCTCTTTCCCAGAAGGGGTAGGCAGAGCCTCAATGGGCCTCTTTTCACTGTGGGTTGCACCATCGTGGGATATAGACGTGACAAGTGGTGAGCTCATCGCCGCCATTGCTTCCCACGACTGACTCACCTAACACTTTCTTCCAGTAATAACACATTCTACAATTATCTAGCAACCAGGATATATCTTATACCAACGAATCTTATCAACAAGTCCGGGTAATCCCATAATCGGCTTTTACGACATCCACGGGAGGAGACGGAGGGGTCTATTCTTAGGCCGGTAACACCACGGAACTGGTCTTTACTGTAAAAACTACTTATAAAAAGAATCATAATTCATTTTTGAAAAAAAAACGACTTCGAAACTAGAATTTTTTCCCCAATACAATAATGATATTGGTTCATAAATGACGGAGATCTGAGGTAACAAAAATAAAAATAAAACATAAAAAACATAACTTGAGAACCTCCGCCTTTTTATAAAGTCGGTTAAAAAATACATAACTCACTTAACGTATAAATAAAAAATATTTCAATGAACGGCCTTAACCATAACAGTATTCTCTTCCAGAGAACCTTTGGATGAAAAATAATTATCAAAGACTTGGACTGCGATGTACAAAAACAATGGTACCGTACTATTATAACATTATAAATAAATAAAATCTACTGATTCAGAGATTTGATAATATACTAGTACAAAATTAGTTAGCTCTACATACATACATAAACTCCCGCCTGTTTCCCGGAGGGGTAGGCAGAGACCACGGATTTCCACTTGCTACGATCCTGACACACGTCTTTTGCTTCATTCACTCTCATCACATTCTTCATACATGGGTACTCTTGACCTGACCTTTATGTAGAACGTCTCCGATCTGCTGTCATATTGTCTAATCCATGTCCATTACCAGTTTGCTGTTCATTGCGCTGCCTGGTTTAACTTGTTTACAAGAGCAGACATATTAGTAGTAGTAGTAGAGCTTTTTTGTGAAAGAGTTCGTCCGGGGAAGTACTACCACCATACCTATTTCTGCCGCAAAGCAGTAGTGCTCGCATTGCTGTGTTCCGGTTTGAAGGGTAAGGGTGCCGGTGAAATTACAGGCACATGAGACTTTTCATCATTATGTCTCAGGGTGGCGGGCGCAGTGCAATGCCACATAGGTTGCGTCCTAGGTGGACGTGATCTATGAGGTAATGCACTGTTCATAGGCAGAGGTTACCGCTTAACATCAGGTGGGCCTCTTGCCAGATCCGTCATAAAAAAAAAAAAAAAAACACGCAGCGCAAACTGGACATCGAAATCGAACTTCAGTCTACGCACTCTACCAAAAGTCTAATTACAAAATAGTCTGAATAAAAGTTAATTTACAATGAAAACTTTTGTTGAACTTTTTACGATCAGTACTTCAGTAGTCCGCAGAACAGCTACAAATCACACCATCACCCCATATTAGCTAAGCTAATATGGGGTGATGGTAAGACCTAAGCTCTGCTTAGCTTGGGGCTAGATAATGTTGTGTGAACTGTGTCCAGTATTATTATATTATTATATTATTATATTATTATATTATATAAATCTTAGAAGCTTGGATTAACTGCTTCTTACAAGGATTAGATACTTGGAGAAGTGACTTTTAATTAGCATTAAATTCATTTAGGCAGGGGCTGAGACAGGACAGATTATAACATAGCAATGGGTGACAAATGGCTTCGAGACAAAGGTCACAGAAATGGTTTTTTTTTTAACCCCCGACCCAAAAACATCTGTTTGTCTGTTTGACGACCTCTGTGGAGCGGCTGGCGATGGTTCACCTGCGACCCAGGAGGTTGCGGGTTCGATTCCCGCCTCGGAACAAATATTTGTGCGATCTGCAGATATTTGTTCAGGGTGTTCTGGGTGTTTTCTAAGTATAATAAAAAATATCTATGTAATGTATTGTATTAAGTATGTCAGTTAACTAGTACCCATAACACAAGCTCTGGCTTAGCTTAGGGCTAGATAATGTTGTGTGAACTTATTATTATTATTATAATTGCTTCCCACGACTGACTCTGCTAACGCTTTCTTCCAGTAATTCTTCTTGCAGTTCTTTTCTTCTTCAGTAGTTCGTTCTTTCAGTAGTTTCTTATATAGTAGTAGTAGACTTTTTAGTAGTAGTAGAGCTTTTTTGCGAAAGCGTTCGTCCGGGGAAGTACTACCACCATACCTATTTCTGCCGCAAAGCAGTAGTGCTCGCATTGCTGTGTTCCGGTTTGAAGGGTAAGGGTGCCGGTGAAATTACAGGCACATGAGACTTTTCATCATTATGTCTCAGGGTGGCGGGCGCAGTGCAATGCCACATAGGTTGCGTCCTAGGTGGACGTGATCTATGAGGTAATGCACTGTTCATAGGCAGAGGTTACCGCTTAACATCAGGTGGGCCTCTTGCCAGATCCGTCATAAAAAAAAAAAAAAAAACACTCAGCGCAAACTGGACATCGAAATCGAACTTCAGTCTACGCACTCTACCAAAAGTCTAATTACAAAATAGTCTGAATAAAAGTTAATTTACAATGAAAACTTTTGTTGAACTTTTTACGATCAGTACTTCAGTAGTCCGCAGAACAGCTACAAATCACACCATCACCCCATATAAATCTTAGAAGCTTGGATTAACTGCTTCTTACAAGGATTAGATACTTGGAGAAGTGACTTTTAATTAGCATTAAATTCATTTAGGCAGGGGCTGAGACAGGACAGATTATAACATAGCAATGGGTGACAAATGGCTTCGAGACAAAGGTCACAGAAATGGTTTTTTTTTTAACCCCCGACCCAAAAACATCTGTTTGTCTGTTTGACGACCTCTGTGGAGCGGCTGGCGATGGTTCACCTGCGACCCAGGAGGTTGCGGGTTCGATTCCCGCCTCGGAACAAATATTTGTGCGATCTGCAGATATTTGTTCAGGGTGTTCTGGGTGTTTTCTAAGTATAATAAAAAATATCTATGTAATGTATTGTATTAAGTATGTCAGTTAACTAGTACCCATAACACAAGCTCTGGCTTAGCTTAGGGCTAGATAATGTTGTGTGAACTTATTATTATTATTATAATTGCTTCCCACGACTGACTCTGCTAACGCTTTCTTCCAGTAATTCTTCTTGCAGTTCTTTTCTTCTTCAGTAGTTCGTTCTTTCAGTAGTTTCTTATATAGTAGTAGTAGACTTTTTAGTAGTAGTAGAGCTTTTTTGCGAAAGCGTTCGTCCGGGGAAGTACTACCACCATACCTATTTCTGCCGCAAAGCAGTAGTGCTCGCATTGCTGTGTTCCGGTTTGAAGGGTAAGGGTGCCGGTGAAATTACAGGCACATGAGACTTTTCATCTTTATGTCTAAGGGTGGCGGGCGCAGTGCAATGCCACATAGGTTGCGTCCTAGGTGGGCGTGATCTATGAGGTAATGCACTGTTCATAGGCAGAGGTTACCGCGCTTAACATCAGGTGGGCCTCTTGCTTGATCCGTCATCCAAGTAGTATAAAAAAATAAATAAAAAAAAAGCAACCGTTTAATTTATTTTATTTATATTATAATAAAACGTAATTTTAGTATATTTTTGAAAGAAACCACACAATAAAAAAAAATGATGCACTAACATGTAAGCTAGCCAATATTCACCAGTGTCGCGACATACAATTATTTTAGGCGCCGGTATTATCAAACGCTGAGACCCGGGTTGCGTTGTTTTGACATAAAAGGGTCAAGTAGTTTTAGTAGTAGTAGAGCTTTTTTGTGAAAGAGTTCGTCCGGGGAAGTACTACCACCGTACCTATTTCTGCCGCAAAGCAGTAGTGCTCGCGTTGCTGTGTTCCGGTTTGAAGGGTAAGGGTGCCGGTGAAATTACAGGCACATGAGACTTTTCATCCTTATGTCTCAGGGTGGCGGGCGCAGTGTAATGCCACATAGGGTGCGTCCTAGGTGGACGTGACCTATGAGGTAATGCTTTGTTCATAGGCAGAGGTTACCGCTTAACATCAGGTGGGCCATCCGCTTGTTCCGTCATTCAATTAGTATAAAAAAAAAATATAAGCTAGCAGCCAGGACAAATCTTTTACCAACGAATCCCACAAACAAGTCCGGATAAAATTATATCTAGATGTAGATAAAGATTTTATCTAATATAAATCTACTTACTTCTTATCAACTAAGCCTGGCTAAACAAACGTTGGTCTGGCTACAAAAACGTTGGCCTGGCAACAAAAACGTTGGTCTGGTTACAAAAACGTTGATCTGGCTACAAAAACGTTGGCCTGGCTACAAAAACGATCGCCTGGCTACAAAAACGTTGGTCTGGCTACAAAAACGTTGGACAGGCTACAAAAACGTTGGCCTGGCTACAAAACGTTGTCCTGGCTTCAAAAACCATGGCCTGGCTACAAAAACGATGGCCTGGCTACAAAACGTTGGTCAGGTTACAAAAATAATGGACTGGCTACAAAAACGTTGGCCTGGCTACAAAACGTTGTCCTGGCTTCAAAAACCATGGCCTGGCTACAAAAACGATGGCCTGGCTACAAAACGTTGGTCTGGTTACAAAAACAATGGCCTGGCTACAAAAACATTGGTCTGGCTACAAAAACGAAGGCCTGGCTACAAAAACGATGGCCTGGCTACAAAAACGATGGCCTGGCTACAAAAACGATGGCCTGGCTACGAAAACGTTGGCCTGGCTACAATGGCGAAATGATAGACGTTTGGCCGTGCTACTAATAATCACGGAAAATCCTTTGAACAGTTACATCGTGTTTTGTCTCATTCGATCCAATTTGAAACTGCTTGTGAATGCAAAAGACAAAACTGTTCCAAGGATAATTCGCTTTTTGTACGAGTACGAACATGGTGAATCGTTAAAGGCACAGGAGGGCAATTCTCGGATTGTAGACATTATCTCTAAATTAGAGATAATGTCGAAGCATGAATGTCTACAAAAAATGTCACGAAAATGTCACAATAACCATCAAATAGTATTCGATTTGAATGATTTGGGTCGACTTATGTCTATATGTGACATCACGAGAATAGCAAATTAAGATTTTATTCGACATTCGCCATCTTTTTTCGCCATATGTGGAATTCGACTTAATCTCTAAAGCACGGGAATTGCCCTCCTGGTCCCACCGCCGCCGACGAGCGATAAGTGTTAACAGCCAGCGATGAACTATAAGTATATACTCTCTGTTTTATTTACACGGAAGCGATTATATTTTGTTGGTTTCAATTGCCGATAGCTCATCGATTACTCGCAGGCGGTGGGACCAAAATGAGTATTTTTTTGTTGTGTTAAATTATGAGAGCTTGGCGCAAAACACAATCGTTGTTTATGAGAATATTGGTGTGTAATCACAAAGCTATTATTTTTAGATTAATTATTTTTCCTAGAATTCTAAAACTTCCTTTTTCAGATTACAATATGCCTTCAGCGATCTTAGTTAGTACAAAGCTTTTGTCATGGAAATGGGCAAAGGACACTGAAACTACAGGTCTAGCGGTACGGGAGGGGTTTTTTTTTGTACTACTGAATGACTGAACAAGCTGATGGGCCCACCTGATGTTAAGCGGTAACCTCTGCCTATGAACAGTGCATTACCTCATAGGTCACGGCCAACTAGGACGCACCCTATGTGGCATTGCACTGCGCCCGCCACCCTGATACATAAAGAAGAAAAGTCTCATGTG
The DNA here is from genome assembly GCA_932527175.1 of Operophtera brumata. Taxonomy (NCBI): domain Eukaryota; kingdom Metazoa; phylum Arthropoda; class Insecta; order Lepidoptera; family Geometridae; genus Operophtera; species Operophtera brumata. The sequence continues at coordinate 79,955,102 of OW052239.1, read as the reverse complement.
CCTGTAATTTCACCGGCACCCTTACCCTTCAAACCGGAACACAGCAATGCGAGCACTACTGCTTTGCGGCAGAAATAAGTATGGTGGTAGTACTTCCCCGGACGAACTCTTCACAAAAAGCTCTACTACTTCTAAACTTCTAAGGGGTGTTTTCGTCTCTCTAATTATCAGATGACATGTGACATAATGTGACAAAACACCTCTTCCTTACCGCTCCCATACCTGAGGGACTGACTCAGTTAAGTGCTAGACTTGTGATTCAACGAAGGTGGACGTGGCGTTTTCTCGTAAAGGGTTAAATGCATCTCATTGACCGAGCAAAACGAGATCTCAGAATCTATTACAGGATGCGGCGTTTGTGTGTATGTATGTATGTTTGTATGTGTGTTTGTCCAACAATAACTGCAGAACCGTTAATTAAATCTTGACGAAACTTAAAGTAGGTAGGTTATGTGAATATAATTTTTAAGTTCGAACATGAGCTTAATCGGTTTAGGGTTTTTTGAGTTACGGGGGTCCACTCGAGGTCACGTTCAGGGCGAACTAGGTACTAGTTTAGTTGGGTAATCAAAAAGTTAAACACAACTAATGTATGGTTTTGAAAGTTGGGTATGGCAGAAGAAACATGAAAGTAGAATAAATGCAGTGGAGATGAGAGCTTTGAGAAGTATGTGTGGTGTGACTTTGAGAGATAGAACAAGGTTTTTTTTTTTTTTTTTTTATACTACTTGCATGACGGTTCAAGCAAGAGGCCCACCTGATGTTAAGCGGTAACCTCTGCCTATGAACAGTGCAGGAATGGTGTGATAGGAGACCGTTGTGAAATTAAAGAAGATGTAGTGACTAGGATTGAGAAAGGTATGCTCAGATGGTTTGGGCATTTAGAAAGGATGGACGATAGTAGATTGACGAAACGGGTACATAAGACGAGCGTGAATGGGACAGTGGGAAGAGGAAGACCTCGGCGAACGTATTCAGACCAGATCTGAGACGTTCTGGAAAAAGGCCAGGTCAAGAGTACCCGTAACAGACGAGCATGTATGAAGAATGTGATGAGAGTGAATGAAGCACTTTTGCTTCATTCAGGTGTGTCAGGATCGTAGCAAGTGGAAATCCGTGGTCTCTGCCTACCCCTCCGGGAAACAGGCGCGAGTTTATGTATGTATGTATGTAAACACAACTACCTATTGTATTCCTTACCCAAAGATTAAACGGAAACTTACTTCGGAACTATAACTATGCAAGTTTGCGCCCTGTTTTAACAACGGCAGTATATCAGCCAAGTTCGTTTATAAAAGGACGACATAATATTATCCATTTTATGTTTTAGCAGGAGCCATTTTGAGCTACTTCAAATCCCCCTAAAACATGAAATCTATTCGACCAGCACGCTTTTAATTTAAATTGTCCCTCCGGCGTTGGCTATAACTTCCCTATTCAGAATTTTAAATACGTAGTATGCAAAATGTCAAGTTAGTTTTTTGGCCAGAACATACCGGTTGCGTTTTTCGTTTATTGCTTTTTATACATTCAAATAATTATCGATGTTACTATTACATACATAGAATCATGCCATATTCCCTGAAAGGGGCCTCTCTTTTCACCGTGGGTTTCATCATCGTGGGCATATAGACATGACAAGTGCTGAGCTCATCGCCGCCATTGCTTCACACACTGACTGGACTAACACTTTCTTCCAGTAATAAGCTACCAGGACAAATCTTACCAACAAGCCCGGGTAATATACCATTATGTCCGATGTCAGGATAAAAAGCATCCCCTCCTCCTCCTGCCCCCCACCCGTCTCCTTCTCAGCGGGAATCGTAACCACAAGCTCTTGCATATCAGCCAGCTAATCGCCCGTCACGCAACAGAGGTCGTCAGAAGTTGTATTAGTAATACAGACGCTAGCAGAACCTCATATAAATGCATAGTGGCACGATCGTAACACCGTGTCATCGCATTAGAATACGTCGATTGCGAGGCATTCCTATGGCCTTCCTATCGAGCCAGAGGCTTAGCGGTGCTGTTGCCAATAGCACGCTCGGGGCGAATAAACACCGACATTCGTTGGCTTCTATAAATTCCCCATACATACATAGACACACGCCTTTTTCCCCGAAAGGGTAGGCAGAGCCTCAATGGGCCTCTTTTCACAGTGGGTTGCACCATCGTGGAATATAGACGTGACGAGTGGTGAGCTCATCGCCGCCATTGCTTCCCACGACTGACTCAGCTAACGCTTTCTTCCAGTATTGTCTAAAACATTCCATAAATAAGCTAGCAGCCAAGTTTGGATATTTTGGAAGGAATAGCAACAAAAATCAAAAATGCCACGGGAGTGTTAAAATAAATTGTTATAACCTTGACTCATCCCGAACCTACTGCTATCACCTGCCAAGCGTGAACAATATGGCAACCCCCCCCCCTTCCCTCGCCCCCCACCCCTACCTTTGCAATGTATGGGGAAGGCCTCGTCGAGCTGTGGTATTCTACTGCCTGATATTGATGATGATGAACCAGTAACTCAACAGATAGCAACCCTTCTCTCCCATTGAGGATATCTAACAATAGTCATATAACGTACGTTTATACAATAAAATTCAATATTTATATGCTTACTAAACTGAATAAATAATATAGGAAACAATATCTTCGCAACGCGAATTGTATCCCAAATTCTCGAGGTTGAATCTCAAACAAACTTGACACGTCAATATCCTGAACGTCGCAAAGTTTAGATAACAACTCCCTAATACATTCTTAGCAGTTCGGGACGATTGGAAGAGGCTTACTTCGTTGAATGGTGTCAAAATGTTTGGGATAAGCTTTATCGAACTATACCATCGTCGACCGAGTGGAACAAGGTCTCGCGACGTCTCTGAATCTAATGCGTATGTATGTTTAAAAGTACGTATGTTTGTCCGACGATAACTGCAGGAGCATTTTTTTGTATGCTACTTAAATGACTGTAAAAGCTGTTGGCCCACCTGATGTTAAGCGGTAACCTCTGTCAATGAACAGTGCATTACAACATAGGTCACGTCCACCTAGGACGCACCCTATATGTGGCATTGCACTGCGCCCGCCACCCTGAGACATAAAGATGAAAAGTCTCATGTGCCTGTAATTTCACCGGCACCCTTACCCTTCAAACCGGAACACAGCAATGCGAGCACTACTGCTTTGCGGCAGAAATAGGTATGGTGGTAGTACTTCCCCGGACGAACTCTTCCACAAAAAAGTTCTACTACTACTAAAATCGTTTGATCCGATCTTGATGAAACGTGGTAGGTATTCACATGAGCTTGATCGTTACAGGGTTTTTTAAGCTAAAGGGGTCCAAGAGGTCTCATACCAATTTATCGATAAACGATACATCGCGAGGGCACGTTCGGGGCGGACTACTAGTTTAAAAGTGTCAAGAATACCCTTTTAAAAGTTGCAGGTCAGGTTACTTGTTTGTTGTAAGAAAGTTCGATACCGATCGATGCAAAGTTTTGCCTGAGCTAACTTACATACATCATCATTAAATCCACCGTCACAGACAACCTCTAAACGAATTTATAGACTGAGACCATTGATCTCCTATATATTTCGCGGAATATATAAAAATATTTTCAATAAATCCTGAGTTAGATAATTTCCCTAAGATATAAAACTTACGTAAATAAAGCGCCTTCTATCGTCGTGATCGAGAAAGTACAGCATAAATTATAGTTACTACGCTAGCTTTTTATTGTTTACAAAATCGTGACGTCACAAGCAGACGCCATGACACCGGTGAGCGTTTTGACGAGAAATTCCAAGTTGGTTTGATATATGTAAAGTTTTCCAACAAATGTCAGAAACAGTGTTACAGTACCGAGTACGTACAGTGTTTTTATTAAAACAAAAGCATTTATAAAACATAAAAATAGTAAATAAATAATAAATAAATATTGCTGGACAGTTCACACAACATAAGCATAACATATTTCAAAAATCTACTAGACTATCTGCTTCTTCGTTACACTGTGTCACTTAATTTTAATGAAAATTAAAATAAATAGGTGTCGGGTGAAAAAAGAATATTTATAAATTAAGTAAAATGGGTTAAAACCTCAGAGCAAGAAACTCCTTCCAAGGTTTCTTTATGTACAGACCTTTCACCGTACGATGTCCCCTGCCTTGGTTGGCACGCCATACAATGCAAGGGACATCTTACTGTGAACGAGCTGTACTGTCCTTTTTTTTATTGCTACCCTACGTTCAGAGGGGCTAGTCTGCAAATGTAACAAGCAACTTACACGGGCATGAGGTGATATACACACGGATATATACACGGATTTTAGTTTTTTTTTTTTTTTTTTAATACTACTTTGATGACGGAACAAGCAAGTGGCCCACCTGATGTTAAGCGGTAACCTCTGCCTATGAACAGTGCATTACCTCATAGGTCACGTCCACCTAGGATGCACCCTATGTGGCATTGCACTGCGCCCGCCACCCTGAGACATAGATGAAAAGTTTCATGTGCCTGTAATTTCACCGGCACCCTTACCCTTCAAACCGGAACACAGCAATGCGAGCACTACTGCTTTGCGGCAGAAATAGGTATGGTGGTAGTACTTCCCCGGACGAACTCTTTCACAAAAAAGCTCTACTACTACAAAAGATATTGAGGTTTGATGTTATCAAGGTCCCTAGGTGCTATTCGGATTCTCCATACTAAAATCCGTGTTGTGTACACAACACGCCCGTCTTGTGCTTGTCTTGCAGACTCGAGGCTTGGGTAAAATAACTAGTGAGAATAATTAGTAGTAAATGCACATGACATCACATTACCACGACATACACAGGACCACGTCACGATTATCCTAATCACGGTGAATTGAACTATTATAATGTGTTCTTTGTTCCTAAGGTATTTTACCATGTTGGTTGCATTTTATCTAAAAATGAAACAAGTGTTCATAAACTTTGTATAATGTTCATAAAAATGAAATAAGTCCTTTTTAGTAGTAGTAGAGCTTTTTTGTGAAAGAGTTCTTCCGGGGAAGTACTACCACCATACCTATTTCTGCCGCAAAGCAGTAGTGCTCGCATTGCTGTGTTCCGGTTTGAAGGGTAAGGGTGCCGGTGAAATTACGGGCACATGAGACTTTTCATCTTTATGTCTCAGGGTGGCGGGCGCAGTGCAATGCCACATAGGGTGCGTCCTAGGTGGACGTGACCTGTGAGGTAATGCACTGTTCATAGGCTGAGGTTACCGCTTAACATCAGGAGGGCCATATGCTTGATACGTCATTCAGTAGTATAAAAAAAAAAAAAAAACAAATGCGTGACATTTTGAAATGCTTATTGTATACTAGTGACCGCATACATAATTATCTCGTTTGAGTTCATTTCCTATCAATGCATCATCAATGCATACCACGTATATATAAATGGTGACTCAATCAGGCTTTGTCGAATACACAGAATTTATTCAGTGCTATTTAAGTTATTTTTGTTATTCTTAATAATGAATGAATGAATGAATTACTTATTTGAGCCTTTCGGGGTCGAGACTCTGGGTCCGTGGGGTTCCGGGGCCCTTCGCGTTTTCAAAATTCTTTCAGGGCATCTGGTCGAAGCGACGCGTGACCCGAGAGCTGGCTCTTATCTGGCTCAACGCATTAGTATTGTCATTCAGCGTGGCAATGCAGCCAGCATTTTAGGGACGCTTCCGTCTGGTAGTGATTTGGATCAGTTGAGCTACCCTTAGATCGCTTGCAGCGGTCTTCAGGTAGCACAACTGTTTCATATGTATTTTGTACATACCTTGTATTATTCTTTCTGTTAATAAATGTATTAAATTTTAACATGCATAATATACAACAGGTACTTCAAGATCCTTTTTGAATCAGAATCAAGAATTGTTTCAATACCGGTTTGGTCGCTCGATTCTTTTTTTTTTACTTTATGAATTATCAACGCTCCACCCGTTAGGTATGCACGTGTTCCTTTGCATCGTTTTGGAAATATTTTATAAGACCTACTTACAACATTTTTGAATCTTTGTCGGAATAACTGTGCATCAGTTTTTGCTTGAAGAATTTTTGTATTCCAGTTTTTTTTTTTACTTCTTACAATGGCTGAACAAGCAGATGGCCCACTTGATAACAAGCGGTACCTTCTGCCTATGAACAGTGCATTACCACATAGGTCACGTTCACCTAGGACGCGCCCTATGTGACATTGCACTGCGCCCGCCACCCTGAGACATAAAGATGAAAAGTCTCATGTGCCTGTAATTTCACCGGCAACCATGCCCTTCAAACCGGAACACAGCAATGCGAGCACTACTGCTTCGCGTCAGAAATAGGTAAAGTGGTAGTACTAAAAGGCAAAGCTCGCTTTATAATGGCTAACTTTTGTACGAAAACTTTAGTTTCTGTTTTTACGCTCTGAGACATCTATTCTGCACTGATTTAGACCTGACTAGGCCGAATAATATTAACATAAAGAGATTTCCATACTAAACCTCATCCTCCGAATTTAGGTACAGAAAATTCAATTAATCTATGTTTAATTCAACTGGATGCCATGAAGAAAATATAATTGTACCATGCTAGCTACCTCTTACGGAATGTTGACTTCCTGGCCCACGCGTGAACCACTGTTATCGCATCCGATTTTTCGTGATTCTTTCACCTGTTTATCGTTTCTAACTTACCTGAACTTTACTGAGTTAGAAAGTGATGGAAATAGGCTGTTGTCTACCTCTTAAGGCGCGATAGGTTCTCAAATGTCTCTAGAATTTTAAAGTTTTTGATAAGAATTTTCATAGTTTTGTATGAAGAAAAAAATATATGATATTCTTGAGCTTTTTATCTAGTGAAATCAATAATTCAATACAATATTTGAATTACATCAGTCGATAAAAAAAAATAACAAAGATACCTCCTTTTTAAAATTGAAATGCTATTTTTCACTCACTTCTCTCACGTTTTCATTTTTGAAACATTTGGTTACATGTTAGTTATTATTTGAGTTAGTGAATTCATCAACAAAATTAAACAAAACTTTGAACGACATTTTTATATAATTTTTTTATACATAAAAACACGGTATCAGAGCGTGCGCTCGCCTTCTTCGCCTCATACAAAAATGATCGTTGAACCTATAGCGCCTTAAGTTCCTACTTATTCCTGAATATTCACAATTTTTTTTTATCCTTTACTAAAAAGATGTACAAGTAACATTGTTTTGTAAATAAGATTATATGTGGAATGTCAGACCGCCAGCGGCTAACACGCTATTCGTCTTGATTTAATCATGCGATAGGGTTCTTCGTAAGACAACTTTAAGATGTAGGTACCTACTTACTAAGACCCTGCACTATCTTACTGTTATTAATAGGTTCTTGGTTTGCCTTTTCAGATCTCAGCCGATAAAACCCACAGCTGGACGTCTCACATAAATAAATCAATCAATAATGGTGGACAGTTCACACAATATTATCAAGCCCTAAGCTAAGCAGAGCTTGTGGTACGGGTACTAGGTAACTGATATAGGTACTTAATACCATATATTACATAGATAGATATTTTTATTGTACATAGAACAATAAAAGCTTGCTTGTTTGTAAGGCACGCCTCGCCATCTTTCTGCACGTCCAGGATGACTGGCATATAATGCTGTTAGCATTAAGTCCTCCTTGCACTATTGTCTTGTGTGAAAGTTTTTAAATAATAAATAATAGAAAATACACTGAAAAAATATCTGCGGATCGTACATAATATATTTGTTCCGGGACGGGAATCGAACCCGCAACCTCCTGCGTCGCAGGCGAACCTTCGCCCGCCGCGCCAGTGAGGTTGGCAATCATAGAATGGCACAATGAACAGTCTTGAGCCACCGACTTCCTGTGACTTATACATAAAAAGGTTCATGGAAGAAGGGTCTATATATCTACTAGATAATGGAAACCTGTACAACTGTCTGTCTTTATTGTTGATTGAAGGATAGACAGACACGACAGAAACGACATTACAAACACGTCTTTTCATAATTATTTTTGATAGCAACATTGATGTTAACAGTTAAATTATATGTCATATAAAATATCAAACACCAAACAAAACGCATTTTTTTTTTAAAAGCATATCGTATATTTAGTTTAATTGCAATTTCTAGTGTGTTATTTTAGTAATTGTAATTTTGGTAGGTTTTTCGGTGTGAGAGCGTAATTAAAATATTAGTGTATTGAGTGTGTTTTCAAATGGATGGAATTTGTCCTCCAAAGCTGCCCCCGTTTTGTTCGGCCATGACTGTGACTGTGACGATGGGAACTCTATAAATTACCTCCCTGAATATAGATTTTCCTCAGAGGCTTACTGAACATTAAAAAATTAATAATTACTGAACATTAAAAAAAAACAATACAAAAATGTCTCAACGATTTAATATTGGAAAGAGAATATCAAAAGTACAATCCAAAAAGTGAACTGTCAATCTCAATATAACTAGAATCAAAGTTAATATTGAGATAGGATTTCTTACAGAATTGAGATTGTTTGAGAAGGAGATAGCTCAAGGATTTCTTACAGAATTGAGATTGTTTGAGAAGGAGATGGCTCAAGAAAATATTACAAAGTAAACCATTCATATAAAGTTGTTTATTTTTTGCATTTTATTATGTTGACAGATTAGGATTTCTTACAGAATTGAGATTGTTTGAGAAGGAGATGGCTCAAGAAAATATTACAAAGTAAACCATTCATATAAAGTTGTTTATTTTTTGCATTTTATTATGTTGACAGATTAGGATTTCTTACAGAATTGAGATTGTTTGAGAAGGAGATGGCTCAAGAAAATATTACAAAGTAAACCATTCATATAAAGTTGTTTATTTTTTGCATTTTATTATGTTGACAGATTAGGAACAGATTATTTCTGCCGCAAAGCAGTAGTGCTCGCATTGCTGTGTTCCGGTTTGAAGGGTAAGGGTGCCGGTGAAATTACAGGCACATGAGGCTTTTCATCTTTATGTCTCAGGGTGGCGGGCGCAGTGCAATGCCATATAGGGTTCGTCCTAGGTGGACGTGACCTATGAGGTAATGCACTGTTCATAGGCAGAGGTTACCGCTTAACATCAGGTGGGCCTCTTGCTTGTTCCGTCATCTAAGTAATATAAAAAAAAAAAAAAAAAAAGGAACTCACAGAATTATCAAAAAGATCAAATAGTTACTAGCAGGGTTTGAAGTGATAATTATCATTGATAATTATAAATAAATAAATAATAAATAAATATTGCTGGACAGTTCACACAACATTATCTAGCCCCAAGCTAAGCAGAGCTTGTGTTATGGGTACTAGACAACTGATATACTTAATACAATATATTACATAGATAGATATTTTTTATTATATATAGAAAATACCCAGAACACCCTAAACAAATATCTGCAGATCGCACAAATATTTGTTCCGAGGCGGGAATCGAACCCGCAACCTCCTGCGTCGCAAGCGAACGTTCGCCAGCCGCGCCACAGAGGTCGTCATTATCAAGATAAATATAGGTAGAATAATACAAGGTATGTACAAAATACATATGAAACAGTTGTGCTACCTGAAGACCGCTACAAGCGATCTAAAGGTAGCTCAACTGATCCAAATCGCTACCAGACGGAAGCGTCCCTAAGATGCTGGCTGCATTGCCACGCTGAATGGCAATACTAATGCGTTGAGCCAGATAAGAGCCAGCTCTCGGGTCACGCGTCGCTTCGACCAGATGCCCTAAAAGAATTTTGAAAACGCGATGGGCCTTGGAACCCCACGGACCCAGAGTCTCGACCCCGAAAGGCTCAAATAAGTAAGCTCTGTCGAGACTTGCATATTTGCGTCTTTTGAGGTCCTCAGCGGAATCTGCCGCCGCACCGGCCCAAACTGATGTCCCGGACAGATGAGATGGCGCAAGGGTATCAACGCATGTAGCGTCCCACACCAAAGGCCTACCCTTCTCCCACGGAACAAGAGTCATGCCGTCAGGCCGCTTACCATCGTCACGTAGCAGACCATTCGGTTCTAGAATGGCTGGAATGTTAACGCTGGTAAGGGCCCGGTGAATAATATAGGTTGATAATTATCTTGATAAGTATAATCGAAAATATCTGCCACTGGTTAATCTGTCGCATTCAACGACTGCGTATATCGGAACATATACGCAGACGACGACGACTATATAATACTAGCGACTCGTCCCGGCTTCGCACGGGTAGTTTCAGATGAAAAACAGCCCCCCCCTCGTATCCCCCCCCCCCCCCCCCCCCCCCGGTAGCCTATGCCACTCAGGGTGAACGTAGCTTTCCAATGGTGAAAGAATTTTTTAAATCGGCCCAGTACTTTTTGAGCCTATTCATTACAAACATACAAACATACAAAAATAGGTAGAAATCTTTCCTCTTTATAATATTAGTATAGATATAGATATATTATGATATTCCACTCATCAATTTAATTAAGTAGTATGTAGTTGATTAATTTCTCGTATTTTGGTTTGTTAGTTTTTATTCACGCAATTATAAACAAAAAAATAAAAAAAGATTACCTTGATTTTAAAATGTGTATAATTTATTTACTAAACTTCTTGCTTCTAACATAAATGTTGATATGTAATATCAGTTAAAAAAGGATTCCTAGGCTTAATATCTGTTTGATAGTTATCTGATAATTAACATGATAATTATCGCGATAATTATCAAAGGGCATATTTATCTTGATAATTTCAAACCCTGGTTACAAGCTATCCCCCGCGATTTCATCCGCAATTTAGTATCGAAAATCCATGAAAATATTTTCACACTTCAATTATAGTTTTCAGATTAGGTTAGATTAACTGTGCTACTAATAGACGCAGACTCTCTTGGAATGATTAAACCGTGTTTTGTCTCTTTCGGTAGAACTTGAAACTGACTGTCAATGCAAAAGAAAAAACACACGTAATACTAACTTTTAATAACAATCCAAGCCTTGATAAATAACACGGTGCATTTACTCGTATACAACTTTATGAAACGAAACTGATTTAGTTGCTGAAACAAACAGAGACAGACAGATGGACAGACGGACAGAACGCGAAATCTCCACATAAGGTATTCTTTTTTACCTTTACGAAACAATAAAAACGAAACAAGGAAACAGTGCTTTCAGTTTTAACGCTGAAACTTTTCCCGCCATCTAATATGAAAGTTTTGGAAAGCGGCTAAGTGAAAAACTACCTCGAAGTGAATGGAATTTTTCGCGAACACCACCGAGGAAAGTATCAAGGAAAACTTACGCCGGCCGTACTTTTTCCGAAGAATGCTATAATTCCATATACAGTAGCGCTACTTTATGAAAAAGGTGTCTGAAGCAAGCGTGAAGGGGAAGTTTTTGAAGAAAACGAAACATCAAAGACAGCATTTTGTACCTACAAATATTTAAATAACTTTATTAATATTTTGTTTGTTCCTACTCTTAAGTACTACTAATTAATTTTTTCAAATTAATTTTTTATTTAGATGAAAACAATGACTTCTTTATGGAGTCCATCTGGTAATAAGCGCAATATTGTTTTTAGGCACACTTTTCATTCAAACTTTTAACAAGTGTACATCCGACTAATAATACTAATCGTTTCGTTTCGGAGCGATGGTAGCCTAAGGCTGCGTTTCCATTGAAGCGGAGCTGGGCGGAGCGGAGCTTAGCGGTGCATGAATTGACCAATCACTATGGCGAGCGAGCAGCCAGCAGAGATTTCGAGCATAGTGATTGGTCAATTCATGCACCGCTAAGCTCCGCTCCGCGTCAATGGAAACGCAGCCTAACGGTTCAATAGTGCAACTCAGAATCCAACGATACCGGGTCCGATCCTAGGCTTTGTCCAATGACTTTTGACTTTTCTAAGTTATGTGCGGATTTCCATCGCTCTGTGCTTCGGAGGGCACGTTAAGCTGTCGGTCCCGGCTGTTATTGATTAATAGCAGTCGATAAGCCATGTCAGAGGCCCTCGGGCGGCTTGACAAACTCCGACACCAGAGGCCAGCACTACCTCATACGAAACGAAACGATAATACTAATGATGATGATGTAATTAGTAAGCAGAACCGTAAGCTGATCAAAATGTCCCCAAACACAATCTATTATTAACCATCGAGGAGTTCTGTTGTCCTCCTTCCGTCTCCATTATCAGATCAGGTCGCTCTCACCATAATAATGTATATTCTTCGAAACTTGGCAGGTTTGCCAAATTTCAACTCAATCGGATATCGGTGCTCCAAAATTTGATCGTTAGATTTGATTCCAGGAAACAAAGAAGCAAACAGACGCGAAAGGGTTGGTTGCTTTTTCATACGAGGAGAGTATTACTGAAATAACTTATGTTGGTTTTTATTTGAAGTAAATAATATATTTTGGTTGAAGAAATCAGTGGATCTATCGCAGAAATAACATCAAAAATTTATTTCGAACATGGTAATGTCAGTTTAAAATTATACTCACTTCGCCCATATATGGAAAATACAATAGTGTCTAAAAGAAACCAACTTAAAGAAAAGCGTGTTTAAAAGTTATTGAATTAAGGAGGAAAGCTTTCTTAAGTATGTCGGTGAGGGGTTAGGTATGTATGTTTGAGTTTGTTCAACGATAACTTTAGATGCGTTGATTAAATCACCATGAAATTTGGTAGATAAATTGGTGATTCCAACAAAATTTACAAGTTAGTATATGAGCTCAATCGGTAAAGGATTCGTGGAGAGCGAGTTCTCAGAACGGGCGATCAACAAGTTTATCATGCTTAGAATAAATGGAAGAACTGAATGTTTTTTTTTTTTTTACATTGATAGACCTTTGTTTGACCATGATCTCATCTGTTCGGAAGTAACGATGTGGCCGAAGATGGAGCACAAAGGTCTAGAAGGCACCTATTCACTCTAGCATTGAAGATACCCAGATTATAGTTTTCAGGAAAGACAGACGACGGTAGTGTATTCCACAATCCTAATCAGTTCGCATTACAAAGGTAGAACTGAAACGTTTTGCTATACAGGTTTTTAGTCCTAGTGTGGGGAACAGAGCCTAACCGTGGTACTATATTTCAGTTTATTTATTTAAGTTACATAATGTAATACTAAGCATGTACCAGTTAATCATTAAAGTCACAATAAAGCATTTTTTTTTTGTGCTAATAGAATGTTTTTTTTTTATACTCCTGAATGACGGAACAAGCAGATGGCCCACCTGATGTTAAGCGGTAACCTCTGCTTATGAACAGTGCATTACCTCATAGGTCACGTCCACCTAGGACGCAACCTATGTGGCATTGCCCTGCGCCAGCCACCCTGAGACATAAAGATGAAAAGTCTCATGTGCCTGTAATTTCACCGGCACCCTTACCCTTCAAAACGGAACACAGCAATGCGAGCACTACTGCTTTGCGGCAGAAATAGGTATGGTGGTAGTACTTCCCCAGACAAACTCTTTCACAAAAAAGCTCTACTACTACTAATGAGGTGAGGAATGAAGGAGATGAACTGACTAGGTCCTAGTAAAACAATAATTCTAATGGCTCTGAGTCACAACCCAACACTGAGTCAGACGAACCTAAGTTATTATCTAAAATGCGGTAATGACGTAAACACAACGGTTCCGTGATGCCGCTACGATTAGGGCAATGACTGCATTTTTAAAGCAAACTAGCTTTTTGCCCGCGTCTTCTTACGCGTGGTGTAGAAAAGTAGCCCTCCCCCCGTCATCCATACACACACTTAATATCATCAAAATATGCTCAACCGTTGACCCGACATATGGAGAAATGAGACATTGCTCATACCACGTTTAAAGAATTAAATATATGTCGTACGAACTACGGGAAAAAACGGTAGTTTACGAAGGCGCAAAGCTTTACAATAAATTACCGTCAGATATAAAAAAAAAAAAACATTTAACGCATTCAAAACTAAACTTTCTCATCATATTATATCAAATGTTTATTAATTTTATGCGTCATAATGTGTTGATTGAGTTCCTATCTATGATTATTAAACTAAAATATATACATATCAGTAATCAAAAAACAAATAATTACTCATAAATTCAACAGAATAACATACATGAATACATGGGCGTACAAAATAAACCAAAATGATGATTATGAAAATATCATTATTTTAAGAAAGTATATACAACTTATATCAAGAACAACATTACCTTAAGGGGGTAGACCTTGAATAAATTAATTAACTATACTGTGAAAGCTCAAACTCATAAGTGTTCGATACCACACGCGACGTAACGAGGCAAATACCGAGGAATCGCGAAGGAATTTAATTCATGTCAAGTTACAAAGTGGGTATACCCAATTTGTAACTGTACTAGGTACCTCCGAGAAGAAACAAGCTAGCAGTAAGGTCTAAAATATCTTCGGTAAATCGTTTTCCGATAATGTTTTTGTAATCGAATTGTGGATTCTAACATATGGTGAGATTTGGGATCCATCTTGTCCATCAATGATCATATCGGGCAAATTGTCTCATACGTCACTGAGCATTTTCCATGTCGCGATGGCTTTGGACAGGACCCTTATTCGCTATGACTAAACGTGACATAACACGGGCTCGTTACGATATCTGCGTGGAATCATCGTTCAGAATACATTGTGAGGTCACACGTTATTCGCAAGTAATCTCCTATGGTCATAGCTAATAATATGTCCCAGTTTTTGCGGTATAGCCCGGTTCGCACTTTCTGCTTAGTGATTAGTACTAAACCGTAGGACACGACATAACACGGGCTCGTTACGATATCTGCGTGGAAACATCGTTCAGAATACATTGTGAGGTCACACGTTATTCGGAAGTAATCTCTTATGGTCATAGCTAATAAGGGCCCAGTTTTTGCGGTATAGCCCGGTTCGCACTTTCTGCTTAGTGATTAGTACTAAACCGTAGGACACTACGCGCGATCGGAAATGTACGTGAATTTCCTGCGCCTTGAGAACCTCAGATCCCATACAAAAAACCATGTAGGGTAAACCACACGCCCGTGTAAGTTGCTTGTTACATTTGCAGACTAGCCCCTCTGGTCATTTTGAACCTTCTTCAATTACACCACAGGAATTACAGCTGTCGGTCCCGGCTGGTATTGATTAATAGCAGTCGATAAGCCGTGTCAGAGGCCCTCGGGCGGCTTGACAAACTCTGACACCAGAGGCCAGCACTACCTCATACGAAACGAAACGAAACAAAACGAACCACAGGAATCACTACTTTAAATTGTAAAACTCAAAAGCATTCAAACAAAAACTCAGGGCTGATAAAGATGAGAAAATTAACAAAAATTCCTTCAAAAACAAAAAAAAACATTATGTTGGTAACAAAGAATCTAGGCTACATTCAAAGCCCTCACACACAATATAACAGGTAGTGTATTCTCGAAGTAGTCTAGCGTTTGGGGTCCAGTTTCCTAACCCGGGCCGGTGCGAAGTGAGCCAAAATCTATGAATAGGTCCTTTGTGACCGCGTTATTGTGTGCCGTCACTTCTATAGAGCCCAGACCCCGATCCTTTTTACACGGGACCAATTTTATTACTCACCGAGCGAGGGAGTGAAGAAAGTAATTGGGTATTAAGTATTCACTCTATTCAATTGAGACTGTAACGTTCCTTAGTTTTTAAGTCTTTATTTAATTTTGTCTATTTTTAGGGTTCTGTGGCCAAGGGGTGCATCATGGAGGTATAATATTAATGGAGTGAGTGCTAAAAATAGCATAGAGTGTTCCTTCTTACTCCTATCCTAAAAGATGGCTTGCTATCCTATGTTAGAGAGAAACAAATATATTGTCACACGACAGTCGTCTTTCCGTTCCGTACCCTGCATTTTGGTATCATGCATATACATCTCCCTAGATTGTTACCATGAATGTACTAGTAATTTGACATTTGGCCTGGTACGACTACCACAAATAAGAACAGTTAGATTTATGCTTGTCTCATTCCAACACATGAATTTATTCATATAAAAGAATGAGACTGGTATAATCGCTAACGTTTCGTTTTTAGCCTTAGTTCCATGCCTTTAGTCCATATTCCTAGGGGTGCATGATCTGCTCATCCGTTGCGTCGTGACGTGACGGTTTGTCTGTCTGTGTGACATCACAGTGATAAATCTAGGCATACAAAATAGCCAGTTGTTTTTTTAAAGTTTATCTATTGCTGTGGCAATTTGGCATATAATGAAAATACAAAAAAAAAACAAGTGCCCAACGGAGGTCTTAGACAAGAGTTCTCTTATTTTTTTTACATGTATCTGGCTGGATCTCAAGTAATGGTAGGTAATAGGTACAATAGGACTTTCAAATTTGGCTTTACTATTTATAATATCGAAAGATAAATAGCAAGCATAAAAAGATAAACTGCCATACTTAAAAAAAAATAGTTTAATTCATGTTCCGTAGTACGGAACCGCTATGAGCAAGTCCGAGTCACATTTGGCCAATTATTTTTATGTAGGTACCTACTCTCTTAATTTATAAACCTAAAAAGACCTTTAAGACCCAATAAAATATAGAATTACGGTCAAAATAGGTATAGATAGATAGATAAACACTTTATTGCACACTAAATAGAAAAATAAAAAGATAGAAACAAAAAACAATAACAGTAATGAACAATGGGCAGTCTTATCGCTAAAATCGATCTCTTCCAGGCAACCTTTGAACGGACAGGATAATACAAAATCAAAAGACGAAGAAGAAGAGAAGACATGTAGTATGTTCAATTGAAAAACAACGTCTAATAACTTCCTAATTTACAATACTTCCTATAATTTTTTCAGGGTAGGCAGCGCATCGACAATACCCCCGGTGTTGCTGGTGTCTATAAGCGCCAGTGACCACTTTACATTAGGTAAGCTAGTTTGCCTATTCATTCAATAAAAATAAAAAAACATGGTTAGAGTAAGTTCAGTTTGCCGTATAGGATAGCGTATTAAGGTTCGATCGACCCGACAAAGAAACGGAGTTCACGACAACCCTTTTATTAAATTACGAGTTTTAAATGCGAAAAATTGGTAAAGGTCGACTCGATTCTCGGTAAGAAAAGCCTTTCGTCGTGAACACGTAGCAGAACAATCGTAAAGCGCCTGTGTAATCCAGGCTTAGGAGCCTCTTTGTTAGGGTGGGTGAGAAATGTAACGCTTTCCTTATACAGGATCTTTCATAATACTGCAACAATCAAATGGCGGTATCTCCAAAAAAACAATTAATATAAAAGTGTACGTCGATGGACGGGCCTTTGGGAACGATAGTTTTGAAGCTTGTAAAGTGAGTGAGCTCGTTCACTTCGCTTCAGTCGGTCTTTGTGACGGCAACGAGTGACGTAACGTACGTGTGTTGTAATGAGGAGTTTTCACGGTCGTTTCACATCATGCTTAAAATAGATGGCGCTTTGTACTTAACTGTCAAAATAAAGTTAAATGTCAAAGTGAACAACGTAGCGATTTATAGATTTGATAGTGTACCTATACCCTACATACTCGTACCTTAATTTTGTAAAAAATTCGTTTCATAATTTTGTTTTTTTTTGTCACAGAAATAAACTTTTTATACTTTTTTTTAGTACTTTATATATTTTCATGTTATTTTGTTACTATCACACAAAAGCACAGACAATGCATTTGTTAATTTTGCCAACCACATTTGAGTCAGCGCCATCTATCGAGCCAAATCCAACTACTTTTTTTTTTAATTCGAACATGAAAAGCCCTCATTGTGACTTATTTTTCAATCAATCAATCAAATCAATCAATCAAATCAAATCAATCAATTAAATTGTTTATTTGCTACAAATAGTGTTACAAGGATGTTATTAATTTTTTCACGGACGTTTTGTATGGGTAAGTCCATGCTTTTTTATTTTGGTCGAAGATGTCGATTATACTTAATATATAATAAACAAAACATTATAGTTTTAGAATATTTTATTATATTCATTCATTTATTTAGTACTAGTGTCCGCCTGTGGCTTCTCTCACGTTTTATCCGAATAAAAAATAGCCTATAGCTCAATGCGGGTCATAATCTATCTTTGTATCTACCAAGTTTCATCAAAATCGCTTAAGCCGTTTTTGTGTGATTGAGTAAGAAGCATCATCCAAACATCCAAACATCGTAACTTTGACATTTATGATATTAGTGGGATTGGGCGATCAATTTCCTGTTTATATCATGAAGATTTTATGATTGTATCTGAATTCCCAATTCATTCAATTCGAAATTGCCTTAACTAGGTGACTTTTACGCACTCCCCGGCCTTATCCAGCAGTCAAATTACAAGAAAACCCTTCATTGCTTCTTGGAATATCAAAAGTTTTTGAATATTTTGTAATGTATAGGTACCGATTCTGTATTTAATTAAACTCCTACAAATTGGATATTTTACAATATTTAGCAAGCTCTCCCGCCATTTTTGAAAACAGACGTTTACTTCCTTTATTTTATTTCCTAGTGTTTTTTGAGTTATTTTGTGTTATTTTGGTGGCATTTTAACCAATGTAGCTTGTCTATTAGAGCCATAGACGTAGAATTTTTTCGCTACGCTAAATAGACAAACGAAGCGTGGGAGAGAGAAGTCATTTTTAAATGTACCCCGTGCAAGAAGAAAAGTGACAGCAACAATGTATTGAATTTGACATGTTTTGCTTGAGTACATGCCCATACCGGACGGTCTCTTGTGCAGTTTAACTAATTTCGTAATTTTTTTAGTAATCTTACTATTAAATAACAAATATTACTTTGTATGACAATCGTGTCATGTTCAGTTTGTGACTGTGAATATACAAGACGTAATTATCCGGGAAAAAACACGTTTCACGGGTAAATAAGAGATTATTGGTAGTTCGATTGTATTGCTTATTTTATCAATTCTGCTTTAGTAAATGGCCTAAAAACCAGTTTCATTCGTAGATTAGGACTTTCCCTTATATTTCTTAATAATATTTCGTTGCTGCACCTAGAAATAAACAATATTTTATGTAAAATATAAAAATGTTTGATTACGATAGGGCTTGACCAAGTGATGACGTCAGAAATATCGATAGTCCTGTTGCAGTCTATATCGTAGTATAATGCGCATCATGTAAAAAGAACGCTGGCGGTCAAGCTTCTTCAGGCGTTCCAGCGTTCGTTTTAAGAGATTACTTATTTTTCTACTTATTTAAGAGATGTATACCTATGCATTCAATAAGTGCCTACATAGTTTACTACTTTTTACATGACGCGCACTATACCTACCTATAAATTAAATTTTTGTCCATCCTAGAATGGAGGTTTACTTTGTTTGGAGTAAATATGTGTGCTCTGTTAACATTTTACCGTTTTAAAAAAAAACTATAATAACCAGGTGGACATTGAGGTGTATGTTTTTGTATTGACTATTGAAAAGGTAACTTTAAAGCACCACGTTTGTTTTTATTGCAGTTTGTGTAGTAGATATTTTGGAGTAAATATTTACGTTGTTGTACATACGCCTTTTTCCCGAAAGGGTATATTTATTTTTTATTTTTTATAAATAAATATTGTTTATTTCTGCTTAATAAAATAATAGGTAACAAATTAAATTTAAATATACCCCAGAAATTCCGTTCCAGCGGGACTCGAACCTGCACCCTCGCCTGTGATCAGCGATGCCTTTACTTTCGAACTTTGAACAGAAGGTTTCCAATGAAACACCTGTAGATACAGCACTATCAACTTGGCGCTATAGCCGAGGTGATAGTGCCCACAAATTTCGTCTCGAGCGTCATAGCTCGATCTATGGCTAAATTGTTTAAGGCACCGCCGATGACAGGCGAGGGTGCGGGTTCGAGTCCCACTGGAACGGAATTTTTGGGTTACATTTAAATTTAATGTTATCCATAAAGCGTGGTTTACACTTGAAAAATAATAAACTTTGGGGTAACAAATTGTCTATAGATAAAGTAACAGAGTGAAAAATTATATGGGCGTAGCACGGCTGATATAAAATGTTTTTGTGCTTTCAGATTTCCAAGTAATCCTGTGCTACGAGAAAAATGGTTATCGGTTTTATGAAGAGTGGGATGGACTCAAATAAGAACTCCACTAGGTATATGCAGCAAACATTTTAAGTTTAAATTTAAAAGGGAAACTCTAAGATCCCACCTATAAATAAAACTGTAATATTTAGGGGTCAATAAATAATAAAGGTTTATTTATTAACTGTATTCAAAATTCTCTTTATGACGTCAAATCTGCCAAACTGTGTTATTCATGAAAGACTTAAGAGGAAACACCAAGGGCTAGAGAATTAAAAAATAGGTATTTGTAAAATCTATTGCTGTCGCGCATACCTCAAACCTCCCCCCGCAAAGCGTGATAGAGACAACTGCAGCTTAGATCGACAATACCTATTAAAAGTACATAATTTCAACAATTCGAAGTCCCCTGATTCCTTCTCCAAAACTAAACCAATGTAACAATTTTTTTTTATTAAAAATAAAAGGAAGTTTGAGCCGTGTTCCTATGATTTAATTTTTTTATATAATCTAGTCAATTTTGTTTTCAGGATGTTTGAACACAGCGGAAAATCTGACCATTTTTTTAGGTTTTTGAATGTTCATATCTCTTTTAATAATTAATTTATAAAAAAAAGCAAAACATAGGGACATGCCATGGTGGCCATATTTTTTTTGGAAAAAAAAAGTTTTGCTCTACTGGCATTATCCAGGGAGGAAACAGGGGACTACGTTTGTATGGGAAAACGGCCCTTGCGTTTCCTCTTAATCTGCATTAAGATGTATTTATCTACCATACACATCACGGACGGATGATGAATTCTATCGACAATGTAAAAGTGTTGGTCGAGGACAACACTATTTTTAACTCGGACATAGACTTTCACCAACACGTGCACATATTTTTTTTGGTTCCATCTTCGATCTCTGATTGTAGATCTAGTACATATACTAAATCTATGATTAGAGCGCAAGTGTAGTAAAATGAAATGGAAGTGTATTGCGTGACTTTTCAAATTGGTGGAATTTCACACGGTTTTGTAAACGGATTGTTGAGAAAATGTTAGCTGAGTCAGTCGTGGAAAGCAATGGTGGCGATGAGCTCACCACTTGTCACGTCTATATTCCACGATGGTGCAGCCCGCTGTGATAAGAAGCCCATTCAGGCTCTGCCTACCCCTTCGGGGAAAAAGGCGTGTGTCTATGTGTGTATGTAATATTTGACTATAGACACCAATTTGAAGAATAGATATCTATTCCACGAAGAGCACCTTCTTCTTTTCTTCTTATAATGGCTTCTGAGGAGTGCTCCGCACCGCTCGCCATCGGCAGGGGATTCATCCGCACACCCTAGAGCCAGAGTCGTCCCGGACTGTGCGGTTTCAGAGAAACTTCCTCCCGCGAACGCTCAGTTTGTGGAATGATCTCCCTGCTGAGGTTATCCCGAGCGACTACAGTATAGGGTTCTTTAAAAGGGATGTTTTGAAATTTTTAAAGGGTTGGCAACGCGCGTGTGATGCCTCTGGTATTGCAGGCGTTCATAGGCTATCGGTAACCGCTTACCAACAAGTGGGCCGTATGCTTGTTTGCTACATCGGTATTATAAAAAAAAGTGCTTCAAACAATTTTGACAATCTCAAGTAAGTACCTAATATATTTATATTTTTTATCACCTCTATTTGCGATTGCTTGGTGCTATTTTTACATTATTAATACCTGTTCATGTTGGTCACCGTCATTAGAAGTTTTTCTATGAAGTCCCGACATCTCATCATTTACTTTGTATTGAAGTGATAAGCGGCTAAACCTGCCCTAGGTACAAAACAAGTAACATAGATAAAATTATCAGTATCTGAGTTATATAAATTCGCTTGCTCGTTCGTTGCTTGCTCTAGTACCCAAGCTCCATACAATATTGAATCAACCGATATTTAAAATGTAGATACTTAAATATCTACGCCTTATTTATGATACGAATTGAATACAATTTCATGAATAGTCAAATAATAATGGTATGTTTACGTCATAATTATTCTCATTAAAAAAGCTAAAATTTCGCTCAGACAAATAAACTGTGAAAGGTTATTTAAGTTAGCCTTTTGATAAAAACAAACCTCATTTTGAAACAAAAGTTTTAGATTTTTTATTCAATTCACGATATTATAATTACATTGGTCTGATAATGAAAGAGCCCTAACGCAGTGAAAAGTAGGGTAGTTACAAAAAATATAACCCAAAAGTAATTAAGACAATTTTAATAATGCCTATTATGGCATTTAAAAAAATCAGTACAACTATTTATAGAATAATTAAAATAGCTAAAAGGAATTCCAAATTGTTTCCTTAGTTTCATATGAAAATCAAGATTGTTATGATTTTTTATAAAATAAAATACAAAATACGGCGGTTATCCGCCATGTTACGCGCAATGCCAAGAGCCCAGTCACATCCTTGATATATCATCACGCCCTTAGAGCATTGCAGGCCTCCGACGTCTCAAGAAATTACCAATCGTGAACCATAAATACCGCACCAGCAACGCTGGCCCATATCAAATAATAGTGACTGCGCTGGCTTATTTTGTTTACAAAATCGTGACGTCACTGGCAGACGCCGTGCCACCTGCAACGCCTTGTCGCAAAGTTCTAAAGGTGCATTTAAACGACGCGTGGTAGCACGATACTACGCGAGCCGAGCCGTCCGTGGAGATGCGGCTCGGCTCAATACGAACGCAAGCCTGCTCGTTTAAACGACGCGGGGTAGCACGATCCCCGCTGAATCACGAGCGGAGCCAGGCTCGGCTCGCGTGACTGCGCGCCGAGCCGCGCCGAGCGTAGTTGTGTGGCGCGCTGAATCACGAGCGGAGCCAGGCTCGGCTCGCGTGTTTGCGCGCCGTTTAAATGCACCTTAAGTTGGTATAAAAATGCAAAATTTGTTATGACTTAGTTCAAATTTTGTACAGATTTTGGTTACTAGAGCTCAGTCAATAATACAACAAAAGTCGATCTTAATTCTAAAGCCAGCCACAATAGTAATTCAATGAACTGTATCAAATTGAATAGTAAACTTACCTTAGCCTCGAACGTGATCCCATAAGAGAAGGCCTCGTCTGGATGCAGCGGGATCCTGGTGTCATATTCGTCGTTGGTGACCAAGTCGTACTCTTGGTCTTTCGTCGACATCTTTTTCTTCCACTTAAGTAACTTCATCGGCGCCTTTTTCCACGCTCTTGCTTTTAAAATCACCCGAATGTAACGAGTCTTGTATGTTTTCTTAAACATTGGCACTCATTCTCCGTACGACACGCTCAAAATGTAGCCGGTCTTCTTGGGGTTGAGGTACCTGAGAACAAGATTGATACCCAACATAAGAATCGATCGGATGCTTTACATCACAGCTGTAATCGCGACCTATCGCTAGTAGCTATTACGGCCAACCCCAACGGGGTGGTTACTTTGTGGCCTACAAACTTTTTTTTTTTTTTTTTTTTATACTACTTGGATGACGGAACAAGCAAGAGGCCCACCTGATGTTAAGCGGTAACCTCTGCCTATGATAAGTGCATTACCACATAGGTCACGTCCACCTAGGATGCACCCTAGCAGTCAATCAATGCTAGCCGGTGGTCAGGAACATCTCTAAACTCCTACTCTGCCACTTCAGTTAGATGACGTGTCACACCACACTTCCCCTAGCAATTAGTGCGCGTCACCTAGCACATGGCATATGGCGTAATTGAAAATTGGACAATACGTGGAAATTAGAAGATGAATAATCATAGTTTTGGCTCATTAGATAATGTAAATTTGAGCTGGTAAAATAATTAGCATGAAGTGATGGGATCCGATTCAATAATTTTTGACGTCGAAAGGGATCTTTTTAACTATTTTTATGAGTCAATTGTGTAGCACCTTTAATATCAATATCATCTGTGTAAAAATCGTTGTCTTTCAATCTACTACCGTTATCGCTGACATCTATTCTAACGCAGATGAATATTGCTATTCTTATGAATAGAATAAAAACTGAAATTACAAAATCCTTAGAAGAACCAATTGACGTCATATTCCTCAGAATTAGCAAGTCAGAGAAGTAATAGGCAAGTCATATAGCACGAAGAAATTACAAGCATTGGGGTATAAAGGGTCTCGAGTGGTGACCACAAACTGAACGACGCAGTGTAGGAAAGCCTCCTTCACTATGGACTAAGGACGTTATAGGAAGTTGGATTATAGAGGAGGCTCAAAACCATTTTTCATGGCATTTAACGGCGGAGCCCTATATCCGAGGCCTTTTTTTTTAACATTGATAGACCTTTGTTTGACCACGATCTCACCAGTTGGTAAGTGACGATGTGGCCGAAGATGGAGCACAAAGGTCTAGAAGGCACCTATTCACTCTAGACTTGAAGAGACCCAGATTATAGTTTTCAGGAAAGACAGACGACGGTAGTGTATTCCACTCCTTAGCAGTTCGCATTATAAAGGTAGAACCGAAACGTTTTGTGCGAATAGAAGGTATACCAATGAGGTAAGGGTGGTACTGAGCCGTACGCCTGCTCGTCCTATGATGAAAAGGAGATGGTGGGATCAGATCGTGCAGTTCCTGGGAGCATTCCCCGAAATGTAACTTATAGAAGATTGAAAGGCATGCAACCTTACGGCGGTGCTCGAGACTCTAGATCTTAGTCTCCGCCATATGTTGCTCACCTATAAGCCTGAAAGCTCTACGTTCGATCGAGTCCAAGGCAGCAAGCTGGTATTTGGCCGAACCATCCCAAACATGGCAGCAGTACTCCATACCAGCCCGGACTTGTGCTTTATATAAACTGAGAAACTGTCCTGGTGTGAAGTAACGCTTTACCTTATTCAGGATGCCTAGCATCATGGCAGCTGTTTTTGCCTTAGTCTCGATGTAGGAGCCAAAGTTGAGAGAAGGCGTGAGCGAAACACCTAAGAGCTCGAGGTGATCTCCTAATAGCTACAGGTACATCTCGGAATACAGGAACTTGGAGAAACAGACTTCTCTAGGCTGATATCAACTTTCACAAGACTCATATTACACGAAAATCTAAATCTATGATTTCACGCCAAAATTAACCTCTTGTCTATTAGGTACAAGCGAGGTCCTCTGTTTCAAATTACCCAGTTATATTGACTTGACACTGTAAACAGGCAACTTAATACGGGTAGTCACGAAGGGTAAACAATTTTCCCCTCATAACTTGTATGGACTTTGGGTATTTTCGGCCTGAGATCTCATTTCAGCGTAGCATGAGTTTTCCCACTATTGTTCATAGTTCATAGTAATTTATTTGTCAGAATGTAGGTACATCTAGATGTCAAACAATACGCCACTTCCCCCCTTTCGTGTCATGATGGTCTCGACAAATCCGTTACATTCTTATATAAGGCATGCAAATATATGTCGTTACAGGTAAATATTTAAAAGTATGCTAAAAACTAAACATTGCTCAATTTGTCAGTTAAAAATTCTGTCACTGTGTAATAACATTTCTCAAGCAGAAGTGCTTTTTATATAGCTTATTTTTAAAACGTATAGTGTCATTCTCTTTCATGCTCTCTGGTACCTTATTAAAGATTTTTGTAGCCATACAAAAAATGCTCTTTGCATAAGTGTAGTTTTAGATTTTAAATTACGCAATCTATCCTTATTACGCATATAAGTGACGACTTCTGTGGCGCGGCTGGCGATGGTTCGCCTGCGGCGCAGGAGGTTGCGGGTTCCATTCCCGCCTCGGAACAAATATTTGTGCGATCTGCAGATATTTGATCAGGATGTTTTCTATGTATAATAAAAAATATCTATCTATGTAATGTATTGTATTAAGTATATCAGTTAACTAGTCTTAGCTTGGGGCTAGGTAATGTTGTGTGAACTTGTCCAGCATTATTTATTTATTAATTTATATTAAAATTAGTGATGTCACTGAATTTCTTAAATTTACTGATGTAATTTTTACTTCTTTCGATTTATTGGCTTATTTTCCTCAACAGCAGCTGAGCTAGAGACGATGCTCCAAGACCTGAGCAGGGCAAGCCTCGAGGTGGGACTTTCAATGAATATGAATAAAACGAAGGCGATGACGAATGGCACAGAGAGGAAGATAGAGGTTGAGGGTGGTGAGATAGAATATGTCCATGAGTATATATATTTGGGTCAATTAGTCTCTTTTCAGGCGAGACAAGAACAAGAGGTTGCTCGACGCACAGAAAACGCCTGGAAGAGCTTATTGGTCCATGAAAGATCTAATGAAAGGACCGCTCCCACTCTCTTTAAAGCGGAAACTCATGGACATGTGCATTATCCCCATCCTCACCTACGGTGCGCAAACCTGGTCGCTAACGAATATTCTAAAGTCCTCCATGCCAACGAGCTATGGAGCGTAGTATCCTAGGAGTGAAACTCACGGACCGAATAAGGAACTCTAAAATACGCTCCCAAACACAGATAGCTGACGTCGCTCAAAAAGCTGCAAAGCTTAAGTGGGACTGGGCTGGACATGTGTCCCGTATGTCAGAAGAACTATGGGCAAAGAGCACGACAGATTGGATCCCAAACAGACGACGGCCACGTGGAAGGCCCAGACGGAGATGGCGGGATGAGCTAGACTCCTACTTGAAGGATTGGTGCCAAATAGCCAACAATAGAGACTAATGGAAGGAGGGAAGGCAGGCCTTTGCCCTGCAGTGGGGCACCACAGGCTCATAATAAATAATAAAAATACTACTTCATAAATATATAGGTAGGTAATGTCAGAATTTTATAAGATTGCTTACTATTGTTTGCTGTTTTATACGACTTTGGAACGACGAAGTTGGTCCTCAGTTTTGAAGGGTTTTTGTCCGCTGGTATCTAAATGTACTAGGTATATAGAAGCCAAAGAAACTTTTGTTGTAATACATTTATTTATTTTGCATACATTTTCCGAGATCGTATTCCCCTGCTTTCTTCTCCAAAACTGGACCAAGAATTTAATACAAAAGTAACTTGCATGGGTCTTTTTATTTTAATTAAACTAGTGGTTCGCCCCGAACTGAGTCCTCACGAATACATGCGATGTATATTTACCATCCATACCTTTCTAACGGACTTCAAAAACATTTGGTCTTAGATAACATTTTCATAGGACCACCTCGTGATGAGACTTCTCATCTTTATGTCTCAGGGTGGCGGGCGCAATGCAATGCCACATAGGGTGCGTCCTAGGTAGACGTGACCTATGAGGTAATGCACTGTTCATTGGCAGAGGTTACCGCTTAACATCAGGTGGGCCATCTGCTAGTTCCGTCATTCAAGTAGTATAGATAAAAAAAATACTGGTAGCTGTTAGTGGGAGGTGACTAAATATTCTTAAAATTTAATTAACAAACTCTGCTCTTTCTGTTTTGTGGTACGGGAAAAGTTGTCTCAGCTGGCGAACTTCCGAACCTTACAAAACCGATTGAGAAATCAGGACGAGCTTCTTAATCAACTTCCACGAATATTAATTGGTTTCCCTTCTGTTTGTATCTGAGGATTCACTTGTGGATTCTAAAGGTATCTATCGGTAACCTCAAGACCTCTAAATATAGTATTGAGATTAACAAGCTAGCTATCTTAAGACTATTGTAACTTAACTATTATGAATCTAATAATTAGTTGATAAATATTTACCTATTATGATTGAAACTTATAACGTTGACTTGTTTATTTCTAGGTTATAGTAGATAGGCGATACAAAAACATCACCTTTAAAAACCTAACTTGTAAATCAAAAAAATCTACTTTTATATATTTTATTTAGACATATTTAGTGTACGTCATTGTGTGCCGTATTTTGAAATCCAAAACCTTAACAATAACACGGATAAGTGCGAGTAGGCCTCATGCTATGCGGCGCCCTCACCGATGTTTTGGCATAATTATGTCCTAGCATGCCGAACTATAGTGAATTTGAAGAGCTTTTTCCTACAAAGTGCAAGTTCCTACGAAGCGACGCGTGACCCGAGAGCTGTCTCTTATCTGGCTCTACCATCGAGCAACGCAGGCCTCCTTACCGGGCTCTACGCATTAATATTGCCATTTAGCGTGGCAATGCAGCCAGCATCTTAGGGACGCATCCGTCTGGTAGTGATTAGGATTAGTTGAGTTACCTTTAGATCGTTAGCAGCGGTCTTCAGGTAGCTCAACTGTTTCATATGTTTTATTTTTATTTTGTACATATATAATTGTTTATTATTCTTTCCGTAAATAAATGTATGTAGTATCAAAGTTCACTATCCCATACAAGATTTGAAAAAGTCGATATTCCTGAATTTGAACTTATTCCTTAATAGCAAATCACAACCACTCAAACCTAATTTCACAAACCCTCCTAGCATTCCAAGGTGAGGTAACTGGTAGTACTAGCATAGTGTTATTTAATCTGATAGATAGATAGATACGTTTATTAATAAAAAGGTTCAAATACATGTTTAATTTTTTTGTTGTAACCGCGTAAACCAGGGTAGGTTTGTGATGGTTACTCACATTCGCCTACTCGCACTATTAACTAACTTAATGTAAAAAATACATTAAAAGGTAAGTACTCATAATTAAACTACAACTCTTACATATTTACCAACATGTAGGTAAAAACAGCAGGTACAATAATGGATATTTACTAGGTAGGCAGGTATGAGTGAGCTCAACACTTTTGGATTAATTAAGCGAGGGTACCTATACTTATAACAGGTGAGATCATGGTCAAACAAAGGTCTATCAATGTTAAAAAAAAAAAAAAAAAAACTTATGCATCTTAATACTACGGTAGGTAGGTATAGAAGTGACATAGGTATAGAAGTGATATATCTGTGCTAGTAGTTTCAATTTCCGCGATTTCCATATAAAAATTAGACATTATGTGCCATGTCTTTTAATGCATTGAGTTAGAAGCTTATGTTTTTCAGGGCAGTATAAGCTCACAGACCTTTTTTACCTGACCAAATTTATTATAAATTTCAAGTTGATACGTTTCTGAGAAAAAATGTCTTTGAAAGACACACAGATAGATAGACGGACAGATAGACGAACAACTAAGTAATTCTCTTGTGGTCCCGTTTTTTCCTAGGTACTGAACTAAAAGCGTGTGGCTTGAAGAAATTAGTACAGATTAAAAATACATCAAATTCACGGTTAGCTGCAAGCTTATGTATATATTTATCAGGCTTATTTATTATTTCCTTCTAGTCCTGTCCTGGTATATCGTTACGACATCTTTTCTAGCTGACTCAAAAATTACACTATATTATTTTTTAAATTTGTGTTAATTATAAAAGATACAAATACTTTAAGTTTTACGAAACATATCCACTCCGCAACTATTTCCAATCGGATAGATAATCCAATAGAACTTTTCAATAAACTATTTAGATTCAACGTAAGCAACATCAAAAAGAATCCGATTGTTTGTTACACAACCTTCAAAGGCAGGGTAGTGACCTTCCATTCAAAGAAGCAATCCCTTTTTAGCCGACTACGGCAACTATGTTTGTATTATATGTTCCACCGTAGCGCCTACTACTTATCCGATTTGTTTTTGATGAACGAGGTGTCAATCGATTCGTAGTTATAAGGGAGGCTTAGGCTATATGCATAGAGAAACGCGAAGACTGCATTGCTCTGAGGCTACATGTTATACGAAGAACCTGACGTATATTGAAATCCAAAGAAGTGAGGGCTCTGGGTTTTTTTTTTGCTATCGAATGGGGTTTCAAATGAAGGAGGAGTTTTTTTTTAGTTTTTTTCATTTACAATTTTTTATTGACATACCTGGGGACTTAGACAACGTAACATTCTATTGGCGATGATGTTAGTTAATGAAATATGCCTAGGTCGGCAGGTCTACTTTCAGATTGTCAGCAAGTGCTTGAAAAAATGGATTACAAATTTTGACCCGGTAAGACAGGCATACGAACGAAGCAAGTTACATAAAAGATTTCAATAGCCTTTGGTAGTAAATTTTGACCAAAATTTAATTTTAAATTTAAATTTCTATGTGCAGTTTTAATCGAAGCACCCGGTGCACCCTAGATCCTATTCATCGTACGCTGGTCATCTGACCTTTGAGTCTCCGGGAAGAATTCAGCACAAACAGATTCCACTTCAGTAGTACCTAGTCAAAAAATGGTTGCGTGCAACCACCACGTGGTTGCGTGGTTACGTGGTTGTATGGATGATACAGAAACGGCTGCACCAATTTCCACAAAATATAGCTAAGAACCATCATCCAAACTCCATCTTTTATACATACAAAAAAAACCGTATTGAAATCCGTGCACCCGTTCCGGAGTTATGTGTCAACAAAGAAACATACGTACAGACAGAATGACGGAATTATACATGCATACATTCATATACACTAGGTCACAAACTTAAACACCACTCATTGTTTGTCGGGGTCAAACACAAAACCAGATGAAACGTAATTCAAAAACCTACTTAAAAAGAGGAAATCGAAATCAATAACTTACTAAAGTATAAAAATAGATCAAGGAAATAAAGAAATACAGAGCTTTAGTGAGTTACGTCCGTAAACTCATAACAGAAGCTTTAAGAAAATATTTTACCAAAGATCAAACCGAACGAAATAATATAAGATCAAGAAATACAAAGATATTGTTCCCGTTACTTCCAAAACACTGCTAGCATACAATAACATAGGTCTTGTACCTATAATTGTTTAATGGACCGAACAGCAATATCTTCGAGATGGAGGATAGATTGAAAACCAAGATTTAATCAAGATCCAGATCCAATAAAGCAGTGGAAGATTAAATTATACCTAGAATAGAAAAGTCGGCGAAGCAACCTTACGAGTAAGTAATTTGTCGTTGCATCGACGGCTTACCTATTGAATTGGCTGCCTTCCAAAAGGCTCTGCTCTGCTGCCCTTCATCCAGAAGTCATTCATTCACAGAAAACATGTTTTTTTTTCTTTTTTTATACAACTTTGTATGACGGATCGAGCAGGTGGCCCACCTGATGTTAAGCGGTACCCTCTGCCTATGAACAGTGCATTACCACATAGGTCACGTCCACCTAGGACGCACCCTATGTGGCATTGCACTGCGCCTGCCACCCCGAGACATAAAGATGAAAAGATACATGTGACTGTAATTTCACCGGCAACCAAATCTTTCAAACCGGAACACAGCAATGCGAGCACTGCTGCTTTGCGGCATAAAAAGCTATCGTGGTAGAACTTCCCCCGACGAACTCTTTTACAAAAAAGCTCTACTACTACAAAAACACGTACATAACACCTGTCACATACATAGTCCTAATCCCAGACTAGGATCCTGTGTCGTTGGTATCAGGAACTGCGAGTACGTTATTAGTATAACAGCACCCAGCCCCGAAACAAATAAATACATACATACATACATACATAGACACACGCCTTTTTCCCCGAAGGGGTAGGCAGAGCCACAATAGGCCTCCTTTCACAGTGGGTTGCACCATCGTGGAATATAGACGTGACAAGTGGTGATCTCATCGCCGCCATTGCTTCCCACGACTGACTCGGCTAACGCTTTCTTCCAGTAATAACACATTCCATAATAAGCAACCAGCCAGGACAAATCTTATACCAACGAATCTTATCAACAAGTCCGGGTAATCCCTTAGTCGGCTTTTACGACATCCACGGGAGGAGACGGAGGGGTCTATTCTTAGGCCAAATAAATAAATAAATAAATAATGCTGGACAGTTCACACAACATTGTCTAGCCCCAAGCTAAGCAGAGCTTGTGTTATGGGTACTAGACAACTGATATACTTAATACAATATATTACATAGATAGATATTTTTTTATTATATATAGAAAATACCCAGAACACCCGGAACAAATATCTGCAGATCGCACAAATATTTGTTCCGAGGCGGGAATCAAACCCGCAACCTACTGCGTCGCAGGCGAACGTTCGCCCGCCGCGTCACAGAGATCGTCAAATATTTGTAGATCTTACAAACATCTGTCCCACAGTGGGAATCGAACCCGCAACATCTCGCATCTCAGCCGACTACTCGCCCGCCGTGCCACGAACGTCGTAGTTTCTCGTAGTTAGTTAAAACACATGCTCCCGAATAATAACAATTTAGTCTAGTTTTTTTAAAATCAGACTACGATGTGCTTATATATAATTGAAAAGAGGGAAGAACTGATATTCTCGGAAAAACTTCGAAAGGATTGTTTATTGTTACCGAAACTTGAACGCTTATAGCTTCGATAAAAGGTTCTAGCGTTCAAGTTTCGTTCACATTTCGATATAACCACATTTCTGTGTTGTATTGTTATGAGTAAAATACCATTTGTGATATTTATGACATCGACACTAGATCGGAACATGACCCGAACTATATTTTGTTACGAGAATTGTGATCTTACCTAGTACAAAATATTCTTTCGATTATTTTGTAAGCCAGAACCCTAAATTAATAAACCATCGAGTTTTAATACATCTTAGCCCCAAGAGCAGATGCGATTCCCTTAAACAAACCAGTCAAGTGCGGGTCGGTCACGTGTGCAGAGGGTTCCGTTTAAGTAATAACCACAATATTACCAATTGAACTTATTAATCGTCGGTCAAATCTCTTTACATAAATTTCCCGTTTCCCGTGTTATAAATAAAGTAAATAAATAAATAATGCTGGACAGTTCACACAAAATTATCTAGCCCCAAGCTAAGCAGAGCTTGTGTTATGAGTACTAGATAACTGATATACCTAATACAATACATTACATAGAAAGATATTTTTTTTTATACATAGAAAATACCCAGAACACCATGAACAAGTATTTGCAGATCGTAAAAATATTTGTTCCGAGGCGGGAATCGAACCCGCAACCTCCTGCGTCGCAGGCGAACTTTCGCCCGCCCCGCCACAGAGGTCGTCCAAGGACGTATAACAAGGACTTATAATTTCCGCTTAAGTTTTCATCTATAATAAGAGAAAAGCCTTATATTACGTATTATTTAAAAAAATTAGGAATCAGCAGTTTACTTGATTTTCTTAAATTTTCTTTAATATGTTCTAAACAAGGCATTTTAAAGTTATTCATAAAAATAATCTTTTAACTAAGGCCTTTTATTTCCCACGTCACATAATACATTTGCAAATCGTTTAATTAAACCCCCAAAATCAGATTTCGTTTATTAACGCTATACCTACGTCCGTGAGTAGGTCACTTACTAAATATAAAGTACTTTTTTTTATTTAGTTTTGTGTCCTGTGTATTTTGAGATGGCTGTGACGGACAGATAAACGCAAGGTATAATAGTTCCGTTGTTAGTTTTTGAAGTACGGAACCCTAAAATATTTAATTACTTGCCTTGGCATTTTGAAGTAAATCATTTTAATAATGTTACTCTTGATTCAGAACTTTTCTTATTTATGTTTGTCAACTCAAATGAACGAGCTAAAATTCAACTTAGAAGTAAAATCTGGTTTAGCCAGTGGGAGATATAAAATCAGGTTCCATCAGAAAACCGACCACTTTTTAACCCCCGACGCAAAAACGACGGGTTGTTATAAGTTTGATGTGTCTGTGTGTGTCTGTCTGTGGCATCGTAGCTCCAGAAAGGATGAACCATTTTTTTTTTTTTAAAGATGAATTTGTCAAGATTTTTCTCAGCTAGGTTTGATCAAAATCGGTTCAGCCGTTTTATTGCGTTGAGGGTTTTTTAATTTTTACAAAATGTTGTACTTGTTATAATATGCTTTTGATAAGTTATAAATAAAGGCATATTAATTATGTTCTGAAACGAAAAAGGTTTGTTCGTAATATAATTTTATTTTCTCAGAAGATTTCCCAACCCGAGCAGAATTACTTCCATTACTTCAACCATTCTCAGATTTATGAGTGATAAAACATTAGGCCGCTTTGTCCAAATGGACCGTAACAAACCCCTACTTATTTAAACAATAACAGGTACCTCAGTAACCTGATTTTATTAAACTTTCAGAGGCTCTTCAGTTCTAAAGAAGAAACTGTACACTGCCTATTTTTCCTATTTATTTGTCTGGAAAATATCTTCCTAAATTAAGAGGCTGTCAAGAGTCAAACAGGCTTCTCTTAGACTTCTTTAGCAAAATCTACACAGTTTATGACAACAACAAAAGTATTGTTAATCTTCATCATATATCCAAGGGCTTGATAGAGTCCAAAACAGGATTTCTATAAATTTGGCGATAAAAAAAAACGTATTTAACTAACCTCTCATCATCAACCTACTGCAGTCCACTGCTGGACATAGATCTCTCCCATGGCATGCCACTGAGCCCGGTTTTCGGCTCTCCTCATCCAGTTTCTGCCAGCCACCCCGCGCAAGTCGTCGCTCCACCTAGCCAGAGGGTGCCCTACACTACGTTTGCCAAGACGCGGTCTCCACTCAAGAACTCGTTTACTCCACCGGTTATCGGTTCTTCTGCAGATATGACCGGCCCACTGCCACTTCAGCTTGCTAATCCTCTGGGCTATGTCTAGAACTTTGGTTCTCTGTCGGATAACCTCGTTTCGGATCTTATCCCTCAGGGAGACTCCAAGCATAGCCCTCTCCATAGCTCGCTGAGCGACTTTAAGTTTATGGACCCGTCCTACAGTGAGTGTCCACGTTTCAGCTCCGTAAGTCATAACTGGTAGGACGCACTGGTTAAAGACTTTTGTCTTTAGGCATTGTGGGATGGGCGACGAGAAAACTTGACGAAGTTTTCCAAATGTTGCCCAGCCAAGCTGAATTCTCCTACTTAATTCTTTCTCGAAGTTATGTTTACCGTAGCTGTATGATCTGCCCGAGGTAAACATACTCCTGCACAGCTTCGAGAGGTGTACCAGCGACCGTGATCGGAACCGGGGTTACATGCTCATTGACCATGATTTTGGTCTTGTCCAAGTTCATTCCCAGTCCAACCCGTCGAGAAGCATCAGCTAGGCTGTTCAGCATTTAACTAACCTCTACAATGCGCATATTAGCATAAATATATATAGATATATTAACCAATTATTATTTGTTTTTTTATTTTATTTTTAATTTAGTAAGAGTACCTATCAACGGAAATTGATAAAATTAATAAATGCAACAAATAGTATTATTTTAAGACGCTATGTTAAAATTTTGGAGTCGTTTCGTTTCATGTTCACTCACTATCAGTAAAGGTTACAAACTTGATGTTAATACAGTAATTACTTAAGGATGTAATCTAAATAAATTATAGACTAGAAACACGATTCGAGAAACTTTTCTCGACAGCTTTATTTTTTGAAATTGGCTCTTCTAAAGCCCTTTTTAGGTCCCTCCTTCGACTAGAGAAAGTATTAAGCATATTTTTTTATATTATTCAGTAGGTAATCACATTACTTACATTAATTATAGATAATTTATTTTTATATTTGCTACTTTAGAAGCTAAACGAAGTTTTATCATTTGTCGCTTACGTCAGTTACTTCCGAGTGGCAAAAATCTATACCTCACCTTTTCCCGGGTTCAAGTGAGCAATAGCGCTGTCACTGTCTTAAAGCTATTGTTTTTTGGCTAGACTCCGCCCATTCGGTGTTTTAACATATCGCCTTAAAGGGTTATGTTAGATTCCCTTCTTAACCGTGGTTCGGTTGTGTAGTCCGGCCAGCCGGACCGTGGAAAATTTCTTTTTTCGATTGTCCGGTGGCGATACTGTTTAGTTGGTTGTACATCTGTACACTGTACCTTGGTCCGGTAATATCGCCATCGAACAATCGAAAAATACAAATTTTCCATTAGATTTATATTTATATTTTCGATTACGCAACAAATATTTGTGCAAATAATGTTTTTCGTGATTTTCGTCGACTTTTCTTTGCTCGCGGGTTATTCTGTCATTTTATAGCTTACCTGAACTTTACTGAGTTCGATAGTGATGTAATTTGGCTATTGCCTACCACTTTAAATTATATATTTTTAACAAAAAATCGACTTCAATGCGTTCAATAAACAGGATTCATCCCCTAATTGTGCTAATATTTTGTAATACTTACTTCTACCATTTTCATCACAACCATTTATACAAATTTGCTTCGTCATAGTCGGCTACCTATCTTAACCGAGATATGTTATCGCCACCACAGATATGAATCAGCTTCCACTTGTTCTCGAGGCACTACACAGGCGCTCCGCACCTAGTAGTAAGAAGGATCATCAAAAGAAAAACAGACCGTGTTTGTTGCCTGATTCATCTAGGTCTGGTTGCGTTGGAACAGGAGTAAATGTATATTTATTTTTTAAGACGATTCAAAATGATCCTTGTGATTTCAATGAATAAAATACTTTTTGACTTTGACTTTGACTTTGACTTTGACTTTGACTTTGACCACCCGTGAAATACTTATAATGGACGAGTTCCGGTAGCCATCTAAGGTCTGCTTCATCAGTTCCACTTCAAAATGATACTTTCTCAATGCAAATGACCAATTTGAACATAAAAAGTCCTCGGTGAAATTAATCAACACATTTTGTACACATTTTCTCTTCACGAATATTTACGGACTAAGAATTTTCGTTTTGGTTTTCCTGTTAACCATGGGCATGATTTATTTATGCTTATATTTTACAAAATTTAAGTCATATTTACTTCTTTAGGGGGTAATTATCCTATACTTTCTGTAATATATTTTAAAATTATAAAAAAAAGTACTTACTTAAGTAAGTACTTATTTACTCTGTAGCGCGGCGGGCGTAGGTTCGCCTGCGACGCAGGAGGTTGCGGGTTCGATTCCCGCCTCGGAACAAATATTCGTGCGATCTGCAGATATTTGTTCAGGGTGTTCTGGGTACTTACTATGTATAATAAAAAATATCTATCTATGTAATGAATTGTATTAAGTATATCAGTTATCTAGTACCCATAACACAGGCTCTGCTTAGCTTGGGGCTATTGTAATGTTAATTAATGTTGTGTGAACTTTCCAGCATTATTTATTATTATTATTACTAAAACTAGCTTTTAAATTTGTTATGTCATGTATGTTTTTGATACACGTGACAAACATATAAAACAAACTTGTGGAATCGCGGTTGTAACCGCGGGCATCAGCTAGTGTAATATAAATAGAAACACACACAAGTAACACAAGTAACAAGTACACAAGAGACAATGAGAACCTAAAGAAGAGATGGAAACCCCCATTATTCCCCAATTCTGCCAACTTTTAACGAGACCACTATGAACAAGACAACCTAGTATACGAGACCGCGACACGATTCAATAATAAACAAAAGATGAACACGATATTGAGCAAAAGTAACAAGACGATATTAGAACTTTTAGACACTTAGGCTCACCCAGATTGTTTTTCAATGCAGACGAAGACACACGCCTCAGGGCTTAGCAGCCGTATTCTGAAAATTTTACTCCATAATCTAGATCACTTAGGGGAACCGCTAGTAACTAAGTTTCATACCAAATAAAAACGACAAAAAAAAAACAAAGTTGGCGTATCCGTTTCACTCTTAGTAATTATTGTTGTTATCTGAATAAAATATCATAATTTTTCAACCCACATAATATAAACCAACACCCTAGTCTCATACATAGTCTGGAAGCCGAATTCGTAATAAACAAGTAATTAATTTTGTTAAAATTAAAAAACCCTCAACGCAATGAAACGGCTTAATCGATTTTGATCAAACATAGCTAAGACCACCTATCAACAAAAAAAAAAAAAAAAACGGTTCATCCGTTCGGGAGCTACGATGCCACAGCCAGACACACACACACACACAAACACACAGACACGTCAAACTTATAACATCCCGTCGTTTAACAGGACATATCATAACAGGACACTGCGACCTTAACCATCACCTGCACAAAATTGGAGCCACTGACAGCGGGCTGTGTCGGGGCTGCTTGCAGGAAGAAGAGACGGTGGAGCACGTCATCCTAAATTGTGCGGCCACAAAAGACGCCAGGGCCAAGACGGGTTTGCAGGAGCTACTTGGATCCTGCTCTCCATCATCGACGCCTTCGGACACACTTCAACAGTGTTGCCATCAACCCAAAGTCCTGCTCCGTTACTTTAAGGAGCTGGGCTGGCTGGGGTAGGGTTAGCACAGGGGGATAATGCACAATACACCCCACAGCGGGATGTCAGTGCAGGTCTTAGCACCCCCACCTAGAATTAGAATTAGAATTATCCCGTCGTTTTACCGTCGGGGGTTAAAAAGAAAAATTTAGAAAAATTTATAAAACCCCGATCTGGCTGGGCCCGACACGGTGTTTAGCATGAATCGACATGGGAGTTACCGCATATAGGTAATTAGGAGTAACAGTTCTATAGAACTAATGGAATTTACCAGGTATTATTAGTTCTATAGAAAAAATGGCACAATTTTCGTTTCAATAGTCCTACCATTGAACTACAAAGATAAAAAAGTATTTAAAGTTCCATGGACCAACAGTTCTATAGAACTAATGGAAGCTACCAGATATCACTAGTTCTATAGAACCAATGGGCTGGTTTTCGTTTCAAAAGTCCTACCTTTGAACTACAAGGATAAAAAAGTATTAAAAGTTCCATTGACCAGCAGTTCTATAGAACTAATGGAAGCTACCAGATATTACTAGTTCTATAGAACCAATGGGCTAGTTTTCGTTTCAATAGTCCTACCACTGAACTACAAGGATAAAAAAGTATTAAAAGTTCCATGGACCAACAGTTCTATAGAACTAATGGAAGTTACCAGATATTATTAGTTCTATAGAACCAATGGGCTAGTTTTCGTTTCAATAGTCCTACCATTGAACTACAGGGATAAAAAAGTTTAACAGTTCTATGACGTAACAGTCTTATAGAACAAATGGGAGTTACTGGACGTTTTCAGTGTTCTTCCGCCAGTTTTTATACTAATAAAACCGCATTGAAATCGGATCACATACTACACCCTAGATCCTATTCATCGTATGCTCTCATCATCAGATCACCGTGGAGTCTGCGGGAGGAAGACATATCATGTCATCTTAATTCGAAGTTTCAGCTTAAACTTGAAGATTCAGCTTTAGTAGCATACTAGGTCCAGATCATCCTATGCTGGTCATCAACAGTCAAAAAATTACAGCTCATACTGAAGGATCTAGCTGCATTGCGAGCTGATGATCCTGAAAATGGCTGCACCAATTTCCAACAAACATAGCTAAGAACCATCTTGCAAATACAAGCTTTAATTTAAAAAACGCATGTCATTCGGGAGCTATGAGGCCGCAGACAAACAGACAGACAGATAAACACACTATGTTCTTAAACTTATAACACCCCTCTCTTTAGTCGGGGGTTAAAAATAATCAAAATATAGTTTGGATCAAGCTCCGATCTCACTCTCTCGATCTCTTTGATGCCATAAATGTCAAAAACTATATTCTTCAGAAACTCGGAAAGTGACTAAAACTAAATGTGACGTGTTACATGTTAAATGGGCGCGTCTCTCTTTCCTTCTTTACAATTAATATATGTGCTATCCTACTCTAATCTAAGGTCGCCATCAATCGAAAGTAGACTGAATTGTTAATATGGGGGAGCAGAGTAATTTTTAGTTAATTAGAAATACAGTCTTGGCTCGGTCAACTTTTAGTATAGTTTTAAAATAACGAAGGGAAATGTACTTCAGACCCCGGACTAGGATACCCTATGTCGTGCGTGGGTATCAGGCACTATGCGTGAAACACAACAAATTATTTTGTTTTTAATTTGTTATAAGCTAAGCTAAGGTATTTTTTATAAGCTACTAGTGACTCGCTAGTAGCGAGTAGCTTGGCACGGGTAGCACCCGGTGAAAAATAGCCCCCCCCCCCCCTCCGTTATTTTATAACTTATTCTGCTATTCGGAGCGGAGAAGAATCCACCAAAAAAGAGATAACTGACATCGGTCCAGCCGATCTTGAGTTATAAGTGGCGTAACTAACACGACTTTGTTTTATATATATAGATAAACGAACGTGACAATAAACTGGACGTGGAAATTTTAATTGAAAGAGATCTTGCTTCTTAGGGTATTTTTAATACATTTATTTTTTTGAGAATATTAAAAAATAAAATAAAAGAATAAAAAGAGTATATTTTTTATTTATTTTTATCATTTCATGTAAAAGTCATATACTAAAGTGGCGCGGCGCATACCCCGTCACAGATTATTGTGTGTCATCTCACAATGGCGCCTCTACATGCACAACGCCTACGTAGGTATTATCACGTTAAGACGCTCAAGTTAGAGCGGTTGACCTTCAACTTGACTATTTCGGTAACCAAACGAAGTCTCTATTATGAAATATCTGTTACGACTAGCTATTGATAGCCGATGACGCGGTGACGGTTGAAACCGGAATAGCAGGCCCCATTCAAAAAACTTAGACACATGCATAGACACACGCCTTGTTCCCCGAATGGGTAGTTAGAGTCTAGAGAGAATGGTCCTCTATAAAGCGTGGGGCTTACAATCGTAGGAAGATACCTTTTTTTATAATTGATAGACCTTTGTTTGACCACGATCTCACCTGTTGGTATAAGTGACGATGTGGCCGAAGATGGAGCACAAAGGTCTAGAAGGCAGCTATTCAATCTAACCTTGAAGATACCCAGATTATAGTTTTCAGGAAAGACAGACGACGGTAGTGTTTTCCACTCCTTAGAGTTTGCATTTAACCTAAAATAAATTATTGTGTGTAAATCACTCGAAAATAAATGTTTCACTCATATTTAGACTGAAAAACGCGTGTAGTAACTAATTACCGCACATCTATTCTTTTTATTAACCCCCGACGCAAAAACGACGGGGTGTTATAAGTTTGACGTGTATGTGTGTTTGAGTATATGTGTGTGTGTGTGTGTGTGTGTGTGTGTGTGTCTGTCCCATCGTAGCTCCTGAACGGATGAACCGAATTGGTATTTTTTTTGTTTGAAAGGTTAATTTGTCGGGAGTGTTCTTACCTATGTTTGATCAAAATCGGTTCAGCCGTTTCAAAGGGATGAAGGTTTTTTAATTTTTACAAAATTAATTACTTGTTAGGATCTTCATGTACCTACCTTATTTGAATAATTATATTATTACTTAACTATATAATCTAGTAAAAAAACAAGGAAAGTATCATAAAATTGGCGTAAGGGTGCTTGCGTGAATGAAAGCTCACTCAAGTGAGAACATGGATTTCTGTATTTTTTGTACATCGCGATGTATGTTAAGAATATTTCTGATGTAGAAATGAAGCTGATACACACGGCGCAATGTACTCCGAAATCGTAATCGAAAGCGATTAACAGTTCGTTAGGCAATATGGGGGCTGGTCAAAGTGGCAGGAACAGAAAACTCAAGGCCGAGAATGTCGAGCTTTTTACCTACGCTGGGGAAGAAGAGAAGCAAGATTTTTTTCAATTAATGTAGTTTAAATTAAAGATTCCCACAGTTTTATTACTTAGTAAAATACCTTTGATTATTGAACACCAGTTATAAATACACAAGTAGGTAAAATTAGAGAGCTTTCAAAAAATTTTTCGTATAATAAATATAGAATGCCGTAGTAGAGTTTTTTTGGAAATTGACAGTTTACTTACATATAATTCAAATTACCATGGCTTGGTATCATTTAAGAAAATTTTGGTTCCCGTCTCACGGCCTTCGAGCGTGATCGCGGTCGGTGCTCATGAAGAAGGACTTCTAAATCAGGGGTTCCAAAAGTGGGCAATAACGTCCCCTTGTGGGCGCTGCAGGCATAAAGGGGGTGGTTAGAGACCCAGAAAAAAATGGGGGCGTCAAATCAGACACACTTTCGTATTTTAATTGTTATTAGTATTCTTAGATAGGTCATTTTCGACCGCGGGCAATCATGTTTTAACAAGTTTTTGTTAAATAACCCTATTTGCGCATGTTTAATCTCCGCTAATATAGCTCACAATAATTAATTTAATTTGAAGTTATAGTGGTTTTTAAGTCGGTCAAAAAATGGGGGCGCTGAAAAATAATTATAGGGGCGCTAAAATATAATTTATTCTTAAAGTGGGCAGTAGACAAAATAAGTTTGGGAACCCCTGCTCTAAATGGTCAACGAAACGTCAGCAGAAGAATAGTAAAGTACGTGGTGTACAGTCGTAATTTTTCTAAAGTTTACTTAGTACATTTATTTATTTATTTATTTACACACTCAGAAACTTATAGCATACGCCAAATCGTTTTAGAGGTAGCACACAGAATACGATACAGAATAATACAGTAGAACAGATAGGTAGGTAGGTACACGGAACAATTAACAGCCAGAGCTTCCTTCCTTCTGGTTCCTCAGGCCGAAATCCGAGTACTACAGCAACAATAGTAACCATGATCGTGACGACGATCGTCCGTGTATTACGTAGTAACTAGCCATTAATCTGTTGCAGAAACAGCACAGATTAATGTAATAAGTAAAATGGTATTAGTAGTAGTTAGTAGTAGTACATACATACACACATACATACATAGTAGGCTTTGTACATAATTTATACTATGAGGTGCAAACCCAAGCCCCCTCACACATGGCGCCAACGATATGGCAATATCTCTGTCTATTTTTACAATTCTAGACGACAAATGACCGCATTTTGTCGTTCTCGCTTTTCTCGTTTTTTCACGAGATAATGGAAGACAAATTGACGCGGTGACCATGTTAGCCTACCTGCCACCCTATTCCATATCTTGAAAGTCACTCGGTGACCAACGTTTGACATGTAAAATTACCATCAATTGACAATTCTTAATGTTCAACTTACGGTGTACGAGCTGTAGTAAAACCGAAAAGTAATGCGTCATTACTGGACATTACGGCAATATAGAGGACGGCTGGACTTCACGTCAGCGCCCACTAAATTACCGAACCAAAAGAGAGACAAACCTCATAAAGGGAAACAATTCTTGAGCTTGATTATTAAACACATTTGAAGAACTATATGACACGGCGTTCGTATTTTCAAAGGGGCCATATTTTTTGCATTAGTGTATGGAATGGTCCATCGTAGATTTATTAGTTTGAGAGATGGATATAAATAGGGATAGTAGTCGATTCTGAGTAAAAAGTTTTTGACAGACAGACAGACGGAGATCATAGTGAACCTGTGAGGGTCCCGATTTTCCTGTTGAGGTAAGGAACTCTAAAAACAATAAAAAAAGTAAGTACCTAAATTTCCCTACAAACTGTGTTGTCGTAGAGAAACACAATGAATTTACAATCAGAATTATTCCTTTGTTAGAAATAAAGAAAACTTTGTGAGGTCGAGTATCATAAACGAGTATCATAATCATATCATACCATCATATTTCCTGTTGAGGTAAGGAACTACAAAACAAAACAAAAGTAAGTACCTAAATTTCCCTACAAACTGTGTTGTCGTAGAGAAACACAATGAATTTACAATCAGAATTATTCCTTTGTTAGAAATAAAGAAAACTTTGTGAGGTCGAGTATCATAAACGAGTATCATAATCATATCATACTATCATATTTCCTGTTGAGGTAAGGAACTACAAAACAAAAAAAAAGTAAGTACCTAAATTTCCCTACAAACTGTGTTGTCGTAGAGAAACACACTGAATTTACAATCAGAATTATTCCTTTGTTAGAAATAAAGAAAACTTTGTGAGGTCGAGTATCATACTCGAGTATCATAATCATATCATACTATCATATTTCCTGTTGAGTTAAGGTACTACAAAACAAAAAAAAAGTAAGTACCTAAATTTCCCTACAAACTGTGTTGTCGTAGAGAAACACAATGAATTTACAATCAGAATTATTCCTTTGTTAGAAATAAAGAAAACTTTGTGAGGTCGAGTATCATAAACGAGTATCATAATCATATCATACTATCATATTTCCTGTTGAGGTAAGGAACTACAAAACAAAAAAAAAGTAAGTACCTAAATTTCCCTACAAACTGTGTTATCGTAGAGAAACACAATGAATTTACAATCAGAATTATTCCTTTGTTAGAAATAAAGAAAACTTTGTGAGGTCGAGTATCATACTCGAGTATCATAATCATATCATACTATCATATTTCCTGTTGAGGTAAGGAACTACAAAACAAAACAAAAGTAAGTACCTAAATTTCCCTACAAACTGTGTTGTCGTAGAGAAACACAATGAATTTACAATCAGAATTATTCCTTTGTTAGAAATAAAGAAAACTTTGTGAGGTCGAGTATCATACTCGAGTATCATAATCATATCATACTATCATATTTCCTGTTGAGTTAAGGTACTACAAAACAAAAAAAAAGAAGTACCTAAATTTCCCTACAAACTGTGTTGTCGTAGAGAAACACAATGAATTTACAATCAGA
Source organism: Operophtera brumata (assembly GCA_932527175.1). Classification (NCBI taxonomy): domain Eukaryota; kingdom Metazoa; phylum Arthropoda; class Insecta; order Lepidoptera; family Geometridae; genus Operophtera; species Operophtera brumata. Next base: position 79,910,694 of record OW052239.1, on the reverse strand, counting down.
ATTATTCCTTTGTTAGAAATAAAGAAAACTTTGTGAGGTCGAGTATCATAAACGAGTATCATAATCATATCATACTATCATATTTCCTGTTGAGGTAAGGAACTACAAAACAAAAAAAAAGTAAGTACCTAAATTTCCCTACAAACTGTGTTATCGTAGAGAAACACAATGAATTTACAATCAGAATTATTCCTTTGTTAGAAATAAAGAAAACTTTGTGCGGTCGAGTATCATAAACGAGTATCATAATCATATCATACTATCATATTTCCTGTTGAGGTAAGGAACTACCAAACAAAAAAAAAGTAAGTACCTAAATTTCCCTACAAACTGTGTTGTCGCAGAGAAACACAATGAATTTACAATCAGAATTATTCCTTTGTTAGAAATAAAAAAAACTTTGTGCGGTCGAGTATCATACTCGAGTATCATAATCATATCATACTATCATATTTCCTGTTGAGGTAAGGAACTACCAAACAAAAAAAAAGTAAGTACCTAAATTTCCCTACAAACTGTGTTGTCGTAGAGAAACACAATTAATTTACAATCAGAATTATTCCTTTGTTAGAAATAAAGAAAACTTTGTTCGGTCGAGTATCATACTCGAGTATCATAATCATATCATACTATCATATTTCCTGTAGAGGTAAGGAACTACAAAACAAAAAAAAAGTAAGTACCTAAATTTCCCTACAAACTGTGTTGTCGTAGAGAAACACAATGAATTTACAATCAGAATTATTCCTTAGTTAGAAATAAAGAAAACTTTGTGAGGTCGAGTATCATACTCGAGTATCATAATCATATCATACTATCATATTTCCTGTAGAGGTAAGGAACTACAAAACAAGAAAAAAGTAGGTACCTAAATTTCCCTACAAACTGTGTTGTCGTAGAGAAACACAATGAATTTACAATCAGAATTATTCCTTTGTTAGAAATAAAGAAAACTTTGTGCGGTCGAGTATCATACTCGTAAAACAATATCAGCACAAAGGGCTGTCAGATACACTTGTACCTACATCCACAGAAATTCTGTAATATCTGTCCCAAAGACGTTTACATAAATTAGACCTTGGAATTAATTAAGCTAAATTTGTAATACTTTTGTTTGGGCGCATTTATACCACTGCCGCGGCGCGGCAGCCGCGTGACAGTTTGCGTATACAATGGCGACAACCTGTTTTTAACCTACGACGAAAAGCGAAGGGGTGTTATAAGTTTGATGTGTCTGTATATGCGTGTGTGTGTGTGTGTGTCTGTCCCATCGTAGCTACGGAACGGATGAACCGATTTCGTTTTTTTTTGTCTGAAAGGTGTATTTATTTTTTGGGAGTGTTCTTAGCTTTGTTTGATCAAAATCAGTTCAGCCGTTCAGCGTTTTTTTATTTTTTTAAAAAATGAGTTACTTGTTTATATAAATGCGGCCAAAACAAGCTTTACAGCGCAATATTTCCTTATATTGCCTTTCATACCTTCGATCAAGAATACAACTAGATTTCGGGTCACGTACAAAATCAAAGCTAAATACGTCTGCGTGAGTATATAATATAATTTTATACAGCTATATCTGTTTACTAATGAACTTCAACAAAAAAAAATACAATTCTAAGTTCAACCTAATTACAAGCATGACACCTAGCAATAAAGTAACAAATCTTCAAAATATTTTCTTATACTTACGATCATTCGTCACAAAAAACGAGCAAAGCAATAAATTACTCCTGCCACTTAGAAATGAAAAGACATAGGTTAAACAACATTTAGTGACGACCCACTTTTTAACCTATTTTTTTACGTTTATTTCTTTCTTTCTTTCTTAAAATCAACCTTAAAGAGCTAAAAATAAAGTTCTCACAAATAGAAATAAAAAAAGAGCTCACTATTCAAGTGAGCTGTTATTCACCGAGACGTATTTTTGTTCGACCTGACATCTAGTAGTGTTCTTGATCGAAGTTTGATACCGACTTTATGGTAGCGTATAATTTAGATGCTATTTTATTTGTATTGAAATTCATGAGCAATTAGGTTAGCTATCATTTTAAATGAAATACACCGTGTTATGATTGCAATTGCTTTCAAAACAAATTGTCACTCAGTTATTTCTTTAAGTTTTTACCTGACTTCGGCAAAGGCACAAAGAAGGGTTATGTTTTCAGTATGCTATGTACGTATATATGTTTGGTTACATACATACGTACATAGCATGTTCCACAGCAGCGCCTAAACTGCTCATCCGATTTTGATAAATACTTTTTTTTTATACAACTTGGGATCACGGATCAAGCAGATGGCCCACCTGATGTTACGCGGTACCCTCTGCCTACGAACAGTTTATTATCACATAGGTCACGTCCACCTAGGACGCGCCCTACATGGTATTGCACTGCGCCCGCCACCCTGAGACATAAAGATGAAAAGTCTCATGTGCCTGTAATTTCACCGGCACCCAAACCCTTCAAACCAGAACACAGCAATGCGAGCACTACCGATATGCGGCAGAATTAGGTATGTAGGTAGTAGCAGAGCTTTTTTATGAAAGAGTTCGTCCGGGGAAGTACTACCACCATACCTTTTTCTGCCGCAAAGCAGTAGTGCTCGCATTGCTGTGTTCCAGTTTGAAGGGTAAGGGTGCCGGTGAAATTACAGGCACATGAGACTTTTCACCTTTATGTCTCAGGGTGGCGGGCGCAGTGCAATGCCACATAGGGTGCGTCCTATGTGGACGTGACCTATGAGGTAATGCACTGTTCATAGGCAGAGGTTACCGCTTAACATCAGGTGGGCCAACTGCTCGATCCGTAATTCAAGTAGTATAAAAAAAAAAAAAAAAAAAATCGCCAGACGAACTTTTTCACAAAAAAGCTCTGCTACTACTACTACTACCATTTACTTTGAGGTCTTTGCTATCAAACAATTAAATTCTCATTCATTTTTTAAAGCCGGTGATTTTCCTGTACCTGTCTGTTGGGAAGGGAATCAACAGGTTTCAACTCTAAATGACTTCTTCAGGGTGATTGTGAAGCCCCAATGATTTCTCAACGAAATATGGGTAAATTCAAGAGAAATATCAATAGGGCTCTTAATGGTAGGCAGCGCGTTTGCAATACCGTGGGTGATGCAGATGTCCATAGGCGGCCGTGACTGCTTAACATCAGGCGGGCCGTCTGCTTGTTTGTCACCTTATTACATAAAAAAAATAAAAACATTTACAACATGATATATACCCGAGCAAAAACAAATAAAATATAGGCATAGCGAACACAAACCGGACGACGCGACGCAGTGTATAGGAAGGCCCTCTCTCGATCGACCAAGGACATGATAAAGGTCCCTGGAAGTCGGTGCATGGGGGCAGCTCATGACCTTCGTCGTAGCGTTCAATGAGGGCCTATATCCAAGTGTGGAGTTCTACAGGCTGATGATGATGAAGACACGAGCAAAACTTGGCATTTCAAATCAGTTCCAATAAAACGAGAGATTGCAAAGGTTACCCTGTTACAATTTTTTTTTTTTGAACTGCTAAGGAGTGGAATACTCTACCGTTGCCTGTCTTTCCTGAAAACTATAATCTAGGTGTCTTCAAGTCTAGAGTGAATAGGTGCTTTCTAGACCTTTGTGCTTCATCTTCGGCCACATCGTCACTTACCAACAGGTGAGATCGCGGTCAAACAAAAGTCTATCAATGTTAAAAAAAAAGAAAGGAAAAGTACCTTCCAACACAGTGAAAGAAATAGAAGAAAATGGATAGTTGTAAGATATCCCGTGGACCATCCAATACAAACACTGCACCGTACTTCCTTAGTAACAAAGTGGTCCATTGTTCGAATGATTTACCAGAAGATGTTGTTACTGCCACATCAACAAATGCTTTCAAAAACAAATTGGATAACTGGTTGCGAACGAACCGGTCCGGGGACAAGCAGTAGTGCCCGCATTGCTGTGTTCCGGTTTGAAGAGTAAGGGTGCCGGTGAAATTACAGGCACATGAGACTTTTCATCTTTATGTCTCAGTGTGGCGAGCGCAGTGCAATGCCACACAGGGCGCGTCCTAGGTGGAAGTGACCTATGAGGTAATGCACTGTTCATAGGCAGAGGTTACCGCTTAACATCAGGTGGAACGAACAAACTGTTAACATTAAAAGAGATTAAAGTTTAATCAGTACAGCGACTGAAACTAAGACCTATCAACACTCTGAAATCGGTCCGGGGACTTAAGGTCTTTAAGTCAAATCTGAAATAGACACATAAGCGAAACCAGCTCGTCTATAATTTTTAACCCCCGACGCAAAAACGACGGGATGTTATAAGATTGATGTGTCTGTGTGTGTGTCTGTCTGTGGCATCGTAGCTCCCAAATGGATGAACCTTTTATTTATTTTTTTCAAATGTGAATTGGTCGGGATTGTTCTTAGCTATGTTTGATCAAAAACGGTTCAGCCGTTTCATTGTGTTGAGGGTTTTTTTATTTTTACAAATTTAATTACTTGTGAATAATAATAACACTTTAATAAAACTTACACCCACGGAACTCTAAAAAGTGGGGCGGTTACGGCAGGTGTACGAGAGGGTCAACAACCTTCAACACAGAATAAAATGATAGTGCCTCCACAGCTGAAGGTCAGACATAATAGTTCAATGGTAAAGCATTATGTGAAAGTGCTATCAAATGGTCTGTCTGTCTATATCTTTAAGGTGGATGCTCACGCTTGCGGCGCGAAATTCAAATTTTTTGGTGTTTTTTGCCCATTACAGCTCATCATCACTTCTTCTGAGTGCGAAAGTTGAGTTCGCGAGAACTAGGAGACTTAACAAACATGTTTTAATTGATGGTATCTCATAAATATCATCAGTTTAACTATGATACCCCTTAAACTCATTTTTACAGAGTTTTTTTTTGTTCCCCGATTTTTTGGTTTGGTATTGTATCTAAACTGATGATATTTATGAGATACTATCAATTAAAACATCTGTGTTAAGTCTCCTAGTTCTCGCGAACTCAACTTTTGCTATCTGAAGAAGTGTTGATGAGATGTAATGTTCAAAAAACGCCAAAAAAGAATTTTGCGCCGCAGGCGTGAGCTTAAGACTGATTTTTAAGGCGTTTTCAGTTCACGAAGTTGGCCACAAATGTTATTTTTAAAGCGGTGTATCTCATAAATTCTCATACGACGATCTCTGTGTCGCAGCGGGCGAAGGTTTGCCAGCGACACAGGAGGTTGCGGGTTCGATTCCCGTCTCAGAACAAATATTTGTACGATCTGCAGACATTTGTTCTGGGTGTTCTGGGTATTTTCTATGTATAATAAAAAATATCTTTCTATGTAATGTATTTTATTAAGTATATCAGTTATCTAGTACCCATAACAAAAGCTCTGCTTAGGTTTGGGCTAGATAATGTTGTGTGAACTGTCCAGCATTACTTATTTATTTGTTTATAGTATATTAGTTTTTTGTGTAAATTATATTTTTCAAAAGAAGCTTTTTATAAAATTAGTGATCGGAACCGTGTGTCTAAATGAGCCTAAACACGGCCAGTCTAGTCTACTTTTATCCATCGAGGTGTTCAGTTGTCCACCTTCCGTCTCCATCATCAGATCATCTCGCTGTCACCATAATATCGTATTGTCATCGGAACTTGACAGGTATGCAAAATATCAATAGGTTGAGGATAACTGCTTCAAAATTCAGTTGCAAGTTTTGACCCAAACATACAAAACTAAACATACATAAATTGCAAGTTAAATAAAAGCTTGTAATAAAAACCGTGACTATTAAAAATAAAAGAAATTTTCGAATTTTTGCAGCCATTGTCCTATGTATAGTAGTCATCATGGGCCAGTATTACTACAAGGAATAATAATATCCTGAACAGTAGAGGGAAGTTGGCCTGATTAACGACAGTCGGTAGTCCTGCGCCGGAAATGACGCCTTTGTGAGGGAAATGAACGGAGAAACCATCGGAATTCGACTTAAGCTGCGTTCGTAAACTTATGTTCGTTGTTTTAATTGGGCTAACTAGTAATTAATTTTGTAAAAATTAAAAAGACCCCCAACGCTGAAGTGCTGAACGGATTTTGATCGAACAAAGCTAAGAACACTGCCGACAAATACTCCTTTCAAACAAAAAACAAATCGGTTCATCCGTTCTTGAGCTTTGATGGACACACACACATACATACAACACACACAGACACACACACAGACACTTCCAACTTATAACACCCCTTCGTTTTTCGTCGGGGGTTAAAAAGTATGTAATTACGGGCAGTTTATTGGAGCTTGACAATAACAAGGTTTAAAGTTTTACAAGTGCCACTAACTTTAGCGTGCTTAAGCGTTCAGGCGGTCAAAATTGGAACTAAAGCCGATTACAATTTATACACAAAATACAATACAAAAGTGTATACGTTTATACTTTTTCCTTTTGAATTCTACGGATTTATTGTGTATGTATTTTTACTCCTTTTTTTACCCCCGACCGAACAGAGCGACCATATCGCTGCGACATTTCTCTTGAGGCCCATGGGCCAGGCTGTCAATATCCCTATTTTATTATTATTTAGCCTCTATTTCCATTAATTCGTTTTTATATATAATTAAAACACAAATTAAATTATGTACACTAAAAGTCAGGCCCCATTTTGGGTATTGGCCTCAATATTCCAATACATATAATATATAAAAATATATATAATATATCTGCGGTTAGGGTGAGAGGTTGGGTGTGAGGGTGTACAAACGAATCTTCCCATTTATCTCCAAAACAGTTTGACCGATTTTCATACGTTTTTCTTAATATGATAGATGGTGTTTGCGAGATGGTTCGTAACTATGTTTGGTGTAAATTAGTGTACTGTAACCGTTTTCAATCAAGGATCATCAGCTAGCAAAAATGAATGTATTTTAAAAATGATTTAGATAGGAGTTTCTATAAAGGAAAGATGATGTTTGCGAAATGGTTCTTAGCTGCAGCTGTTTTCATTCCTGGATCATCAGCTAGCAAAAATGTTTTTGGAAGCCATTGCAAGAATGACAGCTGATAGCGTGTTCTACTTTTTTATACTACTTTGAATGACGGAACAAGCAGATGGCCCACCTGATGATAAGCGCCCTCTGCCTACGAACAGTGCATTATCAAATAGGTCACGACCACCTAGGACGCGCCCTATGTAGCATTGCACTGCGCCCGCCACCCTGAGACATAAAGATGAAAAGTCTCATGTGCCTGTAATTTCACCCTTCAAACCGGAACACAGCAATGCGAGCACTACTGCTTTGCAGCAGAAATAGGTATGGTGGTAGTACTTCCCCGGACGAACTCTTTCACAAAAAGCTCTACTACTTTTTCTGCGGCAACAAAGTGATCCAATTACTAAATTGCAAAAAATAATACAACACCATCCTAACGTGTCGTATTCCAGTTAAGTCAAATGAAATTCATCGTGTGAGAACATCTTAAGCTACAAGTAGGTACATTACCAGGATTAAAGCCCTACACGGAATACAGAGATTGCGAGCACGAAGGTACGTGACGTAAAAATATCTCAAGATTCCTCGCGTGTGAGCTCCCGTGTCAATTAGGGCCGATGCTGGGAACAATAGAATAAGCCAGTCTGTAATGAGGCTTTACATCGTTTAACAGGAGTGTATACTGCTAGGGCGCGTTGGACCTCTGCATACAATCAAAGTTAGCTCCTATTTTGGATATGATCTCCTCAACTCATGATTGATTAACTAATATAGGCCCTTGGTTTGTCACTTTCTTATAAAATTATATATTTATTACATACATATAAATACTTATATGTTAGATTATATACAATTGACAAACCACGTGCGTAGATATTAGTCGCAAGATAGTGCTCAACAAAATGACATTGGTTTGAATTATAATGAGGAGCAACCTACTGTTTGTATGAAGCAGGCATTACATTCGAAGTAAAACGGCGGGTGAAGGTTCGCCTGCCACGTACGAGGTTGCGGGTTTGATTCCCGCCTCGGAACATATATTTGTAAGATCTGCAGATATTTGTTCAGAGTGTTCTGGGTATTTTCTATGTATAATAAAAAATATCTATCTATGTAATTATCTAGTCCCCATATCACAAGCTCTGGCTTACCTTGGGGCTAGATAATGTTGTGTGAACTTTGTCCAGCATTATTTATTTATTTTATTTATTTATTAAGTACTAGTGGAAAGTCCGCAAGTTTAATTTTTAGTATATACTTTGTTTTATTCCGTAATGTTTTTAAAAAAAACAATTAGTAATTTTGTTTCGAAAAAATAGGTAAAACAAAGGACTTCGCTAGTTACTTTGAAAGAACAGAAGGAGATAGCAACGCAAACAGTATTTAGCCATTATAATTTTCCAAGTCGTTGGGTTGATGGGCGAAAAGTGGTTCGTGGCATCGTGGCATGGGCACAGAAAATTACAAATTCCATGAGTATCGAAGGTTATAAGAATAAACACAGCCAGTAGCGTTGCTTTTGCAAGAGCAAGCAGCAGAAACAGCAAAATTCTGAAAAAAAAAAATTAATACGTATATATAATACTAGCCTTTTCCATGGTTTTAACCGCATGGCGTCGGGAAAAACAACACATCCCTTCTCCTGCCAATCCCGCACCCCCAACCACCCTGAGTATCCATCCACATTCCATTTACCAACAAAATCTGCTAAAACGTTTGAGTGAAACTATACATAACGTGAAACTATCTGTGGGTGGGACCTAATAAACCGTAAACTATAGTACTCAGCGTTAATGTAGCTTCCTGTTAGCGAAGGATTTTTTAGGATCAGATTGGTAGTTCCAGGTTCTCCCCAGAGACAACACCGCCTATCCTACAGGAACTGCTTTTTTTTCGGGATAATAAATATGCTAGATGTTAATTCATAGTATAATGGTATAACTGTACCAAGTTTCATTAAAATCAGTTCAGCCGTTTGAGCGCAGCGTGATGATTTATCAAAATTCAAGACAGACAGCCAAAAACTATAATAGTACTGTTTTGGCCTTTATATCGGTTAAGGAGTTTAAAGCAATTGATTTAAAAAAAAAAAATTCAGCCCAGTTATAGTTTTAACATTAGTTTTAACTAGTTGAATGCGCGCGACTTCTTCCACGTGGAAAATATTTTAACCTCAGCAACCACACCGTAAAACTACATAAGACCACCCTCAAGTTTTTTTTTTATTTAGCGGTCCCGCTTTTATCTTGAGGTCCTCATAATATTTAAACAACTACACCGTGAAACTAACTTTTAAAACATAGAAGTACACACGAAACGGGCTAAAACGTTAGGTATATTTTTTTAACAAAGAATACATTCGCGTGCCTTCTTCAGGAAAATTTCAGGTACTTGTAAAATTGGAATTTTATATTGCCAATGGTTTCCAAAATACAGAGCATTTTTGTTTTTACAATATAACCCCATATTGAATCCCTTGGGATGCGAATTCTCAAAATTCCGTTCCTTGTACAACCCTTCGCATCGAGACAAACACACCTTCCACATTTCAAGTCTCTACGAAAAGTGGTTATAGGCTGGGCGTTGTGTCTCGGTCAGTCAGTCAGGGTTTTGCCTTTGATAGATAGATACATACATAGATAGAAGACATATATTTACATATAGATGTCGTTATTCAAAGTTTTTGTTAATGACCTCATAGTTGACCGCATAGGCCGTAATGCTTCGATTTCCTTATAGCGAGCGTAATGAGCCGTTGCATAATAGAAGCGTGGTTAGCGCCGTTGCTGGTCGAAGTGATAAAGCACGTGGCCCTGATTTGGATCCATTTACGTAGAAAGCAGGTTGCCGCTGCAGGTAGATACCTGCTTTTTACGTAAATATCGCAGCGTCATGTCGCAGCATGTCGAGTTGGCGTTGGTGGTGCAGCGCCGCACACAATCCACGCATAACACCACGCATAAAGAGTTATTTCTCCGTGACACAACTGCTTGGCTAAACCAGTAGTGGTTATTATAACAAATGTGCCAGCCTTTCTGTTTGAAAACTGCCAATGAGTTTATGAAAATGATATTATACATGGGTAATGCCACGGGTGATCTAATTTCCTATGGCACAACTAGCCTTGTAGTAGAGTCACGGGAGAATCTGTTTTACCCGTGGCACTACCGGTAGTGTCACGGTGAAGAAAAATGTCCTATAGCTCTACTGGTTGAGCCAAGCAGTAGTGTCACAGGGGATAAACGAAAGCCTTCTATACCCAGGTTTAGAATTCGAGATATTTTTTGTAAACAAACAAATGTCACCGTCAAAGAGACAAGCCAGTGGTAAAAACATTTTTTTGCGTGGATCATATTTTACTAGTACTGACCCGCGGCTTTTTGTACGGTATTCAATTTTTGTAAAATCCGCCAGCGGGTTCGCTCCCGCGGTATGTACCTTTAATTTGCGGCAAATAAACACAAACCCACTATCTACCTAAGTTTATCTGACGAGTCAATGTGTAAACGGCAAAATGTTATAAATATATAACTCTTACCTATTGATCAGTATGACCATTCCATTGTAAAACTGTGCGAAAAGCACATTCGTATTCGGAAAATAAGGAGAAACGAATGAAATTAACAAAATGGGGACCGGCTTTCAAAACAAAGCCCATTGTTTAGAATCTCTGCAGTGTTCCAAGAAACATGAAATATTTTCTACTAACAAATATATTTTTGCTTGATAACTTTGTTAATAACCAATATAACTCAAAAACATATACGGCAAAATATTGATTACTTTTTAGTTTATATCAGATCTGAGTTAGAATAACATGCCTAGCCTGTTTATTGGCCTAATTTAATAAACTACCATAGATCACTTATTTTTTTGCTATGGTATCCTTTTGTTTACAAAAAAATATCTCGAATTCTGAACCAGGGTATAGTAAACGGAAGCTAGTTTTTTTATGCGTGGACTGAAGTTTGAGTGACTTTTTTATGAGTGAACATGGTTTTGATGTATTGTTAGTGTTGTGTGTGTGTAAGATGCGTGTATGTACTTATTTGTAGTACTATTAGTTATTCTGTATATGATCAGGTTTTCGGCTTCACTTGTTTCGTGCGCCGTGTTCTGTTTTAATTTATTTAGCATTTTGGAGCGGTAGCACCTCTAGTAGACACCAGGCGCTACCTGGTTTATGCGTGAATGTGCCTTATAGGGCCAGTAGCCTGCCATTGAACCCTACACCTAAGGAAATTGTCTCATTAATTTGAACACTTGAAATATGATGCCCGTAAATTATTAATTATGTGCATAATGAACTATAAATGAGAGGTGATGACTCCAACGTTGTTAAGGCCAAGCACGCATTGTTTTCGGGGTAATCGTTTTTATAGTTCTATATTTATGACAATAATGAAATCCGTAGAAGAACCAAAAATACCGATATAATTCCCAGAATTAGCAAGTTGAAGTTGCAATAGGCAGGTTAGCTTATAGCTGGCAGGTCTGACTATCGTTGGGGAGTTCTCGATTGACATAACACGACAGATTTGGATTTTCATACTAACGATGCTGGCCTAGACTGGCAAGGTCGATTTACCTCGAAAGTCCACTAAAAATGTATGGAGATTCAAGCATATATAGAAGCGTGAATTTTTTTTGTACTCATCTAGACAATTGTAATAGAAAATAACAATCATAAATATTCAATTATAACACATTGTACCCTACAGTGTCAATACGAGTAGATATGTTATTGTTAGGTGCTATGTTATGTTATGTTATGTTATTTTATGTTACATATATAGATAGAACATACTTTATTGCACATCATAATATGAAACAATTTACATATATACATACTTATTCTTATGCCAATACTATGGGTTTATCAAGAGTACTTAACATCAGATCTGCATGTTCCGTCTTGCATACAGTTAAAAAAAACTTATCTTTTATTATGAGTTTAGTCTTATTTATGTATGCACTTGATTGTTTATGTGAATAAAGTACTTAAGTATAACGTTGTGAACCTCTAAAGTAACTATACTGTTACTTCTGTGTGGGCAGTTTACGACACTATGTAAATTATAATTTTACTGCACGATCTAAAATAGATATATTTATTCAATTGTACATAAAATACACCTTAGTTAGACAGTTATTTTGGGGATTAATTTGATGTTCTTTCTAAAACTTATTAGCCGAAACTTACCTTTTCTAACACGCTTTAGCTTCACTTGTAACTAACAATATAATAAAAGTTTGGAATCGAAGTTTCGAGCAATTTCCGACTGTTGACATACCTGTCAAGTTCTGATGACAATATAATATTATAGTGACAGCGAACTGATCTTATGATGGAGACAGAAGGTGGACAACGGAACTGATGATTAATAACAGCCTGGCAGTGTTTGGGCTTATTTTGGCCAGCTCACTGTTTGTATTACTAATTTTATAAAAGCTTGTATTGAAATATATATTTTTCACAAAAATCTTATTTCACAAGCTTTTATTTAACTTGACCTTTCAGTTAATAAGTGACTTGTGTGGGACAAATCTTGAAACTGAATTTTAAAACTGTTAACCTCGACCGATTGAGCTGAAATTTTGCACACTTATCAAGTTTTGATGACATTACAATATTATGGTGAAAGCGAGCTGATCAGATGATGTAGATGAAAGGTGGACAACGGAACTCCTTGATGATTTAATTTATCCTGGCAGTGTTTGGGCTCATTTCGATCAGCACACTATTCCGATCAATGATTTTACAAAAGCTTGTTAGCAAAAACTCAAAAAAACATAACATGTTTCCAAATATTCAGACGATGCTAGACTCACAAAATTACCACCATAATGAGGCTTGCTGCTACTAGTACTACTAATGGCTAACTAGTTGGCCCAGCGTATATAAGGGTGCTTGTCGTAGTTTTGGCGTTCGCGCCCAACGTTGGTGCATCAGTCGAGCTGTGTCGGTCCTAATGTCATGTGATATTACAACCGTTACAGATTAGTTGTAAAACTTTTTTGTTTTCCGTAGTCAACAAGAAAACAAGTCTGTCCCCGCAGCTTAGCTCAGAGACTCAGTACCAGAAAGCAGCAACTGTACCGTGATCTGTGAGGTAATGCAATTTTATTGTTATAGACAGATGTTAACGCTTAAGGCGATATGTTAAAATACCGAATGGGCGGAGTCTAGCCAGAAAACAATAGCTGTAAGACAGTGACAGCGCTATTGGTCACTTGAACCCGGGAAAAGGTGAGGTATTATAGATTTTTGCCACTCGGAAGTAACTGACGTAAGCGACAAATGATAAAACTTCGTTTAGCTTCTAAAGTAGCAAATATAAAAATAAATTATCTATAATTAATGTAAGTAATGTGATTACCTACTGAATAATATAAAAAAATATGCTTAATACTTTCTCTAGTCGAAGAAGGGACCTAAAAAGGGCTTTAGAAGAGCCAATTTCAAAAAATAAAGCTATCGAGAAAAGTTTCGCGAATCGTGTTTCTAGTCTATAATTTATTTAGATTACATCCTCAAGTAATTACTGTATTAACATCAAGTTTGTAATCTTTACTGATAGTGAGTGAGCATGAAACGAAACGACTCCAAAATTTTAACATAGCGTCTTAATCTGATTGTTCACTCATTCAATCACCTAAAAAACAAACAGTTTAAAAATAAAATAAAAATATACCTTTGTTTGAGCACGATCTCACCTGTTGGTAAGTGACGATGCGGCCGAAGATGAAGTACAAAGTCTAGAAGGCACCTATTCACTCTAGCCTTGAAGAGAGCCAGATTATAGTTTTCAGGAAAGACAGACGACGGTAGTTTATTCCACTCCTTAGCAGTTCGCATTATAAAGGTAGAACTGAAACGTTTTGTACGAATAGAGGGTAAGGATGGTTCCGAGCCGTGCGTCTGCCCGTCCTATGATGAAAGGAGTTCTATTATTTTATCCTGTTTACGGGGTCATTGGATACCGTCTGTTTCAGTCGGTGTTTCAATTACTTACTTACTCAACTAAGTATACCTACTTTTATAAGCGAAACCAAAACGGGAGACTCATTCTCATATACCTACTATATAGCGTGGGGCCACCAGGATCCACTAGTCTAATGCCTCAGGGGATCGCCGGGAAATCATAGGTTAATCAGAATCTCTCAAACTACATATATGGGATGTTTAAAGTTGAATCTCACGATGCCGTGTTATTGCATATTTGAGACTGAAATTCGATTTAAACCGATGCAATTTTGAAAATCGTGTGTTAGCCAAACGTTAAATTGTTTTTTAGGGTACCAAATGCCGACAAGGAACCCTTATAGTGTCGCCATGTCCATCTGTCGGCCCGTTGGTCGGTAGTCAGAGCTATTTTAATCGTAGACTATTAAATAGTACCTACAAACTATCATGCTGAAATTTTTCATGGTAATACATATTGGTAACAACAAAAGTTAAGATATATAAAAAAAAAACTACCTAGACAGCGATACCGTGTTCTCTACTAGTGACATCTAGTTTTGACATGAGTAAACTTCGGAACCCTACATTATGCGTGGTTCAAGAGAAGCATTGTTTCTCTGATTTATTTCAATATAGTACCAGTAAGTTGGAATAAGGAAAAAAAACAAGTATAAAAAGTTTTAATTGTGTTAGATATCGGACTTTCGAAAATTATTCACAGACGAAGTTGCGGACGTACAGCATATACATTAATAGATACGATGACAATAATAAATAAATAATACAGCTCACACAACATTGTCTAGCCCCAAGCTAAGTAGAGCTTGTGTTATGGGTACTAGACAACTGATATACTGAATACAATATATTACTTACATAGATAGATATTTTTTATTATACATAGAAAATACCCAGAACACCCTGAACAAATATCTGCAGATCGCACAAATATTTGTTCCGAGGCGGGAATCGAACCCGCAACCTCCTGCGTCGCAGGCGAACGTTCGCCCGCCGCGTCACAGAGGTCGTCACAATTTATTCACTTGTGATCGAATTATATTTCGTTCTGCCATTTTAGTCTTACACCACAAACCTATAATTCCGATAACGCAAGTGCACCTACTTTGCGTGTCAATTTGCCTTTCCGAAGTAGGTGCATTGCACCTATTAGGGAACCTCAAATCAGTTCGCTCTCGACCGTCTTCACGATAGCACGAAGGATGCTAAAAGAAAAACCCCTAACTGCGCCATAGTCAATTATGAAAAATCTTCAAAATTAGGTAGCCTTGCTAGTGGAAATATTTCATTGCATATTAGGTACAAAATAAAACGACACGCTTGGTTTCATACAAATTTATGTGGTTGTGGTGTCTATCTTGATATATGGTCAAAGTCTTACACAATGAGTAATTAAAATTAATTTTACTACTCTTTATGTTTATCTTTATCTTTTTCATCTGTCTTTATCTTGTCAAATTCTACAATGATCTCCAACCTGCTTGTACTACTTCTTCTGTGCTGCTGCCCAATTTAATACTTACGTAAATATATAGATAGATAACTCTATACCTTGTTCTTCTTCTTCTTTTCGTTGTGGCTACTGTGGCTTTAATTTCCACTATGGGGAGACACACTGCTTAATTATCACGCTAGGTGGAGCATAATCGCTGGTGTTGTTTCGTATCCAAACTAAGGTCTATTAATGTTAAAAAATAATTTTAGTATGAGAAAAATCACCAGCGATAGTGGCGCCTTTGAGATTAGTTTTGCCTGTGGCTCCCCATTTTGCCACATATCTTGTTCAACATCCCACTTCCTAATAATAACATAAACATCAACGTCAAAATTACGATGTTTGGATGTTTGTTACTCAATAAGATACTCTTTACCCTAAAACGCGGGAAAAGCCGCGTTTACCCGAGGCTTTCTTCGCGTAGTATTACATAAGAATCAAAGTCCATAGGATTTTGTGTGTCCGTACAATTATTACTTTGGATTTCTGTAAAAATGTCACATAAGATTTTACCCTTTTCACAGATTATCCAAAAGGAAAATAGAAGCAAAATATAAAGTGACATGGCGTTGAGGAAAAGTAAATCATAAGGATGATTTAACACTTTGAGCATATTTCCTTTTGATCTGATCCACTTTGAGTCAGCGTCAGGAAACGAATTTGTAGAAATTACTTCAGTAGCACCAGACCTCTTATGCCCTTTATGCTGTTATTTCAATTTAACCTATTCACAGTAGAGTTTATTTACTTTGTATAAAAATCGTAAATTACATAGGTAAATAATAAATAGCCAGGTTAGCCAGACCTTGTTTCCCTGTCTGTTTGTCTGTGGCTTCATAGCTCCGGCTGCTCTGATATAAATCCAGTTTTCTTTGTATGAAAGATGAGATGAGCTATGTTTGGTGAAGATTGGTGCAGCCGATTCTAGGATCATCAGCTCACAACAACTTCATCGTAGGGAATTAAGGCAATTTTGCTGCTAGTACCTTCAGTTTGGGCTCTTACAACTTCTTTATGGTTGGGTGCAGGGTGCTGTGCCCCTCATCACTGCCAGCACTTAATACAATACATAGAACAACACCCTGAACAAATATCTTCAGATCATACAAATGTTTGCTCCGAGGCGGGAATCCAGAATCGAACCCGCAACCTCCTGCGTCGCAGGCGAACCTTCGCCCGCCGCGCCACAGAGGTCTTCAAATGGGTCAAAGTTATGAGCAGTCCAACCTAATCCTAATGGATGCTGCTTTCCAAAAACTTAAATAAATCCTGTGATTTCAGTGAATATGATTGTTACACCTAAAATTCTTGAAGTCATGCTTGCCCGCGTGGTTTCGTCAGCGCGATCTAGGATTGGATCATTTTTACTAGCTACATCTAGTTCGAAAACATGTAACTAAATATTGCCGCAACAACTTCTCTCGGCCGTTTTCTCTTTCCAATAGCCCAGTCAGTAGCAGGGACATAAACATACCTATTCAAAATGGAAATGCATTTACTGATTGTTCAAAAGGTACTTAAACTTACTGAAAAAGTACTGAAAAGTCCGAAAGGTAGGTGCTGAAACAAACTGAGAAAGTTGTCAAACTGCACACATCCGTATGTCCTGCAAAAAGTTTAGAATTTAAAATTCCTCACATTTTTTGCCATTTATTCATTCAACGAATTTTAGCAGTCGAAACGTAAACCCACATAAATTGTGAGTTTGTTTTTGCATTCATCTAAGAGCTCATCATTTATTTATTTTTATGTGAGCATATATTTATCATCACATCAGCCTCTCGAGGGCTCTGCTGGTCAACCATTTTTTTTTAATAATACTGAACAGTTCACACATCATTATCCAACCCCAAGCTAAGCAGAGCTTGTGTTATGGGTACTAGATAACTGATATACCTACTTAATACAATATATTGCAACTTCTTTACGGTTGGGTGCAGGGTGCTGTGCCCCTCATCACTGCCAGTGCGGTACGGCTGTTGATCAGCTCGGTCACCACGGATTATCGTGCACCAGGGCCGCCGGTAGGATTTCCCGCCACGCTAGCCTTAATGATATCATTCGCCGGGCCCGTGGCCAGCGTCAACATTCCAGCCATTCTAGAACCGAATGGTCTGTTACGTGATGATGGTCAGCGGCCTGACGGCATGGCTCTTGTTCCATGGGAAAAGGGTAGGCCTTTGGTGTGAGACGTTACATGCGTTGATACGTTGCGCCATGTCATCTGTCCGGGAAATCAGTTAGGGCCGGTGAGGCGGCAGATTCCGCTGAGGAGCTCAAAAGGTATATATATGCAAGTCTCAACAGAGCTTACTTATTTGAGCCTTTCGGGGTCGATCCTCTAGGTCCATGGTGTACCAGAAACTTTCGCTTTTTCAAAAAAAATTCATGACGTCTGGTCGAAGCAACGCGTTACCTTACAGCTGGCTCTTCTCTGGCCCAACGCATTAGTATTGCCATTCAGCGTGGCAATGCAGCCAGCATCTTAGGTCAGCCTGGTAGTGATTTGGACCAGTTGGGCTATCTTTAGATCGTTATTTATTTTATATTACCTACATCAAGCTCCAGGGTCTGCTGATGACCAGCCTAGGATGAACATAATCTTGTGTAGGTACCAGTGAATCTCTTGGAATTATTTATATCCTTGATAGAAATAAGATACTTACCTACCATGTTATTTCCCCGTGTCATTTTCATTTCGCTTGTTATGTCCAATCGGCGCCTCAGGATGATTTCTCTTCACTTATCCGGTGTCGCCTGACGTGGATCTCATGAATTACGTGACTTTATTCTAAAGTAACATAACCACGCTACTATCGAAATAACTAAAACCAGGCAACTTTGTATGGGGTAGATATATAGGCATAGTTTAGGGTTTCGAGTTACGGATCCAACCATAACTTTTTAAATTCCGGATCCAAGGCACCCTCTACCTAATGGTACGATTTTGATGATTATTTTTTCGTTACATAGAGCTAACCTGGTTGGTAAGTTGGTAAGGACTAAGGGGTAAGTTGGTTCCATTTAAATTGCTAGTGGTTCGCCCCGAACTGAGACCTCGCATATACACGCGGTTTAGGTAGGTTATTTCTTTCGATTATTTATTTATATACGTGAGTACATCCACATAAAATGAACGTTCTTGTTAGACCTACAAGGTCGTTCAAACTCCTAGAAACGGGAGGTCAACAAATTGGTTATTGTTTTATGGAGTTTATATTTCGAAATTCTTCTTTTTAGACTTTTCACAGTATTTGTGTCATAAAAGCTAAAACATACCAAATTTCAGCGTTGTTGGATTAGTGGAAGTACTCTAGAGGTTATTGAGTTTTACATTTTTGATTTACCCTAATATCTCAAAAACTACTTATGTTACAAAACTATAAAAAATAGTTTTGAAATATCGAAGCAACGGGCTTTTATATGACAGCCCAGTTGATCTGATATTCTCACTTTTTTTTTTACCTCCTCTTGGACCCCAATATCTCAACAACCCCCCGACCAATATAGCTACCACCTTACCAACAAATTGTACCAATACTATCTACCCGCCAATCAAATTTCATGAAGATCGGATTAACCGTTCGGAAGTTATGCTCGGACAAACATACATACATACATACAAACGCCGATTCTTCCAAGTTGACTCAGAGAACTCGTGACTTGAGCCGTACTGTTGTCGCATAGATAGATAATATTTTATTGCACACCACAATATAAAACAATTTACAAATAATAAAACTAAAACTATTTTGTACAATTTCGCATATGATGTGTAACATCTGACATCTCACCTTCATAGTAATAAGCAACATGGCTCCAACCATGGTACCAACCGTCCGGAACAATGCGCGTTTCCTGTTACACACTTCCGTCTCTCTTCACGAAATCACTCCTACAGTTTTCAGGAAAGTTCAAATATTCATACATAAATATACTGATGGTTTTGCTTTTCGTTTATGAAGAATAATTGAACTATTAAGTCACCGTTTTCATTGAGTAAACAGCGATGGTAGCCTAACGGTTCAATAGTGCAACTCAGAATCCAACGATACCGGGTTCGATCCTAGGCTCCGCACCAATGACTTTTCTAAGTTATGTGCGGATTTCCATCGCTCTGTGCTTCGGAGGGCACGTTAAGCTGTCGGACCCGGGTGTTATTAATTAATAGCAGTCGATAAGCCATGTCAGAGGCCCTCGGGCGGCTTGACAAACTCTGATACCAGAGGCCAGCACTACCTCATACGAAACGAAACGATTGAGTAACTCCAAAAGTTTTCATCACAAGATACGTTTATTATTTGCTCTGGGTTTTTATGATCAAACAATACAATATAATCTGTGAAAATGTCAACGGGCTACCTCATAATGGCTGCCGAGATAATACCCCTGTGGCAGAATATAAACGGACGCAGGGACGAAGTTTTTTAAAAAGACCAATATACGGGCTTTTGATGAATATTGGAATCGAGTTTACTTTTAAGAGTTTCTTAGTCTGAAAGTAACTCTTATAAGATCTTTCAGGCCGTCCGTCCTTCCCAGTTTGTCACAGCGTCCATAACTTCCATAGATATGTATCAGTTTATTTTTATGAAGGCACAAACTGTTTACTATAATCGAATAACAAAAATTCTCCTTCTCCTATAGAAAGTCGGAATCGGAAAATTTAACATGAACCTACTATTATGACCCATAAACGTACTATAATCAAAGGAAATTGAAAGCAGTTGTGGATAAGTGTGAATTATCGAACGGAGGTCAGCAAAATTACCCAGAGACGCTAGTCTCACCACAAGGCACGATAAACGAAAACCTATCGAAAGCTAATCCCACAATACATGATTTGGAAATCCAAGATAATTTCCTAGTTTTCTCCTTCAAGTTTATTTGAAACTTTCTGTCCTCCTCGCGGGTTCATTGTGCTTAGTCCGCATCAGAACAAATATGGTGTATTAAATACCATAACAGATTTAAAATAGCATTTAGGATAATGTAGTTTCCTGTTAGTGAAATAAATTTTAGAGTTTGATCTAGGTCCAGAGATAACCTCCTACGTCCAAACTCACAATCAAACTTTACCTCTTTATAATATTACGAGTATAAGCATTAGCAAACACTTTTGAGATTTATTACGTGGGCACCATTTACCTACTTGAATAAGAGCGGTCACCGAAATAGCTCTCAGAATTAGCACGTTGAAGTGGCAATGAGCAGGCCATATAGCTCGCAGACCTGATAACCGTAAAATAAAAATCTGGCTCAGTTTGCTAGAGGGCAATGTTTCATTATTTTTCTGAGCTTTAGTTGGATAATGTGTACAAACTAATCAAATAAATTTTGTCCAGCAATAGACATAATAAGGCCCGTATATCAATCGCAGTCTAATCTAAAATCCTAAATTTTTTTTGTTCATTGCAGGCCTCCGTACCATGTCCGTACCGGACCCCACAGACAATGAATTAAATTACTGCCTCATTATTTTGCAGTTGCCTTATAATATTTTTGTACCTATTTATTTGTTTTTACACACTAACATATTTATTTATTTATTGCCTATCCTTCCCCCAATGTGGTTTATTGATGTTCGTGGCATCATTTAATTAGGCCCTGTCTGAAAACCAGCGCTGCACTAAACCTAGGTCTGGTGCAGCATATTCTGAGACAGGGACCTGTTTGACCCCACATAACACACACAACCTATCATCTTACCAATCAGGTTATAACAGTTTTTATTTATCTTGATCTTGTAATACCTATACTTAGTAGATTTTTGTTTTTGTCTTCTTGTTTTATGTGTGTGTTGTGCGTGTGGTAAAATAAATTAATTTTCTTTCTTTCTTTCTTTCTTTCATTGACAGAAGTAGCTTATAAACTTGATATTATGGGCCTAAGTATATAAAGTTCAGAAATTTTGAGCCAATTAGCGCTCTATGAGTAGATATTAAGAGAGCCTAGATTCACCGGTCACAAGGATAGTCCCCTGATCCTATACTAGGATTCCCTGTGTCTGATGTATCAGAAACAGCGAGGACCTCGTAGTATTTATGCTTGAGCTAAATTATTGACAAACCCATGTGAAACCGGAAAATTATGTCAATATAGTTATTCAATGGTTTGATGGAAAATTCACCAGCTTGGTTCAGTTTCCTGTTACATAGTTATCTCCATATTTTTTTAGAAAAGGAATAATTAAAAGCATTCTGCATATCCTGTTGGAATTCTCAGCCCACTGACTAAAACGCGCTTAGTCACCACTCTCCAGACGAGGGTCCAAGTGACTGTTATATTAGCTGTGTGCAGGCTTCTTGTCGGGACTTGAGATAGGGTTGCCTTGCCATCAGTGAACGTTGTTTTATCCATGTCTTGGCAACAACACTACCAGCCGCACTACCAGTAGTGTTGTTTACAATTAACGACACTACCGAGTGTATTTTGCTTTAAAATGTACAGTGCTGTCAGCACAGCATAGTTCATCTGCGTTCAGGATTCACTTCACTTTGCACTTACTCATGTGTGGGTAGTTGTCATAATTCTACCATTGTCCGTGTAGTGTTCATGGACTAGTAGTTAAGTCCATGGTAATGTTAGTTACAGGCCTTTGTGTGGTACTTCAATGCGCCATTTTGAAAAGAAACGTCTTTATTTGTATATTTTCATTTCATTAGTTTTTTAAATTGTGTAGTTTTGGTGGTATTTTAACTGGTGTAACATATTTATAGAGCACATGTGTGTTGTAGATAGATAGAAGAGTATGATGGCTTGTCTTATCGGAATGGTGAATTTTGTACTCCAAAACCTTGGTTTTTCTGCCACCATTTTAACCTTGGTTATGACTTGACGGAGAGTATTGAGGACTTACCTTAATTTTACTTGAATTTATTATTATTTTACTCTTGAAGACTTGACTTAGTTTTGCTTTTTTTAGTAGTAGTAGAGCTTTTTTGTGAAGGAGTTCGTCCGGGGAAGTACTACCTCCATACCTATTTCTGCTTCAAAGCGGTAGTGCTCGTATTGCTGTGTTCCGGTTTGAAGGGTAAGGGTGCCGGTGAAATTACAGGCACATGAGACTTTTCACCTTTGTCTCAGGGTGGCGGGCGCAGTGCAATGCCACATAGGGCGCGTCCTGGGTGGACGTGACCTATGAGGTAATGCACTGTTCATAGGCAGAGGTTACCGCTTAACATCAGGTGGGTCATCTGCTTGTACCGACATTCAAGTAGTATAAAAAAAAAAAAAAAAAAAAACTTGAATGTATTATTACTTGACATTGGCTAAATTGTTGGGAAAACTCCTCAAAAACAATTAAACATATTAAAAAAAAGGCCAAATGGCCCATTTTTGAGACTAAACGTCGCCTTTTCTTCTGGGTTTTTCTTTGTAATAATGATGATATTTTAACCAGTGTAACGCAGTTAAGGAGCACATGTGTGGTGTAGTTAATTATTAAGTGTATTGCGAGTCTTTTCGAATATTACTTCTGCCATCGTTTTAAACTAGGTTATGACTTGACACAGACTTTGGCGACTTGACCTAATTTACCACAATAATACACTGAAATTGGTGAAATTGAAGGAATCTTTAAACATAAGCCATTATGATAAGATAAGATAAGATAAAATAATATTTATTTCTGTTACTTAATGTAACATAGTAATATCCGTAGTTGAGACCACCTTTTAAGCATAAAATACCTGTGCAAGGAGGTCTCGCTAATCCGTATCAAAAAAAAAATGTGAAGAGACGAATATAGTTAGTTTTGTTAAATAGACGTGGTATACGGCAAATTGTCAAGCCTCCTAAAAAAACCGTAAATTTTCATGATAAAAACTTGACCTAATTTAATCAAAACAGTTTACCAAACTGACATTAGAAAAATTGTGGAGACTCCTTAATTATATTTAAAGAAGTTAGATAAAGTTATGAACAAACCTAACTGTGTCGAACAGAGTATAAAACATGCTGTAGATTGGGCTAATTGAGATCAAATTAATAATTTACAAGCTCTTAAACCTATGAATAACTAATTGAATAATTAACACGATAAAGATTTTTTACTTATTCATTGATTATTTTACTAATTTAGAGTTTATCTCTTAAGTTTTTTGTTTGCAGTTTTCTTTGTTAACCGTAGGTATATTGGCTCCAACGTTTATTTCCTCTTAATATAACATCAGTAGTCTAAAGACGTCCACTGTTGAACGAGGCCTCCCATAACGCAGATCTACGTGTCCCGTGTCTACTTCGACGTGAAGGCCACACGGGTGGTGGAATACATCAGGAAGAAAGCCGGAGTGGGTTTGAGGGTCATGAAGTTGGAGTCTCGTCATAATGTGAGCTTATAGCTCATTTATGGTGAGGGTCCCTACGGAAAGTCTGAAGACTTACTTGAGCCCTGAACTCTGCCCGAAAGAGGTGAAGTTCCGGTGGTTCAAGGGCCACCTGTCACGTAATCCCCCTGTAATCCCCCTGTCACGTAATCGCGTCTGCGATTACTCGTGTGTTAGATTAAGTTATAAATAAAGTGTGTTTTATATGTATGTTCGATTTTGAGGTATTTACGATGATATGGGCCTATTTTTTAGGTTACTCAGTAAGCCTGAAATAAAGATTTTGAATTTGAATTTGAATAAGAATAAGAATGCAAAGGGCGGATTGGTGATCGCAGTTTTGGTTTTGAGTACTCAGGTGGATACTGATGCCTATCCCATGGTGTAACCCCTTATTCAGCTTAAATTACATCAACGGGAGGAGACGGAAGACATTTTTAGGCCAGATACACCACGTACGGATGGACATACAATAAAAATTAGTAGAGCACAAAAATAATTGTAGCTCTAAAACCAGGTAGGAAATAGCTATGCGTGTACGATCATGGATACATTTCCTTACTACGTGGACAACTATTTAGATTTGGATTTGATTTTAGTGATTTGGATCAGTTGAGCTACCTTTAGATCGCTAGCAGCAGTCTTCAGGTAGCACAACTGTTTCATATGTATTTTGTACATACCTTGTATTATTCTTTCTGTAAATAAATGTACTGATTTAGATTTTATTTTTAATAAATAAATATTTAAGAATAAAATATACAAGACAATGAAATGTTTTAATATAATCAGGCGCCAACAAAAGCCAAATTCTGTTGACTACGTAAATTATTTATAGTTCAGCTAAATTAGAAAATAATGGAAAATTATATATAAATATTTGCAGCGTAATTGAAAATATAAATTTAATATAATATTACTTTTTACTCTTATTAATTTTATCAATGTTTAAGCTTTGGCAAGCAATAGAGATAATTTACGTTAGAAGCACGCTTTACACGATTTCTTTTTGAGAAAATGTATTGGATACAAACTCAACTTCAACTCTTGTATACCCTTGGAAATATGATAAAAATTAACATACTAATATATTTTCGCTGCCATAAACTGTATAGAATTTTGCTTAACACGTTTATGTGAAGCCTATATTTTTTTTTTTTATACTTCTTGGATGACGGAACAAGCAAGACCTGATGTTAAGCGGTAACCTCTGCCTATGAACAGTGCATTACCTCATAGGTCACGTCCACCTCGGACGCACGCTATGTGGCATTGCACTGCGCCTGCCACCCTGAGACATATAGATGAAAAGTCTCATGTGCCTGTAATTTCACCGGCACCCTTACCCTTCAAACCGGATCATTATAATTTAGCTCTAACTAAATTACTACTCAATTGTACGCAATATTGGTAGGTCATCGAGTATTTTAATATATACATACTTCAACGTGTACCTATGATTATGCAATAAATAACTTTGACATTACTTTGAATTTACCCACATTTCCTCATAAATAAGATAATATGATAATGTTTGTAGGGACTCAATCTGCCATTTTTGAAAAAAACATCGTAATTTTTATTTTGTTTTTTCGAGTTACTTTGTGTAATTTTTGCATTTTAACCAGTGTAACTTGGATAAATAACATATGTAAGATGTAGTTAAATTTAAGCGAAATGTGAGTCTTTTCGAAATGGACGATTTTTCCCGGTAAAAACTCGGTTTTTCTGCCACCATTTAAACTGGGTTATGACTTGACGGAAACTATTGACGACTTGACTGTTTAAAATATAATTAGAGTCCGCGCCACCGCTGAAGTCCGGTGACTGGGGCGCTAGTTTCTATGCATTAAAGTGCAAAAGGTAAAATCTACCTCTGTTATACGTTAGTTCATAAGCTACCGTCGGACTTCAGTCGTGGCGTGGACTCTATATCACTTGACATTGGCGAAATTGTTTGGAGCACTGCTCATAAGCCATGAAGGGGATTCAATCTGCCATTTTTGAAAGAAACGTCGTCATTTTAATTTATTTTCATTGTAATGTGTTTTTTGGAGTTATTTCGTGTAAGTTTAGTGGCATTTTAACCTCAGTAACTCTGATAATAGCACATGTGTAATGTAGTGAAATTTAAGTGTATTGCGTGTCAGACTCAGTTTAAACCTCAGTTTTTCTGCCACTATTTTAACTGGGTTATGACTTGATGGAGACTTTTGACAACTTGACTATAAAATATAATTAATTAAATAAGTATAAGTATAAGTATAAAGTTTATTTAGCTCTTCACAAAAGGATTCATTGACATCAAGTAACATAAATTGTGCATAATATTACATTGTAGGTAAGCGTGATGAACCAAGAAAACCTGTTTTGCGAGAGCCTGGTGCCTGAGATAGGTTTTAGAAAAAACTTGACATTAGCTAAATTGTTTGGAGCACTCCTCAAAGGCCATTATATGAAGAAGAAGAAGCCATAAAAAGAGAAGAAGAAGATGAAGAAGATAATGTTTGTTAATGTTTATATTTATTATTCATTCCCTCAAATTGTGTCCGGAGTTAAAGTCGGAGGATGGTGTATCAAGCCGACTCCACTGACAGAGCTGGACCGGTTTCTAAGTGCACGTGCACTAAGCTCTTGCCAGCCGAGGCTGCCAGCCAGTCAGTCGAATGCGGCACTAATTGAGGGCGACGACGTCCAAAGGTAATTGCTCTTCGGAATACCTCCCGCACTTCGCGGCATCATCGATCACACTACCCCCCATGCAGTGTTGTCACATCTACCAATTTTTTGGTACATCTACCTATCTACCAACCTCGGCCTCAAATCTACCTATTTTTCAAAATATTATATTGTAAACAATTCTCCACGCATGTAACGAAACGTTACCTACTTAGTATTGAATTTAGCCTGTCTTGTAATTTTAGCACTTAAAACGGATTGTGTTAAGTGAAATATGTGAATGATGAGGTACAGAGTATAGAGTTACGGAGTGATATTGACAATGACATCTGTCACAACTGACTGACGCTTGCTTGACATTGTCAATTTGACACTGACAGTCGCACGTTCCCGCGGTTCCCGTCACGTCACGGTCACGCATTGCATGACTGCTGCACACAAGAAGGTTTATTTGGAAAAGTGGTGTACCTAACAAAGAACATTTGAGATTGTTTAATAAAAATATGTATAAACATCACAAATAAATAATTTTAAACATTTTATACGCATATTTAATCATTAAAAATGTACTTAAACTAGATTGGTAGAACTACCTATTTTTCATTTCAAATTCTACCAACTTCTACTAGTTTTTGCACCCTGTTCTACCATTTTGCCAAAATTGTATGTGACAACACTGCCACCATGTACACCTGCTTGAAGTTTTCTGCTAATTATTGCAATTTTTTTATGCTTATTTATTCAAAAATCTAGCTCGTCCTTCCTAAATCTTATGCGATTATATCTACAAACTGTAATTAAAGCGATATGTTAAAATATCGAATGGGTGGAGTCTAGCAAGAAAACAATACCTGCAAGAAAGTGATAACGCTATTACTCACATGAACCCGGGAAGAGATGAGTTATAGATTTCTGCCGCTTAAGAGTAACTGACGTAAGCAACAAATGATAAATTATAGTTTTGCTATAAAAGTATATTATATACAAATAAATAAAACTGTGATTGCCTACATAATAGTATAAAAATTAACCGTAAATTTTTCTCTATTCGAAAGAAGGGCCTAAAACGGGCCTAAAACATCAAGTTTGAAACCTTTACCATTACTGAGGGAGCGTGTAACGCGGCGACCCCAAAATGTTAACGGGTTATTTAGTTTTTAAATTGAAATTAATAACATTTTGTATATATAATCAGATAAGACCTATTAAGGTCTGTCGGGAGCTAGATTTCACAAAAATTTACTTGAAAATATTTAGCGAGAGTTGAAGCGTATCTAATTCACCCGACTACTTCTAGGTGTGCATGGGCTTAAATTACCAAAAGTTATAAATGTAGGTTAATAAAAACATATATAATCAGATAAGACCTATTAAGGTCTGTCGGGAGCTAGATTTCACAAAAATTCACTTGAAAATATTTAGCGAGAGTTGAAGCGTATCTAATTCACCCGACAACTTCTAGGTGTGCATGGGCTTAAATTACCAAAAGTTATAAATGTAGGTTAATAAAAACACTCAGTGCGGACTCCTGTGGTTCCTCGGTAATTATGCAGGTTCTCATGGCTCAGAAGTTCTAAGTAATCGGATTAGTGGTATAATCCACGAAAGAAAACACGGCGAGTATCCCTGGCGGAATAAATTAAAGCGTCCTTTGCCGTCTCAAGTGACAAAAATATGAAAAAGACGTGCTATTTTTTGAAATAACGTATTTCTGAAACTCATGGATAACTAAGATTATCTTACTTATGAAACAAATTCAAGCATCATCAGCATTCTTTAGATGTCCACTGATGGACGAGGTCTCCCCCTATTGAATGCAATGGGGGGATTTACCATAATAAATTTATAATGCTGGACAGTTCACACAACATTATCTAGCCCCAAGCTAAGCAGAACTTGTGTTATGGGTACTAGATAACTGATATACATTACATAGATAGATATATTTTACCATAGATAGATATATAGACCACCTCTGTGGCGCGGCGGGCGAAGGTTCACCTGCGACGCATGAGGTTACGGGTTCGATTCCCGCCTCTGAACAAATATTTGTAGGATCTACAGATATTTTTTCAGGGTGTTCTGGGTATTTTCTATGTATAATAAAAAATATCGAACTATGTAATATATTGTATTAAGCATAGTACCCATAACACAAGCTCTGCTTAGCTTGGGGCTAGATAATGCTGTGTGAACTGTCCAGTTTATACAAAATAAAATAAAATAAAAATCACGAACCCTAATCTCGTAACGGTATATTTACCTATTGTATCGTAGAATACCTCTATACATACGAGTAAGATAAGATAAGATAAGATAAGATTGTAACTAACTCTCATACGACGTACAAACAGACTGACATACAACGAAGATCTGATAAACTGGTGTGACGTGGTGGTGCCATGCGGAGGAGACAGCACCTTTCTACGAGTACTAGCAGCTTCTAGAGTTATAGGATGGATGGATGGATTCATTGAGAATTCAT
Source organism: Operophtera brumata (assembly GCA_932527175.1). Taxonomy (NCBI): domain Eukaryota; kingdom Metazoa; phylum Arthropoda; class Insecta; order Lepidoptera; family Geometridae; genus Operophtera; species Operophtera brumata. The sequence goes on along the minus strand of OW052239.1, from coordinate 79,881,748 downwards.
TAATTCATTCATTCATTCATTCATTCATTCATAGAGACAATACTATTCTTTAACTAAAAACAGGTATAAAAGACATTGTATATGAGTAGTGAATCAAAGTAATTCTTTGCGGGTTCATCATTTAAATTATAAATATTGCACACTGCCCTGCGAGCAAATATTAAAATCGTTTGACCTTTTGAACGTTAACCTTGGTAGACATATAGGTGGTGTTACATTTATCCCACAAAAGTCAGACATCACGGCGCGGCGTATATCCAAAGTATATTATGAGCTAGTGCTGAACGAGTTAAGGTGGACACTCTCGCTTGAGGCGCGAAATTCAATTCATGATTCGTTACAGCTCATGAACATTTCTTCAGTTAGTGAAAGTTGATTTTTCGAGAACTAGGAGACTTAAAACACATATTTTAATTTATAGTATATCATAAATATCACTAGTTTAGCTACGATAAACAAAAATGCCCATTAACAAAAAAAGACACTGCAAAAAGGTGTTTACGGGGATCGTAGAAGTGTTCATGAGCTGTAATGAGCAAAAACACCAAAAATATTGAATTTCGCGCCTCAAGCGTGAGCATTCACCACGTGACATAACGTGGCTCGTTACGATATCTGCGTGTAATCATCGTTTAGATTATATTATGATGTTATACATTATTGGCAAGGAATCTCCATGTCATAACGAATAAGAGCCCAGGAGGCCAATTCTCGGATTGTAGAGATTATCTCTAAATTAGAGATAATGTCGAAGCATGAATGTCTACAAAAAATGTCACGAAAATGTCACAATAACTATCAAATCGTATTCGATTTGAATGATTTTGGTCGACTTATGTCTATTTGTGACATCACGAGAATAGCAAATTAAGATTTTATTCGACATTCGCCATCTTTTTTCGACATATGTCTAATTCGACTTAATCTCTAAAGCACGGGAATTGCCCTCCAGGTTTTGACTAATGCACAGAATTTGGATAGATGCATCCCAGCGGTTTCTGGTGACTTATTAATGAAGTCTACCTGTAGAGTGTGCAGCTGAACTCACTAATGCAATAAGACTCGCTTATAGCATTATTTTTACAATCTTTTTTTGTTTTTGACGTGCTATATCTATGTACCATTATTTTATTAAAAGATTAATAGGAAAAAATAAAAATAAAAACTGCATCCAACACTCCATATTATCTAGGTACCTTTCCATATATTTAGACTTTATAGCAGTCTTTCCCAAAGTGGGCGATGCAGGCGTAAAGAAGGGCGGTAAGAGACCCAGAAAAATTGGGGCGTCAAATCAGACACACTTTCGCATTTTAATAGTTATTAGTATTCCTAGATATGTCATTTTCGTAAATAATAGACAGCGGGCAATCATGTTTTAGCAAGTTTTTGTAAAATAACCCGATTTGTGCATGTTTATTCTATATAGCTATAAAGCTCACAAAAAAATGAGGGCGCTAAAAAATCGTTTATTCTCAAAATGGGCAGCAGACAAAATAAATTTGGGAACCCCTGCCTTAGAGCATTGCAGGCCTCCGTACCAGGTTGCTCGATGATTTAGACTGAGTCATGGCCGCTAACTGTTAGCCACATAGAGAACCTCAAAGTTGTGCAGCAGGGTCTATGCTGGGAGTGATTGAATCTAAAAATAAGGAGATCTTTAGAAAAAATAAATAATAAATAAATAGATAGCTGGACAGTTCACACAACATTATCTAGCATCAAGCTAAGCAGAGCTTGTGTTATGGGTAGGTACTAGATAACTGATATACTTAATACAATATATTACATAGATAGATATTTTTTATTATTCATAGAACACCCAAAACAAACATCTGCGATCGCACAAATATTTTTACAAAGTCGGGAATCGAACCCGCAACCTCCTACGTCGCAGGAGAACCTTCGCCCACCGCGCCACAGAGGTCGTCAAAGAAGAGGTTTTAGAAGAACCTAGATCAGTGAAACAGTGCTGCCATTAATCCAAAATCCTTCACCGTTATTTTAAGGATTTAGACTGGGGGGTCATTTTATCAGGGAGAGAATGCACAATATACACACCTATGCGGGTCGTCAGTGCAGTTCTTATCTCCCCCAGGGTTAATTACTCGTAGAATTAGAAGAACCAAGTTCACCGACATAACTTTCTGAATATAAAAATAATAGCTGAGGCATTTAGACATTTTTGGAACTGGACCTTCAGTTTGAGCTCAAAATGTTAACTTTAGTCACCAGGATCTGAAGATATCAGCAAAGGATGAAAATTATCTCGGGTACTATTGAAAACAAATATTTAAGTTTGAAGTCAAACTTCAAATTAAGATGACATGAGATGTCTTCCTCACCAGACCCGCACCAGAGACCAGACTCTCAGACCTTCCAAGGGCTGATGATGACCAGCATAGGATGAATAGGATCTAGGGTGTAACTGGATGTTCGATTACAATGCGGTTTTTTAATATGTAAACTGATATTGGATCACTGATAATATTATAGTCATTTAGAGTTTTTTTTTTTAACAGTTCGTCCATTTTAATTAAGTGAGCACGACTAAAATCACTTTAACAGCAAAAAATAGTAAATAAGATAAGGTTAAAAATCCTGATAATAAAAAAATACATCGTGTTAAATTTTGTACGATGGTACGGAACCCTTCGTATGATAGTCCGACTCGAATTTGGCTGGTTTTATTTATTAAATTATGTCCTCTCTCGGAGCTTTTATAGCAATGACCGCAAAGGAATGGTTGTTGTGCAAGATGCTTTACTTTCGTCCTGGAGGGCAATTCTCGGATTGTAGAGATTATCTCTAAATAAGAGATAATGTCGAAGCATGAATCTACAAAAAATGTCAGGAAAATGTCACAATAACCATCAAATCGTATTCGATTTGAATGATTTTGGACGACTTATGTCCATCTGTGACATCACGAGAATAGAAAATCAGGAGGGCAATTCTCGGATTGTAGAGATACTTAATCTCTAAATTAGAGATAATGTCGAAGCATGAATGTTTACAAAAAATGTCACGAAAATGTCCCAATAACCATCAAATCGTATTCGATTTGAATGATTTTGGTCGACTTATGTCTATTTGTGACATCACGAGAATAGCAAATTAAGTCGCAATCTTTTTTCGAAATAAGTATGTCGAATTCGACTTAATCTCTAAAGCACGAGAATTAGCCCTCCTGGCTCTCCGATAGCGGCAACTGTACCAGAGTCAAATAACGCTTTTCTTGAGCGCATCTTAAGCAATATCTACACGGTTTACCGATAGGCTCACTCATGTGATGGGACCTGCAGCTGTCTACAACCGTCTACCGGAGCATGTTGTCTCCACACCCAGTTTTTTTTTTTTTTATACTACTTGGATGACGGAACAAGCAATGGGCCCACCTGATGTTAAGCGGTAACCTCTGCCTATGAACAGTGCATTACCTCATAGGTCACGTCCACCAGCTTATTTTCTTTCAACTCATCGAGAGGGCGTACTACATGACGTGTAGTGACGTGCCTGCTGGCGAACCTACCTATTATACATTTTATTTTTAAGTTATGCTGTCCTATATTGCTCTGTATTTCCTGTATGTAATTTTGCGTATTATATTTTATATTGTTATTTATATAAATGTACCAATTTGGCATGCCAATGTTATGAAATAAATATCGAAATACTACAAGGTCGAGGATTTTCTTGACAAAAAATTTTGATGTCGTATTTGTGAATTAATTTTGTGAATTTTATTAATAGTGTATTAATTTATTACTTATTATGGTAAGCCTTTATTTACAGAAAGAAGCAGGTAGCTGAAAATCAGCACTGAGTAGGTAGAATAGTGTACCTACTCAGCATTACGCTGAGCTGAATGCCATTTTGTCACGATTTTTGAGGTCAGTTTGTTTCAGACAGAATGGATGATGAGACGCGCTGTCCATGGGCCGCGTACCGTCGGCCAGGCTGTCAACATCCCACAAACTTTCCACATTTTGTAAACAATGTTTTTCTTTTTAACTTTTTCAATGTAAGTACCTAAGTATCTAAATTATGTTAATGGTACCAGTTGTATGTTTTTTTTAGTTTACTACTGTATTTCATCTCTTCAATTTGTTCTGTTTGTTTAAGCATTCGAGTGGCATTTTTTTTTATTTTCCTTTTCTGTTAATTTAACAGTAGTACAACTGTTGCATGCGCATACACAATCGGCCTACATACAAAACACCTTAGTATGCATATGACGAATTGTTTACGAAGGTAGATAAGTTTTATGATGACTATAACAAACCAAGCAGTTACTACAGGATGTGGTGTCCGAGATCCGTTATATGATCCGTAATTAAATACACAAAAAATAAAAAAATTGTTCGCCCCGAATGAGACCTCGCCTTTCTCAACGTATCCTTCATCGGATCTTGGAAATTGTTTGGTATCACCAATCTACCTACCATATTTAGTAACAGTATAGCTTTTTTGTGAAAGAGTTCGTCCGGGGAAGTACTACCTACATACCTATTTCTGCCGCAAAGCAGTAGTGCTCGCATTTCTGTGTTCCGGTTTGAAGGGTAAGGGTGCCAGTGAAATTACAGGCACATGAGACTTTACATCTTTATGTCTCAGGGTGGCGGGCAATGCCACATAGCGTGCGTACTAACTCCTAGGTGGACGTGACCTATGAGGTAATGCACTGTTCATAGGCAGAGGTTACCGCTTAACATCTGCTTGTTCCGTCATTCAAGTAGTATTAAAAAAAAAAAAAAAAAGTATGACAAAAAGTTTTAATAATTTTACGAAATTTTGGTTGCTTGGAGGTTTTTGGTTGCTCCATCATGAACTCGTATGGAACATTCCAACAATGGTCCAAGAAAATAATTATTATGTTAAGTACCTACTTCATATATTATAATTAATGTGTACATTATGTAAAAACATAATGTAAAAACAAACATTATGTAAAAAGATTTTATATGGTAGAATAAATTAAAAAAAATGGATGCTTTTTTCCCACTAGTACCACCGAACTGCACCACCGATGATACCGAAGTTGAAAAGTCTGCCCTTCAAACCGGAACACAGCATTGCGAGCACTACTGCTTTGCGGCAGAAATGGGTATGGAGGTAGTACTTCCCTGGACGAACTCTTTCACAAATAAGCTCTACAACTAACAAAATGTATGTACGGATACGTACGTTACCGAAATAGATAAATAATAACATGCAAGGTATATGAAATACCAATCTTATACATAAATTTTACCTGAGTAAAAGTAATATTAGCATATAATGCTTTATGTATTTTAATTCACAGGGCTGTCTATTCAATAAGCAGCCAAGGCCAAGTGCGAGTCGGACTCGCCCATGAAGGGTTCCGTAGCAGCAAGTAACATAATATAAATTCTTGGATGGTTACGATTTAAGACGTATTCAAAAAAACTAATTACTAGATCTCGTTCAAACCAATTTTCGGTGGAAGTGTACACCATACATTTTTTTTATTTCCTTTTTAGTCACACATTTTACCACTTTGGAAGTGTCTCTCGCGCAAACTATCCAGTTTAGGTATTAATTACATATGAAACCTCAATATCATTAAGACCTAACCATAAATACACAAAACGTATGGGATTGATGAAAAAAAAAATTGAGTTTCATTTCTTAGTATTGGAAGTACCTAAAATTTCTTGTGTCTTTTCTATTTTTGTGTGAAAATCTTAATGCGGTTCACAGAATACATCTACTTACCAAGTTTCAACAGCATAGCTCTTATAGTTTGGTAAAAAAGCGGCTGTGACATACGGACGGACAGACAGACAGACAGACATGACGAATCCATAAGGGTTCCGTTTTTTGCCATTTGGCTACGGAACCCTTAAAACGTCTTATTTTTTTTTAATACTACTTACAATTACGGAACAAGCAGAGGGCCCACCTGATGATAACTATATTTTGTCGTTGAATTAAATACACTTATCTCATCTGGCTTACCGCAATAGTATTGCCCTTCGGCGTGGCAATGCAGCCAAGCATCTTTAGGGACGCTTCCGTCTGGTAGTAATTTGGATCAATTGAGCTACCTTTAGATCGTTAGCAGCGGACTTCAGGTAGCACAGCTATTCCAGATGTTTTTTTTTTATTTGTACATACCTACTTGTACTAGTTGTATTATTCTTTGTAAATAAATCTATGTTATTCTAAATTACCGCTTATTATCGACTATATCCGTTTTGTTTTAAATATGATGCAATTTATAAGGTATTTCTCGACGACCCCTGTGGCGCGGCTGGCGATGGTTCGCCTGCGTCGCAGGAGGTTGCGGGTTCGATTCCCGCCTCGGAACAAATAATTTGTGCGATCTGCAGATATATGTTCCGGGTGTTCTGGGTGTTTTCTATATATAATAAAAAATATCTATCTATGTAATGTATTGTATTATGTATATCAGTTACCTAGTACCCATAACACAAGCTCTGACTTAGCTTGGGGCTAGATAATGCTGTGTGAACTTGTCCAGCATTATTTATTTATTTTATTTATTTCTGACCTTCCTTACCTAAAACGATACCCTTATAGGATCTTTTTGTTGTCCGTCTGTCCGTCTGTCAAGACCCTTTTTCTCAGGAACACCTGTTCCCGAGGCATCAAGTTGAAATTAATATCAAACACTGAGGTCCCTTGGAGGTGTCAGAAACTCAGCTTGTAAATCAAAGCATGATCTGGCCTTTTATCTAGATAAGATAAGATAATATTTATTTCTGTTACTTAATGTAACATAGTAATATCCGTAGTTGAGACCACCTTTTAATTATAAAATACCTGTGCTAGGTGGTCTCGCTCTTCCGTATCATGGATTTAGTTTTGTTACAAATAAATCATTTTTATATCTACACTAATATTATAAAGAGGTAAACTTTGTTTGTTTGTTTGATTGTATGTTTGTTTGTAATAGATAAATTCAAAAACAAAGGAACCCATTTTAAAAATTCCTTTGCCTATATAAAACTGATGGGGTGGGTGGGACTAGCAATCGCAGATTTTGATGGTGTTTGGTGTGTGGATAGTTAGTGGGGTTGGGAAGGGGAGGGGAGGGGGACAGGAGGGATCCGACACAACCCGTGCGAAGCCGGGGCTAGCTGCTAGTGTTACCTACTTATATTATTTTAACTCTCTATCAAAACCTATCTAAGGTAGGTACTTCCTTTTGACCTACTATTTACTGACCTACTATCTACCTACTATCATAAAATTTTGCATGAAGCGATGAAGATCAGAAAATCGTTAATTTTAAGTTATTTAATTTAAAATACATTTATTTAAAGAAAGAATAATACAAATAATAGAAGGCACGAACAAAATTCGAAAAAAAACTAGTGCAAATAACATTTTAAAAAACACAAATTATACAAAATGTACAAAATTAAAAATATACAAATTGAACTGATTTGCTAACTAAAGACCGCTGCTAACGATCTAAAGGTAGCTCAACTGATCCAAATCACTATCAGACGGAAGCGTTACAATAATACAATACTTGAGAAACGCAGTACTACCATATTTTAGTATGATTTTATTACAAGTACGGTATAACCACGAATTAATCTAGGCAGTCTTCGCCTTGTAAAACAGAAATATGATTGCAAGTGAAAAACGAAGCATGCCGAGGCGCATTTTTCGTAGAAATACTGTAAGTACGGTTACCTTTTATCGATTCTCGACTCCCTAATTTTATGGGCATGCGAGCTGGTCCAGTTTATCACGCATGAATGCATTGTTCACAACTTTGCCCTTCACGTTAGAGTGTGTAGGTAAACAGAATGCTCAGCCAACTCATAGTGCGCAACAACTGAGTGTGCTTTCAACCTGAACACATCGGTCAACAATTCCATCTACAAGAGATATAGTTTCATAATATAATAAACGGACAAGTGCGAGCGAGACTCGTGTTCTGAAGACTCCGTACAGTAAAAGCGTTATCTATCATCGAACTTTTCATGTCTCAGCTATTTTTAACCCCCGACGCAAAAACGACGGGGTGTTATAAGTTTGACGTATCTGTGTGTCTGTCTGTGGCATCGTAGCTCCCGAACGGATGAACCGTTTTTTTTGTTTTGTTTGAAAGGTGAATATGTCGGGAGGGTTCTTAGCTATGTTTGATCAAAATCAATTCATTTAACAAAATTAATTACTTGTATTACAAGTATGGTATAACCACGAAAGAATTGCCTCGGCAATCTTCGCCATGTAAAAGCATATGATTGCAAGTGAAAAACGAAGCATGCCGAGGCGCATTTTTCGTAGAAATACTGTAAGTACGGTTACCTTTTATCGATTCTCGACTCCCTAATTTTATGGGCATGCGGGCTGGTCCAGTTTATCACGCATGAATGCATTGTTCACAACTTTGCCCTTCACGTTAGAGTGTGTAGGTATACAGAAAGCTCAGCCAACTCATAGTGCGCAACAACTGAGTGTGCTTTCAACCTGAACACATCGGTCAACAATTCCATCTACAAGAGATATAGTTTCATAATATAATAAAGAAAAAGATAAAGATAATTTATTTGCTTAAACATATGTACAAATTGATGGTATAAATATTAGTAGGACACAATATGTTTGGCCGCTGCCGGCGTGCAAATGGAGAGAATGGCATGCTAATTTAGTTAGTTTAAATTATTTATTTTTAAATAGAAAATTTAAAAACACAACCAATTAATTTAAAATAATATCATTCAAATTCAATTATTAAATACAATTAAAATGAGTCTATGTTACATTAAATAAAAATAAAAATTAGACAAATTAGTAAAAATATATTTAAAAAAAAAAAAAAAAAAAATTACATTGATTAGGTACATTATATTAAAATTAAAATTTGTCATTCAGGAATTCGTCAATATTATAATAGCATTTCTCAATTAATAACGTTTTAAATTTTGACTTAAATAAGTTGACGTTAAGATCACTAAAGCACTTAGGGATTTTATTATAAATTATCGGAGCGATAGAGAATACACTCTTCCGCATCAATGCAGTTTTAGATACCATTCTACATAGTCGATCATTATCACGTCTGTTTCGTATCACAGTGTCACACATGCGTGGAAACAGATGAGGATTACTTCTTTACAAATAACGCAACTTCCATGATAAATAAGGACGGAAGTGTAAGAATTTTGTATTCTAAAAACAATGGTTTGCAACTATCAGTGATTTGTATATTGTTTTTGTATAATAAACGGATAATTGCGAGCGAGACTCGTGTTCTGAAGACTCCGAACAGTAAAAGCGTTATCTATCATCAAACTTTTCATGTCTTAGCTATTTTTAACCCCCGACGCAAAAACGACGGGGTGTTATAAGTTGGACGTGTCTGTGTGTATGTGTGTCTGTGGCATCGTAGCTCGCGGACGGAAGAACCGATTTGTTTTTTTTTTTGTTTGAAATGTGTATTTTTTGGGGGTGTTCTTAGCTACGTTTGATCAAAATCGGTTCAAGCAGTTTCATTGCGTTGAGGATTTTTTTTTATTTTACATAATTAATTACTGATTTACTACTTACTTCACTATGCCAAACTAGGAAAAAAATAATATTACGAAGAAATTCCTTAATTTTCCTTTAGTTTATATGTTTAATTATGTTCAGAATTGTGGGGTTACAAATGTGAAGTTTTTAAATATTAGCGATTACCATACAAGAATGAGACAATAATTGCCTGTTTCTGGTCTTGATTTATTAGATTACATCCTCTAGTTATTACTGTGTTAATATCAAGTTACCTCAAGTTATCAACCTTTACCGTTATTAAGTAAGCGTGTAACGCAACGACTCCAAAATGTTAATAATTGGGCTTGATTTTTTACAGCACTAAAAATATACAGACCATTGTATTTCGTATCAAGTTGATATCTTTCGACGTTCCTGAGAAAATTAATCTTTCCAGACAAACAGACCGAAAACAAAGTTATATAAGGGACTGGATTTTTCTTGTTGAGGTACGGAACCCTAGACATAGATCGTTATTTATAAAAGCTAGTCTGTTTAGTCTAGCACTGGGCTAGTGTCCTTTTCGAAGATTGTTGACTTATTATGTTTACATAGACTATCTGTTATTATCTGATGGATAAGTTTATCAGCCCCTAGAACGATGGCGACTATTTGAGAAAGCTTGTCTGTAATGTTTTTTTTTACCTTCGTGATTGACGGAACAATCAGATGGCCCACCTGATGTTGAGCGGTAGCCTCTGCCTTTAACAATGCATTACCTCATATCACGTCCACCTAGTGGCACCCTATGTGGCAATGCACTGCGCCCGCCACCCTGAGACATGAATATTAAAGTCTCATGTGCCTGTAATTTCAACAGCAAATATACCCTTCAAACCGGAACACAGCAATGCAAGCACTACTGCTTTGCCACAAAAATAGGTATCGTGGCAAAACATCCCCGAACGAACTCTTTTAAAAAAAAAAACTACTACTACTAAAATAGGTAGTAATTGTTTATACTTTTCACTAGAAACGGGATATTTGCCAAGATTTTTGAGTTCTCCCGTGATCATGGCGCATGCAACTGTGCCGAAATATCGGATACAATTAAAACTCAAAAATCATGGTTAATATTCCGTTTCTAGTGAAAAGTATGTAATAACCATGATATTTTCAAAAGTGGTAGTAATAGTTTACCCGTAGGTATAGGTAGGTAGAAGAGAAGAAAAGAGATCGACAGGTCGACCATCTCAAAGGTCCAAACGACATCAGAGTAGCTACAGGAGGGCTTTGGAGAAGGAAAGCTCACGATCGAGAACTTTGGACAAGGCTGGGGTAGCCTATCCTGAAAAGCAAAACAATCACATTACCGATTTCTAAAGATAAGATTTTTATAAACTAGAATTAAGATTAATAAAAGGCTATTGAAATGGAAATTGAACTTGAATAGGTATGTACTGGTAATTTTAATAAGGGACTAGTTACCTCATTCGACTTCGAAGATCTAAATAACTGATCTATAATTCAAGCAGTAAGATTGTATGGATATCAGATGCGGTGCACTCTGGCTTCTTTGTATTTGAGCTACGGTACGCCACTTTATATGCTAAGTGATTCTTCGCCTAGAAGAAAGCTCATATTGTTTTAAGAAACTTATCGGTAAATAAAATATTAATAACTTTTTGGCGTCCACAAGCCGGACACTGCCGTCTCAATGAACCAAGGACATTATAAAGATTGCAGGAATTCGGTGGATGGAGGCGGCCAAAAACCATATGCCGTGGAATTTAATGGGGGAGGCGTATGTCCAGCAGTGGACGTTGATGGTGTTGAACTGGTTTAGGTACTCCACCAGGTCATGAGACTTTTCATCTTTATGTCTCAGGGTGGCGGGCGCAGTGCAATGCCACATAGGGCGCGTCCTAGGTGGACGTGACCTATGAGGTAATGCACTGTTCATAGGCAGAGGTTACCGCTTAACATCAGGTGGGCCATCTGCTCGATCCGCCATACCAGTAGTATAAAAAAAAAAAAAAAAAGGTACATTGTTTGTTTGTCGTACACTGTAGCGCGTCGGGCTAAGATGCGAGAGGGTGCGGGTTCGATTCCCGTTGCGGGACAAATGTTTGTATGATCTGCAAATATATTTTCCGGGTCTGTGTGCTATGGTACCATGGTACTCGTAGTTTCTGATACCCACGACCCGGGATCCTAGTGTGGGATCAGGACTATGTATGTGACTGTTGGGTGTTATGGGTGTTATATTGTTTACTGTTAAAAAAAATATACAAATTATGAAGGCAGACTTTTCGCTAGAAACGAGATATTTGGCATGGTTTTTGAATTTTAATTGTTCCCGATATTTCGGCACAGTTGCAAGCGCCATGATCACGGGAGAACCATGATCATGGCCGGTATGATTTTAAAATTAAAAGTGTTACTATTTTAATTTCAAATATCTGTTACAACCTAGCTTTGCTCAGTTTTTAGAAATAACAAAAAAATACAGTCGAAAAGTGGTCACCCATCGAAAACCACTTTTTCCCAGATATAAGACCTATATAGTTTTTTCGACCCAAAAACTCTCATATAGCAAATTTTATCGAAATCTGTAGGGCCGTTTTCGAGAACGTGATTACAAATATTGCTCGTTTAGATGTTATTACACTGATTTGTTTTACTCAATGATCCATAAAGTCTATAATGGGCAGTTATTGTTGAAGGCTTCGAAAGCTAGTTGACTTTCGAAAAGATAAAATCTTGAGATTTATTAATCCCAGATAATTGTGAAATGTGACAAACAGGTAAGTTTTTTGTTGAAAACTATTTAAAAACAAACTTTTTTAAATTAACCCCGAACAAAACCGGTCATGAACATGAACCATGATCGAAACCGTGATCGTTTTTAGAAGTCGGATAGAACGGTAAAGAAAGTAGGTAGCCTACCTAGATAGCGTGTAGATATTTGTGAGGTCTCAGTTTGGGGCGAACCACTAGTATTAAATCAACCAACGCGATACACTGATTACACTGATACTTCGACCAAAGTAACGAAGCATGGGTGCAATGTTTGCATTGACACGCAAATGACCTACCTGATGGACATTACTCTATTGGTTGGTTCATCCGTTCGGGGGCTACGATGCCACAGACACACACACACACACGCAAACACACACACTCACACACCCACACGCAAGCACACACAAACACTCACACACGCACACACCATCCATTGGATGGTGGTTGCTTTCTCTTGTTGCGTGAAATTCAATTTTTTTCGTGTTTCTTGCTCATCATAGCTCATCAACACTTCTTCAGATAGCGAAAACTATGTTCCCGGTAATTAAATGACATAATACACAAGTTTTAATTTATAGTATTACATTAATATCATTAGTTTAGCTACGATTGTGCTTCAATGGTATTTACAGTGTTTTTTTGGTTCAAGAACATTCATAGCCAAACTAATGATATTTATGTGATACTATAAATTAAAACTTGTGTGTTAGGTCATATAATTACTGGCACCATAGTTTTCGCTATCTGAAGAAGTGTTGATGAGATGTGACGAGCAAAAAACACGAAAAAAAAATTAATTTCGCGCCACAAGCGAAAGCAACCACCTTAAGCGGTAGCAGTAACCTCTGCCTTTAACAACGCATTACCACATAGGTCACGTCCACCTAGAACGCGCCCTATGTGGCATTGCACTGCGCCCGCCACCCTGAGACATAAAGATGAAAAGTCTCATGTGTCTGTAATTTCACCAGCACCCATACCGAAGCACAGCAATGTGAGCACTACTGCTTTGCGGCAGAAATAAGTATGGAGGTAGTACTTCCCCGTACGAACTATTTCACGTAAAAGCTCTACCTATTATTTATTTTAAACTGCCGTCTGGTGCAGATCGGGACTTGATGCTCACTTTGTTGTACTTACATGATACGTTTTATTCCTAATCAATTTATAAACCTATTTAAGTTAAAATATCTTTTGTTTGGTTCGCTCTGATCTAAAATGGCATACGTCAAAAGAAGACAAGCTATTTTAGCTATAGGCCTAGCGTTTAACCTACTAGCCTCCTGAGGTATTGCAGCGGCACGGGAGGGGTGACATGTGACGTAAAGAACTGTCGGGCTACACACGTGATGAAAATTAGTGAAGATATATCTTACGATATTTACAAATAAGTACCTAAGTCATTGCGAAAGAGAATAAAATACTTGTTCAAATAATTATTATATTTAATACTAATATCAATATTTTGAACTGAACTTTCAATTTATTAGCTTATGTACATATCGCTACTCGAATCACTGTCAGTATGACTGGAATCACTTTCGTTATCTGAGTCGTTTCTGTCGTTTTTATGCTCGGCAGAATTTGGATCAGATTTCCTAACCTTGAAAAAATTATATACATTATAAACAACATATTTCGTTTGAGCTCTAATCCGAGGACCCATCTTCGGTTGCTAATCTCGTATGCGTCTAGTCTAAAGCGGCCGGTCCAAATAACACGTATTGACGATTTCCCCCCTTATTACTTTCCTCTATGGCGATATCGCCGCCCGACTGACGTCTCGCGACATTTGACATAAGAAAATCACCACCCTCCCGTGCCGCTTCCATACCTCACGAGGGTCCTAAGTTAAGCGATATACCTGTATCAAAGGTTTTAACAGTCCTACTATATCCTACTAATACTAAGTTTGTGAGTGTGTGCGTGTGTTACTTCTTCACGCTCGAACGGAAACGGCTCTACGGATTTGGATGAAATTTAGAATGGAGATAGCTTGACTCCTTGAATAACACATAGGCATATTTTTATCCCGATATTCCCACGAAATCGACCTATGCGGGTAACAGCGCGGGGCGCTGCTAATATGTTGATTATGAATAAGGGGGATGTCTATGATATGAACTAGACCTCACCTGCCGTATTGTTCTATTAAGTGCATGAGAGAAGCTTCTCTGAGAGACGCACTGAATCATTTAGGTTTAAAATATCTTTATTTCTCATATAAAAGTGTGTGTTATTTTCTTTTTTAAATCAGCTTGACACTAACAGCAGCTAATTAATTTTGTAAAAATTAAAAAAAACCCCAACGCTGAACGGCTGAACCGATTTTGATCAAACAAAGCTAAGAACACTCCCTACAAATACACCTTTCAAACAAAAAAAAAACGAAATCGGTTCATCCGTTCGGGAGCTGCGATGGGACAGACAGACAGACACACACAGACACAGACACGTCAAACTTATAACACCCCTTCGTTTTTCGTCGGGGGTTAAAAAATAGCAAAAAACCTAAAATCTAAAATACATCCCCTACTTTAAGTGAAGGGAAAGAACCCCAATTTTATTTTACACAATAATTTATTTTACTACTTTACATACCCATGCCAAATTGCAGCTCTCTAGTGCAAAGAGTCTCTGAGCTAAGCCGCGGACAGACAGAAAGACAGACAGACAGAAAGACAGACAGACAGAATGAGCGCTTAGCAGGTGTAGTATTATTCTCAATAAGTTTTGTAATAATTGTCACTAAATGGTTAATTAAATGTAATGAGCCGTGGTGTGTCCGGCCCAAGAGTAGACCCCTCCATCTCCTCCCGTGGATGTCGTAAGAGCCGACTAAGGGATTACCCGGACTTGTTTGTAATACTCGTTGGTATAAGATTTGTCCTGGCTGCTAGCTTATTTAAGGAATGTGTTATTACTGGAAGAAAGCGTTAGCAGAGTCAGTCGTGGGAAGCAATGGCGGCGATGAGCTCACCACTTGTCACGTCTATTTCCCACGATGGTGCAACCCACAGTGAAAAGAGGCCCATTTGCGGCTCTGCCTACCCTTTCGGGGAAAAAGGCGTGTGTCTATGTATGTAAATGTAATGCTTTGAACTTAGTAATGAATGGTTTTAATTGGATGCTTTGATTGGAAGCCGTTAAACTGTTTGTTGTGGTTGATACAGTTCCAATTAGCTGAAAGCCAGAACATTATATAATATGTAATATCTACGTAGACCTACCTAATTGAAGTACTTTTATTCCTATTATCCAGGTAGAACAGTGCCGAGAGAATTGAATTTAAAAATGATATGTAATAACTACGTAGACCTACCTAAACGAAGTACTTTTATTACTATTATCTACGTAGAACAGTGCCGAGAGAATTGAATTTAAAAATGATATGTAATAACTACGTAGACCTACCTAAACGAAGTACTTTTATTACTATTATCTACTTAGAACAGTGCCGAGAGAATTGAATTTAAAAATGATATGTAATAACTACGTAGACCTACCTAAACGAAGTACTTTTATTACTATTATCTACGTAGAACAGTGCCGAGAGAATTGAATTCAAAAATGATATGTAATAACTACGTAGACCTACCTAAACGAAGTACTTTTATTACTATTATCTACTTAGAACAGTGCCGAGAGAATTGAATTTAAAAATGATATGTAATAACTACGTAGACCTACCTAAACGAAGTACTTTTATTACTATTATCTACGTAGAACAGTGCCGAGAGAATTGAATTCAAAAATGATATGTAATAACTACGTAGACCTACCTAAACGAAGTACTTTTATTACTATTATCTACGTAGAACAGTGCCGAGAGAATTGAATTTAAAAATGATATGTAATAACTACGTAGACCTACCTAAACGAAGTACTTTTATTACTATTATCTACGTAGAACAGTGCCGAGAGAATTGAATTCAAAAATGATATGTAATAACTACGTAGACCTACCTAAACGAAGTACTTTTATTACTATTATCTACGTAGAACAGTGCCGAGAGAATTGAATTCAAAAATGATATGTAATAACTACGTAGACCTACCTAAACGAAGTACTTTTATTACTATTATCTACGTAGAACAGTGCCGAGAGAATTGAATTCAAAAATGATATGTAATAACTGCGTAGACCTACCTAAACGAAGTACTTTTATTACTATTATCTACTTAGAACAGTGCCGAGAGAATTGAATTCAAAAATGATATGTAATAACTACGTAGACCTACCTAAACGAAGTACTTTTATTACTATTATCTACGTAGAACAGTGCCGAGAGAATTGAATTTAAAAATGATATGTAATAACTACGTAGACCTACCTAAACGAAGTACTTTTATTACTATTATCTACTTAGAACAGTGCCGAGAGAATTGAATTTAAAAATGATATGTAATAACTACGTAGACCTACCTAAACGAAGTACTTTTATTACTATTATCTACGTAGAACAGTGCCGAGAGAATTGAATTCAAAAATGATATGTAATAACTACGTAGACCTACCTAAACGAAGTACTTTTATTACTATTATCTACTTAGAACAGTGCCGAGAGAATTGAATTTAAAAATGATATGTAATAACTACGTAGACCTACCTAAACGAAGTACTTTTATTACTATTATCTACGTAGAACAGTGCCGAGAGAATTGAATTCAAAAATGATATGTAATAACTACGTAGACCTACCTAAACGAAGTACTTTTATTACTATTATCTACGTAGAACAGTGCCGAGAGAATTGAATTTAAAAATGATATGTAATAACTACGTAGACCTACCTAAACGAAGTACTTTTATTACTATTATCTACGTAGAACAGTGCCGAGAGAATTGAATTCAAAAATGATATGTAATAACTACGTAGACCTACCTAAATGAAGAACTTTTATTCCTATTATCCAGGTAGAACAGTGCCGAGAGAATTGAATTTAAAAATGATATGTAATAACTACGTAGACCTACCTAAATGAAGTACTTTTATTACTATTATCTACGTAGAACAGTGCCGAGAGAATTGAATTCAAAAATGATATGTAATAACTACGTAGACCTACCTAAACGAAGTACTTTTATTACTATTATCTACTTAGAACAGTGCCGAGAGAATTGAATTCAAAAATGATATGTAATAACTACGTAGACCTACCTAAACGAAGTACTTTTATTACTATTATCTACTTAGAACAGTGCCGAGAGAATTGAATTCAAAAATGATATGTAATAACTACGTAGACCTACCTAAACGAAGTACTTTTATTACTATTATCTACGTAGAACAGTGCCGAGAGAATTGAATTTAAAAATGATATGTAATAACTACGTAGACCTACCTAAACGAAGTACTTTTATTACTATTATCTACTTAGAACAGTGCCGAGAGAATTGAATTCAAAAATGATATGTAATAACTACGTAGACCTACCTAAACGAAGTACTTTTATTACTATTATCTACTTAGAACAGTGCCGAGAGAATTGAATTCAAAAATGATATGTAATAACTACGTAGACCTACCTAAACGAAGTACTTTTATTACTATTATCTACGTAGAACAGTGCCGAGAGAATTGAATTCAAAAATGATATGTAATAACTACGTAGACCTACCTAAACGAAGTACTTTTATTACTATTATCTACGTAGAACAGTGCCGAGAGAATTGAATTCAAAAATGATATGTAATAACTACGTAGACCTACCTAAACGAAGTACTTTTATTACTATTATCTACGTAGAACAGTGCCGAGAGAATTGAATTCAAAAATGATATGTAATAACTACGTAGACCTACCTAAACGAAGTACTTTTATTACTATTATCTACGTAGAACAGTGCCGAGAGAATTGAATTCAAAAATGATATGTAATAACTACGTAGACCTACCTAAACGAAGTACTTTTATTACTATTATCTACGTAGAACAGTGCCGAGAGAATTGAATTCAAAAATGATATGTAATAACTACGTAGACCTACCTAAACGAAGTACTTTTATTACTATTATCTACGTAGAACAGTGCCGAGAGAATTGAATTCAAAAATGATATGTAATAACTACGTAGACCTACCTAAACGAAGTACTTTTATTACTATTATCTACGTAGAACAGTGTCGAGAGAATTGAATTCAAAAATGATATGTAATAACTACGTAGACCTACCTAAACGAAGTACTTTTATTACTATTATCTACGTAGAACAGTGCCGAGAGAATTGAATTCAAAAATGATATGTAATAACTACGTAGACCTACCTAAACGAAGTACTTTTATTACTATTATCTACGTAGAACAGTGCCGAGAGAATTTAATTCAAAAATGATATGTAATAACTACGTAGACCTACCTAAACGAAGTACTTTTATTACTATTATCTACGTAGAACAGTGCCGAGAGAATTGAATTCAAAAATGATATGTAATAACTACGTAGACCTACCTAAACGAAGTACTTTTATTACTATTATCTACGTAGAACAGTGGCGAGAGAATTGAATTCAAAAATGATATGTAATAACTACGTAGACCTACCTAAACGAAGTACTTTTATTACTATTATCTACGTAGAACAGTGGCGAGAGAATTGAATTCAAAAATGATATGTAATAACTACGTAGACCTACCTAAACGAAGTACTTTTATTACTATTATCTACGTAGAACAGTGCCGAGAGAATTGAATTCAAAAATGATATGTAATATCTACGTAGACCTACCTAAACGAAGTACTTTTATTACTATTATCTACGTAGAACAGTGCCGAGAGAATTGAATTCAAAAATGATATGTAATAACTACGTAGACCTACCTAAACGAAGTACTTTTATTACTATTATCTACGTAGAACAGTGCCGAGAGAATTGAATTTAAAAATGATATGTAATAACTACGTAGACCTACCTAAACGAAGTACTTTTATTACTATTATCTACGTAGAACAGTGCCGAGAGAATTGAATTTAAAAATGGTTTTCATCAAAATTCAAATTAAAGTTACCTAGTGAATAGCTATAAAAACGCCGAGTCCTCACATTAATTCAAACGTACGAGGTTTTAGTGAAATGGTACCGGGGATATTCAATTGAAGTGGAGATCGGACCGTGAGGTAGGGAAGCTTTTAGGCAAGGAAATTTGAAAAATGAACGATATGCACATGACTTGCAATAGTTATGGAAGGGAAACTGACTTGACTACGGAAAACGATATCTGTCGTCAGATACGCACTTGGGTTTTTTTTTTTTTTTTATACTACTGAATGACGGAAGATGCAGATGGCCCACCTGATGTTAAGCGGTAACCTCTGCCTATGAACAGTGCATTACCTCATAGGTCACGTCCACCTAGGACGCACCCTATGTTGAATTGCACTGCGCCCGCCACACTGAGACATAAAGATGAAAAGTCTCATGTGCCAGTAATTTCACCGGCACCCTTACCCTTCAAACCGGAACACAGCAATGCGAGCACTACTGCTTTGCGGCAGAAATAGATATGGGGGTAGTACTTCCCCGGACGAACTCTTTCACAAAAAAGATCTACTACTTTAATAACATTACTCGGAAGGCAGATCAATAAAGTGAGTTGATGGCAACGCTCGGTAGACTGAAAGCATCTAATTGCGACGGAAGGTACAAAGTCAATAAAACAAAAATCTGATTAAGCTTTTTTGTGACGCCTGTA
The DNA here is from genome assembly GCA_932527175.1 of Operophtera brumata. Taxonomy (NCBI): domain Eukaryota; kingdom Metazoa; phylum Arthropoda; class Insecta; order Lepidoptera; family Geometridae; genus Operophtera; species Operophtera brumata. The sequence goes on along the minus strand of OW052239.1, from coordinate 79,861,774 downwards.
CCTACAGCTAATGAAAGAATGCAAGGTTAGGTGAAATTGTACACAATTTCCGAAAACAACATTCGGAAACTCAATTTAAAATAGTTAATTGACAAGGATGACAACTCGAATTTCTCCTTAGTATTCAAACTCCGATTGAGGAGTCCCGAATAATTTGGATTGGAAATAAATAACAAGGTTTGACATTTTATATTGTCTCTTAATTTGATTTCGTTAAATTAATCGGACTTCGTTTAGTCTTCCACCGTTGAAATTTAAATAATTTATAACGAATAGCGCCGCCCTGACGTTGTTGGCTCATTTCGTTGGATAAGCGTTTCATCTCCAGAGCTTAGCGGAATATGTTACATAATAATCTTCAATAAAACGCTAGTAATTCTTTTAATAAAAATTAACACCCGCGCCTGAGTGACTTTTACAAGAAAACCTGTAGAATTTCGATTACCCTTTTTGTAGTAGACGGTAAAAAATATCTATCTATTTTTTTACCCGACTACGGCTAAGACTACTTACTAAGACAAAGAGAAGGATTATGTTTTTAGCTGTATACATCGTGTAACGGTGTTACTCTTTTAGATATTACTCATTGTGAACCCATCAGTCTATGTATGTATGTTTGTATTTACGTTTGTTCCACCGTAACGCCTAAACTACCTACGCATCTGATTTTGATGAATGAGGTGAATCGAATTGATCAAAATGAATGTTACAGGCAAAACAGGGCGGTTTTCTTCATAATTTCTTTCTTGTCGAATGGGTTGTCAAATTAAAGAGAAGACCCTAATTCTTAGTTCATTGTTTATTAAATTTTGCAATAAGATTCAGAACCTCCACCTAAGTAGCCTCTGAAACCCTTGAATTGAAAGTTCCTGGTCATTCCTCGCAGTACCTAGTTCTTTCACATTGCAGACTGCTAAACTTTGGAATGCATTACCTGTCTCATTCTGACATGCTATATCTCTTCCTGTATTCAAAAACATGGTAACTCAACATTATCTGTCATCGCTCTGTACGCGCCATCTTGTAATTTTTAGGGTTCCGTAACCAAACTACGGAACGCTTATAGATTCTTCATGTCTGTCTGTATATCTGTCCGTGTATGTCACAGCCACTTTTTTCCGAAACTATAAGAAATATGCTGTTGAAACTTGTTAAGTAGAAGAAAAAAAACAAGAAATTTTTGGGGTTCCCCATACTTAGAACTGAAACTTATTTTTTTTTCATCAAACCCATACGTGTGTGGTTTTAATATCATTTTTTCCTAAACTGAAATCCATCCAAGAACTATTTTATTATGTTACTTGCTGCTACGGAACCCTTCATGGGCGAGTCCGACTCGCACTTGGTCGCTTTTCTATTATCTAATGATCGTATTATCACCATCGCTACAAACAAAGAATATAAAATCAAAATTCAATATATTTATTTGCGTAAATAAGTGGTAACAATTTGGTCTTACAAACTAATGAGCACTTATGACTAATTTGCCCTCAGCAGGCATCGCAAATTTTTAAGGGTGTGTAATATATGTCGAGACCTCTGACACCTCCAATGTAGGGAATCCGTCCTCAGACTGAAGACATTCAAAGTCGGTGAATGGAGACGGCTCAATACCGTTCGTCTTCTATGGGAGAGGCCTAACTCCAGCAGTGGACTTTTGTAGGCTATGATAACTGAACCTAGTATTGTTTACTTTTCTTGGGTAAGTACCAAAAACATTAAGCATCTAGAGTCTGTTCAAAAAGAGAAGCGTCGTGGGATTGGAGGGCGCAGCTGTGCTTATTTAAGTACCTTTTTTGTTTAGCGGGCAATACAATAGCGTGTCTGTTCTATTATGATCACTTTTTTTTCTATTTTTAAGTTATGTGTATCACTCATTGGAAATCCTAATAAATATAATTACTATTACTATTGCTATTAGCCCATACTGTCCCATTGTTGGGCAAAGGCCTCCCCCCACTTCCGCCAGTCACCACGGTCCTGTGCAACCGTTTCCCATTCCCTCTCATAAATAAATATAATAAATAAATAAAACTGTAATTAAAAAAAAAATATTCAAAATACTGACTGTTTGAATCCTAAGCTAAAGAAATAGTTAAATAAACTAAATAAAACACAATTTAGTTCACAATTTGGCCACGACGCTTCTCTTTTTGAACAGACTCTATCGAATAATAATATTATCCTTTTCTAGTCCCCGAGAAATCGCTGATATCTGACTCATCCATCATAGCTTTGTCATTCGATCTACAAACAAAGGCCGTTTGCCGGAACTTACGAAACAGTGGCAAACGAGAGTACCTACCTACTAAAGACCTCCTACTAAAGACATTTAGTAGTAGTAGAGCTTTTTTGTGAAAAAGTTCGTCCGTGGAAGTACTACCACCATACCTATTTCTACCGCAATGCAGTAGTGCTCGCATTGCTGTGTTCCGGTTTGAAGGGTAAGGGTGCCGGTGAAATTACGGGCACATGAGACTTTTCATCTTTATGTCTCAGGGTGGCGGGCGCAGTGCAATGCCGCATAGGGTGCGTCCTAGGTGGGCGTGACCTATGAGGTAATGCACTGTTCATAGGCAGAGGTTACCACTTAACATCAGGTGGGCCTCTTGCTTGTTCCGTCACCCAAGTAGTATAAAAAAAAAAAAAAAAAAAAAAACCTAACAACTTAGAACTTGTACGAGAATTGATGATTTATTCCACTCCCTAGGTCGATACACATTGTAACTGTAACAGTAATACTGTAAGAGGCAACAATTTACCTAGACATACTCTCAGTATGCAATAACTGCATTACTGTCCTTGTATCCGGAAATAGTTAAACCTACATAATGGTAAGTAGGTACAATACTATACAATAAGTAGAGTGCATATGTAATTGTAACAGTAATATTGTAAGAGGCAACAATTTACCTAGACATACTCTCAGTATGCAATAACTGCATTACTGTCCTTGTATCCGGAAATAGTTAAACCTACATAATGGTAAGTAGGTACAATACTATACAATAAGTAGAGTGCATATGTAATTGTAACAGTAATATTGTAAGAGGCAACAATTTACCTAGACATACTCTCAGTATGCAATAACTGCATTACTGTCCTTGTATCCGGAAATAGTTAAACCTACATAATGGTAAGTAGGTACAATACTATACAATAAGTAGAGTGCATATGTAATTGTAACAGTAATATTGTAAGAGGCAACAATTTACCTAGACATACTCTCAGTATGCAATAACTGCATTACTGTCCTTGTATCCGGAAATAGTTAAACCTACATAATGGTAAGTAGGTACAATACTATACAATAAGTAGAGTGCATATGTAATTGTAACAGTAATATTGTAAGAGGCAACAATTTACCTAGACATACTCTCAGTATGCAATAACTGCATTACTGTCCTTGTATCCGGAAATAGTTAAACCTACATAATGGTAAGTAGGTACAATACTATACAATAAGTAGAGTGCATATGTAATTGTAACAGTAATATTGTAAGAGGCAACAATTTACCTAGACATACTCTCAGTATGCAATAACTGCATTACTGTCCTTGTATCCGGAAATAGTTAAACCTACATAAATGGTAAGTAGGTACAATACTATACAATAAGTAGAGTGCATATGTAATTGTAACAGTAATATTGTAAGAGGCAACAATTTACCTAGACATACTCTCAGTATGCAATAACTGCATTACTGTCCTTGTATCCGGAAATAGTTAAACCTACATAATGGTAAGTAGGTACAATACTATACAATAAGTAGAGTGCATATGTAATTGTAACAGTAATATTGTAAGAGGCAACAATTTACCTAGACATACTCTCAGTATGCAATAACTGCATTACTGTCCTTGTATCCGGAAATAGTTAAACCTACATAATGGTAAGTAGGTACAATACTATACAATAAGTAGAGTGCATATGTAATTGCAGCACACTGCATTGCTATTCATTATTTGCAACGAGTTTCTTGTACTCTAATCTACACTAATATTATAAAGAGGAAAGATTTGTACCTATTTTTGTATGTTTGTATGTTTGTAATGAACAGGCTCAAAAAGTACTGGGCCGATTTAAAAAAATATTTCACCAATAGAATGCTACATTCTTCCAATTTGACATAGGCTACATTTAATTTTGAAAAAAATTAGGGATCCTTGGTAAAATTTGTACTATATAAAAATAAGTCGGGTTTTCCTTCCTGACGCTATAACTCCAGAACGCACGAACCGATTTGGCTAAAAATTGGTGGGGAGGTAGCTTAGAACCAGGAGATTGTCTTAGGGGGGGGGTTCACCGGGTGCTACCCGTGCGAAGCCGGGGCGAGTCGCTAGTAGTTAATAAAACTACTATGTACCTAGCCTGCTATTGCCCATCAATGCTATTGCCTACCTACAGCTCGTTCACCGTAAGATGGCACCTGTAAATACTCCATGGCAGGTGCCAACTTACGGTGAACGGTCTGTACTTTAGGTAAACTATTTAAAATGTAAATAGCCAGCCATGGAACAGATACACAACATTTTATTATTCAAGGGGTGTTTCAACACCCCTTCAAAAAGTGCTTTAGTAGTTTCGGTTTGGGACCGATGACCGGGCGATGGTATAATTATCCCATAGCTATACCTACTACGTATACCTACTAGGGTAGGTAAGTAAGTACATGTACAGTAGTAGTAGTAGAGCTTTTTTGTGAAAGAGTTTGTCCGGGGAAGTACTACCACCATACCTATTTCTGGTGCAAAGCAGTAGTGCTCGTATTTCTGTGTTCCGGTTTGAAGGGTAAGGGTGCCGGTGAAATTACAGGCACATGAGACTTTTCATCTTTATGTCTCAGGGTGGCGGGCGCAGTGCAATGCCACTTAGGTTGCGTCGTAGGTGGACGTGATCTATGAGGTAATGCACTGTTCATAGGCAGAAGTTACCGCTTAACATGAGGTGGGCAGGTCAGTGTAAAAAAAAAAAAAAAACATCCACTGATTATGATTTGATTTTTTTAACTCTATGAACATGATTGATTTCAAAAGTTAGCACTATTTTTATTATTTCTATAACTAGTGTCCGCCCGAGGCTTCGCTCGCATTTTACCAGAATAAAAAGCCTAATACAAATCATAATCTATATGTGTACCAAATTTATTCAAAATCGGTTAAGCCGTTTTGGCGTGATTGAGTAACAAACACACTAACATCGTAACCTTGATATTTATGTTTTTAATGTGATAATATAAAAGTTCCGTTGACGTATCTGAGTGTTAAAAGCAGAGAGTTCATTCTCATGTTGTTTAAAGCAACAGGAGACCACTAGTGGCACGATACCTACCAAGAAAGCGATATCAACAGACAATAGATGTATCACTAAACACTGACACTTCGAAGAAATTAAACGCACAGAAACATGCGGCTATTGGAATTACCGTAAATAACAGCCTTTGTACCGACTGCAGGCTGACTCAACCGACCAAATCAGACGCTCCGTGCATGACCATTGACCACTAATTAAAATCCAAATAGACAACTCCAAGCTCCAACGCATTCCACACGCTCGCAGTGATCAGCGCGCGTGCGGTATCCAACTTCGAATTCAAATAAGTTTCCAGTAAAGTTCGTTTTACTTACCGGTTCACTGAGGTATCTGTCCAGCCATGACTCCGTGGAACTAACACAAGTACAATGCAAGCCGCGAGCTTATAAACAAACTTTTAAAAGTTCCCAAATAACAAACGCGAGTTAGAAGTTCATAAAAGTAAGCGTGGGATTCGAGAATGAATCTCCTGGTTGATATGTCGTAATATAACTTTTTTTATTGTCGGAACAGGTTTCCGCCGGCGGAATGCTATGCTAGTTTGTAAGTTTGCCGGAGACGGCGCGCGGAGTGAGCGGGCGAGGCGTGCGGACGCTCGGCGCAAGGTCCCACACGGTATGAGCCGGCCGTGCCTCTCGACGATCGCTCGCTGCAGGCCGCGCGCCGCCCGCCTCCAGTCGGGAATCCTCCCCTCGCCCCGTACCTTCGCGCTCGAGCCTCCAGAGCCACCATGGAGCTATCATCGCTCCATCATTTGTTATCGCGCAGCTCCCGAAGGATGGATCCGAGCATACGACGTAAGGTACAGGTGCTTAACTTACGCGCGGCCGCTCGGCGTTGCCGAACTTTGAACTTAGGAGCTTTTAAGTGCTCGAAACTTTTCAAAGTTAATGGAATTTTAGCATAAGTTTACGATAGGGAATATCAAATCAGGCGACCCAAACTAAACTTTCAAGAGTGCCTAGTTCCAATCGGGTTATTGAAGATCGTAGAGCAGTCGAAGATTGATTGCGTTAAATGTAAATTAATTAAAATTTTCTAACTAAAATTATTTAATGCACAATACAAAAATAATAAAACCATAAATAGGTATCGTTTCTGAAAATTATTAGCATTTTCTTGAATTACAGACAACCTTTGTGTATTGTAGAGTGGGTGGTAGACTAGGCTATAGGGAATAATTATAGGTCGAAATTAACAGGTTATCATAATTAAACACCTACTTAAAATAACCAGGTATAAATATATCTGGTTATTTTAAGTAGGTTATCTGGTTATTTTTTTTAATATCTATCTATCTATTCAGCCGGTAACACCCACTGCTGAGTAAAGGCCTCTTCTCTAGAACGCCACTTCTGGCGATCTTGTGCCTGCTACGTTATTGAATCAAAATACAACTAATCACTTATTTAATGATTCGAATTATTTTTAGGTATATATAAATATACCAAACATTATATTATACATTATAACACATCTAAATATATTTATAGATACCTAAAAAAAATAAACTAGAACATAAGTGATCCATATTTTGTTTCAATCTAAAGTTAAGTTAACATTACCGTAATAAATATTATAAACTAGTGTCCATCCCGGCTCCGCTAGGGTTTTACCAAGATCAAAAACAGCCTATAGCAATCCAGGTATCTGTGTACCAAACATCGAAGTCGGTTCAACAAACATACAAACATCAAGTCATAAACTTAATAACCAGTATCTAAAGACTGAAGATACATAAACATAGGTAAGTATACCTGGAAGAATAAAATCAGAAAGCCGGCAAAAAGCTGCAACTATACCCACCGAGAGAGGCAATAACCTTATTTTCGTAAGCTCTGACTAAACAAACTCACCAATGACGGCACTAAATATGCCCACGATACGAATGTCTACCGCTAAAGTTCCGGTGAATGAGTCACGCACGCATACTAAGTGCAGCCCAATACGCATTGGTCCGCCAATACTCGAAGTCAACATCGGCAGGTGAGGACTCTACATAATGGTTCCCTTCAAAAAGCCCAGTTATAAGTTGTTAGCTTGTATAGTTCTCAACTACAAACATACAAAACAGAGCATTGTTTCGTGCTGTAGAGTTTTGCTTAACGAATTTGTCGAGTAATAAATTGTAGAGTCAGAGAGTCAATATCAAGGCAAGTTATATTTACGTCCAAATTTTTCATTAAATTAATTACCTCCGACGGGATGGAGTGAGTACCTTTTTTTTAATGTAATGGCTCGACAATCTGGCTTACGGCCCGCCTGATGGTAAGCGGTTACCGTCGCCCATTGACATCTGCAACACCAGAGGTATTGCCAATGCGTTGTCCTGAAGGACTCTTTTTACATTTTTTTTTGAAGCGGCTCTTGTTTTAGTTTAGCGGAAACACCTCAGGAGGGAGCCCATTCCACAACTTGCACGTATGGGGAGAAAAGATCTCGTAAAGCGAGCAGTACGAGACACCCACGTGTCGATGATGTGTGGATGAGCTCCCTTGCGTTGTCGAGAAGTGCGATGGTAGAACCTGGATGCGGGTATGAGATTGAACAGCTCCTATAGGTACCTAAACGCATTTAGGGTGAAGGTTGTGTGTTTGTTGTACAAACGAATGTTCTTTATATCCAAAACGGTTTGACCGATATAGATACGGTTTTCAACGATTCTTCCTTAAAAACTTATTATTGTAACAGCCTTAAGATCCCTAAACCGGGTACTTACCTTAAGTTTACCACAAGCATTACTCAAGCCGATGGTGATGATGAGAATTGCTGCTTAAGAACTACTTAAAGTTAGAAACGAATCCTGCGGAAACAGCCCAGTTGTGAAAGACACGCCACATGGACAAGGGTTTATTACACAATCCTTACTGAGAAAGGACTAAATCTGATCACACTACACTGTCTAGCTTACTTACACAGTCACCAACTTGCAGTGTGAAAGTAGCATGCCGGCTATTGTATGCAGCGGGCTGGTATTCGATTTTCGACGTTTAGGTCTTTACTTTTATGTCGAAAATAGACCGTATTTAATAGCATCATATAAATATCCTGGCCAGAGAATAAAGACATAATATTCGGACAAGTAACCCATGTCACTCGTTAGAAGAAAAGACAATATTTGCATCATGCTCAGTCTTAAGGCGCGCATGCCACGAAATTACAAATCATAGATTGATTATGAAGTACAATATTCAGATGAAAAATAAGCACGGATACACAGAAGAAGTCGGATACTACAATATAATTCTGAGGGATCTCTGTACCAAAATCAGAAAATAACAATATTGACACGATATAAAAAAATAGCAAAGTTTCCTCTACCTTTTGGTATGGTGCAGATAATAGAGTCAAAATTCAAATAAATAAAATTAATACAATAAAATTGACGACATATTGTGAGTGTTTTGTAAAATTATCTTTATTTTACGAAATATTCAATCAGATTGACGTGAACTGTTTTTTTTTTAATGAATAATTCTGTCTGGTCTTGGCGCATCCTAAGAAACAGTAATTACCTGTAATATGGTCATTCCTTTCTTACACACAAATTATATTTATAGTCTTCTAGATATAAGTTTAGAAGATAATATTTTGTTACACTATTACAAAATAGGTACCTCAACTCTTCGACTGTGTATTAGGCGCTGGCAACTCAATGATTTAGTAAGGACAGCGTAGTGTGATCAGAAACTTTCTTACTGATTTCTTAACTAGGATCCTTACTAAGGATAGTGTGGTATGCATTACTAGTTAGGTTCCCTAAAACCGGAAAGTATAATATACACTTTAACACTCAGCCAGTTTCATCAAAGAGGGTTTTAATAGTTGTACAGCTTTTGTCTCACTTTGATCACATTTTGCCCAAGCGGGGAGACCACTGTGCTAGTAGCTATAATGTGGACGAACCTGAAGTTTTTAGGGTTCCGTAGCCAAATGGCAAAGAACGGAACCCTTATGGATTCGTCATGTCTGTCTGTCTGTCCGTCCGTATGTCACAGCCACTTTTTTTCCGAAACTATAAGAGCTATGCTGTTGAAACTTGGTAAGAAGATGTATTATGTGAACCGCATTAAGATTTTCACACAAAAATAGAAAAAAATATATAAATTTTGGGGTTCCCTATACTTAGAACTGAAACACAATTTTTTTTTCATCAATCCCGCTCGTTTTGTGTGTCTATGGATAGGTCTTCAAAAATGATTATACATTTGTTACACTGATATAGTAAAACGGCCACCGTTTTACTACAACATGACTTGACTGTGAGTTTGACGACTTGTAAGGGTTGTAAGTTGTAACGTTGCAAATTATATTGAAAAAAAAATAGGTAAGTACTTGAAAATGGCAAACGCACAAGCAGTGCGACGGTAATTAAAAAGAAATAAAAGAGAAAAAAAATAACCGATAAAAGTCTGTACTGTCCCACTTTATGAGTTTTGTTTCTCTTTTGGTTCAGATACTTTTTGAGCGCTGACCGTCCAGTAGGTAGGTATAGGTCTTTGAGTACTTACCTAATATCTGCGTTGAACTGTAAGCTTTTTTTATGTAGAACCTAGCTAGGTTATTCATATGCACAGAATATATAATAGTACAAATCATAGGCTAGAATCACATACCTACCTAATAACTCGGAGTAGGTAGGTATTATGACGACCTCTGTGGCGCGGCGGGCGAAAGTTGGCCTGCGACGCAGGAGGTTGCGGGTTCGATTCCCGCCTCGGAGCAAATATTTGTGCGATTGCAGATATTTGTTCAGGGTGTTCTGGGTATTTTCTATGTATAATAAAAAATATCAATCAATGTAATAATTATTGTAAGTATTAAGTATATCATTTATCTAGTACCCATAACACAAGCTCTGCTTAGCTTGGGGCTAGATAATATTGTGTGAACTGTCCAGCATTATTTATTTATTTATATGTTTATTGTATTGGTATTCTTCTATTTAAATGGGTTAATTAAAAACGTGCGAAAATATGACATTACGATCCTGAGGTTATTAACGATTGAATTGTGAATTCTCGGCAGAGCCTATCAAGGATAACAGCTTTGAGGTCATCACGATCTGGAATGTATACCTACCTACCTACCTAGGTCCTACTCAATAAGGTATTCTGTGTTTGCACGAAGACAACATAGCAAAGAATTTTATTTCTGATGTATTTTAGCTACCTACCTGTATTCTAGCATACATAATTGTGAAATGATCCATTGGTTTCATTTGTTGGAAGGGTCAGGCTTTCGAATCAATGTCAATCGGTATTAATTAATAATGTGTAGATACCTACCTATATTGTGTAGGTATGTACCTATATTGTATCTGTATATTAATAAAACCAACGATTTCGTATTACCAATTGAATTAAGGCTACGAATAAAGCAAATAAATCTTAAAACAAAAACGACGCCCACGCTGATATTTATGTGGGTAACACCTATTAACGCAATAAAGAACTAAAAACGCAAGTAGACTAGTACTTTGCTGTCACAATGTGACGCAACGCTCTTTCAAGAGATGGCGCTATCGCCAATAAATCACAGAAAGTTCTAAATCGTGCAAACGAAATAATTCAGGAATTTCACCTTTTAGAGAACCACCCAACAACATCTTTTTACACATGTAGTGATTATGGCGAATCTCCTCATTGCTTCCTGTGGGGGAGGCCTGGTCCAGCAGTGGACGTATACAAGCTGTTGAAAAAGATGATGATGATGACTTGATTCCTTCCGGAGCAAAATATCAGATTCGCCATATATACCAGATTCTCAAAATACCAGACTAGGAAATGAACAGATTTTGTAGAGAGAAACAAATTTTACCCATAGCACAGATGAAAAAGCCCATAGGTAAAAATCAAATCCACAATTTTCATTTAAAGCTGCGCCTATATCATTTAATAAAGACGTTTAAAAACGTCTTTATTAAATGTCAACTTTAACTAAGACGTTTGGGCTTTTATTTAACTTATCTTGTAGGTATGTTTGTCTATATAATTAACAATGTTTGTAGGTATCATAATATATAATACTTAAAACTTCTAAGAGGAGTGTATACGGCTAGGGTGCTTGAGCCCCTTGCATACAAAATATGTCTGTCCTTATTTCAGTTATTATCTAATAAATCTCTTTAATATCTCCCCCCGTTGTTTGTCAGCTTATATTTCTATGTTTTCCAAATAACTCAGACAAAGATTTGTAAGATTTGTTTGAAAGGTTTTGTGGAAATGTTAGTTTGATTTCATACAATTTCATCGGAAACTGATAAATTACAGCTAGACCTTTAATTTGTATAAATATAACTCTAGTTAGCAACTACAATAATTTATATTAGCCATAGAACGCAGTCCCGATCTGCAAACGGGCCGCGGGAACAGAAAAATCCAATTTTATTTTTCCCTTCTTTTAGTGCCTTCTGAGAATTACTTACCTACTCCAAATAATTTCGTCAATTTTAAGTAATATAAAATTAGTCAAGTCGTCAAAATCTCCATCAAGTAATAACCTACCTTAGATGTTCGCAAAAAAACATGTTTTTGGAAAACAACATCTACCAATCCAAAACGACACACAATACAAAGAGTGTTTCTTGTTTCAATCACACGTGCTCTTTATCTATAGACAAGTAATTAATTTTGTAAAAATTAAAAAAAAACCCTCTACGCTATGAAACGGCTGAACCGATTTTGAACAAACATACCTAAAGAAAACTCCAAACTAACTCACATTTCAAACAAAAAAAAAAAAAAAAAACGGTTCCTCCGTTCGGGAGGTACGATGCCACACACAGACACACACACAGACACGTCAAACTTATAATACCCCGTCGTTTTTGCGTCGGGGGTTAAAAAGCACAAATTACTCAAAAAAACTACATTCAAATATATAAAAATTAGGTACGACGTTTCTACATACATACATACATACATAGACACACGCCTTTTTCCCCGAAGGGGTAGGCAGAGCCACAATTGGCCTCTTTTCACAGTGGGTTGCACCATCGTGGAATATAGACGTGACAAGTGGTGAGCTCATCGCCGCCATTGCTTCCCACGACTGACTCAGCTAACGCTTTCTTCCAGTAATAACACATTCCATAGTAAGCTACCAGCCAGGACAAATCTCATACCAACGAATCTTATCAAAAAGTCCGGGTAATCCCTTATTCGGCTTTTACGACATCCACGGGAGGAGACGGTGTAGTGGCACCCTTTCGTCAGCTAGTTTTAAATCCCGCGCCATCCGGTTTCCCGTCTTCAAGCAGTTAGCATCCGTTAAGTTGGCAGTAAGGCATTACGACCGGGAGACGGCAGGCGAGCGGTTGGCAAGATTGAATGGCGCGACCAATCAGAGAAAAGAAGTTTAGTCCTAGTGCGTCTCGGCAGAGGGCGCTGGAGAAAAAGTATAAAAGCACTCGCACGAGGCGACGCGAGCACCCTTTCGTCAGCTAGTTTTAAATCCCGCGCTATCCGGTTTCCCGTCTTCAAGCAGTTAGCATCCGTTAAGTTGGCAGTAAGGCATTACGACCGGGAGACGGCAGGCGAGCGGTTGGCAAGATTGAATGGCGCGACCAATCAGAGAAAAGAAGTTTAGTCCTAGTGCGTCTCGGCAGAGGGCGCTGGAGAAAAAGTATAAAAACACTCGCACGAGGCGACGCGAGCTCTTTTTCCGGCGGCATCAGGGACCCCTCATGATTGAGGGTCGGTCCGGGCATCTTTGAAGAGACGAGACGAGACGAGACGCGCGCGGGCGAGGACCCGCTTCGGTCAGCTCCAACTCTAGAACCCTTGGCCGCTGCGGCTTTCTTTTTTATCCCGGGACCCTTGGGTGAGTCCCCGCGTGGCCCGCGGTCGAGCAGCAGTGCGTTCCCGTTTGGAAAGGCGTGACTCCCGTGCCCTAGTCACAAGTGCCGCGGAGTGGCTCCTCAGCCTCGAGTGTCGTGCCATCCTGAGCTCCAGCCAAGGTGCCTTCGCGCCGAGAATTCATGCAATCGTCGCTCCTCAACGCTCCCCCGCCATCCGAAGACCAACTCCTCGTATGGTAATCGTTCTGTGTCGTCCCACTGATTCTGCAACTGTATTCTAATATATCTGATATACTTAACCATACATTTTCATTGTCGAGGGCCCCCCTATCTGATACGTTCCTCAGGACCCCGTCACCGTGTCACGGACGGGTCCCAAGGAGCACCAAGCGACGAACCCACGACCCTGTAGGTAGTCCAGATACGTACCTACCTATTGAGGTAGGTACGAGAGTAGGTAGGTAGTATTCCGGCGGCGCAGCAGACTTCGTTCGGCGCCAGCGAGTAAGTATCTACAGTTTACCTACCTACCGGATCTCTTGTGCATACTCTCCACTATCTCTGCCTACCCCTTGCTAGATTCTGAGCATTTAATCTTATAACGTGACAACGGAGGGGTCTATTCTTAGGCCGGACACACCACAGCAAGCACTCACACACGCACCATGACGTTTCTTTAAACAATAAAATGTTTTTGACTTATGTAAGTAGGTACTTATTATGTTTTGTTGATGTTGGCCAATTAAGTTGACAAATCTCAAGACGAACAGCGCCTGCTTTAAAAGCCATACAATATTGGCTAGCAGGGACAGGTAATCTCAAGGCATTAACTATAGTTGTAGGTATCTCAATTAGCATCTATACCTACTTAACCTTCCAAACGTCGTGGTCTTTATAGTTAGGATCCAAGGCAGTTGACTTTAACAGACATAGCTACTATCTACTATACTCAGGTGAAATAGATAGTTTGGCGTAAGTAGATACTTATCATAAAATAAACGGCAGCAGAGACGAGGTCTGAAAAAAAGACGGTCACGTCACGCGGCCCACACTATTACGTAAAAGCAATGAATATATCTACCTAACAGGCTAAGGTCAGTAAAGGATAATATTGGCCTATCCAAAAGGGATCTTTTATACGTTTTTATAGTAGGTGCCAACAAAGAAATACCGAAATCTCAAAAAAGCTGATCCTTCTGAGCTTTAATTTCAGCTGAAGTGAAATTGACTGAAGTGTACACGCTTTCGCTCTTATTCCCTCGACCCTACTTTCTGGGGAAAAAATAAAGCTACGCTTTGAAAGAGATCATGGCGTGACCACGTTTGAACCTACCATGAATATATTACCACAGAATAATATTACGAACATCGCAGTATGAGTATAATAGTCTTTACCTTATAATAGTTGATTGACACATCCCTTTTTAACCCCCGACGCAAAAACGACGTGGTGTCATAAATTTGACGTGTCTGTGTGTGTGTCTGTCTGTGGCATCGTAGCTCCCGAACGGATGAAAAGATTTAGTTTTTTTTTTGTTTGAAAGTTGAATTTGTCTGTAGTGGTCTTAGCTATGGGTGATCAAAATCGGTTCAGCCATTTCATTGCGTTGAGGGTTTTCTTAATTTTTACAAAATTAATTACATGTTTGTTTGTAGTTGTAGAGCTTTTTTGTGAAAGAGTTTGTCCGGGAAGTATTACCACCTATTTCTGCCGCAAAGCAGTAGTGCTCGCATTGCTGTGTTCCGGTTTGAAGGGTATGGTTGCCGGTGAAATTACAGGCACATGAGACTTTTCATCTTTATGTCTCAGGGTGGCGGGCAAAGTGCAATGCCACATAGGGTGCGTCCTATGTGATAATGAACTGTTCATAAGCAGAGGGTACCGCTTGACATCAGGTGGGCCATCTGCTTGTTCAGTCATACAAAGTTGTAATAAAAAATAAAAACACGCGCTTCCTGCGCTTAAATCCAAAAAGTTATTCAAACCATTAGGTGCCTACCTACCTACTTAACCCGAAATGGAGTGGTTCTATCATTGAAAGTACGAATTACCAACTCAGACGTGAGACGAAGTAGGCAGCGAGTGCGTCAGCAAGTTTATAATTTGTTAACCTTTGTTATGCTTTTGTTCTATAAAATAATTCATTGGTTATTTGGCTCTGGGATAAACGGCACTAAAAATACGTAAAAATCTAGCTTTAATATGGTTCAACAAACAATTGAAACTTATAGTCGAGGTTGTCCCCAAATTCCTTTTGTTTGGAATGCGTCCCTTTCTTCGCGAACGCCTGCTATAATGACTTTAGCAAAAAGTCTTGGTCGAAATTTATTCACAATCTTGCTAGGCTCGGCTCACAGGTTTACTTCATTTTATGGGAGCACGTTCATAATTTGGATAAAATTATAAAAACAGTAAGCCGGCCTTGTATTTATTGATAAAATATAAATGATATGGAATGTGATATAATTTTTAAAAACCAAGAAATCGATCTTGTCTTTAATTTCCCATAAATAAGTAGCCATAGGTATTTATTATTAGCTTTTATTAAACTTGCACTGTAAGTAGGCTTAGATAATCACGACTAATTACTTATCTAAGTCCTTCTGGCACTATAAGTCTTATTACCGGAATGTAAAGTCGGTATTTTAGAAGTAAGTAGGTAGGTGAGGTAGGTATGTTTGTCTGGGTGGAATAGGGGTGGAATCTTGCAACAGAATTTCAAACTCAACCTATTGAGCTGAAATTTGGCATACCTGTCAAGTTGCGATGACAATACAATATAATGGTGAAAGCGAGCTGATCTGATGATGGAGACAGAAGGTGGACAACGGAACTCCTCGATGGATATTAGTAGACTGGCCGTTAGGCTCATTTCGATCAGCACACGGTTACGATCACTAATTTTATAAAAGCTTGTATAAAAAAAAAAAAAAAACTTATTACTCACGATAGCTTGTCTTCCAAAAAATCAAAAGCTTATCGCTCCCTCTAGATAGATACTTACCTATTATAGGTATATGTAAGTAGGACCCGCGACCCGTGCGCCCACTGGCTTCACCCACCGGTGGGTGTAGGGGTAATTCCTGTTTACCCGTGTACCCACTGCGATATGGTTGGAATTAATTATCGATGAAAAAAATAAAATAATAATACGATAAGTTCGATGTTAAAGAGAAAAATAATACAAAAAGTTTTAAACCTCGTTATATTATTAGACCTATTTATCCAATGTACCAGGCTAGCAGAAAAATGCAGGAGTAATCGAGACATGTGGATACAGAGACAGAGTAGTAGTTACAGAGTTTGTCCGGGGAAGTTGTAGGTACCAGCCCTTTCCGGGCAGTTCGTAAAATTCCTAATTTGTACAACGATATCTGAAGTGATAGCTCCTTGAATCTATTGGTTCAGTTATTAAACTTAACAAAATAAACAAATATAAATATGACTTTAGCCCCGACACTCATCGATCACGGGGAATAATAGTGATGCCCCGTGACACAACTTGTGTTGTCTTTTGGTGGTGCTAAGAGGATTCAAAGCGTGATTTACCTTAAAAAAAAAAATTTTTTTTTTGTTAACCTATTGTGTCCCACTGCTGGGCAAAGGTCTCCCCCAAAATTTTCCAGTCATCCCGGCCTTTGGCAGTTTCCCACCACTCCTTCTCGTAAGCCTCGAGATCGTCGCGCCAACGCCTTTTCGGCCTTTTTTTATTCAAAATAATAATAATCAATAAATAATGCTGGACGCAGTTCACACAACATTATCTAGCCCCAAGCAAAGCAGAGCTTGTGTTATGGGTACTAGACAACTGATATACTTAATACAATATAGGTATTACATATATAGATATTTTTTATTATATATAGATAATACCCTGAACACCCTGAACAAATATCTGCAGATCGCACAAATATTTGTTCCGAGGCGGGAATCGAACCCGCAACCTCCTGCGTCGCAGGCGAACGTTCGCCAGCCGCACCACAGAGGTCGTCATTACGTAGTCGTTACCTACATATACGTCAAAAAACATGTATATGTAGGTAACTATGTACAAAACAACGTTACCGTAGCAACACACGCTACAGACATATACCTAGATAGAGCTCTTTTCGCCTTTTTCGAAGAGAGACGTCGTCTACTTTTATTTGATTTGATTTCCTATAATGTGTTTTTGAGTTATTTTGTGTAATTTTGACGACCTCTGTGGCGCGGCGGGTGAACGTTCGCCTGCGACGCAGGAGGTTGCGGGTTCGATTACCGCCTCGGAACAAATATTTGTACGATCTGCAGATATTTGTTCAGGGTGTTCTGGGTATTTTCTATGTATAATAAAAACCATTAGTGGGGCAAATCAATGGTGCAAACCGGGGGAAAAAAACTACCTATGTAATGTATTGTTTCAAGTATATGTTATCCTACTACCCTTAACACAATCTCTGCTTAGCTTGGGGCTAGATAATGTTGTGTCAACTGTCCAGCAATATATATTTATTTATTAATTTTAACCAATGTAGCTCGTCTATAGAGCACAAGTGTACTGAAATCATACTGAAATGAAATGGAAGTGTATTCCGTGACCTTTCAAATCGGTGGAAATTGTCTAGCAAAGTTTTTTGTAAAACGGCCACCGTTTACTAAAACGACTTGACTGTGACTGACGACTTGGAAGGATTGTAACGTTGCAGATTGTATTGAAAATACAATAAATAATGCCTTTAAATGGCAAACGAACAGAACGAGCAACGCTAATTATTTAAAAAAAAAAACTCGTGATTTGTAGCTTGTAAGTTTTGAGAAACAGGCCCCAGGTTATAAAAAAGGGTATTCATTATCATCAGTCTACATAGTCCACTGCTGGACATAGGCATAGAGTGCCACGACGAACTGTCTTGAGCTGCCTCCATCCACTGACTTCAACATAGTCAAACATTTTCACTTCTTAACAGGAAATAAAAGGGTTTCCAATTTTATAATTTTTATTACGGTAGATACAATATAAATAAATAAGCTCTACACGTGTATACTTAGTTTATACTTAGCAATTGACCGAGCCGTAGGAGAATAAACAAAAACCAAAAATGCTAGGTAAATGTAAATTCTTTGAATGAATATTAATGCTGTGATCGCAAATTACTTTTGTTTATGACCTTTCTTTATATTTGGAGCCCCCTAACGCCTGAAAAGTGAAGAATTGTTTTAGTGCGCTGAATATCTTCAAGTAGTACTTGGCGGAGCTCACAGATGTATCAGATTTCATTTTCCTGCATCTTATTTTTCTCCCGCCTGAAAAGGGCAACGAACTTTGGCTTACAAAAAAATTAAAAATAACTTACAAAATAGTGCCATGTATGGAGTTGATATTTACATGTTCTTACCATCTCGTTTCTTATTTCTTCGGCAATTCTCTCGCTCAGCTCAGTCGAGATATCATTTTCCTCCATGTCTTGCAACACATATGCCAGTTGAGATTTCCTAAAGAGAAATAAAAAAGTTAATATTATAATAGTACATTATGGTACAAGTGTGCAATGTTGGTGATTACCGCTGAGGCGCCATTGAATACACACGTGTATCATCATATCATCAATACACACGTGTATCATACGACGTTTTTCAACACACTGGTGAAGAAAATAATAATAAAACAGAAATACACACTCTGTGTGAATGTTCGACTGTCTCTATAACTCACTTGTGAATAATAGCAATGAAAAAGTCACAGTTTTATAACAGGTGTCATTATGTGCCTAATTGCGGTGAAATTAGAGCCACTTTATGAGCAAGTGTGTGTTGAAATAAATTTAAAAATCCCGACTGTTTTATATGTCCTAACGCCAGTTTTCATACAAATAAAACCGCATTGAAATCGGAGCACCCGTTGTACTCTAGATCCTTTTCATCCTATGCTGGTCATTATCAGACCCTGGAGACAAACATGAACATTTTGAGCTCATACTGAAGGTTCTAAAAGATAAAATTCCAGTGTTCCCCAAAAAAATTGTTGCGAGCTGACGATCTTGGAAACAGCAACAACAATTACCACCATCTCGCAAACAGCAGCTTTTATAGAAAAAAAACAGCATTTAAATCAGAGCAGCCGTTCCGGAGCTATGACGCCACAAACAGACAAACACACTAAGGTGGGGTATAACGTAAAATTACCAAACTTAGATTAGATTTTTAACTGACTAAATCAAGTACAATATTCAAATTGAAAATATGCATGGATACTACATTATAATACCGAGGGATCACCCAGACAGTAACACGATAGGACAAATTTTTCTCGATAAAAAATGGGTACGTATCAAAATGTATAAATTCAAAACACATACATTTAGAATTCATAAGTTCAAAACACATAAATTTAAAAAACGTAATGGTTTAAAATTTATAATTTCATTTGATATAAGTTTAGAATAACGAAGTTCGAAATACCGAAGTTTGAAAAACATAATGTCAACAACACATAACAGCTGTAATTAATAATGGCTAAATAGCATAATAGTGGCCACAACGCGTTCATTCCTCGTCATTCGCGTTCATTGGCGTCTCTAGCCGCATCCATCCACCGCGTTCCTTGTCTTTGATCCATCGAAAGGTTGATTTTGGAACCTCACCTCTGACACAGTTTGAATAGAACCTGCATAGTTCACCTACTTCTGATATAAATAAAATATTCTCCCTCCAATCTTTCTCACCCACTTTCAAAAACCTTGCAATAAGGATATTGAATTTATTTTCGGTATTCTAAACGTATACATTGTAATCATTATTTATTTTGATTTCAGGCATTTCGACCTTTATAAATAAAAAACTTTAAGGGTTTTAAATTTATTTATTTTCACTATTAGGTTTTTAAAATTTATGTGTTTTGAACTTATGTGTTTTGATACGTACCCTAACTGTATACGTTTAAAATACCGAAAATCAAAATACCGTATGGTTCAAATAAATAAATCGAATATCCCTATTGTACGGTTTTTATAATGTTTGAAATACGTTAAAGTGTCAAATTTGAAGGGTCCAGTACAAACTTGAAATTTGGCATGCGTATTTGTTTGAGATTATGGCTTTAGGCATTTCGACCATTATACATATAGAACTTTATCGATAATAAACCTTATTGATTTTCACCATTAGGTTTTTTAAATTTATGGATTTTGAACTTATGTATTCTAAACGTATGTATTTTGAATTTATGAATTTTAATACGTACCCATAAAAAAATACCTAGTTAATTCAATTCAATTCATTTATTTATTTCAGGCAACAGTGAAAAATGTACATTGTACCTAGACAAAGGCCCATAGCAATATATACCTTACAACTAACATACATATAAAGATAAAGATATACCTACTTAAAACTATCACTTAACGACAAGGGGATTTGGTTTCGAAAACGCTTCCCTATAGTGTCGGTACACAATGCCAGCTGACCAGAACTCCGGATCTAGGAGCACATCCCTGTACTTCGCCTGGACCTGGAGAGCATATGACATGAAGTCAGTGTCCCTGTTCGTCTGCAGGCGCTGAAGAGACAGTCGAATCTCCGCCCCCTGAATCCGGCGGAGTTAAAATACCTACTAAAAAGTTACCTCTAACTTTTGGCTAGATTCGACTGTGTATCAATATGGTACAGAGTATTGGGTCAAAAATTTAATTAATAAAATCAATACATTAAAACGGAGGGTTCACCTACGGGGTTTTTCTAAATTATATATATTTCACGAGATATTAATTAAAAACCGCTTTTTCGAGCGGCACGTGGCGTTTTTTTTTATGAAGGTTTCTGCCTGGTGGGAGCGCACTCTTAACAGCCTTCCTTTTTTTCGGGGGTTAAAAACGATTGTTACGTACCTGCGGATTATGTAATTCATGTGTATAGGTCACGCAACGAGTAATGAGCGCTCGGCGATAGTGGTGGGGTAGGTGGCGCATGTTTTCATTCGCGCATTCGCTATACAGACCCAAAAAATGACTACTGCGCATTGAAGGTCAGCGCTCATTACTCGTTGTGTGATATATACCTACGTCTATGGATTTAGTACTAACTGTATATAGACGAGCATGTAGGCACTAGTGGCCCTCCTTGCTAGGTAAGGCGCATGCTCCTCGCCGCCATAGTTGTACTCGATAGCCTCCTTCTTGGAGCAGCGCGATACCACGTCATCGTCAAACTTGCACCACTGTTGGGAAAGGAATGGTGATGAGGAATTGTAACGAGATAAACGAGGGATTATGTACAGGGATTGTGCTGTTTTTTTTTTTATACTACTTGGATGACGGAACAGGCAAGAGGCCCACCTGATGTTAAGCGGTAACCTATGCCTATGAACAGTGCATTACCTCATAGGTCACGTCCACCTAGGACGCACCCTATGTGGGATTGCACTGCGCCCGCCACCCTGAGACATAGATGAAAAGTCTCATGTGCCTGTAATTTCACCGGCACCCTTACCCTTCAAACCGGAACACAGCAATACGAGCACTACTACTTTGCGGCAGAAATAGGTATGGTGGTAGTACTTCCCCGGACGAACTTTTTCACAAAAAAGCTCTACTACTACTAAACTAACTAACTATGTGTATGTGTCCACACACACACATAGTTGTAGTATGAAAAACGTCTAGAATGGTCTCTTGTACCATCGGAGTATGCGTCAGCAGTGACGATTAAGTCGTGACGCTGCGGTGGACACGCGTACTGCAGCGTTGTGCGTTATGAACGAGAGACCGAAGCATAAGGTGGTTGCTTTCGCATGTGGCGCGAAATACAAATATATTCGTGTTTTTTGCTCATCATAGCTCATCAACACTTCTTCAGATAGCGAAAACTATGTTGCCGGTAATTATATGACCTAACACACAAGTTTTAATTTATGGTATCACATAAATATCATTAGTTTAGCTATGAATGTGCTTGAAACAAAAAAACACTGTAAAAACCATTGAAGCACAATCGTAGCTAAACTAACCATATTTATGTGATACTAAAAATTTAAACTTGTGTGTTAGGTCATATAATTACCGGCAACATAGTTTTCGCTATCTGAAGAAGTGTTGATGAGCTGTGTGATGAGCAAAAAACACGAATAAATTTGTATTTCACGCAACAAGCGAATGCAACCACCTTAAGAGAGATCTAGGACCAGCAGACGACTGCGAGGTATCGACGAAGAATGAACACGTGTTTAAGTTGACGTGCGTGACCTATGTGAATGCACTGTTCATAGGCAGAGGGTACCGCTTAACATCAGGTGGGCCAACTGCTTGATCCGTCATTCCAAGTTGTACAAAAAAAAACACGCTATGTTATACCCCTCCCTAGCAAGTGGACAGATTCGCAACTGGACAGATTCTCAACTGGATAGATTCTCAGATGGACGGATTAGCAACTGGACAGAGTTACCTTGCCATCTCCCTTGGGGTTGATGAATACCACATAGTGCCCTCCATGGTTATCGCCGGAGTGCACAAGCACGGCGTGCAGCTTGTAGTGCGCCGGAGTCGAAAGATTCTCCTGTAGATACGGGTCCAGGTCGATCTCTTCGTAGAATTCAAACCTGAACAAGTGGACGGTTAAAAAAACTAAAGATCTCAATATTATTAGCAAATGGCGGTTATTTTTTCATTTCTGACAACAGTTTCGTGTTCCGTGTTCATCTATTCAGATATAACAAAATTTAAATTTATAAAAAAAATACACATTTACATTTATATTGACCATCACGAATAAACCACGACGAAGTTCACTGGAAGCGTAAATCATAAATATAAAATCGTATAAATAATCGTATATATCGTAAATATAATATCCTACATCGTAGTGTAGAGTTTACACACGCACACTAAAGTCACATTACGGCATATTACATATAAATTATAGTTATAAGTAACCTACATTCGTTAACCAAATTTTAATATTAAGTCTTTGAATGTAACCTAGTCTTACGTAGCATCTTTTTATCACGTCTTTTATAATGTTTTCTAATTTTCGCTGAATATAAACAATAGCTATGCTTATAAATAAGTGACACTTGAATGAGCGTTGAGGATGAACACTGCCCCCCGAGATACAGTTTACACTAGTTAGAGGGACGGTGAAAATCTGATTCTAATGCATGCACCAAGCACTGTGGTCAAGAGCATATAGCCTTGCCCTAAGATAGTCAGGTCGTCTGGAAGATATGGTTTCATCAGTAAGACTGCCTATTGTAACTTAATATATTGTAATTGGGTTTACATAGTGTTGCAATAAAGAACTTTGAATTGAATTGAATTACACCATGATAAAGACGAACTGATTGACATCTCATTTGTCATGCCGGCGCCAGACTTAGCTTCACATGTTTGAACACATGTTTGATTGAAAGAAAGAAAGAAAGAAAGAAACGTTTATTTATGACTAAACAATCAAAGACACACACATGCAACACGCAAAAGCAAACATCATAAAATAAAAAACTAAAACAAAAACAATAACACAGATATAAAAAATAAGGCAATTTGTGTGTGTGCCTGACGTAGGCCACAAAAGGGTCCTCAACTCAGCGTTTGCTAGGCCGCGTTGGCAACCCAGCGCTGATCTTCCGTTGAGGCCCAGAGTGAACCACGGATATCCGCTTCGGTTCCGATTGAGTACCGTGCATGCAGATACAGGTAATTTAAAACTAAAATACATTTTCAGCATACTTATACAACTAACTAACTATAAAATTACAATGATAAGATTAAACAAAGCTGGGTTATATAAAAAAATCAATAAACAAGAGTCAATAAAAATAAAAAATATAAAAAATAAAAATAATAAAAATAATAAAAATAAAAATAAAAATAAAAATAAAAATAAGTGCTAAGTGTGTGGTGTTGCTAAGTGTGGCACGGGACTTTGGGTATGTGTTCAAAGTTTGAACAAAGATTTGCACTTTGCCATGCGGTGTCGGTCTTTTTCGACACATCAAAGCGTTCAAAGTTGAATGTGTTCAAATGTTTGCGTAGCTTGCCACACTTGTTCAGTGTTCAGTGTTGCTCGAGCGTTGTTGAGCGGAACGGTTGTGTGCGTGCTACACTGCGTGCGGCTATATAATGGACTGGAGCAGCGAGTGCGTTCTAGAATTTGTAGAGCTATTACAGGGGGAACCATGTATATGAAGCTATGTCTGGCGCCCGCATCACAATCGGTTCGGTTCGGTGCATATTATTGGTTAGGTTGTTCATATCTTATGTATGTTGAACATCCACCAAACATACATAAGAGACATAGCTTCACTATGACTCACTAAAGTAATCGAGCAATAAGTTACATCACCTCCAACTTCCTTAGTCATCAGCTGGAACGTTCCCTAGGCCCTGGAATATGAATGTCGGGAAAGCATTGTTTCGAAGACAGTATTTTGAAACCTAAAACTGGTCAAAGTGTACTCATCTGGGCCTCCTGCGTTCCTTACTACCCACCACGTGCTAATAATATGACGCAGGTATTCTAGAAGCTCTGTCACAAAATACATAGTACAGAAGGTCAGTTCAGTACAATGAGCAATAATAGGTGCACCTACCTATATACGCGTATACACGACGATCTCGGTGAAACTCGAACGCCAGTCGCGAGTGGCCGCGCCTTGGCGGTAGACGTGATTATTTAGGTACCTATATACGGTGGACGTAACTTATGTGGTAATGCGTTGTTAAAGGCAGAGGTTACCGCTTAACATCATTTGGGCCATTCTGCTTGTTACGTCATTAAAGAAATAAAAATGTTCTTGTCACTTAGGTATTGTTGTTGTTTTGTTACTTGTTTTGTGGCTGTTAATTGGGCAATGCACGATCGTATACCTGAATTGCTCTGTGTTTGGTTCTCTAAACACAACATCTAACACAAAATAATTTACTTCTTTTAGCCAGCCCTAGTGCTACGGTTGACCGTAGATAATTAGAATCATAGTCGGGTGGAGCTGAAATGTGTTTAATTGACGTTCCGAAATGTAAACTTTAGTCTTTGCCAACCCTAGCGCTACGGCCGCGCGCTGGCCTTTTGTACTATGTATTTTGTGGCTCTGTGTACCTGTCGTTGAACTTGACGGAGGCATCACGCTGCGAGTCGTACTGGAACCGCATGAGATGTAGGTACAGCACGGGCGGGAACTGGTCAAAGCGGACCCCCTTCTCGGCATCCTGCAGGCCGTGCTCGCCCGCGTCGTATTTGTTCTCACCGTCGAGCAACTCGGTGCTGATATAATCGTCGAACGACTCGAATACTAGAAGGGAATGTAGAGGCACAAAAGAGGGACGCTCCTATTTACACTTCAATAACGATACATAAATTCACTATTTCTTGCTTTAGTTATTATCTACACTCATATCGTAAAATCCTGATTAGGAACTCTAAAACTTGGACTTGGGTATTAAGAGACCATGACCAAGGTTACTGTAAATTTAGTAGTAGTAGAGCTTTTTTGTGAAAGGGTTCGTCCGGGGAAGTACTACCACCATACCTATTTCTGCCGCAAAGCAGTAGTGCTCGCATTGCTGTGTTCCGGCTTGAAGGGTAAGGGTGCCGGTGAAATTACAGGCACATGAGACTTTTCATCTATGTCTCAGGGAGGCGGGCGCAGTGCAATGCCACATAGGGTGCGTCCTAGGTGGACGTGCCCTATGAGGTAATGCACTGTTCATAGGCAGAGGTTACCGCTTAACATCAGGTGGGCCATATGCTTGTTCCGTCATTCAAGTAGTATAAAAAAAAAAAAAAAAAAAAATAGATTTGGATGTGAAACATTTGGAACGTTACGGTATCTTGCAACTTACTGTTCTTCATTCCTTTCACACTGAGCTGGATATCCCAGAATGTTTCACTTCGAGAGCTAGTGCAATTGACATTTTTGCACTTGATAAAAGAAGTCATTTTTCCTTCGAACAAATTCGGCACCGTGTTTTCTACGACAGTTCCTTTCATTTTAATGTCAAGTTTTTCTAATATCACCTGCAATGCACAATATTGGAGAAGGTAAGACACGTGTTTTGTGAAAAATACATTTTTCAATACAAGCTTTTATAAAATTAGTGATCGTAACCGTGTGCTGATCAAAATTAGCCTAAACACTGCCAGTCTACTATTATCCATCGAGAAGTTCCGTTGTCCACCTTCCGTCTCCATCATCAGATCAGCTCGCTGTCACCATCATATTGTATTGTCATTGGAACTTGACAGGTATGCCAAATTTCAGCACAACCGGTTGAGGATAAAACTGCTTTAAAATTCAGTTGCAAGATTCCACCCGAACTAACATATTTCAACTGGACATACATTGCAAGTTACTATAAAGCTTGTAAAAAGATTAAGATTAAAGATAATATAAGAAATGATATGTTACTCGTAAAAATTCTTGGACATCGTGCTGCATGAATGAATCAAGAGTCTCCCATCCAAAGCTTCTCGTTAACTTTCTCGTGGCTACAGGTTTTTCTGAAAACTGTAGGTCGTAAAATACTCTCTGAAGTGCGAAAGCCACAGATCGCGAGCTATCCACACCTGTTGTAGGAATCTTGTAGACTGCTTTTCGAAGAACATTCGTGAAGAACAGCGTTTGCAGAAGCGAGTTCATGTAACACGTAGCACCTTGATTCTTGAGACCTGAAACCGAAAATATGTGAGTGGCAAATTGACAAATAACCAACCAAGTGTTTTTTTTTTACCTATTGTGTCCCACGGCTGGGCAAAGGTCTCCCCCAAAATTTTCCACGGCCTTTGGCAGTTTCCCACCACTCCTTTTCGTAAGCCTCGAGATCGTCCCGCCAACGCCTTCTCGGCCGGCTCCGTCGTCGCCTTCCGTCTTCAGGCACCCAAGGAGTTACAACGTTCGCCCACTTCTCGGGGTGCATCCGTCTGACGTGGCCAGCCCATTCCCACTTGAGCTTTGCTGTCCTGCTCCCCACATCGGCAATGCCAGTCATTGAACGCAGCATGGTGTTCCGCACTCGGTCGATGCGCTTAAGGCCGAGAATGCTGCGTTCCATTGCTCTCTGGCAAATATTGAGCCTGGACTTCTGTAACTCGGTCATCGACCATGTCTGCGCACCGTAGATTAGGACGGGCAGGATACACATGTCGATGAGTTGACTGACCAATATTTGTCTTTAATTACAAAATTGATTGGAAAATATTCAAGTTCATATATCCTTACATATAAACCAACATCCAAAAATAGAAGGAGATTCTCAATTGTACTGTTTTTAAAATGTTTTTAAGACACATGTTCAGTAGACAGATGAACCTGCAGTCTTATTGTCTAACAGACTGCTGTTCATTGCGCAACGTGTTGCAAATATTTTCGCTCTTGTAAAAAAGCTAAAACACGCAAACCAATGAACAGCAAAATTGTAATCGCCATCGATTAGACAATAGCCGTGCTGTACTGAACCTATAAATATTTTGAAGTCGGCGTTAATCAAGCCAGGTTGACACATAACTCTGAAAATGTCTCTATTTATTATTCCTGTTATCACTTCAACTCAATAACCCTGACTCAATATCTTAGGGACGCTTCCGTCTGGTAGTGATTTGGATCAGTTTGATTTGAATCTTAGCTACCTTTAGATCGTCAGCATCGGTCTTCAGGTAGCACAATTGTTTCATACCCTTTGTTCGCATAAGGACAGATTCGCATTAGGACAGATTCTCAAAAAGAAAGATTCGCAAAAAGACAGAAATTGTACAGATACACACAACATTTTTTGGGTAAAGGTGTTGTCATTATTTGACGCACATTTTTTTTCATGTGTTTTTTGTTTGTGTCTTTCATAGTTTAATTGCGACAAAATACCGTTTATTCTTAATACTCAACCAAACTCAAGATTTCAAACATATTTATTTAATTTTGTACATACCTACTTGTATTCGTTTTATTATTCTGTAAATAAATGTATTTCTACTTATCCCTGATAGTTCCATTTGTTTAAAAGCTCTAAATTAAATGATTCTCTGAAATGTATTAACGAAAATAATGTGTGTGTTCTGTATGTATGTAACTATCAGATATTATATTATATTCTATTATATTATATTACGCAGGAGGTTGCGGGTTCGATTCCCGCTTTGGAACAAATATTTGTGCGATCCCAGATATTTGTTCAGGGTGTTCTGTGTATTTTCTATGCATAATAAAAAATATCTATCTATGTAATGTATTGTATTAAGTATATCAGTTATCTAGTAGGTACCCATAACACAAGATCTGCTTAGTTTGGGGCTAGATAATATTGTGTGAGCTGTCCAGCATTATTTATTTATTTATTTTATTTATTTAATACGGTGCTCAGACTTGGTCACTTACCAACAGCCAGAAGTTCAGCCTTGGGGTGAGCCAGCGGGCTATGGAGCGCAGTATCTTAGGCGTCAAACTTATAGACCGCGTTAGAAATACGATACTGCGCTCCCAAACACAAATAGCCGATGTAGCTCTGAAAGCTGGAAACCTAAAGTGGGACTGGGCTGGACACGTTAGCCGCATGCTCGGGGACCTCTGGGCTAAGATAACTACAGATTGGGTTCCGAACGCGCGGCGGCCACGTGGTAGACCCAGACGGCGATGGCGGAATGAGCTTGACTCCCACAACAATGACTGGTCACAAATAGCTCACGATAGAAAAGTTTGGAAAGAGGGAAGGGAGGCCTTTGCCCTGCAGTGGGAAACTTCCGGCTTATAAATAAATAAATTTATGTATTTATTTGAACGATTCAGCCTAGTTTCACTCGCTTTCTTTGTACATTTTATCAAATACTACAATGTTAATTTGTTGACTTACCCACCCATCCAGTATGCTTCTTGGAGTCCCAACACACACCATGCGGAGCTTCGGCTTTGATGTATGCTTCGATTGTAATACTATCATTGATCACAAATCCGCTTTCGGGGTCCATTAAATTTTCCCATGATATGAAATGAGCAAAGCCCCAGTCATTTTCTTTGCTGTAAAAATATAGGTGTATAGGAACGCTAGTCTTACTATGAAGGAGACTATATTGTTGTAGACAGAGTAATAGCACGTGGAAAGGGGTGCCTATTTTCAGCAGCGAGTTCTTTACAGTTCAGTAAACACGGTAAAATGGCCCCCACTACCCGTTGGTTTCACTATTCCTGGTCAGAGGGTGCTAAGAATCTCCGGAGGAGCTCCAGCTATCAACCCCCGCGATCAATGCACCTGGCGACCTAACTACATATAGGTACATAATACAAGTTTTCATTTCAAAACGATTATTAGAAGTAGGTTAAAAGTGACTTCCAAGATTTGATTACATTGTATGTTAGCTGCTACTTTGATTAGTTTTGTATACTACTTGGAATGAAGGATCAAGCAGATGGCCCACCTGATGTTATGCGGTACCCACTGCCATGAACAGTGCATTATCACATAGGTCACCTCCACCTAGGACGCACCCTATGTGGCATTGCACTGCGCCCACCACTCTGAGACATAAACTGAAAAGTATCATGGGCCTGTAATTTCACCGGCAACCATACCCTTCAAACCGGAACACAGCAATGCGAGCATTACTGCTTTGCGGCAGAAATAGCTAATAAAAGCGTTTTAAAAACTATAGACAGACTACGGTCAACGTCAAAATTAGGTACTAGTACAACATTAATGCTAATCTGCAACAATAATAATCCGAAAATACATAGATACACGCCTTTTTCCCCGATAAAGTAGGCAGGCACATGAGACTTTTCATCTTTATGTCTCAGGGTGGCGGCGCAGTGCAATGCCACATAGGGCGCGTCCTAGGTGGACGTGACCTATGAGGTAATGCACTGTTCATAGGCAGAGGTTACCGCTTAACATCAGGTGGGCCATCTGCTTGTACCGTCATTCTAGTAGTATAAAAAAAAGGCAGAGCCACTATGATGGGCCTCTTTTAATCCGAAAATGCTGTCATAAAATCCTTTAAGCAACACAAAAATAAAAATAAAACAATTTTGACAACAAATTCATGTTGTCTGATCACAGGGACCCTTCAGACATTGAACTTAAAAGCAATCGGTTTAGTAACAAAAAAGTTAAAAAAAGGGAGGCCACTTTTTCAAATCTGACAACAGATTAGTGTGCGATCAGTTGATCACATGGATCCACCCGCTGTTATATCATTGATCATTGTTTTAAATCTCGCAGAAACACCCGCGCGTCGCCTGTTCGCTACTCTCACACACTCGACTATCGTTCCACTCAAGGGATCAGTAGCCGGCTACGCACGCCATTTTCCCCATCGCTTCGTGCCGGTCTCGTGAGCTCGTTTTGCTTAAAGATTTCCGCGCGAGATACGGGCTCCTCTCTAATTTATAAACTAAAAAAAATTAATTTAAAGTTTTCCTCAAACCACCTTACCACATTTTAAGCAAAAACACCAATGAGACTTCACTTTGACCTTTCAAACGAGATATAATACGATACCTACAATATGCGTAAAAAAAAACTTCTTTTTGTTAAGTCACAGCCACCATTTTGCGTTTTTTAAATTAAGAACCACGCTTTATGTCTCAGAGTGGCGGGCGCAGTGCAATGCCACATAAGGTGCGTCCTAGGTGGACGTGACCTATGAGGTAATGCACTGTTCATATAGGCAGAGGTTAGCGCTTAACATCAGGTGGGCCTCTTGCTTGTTCCGTCATCCAAGTAGAATAAAAAAAAAGCTATGATTCAAACGAATCAATTGATATGTCAATTGACAGAATCGGTTCAGCGGTTTGCGAGTCCTGAAGGCTCATCTACCTACACAAACATGCACACATAGACGCTAATACTTATTACCCTTCCTAATTGAAGACAAAACATAGCTTTGCTATGCTTCACTAAAGTAAAAATTGTTTTTTTTTTTGTAAAAATTGAAAAAACCCTCTACGCAGTGAAACGGCTGAACTGATTTTGGTCAAACATAGCTAAGAACACTCCAGATAAATTCACCTATCAAGCAAAAAAAAATCGAAATTTGTTCATCCGTTCGGGAGCTACGAGGCGACAGACAGACACACACACACACACACACAGTCAGACACGTCAAACTTATAACACCCCGGCGTTATTGCGTCGGTGGTTAAAAAAGGAAACCCTTACCAATGGTACATGTGATGTAGCTTCCTACAAAGATGCTCCCCGTCAGGTTTATGTGACAAGAGCTTCAACTCCCCCAAGCCGTAGCACGACCATCCCGACGAGTCACATTCTGCATTGCACTGGAGAAATACTCCCAAAGACCTATGCTGATGCTGATCTGGAGTGCTGGTATTCCGTATCAGAACCAGTATCCTCCATGGAAGGCACCTTACGTTTTTCGGTGCTGACAGCGCTCGCTCTGAGAGTTCACTGATGTTTTCAATGGTTAAAGATAATGATGCTTCTGGACGAGCGATGTCATCATCCTCTTCTTTTAACATGATCTAGAAACATGGTGAGCAAATCATAAGGTTATTTGATAGGAGTTTTTTTTAACTTTAGATGGCGGAACAAGCATATGGACTACCTGATGTTAAGCGGTATCCTCTGCCTATGAACAATGCATTACCTCATAGATCACGTCCACCTACGACGCAACCTATGTGGCATTGCACTGCGCCCGCCTCCCTGAGACATAAAGATGAAAAGTCTCATCTGCCTGTAATTTCACATTTCATACCCTTCAAACCGGAACACAGTAATGCGAGTGATATGGTGGTAGTACTTCCCAGGACGAACTCTTTCACAAAAAAGTTCTAAGTAGGTACTACTAACAAAAAACATATCTCGATACGATCCAGCTAGAAATTCAACTCACCGGAAGACTCGTTTGAAGAGCTGATGCAGTTTCAACGCTGCCTGGGTCAATCATTTTACCAGCAGCTGCTGAAAAATAAAACTGCGTGGACAACAGTAAAATACTTCAATTATGTTATGTATTGAGCTATAGCATATAAAACTATTTGAAAAATACTAATTTACTTTATTTCCAAAACGAATTAATTATATATTTTATAGAAAAATAAAAACAAGAAAATAATACAAATTTTTATTGTAAATTTATCAGGTCCATGACATGCGTCACCCAACATTTGTAAATGTGTCAAAATTGATGTTCATAATTTAAAAGTTTAAAATTAAACATACTTAACTAAAGAGGTGCAAATTTAAGAAACCTCCTTGCTGTACTTTGATTCCGTAACTCTTCGATCAGAGACGTAGTACCTAAATTAAGAACCATAAAAAACGAGCTAAAATTACAATCAGGCTGTAATGACATTAAAATAGCTGTGCGCTTGGCTAAGTGTGCTCGTACCGAGGCTCGTACGAGCTAGGTTGTATGGGAATGCACTCGGAATGTAGTTGACATGTTAGGAATCAAATAGCACCCAAGTATTTGTCTCGCATCATTGCACCCACCCATGAATGTAGTAGTACATGGATTGAGTGCTAAAATAGCATAGAGTGTTCCTTCTTACTCCTATCCTAGAAGATAGCTTGCTATCATATGTTAGAGAGAAACAAATATATTGTCACACGACAGTCGTATTTCCGTTCCGTACCCTGAATTTTGGTATCATGCATATATATTTCCCTAGATTGTTACCATGAATGTACTAGTAATTTGACATTTGGCCTGGTACGACTAACACAAATAAGAACAGATAGATTTATGCTTGTCTCATTCCAACACATGAATACATTCATATAAAAGAATGGGACTGGTATAATCGATACCGTTTCGTTTTTAGCCTTAGTTCCATGCTTTAGTTCTTATTCCGAGCACCCACCGCATCATTCAGTTTTCAACTTAGAGCATTGCAGGCCTCCGTACTACGTTTTCAAGATGGCTGATCTTCTGCTGCGATGTGAGCTGTGTGGGTGTGTCAGGTATAGGTGTAGGGTGACTAGGGTACTCACGGTGTAGTGCATGGAACAAAGTGTATACTGGCAGATAATTATTATTATTTAAAATTATAGACGAGCCGCTTTCGCTGATTGACCTATATCAGAGTGTTGAAATGTCTTAGTTTCACTTGCTGCAATGATTACAGTTTAATGTCTATTATTGTTAACAATGTTGTTAATTATGTTAATGTAACTCCAGTTTGTAGTTTGTACTCTTGTCAGGGGACTTCAAATGCGTAGTATCTCTTTTTCGAAGGTAATTTTGTATCTAATTTTATTGTGTTTTTAAAGGAAATTTTGGTGGCGTTTTATTGTAAAGGTGTAACACATTTATCTTTTCTTTTTTGTCTCTTCGGAATGGTGGATTTTTTCTCCAAAACCTTGGTTTTTCTGCCACCATTTTAACCTGCGTTGTGACTTGACGGAGACGCTTGACGACTTGACTTAGTTTTTAACCCCTGACGCAAAACGGGGGGTGTTATAAGTGTGACTGATATGTGTGTCTGTCTGTGGCATCGTAACCAGGTGAACCTATAATTTCATGAGGTGAACCGATTCAAACGAGTGTTTTTTATTTGAAAGTCGGTTTACTAGCACATTGCTAGAAAAGTTATTAAAATTGGTTCAGCCGTTTTATTGCGTTGGGGGTTTTTTTTTGTTTCACTTTTATAAATTTATTACCTACTTTATATTCAATGGCTAAATTCTTGGAAATATAAAAAAACTCTTTTTAGCTAGGAAAGCCTTTCAAAACGATCACAGAGTGCTATAACACGAAATTGCAAATAAAACTCAAATTGGTTTCCGCTTACTTTCGTTCAGTCAAGTAAATAATATGAACTAAACTCGCTGTTAGGGTTGAGGGTTATACATACATACATAGACACACGCCTTTTTCCCCGAAGGGGTAGGCAGAGCCTCAGTGGGCCTCTTTTCACAGTGGGTTGCACCATCACCAGGGTTATGATATCATAAATGATTTCAGAGGCTGAATATCGATGGCATAAAGAGGTAGATACTTAAGTAAGCTTTATTTTAGGAGCAATACCCACTGAAAATTATGTTACCAATGATTTACTTAAGGCCTCTGACGAAAATCTCATCAATTTAGCCAGATTCAAAGAAAAATACACCGGACCTGCCGATGTAGGTACTTGTAGAGCGGAGTGCGCCATGCCTGGCATTTTTTTTTCGAATGGATTTAAATGCATTTGATCTCCGGTGGTCATGACTGCGTTGCCATGCCTGCCAGTTTTAAGTTTTAAGTTGATATAACTCGGTCAAGTAGTCAAAGTCACAGTCAAGTCAACTCTAGTGCTCCTTAACAAAGCTGCACCGGTTAAAATGCCACCAAAATACACACAATACAAAGAAACAATAGACATAAAAATAAATAAAAATATGCTGGTCCTAAGATTAAATAATCTTATATTTTTTTCATCCTCTTGTACCATATTTCCAGCAATAAATTATTATTTCATTTTATTTATTTCATAAAATACGAAATAAAAATTAAACAACGTATAAGGGAATTAGATGACGTCTCTTTTAAAAAAACGGGAAGATGCCTACCATATATTATCTCGAGCGTTCGCCAAATAATGTTCTCGTACCGTTTATAAACTAGTCGGAACCTTTATTCGTTCCTGACAAAAAAGTCTTCACAGACTTACAAACAGACAGACGCACAACAAAGTGATACCGTTTTTTCCAGTTGCGGTTAGGTTAGGTTAGGTGCGCTGCGCGAGATGGGCACCGGTGCGTTCTGTAGGAGATCCCGGAGTCCATCGTCATGCGAGGAGGATAGCCACCAGGGTGGTTTTAGTGAGTCCACGAGTCCGTGAACCTCACATAACCGTATTGCACCCTCAATGGTTTATAGTATCTGTTAGCAGATTTCTAACCCGTCACCAAAAAAAAAGGTAAGCTAATAATAGCAATAGCAATGTGTAAAAATGATAGCGGTGCTATCTCTGTCTGTAGCTATCTATATACGAGTACATACCTACTATAAAAATCAAAGGATTTCGTTGAAGTGAAAGCCACAATGTATAGTCGCCAGTTTCATCTTAAATAATACGGTCTAGGAAGTGTAGTAAAATTGCCATGGGCGTACTGAGGGGGAAAGGGGGGGAAGCTGCCAAGACTGACACCCAAAAAAATACAGAAAAAGGCTCAGGGGCAGCAGAGCAGATTTAAGAGAGCGCTCGCTCGCTTTCGTAACCCATCAAATTCTTGTGCGATTATGAACGTAACAGTCACGTGTAAGGCACGTGTAAGGTAAAATATCTTCTACGTCTTATTTTGTAGCTATCTTCAAGCTCAAAACACAGAACTTTTCTTGGTTCGCTTCGCTCGCCGCGCCCCTAACATCTGTGTTACTTTTTGCTCTCTAGCTGCCAAATACCCTGATAGTCCGGGAACCAGCACAAAAAAAACACGTATGAATAGCTCAAAGCTATACCATTTTGAAAAAATAGCTAGTTTTATAAAAACAGGGCTACGTTGTTGGCCAGTGTGCAATAGGCGCTAGTGCTATACTCATGTTTTTGATACATAATTAGAGTTTTTTTTTGTTAACATTGATAGACCTTTGTTTGACCACGATCTCACCTGTTGGTAAGTGACCATGTGGCCGAAGATGGAGCACAAAAGTCTAGAAGGCACCTATTCACTCTAGACTTGAAGAGACCCAGATTATAGTTTTCAGGAAAGACAGACGACGGTAGTGTATTCCACTCCTTAGCAGTTCGCATTATAAAGGTAGAACCAAAACATTTTGTGCGAATAGAAGGTATACCAATGAGGTAAGGATGGTACTGAGCCGTACGCCAGCTCGTCCTATGATGAAAAGGAGATGGTGGGATCAGATAGTGCAGTTCCTGAGAGCATTCCCCGAAATGTAACCTATAGAAGATCGAAAGGCATGCAACCTTACGGCGGTGCTTGAGACTCTGGATCTTAGTCTCCGCCATATGTTGCTCACCTATAAGCCTGAAAGCTCTACGTTCGATCGAGTCCAAGGCAGCAAGCTGGTATTTGGCCGAATCATTATGGCAGCAGTACTCCATACCAGCCTGGACTTATGCTTTATATAAACTGAGAAGCTGTACTGGTGTGAAGTAACGTTTTACCTTATTCAGGATGCCTAACCTCATGGCAGCTGTTTTTGCCTTAGACTCGATGTAAGAGCCAAAGTTGAGAGTAGGCGTGAGCGAAACACCTAAGAGCTCGAGGTGATCTCCTATAGCTACAGGTACATCACGGAATACAGGAACTTGGAGAAACGGACTTTTTTTCGCCGAGAAGAGACAAGCCTGCGTTTTAGAGGCATTGAACTTGACTAGATTGGCATCACCCCAGTCGGATACAGCCTTCAGAGTCAAATTCAGACGCTGCAGCATCTCATCTCTTAACTCCTGAATTTCATTCTGCCTAGCTCGCGCAGTGGAAACATATCTCTCCACAACTGTGCTGTCGTCTGCTTACCCAATGATACCGGGCATTAGCAGATCGTTAATATGTAGCAGAAACAATGTGGCAGATAGCACTGACCCCTGAGTTAACCCGGCGTTAATAGCCAATTGATCCGACGAGCAGCCGTCATTAACTACTCAAATGGATCTTTCCCTCAGAAAGTCTGCGAGCCAGGAGCAGAATTGAACTGGCAGTCCGTAGGCAGGAAGCTTGCCAATAAGTTTAGAGTGCCAAACCCTATCAAAGGCCTTCGAGACGTCTAATGAAACAGCCAGTGCTTCACCATATTTCTCGATGGCCTCGCTCCTAATGTGCTTGGCATACACAAGATCCGAAGGTCCCCAGTAGACCGGTTTTGGCGGAATCCGTATTGGCGATCACTGAGGAAGTCGTTACCTTCGAGGTATGCAAGGAGCTTCCTATTCAGTACACGCTCCATACATTTACAAAGTAGGGAGGTGACCGAAATAGGGCGGTAGTTTGAAGGGTCAGCACGGCTGCCTTTCTTGGGTACAGGCTGCACGTTAGCGAGCTTCCAAGATTTAGGGACTTCACCAGTTTTCAAAGAGAGGCGGAAATGTCGCGTTAATACTGGAGACAACTCAGGGGCACAGGTTTTCAACACTATAGCCGAGATACCATCCGGACCGCTAGCTTTATTCACGTCGATCCCAAATACACAGACTAATAGGATACTATGCCTCTGGGATACGAATAAAGAACATAGGCAACTCCCCATACATTGTTTGACCCCTTCGACCAAAGTAACGTCGAAGTTTGACCCAACATTTTTGACTAACGTAACGTACAGTTGGGATACTTTTGGTTATTGATAATATATGATTCGATAATGAAAAAGCTAATTTAACCAACTTTTGTTTCCCAACTTCTAAAAACTAAATCTAAAAAATCTAAAAAATTCAGAAAAATTGCACAAAAAATCAAAATTAAGAACCGTACTAGTTACATCCATGAAGGGCCCTGGTTCATTTATTTATGACCTGGGTCAGCGGTTGCCCGACTCCTTTATGACATACCGATATCATGTCCTTAACTGTCTTTAAGTAAAATTAAAAACCTGTAAATTTTAAGTTGATTAGAGTAAATAGTTAGAGACATGATAATGCAGGTATATTTTTATACTCATATATTTTTGGTTGCCTACTAAAACGGAGAAGCCGTTGAAAAATAAGGGTGTAAATAATGATAACCACCTACACATCTCAGATAGTCATTTATCGTATTAAAAATCTGTGATGCTGGCACACACAGCGGTGCAAACCTGGGCGTTCGGGAACCTGTTGTTATTGCCTCCGCAGCCGCTGAACGAGAAACCTCTGCAGACACGCAAGCTTATATCGAAGTACCACCTGCAATTCGTATTCATCATCAATGTAAGACATGCCCAGAGCTGCGCTTCACTCATTCGTACAATGTAAGGCTGCCCACGTAGTCCTGGAATGTGTGGGAATAGCAGCTCAACGTAAACAAATCCTAAACAACCCGAGGTCACACCGCCAAGCCTGCAAAGACCCCAGGAAACTTCTGTGCTTCTGGACGGAGTTAGGCTGGCTAACTACCTATAGACAGACAACTCTCAGGCATAATGGACCACCCATGGAGTTCGAATGCGGAAAAGGGAGTTCTTTAAGGTGGTTGCTTTTTCATACAAACGTATTAGCACAAATATGGCCGCACAGAGACTAATATTACAGTGAAATGATTGTCGTTGGCTTTTATATTGGTCATTATTTGCGGCAAATCATATTTGGTTGAAGAAAACACTGTACTAATAGCGAAAATAACATCGAAATTACTTGTATGGACTAACATTTCGATGTTATTTTCGCTATTAATCCAATGTTTTCTTCAACCAAATATGATTTGCCGCAAATAATAAAAGCCAACAAGAGTAATTTCAGTGTAAAATTATACTCAATGCGCCCATATTTGTGCTAATACGTTTGTATGGAAAAGCAACCACCTTAACATTAACAATGTAAGATTATTCATCGTCATTTGACGCCCACGTCCACGCCTCCCCCAAAGAATGCAACGGGTGGATTTGCCATATTCACCACGTTTGGCGGAGTGGTGATCGCTATATTGGTGTTGAATATTCAGGTGGATGCTGCTGCCCATCTATCGCTTTCTTAAAGAAAGTAAAACCAACAAAAAAAAATGTTGGCGCTGTGATAGACGGGGGCGCGAACAGTCGGACCGGATGGCCCCACCGGTCTTGGGTACCTTTGACGACCTCTGAAGCACGGCGTACGGCTGAGATGCGAGAGGTTGCATTTTAGGTTCCCGCTTCAGGACAAATATTTGTATGATCTGCAAATATTTGTTCTGGGTCTGGGCGTTGTGGTACCATGGTGCTCGTAGTTCCCGATAGCCACGACACGGGAAACCTAGTATGGGGTCAGGACTAGAGCAATAGCGCACTAGCGGCTAGGCCGCAGCTGCCACGACGCGCGGCCCGGCCGCAGGGGTTGCGATTTGCAACGCGGCCAAAACCGCGGGTACGATCGTCAGTTGCACATACAGCGTGCTTCAAAATGGACGTTGAGGAAATAGCAGTGCTTTTGTATCTTATGTATGATGATCACAAATCACGCTGTAGTTCCACAATACGTGCGGCCGCCGCGGCTAGTGCGCGCACACTGGTGATTTAACTACAATGCAATTGATCTCAGTGGCCGCAGTAGCCAGCGACTGAACACGGGCCGCAAATGCGTCGCTTGGATCTCGCTGGCCGCTGCGGCTTGGTGTGGCCGCTGGCCGCGTGCGGCCAGGTGCGCGTGCTCTATGGCGATTTCATACTAATGTATCTCGATGGCCACCGCGACCTGGCCGCTAGTGCGCTATTGCTCTATATGTGACTGTTGGGTGTTATGTTAACAGAATTCTAAAATCTTACATGGGATGATATTCTTGACATCTTCCAAACTCTGGTTGCAAGCGGCAAGTTGCTTTATCGGTTAAATTTACGTTTATCGTATGCTGACCAGGTTCTGGATTGACAGAAAGAAAATTATTTATTGCACATAGGTACAGGTAGCTAGAACTTAATTAAAAAAAACTTAAAAAGCATTATCTTCCAGATAACCAGATACTGCAAAAAAAAGATGGGTAATTAACTGTTTTAGCGTGTTTTGATAATGGGTTTGGTTTGAATGGATGCGGGGGGAGGGTATTTGGTGTGGATGGATGCGGGGAGGGGAGGGTATTTGGTGTGGATGGATGCGGGGTGGGGAGGGTATTTGGTGTAGATAAGGGGTTAGGGGGTACCGATTAGTGCGGTACGCAATATTCTTGCGAGGCCGGGGTGAGTCGCTAGTTAGTTTATAATGTTAATTGAATAAGGCAATACTTACGTCTACAATGCTCATGGCATTCTCTTAGTGTATTAAAACTGTTGAAATAAGTTGGGCACCCTCCGTATAAAAATGTTTTGCAATCTTCCATCTTCGTATCGTAGTAAAATCTGAAAACGACGTCCCTCTATAATACCGCAAAGTGTCTGACAAGAGCAAATCCATGTACCTGACCTACCTTGAACCTCCTGATTGCTTGCAGGCAAACGCATTGGGTTGGAACTTGCACAAAACGTCCCAGTCGTAATCTTTTAAGTCTTTCTCTAAAATGGAATGTAAACATATAACTGGCGTTCGATAAATATTAGAGTACATAGCTATTGGCTATGCACTGTAAGAGTTAGAATGTAGTCGCAATACCAATAGCTAAGCCATTGTAAAAAAAACCGCATGCTTAAATTGCATTGTGTAAGTAGGTCAGAAGTAAATTAATAATTACACAGTTACCTACCTGTTTTAACTTTGGTACCATTTTTGCTTTGTACAACAAGTGTATAAGAAGTTAAAATCAAATATAAAATTCCAGCAAGAACATGGCACATTCTGAAGTAAAAGTGAAATTTTTCTATTTCGAAACGGTTTATTGCCAACGAATATTACTTTACGGGTTGTAAAATTGAATAATATTATTCACAAATATTGGATTTTACGTAGCATATGTGAAGAGTAGGCACATTTAACGATGATGTAATCTGGGGCTAAGCACGTCCTGCAGCGGAGGCTAGCTCTTGAATAGCGCTGTTTAATGCCTGCTTCTCAAAATCAGGAGTGATAGATTTCCTCACGTTCTCTAATATCCATTTGATCATCCATTTCTGATGAATCCGCCCTTCCGACCTATGCTTCTTCACTTGGTACTCCATTCTGCCTTTTACGCTACTGTAAACATGCATCATCCTCTCGCGATAGGCAGCTTCAAGCTGCATCATGATGTTCTCCTTTTTCGCGTCCATAAGTGATTTCTGCCCTTCAGCTCTCCATTGCGCGTCCTTCGCCGCTTTGATCTGGCTTTCGTAGCTTGCTATTTCATCGTCTCTGCCCTTCTGCCAGTCCGCAACGATAGCGTCGACTTCTTTGTCCAAACTAGCTCCAGCAGCGGGCCCTAATTTAGTCGTGACTAACCAAACGATTAGCGCTATAGAGAGACCACTGTAGTATTCATGCTCCATTATGAATATTTCTTTGCTGAGCATATAGTTGACAAGGACTATGCCAAACACGTACGGACCTGAGACTCCGGTTTGGCTATGGAAGAACGTGAACCACTCGTCGGGTAAGAATCCAAGTCGCACAGGGCCCGATTTTTCGGCTCTTTTGAAGTCTGGGAGCTTTTTGGACCCTGAGGAGCCGCCTGATTTTTTGGTAGAGTCGCTGGGACACACTGGCTTCTTAGATGGGCATAGTTTTGAATAAGCCATTATTGCATTCGGGACTAAAAATTTGTTACGAAATCCTGGCTCTGTTAAGCAACGAATAAGCATGTTTATTGTTAAGTATTAATTTCACATTTAAATAGGATTTCCTCGATTTGATAGGATTCGAACTCTTGCTCTAGATTTGTTATGCTTCTTGGATTATAATCCTTAGGACCAAATAATTATTAGGTGTCCTCTTGATTTCTCAGTTCTTGTCAGTTCTTGTATATACATTTTTCTCTATGATGTACAAAGAGGATACAATAACTACAAAGAGGATACAATAACTACGATGATGTAAATCAATAGAGGTTTTGAAGTAGTCCACAGAGCAAACAAATAGAAAAAAATACGTACAAATGTGTATTGGTTATGACCTCTGTGACATCTACCTATTATCATCGAGCTTCACGGAACGGAGGCCTGCGTTGCTCGATGGTGGTGAGTTCCATGAGGAATTGAGGGACTCACACCCGTTTGCACTAAACAAGAAAGACTTTTTTAGTCTACTCCTAACGATAAATTTGCTTGCACTAACCCTAAGCCTTTCCTTAGTCCACTTAGGAGATTCTTAACTTTATGAGCCCGATTATGAAGCAACTAGAGCGTAGGCAATACCTAAGTTGTATTTTTTGTAATCTTTGGATTATTTGTTTGTCAATAAACGTAGTGATTATTTTTACAATGAAATTTAAATTGTTAAAAAACCTCATTTTCTCCTCCGCCGTAAAGTTTCTTTTTCGTTTTAGCTTATTTTCCATGTTAACTTATAACAGACAAATTAATAGATTATACGATAAGAATACAAGTTTTTTTTTTTTATATTATAAGGTGACAAACAAGCAGTCACCGCCGCCTATGGACATTTGCAACACCCACGTTATTGCAAACGCGCTGCCTACCATTAAGAGCCCTATTGATATTTCTCTTGAATTTACCCATATTGTAGCCCTGTGGGAAGACATCCAACGGGAGCTCATTCCACGCCCTGCAGGTGCGCGGGAGAAACGATCGCGTGAAACGCAATGTGCGTGACCTCCACGCATCCAAAATGTGCGGGTGAGCTCGCTCACGTTGGCGGGATGTGCGGTTAATAAAAGTGCGAATCTGGGATTCGTTCATGCAGCTCTTCTGAGCATTCCCCGTTAAAAATCTTATAAAAGACGCTAAGCGCGCCAATATCTCGGCGCACGCTCAACGGTTCTAGACCCCTGGTAACTTTGGGTGCGTCGACAAT
The DNA here is from genome assembly GCA_932527175.1 of Operophtera brumata. Classification (NCBI taxonomy): domain Eukaryota; kingdom Metazoa; phylum Arthropoda; class Insecta; order Lepidoptera; family Geometridae; genus Operophtera; species Operophtera brumata. The sequence continues at coordinate 79,819,255 of OW052239.1, read as the reverse complement.
CCTAACAGATCTGCGTTGTAGGGAGTCCAGAGGTTGCAGTTGGTAGGTACTTCGGTGCACCATTCCAGATGTGAGAACAATACTCCCGAGTATTTGTTTGTTTACAATCACAATCTGAGTTTTTGTCTATGAATTGTCATAAAAACTCGTATTTACCCGTACTCGTATTTGATATTGATTATCCTATAATTACCTAACCAAACAAAATAAACCTACGCCACATCTTTTGTCTCCTTTTAACTCATCACTAAACTAATGTGAAGATAATGATAAAAAATATTCCGTGGACTACATTACTTGGCCGGTTTAAAAAAACAATCGTTACATTCATTCAATCATTCTCTTAGCTAGGCAATGCCCAAGTTACGACGTAGTTATGAGAAGTCAGTTAGTGCAAACAATTTTTTTAGGTAGGCTGTTCCTATGCTTAGGTGTATCATAACTAGGACAAGCCTAACTTGTGTTTAGTGCAAATGGGTGTTACTCAAATATAGCGTTTCAGTATTTTCAGCAACAAGTCAAGCATGTGCATTCAGACAGTGCCATTTGGTGAAGTTGAACTGATGAAGACCAGAGATGGCCATTGGAACTGCTCAATTTCACGGTTGGCGACTTTCCATATCCTATTGAGCTGAAATTTTACATACCTGTCAAGTTACGATGACAATACAATATGATGGTGACAGCGATCTGATCTGATGATGGAGACGGAAGGTGGACAACGGAACTCCTCAATGGATAATAGTAGACTGGCCGTGTTTAGGCTCATTATGATCAGCACATGGGTCCAATCACTAGTATTATAAAATCTTTTATTGGGGATAAATTCCTAACGAATAGGTATGAATAATGTCTTTGACTGTATTATGACAAATGTATAATTTGTATTCGGTAGCATTGTATTTCCTGGAGGGACCACGGGTAGAGACCGGAAGCAGCAAAAATACCAGTGGTTCCTTCTAGGGACTGCGGGAGGAACCACGGGTAATGAAGGAAAATAATTCATGGGAAAAAGTCTCGTTAGTCCCTTCAAAGGAACTGTCAAAAGGGACTGTTGGACTAGCTAGCTAGTGTGCGAGCCTGCATTCAAATGTATATGAGATACTTGGCGGCGACTAGTCTCCGAAACTTGCAGGATACCTTCAGGATACTTGAATCATACCTATTCGAAAAAAACGATTTCGATGTTAGGAATTTATACCCAATAAAATATTTTATAATACTAGTGATTGGACCCGTGTGCTGATCACAATGAGCCTAAACACGGCCAGTCTACTATTATCCATTGAGGAGTTCCGTTGTCCACCTTTCGTCTCCATCATCAGATCAGATCGCTGTCACCATCATATTGTATTGTCATCGGAACTTGACAGGTATGCCAAATTTCAGCTCAAACTCCGAAACTTGCAGGAAACTTGAATCGCCTTTGCGAATCGTAATGGGAGATCCCGGTAAGAGAGAAAACCCGACCAAAACGGATCCCTATACACATGTGGAGCGATGACCTATGAAAGGTGTCTGGCAGAAAATCGATGAGAAGAGCCGAACACCGGGCTCAGAGGCGCGTATTGGGAGAGGCCTATGTCCAGCAGTGGACTAGTGTGGGCTGATGATGATGATGATCAGTTTCCTAGGTAGTTACGTGACGTGCCTACAGGAGGTAGATTTGATTCTACACGTAATATGATAGACGGAAATAAGATCTCCCTAGGTCCACGAAAAAACGCCGTAAGATTTGTTATAAGCACATAACATAATACTATGTATGAGATTTGTCCTGGCTGCTAGCTTAAGGAATCTGTTATTACTGGAAGAAAGTGTTATTAAGCAGAGACAGTCGTGGAAAGCACTGGTGGCGATGAGCTCACCACTTCATATTCCCACGATGGTACAAGCCCAAAAGAGGCCCATTGAGGCTCCGCCTGGAGAGGCGATACACAGAGGATATAGGGGTAGAGTAGGTATCTCAACAATAGAGAGTTCAATGCATTTTAGAGTTTTTGCTGTTGGCGTTCCTTTTTATGAATAAATAAAATAAAAATGCAGATTGAACTCTCTTATGTTGAGATACCTATATACTTACTGTATATAGTATGTGGTGCTCCCTTTTATAAGCCTAGATCTAGTAATTGGGTCCGCTAATAAAAGACTTAATATAAAAATAAAATTTATTAAAAATGTAAAAGTTAATATTGGAGAGTAACCAACATTCTTGCCTGTGTCATTCCTTAGTCTAACTAATAACCAACGACTAGTTTACTAGTTAACATCTACGGCGACGACGGCGGCGGCAGCGTCGTTGTCTATATCGATAAGCGCGTCTCCGCCGCCAACGGCTACGGCGGCGGCATAGAGAAATTTGTATATAACACGGAGGACTGCGTTGCTCGATGCCTATTAAGATATAACTTTTGAAACTATCATGGTTATGTACATAATTTTCACTAGAAACGGGATATTTACCATGATTTTTAAGTTTTAAATATTCCCGATATTTCGGCACAAATACCAAATGATATTTCTACCTATTATGATTTTTGACCAAAAAGTTACTATTCGTGACTATCTTAGAGCAATACGGCCTCCGTACTATTATGGCTTAGAGCAATACGGCCTCCGTACAAGAGTGCAATATTTATTATAGTGACGGTACAATATTTTCGGTAACCTCTGCCTATGAACAGTGCATTACCTCATAGGTCACGTCCACCTAGGACGCGCCCTATGTGGCATTGCACTGCACCCGCCACCCTGAGACATAAAGATGAAAAGTCTCATGTGCCTGTAATTTCACCGGCACCCTTACCCTTCGAACCGGAACACAGCAATGCGAGCACTATTGCTTTGCGGCAGAAATAGGTATGGTGGTAGTACTTCCCCGGACGAACTCTTTCACAAAAAAGCTCTACTACTACTAAAATGTATGTATGGCGCCAGTATCCTTGATTTTTAAAATGGAGTTTGCATTGAAATTCCATTGCATAGGTGGGTGTAGGTACTGTTACGAGCTAGGTTTCAGGATAAAATAATCACAGTGCACCTTACCAAAATTACACTTTTAATAAAATTATCAGGAAACACTAATACAATTTTACTTTAACTGTAACTGTACTCTACTGCATTTTTAGCAGGAACTGGCAACGCGTAAAAAATTTAAATGTACGAACGTGCAAACGTAGGGTAGTACACCCTTATAGGTGGAGCGACGACTTGCGTGGTGTGGCTTGCACAAACTGGATAAGGAGAGCCAAAGACCGGGCTCAGTGGCGTGCCATGGCAGTGGACTGCAGTAAGTTGATTATGATGATGATGACTTCACTGCACTGTTCACAATTTATCACTCCCAAGTTAGTTGAATTATTCAAACTAAAAGCCAATTTACGACTGACTGCTTTCCCAGCGAGCCTAAAAGACAAACCTGTACTAGGCCCTGTGCTTCAGATATTAGTCGTCTTATACGACACCCATGAGTCTATTGGGTCGATGCTATTCGACGACCTCTGTGGCGCAGCGGGCGAAGGTTCACAGGAGGTTGCGGGTTCGCTTTTCGCCTCGGAACAAATATTTGTACGATCTGCAGATATTTTTTCAGTGTGTTCTGGTTATTTTCTATGTATAATAAAAAATATTTATCTATGTAATGTATTGTATTAAGTGCTAGTGACACGCCCCGGCGTCGCACGGGTAGCTTCCGGTGACCCCCCCCCCCTCCTACCCCTCCCCCCTATGTCAATCTCCTAGTTCCAAGCTACCTCCGCACCAATTTTCAGCCAAATCGGTTCACCCGGTCTTGAGTTATAAGTGGTGTAACTAACACGACTCTGTTTTTTTATATATATAGATATAGATATCAGTTATCTAGTATCCATAATACAAGCTCTGCTTAGCTTAGGGCTAGATATGTTGTGTGAACAGTCCATCATTATTTATTTATTTATTATTCTACTCTGCCAGACACCAGAGGTCGCGAGAGGAATTCACTTTGGGTAAAATAAAAAAAAACAAAATATTATTTAGCAAAATTAAGCTGTATTTATTTATCAAAGAGTTATTCTATTGTAGGCATTATCTTCCGATTGCATGCTTATAAAGATAAGTAAAGGTGAACTTAGATCTACGATTACTGTTTTAATAATATTTGTTAGTGAATCAGTAACTTAATTAAGTCGGTATTTGGCGGCACGCAGAATAGGGTACTTGTCGCCGGTGCACAGTCCGCGGAAATCATCCATGGACAGGTCATTGATTGAGACACCGCCGAGGTTCTTAGACCTGGAAAAGGAACACACATTTGTTAATCATATTACTGCAAGGTTTGTCGTGGCCCTCGTGTGTCCGGCCTAAGGGTTCAGCCTAAGAAGCTACGGGACATTTTTCCTTTTTGTCATTAGTCGTGCAAATCAGAATAAACCCCTCTGTCTCTAAAAACTAATTACAAAATGGCAAACTCCCAGTTTTATTACAAAAAATAAATATTAACTACAGGTCTAGCGCTTAACTGAGTCAGTCTCTGAGGTATGGGAGCGGTACGGGAGGGTTTTTTTTATATTTTTTTATAAGTATTTTATTCATTAAAATAACTAGGATCATTTTGAATCGTCTTAAAAAATAAATTTACATTTACTCCTGTTCCAACGCAACCAGACCTAGAAGAATCAGGCAACAAACACGGTCTGTTTTTTTTTGATGATCCTTCTTACTACTAGGTGGGGAGCGCCTGTGTAGTGCCTCGAGAACAAGTGGAAGCTGATTCAAAGAAAAAAAGAAAACCAAATTAAAAGCCTTACTAAGGTAGGCAGTCAAAAGTAAGATGGTTATAAAAGTGTTTTCGTCTCCTAAATTATCAGATGACATGAAGCCACCCTTCAGTTTGACGTAACGAAAACACCCCTCCCGTACCGCTCCCATGCCTCAGGGACTGACTCAGTTAAGCGCTAGATCTGTAGTTTTTATTTAAAATGAAACACTAGTGATAAATTTCTAGTCTATCACCGAAATTGATTCTTCAAAGTTAATATGGTATAGGGTTCGACCAAAGGGTCGAACTGGTAAACGCCTTATACCATACAATTACCGTATAGGTACTATACGGTGTTAGACCATACACCTTAAGTATATTTACATTGCTTAAAGCTCATATTATAAATGATTATTAATTATTCAATTCAATTCAATTCAATTCATTTATTTCAGGCAACAGTGAAAAATTTACATTGTACCTAGACAAAGGCCCATAGTAATATATATGTCGGAGATTGTAAGCCAGGTGACCGGGCAGTCGTTTATTTGGCCGCTCATTCAATCGGTGTACGGTCGAAGCTGTCAACGTCACTTGTCAGCGTCAACTGTCAATGTCAGTTGTGAACGTCATGTGGTATCTGTCAGTAGTGCGATCGATCGATACTTCACTTGCTATCGAGCCAGCGCCTGCGCCGGACGTGCGCACTGAGAGTTAGAAATTCAACATGGCGGACACAAATGATGAGCACGTGGATCAAAAACCCGTCTGAATCCGCGACAGCAGTGGTGGGATCGCTTCCACAATTATCCTGCGAGCCTACCGCAACGCCAGCTACTCAAAATCAAGGATATTTCACGCCGGGATTTGAAGCTCAAGAAAATATTTCGGAAAAATCAGCGATGTCAAATAACGCGCCTACACCCGAGATGTGGGCGACGCTTTTTCAAAATATGATGGCAGGCTTTCAGCATTCTAATCCAAGACCCTCTACAAGTGCGAGTGAGCCAAGGAAATTGAAGGCTAGTGAGATTTATTTGCCACCATTTGACCCGGACGAGTGTCAGTTCTCTGCAGCTCAGTGGTGCGAGGAAATCGAACACCATATGAAGAACAACTCATGGACGGATTATGAAACACGGAATGCCGTGTTCACTCACCTCCAAGGACGAGCAAAGAAGTGGGCAGCGCGTTCGTATCCATTGTGCAAGACTTGGGAAGAACTCAAGGAACGACTTACTCGACAGTTTGCTGTAACCAAGCGATTCCATGACCTATTTCGTGATATGGTGGAGTACAAGAGTGACCAGGCCGTGACGTACGTCGAGTATTCAACCAACAAGCTGGCGCTGATTGATCGACTGGAGACAGGTTGGGGTGAGTCCAACAAAATCGAGGTAGTCATCTCCGGTATTACGGATGTTCAGGTACGTTCCGAATTACTTAAAAATACCCCCACAAATTTTGTTGCACTTGATAGACATTTGTGTACGTATCCTAAAATTAAAAGTCTTAAACGACATTTTGATAAAACACGGAACGAACCGAGCCTAGTTTTAAACGACCTAAAGCCGGACAGCCCGATGACCGGCGTTGTCACTATTGCAATGAGTTAGGTCATTTGGAACGGCACTGCTTGCTGTTACGAAATAATAAAAATCGCGGGAATGACGTGCCCACGGTACCTGCCGATAAACCTACTGATAAACCTGCTCAATGTTCGTATTGTCACAAATCAGGGCATTCTGAATCTACTTGTTTTTCAAAACAGCGGGATGAAAAGCAGAAAATCTTTAAACATTCGAAATTACAATCTAAATCAGTATGTGTGTCACGAAAGATTACGGAAATATCCAGCTAGCCTACCAGAATTATCAAAATGTTTAGATCCTGTAGAAACTAGTGAGAGTGAAGTTTAATTTTGTATGATAAGTTAGTAAAATGATTAAAGCCTTGTTAATAGGTTTTTATAATTATGTGCCAAGATAATAATTGTGTTAAGTTTGCTTGAGGTAAAGCATCTGTAATCGTTTCTTTCCTGTTTATTTTAAGCTTAATTTAATAAATGGCTTCTGATGATTACACACCAATTCATTTTTGATTCACTGAAAGCTATAACGCTTTGTGATTGGATTGAAAGCAATTGCGCTTTTGTCCGGAGTAACGGCTGAAAGCTATAACGCTTTGCATTTGGGTTTAGTTAAACCTGTGGTACAATTAAGACCAATGCTGAAAGCCGTAACGCTTTGCGTGTGGTAAAAGTTAAATCAATGTTAATCTCGAGCGATTGAAAGATTATATGCCTTGCTATGTAATGATGATAGCTCCTACGCTTTAATGTACAGATGAAGTAACTGGCGCTGAAAGCTTTTACGCTTTGCGGTATGAAAGTGGCTATCGTTGGAAGCTTCTACGCTTTTCGATACAAAGCAACTGACGTTAAAAGCTTATACGCTTTGCGGTACAATTAATGTTACTAGAGTTGAAAGCTTGTACGCTTTACTGTTATCTCTGTGTTATCTTAAGTTCTCATACGATGGTGTCTATTGCAGAGTTTGGCTGAAAGCTGTTTGTACGCTTTGCCTTATGCGAATGTAACGCGAGAGCGTGTTAATTTTCAGAATGGCCGTGTCGGAGATTGTAAGCCAGGTGACCGGGCAGTCGTTTATTTGGCCGCTCATTCAATCGGTGTACGGTCGAAGCTGTCAACGTCACTTGTCAGCGTCAACTGTCAATGTCAGTTGTGAACGTCATGTGGTATCTGTCAGTAGTGCGATCGATCGATACTTCACTTGCTATCGAGACAGCGCCTGCGCCGGACGTGCGCACTGAGAGTTAGAAATTCAACATGGCGGACACAAATGATGAGCACGTGAATCAAAAATCCGTCTGAATCCGCGACATATACCTTACAACTAACATACATATAAAGATATTTATAACATGCAACATTATGCATGACGACCTGTGTGGCGCGGCGGGCGATGCTTGGCCTGCGACGCAGGAGGTTGCGGGTTCGATTCCCGCCTCGGAACAAATATTTGTGCGACCGCATATATTTGTTCAGGGTGTTCTGGGTATTTTCTATGTATAATAAAAAAATATCTATCTATGTAATATATTGTATTAAGTATATCAGTTATCTAGTACCCGTAACACAAGCTCTGCATTGTTATTATTGTGTGTAACCTGTGTAATGTGTAATTGTGTAATGTGTAATTCTAATGAATTACACATTAAAGTTAAATTAGTTCTTCATTCAACTTCACTTTTCACACACGCTACACCCACACACCACACACCACACACAACACACTCGCATACTACACTAACATAATACACCCTAACTTTTACACTCACTCACACCGCCACCCATACTACCACCAATTTTCATCAAATTGCAAATGTATAAATTGTGCTATTTTAATTGGGAGAGAACTGTTTCCTGGGCCACAGCTTACGCTTTTCCGGGAGACAGGGCTTCAACTTTATCTGTGTAACTTTAATTTGGTCAAATAATAATGACCCCATGTTGGTTGAATAAATAAAATTTGAATTTGAATTTGAATTTAACTTGGGGCTAGATAATTTTGTGTGAGCTGTCCAGCATTATTTATTTATTAATTAAAAAAAATATAGCAATACTACTGAAATATATCAACAAATCCATATCTTTGGTGCAACATCTCATTGATATTACTCACTGATGGAGCGTAAGCCTTATCGCGACAGCAGCACGGGCGTTGCTCGCTTACTAACAACTAGACCTAACTACCCCATCTTTTTTTTTGCACTTCTTTATATTTTATACAATCAGCGACCCGCGGTTTCACCCACGTAAGTCTCGATCCCTTTGGGAATATCGGGATAAAAATGTGCCTATGTATTGTTCCGGGAATCCAGTTATCTCCATTCCAAATTTCATCCAAATCCATCCAGTAGTTTTTACGTGAAAGAGTAACAAAGATACATCCATCCATACAAACTGTCGCGTTTATTATTAGTAGGATTGTATTAGCCTTTATTTTTCTATTTTTCTATTTACTTAGTTACTAAATACTAAATTATTACGCTGTACGGCACACTATTAACTCAATGTTTTCTCTTTAAGTGAATTTTGTAATTCTATTGAGAAATAAATATATTTAACCGTACATAGTCGTGTATAGCCTCTAACTAAAGTGATGATTAGACTCACTTGGCATAGACAGCCTTCTGTCCAGCGGTGTCGGGGTCTTCATACGAGACCCAGATGCCGTTCTCGTCGGTGTTGGAATCGTGGAGGCGGAAAGCGTACGTTCCTGAAAACATTTTATACATTAGTAGCTGAATCTCGCGCCTTCAACTCGTCTGCGTGAAAGTCGCGCGTCGCATTCTAGATAATACAAACGATAACGTCGTTTATAGTGGAGTGCAGTGAATAAATAAGGTTAGTGCAGGTCTTAGGCGCGAGCCAGATAGAAGAGACGTAAGGCGAGGACGCGTCGTGGACATTTGTCTCTTCCGCGACCCTTTCATACAAAATGTATAGAAGCGTCGCGACGCAAACATACAGAATAGACGGGGCGCGGGCGCACCGCTTTTACCTTTGTTCAAAACACACAGGAGAGACGGGGCGCGGGCGCACCGCTTTTACCTTTGTTCAAAACACACAGGAGAGACGGGGCGCGGGCGCACCGCTTTTACCTTTGTTCAAAACACACAGGAGAGACGGGGCGCGGGCGCACCGCTTTTAATTTTGTTCAAAACACACAGGAGAGACGGAGCGCGGGCGCACCGCTTTTACCTTTGTTCAAAACACACAGGAGAGACGGGGCGCGGGCGCACCGCTTTTACCTTTGTTCAAAACACACAGGAGAGACGGGGCGCGGGCGCACCGCTTTTACCTTTGTTCAAAACACACAGGAGAGACGGGGCGCGGGCGCACCGCTTTTACCTTTGTTCAAAACACACAGGAGAGACGGGGCGCGGGCGCACCGCTTTTACCTTTGTTCAAAACACACAGGAGAGACGGGGCGCGGGCGCACCGCTTTTACCTTTGTTCAAAACACACAGGAGAGACGGGGCGCGGGCGCACCGCTTTTACCTTTGTTCAAAACACACAGGAGAGACGGGGGGCAGACGCGGCGGGGGCGAGGATGGGGCGCGGAGTGGCATGCCTGCCGGGCGGGTCTCGCTCGCTCGCACCGTCAACGTGTACCGGCGCGCCTGCGCCCCGTCTCTTCTATTATCATTTAAAAAGTCGCGTCCGTGTCTCGTCTCTCCCTGTCCGCGACGCGTCCTCGCCTTACGTCTCTGCTATCTGGCTCGCGCCTTAGTTTCATGGCATTCCTTCAAAGTGGTTTTAGATACCAGTAGGTACAGCAAAGTCAAGGCAGCGTCGATGCGCAGTCAAGGTGGAGTCGAGGCGTGGGCGAGTGTAGAGTGCTGAGAGACAAGGCGGCGGAGGCGCTTATGCTTTGTTTAGAATTTAGATGCATTCAATATGTCGTTTTCGTAAGACGAAGAGTGCTTGCACTTGTACAAGTACTCAATTTATATGGAAAAAAGCGATCTAGGATTCATCCACACTAGAAGTTGAATGACACATAATAGCGCCGCGCCCGGGCCATGACCCTGCATCACCCGCACCTCGATCCCACATCACCCATGCCTCGACCCCACATCGACCGCGCCTCGACCCCACATCACCCACGCCTCGACCCCACATCACCCGCGCGTCGACCCCACATCACCCGCGCGTCGACCCCACATCACCCGCGCCTCGACCCCATATCACCCGCGCCGCGACCCCACATCACCAGAGCCTCAAACCCACATCACCCGCGCCTCGACCACACATCACCCGTGCCTGGACTTTTTGTTCTGTTAGCGCAGGTACCCTTGACCCTACGGGTTTATTAGAAGAGTTTTTTTTAGAGGCGCGCCTTTTTAGCGTCCATGCCTCGATTTCGCCTTGACTCCAAGGGCGTATCCATTGGTGGGTCATGGGGACATTCAGTGTGATTGTAAAACCTACAATACAAGTTTCAGTGTGTTTGTGTGTCTATCTTCTATATTTGTGCTATGAGGCATTACTTATTGCCACAAGATTCTAGGTTTGATGAGTGAACTTGCGTTGCGAGTATCAAAATACGTGACATAAATGGCTTATTGCGTTGGCTTGAAGTTTTTACACCTCCACGGTAACTTGATACCACTTCCCGCGCCTGAGTAAAAGGGTCTTGACGGACGGAACTGTTAGCAAAGTGATCCTATAAGGGTTCCATTTTGCCTTTTGAGGTAAATAGTAAGTTTGCCCTAAATAGTAAGTTTATAAAAGCAGACGGTTTTTAAGACTCCCGAAACGGGTCGAACTATATCGATGTAGATTAAACGGTACGTGAAAACTTCCCGTTTTTATAAAATAATTTATAAAAGCACATTTAAAAAAACCGTTTTCGAACAAGGCCGACACCAGTTAGTCAAAAGCTAAGCAATGAATGAGTACCAACCAAACATATGAGATAAATCTGCTTCCTTGGTTAGACCCAACTCTGAAAAGTTAAATTCCACCACTGATTCCAATGTTCCACGGATATATTTCAGTTGTTAAAAAACGGGCCAATTTCGATTCAGACTCGCACACGAAGGGTTTCCTACCATCGTACCAGATTTAACAGTATGATTATAAAAAAACATATTTCTAATGTTTACATAAATCAAATATTAATAAAAAAAAAATAGCGGTAATACTCGTATAGTGGCGTTCAGCGCTTCTTATTATAATTTTGCTACTTCGTACATCTATTACATAATTGCAGTAATAACTTTTTCTGAAGATTCGGCTCATGCGACTCAAATATCTCTAATAGGTTTACGGAACTATACGAAGTAGCTCAATTGTAATACGAATGTTTAAACTTACCGCTCGCACTAAATAGAAATACACAAATCTCTCTGTGAAAATTTCAACTGTCTACCCTAGATACAGCCCGCTGACAGACAGACGGACTGACGGACGGACAGCGGAGGCTTAGTAATAGGGTCCCATTTTGGACGGAACTGTAAAAAGCCGGTATAAAGTTTTTCTTTTGCATCTACGTCATCTACCTATATGCATCTTTTGGGCTTTTGGGATTCATCAAATTGAAGGCACCTCGTATATCGTAAAAGACATCGCTGAAACCTTCAATCAAGAATACAACTAGATGTCAGGTCGACACAAAAAATACGTTTCAGTGAATAACAGCTCATTTGAAAAGTAGGCTCTTATTTTTATTTGTGAGAACTTTATTTGTAGCTGTTTCACACTAAATTTTGTTTAACCTATGTCTAGTATAGTACTTCTTCTTCTTATCTTAAGTAATGGCTTCTGTGCGTAATTTGCAACAATTTAGCCAATGTCAAGTGATATAATAGTATATTTTTATAGTCAAGTCGTCAAGAGTCTCAGACAAGTCATAACCCAGTTTAATCAGTGGCAGAAAAACTGAGTTTTTACGGGGAAAAATCCACCATTTCCAAAAGACACGCAATACACTTAAATTTCACTACATCACACATGTGCCATTTATCCAAGTTACACCGGTTAAAATGCCACTAAAATTACACGAAACAACTCGAAAAAACACATAAAAATGTAATAAAATAAAAATGACGACGTTTCTTTCAAAAATGGCAGATTCTAACTCCGTCTAGTATAGTATTCTTATGTCTGTGCCTATGTGTTGTCATTCCTAAGTGACAGGAGTAATATATTGTTGTGCTCATTTTTTGTGACGAATGATCGTAAGTATAAAATAATATTTTGAAGATTTGCTACTTTATTGCTAGGTGGGCTGTAATTAGGTTGAACTTAGAACTGTAAAACTTTAGTTTCAGTCCGTTAGTAAACAAATATAGCTGTATAAGTATACCCACGCGGACGGTATTTTAGCTTTGATTTTGTACGTGACCCAAAATCTAGTTGTATTCTTGATCGAAGGCCGAAACTTTGAGCTTGATCTAGCCGGGGTGCGTGTATCCAAAATCTGTGATGATTCTCTACACACTAGTCACTCCTACTGCAGGCGTGTTTATTCCATACAAACGAATTCCCCTGTGCCTCCCTGGATAATGTGATCACTTACCGAATCGCTTGCTAGGGTCAGTGACCTTCCTAAGATGTGGCTTCATGCCCTTCTGGTGAGTCGGGTTGATGAGCTTCGCGCAGACCTCGGGGTAGCTCATCAGACCCTCAGTCTTGGTGTACGGACCTGGAGGACACTTAACATTACTGAAGTGTACATGAGGACATGAGTGTACATATAGAACATGAGGCATGTCAAACAAGTGGAACGCACGTGACTTTTTCGGCGTGGAGTTTTTCCTATAAACTTCAACACCCCGCTGCACCCTCTTAAGGAATATCGGAAATTACTTCTTAGTGCACGACATCTGGACCACAAAAAAATTACAAGTCTACAGCACTCACAGTTTTGACTGTGCGTTGAAAGGCAGTCAATCTGTCAGTCAGTCAGAGGCCACAAACCAAAATAGATTTTTAAAAATACATCAGTTGGATTCAAAAGAAAATGTCTTGGTTTTTATAACGTAGGTACATTTTTCATGTATGGTTTTTGTATGACCAAAAATAATAAGATTTAGTATAATTTCGGCAACGCGTATCTACAATCCAGAATTCGAAAAATTGGTCATCATCAGTATGAAATTAGCTAGACATAAGCCTCCACCAATGCCACGACGAAGCGTACTTACCATATTTTTCCCACCATTATCATCTAACCATTTTTTTAATGGCTCGACAAACTGTCTTACATCCCTACTGATTGTAGGTAAGCGGATACCGTTTCCTATTGATATCTGCTATACCAGAGGCATTGCCAATGCGTTGCCTGCCCTGAAGGGCCATTTTCACATTTCTTTATTTTGCTACGATACCCATGGTAAGGAGGGGTCTATTCTAGGCTGGATACACCACGGCCATTTATACTACTTGAATGACGGAACAAGAAGATGGCCCATGCACCTGATATTACGCGGTAACCTTTGCCTATGAACAGTGCATTCTCACATAAGTCACGTCCACCTAGGACGCGCCCTATGAGGCATTGCACTGCGCCTGCCACCCTGCGACATAAAGATGAAAAGTCTCGTGGCCATATTGTAATGTAGCTATGCAACAGGTCTTTACTCACCAGCTTCACCAGCCCCGTCGGCGTGTAGTGGCGGCACCCCGGAGATCTCACTTTCAGAGTCCAGCTTCCACGTGCGTGCGAAGGTAGGGATGCCGATCACAATCTTATGACTAGGAGCACCCGCCTTCAACCTGTGCCAAGAATATTCCGTAAGTTCATGTTATGACTAGGAGCACCCGCCTTCAACCTGTGCCAAGAATATTCCGTAAGTTCATGTTATGACTAGGAGCACCCGCCTTCAACCTGTGCCAAGAATATTCCGTAAGTTCATGTTATGACTAGGAGCACCCGTGCCAAGATTATTCCGTAAGTTCATGTTATGACTAGGAGCACCCGCCTTCAACCTGTGCCAAGATTATTCCGTAAGTTCATGATGTGCAGACCCGTAGAGTACGTCACTATCACAGGTGCTCAAGTATCTTAGTTTCCAAGATCCTTGACTCCAAGTGTCATTCAATTCAATTCAATTCATTTATTTATTTAAGGCAACAGTGAAAAATGTACATTGTACCTAGACAAAGGCCCATAGTAATATATACCTTATAACTAACATACATATAAAGATAAAGATATACTTAAAACTATCACTTAACGCTTCCCTATAGAGTCGGTAAACAATGCCAGCTGGCCAGAACTCCGGATCTAGATGCACATCCCTGTACTTCGCCTGTCATTACCCCCAGTGGTTTAACTTCCATGTGTGTTCACTCCCAAGTATCTTAACTCCCAAGTTTTTTGACCCCCAAGTGTCTCAACCCTCCGGTGTCATCATTCCTATGTGGTTTTTATCACAAACAAGTAATTAATTTTGTAAAAATTAAAAAATCCTAAACGCATTGAAACGGCTGAACCTATTTTGATCAAACATAGCTAAGAACACTCTCGACTAATTCACCATTCAAACAAAATAAAAATCGGTTATTAAAGTTCGGGAGCTACGATGCCACAGACAAAAACACACACAGACACACACACAAACACATATACACACAGACACAAATACAGCCACACACACAGAGACACGTCAAACTTATAACACCCCGTCGTTTTGTAACCCCGGAGGTTAAAATTAAAAAACTATAATTCAAGAAAGGCGAGAATACATCTAAAGAAAACCCCTATGCAATTATTTTATAATCAGCGATGTTTTATTAGGGGTATTCCAGAACATTACTTTTATAAACCATCAAATCTAATAGTGACGTCTCTGTCATCAAGTATTTTATCCCTCATATGTGTTAACTTCTAAGTATTCGCCACAACGTGACTTTGAATAAACTTTTCATCATTTGTTGAAAACATCCGAGTTCTTGATTGGTTCACTGTAAATAATCTGTTGTGTGTGTTGTGTCGTGGCTTCATTTTATAAATGGCACGTATTGCCCGTTTTTGTGAAACAAATATTAAGACGTCCGTGCTGAAAATCAGCGTTGCAGTTCACTGCAGCATTATGCTGAGCACGGTCCTGTTTTGACGGCACTATACACACAGCAACAAATATTTTTTGACGGTGTTTTTATTGTATTGTGTATCCAAGCTGTGTGTACTTGCTGTTCAAAATAAATAATTTACTTATATTTCTATTAATTTCTATAAATGAAGGTTTCTAACAAGCTACCTCATAAGCTGAATTTTATACGGATAAGGTCGTAAGTTACCATCAAACCGGAATTTAGCGAGATTCCCGGGGGAGGGAAGTTGTTCGCGGAAAACGAACCGGGAACCGTTCTACTATCTCATGCAAAATTACTTTCAGACCCTTTCTATTATATTTGCTCGCAATTCATTCCTTCTCTCTTTATATGAACATAATTTCCTAACGCATATGTTATGAACTTATGTTGTAATTTTGGGCGATTCCTATATATCTATTTAATTAGGGAAGGGAAAAGAGAAAGGAGTAAATGGGTAACAAATGCGGTCGTAAAATTTTTTAGAACGTTTATAATGTGAGTAAAACACATGGGGTTTATCGTCTTATATTTAAGCTAAGCTCGGCTGGCTTCCAAGGCCTACATCATTGGCCTCTTTTAATTATGAACGTGGTTTAAGATTACCATAATCTATTGTACTTCATATATATTTATACTGCCTTAGTATAAATATTTAAATATACATATAATATATTATATTAGCTAGTACGCAAAAACTGGCTCTTGTTAGCTAGAGCTGGCTGGTTTGCACGTCAGGTTGTAGTAAAACAAAACATGTACTAGCCACTAGTGGTATTAAGCTACGGGTGGTAGTACCTAATACAAAGTTTGTACTAATGAGTAGTGGAGTAGTTTACCCACAGTACGATATGATACGGGTTTAGTAATCGTCGTCGTTTCGTATGAGGCAGTGCTGGCCTCTGGTGTCAGAGTTTGTCAAGCCGCCCGAGGGCCTCTGACATGGCTTATCGACTGCTATTAATCAAAAACAGCCGGGACCGACAGCTTAACGTGCCCTACGAAGCACAGAGCGATGGAAATCCGCACATAACTTAGAAAAGTCATTGGTGCGGAGCCTAGGATCGAACCCGGTATCGTTGGATTCTGAGTTGCACTATTGAACCGTTAGGCTACCATCGCTCCTCTTTTTAGTAATACAAAGTTTTGTTTGGCCACGATCTCACCTGTTGGTAAGATACTACTAACCAGTAGTGGAATTACGGTTCGGGCTGTAGTAACACAAAGCTTGCACTAACCAGTAGTGGAATTACGCTTCGGGCTGTAGTAATACAAAGCTTGCACTAACCAGTAGCGGAATTACGCTTCGGGGTGTAGTAATACAAAGCTTGCACTTACCAGTAGTGGAATTACGCTTCAGGCTGTAGTAATACAAAGCTTGCAATTACCAGTAGTGGAATTACGCTTCGGGCTGTAGTAATACAAAGCTTGCACTAACCAGTAGTGGAATTACGCTTCGGGCTGTAGTAATACAAAGCTTGCACTTACCAGTAGTGGAATTACGCTTCGGTCTGTAGTAATACAAAGCTTGCACTTACCAGTAGCCGAGTTCAGCGTCGGTGTTGAGTTCCGGGTTGCGGTTCTGCGGCATGTAGATCGGGGAGGTGTAGTCGGCCTCCTTGGGGTTACGTTCTGGGGTGTTGTAGTCGTACGTGTCCAGGTTCACGATGTCCACCAGGTTTATGATGGCAGGGACGTCGTAGTAGACTGCAATATAGATAAATTTTGTTCAGACGAACAAACATATTAATAGACCTCTATAGACTAATCTTGCACTAAACCCAGAAGGGAAACATCCAAAAATATCGAAGGCTTGTGACATCTACCAATCCGCTTTGGGCCAGTTTCCAGAAAACTGGATTGAACATTGTAGATAAGTTGATTGGCCTCATCATAAACTTTTTGATTTAATTAATTTCCTTGGCTAGAAACATAAATCCACCTTCTCTCTTGGGTAATTATTCAAATCAAAATTTACATTTGGAATTGAGATAAATAAGTAGATAAGATTACACTTATACGATACAAGGTCAAACTGATATCCTCTCCAATAATAAAGTGTAGTTGATAAACAGTGGGTATACAGTACACCCACTGCAGCAAATTGATGTAAGTACCTACTAAATCGATGGCACGTTAGTACATGAATGGTTACTCGAGTTGAAAATGGAGTTGGTTACACTTGACAGATTTCTGTAATGGGTCCCCGAGACGATCAAGTGCACTTGACAAGTCTACGTGCTTGAAGTGAATATTGATCGTTTACAGCGTTGACTTGACAAGTCCCGTCAAGTATATATGGGCTGGACCATACTTGACAAAAAAATTGATTGACGGCACTTGAACCACCTTGGCTTGATGCGACCTGACGCGACTTGACAAGTTTTTATTCATTTGCGGCTGGAACATCGAATTTTCAGAACATAATTTTTGCGACGACCACTTTTCTGGGCAAAGGGCGGTAAACGACTGCGGCACGTGGACTTGACGGCACCTTCAAGTCACGTCAAGTCCCTCGTTAAGTAAAATCGTCAAGTACGTAGACTTGTCAAGTGCACTTGATCGTCTCGGGGACCCATAAGGTTATTTTTGAGAAAAAGGTACGCTATTCTCAACTAGGGGTCCGTAAGCATGGCCGCAGACCCCGTGAGATAAATAACATATGGTACTACATCCGCTTGTTTTGACACGCGTGGTATAGTATGATATAAAGTCGTATATGTATAAATCCAGGTTAAGCCTATTTCTGGGATAAATATAATCTAAATCCTTTCAGCCGTTACGGCGTGATTAGAAAACAAAACGTCTAAATTTTCACATATTTAACCAGTAGGCTTTTACATAATGGGTGCTTCCACTTTGTCCCAACAATTGCTACCAATGGTAGGCTCAGGCGACTTCCAATTCCACCCCACATGGAAAGGCACAACAAAAATGGGGTATTAAAATTAAAAAGAGTTTTCGAATAAACAAAAAATAAAAGATTTGCACATTTATATCAATTATCTGTAATTTTCAAGGGAAAATCTTAAATTGAGGCAAGAAAGATAGAATGATGATAGATCAATTATAGCTAAATAATAAGAAAATGATAGATGATATAACAATTATAATTAATGATGGAAAAATTATAGAAAGATAGTAGAAAATGATTGAAAAAATATATGTATTTATAAAATAGGTAAGATAGTAACAAAATGATATGACTATGAAAATATTTTATTACAAACTATGCAAATCTTTTATTTTTAGTTTATAACTATAACTCTTTGATAGGATTGGATTGGATTTACCCAGAATTTACTCGTGCCCCTCTTTGTATAAAACTTTATTGCAATCGATCTAAAGATAGCTTAACTAGCTTAACTTTAGGCATCATTCTAAAGATTAGTGTATCCAAACAAAATCACTATAACGTGATTGAAATTCCTAGAAATGGGAGGTCAACAACGGATGTTATATTTGTTAAGGTCTTCTAGGGTACAAGTGTCTAAACTCTTTAATTTTAGACGTTCCCCTCTATTTGTGTCACAATAGCTACAAGCATACCACATTTCGGCATTGTGGGATTGCTAGAAATACCCTAGAAGTTGTTTTTTTTCCATCTTCTATTTTCTCTAATATCTTAGAACTTCATAGTCTACAAAATAATTAAATAGCATTGAAATATCCAAGCAAAGCGCTTTCACATGACACCCACTTGATCTGCCTGACTTTCTTTTTATGCTCTCTTTAAGGCCCCGATATCTCAAAAAACCCCAGACAGATATAGCTCATAACTTTACCTACAAATTGTGCCAATACTATCTATCCCCCTTACCAAATTTCATGAATATCGGATTAATGATACGGAAGTTTTCATCGGACAAACATACATACATACAAACTCTGATTCTTCCAAGTTGACTCAGAAGCCTTAGTCGGAGATTTGCAAACACCATCGTAACGATGAACGTAACGACCGGTCGTACGTGTATAACATAATAAATAGCTATTAATCTGTGCAAAAAACGTCACAGATTAATGGCTAGTTACTGCATCGTTACGATGGTGTGTGTAAACTCTTACTTGCCCCTCTAAGAACACGCTCGTTCAAATACCAAGTAATTATTGCTTGCAACCGTTCAGACCTAAAATATTGCACGACCATTCCACACAGACTGAGGATTAGCTTACGCTTTAAGACTTACTGGTGGAGTTGACGTTGGGTAGGACGGTGAGGCACAGCTGCAAGTTGGGTTTGACGTTGAGCGCCTGCTTCAATTCCCGGACCAGCGCGGTGAAACCCTCACGGTGCTCGGTTTCCTTATCGTCAACGGGCGTAGTACCGAAGGTCTTCTTAACGCCATGCCAGATTGAACCTACAACAACAATGCTATAATAACATGCTCTTCTATAGTGTCACTGGCTCTTTCATTGTCTCCTATAGAAGCTAGAAGTGTAGTGATATTATTCTCGACTCGCATTGTGAGTGACTGCATGCAAACCACATTATTGACCTACGTCTCTCTAAATAACTATATTCACATTGGAGCACATCCAATAATCATGTAGATCTTTAGACGGCACGGCTCGGTACCATCCTTACCTAATTAGTATACCCTCTATTCGTACTAAATGTTTCAGTTCTACCTTTATAATGCGAACTGCTAAAAAGTGGAATACACTACCGTCGTTTGTCTTTCCTGAAAACTATAATCTGGGTCTCTTCAAGGCTAGAGTGAATAGGTGCCTTTGTGCTCCATCTTCGGCCACATCGTCACTTACCAACAGGTGGGATCGTGGTCAAACAAAGGTCTATCAATGTTAAAATAAATAAAAAATAAAAGGGATAGTCAGAGCCCAAGTCAAACAAAGCCAACTTTATGTTTTGCTTCGTAAGCCTTATCTTTAGATAGGTAGGGGGAAGTCCCGTAGCGCCGGACGGCACCTAGCCTCGGACACTCGTACTATCTCGGAAGGATGCAACGCGTTCGATTCAAAAACGGGTGCAAAGGGCGCGGGGGAGTGTATCGATACCCGGCCGCGACACGCGGTGTGCCAGTGACGCGCGAGGCAACTGGTGGAGAGGTTGATTGCTACGTTTGGCGGGCATACATTGCGTCACGTGAGATCTAAGTGAGTGTTGCTGCTATGTTTTTGTGTTTATGTGTTAACAGTAATTGTTATTGATCCATAGATTATTTAAATGTATAATAGATTTTGTTGATTTAAAAGAAGTTTTGGTATAAAACACGTAATTTCGGGAATCCTCTGTCCCCTGCTACCGGACACAAAGTCGTCACCTAACGCCGGACAGAAAATAAGTTATAGAATTGAAACTATCGTGGTTGGGAATCATATTAAAAGATAAACGGCTAATTACCACTAAGTGACGAATAATAGTGGTAATTAGCCGTTTATCTGTTAATAGAAAATAAGTTGTTTTTTCTCGTAGGTATTTATACTTTTTTTCATAGATGTTCTACGTTGTTTGAGAGAATAAAATAACGGAGAGAAATCGAAATGGAAGAGAATAAAAAGAAAGGAAACTGGGAAGAAAAATCCTAATTTGATCGCCACACAAAGTTGCCGTTGAAGAAAAAGAGAATGAAAAGAACGCAGAGGACAAAAAGAAAGAAATGAGAAAAAAGTTTAAAATAGCGATGGAAGAGAAGGGGAAACAAACAAAAGGTGTAAAGACCAAAGGAAAAAGTGGAGATAAATCAAAGAAAAAGGCATCACTAACTGAAATATCTAACGGACAAACTACTTGCGTAGTGTGCTAAGAAGACCATGACGAAGACTGGAAACAATGCTCCAGCTACCATGGGTGGGCTCACGAAACTTGTGCAGACATCCCTGAATGTTCAGAAGCCTACATATGCGATCAATGCACTATGTTTTGAAGTTGTCTGGCGCTGGGGGCTTGAAGTTAAATCCGTCCGGTACTAGGTGCCACTTACAATGAAACCATATTTTATTACCAAAGTTTGATTTAAGTTTTAATCAATGTTTATGCAGAGGTTGCATTTTTGATAATTTATTTTGGTTTTAAACTTTGTTAACGTAGTTAATTCATAAAAAAATATACATTTGTCAAAGCTGTTTTTTTTATTGTCTGAAAACCTTAGGTGTCCGCCACTGGGGGACTTCCCCCTATATATTCCTTGTTCGTCAGTTTCAGGGCTGAAATCCCATCGCCCAGGGTCACTTATTGGAAATCTTGATATCTGGTTCCATACATAAAATACATAACATTTATTTATTTTATTTATTTATTTTATTTATTTACAAAAACACAACTAATACATATAACACCGAGAAAAAGATATTAAATAACGGAGATAAGATAATAAGATATTAATAAAGATATTAATATTAGATATAATAAGATTTTAAAGATATTACATAACACCCAACAGTCAGATACATAGTCCTGATCCCACGCTTGGATCCCCAGTGTCGTGCGCATCAGACTACGAGTACTATGGTACCAAAACACACAAACCCAGAACAAATATTTTCAGATCATACAAGCACTTGTCCCGCAGTGGGTATCGAACCCACGCCCTCTCGTACCAACCAGCTACTCGCCTGCCGCGCCACAGAGGTCGTCTCTAGATCTTTGGTGAATAGAAGTGAATACAAACCCCAGGTGGAGCGGATCTTCTTAGGCTTGATCCTGGCGAACTGCCAGCCTAGGTCGATCCCGTCGAAGTTGTATGTGTTTATCAAAACGACGGCTGAGTTCACGAATGCAGTACGCGCTTGCGCGGACTCCAACTGTGGAAAAACTCTATATTTAAATATTGTTTCAGGTTTTCCTACCCAAAGGTTAAATTGTGACCCTATTAAGTACTAAGGCTCGGCTGTCCGTCTCTCTGTCTGCCTGTGATCAGGCTGTATATCCTCATGAACCGTGATAGTTAGACAGTTGAAGCCGTTATAACAACAAATACTAAAAAACCGGCCAAGTGCGAGTCGGTCTCGCGCACGTAGGATTCCGTACCATTATCAGACGGACAGCGGAATGATATTTATGTGATTACTATAAATTAAAACTTGTGTGTTAGGTCATATAATTACCGGCAACATAGTTTTCGCTATCTGAAGAAGTGTTGATGAGCTGTGATGAGCAAAAAACACGTACAAATTTGAATTTCGCGCCATAAGCGAAAGCAGCCACCCAAGTTGTTTGTAATGGGCAGGCCGTATAGCTGAACGCAGACCCAACAAAAGTTGTGAATAAGGGTTCTCTAGTGGTGAACGGAAGATGCAGTGACGGGCTCCCTTTCTTTGGACCGATAACATTGTAATGGTCGCAGGAAGTCGGTGGATGGGGGCAACCCAAGAGCGTTCTTCTTGGCACTATTTGGGGAAGTCCAGCAGTTGACACCTTCTGGCTGACAATGATGTGTAAACTTACTGGGCGATAAAAAAAGATTTGGGTGTTTTACACGTAACATTTGTATATTGGTTTATTTTAATTATTTTGAATATCTTTGAGTTTTATTTGACACAGTAAAAACCCGTATTTAGTATTATCTACCCTTGGTATTAAAAAATGTATAAAATCTTCAACTAAAGTAAAAAGTATAAAATCAACTACTTTGCTACGCCCAAAAAAAATCATTAACGGCAAAAAATATTATACTTCATTAATTTTTGCCCTACTTACAAAGCTCATTTTCACTAGCAACCCAAGTACAAGTAAAGGTCCATGGAGACCTCGACCAGCAGTGAACGGCTGATGATGATAATGATGATGATGATGATGATTATGATGATGATGATGATTATGAAGATGATTATGATGATGATGATGATGATGATGATGATTATGATGATGATTATGATGATGATGATGATGATGATGATGATGATTATGATGACGATTATGATGATGATTATGATGATAATAATGAAAATGATGATGATTATGATGATGATGATGATGATGATTATGATGATGATTATGATGATGATTATGTAGATGATGATGATTATGATGATGATAATGATGATGATGATGATGATTATGATGATGATGATGATGATTATGATGATGATGATGATAATGTAGATGATGATGATGATTATGATGATGTTGATGATGATGATGATGATTATGATGATGATGATTAAAATTATGATTATTATGATGATTATGATGATGATGATGATTATTATTATGATGATGATTATGATGATGATGATGATGATTATGATGATGATGATGATTATGATGATGATTATGATGATGATGATTATGATGATGATAATGATGATGATTATGATGATGATGATGATTATGATGATGATGATGAATGCTGACTTCTTACCAGAAGGTTGTACTTCTCTGGTGAATCAGTGTCGGCATCACCACCGACGGATATCAAGACCTTGAGACCAGGATACTTCTGCTTGAAGTTGGTGATGGTCCGGTAATTCGCGTGGGCGTTGTCCACATCCAGGTTCTCATTGAGCGGCACCATCTTGTAAGTGTCGGGCTGGATTCCAGCACTTGCGTAGACCAAGTGGGTGCAGAAACTGATCGCTGGGTCCAGGTCGAGCGGCAGCATGCGGGCTTGCGCTGGATAAATACATCCTTCAACTAAAGTACGATGTAACGGAAATTCTGGATCGTTCCCTAACGCTAACGATACCTAATGCCATATTCAATATGCTTGCTTGCCTTATACTTGCGTTTTATTATGCAAGCGTATGGCAAATGGACTACTATTTTATTGTTAACAAGTGTCTGCCAGCGGCTTCGCTCGCAGGGTGAAAAGTCATAATATAGGTCATAATTTATTTACCTTCTAAATCGGTTCAGCCGTTTCGGCGTGATTGAGTAATAAACATACAAACATCCAAACATCGTAACTTTGTCATTTATGATATTATAGTGGGATAAGATGAACTAATTTAGATTCATGACTAATTAATACCAGTGTAATATAACTTCAAGACACAGCTATATCATAGCCTTTCGCGGTGGCCATTTCGACCAGACAAATTCGGCAGGGCTATTTTATATTTGTCAGGGCTTCCCCAGAATATTGTTTTATCAGCGTCTCCGCAGACTCAGACAGACTCATGACCAGGGAGATCGAACAAAGGAATGATTTCTCCAGATGCTGGTTTCCTCAGAATGTTGTATTGCTACACAAACTTCAGATTTAATTTCACGACAGAATCAGAAGGCAGGTTACCATTTTTCAATGATCATAGTCTTCTATATCAAGTAGAACGACGATCCCTATATCCCAAGGACTTCGACCTAAACTGCTATTCCGTGAACCATGAAACTTAGAATTACAGCAATGAAAGATGAAATTAAAGCATTCAGAGACTCTTCCCGCCATTTTCGAAAAGAGACGTTGTCTACTTTTATTTTATATCTTTTCCTAGTGTTTTCTTGAGTTATAACGTGTTATTTTGGTGGCATTTTAAATAATGTAGCTCGTTTAAAAAGCACAAGTGTAGTGAAATTAAATGGAAGTGAATTGGGTGACTTTTGAAATTGGTGGAAATTGACTACCAAAGTTTTAGTAAAATTGCCCACCGTTTTACTAAATCATGACTCGACTGTGACTTTGACGACTTGGAAGGAGTGTAACGTTGCAAAATATATTGAAAATACAATATAGTGAAAATACAGATACTTACTTGAAAATGGCAAATGCACAAGCCGTGCGGCGCCAATTATAAAGAAAAAAAAGAAAAAAAAACATTCAGAGACAATGTTCTACAATTTAACCGGGACGTTTAACCAATTGTATCGATTACCAGAGCCAATTAGAACTAACGATCGGACTATGTCTTTCATTACAATGCACGCCACGTATGCGGCTGTGAATATATTGACAGAAGGAGACGCAGTGTCCATTTTATGAGCGTCGGGTGATGTTCGTTTGCTGTGTTTGCAGATATTGCCAAGGTGCAAAATTACGTGACGTAATTTTCCTTAGGAGAGATTTTACTCAAGGTTCCTTTGAGTTTTTATCCATGTAATTCATTGGACATACTAACGTAACTTTACTTTTTAAATGGTTTTTCTTCCAGAACCTACCAATGCTATGCTAATAATGAATAGCAGATATAAATGATTTTATTTTGAGAATAAATGATTATTAAACTGAGATATAAGAAATCTCACTCATCAGGTAAAATATATTTCCATCCATTCCCAACAGAAAACCACCAATGACATGGAGACTGTGTTCATATATGGCTTTGCAAGGTGTGAATGCTTAAAATATTCGTTCGTAGTATGCAACATATTTATACTAAATCAATTTTGTTTATTTTTTTTGTTTTTTGTTGTTTTGTTTTTTTTTTTTTTTTGCAAACGTTGTCACAAAGAAATTACGTCTTGGCTGCATATTTTAATTGGAACGAATTTGATTATTTCACTCGTCAGCCGTGCTATCGCGGGAAATATAATACCAAGCACATCAAATCAAGATGCGTAGTTCTTCTTCTTAGCTTCGGTAATGGCTTCTGTGCATTATTTGCAACAATTTGGCCAATGTGAAGTGATTTATTTATTATAGTTTTATAGTCAAGTCATCAAGAGTAACCGTCAAGTCCTAACCCAGTTTAAACGGTGGCAGAAAAACTGAGTTTTTACAGGAAAAAATCCACCATTTCGAAAAGACTCGCAATACACTTAAATTTCACTACATCACACATGTGCCATTTATCCAAGTTACACCGGTTAAAATGCCACTAAAATTACACGAAATAACTCGAAAAAACACATTAAAATGTAATAAAATAAAAATGACGACGTTTCTTTCAAAAATGGCAGATTTCAAAACCAAGATGCGTAGTTATAGCATTAGCTGAATATCTGAGACGTTTGCATTACAAGTCACGTTTGTATGTCATGCGTTCGGCTTTTCGGACATTTCATCTTCAAATTATATCTGGCTTTCAGAGACTTACCTAACTCAGTCAAATAATGGCACTAGAGACTCAAGTCTACTTTGAGCTATGTGCTAGCTAAAGTAGACGAACCTTTCGCTACAACACAGACTTGTTGATTTTTAAACGCTTTTTTTTTATATTCACCTTTATTAAATAATGTGGTTGGTCATGTCACCTGTTAGTATGTGGTCAAAATTTGCATCTGAATTTTAAACCGTTCCATCCAACCGATTGAGCTAAAATGTCAAGTTCCGATGACAATACAATATTATGGTGACAGCGAAGATGACAGCAAGCTCATCTGATACTGGATGTTGGTGGACAACGGAACTCCTCGACGATTATATAATATTAGCCATGTTTGTGTTCATTTTGGTGAGTTTGCGTTTCCGATCACTATAACAGATTTTTCTTTCTCATTTTTTGTATACTAAGCCACTCTAATTTAAATTTCAGGTTAAAAAACTTATTTAACAATGTTTTTTTAACTAAGCAACTGTTAAATAATTTTTTTATATTTTTTTTATACTACTTGGATGACGGATCAAGCAAGAGGCCCACCTGAGGCGGTAACCTCTGCCTATGAACAGTGCATTACCATAGATCACGTCCACCTAGGACGCAACCTATGTGGCATTGCACTGCGCCCGCCACCCTGAGACATAAAGATGAAAAGTCTCATGTGCCTGTAATTTCACCGGCACCCTTACCCTTCAAACCTCACAGCAATGCGAGCACTACTGCTTTGCGGCAGAAATAGGTATGGTGGTAGTACTTCCCCGGACGAACTCTTTCACAAAAAAGCTCTACTACTAAAAGATGGCTATGTCCTAACTCAATATTTTTATTTTGCACATAGAATCCTTAATGAAGAATTGGTTCATTCTCTTGGTTTCCGGCTTTCCGAGTTCAGTTACCCATACATACGGGCATTGGAAGCTATACCATGAGTAGGTGTAGTAAGTATACTAGTATCCTACTAAACGTCCATTGTCTCACTCACGTGAGCACAGACGTCGGCCACTTAGCACTCCACAGAGTGACGTAATCTACGTATAATAAGGATAAAGGATGAGGTTACCAGTTGTCCGTTTATAAGGAAACTGCTACGCTTTATTTGCTTTGCAACCACACAATATAAGATCAAATATAGATATAGAGATCAGCAGACTACATTTAAAACAACTATCATATATCTGTGTAGGCAGGTTAGTAAGTAAGTAGGTCTACTTCAAAAATACGAAACAAGTATGTATTACTAGGAGCGCCCTGCGGTTTCACCCGCGTAAGTCTCGATCCCGTAAAAAACCGAGATAAAAATGTGCCTATGTGTTATTCCGGGAGTCCAGTTATCTCCATTCCAAATTTCATGCAAATCCGTCCAGCCGTTTCAGCGTGAAGAAGTAACAAACACACTACACACACACACACAAACTTTCGCCTTTATAATATTAGTGTGATTAAGGAAAAAATATTTTATAGAACGTTTTGTGCAATTATTACGAAATCGGAACCTCGAGCTGATAACATGAGCCCAAACAGTGTCCACCGGCTATTATTAATCTAGGAATTCCGTTGTCTACCTTCCATTTCCATCATCAGACCCTCGCTATCACCATTATTTTGTAATCGGAAACAATTATAAAATGTAACGGACAAGTGCGAGCGAGCCTCGTGCCCTGTGGGTGCCAATCCGTAAATTATTTCGAAATCGACACAGCACTTTTTAACGCCCGACGAAAAAACGATGGGGTGTTATAAGTTTGACGTGTCTGTGTGTGTGTCTGTTTGTGTGTTGTGTGTGTGTCTGTGTGTGTGTGTATGTCTGTGTGTCTGTGTGTGTGTCTGTCTGTGGCATCGTAGCTCCCGAACGGATGAACCGTTTTTTTAAATTATTATTTTTGTTTGAAATGTAAATTAGTCGGGAGTGTCCTTAGCTATGTTTGATTAAAATCGGTTCAGCCGTTTCATTGAAACGAGAGTTTTTTTTTTACAAAATTAATTTCTTGTTTTAATTTCATACACGTTTTCCTTTAATTCCAACACGACATTTTAGAGTTAAAAAATCGAAATTCCTCAATTTTAGGCCTTTTTTTTTGTCACAAAGCCTTCTAGAAATCCAAATTGAATTGTGAGGTTAACCCTAGTTAAAAGTGTTTTCAGGGAACTATAAACATATTTGGTATAAATATAAAGTTGGAACCTCAGGCGTTCCTGCCAAAAAGAGTCTTGACAGACAGACGGCCAACATCGTGACCCTATAATGGTTCCGCTAGTACCTTCTGAGTAAGGCAACCCTAAAAAAGAGACTCAACATAATTATTATTTCCGAGAACTTGTTGGCCCCGAGAGCGCTCGGCTGAACACATTATATTTTACATGGAAGACACACTTCGAACCGACAGAAGAACTGGATAAGGACACCCTAGAGATTTTTGTCCATCTTATTTGAACTAAGATCACATAAATGGTATATTCACTTATGTAGATACCTACCTACTAATACGCAACTGTTAACATAAAAGCCTACAAAAAATACGTCAATAAATATTTTCCGACTACGAATAAGCCAACAGGAGAAAACGAAATAAAGTTGCCAATCCACTAAATTGGAGATTACCGAAGTGTGACGATGTATTTGGTGGCAGGCAACCTACTTACGGGTGTTACGGGAGATGTTTCCGTACCCTCTCCCCCTCTCACGAATTTAAGTAGGTAGGTACCTATCTACTATAGTTGGGTACTGTCAACACCTGATAGTGTTTGTGAGGGGCTTACATTTTCACTTTGTTTCGCAATATAAGTATAATATGCAGAGACATGCAATACAAGAAATCGTTGATAATATGTGTATATTACTGTGATATTACTTATAAATCCATGAGACTGTTGTTTTGTTAAAGAATCCTTTGCAAGAATAGAACAAGCTTTTATGAATTTTATGTCAAAACCGTTTCAGCTTCCAGGCTACGTTCACCATCTCCATAATTAGATCAGCTCGCGCTGTCAATACAGTATTGTATTGTCATCAGAACTTGACAGGTATGTAAAAGAACATGGGCAACTCCCCATACATTGTTTGAACCAACTTTTTTGACTGACGTAACGGACAGTTGAGATACTTTTGGTTATTGATAATATAGGTACCTATACATATGTTAAGATAATGAAAAAGATAATTTAATTTCTTGCATAGAAGTTGTGGGAAAGTTAATGATGCTTGTTGTGTTTTGTTTCGCGCAACTGCAATGAGTTGATTTATCAAATTATTTTGAAATACAACTTTTGCTTCCAATTTATAAAAATATACAAGTTCTCAAATCTCAAATTGTCAAAAAAACACATTTATAACCGTACTAATTACTTCCATAAAGGGGCCCTGGTTCATTTATTTTTAACCCGGATCAGCGGTTGCCCACCTCCTTTCAGTTCAGTCAGTTAAGTTGCATAATTTGACCACATTTATCTACGAACACAAAGATGTGACCACATACTAACGTGTACCTACTCATCAAAAAGTCTGTTTATGCCTACTATTATTTATTCTGTGGTTGAGATAAGGCACATGACCTAAGAACCTACGATATTTAATACAAACAGCAGAAAGCAAGCAAACAAATTTGATTATAGGACAATAAACTTAATTTATCATCGACAATGTGATCATCGAAATTAGTAGGTATAATCTGTTTAAGAAATTACCTATTGCATGAAAACAATTGACTGAATCAAGGAAGCTTACACAAAAGTCAAAAGTAGATATTATCTTACCTTTTTATTACGTTTAACTTTATCAAGGCATTGCTGTGGTGTGTCCGGCCTAAGAATAGACCCCTCCGTCTCCTCCCGTGGATGTCGTAAAAGCCAACTAAGGGATTACCCGGACTTTTTGATAAGATTCGTTGGTATAAGATTTGTCCTGGCTGGTAGCTTACTATGGAATGTGTTATTACTGGAAGAAAGCGTTAGCTGAGTCAGTCGTGGGAAGCAATGGCGGCGATGAGCTCACCACTTGTCACGTCTATATTCCACGATGGTGCAACCCACTGTGAAAAGAGGCCTATTGTGGCTCTGCCTACCCCTTCGGGGAAAAAGGCGTGTGTCTATGCATGTATGTAACTTTCTCAAGCGAAGTAGCTATACCCACCACGGGAGGTAGATACCATGCGAACAATAATGACAGAAGAATGTTCCAGGTACCTACTAGAAGTGAAATTATGCATAATATTGTAGAATTTCCATTACACATAACTCAAATGTTTACTTAGCAAATGCTAGAATAATAATAAGTACCTACCTACCTACCGTACCTACTATTCATTTTGTCGTTCCTACATTGTTATGTTGACCCCGTGTTGACTGTTTGCGATACCAGATCTTCGTTATTTCAATAGTAGGTACCGTTGATGCCAATTAACTCATAATATTATCTGGTTACCAGTTACGAGAAAAAAACATTAGGTTCGTTAGCGCCCCTCTTCTATAATGAAGTAACCTCTATCATGAGTAAGTAGGTACCTAGATAATTACTTAAATTATTTACCTACTTAAGTTTAACATACATACATACATTACATACTTAAGGGCATTTGGTCGAAGCGACGCGTGACCCGAGAGCTGGCTCTTATCTGGCTCAACGCATTAGTATTGCCATTCAGCGTGGCAATGCAGCCAGCATCTTAGGGACGCTTCCGTCTGGTAGTGATTTGGATCAGTTGAGCTACCTTTAGATCGCTTGCAGCGGTCTTCAGGTGGCACAACTGATTCATATGTATTTTGTACATACCTTGTATTATTCTTTCTGTAAATAAATGTAGTTTTACTAAATACTATCTAATAAACACCCTACCTAGTACCTATCTAACTAAATAAAGCAGGTAATCTTAATTTGAAAAGTAATTAAATAGGTACATAGGTATACCACGAATATCATAAAGGTCTAAAATATATTTTGATGTTTGTATGTATGTTACTCAATCACGCCGAAGCAGCTGAACTGATTTCGAATTGGAATTTTGTACACAGATAGATTATGACCTGGATTGAGCTATATGCTACTTTTTAGCCTATTAAAATGGGAGCGAAGGCGCGGACGGACATTAGTATTGCATGAATAAAATAATGGATAGTATTAGTTATAGAATCTCCGAGCTAGAGATCAAGGACAAGGTATCTACATATATTATGTTCAAGGTGATTTCTAATCACAGACACAAAAAATAGCCATTCCAATTGTCTGAAGTCTTACAATAAGAGAAATAAGGAAGGCTCAAACCAAGATATTATTAGATGTTTTTTTCAACGTATGTGATAAGCAGGTGGTTACTTAAGGTACTTATGTACATTTGCCGAAAAAAGTTTGCTTAACAGATTAAATGGAAAGATTTAAGTACCTATTTTTCAGTAGATAGTACATAAGTATAGGTACTACTTATTTGACTATTTTTCTTGTACCTATACAGGAACCAAAGACGAGTACAAATGTAAGGTTAACCAATTATAATTGTTGACTAGCGTTCGCCCGCGGCGACCAGGATAAAACGCCTATATAACTCCATCAAGGTAATGATCTATCTGTGTACCAAATATCATCAAAATTGGTTTACTAGTTACGTGATTGAGCAGCAAACAAACATCCAAACTTTTGGATTTTTTATGTCTCCACCACAGTCGATGCTGAGCCTTGGAGTAAGCTGAGTAATGAATACCAAATAAAAGTGGTTCCGTTACGTTCCCTTATGGCCTTAAAATAAGTTATCTTATCAGTATAATGTAAATTACATTTAAGGCTTCACTAAAAACAAAGAATTGATGCTTTTTAATGTATAATGGTGGATGCGGGCAAAGGAAAACCTTCACGGTCGCCACGGGTTTTTGCCATTAATCTGTCCTTTTATCAAGCTTTTGTGGCTTACTTATGCTGGATTTTAAAACTACTATTAGATCAGAAATAGTAATTTAAGATGATCATATCAGCCTTGTAATGATTATAATTATTAATATTATAAATCAATGATCTCAGGCTAGTTTTAAAAAAGATACTATAAATATTTTTCAATTGATCGTGTCGAAGAAACCTTCGATCACGGCTGTAGTTCAAATTTAAAGTAAAAAATATTTTAATTGAAATAACAAAGATCATTTTGGATCGTCCTTAAATATAAATTTGCTTGTGTTCCAGCGCGACCAATATTCCGTAGACTAAACCTACGGGATGCTACGGCGTATCCTTACAGGATGCTACGGCGTATACCTACAGGATGCTACGGCGCATACCTACAGAATTCTACGGGGTGCCAACCTACGGGACGCTACACGCGGCGTAGTATTTAGATAGAAGATGGCTACCATAACTATTCGCTACGGAAAATACAATATAATAGGTTGTTTGTTAATAGTAAAGAATTGTATTACTCATACTGTTCGCCTTTCTGTTTTTTTTTGTATTTGTTTTTTTTACCATTTATTTAAAAACGCAGTTTTCTGCAATCGTTTTGTATGACAAAGTATCTAAGAAAGTAGGTTTTATGGGTTTTATCACAACAATTCCCTGGGGGGGCGAAGACAAAAAAAAACGACGTAGTTTTTTGAAAAAAAAACTTGCTTCTTTTGTATTTCGTTGTCTGTTTTTATGGTTCATTTGCAATCTATTTTACAAGTACTTGCTGGTATCCGATTGAGCTGAAGGAATACCTATGTAGCTTCGTATACAATGTAATAATTTAGTATCATGGAACTGGTATGATTATGAAGCTAGAAGGTGGCCATAGGAACTCCTCAAGTAAACAAGATAGCACTGTCTTGTTTGGGCTCGTTGGATTTGCGTAGAGAAGTATCCAGTGTCTGATGATGTAGCCGGAAGGTAGACAAGGGAACCAGCCTAGCAATATTTGGGCTGGCATTTTGATAAGTTTTTAAAAATATATTTTTCAACGAAACTTATGAACGAATTACTATTTTTTATTTGTTTTCTTCTTCCTTTTTCTTCATATAATGGCTTCTGTTCGATTAAGTACTTGTTCATTATGTCTTTTCATTAATTATTTGACTGTTAGCGACTCTATCGCGTAATTTAACTTCACGTAAAGTTAGGTTATCCGCTCCTTATCAGACTCGGTGCTAAATACCGTATAGCACGTAATAAATCATAAAAAAACTACTTATGCCTATACAAAGAGCTCGATTCGATAGCGTGGTGTTACGAATTGCCGTGAAACGCCACGACGTACTTAAAAATGTACGTAAAGTGAAAATGGAAAAAGGAACGATACAATTTCTTTTAACACAGCTCGTGCTTAGAATAAGTAGGTACAATGATTTCTGCCAACTTATCCCTGCTAGTCGTCGTCCTTTGAGTCACCAATTCGTCAGAGCATGGCCATTTAGATTTGAAGGCTATCAGTTGATACATTATTTCTAAGTTGTTTGTGATTGCTTAAACTATTAATGACGCTTACGCCCGTGGCCTAAACTTTGACTTTGACATTAACAATACCAAAACAGCCTGTGTATTTTTTAGCCTAACCCAAGTTTTTGCCTCATCGTTTGTAAGCCTTACTTACTACGTGACATTGGCGAACTAGTGGCAACACCACTCCAAGCCACTCATAAAAAATTGAATTGAAGTTTTTGCCTGTTTTTTTTTTTTTAAACGAGGGTAAAGTCTAAACGA
This sequence comes from Operophtera brumata, assembly GCA_932527175.1. Lineage (NCBI taxonomy): Eukaryota > Metazoa > Arthropoda > Insecta > Lepidoptera > Geometridae > Operophtera > Operophtera brumata. Next base: position 79,785,298 of record OW052239.1, on the reverse strand, counting down.
GTTTATGTGTCTTTGTGTCTGTCTGTGGCACCGTAGCTCTTAGACGGGTGAACCGATGTGATTGCCATTGGTTTAGTTGAAAGCAGGTTTGCTAGCGATGTTTCTTAGACATGTTTTATCAAAATCGATTCAGCCGTTCCATAGCGTTGGAGATTTTTTTTTTTTTTTTTAAATTAACTTATTTATATTTTATTAATTTGTGCCAATGATACTCCTATACCTATACATAGTATTATTTTATCTGTGCCTATACTAAGGACGTATAAAATTCCTGAATGCACCGTGCCAGGTGCTTTAGTAATAGCCTTTCGTCACTAGGCCATTTTTGTGCTACTTTTGACTTCCACACTTCGAGGGTAAACTCTTCACTATCAACACTTTCTCAGGTTTTGTACAGAGATGTTTGTCTCAAACCTAATATCATGACAGTTTATCATAATAATATTATGTCATACAAGTACTTAAGTTTTCGTTTACTTTCTAGGATTGGTTGTTTCAAATGCATCATATTTCGACCAAAATAAGAAGTACCTACATCATATAACCTATTGTGGTACACGTGTTTTACAGTTTTTTTTTTTTTTTTTTATACTACTTGAATGACGGAACAAGCAGATGGCCCACCTGATGTAAAGCGGTAACCTCTGCCTATGAACAGTGCATTATCTCATAGGTCACGTCCACCTAGGACGCGCCCTATGTGGCATTGCACTGCGCCCGCCACCCTGAGACATAAAGGTGAAAAGTCTCATGTGCCTGTAATTTCACCGGCACCCTTACCCTTCAAACCGGAACACAGAAATGCGAGCACTACTGCTTTGCGGCAGAAATAGGTATCGTGGTAGTACTTCCCCGGACGAACTCTTTCACAAAAAAGCTCTACTACTTCTAAAAAATATAGAGACACTAGAGAGACACTAACACACTACACTGACACTATAGAGATACTACTAATATTATAGAGATAATAGAAATTCCATCTCTTCTGTACATAGTTTTTTTTTTATAAACTCAGACCTAAACATTACGCGTACTTAAGTATGCCCAATCCGAGACTAGCAAGGCCAGGGTCAATACCAGAGCAACTTGCATCCATCGGGTATTTGGTACTGAATTGATCTAGCAATCATTTTACTTATCTTTGTGACGTCACAATCTAAACGGCCTTTGCACTAACAACCTTAGTTACCAGGAAACATCGACCTTATAGAAGTAAGAATGATTATTTACGATATAAATATCGATACGAAAGTAAGTAGTCGTACATAAGTAGATACGATATATGTCTAAGTTACTTACATAATAGGGTTGCTCTACATTCTTAGACAAATAATATTATAAATAATTTGTAAGCAATTTTTTTTCATATCTATGTAGGTACTATAGTAGTATTATTCTTTCTGTATATAAATATATCTGTTTAGGTAACCTACTTAAAATATTACTTATAGGTATATTGTAAGCTTTGAAGTTTTTTTAAGTTTTTTTTATACTACTTGGTTAAGCCTGATGTTAAGCGGTACCCTCTGCCTATAAACATTGCATTACCTCATAGGTCATGTACTCATAAATCTTTTTGCGGTTTTGTTTGTTAAAAATTATAATGTTGCCAAGTCTGCGAAATGCAACAGTTTAGTAGATACCTACCTAGGTAAGTAGATTGAATATCTGCAGTTGGCTCTCATCATATTGTTAATTAACTAGTTAGGTCTTTCTTTATTGACCTCACAAGGCCTTAGATATGTCAACAAGCCCGAAGGTAACATTGGGTCTAAGTAGGTAATACCCTTGTACTCTTATTGACGTATTGGTGAGCTGTGATCAGCAAACAAAACAATAAAACTAAATTTCGCGTATACATAAGTCGCGGTCGTAACGAGATGAATCCTTGAAAGATCGTGGGCAGGAGACACGTCATCAGGATAGGTCATCCACCGAAACGAATGAGGACAAATAAAACGAAACGCATTATCTGAAAGATCATTAAGACTATTGTTTTTTAAATATCATCATCATCATAGATTAGTGCGCAGGTTGATCATATTGAAATAAATAAATAACCTCCAAATATTTGGGGGCCACAACTATTTTTAGGTTAGATACCATTTTTTATTTAAGTTTTTCATAGTTTAGATACCAATACTCGTAGGTAACAAGGAATATAGTAGATATTGTTGATAGGATGATGAAAAATTATAGACTAACTACCAAACTACCTTTTTTTTTATACTACTTGGATGGCGGAACAAGCAAGAGGCACCTGATGTTAAGCGGTAACCTCTGCCTATGAACAGTACAAAACCTAAACCAACTTTGGTTATTTTGACACAGTGAATTGTAATGGAGTGTGCGCAGCGCGACTAAGCTAGCTAGATATACCTATATGTTAACCTACATCATAAAAAAGCATGTCCATTTCTTTGTTTCTTTTTTGAAAACAACTTAAAATGTAGGAAATAAATTTGCGAAGTACCTAACTCGTTTTCGTAGGTAGTTACAACCATTTTTATCCTAAACTAGATACCTACTCGTATCAACCATAAGATGTTTGTATTGCCTTCAGTATATTAAATAACACAACGCCCAGAGGACCTTCTTGATATTGTTGAAAATTACTTTGTTAACTATTATTAAATATAAAAAAAAACATGATTTTTGCTCACTTTTCGTTTAGAGAACGCTTTTCAGTCACTTTCTAAATTACCTGAACTATAATGAGTTAGAAAGTGACACAATTTCGCTTCCATCGACGCCTTAATAAACATCCCAGTGATTGAGAAACCAGTTCCGAAAAGAATAATATAACTCGCCAAATTTCGCCAGCAAATTACTTATTAATTACGTAATACTTACATTCTCTGACGTAACTCTTGCTGTCGTAGTAGCAGACCACCTTGGGGGTCTGGCCCGGGGGGTTGGCGACCGCCAGGGCTAGAAGCCCGGCGAAGGCAATCAGGATCTTCATCATTTTGAGCTTGACTTGACTGATCCGCACGGTGCGTCTGTGCCGAATGAGCGGCGATCACCACCCGCCTTACCAGATGACCGCGCCTCGGAGGTCAAAGAGTAATTCCGATGTCCACATCGGCTAGTTTCGCCGAATCTTATCTGTTGTTGTTGATTTGTCGAAGAGAATCATTACTGTAGCTAGGTACTTGACTGGTTCTACTTGAAAATAGATACGAAGGTAGGTAGGTACTTAATAATTTATCAAACTTACTAAGTGGTTAAGTAGGTAATTAATGGATCTTATTAATTGTGGAAATACTGAGTACCTACCTAACATTAATTAGCGAGTGAAGGTTTGCAGCAAGTTTTAGAAAATGTTACCCGTACGCAAATAAATAAAGAAATTTACAGAAAGAATAATACAAGGTATGTACAAAATACATATGAAACAGTTGTGCTACCTGAAGACCGCTGCAAGCGATCTAAAGGTAGCTCAACTGATCCAAATCACTACCAGACGGAAGCGTCCCTAAGATGCTGGCTGCATTGCCACGCTGAATGGCAATACTAATGCGTTGAGCCAGATAAGAAATAAATTAAATGAAAAACTAAATACCTAGTATTAAATTGTACCTACTAACTATATTTTATTACCTAATTATATTTTTCCATGTATTAGCAAATTGACGAAACTAAGTGTTCTCAAGGTCCCTATGGTTTGAAATTAATAAATATGAATATGAAATCATTGAAATAAGTTGAAAATTAACTACAAGAATAAAAAATGTGTACTTACCTCATGTGAGTAGGTAGGTCTGATGGTACAAGTGGCACTCACAAATTCTGTGACTTCCAAATTTCAATAGCCTGAAATTCACGCGGCGAAAGCGTGAATCGAGACTCAACATCATCAGCCTACAGAATTCCATTGCTTAATGCCACGACACACAGTCTTGAGCCGCCTCCATCCACCGCCTTCCTGCCACCTCTATAATTGTATTTGGTCCATTGAGATTGACCTTCTTCTTCTGCGTCGTCTGGTTTGCGCGGCGCTTTTATTCCCCAACGGCTACTGGCCTGGCTATTGCCACTTTATCGTTAGTCATTATGCTAACAAAGACCGCCAATTGTACATTTCTGTTATTTTTTTGTTATTGAGTTATGTTTTGTGTTTGTGTGTGTTATTTGTGTACAATAAAGAGTTAATCTATCTATCTATCTATCTAATTCTGAGAGCTATGTTGATGATCTGGTTCTTCTACGGATCTCCTCATTTCGGATTTTATCACGCAGTGAAACTCCAAGCATAGCTTTCCCCATAGCCCGCGCGCAACTTTGAGCTTTTGTATGCGATCAATAGTAAGCGGATACATTTCAGGAGGGCAATTCTCGTGCTTTAGAGATTAAGTCGAATTCGACATATGTCGAAAAAAGATGGCAAATGTCGAATAAAATCTTAATTTGCTATTCTCGAGATGTCACAAATAGATATAAGTCGACCAAAATCATTCAAATCGAATACGATTTGATGGTTATTGTGACATTTTCGTGACATTTTTTGTAGACATTCATGCTTCGACATTATCTCTAATTTAGAGATAATGTCTACAATCCGACAATTGGCCTCCAGTGCCGTAAGTTATCACTGGCAACACGCATAATTTATTACCATAGACTTTGTTGACGAGGCTCTGCGGTACCTATCTGTGACGAGAAGATATGGTGTACCTACCTAGGTATACTACGTTCACCGTAAGATGGCACCTGTAAATACTCCATGGCAGGTGCCAACTTACGGTGAACGGTCTGTACTTACCTAGTTTCCCGACTGCTGATCCAAGTTGGATTCGTCGACTGACCTCTTTAGGGAAGTTGGAGTAGAGATTAGGTTACTTACAGTATTTCACAGCAGGTGATTTGATTAGTTCTGGAATAGGCCCGATTAGGGTTCATTTGGTCCCAGTGTCCAACCCTCTCTCTCTCTCTTTCTCTATCTGTGGTCGGTTATAAGTTTTTATAAGTTTTAAAAAGCTTCAAAAACAAAAAAAAATTAATGTTGAATCTGTCACTTGAATCTGTACAATCCTATATATGAAATAAAGCAACTTTAAAATTTCTGTGGTCGGTACTTCATGACTGTAGATCGCGACCATTAGGATAGGACGTCTTTACTGTAGGTACTGGCTTGTCTCCAGCGATTCCTACTGGTGGCCTTCTTTTTTTTTAACTTAAAAAAAAAGATGATGAAGCACAAAGTTCTAGAAGGCACCTATTCACTCTAGCCTAGAAGAGACCCAGATTATAGTTTTCAGGAAAGACAGACGATGGTAGGGTATTGCACTCCTTAGCAGATCGCAGTTCTGCAAGACATCGTAAAATTTAGTTTTCCGTCTCTGATCTGGTCAATCCATCGGGGATCTACCGTGTGATACCTTCCCCTCTATACGTTTCTCACAGCTATTCGAGGTTTTCGTCGCCGATACCAAATGCCTAGGTATTTTATACTTACCAACTTGTCATTTGCCATGCGAGATCACACTCCATGATGTCATCGCGTGCGTGAGATTTATAAGGAAGACTAGAACAAATAATAAAGGATTGCTCCAACACCTTCAAACTGCTTGCTCGTAGGAACGTATTGTAGTACAAGGTTATTTACAAGCCAACAAATATTATTATTGAAAAACCTGATTTCGTACATACAGCTTAGCAACAGATTCAACTTCATAAATTGTCTTGACCATGGTAAGTATAATAAACTTCACCAGATTCCGAGAAACGATGGTCACGTGGTAAACACCAGCCTACATCATCCAACTCATGTAAGCTACCAGTATTATGCCTATTTCTTATTATATGTTATTACCCGGACTTGTTGATAAGATTCGTTGGTATAAGATTTGTCCTGGCTGCTAGCTTATTATGGAATGCTTATTATTACTGGAAGAAAGCGTTAGCTGAGTCAGTCGTGGGAAGCAATGGCGGCGATGAGCTCACCACTTGTCACGTCTATATTCCACGATGGTGCAACCCACTGTGAAAAGAGGCCTATTGTGGCTCTGCCTACCCCTTCGGGGAAAAAGGCGTGTGTCTATGTAGGTATGTTATTACTCCATTTGACATGACCATAAAAACATTTAAAAGAAAATACAGAATGATCACAGAAATCTTTTTCGCTATTCCGATATAGTCTAAGATCCGCACTAGAAACGACCTTCAAAAGTATTTTATATGAAATTTAATATAATAGAAAATATATCTCGAGTGGGTTTTCTAAAAAATACCTGCCTAGAAAATGATTCATAAAAAAAAAGCATTTTACTTTTTTTAATAACCGTGAGACTGTTGAAATTTTCACAGATGATGTATTTCTGTTGCCGCTATAACAACAAATACACAGAATAAAATAAATATTTAAGTGGGCTCCCATACAACAAACGTGTTTTTTTTGCCGTTTTTATAGATAATGGTACGGAACACTTCGTGCGCGAGTCAGACTCGCACTTGGCCGTTTTTACAGATAGTGGTACGTAACCCTAAGTGCGTTAGTCCGACTCGCAAATGGCTGGTTTTAAAATTTTTAACGAATCATTATCTGGGCAGGATTTTTTTAGACAACCCACTAGTGCGATATGTTTTCTAATATATTAAATTTGATATAAAATACTTGTCATCCATTAAACAGGTGGGTGAAGTTCGTTTCTAGTGCGGATCCTCTACTAATAGGTAATGATGTAGTTGTTGTCCATTTGTATTGGGGAGACCGCGTCTTAGCAAACCTAGCGTGGGGCGCCCTCTGGCTAGGTGGAGCGATGACTTACGAAAGGCGGCGGCAGAAAGTGGATGAGAAGAGCCGAACGAGCTCAGCGGTGCGTATTGGGAGAGGCCTGTGTCCATTCAGTGGACTTGTATGGGCCGATGATGATTTATTATTGTTGGAAAAAGTGGCAACCGTGATGAGTCCGGCTTGAGAATAGGACCCTCCATTTCCTCCCGTAGATGTCGTAAACACTGCCTAAGGAATTACCCGGACTTGTTTGTAAGATTCGTTGGTATAAGATTTGTCCTACCTACTACAGGTCTAGCGCTTAATGAGTCAGTCCCTGAGGTATGGGGGCGGTACGGGAGGGGTGTTTTCGTCTCTCAAATTATCAGATGACATGAAGCCACGCTTTATTTTGACGTTACGAATACCTCAGGGACTGACTCAGTCAAGCGCTAGACCTGTAGCTTATTATGGAATGTGTTATTACTGGAAGAAACCTTAGACTAATCAGTCATGGGAAGCAATGGCGGCGATGAGCTCATCACTTACCACATCTATATTCCCACGACGGTGCACCCCACGGTGAAGACGCCCAGGAGGCTCTGCCTACCCTTTCGATTAGCTGCTGGCCTTCCTGAAGGACACTGGGTGGCTGGACTAGTAGCCCCCACCCGTCATGCCTAGTTGCAGAGAAGAGTCTGCTCCACAAGTACAAGTACATCGGCGTAACGCCAACAAGTGGTTCTGCCGGAAGACCAGCGTTGGTTGCTAGCTTGCTGTCAACCAACTCATGCTGAGGCAGATTCATTTTGTAACTTGAGTTACACCTCGTACCTTCATATCTGTTTCTTCTTAGTTTAATACGTGTTTCTGTGTAGCTCATGTATACAAATAAAAATATATTCTTTCTTTCAACACATAGTAGGTACATATCATTAAATAACTGCATCAACTGGAATTTTGATTGGCTCATTCCCTATTGAAAGTCGTCGGCAACACTGATTACAGTCGTTGACTAATATTACAGTCAAATCACAGGTAAAATGAACGAAACAGCCACAGAAGCCACAAATAAAAGAAGAATTAAACGATAAAGAAACGTTTTCCTTATCAAGAAAATAAGTAGTTAAGTACGTAGGTAACCAATATTAGGTAAGTGCTTAGGTACCTACTTATTAAGTGTTGAATTGTGTGGGCAGGCGTAAACAAAGACGGTCGAAGCAATACCTACCTAACAAATTAACAATAAGGAAACACGTAATTGCGGCCACTTGACTCATGCCTCATTTGTTTCTTTAGTCACCCCTAGAATACTGATTGCACTGCTCTCTAGAGATGCACCCAATGTTTCGGATATGAAATCATTCATCTGCGTTCATTGAACCACTGTATCTTGGCTACTAGCTTAATTATGTATTATTACTGGAAGAAAGCGTTAGCAGAGTCAGTCGTGGGCAGCAATGGCGGCGAACAACTCACCACTTAGGCGTGCAACAAAACTGAAGTTTTTTCCAGGGAATACCTACGTCGGTAGGCCGACATTTTATCAAAATTCGTTACCTAATTAGTTACGATTCATTTTAGAGATATCGTTGCAAAAATTGGACATCCATCGCCAATTATCTTTTTAATGCATTGATATTTGACGACACTTTATGCTCATAGAATTTTGAATATTTAAATAAATTATATATTCTGGACAGTTCACACAACATTATCTAGCCCCAAGCTAAGCAGAGTTTACGTTATGGGTACTAGACAACTGATATAATAAATAATAATAAAAAGCCTTTTTATTTCCTTAAAAAAAGATAAACAAAGTTACAATTAAAAATATTAAATATTATTTCCTGTTGTATCATAAAAAATATATATTTAATCCTTAGTTAAGGCCCCTTTCGGGTATAGGCCTCCTCCAAATCTTTCCAAAGATCCCTATCCTGCGCTCTACCTATCCAGTTTTTGCCGGCTGCCTTTTTTATATCATCGACCCAACGTTGTTGTGGGCGTCCTCTGGCTCTCTTTCCCGTCGGCCCCGACCACGTCGTTACTCGATGTGTCCACCTTTTGTCTTTTAGACGTGCCAAATGTCCCGCCCATTTCCACTTCAGGCTTTGTGTGTGAGACAGAGCATCTATGACTTTGGTTTTCTCTCGAATGGAATCGCTTCTTTGTTTGTCCTTTAATCTGATGCTAAGTATGCTTCTTTCCATTGAGCGCTGTGTCGTTTGTATTCTGCGTCGTGTGTGTTCATTAAATATCCATGTTTGTGATCCATAGGACAGACAGGGGAGCAAGCTAGAGTCCATTACCACTTTTTTCAATTTTTGCGGGAGTCTTGATTTAAGAATTTCTTTAAGGCTCCAGAATTTTTTCCACGTCATGTTGATTCTTCTTTCTAATTCTTCTGTATGCCTAGATTTACTTAGAGAGACTTCTTTACCAAGATATACGTAGCTCTCCACATACTCAAGTGGGTTTTGGTTCACAACTATAGGTTTTTTGGTGCTGTTTGTTGCTACTTTAGTCTTAGCTGCATTAAGTTTTAATCCTATGTTCTCGCTGACTATGCATAGCTCAGACAGCATTTCCTCTAACTGATTGGAATTTCTAGAGAACAGCACAATGACATCCGCAAATCTTAGATTGCTGAGAAATTTACCATTAATATAAATACCTTTTTTGTCCCAGTTAAGTTTCTTCATTTGGTGTTGTAGGACAGCTATAAAAATCTTTGGTGAAAGTGGGTCGCCTTGTTTCACTCCTCTACATACTTTGATTATAGAGCCGAGTCTGTCTAGCTTTACTCTACTTTCGCTATTATTGTATATATTCTTTATGATGTTTATGTATGGTTTTGGGACATTTTGATGATCTAGTGCTTCCCATATGCTTTTGTGCGATATCGAATCAAATGCCTTTGCATAGTCGATGAAGGCAAGGTAGAGTGGCTGTTGTAGTTCTTGGTGCTTCTCTATTATTTGGTCTAGGGTATGTATGTGGTCTATAGTACTAAATCCTTTTCGAAACCCAGCTTGCTCTACCGGTTGGTGCTTTTCTATTTCTGGCTCTATCCTATTATTTAAACATGATGCGAATAATTTGTATATCGTAGGAAGTAGGCTGATTGGACGATAATTACCAACGTCTGACGGGTCCCCTTTTTTGTACAGCAGTGTGATTCTCGATTCCGCCCATTTTTTAGGCACTGTTTGAACTTCTAATATCTTATTAAAAAGTGTTGTGATGGGGGTGAGCAAAAATGATTTTCCCAACTTAACTGCTTCGTTTGGTATTCCATCCGGTCCTGGGCTCTTTTCAGGCTTTAGTGCCACAATCTTCTTTAAGATTTCTATTTCTTTGAAGGGCTCTACCAGCTGTACTAGCTCAGTTTCTGTCGGATTTTTCGGTATTTCGTCGTATATTTGACAACTGTACAGTTCTCTGTAGTATATTCTGTGGCAGTTTTTACTATATCTGTTCTCGTTTCTGTATATCTTAACGAACTTTGTGATGTTTTGAGTTTTTGTACCCATGTTTTGTTTGAATCTAATTGCTTATAAGCTCTCTTCTGGCTTCTTTTCTTCCGTAGGTTTTCCTCTATGGTATCCATTCTGTGCTTTTCATAGTCCTTTTTGAGTAGTTTATTGGTAGTTTTGTATAGGTCGGAAAGTACTTTTTTTTCTTCTTTACTTCGTGGGTGTTTGCCTTGTAGTTCTGCGCGTCTTTTTATCATTTCTTTTGTTTCTTGCGATATTATGTTTTTTGTTGTTTTGGTGGAGTTTACAGAGGATAAACTTTGTATCACAGTAGACTCTATTTTTTTGTAGTAAGATTCTATGTTGTCATGTTCTTGCCAGGTTAACTCCAGTACTCCTTCTTTCAAGACTTCCAAGTATTGTCTTGCATTTTCTTCGTTTGTTAGGGGTGGTTTTCTATTTTTGTATGTGGCTCTACTTTTCTTTGTTTTATCAAGTTTGTAAGATCCTCTTAATAGTTTGTGGTCGCTTTGGTATTCTTTGACATAAATGCTTTCAATGTTGGTAAAACTCTCTGGTTCTTCGCTTAAAATATAATCTATTTGATGTAAAAAAAAAAAAAAAAAAAAACAAATAGACAACTGATATACTTAATACAATATATTACATACCTAAATAGATAGATATTTTTTATTATATACCTATAGAAATTACCCAGAACACCCTGAACAAAAATCTGAATAAATATTTAAGTTATGAGTTAGCCGTTTCTGAGAAAAATGGTCTTGACAACAAAGTGATTCCCCGTTTTCAAGGGTCCCGTTTTTCCTGTTGAGGTACGGAACCCTGATAATACGATTATGTCAATATAACAAATACTTGATTTGCAACCTTTAGACATCCACTGCTCAACGAGGCCTCCCCCATAAAATGCAATCCGGGTTATGCCGTAATCACCACGCTTGGCAGGCGGTTGCAGTATTGGTTTTATAAGTACTCAGGTGGCCGCTGCTGCCAATCCCCTGGTGTCCCTAATCCCTAAGTCGGCTTCCCGATCGACCGATGACCTAACAGCATAGTCATCATCAGTGATGTTCGGACCACCCTCATCTTCACCGTCAGCATATTTTTTTGCTGTTGTTTCGATCGTGTGTACGGGCCGAATACATCATCGGTACCTTAACGAAATTCGGAGTCTTTCGTCCTCAGATTGCCGGTGTTACACCTCTATTCGGCGAAATTGTAAATTTTTGTAATTAGCACATTTAGCACAAAACTTAGTAACTTCAGTAGGTAGAAATAAACCAATCTAAAACTGAATGCCGCTTCTACTTGGCGCTTGACACTGCCGTATATAGTGGTGTGTCCGGCCCAAGAATACACTCCACCATTTCCTCCCGTGGATGTCGTAGAGCCGACTTAAGGGATTAGTTACCCGGACTTGTTTGTAAGATTCAATGGTATAACATTTGTTATACCATTGAATTACCTGGCTTCTAGCTTACTTGAGGAATGTATTATTATACTGGAAGAAAGCTTAAGGAGTCAATCGTGGGAAGCAATGGTGGCGATGAACTCACCACTTGTCTCGTCTATATCCCACGAGATGCAAGCCACGGTGAAAAGAGACCCATCTGAGGCTCTGCCTACCCCATCGGGGAAAAAGGCTTGTGTCTATGTATGTATGTATGTTTTAAAATGATCCTGGCTGGTGTATACGGGATGAGGTACCTACCTACCTATACTTACCAACGTGACAAACTTGTTCAGAGATTGGTTTATATTTACTTAACCTACTTACTTACATATCTACTTTGTGGCATTAGATAGGTGGGTAGGTACCTATATGCCTCAACTCCGTCTTCGGTCCTGTAAATGCGTTTTTGTCACAATGGGCATGACGCGTTTATTATGAACTCATTGCATTGTTAGATAGTAAACATAGATATTGTGTACCTAATACCTACCTATCATGAATACCCCCCCCCCCCCCCCCCCCCCCCCCTTAGTCAGGTTTGATAAATACCTGACGATGATAATTACCTCTATACCTAAGTAGGTACCTACACGTACTGAATGCTGGTGCAACAAAATTCAACTACACTCACACGTGAAAGGTAGAAGTAGATACCTATTAGGTACCTATCTACAATATCTATAGGTACCTACTTGATGGAATTGGGTAGCTTGCTCAAAAACTGCCAGACTTCCCAGTTTGTTGTAGCAACAAGGCAGAACTGAACTTTTTTAAATTGGGTATGTATTAGTAGCTAGCCACTAGGCAGTAGGCAGTGCCGTCTAGCCTAGCGCCCGGGTGCGAACCCAGCTCCGGTGCCCCCTTTTACCCCTCCGCCTCCCCCCATACCATAATAGCATTTATTATAACTAAAGTAAACACTTATTAAATTATAACTTTACTAGATTAATTTACCTAACTTGAGGATAATATTTAAAAAAAAAACAGATTGCAAAAATGTCATAAACTAAAACGGAAAGTGGAGAGTCTTGAAAAAATATGGTGTTTTACCTCAAAGAGGGGTGCAGCCATAATGTCATTAACTAAAACGGCGAGTATGAAGCGTGCCTCGAAAAAAAAACAGTTTTTTTTGGCTCGAGGAGAGTACCTCGCGCCTTGCTACCGCCGGCGCTGGCCATAACGCAGGTCTTCGGAGGCGCCCCCTGAGGCCCTGCGCCCGTGCGCGCCGCAAACCCTGCACTTAAGGTAAAGCCGCCCCTGGCTGTAGGTATATCTAGTAATGCCTCCAGATGCTCCTAAAGTTCCAACTCTGCGTCCAACATTCAATGGGTGGAAGGGTGGCTCGGGCCCAACTAGCTGGCTGGTGGTCCGAGATCGGAGCGGCAGCGGTAATTCGACCACAAATCAAGCAAATAGCACCCAGTTAGTGGCTCGCTTGAAGCTCGCTTTGGTGGCTTCCGACTCTCGCCCTCTTTCGAGGCTCAGACACGGGCGTGGAGTTGGAACGTTGGCCAAGCGTCTGCACACCAAATAAAATTCATCTTCTAGTCTGGATCTAGCAGGTACATACTACGTACATTATCTGCACCTGTTCTTAACACAGTTCTAGGGTTTGAATCCAGTAGCGCGTGGTGCATCAAAATCTTTCAGACATGAACAAAAACTTTGAAGAAAAACATCGCGAGGAAGCCGGCTCGTTTAGAAGAGAATCGATGGAATGTGACATCTACAAAATTCACGTTGAGCCAGTGCCCAGCAAACTGGATACCTAGAGCTTCTTCAGCTCACATGATCAGATGGCACCTGACAACCAACTACCAAGGCAGGTGACATCTTACGATGAACGGTCTGTAAGCGCGAACTGTCTGTAAAGACGAGCGATTCAGCTGAAAACATAGAACTGATAATGATAACGGCGTCTGCTGTCGAGTAGACGCAGAGCCGTCTCTAGCTTATCTTGCGCCCGGGCACAGAATTATGTAATATTCTCGAATATTCTTTATATTATTTACTAGCGACTCGCCCCGGCTTCGCACGGGTAGCCCCCAGTGATCCCCAAATGTCAATCGCCTGGTACTAAGCTACCTCCCCACCAATTTTCAGCCAAATCGGTTCACCCGTTCTTGTGTTATAAGTGGTGTAACTAACACGACTTTGTTTTATATATATAGATTTATTTATTCTGTAATGTTTTCCGCAGTTTCTTCTCGACATTTCTGGAATGTCTAGATAACCTAGCAGTCTAAATACCTACCTATGTATTTAATAAATCGTTGCTTTAAATAACCTACCAGAATTTTAGTTGGCTATTGGTTACTGTTGGCACAGACACAGATAAAAGAATACTATACCTGTTGGTTAATGTTACTAATATTTTTTCTGTGGTTAAGGTGGATGCTATCGCTTATGGCCCGAAATTCTTTTTTTTTTCGTTTTTTTTTGTTCTTTACACCTCATCAAAACTTCTTCTGATAGCAAAAGTTTATTTCTCAATTTTTTTTTTGTTTAGTGTATTTGTAGCTAGACTTATGATGTTTATTAGATACTATTAAACAACAAAAAAATACTAACAACACAGCGCTCAATGGAAATGGAGTCTATTAAATATCAAGTTGAAAAACAAACAAAGAAGTGAGGCAATACGGAAGAAAACCAGTCAAAGATGCTCTGACGTACACACAGAGTCTCAAATGGAAATGGGCGGGCATGTAGCGCGCTTACAAGATAAATGTTGGACACGTAGAGTTACCACATGGTCTGGACCAACCGGAAAGAGAGCAAGAGGACGCCCGCAAGAACGCTGGGCCGACGAAAGAAAAGTCGCAGGACAGAATTGGGTAGAGAAAGCTGGAGACAGAATAACTTGGAAAAAAATTGAGGGGGCCTATACCCGAAAGGGGCCTTAGCTATATTCAAAAAATGCCTACTAATTGTATTACCTATAAACATTTATGTAAATAGTTAAGGAAATAAAAAGGCTATATTATTATTATTTTAACTTGTTATATTTTTTTAAAAACATTTAAAAAATGTTTCGGTAATAAATGAAGTCACGGGTTTTTGCCAAGTGGTCTTCATTGTCAGTTAGATTGTCATAATTTTGTATTGTACTGTCTTCCTGTAAGAATTTACGGACGATGCGGCAGGTGTTAAGAATGGCAGCTTTTTGCATCATGATGAAAGTATTTGTTGGTAGATCTAATATGCCGAGGCTGTTGAATATATTTTTGGGTACGACACCTGTGCTAGAGAGCACCAGAGGAACAATATAAACTCTGTTCATTTTCCATATTCTAATTACTTCTTCCTTTAACTCTGTGTATTTGTGTATTTTTTTCTTATTATTAATCAACATTCGCTATCTGAAAGTGTTAACGAGCAAAAAACACCAAAAGTTTGATTTTAGCGCCACAAGCGAGAGCAATCACCTTAAAATAAAATAGGTATAAGTACCTTATTCCGTATGAACCAGAATCAGTAAATAAAAGTGTCACCTTGTTTATGAAATGATTTATTGGTCAATAAATATCTTAGATGAAAGAGTTGGAACTGATGTGTTTTTTAATATGTTGTTTATAAATATTGTGATACTTCAGTTTCTCATTCAGTTACCCATTCATCAATATTTTATAATAAAAGAAAGAAAGAAAATTTATTTATTTTACCACACGCACAACACACACATAAAACAAGAAGACACACCACAAAAATACTACTAGTACCTACCTAGTAGGTATAGGTAGGTACTACAAGTAAGATGATAGGTTGTGTGTGTTGTGTGGGGCCAAACAGAAGCCCAATTCTCGTAATAAAAAATAGTCAAATTAAAGTTCGGATCACGTTACGATCTAGTGTCGATGTCACAAACGTCAAAAATGGTATTCTGCTCACCTGACAATACAACGCGGAAAGTGATTATATCGAAATGTGACTGTAACTTGAATGTTTCAATGTTCTGAGAATTCTCTCTTACACTCTTTACAATTATTATATAGCACTATCCTACTCTAATATATGGTCGCAAGAACTGAAAGTAGATTATATTGTTGTTAAGAGGGAGCAGAATACCAGTTTTTCAGTCAATTTACAATACAATCTCGTTTCGGTCAACTTGCAGTGTGGTTATAAAATAAAGAAGAGTATTGGGCTTCAGGCCCCTGTCTCAGAATATGCTGCACCAGACCTAGGTTTAGTGCAGCGCTGGTTTACAGTCAGGGCCTAATTAAATGATAAACGAATATACCACTAACTCATCCTCAGATCTCCAAAACTATGTAGTTTTACTATTAAAGAAAGATGAAAAAGAGGAAAGAATAAAAATATTATAAAGGTCAGCTAGATATTAACTACAGACGAGAAAAACATGGTAATACATATTCTGTAATAACTTAGCTAGATTCTAAAATGGCCTATTAGTCGTCCCGGTTTGCGGTGCGGAAAAACCAAGACGTACATATATACACATAGGTTAAACAATAACATTCATAAAGTAAAACTATCATTAGGTATACGAATGAGTACTTTACTTAGGAAACGAGTATGTGAACATTTTGGCACCATTATTGTGTGGGTGGAAATAAATCAGTATTAATAAAAATCATAGGTGTGTACGAATCACGATGTGAAACCAGTTCTAGAATTTGTTTTGAGATTGAACTAGCGTTGCTTGATCTTGAGTTTTCCCTTGGTTTTGTCCTTGAAGCGGCGGTGATTGTTGCACGGTCTGCTGTACGTTCACATTTTGCGGTGGAGCTTGACCTTGTGTCACTTGACCTTGAGGCAATTGTCCTTGTGGTACTTGACCTTGTGGTACTTGACCTTGTGGAACTTGACCTAGAGGCACTTGACCTTGAGGCAATTGTCCTTGTGGTACTTGACCTTGTGGCACTTGACCTTGTGGCACTTGGCCTTGAGCAGGTTGTTGAGCCAAAGGTACTTGTTGGGCTTGAGATGGTGGTTGCGCTTGTATCACTTGACCTTGAAGTGGCTGTTGACCTTGTTGTTGAGGTACTTGACCTTGAGGCGCCTGGTATTGGGCTTGCCCTTCCGGTGGTTGCTGGTACTGTTGGTTACCATGCTGGGGTTGCTGGTAGCCTTGCTGCTGTTGGTAGCCCTGTGGCTGGTAACCCTGCGGTTGTTGGTAACCCTGTTGGTAGCCTGGTTGTTGGTAAACCTGCTGAGGTTGTTGGTACCCTTGCTGGCCAGGATTCTGTACCGGGGGTAACTGGTTAATGTGCTGCATGGCCTGCAACTGGTGTTGGTAGGCTTGGAACTGCTGGCGGGCTACCTGGATCTGGTGATCAGCTCCGGGCACAGGTTTGCCATAAGCATCCACCTGAAAAATACGATTATGTTCAATCGTTCATTTCATATGTATGTAGTTGTTTTAGTGAGAGCGTTATTTTGTCATTTTGAGATAATTATCAAAAATATTTGTAACCCAACGGAACGGAGAAGGTGTGTATGAGTTTAAGAGTGAGTTTTTTTTTATATATAGCTTGTAATGAAGGCTAAAGCAGATGGCCCACCTGATGTTCAGCTGTACCCTCTGCCTATGAACAGTGCATTATCACACAGGTCACGTCCACCTAGGACGCACTCTATGTGGCATTGTACTGCGCCCGCCACCCTGAGACATAAAGATGGAAAGTCTCATGTGCCTGTAATTTCACCGGCACCATACCTTCAATCCGGAACACAGTAATGCGAACACTATTGCTTTGCGGCAGAAATATGTATGGTGGCAGTACTTCCCCGGACGAACTCTTTCACAAAAAAGCTCTACTACTACTTAGCTGTTTGTGAATGCAAAATTTTGTTCCAATTAATCTCCAAAACGGTTTGACCTATTTACATACGGTTTTCTTTTTATGGAAAATGGTGTGCGAGATGATTTTTAGTAATGTTTGGTGGAATATGGCAGTCGTTTCCAGGGCCATAATAGCTCGCCAAAAAAGTGCTTTTAGAAGACAATTGCAAGGAATGACAGCTGATAGCCCATTCTGTTTTCCTGTGGCGACATCTAGTCGCGAATAGAGTAATTAGCTTTGAGGCTCTACATTATGCGTGCTAGACACCGATGTTCGTTCATAAATGTTCCGTTACAATTTTAATAAAAAACAAAAATAGTCGTGTGTCTATTTTTTTATAAAATGCTGTTATCGGAACAGCGTGATCTAATGATTAAAATGTAATTTAAATTATTGTAAATATATACAGGGTCAACCTGATATTTTACCTGAAAGTGCCTTTGAACGAAATCCATCAGTCTTTGCGATTTATTTCAAATTCGTTTCGGTTTAGTAATTACGTTTTAATTTAATATTTACGGAGACATTCCGGTAGATCCTAGGCTACGCACCCATGACTTTTCTAAGTTATGTGCGGATTTCCATCGCTCTGTGCTTCGGAGGGCACGTTAAGCTGTCGGTCCCGGCTGTTATTGATTAATAGCAGTCGATAAGCCATGTCAGAGGCCCTCGGGCGGCTTGACAAACTCCGACACCAGAGGCAAGCACTACCTCATACGAAACGAAACGAAACGATTCCGGTAGAGCGTGACACGTGACTTTAGTAACATACACAAACAGTTATGAATCAAACTCCACTTTTCGTACGGGTATTAAGAAAATAAAACGTGATTTATTTCATTTTTAGGGTTCCATACCTAAAGGTACCACGGACGGGAACCTAAAACGGGACCCTATTACTAAGGCTCCGCTGTCCGTGTGTCTGTCTGTCTATCTGTCTGTCCGCCTGTCACCAGGCTGTATCTCATGAACCGTGATAGTAACACAGTTGAAATTTTCACAGATGATGTATTTCTGTTGCCGCTATAACAACAAATACTAAAAAACAGAATAAAATAAATATTTAAGGGGGTTCCCATACAACAAACGTGTCTGTATTTCTGTTTTTATAGATAAAAGTACGGAACCCTTCGTGCGCGAGTCCGACTCGCACTTGGCTGGTTTTTCTTGTTGAATAAGACAATGTTTTTATACAACATTTTATTAATAGCCGTTCCATCAGTGATACAAATCACACCATAGTGGTTTACAATGGGTGCTGCCATTTCTGAACCGTTTGAAATATAAACTCCTCTAACTTTGACGACCTCTGTGGCGCGGCGGGCGAAGCTCGGCCTGCGACGCAGGAGGTTGCGGGTTCGATTCCTGCACTCGGAACAAATATTTGTACGATCGCAGATATTTGTTCAGGGTGTACTGGGTATTTTCTAAGTATAATAAAAAATCTCTATCTATGTAATATATTGTATTAAGTACATCAGTTAGCTAGTACCCATAACACAAGCTCTGCTTAGCTTGGGGCTAGATAATGTTGTGTGAACTGTCCAGCATTATTTATTGATTTATTTATTTAAACTTGTAATCGTACTACTAATATAAATGCCATAGTTTGTGGACTCAGACGCGTGTGTAATGTTTTTTACTTCTTCACGCAAAAACTACTGAAGCAATTGCGATTAAATTTGGCATCAAGATAGCTAAATAAATATATTTAAGGTAATTACCACTATTATTCGTCACTTTGCTGACGTTTCGAGACTGAGTTCAGAAGCCTCTTCATCATGAGCACCGCCCGCGACCGCGTTCGACGGTGGACCAGCGAATACTGCGTGCAACCGCGCGCTCAGCTCGCTGGGACAGCGGCGGCGGGCGGCGGCGGTAGGTTCGTTGCGCGCGCGTCGAGAATTAGTTCATCTACGTCACTAGCGAATCTACCGCCGCCGCCCGCCGCCGCTGTCCCAGCGAGCTGAGCGCGCGGTTGCACGCAGCATTCGCTGGTCCACCGTCGAACGCGGTCGCGGGCGGTGCTCATGATGAAGAGGCTTCTGAACTCAGTCTCGAAACGTCATCAAAGTGACGAATAATAGTGGTAATTAGCCGTTTATCTTTTAATATGATTCCCAACCACGATAGTTTTAATTCTATATTTAAGGTGTTTTTTCTTTCAGGGACATTCGTATCTGAACTTATGATATTTATGTGATACTATCAATTAATCCCTCCCAATCAATTACTGGCCTCCCTATCACCGCTGCCCTGAGACAAGCCGAGGATAGAACAGCGTGGAAGAAGCTCGTCAGCATCTCTACCAAATCCTTTCAAGACGGGCACGACCTTCAGTAATGAAGAATACGACGAAGAAGAAGATCAATTAATCTATATTCCACGACGGTGCAGCCCACTGTGAAAGGAGACCCATTGAGGCTCTGCCTACCCCTTCGGGGAAAAAGGCGTGTGTCTATGTATGTATGTCTATCAATTAATAAGTATTTGTTGAAAAACAAATTTTTGAATACAAGCTTTTATAAAATTAGTGATCGGAACCGTGTGCTGAACAGAATGAGCCTAAACACGGCCAGTCTACTATTATCCATCGAGGAGTTCCAATCTCCATAATCAGATCAGCTCGCTGTCACCATAATATTATATTGTGGGTTCGATTCCCACCTCGGAACAAATATTTGTGCGATATGCAGATATTTGTTCAGGGTGTTCTGGGTATTTTCTATGTATAATAAAAAATATCTAATATCTATCTATCATATTTATATCATATCTATCTATGTTGTATATAGTATTAAGTGTATCAGTTATCTAGTACCCATAACACAAGCTCTGCTTAGCTTGGGGCTAGATAATGTTGTGTAAAGTGTCCAGCATTATTTATTTATTTATTTATTTTATTGTCATCGGAACTTCAAAATTATGTAAAAAGGTTCAAAATTGGTTCAAAATTCAGTTACTAGTTTTATCATACTAACTAACATAGTAACTTTGTATTTCGCGGCACAAGCGAGACCAATAATCTCGGTAGATAATCTCGCTGGTGGCACGAAATACATTTTTTTTGCTATTTTTTGCGCATCAACACTTCGTCAGATAGCGAAAGTTGATTTCGCGAAAACTATGGAGACTTTAACTCGTAACTTTAACTTTGAATCGTTTGATTGAGGAGCTCAGTGGCACCAAGGTCGGCTGTCACATAGATGGGGTCTGTGTCAATAACTTTAGCTACGCCGACGATATGGTGTTACTGAGCCCTTCGATTGGAGCCCTGCGCAAGCTGCTGAAATTATGTGAGTCCTATGCGGGAGCCCATGGGCTCAGATATAACGCAAAAAAGAGTGAGTTCATGGTGTTTAAGGCTGGCTCTAAGAGTTATCAGAGTGTACCACCCATAGTCCTTGACGGATCTCCTCTTAATCGCGTCTCAAAATTTAAGTATCTGGGCCATTGGGTCACTGAGGATCTACAGGACAATGAGGACATAGAGAGAGAGAGCGCAGGGCGTTGGCCGTCCGATGTAACATGGTGGCTCGCAGGTTTGCTCGCAGTTCTAGAGAGGTGAAAGTGACGCTTTTTAAAGCATACTGTCAAACACTTTACACCAGCAGCCTGTGGGTTGCCTATACGCAGAGGGCGTACAACGTGCTGCGCGTTCAGTATAATAATGGGTTTAGAGTGCTGATGGGGTTGCCACGTTTCTGCAGTGCGTCAGGTATGTTCAGTGAGGCGCACACTGATGGCTTTCACGCCATCATAAGAAAGCGCTGTGCGTCTCTCATGGAGCGCCTGCGTGGCAGCCCCAACACCATTCTAAACACCATGGCCGATAGGTGGGACTCTCCGATTTTGGGGCACTGGATAAGCCTGCATACAACACTTTTTAAGGGGCGGTGCCCCGGTATCTGAGTGTCCCTTGTGTCTGTGTAGGTAGGTACTTATTTGTTGTTTTTGTTTTGTTGTGTTGTTTGTGCCTAGTTGTTGTAATTTGACTTAAATAATAATTTGTAATTTGTGTGTATTGAAAATGTATTAATGTGTCTTTGTTATGTCTGTGTGTAATTATGCGCTATCAGCCTGAAATAAATGAATTTGAATTTGAATTTAACACACATGTTTTATTTGATAGTATCTCATAAATATAATCAGTACGAAAACACTAACAAGAAATAAAAAAATTGTTTAGGGCATTCGTAGTAAACTGATGATATTTATGAGATACTATCAAATAACACATGCGTGTCAAAGTCTCATAGTTCTCGCAAAATCAACTTTCGCTGTCTGAAGAAGTGTTGATAGGCTGCAATGAGCCAAAAACTCAAAAAAAAACGCGTTACAATAATACTTACCAAACCACGCTGCTGCAAGAATCGGAGTTCCTCAAGTCTCTGCTTTTCGAATTCCTGATATTCGGCCTGTGAGTACACCATATTCTGATCTATGGGTTGCCAGCCTACAAGAAAATAAGATATTTGTTTTAAAACATAATTCAGCAAAAAACACCCAAAAATGTTAATTTCGCGCCAAAAACGAGAGCATCCCCATTTTTTTTTTGTTTTTTTTTCGTGTTTGACGGAACTAGCCTATGGCCTACGTGATGTTAAGCAGTAACAATGCATTAAACAATGCATAAAAATAATAAAATAAGTTTTTTATTTCAGATCAATGATCCATATCGGGTTAGTACAATAAATTGCTTATAAATAAAACACTAAAAACAAAATTTAATTAATGCACTAGTTTATAAAATAATATATAAAAAAAATACCTCATAGGTCACGTCCACCTAGGACGCACCCTATGTGGCATTGCACTGCGCCCGCCACCCTGAGACATAAAGATGAAAAGTCTCATGTGCCTGTAATTTCACCGGCAACCATACCCTACAAACCGGATCACAGCAATGCGAGCACTACTGCTTTGCGGCACAAATAGGTATGGTGGTAGTACTTCCCCGAACGAACCTTTTCACAAAAAAGCTCTGCTACTACTAAAACAGATAATTACACCAAACTCATTTATTTCACAGTAATGTCATGTAGGTGGTTATTACAGCGGTTATGGTATCGGAATACACAATTAACAAAATCAATTTAAGTGCTCATTGTGAGGTAGGGGCTGCACCATCATCGAAACCGAGTAACTTAACCAAACCGAAAACCATACCTATAACCGAATAACCATACCTATTTCTGCCGCAAAGCAGTAGTGCTCGCATTGCTGTGTTCCGGTTTGAAGGGTAAGGGTGCCGGTGAAATTACAGGCACATGAGACTTTCTATCTTTATGTCTCAGGGTGGCGGGCGCAGTGCAATGCCACATAGGATGCGTCCTAGGTGGACGTGACCTATGAGGTAATGCACCGTTCATAGGCAGAGGTTACCGCTTAACATCAGGTGGGCCTCTTGCTTGTTCAGTCACCCAAGTAGTATTTAAAAAAAAAAAAAAAAAAATTTTTGTAACACTTACTCATAATAATTGTATTTAATAATGGAATTTGAATGATATTATATCAAATTATTGGCTCGGTTTTTAAATTTTCTATGTTAACCTAACTAAATTAGCATGCCATCCTCTCCATTTGCACGCCGGCAGCGGCCAAACATATTGTGTCTTACACCTATTTTTACCATCAATTTGTACATATGTTTAAGCAAATAAATTATCTTTATCTTTATCTTGGCTATTGGCTTAAATTTATGCCATGTGCCACGAATACACATGCTAGTGGCACGGATTATTGAGATGATGATAAAATAAATAAATAAATTAAATAATAAATAATGCTGGACAGTTCACAAAACATTGTCTAGCCCCAAGCTAAGCAGAGCTTGTGTTATGGGTACTAGACAACTGATATACTTAATACAATATATTACATAGATAGATATTTTTTATTATATATAGAAAATACCCAGAACACCCGGAACAAATATCTGCAGATCGCACAAATATTTATTCCGAGGCGGGAATCGAACCCGCAACCTCCTGCGTCGCAGGCGAACGTTCGCCCGCCGCGTCACAGAGGTCGATGATTCTTGACCTTAGCCAACCCAACACTATAATGACGACCTCTGTGGCGCGGCGGGCGAAGCTTGGCCGGCGACGCAGGAGGTTGCGGGTTTTATTCCCGCCTCGGAACAAATATTTGTGCGATCGCAGATATTTGCTCAGGGTGTTCTGGGTATTTTCTATGTATAATAAAAATATCTATCTATTTAATATGTTGTATTAAGTATATCAGTTATCTAGTACCCATAACACAAGCTCTGCTTAGCTTGGGGCTAGATAATGTTGTGTGAATTGTCCAGCATTATTTATTTTATTTATTTATTTATTTATAATGCGCGTCATGTAAAAAGAACGCTGGCGGTCAAGCTTCTTCAGGCGTTCCAGCGTTCTTTTTAAGAGATTACTTACTTTTCTACTTATTTAAGAGATGTATACCTATCCATTGAATGAGTGCTTACCTAGTTTACTACAAATAATGTACAATTATAGTAAGTACAATTATAAAAAGAACGCTGGAACGCCTGTATAGAAGCTTGACCGCCTGAGTTCTTTTTACATGACGCGCACTATACACTACACAACAAAACCGATAATGACTGTACCTTTATCTTCATTGAACTCCTGTTTCTTGGTGCCCATCATGAACTCGTGGAAATCAATAAGTCCATCGCGGTTGATATCGTTCTCCTTAAATACGTGTTCCCTCATACGTTCCATTTCCTCGTACCGCTCGTGCATATCGTGGACAGGCGCGTTGGGTCCGTACATTTTGTTGAGTTCCTTTATGAAGAGCGCTTTCACCTCGTCCGCGTCCCATACGCCGTTTCCGTCGACATCTGTTTTAACGAGGGTAATTTACAGGTATATTAGTCAAAGCTTTACAATGCCGACAAAAAAGCTGTGGGACATCAATTTGCAGTAAAAATCGATGTTATTTACTATGGAAGAAGACGTGAATTTATGGAAAACACCGTCGTTTTTTTTTCATACAATTAAATATCGCGTTGATCCCTTCACCTAATGCAGCGAAAACAGCTAAAATTATAATGTGGTGACTGTTTATTTTACAATTGAAACTCGCCCCGGCTTCGCACGGGAGTGTCGGGATCTCCCCCTACCTCCCCCTATCTATCCACACACCAGATACAAAAACCTGTTAAAGTGTTTCCCCCATATGTTAATTTTTTTTACACCTTGTTTTACATTATTGAAGTTTTAGTAAGGATCCCTAATTTTTTGAAAATATACTGTAGCATGGTGTAGCTTCCCAACAGTAAAATATTTTTTCAAATCGGTTCAATAGTTTCGGAGCGTACAAACAAACAATCAAATCTTTTTTCTTTATTATTAGTATAGATAATTGTAAAGCTTGTAAAATAGATATTTTCTGGTAAATAGCAAAATAAATAATAAAATTATAGAATACAAATCTATATAACATCATGCTGTAAGCTAGAGTTGTAGTTTTGAGCTAATAGTGATTATAAGGTTAAGTGGGTGTAAGGTTGTCTGAAAGAGATCGTTTTTAGCGATAAGACCGCCCATTGTACATTACTGTTCTTTTTTTTATTTTTCTATTTGGTGTGCAATAATGTGTTTATCTATCTATCTATATTTGAGACTGGCTGTTTCAGAAAAACTGGCAGTTTTTTAGACATGCACAAAACTTTCTACTTTTAACTATCTACGAAGCTTTTGACTTCACTAAATACTATTAAATGATTGGACAATATGGACAAACACAAACAAAAATAGGTTAGAGCAAAACTACACCTATTCAAATAAACTGCACTACTTGTAGCAAATCAACGCTACATGCGGATAACGCAAGTTTTGTAGCAGAAAACGTGCTATAAGCCAGCACCAATAGACAAACGTTCACCCGAGCGCAATCGTAATGCGGAAAACGTTGCGAAATCATACGGACGGCGTTTGTCGAGCGCGTAATTCAATACCATGCTTTAGTTCTTCGAATGGACGGTTGTCTACATAAGCTGGTCATACAGATGTTTACTCAAAACTTGTTAGTGGCACTACACTCGACACGGCACTCAATGCATCTTACCATGCATCATGAAAAACACCTTTGGGTCGAAATCTTTCGGGTCCATACCACCGGTTTTCCATATTTCTAACAACTGTTCTCTGGTCACGGGGTGAAGAAGCTGTTAAATATAACAATATATTAATGACGGTAGTTACAACTCACCATGCAACATGAAGAACACTTTAGGGTCAAACTCCTGGTCCATATTATCTTGCTTCTCCCAAACCTCCTCGTACTGTTGTTTCGAACCGGGGTGGTGAAGCTGCGTTTATGAAATATTTGCGATAATATACAATTGTCCGAACAATAGCACGGAAGGGAAATAAGGAAGAAAATAATCAGCAGTCGAAATAAGGAAGAAATTCTAGAACATTCTATCGAATAAATGTACAATAGGTACATTTTGTTATCGCTTTCTCGGCAATAGCTCATAACATATTTACGACGGCAGTTTTCTAATCAAATAACTTTACGGGGAACTACAATTTACATAATGCAGTCGATAGCAGAAGTCGGGTTACAAAGGTCAGGCTTATCACGCCGAGAAGTCGCTGCCTTCGTACCACATGTTTACATAGCTAAACCAGTAGGTACTCATGTGAAATGAATATTTTAGCATTCATGCGTTGAATTAATTAATGAATTACAAGTTAATTCAAGAATTTTAAAACCCCCGACTATTTACAGCATACCATTAATTTTTTTAACAGCAACTTAAAGAAGCACATCTGTACTTAGCAGCATAATATTTAGGGCCCTGAAGCTAATACTGTATTCATGACTTGATGTCGGCACAGGAAAAAATAGAACGCATACCATCACACCGTTTTTCGAAATGATGATCCTGAAAACTCCACCAAACATAGTTAAGAACCATCTCGCAAACACCATCTTATATGTGAGAAAACCGTATCTACATCGGTCAGTCAAATTCAGACGTCATAACGTAAGGAATATAAGTTATATGGAAAACATAATTATACATACATACATACATAGACACACGCCTTTTTCCCCGAAGGGGTAGGCAGAGCCTCAATGGGCCGCTTTTCACAGTGGGTTGCACTATCGTGGAATATAGACGTGACAAGTGGTGAGCCCATCGCCGCCATTGCTTCCCACGACTGACTCAACTAACGCTTTCTTCCAGTAATAACACATTCCATAACAAGCCAGCAGCCAGGACAAACATAATTATATCTTACTAAATAGCTTAATATCGGATAAAAATTAGCCCAAACACGGCCAGTCTACTATTATCCATAGAGGAGTGCCGTTGTCAACCTTCCGTCTCCAGCATCAGATCAGATCGCTGTCACCATCATATTGTATTGTCATCGGAACTTGACAGGTATGCAAAATTTCAGGTCTTATCGAGAAGTGGCCGAAAGATCGCCAGATTTGTCACAAAACAGGTGAAATTAAATAAATAGCTATTTAGCCCAATTTAAAACGTTTGTTGCTGATTAACGCGTTTCAGTGACGTCGCGTAGTATTGATGCTTTTTTATACTCTGTGGATTATTCCCTACAATTTTTCCAATGTCAAGTAATAATAAATTAAAGTGATAAAACTTAGACAAGTCGTCCAGAGTCTCCGTCAAGTCATAACCCAGGTTAAATGGTGGCAGAGAAACCAAGGTTTTGTAGGAGACCCACCATTCCGAAAAGACACACAATACATTTCTTTCTATATTTTTTTTATTTTTTTTATGCTACTTGGATGACGGAACAAGCAAGAGGCCCACCTGATGTTAAGCGGTAACCTCTGCCTATGAACAGTACATTACCTCAAAGGTCACGTCCACCTAGGACGCACCCTATGTGGCATTGCACCGCGCCCGCCACCCTGAGACATAAAGATGAAAAGTCTCGTGTGCCTGTAATATCACCGGCACCCTTACCCTTCAAACCGGAACACAGCAATGCGAGCACTACTGCTTTGCGGCAGAAATAGGTATGGTGTTAGTACTTCCCCGGACGAGCTCTTTCACAAAAAAGCTCTACTACTACTAAATCTAATCTACATTTGCTCTTTATATATGTTACATCGGTTAAAATGCCGCCAAAATTACACGATATAACTTTAAAAACACTAAAGTGAAACTAAAATAAAAATTAAGCCGTTTCTTCCAAAAATGGGGATTCTTATTTTCTATTGATGTGTTTTTGCCTTTTGATCAACAATACAGAGTTGATCTAAGGCAAAAACACAAACGCGCTGCCTACCACTAAGAGCCCTATTGATATTTCTCTTGAATTTACCCATAATGTAGCCCTGTGGGAAGAAATCCAAAGGGAGCTCATACCACGCCCTGTAGGTGCGCGGGAGAAACGAGCGCGTGAAACGCACTGTGCGAGACCTCCACGCGTCCAAAATGTGCGGGTGAGCTCGCTCACGATGGCGGGATGTGTCTTACCACAGTCACTGCTATGATTGACGGATAACCTACCGTCTAAACGTGCATTATCCTAGGTCTCCTTTGAGGATGTGACTAGCACGAATTATTAGACAGTAGTCTCGTGTAAATGTACCCGAGATCTAAAAATTTGGGCATTTAGCCGTTTTCGAGTTATTCATGAAAAACAGATTCTGCTGTAGTAACGTTCCACCAGCAATTTTTTTGTTACCTGATGTTCTAGCTCTGTACAAAGTAGCTAGAAAGATAGCTTATAATTTGAGCTAAATGTGTAACTAATCTCTTAGTTTAGACCTAGTCCGCGCTCTGCATGGCATTACACTGCGCCCACCACCCTAAGACATAGATATGGAGATCCATGTGCTTGTAATTTCCTCAGCATCCAACTTCAAACCAGCAGAAATAGTGGTAATAATTCCCCGGACAAACTCTTTCACAAAAAAGATACCTAATCTCATACATCCACTAATGATCTGCGTTAAATGTGACCCATAAACTCTGATCTAGTAGGACTTGAACCCGTATCATCGCCATTAATCGGAGATGCCTTTACCAACTCGGCCATTGGCCATGGATGGAGCAAAGCCAAGTACCAAATTTGTGGGCAATCAAATCAGAGTGCCCACAAATTTGGTGAGGCCGATATGATTTATAGGAAATATTTGTGATATAACATATTACTGGAAACATATTACTGGCGCCGAAATTGACAATCCATTCCTGATCCCGAAACACGCCCTGCCTACACCAAGAATCAGTCGTGAACGTATTTTTACCGGTTGGTGATGTTTCCTAGCCTCCTCTTCTTCCTTCTGCTTCTCCATGTATTCCTTCTTGTGAGTTTCGTCCATTTTCTCCATCTCTTGGTGTTTCTGGAACTCCTTTTCCATTTCGTATTTCTGTAATTAAAAGTTTATTTCAAAATTGAAGTTTCTGCAACCTTAATTTTTAACTGACGAAATGGGGGTTCTTCAATTTGCCGGGGATACAAATACGCAACGTACAATTAACAAAACGCTGTTACACATTTGCAGCGGCCGACAAATCAGGCGTTGATGGAAGAACGTAATGGGCCGAACAATGCGCTTTCATGTGACACCCCCACTCAATAAGATTGTCATACTTATTTTTTTTATCCTCTCTTTCTCCCCTACCACTCTTCAACCCCCTGACCGATGTGCCTCATAACCTTACCAAGAAATTGTACCAATACTATCTACACACCCGCTAAATTCCATGAAGATCGGATTAAACAGTTTGCAAGTTATCCTCGGACAAACATACGAGCGCAGATTCATCCAAGTTAACTCCTCAGACTAAACCTATTCCAGAGAAAGTTCCTTAACTTTCTCTATTAGTTGTATTTTGGCTCAGAGAACACGTTTCGCTCGTACAATTAATGTGTGTCAATACGAAATTATGTTTATTACTTGATCAGCCGTAATATCTGAACCGATTTTGATGAGATTATGAACCGGATTGATTAGAATCCTGACCACAAACCTATATTATACTAGATAACGCAAGTGCACATACTTTGCGTGTCACTTTGCCTGTGCGAAGTAGGTGCATTGCACCTACTTACTGGGGTTTGCCAATGAAAATCCCAAATCGGTTCGCTGTCGGCCATCTTCGCTATAGCACGTCGGATGTTAATAGAAAAATGCCTAATTGCGACAAAGTAAACTAAAAATTCTTCGAAATCAGCTAGCCGTGCGAATGGAGATATTTCGTAGCAAAGTAGGTGCAAAATAAAACGGCACGCTTGGTTTCGTACAAATTTACGTGTTTGCGGTGTCTATCTTGATATATAGCCTGGTGATCCTGACGGATATAAACTGGGACACATGTATAACATCTATCCCGTAACTCGCAAGGCACGGCCTGATGCTTAATCTACATCTACTACTCACTATCTACACTAATATTATAAAGTTGATCTAATATTATAAGTTGTGGTTGTTTAATTGTTTAGATTTGTATTTTTGTGCGTGTGTATGTTTGTAATGAATAAACTCAAAAACTACTGTGCCGATTTCAAAAATTCTTTCACCATTGGAAAGCTACATTCAACCTGAGTGACATAGGCTACCAGAGGGAGGGGGGGGGGGTAGGGGGGGGGGGGTAGGGGGGGGGGGGTAGGGGGGGGGGGGTAGGGGGGGGGCTGTTTTTCATCCTGAAACTACCCGTGCAAAGCCGGGACGAGTCGCTAGTAATAGTATATATAAACTGATGTACCTTGAATTCTTCCTTGCGGTTCTGATCAGCTACTTCCAAATCGCTGGAGACTTTCTTGATAAGTTTCTTCAAGTCTTCAATTTCGAACGTGTTTGAGTTCCCGTGATCCAAGTGATCCGGCGATTCTCCTTTTCTTGGGTTATCACTGATATCATTTGTAAGCTCGAATTGCTGCAAGTAGACGAGGATATTCATATACGATAAGCCAAAAAGTCAAAGTCAAAAGTATTTTATTCATTGAAATCACAAGGATCATTTTGAATCGTCACAAAAAATACCCAAATGTTCCAACGCAACCAGACCTAGAAGAATCAGGCAACAAACGCAACAAACGATAGCGGCTTGGAACTAAAATATTATCATCTTGTAATGTAATGTTAGTAACATTGGATGTTTTTTGTTTTCTTTTGTATTAGTTAAAATTTTAGTAGTTGTTTTAATTTTCACTAGAAACGGGATATTTACCATGATTTTTGAGTTTTACAATTATGTACATAACCATGATAGTTTCAAAAGTTAGTAGTTTTACGTATAAGTTAAAATTAAGTAGCAGTTCACGCCCTCAAAAAATTTGCGATGCCTGCAAATAAGTCATAAGTGCTCACTATTTTAATAAGACCAAATTGTTACACTTATTTATGCAAATAAATATCTTGAAATCTTTTTTACGGTTCCGTAGTAATAAAGACAAGGACTCTTATAGTTTCGCCATGTCCGTCCATCTGTCCGCGGATAAGCTCAGAGACTCTTAGTACTAGAAAGCTGTTATTTGTATTCCCATACTAATCACGCCAGACGGTAAAATGAAATGAGGGAAAAAAATAGGGTGTCCCCTGCAAGTAAAGTGGGGATGATTTTTTCTCGTCTATCAATTTCTACACAGTATATCATATTTGTTATTTCATTCTCTTAGCAATGCATTATCAATAACCAAAAGTATCACTATTAATTTTAATAAATAAATAATGCTGGACAAGTTAACACAACATTATCTAGCCCCAAGATAAGCCAGAGCTTGTGTTATAGGTACTAGTTAACTGATATAGTTAATACAATACATTACATAGATAGATATTTTTTATTATACATAGAAAACACCCAGAACACCCTGAACAAATATCTGCAGATCGCACAAATATTTGTTCCGAGGCGGGAATCGAACCCGCAACCTCCTGCGTCACAGGCGAACCATCGCCAGCCGCGCCACAGAGGTCTTGATAGTAACTTGAACTTGTCATAAAAAATGGGTCACAACAAAATATAATGGACGTCAACATCCTTCTTTAAAAGCGTCATACGATTGTCATACGACTGATGCAATTGAGCGATTAATGGTTATAATGAACAGACTTAAGGTGGATGCTCACGCTTGCGGCGCGAAATTAATTTGTTTTTGTGTTTTTTGCCCATTACAGCTCATCTACACTTCTTCTGATAGCGAAAGTTGATTTGTTAAGGGCATTTGTAGCTAAACTGACAATATTTATGAGATACTATCAATTAAAACATGTGTATTAAGTCTCCTAGTTTTCGCGAAATCAACATTCGCTATCTGAAGAAGAGTAGACGATCTGTAAAGGGCAAAAAAAAAACGCGCCTCAAGCTTGAGCATCCACCTTAATACATTATTGGATCTCAAGGAAAATTAAATGCTGGCAGTTGCCAGTATACAAGCTGTATACAGGCAGCCAGCTAGAGAGGTAGTTACAATATGAGAATCAGTGCAAAACACTTCCAAATCTTTTGTGTTGCTCACGCGGCCAATTCTGGCGTGTGTATGCCCTTCATCAAAGCACAAGACAGGCAAAATCTGATGTAGCGTTCATATCAAGCGACACCTACCATAATACGTGACATAATGGATTTTCATTGCCCCACTATGTTCACCTCGCATAAAAAATTGCACGTTTTTCATCTGGCGACAATCACAGAAGGTAATGGTGATTGTTCGGCGATTGTCGCCAAGCAGTAAATTACTGCAAGACCGTGAACATACCTTGGTCGCCAAGTGACGCAATCTCGTCAGCTCTCGACGTTTAATCTCGTCCAATCTGGTTCGCACATTGTGGTTTACAAGGTCCAATTGCTCCGCTATTTTTCCGGACTGCAACTCAAAAATAAATTAGCCAATATCCTTCCAGTACCTAACAATTTTGAACGGCGTTTTGCAATAAGATTTACGGATTAGGAGTTTGGGTCGAGCAGTCTTCTTGTGCATTATTATTTTTTTGTTTTTTTTTTATATCTGCGTTTATGGCTGTATAGTCAAATGGTCCACCTGATGTTAAGCGGTAACTTCTGCCTTTAACAATGCATTATCACACAGGTCACGTCCACCTAGGACGCACCCTATGTGGCATTGCACTGCGCCCGCCACCCTGAGACATAAAGATGAAAAGTCTCATGTGCCTGTAATTTCACCGGTACCCATGCACTACTGCTTTGCGGCAGAAATAGTTATGGTGGTAGAACTTCCCCGGACACGAACTCTTTCACAAAAAATCTCTAATACTACTAAATTCTCCAGAGATTAAGTTTATGGTGAGAACATCAGAAAAACTTGAAAACAAACGAAGTGCGACGCCAATACTAACAAATAAAATAAATAAAACTCATGATGATAGTACCCGTATGTCATCTTCATCAGCTTTCTCCAGTTGGGCCTTGAAATCAGGATCGCTTTCCAAAGCTTGTACCACCTCCTTCAAATATCTGTGGTATTCGAGTTGTTCCTCCTGTTAAAAAGCATCAAAAATAGTTGCGTGACTGACTGACTTACTATCAACGCACAGCCCAAACCATAAGGTACCATAGATACCTCAAATTTGGAGGGTAGATTTTGGGGTTGGGTGGCCTAAGAAATAAATTTCTAAACTCACCCCCCTAAGGGTGTTGAAGTTTGTATGGTAAAAAATTGGTGTTCCACTAGCACCTATAAAAAAATCTAAAAAAATAATAATAAAAAAAATTAAAAAAATTAAAAAAAAAAAAAAAAAAAAACTTTGCATGACTGACTGACTCACTGACTGACTCACTGACTCACTGACTATCAACGCTTAGCCTAAATCGTAATAACATAACACCCAAAAGTCACATACATTTTCCTGATCTCGCACTAGGATTCTCTGTGTTGTGGGTATCAGAAACTACGAGTATCCTATATATACAAACATATTCCCCGCAGAGGGAATCGAACCCGCAACCTCTCGCATCACAGCAAGCTACTTCTTCAACGCGCTATAGAGGAGTCATAGAGACCTGAGACTTGGAGGATAAATTCCTTTTTATGGTCTAGTGGTGTACTAGAACGGAATTTCCAAAATTCACCCCAAAGAGTGCAGCGGGGTGAACTTCAAGCATTTTTTTTTAACGTTGATAGACCTTTGTTTGACCACGATCTCACCTGTTGGTAAGTGACGATGTGGCCGAAGATGGAGCACAAAGGTCTAGAAGGCACCTATTCACTCTAGACTTGAAGAGACCCAGATTATAGTTTTCAGGAAAGACAGACGACGGTAGTGTATTCCACTCCTTAGCAGTTCGCATTATAAAGGTGGAACCGAAACGTTTTGTGCGAATAGAAGGTATACCAATGAGGTAAGGATGGTACTGAGCCGTACGCCTGCTCGTCCTATGGTGAAAAGGAGATGGTGGGATCAGATCGTGCAGTTCCTGGGAGCATTCCCCGAAATGTAACCTATAGAAGATTGAAAAGCATGCAACCTTACGGCGGTGCTCGAGACTCTGGATCTTAGTCTCCGCCATATGTTGCTCACCTATAAGCCTGAAAGCTCTACGTTCTACGTAAGCATTCTAGTAGTATTACATATTAGCCCTGCTTTAAAAGACACGTCACGTGGCAGTGGCTATGTAGAAAAAGGTAGAAAGCAAGAAATGTTCTTAACAAACTACAATTTGATTACGGGGGATTAACCTGTCAATGGCGACTGATCAGAACTTAAGTTTACTTACAGTAAACAGTGAAGTGATAAGAAAAAACCAAGTGCGAGTCAGGCTCACGCAAGTCACGCACGAAGTGTTCCGTACCATTATCTATAAAAACGGCTAAAAAATCACCTTTGTTGTATGGGAACCCCCCTTAAATATTTGTTTTATTTTAATTTAATTGTTTATTTTTAAAATGAATGTGTAACTAAATATTCTGTGAATATTTCAAGCGTCTACCTGTTGCCGTTATCAATATCGAGCAAAAATTAACAAAAAATTAACGTTTGTTGTATGCGAGCCCCCTTAAATATTTATTTTATTGTTTTTTAGTATTTCGTTGTTATAGCGGCAACAGAAATACATCATCTGTCTAACTATCACGGTTCATGAGATACAGCCTGGTGACAGACGGACAGACAGACAGACGGACGGACGGACAGCGGAGTCTTAGTAATAGGGTTAGGGTAATAGGGTTATGGGGTTTAGGTACTCTAGAGGAAAATAATTACTTATACCTAGTTGTTTTTAGGGTCCCGTTTTACCCTTTGAGTACGGAACCCTAAAAACAACTAGGTACAAGTAATTATTTTCCTGTAGAGTACCTACAATCCACGGTTTTCCCCGTTTCGTATCAATAGCACTGCTTTCAGAATTCGCAAGTTGAAGCGGCCGTAGTGGCTCTTCGGGGAATAAAGGTTTTTGAGTGGCAAACACAAACCGGACGAAGAACAAATAATTAATTTTGTAAAAATTTAAAAAACCCTCTACCCAATGAAACGGCTGACCCGATTTTGATCAAACATAGCTAAAAACACTCCCGACTAATTCACCTTTCAAACAAAAAATAAATCAAAATTGGTTCATCCGTTCGGGAGCTACGATGCCACAGACAGACACATACACAGTCACAAAATACACACACACAAACACACAGACACGTCAAACTTATAACACCCCGTCGTTTTTGCGTCGGGGGTTAAAAAGAGGAAGGCCTCGATGGACCAGACACATCATAAAGGACGCAATAAAACGGTAGATAGAGACGGATTAAGACCGTTCATCGTGGCTCTCTAAGGAGGCCATGTCCAGCAGTGGACTTCTTAGGGCTGATGATGATCACTTCATCTGGACATGTAGCAAGGGCAGCATGAGAAAATTAGACCAAAGCGATCGCTTAATATGGTATGGATATGGCAATTGGGAAAGTCTGTATGGGCCTATACACTAAAAGCCATCGCCCTTTCATGGGCCAAAAATAGTAAAATCACATCGCCCGCCGATATCGTCACGAAATCGTGTCGTGTCGTGTCGTTATCGTCTTATGTAAAAGCGCTCAATGTCATTGAACAATATTAATAAAAATATAAAGCATTTATTTCTCTCACAAA
This sequence comes from Operophtera brumata, assembly GCA_932527175.1. Classification (NCBI taxonomy): domain Eukaryota; kingdom Metazoa; phylum Arthropoda; class Insecta; order Lepidoptera; family Geometridae; genus Operophtera; species Operophtera brumata. Next base: position 79,749,763 of record OW052239.1, on the reverse strand, counting down.
GGTTTCATGATACATTATTTTTGTCTTAAAATTATGTTACAGCAATTGTTAACCTATTTTGTGAGAGACTGGTGCCTGACGTAGGTTTGAAAACAACAATGGTTGTATGTATGGTAAATTAAAACACAATAGTTACCCAATCGGCGGCCTCCTCTCCCTCGTGGCCTTTTTCTTTAGCCTCATTCGGCGTCACGGGCGGTGCATAAGAGGAGTGTAGTAGGATCACCACACATAATACACTTGATAGTAGCCTCATCTTGGTCTGCAACAAACGCCAGTTATAAATAATATAAATACATTTATTTACAGAAACAATAATACAACTAATATAAAGAATTTACAAAAAAAAACATGAAACAGTAGCACATTTTGCGTCACATTTCTAACACAGGTGTACAATGGTGTCGATTCTGTGCAGCATTGTCTAACTTTAAAGCGCGTTAAAGTTGTCGCGCGCCCTTTCTAATAGACTGAAATAAAAGAGACCGCGATAATTTTAATGCGGTTTAAAGTTAAAGAATGCTGCACAGAATCGACACCATTGCTGCTTTGCGTCGAGAATTCGTCCCCGCTCAATGGAAAGTAGCGGAAATCATACTAATTCTCAAGCCCGGCAAAGATCCTGAAAATGTTGCATCTTATCGCTTCATAAGTTTGCTTCCAATCGTTACTAAAATATTTGAAATATTATTCATGAAAAGACTAACTTATGAGATAGCTCTAACACAACTGATCCCTTCACATCGATTTGGTTTCCGTGCAGCCCACGTAACAATCGAACAAGTCCATCGTTTGGTTGCTAAGATAAACTATGCGTTTGAACACAAACAATATAGCTCGGCCGCTTTTTTGGATATTTCTCAGGCCTTTGACCGTGTATGGCATGAGGGCCTGCTTTACAAGATACTGAAAGACCTACCTATAAATTATTATCTTCTGATAAAATCCTACCTAAATCAACGGCATTTCTATGTGAAGCATGGAGAGGATCGAAATGGACTCCATTGTATAAATGCTGGTGTCCCCCAAGGTAGCGTTATGGGCCCAGTTTTGTACCTCATATACACCTTTTACCTACCAACAACAGAAAACGTCCTTGTGGAAACATTCGCTGCTGACACAGCTCTCATTGCCACTCACGAAAACCCAGTTGTTGCATCGGCCATGCTACAAAAAAGCCTAAGCGAAGTGTCTATCTGGCTAAGGGACTGACGTATTAGAGCAAACGAAACCAAACCTGTGCATGTGACATTTGCTCTTAGACACGGTTCATGCTCCGTAGTCAAGCTGAATGAAATCCAGATACCGCAATGCGATGATGTGCGTTACCTGGGTATATATTTGGATAGACGCCTCACTTGGAAGAAGCACATTTTCACAAAAACCAAGGCTCTTAGCCTACAACTCAGGAAGTTGTACTGACTAATGGCTCGGAAATCCAAATTATGCTTGGACAACCAACTCCTCTACAAATCCATTTTTAAACCAGTATGGTCCTATGGAGCTGAGCTGTGGGGTACAGCGGCAAACTCTAACCTGGAAATTCTGCAACGCTTTCAATCTAAAATGCTACGCATGATAACGAATGCAGCATGGTACATTACAAACTGTCAACTACATCGCGACCTAGAGATGTCAACAGTCAAAGAAACACAAAACTCTTGCTCAATGCCCGGAAAGGCAGATTACAAGAAACAAAGGAGACTTAAATAAAAAAATAAAAAAAAACAGAAAGAATAATACAACTTATATAAGGAATGTACAAAAAAAAACATGAAACAGTTGTGCTACCTGAAGACCGCTGCTAACGATCTAAAGGTAGCTCAACTGATCCAAATCACTACCAGACGGAAGCGACCCTAAGATGGTGGCTGCATTGTCACGCTGAATGGCAATACTAATGCGTTGAGCCATATTAGAGTCAGCTCTCGGGTCAAACGTCGCGGTATAATTTATAAATAATATTAAATAGTATAAGAATAAGGCTGAGGGAGTAGTCAGAGAGTAGTGAGGGAGTAGTTGAGTGCAGCATGGCAGTCAATGCTCATTGTCAATGCTCGTCATCAGCCTGTAGAAGATAATTGCTGGCCATAGGGCCACAGAATGTGACAACAAACAACTTGAGCTGCCTCCAATAATACCTGCCTGCATATATAAGTCCATGCCTCATAATGTCAAAACAAAATTTATCTTTATACCTCTCCAAGAGGGGACGCGCACGCATTTTGGCATACAAGTTTTTTTTTTTTTTAACATTGATAGGCCTTTGTTTGACCACGATCTCACCTGTTGGTAAGTGACGAAGTGGCCGAAGATGGACTTGAAAAGACCCAGATTATAGTTTTCAGGAAAGACAGACGACGGTAGTGTATTCCACTCCTTAGCGGTTCGCAATATAAAGGTAGAACTGAAACGTTTTGTGCGAATAGAAGGGTATCAGGAACTACGAGTACCATGCTACCACAACATCCAAACTAGGTATAAATATTTCCCTACTGGATCACGCTAGCGTTAGATCGCTTACTACTGTTAGTATCAATGAGGTAAGGATGGTACTGAGCCGTACGCCTGCTCGTCCTATGATGAAAAGGAGATGGTGGGATCAGATCGTGCAGTTCCTGGGAGCATTCACCTAATAATAATAATTGCTTCTAATATTTCTAATTTTTATTTGGATTTTGCCATATTTTGTGTATCAGCCGCGGCGTGTTCGGCCTAAGAATAGAGCCCTTCCGTCTCCTCCCGTGGATATTGTAAAAGCCGACTAAAGGATTACCCGGACTTTTTAGTAAGATTTGTTGGTATAATATTTGTCCTTAGCTTGCTAAGGAATGTATGTTATTAATGGAAGAAAGCGTTAGGCCAGTCAGTCGTGGGAAGCAATGGCGGTGACGAGCTCACCACTTGTCACGTCTATATTGCACGATGGTGCAACCCACGGTGAAAGGAGGCCCATTGAGGCTCTGCTTACCCTTTCGGGTTAAAATACGTGTTTCTATGTATGTATATTATATGTGTTAATAAGATAGTTGTTAAGTATTCCCCCAAGCTGACTGGTCCCCGTGGGGAATAGAGATCACAACCCTCCAGCAATACCAGAAAACAAACACCGATAATCAAAAATGTATGTCCAATGTACAGTAGTAGTCAGAAATATTGTGACTTTGTGTTGTGTTGGCGCCTTCACTGCAGAGAATCCTGAATCAGACCTGTTTAAGAACTACGGTGCCACATACACACAGACACACATAGCGGTCAAACTTATAACACCCATCTTTTTGTGACGGGGGTTAAAAAGGAGGTGAAATCATGAATCACTGTTAATATAAGTATTCCGCAAAAATAATATTCCTATTATGGTATGTAACCAGAGTAATGAGGTAGACAAAAGAAACAATGAGAGGGTGATGGACTATAATAGCAAGACCACCATAGCGACACCAGCCCAATCACATTGTGAAATGTTGCAGTAACATTGCAAACTTATGAGGCCATCTTCAGCCGCCTACTAGCCTTAATAAACACTATTTGAAGCGATTATATATCAAGTCGTAATACAATACAATAAAGTCTATTGTCACATGGTCTATTGAATAGACCATGTGACATTTTGATAGCTTACATCAAGCCCTGGATTTTCTACTAGGATCATCGCTAAAATAATGTTACTATTTTCTAAGGCCTCAGATTGTGTGAACAGCACACAACGCAAGTAGATAAGTTAGACTTCTCTAAACATAATTATCTAATTATTTCAGCAATTAAATTCCTGATAGCCAAATCACTAGCTAGATAAATGACCAGATAAATTAAGATAATTAAATTATCTAGCTAATTAGTGGTACATGTAATATTACCATAGCAGAATAATTAAAGCCTGGTGTACACAGATAGAGTAAACGTTATAGTACGGTAGTAACTATGCTACTAACTATACGTATGTAGACAGCATTGGTAGAAAACTAAAACTTGAAAGAGTAGAGTGACAAGCTCTGCGGGCAAGCTACTCTACCTATTGCCTACCCTCTCCCCCTCTCTCTATCTGTGCAAATACATTCAAATGTATTTGAGATACTTGGCGGCTACTACTCTCCGTGACTTGCAGGATACTTGAATCGCCTGTGCGTATCGTAATGGGAGAAGGGCCTTACTGTACTGAAATTGGTAGAGTATACTTTGAGTTGGTAGAGTAGTAGTTGACTCTACTGTTTGCTCTACCTGGGTACACCAGGCTTAAGGACTATCCACACACATCCAGGGTTGGGTTGCGTTTGGGCCGAAGGTCAAAGTCCTGGCCACAGCAAGAAATGTTATGAATGAATGCTACTACAAATACAAAATGTATAGTTTTTTTGGTCTCCGATCAGATCACGACAGTGCCTTTTCGTTTCAGGCGGAGCCCGGCCCGGCCCCGTCCCGTATGTGTGGATAGTCCTATAAATACCTACCAATAACAAACTTCCCTTCACAGACACGTACTAGATTTAATAAACCTACCGAATAAACTAAGTTTCACGATTTTACAGATTAATGACGCAAGCAAACACCAACAAAAACATGCTTGCATGTATCTTAAATGCTTATTCCTACTATTATAGTGATTTGATCCTGGGACAATCCAATCCAATCATTTTTCTTACTCTCACCAAAATCGTTAAAACAGATGATGTCAGAGTTCCTACAGTAATTTAATACAGAAAGCAGATATTTACCTATTTTAAAATCCGATGCTTTGTTTTAATTCACAAACTTCTACTCAAAGAATATAGTAACCACTCTATCTTCTAATAAAGTTAGAGTAATTAATTTTCCAAATTGCAATTCGAGGAATTTAGAGATATAGACACATACTACTATTTAAGCCATAGACAAAAAAAACTACGTACGTAGACCGTAGAGTACAATCTTAGCGACACACCCTAGAATAGGAATGGGCCATGGATGTAAGTAGTTATTCTGTGGAATGGGAAAAAACAAAAAGATCGATATTTCTCATCAAATTATCGTTAGACATCATCGATATTTTTAATTGCAATATATCGATATTTGATGTTTATTTTAGAGTATCGAACTCATATCAATTTCAATATTTTTTGAACGTAAGCGTTCATAGAATTCACGTCCAAAAGTCTGTTTCTACCATAGACTTAGAATTTTCGCTACGCTGTTTCTCCAAGTTCCCATCTTCCGCTATAAGCGCAGGCTATAAATCGGTATGAAACGTAGAGCGAAAACTCTGTCTACGGTATGAAATATAACTCTCCTTCAGGGCAGTTGGCTAAAATGGGACCGAAGTTATTTCCATCGTTATTTATTGGTAGTGAACGTGGCGCAACGTGGCGCAAACTTTATCAGTTGTTGAGGCGGCCCAGTTTTCGGCTGAGATTCCGCAGCGAGCCGGCCGAGACTCCGCGGCCTAGTTTTCGGCTGAGACTCCGCGGCGAGGCAGCCTAGTTTTCGGCTGAGACTCCGCGACGAGGCAGCCTAGTTTTCGGCTGAGACTCCGCGGCGAGGCGGCCTAGTAGTCGGCCGAGACTCCGCGGCGAGGCGGCCTAGTAGTCGGCTGAGGCTCCGCGGCGAGGCGGCCTAGTAGTTGGCTAAGACTCTGGGGCGAGACGGCCTACTAGTCGGCTGAGTCCCCGCGGTGAGGCAGTCTAGTAGTCGGCTGAGACACCGCGGTGAGGCGGCCTAGTAGTCGGCTGAGATTCCGCGGCGAGGTGGCCTAGTAGTCAGCTGAGATTCCGTAGCGAGGCGGCCGAGTAGCCGGACGAGACTCTGCAGCGAGGCGACGGAGACTCCGCGGCAAGGCGGCCTTGTTTTCGGCTGAGACTCCGCGGTGAAAAGGCCTAGTTTTCTGCTGAGACCCCGTGGCGAGGCGGCCTAGTTTTCGGCTGAGACTCTGCGGCGAGGCGGCCTAGTTTTCGGCTGAGAATCCGCAGAGTGGCGGCCGAGACTCCGCGGCGAGGCGGCCTAGTTTTCGGCTGAGACTCCGCGGCGAGGCAGCCTATTTTTCGGCTGAGACTCCGCGGCGAGGCAGCCTAGTTTTCGGCTGAGACTCCGAGGCGAGGTGGACTAATTTTCGGCTGAGACTCCGCGGCGAGGCGGCCTTGTTTTCGGCTGAGACTCCGCGGCGAGGCGGCCTAGTAGTCGGCTGAGACTCCGCGGCGAGGCAACCTAGTAGTTGGCTAAGACTCTGGGGCGAGACGGCCTACTAGTCGACTGAGAGCCCGCGGTGAGGCAGTCTAGTAGTTCGGTGAGGCAGTCTAGTAGTCGGCTGAGACACCGCAGCGAGGCGGCCTAGTAGTCGGCTGAGATTCCGCAGCGAGGCGGCCGAGACTCCACGGCGAGGCGGCCTATTTTTCGGCTGAGACTCCGCGGCGATGCAGCCTAGTTTTCGGCTGAGACTCCGCGGCGAGGCGGCCTAGTTTTCGGCTGAGACTCCGCCGCGAGGCGGCCGAGTAGTCGGACGAGACTCCGCGGCGAGGCCACCTAGTTTTCGGCTAAGATTCCGCAGCACGGCGGCTGAGACTCCGCGGCGAGGCGGCCTAGTTTTCGGCTGAGACTCCGCGGCAAGGCGGCCTAGTTTTAGGCTGAGACTCCACGGCGAGGCGGCCTAGTTTTCGGCTGAGATTCCGCAGCAAGGCGGCTGAGACTCCGCGGCGAGGCAGCCCAGTTCTCAGCTGAGACTTCGCGGCGAGGCGGCCTTGTTTTCGGCTGAGACTCCGCGGCGAGACGGCCTAATTTTCGGCTGAGATTCCGCAGAGTGGCGACCGTGACTCCGCAGAGTGGCGGCCGAGACTCCGCAGAGTGGCGGCCGAGATTCCGCGGCGAGGCGGCCTAGTTTTCGGCTGAGACTCCGCGGCGAGGCGACCTAGTAGTCGGCTGAGACTCCGCGGCGAGGCGGCCTAGTAGTCGGCTGAGACTCCGCGGCGAGGCGGCCTAGTAGTCACCTGAGATTCCGCAGAGAGGCGGCCGAGTAGTCGGACGAGACTCCGCGGCGAGGTGACCTAGTTTTCGGCTGAGACTCCGCAGCGAGTTAGCCTAGTTTTCGGCTGAGACTCCGCGGCGAGGCGGCCTAGTTTTCGGCTGAGACTCCACGGCAAGGCGGCCTAGTTTTCGGCTGAGATTCCGCAGCAAGGCGGCTGAGACTCCGCGGCGAGGCGGCCTTGTTTCCGGCTGAGACTCTGCGGTGAGGCGGCCTAGTTTTCGGCGGAGATTCCGCAGAGTGGCGGCCTAGATTTCGGCTGAGACTCCGCGGCGAGGCAGCCTAGTTTTCGACTGAGACTCCGCGGCGAGTCAGCCTAGTTTTCGGCTGAGACTCCGCGGCGGGGTGGACTAATTTTCGGCTGAGACTCCGCGGCGAGGCGGCCTAGTAGTCAGATGAGATTCTGCAGCGAGGCGGCCGAGACTCCACGGCGAGGCGGCCTAGTTTTCGGCTGAGACTCCGCAGCGAGGCGGCCGAGTAGTCGGACGAGACTCCGCGGCGAGGCGGCCTAATTTTCGGCTGAGACTCCGCGGTGATGCAGCTTAGTTTTCGCTGAGAGTCCGCGGCGAGGCGGCCTAGTTTTCGGCTGAGACTCCGCGGCGAGGCGGCCTAGTTTTCGGCTGAGACTCCACGGCGAGGCGGCCTAGTTTTCGGCTGAGATTTTGCAGCAAGGCGGCTGAGACTCCGCGGCGAGGCAGCCTAGTTTTCAGTTGAGACTCCGCGGCGAGGCGGCCTTGTTTTCAGCTGAGACTTCGCGGCGAGGCGGCCTAGTTTTCGGCTGAGACTCTGCGGGGAGGGCGGCCGAGCAGAGTTGCTCAATCCGCACACCCAGGCAGTGTGAACATCAGAGTGCCATTGAATCATTTGTTTACCGTCTGAGACAATGCAGAGGCGTGGGTTGGATACTCGCTACTGATCCCCAGTCAGCATCATGTGACACAACAATCAAGAAAGTAGGTACTGTCGGTAGGGATTTGCTGCCAAGAAAACAACTAGTCTTCGAAAAGAGAATAGGCGCGGAGAAAAACGGAACTACCATTATTATTTTAAACTAGAATTTCACATGGCAACGAAACCAAGTCATTTAAGATTTGTATTTTATCATAGAAGAAGAGATCTTGTAGTCGAGATGTTATAACAGCTGCAGCGCCCGGCCCGCTTCTCGCACGCATATTCTTTTTACGCACAAACTCTACTTAATACTCAAGAAAAATATTTAATTGAATCATCTTATAAACTTTGTTTATGTTAGCAGTGCTTATGACTAGCACTGTCTCTTAGAATTATCCAACAGTAAGGAATTGCAAAATTATAAGCACTGCGACAGGTTTTTAAAAGTAGGTATTATCAGTAGTATTAATAATTAATGCTTATGTTATTACAACCACATTTTAAGACAAAGAGGCTGTAGGCTTGAATGTAGCCCTTCGGTAAATACGACTTTACTCTATCGCTCTATACTAACTTTTAGGACATTGTTTAAAACTATGGTTCTCCAGAGCCATACATAGGTACAGAGTTCTGTACAAATGCACATGGTTTGTTTTCCGAAATCAATTCTTCAACTGAGTAGTCCGAGGCTTTGTCAAAAACTACTGAACTTCGCAAAATCTGTCAACCCCTAAATTAGCAATGTTCTAAAAATGTACAGTAATTTTATGTAATTTTAACATCTTATGATGTAACACAAGATCCAACAGTTTTACACAGATCCTACACGTTGAAAAGTTTAGTAGTGCGAGAACTGATTTCAGAAAACAAACTAACTATCTGACTAAAGTTGTATACAAAAAGTTAATATTTAAACATAGTAATAGTAGTATAGTAGGCATATAATCCCAGGCTTACAACACTGCAGGCCTCCGTACCGGAGATCCCAGGTTTAAAGTATCTTTCAATGAGACCGACAGAACCAAGACTGTACATATATTACTAAACCCTATTTACTTACAGATAAGCCTATGTTCAGACTGAAAAGTAATACTTAAGTAGACAGGTACTTACGAGTACATAACTGACAAAAAGATTATTAATCAGATCAAATCATAATAAACTACCAAAATGAGCAAAACCATCAATATAAATCATTGTATCATTGTAAATTAAATAATTTGAAACTGAGTAATCGCTTATTCTACACATTAACAAACAGGACAGGAACAAAAATAAATAAAATACGCGATTTGTTTTATGTTTTCGCATTTGCTATGCAGAAATTGAAAATTTAAATTAAATACTATTAAAATTGATAAATTTTCAATGTCTGTCTGTCAATGCGAATACATAAAACTAAAGCGAAAAACTAAACAAGAGAATAATATATCATTTAGTAAAATTGCTTATTTTGCTTTACCTACACAGAGAATAAGTTATCATTCAGTAAAATTGCTTATTTTGTTTTACAGTAAAGTTTGTATGGTAATTCCTGACTCCAAAACTGCCAGTTACAATTAGCCCTATCTCCTACGAAAAGGAAAATTCATTATTATCATAAAAGCGACTGGCGGCAGTGGAGGAGGCCTTTACCCAACAATGGGACAGCACGGCTAATAGTAGTAAAAATCAGAAAAAATAAGAACGCGTTACCTATATAAGAAGACTAAAACAATTCAAAAGAGAGACCGCGTAATTTAGAACGCTCAAACCAAATTAACAGTTACTGATATGTTATGATATGTTAGCTACGTTAATAAATTGTTTGTAAGATAAAGTTGCAAAAAAAACGGATAATTAATAAAGTAAAGGTTTAGTAATATATATGTGTAATATATGTTACACATATATGTATATATTACTAAACCTATGTCAGACTGAAAAGTAATAATACATTTAAAAGATTATTAATCAGATCAAATCATCATAATTTACCTATCATTCTAAATTAAATAATTTTTAACAGTTATTGTTTATTCTACACATTAACAAACAGGACAGGAACAAATATAAATAAAATACGCGATTATTTTTGTTTTCGGATTTGCTAGACAGAAACAGGAAATTTATCAATAAAAAAAAAATAGAATTTTTAAATTTTCAATGTCTGTCTAGGAAATGCGAATACATAAAACTAAAACGAAAAACTAAACAAGAGAATAATATATAATTTAGCAAAATTGCCTATTTTGTTTTACAAAGAGAATAAGATATCATTTAGTAAAATTGCTTATTTTGTTTTACAGTAAAGTTTGTATGGTAATTCCTGACTACAAAACTGCCAGCTACAATTAGCCCTACCCTACTATGAAAAGGAAATTTCAATAATATCAGATAAACGACTGGCGGAAATGGGGGAGGCCTTTACCCAACAATGGGACAGCACAACTAATAGTAGTACTAGTAAAAATCAGAAAAAAGAATTACGGGGTACCTATATAAAAAGTCTAAAACAATTCAAAAGAGAGACCGCTTAATTCAGAACACTCAAACCAAATTAACAGTTACTTAAAAAGATTCTGATGTTTCTAAATGAATAAATTGTTTGTAAGATGATGTTGCAAAAAAAAGGTAGCAGGTGATATGAGGTAAATAACACTAAAAGAAAAAAATACATACAAATTCAGAAATTCCTCCTTTTTTTGAAGTTGGTTAAAAATTATACTTAGTCGCCCACCGGTAGGGCTAAGCGTAACTGGCCATCAAAACAAAACTATCATGTAACAAAGTGATAATTCCCCAGGTTACCCTACAAGAATCATTGGAATCAATAGTACGAGCGGCGACCACTTCCGGCTACACAGGAACTGGCAGACTAGATTTTTCTGTAACTACCAAAATGATCTTCTTCGTCATCTGATACAAAGATAAGACACATGGCACATGATTATAAAAGTGATGCTTAGTTTAGAAAAATATGTGACAAAAATTAGAATTGACCGAAAGTACAAAAAAGCTAGGTGATTTTTTTTAATGGTATTTACGTCATTTGATACAGAGATGAGACTTGTGGCATATATTGCAATATATTGGTAGTTACAGAAAAATCTAGTCTGCCAGTTCCTGTGTAGCCGGAAGTGCTCGGCAGACAGTTTCAAAGGTAACGATCCGGACCCCAAATTTACCTACGTGATTTGATACAAAGATGAAGTTAGTCGCAAATGTTAGATATTAATTCTACATTTAGTTATGCAACAGTCTGCCAAAGGTATTCTGCCATGTGTCTTATCTTTGTTTCAGATGACGAAGAGGATCATACGGTCGCCGCTCATACTACATGTTACATTATGTAATACTAGGCTTCATACAAATTGATGTTTACTAATCTTGGTTAGACTTTTTACACCAAATAATATGATATATATCGAATGAATAACGTTTAACATGGTCAGTTTGCCATTTTAAATATGTACTAAAAATAAAAAATCCGATATCTCTATCCTCTAAAGAAGCTGTTTCCTTCTTATAGAGGAGCAGGGAACAAGACAGACTGGTTAGCATACGCAAGGACTCTGGAAACACTATCCGGGTTGCTCTCACTGCTTATTATAGAAACTCCTAGTTTGTGGTTACTTATTTCTTTGACAGTTACATGAAGCTTCTCGCGCTCTTGCCCCATGAAAAATTTGAAGCACTCTTTTGCTTCTGCATCAAACTGGCGCCCATCTCGTGGGAAACAACTGCTAAGCTCACATAATTGGGCAAGTCCTGGTATATCGTCAGCATCCTGATGAAACAGTGTAAAAATGTTACATGGTGTAACATCCTCATCCATAACACCATAGTCCATTGCAAAAATAATGCAGGATTTATTAGGACCCACATTCTGTATAATTCCTCTAGCATGTTGGTTCAATGTTGGTGAAAAATAGACCACAAGAGCATGTTCACTGACTTGTTCACAGAGTTGTCCCGGTTTTTCAAGCACTGACATCACACGATAGCACGATAATGGAACAATATAAATTGTTGTTATATCGATTATATTTGTTGCTATACCAAAATACTCAAGGCCGAGTTGTGGGTGATCTGCCACAAGAGCATGTCTAAGTTGGTCCATCGATTGCTCATACGATGCCATTGTAAATCAGCTGTAGTGTTTATGTCTTGTGAATTCTAAAACAAGAATCAATGGTCATTTATAGCATAAATATTGTGACATTGTTGTGTTCTCTGGAGCACACTAATATGTTTGTTTATTAATTATTTATGTAACACTAGAGCCCTCCCGCGCCTTCGCCTGCTTTTCTCAATACAGGTTTGTCAATCAAATCTCATATCTGTATATCTACCAAATTTTATCAAAATGGGTCAGCCGTTTCGGCGTGATTAAGTAAAAACCTCCAAACACTTTTAAATTTATGATATTAATGGGATACGATTTCCAGACACGGACCACACCACAGAATACTTCAATACTATAAATAGATCTCATTTTAAATTTATTCGTTTTTTGCAATTAGGGGAGGGGTCTCCCTAGCATCCTACACTCACACCCAGCCTTATTTTTTTAAATAAACATTTAATTTCTCGAAGTATGGGATTCCTCGACTTTCGCTTCACAGGGGGTGTTCTACTACTACCTCCCTACCCCACCCTTAAATCTTGGTTAGATTTTGGAGGTAAAACAAATGTGGTACCTACAATGGTGGACGAGTCATCCACCATAGTACCCCCCACAGAGAACCCCACCACAGCTCGGACAGTTTGGTTGCTACATCGCCTACTTTTGAATCGCACCATCATGTTATGGGTACTTACAATGAAGCCGCCATTAGTGGCTGAAAGAAATGAAGAAAAAAGAAGTCAGAAAAGCATATTACCTACGCATTTCGGTTTTCAACTAGCTAGCATGTACAAGGGTATTTATTTATTTATATTTATTTGGATCACCAACGAAAGAAGCACAATCGTGAAAACATCTTTCTAAAGTTATTTAAATCTAGTGTTCTTTCAATTACAGGTAATCACAGCGTGCCTACTTGATTACTTACGTGGTACCTAGTTTAAATCTTTAAATGCAGGATAAAATTCGCAAACTCGTCTTCTGAAGGTTTACCTGTCTTGCTGCTCTCTTTTAGGTACGATGGTTCAGTTGTAGTGTTCTTGTAGATTCCTAAGAGGCCTGAGAAAACCAGTTTTCTGTGCCTGCAGCAAAAATCAAAATCGAACTGTATGTATGGAAAATGACGTACCATTAGATAAAAACGAAAAACTAACAAACAAAACAAGCCTCGACGGCGGCGGCGCCATATTGTAGTTTTTGTTTTTGGCGGCGCCGGTCGGTGTACATTGTAAACAAGACAAGAAGGAACAAACAAACAAGCAAGCAATCAAGTTTTTTTGTTTTTAATAATTGCTTGGCATAGCATAATATGGCAACTGGGGTGCGTTCAATGGGTACACTCCAAGTATAGTTGTTTTTTACCACGCTCTGAGGCTCAGAACTACTTGGATTGACACGTAATGTCAATGTCATTATAAATTTTTGATGTAAACTAACGCTTTTTTCACCCAGTGCTGCCAATTTAGCTCTTTTAGAGCTAAATTCAGCGCTATTTCAATATTATCAGCTCCAATTTTTTTTCCAAAGAAGTTAGCAGATGGTATGAACGACAAAACCAAAGCCTAAAGTTATTATTGTTGCTGTGTAGCGAAGTAGAATGATCTGTTGAATCACATAACCTGCATTGTTTATTTAGCTCATTTTTACTGAAACAATTAGCCTTATTTTTAACTATTTTATCCCATTCTTTTTTTTTTTTCTTTCCTGTAGGGTATCATATTTAGCTCTCATGAAAAATTAAGACCAAGACTCATCAAAACTAAGACTGTTTTTATTGTAATGGAAAAAAAGCCATGAGGCTGACTAAGTCAGTTTATTTTCAAAATGTTGTATCAAGTTTTTTGTTTTCCATTTGACCTAGGAACTTGATTTGTAAATATGTTACTTGTTATTTGATATTTGTTGATATTTGTTTAATTAGATCGATATACTAACACCCTATTGTACACCAAAAACTAAACGTAATAGGATTAACTAAAAAAATACAATAAATGGGCATCATTATCGCAGTGTGTAATTTATATTTTACCAATAAATACTAAAAACTTGAAACATTATGAGAATGTTCTGGTACATTTGGTACGGAACCCTGAAAGCGCGTGATCCGACGTGCACTTGACAGTTTTTTTTTACCCTTTTAGGCAGGCTAAAGATTTTCCCAACAAAGATCCTTCCAGCCTTGATAGGAAACTACCTACTGACAAATTTGAAAAAAAATACTAGATATTTATTCACATTTGATATTTCACAGAAAATAAATATTGGATATGTTTGCAACATCAACATGAGCCCACATAAACTGCTACTGGACATCTGAACATATCTGTGGATGTAATTTCATCAATACCGGTTCATCTGTTACGGCTTGATTGATTAACAAAGTCTTATGCCCGTTTGCACTAAACACAAGATAGGCTTGTCCTAGTTATGATACACCTAAGCATAGGAACAGGCTAGCTAAAAAAATTGTTTGCAGTAACAGACTTCTCATAACTACGTCGTAACTTGGGCATTGCCTAGCTAAGAGAATGATTGAATGAATGTAACGGTTTTTTTTAAACCGGCCAAGTAATGTAGACCACAGAATATTTTTTATCATTATCTTTACATTAGTTTAGTGATAAGTTAAAAGGAGACAAAAGATATGGCGTTGGTTTATTTTGTTTGGTTAGGTAATTATAGGAAAATCAATGTCAAATTTATGACAACTCATAGAAAAAAACTCAGATTGTGATTGTAAACAAACAAATAATCGGAGTATTGTTCTCACATCTGGAAAGGTGCACCGAAGTACCTACCAACTGCAACCTCTGGACTCCCTACAACGCAGAGCTGTTAGGATTGTCGACGCACCCAAAGTTACCAGGGATTTAGAACAGTTGAGCGTACGCCGAGATATTGGCGCGCTTAGCGTCTTTTATAAGATTTTGTAACGGGGTATGCTCAGAGGAGCTGTTTGAACTAATCCCAGCTTCGCACTTTTATAACCGCACATCCTGCCAACGTGAGCGAGCTCACCCGCACATTTTGGATGCGTGGAGGTCAATAGGGCTCTTAATGGTAGGCAGCGCGTTTGCTATACCGTGGGTGTTGCAAATGTCCATAGGCGGCGGTGACTGCTTTACATCAGGCGGGCCGTCTGCTTGTTTGTCAACTTTAATTTTTTTTAAAAAATAACTTGGATTCTTAACGTACAATCTATTAATTTGTCTGTTATAAGTTAACATGGAAAAAAAGCTAAAACGAAAAATAAACTTTACGGCGGAGGAGAAATTGAGTTTTTTTAACAATTTAAATTACATAGAAAAATTAATCACTACGTTTATTGACAAACAAATGATCCACAGATTACAAAAAATACAACTTAGGTACTGCCTACGCTCTAGGCGTTTCATAATCGTGCTCATAAAGTTAAGAATCTCCTAAGTGGACTAAGGAAAGGCTTAGGGTTAGTGCAAGCAAATTTATCGTTAGGAATAGACTAAAAAAGTTAGGAAAGAACTTAGGCGAATCTTATGTTTAGTGCAAACGGGTGTTAGAGCATATCCAGGAGCTGATAACAAGTCCTGTTTCACATTATAAAAAAACACTCTCTAGGAAACTGGAACTTTCGTAGTTATTATATTACTCGTTGGGCCTACATAAAATATTTCTCCATCTATGGATGGAACAGGATTTTTGGGGGGGAAGGCTGGGATTGACTTGACTTTGACAGCAATCTTACGTCAACATCGAAACAACCGAACACCCACCCAAAACGGTGGTTGTTCGGTTAGGGTCACGTGATGCTAACCGAACGCTCTAACCGAGTCTGTGAACGGAACAACCATACACTCTGGTGACAACCAACACTCAAGAGTGTACCCACTGAACGCACCCCTGGTTGGATTCTTCTACTGATTAATCCGCCCTCTACTGTTCAGAAGATCGAACTAAATAGAGATGTGAATGTGATATTCTGCATGCATCGATTCTGATAACTGCTTTAAAATTAAGTTGCAAGATTTGACCCGAACATGCTTACATACAAACATGGCAAGTTATAGGTAAATAAAATAAAAAACTTGTAAAGGAATCAAAATTCAGTTTTTTTATTTTATATTTGTAAACTATAAATATTGAGTTATTATTAGTCTACTCAATGACTTTAAAACTAGTAAATAATGTAGTGTTACAAATTCGAATTTCTTATGTAACCTAAGGTTACTTATTATGCTAATTTACCACTTGGTTTATATCTACATGCAAAACCTACATGATTTCCTGTGAGCTGTGTTGGCTCAGTGGGAGGTTCTACTTTCAATCCGAAGGTCGTGGGTTCAGACCCCAGGTGTGCCTTAATGGTATTTTCCAATCAACTAGGTACCATGTATGCAAAAAAACCACATGCTCAAAATTGTGAAGGAAATCATCTTGAACTTTAAATTCGACGGAAATTCCACTAAGCTGTTCTAGGCTAGCGTAGTAGATAAAATCCCATTCATTCTTGTTGAGATCTATCTCCAGTCCCAGCAGTGGGAACAACACTATGGGCCAATTATGCATAGCTACATGATTTTATACAAAAAATAATATGTAAAGAGTACAAAGTAATAAACTTGAGGTTTTTTTTTATCTGGGTTTTTCCAGTGGCAAGTATATGTTGATGAAATTACAACACAAAAACTTTCATATAAACTTAACTGATGAGTATGAACCAAATGGACACTCACAACACATGCTGTCTTATAAGGAAAATAATAAAAGGAGACATACATACAGATTGCAAAGGTAGGACAGATCAAACTTTGATCTGTCCCACCTTTGCAAAAACGGATCAGACTTTTTTGTCCTGATTGTCACCCTAGGCCTTAGGGGGACAGAGCAGGGTGACAAATGGGAATAATTCCAAAACTATGCAATTTTATTCTTAATTCTAAATACGCAATTAACAAAAAAATATACCAGTAAGTTTAACTAAATAAAAAGAGACACTGGTAGCGATTTGAGATTGTATTCTCTAAAGTTAAAGCTAAAAATAGAATCCCGGTTCTTTGCTTTTTATATATAAAAGAAAAGGATGGCGATACGTTTAGTTAGCTTTAGCTTTAGATAATGCAACTTCAAATCGCTACCAATGTCTCCCCTCAATATAGTGATCTTTTTTTTGTTTGGTACCTACCATTAAATTGAGAAAAGTTAAATGTCATCTGAATTTTGCAAGGTCAACAACCCCTGATACTCCATTTCTTTGAACATGACTTCTTGGTTGAGCGTATGTAAGGTGCTTTGGAATCTTTGACGCAGTGTCAAATTTTCCATTCCAGCTATTTCATGTTGGGTTCGCTTTCTTCGCTCTTTCAGCTCTTCTAGCTCAGCTCTCACTTGTTCAATCCTCACAGTCATACTGTCTTTAGAGTTTTGAGATTGATCTCCATCATCTTCAAATGATAAACCATACGTTTTGTCTTCTGTTGTGCCAGGGTTCTCATAGGCCCTCTCACTAGTATACATCTTGCTCTGTAGGTTGTGTGAAAGCTCGAAAATGTGTGGGTCCAAGTCCAAGGGCTCCATCCTAGGATTATCTCGTGCCCCTAACATCGGGCCTGCCTCGGGTATCCGTATTGCATACCCCGCTTGGCTGTCCTCATTGTGTGGATGTATACTATGCTCGTCTTCTAGATCACTGTCGCTTAGTGCTCCTCCAAATATATCTACAACATTAGAAATTGGAGTATTCTTGAAAGTTGAACCGGCTTCACATTTGGGACCTCGTGGAGCTTTGCTTTTTTTCTCAGATTTGATGTAACCAGTCTTGCTGGTTGAGGGTTCCAATTCGCATCCTAGTTTTGGATGAAGTATAAGCACATCATCTTCATTAATGATCTCAAACGTGATACTCTCCGCTTCATTATCGGCTCTGAGCAACCGCTTCACTTCCTTTTCAATTTCAGGTGCTTCAGCACATTTCTTTTTCAGTGTTTTTCGGAAACGTCGCTTGCGAACATTTTTAGTCGGAGGTGTGATTCCATGAGGGAACAGGAACTTCTTATCGACTTTGTAAGGGTCCTTTTTCTTATTTTTAGCTGGCAATTCTTCTTCGGTGGGTTGTTCCGGTTCTTCTTTGCAAATCATCATTTGACAAATATCAGCACTCTTGTAGAAACTTTTACTATCGATAGTTTTCAAGGAATCCACGATGGTGGGTAGGTCAACGATTTTTCCGTGCATCGTCTTTTGATCAAACTTTACTTCGCCCTTTCTCATATCTTGGTCCATTTGAATCGAAAGACGGTTTTTCATGTTATCTCCATTTCGCAGCAACTGTTTCAATTCCTTCGCAGGTTCTTCTGGGAGTCTCAAGATAAACTGTGACTCCAACTCGGCTGGGTACTCCAGCTCTCTTCTGTCGTTATTCATTTTTCTTACCGGCAAATTAAAGACTTCGCCGAAGCTGATTGTTAAAGCATTTTACGACGCGCGCCGCGACGCGTGTAGATGCCCAAGAGAAAGTTAACCGAAACACGGAAAGGAACCACAAGAAAGTTAGTAGGCAATCGATTTATTTGTTTGTTTTGGTCTACTCTGTCTGACTGACTGAAGTCTGAATCTATCTGTCAGAACACTGACATACCAGAGTACTCTGTGACACTGACTGATCGAACGCTGATCCTGAGGAATTACTTGCACAGACTAGATAATATATTATATATTCTCGCTCCACGTCTTATACCTTTATGGTACCTACCAAGTTTCGTCAAGATTGGTTGCGAAATGTGACCAATAATGCGACGGAGAGCAGCCAGACAGCCGGACACAAGTTTTTTTTTTACAAGCTGATGCATACGCGTCTTGCTCGCTTTGCTCACTCGGTCAATGCGAGCTATGAGAGTACTTACATTCGAATTTTGTGCAATAAATATCGCAAAACCATCCGCATTTCACAGGGATGAAATCTTCCGTGGCATTTCCATTCGAAACTTCTATGTCTATTGCCCATAGACTCACATTTTCTCGTCTGTGATTGCAAATTATAATTTGTGCATTGCACAGATTCAATATAGCACAGATTACAAAAAGACCAAAGCCTTTTTCTAGTATTGTTACTCTATTTTTTTCATTATGGTATATGAGTGCGAAATTGTAATTTGTATCCTCTTTGGTATATGAATGATTGTAAATAGCGCTGGCCGTACTCTACTTTTATTTTTTACAACTTCTTTATATTTTAATTTCTAACTTGAACTGAAATAACATAGTCAAAGTTTTGTGGTTTTGTGTAAATATTCCCTGATATTGTATTCTTGTTTGGGCCCACTCGGCGCGCCTTGCCTGGATGCGTAATTAGAGCCTGGCCGTACCCAACCGCTGTTCAGTGTCCTGTACGAGACTCCTTCTGGTCTACCTCCGCGCTTTATTGATTGATATCCGAACTCCGAACTACCGGCTCTCGGGTAGTTTATTTAGTCGTTCTTGACATTCTCCTAGGGTCCTCGAATAATAACAGCGATAATGGCTAGCGGATCAGTGTTCAAAGAAAACTTCTACACCCATGCTATAGTCGGCGTGGTAAAGTCGACTGTCGCTGAAGAAGCTGAAGTCGACACTTATGCATTGAAATATCAGCATGATTACCTGTTGAGGATCCTTCGTGATATGAACGTCAATGTCATCGAAGTGGACTTTCAAGGCCCTTTTACTGGGAGCCTGTTGCTTGATCGTGTTGCTGTATCAGTGAACGGAGTGGTTTACCTGCCAGCACCAAAGTCGGCGATCGAAGAGTTTAATGTAAGTAATTGTTTGAAATATTTGTCCATCATCATCAGCTAACACTAGTCCACTGCTGGACATGCTCTCTCAATACACACCACTGAGCCCGGTGTTCGACTGTCCTCATCCACTTTCTTCTGCTGCCTTTCGTAGGTCATCGCTCCACCTAGCCACAGGGCGCCCCACGCTACGTTTGCGAAGACGCGGTCTCCACTCAAGAACTCGCTTACCCCAACGGTTAATATTTGTCCAATTATTTGAAATAGCTATGTCACTAGTTGTCTCATTTTACAGTGTGATCTCGACCACCATCTACTGAAGGCATAGGCCATGGACAGTACCAGTCCTGACAGTGGAGCATGTGTAGCAAAAACGCGACTCCAGGAGCTAATCAAGCTCTACTTAATTCCTTAGAAAACTAGAACAATGCTGTCATAAACCCAACATCCTGTTATTTTAAGCAGTGGGCTCCAATTCTATTACATAAACTAGTGGAATAAACCGCGACTTCGTCCGCGTGTACTTTTCCATACAAACTTAAACACCCCGCTGCACCCCCTTAGGGGTTGTATTTCTGGAATTCCTTTCTTAGTGCACCCCTAGACTACAAAAGGAAAGTACCCTCCAAATTTCAGGTCTCTAGGACTTATGGTTTAGGCTGTGTGTTGATAGTCAGTCAGTCAGTCAGACCAGGCAGAGCAGGCAGTCATATGATGTTCACCACTGAAGAGAAAAGAGTGAATAGGTGCCTTCTAGACCTTTGTGCTTCATTTTTGGCCACATCGTCACTTACCAACAGGTGAGATCGTGGTCAATCAAAGGTCTATAAATTTTAAAATAAAAAAAAAAAAAAAAACACTCCTCATGCTTCATTTACATATAGCTGTTATATTTATGCTGTTTGTTTTTTTCAATTCCGATTTCTTCTGAATTTCACCCATCTTCAGGACATCCTTATTATTTCGGCCATACTGTTGCATGATGCATACATGTAACAGTGATTTATATTATTATTCAATGAACTTCCATGCATACATTTTTTGTCTTTGGATACTGTAAGGCTGCGTCTCCAGCAGGCAAACTGTTCGCCGCCAACTATGTCAGAGGCGTAGAGAGTTGAAATGGAGTGTTCACAGTTTGCTAGTTTTGCGCGTAACGCTGCAAACTGCGTAGAGTGAGCACAAAACTAGCAAACTGTGAGCACTCCATTTCAAACATGGAAGGGCGTACTAAACCGATACGCCGCTAACTCTGTCGGCGGCGAACAGTTTACCTTTTGGTCTCATATAATTTCACCAGCACCCATACCCTTCAAACCGGAACACAGCAATGCGAGCTACTGCTTTGCGGCAGAAATAGTTATGGTGGTAGTAATTTCCCGGACAAACTCTTTGACAAAAAAAGCTCTACTACTAACAAAAACCTGAGATCCTGCTGTGCATGCTCATTGGAAAACCTAACCAGCTTCTTGCATTAACAAAGTGTAACTCTTACTTATTAGAGCTTATTTTTCAGCTCACAAACCTGAAGGTTATCTTACAACAGGAGCTCAATCAATTGGTGATTGAACAGAACAACCCGGATGCGAGAGTATGCGGGGCTGATGTTTTGATTCAAGGTAAGGGCATTTTCATAAACTGACTCCTAGTCTAATCATTTATGAACACCCTCAGCGCCAAGCCATATAAGGCCGTTCTTATGTTCTTGTTCTAAAAATAATCAGGGTTTTTTAACCTATCTTGTTATCCCTTTACAGTAACATTTTGCTAATACATCTTTCAGGTCGCGAGATTTTCGTGGGCATATCTGAAACCACAAATGAGGCAGGGGCAGTTGAGTTGGCTGAGGCCTTCAAGGATTTCCCAGTGACTGCTATTCGGGTAAGACAATTTATTATACTTATCTATCTCTTACAACCTCAGGTGGTAGCATATCCTACTTCCTACTAATATTATAAAAGTGAAAGTTTGTAAGAATGGATGGATGTATCTTTGTTACTCTTTCACGTAAAAACTACTGGACGGATTTGTATGAAATTTTGAATAACTGTACTCCCGGAATAACATATAGGCACATTTTTATCCCGATATTCCCACGGGATGCGATATCCCCGATATTCCTATGCGGAAAACATCGCAGCAGCAATGCGAAGACTTTTCATCCAATGTACCAGGCGAGCAGCAGTATGCAGGAGTAATTTGGTAACCGAATATCTGGTATACCGGTGAAATGGGGGCGAAAGTTTATCCAATGTACCAGGCTAGCAGAAAAATGCAGGAGTAATCGAGACTTATGTGGATAACACCGCGGGGCGCAGCAGCAATGCGAAGACTTTTCATCCAATGTACCAGGCGAGCAGCAGAATGCAGGAGTAATTTGGTAACCGAATATCCTATCCTAATTACTCTTTCATGTAAAAACTACTGGATGGATTTGGATGAAATTTGGAATGAAGATAACTGAACTCCCGGAATAACACAGGCACATTTTTATCCCGATATTTCCATATTTATATACTAAATGTTGTATTTCGGCGACTTTAATCGGTTGACTGTGGAAGATGGCATAAAAAAAAAAGAAGAAATTTACCACCATCTTATAAAGTAAAAGGGTATTTTTTTAGCAGTCTATGTTTGTATGTTTGTATTGACGTATGTTACACCGTAGCGCCTAAACTACATTCGATTTTGATGAATGAGGTGTCAATCCATTTGTTATTTTGGTTTGGCTGACATTACATTTTATACAAACACAAGCACACAAGTGGTACTTATATCAAAAATATTTAAAAAACACGACTGTCATTTTTCACCTAAAAAGTGAACAAAACTTCGAAGTTTTTCCTTGAGAACTATGTGCAGTAAAGACCTGAGTGACATTCAGGTCAACCTACATATTAAAAAAAAAAAAAAAAAAAAAAAACTTGTGCGTATCATGCAGACAGCGTGCAGATTCTAATGATACCTGAACGACCTCTGTAGCGCGTTGGGCGAGTAGCCGGCTGAGATGCGAAAGGTTGCGGGTGCGATAATGGTTGTATGTGATGTGATGGTACACGTAGTTTCTGATACCCAAGACAAGGGAATACTAGTGTGGGATCAGGACTATGTGTGTGACTGTAGGGTGTTATGTTATGTTATGTTATTCAATTATCATTATCTCATATTCTCAATTATCTAAATCGGTTGAGGTGTTTAAAAGATATTGTGGAATAAAGAGCACAGAATCGACACCAGTAACTAACTTCGTGTGTTTATCAAGATCTAGTCGCAATGGACAGGCTCAGGCTATGTAGCTCGCAGAAACTGATAACCTTTGGGTAATAAAGGTTTTGACGACCTCTGTGGCGCGGCTGGCGATGATTCGCTTGCGACGCAGGAGGTTGCGGGTTCGATTCCCGCCTCGGAACAAATATTTGTGTGATCTGCAGATATTTGTTCAGGGTGTATTGGGTGTTTTCTACGTATAATAAAAAAAAAAAAACTATCTATGTATTGTATTGTATTATTGTATTGTATTAAGTATATCAGTTAACTAGTACCCATAACACAAGCTCTGGCTTAGCTTGGGGCTAGATAATGTTGTGTGAACTTGTCCAGCATTATTTATTTATTATTTATTTATTTTGAGTGGCGACCACAAACCGGACGATATAAAATGGGAATTCTCCCTCTCGATGGACCGTAAGTCATAAGATAATAAGAGGTCGTAGGAAGTCGGTGGATGGAGGTGGCTCAAGACCGTTCGTCATGTGGGAGGTCTTTGTCCAGCAGTAGATTACTGTAGGCGGATGATGATGGATGAACTTTGTGTCACCGGTTATTTCTTGGTCACTGACCCAATGCTCTGATGCAGTAAAAATGTCTGTTATTTCAAAGCAGTATTAACAAGTTACGTTTTTTTAGATGCCTCGTGGCACAACTCACCTGAAGGACTACATAACCAGCGGTGGGAAAGGCATGCTGGTCGTTGGACCGAGCAGTGAGGCTCAAGAGATCCAAACTCTGCTGGAGAGGGAGGCTGAGGCGTTCCTTGTCAAAATGCATGTTCCCGAGCCCATTGCTGCGAACTGCCTCTACTTGAACAAAACGCTCATACACCGCGCCATCGAGGAGATCCCAGAGTCATTCAGGGTTAGTATAACAAGCCTTTATACGTCCACTTGAATTAAATGGGGCGGTTTACCATAATCACCACGTTTGGCAGCCAGATTGGTGATTGCAGTATTGGTACTCAGGTGGTTCCTGCCGCACATTCCCTAGTGTAATCCATTTCACGGGTAGAGACCGAGTTTTCTATTCTTATGCCGAAGACACCACAGCACAATATGGCACGGCTGTTTTATACATGGTAGATCAACTCAATTCAATTCAAAGTTCTTTATTGCAACACTATGTAAAAACAATTACGATATATTATGTTACAACAGGCGATCTTATCGATGAAACGATATCTTCCAGACGACCTGACCATCCTAAGGCTTGACAAAAGCTATGCTCGTGACCACAGTGCTTGGTGCATGCATTTAGATATTCACCGTCCCCCGAACTAGTGTAAACTGTATCTCAGGGGGCAGTGTTCCAGCAGTGTTGGCAGATATATTAATACCTATCCTGTATAATCTATCTATCTATCTATTCAGCCGGTAACACCCACTGCTGAGTAAAGGCCTCTTCTCTAGAACGCCACTCCTGGCGATCTTGTGCCATCCGGATCCACTGCTCTCCTACTGCCTGCACAATATCGTTTGACCATCGGGCAGGTGGTCTGCCTCGAGGCCGCCGCATATCTCTCGGCCTCCATTCGGTGACTGCTTTGGTCCATCGGTGATCCTCTCGCCTTGCCAAGTGTCCCGCCCATCTCCACTTGAGCCTCGCAATCCGTATACCTACATCATCGACCTTAGTCCGGCGTCGAATCTCGACGTTTGGTATACGGTCCACGAGGTGGATACCTAGCATGGCCCGCTCCATGGCTCTTTGAGCAACTCTTATAGTATATACGTGCTCATTTGTGAGTGACCATGTTTCGGCCATCCTGTATAATAGCCGTGCCATATTGTGCTGTGCTGCACCAGTGTGGTGGGTGTGTTATGTAGTGTGGCGACCTTGGTGACCTAGTGGTGACCTAGTTGTTCTTAGTGAGTCGTCCTCGTACGAGTGCCTCTACCCACTTTGAAATCACTCTGTCTATTTTTGATGCTGACATTTTACCCATTGATAATTTGTTTTGGTATTGTTTTGTTTATTGAGTACTTGTTTTGTTTATGCTGCTTTCCATCCCCCATTTTAATTCCTTTGGTAGGTATCGAAAGAAAGAAAGAACGAAAGAAGATAGAGGGGTCTATTCTTAGGCCAGACACACCACTGCAACGAAACATACCATGTAGTCGTCGTCGTTTCGTATGAGGTAGTGCTGGCCTCTGGTGTCAGAGTTTGTCAAGCCGCCCGTGGGCCTCTGACATGGCTTATCGACTGCTATTCATCAATAACAGCCGGGACCGACAGCTTAACGTGCCCTCCGAAGCACAGAGCGATGGAAATCCACACATAACTTATAAAAGTCATTGTTGCGGAGCCTAGGATCGAACCCGGTATCGTTGGATTCTGAGTTGCACTATTGAACCGTTAGGCTACTGAAAATCAACATACCCTATTTAAAAACAGGGAAAAACTGGAACCATTTTTTAAATGTGTTCCGTAGAAAAATGTTAGTGGATTATGATTAAAACTAAATTTAAATGTTACCTAAAAAATCCGTTCCAGTTCCCGCGGGACTCGAACCCGCATCTTCTACGTCCACTCGTCAATAAATGGCGATAGTAATTGTAATTATACCATAGGGCGTCCCTTCTTCAACAGATGGCGCTAAAGGCGTTTACGCCAATATGTCGGCGTAACAATACCTAGGAAGATGGACTAAAGGCATGGAACTAAGGCTAAAAACGAAACGTTAGCGATTATACCAGTCTCATTCTTTTATATGAATGTATTCATGTGTTGGAATGAGACAAGCATATATCTATCTGTTCTTATTTGTGGAAGTCGTACCAGGCCAAATGTCAAATTACTAGTACATTCATGGTAACAATCTAGGAAGATGTATATGCATGGTGCCAATATTCAGGGTACGGAACGGAAAAACGACTGTCGTGTGACAATATATTTGTTTCTCTCTAACATAGGATAGGAAGCTATCTTCTATGACAGGAGTAAGAAGGAACACTCTATGCTATTTTAACACTCACTTCAGTACCGTTATACCTCCATGAACAATACTAATATTTGTTTATATTAATTTCAGATGTTTTGCGAGAAAACGTACTGCTCCCGACGATCCATATGCTTTTCGGAATTTGACAAGCTGAACGCAGGCCTCTCGTCTGTCTGTCTGCTCGTCAGGAAGTTCCAGTAAGAGAGACAGAATACTAGTTTTGTTCCCTTCATTTTGGCATCGCTCTGATTCTATATTCGCCAGTGAATTGGAATTTTATACTTTCCAAGTCGTCTCTCAGTAATCTACTACTAAATGGTGGTAGTTTGACTAAAAAATTTGGTGTACAATTTCCAACTTTTGAAAACACTTTTAGTGCATGTAAAACATTATGTAAAACATTATGTATATTTAAATGCTAAATTGGTTTTGATAAAAAAGCACCAAAGTAATAAAAACTCTGAAAAATTACATATTATAAAAATTTATGAAGTTGCTTATAAGAAAAGGCGAAATAGTCCGACATACTAACCCTTGCCTTCTGTAAAGCTGGATTCACATCAGAAAGTTTTAAGATTTGAAGAATTAGCTAGACTAAACGAGGACCTACCTAGTGATCATTGTTTCCCGGTTCACTGGTTCTCTGTTGGTCGTCTGTGCTTTGGAGCTGTGAAAACAGCCGTTGACAAAATCACATCTTTGGTAGAACCTTTCGTGTACATGTTTCATCATATGGCGCCCCACGGCAGAGTTATTATATATATATTAAAGTAGGTATTATTTTTTGAAGATTATGTCTTCTAGGTGTCCTCCATTTTGTTGCACGCACTCATGTAATCTGTTCATCGCAATAAGCCCGAGCAGAAGACGCGTTTAAAAAAGACTGCTGATTTTATCCCTTTGGACTTTTTCCTGTGGAAGTATGTTAAAAGTATACGTCAGTACTCCGAGGAATATCGCTGAGCAACATTGTGCCCGCTATGCTATGCAGTTGCAAAATGCGATGAAAAAGTTACATCGAGTGCGTGCAACGAAATTGAAGATCTGGGAGACAAAATCTTCAAAAAATAATACCCATTTTACTGCTGCTTAAGTTTCAACCAATTATTTTTTTCTTAAAATGTGCTAGTTTTTTTATTTTTTATTTTAAAATCCTATCTCTGCCGTGATACACCATATACATGTTAATCTCGTATCCACCCATTGCTGGGCATAGGTCTCCTATATCCTAATTATTTGTAGGCACACAATAAAGTGTTGAATTTAATAATTCTCAAGTGGGTGTCAATATTTATGGAACTTTATTCTTGCAATATTTATAGAACATTCTTAAAATGTCAAAAAGGAATCTGAAACGTGCCGCCATTGTAGTTCCACCCAAAACGAAAATACAGTTGTATTTTTCTTTTCAGGGATTCAAACTCAACGTCTCCTGCACTACCACTGGGGCACAATTTTTTGTAGACTAGTGTGAATCCAGCTTTAGTAGGCTGCGCCTTAAACTTACATAAACCTTAATACAGCGCGCTTCTCGAAAAAAATAACGTTAAAAAAACTTTTTTTTTAAAAGTTTAGTATATTTGAATATCTCGTAAGCTCTTAACAATTTTTACAATTGTCCCACTAGAGTTAACACTCGATAATGTGCAAGTTTTTGTATCTATCACATTTTTTAGCTAAAAATTTGCATCTTATTGAGACAAAATCGAAAATAGACGAAAATTTGTTGTAACTAGGATTTTCCTATTGAAAAAATTTTATTCTATTGTTGTTTTTGATTAGGTTTAGCCCTCGCGTTTATAGTATTCTTATTTATTTTAAATATATTGTACCTTATTTGTTTAGGTAAAAATTTAAAATAGAGTTGGCTTTTTGCTTTAGGCGCAGCCATGACTAGCCTGTACCCGTATTGTACACATCTCTGACAGAATCTCATATAAAACTGTGAATTTAGTTTTATAGTCAGCGATTGTTTAAACTAGGTTTTATTAAGCCTTTATTGTTCAAACAATGTTTCATGACTCTTTGTTTAAATCTGATTTCGCTCTCTACATTCCTGTTGTAAACAGTGTATAATTTGTGAAACCTGGCTGAGCTTGTTGTATATTAAATTACAATAATACAATTATTCTGAGAGCTGTATGGCGCTCAATTATTAAGAGACTTCGAAGTCGTTTTTTTTTGCAAAGAGTGAATGTTGTACGAGATATTATGATTAACGCTAATAATTATTAAACGCTATTGTTAATAATTATTAAAAGATTGAATCTCTCCGAAAAGTTACCATATTGCATCAAACTTCAATTATTATGTAAAAACGAGAGTAATATATTTTATCTACACTCAAATCGAAAAATTCGAATTACAAATTCAAAGACGGTTCTATACAGACGCACTTTATAGACGCATATACATAAAATTAAGAATAAAACTCATTATAGTACCGCCAACTGTATCATATAACTCATTATAGTACCGCTATCTTTTTTTTATTAATTTATTAAACTAGTATATGGTTATAGCCTGAATATGAAAAAAAAGGCGCACGAACTGTGAAAAATGGCGCACGCATGCGTAGTATGAACTTAATTTCCCGCGCTTCCCATACATTTTTTTGCCGATCGTGTTTTTCTTTGTTTAATTTCAATTTTTCCTATGAGTGAAGATAAAGTAGTGTATGAAACTGCATATAACTTAGGTATTAAAACACTCGAGTCAACCTATTATCGCATTCAGTTGCATAAACTACTATTATGTTACAGGTCTAGTGCTTAACTGAGTCAGTCCCTGAGGTATGGGAGCGGTACGGGAGGGGTGTTTTCGTTACGTCAATATGAAGCTTGGCTTCATGTCATCTGATAATTTGAGAGACTAAAACACCCCTCCTGGGTGGCTACCCTTGAAAACAGTTTCAATCCTAATCCAATCCCAATCCCAATCCAGTTTTCACAAATTTTTGCACTCTTGAACAAAATCGAGATTGAAATTGAAATCGTGTACGCGACCAACTTCTTGTGATGATTCCTGAAAGAACAACAAGACGTAGGTGTGGCTACACACAACGCAATAAAACTACCATTCATTACATTTGAAAATAACTTGCTTAATCCTTATAATTTCACCTAATTATTACTTATTTTCCCAAATATCTTGGATTCGAGTATAGTCGATTTCGTTTAGTTCCTTAAAATTCCACCAGGTTCGCATCCAATCGTGTGGCAGGATTGGTTTCAAGAGTACCAAATGGCACGATTTGACAGCAAATCCCAAATTAGGATTGCGATCGAGTGTCAAGGGTAGCCACCCTGTACCGCATACTTCAGGGACTGACTCAGTTAAGCGGTAGACCTGTAGTTTACATAATTGATTACTATTAAGTGAAATCATTATTGTCTTGCTTGACCTCGTGTTTGTCCTGAAGCTTCAACTCGGTTGCATCAATAATGGTTGGGTTCACTGATAATATAATTTTAGGGTCCCGTATTCAAAGTGTGCCAACGGGACGCCGTCCGTCCAGCACAACTTTTCACAGTTTACGTGTTCTTGGGGCCTGAGGGCTAGTCTGCAAGTTTGACAAGCAACTTACACGGCCGTGTGGACGGATACACTACACGGATTTTTGTACGGGATTTGAGGTTCTCAAGGTGCCCGCTAGGGGCGCTCTTCGATTTCTCCATACTAAAATCCGTGTAATGTACACCTCACGCCCGTGTAAGTTGCTTGTCAAATTTGCAGACTAGCCCCTCTGGACGCTAAGCAAATAAAGATGAAAACTCGGAGAGTACCGCTAGGCGCTTGAACACTCAAACACTCATACTCTGCATATAAACGAAATTTGATAATATCTCATTATTCCCTAGACCCGTGGTTTGTTAGTCTCTTATACAATTCTATGGTATCCAAATCACACTGACTGTATGGAAATCTTATAATGCCTTGTTTGATTACATATTTAATGTTTTTTTTTATGACGATCATGAGAAACTTCTATCTATCTATCTATTCAGCCGGTAACTCCCACTGCTGAGTAAAGGCCGCTTCTCTAGAACGCCATTCATGAGAAACTTAATACTATCAAAAGATAAACGGCTACTATTATTCGTCACTTTTGCTTTCGTTTATCTTTTAATATGATTCCCAACCACGATAGTAAAAATGTTATTCCCGAACATTTTAAATTTTATAACGTTTATTTTACCCTTTGGTTATTTTCTTGTTGAAAACTGACTTGAAAACGGAACCCTATGCTATGTGTTCACCCCATACGCATTTGACCAGTTCATTATTTTTATTTTGGCACTTCTAGCACTATTATTTATGTTGTAGCACTCTCACGACTTGGTTATTTAGTTAATTAGTTTAGTCATCAGAATCCTTGCCTTTAAGCTGGACAGTCGAAGATAGTTTAGGTAACTTACCTCGTTTTAGTAATTCCCTTTCAAGACTGATTCAAAAGGAAACATCACAGCTGTAGTTGTGTTTAAACAACATTTAAACTTTACATAATATCAGATATTATTTGAACTTGCTAAGTACACATTAATTTTAGTTTATTTTTGACGACACAGCAGTTTAAATCTCCGCTTTAAGGGTGATATCACACCAATCAATCCTCATCGACTCACGGATACCGGTTGATAGACCAATCGATCGATCGACAGCCAATCGATGTTTGATCGGCCGTTGATATATGTAATTAAAACAGACTCTCCAGTGTCTTTCTAAATATATATGCCACGCGATAGCAATTCTTTCACCAATCGATCCTTGATCGATGCTCGGTCGATGTTTAATCGATGGCGACTCGATAAAAGCCGAGTTATCGCGCGGATCGATTTGATGTAGTAGGAATTGGTGATTTACGTCGACTGATCTCATTCTACTATCGATCGATCGATTGGTGCGGCATCACTCAGATAGTTCCAATCGAACAGCTGTACCTACCATTTTGTAAATTTGAAAATACATTCCCTTAGACTTTAGTTGTTATTTATATATGTTTGTTTTGTTTGCAGAATGTTTATGTTAATTTTAATTTTGCTTGTTATAAAATCCAACATAATTTTTTACAATTTCTTACAAATTTTTTGTATATAAGAACAAGAAAACGTTGTTTTTTGTTATTTTTTCACAAACTATGGTATTCTACTTACCTACATATATACCTACATGTTTTTTTTTATACTTTCTTATAATTTCTAGTTATGGTTTAAACGGAAAATGTAGACGAGTCCTTGTGTAAGCAATCTCATCACATCAGTGTTTTAGAAATAAGTAATTTTGGTATACAGGTTGTCCCATTAAATTAATATCAATCTGAAGTAGTGGAGGTAGAACCTCTCTAAGAAAACCTTGCAGGTAGTCGGTGGTTGGAGGCGACTCAAGACCATTCGTTGTGGCATTCTATGGTCTACATCTAGCCAGGCCTCTCACTCCATGTACTTGCGCGCGATAATTACCTACCGGCCGCCGGACAGCTAGCTTCCCATTTCTCAGTTGGTTGCCGACAGCCGCGTGGAGCGTCCATTCGTACGCAAATATTTTGGTTACCAGAGGGGCTAGTCTGCAAATTTGACAAGCAACTTACACGGGCGTGAGGTGTACACTACACGGATTTTTGTATGGAATTTGAGATTCTCAAGGTGCCCGCTAGGGGCGCTCTTCGATTTCTCCATACTAAAATCCGTGTAGTGTACACCACACGGCCGTGTAAGTTGCTTGTCAAATTTGCAGACTAGGCCCTCTGACGTAAATTATTTTTGTTGCGTCGTGTCGTGTCTACAGTTGCTCGCGGGAAAACTTTCGAAATATTCCCTGGTAATAA
Source organism: Operophtera brumata (assembly GCA_932527175.1). Taxonomy (NCBI): domain Eukaryota; kingdom Metazoa; phylum Arthropoda; class Insecta; order Lepidoptera; family Geometridae; genus Operophtera; species Operophtera brumata. Next base: position 79,717,993 of record OW052239.1, on the reverse strand, counting down.
TTCGTAAAAAATCGAATGTTTTGAGAAATATTGTAAATACCTACTTCGATGACTGACATAGGCATAGGTAGGTAGGTACCTAACTACCTACCTATCTAGCTCAATCTAAGTAGAAGAGTTCCCTTCATTCCTAAGTACCTACTTAGTACCTATAGCCGTACCTATACCTATGCAGCAGGTAGGTACTAGATCGGCAACGATACAAATGTAACGGTGCAATTGTATTTGAATCAGAATTACATATACCTAAACGGTTTCAAATAGATACGACACTTAAAAGTAGGAACCTACGCACCTACCTACACAAGCTCCACTTGTAAAAATGTAAAAATAAACAGTTTTTTTTAATGCTTTCTTTCATTTATAATGTGTACTGCAAATACCTACTGACATGTATATCGAAATAGGCAGCCCTGGCAATCCACGCTAATCACGTGGCGGCGCGCATCTACAGAGCAAAACTAACTTTATGCTCGTAAGCTTTGGTTCATTTTTGCTTGCAGCATCTAGCGACTCGAAGGAGTAGGTTATTATAGCAGTAGGTATTGTCAATTTTCTATGGAGTGATTTATCTGTTACGAAGTAACTATTAAGTAATCTGTGATCTAGCTGTGAGCTTCTGTAGGCTGATGAAGATGTCTACTATATGGGACAACCTGTATGCGTTTGAAACAGTCATATAATTAATAATCTGTTAGAAATAAAAACTTACGTGTTCACAAGTTATGTTGGTTATTTTCACAGAAATCTGATGTAAGGAGAGTTGTTACTGTTGTCTTGTATTTAAAGCAATGTCCCAGTTTTTTGACCCACTACTATACTTACAACTTACGTGTGTTATGTGATTCAATGTATCCTGTATTTTGTCTTTTTGCTTTATGCAAGGTGTCATGGCACGAGACGGCATTAAGCCGCTAACCGGAGAAATCGCGGCGCCAAGCTGTTTTTTCCCGTTTTTAGCTGCTTAAAATAATGAAAGTGGAATAACTGAAATTCACCACGTTTCTTTGTCACTTTATCATTAGATTCTGTGTTTGATATAATGATTTAGCATCGCAAATACTTGACAGTAAACCCACAAGAGCGTGCGTGAAAAAAGTATGAGCGATTTGCTCATGCTATGGCGACACTCGCCACGCCTGTACCAATTCTCCTTACTATCTTTGGTTATTTTAGTATTAGTTATTATATACGTTATTTATTTCGCACGAAATTTCATGTATTAGTTAATGCATTTGCTGACTTTAGTATTATTTGGGTAGGTAGTGTATTTGATACAATCGTATTAGGATTAGAACATAAAGAAGATAACAAAGGTCTATTAGGATTACCTACTTATTTAATAACAAAGAAAATAATTGTTTAAGTACTTATATACTCATGTCTAAAATAAAACCAGAAATCAAGTTCAAATCTCAATACCGTACTGTAACTTTTCAATTCAATACACACTACCTTCGTGGAAATGACTGTATCGATGTAAGATAATAAAGAATATAATAATTTATTGTTTTTTGATACGTAATACGTAACCTACATTAACGTACCTTTATAATATTATTAGTCGTGACGTGGACCCAGGCGTGGGAATAGCCGGCTAAGACGCAAGAGGTGCGGGTTCAATTCCTGCTGCGGGACTATTGTCTGCGTGGCCTTCAAGTACTATCTTCTGTCTGTTTATCCCAGACTTCTATTAAAACTGTAATAGAAGTCTTTGGTTTAACCACGGTGCAGCGCCATCTATTTTCAACACAGCAATCATGTTTTGAAAACATGAACTAGGTACCTACAAGACCCCTTCTTAACCGTGGTCCGGTTGTGTAGTCCGGCCAGCCGGACCGTGGAAAAGACAAACAAAAGGTGGCAAACGAGACAAAAGCAACAATAGAAAATAAAGTAAGTTTATTTGGTCAGGGTTTGAAATATATACTAACCGTTACCTACATACAAAATAACAACTCCATTTTTTTTAAACATAATTCCTATGATAAAGCATAATTAATTTGGTTGTACCCAGATGCTAATATTACAATGCAATGTTATAACAGCGCCATCTCACGGCTCAAGTCAGTAGTAGTACTTTAGTCTTAGTATTTAAGTATTTAAACCTCGGCAATAAGATGGCACTGTTATAAATTACTTAGTAGTAAAGTATTTAAACCTCAGCCGTAAGATGGCAGAGTTATAAAATTGCATTGTTGTCCTGCAAGCAATACGCAAAATTTTGATTTTGCCCTGGGTTCAGTCCGTGTTCCGAGGACTACCTCGGGCTCGGAAATCTGAACTCATGCCGAGAGCAAAATTAAATTTTGCGTACTGCTTGCAGGACGCTGATCACAAACTTAATTCCTTAGGAATTACAATTAAAACCTATATGCAGTTCTGGTGATAAAACAATTATTAAATAAAATTTGTCATCGGTAATTAGTAATTGTTTTGTTCTCGATAGCAGGCCCCAGGCCCAGAGGGGCTAGTCTGCAAATTTGGCAAGCAACTTACACGGCCGTGTGGTGTACACTACATGGATTTTAGTATGGAGAAATCGAAGAGCGCCCCTAGCGGGCACCTTGAGGACCTCAAATCCCGTACAAAAATCCGTGTAGTGTTCACCACACGGCCGTGTAAGTTGCTTGTCAAACTTGCAGACTAGCCCCTCCGGACTACCGATGTTGCTTGAACTTTGACTGCCTGGTAACACAGAATAAATATTAACAGGTACTATTTTCTTTTAAAACAGCGACATCTTCCTTTTGAATTGGTACTTCGTCGAAACCCCACTCTACAATACGTTTGTTGTTCTTGTTTCTTGTTTAGGCTAAACTGGAAACTGCAAAATAGATCGGGCTTCATATCTCCGGCCAAAATTAACTTTTTATAGATGGCTCTGCGTTGGCTGGTTTCATCCCATCCCACTAATATCATAAAATTAAACGTCAATGATACGAGTTTGGATGTTTGTATATTTGTTACTCAATCCCACCGGAACGGCTGAACTGATTTCGATGAAATTTGGTACATAGATAGATTATGGCCTGAATTGAGCTATAGGCTACTTTTTATCCCGGTAAAACGAGAGCGAAGCCGCAGGCAGACGTTAGTAATGAATATCGATGTTAATTCTTGTGGAGCTCATTAAGTGGTAGGTAGGTAGGTAGGTAGGTAACGTTATCGGGGAACGCGTTTTTGGGGATCGAAGTTGCCCGCGTTCGTAGGAAAATAGGTACCTACCTACCCTCGCGAACCTACACGTGATGTCTGGTTGGTGCCAAATGGGTAACAACATTTTTGGTGGTAGGTAGGTACCTACCTACGCTTCGGCCGTGGTTTGTCACCAGTTCACCACCCACCGAACAAAGCCAATCCGTGAAGCGACTTTGTCGTGTTTCGGATTGATGTCCGGTGCAGCCATCGTGGAAGTGACAAGTCTGAGCAGTTCTTGCACTGGACTCAGCATGTGCGTTTTAGAGACCGCAGCGGTGCAAGTGTGCCGGGAGGCTAGGCTTGTAGGGTAGCGGGATCCGAAGCACGGTCCTCCGCTGGCCGACCGCAGGTTGTAGGGGGGCCAACTAGTGAGCTAGCCACTCATAAAAGGCTGCCCCGCCGCGTCGCGAACAATCCCAGAATGCTCCATCGTGCCGGTTGGAGTTCGGATTAGAGGACCCGATGGCCATTCCTGGGGGGTGGTTTCGGCGGGTTCGGGCGTCCCCGCAGTCTGCAGTCTAGTTCCCCACTGGCGCAGGAGGTACCTACGTTTTTTTTTTTTTTTTTTTTTTTATACCACCAAGGTAGCATACAAGCTTACGGCCCACCTGTTGGTAAGCGGTTACCGTAGCATATGAACGCCTGCAATACCAGAGGCATCACACGCGCGTTGCCGACCCTTTAAAAATGTCTCTTAGCTCGATGACCAGTGCCTCGCTGAAAACCTTCCCGCCCGGGACGGGTTGTGCCGGGACGATACTTGCTGTCTGCGTCAAACCAACTCACTCAAAAACATGAAAACGTCTAAAAATAATAATGTTGTGCTCACAGCGGAAGCACTTCGTCTCGCTTCAAGTGCACGTGTCTAACATTCGAGGAAGTACACCCCAATCTCGATCCGATCCACCACCACCTAGAGACCACCAAGCTTTACACTTATTATTCCTCACGTAGACGCAGATTCAATGCCCTCCCGATAGGTACATCATACCTCACATGCACAAAGCCCGTATCAGTATTTATGCCCCGGATGATATTTGCTGTCATGCGTCTGCGTGATCTTGAAGATCCCGTTTTATCCGATTTTGGTGGAGACCGGCTTAAATTTATAGATGATCATCTATAAATAAATAAATAATGCTGGACAGTTCACACAACATTATCTAGCCCCAAGCTAAGCAGATCTTGTGTTATGGGTACCAGTTAACTGATATAATTAATACAAAAAGCGATGGTAGCCTAACGGTTCAATACTGCAACTCAGAATCCAACGATACCGGGTTCGATCCTAGGCTCCGCACCAATGACTTTTCTAAGTTATGTGCGGATTTCCATCGCTCTGTGCTTCGGAGGGCACGTTAAGCTGTCGGTCCCGGCTGTTATTGATTAATAGCAGTCGATAAGCCATGTCAGAGGCCCTCGGGCGGCTTGAAAAACTCCTACACCAGAGGCCAGCACTACCTCATACGAAACGAAACGATTAATACAATAAATTACATAGATAGATATTTTTTATCATACATATAATACACCCAGAACACCCTAAAGAAGTGTAAGCTGCCACACTTATGAATTCACACGGAGAACTGTCTTATACAATTTTATGAGAGCTCATCAAAATGTAAGTATTGTATACGCGACGTAGGTACCTACCTATTACCAGTAGTAAAGTGTGTGTAGGTAATTGTATCGTGACAATACTTGACCGTTCGCAATCTCATCTTCTCTGTGTTTCTGGTTTACTCTTGCTATAAAAGTAGTATAGCAGATTAGGGGGGTTGAATAGGGCTGAAAAGTTCCAAGAAAGAAGCTATTTTGCCGGGAATGTAAATTTTACGAGATGTAGGTAATCTGTGGAGTTGCAATGCAACACAATATGCGAAGCACTTGGCCAATTAAAGCTTATAATTGTTTTTTTATTTTTATACTACTTGGAATGACTGTTCAAGCAGATGGCCCACCATGTTATGTACCCTCTGCCTATGAACAGTGCATTACCTCATAGGTCACGTCCACGTGGTTTTAAAAATACCATGTACTTACCATAGGTTTTATTGTATACGAATGAAGTGAGTACTTCCTGATTACTGACATATACATACAAAGGCCGCAAGGTGGCGTTTGTATGTATGTATATGTTTGTAAGTATGTGTGTTTGTCCGACAATTACTACAGAACCGTTGAACCAATCATGATGATACTTTGATAACCTACGTAGGTATTACCTATGTATTATTCTATAATATATAATTTATTTATATAAGTTGACCATTGATACCCCGTGTTAGTTTTATACAGTCGTATCCATCCAAAGATTGTTTGGTAGAAATCGCTACTAAGCGATAAGACCGCCCATTGTATAAAATAGTTAGTAGTTTATTTTTGTATTTGTAAATTGTTTTGTATTATGGTGGGCAATAAAGTATTTTATATCTTCTATCTATCTATGTGAATATAATTTGTAAGTTCTAATTCTAACATGAGCTTGATCGGTACCGGGGTTTATGACCAAAGTCAAAGTCAAAGTCAAAAAGTATTTATTCATTGAAATCACAAGGATCATTTTGAATCGTCTTAAAAAATAAATTTACATTTAGTAGGTACTCCTGTTCCAACGCAACCAGACCTAGAAGAATCAGGCAACAAACACGGTCTGTATTTTTTTTGATGATCGTTCTTACTACTAGTTGGGGAGCGCCTGTGTGGTGCCTCGAGAACAAGTGGAAGCTGATTCAAAGAACAAAGAAAAACCATCTTTAAAACCTTAGGTACCTACCTAGACAGTCAAAAGTAATATGCTAGAGAGAATCAGAAAAAGTTCATAAGGCAGCACACTCTACGCTTGATATACTCATAAATAACACATCAATAATCAATTATATGTCGGTACAGAAATTGTAAACCTGCGGGGTCCACGCGAGGCCACGTTTGTGACGAACTACTAGTAGGTATAGGTGTTGCGTAAAACCTCAAAATAAACAACGCGTATTGTTAGTGAGTGGAGAAGAAAATGAAATAGGTAATAAGTAGGTAATAGGTTTCAGGTATGAAAACCCGCAAAATGATCAAGCTTGGGTTGGGGAATTGGATTCGTGACTTATTGCTAGTTTTGCACTCTGTCAACCCTGTTCCTATTATTACAAGGCTACGATCGTAGGTACTTACTTATTAACAAGTAATTAATTTAGTAAAAATTAAAAAAACCCTCAGCGCAATGAAACGGCTGAACCGATTTTGATCAAACATAGCTAAGAACGCTCCCGACAAATTCACATTTCAAACAACAAAAAAACTAAATCGGTTCATCCGTTCGGGAGCTACGATGCCACAGACAGACACACACACACACACCCAGCCACGTCAAACTTATAACACCCCGTCGTTTTTGCATCGGGGGTTAAAAATAACCATTCGGTGTCCCCGAACTTCTGAATCTAGCTCTGGTGAACTCCGAACTGTGATTTTTCCTCACGCTCCCTGCGTTTCCACAATAGGCAGTTCAGGCGGGTCTGCACAAAGAGTAGTTATCATTATTACGGACCTACCTGTATGCGACTTTACGGAAGCGCCACCCCTAGCCAGAGGCAGTAGCATCCCTCGAAAAATAAGTGAATTTCATTTTAGCCTGAAACAAAAATCTTTCGTAGGAACCTACGTACCTACCTACCTGCTTGTGTATATTTGAGGTGTTTGTAGTTAATATATTTTTATAGGTTTTAAAAATGGTAGGGGTATCTAAATATCCCCGGTAGTATTTGCCTAACCCCATTAATTTCTCCAGTGGGTGAGTTGGTACTTGGATAGCTACCTACCTACCTATCTATATAAAATAGTTGTAGGACAGACTAAGCACGTCAGATATTAAAATTAATAGTTAATAATAGTTAGTTATTAATAGGAACGGAGAAGGTTTAGGATGAGAGGTTGTTTGAGTATGTATGTAAATAAATGAAGTTAACTTTTGGTTGTGTTGCGTTCCGATGCGAGGCTATGCAAGTTTAGAGGACATCACACGGAGCGGGGTAATCTCACGAAAGTCTCGCGGTTTTACATTATACTCGTATTCTCGTGTAACAGAACAAAATACCTCAGAGTCGTGTTCCGTTAGGTATTTTGTTCGGTTTGTAAGGCTCCATTCAAACCGAGATGGTAGCGGCCGGTAGCGGCCGGCAATGATGGATGTGCGGCTACGGCGCGAGGAGAGACTCAGGAGTTTTTTTTTGTTATAAACCATCGACCTAAACTGACTACAACCTACAATCTAACCTTAACCTCAACTAACTGAGCTGAAATTTTGCATTCCTATCGAGTTACAATGACAACACAATATTATGGTGGACAACGGAACTCCACGATGTATGATAGTAGACTTGTGTTTAGGCTCATTTCGACCAGCACGTCATGGTTCCGATCACTAATTTTATAAAAGCTATACATTTTATAAATATTGTATCCGGCCTGAGATTATACTCCTCCGTCTCCTCCCGTGGATGTCGTAAAAGCCGACTAAGGAATTACCCAGACTTGTTGATATAAGATTTGTTGCTGGTTGCTGGCTTATTATAGAATGTGTTATTACAGGAAGAAAACGTTAGCAGAGTCAGTCGTGGGAAGCAATGGCGGCGATGAGCTCACCACTTGTCACGTCTATATCCCACGATGGTGCAACTCACTGTGAAAAGAGGCCCATTGAGGCTCTGCCTATCCCTTTTGGGGAAAAAGGTGTGTGTCTATGTATGTCTGTATATTTATCCTGAAAGTCGTCGTTGCGTTGCCGGCCGCTGGCAGCCACCTTCACAAAGGATTCGCATGGGGCTTCCTGCTGCCGGCCGCTGGCAGCCGCCTCCACAAAGGATTCGCGTGGGGCTTCGTGCTGCCGCCCGCCTGCAGCTACTTGCCGCCCGCCTGCAGTGGCCTGCCGTCCCGGCCGCTGCCGGTCGCTCCCTCTCAGTGTGAATAGAGCCTAACGCAAAGGCAGGTTCATTACGCACGTCAAGAGGCGAAGCTCGCGTCAAGAACATGCTTGGATCCCAAGCTTGTTACCCTAATATGGGAGATGGTGTTGACGGTTATTATCACCATTGTACTACTTAAAGTAATATTATCACGCGTGGACCATCAGTATCAAGGCAATTAGACATAGCTTATAGAATTTAAAAAATATGACATAGTTAATCCAGCCGGTTTCAGTCGCTTTGAAAATAGTTATACACTTTCTAAAAGTAGCTACAGAGGGTCTACTTTGGCTACTGAATAGTTAAAGTTTTTTGATACATAATTATATGTCCTTAGTTACACAACAACTGAGTTTACAAGTTAACGAGTAATAGTCGAACAACTAATAAATGTATTTGGAGAAGTGAAAAGGAAAATTTCGTAAAAATTCCACTGAAAAATTTCGTGAACTATATAATTCATTTTATAAAAAGGGACATTTTTCACGTACCTTTTTTGGCCTACTCCTATATAGAAGTACGAGAAAAAAACCCGTTTTTATAAAATGTACTTAGATGAAGTTGTTAGTTGTGTAAAACAGGAATGCCCCTTCTAAGTCCGCATATTGTGACGGGCAACTACGGAACCCTACAATGCACTTAGCCTAACGTGCACTTGTCTGCTTCGTGCGTTTTCAGAGATATACAGACTTCCAGTGACTGTTACAATAACATCGTCCTATCTAGTGGGCGCCGCCCTACACTGCTTTTCCTGAATCTGAACGTGTAATTAGCCCTTTCAAAACCGACTAGTAGGCTAGAAGTGTAGTAGACTAGGTAGGTATATATGATGGCCTCCCTCTCTATGGACAGTTTTTTTAAACGATGCAGGAATTTGGTTGATATTAGGCGGCTCAAGCCCATTATTCGAGACCAGAAGGCCAAGGCCAAATCTCCCCAGAAGTGGGGGAGATTTGTGTCCTGCTATTTATGCCCTAGTCCTGTATACATACCTATCATCAGACAATTCAAAGTCCTACCAAAATGTTTACTGTAAACCGGTAACAGATCTCCACGAAACAGGCGTGCCTAGTGTGGAGATCACTAGAAATATATTTAATTGGACTAGTATCACCTCTGTATTCACACACAATTTTTTTTGTCATACCTTGTTTTATTTAATAACGTAAGTATTCCAGTGTGTTTGTACAGCAAATAAATACACATATATATATATATATTTCGATGCGCTTCTACCTGCTTATGATGGGTACACTGACTAGACCAGGGGTAAAATATAATTTAAGGAGAGCACTCCCATCTAATGTGCCTGTTTACTGGGGCAAAGCAGAAGTAACTCAATTTCGTAGTATGAACTACGCTGCGATTTTGTTGAAGCATTCACTTCGATTGTGTAAGTATTATATTATTATGACATTCTCCTCTACAATTTTGTTTTACCAATTACTACCTACATTCTTCATAATACCGGAGTCAAACAAGATTTTCCTTAGAAAAAGAAATATTTGCATCCTAGAAGACTAGTAAGATATCTGAAATAATTTTATATTTTATTTACATAGTTAGGTAATATCATTAAAGAAGTTCACGAAAGCGCCTTCAAGGTAATTTTGCTACGAGATACTTCAAAACTATGGCAGATAACGCAACATTAAAACTCATTAACTTCCTCACGAATTAAGATGTTAGTATAATAATTGAAACCAGTAGGTTTAGTAGGTATTATAAATAAGAATACGTTTTTTTTTTAAATTTATCATTCATTCATTAATTCATTAATTCATTAATTCATTCATTCAAGCGACGTCCACTGCTGGAGAGGCCATATAATGCAATTGGGGATTTGCCACAATCACCATGCTTGGTGGACGCAGCATTTGGTGTTGACTGTAGAGTACTCAGGTGGATGCTGCTGCCCATCCCCTGGTGTAATCCCTTAGTTAGTTTTGAGGACATCCATTGAAGACGATGGAGGGGTCTATTCATAGGCAGGACACACCACGGCCTCGCAAATAGTAGTAGAGCTAGTAAATTGTAGTTGAGTTTTAGTAGTAGTAGAGCTTTTTTGTGTAAGAGTTCGTCCGGGGAAGTACTACCATAACTATTTCTGCCGCAAAGCAGTAGTGCTCGCATTTCTGTGTCCCGGTTTTAAGGGTATGGGTAAATTTCAGGCACATGAGTCTTTTCATCTTTATGTCTCAAGGTGGCGGGCGCAGTGAAATGCCACATAGGGCGCGTCCTAGGTGGATGTGACCTATGAGATAATGCATTGTTAAAGGCAGAGGTTACCGCTTAACATCAGGCCATCTGCTAGATCGGTCATTCAAGTAGTAAAAAAATAAACTTCGGTTAAATAATTTATTCTCATAAGAACATAGGTACACTTAAATGAGATTATAAAATTAAATCTAGGTATTAAATCTAGGTAGTTATAACTTTCATTAAATTTGTACAAAAATTTGAGCCCGAATAATTTTAAAACAACACAAAAGCAATTTTGAAGCACGAGGAGCTGTAAGTACCCCGTGCTTCACCTAGGTGGAGCACGGATCTGTACTCTCGCAATCAAAATCAGTTCATTCGTGAATTATCCTTTGACTAGTTGCACAGGGTTTTGTCTCTTGCATTGACATACACATTCAAATTAAGAAGTAGTAGAGCTTTTTGTGAAAGAGTTCGTCCGGGGAAGTACTACCACCATACCTATTTCTGCCGCATAGCAGTAGTGCTCGCATTGCTGTGTTCCGGTTTGAAGGGTTAAGGGTGCCGGTGAAATTACAGGCACATGAGACTTTACATCTTTATGTCTCAGGGTGGCGGGCGCAGTGCAATGCCACATAGGGTGTGTCCTAGGTGGCCGTGATTTATGAGGTAATGCCCTGTTCATAGGAAGAGGTTACCGCTTAACATCAGGTGAGCCATCTGCTTGTTCCGTCATTTAGTAGTATAAAAAAAAAAAAAAAAAAAACGAATGAGACAAAACAGGTATAACTATTTAAAGTATAATTCGTGTTTATTAGTAGCACAGTAAGCCTGTAAAAGCCCACAGCTGACCCCTATAGAATGCCGTAACGAATGGTCTTGAGCAGCCTCCTTCCACCGACTTTCTGCAATCTTTATACTGTCTATCCATTGAGCCATATAGGCAATGGCTTCGCATAAAGTGGTCCATATACCCACGCGTTAACAACACCAAAGAGGTTATTTGATAACCTTGTTTTATATTCCTAATTACCGTCAACATGAATTTATTATGTCTGTCAATGTCAACAAGAATTTGTTGTTTTGAAGGCAGGACTACCAAAAACATCTTGTAGGTACGGAAATTCATTTGATACAATGTTTTTAGTTCTCAAACCCTGTAGCAGTAACGTCAATCAAAACAGCAGATCCCACTAAGCTTTTGAAACTTCGGTTTATAGCAAGGTTTAAAATTATCAAGATATATATGACCTTTGATAATTATCGCGATAATTATCATGATAATTATCCGATAATTATCAAACAGATATTAAGCCTAGGAATCCTTTTTTAACTGATATTACATATCAACATTTATGTTAGAAGCAAGTAGTAAATAAATTAAACACATTTTACAATCAAGGTAATCTTTTATAATTTTTTTGTTTATAATTGCGTGAATAAAAACTTGCAAACAAAAATACGAGAAGTTAATCAACTACATACTACTTAATTAAATTGATGAGTGGAATATCATCGTCATCAACCTCAACTGCGTTAACTGGATGGGGGTTGTCTGTATCTGAAGAACAAGAATGCCTCGATTATATGTATCAAGATAATTATCAACCTATATTTATCTCGATAATTATCTTGATAATTATCTACTATATAAAAATAAGTCGGGTTTTCCTTCCTGAAGCTATAACTCCAGAACGCACGAACCTATTTCCACGGTTTTGCATTCGTTGGAAAGGTCTCGGGCTCCGTGAGGTTTATACGTTTTTTTTTTTTTTTTTTTTTCAAGTCGTTTTAGTTACACCACTTATAACTCAAGAATGGGTGAACCGATTTGGCTGAAAATTGGTAGGGAGGTAGCTTAGAACCAGGAGATAGGACATAGTGGGAGCGGTAGGACGGGGGGGGGGGGGGGGGGGTTCACCGGGGGCTACCCGTGCGAAGCCCGGGCGAGTCGCTAGTCACTGATAATTATCAATGATAATTATCAATGATAATTATCATGTCGAACCCTGGTTTATAGCCATTTTGCCCCTTTGGACTACTTGTACCATTGATGATTGGCAGTGATGTATCCCACTACCTAGTACTATTGATGGTACAATGGGCGCTGTTGTATTATTGATGGTACAACTGGTACCAATTTATTGTTTTATTTGCTGAAATTGAATCGTAACCTACATAATTATTCCGTTCTGAGTGAATAAAATTATATGCGAAGAAAAATGTATAGTTAGTTGCGGTAAAGTTATATTGGAAATGGATACGAGTAGGTACTACCATCATGTTAACAATATAAACTAATTACGAAGGAGGGAAGAGTTCCTATCTTCATTACATGAAATTGTTTGTACAAAGGTACTAATGGGGTAAATCGTTACCAGTTGTACCATCAATAGTACCTATTACAGTTTTTTTATTTTTTTTATACTACTTGGAATACGGAACAAGCAAGAGGCCCACCTGATGTTAAGCGGTAACCTCTGCCTATGAACAGTGCATTACCACATAGGTCACGTCCACCTAGGACGCACCCTATGTGGCATTGCACTGCGCCCGCCACCCTGAGACATAGAGATGAAAAGTCTCATGTACCTGTAATTTCACCGGCACCCTCAATTAAAATTGTACCATCAATGGTAATAGTGGGATAAATCAGTGCCAATTGTACCATGAATGTTACTGTATAATGTTACAAGAGGTCCGGAGGGCATTTTACAGATTGCGTAAAAATAATAAACACAAAAAAGGGTAGCCAGCAGTGCCAGCACAATTTTGTATAATAACGTAGATTAGACCTATAAAAGAGAATTGGTTTTACGTTAAGGCTTCGCTGGAAAGGCGACGTTATTGGTCACAATATCTGTAATATTGTTACCACTCCTGTCGACTCACTGAAAGCTAATCGATGTGACGCGTTATTACATTTTATCGGTTCTGGAGAAAAGAGCCATTTCTGTATAAAACATGTAGGTATCAGATGCATTATCGTTCCCCTTGGGTTGTTACAATTTCGTTAGGCTCATCGACTTCCGTAACGGCAAAGATATCTGAAAATATATTGGGGATATTCGTCTCGCCAATTCATTTAAGCGTTTACATAAGACTTGAAAACAAAAACATATTTTTCCAGTAAGTATGAAATTTTGTTTGGCGCAGCAGTAAGTTGCTCCCTTAGGTTAGAGCATTGAAGACCTCAGGTTGCTCGATGGTTGCTCCCAATCATACGTACCTACTGTTCTTTGATTGCATAGTCATCTTCCCAACAAAGTTGTGTCTGCTAAGGCCATATTTAACGGTCTTTTTCTTCCTTGAGACAAAAGCACGCAGTAGCTATATTATATACACGTGCTTTATTTTCTGCCGAGATTTGGACATATGTAAGAGGAAAAAAAGATAAGGATAAATTACACTAACATTATATGACATAATTAACAAAACAGTAGTAAGCACTTAGTTTTTTTTTTAAATTAATGTTTGCAATCTATTCATTACATAAATGGACGGTAAAAGTTATAAATTTCAAGTCAGTGCGTGAATTAATAAAAAAACTTGCACAAATTCTGCGAATTGTATTTTTAATTTTGTCTTATGCTTTTGTGTGGATTGTCCGGACTTGTTTGTAAGATTCGTTGGTATAAGATTTGTCCTGGCTGCTAGCTCATTTATGGAATGTGTTACTGGAAGAAAGCGTTAGCTGAGTCAGTCGTGGGATGCAATGGCGGCGATGAGCTCACCACTCGTCACGTCTATATTCCACGATGGTGCAACCCACTGTGAAAAGAGGACCATTGAGACTCTGCCTACCCCTTCGGGGAAAAAGGCGTGTGTCTATGTATGTATGTATGTATGTATGTCTTCAGGGGTTAGGAATTGATAATATTTTAACTGTTCATTATCTCATAGTTATGGGTACCTAGTTCAGGTTTGTTTCCTCTAGTTTCAGGTACTTACGTTCTAGTTACAGCAAATCTAGATCGTCAGAAAATATACGCCAAAATTAGGTCATTATTATCTACGCTTGTCCTAATTATTGTTTAGAAGACATAATAGAGAAAGAAAACATTTTGTTTTTGGAGCTTATGGAATCAAAACAATATTTATAATTCACTAGCAACGCCCCGCTGTTTTACCCGGAAAAGTCATTTGTAATTTATGTTTTTTTTTTGCCTGATATTAAGAAAATATTATACCTATGTATATAATTATTATATACGTCTCGATCCCGTGGGAATATCGGAATAAAAATGTACTATTTCGGGAGAACATGTTATCTACATTCCAAATTTAATCCAACTCCGTCTAGCCGTTTCAGCGTGAAGAAGTAAGTAACAAGCACACTCACACATTTTTAATAGTGTGATCATGTAGATAAATATTATTTAGTAAAATAAATAAATAAGTGTAAAGACGATTAATAAAATACTAACGATATTACTGCGCTATAGCAAACACACGCGTAGGCGCAACTATAGGTCCGTATTATCAATAGCAGTTTAAACTACCTGTCAATGGACATAAATTATTTAAACTTAGAGTTATAGATTAAACTGCTATTGACTTGGACGACCTCTGTGGCGCGGCGGGCGATGGTTCGCCTGTGACCCAGGAGGTTGCGAGTTCGATTCCCGCCTCGGAACAAATACTTGTGTGATCGCAGATATTTGTTCAGGGTGTTCTGGGTATTTTCTATGTATAATAAAAAATATCTATCTGTGTAATAAATTGTATTAAGTATATCAGTTATCTAGTACCCATAACACAAGCTCTGCTTAGCTTGGGCTACATAATGTTGTGTGAACTGTCCAGCATTTTTTATTATTTATTTATATTACGGGCCTAAGTCATAGTTGCGTCTACGCGTGTATTTCCTACGTATAAGATGGGTCTACGCCATATCTACGGTTCGTCTACGCTATACCTACGGTTCGTCTACGCTATACCTACGCGAAGTCTATGCTGTCTACGCAACTAATTACGTTTACGCGTATCTATGCTAATCATTTAATCTCAACCTATAATTATTTTGAATAGCACTACCACCCACTCTACATTACACAAAAGTTGGCTGGAAGAAAATTCTAATTAGCATTAAGTTCGCCTAAGTACTGCTTTTTTGTCCTGTGCAATAAATAATTTTATCTAAACCCAAATCGAAAAATTCGAATTACGAATTCAAAGACGGTTCTATACAGACGCACTTTATAGACGCATGAATAAAACTCATCATAGTACCGCCAACTGTATGATAATAGTAGTTTATGCAACTGTCATATAAGAAGGGGTATTAAAACACGAGAGACTGTTTATCGCCTGAGGCGAAGCCGAATGCGATAATAGGTTGACTCGAGTGTTTTAATACCTAAGTTATATGCAGTTTCATACACTACTTTATCTTCACTCATAGGAAAAATTGAAATTAAACAAAGTAGAATACAAAAACAGCTAAAAAATCGGTTAAAAAATGTATGGGAAGCGCGGGAAATTAAGTTCAAACTACGCATGCGTGCGCCATTTTTTCACAGTTCGAACTGCGCATGCGTGCGACTTTTTTTTCATATTCAGGCTATAACCATAGACTAGTTTAATGAATTAATAAAAAAAAGATAGGTACTATAATGAGTTTTATGATACACTTGGCGGTACTATAATGAGTTTTAGTCTTAATTCTATTTATATGCGTCTATAAAGTGCGTCTGTATAGAACCGTCTTTGAATTCGTAATTCGAATTTTTCGATTTTAGTCTTTATCTTATCTTTTTTTTATTAATTCATTAAACTAGTCTATGGTTATAGCCTGAATATGAAAAAAAGGCGCACGCATGCGCAGTTCGAACTGTGAAAAAATAGCGCACGCATGCGTAGTTTGAACTTAATTTCCCATCCATTTTTTTGCCGATCGTGTTTTTGTATTCGGGATTCCAAAAAAGTTTACTAAAATCCTATAAGTGATTAAAATATGATTGGAGAAGAGAGTAGTGATGGCGAGATTTTCACTCCGCCAGACTATGAGTGAAGATAAAGTAGTGTATGAAACTGCATATAACTTAGGTATTAAAACACTCGAGTCAACCTATTATCGCATTCGGCTTCGCGATAAACAGACTCTCGTGTTATAATACCCCTTCTTATATGACAGTTGCATAAACTACTATTCTATCTATCTATCTATGCTACGAAATTTTTAGAATACTACTAGGAAAATGATGTGCCTCGGCAATCGTCGTTCGTGTCCATCTGTCGCTTTTTCAATCACATGCAATCATATTTCTGTTTCGAAAACCTGATGATTGTTGAGGCCCATTACTTTAGTAGCAGAACTGAACGCAATGATGCGCCTACACAGCGTCTAAGGTAGGTCTACTCTACGCTGCGTCAAGTAAAGTATATGTGTCTATATCCGAGTACGACACACTATGAGCAACATCGCTATGAGTCCTACATATCAGAGTCATAACTACCAAGCTATAACATGACTAACGGTGATTAGTCACCCCAAATTCTGTCATTATCTAACTCAGTACAGTTCAGTTATGTAAGAAAGAGTCAGAATAGAGCCCGCCATACAAAAAGTGAGCGAAAATCACGAAAAACCGCAACTGTCAATGATTATTTAAAAAAATCTAAACATAAGTAGGTATGAATTAAAGTAGTGATAACCTATAAATTGCCTTTCATATTGTGAAAAAAACGTTAAAACAGCTTCGGGCATTTGGAAGCAGTAGTTTTTTTGCAAGCTCATTGGAAACTTTGTTTTTTTCCTGTCATAAACACCAATGAAAAATTAAACATTATTACATAATTTTTGACTATATTAGACGTCTAGTTTTTTAGATAATCCGTTAACTAAGGTTTTCAAAGAGAGGTCTTTATTGCAGTTTGGGGTCTGTTATCGCCTTAAGCTACCATGCCACTGGCTAGTACTTATATAATGCATAAGTTGCTTAATAGAAAGGCCATACGGATAAATATTCTAGTCGAAAGAGACAAGATTCAAATTATGTGTGAATAATAAATAAATAAATAAATAATGCTGGACAGTTCACACAACATTATCTAGCCCCAAGTTAAGCAGAGCTAACTGGGTACTAGATAACTGATATACTTAATAGAATACATTACATAGATAGATATTTTATATTGTACTCGTACTTATAAAATACCCAGAACACCCTGAAAAAATATCTGCAGATCGTACAAATATTTATTCCGAGGCGGGAATCGAACCCGCAACCTTCAGCGTCGCAGGCGAACCTTCGCCCACCGCGCCACAGAGGTCGTCACTAAACGGACGTCGGGGATGAACTAAATGAACATTAAACTTCCACAGAGAATAAACCAGGTATAATTTTTTGAAACGGCTTATAGAAAGCTTAATAGTATTTCAGAATTCTGTGTTTTTTTATAAATAAGTCCTGAAACCTTCATTCCGTGTCCGAACTATGAATTTGGCGGTTCGAATAAAAACTATCCCATCTGGCAGAGGGTAAAGTTTCTATTGAAATAGTCTGCGTAGTTTAATCGAGTCTCATATGCTCAGTCTAGCGTGAATCAACCTCTCGCGCTCATAGTAATATGTTGAACACAAGTTTTCAATAAGCGCATAACTATACCGGTGTTTTCACCGCTACGCCGCTACAGTTTCCACCGTTTCAGGGCAAAAAAAGCCTGGTGGGTAATTCTCGGATTGTAGAGATTAAGTCGAATTCGACATAATATGTCGAAAAAAGATGGCGAATGTCGAATAAAATCTTAATTTGCTATTCTCATGATGTCACAAATAGACATGTCGAGAAAAATCATTAAAAATCGAATACTATTTGATGGTTATTGTGACATTTTCGTGACATTTTTTGTAGACATTCATGCTTCGACATTATCTCTAATTTAGAGATAATCTCTACAATCCGAGAATTGCCCTCCTGACCGTTTGCACAAACATGTGCGTTGAGGTTTACTACTGCTAGATCCAAAATGGTACTTAGAGTATTATCTATAGTCCAAAGAATAGACGGACTGAGAGTAGAGTAACAGGGTTTCGTTGTGGCACCCTTTGGGTACGGAACACTAAAACCATCACAGTCTATTTATTGGCAACACTATACAACGAACTATTTGTTTGGTGCAAGGATCATAAATATATTTTTAAACAGGTAGCTATACATTTTTCAAATAAATAGCCGACTTCAAATCTTTCAATAAAAAGTATAAAGTGCATTTTGTTTTTATTTTATTTTTACATTTTTAGGAAAACTTATAGCTATCCATAAACTGTAATATTTATATTTATATATAAAATAACACGCTAAAAACATGTAATGTTTTGTCTGTATAATTAAGTTTGAAATATCTGTATATTATCTCCTAACTCCTAATCGATTTTTCGACATGACAATCACACACGGAAAGGCAAAGATCAGTAAGTAGCCCATGCTATAAAGAGGTCGCTATACAGCGCCATCTATGTAAATTATTAATGGAAGCTTGAATACGTCTCATTTCCAAAGCTTCATAGCGTACACTTTGGTAACCTGAATTTGCTTTAAAACCGTGTTAATTAAACCGTACGTCCGTGTCAATTGCTAGTTAAAACTCAGACTCCGGCCTCAGGTGTATGAGTTGTCTGCGTGGGATTATCATCATCAGCCTATATAACACATACACACAAACACACGTCCACTGCTGGGCATAAACCTGCCCCACTGAATGCCATGACGAATGGCCCCAGCCCGCTTCCATCCACTGACTTCCCGCGCCCTCCATAATGGCTTTGGTCCATCGAGAGCGGGGAAAGGAAACCAGTAAATCCAAAAACTTACATATATGTAATCTCACCAAGGTAACACGGCTCTCCACTCTCTCACACTGCTCAAAAATGTATGAAAATCAGCATTCAAAACAAATCTCCAATCAATAAAAGCATGCAAATAAGAACGGCATTTCCTTATCTCCGGAGCGACACGAACAGCAAACTGTGATCCGCAGTTTGAAGGCAGAACCCTCTGTTCCACTCAATTACCCCCAAAGTACCTAAGGTAGACCTGTGATAAATTCGTGCCGTGACCTGCGTTAACAAACCCGAATAAGCTACGCGAATTTTATCTCTTCTTTTATTTTCTTACACCTTGTACAGAAATTTTTAGAAGGAACACGTAGTAAAAATATCAAGAGGCTGTTAAAAGGTAAATTTAAAAAACGTGGCTGAAATTATAACCGACTTTCTTTGGATGTGGGGACGTAGGTATTAGCATATCGCCTCGGGTAGGGCGTTTCATATCGCATCGTGCCCGGGACCGTGTATTATCACAAATATGTGTGTGGAAGACTCGATTTAAATGACACGCTATTCCTTTTATTAATTTTGTTTTTATATTTTCAACTTATTATTCCGTCTGGTAGTGATTTGAATCAGTTGAGCTACCTTTAGATCGCTAGCAGCGGTCTTCAGGTAGCACAACTGTTTCATATGTATTTTGTACATACTTGTATTAGTTGTATTATTCTTTCTGTGCTTATTGCTAGTAGTAGAGCTTTTTTGTGTAAGAATTCGTCAGGGGAAGTATAGAAATAGGTATGGAGGTAGCCATACCTATTTCTGCCGCAAAGCAGTATAGTGCTCGCATTGCTGTGTTCCGGTTTCATGGGTATGGGTTCCGCTGATATTACAGGCACATGAGACTTTCATCTTTATGTCTCAGGGTGGCGGGCGCAGTGCAATGCCACATAGGGCGCGTCCTAGGTGGATGTGACCTATGAGGTTATGCATTGTTAAAGGCAGAGGCTACCGCTTAATATCAGGTGGGTTATCTGCTAGGACATAGGCGAATAGCTACATAGTCCAAACGCTTATTTGAAATGACATTTAGACACAAGCGTTATGGGAACGCAGCAAGCAAACGGTTCCCTCAATCACGTAGTTAAAAAAAAAAACTAGTGTCCACCCGCGCCTTCTCTCGCATTTGAACAGGACATAAAGTAGACTATAGCTCAATCTAAGTCATAATATATCTGTGTAGGTACCTTTTCGAAATCGGTTCAGCCGTTTCGGAGTGATTGAGTAACAAACATCCAACCATAGTAACTTTAACATTTATGATATTAGTGGGATGGGATATTCATGTTTGAGTACGTAGAGCCAATCTGAAAATAAATGTAATCTGACATCACTGAGAATTAGTTCTACAATTTATGAGATCCAGAAATAGATCGCGCGACAGAAATATTTATACTAAAATAACTGGATCAGATAACCTTCCTAACTACTTATTTCTCATATTACTGAGTAACCACTCATGCTTATCGCTCGATCGACTCCGCCAAAGACTTCAAGCATTCAAGAAACAAAAATCCAAAACGAATGTTAAGGCGTATACATCAGCTGATTGGTTTGGAGGCTTTCTACTCATAGAGGAGTCAATGTTATGTGCTGAAAAAAAAAAACATTTTTTATTATTATTTATTTGTCATTGTGTTTACCTTTTATATGTGAAGTGAACGTACAAAAATGTACTACCTGTTGAACAGGTAGTACATTTTTGTACATTCACTTTACACACACAAAAACATGTGAAAAAAAATAACAAAGTGCAGCTGTTTACGACTGAAAACTTATGACTTCTGACTACTTAATGACTTAGAATTTTGTACTTTTTCTTTCACATACATACATACATAGACACACGCCTTTTTCCCCGAAGGGGTAGGCAGAGCCTCAATAGGCCTCTTTTCACAGTGGGTTGCACCATCGTGGAATATAGACGTGACAAGTGGTGAGCAAATCGCCGCCATTGCTTCCCACGACTGACTCGGCTAACGCTTTCTTCCAGTAATAACACATTCCATAATAAGATAACAGCCAGGACAAATCTTATACCAACGAATCTTATCAAATCCGGGTAATCCCTTAGTCGGCTTTTACGACATCCACGGGAGGAGACGGAGGGGTCCATTCTTAGGCCGGACACACCACACCTTTCACCTAAAGACTTTATCGATAACTACACTTGAGTAAGGAAACGGAAGGTCAGGTGGCATTGTTTTATTGTTATTACGTTTGAAACATTCAAAGACGACCTCTGTGGCGCGGCTGGCGATGGTTCGCCTGCGACGCAGGAGGTTGCCGGGTTCGATTCCCGCCTCAGAAGAAATATTTGTGCGATCTGCAGATATGTGTTCAGGGTGTTCTGGGGGTTTTCTATGTATAATCAAAAATATCTATCTATGTAATATATTATATTAAGTATATCAGTTATCTAGTACCCATAACACAAGCTCTGGCTATCTAGCCCCACTAGATAATGTATAGTGAACATTAAAAAAAAAAAACCTTGAGAAAAATGCATGGGATGTTGAAATTGTGCGATTTCAGTATTACTGGTTGTAATTTGCGATTCGTCTCAATCGACTCTGCCGGTTCTCGGGTCGTCGCGTCGCAAATAATTTTATTCAACACGGTTGCAGTTCCGTCTCGCACCTACTTAGCTGTGAACTTCACAGAAGTTAAACCCGCTTTTTGTTCTGGAGTCTGTTGGGACGTCGTCCACTGGTTTGAATGCCGCGAACTTTTGCAGAAATTGTGTTGGGAATTAAAATAATTTAGTTTAACGGAGTTGCTCTTGTGAAATACTTAAGTATTATCAAGGTTCTATGCGTGACAGTGAGTTAAGTTTTTGGAGGACAAAGTCCATCAATCCGAAAAGACACGCAATACACTTATATTTAACTAGACGACACTGTACTCTTTATATGAGTTACACAGGTTAAAATGCTATCAAAATTGTAGGAAATAACTCGAAAAAACACTTTATAATGTAGTTATCTAAAAAAGGACGCTTTTTCTTTAAAAAATGGCTGATTGTGTCTCTCTATATCTAACTATTTTATAAATAAATATATATAAATAAATAAATAAATAATGCTGGACAGTTCACACAACATTATCTAGCCCCAAGCTAAGCAGAGCTTGTGTTATGGGTACTAGATAACTATACTATATATACTTAATACAATATATTATATAGATAGATATTTTTTATTATAAATAGAAAATACCCAGAACACCCTGAACAAATATCTGACCTGTCACTGAAAATAGGGACGTCATTTCCGACGTAAGTAAGCTATACTTTTCAATGTCGAATTCTTATTTCTAAAGGTGTATTCACTACTACCTTTGGAGGGTATTTAATCTCAGTCTGATCGTAAAAGTGCGGCTTTGAAGATTTTTCCAGGAAGTACATTTGCAATAGCTAAATAAATAAAATAAATAATGCTGGACAGTTCATACAACATTATCTAGCCCCAATCTAAACAGATCTTGTGTTATGGGAACTAGATAACTGATATACTTAATACCATACATTACACAGATAGATATTTTTTATGATTTATATAAAATACCCAGAATACCCAGGACAAATATCCGCAGATCATACAATCGTTCCGAGGCGGGAATCGAAGCCGCAAACCTCCTGCGTCGCAGGCGAACCTTCGCCCACCGCGCCACAAAGTTCGTCAATACATAGTTTATAAATGATTACATTTAAAATAAATACACAATAATACATTAAACAAAAGGTTTAACGTTGTTCTATTGAAGTTTTGTTGTTAGAACCTAACTTTTGAATCGAGAGAGAACAAATACTAAATTGGTACCCAAGTATCACAAGTGAAATACAGAGCTCCAAGTTTTATTAATATTGCTCGAGAACTTGTAACTAAATATAACTCCGAATAAAAGCAGGAAGTACTAATACATTTTCAAGTAGTAGTGCCTGTTTGAGTCTGTATGGGGAATTACTACAACCATAAATTTTTCTGCCACAAACCACAATATTTTGAATATTTTGAACGGTAATATTATTATTTATGAGCCTATATTTGCTGTTGAATTTATCTGTACTTATGTATCTATTCTTAGTACTTCTTAGTATTACCTAGTTATTATATTATTATAAATTTTCTAATATTAAAAAAGCCATTTGATTACTTTATAAGACGTCTAACAATTGCACGCCTGAAATGGACAAGCTGAGTAAACCTGCCCCTTTTTTATAAGATTCTGACTCTGCAAGGATTGCTATGTTCCGGTTTGAAGGGTATGGTTGCCGCTGCAGTTACAGGAACATGACACCACAACTTTGTCACAGGGTGGCGGGCGCAGTGCTATGCCACGTAGATTATGTTTCAAATGGGCGTGGCTTGTGATGTAATGCATTGTTATATGCAAGAGGTAACCGCTTAACATCAGGAATACCATCTGCTTGTTCCTTCATTTAATCAATTTTATATTCAAATCTAGAAAAAAACTGCAAAGAATCCTTCGTTCGTTTCGTTTCGTATGAGGTAGTGCTGGCCTCTGGTGTCAGAGTTTGTCAAGTCGCCCGAGGGCCTCTGACATGGCTTATCGACTGCTATTAATCAATATAACAGCCGGGACCGACAGCTTAACGTGCCCTCCGAAGCACAGGGCGATGGAAATCCGCACATAACTTAGAAAAGTCATTGGTGCGGAGCCTAGGATCGAACCCGGTATCGTTGGATTCTGAGTTGCACTATTGAACCGTTAGGCTACCATGCATCAAAGTATCCTTAATACCTGAATATTTAATGCATTTAATGGTATTTATCTGACCAAATAAAACCCACAAATACATTTACAGGATTTAGAATATTGTGACATTTAGAATTTGTAACTCGCTATGACCTGAGATTTCAAAAGTATTTCCTAGAAATGGCCTGCTCTGGAAGTACCTATTCAAAATGTAGCTCATTTATCACTTTCAAAGGTTATTTTAACTATACAACTATAACGTATTGCTATATTTGAAAGCTGTTTCTATCTCACGAATACAAGCCAGCTGCCATTGAACACGCTTGGAATCAAATATAAAGGCGATTCACTGAAAATTCGCACGCATTCGACGAAATGCTTTGTCCTATTGACTAACTGTCGATATTTTGTATAACATCTATGGCAATCATAGTCTGTGCAATAGTTGGATGATCCACAGAAAATATGGTATAAGGTGGTTGCTTTCGCTTGAGGTGCGAAATTCATTTTTTTTTCGTGTGTTTTGCTCATCACAGCTCATCAACACTTCTTCAGATAGCGAAAACTATGTTGCTAGTAATTATATGACCTAACACACAAGTTTTAATTTAAAGTATCACATAAATATCATTAGTTTGGCTATGAATGTGCTTGAAACAAAAAAATAACTGTAAAAACCATTGAAGCACAATCGTAGCTAAACTTATCATATTTATATTATACTATGAATTAAAACTTGTATAATTACCAGCAACATAGTTTTCGCTATCTGAAGAAGTGTTGATGAGCTGTGATGAGCAAAACACGAAAAAAATTGAATTTCGCGGCACAAGCGAAGTTTCGACGACTTTAGTTTTAAATGACGATTAATACAGTTATTAACAGAAATAATAATACAAGTAGGTATGTACAAAGTAAAAAAAAAAACATTTGAAACAGTTGTGCTACCTGGAGACCGCTGCTAACGATCTAAAGGTAGCTCATCTGATTCAAATCACTACCAGACGGAAGCGTCCAAAAGATGCTGGCTGTATTGCCATCGCTGAATGGCAATACAAATGCTTTGAGCCAGATAAGAGCCAGCTCTCGGGTCACTGTCGATAGGTTGAACTTGACTACATTAATATTATAAACGGGTAAACTTTAGTTTAAATGTTTTGTTTGAATGGACAAACTCAAAAACTACTGAACTGATTTTATAAATTCGGGAAACTGCCTTAGCAGAATATGATGGCATTTGGTGTGTGGATAGACGGGGGGGTCGGTAGGGGGGGGGGTGTACCATTGCACTGCGCCCGCCAGCCTGAGACATAAAGATGGAAAGTCTCATGTGCCTGTAATTTCACCGGCTCCCATAACCTTCAAACAGGAACACAGTAATGCGAACACTACTGCTTTGCGGCAGAAATAGGTATGGCGGTAGTACTTCCCCGGACGAACTCTTCACAAAAAAGCTCTACTACTACTTAATAATAATAAGCGAATTATAGAAATAAACAAAAGATTTTTATGCTATTCGTAGCTTTCAAAATTGATGTCAATTTCCTCTGAGGTTAAGTACAGCTGTAAAAATATAAAGAATACAACCCGGCGAAATGCAAGCAGGACTCGCGTGAAGAGGGTTCCGTACAAGTCGGGTGCCATTGTAACCACTAGACCAATTAACCTTATTAGACCTCGGTGAAATTAAGTAACACATTTTGTGCGAATTATCTCTTCACGAATATTATCCGTTTCCAGTGGGAATTTAAGGACTTAGGAGATACGTTTAGATGTTCTTGTAAACGAGTGAAGCTCTGTATTCCATAATTTGATATAGGTTCGTGATTAGGTTTCCTAACTATGTACATGCCAAATTTTAATTAAAATAACGTGCAGTATGTATTGAGAAAGTAGGCTGTAACAGACAGACACACAGACCATACTATCAAGATAGACACCGCAAACACGTGAATTTGTATGAAACCAAGCGTGCGGTGCCCTTACCACAAGTTTCTGACGTTATCGAATCGCTAGCGAGACGATAGTCAATGTCAAATATTAGCCAATCAAGTTATTAATATTTCTAGTCACCCCGATGTCATTGGGCAATTTTTGACACTGACTATCGTTTCTCTATAGCGTTTCATTAACGTCAGAAACTTGTGGTAAGGGTACTGTTTTATTTTGTACCTACTATGCTACGAAATATCTCCATTCGTACGGCAAGCTGATTTCGAAGAATTTTTACAATATACAATGACGCAATTAGGATATTTATATTAGGTAACATCCGGCGTCCTATCACGAAGATAGCCGAGTGCAAACTAATTTGAGGTTCGTTAATAGGTACATTGCGCAAACTTTCCGACAGGTGAAGTGACATGCAAAGTAGATGTACTTGCGGTGTCTATCTTGATATATGGTCTGTGGTGCCGTTTTAATTTGTACCTACTTTGCCACGAAATATATCCACTCACACGGCTAGCTGATTTTGGAAAAAAAAACAATATGGCTCAATTAGTTGCGCCATAGTGTTTTTTTTTCGAACTGTATTTTTATGCACGGCATACGTGCGATCGCGAAGATTGAGGTTTGACAATGGTGCATTGCACTTACTTCAAACAGGCAAAGTGACACGCAAAGTAGGTGCACTTGCGTTATCTAGTGTAATTATAGCTCTGTGGACAGACATAACATAACCTAACATAACAAATAACAGTCAAATACATAATCCTGATCCCACGCTGGGATTCCCTGTGTCGTGGATAGCAGGAAAATCGAGTACCATGGTACTACAACTCCCAGACCCGATACAAATATTTTCGATCTTACAGACAATAGTCCCGCAACGGGATTCGAGCCTGCAACCTCTCGCATCTCAGCCGGCTACTCACCTGCCGCGACACAGAGGCTGTCAAACAGGAGAGTGATTCTAATATAGTCGCGTTCATAAATGTTGAGGTACGAAACATACATAGATACATAGACACACGCCTTTTTTCCCGATGGGGGGCAGGCGGAGCGTCAACGTGCCCCTTTTCACAGTGGGTTGCACCATCGTGGAATATAGTGGTGAGCTCATCGCCACCATTGCTTCCCACGCTAACGCTTTCTTCCAGTAAGAACATAGCCAGGACAAATCTATACCAACGAATCTAATCAACAAGTCCGGGTCGGCTTTTACGAAATCCACGGGAAGAGATGGAGGGCTATTCTTAGGCTGGACGCACACATCAGAGCAGAGTACGAAACCCCAAAAAATATCAAAAACTCGACGGCGACAGTTACGAGTATACATGTACATCATCATAAAACAGCGATGTTCCACGCGTGAATACACAACTTGTTTCCGTGAGAGACTTTTGAGTGAATAGGTAATTTAGGAGCGAGGCACCTGCGCGCAGGTCCTTAGTTTTATAGCGATTACATAGAACTAATCCGGAAAGAGGGGTACAGTCGAATGTAATTGACTTTATCGAGTTAGGCTCCCTGTTTTCTTACTTTGTACGCTTGGACCGTTTCAAATACACAACACAAATAAATATACAGAACGATCGGAGCACAAATCAATTATGAATTTTACTATAAGGAACTACTATACTATTTTACTATACTATTGATTAATAGCAGCCGATAAGCCATGTCAGAGGCCCTCGGGGGGCTTGACAAACTCTGACACCAGAGGCCAGCACTAACTCATACGAAACGAAACGAAACTATAAGGAACGATGCTATGAGAATGTCTTTTTAACCCCCGACGCAAAAACGACTGGGTGTTATAAATGTGACGTGTATCTGTGTGTGTGTGTGTCTGTCTGTCGTCTCGTAGCTCCCGAACGGATGAACCGATTTAGTTTTTTTTTTGATTGAAAGGTTAATTTGTCTGTAGTGTTCTTAGCTATGTTTGATCAAAATCGGTTCAGCCGTTTCATTGCGTTGAGGGTTTTTTAATTTTTACAAAATTTGTACTTGTACCTTAATGTTTCCTCATACGACCAAACAACCAAATAACAAGTTTTTTGTATGCGTCGTAATGTGAAAAACCTGGGTGGGTATTATCACGAACTTTGGTCTATTGTTTATTAATTTTTGAGTTAAGACACCTATAAATTGAATAGGGAGGGGGGGGGGGGGGGGGGGGGGGGGGCAGACCTCTATCAGAATTTGATAAATTGTTGAAAAAAAAGAATAAAAGAAAAAAAAATGTATATGAGTGTGGAGTTGATGGTAGGTGTGGTGTGGGTGTGTGTGTGTGTGTGTGTGTGGCTCTCCTGCTACTACCGCCTCTCAAGTCTTGGTACCACAGGAGTAGACATCATGTGTATGTATGTGAGAACTGCGAACGATATAAATTGAACAAACCAGTCCTACCGCCTAAATAAATAAAATAAATAAATAATAAATATATAAATAAATTAAAAATTAAAAATTTACTAGATAACTGATATACTTAATATAATGCATTACATAATTAGATAGATATTTTTTATTATACACCCTGAACAAATATCTGCAGAACGCACAAATATTTGTTCCGAGGCGGGAATCGAACCCACAATCTCCTGCGTCGCAGGCAAACCATCGCCAGCAGCGCCACAGAGGACGTAAAAACAAACTCTTTTAATGCCACGTGCCACGTGCATGTCAGACCACGTGCTTTGTACGATACAATAGACGGACTCAGAAGGGGGTTTTCCTGTTTTACACAATTTACAACTTCATCTAAGTAATTTTTTAATGGAATTTGTACGAAATTTTCCGTTATACTTCTCCAAGAACATTTTGTAAGTTGATCAACTATCATTCATTTAGTAACTGTGATAGTTTTCTTTTTAATTTCGTTATATTGGTGTACTTATACGTAACGTCCTTTTTTTATACTACTTGAATGACGGAATTTGCAGGTGGCCCACCTGATGTTAAGCGGTAACCTCTGCCTATGAACAGTGCATTACCTCATAGGTCACGTCCACCTAGGACGCGCCCTATGT
Organism: Operophtera brumata; assembly: GCA_932527175.1. Taxonomy (NCBI): domain Eukaryota; kingdom Metazoa; phylum Arthropoda; class Insecta; order Lepidoptera; family Geometridae; genus Operophtera; species Operophtera brumata. Next base: position 79,689,113 of record OW052239.1, on the reverse strand, counting down.
GGCATTGCACTACGCCCGCCACCCTGAGACATAAAGATGAAGTCTCATGTGCCTGTAATTTCACCGGCACCCTTACTCTTCAAACCGGAACACAGTAATGCGAGCACTACTGCTTTGCGGCAGAAATAGGTATGGTGGTAGTACTTCCCCGGACGAACTCTTTCACAAAAAAGCTCTACTACTACTAAAATGAAACCTGAAACCTTCTGAATGAAATCTGGCCAGACATACAAAAGAGACCAGTACTACTACTACAGTATACTACTACTATATATTACTACATGTATTAAAAAAACCTTCATGGAAACCAGTTACTAAACCCCGGTGTCCTTGACAGCCTAAGGTTTTTTTTTTCACATATCCGTAAACAATTGGTTAGCTGGCAGGGTTAGGACACTTGACTCTAACAAAAATATCACTTTAAAGCTTAATATTTCGCAAACGGATACATGATATATTTAATAAGAGCGTGCATTTGTTTTAATGCCGTGGCGCGAGAGGTCGATATTGACTTATTCGAAACCTCCTCCACAACATTAAAGCGTGTGCTTAATAATATATTTACTTATATTACTGATATCTAAATTATAGATTGTTGTTTTATATATTTAATAGTAATTTGTCTGTCTACTTGTTATTTTCTATTTCTTGTTAAATTCTGTAATATGTATGGAAACTTGGAATTGGCTCTCTATTTTATATTTACTTGTTTATTTGTGTACCTAGCTGCAAGTTTTCCAAAAAAAACAATTAAAATTAAATAAAATATGAATCGAAAAATGAATTTGATACACCCGAATTATTTTTGGATGACCTATCCAGCGACATCCTACAACAAAAACACTTTACAGCGAACAGACAGACAGAAGGACGAATATGTAGAAACTATAAGGACAGGAACCAGGGTCTTCTTGACTACGGAATCCTAACAAGGAGTTAAAATGTTTTTTTCTATTTATATTTACGGTCTTAGGTTGCTCTTAAAGCAATAGGGCCTCCGGGCGACCCGGGAGGTAGCTCAACTATTTCATTTATATTTTTCTTGAACCGGTAGTAGTATTATTATTCCCGAGGTATTTATTTATAGAAATAATAATACAACTAATACAAATAGGTATAAATAAAATATAAATGAAACAGTAAAAGATAGCCCAGCTGATCCAAATCACTACCATACAGAGGCGTCAAGATACTGCGGGGATGAGGGGGGGGGGGGGGGGGGGGAGGAATGGACCTCCCGCAAACTCGCCGACTCTTACATACCCTCAATCGTAAAATGGTACTCTAACAAACTTTCAATCGAAAACTGGTATCCACACGCCCGTAATATTTTTGAATACACTGGCTAGGGAGTGGAATAAACTACCGTCGTCTGTCTTTCCTGAAAACTATAATCGGGTTCTCTTCAAGGCTAGTGTGAATAGGTGCCTTCTAGACCTTTGTGCTCCATCTTCGGCCGAATCGTCACTTACCAACAGGTGAGATCGTGGTCAAAGTCTATCAATGTTAAAAAAAAAAAATTACCTATTTAATGACACAGGATATGTTTATAGGATAGACGGGAAAAAACACCCCTACTATTAGGTATGAGTAGGGAAGGTACCTTAACTTTTTTCTAGATTTTATTTAACCGCTTTGTCAGCGTGATTAATATGTATACCCATGAAGAGTATGTTTCCCATTAGTTTTTGATTGAGTTACAAATAAAATAATTTATTTCCTTCTTTCGTTCTTTCCATGGCAAGTTAGGTACTGTTTTCTAGTACTAAGAGTGTCTGAGCTACGCCGTGACAGACAGATAAACGTACATGGTGAAACTATAAGTATAAGGGTTCCTTGTTTTGTAAACTTGGCTTTTCAAAACAAAAAAGACAGGAAAAGGTAAAAAAAATATGCTAGACACAAGCCGTTCTGAGTTATTTTATCACACTGGTTTTATCATCATCGGTGACAAGACCAAGAAATAACCAGTGATATGACGAAACGAACGGCACACCCAGTTGCTTGGTTGTCGGATAGTTTCAAAGTCAGAGTGAAGCTGTCAAACACAATTATTAAGTTATAAATAAATAAATAATAAATATAAATAAATAATTCTGGACACAGTTCACACAACATTATCTAGCCCCATGCTAAGCAGAGCTTGTGTTATGGGTACTAGATAACTGATATACTTAATACAATATAATACATAGATAGATATTTTTTATTATACATAGAAAATACCCACAATATTTGTTCCGAGGCGGGAATCGAACCCGCAATCTCCTGCGTCGCAGGCCAACCTTCGCCCACCGCGCCACAGAGGTCGTCAGTTCAGTATACAGTTTAGCCTCAATATCGATTGCGGATCTCCTCTCCGGTCAAAGTGCCCATACAAGATTTGCCGTCTCGTTTAGATAGCTGTTATCAACTGTTAGTGTTATCCACGAATTTGTATGTGAAGCACGAGCGCTGCATTCAATTTACAATGGACGTAAGCACGTAAAACAACCGCAGCAATTTGCAACTGTATATGTTACAGTCAGAACTCACAATCGGACAAAAGTGTTTTTAACTGCAAAAAACAATCAAGGAGTACTTTTGACTACATTTATTTATTTATTTTATTTATCATACAAACTGATCTAAATATATTTTGGTTAGAAGTATTTGAAAACCTATGTTAGGTTTGTCTAAATACTAGGTTCTCTTACAATACAACACACGAGCGATAACAAATAACATAGAATATTTTACAACTACTCCGGCGAGCAAGCGCCCGACATAAGTACAAAATTGACGGTAGTGTCCCAGAATAACTAGGTAGTAGGTACAAGACGGTACAACAATGACACAGTGCAGTCAATACAAAAGTCCGGTGATGTGCAAGCTTACCAATAGCCGGTTGCAGGTAGTGTGCACTCGAGATGTGTGTGTGTGTGTGTGTGTGTGCGCTTGCGCTACAAAGAATGCTCCATTTACGCCGAGTGTAAATGGATGTATTTAGATCGGAGTAGAAGTTCATATTGGTGGAATTCAGACATCCGTTTCATGATTCGGTAAAATGCAGTTTTGACTAAAATTTAGTCAACAGTGACCGGTGGTGTCGGCCAAAACTCTTACCATGCTACTAATAAACTGAGAATGTCTTTCGCGTAGTTACACCGTGTTTTGTCTCTTTCAATTGAATTTAAAAATACTTGTCAATGCAAAAGACAAAACACTGTGCAGCTATTTCAAATTTTATAGTAACACGGTTAGTGGGTAAAAAGTTAAGGAGGTTAGTGAAAATAATAAGCGAAAACACTTCTTTTTTTACTTTGAATACTGCTGTTGCTTATTTTGTTCATATAATAATACAGCAGTCTACCTATTGATGATAATTTGTTAAGATGTATTAAACGTCTACTAATTTTTTCAATAAACTATTTAAACCTTCATTTTTATATTTAAAATTAATCTTGAGATTTTTGGTTTGATTATTTTAGATAGTTTTGACCAACCTGTTTAGCCAAAAGTACTTTTGACTGATTTTTGCAGTTAAAAACACTTTTACCCGGTTATGAGTTCTGACAGTGACATACATTGACTTAACCCGCGATAGCAGTAAAATTATTGAAAATGATTGGTGGAAAAGGCGTTTGTGACAACGTATAAAAGATTATTGTAATTTATTTAGTAGCCAAATGATGGGATTTTTTATTTTATTGTATTTTTTCATGGTCTGCCTACTCCAACAGGAAAGTGTGAAGGAAAAAGGCGTGTTGCGGGTATGCACTGTTTTATTATTTCACAGGTTTCCATACATTCAATCCAATTCCCCCTCTGTCCTCCCAATAGTCAAACAGGCTGTGCTAATACGGGCTAATTTGAGCGCTAACCAAATTAACAAGTAACTGAGCTACGAAACGACAACATACGAATCAGTGAGAGGTTGACCTTATGTATTTCACTTGAGTAAATTGGCCTGATTAAATGTTAGCTTATGCTAAGATCGCTACCTAAGAATTTTTCACCCTTCTGTAAAAATATATTAATTTCTACCAGAATATACACACATAGCCACAACCAGAACAGTAGTAGTAAAACCTCAATAGGCCTCTGCACTGTGGGTCGATCATGGGAAATAGACGTGAGCTCATCGCCGCCATTGCTTCCCACGACTAACTCGGCTAACGCTTTCCTCCAGTAATAATATGATTTCCTTTAACCCCTGTAAAAATCCTGCAATTGAATCAGTGAAACTTTTGAGTGTTAGTAGTTCAATAAATTTTATTATTTGAGATAATGAGACTAAAAAGTCTTAGTAGTTCAATCAATTGAACCGGTACTGAAACTTTTGAGTGTCAGTAGTTCAATTAAATTATTTCATTGAACTAATGAGACTACTTGAACACTTTTATATGGGAATTTCAAATAAGATGAACCTTTGCATACGTAAAAGTATTCACATGTGTGGTAACTTCAATCGTATTTGTTGGTATCTATATTTAGTAGTATTAGAACTGTTTTGTGAAAGAGTTCGTCCCACTGATTGAAATGATTATTTCCTCGGTATGAATCACATTATAAATAAAATAAAATAAATAAATAAATAATAAATAATGCTGGACAGTTCACACAACATTGTCTAGCCCCAAGCTAAGCAAGAGCTTGTGTTATGGGTACTAGACAACTGATATAAATTGATCATATAATGCGGTTATTATTAATACGAACCGGTTATTATCCATAGTTACCGCACTTATTAAATTGACCGTGACATATAACACCAGTTTTCGCTTCCACACAATATCGTGAGCTTGCATCAAACTTTGAATTACAAGCAAACGATGTTTGCAAACAATATCACTATCCATGCCTCGCCTAGACTAGACCAATATTACTTGTAAGTACTTACGTCACGATCATCTAATCAACCTATAGTACTTATATATTTATTCTGTGCTATAGGCATGCATGATGACAGATTATGACTATTCTATAATGTACTTCGTGTCACCGGATCTGTCTTGGTCACCCAGCGTTAGGTCGGTGACTAGCTTGAGGTATAATAGTACTGAAAAGGGCCTATTGACTAATGAGGATGAGGATAGAACCAGTGTTGTTTCGCAACACTGTTTTTTGGGACTGGTATTTTTCTGTTTAAAACTAACGTTTAATCGTTGTAACTATTATTTAATTTGTTATTTTGTTACACATTTAGTACTCTCTTGAGCTTCTGAGGCAGGACGATTATGTAACGGCTGTGACTGAGCTCTTATTATCGCTTCGCATAACATGGCGTATAGACGTATTTAATAATTTATTATATTAAAAATCATATAAATCTCGCATTTAATATAACATTATGGAAACATTTTGGAATTATTATTTCCTTTTTTAATGTTTATTAATTATTTAAGTTTTTTACTGCCATCATACCTATTGTAAAAACTATAAAAAAAGACCGAGTACCTTTAACAAACTGGTTGCCTTTTCTTGGTAGTCTTTTGCCGCATCGGTACAGAGCTACGCAGGGTTTGTACTAGCAAAAATGGGCGCTGTAATCTTCAGTAATTCACAGAAAAGATGAAGCAACAATTACGCTTCGTTGCCTTCGAAATCTGCATCATTTTATTAACCTACAAAGTACCTATACATGCGTTGTCATAAAACAAAAAAAAACACTTACAAATAGCTATTTAAATAAAAACTACTCGTACTCATGACATTTATTATTGAAAGGTTTTCTTATTTCTTATTCTTGATTCTGAACGAGACCTTTTCATTAAGACTTTATTCAAAATCAAGCTATCATTTTATCAAAGGGATTCGGATTTCCGGATGAAGAAAAGATTAGCCGGCTTCTTAGGAAATAGGGCGGCATACATGAAACAGAGCAAAATCAGAGATTCGGAACTGGGTGTCTGAAAACTGTTTTAAGTCCCTATAACCTTCGACTAGAACCCCTCATTGAACCCCATGGGGGATCCATGAACATACACTAATCCACTAGGAGCCCCTTTTGACGGACTCAGGAATATGGGGATTCCTTTATTAAGAAAAGGATAAAAAAATATGAAAACATCCTAACCACCTACTGTTGATTAGTGAATCCCAGTGGATCTCAGAGTAAAAGTGAGGGTCTGCGAATCCCCCGACAGGAGAGGGGGGGGGGGGGGGGGGGGAGGAGGGGAGGGGAGGTTCATAGAGTAGGTCCAAGTGGAATGCCGGCGTTGAGAAAAATATGTTTTTTTGGGTTGTTCGTTTCACTTTTCTAGAGACTGCAATTTGTGTGCGATTTAACGTTTATTCCCAGAAGTTAAGTAGTTCCGCAACGGAACTATTCAGGTTTTTTTCTCAATAGTCCCTTGAAACAATGTAAAAATTAATTGTTTTATTTTTTTACTCCCACTTGTTCCGTACTTTCTTAGAGACAATTAAACTAACTGTGTTTCACATAAACATTATTTATTAAACTAGAATTTAACAAAGTTTCTCGAAAAACAAAGGTGTATCGATTTCACCATGTACCAGTTGCATTTGTATTATGTAGTTATACAAATTTTTTTTTTTTTTGCAAATCTTTGACATTTTTTTAGGTTGCTGGTTTAAGCAAGCTTGAACAGTGTAAGACCGCTGCAAAACCTTCGTAAAACAAATTTTTACCCCGACCCCTTCTAATTACACAAATATGAGACATTGCAAGTACCTACACGTTTTTATTTAAATTATGTATTCTTAATTATATCAGGGGAATTTAAATACTAGGTGACAATTGATAAATCTGACGGTGGCTTTTAATATTATTATAAATAAATAAATAATGCTGGACAGGTCACACAACATTATCTAGCCCCAAGCTAAGCAGAGCTTGTGTTATGGGTACTAGCTAACTGATATATACAATACATTACAAAATACCCAGAACAAGCTGAATAAATATCTGCGATCGCACAAATATTTATTCCGAGGCGGGAATCGAACCTGCAACCTCCTGCATTATATCATGCGATATGTGTCGCCAAGTACCTATATAACTACGAGGTACGACGAATGTCTGAGCTGATGCATAGGTATGCAATGATAATTTGCTTACTGGTTTCAACTGATTCTCTGATAGATACTGAATACTGATCGTAAGTTTTGGGGGGAATCGCCCCCCTGTGGCCTCCATCCTCCCCTATAGCCACCCCGAACCTCGCTTAACTGGTCTGGTTCTGATACTGGTTAATCTGATGCTGGTCTATCAGATCCTGGTTGATCTGATACTGGTCTATCAGATCCTGGTTGATCTGATACTGGTCTACCAGATCCTGGTTGATCTGATACTGGTCTCTGTTCACCAACAGCCCGAACGCATCGGCAATAACTGGTACACAAATACACATAGTAAGATCTGGTTAAACAATGCATGTACTGATAACTGATATGTCAAAGCTCACTTACTGATACGATGCTGCTCGCAAGACGTCTGGTCGGCCAATGCCGAGAGTGCGCGACGCCGACAAGTGCGCGCACCTACCTGCCTGTTTGGTTGTCTTGTTATAGGTATAACGTTAGCTAGGTATACCTACATAGTAGCTTCGCATTCGCGACAATATGCCTTATATCGCATTATTGAAGTGGACGGTACTAAATACACTACGGAGTTTCGTTCAAGTATAAATAGTGCGAAACACATTTCTCAGAAGTACCGTTGGGTAGAACTATTGAGAAAAAAGTCTCAATAGTTCCGTTTCGGAACTACTTTCACGGAACTTCTGTGAATAAATGCAATTTAAAGGGATGATCGTTCATTGACATACATTTATGAGGTAAGAGTCAAAATACGTTTGGTATAATGTAATGCTTCTAATGTAGATCATGCAATATTATGCATAGAAATACCTCGTTAATTGAACCGAATAATATTGATGAATGCAATGATTTGTGTACCACTGAAATGTATGCTCATTACAACGAGTTATGTTATAATTTTGATGGAGCGTTAAAAGAAAATTTGTCTTCGTAGATGTGATTTTAACTTAAGTTAATAAAGTACAAAATTGAAATTTAAAATATTGATTCCTTGAACATCTTCTTTCTTCTTTATCCTCGCCACTTCCCGTTATGCGGGGTCGGCTTTCTTAACTATTGAGGCGCCATACGTTCCGCTGCTGAGCATCGTCCGCTGAAAGGCCCAGACGCTTCATGTTCTTTTGGACATTTGTCATCCACGTTGTAAGTGGCCGTCCTCTCCCTCCTCTTTGCGTAGCCATAGAAAGGCAGTTCTTCACGAAATGATCATTAGGTCTTCTCATCACATGACCATACCATCTCAGTCTAGCTTCAGTTATGTTATCTGCAATGCTCTTTGAAAAACATTTTAAAAAAATACTTTTAGTCTGTTTGTTTAATATAGCCGTGATAATGAAAAGTGGTGCAACTGATATGAAATCAAACAGAAGAAAAAAATATTTTGTTTGAGCAAACAAAAATCAACAATTTTGATGTGGATACTCCAACTTGTAGAGCGATTTTTTTTGTTTTTTTTTTCTCTTTACAATCATCAACAATTCTTCAGATAGTGTAAGTTGATTTCGCGAAAACTAAGAGACATAACACAGATGTTTTAATTAATGGTATCTCACAAATATCACCAATTTTAGCTACGAATACCCTAAACAAATTTTACTGTTTTTGTTGTTTAGAGTATTCGTAGCTAAATTATAAACATGAGTGTCAAGTCTCCTAGTTTTCGCGAAATCAACTTTCGCTATCTGAAGAAGTGTTGATGAGCTGCAATGAGGAAAAAACACAAAAAAAAAAAAATGCGCCGCAAGCGTGAGCATCCACCACCTTAAGGCGCGATAGGTTCTCAAATGTCTCTAGAATTTTAAAGTTTTTGATAAGAATTTTCATAGTTTTCTGTGAAGAAAAAAATACATGATATTCTTGAGCTTTTTATCTAGTGAAATCAATAATTCAATACAATATTTGAATTACTTCACTCGATAAAAAAAAAATACAAAGAAACCTCCTTTTTAAAATTTAAATGCTATTTTTCACTCACTTCTCTCACGTTTTAATTTTTGAAACATTTGGTTACATGTTATTTATTATTTGAGTTAGTGAATTCATCAACAAAATTAAACAAAACTTTGAACGACATTTTTATATCATTTTTTTATACATAAAAACACGGTATCAGAGCGTGCGCTCGCCTTCTTCGCCTCATACAAAAATGTTCGTTGAACCTATAGCGCCTTAAGACCTAACAATGTGTAGAAAGTTGCCAGTTGAAAGTTGAAAGTTAAAATATCAACAAAGTTGCCAGTTGTTGATATTTTATTTTTATTCATTTAATATTTATTTACTTTAATATTTAAAGAAAGAATAATACAAGTAGGTACGGACAAAATAAAAAATAAATACATATGAAACAGTTGTGCTACAGTGTGAAGACCCGCTGCTAACGATCTAAAGGTACCTCAACTGATCCAAATGACTACCAGATGGAAGCGTCTCTAAGATGCTGGCTGCATTGCCACATAATATGAATATTTAAATAATTGCCATTCACTTTTATAAAAAATGTCCTGGTAGTCGTGGGACTACCGGTAGACATGGAATTATGGGCAGACTTGTGCTTTGGGAAGGAATGAAGGGTTGACGGAGTTTCGACAATTTGCCATTCTCTAAAATCTTACCTTTATTCGACTTATCAAAACATGAAAAAAAATAGCAAATTAAAAAGTAACTGTATTTTATCAAGATTGCATAATGGTATCAATATAATAATGATTTCCTAGAAATCGGCTCTATCTTCATCGACATACTGATAGAGTAATGAACTAACCAGAGAAGGCACTTTTCAGTAACGAAGACACGATAATTTTTAATAAAAGCAACAATAGCACATTAAACAGAATATAAAACTTAACAAAAGTTAGGAAAATATGGAAAACTTGATGAACATTTTTCAATTGAGTATAAGCGTTTTTAACTAGTTAGTTTTTCCGTTTTTCGGGTGACTCAACTATCTGTGTAAGTACCTCTTTAAGTGGTAAAAGCCTCCTCCATCTGCCTCCATCTCTCTCTATCTCTAGCTGGTCTGCTGCAGGTAATGCCTGCAGTTTTAGCGATGTCATCGCTCCAACGTTTAAGCGGTCTTCCAGGCCGTCTCTTTTTGTCCATGGGGTACCAGTTAGTTATCGCTTTCGTCTACCTATCGTCTGTCACTCGCTGTACATGTCCAGCCCATTTCCATTTTAGCTGAAGAACATATTCATTACATTACGCATTTTGTATCTTCTTAGCTCTATGGTTTTCCATTTATAGAGCAAATAAACTAACTCGATTGAATTTAATATAGAAATAACCAGACTCGTTATAAAGCCAGAGGTTGGATTGCAATAAAACCATATAGAATAAGTATAGTATAAGTATAGTATAAGTTTATTGACAAGAAACGTACAACGTAAACACAGCATACATACATACATAGACACACGGCTTTTTCCCCGAAGGGGTAGGCAGAGCCACAATAGGCCTCTTTTCACAGTGGGTTGCACCATCGTGGAATATAGACGTGACAAGTGGTGAGCTCATCGCCGCCATTGCTTTCCACGACTGACTCAGCTAACGCTTTCTTCCAGTAATAACACATTCCATAATAAGCTACCAGCCAGGACAAATCTTATACCAACGAATCTTATCAAAAAGTCCGGGTAATCCCTTAGTCGGCTTTTACGACATCCACGGGAGGAGACGGAGGGGTCTATTCTTAGGCCGGACACACCACAGCATACATAATAATAATATAAAATTATTTGATAGTTTAAAGGTAGTATTGTTTAGTAGTAGTAGTGGCAGTAGTAGTAGTAGTAGTACTTTTAGTAGTAGTAGAGTTTTTTTGTGAAAGACTTCGTCTGAGGAAGCATTTACCTTCGTACATTTTTCAGCCGCAAAGCGAGCACTAGCTTTGCTTTTTTCCGTATTAAAGGGTGCCGGTAAAATTACAGAGAGTGAGACTTTCATCTTTATGTCTCAAGGTGGCGGGCGCAATGCAATGCCACATAGATCACGTCCACCTAGGACGCGTCCTATGTAATGCATTGTTAAAGGCAGAGGTTACTGCTTAAAATCAGGTGGGGCCATTGGCTTGTTCGTTCATTTATGCTTAAAAAAATATTAGTTACAGTTAGTTAGCTACTTTTAGTGGTATTAGTTGGCTACCTTTAAAACAACCTATCCTATGGCAAAAACAGACGACATTTGTTAGAAATGGGTGTGAGTGTGTGTGTGTGTTTGTGTGTGTGTGTGTTAGTTTTGCGTGTTTGTGTGTATGTGTGTGTGTATCACAGGAGTAATCCTAGGATGAATGTGGCTGGTGTGGGAGTGATTTTGTGTGTAAATTAAGGAATGTGTTGATTTTACGGAACTTTTAGTATTACGACCGGTTTTTTCCGTATTTTAAATTCGCGTTTTTTAAGTGTAAACTACACTTCGAACTAAATCTCGGTCATTTTCAAAATGTTACCAAATGAAAAACCTGGAGATGGCATCCATCGGCGCTATAGCCGAGTTGATAGTGCGCACAAATTTCTTCCCCAGCGTCAGCTCGTTTCATGACCAAACTGGCCAAGGCAACGCCGATTAGAGGCGAAGTTGCGGGTTCGATTCCCGCAGTAACGGATTTATTGTGTCTCATTTAAATTTAGTATATAATTTGTTAATATTCAATTTCATTTAAATGATTGAAATCGTTGAATTTTAATTTCGTAGAAGTCCTGATCGACAGTTTCCTTAGATTATACGCTTCATAAAATATCATCCAAAAGAAACTAAAATCGCGATTCATTTAAAGTTTTCAAATATCTGTTGAGAGAATCGTTCCACAATGTTTTCACTCATTGAACGAGTTATAGTTTTGAGTGATTTAGTTGGCCAGATCCCGGTGCAGAAACGGACGCCTCCTATCGTACATTGAAATTTAAACTGAGGTTATTTGTGAAGTTCGCTTCGTACAAAGAGATTATTTGAACAGATTATTTGGTAAGGTCACCGTCGCCGGACGACATTTCACAGCTTCCATAAAGTACGTAAAAGCATCGCGCCGCCAGACAGTGGGACCGCTCAGTATTGTCTGTATTGTCTGGTATTGTCGATATGCGATAGAAGGTGCTTTGTGCTAGCAACTACCGTATGCGTAAAGGTATATAGTAAACACGATACCTTTACCAGACGATTCCTTGAAATGTTCCTGCTTCCCCCACTGAACAAAGCGCCATTTATCGCACACCTTGACGTTACGTTTACACGCATTCTTACGCAGTCTCAAGCAGAGCGCAGTCTAGATTATCGCGAAATAAAACTCTAATTAATGAATCTTTTGGAAGAAGTTAAAAATATAACTTTTTCAATGCCTTGCATATATTTCCCCATCATTAATAATATGATGAATATTATATTATTACTGAATATTATTTAAATAAACTTTATCTCAGAATGCGTCTTGAGATAGATCAATGATCAATGATGAAAATATTTGTCATTTGTAAAACGAGCGGCAATTTAATATTTTGTGGCATTTTTTGTTGTTGTATGGGATTTAATTTAATTTAACTTTTTTTAGTAAGTATTTGTTTTTTTATATATTTTAAGTATCTTGTATTTTGACAGAATTGCCAAAATAAATGATAGATACCTACAGGCCAAGTCATTCGACAGGCACGGCGGCGGTCATAAAAAACTTGAGTTTCGCAATACGCGCGAGTGTAGGTTTTTTCAGAGTCTAAAGCGACTAGTCTTTGAGAAGAATTTTGTAAAATCAGTCATCGTGTCGCATTGTAAAATCAGTCATCACGACGCATTTTGTTGAATTAGTCGTTGCGACGCCTTTTTACAATCAGTCATTGAGACGAAGTTTGTAAAATCAGTCACCGCGATGCATTTTGCAAAATCAGTCACCGTGACGCATTTTAAAATCAGTCATCGCGACGCATTTTGTAGAATCAGTCATTGCAACGCATTTTATAAAATCAGTCGTAACGATCACCAATGGTGACAGTTGCTACTGGATTTCTCTATTCCCAACCACCGACCAACTCGACAGCGTTCGTCGTGGAACGCCTGTGTCCAGCAGTGGACATAGGCGCTCCACGACGAACATTGGTTTATGAAACCACGACATCATAGGTTTATGACGTTGATGATGATGCTGATGAACCACCACCACAAAACGTCATTGGTTTCATACTATTACACATTACTTACTTGCCGCTCCGTGTAACTCACTAAGACAAATTTTGCCGAAGGTCCGAAGATAGACCTTTCCCTCAATTAACCAATTAGGGGCGGTTCACCCTTTGTAAATTCAATAAACGTTTACTAAAAGCAACGGGCACAACGTACGTTACGTTGAAAAACATAGTCATGTGTAGACTCGTATTGGAAGATGTGTTAGTGGTCTGTTCTAGAATGGGAAAACAGAACACTTATGAAATCACTCCGGTGTCTGTCTGTCCGTCTGTCACACGTGATTTTCTCCTACGTTATCTTGTAATTTGTCTCGAAGCTATTTAGTGGTCACGAAATATTTTAGGTAAGTACCTAAAATAGATTGTCTAAAATAAATCTTAGCCTAAAATCTAAGTAGGTTTTTGGAGTTCACTTTTGGGTAGCTTATTACGATGTGTTTTTTTTCTAAGGTATTGTAATTGAAACAAATATTTTTCACAGATGATCTAAAGTAACAGACGATATAACCTGATGATTATAAACTAGACCTAGCAGACAGACGTTTCAGTTCCACCTTTATAATGCGAACTGCTAAGGAGTGGAATACACTACCGTCGTCTGTCTTTCCTGAAAACTATAATCTGGGTCTCTTCAAGGCTAGAGTGAATAGGTGCCTTCTAGACCTTTGTGCTCCATCTTCGGCCACATCGTCACTTTCCAACAGGTGAGATCGTGGTCAAACAAAGGTCTATCAAAGTTAAAAAAAAAAAAAAAAGATTCAACACTTCAAAAGGATCGATTTCCATTCAACTGCAGCTGAATATTAATTAAAGAAATACTTGGTAGTTGAACTCCTGGTTTACTCAGATATTGGTAATGAACGAATTTAGATAACAATGTCTCTCGGACGGAATGCATATTGAACTCAACGATTCAATTGAATTATATAGATCTTGGTACAGTTCAAAGTAAATTTCACTTCGATTTCAATGATTTAAAGCTTTATATTTACAGAAAGAAGTAATAAAAAAAATAAAAAAATGCTGGACAGTTCACACAACATTATCTAGCCCCAAGCTAAGCAGAGCTTGTGTTATGGGTACGAGATAACTGATATACTTAATACATAGATATATATATATACATAGATAGATATTTTTATTATACATATAAAAACCCAGGACACCCTGAACAAATATCTGCGATCGCACAAATATTTGTTCCGAGGCGGGAATCGAACCCGCATCCCCCTGCGTCGCAAGCCAAGCTTCGCCCGCCGCGCAACAGAGGTCGTCAAAACTTGTCTTGTACGTGTAGTAATAAAAGTAGGTATGTACAAAATTTAAAAAAAAAAACATGAATATGCATTTCATTTTGTTATACAAATGTAAGAGTTTTTCTTTAGTTTTGCCATTAAGGCGCGATAGGTTCTCAAATGTCTCTAGAATTTTAAAGTTTTTGATAAGAATTTTCATAGTTTTGTCTGAAGAAAAAAATATATGATATTCTTGAGCTTTTTATCTAGTGAAATCAATAATTCAATACAATATTTGAATTACTTCACTCGATAAAAAAAAATAACAAATATACCTCCTTTTTAAAATTGAAATGCTATTTTTCACTCACTTCTCTCACGTTTTAATTTTTAAAACATTTGGTTACATTTTAGTTATTATTTAAGTTAGTGAATTCACTAACAAAATTAAACAAAACTTTGAACTACATTTTTATATAATTTTTTTATACATAAAAACACGGTATCAGAGCGTGCGCTCGCCTTCTTCGCCTCATACAAAACTGTTCGCTGAACCTATAGCGCCTTAACCTGAACCACAGATAAAATAATACTATGCTAGTACCTGAAGTATCGAAACTAAGAAAAAAACTCTTAACTCGTTTTTCTGTAAAAGTTTGCAGAAAGATCGTAAATCGAAGCCCTTTGAGCTTTGAACAGAACTCTTATAAAATGACTAACTTTGAACTATCTTTTTTTTTTAACTTTGTGAATGTCGGAACAAGCTCATGATGTTAAGCGGTAACCTCTGCCTTTAACAATGCATTGTCAAATAGGTCACGTCTATTAAGGACGCACCCTATGTGGCATTGCACTGCGCTCGCCACCCTAAGACATAAAGATGAAAAGGCTCATGTGCCTGTAATTTCACCGGCACCCATACCCTTCAAACCAGAACACAGCAATGCGAGCACTACTGCTTTGTGGCAGAAATAGGTAAGGCGTTAGTTCTTCCCCGGACAAACTCATTCACAAAAAAGCTCTACTAGTAACAAAACTATCTACTATCTACTTTACTAGTAAGTCATCTGTGAAACATGGGTACAGTAAGTAAGTACTTGGCTTAAGTTTTCAGACGCACTGCACTTGCAGCTTATGTCTTTCGTTTTTATACATTATTCAGAAGGGATGGGCAGCAGCATCTGAGTGGTTCACACCAATATTGTGAACTGGGATCACCAATCGGCTTGCTAAGATTGCCTGCCAAATTTGGTGATTATGGGTGTAATAGTAACTAATACTTTGAATCTGTGGTATAATGGAACTTGCCGATTCATTCTTTATTAACTAGAAAACAGATAATATAATATAATATAAGATAAGATAAGATAAGATAAGATAAGATAAGATAGGATAAGATAAGATAAGATAATATAATATAAGATAAGATAATATAAGATACAGCCATAGCCTCTCACGCCTGACGGCCTATATAAAACAGTGGACATCTATAGGTATCTATTTCATTCAAGAACGGCTCTTATCAGTGCAACCGATGCACGTTCCTCCGTAGGTAGGTATATCTCTTTTCAATGCGGTCTCGTTTACCTCCCTATATATACTACATGACAGCGACCGTCTTTCTCCTTTATCTGGCTCATATAAGTTATTCGCAGTCTTGCTGGTCTTCGTTTTTACCTATTTTACTTCTATATGATGCTTTTTATAAAGTTGTCATGTCGAATAAGATGACTAAACATCTTTACCCTTCTACTCTGATGATAGAGCACTTTTATCGTTCACTTTTTTCAATACCTCAACGGTTGTAACCTTTCTTGTTTAGTTTATCTTCTCCATTCTCCTGCAGCACCATATTATAATTACACTCTGATGCAATGTCTATCGACCGGAGACTGCGCTTATGTCGATAGGAGGAGGATAGGAGACATATAAGCGCAGTCATGTTATAAATATATAATGCTGGACAGTTCACACAACATTATCTAGCCCCAAGATAAGCCAGAGCTTGTGTTATGGGTACTAGATAACAGATATACTTAATATAATACATTACTTAGATATTTTTTAATAAATGCATAGAAAACACCCAGAACACCCTGAACAAATATCTGCAGAACGCACAAATATTTGTTCCGAGGCGGGAATCGAACCCGCAACCTCCTGCGTCGCAGGCGAACCATGGCCAGCCGCGCCACAGAGGTTGTCGAACGTATACGGGTCATGTTAGTTCAAATTGTTGATGCACCTACATCAGGGAGTCCTACCGTAATGACGATCCTATTTTTTTGTTTGAAATACAATTAACGTATACTACGCGTATATAAGTGGAAAATATCATAAAACTATAGAAAAAAAAACGGAGAAAATATCATTATTATCATCAGCCTACAGAAGTCCACTGCTGGACATAGGCCTCCGAACCATAGAATGCTACGAAGAACAGTGTAAAGCCGCCTCCATCCAGAGACATCCTGTGACCTTTATAATGTCTTTGGTACATTGAGAGAGCAGCGTCTGATTCATGGTCGCCACTCGAAAACCTTTGATCCCAACGTTAGTTGCAACTGCGAGCTATTATGCTCCCTCATTGGGGTGCAGCCGTATTGATCCCATGGATTCATCCCACGAAAATTATGCCATGAAAATATAGGCAGAGCTCGCATCATTCGGCGAGTCTTGCTTTTGTAATTTGACAAAGCCGGTGTGATCGCGGATAAGGTGAGATTTGTATCTATGCGCGCGCACGGCAGCAAATTTTGCAATTTTTCCTATTTGTAGGCTTTTTAGGGTACCGTAGTTAAGAAGACAAGAACCCTCATAGTTTCGCCATTTCCGTCCGTCTATCTGTCTATCCGCGGCTTAGCTCAGAGATTCTTAATACTAGAAAACTGTAATTTGGCATGGGTATAAATATTAATATAATCATGTTATATTTTTATTTTACCTCAGCTACTCTTAAAGCAGGGATGTTTTCCCACGGTGTGAGGTATCGTTGGATAGGTCGTTAAAAAATATTGCGAGTGTGTAAAACTATTTTTCGATTCAGAAACCCTTTTGGGAAATGTCAAGCTTCAAAATGCAAATTTTTGTTTGACACAAGTGTCCCCCCCTGCCAGCTAAACGGTTGTTAATGGATATGTGATAAAATTCCCGGCAGGTGTATATATCGAAGTTAAAAGGAAATCACAGCAGGCTTTTCAAGTTAAACAACTTAATTGAATCTTAGTCGAACAACTTATTAAACGTAACTATAATCAGTTATTAATAAAGAAACTATGAACTATGAACGTACTCGGAGAAGTAAAAAGGAAAATTTTGTAAAAATTCCATTGAAAGTTACATAGATGAACTTGTTAGTTGTGTTAACAGGATACCCTTTCTAAATCAGAGTATTCTGACGGGCAACTAAGGAACCCTACAATACGCGTGTCTCGACACGAACTTGGCCGGTTTTTTAGTAAGTTTATCTCTGAATAACCCCAACTGACCATACCGCATATCACCGACATTTTTTCAATCTGCTTTGTATCTTCGGGGATAGCATTAGTATATTTTGGTCAACACAGTCATAAGATCGCTAGTAGCGGTCTTCAGGTAGCACAACTGTTTCATATGTATTTTGTACATACCTTGTATTAGTTGTATTATTCTTTCTGTCAATAAATGTATCCTACTGTCATTCGCTCTGTATACACACTAACGGTAGCGATGGTAGCCTAACGGTTCAATAGTGCAACTCAGAATCCAACGATACCGGGTTCGATCCTAGGCTCCGCACCAATGACTTTTCTAAGTTATCTGTGGATTTTCATCGCTCTGTGCTTCGAAGGGCACGTTAAGCTGTCGGTCCCGGCTGTTATTGATTAATAGCAGTCGATAAGCCATGTCAGAGGCCCTCGGGCGGCTTGACAAACTCTGACACCAGAGGCCAGCACTACCTCATACGAAACGAAACGACTATCATAAGAAGAAAGGAAGGGAAACAAAATACAATAGTCATCTGTTTATTTAGCTTGGCAACGAATCATAGTAACTCACTTGTGTGGATGGCTCCAATGAATAACTAATGCACGCGCCACGTGCCTGGGTTTCCATTATACGATATATTCATTTGCATTTTGGATGCCTGTTGCCTACTTGTCATGCTCTTGTAGCTAGATACATCTCAACAAGTAAAACGTTATAAAACTATGCATATTAAAATTATAAAATAAGAAAGCCCTTTCATTAGATATGCCATATATTTTCACTCAAATTGTACCCTCTAAATCTGAATAAATTGAATAAGGTACTTTAAAATATTTGTTTAAGGCATTTTAATCAGTTCTGTGTACCAAATGAAGATAACCCAAGCTATACGTCTGTGGGTCTTTGGTGTTTGGGTCACCAAGCTCTATATATTTACCAAACTATTTTTTTTTTGTTGCGAAATTCGCTTTGACAGGCGGACAGACAGAAAAACTGACACGCGAGCGATCCTATTTTGGTTCAGTTGGTACTTTTTAAGGTACGGGAACCCTAAAAAAAGGTTTACACTTGAAAAATGGCTGGAAAAAGATTAAATAAGTTAAGTTGTAAAATCCGCTAAGTTGTAAAATAAGCCAAGTTGTAAAATCAGATAAGTTGTAAAATAAACTAAGTTGTAAAATTAGCTAAGTTATAAAATAAGCTTAGTTGTAAAATCAGCTTCGTTGTAAAATAAGCTAAGTAGTAAAATTAACTAAGTTATAAAATAAGCTCAGTTGTAAAATCAGCTAAGTTGTAAAATTAGCTAAGTTGTAAAATCAGATAAGTTGTAAAATAAGCTAAGTTGTAAAATTAGCTAAGTTATAAAATAAGCTTAGTTGTAAAATCAGCTAATTTGTAAAATTAGCTAAGTTGTAAAATCAGCTAAGTTGTAAAATAAGCTAAGTTGTAAAACCAGCTAAGCTTGGCACTAAATTAACAGCCGCAAGCCGTCTGACGTGGTCATCCAATCAAACAATATAAAGTTCCTGGGTCTCGTTGTACTGGAACATGGAAATCGAGTGCAAATATTATTGCAGTGCGGAAGTTATGATTGCAGTT
Organism: Operophtera brumata; assembly: GCA_932527175.1. Lineage (NCBI taxonomy): Eukaryota > Metazoa > Arthropoda > Insecta > Lepidoptera > Geometridae > Operophtera > Operophtera brumata. The sequence goes on along the minus strand of OW052239.1, from coordinate 79,669,603 downwards.
TCATTTCATTTTCAGTTGGTATGTACTGTGGAATTAAAGTCTATTCACATCGCGATATTCAGACGGCGCTCGCCCCGAGCGCCGTTTGTGCCAACCTTTTAAAATAAATATCATTTTAACTAATATTCCTCGACCTCTGAGGCGCGGCGGGCGAAGGTGCGCCTGCAACGCAGGAGGTTGCGGTTTCGATTTCCGTTCGGAACAAATATTTATAAGTTCTGCAGATAATTGTTCAGGGTGTTCTGGGAATTTACTATGAATAATAAAAAATAATAAAAAATGTATTAAGTATATCAATTATCTAGTACCCATAACACAAACTCTGCTTAGCTTGGGGCTAGATAATGTTGTGTGAACTGTGCAGCATTATTTATTTTGTATTTAGTTACGCACCGGTCTCTGTGGTCCTATCAATCTTAATAACACGATAGGGCCAGGCGCACCATAAGCAATTTCCAGACTTAACTAAACTTTTCAGACATATTTTCTTAGTTTAGGAGTTTCCAGCAATCGTTCTTCAGCAATTTCCACCCGTTTTGAGATAAAAAACATTCGATTCATCATAAGTCGTAAATTCATTTACTTTCCGACAAGATATAAAAGCTATTGCAAAGTTTTCCTGCATTCAAATTGAGGCTTGAAGGCTTTTCAATTCAAGTTCTGTAAAGAACAATTCGCGGCAGAACGCCGACTGCGCGACGCGACAATAATTACATTTACGTTTTAACACTCCAGTAAGAGAATTATAGAGATAGCTGTGTTGAAGAACACTGAAAAATAATAGCTCTCCGACTTATTAGATACTATCACAGTGTTTTATTGTAATAACTGAAATATTCACGACTTCTGTGGCGCGGCGGGAGCAGGTTCGCCTGCGACGCAGGAGGTTGCTGGTTCGATGCCCGCCTCGGAACCAATATTTGTACGATCTGCAGATATTTGTTCAGGATATTCTGGGTATTTTATTTGTATAATAACAATATCTATCTATGTAATGTATTGTGTTAAAGTATATCAGTTATCTAGTACCCATAACACAAGTTCTGCTTAGCTTGGGGCTGGATAATGTTGTGTGAATTGTCCAGCATTTTTTTTTTTTTATTCACGACCTCTTTGGCGTGGCGGGCGAGGGTTCGCCTGCGACGCAGGAGGTTGCTGGTTCGATGCCCGCCTCGGAACAAATATTTGTACAATCTGCAGATATTTGTTCAGAGTGTTCTGGGTGTTTTCTATGTATAATAAAAAATATCTATCGACGTAATGTATTGTATTAAGTACCTATATCAGTTATCTAGTACTCATAACACAAGCTCTGCTTAGCTTGGGGCTAGATAATGTTCTGTAAACAGTCCAGCATTATTTACTATACTTATTATTTATAGATACTCATAACTTGTACCGGATTCGGACGGTAATGTCCCTTTCGCAAAATGTCCAGCATGCTCAAAATGGTCCGTTATCGAAACAGCCCTTATCTAAAATATCCCTTTCTCTAAACGTCCCTTTATCAAAATGGCCCTTTCTTAAAACGTCCCTTCCTCAAAACGGCCCTTTCATAAAACGTCCCATTCTCAAAACGGCCCTTTCTTAAAATGTCCCTTTCTCAAAACGGCTCTTTATTAGAGTAACCCTTTCATAAAGCTTCACTTTCTAAAAATGCCCTATCTTACTCTATTTTCATCTCAGTTGATTAAGTGCACGCCTGGGCATCATAATCACACTCATCAATTTTAACAGAAGATGTTCTGTTTTTTGGGTAGTTTTCACACCATCTCAGCAAAGCCCCAAACTCCACAGTTATCCAACTTATTTACCAGTTGCTTATGCTCTAAGGTATCAAATGCCCGAGAAAAGTGCATTTAAAAGGTGATCTCTACTACGGATATTACTATGTTACAGAAATAAATATTATCTTATCTTACCTTATCTATTACTGGCCACCTAAAACGACTTAAATAAATTGACCATTTAAAGTAAAAGTGACATTTTCATATTAATTTATAGAAGGAAAATTCATCAACATATCAACATCATTCGTAATCATAAAGTAGTGCACTATATTGCAATGGAATTTACGAAGTCCCAAAAAGGAGAGATATCAGTAATCCTGAATGGATTTAGGTATACTAAAAATCGCCATAATAAAAGTGGTACTACTCAGTAGAGATGCGTCAACCTTCGATAAAATATACAGGACTAGATGACAGGTCAGCGCAAAAAATACGTCTCGGTGAATAACAGCTCACTTGAAAATTGAGCTCTTATTTTATTTAGTTCGCTTGCGTCACAGCTAATGTAAACACGTATCACAATGCCGCAATGTGTATTCAAAAGTTGTAAAAATAATGCCCGAAAAAACAATTTACCGGCCGGAGTGTCTTACTTTCGGTAAGTACATGTATAATAAGTTATATTTTAAGCTTTAAAGTAACAAATAATGTCAAATTTTTATCAATAAACCACCGCTACAAATATTTGGTCAATGTTGGTGCAAAATGTTGTGTAACAGAACAGTAGATGCATGGAGTAGATTTGTATTGTAATATTTTTTTTGTTCCTAGTACTTTAAAATTGGTTAATACTACTTTTGTGTCTGTTTGTTGGACTCTCATAAGATACTTAGCTTTCCTTTTTTTATTTTAGCTTTCCGAGCAATACGTTCACTTGTGCAGAATGGATCTCGATTGTCGTCAGAGAAAGAAGAGATTATATAAGACTTTTATAAGCTTGCCAATAATTCGGTCGTCGTCGTTGTTTCGTATGAGGTAGTGCTGGCCTCTGGTGTCAGAGTTTGTCAAGCCGCCCGAGGGCCTCTGACATGGCTTATCGACTGCTATTAATCAATAACAGCCGGGACCGACAGCTTAACGTGCCCTCCGAAGCACAGAGCGATGGAAATCCACACATAACTTAGAAAAGTCATTGGTGCGGAGCCTAGGATCGAACCCGGTATCGTTAGATTCTGAGTTGCACTATTGAACCGTTAGGCTACCATCATTCGGTTATATGTTCGGATCACTTTGCTAAATCGGATATATCCGGAAATACTAATCGACGTCGATTGGTTAAAACAGCAGTTCCTAAATTACAGGTACAGTAATTAATAAAATACTCAATCGAAATGTAAATATTTATTTGTTTTCTGCTTAAATATATTTGTGACACGATAGATACTTGTGTTTTTGGAATTAGTTTTAATTTATTAATAAAGTTATTCAAAAACACAGATTCAACCCCCGCCGATGGACCCACAACTGGCAGCACCCAATACTAAACTTTCAGTATCTGATATTGAAGTGCAGGTCAGTAATTTTCACTACCACTAGGTATCGAAAATTAATTGTATGATTTGATACATTATTAATTTATTGAAATTATGCAATATATATTTTCTGAATTTTATTTTAATTTACGCATTCATAAAAAAATAGACTTAATAATTCTTGTTCCCTTTCAATTTTGCTAAGTGATAATTTTTAGTTTACATCTGTAGTTAACTTCAGTTCGAGCTTTTGTCGATACTAAATTGAGGACATTCATTATAATTTTTATTTTTAGCCTCTATCTTCAAATTCTGTAGACATCACACCAAAGGCCATCTATAACCAAGACCAAGCAGAGTATATTTCTGTTATGACCTCTCCTGTTGATGCATTATCAGATTTAATATCAAATTGCGGAACACCTAGAAAGAGGTTTCTGAATAAACAGTTACTAACGGCTCGCAAAATCATAAAAACTAAATAAAAAAAAAAAATACAAAAAGTGAACAAGAGGCTAGTAAAAAAAACCAGTTCATTAAAAAATATTGTAAATATTATGTTGAAAAAAAACAAAAAAATTGACGAGACCGTCTTGATAGACTTATCAAAAAAATTTGAAATTGTAGAAGTGTTTAATGAAATTTACGTAAAGAATAAAAAACAACGTAAAATGCCATTTTCAAAATATCCACCTGGTGCCAGAAAATTTGCCTTAACGCTCCATTTTTACTCACCTGCTGCATATAAGTACGTTTGTAAAATGTTCAACACATGCTTACCACATCCTCATACACTGTACGAATGGTATCGGAGTGTTGATGCGGAACCTGTATTTTGTGCTGAAACTTTGAACAGGTAAAGCAAAGGCAAAAGATAGTAAGAAAAAAATATTTTGTGCCCTTGTTGCCGATGAGATGGCAATAAGAAGACAGAAAATCTGGACGGGTAAGCGTTATGAGGGTCTGGTAGACATGGGTTTGAAAAGTGACGATAACAACCAAATGGCTACTCAGGAAATTACGACTGGCTTACTTTTTTATTGATTCATTAAAGGCAGACATACCAATTGCCAATTTGATTAAGATAGCACTAGAAAAATTTGAAAAAATAGGGGTTCAGATTCGTTCTGTAACATTTGATGGTTGTAAAAGTAACATTGCAACCATGAAAAACCTAGGGTGCGAGATAGATAACGCAGAAAATATCTAAACTAACTTTAGACATCCTTGTGCAGATTATGATATTGTTGTGTTTCTAGATGCTTGCCACACGGTGAAGTTTATGAGAAATACTTTGAATAAAAAAATAAATACACTCAACTGATCAAAACAGATTAAATGGCAATTCATTACTAAATTATATAATTTGCAAAAGGAAAACAGTTTACATTTAGCAAATAAATTATGTCAGATGTATTTTAAAAATCAAATAATGAACGTCATATTGGCCACACAGTTCCTGAGCAGGAGTGTTTCAAAAGCATTAGAATTTTGTGACAAAACTTTGCAAATTGCTGAATTCCAAGATTCTGATAGTACTGTGGAATTCATAACTATTTTAAATAATCTATTTGATATCTTAAACACACGAAATTTGAAAGACTATGGTTTTAAAAAACCCATTAGTTAAACGAATTCTGTGCAAATATTGTCGTATTTGTCAAAAGCAAAAGATTATTTAATATCTTTGTCCATTAAAGTTCAATACAAAAATAAATTTAAAATATTCAATGAATCAAGAACAGTGTTCTCGAATAAATTAGTACCGTTAATTAAGACGCAAAATAATACTGGTTTGCTGGGACTACTGACGTGCATCAGTAGCTTGACATACTTATATGAAACTTTAGTTGAAACTGAAATCCTTTCTTTTTTTTTATCCTACAAATTCAGTCAGGACCACGTTGAGCTATTTTTTGGGGCAAATAGAAGTATAGGTGGGCATAATAATAACCCTAACAGTCGACAATTCAAAACAAGTTTTGTCTCTTTTGGAACCGAGTTCCAAATTTACTGGCAATTGTCTTCCACTTGACAATATACCAATCCTATCTGGAGCTCAATCTCTTGATAAGATTAATAACACCTCGATAGGACATCGTTTTGATGTTAATGACGAGAGAAACTTAAGTGAAACAGAGATTTTAAATAACAGATACGCATAGTACTATGTAGTAGTAGTAGAGCTTTTTTGTGAAAGGGTTCGTCCGGGGAAGTACTACCACCATACCTATTTCTGCCGCAAAGCAGTAATGCTCGCATTGCTGTGTTCCGGTTTGAAGGGTAAGGGTGCCGGTGAAATTACAGGCACATGAGACTTTTCATCTATGTCTCAGGGTGGCGGGCGCAGTGCAGTGCCACATAGGGTGCGTCCGAGGTCGACGTGCCCTATGAAGTAATGCACTGTTCATAGGCAGAGGTTACCTCTTAACATCATCTTGCTTGTTCCGTCATCCAAGTAGAATAAAAAAAAAACGCAAAGCAAAGTTTTGAAAAATATCAAACAAATTGCAATAAACTTTCTTCTACATTGGATGAAAGTCCATCTTCTAGTGTTATGCCGCAAATAGTTGGATATATTTCGGGATTTGATGTCAGTAAAATGGTAAAAAAACGAAAGTGTGACCAGTGTATAAATAATTTGTGTGCAACAGAGAAACAATTCTTTCACAAATTAATAGACTTGAGAGATATGGGAGGGTTATTCTATGCCTCTATCGATGTATTTAATATTTGCATGAAAACTGAAAGCGTGATCAGAAATTGTATTCGCGTGAGTGGAGGTAAAGCTTTACAAAAAAAGTATGATAACAACTTTATATGTACCACAGTTATAAAATTATATATCGACAAGAATGTGTTTCCTCGAGGAGATGAACACAATCACGAAATAAATTTACTCAAATCAGTAGTTGAAATTTTATTAACGTTAGGTTACATTATATATGTAAAAAAAAGGGATATATCAACAACAAATCAAAACGACAATTGTACAATAAACTCAATTTATTTACAGAAAATTGATTAAGGTACTCTACCGTTATTTAACCAAATCTTTGTTTAACTATACCTTTACGGTACGCAGAATGGAAAAAAATCTTCCATTTTTTTTTATTTTTTTTTTTATACTACTTGGATGACGGAACAAGCAAGAGGCCCACCTGATGTTAAGCGGTAACCTCTGCCTATGAACAGTGCATTACCTCATAGGTCACGTCCACCAAGGACGCACCCTATGTGGCATTGCACTGCGCCCGCCACCCTGAGGCATAAAGATGAAAAGTCTCATGTGCCTGTAATTTCACCGGCACCCTTACCCTTCAAACCGGAACACAGCAATGCGAGCACTACTGCTTTGCGGCAGAAATAGGTATGGTGGTAGTACTTCCCCGGACGAACACTTTCACAAAAAAGCTCTACTACTACTATCCATGTTCAATCGTATTACACATTTTGTTTTCAAATTTATTAATTGCACTGAACTGTACTCGTAGTATGAAGATTGTAAACATGAATATAAAAATGTGGAATTTAGTGATATTTTTATTTGTGACATCCAGCGATAGACACCTTGGCCAAACCATATCAAATCAAATCAAATCAGTAGCCTATTAATATGTACCTACTGTTAATATATCCTAAGCAAGTTGATCGCATGCCTGATTTATCTTTAAAGAAAGACAGTTTTTCAATAACACATCAGAACTTTTCGTTCCAGAAGGTTTAGGGAAAACATTTTTACTAGCTGAAGAAGGGTACAGTGACAAAATTTTGGTTTTTGTAACTAAAACAACCAAAAAGATCATAAGGACATTAAAAATGGTAGATATTATGGAGACGGCACTTTTAAAACTGCACCACGTCTATTTTGCCAAGTATACTCTATTCATTTAGATTTTAGATCTATATTCCAACACGGAGTCTACAAACATTATTCCGGTAATATATGCTCTATTGCCCGACAAAAGACAAGAAACGTACACAAGGCTGTTCGAAATTATCAAAAATAAATTGGGGATAATGATTAAATATTTCAAGTGTGATTACGAAATTGCTACTATGAACGCGTACTTGGCAGTGTTTCCTCAGGGAAATCTAAGTTATTGTTTTTCCACTATCATAAAGAATTATGGAGAAAGGCAAAAGATATCAGAACTAGTAACAGATCAGAAGGGCGAAAACTTGTACGACGCTGTGCTATGTTGGAACTCTTACCACCAGAACACATTCCTGAAGGATGGTCTGATGTACTAAAGGAGGCTCCGCAAACATATCAAATTACCAAATTTATCGAGTACTACCAGAAAACATGGTATCCCAAACTATCTCCGTCACTATTAAGCTGTGCCAATAATGCTCACAACTAACGTTGTTGAAGGTTGAAATCATCATTTGAATACAAGAATCGAGAAACATCCAACGCTTTTTTTCTTTTATACATAAATTTAAAAAAGAAGCAGAACGTCAATATACAAATATTAACAAATATTTGTATGGACATTTAAAAAAAAAAAGATGTCTCAACCGGATTTTCAACAAAAAATATATAAAGGCTCTCATAGAATTGCAAAAGAAAAACATAACAGTACAAAGTTTTATTACAAAACTTAGTATTTACGGTTATCATCAGGATATGGCGCTATAGATTCAAACAGTTTCAATTAATATTTTTATGTGGCTCGAAGGCGAGCTCAAGCTCTTTTTTTGTGTATAAAAAATATATAAATAAGCCCTTTAGAGTTTTGTTTTGTTAATGACATCACTAACTCAAATAATAATTAATAAGTTACCTAATGTTTCAAAAGTTAAATCGTGTAAAAAGTCTAAAATTGGATTTATATTTTAAAAAGGTGGTAGTTATCTTTGATATATTTTTTTATCGAATGAAGTAATTGTTATTGTTTATTGAATTTATGATTTCACTAGATAAAAAGCTAAGAATGCCATGTATTTTTTTCATCTTGAAAACTGTAAGAACTGTTATCAAAAACATTTAAATTCTAGAGCTCATTATAGATATGCTATGAACCTATTGCGCCAGTTTAAAGTATTCTTTAGTTTATAATATAAGTCATGAATTGAAGTTATCCTAGAGTTTTATTTGTTAAGTTATGAATAACTACGTAATTTTTTAGTTTTTTAAATATAATGTTTTAATTAAGTACTAATGGCGTCATTTATTTAAAACCTGACTTTAGTCAACAGTGGATAGTCAAATTCTCGAAGGTGAGGCGGACCCTTGCAATTGTGAAAAGGTTCACAATCTAATAATCGACGATTGATTATGTTCTTTTCGCGAAAGGGACGTTTCGTGAACGGGAAGTTATGTGAAAGGGACGTTTCGCGAACGGGACCTTATGCGAACAGGACATTTCGCGCACGGGACGATATGCGAACGAGACATTTTGTGCACGGGACGTTATGCGAACAAGGCTTATTTTTAAGCGCGGGACGTATTGCAAAATGGACATTACCGTCCGAATGCCTTGTACCAACATGCTTATTTACATAATCTATTATTATCTATGTAATCGAAGAAAACTAACTGCGCCGAATCTAAACATTAAATATTACGAGAAAATTTTATTGCGGCTTTTTTTTTTGTCTGTCTTTCGGTCTACTCGGCCGAAAGTAGGAAGGTCGCAGGAAGGCGGCGGATGGAGGCGGCTCCGTCTGTTCGTCATTATATTTTATGGGGGATGCCTATATCCAGGACATCTGTAGGCTGATGATGATGCATTCCTAAACCACATGCCGAGAGTGATGCAACATTGGTTAATCGTTAAAAAACGGGAGCACTGGGACTACGCGAACGAAGTCGTGAGCGGTCAGCTAGTTATTTATACAAGTGATTTGGTTTCGATGCGCAATATACATTCGTTTTAATTGTTCGATAGCATACACGAAATCAGTGTAATAACGGCGTAAATTGTGGACTTTGTGGACTATATCGTCACCGAATGTGTCACAGCTCACTGCACACTGACCCACAGTGCACACTGACCTACATTAATAAAACAGATGTGACCTACAACTTTATGTAAAGAAAACTATAAGAGTATGTTAATTTACACGACTATAATGTGCTTCGATGTATTTAATTTGACACATCAAATATTGTTACAGTTTTACGCAAAATAGAAGTCGCCCCGATGTACCTGTGCCGTAGACCAATTTCTATAGCGCGGGAACCATCTTTCTACCAATAGCACTCGCGCGCTAAAATCTTGCGCTGTTATGTTAATCGATTTCGCGGCAAAATTGCGGCCAGTCGACTTTTAGATGTGAGCGGGACAGAGCTGTACTATACGTTCGGCTACTGTCGGATATAAGTCTGCGCTTTTCTGCGCGAACGAAAACAGTCGATTGGACTTATATTTTGGGTAAAACTGTACGAGCTAGGATTCGGGATAACATAACCACACTGAACTCCTGTTTCCAAAATCAAAATTTCGACCAATACTGTTTTCACTACATTGTTCATAATTTATCACTCTCAAGTCACTTTCACTTTTAGTCGCACTGACAGCCAATTTACGACCGATTCCTCTTCGAGCGAGCTCCGTTTATAAACGAGAGTCTATGTATGTATGTATTACTTAAATTTTACTTGAGTGGGCAATTTTTGCCCAAGTAACTCGAAATCTTATATAATTTCAATGTGGCAGCTGGCAGGGTTATAACACTATGGCTCTTTCACCGTAAGATGGCATCTGTAAATACTCCATGGTAGGTGCCAACTTACGGTGAACGGTCCGGCTCGTTCACCGTAAGATGGCACCTGTAAATACTCCATGGCAGGTGCCAACTTACGGTGAACGGTCCGGCTCGATCACCGTAAGATGGCACCTGTAAATACTCCATGGCAGGTGCCAACTTACGGTGAACGGTCCGGCTCGATCACCGTAAGATGGCACCTGTAAATACTCCATGGCAGATGCCAACTTACGGTGAACGGTCCGGCTCGATCACCGTAAGATGGCACCTGTAAATACTCCATGGCAGGTGCCAACTTACGGTGAACGGTCCGGCTCGATCACCGTAAGATGGCACCTGTAAATACTCCATGGCAGGTGCCAACTTAGGGTGAACGGTCCGGCTCGATCACCGTAAGATGGCACCTGTAAATACTCCATGGCAGATGCCAACTTACGGTGAACGGTCCGGCTCGATCACCGTAAAATGGCACCTGTAAATACTCCATGGCAGGTGCCAACTTAGGGTGAACGGTCCGGCTCGATCACCGTAAGATGGCACCTGTAAATACTCCATGGCAGATGCCAACTTACGGTGAACGGTCCGGCTCGATCACCGTAAAATGGCACCTGTAAATACTCCATGGCAGATGCCAACTTACGGTGTACGGTCTGTACTATTCAGATTACATTCGCAACAGTACATACTACCACATATACAACAATTTCTCAAGTTATTGAACGAGCGAAGCGAGTTCTCTGAGTCAACTTGGAAGAATCGGCGTTTGTATGTATGTATGTATGTATGTATGTTTGTCCGAGCATAACTTCCAAACCGTTAATCCGATCTTTATGAAATTTGATTGAGGGGTAGATAGTGTTGGTACAATTTGTTGGTAAGGTTATTCAAATTGAAATTCAAAATCTTTATTTCAGGCTTACTGAGAAATGCACTAAACCTAAACAGTAAGCGCATATCAACATAAATAACTTAGAAACTAACATACACCTAAAAAAAAAAAAAAAAACTGAGCTATATCGGTCTGGGCGTTGTTGAGATATTGGGGTCCAAGAGGGGGCAACAAAATTAAAAGTAGGAATATCATATCAAATGGGGTGTAATATGAAAGCCCAACACTTCGACATTTCAAAAATATTTTTATAATTTTAGAACTTACTTAGTTTTTGAGATGTTAGGGTAAATCGAAAATGTAAAAAACCAAAACCTCTCGGTTACTTCCACTAATCCTACAACGCTGAAATTTGGAATGTTTGTAGCTTTTATGACACAAGTACTGAGAAAAGTCTAAAATTGAAGAATTTTGAAACTTAAAACTCTACAAAATAATAACCAAGATTGTTGACTTCCCGTTTTTAGGAATTTGAACGACGTTGTAGGTCTAATTTTTCGACCGCTTAACTATTTAATCTCAGTAGGTACACGTTTTTAGAAGTCGGTTAGAAAGGTATTTGTATATTTTGTGCAAAACTACAGGGAGAAGTCGAAAATTGAGGATTGTCCTTGCAAAACCAATTTTTAGCGAAGTGACTAAGTGACACGTGAAGTGTGTGTGACTATTCGACCCTTAGCCAAAAAAAAAAAACGGTTATGCATCGCAAGGAAAAGACCTGATCCGTACATCCCATACCCTTTCGAAATCCCGCTTGTTCGTCCCATATTTTCTCATCGGTTTCTTTCACAACTCTTTCAATCAACACCTTTGCATACAGTTTGCCGACGATGCTGAGTAGGCTAATACCTCTGTAGTTCTTACAGTCTTGCTGTGAACCTTTTCCCTTGTAAAGAGGTACGATGACAGCTTTGCTCCAATCCCTTGGTACTTGACCGGTGTTCCAGCACAAATTGAAAAGGCGGCACAACTGACTCGCTACGATACCATGTCCAGCCTTCAGCATCTCAACTGTTATCCTATCATACCCTGCAGACTTCCCTGATTTCATACTTCGCAATGCTTTTACGATTTCATCCATGCTTATACTACTTTCATTATGGTTATCGCTTACATTTATAACTGAGGTGCCTGTCTATCCTCTCTTACAAACAAACTTTAAAAATACTCTTTCCATCTACTTAATACGCATTACAAACGCATTGAAATTACAGGCACATGAGACTTTTCATCTTTATGTCTCAGGGTGGTGGACGCAGTGCAATGTCACATAGGGCGCGTCCTAGGTGGACGTGACCTGGACGTGGACTTTCTTTCTTACTTTGAGCATATACCCCTACGACAAAGATACGAGTGAGGCCGACTTTCATTCTTAACCAAAGCAATCTCGCTTTTACACATTCACACTCATTCACACACTCAGCCATTCGCGCGGAAAATATTACACCAACTCCCTGGCAAGCTCTGGCGGTACTAGGTATTCCAGACCAATATGCCGTGTAGTGTCCGTGCTTGGTGGTGTCACAGCCTTTCCGCTTCGTCTCGTTTACACATAGAACATCAATCTTTCTTTCATCCATCATCTGGCACACCTCATTCAACTTTTCTTCCATTCTTCCTCCAACATTCAACGTAGCAAAACGGCTCTCCGTACACTGAAAAAAATCGTTCTCAAACAAGCGACCATGTGTCTTGGTTGACCTATTATTGTTTCAATTAAATAAATAATGATTTGCATCGAATAATGTCACTTAGCTAATGGAACCTAGATAACTTGTTAAAAATCGCTGTTTTTTATTTTAAACAAGTCACGTAGCATTTTCGAACCTGAAAAATTGATAGCAAACCCAAACATTACAATTAGATGCCGTAATTAATTTAATATATTGAAGTAATGAAGCGCAATTAATTACTTCTACAAACGCATATTGATCAAGCTAACATAGAATTTTGAGTTATTAGAACACTTCTACTTAGTTGATACAAACATTAGTAGATCAATCCTAACATGTCATAATAACAGATTCAAACAAGAGCCCAACCACTTTCAGTATGAACTCTGTGCTCCTTTTGATCCACCAGTAGTGTAGCCATATACAACAAGGTTCTAGCCTTTTCAGGGTAAAAAATTACTTTACTTTATTTATTTATTAAGACAACAAAAGTTCAACTTTTTAGTAACACAACTTAAAACTAGGTTAGTACTTAATAATTAACAATGATTTAGGACCCGCAGAGCATTGTAAGCTTTACATTTTTTTTTTTTTATGTAATAAGGTGACAAACAAGCAGACGGCCCGCCAGATGTAAAGCAGTCACCGCCGCCTATGGACATCTGCAACACCCACGGTATTGCAAACGCGCTGCCTACCATTAAGAGCCCTATTGATATTAAAGACTGGTGGCATTCCGCGGTTTCTCTCGCGTGGTACATGTCAGTCAGTCAGTCAGTCAATATTAGATAGCGACTAACTGCGGCTTCGCTAGCATGGTACCTACTCGGATAAAAATGATCTTTTTCAAAATTCAAGCTATCTCCATACCAAATATCTAGGCTCAGTTTTCCAATATCGACCATGAGCTAGTAAGTACATATTTTTATTCCATGTAGGTTTACTTATAAGGCTGAAGCCTGGAGGCTTTATACATATGGTCGATAAAGGCAAATCCTTCCAATCTAAACACTGCGCGTGGGCCGTTTTTTTATTTTATTCAATACCTAATTTTTTCTTAGGTTTATTTAAAATCCTTGTCTGGCAACACTGCCGTGGCGCGTCACCCGCCGCCCCGCGATGACGGTGGCGCCCTCGCCGCCGAGCCGGCCGGTTTTCATTCGTTCTCTAGGTAGTAGTAGATACCGGTTGCTATTTGATTTCTTTCATTGCCAATTTTAGTGGTTGTGTTCATAGATAAAACCTAATAGTTGCGTTAACTGCTAGCTAACCCAACAAGTCTGACGGCAACAAAGTCTGAGTGCGACTGGACTATATTACACATAGTCTAGAGTGAAAAGTAGTTAGGTACATAACCCTATGGACGAAGTGGAAGTGAATCTGGGAATTAGATGACCTTATCCCTATATTTCACCGTAAGTACCTATTTTATTTGAATCAATTTGCATTATGGTTGTGCTCTGTAGTCTCCGCATCAACAATACATACCTACCAACATACCTACGATACGACACACAACACGCACGGCGCGTCGCGCAACGCCGCCGTTTGGGTTTGGCCGGCAGCCGGCTTGAAACATCCGATGTAGTTTTTTGGTATTTGTCAGTGTGTCACACGTGCCGAATGAATCCTCCCGCGATGAAGTGTGGCGCAGCGCGGCGCAGGCGTCAGATCGAGCGCACTCGACTAAACGACGCTCACAAGCCGGTCGCGGGTCAAATAGGTAATAAGTTTCTAATAAGAGCTGATCAAAATGAGCCCAAACACGCTTAGAATATCATTAACTATCGAGGAGTTCCGCTGTCGACCTTCTGTCTCCATCATCAGATCACATTGCTGTTACCATAATATTTGATTGCCATCGGAACTTGACAGGTATGCAAAATCTCAACTCAATCGAACAAGGCTAACTGGTTCAAAATTCATTTGCAAAATTTGACAGTCACATATACATATATATACCATTACCATATATACATAGTAAGTTACAATAAAATCTTTTAAAAATGAGGACCGCCAGGCACGTGTGCACCTGAACAGTTACTAGGTACATAGTGTACTGGGACCTGCACATGTAGGTACTCACAGACCCAGTCAGGACCTACTCTGCAGTGAGCGATGATCCCACCTAGGTGTGGCGCGCGGAGCCCATGTCTACTTTGAGTTTATTCAGATGTTTTAAGGTGTTTTCAGCACAGGAGTTTCAGTCACTTATTGCAAATTTTCTTGTTCCACAGAAAACGACATTAATCTGCAATCATTGTCTGCCCTAACACCGGACACTATTAAAGATCTAATACCTAAAATAGGGCCACGGGCCCTATTTTTAAGATGTTGGAAATCGTGGCAAATGGAATTTAGTTCAAATGTAACACTTTCAGTAAGTTTCGATGTATTGGAATGTTTCCATAGAAATAAACTCTCTAACTGTAAAAGAAGAGACTACCTTTGATGTACCATTATTACAGGTTTTCTAAATAGTAATTTACCTATTAACCTTGATGATAGTGTGATGTAACCTGGACTCATATATTATGTTTTTTTCAGGCCCTTGATTTAGATCTTGATGTACAAGAAGCAATTGACAACTCGAGTTTGAACGGATGCGGTGACCAGGTTTGTAATTTTTCAGCCACTTAAGTTACCTGTTACTTTGTACACTAAATCCTGAGTTTCTGATGCTGTGTTATGGGGCAAGTAGTGCTTGCATTGCTGTGTTCCGGTTTGAAGGGTATGGGTGCCGGTGAAATTACAGGCACATGAGGCTTTTCATCTTTATGTCTCAGGGTGGCGGGCGCAGTGCAATGCCACATAGGGCGCGTCCTAGGTGGACGTGACCTATGTGAGAATGCACTGTTCATAGGCAGAGGTTACCGCTTAACATCAGGTGGGCCATCTGCTTGTTCCATCATTCAAGTAGTAAAAAAAAAACCTACTCACATTTGTCTGATTTTTCTTCTCTGCCTCTTTAGTGAAACCTTGACCAAGTTAATGTGTTAAATGTTTGTTTTTTTACAGAACCTACCAATATTCATTGAACAAGAATATACAGTCCAGTTAAACGTAAGTTACACTTGTATCTCTTGAAGAATAATATTTGTAATTGGGTGGAAGGTTGAGACTGGGCAGGAGGGACAGGACCCTAACAGCTACACAATTTTTTTTTCTTAGCATACTAGCCCTGGCATTTGGCGTTATACAATTTTGCACACACAAAATTGTAAACATCGAGAAAAACGAAACAAAGTTAAACGAGTTAACAGGTTCTGTAAAATTTGCAAACTTAATAATTTGATTACGACCTACTCGATTTTTGTGCATATATTAAAAATGTAGAAATGCAGAAGAAAAAAGTAGTTTGCATTAGTTGCAATGGTTTTAGCAGCTGTCCTTACTGCCCCATCCAAACTTTCCATCCAGTATGTTTTATTTTTTTTATACGGAACAAGCAGGTGGCTTACTTGATGTTAAGCGGTAACCTCTGCCTATGAACAGTGCATTCTCACAGGTCACGTCCACCTAGGACGCGCCCTATGTGGCATTGCACTGCGCCCGCCACCCTGAGACATAAAGATGAAAAGTCTGAAAAAGTTTCTGTGTGTGTATATGTGTGTGTATGTGTGTGTGTGTGTGTGTGAGAGAGTGTGTGTGTGTGTGTGTCGTAGCTCCCGAACGGATGAACCTTTTTTTTTGTTTGAAAGGTGTATTTGTCGGTAGTTTACTTAGCTTTGTTTAATCAAAATCGGATCAGCTGTCAGCGTTGGGTTTTTATTTTATTTTTACAAAATTAATAACTTGTTAGACATTGGGGTTTTTGAAATATTAGGAAAAATATAAACCACTAGATTACTTCCAGCGATCCCACAATGCTGAAATTTGGTAAGGAGTGAGTTTTGCACAACGACCTCCTCATACCCTCCCGAAAAAAAAAACATTCTGTATATAAGGGGACAATGGCGATGGAGGGGAACTGTGTTCAACGTTGCTTGCTAACTTGTAAGATCCCTTTATAATCACTCTCTTATTTATGTTTTTATTTTTACACCAGAACCCGGAGCAACAAAGTAGAAAAACCCCAGAAAAAAGTCCCGTTTTCGATTCACCTGAGTGCAGAGTAAGTATAAGGTCACTAAAACTTTTCGATCGCACTTGCATGTACTATTAGTGTAATGTTGACCAGTAAACGTTTATAATTTTTGTTATTCTTCCAGGTTTTGAAAAATTAATAAAACTATCGCTTGAAGCGTCTACTCTATTAACATGCAAAGGTGGCGCGATTGGTGGAGATAGCGGAAGAAATCTACTTGTGGCAGTGAAAGCAACACTGTTTTTGCAAAATAGCAAATAACATTTTGTGTCTAATTCCATTAATAATAAAAATTAAAATGTGATATTACATTGATTAAGAACAAACATAATTTTGATGTGTTGAATTAATTAATAATTATATGTAACGTTACGATGATTAGTTTGAGTTAGTAAAAGATCATATTTAGGTTTAAGCATAATTAATAACCAGTAGGTATTGATATTTTGTGTAAGTTTTGTCTTTTAACAGTACCTAAGTACTACTTTAAAGGGTACCTACTTTGAGAATACCGAACTAACCACTTTAAACCACGGTTACCATAATTATTATTTGTCATTTAATAAATGACTCTTGCATTTACTTAGTTGTTTATTTTCTTATCCATTCATCACCAGGTATTAGTTTTTGTATAGATTCATTTAAACGTTCTATTTATTAAGGTCGATTGATTGCTATGTTCTAATTATCAGCTGGAAACTCCGTAAACCAACCTTCATTTTCTTACATTATTGAACAAGTACCTACACAACCAATAAAAATTGGTAACACGGTTTGGTTCGTGTAGGTATTCAATGATGTCGATAAATTAGGGGTGACTCAGGATGAGTGGCTTCCAGAGCAGCTAGTATGCATTTTGCACCATAGTGTTGACTCTCACTCGTAACCGTGATCCACGGGTTTTTGTATGGACAAACTGAGTTGCCGCAATGGTCCGCTAGACGTACTGTTTCGGATTTCATGCAAAAACGTGTATCACACTCACGAGTGAGCGTGATGGTGAAAAATGTAGACCAGCTGCTTTGGAATGGCTAGCACCAGTGATAAAATAACAAAGTAATCCTAATCAACCTGATAAAGTAGATTTGTTTGAATCTATTATGAATCACCAATGTGTGGTCGTATTAAACAAGAAATAATGGCTAATTCAACATATTCTGTTGTTAGAATTAAACCAGGTAAAAGCTTAAAACTATCTGGCAGCTTATTTAAATTAACCATGATGCATGGCTACTGCATCATAGACTGTTGTATGAATCAACCAATATATATGGTTAGTCAAACATACACCGTTGTTAGAATTGAACCAAGTAAAAGCTTGAAACTATCAGACAGCTTATTGAAATTAACCAAGATGCATGGCTACTTCATCATGACTGTTGTATGAATTAACCAAGATATATGGTTAGTCGAACATACACTGTTGTTAAATATGAACCAGGTAATAGCTTGAAACTAAGATATATTTTTTCCAGATAAATATTTGAACGTGCAACTTATTTGAATTAACTTAGATACATGGCTACTGCAATATATACCGTTGTATGAATTTAACAAGATATATGGCTAGAGGAACACGCGCAGTTGTTAGAATTGAACCAGAAAGAAAGGCTAAGAACTAGCTTGCAGCTTATTTGGATTAAACAATATTTATGGCTACTGTAACATATATTAGGATGTAAATTAAACAAGACGAATAACAGATGCTAACAATTTGCTATGGTTCAAGTAAACCGACACGTTGTTAGGCTCATATGGAATCAAGATGATAGTTGATTTGACCACGGATATGGTTTAATACAACTTATTTTTTTTTTCAGTGTAGACCGCTTTTCGCCCCCGCGGGAAATGAGACGTGACGGGTGGCGGACCGCGTCGCCGCCATGCGCATGATTATTATAATTATATATCTCCATTGCGTTCCCAAGAGTAGAAGGGATCTAAAGGTCCACCCCTGCAGAGCCCTTTACGGGGGTAAGGCAGATCTCCGCTGTGCCCTGTGACCGCCAACACAGGCACCCGCCGTTAACAACCAGACTGCCCTCTGGCTATGAATCCCTCGGCACGGGTCGGTTTACACCTTGGATCGGTGTTTTTTTTTCGGGTATGCTCCCTGGTTGGTGGTTTGATTTCGGAGTTTTCCTTCTCCTAGACAGGCTGCACATCGATGCCGACGAGGCCCATTTCCCCGGGTTAAATTTCAGAGTTTTCTTTCTCCTAGACAGGCTGCAGACCAATGCTGACGAGACCTATCTCCCCCGGTTTGATTTCGGAGTTTTCCTTCTCCTAGGCAGGCTGCAGACCAATGCTGACGAGGCCCATCTCCCCGCAATTGTATATACTCTATATACCTATAGTATATACTTCTTTATACCTCGCAGATAATGTAGTTTTCTATACGTTTTTTTAAATCAGTAACAATCATTAACTCTTTATAATATCACAGCATACATAACAGTTGATTTTATTAGGTATAAAGTATAGATGAACTCAACAAGTTATTTTCTACTTTTCCATTTTAGTGGTAAAGTTTACCATGCAGTCCACATACACGTAAATATTATACATTCCTTGGTTTACTTTGGTGAGATTGTACATATAAGCCTTAATCCACAACGAGTCCAGTTTGTTCACAATAGAATAAAAAGGAATATATTCAGTTTCCCAGTATTCGCTCCCTGTATTCATGCGCTGTCGGCATTAGCGTGCATGTTGGTGCATGCCGGATTAACGTACCACGTATAACGCTTATCCATGCCTCCACTTCGCCATTCAGATATACCAAGTAAGTTCCAAACATAGCTGTAAAGTTTTTGTTAATTAGAATCGTTTATAATTAATCAAATTATCTTGTCACGATCAACAAAGCCTGGGAGAAAGGAGCTCAGGATCTTTGAGTTTCGTTGGATGTTATCATAACCCGGCCAGCTTACTACCCGACAACTTCCAAACAAGTTGCTTTCTCCACCCGGCACTTCTCAACTAGACGGGCAACAACAAACTTATCGTACTTAGTTACTATCACTGTTATTATCGTGAACACCCATTTACGGTGTCTTCTGTGTACATTACACGCTCAATACAACGAGGCTCTTTAGAAGTTGTCAGTGTTTTTAAAATAAATAAATAATTAAATAAATAATGCTGGACAGTTCACACAACATTATCTAGCCCCAAGCTAAGCAGAGCTTGTGTTATGGGTACTAGATAATTGATAATTAATATTCAATAAATTTCACATCTGAATGCACCCGACTATTAGCAGGGCTAAAAAAGGTTTTATAAAAACAAAAATTGTTTGATAGGCAATTAACCCACGTTTGTTACAATGCTATTACTACAGCTGCTGTAGGTACTCAGTATGCCAATAATGTTATCAGTGATTCCGTTATCGATGTGAAACTAAACAATGCTTCCGAACTAGCGTACTGCATAATTATGTATACTTATACATCGGGTGGCATAAATCGTTACGTCTGTCTTAAACTTGGGCAAGTATAATAGATTATGCACTATGCCATAGTGACTATGGAAATAAAACAGTGTCTTACGTCGCGGGCGCCATATTGAACCCTAAGCGAAACCAGGTTTAGAGTCCTGAGTGAAGCGAGGAGTTCAAGCTGCCCAAGACGAAGACAGAATTTATTCCAGAGGAGCATACTCTACTTTTCACACCTTCTGCGAGACAGTAAAAATCACTGAAAATCACAGCACCAAACACCGTCTTTTGTTTCACATTCTTTGTCAACTCACTTTTTTTTTGTGTTCCGCTTATGTTGGCCTTTTCGATTTTCGAACAAACCCCTTTGCAATGCCATATGGACATTTTTTTGATATTGTTTTCACGAGATTTAACACGAATTTGACGTTTCAAATTAAAATCACTTTATTCCCTAGGGAGTTTCATACAACTTTATATCCCTAAAGAGATAATGCTTTACTTTACGTTGACGTTGCAGGATATGTAATTGGACATTGTCGAGCAGATGGTGTGAAAAGAGATTTTTCAACGCGTCAGAGCGCGCTGGCGTTGTAGAGAGGAACGAAGTAAATTAATATGGTTCAGCTTCAAAATGCACTTTTTGGCCGCTAAATATTCATTTATATTGCAAAATCATTATTTTATAATATTGGTAATATTGGTGTGCGAAATACAGTTTAAATTGTTTTGTGTTGTCGCAAAAGAATCTTCACAACGATATTAAAGTTAATAACTATAACTTTTAAGTTTTAGGAGAACAAAGCTCTCAAGTGAACGCGTTGTAAAACGAAATTTTCTGGAAGGCCCGCTGGGAAGACCAGGGAGACGTTCATAGAATTTAAATCAAATAAATAATGAACCAAGCGAAATGCATTTGATAAAATAAGTCTCGATCTTCGATCTTCTCTAGATTACATTACGGGGAATGTACCCAGGAGCTACATGATCTGATCCCAGCATCTCATTTTCATCATAGTGCAAGCAGGCGCACGGCTCAGTATCATCCTTACCTCATCGGTATAGCCGCAATTCGCACTAAGAGTTTCGGTTCACACTTTGTAATGCGAACTGGAATGGGACAAGTTGCCGTCGTCTGTCTTTCCTGAAAACTTTAATATGGGTCTTTTTATATTAAGGTGGTTGCTTTTTCATACAAACGTATTAGCACAAATATGGGCGAACAGAGTATGATTTTACACTGAAATAACTGTTTTTGGCATTTATATTGGTAATTATTTGCGGCAAATCATATTTGGTTGAAGAAAACAGTGGCCTAATAGCGAAAATAACATCGAAATTACTTGTATGGACTAAAATTTCGATGTTATTAATGCTATTAATCCACTGTTTTCTTCAACCAAATATGATTTGCCGCAAATAATGACCAATATAAAAGCCAAAAACAGTCATTTCACTGTAAAAATCATACTCTGTTCGCCCATATTTGTGCATATACGTTTGTATGGAAAAGCAACCACCTTAAGGCAAGAGTGAATAGGTGCCTTCTAGACCTTCGTGCTCCAACGTCGGCCGCATCGTCACTTACCAATAGGTGAGATCGCGGTCAATCGAGGGCCTATAGATATACTTTTTGTCTAATACAAATATATTAAGATAAATAAATAAATAATGCTGGACAAGTTCACACAACATTATCTAGGCCCAAGCTAAGCCAGAGCTTGTGTTATGGGTACTAGATAACTGATATACTTAATATAATATAATACATAGATAGATATTTTTTATTATACATAGAAAACACCCAGAACACCCTGAACAAATATCTGCAGAACACACAAATATTTGTTCCGAGGCGGGAATCGAACCCACAACCTCCTGCGACGCAGGCGAACCATCGCCAGCCGTGCCACAGAGGTCGTCATAATAGTTTTTTTTTTTTTTTTTTTTTATACTACTTGGATGACGGAACAACCAAGAGGCCCACCTGATGTTAAGCGGTAACCTCTGCCTATGAACGGTGCATTACCTCATAGGTCACGTCCACCTAGGACGCACCCTATGTGGCAATGCACTGCGCCCGCCACCCTGAGACATAAAGATGAAAAGTCTCATGTGCCTGTAATTTCACCGGCACCCTTACCCTTCAAACCGGAACACAGCAATGCGAGCACTACTGCTTTGCGGCAGAAATAGGTATGGTGGTAGTACTTCCCCGGACGAACTCTTTCACAAAAAAGCTCTACTACTACTAAACTGTTGTCTGTAGTCTGTCTGTAGTCTACTAACTATTACTGTTATGTAATAATATAATGGCTACTCGTTACTTTATTATCTATTTCTACTTTATATAATACCTACGTGTGTCTATTAAACTAAGTGTTCTCTTTTGAAAGTCAAGTCCAAGCGCGATAGTGATTAATGCGCACATTACGCCGAGATTCATAATTAAATGGCCGCAAAAAGTAAGTATAATCAAGACACTTAATTCAGTTGAACGACATTTTCCTCAGGGAGCTACAGTTTTGGCACGCAATATCTCCTACTGTAAGAGATTACCAACTTTGTATATTTCTCCCAAAATCATGTTACATTTTTACTGTATATTCAAATAAACTTTAGAAGCTAAAGCGTCGTATGTTTAATTTGTTTGCATCTATGTTTGTTTTTTAGATTAAATAACTTTTTCATACTGTTACTGAGGAATTCAAGGTGAAACAGTATTTGCAACGGCACGTGACATTACATTGTCTGGGGCCAGCCCTGAACATGTATGAACATCCAAGGTCCGACGAACAGAAAACCCTGGAATAGTTTAATGCAAACATAAATCCATGTAGACCAACTCCATATTACTCCCTCCAAAGTTGTGAGTGGTTTCAATAATAATTGTAAATTCAAAAGCGTCGTGCGATATACGAGGTCCTCGAAACTCGATGCAGCAACAAATACGAAAGTCCAAAACTATGACTAGTGTCAAATCTATATATATAAAAGAGAAGTCCACACACTCACTCACTGACCACTCATCACGAAATCTCGGAAACTACTGGGCCGAGGGGTCTGAAATTTGGCACAAGCACTTATAAAGGGGTGTAGGCGCGCACTAAGAAACAATTTTTGAAAATTCGCACCCTAAGGTGTTGAAAAAGAGTGTTAAAGTATGTATAAAAGTCCCACGTTTTTAAAGTTAGAGACGTGAATTTTGGCATGCATGTTCCTTTTAGCTTCCGGGTGCTACCTAGGTAATGTACGCGCCGACGAAGTCGCGAGCGGGTCAGCTAGTATATATATATATATATATAAAAGAGAAGTCCACACACTCACTCACTGACCACTCATCACGAAATCTCGGAAACTACTGGGCCAAGAGGTCTGAAATTTGGCACAAGCTTTTTTAAAGGGGTGCAGGCGCGCACTAAGAAACGATTTTTGAAAATTCGCACCCTAATGTGTTGAAAAAGGGTGTTAAAGTTTGTATGGAAGTCTACACGTTGACGAAGTTGCGAGTGGGTCAGCTAGTTACTGTATAATTTACATGTTAAAACGTCAGGAGGTTGAGAAACTTGTTATTTTTCTAGTGAAATTCCTGTCTTTTTTTTTATAAAACTTGTGGCGGATCAAGCAGATGGCCCACCTGATGTTACGCGGTACCCTCTGCCTATGAACAATGCATTATCACATAGGTCACGTCCACCTAGGACGAACCCTATGTGGCATTGCACTGCGCCCGCCACCCTGAGACATAAAGATGAAAAGTCTCATGTGCCTGTAATTTCACCGGCACCCATACGCACGCGCAACGACCCTACCGCCGCCGCCGCCGCCACCGCTGTCCCAGCGAGCTGGAGGGCAATTCTCGTTATGTAGAGATTATCTCTAAATTAGAGATAATGTCGAAGCATAAATGTCTACTAAAAATGTCACGAAAATGTCACAATAACCATCAAATCGTATTCGATTTGAATGATTTTGGTCGACTTATGTCTATTTGTGACATCACGAGAATAGCAAATTAAGATTTTATTCGACATTTAGAGATAATCTCTACAATCCAAGAATTGGCCTCCAGAGCGCGCGGCCACACGCAGTATTCGCCGGTCCACCGTCGAACGCGGTCGCGGGTGGTGCTCATGATGAAAAGGCTTCTGAATTCAGTCTAGAAACGTCAGCAAAGCGACGAAATACAGTTACCACCGCCGTTATTTATTTTTAAGATTCCTAACCACGATAGTTTCAATTCTTTAAGATTGCATTATCATTTGTAACTTATTAGTATGCAAGTTTTTTAGAATAACTATGTAACTTGCTCCAGGGTCATTACATCTGTTGTAATTGATGCATAAATAAATAAATACTAAAGGGTCCAGATTGGCACCTATTAGGTAGGGAACCCTAAAAATTTATTATAAATCCGCCAGGAGCCGGCTCGCATGTCACATAAATACGTTGCAATATAGGCAAAGCTATCTACACCTTCACGGGTATTAAGTACTGAAAGGAAATTCAGAATTTGTGATTAAAATATAAGTAAAACAGTCCATTTTAAGCCCGATTTGTTTTATAAAAGCTATGGGCCCGGTCGTTCGATTCATATCGTTCGTAGTTTTGCGACAATCTATAAAATAATTTTCACTAGAAACGGGATATTTACCATGATTTTTGAGTTTTATATGTTCCTGATATTTCGGCACAGTTGCATGCGCCATGATCACGGGAGAACATGTTCATGATGATGATCATGTTCTCCCGTGATCATGGCGCATGCAACTGTGCCGAAATATCGGGAACATATAAAACTCAAAAATCATGGTAAATATCCCGTTTCTAGTGAAAATTATGTACATAACCATGATAGTTTCAAAAGTTAATCTATAAAATTCTCACTAGTATGTATGTACCAAGCTCTCCTTAGACTTCACCCATGCTTCCGTGTTTTGAACTTTCTACTCGATTCGGTTAACGTGTATCTGAGTCCTTAGATAAAGTAACATTTTATTGGCGATGACGCTAGTAGAAAAGCCAACAATGTATGAGATAGACGTAAGCTATCAAAATGTCACGTGGTCAATTGTATTGTATTATATAGAAATAGATAGAATCGCTTCTAAGCGAATGCCATTTGGCTAGCCCGGCTGTTTTGCTTCCGTGGTGGTTATCTATGGATTATTGTTACAAGCCTGGAGGCCAATTCTCGGATTTTAGAGATATCTCTAAATTAGAGATAACGTCGAAGCATGAATGTCTACAAAAAATGTCACGAAAATGTCACAATATCCATCAAATCGTATTCGATTTGAATGATTTTGGTCGACTTATGTATATTTGTGACATCACGAGAATAACAAATTAAGGTTTTATTCGACATTCGCCATCTTTTTTCGACATATGTCGAATTCGACTTAATCTCTAAAGCACGAGAATTGCCCTCCTGATGTCCAGTGAAACTCTTACTAAAGTCATATTCATTTTATGCATAGAGCTTAGTACAGGCAAATTAGCAAAAAGTGTGGCCCTAAGTCGAGTAGTCGTGGATTCTTATGGAATCGTTAGATGACACGAATAGAAGCTTATCCCAAGTTTGCACCGTTTCTGGAGCATACGGAAGGCTTTTAAATATTAGGTACAAACTTTGAAAAATTGAAATTTTTAAATAAACAAAAAAGTGTTAGGTGCAAGTTTAATTACTTATAGAGACAGTCTTAGTGCGTTATGGATGCATAGTGGGAAACACTGTGAATTAGTTTTTTTTAGTTTGCGGCTGGGGGGTAATTTATGTACTCGGTGCAAACTTACATAAGGTTTCTATAAGTATTATAAAAACCATATTAGTTCTGCACACCTCAGCGAATACGGAACATAGTGTTTAATATTTTTTTGTAAATTGTACTTTGGGGGAAATTTATGTAGTCGTGCAAATTTTATTATGGTATATCTATCAGTTTAGCACATTCGCACGTAAAAAAAACACAAATTTCGTACTGGAAGTACTTCTTTATTTATTTATTTATTTATTTATACAACTAGTACGGCCTGGGCCAGTTACACTAATTTATAAGTTATAATTTATGCACACTTATTTTAACAGAATACCTACAAAACATAATCAAAAACTAATTAAACAAATAACACAATCCAATCAAAAAACACACGGCTTAGTTCAGTGAAAAAAGTCAAAAAATAATAAATTAATTAAATAAAATGTCAAAAATTATTAATAATAATAAAACCTAAACAATAACAGTATAAGCAAGCAATACATATATATGTCAAAATGTCCGACATCCCTCTCACACATTCACCTCGCAGAACCCCAAGCACTCCGACAGGATCACCTTCCATCCATCCGCAAACACATCGCAATCACGATTTGCGTCCAGGAGGGCATTGAGCGCAGTGAGTGTACGCGGGACCGGAGAATGGGCGCGCGCCACCGTTCGGCAAAACGGCACCGAGAATAACTTATGTCTCCTACCGCTGCAATAGTTGCTGGGGACGTAAAACCGCGCCAGCTCATCATGGAGGTCAGGGGCATCTATCTTTCCATGAAGAACCTTAAACATGGTTATCATTTGGTCTTTTCTAAGTTATGTGCGGATTTCCATCGCTCTGTGCTTCGGAGGGCACGTTAAGCTGTCGGTCCCGGCTGTTATTGATTAATAGCAGTCGATAAGCCATGTCAGAGGCCCTCGGGCAGCTTGACAGACTACGACACCAGAGGCCCGCACTACCTCATACGAAACGAACCGAAACGATTTGGTCTTTTCCCCTTCTTACCTCTTAAGACGCTATGTTAAAATTTTGGAGTCGTTTCGTTACATGCTCACTCACTATCAGTAAAGGTTACAAACTTGATGTTAATACAGTAATTAGTTTAGGATGTAATCTAAATAAATTATAGACTAGAAACACGATTCGCGAAACTTTTCTCGACAGCTTTATTTTTTGAAATTGGCTCTTCCAAAGCCCTTTTTAGGTCCCTCCTTCGACTAGAGAAAGTATTAAGCATATTTTTTTATATTATTCAGTAGGTTATCACATTACTTACATTAATTATAGATAATTTATTTTTATATTTGCTACTTTAGAAGCTAAACGAAGTTTTATCATTTGTCGCTTACGTCAGTTACTTCCGAGTGGCAAAAATCTATACCTCACCTTTTCCCGGGTTCAAGTGAGCAATAGCGCTGTCACTGTCTTACAGCTATTGCTTTCTTGCTAGACTCCGCCCATTCGGTATTTTGACATATCGCCTTAACTATTATAGACTACGCAGCCGAGGAGAAACTTTGTCGGATACATGTATGGGTAATACCCATACAAGCGCTTATAGAGAAAGCGGAGAAAAGCTTTTTTGCACCTTCTCAATTAAAAGAGCGTAGGTACTCTCATAGTCACTCTCATTACTTCTTAATAATAGATCTCAATAAGAAATCCACGGCACGGGCGGGGTGTAACCGTATTGATCCCATGGATTCATCCCAAGAATATTTATTTCCAGATTCATACTAAAATGTAGTCCGGATTCATACCACGGCCTTTAACAATGGATATTGGTATGGTCAGACAGAAAAATGCAAGATCCTTACTATCATTTTCATATATTTTTGTTGGATTTAAATTATTAATAATTGGCGTTTATATGTATGTATGTTTGTTCGAGGATAACTTGCGAACTGTTGATATATTCTTTATAAAACTAGTATTTTTTATAAAATTTGGTAGATGGGTATATACTATTAGTACAATTTGTGAAAGGTTATGAGCTAAATTGGTTCGAGGGTTGTAGAAGATATTGGGGCCAAAGAAAGGGTAAAAAAGTGAAACAATCATAGACGTTTTGAAACTAGTTTTAATTTTATTTTAGACTGTCTAACTTATGGGATATAAGCAAAGAAGTAAAAAAAAATAATTGAAACAACAATAAAAAAAATGAAAATTGTACTTTGGGGTAAATTTATGTAGTCGTGCAAATTTTATTATGGTATCTACTATAAATTTACTACATTCGCACGTTAAAAAAACACAACATTCTTACCGGAAGTTCATAAAGAAAAATCAATCTCAATAAAAAATTAATGCGCGCGGAGACGCCAGTGCAGGCTGCGCAACGCTGCCTAGTTACTATTCATTAATCTGTGGCGCAGCGAAGTATGAGCGAGCCTATTTATATTTATTTGAATCACCAACGAAAGAAGCACAATCGTGCAAACATATAATTCTAAAGTTACTTAAATCTAGTGTTCTTTCAATTATAGTTAACCACAGCGTGCATATTATATTAAGAACTGTGAATACTACTGGGCAAAAACAAATAGGTAGGTACACAGGTACAAATGTTTAGCTAAATAATACAAAATAGAAGGGCAACTGCTGACCCAGGTCAACCAGGATCTCTTCAAGGAAGTACGGTTCAATTCAATTATCTAACCCGTCTCATTTCACGGCGCTGCTAGCTGCGATTGTTTTGAGACCTTTCAAGTAGAAACAAAACATTTATTCTTCAATTTAGCCTTGTATAAAAACATATAAAAACACTCAAAACATAAACGTACTCAAAATGTATTAACTAGTGGCTCTGAGAGCTGTAAACCTCGCGTCTTTCAGTTATTAGTCGCCGAGGCGTGCAAGCATTATGTTATGAAGCATAACATAATGCTTATACTTATTGTGTTAATTAGTATGTTACCTAATTGACCGAGCAAGAGAAGCGAGCAAAGCGAGAATCATCAGCTTGGACAAAAAAAAACGTATGTCTGTCCATCCAGCTGTTCTTTAAGGGTCGTGAGGTACGCGCGGCTAGGCGACTAATAACTGAAAGACGCGAGGTTTACAGCTCACAGAGCCACTAGACAATACATTTTGAGTACGTTTATGTTAAGTTTATATGTTTTTAGAAAAGGCTAAATTAAAGAATAATTGTTTTGTTTCTACTTGAAAGGTCTCAAAACAATCGCAGCTTGCAGTGCCGTGAAATAAGACGGGTTAGATGAAGTTCATTCAAAGTGCAGAAAACAATATACCAGGAAAAGAGCGCTAAGCACTATTCGAGAAGATGAAATATCTGAGCAATCGATATCTACTCATAATTCGAAGCCGCCGCCACTTTTTCTGGCTGATAAGGAAAATCTTCCATCATCATCGCATATAGCTCGTATTGCAGATACATGTTTTTAGTGCAGCGCAAAAATAACAAATTTTTCCATACATAATGAGTTGAAAAAACCGATGCACAAACGAAATATAGTTTTTACAGTTCGGGACAAAACAACCAAAACCAGCGTAACGAAACACTGAAAAAAAAAATATCTAACTGTGTGCAAAAAGTGCACAGTTAAAATTTACACAGTTGCTACAACATATTTTTCAATGAGATCTAATTAATTTACACCGTTGGGGCAACTGCAAAAAAACAGTTAGGAAGCAAACAGTAAATAAATATGTATAAACAGTTACAGGAACTTTTTGGTCAATAATAACAACGTATCATGGCAGTAATTTAAATTTCAACGGTTAAACATCAGTCCGGATAAGACAGTAAAATGAACTGTTTTACTTTAACTGTTTTTTTTCAGTTATGCTAACGTGTTTAATGTGTTGGCTCCATTTTTACCTCGCAGAACGGTAACTTTTATCGGTTTTCGGGTTACTCGAACTGTATTTTTTTTCAGTGAAGCTGCACTTAACAGGAATGACCAACTTGGAAAAGATGTAAGTACCTAACATCACTTTCGTCCAAAGTACTTGTACTATTATATATTCTGTGTCTAAAGCTTACCTCTTACGCTCACGTCCTTAACTTAGGCTGACATCGGAGTTCCACCACTGATTCAGTTATATTCAAGTGTAACTATAGTATACCACGATTACCACGAGTTCCGTCAATGCAGATGTTCTTTAAATTGACTTTTCCAAAGTTCAATTTAGTTTTTCTTGAAAATACTTTTCATTTGACATACCTCACATTTAAATAAAAAATTTGCTTATGTTATAAATAATTGTAAAATTCTAATTCACTGAAACGATTTCTACACTAGTCCGTGATTTTCCGGAAAAATGTTTTATAAATGGCTTCCAATTTTTTTAAAATTTTTGTAAACATATTTTGTTCTGTGATGACAGTAAACCTCAGATATCGATTTTTAAAGTAAATCGACCCAGTAACAAAAAAGTTAAAGGTAAAGTTTCTTAGTTTAAAAGTATTGATAAGACTAGAATAAAAAAGGTTAATTAATAAGTCTGAAATAATGCAACCAATGTGATTTTTCGAGTTTAATTCTATGGTTTATACATAATAAACTCGAAAAATCATATATGATTACTTTGTTCATTATTTTATATCGACAATTTTATGCAATAAATAGATGTTCTATAATAACATATTTTTATGCTGACGTTACTTTCACTCCGTGAAAACGATAGGTGGGATAAATACGGACTCTAAAAATGAATTGAATATGAATGGTATGAATCCGGAATAATTATTATTACTTTCAGTTTGTGGGATGAATTTCTGCGATCAATACGGATGTACCCCGCTAGCGAAAGCAGCGCAGCGCCACTGTATATATATTAGTTTCTTAGCACCACCCCCGAACATAGATATAATACTTGAAAAATGCATGTTCCGTGTATAAATTCCAGTATTATACACGAAATGGCCGGCGAATGTAGTACTAATTAAATCAATACGTTTAAGTGAAGTTCCAGAATAGCCTGAATTTCCCCCGAAGTAGAGCGACAAAAAAACATGGAAAAGTGACTTCGTGTGAGGTACCCAGGTGCAAACCTGGTAATTTATTTGGCCCATTTTTCTGGTAATTCTGTCAATTTGCACCGACTACTTCAATGTCCCCCGAGCCGCAATACCAAAAAAACGATAACGGTCTTAAGTGTATGCCAAATTGCCAAATTGCACCGACTACATCTATTTTTCCCCTATTTCTCCCCTTTTTGGGGTTTTTCAAGCCAAACAAAACGATTAGAAAAGTGCCAAATTTGCCTGTATTGTATGAAAGAACATTGGACAGGCGTCGAGACTGTTGACTGAATGTTGACGAGGCCACTTGTACCACTCCAGGAGGGTTGGTCAGAAGTGGCTAAGAACTGAGGTATCTGGAAGTAAATGGGGCTTCACAGCAGAGCAGTATAAGTTGACAATGTTTTCTTCTACTTCTTAACAAAATACATGTAGTGAAAGATGAATAATAAAACAGTAGAAATTTGTGTGTCTGTACATTGAAGAAAAGTTATAAAAATGGTGATGATGATGTCATCCAGGCCGATTTCGGCCACGGCGACTGTTTACCTGCTTTATACGGAAGAGCTTCGCTAATGTGCTCTTATATGACTTACATACCCTATTTTGGATGTAAACGTGCGTTTACAGTAGTTGCACGTGAGGGTATTATTTTCATAATGGTACATTATGTTAGAAGGCGGTCTACTTTTGAGATCGTCGCGCTCGCGCCTTCTATCATCTTCAAATGCCCAGACCTTCTGCTGTACCAGCCTTCTCCACTCCGGGCGCTTTTATGCCATAGACTCAATGAGAGGGCTCAATGTTGCATTTTTTCATATATCTTTTCTGAACATCCTTGAATCTTTCTATTTTTATTTGCAATCAAAATAGAAAGGGGGTGACTAAAGGTGAGTAATAGAATACAAATCAGCGTTTTTTTTTGTGTCTGTTTGTCTAAATTTAGGACAGCCTTGTTAAATGGCTATAGAATTGTATGAATCTAAGTAATAAACAAATGCAACTCTTGCTCGCTGCAGTTCGCACCTCATGAATGTTAATATACTCCTGTTCTAGGTTTCTAGTTGACTCTAACGAGCATGTACTATTAACTTATATATATTTGCATATCGCATACATATGTTGTAGTAAATCCTCTTGCCCCATAGATTTATGAGTGTATTTTGCATGTTGATTTACGATTACTACCTGGTATTAACACTGGTAACAATTTTACCCCTTTTACTACTGACCGCCTCATTAGTACGATGGGTTTATTTGCCCGTCTTACTACTTACAAGAAATCAAAGTATCCGTGGTATTACCGAAACGAATTATTAATATTATAATTTAATTGAAAAAACCCGGTAATAACTCACGTAGGTACTTGTTCCGAGTCAAACACCCGACTCGAGTTTCTGGAACTTAATACCCCCTTCCTCAAGGAGTATACGCGACGGCTTCCCGGCGATCACTCACTCCTTGAGGAAGGGGGTATTAAGTCCCAGAAACTCGAGTCGGGTGTTTGACTCGGAACAAGTACCTACGTGAGTTATTACCGGGTTTTTTCAATTATGAATATTACTCACGGAAGTTTTAATAGTATTATAATTTAATTGTTGACCTACGATAGATTTTGTAAATATACCAGATAATATAAAGCGTTGTTGCAGGCGGAGCTGCTATAATCAATCCCGACAGTGCTTTTACCATACGTTATGGTAAAAGCACTGTCAGGGTTGATTATAATTCAATAACACCGTTTTTATGCATTAAAACGCCATCAGCTTTGACGCGAGTTTGCTCAATGAAAACTACTCACGGAATAGAAAAAACAGGAAACTTCTTCTCAGAATCAACTGATTCAAGGCGCAGTTCTACGGGCGTAGAAAATGAATGCACATTTTCTTATAATATTTTGCTAAATTTTGCATATAGGAGAGTTTATTTTTTGTAGACCTATTCTGTATCCTTTCCTAATAACTCTCTTGTTTCGGGTATATCAAAAAACTATTTTATAATGGTGATACTCTCTTTGTAAGATCCTTTGTAAAATTTGTCTTATTTTTTTTTATTTAATACTTTTTTTATTGTTTTGGATCAATTGAGCTACCTTTAGATCGTTTCCATAGGTCTTTAGGTAGCTCAACTAAAATAAACTAAAATACGTATTTATGAATGATTCAATATATTTAAAAAAAACTGTACCATTTGTGTATTTTTATGTATATAACTTGTATTAGAAGTTATTCTTTCAGTAAATAAAGGATATTTCTTATAAAAAATTATTTCAAAATTCTATCTTCAATTGGATTTAGATCAGATATATCTTCGATGAAACCTGTAAGTATTATTTGCACAATGGAATTAGGTTGCCTGCTCTAAAGCTGCCGTGATTCCCAGGTATAAGGTGTGTATATCTCTTAGGACAGGATCTCGTAACACACGGTACAAAGAAGATCTTTGTCGACAAGTGATTTTCCAGAAACTTAGATAACTGTGACAGCTTTCTACCAATAAACACAATCTAAATCTCTTTTCAGAGACTGGTGCTTCAGGATGATCAATTAACCAGAGACAAAAGAGAAATTCTGAACTTAATATCATTTAGGATCTTACATACATACATAGACACACGCCGTTTTCCCCAAAGGGGTAGGCCTCAATGGGCCTCTTTTCACTGTGGGTTGCACCATCGTGGGAATATAGACGTGGCAAGTGGTCAGCTCATCGCCGCCATAGCTTCCAACGACTGACACTTCGGATAACACTTTCTTCCAGTTCCTCCTCCCTCAAACGCCACTCAAAACGGTTCTGTGCGATTCGCATCCAGGTCTTTCCCTCTACGACTTCTATATCATCCGCCCACCTGGCTGATAGTCTGCCACGGCCTTTAGTGCTCTCTCTCGGCCACCACTCGGTCAGGGCCTTACACCACCTGCCGTCACCAAAACTGGCAAAGTGTCCTGCCCAGCGCCACTTTAGTCTCCGTATAATGAAAAGTGCTGTCTCAGTAAAGTATTTTATTTTTATTTATTAGCCAGAAGTTTCCCACTGCAGGGCAAAGGCCTCCCTGCCCTCTTTCTAAACATTTCTATCGTGAGCTATTTGTGGCCAGTTTTGTAGTAGTAGAGCTTTTTTGTGAAAGAGTTTGTCCGGGGAAGTACTACCACCATACCTATTTCTGCCGCAAAGCAGTAGTGCTCGCATTGCTGTGTTCCGGTTTGAAGGGTAAGGGTGCCGGTGAAATTACAGGCACATGAGACTTTTAATCTTTATGTCTCAGGGTGGCGGGCGCAGTGCAATGCCGCATAGGGTGCGTCCTAGTTGGGCGTGACCTATGAAGTAATGCACTGTTCATAGGCAGAGGTTACCGCTTAACATAAGGTGGGCCTCTTGCTTGTTCCGTCACCCAAGTAGTACAAAAATAAAATAAAAAATGTCCTTGTTGTGGGAGTCAAGCTCATCCCGCCATCGCCGTTTGGGTCTACCACGTGGCCGCCGCGCGTTCGGAACCCACTCTGTAGTTATCTTAGCCCAGAGGTCCCCAAACATGCGGCTAACGTGTCCAACCCAATCCCACTTAAAGTTTCCAGCTTTCAGAGCTACATCGGCTATTTGTGTTTGGGAGCGCAGTATCGTATTTGTAACGCGGTCTATAAGTTTGACTCCTAAGATACTGCTCTCCATAGCCCGCTGGCTCACCCCGAGGCTGAGCTTCAGGCTGTTGGTAAGTGACCAAGTCTGAGCACCGTATATGTGAGGATGGGGAGAATGCACATATTCATGAGCTTTCGCTTCAGGCATAGTGGAAGGGGTCCCTTCATTATTTCCTTCATTAAAGTACCTATACGTAATGAAAATTAATTAAACGTTCAACATTCAGAGCATTCCTACCATAATAAATACAGTTCCGTCCAAGGCGTCGATAACTGCAAGGAGACGCTCATTTTTTTTTTTCTTTATAGTTGGCGCCGCACGGCTTGTGCATTTGCCATTTTCAAGTATCTGTATTTTCGGTATTTTCACTATATTGTATTTTCAATATATTTTGCAACGTTACACTCCTTCCAAGTCGTCAAAGTCACAGTCAAGTCATGTTTTAGTAAAACGGTGGCCAATTTTACTAAAACTATGGTAGACAATTTCCACCAATTTCAAAAGTCACGCAATTCACTTCCATTTCATTTCACTACACTTGTGCTTAATAAACGAGCTACATTAGTTAAAATGCCACCAAAATAACACAAAATAACTCAAGAAAACACTAGGAAAAGAAATAAAATAAAAGTAGACAACGTCTCTTTTCGAAAATGGCGGGAAGAGTCCGAGACGCTCATTAGACGCGTAGCCTTATGAGCAAACAACAGGGCCGTTAGACACGTGTCCATACGAAAGTACAATAAGAGTGTTTTAGCGTAACGCAAAGCCATCTAAAGTTTGGAGACGACATGAACGATCAACAAGAGACGTTTTTGAGTTATTTTGTGTTGTTTTGGTGGCATTTTAACCAATGTAGCTCGTTAAGAACACAAGTGTAGTGCAATGATATGGAAGCGAATTGCGTGATTTTTCAAATTGGTGGAAATTGTCTACCAAAGTTTTAGTAAAACGGCCACCGTTTTACTAAAACATGACTTGACTGTCTGTGACTTTGACGACTTGAAAGGAGCGTAACGTTGCAAAATATATTGAATTTATTTGAAATTACAAAGAATTATGAATAAAAAAATATATCTGCAAATTCAGTACGCCCCGTTCCTTCCCATACATTTATTAACAAGCTTTTATTTAACTTGTAATGTTTGTATGTAAGTATGTATCTTCGGTTAAAATCTTGCAATTGAATTTTAAAGCGGTTACCCTCAACCGTTTGAGATAAATCTTTGCATACCTGTCAAGTTCCGATAACAATACAATATTATGGTGACAGCGAGCTAATCTGATGATGGAGATCGAAGGTGGACAACGGATCTCCTCGATGGATAATAGAAGACTGGCCATGTTTAGGCTAATTTCGATTAGCACACGGTTCCGATAACTAATTTTATAAAAGCTTGTATTCAAAATATTTTTTTCACAAAAAACTTTTTACGCTAGTAAGAATTTTCAGTTGGGTGAACGATTGTCTACATGGATGGTCTAACTTGAGGAACTATCGCAAAGGTAGCGTTTATCATCCACCTAACAAGCTAACAAGCCAGGCTTACTTAGTTGCTCATATTAATAAATGTGTTGGCTAGGTTTCATATATAATATTCACAAAACACGTTCGTTTCAAAGATTCTTTGGTATAAGATTTGTCCTGGCGTCTAGCTTATTGTGCAATGTGTTCTTACAGGAAGAAATTATTTGCTGATTATTAAAAATAAATAATGCTGGACAGTTCACACAACATTATCTAGCCCCAAGCTAAGCAGAGCTTGTGTTATGGTTACTAAATAAATGATATACTTAATACAATACATTACATAGATAGATATTTTTTTTTACATAGAAAATACCCAGAACACCCTGAACAAATATCTGCAGATCGTACAAATATTTGTTTCGAGGCGGGAATCGAACCCGGAACCTTCGCCCGCCGCGCCACAGAGGTCGTCTAAGAGCAATGGCGGCGATTAGCTCATCACTTGTCATGTCTATATTCCACGATGGTGCAACCCACTGTGAAAAGAGGCCCATTGATACTCTGTTTACCCCTTCGGGGAAATAGGCGTGTGTCTATGTATGCTTGAATATATTCACAAACCACGTATGCGATAAAATCATTTATTTCATCTTGGTCTTTCTAAAAACGTTAATTAAATGTACCAATTTACTGAAAAATTCTATAAAATATAAAAGGAATCGAAGCAGTTCAAGACCGATCATCGTAGCATTCTATGGGGGACGCCTAATATGTTCAGATGTGGACTTCTGTAGTGTAATAATGATGATGTCTGAAAAAGATAATTCACGGAGTTTTCGATTAAAATAACACGTTAAAATTATTAAGGCCTTTAAAGGCTGTGGCCGTTCTGCAAATTGAATTACTGAAAGTATATATGAATAACATGATATATTTACAACAATTAAATTTTTGAAGGCTCTCGTCTCAATGGACCAAGGAGATTAGTCCTAAAGGTCGCTGGAAGGTGGTGGATGGTGGCGGCTCAAGACCGTTTGTCATGGCATTCTATGACCAATGTGGACTTCTACAGGCTGATGATGATTATGATGATTTTTATAATCACACTAATATCTTAATGTGAGTATACACTAGAGCATTTACTTGTAACATAACATCGAGCCGCTCTTGTGTCATCCTTTTCACGAAACGAACATTTCGACGCTTTGTTACAACTTGATTTTACAAACCAAAGAGCGAATTTGTGTAACATTTCATCGTTGCGAGCGAGACGTAAAATAGAAAGGAATGTTACAGGTAAATGTTCACTTGCCTTGAGCATAACAGCGAACACAGCGTCGAGCATTCGCAGGAAAGTTACTGGAAATGCTCGGGAAAATGCTTGTATAATCACCTTTAGATGTCAAAGTTACGATGTTTGGATGTTTGGAACTCAATCACGCCGAAAGGGCTGAACTGAATTTCGATGAAATTTGGTATACAGATAGACTATGACCTAGATTACGTTGGAAGAATATTACTAGATTAAAAAAAAAGGCAAGGACACTTAAATAAAACCAGATTTTATTGTATTACGACGTTTTAAAAGATAGAAATATCTTTTCAGGATCTCAAAGATAAAATGGGACACCTAAATTGAAAAACTTGAGTGTGGTGTCGTTTCAAATGTCGTTTCACGGTTTGGTATTTCAAACTACTGTTCTTAAATGGAACAAAATTCGAGCTTTTATGTGAAAACCTCAAATTGTTTTATCTGTTTTCATTCTTCACAGAAATAAAAGCCAGAACTAATAAATTTCACTTCACAAAGTTTCAGCGAGACATAGCCTCCGTTGTTAATTTAAAACGAAATTGAAGTCGAGAAAGTCTTACATTTTTCTTTGACTAACTTACTCGAGAGGTCATTTATTTGCATCCCTTTGTACATTAACTAAGTTTTTAGAAAATATTTTGCAGAATTACTTATCTACATGAAAAACTCAGACACCACACCATTGTCCTACATCGAAGTATCAGAAACTACGCCTACGAACAAACTCGATCAATATTGCACTTTTTACAAAAATCTATGCATTTGCCTGCACTGGAGTGCCCTGCTATGTATAATCTACTCATCAACACGGTCTAGGGATATTTCATACTCAATTAAATAACTCGAAAAGTACTGGCCGCATTGGAATCTTTTATACACCGATTTGTTTGTAATTTATCTCAGACTAATCCCAAATTCAAATTTTTGAAAATTCTTTTGTTTCGGTGGCATAAAAATGTCTTGATGTGTAGGAGAGGGAATTTTGCTGTTCTTTATCGGGGGCTACCCGTGCGAAGCCGGGGCGTGTCGCTAGTTATCTAATATAATGACATTTAATCATTAAGACATCGTACGATTCAGAAAACGTGTGTTATCCATTTAATAACCTAGATGCTGACAAAAATCCTGACGGACGCTAATTAATGAGTAGGTTGACATAAAGCTGACTCTAGTCTAGACTAAAACTTGCTACACACGGAGCCGCAGACATGACAAGTGTGGCATTTGCAAGTGACTTTCATATTGCCACACCGTTCACCAAAGTTCTAATGAACTTCACACAAAATGTAGGAAATTAACTTTGGTAAGAGGTTCAGAGGATTTGGGCTTGATTCGTGTGAGATTTCCAAAGGATAAATCGGCGAACAAACAGACCGAAGTACGGGTGCCGTATCACATTATTGGTCGTGACCGTTCGGCCTCTGCTCTCTGATTAACATCTAATTTATAGCCACATTCAGTACCCAGCTGAACATAATCTAGATAGATTGCTCCTTTTATGTTCAGCTCAAATCATATTATCAATGTGTGAAAGCAAAGTTTGTTTTACGAGAGTGTTTTTAAGACTGCGCCAACTCTGAGTAGAAAATTTCATACGAAAAATACATCGCGCTGCTTTAAAAAGCCATTTTAATTTGTTATCTCGTAAAATATAGATAATTTTACAAAACCCTCGCAGGCTTTTGATTTTATTGTATTTTCAACGAATAATCTGCACCATATTATGAAACAATCGAACCCATCATAAACTTAGAGTAATGTTTTCCTATCGTGTAGATTGTCCTATAATTTGAATATTGGTCTTTATTAATTCGTAAATAAGGAGATCCGTAGAAGAACCAAGATCACCAACATAGCTCTCAGAACTAGCTAGTTGAAGTGGCAATGGGCAGGCCATGTAGCTCGCAGAACTGAATAACCGTTGGCGAATAAAGGTTATCGAGTTGTGACCACAAAACGGACGACACAGAAGAGGAAAGTCCTCTTCTCGATGGGCCAATTTCATTATAGAGGTCGCAGGAAATATATCAGAAATATATATATAATAAATATATTATATATATTTATATATATATATATATGAATATATATAAATATCTTCAGGGCATATATGTTTGATGATCTACAAAAAACGAATGCTAATCTATATATACGAGTATATAAAACAAAGTCGTGTTATAGAATTGAAATTACCGTGGCTTGGTGTTCCCGTATCACGGCCTTCGAGCGTGGTCGCGGTCGGTGCTCATGAAGAAGGACCTCTAAATGGTCAACGAAACGTCAGCAGGTGAATAGTAAAGTACGTGGTGCATAGTCGAAATTTTTCTAAAAAGTCGTGTTAGTTACACCACTTATAACTCAGAACGGGTGAACTGATTTGGCTGAAAATTGCTACGGAGGTAGCTTAGAACCAGGAGATTGACATAGGGGGGGGGGGGAGGGGGTCACCGGAGGCTACCCGTGCGAAGCCGGGGCGAGTCGCTAGTTTAAAATAAAAAAGACAGACTTTGCGCTTTACTCTTTGACGAGATAGCATTGTAAAAGCGTCTAATCTTCAATCCACGGACTGAAAAAGTAGTGGGTTTTGTAGACTAAGTGACTAGACAACCAATACAGGTCCTCAGAAATAGACAATCATTCTTTGGTATTTATGCTCCAAGGACTTCATAAAAACTAAAACAACCAATAGCATGCTACTTTGTAAAAGGAACTGGAGGTCAATTCTCGGATTGTAGAGATTATCTCTAAATTAGAGATAATTTCGAAGCATGAATGTCTACAAAAACTGTCACGAAAATGTCACAATAACCATCAAATCGTGTTCGATTTGAATGATTTTGGTCGACTTATGTCTATTTGTGACATCACGAGAATAATTTTCACTAGAAACGGGATATTTACCATGATTTTTGAGTTTTATATGTTCCCGATATTTCGGCACAGTTGCATGCGCCATGATCACGGGAGAACTGACTAAAGTCTTTGCGAGTAGATGTTATTGGCAGATATATCGATCTACCCTCTTTCTCACTCTTTTATTACGAACGATACCACTACCATCGGTTTCATTGTCACAATTCACACCAACTCGACACACAACACTAACGGTGTCCGGACGCGTAGCAGGTACCACACTTTTTTGATTCTTACACATTCTTACCACAGGCTTCCATACTCCAGATAATTGAAAACCATCTTCTCTATTGAAGTTTCTGTACTTAGTAATCTCAATTGCCTCTTGTACCATTCTCGGTATGTAATGTCGCTCTGTCGAGATTACCTGCGGACTGTGTAGCTCGATCCAATGATTTGAGCCAAATTCCAAAAGGTGTTCTGCTATGGCTGACTTATGTATGTCCCTGTTCTTGACCGCTCGTATGTGCTCCTTAACCCGACACGCTATCGTACGTTTCGTTTGGCCAATGTACGAACTCCCACAGCTACAATCAATTTTATACACCCCTGGCTTTTCAAGTGGAAAACTGTCTTTTGGTGAACGCAAGTAGTGCGATATCTTCTTTAAGGGAGTGAAGATGGTCTTTACGGAAAACTTTTGCAGGACTTTCGCAATTTTGTCCGTCACCCCTTTAACATATGGCAGAAACGCTGGCCTACGTTCTACTCTGCATCTGTGGGGTCTTGGCCTAGGTCGGGATGGTAATGACCGAAGCTTATATCCATTCTTACGCAACACATGCTGGACATGAGCTAGCTCACTTTCAAT
Organism: Operophtera brumata; assembly: GCA_932527175.1. Lineage (NCBI taxonomy): Eukaryota > Metazoa > Arthropoda > Insecta > Lepidoptera > Geometridae > Operophtera > Operophtera brumata. Next base: position 79,628,631 of record OW052239.1, on the reverse strand, counting down.
GTGATTCTCATCACACAGGTCAACTGCTCGGTTGGTGAGAGATGTTACCACTGAATTGAGCTGCCGAGGGTGGTGGTGCGAATCAGCATGAAGATATCGGTCCGTGTGTGTAGGTTTTCTGTAAACAGAGTGGCCTAACCCACCATCTTCTCGGACAAAATTGCGAAAGTCCTGCAAAAGTTTTCCGTAAAGACCATCTTCACTCCCTTAAAGAAGATATCGCACTACTTGCGTTCACCAAAAGACAGTTTTCCACTTGAAAAGCCAGGGGTGTATAAAATTGATTGTAGCTGTGGGAGTTCGTACATTGGCCAAACGAAACGTACGATAGCGTGTCGGGTTAAGGAGCACATACGAGCGGTCAAGAACAGGGACATACATAAGTCAGCCATAGCAGAACACCTTTTGGAATTTGGCTCAAATCATTGGATCGAGCTACACAGTCCGCAGGTAATCTCGACAGAGCGACATTACATACCGAGAATGGTACAAGAGGCAATTGAGATTACTAAGTACAGAAACTTCAATAGAGAAGATGGTTTTCAATTATCTGGAGTATGGAAGCCTGTGGTAAGAATGTGTAAGAATCAAAAAAGTGTGGTACCTGCTACGCGTCCGGACACCGTTAGTGTTGTGTGTCGAGTTGGTGTGAATTGTGACAATGAAACCGATGGTAGTGGTATCGTTCGTAATAAAAGAGTGAGAAAGAGGGTAGATCGATATATCTGCCAATAACATCTACTCGCAAAGACTTTAGTCAGTTCTCCCGTGATCATGGCGCATGCAACTGTGCCGAAATATCGGGAACATATAAAACTCAAAAATCATGGTAAATATCCCGTTTCTAGTGAAAATTATGTACATAACCATGATAGTTTCAAAAGTTATATCACGAGAATAGCCAATTAAGATATTAATTCGACATTCGCCATCTTTTTTCGACATATGTCGAATTCGACTTAATCTCTACAATCCGAGAATTGCCCTCCTGTATAGACACAAAATCAAGCTGTGCTTATCAAACACGTTATTAAAGCTGACAATAACGCCTGCTTGTGGCATATCCTTATCCAGACGCACAGGAAGACGTTGTCACAGGCTATTAGTACGATCTGTTGAGATAAACTACACATATAGAAAACCAAATATTTCCTCGACAAGTAATAAATAATAATTAGATTTTTCTTGTGATTTGTCTACCACACAACAAGTAGTGACTTTGATTGAATTAGTCACTCTAATATATTTAGTCATATTCATTTATAAAAAAAAAAAAAAAAAAAAAAAATTTAATTTTTATGTTTTGAAAGTTTATTTATTTTTAAATTTATTTTTTATTTATTGTATTTTATTTAAAAAAAGCCTTTGTGGCGTGGCGGTTAAAGGTTCACCTGCGACGTAGGAGGTTGCAGGTTCGATTCCCGCCTCGGAACAAATATTTGTGTGATCGCAGATATTTATGCAGCGTGTTCTGGGTATTTTCTATATATAATAAACAATATCTATCTATGTAATCTATTGTATTAAGTATATCAGTTAATAAGTACCCATAACACAAGCTCTGCTTAGCTTGAGGCTGGATATTGTTGTGTGAACTGTCCAGCATTATTTATTTGTTTATTTATATTGATTTCAATTGCAGTTGCCAGTAGAAGCCTGGACATGTAATGGTTGTTGGATGAGAGCTCATCAAAATGCACCCTGGTTTCAGCCCTTGGAACCTGTCTTAGAGCCTGAACCTGCTGAATTAGAAGTGTCGGTTCATATTTTTTTTTTTTTTTTATTCATGATGACTACATGGTCCAACCAGCTGATGTGTCCGAGGAGACAGCTCCTCCAAGCCCAACAGTGCCAAGCTCTGATACTGAATCTTGGGCTGATCACATGCCTTACATCCAACCTCCTAACAACGAGAGAGACAACCAATTTAAATAATAATACTCGCACTCCAGATAAGCCTAGCCACTATTTTGTACCAGGCTGTGTGAACACAGAGTTCCACACTATTTAAAGAGATCTATTTTGTCACGGCTTCAAGTGTTTATTACACAGGGTTTGCGGGGAACTTTCAACATTATATAACTGGGACATTATAAATGAATATGAATTCCTACCCAGTGTCAGCACAACCCATATATAAAATATGCTGGATTTATTATGTACTGCACCGGCTGGTTGTGTGATCAGAAAATGTTGAAAATGTATCTGATACTTTGTGTCATTATTGTACTGGTCTTACTGTAGCAAACTTTTCATCGTTTTTAACAGCATTCCTCAGATGGAGACAATTTGTAAAAAGAGTAAAACTGCCATTGGCATAAATAATCTCTCTCTTCCGGCTTCTTTGTTCCCATTATCATACAACATGGGCGTCTTCAAACGTAGAGTTAATAGGCATCTTCTAGGCGAGCGTGCTTAAATAGGCCTCATCGTCGCTTCCCATCAGGTGAGATGTAGCCAAGCGCAAAAAAAAAAAAAAAACAGTCAAACTAAGAACAGGCGAATCGTTTGCACGAATGGCCAGTCTTTTTTGAATCTCAAATAGCACTGTATCTAACTATATTAAAAAGGCTCGGGATTGCATAACCAGTTTTAAAGTGCCTTTAAATTTAGGCATTGAACATTTATCGAGAGAGAAACATAGTGCTCGTAATCTTTTAATATTCCAAAGACTATTTGGAACGGAAGATTATAATCTTATTGTGATCAGTGATGATACATATATACAGGATGGGACAAATTTATGGCCCCTTAAGGGTAGCTACCTTTTCTTATGTAGTTAGAAGGTTTTGTTCTTAGGAACCTTCTGTTTTATTTCGATGAAAAATATATTGCAATTTTTAGATTATAGGTTAAAACTACGGTTCGCTCAAAAAATTACATATGTCAAAAAAAACTAGTTTATCTTAATCGACTCTATTTCCAACCAGGAACACTTTTCCCAAAGTAACTTACCAAACCTAATCGTAAGTTTGGGCAATAATTAAAAAAAACAATTCCCATATATTTTTCTAAGAAGCGCTATTTGCCGGAACAAAGTCATGCATGCATACCATTCGAATACGGAAAGCAATTTGTTCGATATTCAAATACTTTTTTATTTATTATTTACAGAATGAATGAATGTGGGAATGCAGCCAGTGCTCTTGCCACCTTGCCCTGCGAACCAAAGAGTCATGGCGACCGCGTACCTGCGCTGCGACATTCCATAAAAACAATACCCTTGGATAGTATGAGAATAGCCAATGAAATTCCCATCATTACATTTTTTATAAAACTACGTGAAAAAATCAAATAATTTTTTGAAAATATTGATTTGATCTAGTAAAAACAGCCCAACATCCATTAGAGCATTGTCGATCGGTGCATTTGAAATTGACATCCTATGCTTTGCGCTGTCACTGTCATTTTTATAGTTATTCTGTGCTCGGTCAACGCAGCGCAGTGTACGTACAGAACAGACCTACAAGGATCGTTTGGCACGACGCCGAAATCAGAACTAACGCCGCCATCTTGTAAATCTAATATCAAACAATTCAAACAGCACCACAATGGCGGCTACAAGACGTGCCAAATGATCCTTGTAGGTCTGTATAAGTGAAGAAACGTAAACAAAAAAATGTGATATTAGTTATAAAAATATTTTCAGAATATCGACAATTGTTTTTGTTAAAAATTGCATGTCTTGACAGTTTTGTTTAGTATTTAGCCAGAACTCTCAACTCAATGCGTGCGACCTCCTCATTTTCCAACAAAACAAACCAATTTTGGATTAGAATGAATCAGTTCCATGAGAAGTCTGTGCGATTCTAATGTGAGTATTGTACTTCTTTCAATGTAAGTGCCTTGATATGGTAGCTCCTTACGAACAGTGGTAGGTACCTATTTATATTTAAATACCTATATTGGTACACTAACCTAAAACCTACAGCTATCCTGCTAAGTCAATTCCTTAGAAAACCTACCTACAGCCTGGTTACTATCTTTTATCTCCCTACAAACTGGGCTATTATTGGTATTTAATGTAGGAATCATTTATCCATGCTGCTGATATATTTCTGAGATTTGTTACCATGCAATGGTTTATATTAAGTATATCAGTCATCTAGTACCCATAACACAAGCTCTGGCTTAGCTTGGGGCTAGATAATGTTGTGTGAACTTGTCCAGCATTATTTATTTATTTATTTATATGCTAATTTCTGTTTGGGCAGATATTTTAAACTCCACTTTGGGCTATGTAGTATGTGAACATAAGTTTGGGTCAGGCTCGTGCTACCTTCTAATGAGTCAGAATAATTGAAAGATAATTTGGATGTAAATTGAAGGATTACATAACTATAATACCTTTATTATATTAGCCTACTCGTTTACAGAAAATGTAGAGTACCTATATTATTATGTCTACAATATCTGAATCGGTCCCCTGGACACTCCAACTCCAGTTTGCACTGATGCTATTGCTAGTAGCCGAGTGTATGTATACTCATACTTTTTATGTCCCCCAGGTCTCAGATGGAAGAAATATACTATGACTCTAGTAACTAGACAGCAAACATAGATGTTGGCCGAACACACAATGCTGAGAACATTAGTTAACCAAACATGATTATGGCACCAAAATAACTTGCAAAACATATGATGTATTTTTTCATACCAACCATGTGTATAAGCTGAATCACTTTGGAATATGTGAAAAGTTGCTCAAATGGATAGAGAATGTAATAAAACAAAATAATACATATACCAATGTTTTTATTTACAAATAATAGAGGCTATATGATAACATTACAATGGGCTCCGCACTAGGACAAGCTTGTATCGTGGATACCCAGATTAAGATTGACCAAAAAAGTTTTAGTAAATGATCAATGTGTATGATACTTATATCCTTGCACGCGTGCAACAATCAACGCAGTCTTAAGCAGATTGGTAGGTAGTTAGGAAGATACTTACTAAAAAGCGGCCAAGTGCGAGTCGGACTCGCCCATGAAGGGTTCCGTAGCAGCAAGTAACATAATATAAAAGTTCCTGGATGGATTACGATTTATGACGTATTAAAAAAAAACTACTTACTAGATCTCGTTCAAACCAAGTTTGGTTGGAAGTTTACATGGTAATGTACATCATATATTTTTTTAGTTTTATAATTCTCTTATTTTAGAAGTTATGGGGGAGGGACACACTTTTTACCACTTTGGAAGTGTCTCACGCGCAAACTATTCAGTTTAGAAAAAAAATATATTAGAAACATCAATATCATTTTTGAAGACCTATCCATAGATACCCCACACGTATGGGTTTGATGTTTTTTTAATTTTTTGAGTTTAAGTTCTAAGTATGGGGAACACCAAAAATAAGAAACTACTTACTAGACCTCGTTCAAACCAATTTTGAGTGGAAGTTTACATGGTACATCATATATTTTTTTTAGTTTTATCATTCTCTTATTTTAGAAGTTACGGGGGGGGGGGACACTTTTTACCACTTTGGAAGTGTCTCTCGCGCAAACTATTCAGTTTAGAAAAAAAAATTATTAGAAACCTCATCATCATTTTTGAAGACCTATCCATAGATACACCGCACGTATAGGTTTAATGAAAAAAAAAATTGAGTTTCATTTCTAAATATGGACCCCAAAAATAATTGTTTTTTTTAAATTTTTGTGTAAATCTTAATGCGGTTCACAGAATACATCTACCTTCCAAGTTTCAACAGTATAGATCTTATAGTTTCGGTAAAAAAAGGCTGTGACATACACGGACAGACAGACAGACAGACATGACGAATCCATAAGGGTTTATTGTCTTTGACTACGGAACCCTAATAAAAGAAATCAATAAAATAGTGGTTTCACAAAGTTATATGATTCAGTACCTATCATTTAATAGTTACATTTTAACTATTAAATGACAACCTCTGTGGCGCGGCGGGCGACGGTTCGCCTGCGAAGCACGAGGTTGCGGGTTCGATTCCCGCCTCGGAACAAATATTTGTTCTGCAGATCTGCAGATATTTGTTCCGGGTGTTCTGGGTATTTTCTATGTATAATAAAAAATATCTATCTATGTAATATATTGTATGAAGAGTATATCAATTGTCTAGTACCCATAACACAAGCTTTGCTTAGCTTGGGGCTAGTTTTTTTATTTTTTATTTATTTATAATACACAGGCAGCTCTCGGAGCTGATGCATGTATATCTTAGTCCTTATCAGTGCACTTTAAATGTTTGTCAAGTCTATTTTTGAAAGATTTCAGTGAGGGGGCACTGATCACTGAGTCTGATAGCCGGTTCCAAGTGCGCACGACGCGATTAGGCAATATGTGCATCCTCAGATTGCTGGTACTTGGCCCACGTTGCAGCTTCAGCGAGTGTCCTCTGAGTCCTATATTATTGTTCATGGTATATAGTGTCTGTGATAAATCTGGTATACTGTAGTGGTTGTTTAGGATCTTGTAGGTCTCTATTAGGTCTCCACGCTCTCTACGTTGCTGAAGGGTAGTTAATCCAATGTTGTGTGAACTGTCCAGCATTATTTATTTATTTATTTAAACATTTCAAACAATATGAGATTAAGGTCCGGGTGTCATGGAGAATTGGTCAAGGTTGGTCATCTTGCTGGTGTGCATCATGGAGAATTGGTTCAGGTTGGTCATCTTGCTGGTGTGCGTCATGGAGAGTTGGTTCAGGTTGGTCATCTTGCTGGTGTGCGTCATGGAGAATTGGTTCAGCTTGGTCATCTTGCTTGTGGGTGTCACGGAGAATAGGTTCAGGTTGATCATCTTGCTGGTGGGTATCAGAAAAGGTAGGCTGTTTTTTTTATTATTCTTCGGGTTCGCAACCAGCACGGCTGACACACTTTATCTTGGACAGTGACCTCTCGTGGTCTTAAAAAATCCCGTATGTATGACATTAAGTAATTGTTCTTGAATTAGTGTTGGATTATCACGTAGGACGACAAAGCTCGGTCTCCTCAATATGGACCGTCCACACACAGGCAATACACTAGGGTGTGACCAAGTGGACGAGTTACACTTGTCGTCTGAGTTAGCCCACTTGTACTTATTTGCGAAACAGCAAGGGCGCAGCATGCCCGGCAAATGTAGTTAGTTTCTGTTATCTACAAAATAATTTTATTGGTTAGAAAAATATTCAGATGTCAGCCAGCTACTCGCCTGCCATGCGTAAACATTATAACAACATAGATACAAATAACTAGGTAGACCATGGGTACAGCTTGATTTTCTGAATAATAAAAAAATAAAATAAAAAAGCCTTTTATTCCTTGCATTACATTGCATTTTTACATAATTACTTATGTTATTTTGTTAGTTAAACTTAAGATTATTATTGTTAGTTTCTTCTTTATGCAAGAACCCCAGATTGGGTGAAGGCCTCCTCCAAAGATGCCCATATGTCTCTGTCTTGTGCTAATTGCTCCCATTTTGGGCCAGCTGTTCTTTTGATCTCATCTTCCCATCGTGTCAGTGGTCTCCCTCTGCCTCTTTTGCCTAGCGGGCCTCTCCACATGGTTGCTTTTATGGTCCATCTATTGTCTGTAAGCCTCGCTACGTGACCTGCCCATTTCCACTTTAATTTTCTGAATAATATTGGAAAATTGTAGGTAGGTACTTACAATTTGAGAAGAAACCCATTGAGCATTAAGGGAGATTATATTTGTACTTTCTTCGAATACAAGGCTTCCCACATCTTGTCTAAACATATTTCACAATTTATACAATGCAGAGATCCTGCCATTATCCGAGAATAAACGATGAAATGCTCCGTAATTCATGTTTTTCGTTTGTATTAAGCATCAATGAAAAAATAATCACTACGTTTTACCGCCACTTATTGCTCTGATGCCGCACAGGCTGTAAATCACCTACGAAAACGTAGTATTATTTTTTCTACTTTTACGACTACGACCACAGATCACGGTACTGCCGTAATCGGTGCAGACCATGGACTTAGTATACAAGTCCATGGTGCAGACAAGGATGAATGTAATGAATGAATTTATCATGCCTATGTTGGCATGATAAATTCAGCCAAACATATAAAAAAAAAAAATTACTTCTTAAAAATCTATAAAAGTGGCATAACACGGATATGTATTCTGCAAACCTGAGAGTTTTAAAAAAATAATTTGATTTTTTTACGTAGTGTTGAACAAAAACTGGTGATGGACAACCATTAAGATAATCTCAAAGTACCTGATCAGCAGTGGTGTACTCTATGTCGAATTTTGGGTACACCAATGTTCGTCGTTTCGCCACCATCCTTTATTGTGTTAGCTTCTTTTTTTTTCTTTTCTATATTTAAGTATTTTTGTACATACCTTGTTTAAGTTCTAATATTCAAATTATTTATTGATATTTGTTATTAAACCTTATTGGTAGAATGATATACCACACCTTTGAATGACAATACCGCTCGAAAAAATTTAACGGTTTTTTTTTACAATTTTAAATCCAAAATGTCTCTTACGAATCAACAGCGGCTAAGCTTAATAAAAGCTTATTTTCAAAATAACTGTCGTGTTCAACCAGCGTTAGAAGCATTTCGTAGAGAAAATGAAGAAATACCACTACCAGACAAGAAAGTTATAAAAACCTCCCGACCCCCTCCCTTCCTCCCTTGCGATTTTTTTCTATGGGGCTACCTGAAAGATAAGGTATACGCTGGGCATTTGGGAAGTCCCGCCGAACTGAAAGACGGCATTCTAAGTGCATTGCAAAATATGCATTACCTACATGAAGGTAAGGGCTGCTACGCAAAGTATGTTAACGAGTGCCAATCTGTGTAGTCAAGTAAATTTGGTCTACACTTTGAACACCTCAGGAATTAATTTTTTACTTATTTTTAATTTTTATTATAAAGCAATTTATTTACTTACCAAACAAGTATTTTTTTATTTAAACTCAATAAATGGTTGTATTTTGCTACTAACAAGTAACTAGGTAGAAATGTTTCTTTTTTTGTTCTGTAGAAATTTTTACGTATAAACCATCGTCGTTAGAGCGAACATGGGTAGGGACATAAGTCTTCAAAATTATCCTACCAACTTAAAAAAGTAGTTACATACGGATTTAAATTAAGAACCATTGAATGAGTGACATTGTTGTTTTCACTTACTCGTTTTTTCATAGAAAATGTATGGGAATGTTTTTTTTTTATTATTGCCAAAACTTACGATTTGGTTTGGTACTTTAGGAAAAGTGTTCCTGGTTGGAAATAGAGTCGATTAAGACCAACTTGTTTTCTTTGAATAATGACATTTTAAGGGTGAACTGTATTTTTATTTAAATCTAAAAATAGCAATATTTTTTCTTTAAAATAGAGCAGAAGGTTTCTAAGAACAAAACCTTCTAACTACAAAATAAAAGGTAGCTACCCTTAAGGGGCCAAAAATTTGCCCCAGCCTGTTGTTTTAAAAAAACAATACTGTTTGCACAAATACCACAATTAAGTAAAACCGCTTTTGACATATTTTTTGGACCTAACGCTGCGACAAAATCAGATGCTGATGATATTTTCGACAAAACTTTGGTCGAAGGCTGATATCATGAAAAATCTATTTCCGAATGAAAACTCGCTGCCAAGGTAAAATTATAATATTCATTTTAAATCGTGGTTTCAGAGATGCTATTGGATTACTAACTTCCTTGTGGTACTCTATTCATAAACCTGAGGGTTTGGACAAAGGTGAAAGACAGTTATTGTCTTCTGTAAAAGTCAACAAATCCCGATTAATTACTTTGTGTAGGTGGGTGGTAGAAGTTGTTACTGGCCGGTTTTAGCAAGACTTATTATTATTAGCAGAAGAATATTTAAGATTCGAGATTCTTAGAAGTTATCCAGGGGAGCCTATTTCAATTTGGCTTCAAGAAATATTATGGCTGACTTTAAAGTTCCAGCAGCTTTACTTAATAGTTTCCATCCTAATATAACCAACCACCGCGATGCCGAGTTAAATAAATTATAATTAGATATTAAATTTTAAATAGAGCTTTAAAAAGGTTTAATTTGCCAAATAGACTAGCAGATTAACGTAATTGAATAAAATATTAACAGAGATCGTGGCATTTTTTTTATTAATAGCCATCTCCCTCATCTGTATGTATTCTTTGTGATTGAAATGCGAGATCTCTTTTTATTTGCACTTGAAATCTACCAAATAAAACAAGCAATATCTTATTACGCGGAACACATTCGAGAAAAGGAACGTTTATAGTAGAAATTGACACTAATTTGCTCAGACACTCAGAAAAATCCGTTTTGATAAGAGGAAGAATAAAGTCTCGTCACCCAGGCAACGCAAAATATACTATTCATATATATTTCTTGATTTAAATTATATTATAAATGATTGGTGTCAACGAATTGCTGGATACTATTGTAGTTGTATAATAGGAAAACGTACTGTTGGGAGCTGTGGTAATGACGATTGTATGGTATTTAGGATGGGCACGACAACAACATACCACCTTACCATCTGCCAGCTTTTTAGATGGCATATTAGTAAGAGATGACATTGAAAATGAAGAAGAATAAAGCAAAAATATTTTATAAATCTTCATTTTTGTTTTACTGTTCTCCATTATTAAATCAGTCTTATGTAAATGCAGGTACCTAATGTCACGTTATAGGATTGAATGCTCAGAATCTAGCAAGGGGTAGGCAGAGATAGTGAAGGGTATGCACAAGATATCCGGTAGGTAGGTAAACTGTAGATACTTACTCGCTGGCGCTGAACGAAGTCTGCTGCGCCGCCGGAATACTACCTACCTACTCTCGTACCTACCTCAATAGGTAGGAACGTATCTGGACTACCTACAGGGCGGGTTCGTCGCTTGGTGCTCCTTGGGACCCGTCCGTGACATGGTGACGGGGGTCCCGAGGAATGTATCAGATAGGGGGGCCCTCGACAATGAAAATGTATGGTTAAGTATATCAGTTATATTGGAATACAGTTGCAGAATCAGTGGGACGACACAGAACGATTACCGTACGAGGAGTTGGTCTTCGGATGGCGGGGGGGCGTTGAGGAGCGACGATTGCAGGGGTTCCTGGCGCATAGGTACCCCGGCTGTAGCCCTGGGTGGCGCGACGCTCGGGACAGAGGGGCGCCGCGGCGCGACGATTGCGGGAATTCACGGCGCGAAGGCACCTCGGCTGGAGCTCAGGATGGCGCGACACTCGAGGCTGAGGAGCCACTACGCAGCACTTGTGACTAGGGTACGGGAGTCACGCCTTTCCACACGGGAACGCACTGCTGTTCGACCGCGGGCCACGTGGGGACTCACCCAATGGTCCCGGGATAAAAACCGCAGCGGCCAAGGGTTCGGTTGGAGCTGACCGAAGCGGGTCCTCGCCTGCGCGCGACTCCTCGTCTCGTCTCTTCAAAGATGCCCGGACCGACCCTCGATCATGAGGGGTCCCTGATGCCGCCGGAAAGAGAAGGCCCCGGCGGTCACGGGCCGCCGGTATTGCTCGCCAGAGCCCACGTCGGGGAGAGAAGCGAGAAACCTCGTGCGAGTGTTTTTATACTTTTCTCCAGCGCCCTCTGCCGAGACGCTCTAGGACTAAACTTCTTTTCTCTGATTGGTTGCGCAATTCAATTTTGCCAACCGCTCGCCCTTCGTCTTCCTGTCGTAATGCCTTACTGCCAACTTAACGGATGCTAACTGCTTGTAGACGGGGATCCCGATGGCGCGAGATTTAAAACTAGCTGACGAAGGGGTGCCACTACATTAAAAAATAATGCTATCATCTATACGGAACACCTTTAATGCCTTTATTTCGTCCATATCCCCACTCTTTCAAAAACAATCCCGTCCCTCTAGGGAGAGGTCCACCTCAAACTTTGGGACATCACCCTTATCTTCTTCTTCCGACTCCCCATCTTATAGTCACACCAGGAGGTCGAGGTTTCCTTCTCAATTTAGACGAATTTCTCCCTCATTTAGAAGGCAAAAGAATCATATAGTACTACCGGGGGTTATATCCATCATGACAGATCGCAAGTTGAACCTAAGAGATGAAGACATCAATGATCTAATGCAAGGTCTGGATGAGGCTGACGATCATCTGTCTGAACAAGCAGAGAGCTCATTGGTTGTGGAGCTTCCCGTTTATAGAGACATAAAGACTCACCCCAATCAGGAAGAGACTCTGAGGAAGGATTTCTCAAAGTGTGTACTTCAAATCCCTGATGGACTAGATCCTCGAATCATTGAGATCTTAGACGCTCTAAATCAACTGCATGGCAATCCGACACCTTCCATCCGCCAGCTCTACACCAAGTTGCACAATCTGATAAAAGAAGACTTCTGGCAGGTAGCGAAGATGCTCTCCTCGTCTATTCTCATTTCATTCCAAGCTCTGAAAATAGCCATTGAGATCGCTGTTCAGGCATATCAGGTGGCATTAGCTAAAGATATCGGGACTAAGTTGTCTGATATATCTGCAATGAGGGACGATATGATGGCAAGAGCAAGAGAGTACAGGGAGCAAGAAACAAACGCCTTGGAGTTTCAGGAAGATATGGCTGCAACCTGGGGAAGACTGGCTAAAACAATGACCAGCTACACAGAGGGAATCGAAAAGAAACTCTTGGAAACCTCTACACCAAGAGCGATCGGAAAGGGTTACTTAAATAAGATGCCTGTAAACACGGCAAGCTCCTCCACCTCGAGAGTCCAATCCGTAACTCTCTCTATGTCTCCGGGGATGGTGTATAAATGTAAGGTTGGGATTCTGAAGATATTGACCCTAAGGAAAGTAACTCTAGAACCTACCTCTGCTGAGTATGGGCCATTACTACTCTTGTGCATACTCTCCACTATCTCTGCCTACCCCTTGCTAGATTCTGAGCATTCAATCTTCCAACGTGACACTAATACTGATAGATACAAAACATGTACAGATAATTCACTTCACTTATTAGTTTACCATCTTACCATCTGCCAGCTTTTTAGATTGCATTTAAGTAATAAAATGAACCGTCTACGTAGCCGTAGTTACGTAACAGTAACGAATTGGAAAAAATAATAAAGCAAAACATTTGATAAATCATCTTTTATTTTTTACTGTACTCCTTTATTAAATAAGTTTTATGTAAATGTAGGTACCTATACTACTGATAATTTTCTTGGAATATTATACCACTTTTAGACTTCTCCTTTACTTAAGGAGCATTCCAAGTGACAAACTACTTCCTGTTAGATGATGTGTTTTTTTTATAATGTTTGTCATTCCTCTCTTAAAAGTATCAGAATAGTTTTTTTTCGCCGTCGCACCTCAGTAGCCGTAGTGCGACTTTTTGCTAAAAGTTTACGCGCTCTACCAAGACCTTGTTTTACGCGCAGATTGTATGAAGAAATGTACAGAGCCCCGCGGTAGCGGCGCGTTAATGAATCATTTTGTGTGAGTGTTTTGCGAGTGTAAGTGACATTTTTGGCAGTTCACGTCACGTATTTGTAAAGTATACTTGTTCTACACCTTAATTTTGCCGTTTATTCAACCAACGTGGTGGTCGCGTAAACGCGTTTTAACTGTAGGCCTAGTGTGGGCATACCACTTACCAGTCTTGGTAGATTGCGTAAACTTGTAGCAAAAAGTCGCACAACGCCTACCGGTATGCCCACACTAAGGCCTCTGAAGCTAGAGCACGTGACAGCGAGATTCCGGTTGTATTTTGATAAAAATTTGCTTATTTTGGCTAAATTTTCTAATATACAAGCAAAATTATTGTTGTAATAATTAGTTTGCATTAGTATTGATAAAATCGTGGAAATCACCGGACGGAAAAACAAAAAATGAAATAGATTTCATATTGGTTAAAGACAGGAGTAAAGTAAGCAATACTGAAGTGATCTCATTAAAATACTCCTCGGACCATAGAATGTTACGAATCACATACGACATTAACCTACACAACAAGAAGAAAAGAACCAAGTTTGGGCAAAAATGTAAGAACTATTCACCTAAAGAGGTAGAGTCACTGAAAAACTTAATCACTGATCGAGTATCTAGCACGCCATTGAATGACATAAACTTAGCATACAAAAACACTGTCACAGCTATCAAATCCTGTATTGAAAAGCTTCCAATCCAACAAAACCAGTTAAAAAAACATAATATAATAACTGAAGAAATAGAATTAATGATTGAAGAGAGAGAAATATTGAAAGACACATACCCACGAACAACACATCAAAAAAGTCGTTTAAAAACTCTACATAGAAAAATAAAAAACAAAATTATATGCAATAAAAACATAATTAAATTTCAAGCTCTAGAAAATGAACTGGACAAAAGAAGCTCTACAAAACAGACCAGAAAACATTTCGACAGTAGAAAAGAATGGATTCACTCAATCGCCACTCACACCGGACAAAAAACAACAAACAGGCAAGAAATTTTACAGGAAGCTACAAAATTCTATGGAAATCTCTATTTCAGTGATGAGAACTCCATTCCATCTTTGCGGTCAAATCAATCCATGCCATCTATTCCACATCTACTACCAATAGAGTTGGAACGCGCTATATCGAAATTAAAGAAAGACAAGTCCCCTGGAGAAGATGGAATTACTACGGATGCTATCATCGCAATGGTAGAGCCCTTGGCGCCATACCTGACTAAATTATTTAACACAATTTTAGTAAGAGATAAGATTCCTGATGACTGGAACAACTCATTAATAACCTTACTTTATAAGAAAGGTGACGCGAATTTGATTGATAACTACAGGCCAATAAGCCTGCTACCAACGTTATATAAACTTTTTTCATCAGTTATACTCTACCGAATAACCAAGGCCCTGGATGAACAACAGCCCCGGGAACAAGCCGGGTTCAGAAAGGGATACTCTACAGTGGATCACATCTTCACACTGACACAATGCATAGAAAGACGCACCGAATACAATAAAGTTATATACATAGCATTCGTAGATTACACAAAGGCATTTGACTCTATCCTACATAACCACCTTTGGAAAAGCTTGGAAGAGCAGGGAATAGAAAGCAAATATATCAACATTCAAAAGACAATTTACAAAAAGTGCAGTGCTAAAATTAAATTAGAGACTATTGGTCCACCATTCAAGATTAAACGAGGCGTAAAACAAGGGGACCCTATATCACCGAAATTATTTACAACTATCCTTGAAACGATGTTCAGAACGCTGGATTGGTCATATTATGGAATTAACATAAACGGCGATCAAATTACCCATCTTCGTTTTGCAGACGATATCGTTATTCTGGCTGAAAAACACGACCACATCCAAAAAATGCTCAGCTCATTGGAAATAGAGAGCCCGTAAAATAGGTTTATGCATGAACTTGAGTAAGACTAAAGCTATGTCGAATGGACACCATAAACCAATTATACTTGAAAGCGGCACAGTGGAATACGTGAGCGAGTATAACTACCTTGGACATTTAATATCCTTCCAGGACGCCATTACGAAAGAGGTGGATAGGAGAGTCGCAATATCATGGAAGAAATATTGGTCGCATAAAGATATCTTCAAAAGCAAACTTCCTATCCACCTTAAGAAGAAACTGATGGATAACACAATACTTCCATCACTACTGTATGGTTGTTAAAGTTGGCCTTTGACCAAGGATATAATTAGAAAGATAACTTCGTTTCAAAGAGCAACTGTAAGATCAATGCTAAGTATAAAATTGAAAGATAGAGTTAGGTGCGACGATATAAGAGCAATAACAAAGGTCACTGACGCAATCGGCATGCTTTGCAAGCTCAAATGGAAATGGGCGGGTCACGTCGCCAGATCACAAGATGGACGTTGGAGTGAGCGGATACTACATTGGTTCCCACGAGACGCCAGAAGGATGAGAGGTAGACCGAGGAGAAGGTGGTGCGACGACATCGTCGAGGTGGCGGGGAAGACCTGGAGTCGTCTCGCACATGATCGAGCACAATGGAACCGTATGGAGGAGGCCTACACCCAATTTTGGGTGCCAAAGTAAATTTACATAGATATAATAATATAATGTACATAGATTAAGTTTGGAAATAAAGGCTTTATTATTATAACACTCATTTATTAAAAATCTCGTAAAAAAATATATTTTTCACTATAAAGGAATATTATTATTATATCACTTATTTATTAAAAATCTCGTAAAAAAATATATTTTTCACTATAAAGCAATACTATCTACAAAAAAATAAATAGTAAAAAAACATTATAGTAAAAAATATAAATCAAAACGGGGAACCACCGACCGCGGAGCGAGGCCCAAACGGTCGGGGGCTAGGGCTGCAGAGAGAGGAACCTCCTGACTATACGTGCCGAGTCCAGGAGTACCGCCTTCTGAATCTGACCCTTGATCCAACTATTTAGCGAGAGCTTCTTAAGGTACTGGTCGAAGCTCTTCGCAATCAGTCCATTCACTGAAACGACTATCGGGACGATAATCGTTGAATCCACATCCCACATGGCGGTAATCTCGTGAGCCAAGTCAAGGTACTTGCTTAACATGTCTTTCTCGGCCTTCACGAGATTAGCATCATGCGGGATAGTGACATCAACAAGTATCGCCCGGCGTTCCGACCGGTCTACCAGCACGATATCAGGCTTATTGGCAACAATAGTCCTATCCGTGATGATAGACCGGTCCCAGTAGAGCGTGGCACGGCCATTTTCAAGAACCGGCTGAGGCACGTACTTATAGTACGGCACCTCAGGTCCCACAAGGTCGTATCGGAGGGCAAGTTGCTGGTGAATGATCCTGGCTACTTGGTTGTGTCTGTGCAGATACTCTGAGTTAGCAAGATGCGAACAACCCGAAAGCACATGCCTGAGGGATTCTCCGGGACGGTGACATGCTCTACAGATATCAACCGTCCCATCCTTCATGATGTACTTTCGATAGTTGTTCGTCTTGATAACCTCATCCATAATCGCACAGACAAAACCCTCGGTTTCCCCAAAGAGGTCACCGAAACGTAACCAGTTTACTGAAGCGAGCAGATCTACATCGGGCCCTGTGAGGGCCTTGTAAAACCGCCCGTGCAGTTCCTTGCTCTCCCATACGGTCTTGCGTATTTGGTATTTTATTTTTATTATTATTATTATTATTATTATTATGAGTATTGATAAGTTTTTGTTGTAATATAGTATTATTTTTTAGTTAGTTATTTGTATAGAGTTTTCCTACCGTAGGCAGATAGAAAGATCCAGAAGATCTACAATATGGAGGATGAGTAGGGCGATCCTTTGAAGCCTCCTGATCCTGATCCTCCTGAAATTTCTAAACCTGTGTCCATGGGTGTATTCACTCAATCCATCCAAAGTTCAAGTTCTGCCACAAAAAGATGCTCTAGCAGTGACGATGACCAAACGTCATTAAACAAAAAAGTAATTACTAATACCGAATTGGCTTCCGCTTCGATGCAGGGTCTTTACTGCAGTCACTCGATGATAATTATGTTACGAGATCTGAACCTGACCAATCAGCGGGTACCAATAAAGTCAATCACCGGGTACCAGAGGCAATCCGACCAATAAAGTTTGGGCAATTTTCGGTAAATAATAAGATACAAAACATATGTTCTGATTGTGTTAAAAAAGTAGGGAGAAATAAGATCTCTGTTGAATTCCGTAATTTAAACAAGCTTCTGGATAATCCCATTTTGGAACAAAGTAATGACGTGGCTACCATTCCTTCGTATAATATTACAAATATGGATATTGTACGACAGGTTCCTATGGATTTGTCGATGGATGAGCTTGTTTCCTCACTTATTTTACCCAGTGGGAGTGGTGAGGTTTTAAAAGCACAGCGTCTTAATAGAAAATGCATTGAAGATGGAAAGGTATCGTGGGTACCCACTCAAACTGTGGTCCTTACGTTCCATGGTCAATTACTTCCAGCGAAGGTCTACTCTTTTCAAACAAGTTTATCGGTTGACCATTATATTTTATGAAATTGTATTATATCTAAACTTCATAAAGAATTTAAAACTTTGATAAAAAAATATTATTCCCACAATTAAATGCCTGAACTGTTGTAGATTCGGTCATGTTAAGGCTCAGTACCGTTCTAAACCAAGATGCTTTAGATGCGCTCAACCTCATACTGGTGAGAGTTGTGATGTGGTGGAGGGTGAGTCGACCTGCCTCTGTTGTTCGAGTCAACAGTTTGCTTCTAGCAGGAGTTATCCGGAACAGGGGAGACAGCGATCCATCAAACTCCTCATGTCACAAGCGGGTATATCTCATTTTGATGCGTCAAATCAATGCCCTAAAGTAATCTGGTCTTACGCTGAACTGGCAAAAGAAACGGTCACTGCTCCGATTCTCAATTACCTTTCTAGACCTGCCCCTGGCTCTAAAATGTCCCCATCCGTGTCTCACAGAAAAACTGTTTTTGTTTCATCCCCGTCTCGTAATAGAGATTCCCAAGGTAAATCCTATGACCGACAAGCCCATAGTATTGTTCTGGAACAGTTACTAAGCCTTATAACAATAATTCCGGGGTTCTTTCCGAATACGCGGAGCAAGGTCCTCTTTTGCCAAGACGAAACGTTATAGTAAATATCGATCTCTAAATAGGTCCAAGTGCTCCTAAGCAACGCACTAGTACGGCGGCTGCTTCTCCGCTCGAAAACTCGACGTTGGCGAGAATTTAAACGGTTGCCTAGCTCAGCAATGTTCCGGCGTACGATATAACTCATGTTCGCTGTTGTAAATGTCTTTAAAACTAGTTTCGTCGGCCACACTACACGGTATTACAACACGGTAATAATCGCAAAAAGCAATGTTTGCAAAATTGCTTCAAAATTGTGTTTCAAAGAGACAACTGACAATTGAAAAGCTGTAAAAAAATTGTAGAATACCAATTGATCACCCCAACACGAGAAAATTGTTAGGCGATTGATCAAGTGAATACGAAAAGTAAGAGATTACGATTGTTTAAAATGGTCACAATTATAATGCAATTGGAACACCATTGATGGTAGCGGAATACCAAAAGAGTCAAAAATTAAATGTATGAGACAATTCATTAAAAAATTAAATACAAATGGTTTAGTAGAATTATGCCCCTGAACTGTCTCCGTGAGACGGAAGATGGACAGTGGAATTCCTCAATGGTAAATAGGCAGTGTTTGAGCTCATTTTTGACGACCTGTGTAGCGCGTCGGGCGAGTAGCCGGCTGAGATGCGAAAAGTTGCGGGCTCGATTCCCGCTGCAGGACAAAAGTTTGCATGATCTGCAAATATTTGTTCCGAGTCTGGGTATTATGGTACCATGGTACTCGTAGTTTCTGATAACTACGAGTAAGTACTACGAGTATTAATGTTAGAGCTATCAATAATATACAGAGTCCTAACCGGACATTGTTTTATTGTATTGTGTGGAACTAAATAACTTACTTAAACGTCATTCCATATTTAACAATCTACGGAGTGGGTATATGCGTTTAGGGTCAGAAGTTCAGTGTTTGTGTGTGCACTACGAATGTTCCCAATATATCTCCAAAACGGTTTGACCGATTTAGATACAGTTTTCCTTATATGGAAGATACACTCGAGATGTGTCTTAGCTGTTGGGTGAAAATTGGTGCAGAAGTTTCCATTCCAGGATCATCAGCAAACAATTAAATACTTTTGGCAAACAATTGCGAGGAATGACAGCTGATAGCGCGTTTTATTTTAAAAGCTTTTATTATCCCCCGACGCAAAAACGACGGGGTTTTATAAGTTTGACGTGTCTCTGTGTGTGTGTGTGTGTGTGTGTGTCTGTCTGTGGCATCGTAGCTCCCGAACGGATGAACCGATTTTGTTTTTATTTTTGTTTGACCTTGTATTAGTCGGGAGTGTTCTTAGCTATGTTTAATCAAAATAAGTTCAGCCGTTTCATTGCGTTGGGGGTTTTTTATTTTTATAAAATTAATTACTTATTTTATAGCTAGCAATGTCTGGGTGGAATATTGCAACTGAATTTTAAAGCAGTTATCCTTGATTGAGCTGAAATTTTGCATACCTATCAAGTTCCGATGACAATGCTATATTATGGTGACAGTGAGCTGATCTGATGATGGAAACAACTGATGGTGGACAACGGAACGCCTCGAGGGATAATAGTAGACTGGCCGTGTGTAGGCTCATTTTGATCAGCACGCGGTTTGTATAAAAAGCTTGTATAGACAAATATATTTTTCACAAAAAAAAAAAACCTGAGGCGACTTCTAGTCGTGAATAGAGTGATTAGATTCGGGGCTCTACATCACGCGTGCTAGACACCTATGTGCTTCCATAAGTGTTCCTTTTTCCAATTTTTATG
Organism: Operophtera brumata; assembly: GCA_932527175.1. Lineage (NCBI taxonomy): Eukaryota > Metazoa > Arthropoda > Insecta > Lepidoptera > Geometridae > Operophtera > Operophtera brumata. The sequence goes on along the minus strand of OW052239.1, from coordinate 79,608,295 downwards.
CTACACTGAAAAAAGACAAATGTTGTTTTTTATTAAATTAACTTGTTTTTTAATACAATATTATATAGTGAAACAGAAGTCTTACACAAGATTTTAGTTCTACCACAGATGAAATAATGCTACACTAATTCTACTATGAATATTTGGGAACGAAATTTTTTCACATAAATGATGGATTTTATTAAGTAATTAATCGTTTTGAAATGTGCTTACAAAAACTATTTCTCAATTATATACCATTGACGTAGCTCACCTCTTACCACTAACCTACAAACTTAGAGCATTGCAGGCCTCCTACAAATGATTGGATACTACTATAGTATTGTATTCTATAAGAATAAATTATTACAAATGTAAATAACTATATTATGCTATAAATTGCTATGGTTTGAATGTGTCCAACCCTATTTTGGATCGCGAAAACGGAGACCTGCAATACTCTAAGTGAAAAACAAACAACAAATGTGTTCTACAATCGAATTGGCAATAGAATTTGCTGAGAATCATACAAGCCGGACAGTCAGACAGACGCTGAAGTTTGACTTCACCTTCTACGTACAAAAACTCTTAAAAATTATCTATTTTTAGAGCGATTTTTCATTGCAATTTTGATAAAGTTCCTTTCATTTCCCAACGGCCGCAACCTACCAAAGAAACTAAATCACGATTCTTCGCGATCCGAAAACGACGTCGCTGAGTGAGGGTAATAATAATTCTTAGCTAGGAACATGGCAATAATTGTGTAGGTCAACACCATCTGCCGCTTTCTGATTTATGACATCTTGGGGAAAAACTCCCTAACAGTCAACTCGGTTCGTTTCTTGCCTTTTCTTAAATGACGAAAAAATATTTGAGCACATCTCAGCTAAATTTGACGTCCGGTGACTTCACTGCCACTTCACTTCTCAGGTACCTACGTTTTTTTTGTTAGTTTTTAGTGTGGTATTTTTTTTGTCAATCCATCTGTCTGTCAGTCCTCTGTGTCTGTGTGTCTTGGTTCATGATTATTGGTTCATCATGATCAGCAGCCTATAGAATGCCACCGCTGGACGAAGGTCTCCCCTATATAATGCTACGATGAACGGTCTTGAGCCGCCTCCATTCATCGAATTCATGCGACCTTCATAATGTTTTTGGTCCATCGAGAGAGGCCTTCTGCTTCTGCGTTTTCCGGTTTATGGTTCGATTGTTGCTTAGTCTACCTACCTACCTAGTCTAGTTACCTAATCTAATTTTCATCCATTTAAAAGGATTCGGCTGAAACGGAACCAATGTCATGTCTCCCATATGATAGGCGCTTTTATGTAGTAAGAAAATGATCATTCAAAAAATAGCCAAACCATTTCGTTGTCCTGGTCTCTTCAAGTTTTAATTTAGCTTCTGTGTAACTCGATTATATTACATGATCTTTGTGATTTCAATGAATAAATCATTGCTAACTTTGACTTTTGTATTTCTCCGACCGTTTAAGCATTATTGAGTAACAAACACACAAACATCTAAATATCAAAAATTCCAAAATTCCAACATCAAAACTTTGGAATCATGATATATCTATGATATTAGTGACAAAGTTAAAGATCGCTAGACTCTGCATATCAGTGTAGAAACATTAGATATATAAGTGAGATAGATCGGAAAATATCGATGTCGTAAAGAAATAAATTTCTACATCACCCAAACAATCTCAATCGTTTCTTTTAGACGAGCTTTAATATTCTTTATTGCTTTGTAAATATTTTACAGGGACAAGAATTACCTTTTCCATAGCCTGAATCAGGGCTGTTGCTAGAAACTGTGTGGGGTATTTTGAGAACCAATTAGAATATAATAGAAAAGAAAGTCCAATATTTTATACCTATTTAATTTCCCCATCCATCCGATTGTCTAGATTATTCTCCCAGTTTCACACCCATCATTTAGGTACCTAAAGCTCGTTCACCGGTTTTTTTTTTTTTTTTTTTTAAACTTTGATATACCTTTGTTTGACCGCGATCAACCGTGCCTTGGTTGGCGTGCCAATCAAGGCACCATCTTATACCTGCTACACATGTAGCGATATATCGTAGCGATTAATCTGTGCAAACCAATTTGCGCAGTTTTATCGTCACGTGTTTTTTTCTTTAAACACATAACCAGGCCTAATATTGCAAGGCATCATCATCTTATGTAATGTTTTGTATTAAGTATATCAGTTGTCTAGTACCCATAACACAAGCTCTGCTTAGCTTGGGGCTAGATAATGTTGTATGAACGGTCCAGCAATATTTGTTTATTATTTATTTTATTTTTTGTCTTCCATCGTGGATGACATGTTTCTTGCGTGAGCTTCTGCGGAGAACTGACGATCGACGTCGATATCGGAGGCGTATGAAGATACTATGGAACGTTCGATTTATCTGCATAGTCTGAAATCGCTACGATATATCATAACGCGTGTAGCAGGCATTACGGTGATCGAGCTGTATCATCAACGTGTATCACCTACGTCAACGAGAGATCCAAAACCAGAAATAGTAAACAATGTATAACATCGTGACGGACACGTATCTATAACTTTTTCGAGCACTCCCTACTCTTAGTACATTAAAATTTTGGTATGTTATTCGCACTCTTTTGTGTAGTAGGTAGTTGGTAGATATAGTTGAACATCTCTAAAACAAATTGTCTGCTTTTTATTTTACAACCCATTTAAGAAATGTATTGCCTTCAAAGTAGCTAGAACTTTGCCCGCGTCCTCTAACTTTTTAACCTTGTATCTTCGAAGTGAAAAGCTTTTGGAAGAGATAAGCATTCGATACGAAATCGATACTCAGTGAAAATTTATTTTGGATAATAGCTTTATGAGATTTGAGGTATATTATTTTGGAACTAACATAACGTGATATGACTTGACACGTATTGGTAAGTAAGTAAGTAAGTAAGTAAGTAAGTTTCTGCTTGCAATTTAGTTCGCGTGGTCCCGGTTTTTCGGAAACCATCCTTGGCGTGCTCAGAGCAACTTAACAAAGTTTAATTGACATAGTGATTTAGGAATTCATTAGGGAAAAAGAACGAAAATAACATAGGTACTTTATTTTCCAACAGTTGTCAGTTCTGCGAGCTACGAGTACGAGTACTGCCCATTTCCACTTGAACTTCAATATTTGAGTGGCATCTAGTAAACTAGTATATTGTTAGATACACTATCATGAGTCATCAATCAATTATTCTCGATCCTGTTTGTGAAACTATCGATATTTACTTATTGGAATAGATAAATACTAACTTTTCGCCCGTTTCCCGCGTTAGCTTCAAAAAGTTATCCTAAACTCGATTGCACTCTGCTGAAAAGTGCTAAGTTTGGATTACTGAAACAAACAACAACATAACAAAATATCTTTATTTTTCGTAGAATTATTAGAAAGTCTTTGTGTGTTTCGAATAGCTTACATACAATTTACAATTTTAATTTACATTGTATAAAAACAAATGAAAAACGATGATACTCGTAAAAGTATCATACTGTGTCCTAAGTATCAAACTAACCAGTAAGTTACTTAAATACACACGTAAAATTATAGGAAGTATGTTATAAAACGGTGTCCAAAGATTAACTATTATTTAATCTGTGGTATATAGCTAGTTAGCGCTTGCGTGTGCCGCCGCTAGTGTTGCCTAGCAACAGTTGATGTAGAAGTTGTCAAACAGAAAATAGGAGAGATATGCTTTGTTCATTTTGTTCAACTAAATAATAATTTCTGCAGTGGACAATATGTTTTACTTAAATGCATTCATAAGGCTTCCAGTAGATTTGCAATGGGACGTTTTGCAATGGATTATGGGACCAGTAACTCCCAACCACTGCGGAAAATAGAGAAGAGATGAAAGAAGCTTAACTGTGGTAAAGAAATACCTGATAAAAGAACGTGATATAATACTAAGAGCGATGGCTTCAAAGAAGGACTCGAATAGTTTAGTCATCTTAACTGAAAAAATTGGTTGGCGTTGAAATTTCAAATGACAGTAATACTGATGGCGAAGGGACTTCATGAAGCTAAATTGAAGGCACCGGAGACAGATGAAGGAAAGGATAACAAAGCTTAGGAACTAATCGTTACTAGGGTGGAAGAGAGTATACTGATATATCTCATGACATGTAAGACTGCTTGTGAAATGTGGTGTAAGTTAAATGCAATATTTGAGAGTCAAAATGAGTGCAACATATACCTGAACCATCATAAATTTTCAACATAAAATTTGAACCTCGGTGGCCAAATTCATAGCCGTAGTAGAAGAGATCGTGAATAGACTAAGGGTGCAAAAAGAGGAGCTGCCAGAGAAACTGGTGATGGCCAAAATTTTATTGAGCTTAGCAGATACTTACTATCATTTTTTGTCAGCTTGGGAGTCTGTCACGCCTGAGAAGAAAACTTTATAGAGTTTGACTGCTCGTTTACTGATTGAAGAGGAAAGGGTTGTTGCAAGAGAGGTAGGCAACACAATGGCAGGTACAGCTTTACTAACTAGGGAAGAAGTAACATGTTTTGAGTGTGGACAGCAGGGAAATTTCAGAAGAGACTGTAAATCCACAAAATGTTATTACTGTGGTAAGATTGGTCACGTATTCCAAGATTGCTTTAAGCGAAAGAATAAAAATGAGAAAGAGGGGCGGAATTCATCAGATAATACTTTTACAGCACACGATGCTTGTACTAATTGTGAATAAATAATGGATACAGGTGCAAGTGAACATATGTCTGGAGATACAAGGTTGTTTAGTAGTCTACGAGAGGTAATCCAATTTGTTCAAATACGTGATAGTAGTAAGTTGAAAGTAGAAGGGGTAGGAAACATAAACATACATATGTATGATGGTAGTAATTACACACCTAGTGTCTTGATGAACGCCTTATGAGGTAATCCAATTTGTTCAAATACGTGATAGTAGTAAGTTGAAAGTAGAAGGGGTAGGAAACATAAAAACACATATGTATGATGGTAGTAATTACACACCCAGTGTCTTGATGAACGCTTTATATGTACCAAGATTGAAAGTTAACTTATTCTAAGTAGTGTCAGCTTTGGACAAAGGGTACAATTGGGAGTCAAATACAGAAACATGTAGTTTTTTGAAAAACAGACCTGTAATTTCAGTTCCTAAAAGGGAAGAGAATAGTTTCGTCATGAAGCTTAAAACTGAAAGAGATGCAAATTCATTAATCATTAGTAGTATAAACAAAAGGCATCAGGGACTCGCGCATCAAAATTAAAACTATGTCAAAGACATTTTAAATAAAGAGAAAACTAAATACAGTGAAGGGCGGATTGATCAATGCCAGGGGAGTTGTTTCATATGGATATTTATGGACCTATGGAAGAAAAATGTTTAGGAGATTCTAAATACTCCCTTTTGATATAAGACGATTTTTGCAGTTAGATTATACAAAAAAAAATTATGGGTTTCTAAAGAAGTTTGAGAATGAGTTCGATGTAAAAGTGAAAAGAATAAGGTCAGTTAATGGAACTGAATTCATTAATAAACAGGAAAAAAATGTATTTATAGGCAAAGGGATAGTTCATGAGAAGTCTGTGGTTGAAACGCCAGAACAAAATGGTAGAATTGATAGGGAAATGCGAACAAAAATTTAAACAACAAGAACTATGATTCAAGCAAAAGGAATACAGAAGAGACTAGGGGCTGAGGTGGTGAGCACAGCGGTGTATGTAATTATTAGAACGGGAAAATCGAAAATTAAAGGTAAAACACCCTTTGAGGTTCTATACAATAAAGAGTTTGACATTACAAAGCTACATGTATTTGGCGACGAAAGTATATACGCATATTCCGAAAGAGAAAAGAAGGGAATGGAATGCAGAGAGTCATATAGGTATTTTTATTGGGTATGAAATGCACACAAATGGATACAGAGTCTGGAATCCTAACACTAAAGATGTCAATATCCATAAAGAGATAATTTTTGAAGAATATGAAACAGATAACGATAAAAATGATATTTTGAAGAGAGTCTTAAAATAAATAATAGAATCTTACATAACAGGAGAATGGGCAGAAAAAAGAAGTGATAAAATTATCATACAACATGAAGAAACCAATCAAACTTCTAATGAAAAAAGAAGTGGTGAAGTTTCAATCCAACAGGAGGAAACAGGTCAATGTCAAGTGAGTGATTCGTGCACTAATTGAGAAAATATAGTTGAGCACAGATAGTAGTAGCAGTTAACAGATGAAAATTAAAATAAAGAGCTACAAAAAAGAACACGTACTAGAATTTTGAGAATACCTGAACGGTATTATATATATACTAGCTGTTACCCGCAACTTCGTACGCGTAATATTATTTTATCCATAATAAATAATAATAATAACTATAACTGGTTTTTTGCTTGACTTAAGTGTGTGTGTAATCTTAGTAGATAATCGCACTGCGCGCACCGCTAAGGTAAACTCGGTTTTGTCACTATTACTTAATCTGTGGTATGTATGAAATTTATTCTCCCGCGCGCAGTTTTTACTCGCAAATCTCACAATCTGTAATATTATAAAGAGGAAAGATTTGATTGTTTGTTCGCATTGAATAGGCTACGAAACTAATGAACCGATTTGAAAAAATATTTCACTGTTGGGTAGCTACACTATCCCCGGGTACCATAGGCTATATTATGTTTCCAAAAAATTATGGATCTTTACTAAATCTCCAATAATGTAACCCAAGGTGTAAAATAATTTTGTTTGTATTGGATAAACTAAAAAAACTTTAACCGATTTTAAATATTCTTTCACTTGTCGAAAGCTACATTATCAGCAAGTAACATAGGCTATGGTTTTAACTTTCACCCGCGGCTTCACTCGCGTATTTGTATGTTTGTTTGTAATGGATAAACTCAAATCGACTTGACCGATTTTAAAAATTATTTAACCCATAGAAAGCTTCATTATGGCTATAGGATTAAGTTGGGGGGGTAGAGGAACTGTTTTAACTGTTTTTTGTTTGACTATGTCTCTTATATTTTGTAAGATACCGTCAAACGACCTTTGAAACGACACCATACTCAAGTTTTTAAATTTAAGGATCCCATTTTAACCTTGAGGTCCTGAAAATGTTTTAATCTCAACAAGGAAACCGTGACACGACCTTTGTAATGACACCATACTCAAGTTTTTCAATTTAGGGGTCCCATTTTAACCTTGAGGTCCTGAAAATGTTTTAATCTCAACAACGACACCGTGACGTGACCTATGAAACGACACCATACTCATGTTTATCAATTTAGGGGTCCCATTTTAACCATGAGGTCCTGAAAATATTTTGATCTTAATGACTTCACCGTGAAACTTCACCTAACTTTGAAATTGTCTAAATACGCTGAAATCTGGCTAAAACCTAAAGTGTATTTATTTACAAAGAAAATGTTCCCATTCCTTTATTCAGTTAAATTTCAGGTACTGCTGAAACTTATGTTGGCTATTTTTTTTTGAAATTAACCTGTGAATTTTCATGTATCTACTACCAACGGTTTCCGAATTACGAATCATTTTAGTTTTACATTAAAAGCCATTTTGGACTCCTTCCAAGGTGATTTTTAAAAACCCTTTCTTAGTACACCCCTACACCCAAAAAAGAATACATCGTCCAAATTTCATGTGCCTAGGTCCAGCGGTTTATACTGTGCGTTGCAAAACGCAAAGTGTATACGTTAAAAGCCCATTTCGGACCCCTAAGACGGCGAATTTTCCAATTCCTTTCTAAGTATACCTTTACACCCTAAAAGGAATACACTCTCCAAATTTTAAGTCTCTACGACCAGCGGTTTGTAAAAACTAAAGTTTTTTTTATTTTTTCCAAAAAAACGTTCCCTTTCCGTTTTTCAAGAAAAATCCAGGAATCGCTGAAAGACGTGTTTATTAATTTTATTTGTGGAATCTCCATGTAAAATTTCAAGGTTCTACTGCTAACGATTTCTGAAATACAGAGCTTTTTTGTTGTATATTAAAAGCCCATTTTGGACCCCTTAGCATGCGAATTTTCAAAATTCCTTTCTTAGTGCACCCTTAGACCACAAAAGGAACGTACTCTCCAAATTTCAGATCTCTAGGACTTACGGTTTGGGCTGTGCGTTGATTGTCAGTCAGTCAGTCAGGCAGTCAGTCAGTCAGTCACGCAACGATTTTATATATATTGATGATAATTACTATAATACATTTACTGCAAATAAAGAGGGTGAGAAAATATATAAGATGGTTTTACAAGAGAATAAGAAATTAATAGAGAAGTTTAAACAAGCCTTAGAGGCTGAGTTTCGTATGACTGAACTTGGGAAGAACAATTTGAAATATTTAGAAATTCATTTAAAGAAGAATGAAGATTTTATTGAAATTGACCAAAAACAATTTTTAGAAGAACTACTGAGAAAATATAAAATGCAAGATTGCAACGCAGCACCCCTATTGGATCTGGAACGGATTTAAAAAAATTAAAGTAGGAAGACAAAGATTTGGAGAACAGATGCAGAGCTTTAATGGGAAGCCTCATATATGATTCACTAGGTACGCGGCTCGACCTATGCTATGCTATGTAGCTATCTTAGCAGATATCAATCACATCCAAGTGAACAACTTTGGAACAAAAGCGTGTCCTGCCTGAGATTAAGGGAACTTTGAACTACAAGATAATATTCAGACGTAATGGAAATGATGAACTCATTGCATATACCGATGCAGATTGGGCTGGAGATCAAGATGACAGAAAGTCTTCTTCGAGATGTATATTTAAAAAAAGGGTATGTGTGTAAAGTGTCTTGGTGTAGTGCTAAACAACAGTGTGTCGCTTTATCATCCACTGAATCAGAATATGTTGGGTTAGGTAAAGGGAAGAAGTGCTTCTCTAGAAAGAGGTGGCGGAGAGGGAAAGAGAGCAATCCTCTATTGACCCAATACGCAGCAGGCAAACTTGGCGAAGAAGGAGGGCATTTAATGCGGATCCGCTAATTCGCAGAAGTGTCAGGTGTCGTAGAATCTTCTACGCCCTTCTTCTTCCCCCATAACAGAGGTCTTGACGACGACCACGGGGGTGGCCGTCGTCATTAACTTGACCCAGAGGTGGCACGCACGGAGTTCCCGCGTATCTGTCAATAAGCGTTGGATATAGCTGTGTTTGGGCCCTAACAGTGGCAAATGCCGCCGTGGCTTCGGAAGAATGCGCAAGTGTACCCGAAGTCATAGCACTAAAGGCGTGAAGAAGGAACATAGTGGTGGTTTTAGCCGGTAGGAGTCCGGCATAACCCTACTGTCACCCCTGTGACAGTAGAGTATCCACGATGAATTTCCCCACTTACAAAAAAAAAAAAAGGTAAAGTTATAACTGACGGATGTTGGATAAGGAATTTTCTGAAGGAATTAGGATTAGGTTGCGTTTTTGCGATAGCTTCAAAGTCTATGTTGACAACCAATCCGCTATTCATATGGCTAAAAATCCTAAACATCATAAACGGTTACCTAAAACATATTGATTTAAGGATGCATTTTGTGTGGGATAAAGTCAGCAATGGTATAGTTAGCTTGGTTTATATAAAGTTTAGCAAACAATTAGCTGATATAATCGTATGAAGGTGGTACTAAGCCGTTTATTTTTAAGAACAAGGGTTTATTTGAGGAAATTTGCTCGGGATTATTAGCCTTTTAAGTTTGCTTTCATTCAGGGAGGGTGTTATAAAACGGTGTCCAATTATAGCAAACTATTATATAATTTGTGTTATGTAGCTAGTTGGCGCGTTCATGTACCGCCGCTAGTGTTGCCTAGCAACTGTTTATATAAAAGTTGTCCAACAGAAATAAGAGATTATTATTATTATTTTTAATGTGCTTTGTTAATTTTGTTCAACTAAATAATTGTTTCTACGGTGGACAATGTGTTTTACTTAAATGCATTCATTAGACTACCAGTGGATTTGCAACAAAGTAAAATAGATGTTTCCTTCATCATAAAGCGCTAAACCTACCAGTCAACAGACACAATACAGACAGACAAATTTAGAAACAAAGACGCTATACGAAACAATAAAGTGAAATAATATTAAGTTGAAATAAAGATTAACTTAACCTTTGGGTAATAAGTACATAACGTAAGCCAATGAACCTTCCTAAAATAATAAATGGATTGGCGAAGGATAAAATAATAATTTATTTCAACTGGATCGTTGCTTCACATTACGATCAAAATGGATAATAAGTTAGACTTTAAGCACACCGAAACTGGGAGCTCACTGAGAATTGTGAAATCTCCCTGATTCTAGCTCGTATCTTGTCTAATTTATGAGGGTTGATAGAGATAGAGATGCTTTAGCGAGGTGAGAAGCGATATTGTTTTTTATTGCAAGTGCTTTTGCGGTTACTTTTTCGAAAGGTTATTTTGCAGATGGATTCAGAACTGTCAAGTTTTTTTTATTTAAGCTAGTTTTTTGATTTCCTATTTTCGTAATTCATCCCAAACGTATACACGAGACAATAAAATAAACAGCGATATTTGGGGGGTGGACTGACGACTGACAAATTTGCGATTTGTGGACGACATTGTACTTTTTGCCCCAACACCACAGGAACTACAACAGATGCTCCAAGACCTGAGCTTGGCGAGTCTTGAGGTTGGGCTTCATATAAACCGATCGAAGACGCAAATTATGACCAACAGCACGAAGCGTAGGGTCGAGGTGGATGGGCAGGATATACACTATGTCGATGAATATACTTGGGCCAGTTAGCATCCTTCGAAAACAAACAGGACAAGGAAATTGATCACCACATCGATAATGCCTGGAAGAGCTACTGGTCCATGAAAGAGCACATGAAGGGTGACCTTCCACTTACACTAAAGCGTCAACTCATCGACATGTGTATCCTGCCCGTCCTAACCTACGGTGCGCAGACATGGTCGCTGACCGAGTTACAGAAGTCCAGGCTCAAGATTTGCCAGAGAGCAATGGAACGCAGCATTCATCTACCGAGTGCGGAACACCATGCTGCGTTCGATAACTGGCATTGCCGATATGGGGAGCAGAACAGCAAAGCTCAAGTGGGAATGGGCTGGCCACGTCAGTCGGATGCACCCCGAGAAGTGGGCGAACATATTAACTCCTTGGGTGCCTGAAGACGGAAGGCGACGACGGGGCCGACCCAGAAGGCGTTGGCGGGACGATCTCGAAGCTCACGAGAAGGAGTGGTGGGAAACTGCCAAAGGCCCGGGATGACTGGAAAATTTTGGGGGAGACCTTTGCCCAGCAGTGGGACACAACAGGTTAAAAAAAAAAATGGTGGGTGGATAAGACATCGAGAAATATCAAATAGGCTCAGTCGCGCTCTAGCCGTGTACTACCGAGTGCCGGTTCTTCACATTCCGTCTCCATCATCAGATCAGCTTGTTATCACCATAATATTGTATTGTCATCAGAACTTAACAATCGAACACCGGGAAGTGGGTCAAATTTAAATTGTATTATCTAACCACAGGCACCGGAACAGAGGAAAGTAAGTAAAAGCTTCGACGAGCTTTCTAAATCAGTAATTTATTTTTAGTCTAAGTAAAAGAGCTATCGCGTCATGAAATACGTAATTTTTGCCTAGCTACCAAACTTACCAAAACAGAAGCTGTTAACGTCAAAAAAATAAAAACCAGTAATTCTGCGAACTTCTTAATTCTTCTGATCTTTCGAGCACTAACTTGTCTAAAAATTCTGAATTCCAGCAACGGGAGCTCAAGTTATATTAGGTACCATTATGATTACAGGGGTACAAATTTAGATTCCTTAATTTTTGACTTTTTCCTTCTGAAGAAGATCTGAGGATATACTTACGCATGACTCGGCACAGTGGAGTTACAGATATATTACATGTACATACATAGATCGACGATTTCAAACCCCATGGATGTTAGTCAAATGCAAGTCCACATTATTTATTTGGTACATATCCACTATGTGCATAGTAGTTCCCAATATTCTATTGTGACCTCCACCAGAGACCACCTGTGACAGGTTCAACCCATCGCCGCTAATCTGAGTACTTACCGCAAACTACGAGTATTACGTTTATGCCATTTACGTTATTATTTTTAATGTGCATTGTTAGTCCGAGTTAAAGTAGTATATGAAACTGCACATAACTAGGTATGAAACTACACACTCTAACACTCGTGTGAAACTATTAAAAACTTCTCCTTAATAACCTTTGTTACGTAACAGTTTCATAAACTAATATTATAATAGGTTAAATAATAAATAGGGTAAAAAAATAAAAAAATAATTTGCATTACCTATAGTTTATTGAGATTAATCATTAAAACATCCATGGTATTAGTTTCGAGTACATCAAGATTATATTAAAACATTCATGTTATTAGTTTCGAGTAACCAAGATTCTATTAAAACCTCCATACGTTTAGTTTCAAGTACATCAAGATTCTATTAAAACATCCATGTTGTAAGTTTTGAGTAACCAAGATTCTATTAAAACCTCCGTATCATTAGTTTTTAGTAATCAAGATTCTTTTAAAACCTCTATGTTATTAGTTTCGAGTAATAAAGATTCTATTAAAACATCCATGTAGTTAGTTCGAGTACATCAAGGTTATATTAAAATATCCATGTTATTAGTTTCGAGTACATCAAGATTCTATTAAAACATCCATGTAATTAGTTTCGAGTACATCAAGGTTATATTAAAATATCCATGTTATTAGTTTAGAGTACATCAAGATTCTAGTAAAACATCCATGTTATTAGTTTCAACTATATCAAGATTCTATTAAAACATCCATGTAATTAGTTTCGAGTACATCACGATTCTAAAGCATACGTGCAGTTGGTATTTGTTCGTCATTCAGCATCAGCTAATAATATATTTTAAACGGTCCTTTTAGTCGTGATGCCCATTGCCCACTGTGTTGTCCAATGGAACAAGTGCCAACAGGTGCCGCTTACCAACAGGTGGCGTATGCTTGTTTGCTACCTTTATAAGGTAAACACATGGGTAAGCAAAAGGGTAAATAAAAGGGCCACTTGTTCCATGGATAAATGGGAGTGATCCGCATATTTTTTAATTTAATTACTTACCTGGTAGTTTAAATTTAATCCAATACAATAAGTTGTAAACAATCTTCCTCTGAATAGGGATAAATATTGAGTAAAAATAAAGATTCCTATCTATATAGAATAAAAAACATTCAGCCCTGAATGAAAGTGGCTAACAATATTTGCATTGAATATAAACGAACTAAATGGTTTGGTATGTTTATAAAATTCTTAGGCCAAATTTAGTTTGAATTCTTTATAAGAAATTGTGTGTATGGCTTGACAGATTTTGAACCGACTAAAGTAAGCTGAAAATTTGTTTTTTTTATTAAACTCAAAAGATTAATACTTCGGTAATATAATTCAACCTTTCACCGTCGGAGACGGATGAATGCTCGTTTCAGATATGAGTAAAAAAAGCTAAAATGTTAAGTTTTGGCACAAATCTTTAAAGTAAATACAACTAATTCGCTTACACCTGATAATTTTTAAGATTCTTGTTTTAATATAAAATAATACTGTGCTGTGTATACTGTAAAAGAACATCAAAAAATTCACTGAAAATCAGGATGGCAGCGAATTAATTTAAATATAGGTAAACAAAAAGCACTATACATTTTAAACAATTATCTAGTAATAGTAGTGTGTGTTTGGAATAATTAATGACTAGAAAAATAATGAGTAAAAAATATGGCTAGTGTTTTTATTATTATAATTTTACAAAATCATTGATATGAATTTCTTAACGGTAAAATATGCCTTTGGCATCCTAAAATACGTAGTATAACATTAGATAGTTTAATACTTGAGATCAAATAAAAATGCCCTTTAATAATTATGATACGTACTTACCTAAGATAAACTTTTTGAAAGTATGATAGGAACATAATAAAATAACATTGTAGCATTTATACAAATAAAAATGCCTCAGATTTGGGGGTTTAAGAATTAACTAGATACTTATCACAAATCTTAGTCTATTTTTATCTACTTCCTTAAACGTTATGATTTATTATCAGGAATAGTTATCTACCAAATAGTTTAAACATCAAATAAGACATTAAATACACGTTTGATAAATTGGTATAATGTAATAACAGGATGTCTGATTACAGTTTACAAAGATTATGAAAAAAAACTTTTTTACAAGTTCAATTCACTAGCTGGTTTCATTTGTACCGACTGGAATGAGACACCTTGTAACACACCAATAAAACATGAATAATAAAACTACAACCTAAACATTGCAAATGAATGCCTTATTTCTCCAACAACTTGTTCCAAATGTAATGTATAACCGACAAACACGCAAAGATATAATATTTGATGTCATTATATCAAGTTAAGTTTAAAATAAAATTAACGTATTTGTTGAGACGAAAAGTCACGGAAACTTTTGTTCTAAAATCCCACCATGATTTGATTACAGCAAAATTTAAATTTATACGAAATAAATACAAAACTAAATCAGCCACAATGCACTTTAAACACTATGGCCATACAAATACAAAGAAAAACAAATACAGAGATCAAAATAGTGTCAGTGACTTACATAATTGATTTTATTTTATTTAATGATTAAGCTAACTAGTGTTTCATTTTAAGTTTTTCTTAGAAATACTCGTAATTAAGACCCTGATTTTCGTCTACTTAAACGAAGTCCGTGAACTTCATTTACATTACCGGACTACAATGGAACATCCCCTGCGAGCCGCGCCACCCTGATGAAAACACCCCATACGTCATACGAAAAAAGACATTCACAGCTGTACTTAATATTTTAATTTGATTATATTATGATATAGACATTATAGAGTGAATATTTAATAATCTGTAATAATCCGATTCTAGCCTTGTTTGCTTTTTTAGTTTCTTACTACTTAATCTGAAGCTTTCGTCGTAACTAGCTTGTTGCTAAGCATAATATAAGTAACCTGTTCAACACGGTATGGTCACCGTTTTGGCTTATTTCCACTGGTAAATTGGCAGTGTTTGATTCAAAGAAAAGATTTAACCTGGCGCTTTCGTCGCTACTAGGTTGTAGCTCAGCATAATATAAGTAACCTGCTCAGCACGGTAAAGTGGTCGTTTTGGCTTATTTCCACTGGTAAATTGGCAGTGTTTGATTCAAAGAAAAGATTTAACCTGGTGCTTTCGTCGCTACTAGGTTGTAGCTCAGCATAATATAAGTAACCTGCTCAGCACGGTAAATTGGTCGTTTTGGCTTATTTCCACTGGTAAATTGGCATTGTTTGATTCAAAGAAAATATTTAACCTGGTGCTTTCGTCGTTACTAGCTTGTTGCTCAGCATAATATAAATAACCTGCTCAGCACAGTAAAGTGGTAACTGGTTTGCCTTATTTCCACTGACAAATTGGCTTCGGGGAAAAAGGCATTTGTCTATGTATGTATGTAAATTGGCAGTGTTTGATAAAAAAAAATATCTGACCTGGTGCTTTCGTCGTTACTAGCTTGTTGCTCAGCTTATATAAGAAACCTGCTCAGCATGGTAAAGTGGTCAACGTTTGGGATTATTTCCACTGATAAATTGGCAGTGTTGGATTTGGCATTGTTTGATTTAAAGAAAATATTTAACCTGGTGCTTTCGTCATTACTAGCTTGTTGCTCAGCATAATATAAGTAACCTGCTCAGCATAGTAAAATGGTCATCGTTTTGGCTTATTTCCACTGATAAATTGGCTTCGGGGAAAAAGGCATGTGTCTATGTATGTATGTAAATTGGCAGTGTTTGATTCAAAGAAAATATTTGACCTAGTGTTTTCGTCGTTACTAGCTTGTTGCTCAGCTTATATAAGAAACCTGCTCAGCATGGTAAAGAGGTCAACGTTTGGGATTATTTCCACTGATAAGTTGGCAGTGTTTGATTTGGCATTGTTTGATTTAAAGAAAATATTTAACCTGGTGCTTTCGTCATTACTAGCTTGTTGCTCAGCATAATAAAAGTAACCTGCTCAGCACGGTAAATTGGTCGTTTTGGCTTATTTCCACTGGTTTATTGGCAGTGTTTGATTCTAAGAAAATATTTAACCTGGTGCTTTCGTCGTTACTAGCTTGTTGCTCAGCTTATATAAGTAACCTGCTCAGCACGGTAAAGTGGTTGTTTTGGCTTATTTCCACTGAAAAATTGGCAGTATTTGATTCAAAGAAAATATTAAATGATCTATTTCTAAAATGTCCTCGTGAATGTCCGGGTTGCCGGAGTATGACCCGCGAGAATGAGGTCTCGACGTGACATCATCAATGTACATTGACAAGCGTCCTCCCTGTTGTCAACTCCCTGTTTTCCGATGCAACATAATGTATCGATTACAGCGCTAAACTCTTGATTGAGATTAAATAGGTATAATCCTGGTGCCAATATACATTGTGTCATGTGCCGCAGCTGCTATCAGCGTGACAAAAAAATCTAACTATAATATAAAAGACAGGACGACAATCAGTCAGACACAATTGAAAAAAGGCATTTTTCTGAACGTTTTCTCTACGGATGCGTGTTCTATTGAGACGTTGTTTTCGATAGTTCAATGAAACAAATTGTTGCTTGATTTTCCGGAATCAGACTGATTGTGGTTCAAGGATACATTGGTGCATGCACGACGGTCCCTTGTTTTCGTAAGTAAAGGTTGTCAACGAAGATAAGCGCCCATCATGCTGCGCCTCAGTAATGTTGCGTCACGTGTCTGCAGCTGCGCTTACAGGCGAGTTCAAAGTTGGTAGAGATCTAAAGAACTGGATGTCTGCTTGGATGTTCGGTGCTGGGATGGCCGGCGCAGGGAGGCGGCATCCCGGGCTGAGCATCAGACATGTGTAAAACTGTTTTGCAGGGCCGTCTCCTCCTGACCTATCTGGTTGGCGGGCGTGAAGTACTGTTGGAGGAAAATGGTTATATAATAGAAGTAGAAAATGTTTACAGGATCCGCTTTCATTTATGAAACCATCACTTACGCACATTTAAAAACACCAATTATTATAATTTCGATTAAAATGATCGTTACAACCTTAGGTTATAACAATATTTAAGTAAGTACAAGTATAAGTAAGTACCTATAATATCACATGAAAGCTTTCGCTGATAAGAAACAAAAATCGTGTCTAATCTACATTCAGTATAGGTATATTACTTAGTGTAACGTATTTTTTATTTATGTCGAATCTAATGAACACTACAACCGAAATGGGGAAGAAATAAGTGATTTCAATGTTTTCTGAAGAAGGCATGGCAGGGCGTGACGTTAGCGGACAAATAATAGTCTGTAGATTTCGGTGGGACCCATACAACAATACCGGTGTTGACTAAGTTTGTCAGTGTTTTTGTGGACCTATGAATAACGAGGCAACTATATCTACAGTAGCTATCTACTTATGTAATAATGATGAAAAAGCATTTTGCAGTTTTCATAAATAAACTCTGACTGCATAGGAGAGAGAAATACTGACCAATACTTGTTTGCTGCTTTCTTTTCTTTATGATCTGTTCACGGAGGCGAAATGTCATATCAACGAAACATATTTTTCAATGCAGTTATGAAAATATACTAACCGAGCCGAGGGAAGCATTCTGCATCTTCCTGGAGAAAAATAATTAATAATTGTAAGGTCTTGACGCATTTACTGTTTTCTCTTGTTAGGGAGGTAGGGATCCTACCAACGCTTCATACATAAACAGAATAAGATTTAGAAAGCCCACGTCTGCAGTGTTCTCGTTGAACAAGTTCAAAGTAGCCTAAGCCCGCGAAACGGATGATTTTGAGTGTTTTGAACCCAATGGGTTGCAACGAGACCCTATTACTAAGCCACCACTTTCCGTCCGTCCGTCTGTCTTCAGCGGTCTTAATCTCACGAACCATAATAGGTAGACAGTTGATTTTCACAGAGATTATGTCTTTAAAATAAATAAATAAATAACCATTCCGCCATTGTTCCACTCAGGGGGTCAGTGACTTGCTACGTTCGTCACTTTCACGTTTTCACTTCACACTGGTCTCGTGAGGTCGTTTCGCTGCAACATCTCTAGCTACATGCTGATTTATACATTTATAAATTACAGAAAACTTCTTATTTTTATCAGACTCTGCTCTTAATTGAAAAATTGGTAACTTGTTTTTTTTTTAAATATTGAAATCCATTTACCGTCCATGGTAAAATCGAAGCGATCAGAACCTCATTCGTCAAATTCGGTAATGAGGTATTGGAGTGCTGAAGATTCATACATAAAAATATACATATACCCTTCTTCACTGAAGCGAGACATAGTGAAGATAGCTATGTCTCACTAAAGCAGTTGGGGAAAAATACAAACCGTTTGCGAGTTAGATTCAAATGCTTCACGAGAATCCTGCAACTGTTGCATTATTTGACGAGTACGCTGACGGCTCATCACATGGCGGGGTCCTATGGCCCTCATCGGATGCATGGGCGACCGGGATGTAGAAGTCTCGCACATCGCGTACAACTATAAAAATACAACCTGAACACTTACCGTCGAATTAAATCCTAAATTAAGTACCTACTTCCCAAGTATACGCGGACCGTCCAGTAAAAAAGAGAAACGAAATCGTAACCAACACTCATCCAATCCGCAATACCTGCTCGAAAGGTAGTGAAGATCCTGGAAAATAGTACCAGATTGATGGTGATCAACGTACTTACTGAGTTTATTCAGGGTTTATTGAGTACCTTCCAGTATGGCATTTTTTTAGGGGTCTTACTAATAAAATATACAATTTTCTACACCTTGTAGATGAGAAACCCCAACCTTGAGAAGTGTAACAAATAGTTAATGCAATAGGAGAATAATGATAGTACCAACCGAGCCTGATACAATGAACTGACGACTTTCCCGAGACTGCTGGGTTACGATCTCACGTATTGGGTGTTCATCAATAACGGGTAGGGGTTGACGAATTAACTGCTGCTGCCGATTGTTGAAATTCTCACGATCTT
The DNA here is from genome assembly GCA_932527175.1 of Operophtera brumata. Taxonomy (NCBI): domain Eukaryota; kingdom Metazoa; phylum Arthropoda; class Insecta; order Lepidoptera; family Geometridae; genus Operophtera; species Operophtera brumata. The sequence continues at coordinate 79,589,268 of OW052239.1, read as the reverse complement.
GGCTTCGTTCTTCTAAAACTTGAAGGGTCTTGCCGTACTTGCCAATTCCTGAGTGCCTGAATGGCATCGCCTGGGTCCGAGACTGGGATCCGAATGGCGAAAACTAGAAAATCAATTTACCTGTAGAAGCAGTCAGAGTTTATCTATAGAAGTAACATCGATATACTCAAAACATATCCGTGCATTCACGCAAAAAACATGACAGGTGCTAAAAAAAAAAACTTTGAATCACCATATCCTTGGATTAACTATTGCTTATCAACTATTTTGATGAGAATCGAGGGCAACAAAATGTTATTGAAAGTTCTAAACTCAGTGTTAAATGTGTGTAAAATTCGATCCAAGAAATAATACGCATATTTCAAAGCCGCATTGTATCGAAAATAAGTATATGCCACGCCCGTATGCCAATTATGTTTTACTAATGTTGTTCCTTAATCTAATAATAATTCAAAACTTGTTGCGTTGACCCTAAACACCCGGCTAGGTATATCGAGAAACGCCAAGTATACCTTGGGCAGAGCGTAAAAGGATATAACTTGCCTCGCATCAGTAAGTGTTGGTTTACCGCGTCAGTCGATCTCGGAGAAAAACCTGTCAGCTCGCACGAGCGTTCTCGTGTATATAAATGTGCTACCAGCTTTTGGCTTCGAAAACATTGAAAAGCACAAAGAAGAAGGCACATAAAGAACATAAATAGGTATCTCCATTTAAAAATATACTCACTCCGGCGTAAGATCCTGGTGCGGTTCCGGTTCCGTTCCAACCGCGGTCTTGTTCACGGCGGCGGCGGCGTGTCGTGTTCCGCGGCTCCTGTCCCTCGTTCATTTGTAGCCGAGACTTTGCGTGGAGTGCGGTCTTTATCGAAATGTTTGCCTTAGCAGCGTCAGAGCGGTGGTAATTACAGAACTCAATCAGAGCTACTAAGAGACCCACAAGTAGGCCACTCAGTAGTAAGTAAAAAAGCCCAACTATTTCTCCGAGGGTTAATTCGCTACCGCCTCTGGTCGGCTGAAAGACAAACCTTTATTCTAACATAATTCCTTAACAATAAAGAGCCATGTCAAAATAGCAAAAAAATACAAGAAGACCATTTCTCTTAATTATTTCTAAACCACATCGATAGTTGACTGAATCGAGACTGTATTGTGAATATAGAATTGAAACTATCGTGGTTGGGAATCATATTAAAAGATAAACGGCTAATTACCACTATTATTCGTCACTTTGCTGACGTTTCGAGACTGAGTTCAGAAGCCTCTTCATCATGAGCACCGCCCGCGACCGCGTTCGACGGTGGACCAGCGAATACTGCGTGCAACCGCGCGCTCAGCTCGCTGGGACAGCGGCGGCGGCGGCGGCGGCGGTAGGTTCGTTGCGCGCGCGTCGAGAATTAGTTCATCTACGTCACTAGCACTACCTACGTCGTCGGTATAAGGCTGCGTACACACTGTACTCACGGTATCACTCTCCAGACCGATTACAGTACTACAAACAGTAGTGGCGGAGTGGAGTAAAGGTTGCCATGCCGGCGAAATACCCCATCCCCGATCACGATTGAAATTTGGATGTCGGCTAATCTCAATTGCTTCCCGTATCTTGCGAGGAACAAAAAACTTCTCTTTCGCAAGAACTGAAATTATAGAACTAGAATCTGAATTTTAGTTTTCTGAATTCTTGTATTCTGGTAGTGCTAGTGACGTAGATGAACTAATTCTCGACGCGCGCGCAACGAACCTACCGCCGCCGCCGCCGCCGCCGCTGTCCCAGCGAGCTGAGCGCGCGGTTGCACGCAGTATTCGCTGGTCCACCGTCGAACGCGGTCGCGGGCGGTGCTCATGATGAAGAGGCTTCTGAACTCAGTCTCGAAACGTCAGCAAAGTGACGAATAATAGTGGTAATTAGCCGTTTATCTTTTAATATGTATTGTGAATGTACTGTTTTTGTTTGTTCTGCTCCGTCTTAATCCATTTTGTCTAATTTCAAATCATGGAGATCATATATTAGAGTAGAATAGGGCTATAATATATAATCATTGGAAAGATTGAAGGAGAGAGGGCTAAACTATTAAGGAAAACTTTGAAACGTTCAAGTTTCTGTAAACTATATTTTGACTATTTTACATACTCGTACATACATAAATACATAGATACACGCCTTTTTCCCCGAAGGGGTAGGCAGAGCCTCAATGGGCCTCTTTTCACAGCGGATTGCCCCATCGTAGAATATAGACGTGACGTGTGGTGAGCTCATCGCCGCCATTGCTTCCCACGACTGACTAGGCTAACGCTTTCTTCCAGTAATAATACATTCCGTATATAAACTAGCAGCCAGGAAACCAAATCCTAACAACAAGTCGGTAAACAATATTTTGACTATTTTTATTAAGAGAATTATGCTTCAGATCAATTTATCGTTCTATTTTCAACTAATCTAGTAAAATAGACAACCAAACATGACGTGTGGAAAGATATTGATCAGCGCGATTTGGGCAAGGTGTGGAGAGTTCCCTCATGCGCTCACTTGCATTTCAGAATTTTGAAATAACATATTTCTAGATCACTTAGCAGATCGCGTGAAATAGCAACCTTAGATACATATGTAAACTCGCTCCTGTTTCCCGGAGGGATAGGCAGATACCACGGATATCCACTCGCTACAATCCTGACATACCCTTTTGCTTCATTCACTCTCATCACATTCTTCATTACATGCTCATCTGTAACTCTTGACCTGACCTTTTCCCAGAACGTCTCTGATCCGATCTGTTTAAGTTTTCCGGTTTTCTTGCTTCTTCAATAATAGCAATCATGTTTGATCAAATTCTATTTACTGGACTAGTCTAGATAGTTAACTACTCGTATTTGACTAAGAAAATAGCATGCATAACCGTTTTGATTTATATTTAGCTATTTAAATGCGATAACCATATTGAATATCTTCTTCTTATCTTAAGTAATGGCTTCTGTGCGTTATTTGCAACAATTTAGCCAATGTCAAGTGATATATTCATATATTTTTATAGTCAAGTCGTCAAGAGTCTCAGACAAGTCATAACCCAGTTTAATCAGTGGCAGAAAAAACTGAGTTTTTACGGGGAAAAATCCACCATTTCCAAAAGACACGCAATACACTTAAATTTCACTACATCACACATGTGCCATTTATCCAAGTTACACCGGATAAAATGCCACTAAAATTACACGAAATAACTCGAAAAACACATAAAAATGTAATAAAATAAAAATGACGACGTTTCGATATTGAATATCACTGTATTACACAGCTATTTTGACATGACACAGCGTGAACAGATACTTACTGGAGGGTTGCCACACTTAGATTTATGGAAAAATTTGCGCAAGAGCCTGTTCATTTCACCTTCTTCTCTAATCGCTGTCAAAGCGAGATTCACGCCAGTACTAAAAACAAATCAAACTCATAGCAATATTATAAGTAGGTACAAACTCGGGATCAGAGTAGCAAATGTAATTTTAAATTTTATTTTCGCTGTGCTTGTTAACTTTCATAAAAATTGCGATTGCAGTGTTTTCTTAATTAAAAACGCATGGTTTTGTTTGTAAAGAAAGCTCATCCTTTTTCCCAGATAAATTTTTTCACTCCGGCCAGAGGAACAATTGTGGCAAAGTGGTCTGCCTCCGTAATGATGTTTTAAAAGATGAGTTTCCTTCTAATGTTTTTCCGCAGAGAGGTGTGAGAGCCACGCATCAGCAATGCTTCATCCTCTCAGACAAGTTATATTATCGAATTTAGCAATACATCAAAAAAAAAAGATTTTTTAGTTATTACGAACTTATCTGACGCTTGGATTGCCACTTGTCTAAGAGTCTGGGTTTAAGATATGAATGTACTGCTTCTGGATGTAACCGTAGCACACCATGGACCAAAAAAGATGTTCAACAAAATTGCGTTACTTCGGTTACACCAGTAGTTATTGATATGTCAAGTAAAACAAACACTCACCGTAGCTTGGATCCTTTTGGAAAGGCAACAGAGAAGTCCTTTATGCCAGGATCTAGAACGGTTACGAGCATCTCGCAGTTGCTAGCCGGCCTCACGTAATCCATGGGCGGAGATTCTAAGGCCATATCCGCATTCCCGTGGTCTTCGTCGTCAACAATTATTTCCTTCTTAACGTCTGCTTGCATGTCCTGGATTAATACAGTTACTGGTAATTTGATAGATTCAAACAAAGTTAATATCTGAGTCATGTCAAAATAACTTCATAAACATTAATATTTCAGCAAATGTTAGCCAATCAATTCGCCGAAAATAAACTCGCAAAATTTCATGTTTTCACACAAATTCGCAAATATTTAAGTAAAAATCTTTATTCGCATATTTTCGTTGATATGGTAAAACAAAATTTGCCGTATTTATTTAATTGTACGAAAGTTTACATTGTATAAGTTCATTTTAAAAAGGAAATTCAGTCGTATACGCTAAACGTTTAATTTAAACTCGTTTAGTTATGTTTTGCGTCACAAATTATAATTTCATGATGTAAAACAAACAATGAGCTTAAAAACAACCTTTTCAAATGTGATAGTCATGTCTCAGCATCATAAATTATTATTTTAAATTAATCTCTGTGTGTAGACGACTCATCTATACCTATTATCTAATATATCTCTCATGCGTTTCTAAACCACTTTGTCGATACTTCGATAGCCACTTTGGTGAGTTGTCCGCACGCCGGGGAAGGTTTCACGCTACGCGCGGACTACACACGTACGAAGTCGGGGATGGGTGCCTGGTTTTGGATAATTCATCATCAGTTAATGTAAAAGTGAACCGTCTTATATCTGCTATAACCCAGCGGCGTCTAATCTATTTAAAAAAATACACTTATATATATAGATGTACCATTATAAAAAAGTAAATATCTTGAAAATAATAATTATCAAGACCAAGCCGGAGTACCCAACTTCAACGTGGTAGCTGTGAAAGCTATAAAGATTAACAAAACTCCACACTACGAAACTACTCTAAGAATCGAGAAAAGAAGTTATTACGAAATGAATGAATAAGTAGAATATCTTGAAGTTTATGTAGATATTTTGACATGACTTGAGTTTTGTATAGTTACCTCAGGGCAGTGAGCCATTCTGTTGTAGACAGGCAACTGTGGTGATTCCATGCCTATTATCGTGAGTTGGGACGCCAAGTAAGCGGTGTATGAGCATACGATAATGAGGGCAAAGAACCACCATACGGTGCTGACAATCCTTCCAGAGAGAGATCTACAAATTAAATTAACAAAAAATGTACAATGATTACACATGGTGTTGATACACGTGCCAAGTTTACGAAGACTACTCGATCCATGACCCTGCACAGTCTGTATTTATTTAAATCCAATAGTCAGTTGCAAATCCGTCCATACAAACCGCATCTGTCATTAGTCGCTAAAATGTGTGGAAATATAGATTTTCAACTAAGCTGGAAGAATTTTAAGAGTGTATAGATCGACACGCTTAAAAGCTAAGAAGTTCGTTGAGGAAATATCTGTTTTCTACCGCTACTGCCCGCACGCAAGTCGCCCGATTGAGTTGACTAATATACAAAACATTATGTAAATCATCCTTGCTAAGAAGAAACATGCTCTTCACAGAATGCTTAACTTACGATTAATGTCCACTCACTTCAGATATCTGTGGTCCAGTTTCATTTCACATTATTAGTCCGTTAATTTAGGTGAGAATACTGCTAACTGGTAAAGCAATTTTTGGTACCATAGTTAGTAGCATTAAATTTAAGAGATTAATAACGAATTAAATTATTGTTTTTTTTTAATTTTATATAATTAATTAATTTATTTAATTTATTTATTATTTATTTTAATTTATTATACTTACTAACGTACAAAAACAACAGCTACACTTACCTTGGGGCAACTTCACTGCCCTGCTGCATAATCGAACCCAGCGAGTACCAAATTGAGTTAAAGAAGCTGAATTCATTGATAACAGATGCCTGAAACATTAAAAAGTTAGAAAAAAGAGCAAACAACAAAAAAAAATGGAAGATAATTCAAAAGTCAGTGGCCAGTTTCTCGACAAATGATCAGTGGCAAATCAATAAATTATACTAATAATCAATGCAAGAGGTTGTATGTTTACGACGCCATTGTTGAACTGATTTTGATGAAAAGGCCGCCTCCACCATCGCAAGATTGCCAAAGTTTAGATGGTTTTTTGATACTTATGGTACTTGAACACGGTGCGGTTATCATGCGCATGTTTAGGCACTTTCCTGGGTTACATGCATCGTGTAAACAACCGTAAAGAGTAGTTTGCGCATGTAACCTGCAACCATCATAACAAAGCGAGCAAGTAACCCGCACAAGCCACCCGCGCAAGTAGCCCGCGAATGTTACCCACGCCGTGCACAATTACCCTTAATCACGCTGAAATGTCTGAGGATTTTATTTGGATGTAATTTTAAAGGTAGTTCTCGACCCTGAAAAGCACACGGACAATATTATAACTGTGTAACTTGAGCAAAGTCACGTGGTAAATTTTTATATTGTTATGTAAACAATACTTTACAGCAAAAAACATAGAACTGCTTTCCAAGCGGAAAACTGAACAAAAGTCAATTAAATAGATAAGTTTCTGTCAGGTAGAGTTACCCAGAGAAAATGGAAGAGGTGTTAAGATGCTTGCTGAACATAATTTGATGGCCTCTGTGGCATGGGCGGCAAGTGGCCGGCCGGTTGCGAGTTCAATTTCCGCTGAGGGACAAGCGTTTGTATGATCTGAACAATTTGTGCTGTGGATCTGTGTTGTGGTATCATGGTACTAGTAGTCATCCCGATATCCACGACACAGGGGATCCTAGTGTGAGATCAGAACTATGTACGTGATTGTTGGGTGATGTGTAATGTTATATTATTTTAACCATACCCTTGCAACTGGAACTTCGTTTCCTTCCTGTTGAAGTGGAGTTGTATCGGTCATAGCAACGACTCTCCATTCCATTGGTGAAAAACGTGATACCACAAACATTACAATACTGACGAGAATAACACTGGTTGCAAGAAGATACTGAAAATGAGAAAGAAAACTCTCAATTATTCGCGGTCCATTATTTCCTACTTAGAATACTGCTTAGAAACCTACTACAACAGTTCTGAGTAACTCTGTGCCCGGCAACGTTTAGTATAGAAAATTCGCACAATACTTCAATTACCACATAATGTTTTTGTATGTATTAAATCATGCAAGAGTCTAAATTTTATTCTATAATAAAACTTCTGTGCTTTGAGAGGTACGCAAGATACTGCACGAATCTTCCATTATTATATTTTTATACATGAATAACTTTGTATACACACCCAAGTCTCCTTTGAAAGTGGTTTGAGAAAGCCGAACAGTGGAGCTTTTTCCTTTTTAGGTTTAGGACCGATTCGGTTGAAGGAAAGGAACGGCGTTGAAAAATCGACAACGGCTTCTCTCTCCACGCTCACTATGAGCGGAGCTACTACCATGTCAATTTCCTGAAATTGTCAAATAGTTTAAATGTAGGTAAAATCAATAAAATGAAACTTATAAGGCAACGAAGCCCCCAATAAAGATTCACGGACGGTTCTCGAGAACAACAAATTAAGTTATTGCTTTGCTTGTTGCACTTTGTCTGTAGGTAAAACATTGATCTAAGGTTTTTGAGTTTTGATTGTTCCCGATATTTCAGCACAGTTGCATGCTGTTTTATATAAAAGTATGCACATAACCATGATAGTTTCAAAAGTTATATTGATCTAAGGGTTTGAAAGAGAGTAATGCCAAATAGACTGCTAGACTGACTGACTGCTTACTACGAAGAATAATGGTGTGGTTATTGCTCATATTTAATAAATTTTTATTGTTTTTATTATTATTTACAAGTTATTTACAATTATGTAAGAGCAGGTTGCATTTATCTAGTACCCATAACACAAGCTCTGCTTAGCTTGGGGCTAGATAATGTTGAGTGAACTGTCCAGCATTATTGTTTTTTTTTTTTTTTTTATTATTAATATTTTTAAAACAGATCCTTTTAGAAGGTTTTGTTTATTTTAAATAGAGGCCAATGTTTTGTTACTTTCCTCAAAAAAATACAACATTAATATTAATTATTATTATTAATAATTAAATATGAATCAGTTTTCAATAAATTATTTAATAAATTTATAATAATTATGATTAATTAAATAAGTATACATTTAACAAAATGTTTGAAAAGATAGGTAAAGCTACTACTTTTCACATCCAATAAATTTAATTTCGATACATAGGCTTATCTTCTCTGCGTTATAAAAGGTAAAATACTTTCAATGTAATACGCAATTCTACCTTTTACTTTACCATTTAGGTAGCTTCTTTAACAAGCTGATTCACAAAAATATTGATCATAGATTAAGAGAGTTCTACTAAGCAGAGCGATAGAATGACTGACTGTTTCCTACAAAAAAATATTGCTGTTATTATTACTCTTATTTTATTTTTAAGCGTTATTTGTAATTTGCTATTACTGAAACGTTCTTAAAAAATTGCGTTGCGTTGCAGGATTCTTCATTCACTTACTTAAGCACTATTTGCACTTCTTCACTTAAGTATAAGTTTTATTTGCTGTGTGCAATTTTGGTCAAAATAAATTGTTTTTATTTTTTTTCTACGAAAAAATACTAACGTTTCCTTAAATACTACTAATTCAGTAAAAAAATTAAAGCACATGTTTTTAATCATGAAAAAATAAATAGTTATTAAAAATATATTTTTCAATACATGGTTTTATAAAATTAGTGATCGGAACCATGTGCTAATCATAATAAGCCAAGGCAAGTCTACTATTATCCATCAAGGAGTTTCGCTGTTTGCATCGTCAAGATCGTCACCATCATATTGTATTGTCATCGGAAGTAGACAGGTATGCAAAATTTCAGCTCAATCGGTCGAAGTTAACTGGTTCAACATTCAGTTTCAAGATTTGTCCCACACTAACTAACTAACAAGTCAAGTTAGAGTATAGTACATATTGCAATGGGATGGCCAATCAATCGGTATAATGCAAACCATGTATCAGTTAATTTAAGCGGGATCAATAATTTCCATTCAGCACTATTGAAGATACCGTTAGCAATAAAAGTAAGCCATAAAGTAGATTGTATTAGGCATTTGAGAATATTAAAATTATTTCCAAAGAAACTATTTAAACCAGGATTAAAACTAGCGGAAATGTTCCGAAATTAACTGTAATTAAAGCTCTATCATCATTCGATTTTGCTGCTAGCTGTACAACGAAGCATTAACTTAATGAATACCAGATACGCTGCTGGATTTTGAATGATCATACTAATGATAGCATACGAGTAGAATAGCATAGCTAGCCGTCGACATACCTTAGAACTCTAGGTGAATTGATACAGGGAAAATCAGGACGGAAAGGCGTGCACCGAAAAATATATAACCAATTTTCTTATTATTATTTTTCAATAGTATTACGTGCGTAACTTATAGATGTTGCGATAAGGAAGGCGAGCTTGAGATTTATGGGCCGTAAGTTTATTTGCAGCAAAATATATTAACATAACACCTTATAGTGTACGATAGAACCTAATCTCAAAATAAATACTCACGTAACATTCGTGTGGAACCTTTATTGTTCTACTAATTTCATAGATTTGCGTACTGAGTCTCGTACCTGAACGTATTTGTATCGTTGTCTTCTTCATTTAAATATTTTTAATCTTTACTGATTATGCAAAGTAAATCAGCAAGTTTCGGTAAACCTTAACTAGCATTGCCAAGTTGGTATTGACAATTATAAATTCATTATTCAGGGTTAACTATCAGAATTAATTAATGCAAATAATTTATTAAGATTAAAATGTTCAATTCAGTGGTGTGAATCATTATAAGAAAGTTATAAGCTTCAAACGAGTTGAGAGGTAATTTTAAGCTAACAAAAAAATAATTATTTTTAAATGCCTTATGCATGAATTTTGAATTAACCGACTTCAGAAATGGAGGATGTTCTATATTTATCTGTATGTTTTTTGAATATATTATCACCGAAGTCTGCACCAATTAAGAACCAATTAAAAAAGAAACTCAAATGAAAATACCATGAGCTCTTCAATACAATTCAGTACTAAATATCGGTTCATCGTTGACATTCTTCATAGTTGATTAACTTTAATCGCAGAGGTCTAATAAGACCCTCTAGATGTGATTAGACAACTAGTTACATTTTTACTAAGGTATAATGCCGTGTTTAACAATTCCTTATTTTCATCATAGTTTTGAGGGTTTCCTTAGTCAATACTAAAATATCTACTTATGTAATATATTATATTAAGTATATCAGTTATCTAGTACCCATAACACAAGCTCTGCTTAGTTTGGGGCTAGATAATGTTGTGTGAACTGTCCAGCATTTATTTATTTATTTATATAAATACCCAGTGTAACGTGACTCACCTTGCGAACAAGCTCGCCGACCATGCCATCCCAGCCTCCGATCATGTTAGGGTTGAGATTGCCATACTTTCCATCAGCTGACACGCGGAACTGAACTGTAAAATTAAATAATGACGTGGACATCAAGTCTTCACCGGGAAATCTATAGTCAATATTGGAACTTTAGCTTATATATTTACTGTGGTTTGAATTTGTGAGTAATAACCGTGGAGATATCGTAAGAAAACTTATATACGGACATGGGGAATTCCTCGTGTATCTTTCTACGAATGCGCAGGTAGACTTACTATTGATATGCAGTTTTTCAGCAATCATTTCCGCTAATTCAGCGCAAAATCCACCGTAAATGATATCAGCGTTATCTTCATCACCTTCCGAATCTCTTCTGGGCCTGCTTGATGTGAAGTATGGAGGCTCTTGAATAGACACCACAGTATACGTCTTATTTCGATCGTATTTTCCAGAGGTATCCAAGCCATTCAGCTTCTTAAGGGGTCGGAAACCTTTGTCGTCGTACCAGGTAGCAATCTTTTAAAAACAAACCAATAATTTTACTATGATACGTTTATTATGTTTACTATATGTATAATTAAAAGTTGGGAAGTAAATTAATCTTGATTTCGTTTAGATAAATATGTTTTTCTATTTGACGTCCAGCTACTGCTTGCGTTAGACCAATTATGGTAAATTAAACCGATTCAATTATAAATTTGGCTCTGACAACACATTAGTGGCATGTCCTCACAGCCTTTCGGGTCCTTCGATGGACAAAGCAGTCGTCAGTCGTGAGACTATGCTACGTATAAACGCACCTTCGTCATGTCGCCGTCAGGAGTATTTCGAACAACGACCAGAGAAAAGTTCTTCCTGACACCTGAGCTGGAGAACCTGATCTTCCCACTGAGTCCTTCAACCTGGGTCTGAAGCAAACAATAAAACAACTGTGTTGAAATTCTCGCTATTGTGATGCAAAAAAACTCATATATCCCATTTCCTCGGCAATACGGCCAGTTAGCGAATACGGGGCTTAATTAGGCGTCACCCAGTGATACCTTAGGCTCAAAAGCGTTGCCCCCTGTACTCGCCGATGTAAAAGATAGACCCCGTATTTTACACCTGCGTTATTTTAGCCTGATTATAATTTACTCTAGAATTATGAAGCGTCTGATGTGGCGCATGAAACTTGCGTTTATACATTGGAGATAAGGTAAAAGTCGTGTCAGTGGCAGGCAAGGTATGATGTGAAATTTGATGTGGGGTAAGTGCTATTTCCAACGATCCGGTGCGGCGCTCTCCGGTTCGACGTTTTGACATAAAACTACACGTTTCGGCCACTGGAGCTTGCCACTTTTCGCCGCCCTATCACGATTTATGTTTCACAAAGGGCACTCGACTTCTAAGCGAGATGATATTTCGCTTGGCTTTAACGAAAAACCACTACTTTCTCCATTGCAATGTCCGTAAAAGTAGTTTACGATTAGTGCTTACATTTTAACTTATTTCCAATGCCATGAAGCGAGCTATGAGTATACGTAGCGACTGAATATTTCTACGAGTAGAAATATGAATATACAACTTGTAAACTAGACATGTATGGCGTTCTATGGTGGAGATCTTTATCCAGCAATGGACTTCTACAGGCTGAGGATGATGATGTGATTTATTTTCCCATCTCGGGTTCATGATTACAAAAGCTATTATAGTAATTAAATCGAGTGTTTGGAAACCTATTATCGTAACCAAGAGACGTGACTTATAATAGCGTTGTAACAATTTTTTCTTTAGATTTTTCGAGCAACTTGGTTTCTAGTGTACTATTTTATTATTATTATCTATAATATATAAAGCTAGACAACGGTGACTCACTGACTCACTCACTCATTGACATGGTTGTTTTACCACTCACTCACTCACTGACTGACTGATTGACATGCCTTTTTTCCTAGAAGGACCACTTTTAGCCATAGACAATGCTCTAGACATTAAACCTTGTGTAGTATATCTAGGTTTATTTAAAAAAAGGCTCTGTTTCGCAAGTAAGCAGTGGTATTATCCAAATTCCAAAAGAGGGCTCTGGTACTGTCTCTCGTTTTTGGCAGTTTCACTCTTTCAAATATTGCATTGGACGATCCAACAAGCTTTGGGACCAAACCGGGAAGGGCCATCTTAATAGGATCAAATAGTACCTAACTAGACCATTAGCCTAGCAGTTCAACTTGTCACTGAAAGAACAAGATAAGATAAGATACAAGAAGTTTTATAGATAAGATATTTATATTTATTTATATAGTTTTTTTTAAGATACAAGACCTAAGCGAAGGCTATATACTTTAATGAGGTGGATGTTTGCTGATTTGTTAGATAAGGACTGACAAGCGTATACAGTTGACTGCCTTCTCCCACTTGCTTGGTGTACGGAACTCGTCAATGTAAATGCAAGTTGCAACCACGATGTGTGTACAAGCTTTAGCACTCTAAGTTCTCAGTTGCTCTAGTTAATAGTGTCTATTTTTCGTTTTAAATTGTCTTCTACGATTTATCCCGTATTATCATGGATACGTAGGAAACCATCTTTTAGCAGCCACATTGTTTTTTTAATATTTAACTATTATTTCTGACCTATTTTTAATTAGGAAATAGCTGAAATTAAGAAAAATATTTCAATAAAACTATTTATGTGTTACCTATATACAATATTTACATGTTTTAAGACGAAAATTATTTAGTGTTCAGGCTAAAGTTGAATCGTTAAAATATGTTTAATGGTTAAGTGGATTGGGACACAATGTAGGTAGCCGGGCGGTGGTTAATTAATTTAATATCATGACAATGTTAGCTCAGACTTCCACGTAAGCACAGGAGCAAGTTTCATTATGCTACAAAGATGATAAATTGAATAAATAGTAGGTAAACCATTAGAAAAAGTCAAATATCATCGGCGTTTGCCTGATAGTGTGAATTCTATTTCACTCTGGACTGCCATTTTTCTGAAAACTGCGCATGAATAACGAAGCATTCGTACGCACTCGTAATTGATTGTATGAATTGGCATCGATCATTCGCACTAGGCAGCGAGGAATCCCAAATGACTATAGAGAAATTGGGGTTTGTTAGATTGATTGGTCCAAAATTATTTTTATAAATATAGATAGCATTTTTATGTACACCACATAAAATTAACACTGAAAATAATGAAGATGTAAGTATGGTAGCACAATGCGTGGTCTTATCGCTGTGAGCCATCCCTTCCAGACAAGCTTGGGAAGGAATAGGATGGACTGAAATTCACGTGAACGGTATAAAATCAATAAATGTATGTGCATAAATGTGTAAAGAAACTATACAAAATACATCCTAGTTCATACCCTTTTGATGAAGTCTGCAATTTCATCGCCGTACTTCAATGGGACAGCTTCCTGGGTATCGCAGTTTAGGAAGCGGTATTTTGCATTAGATTTGTTCATAAGATTTTCCATAATATGCGGTTTATATTTGAGGATCCGTTGAAATGCTTCAAGTACCGTGTGCGCTGCGTCGTACATCAATGCGCCTTTAGCCTGTAGAGAATTGAAAGCACAATTATTCAATTCAATTCAATATCTTTATTTGTGAAACACAGTTTGTTTTAGTTGTACATAACCATGATAGTTTCAAAAGTTATACAGTTTATAAAAGTTCTTAAATTTTTTTAGGTGCACTGTGATCTGCGCTAGGCGTACAAACTTTGTGATAGTTAATTAAATACTACAATATTAAGATTTACATTATAACAAAAATAACCATAAAACCAAACATACAATTTTCAATAAAAATACAATGTGAAATAGCAATAATGTCAAAATATAGATAATCATGTTAAATAATAAAAACTAATTTTATTATTCCTGAGGATTTCGTTTGATTACTTGTATATTGCCCACTTTGTGTTACCCTGGTGTGTCTCCCTATGTGACCTAACCTTTCTTTGTGTTTTGTTTGCATTATATAAGCATGTCTAGTACGATGGATGACGGATGACAGTTTACACAAGTAATTAATATTGTAAAAATTCAAAAAAACCCTCAACGCAATGAAACGGCTGAACCGATTTTTATCAAACATAGCTAAGAACACTCCCGATAAATTAACCTTTCAAACAAACAAATAAACCAAATCGGTCCATCCGTTCGGGAGTTACGAGCGGACAGACAGACACACACACACACAGACACGTCAAACTTCGTGGGTTAAAAATAGCATCAGCACAGAAAGGTCTTCATCTAACCAGCAGTGTGTGAAGTCGGACTACAAACAATTACCTACTAGTGGTACGTTATTGAAACGAACGGCACACTTTTCGCTAAGGTATAATATTTTGCGAGAGATAACTATGAAGTAGGTTATGCTGAGATTTTAGTCTACCCACGCGTGATTAAAAACCCTAAGATCTAATAATAATCTATTGAATACGGAGGTCGCCTCAAAGTATTAATTAATTTCCGCTACTTGATTAATTTGGCTCTGAAATTAGATGTCAAGTATAATATTTGGTTGCTTAACAATAGATAATTGTCAATAAGCACGGTATTCTGACAATAGGTATAGTAGTAAGGTGATAATCTTTGAAATTGCAACAATTGAAAAATATCAAACATTCGTCAAATTACATTAAATTTACGTGGATATTGTGAGAACTTATGAGTGAGTTAAATATATTCACATAATAAATCACCGCCGTAACGACGAAAATTGCAAATCATTCCTTTTAACCCCCGACGCAAAAACGACGGGGTGTTATAAGTTTGACGTGTCTGTGTGTGTGTCTGTCTGTGGCATTGTAGCTCCAGAACGGATAAACCGCTTTTTTTTGTTTGAAAGTTGAATTAGTCGGGTTTGTTCTTAGCTATGTTTTATCAAAATCGGTTCAGCCGTTTCATTGCGTTGAGGGTTTTTATAATTTTTACAAATTTAATTGAAACGATAATGATGACGATTCTTTTATGTGCAGAAAATTTTGTTACATAACTTACCGCAATAGAATCCAGTTTCCAATTAGCAAAGAACTCTTTTACAAACTTTCTTGATGTATCTACCAATCTAAAGCCAGTCATGTTGATAGTGCCATATTCTCGAATTTCGCGATCCCAACGATCATCTAATACCTGTAATAGATACAAAACATTTATTTAAATATAAAATGCACTAACATTACTTCTTACATTACACAGCCATGATGGCCAATGGATTTATGAAAATATCTAACTATAGTCGGTAATGTAGTATCGAAATCTTTATCTATGAAAATAATAATACAACTAATATGAATAGGGTTTTTTAAAGTACAAACTTAATAGTTGAGCTATTTTAAAACTGTTGCTAACGATCTAAGTACAGCTCAAAAGACCCAAATCAAACGAAAAAAAAAAAAAAAAAAAAAAAAAAAAACTTGACAACTTCACACAACATTATCTAGCCCCAAGCTAAGCCAGAGCTTGTGTTATGGGTACTAGATAACTGATATACTTAATATAATACAATACATTGATAGATATTGTTTATTATACATAGAAAACACCCAGAACACCCTGAACAAATATCTGCAGAACGCACAAATATTTGTTCCGAGGCGGGAATCGAACCCGCAACCTCCTGCGTCGCAGGCGAACCATCGCCAGGCGCGCCACAGAGGTCGTAATATTCATTTACTGAATGATTTGTAAAACTTAAGAGTCTACTGAACTTCTGATTCCAAAATTATTGCAATGCAGGTCTAGTTCGGTCAGTGTTCGGAGTCTTAATAATTATGTTCATTATTATGTTTCCACAAAACGCATCGTCGTAAGAGTTTTTAATTACCTATATTGTTCCTATTCGTTTTAACACACATCTGATTTTTACGGTGTCTTTCCCAGTATGTACCTATTCTAAAATATGTAGTACAAATCATTAGTGTTATAATGATTAAAATCACTTGACAAGCATCTTTTGAGTTAATATCATTCAGGCAATATATTGACTCAAAATGTTACACAATATTATATTTAAAAAATATAAGACTTGTGACGTATTTCGAGATTCGCGCGAGAACATGCTTGAAATATTTTTTCTGCCAAAATTAGATAATGAGCTAATAATAAAAAAAGTTTTTATCCGAATGTTAATAATTATATGTTTTCTGTTTTGTTGATTTAATTCAAAGTTACGCTCCAGCGTCATTTTTAGCGATGGTAGCCTAACAGTTCAATAGTGCAACTCAGAATCCAACGATACCGGGTTCGATTCTAGGCTCCGCACCAATGACTTTTCTAAGTTATGTGCGGATTTCCATCGCTCTGTGCTTCGGAGGGCACGTTAAGCTGTCGGTCCCGGCTGTTATAGATTAATAGCAGTCGATAAGCCATGTCAGAGGCCCTCGGGCGGCTTGACAAACTCCGACACCAGAGGCCAGCACTACCTCATACGAAACGAAACGAAACGAAGGTGTCAAAATGGGCCTATTATTACGATTATTTACGCCTGTTCCTCGCAACAGTTGTCACATAATTTTTTCGTGAAGCCTAAAGTAATTGGCAAGTAGAAAATGCTTTTAACATCTTTCAGCATTAAGTTTAATCGGTACATTCTAGTCTGGAAAAGAAACCATTTTTGAGACATCCTATTTCATAATGGTACCGGTTTGGTTCACATTTTTAGCGAAATATGATAATATTTTATTAAAGTACCTTCATCATTGATGCCTACCCGTGCTAGGACGACAAACTAGGAAGATTACCTAGAGAGTTATTTAACGGCAATAAACTTTGGAGCTACGATTAAAATTAAAAGAACTTTTGACTGGATAGAAGAAGAAAATGTATACAATATTACAAAATGTTACCTCAAAACTATGTTATATGTTATTTGAAGCTTTCAAATTAATCAGGTTTTACCATAATCAATCTCCCTAATGTGATTTTTTGCTTGGAAACTAAGTTTTTTGAAAGAAATGGTTACGGTATTGCACCGCTAAGTTAGCAAACATTTTGAAATCTGTCGAGATGGTTCCTATGTCCATAAAAGAAATTTCGCGTTAACTTACCAATCCACTGAACAAGTAGTGGTAGTTCCTACGGCCGAGTTGAACATCACGTACGTGCGTGATTAGGGTCTCCTTGGCTATCGCCGTGCTGCAGTCTAGGATAACATATTTGTTACTCCAACGGTCAGTTTTCTCCAGTTGTCTCAGGTAGGTGATGATATCCTTCGCAGTGTTAATTCTTTTCACATTTGCGATTCTGAAGAACGGTGACTTGCCAGGGATGAGACTTTTGAAGAGTTGTTGTAGTCGAAGCATGCCTACAACCACATCAAGAAATTATAATAAAGCTAAAAAATAAATAGTTTGTCAGTAGAATTATGATTTAGAGCCTAACATCTAGTGACACTACGAGCATAGCTCTCTCTATAGCCCGCTAAGGTTTTGGACTGAATTGGCTCATCGCGGCAGGGAACTCGGCTGCAATGATTTCGGGTCACCAACATACCCTAAATACCTCAGAAACTAAGAATGCTAGCGTATTTAAATAAAAAGTGTTTCATACTTCATTTATTTCATGGATATTATCATAAATACAATTTATGAAAGTAACTGCCATGACTTACGGCACTGAAAAGTGACCGTTAACTAATGGTACCAAAAACAGCTCAAAGTCACGCAGCGGGCTATGAAAAGAGCTGTTCTCGGAGTTTCACTACGTGGCAGAATCCAAAATGACGAAATTCGTAGAAGAACCAGTATCACCGACATAGCTCTCAGAATTAGCAAGTTGAAATGATAATGGGCAAAACATATAGCTCGCAGAATTGCAAACAGTTGGAACATAAAAGATCCCTAAAAAAAATTTTTTTCTATGTAAAAATGAAGCCAAGTCTCACTACTACTAAAAAAGTTCGGAGATCTTATGTAGAACCATGTCTGGTACTCTCAAAAAACCTAACATTGATAGCAAATGGGCACTATGAATTCTCTATGACATTTTCAGCATGGTATTCCTGTTTAGGCAACCGATTACAAGAATTATGGTCCCCGGCGCCCCTGCACCGACGAACCTCACTTAGCCGTGGAAAGCCGTACCTAGTTGCACAATATTTAAATATTTATATAGTTGCTCTAACAATGAAAGCGAGCCGTGTGATGACCTTAAATAAAGAAAACGCTACATTTTGGTATCCCCAAGATGATCAACAAACTTTTTGAGAGTTTGTTTAAGATTTCGCGGAGGACACAAGGATGCGCAAGGAGGACCAACTCCGCGTGAAACTCCGCGACTAATTTCGTGACTTGGGCCAAATTGGCGCAGGGGCACGGTGGGCAAGGATTATTGTATTTGTTTGCCCCAAATAATTCCAGTTCTTAACGAAGTTATAGGGACCTGAAAAGTGCTGGAGTTGCTTCAAAACAAATTACGGTACGGCTTCGCCCGCTCGACTTGGCGGGGTCCGCTACCGCGCATTTAAATCTCGAGTGGTGACTACAAACCGGACGTCGAAGTAGAGATCAACTCCAGTCTCTATGGGACATTGTATTTGGGGACATTATTAATGTACCAGGAAACTAGTGAGGCAGGCGTGTCCAGCAGTGGACATCTGGAGGTTGATAAATATGAGATTCTGTATTACATTTGTTGCGTCTAATTTAAAGTCTTGCGATAACATAAGGTAACATAAGCTAAGATAAGCTAACATAAGTGATAATATAAGTTACTTGTCCAGTCAATGACTCAAATAAAAGTAAATTGAACATCTTTTACCCGAAAAGTAAAAGAGAAAACAGCAACATAATACAGCTTGAAACTTAAAGTAGAACTGCAAAGTTTCTTCATCGTGACTCGGTGTTGCCAACAACGTGGCTCAGTTTGCGTTAATTGTGGTGAATTGTAAACTTTCAAACTGAAAAACTTAATGCCAATAACGAGCTATTGAATCCTTTGCTTCTTCGGTGAGGTAAGTCAAAGTTTTAACACCCGAGGACTTTGAAACAATTACCTTGTTACCGGATTAATTCGATGAATGAATAGTTATTTCTTAAGTAGGTAAGTTTGTTTGATTGTTTTTTTTTAAATATGAGCTTATTGGGTACTGTTACATATCAAAATGCATAAATTCAAAATACATACAATACATAAGCACAAAATCCCTAAATTAAAAAAACCTTATTTTGAAAATAAATACATTTTGTAATACATAAAATTATGGATAATATTAGTCCGGTCATTTTAGACAATTGAAATAAAGAAAATTCCGACAGAGCCAAATCTTCGTAGAGACCTTAGGTTTACCACAAGGAATAAAGTGTCAAAAGTCCCCATCAGTCCCATGTGAGCTTAGGGACGTATTCGGGGCCCAAGGTCAAAATTTTAGGTTTTTTGGATTTTTCTCGAAAACGGTAAGTTTTATCAAAAAAGTACCTCAGAGCAAAGTTGTAGATATTAAAATTTTCTATAAAAATGGTCCCTATGATTTTTACTCTAAGACCCACTATTTTCCAGATATTGCGCTTGTAAGAATCATGTTCTACATAGTATGCACACATATGCCACGTATATACATATTTAGGTACTCAAGCAAGCAAAAATGCCTACTCGTGTCTCTTTTAAGTATATATTATACTATTCTAAGAAAATTTACTCTAAAATGAGCGCCGGTCCCTTACCGAATCCCCTCTACTTGAATAACATCTGGCCTTGAAAAACATCTGCCTATTCTTTTGTCCATGAGGTTTCGCTTTCGTATACCTGCTTCATTTAGTGTTGAACGAGCAGTTCGAGTGACTATACGGATTTATTACAAGCATCTACTATTGAAGTTAGTGCTGATTAATATTTAAAAAAAAATGTCACAATTTTGCTTTATTTGTAATAAACTTTTGACTGAAGATGAAACTGTTGTGGTCAGTCGTGGAATGCCAACTTTAATCGATGCAAGTGTCGCGAGAAGTGATGAGTATTCTGATTATTTAAGAAGCCAAAAGTCCGTTACAATTCACGTGGATTGCAAAAAATCATACACCCGGAAAACTTCAATCTCTCCATCAAAAAGACAACGTGAGGAAGAACAGGCCAGTACTTCAAAAGTAAGTCCACCTCATACTAGAGCGCGAATAAGTGAATCCAGCTTTTGTTTTAAAAACCACTGCTTATTTTGTGGCGATGAAGCGGATGAAGAAGCAGAAAAGAAGAAAGAAAAAAATACACGAAACAAAAAGCAAGTACAGCTATCTTGTCTTCCTCCAACATCGGCATCTGCTAGTCAACATTTGTTTCGAGTATACTATCAAGTTCAGACATGCCAAGGCAATGAACTGAACCCTGAAGACTGGGGTTGGAAATTGATAAATAATACTTTGGAACCGATTCGAACTTTACTGCCCCCTGCTCCAGAAAAACTTCTTAACACTATTTTTTGCAATTGCAAGAAAGGTTGTAGTGCCAAGTGTGGCTGTAAAAAAGTAGGGTTGCAGTGTTCTCCAGCGTGTACCAATTGCCAAGGTATCTCTTGCTCAAATGTTCAATTAAATACAAGAGAGGAAGATTCATGTGATTTTGATGAAGAGACAACTGATTCATCTTCATTTGAACAATTTCTAAGCGTTCATCAACAGGAAGGAGAAGAAGAAATTTAAGAAAACATGATTGTTGAAGTTGAATATGAAGAGTATGAGTCAGATTAAAGTAATAAAAAAAAGTTAGAACGACAGTTAAACTCAGTAACCCATATCAATAATCTTCATACTATTAAATAATTATTGTTCCTGAAAATAACGTCATAAAGGTTCGTGTAATAGGCCTACCGGGGATACCACGTTAACATAAACGCGCCGAGTACACTACCTCACAGGTGGTGTGGAAATGTGTGCATATTATGTAGAACGTGATTCTTACAAGCGCAATATCTGGGAAATAGTGAGTCTTAGAGAAAAAATCATATGGACCATTTTTATAGAAAATTTTAAGATCTACAACTTTGCTCTGGGGTACTTTTTTGATAAAACTTACCGTTTTCGAGAAAAATCCAAAAACCTAAAATTTTGACCTTGGGCCCCTAATAAGTCCCTAAGCTCACATGGGACTGATGGGGACTTTTGACACTTTATTCCTTGTGGTAAACCTAAGGTCTCTACGAAGATTTGGCTCTGTCGGATTTTTTTTTATTTGATCACTATTTTTATGTCTAAAATGACCGGACTATAAAAATGATTTTCGAACTAATGAATTCTAAACATGATGTATTTTGAAGTTATACATTTTTATACGTACCCAGCTTATTGGCATCCCATAAAAAAACATACCTACAATAACAAAAGCATTCAGAAAACCTTTCAGAATTTTGACACGTGAAAAAGGAATATTACAACGAAAACGTCAATGGAAGATGAAATACGCCATTTATCATTTTCTAGTTTCATTTTGTTGCCGTTAGTGCCGATTTGGAGCATTTGTTATAATTTAAGTGTAATATCCGCGAAAAGATTGAAGCTATGTCGGTGACGAGTACGAGAAGAGGGTCGACATGGAGGTAATGAAGGCGTTATCGTAAGATTTGTCGGCTCTCGCATGTCCCTGAAGACTCGACGATGGCCCAGCCTCATTGCAATTTCATACCACGTCACACCCTCATTTTTTATTTTTCAAATGTCGCGGAAAAAAATCTTCTGTTATCCGTTTTACGTAGGTGCGGAGCGTTCTTATTAACATAATGTGGTGTGTTATTAGAGCTATAAACAATAAGATATATTTATCCTGCTATGACCAAGACCACAACGTTATGAGTGAAAGTTTCTTTAAGAAACAGTCAAAGACTCTTTTACTCGTCACTTATTGGTAAACGTTAAAATGATAAACTCATTTGATGTAAGAAAAACTAGCTACCACGCAGAATTTTTCAATATTAATAACTAAATTGCTAATATTTTGGGACAGTTGAGTCTAAGCAAAGGAATGGCCTTGGCACGACTAATGTCCGAAAATATAAATGTCCATGTTTTCAAAAATGTCCAATCAGTAATTTGTCCATCCATGAAAATGTCCAACTTAAAATATATCCGACCACATACATGACTAGCTATAATAACGACTAGCTATAAAAATGTTCAACTTAAGATATATCCAACCAGATAGGTACATGACCAGCTAAAATAAAGTCCAGCTATAAAAATATCCAATTTAAGATATATCCGACCAGATACTTGACCAGCTAAAATAACGTCCAGCTATAAAAATGTCCAACTTAAGATATATCCGACCAGAAACATGACCAGCAAAAATAAAGTCCAGCTATAAAAATGTCCAATTTAAGATATATCCGACCAGATACATGACCAGCTATAACGTCCAGCTATAAAAATTACCAACTTAAGATATATCCGACCAGATACTTGACCAGCTATAATAACGTCCAGCTATAAAAATGACCAACTGTAAAACCCGGCAGGCCGCTACTATTCTATACATACAAATCTCTTTGGTTAGGTATACATACTATCAAAACTCTTTAGAGTAATATTGATAGTGATAGATACTGGCCACTTGTATGAATGTTACTCATGGACGTAGTATACAAAAGGACTGAGCGCTCTAAAAAATTATAATACCGAACAAGACCTTATTCCATTAGGTTAAGACTCAATTTAGATTACCGTCTTAGATAGAGGAAAAACGAGCCAAGATAGATAGTTAGAACAGAGGCAGTTTGTCCCTTTCTAACACTTGAAATGATAGCATTATGATAGCAAGGGTGACCATGACTATTGTATAGGTAAATAGTAATAGGTCATCGATACTACAAATTTAAAAGTTGGCCTTCGGGGGCACCCGGCAGACGAGAAACATCACGGCATGGCTGCGTCACGAGTCACGCCGTTTGCCGACACTGAACACTCGGTAAGTAATCAGTAACAAGGTTCGATAACACTTTCTGTGATATTGGAAAAAAAACGTGTTTCCTATAAACGCAAGCCCAGTCCCGAGTCATCTACTATGGGAGGTCAACATTTTATTTTACGAAATTAACAAAAAGTGTTATCGATCCGTGATAAAATAATAATAATAAATAATGTTTGTTTACTTCCATGTTTACCTACCTACATAAGTGTCTCTGGAAAAAGTTTCCTGGACATGTTTTTTTTTTATGTTCACCGTATCAGAAAGAGACACACTCTCTATAGTACATATCTTGCTCGGCTAGTTTTTCAGCTGCGAGCGCTCAGATTATCTAAAGAAATTGTATGGTTTTTAACTTGTTTTCTCGTAATACTTGAAATATGGGTCGTTGCGTAGCTTTTGCATGTGCAGAAATAGGTTTACAACAAATTCCCAAGTGATTTAGCATTAAGGAGAAAGTGGGAAAAAACATTGAGAAGACTTTATTATAAATCAAGTGATTTTAAGAGATTAACTACTTACTATATCTCGTTCAAACTTATTTTCGTTGGAAGTTTACATGGTAATGTACATCATTTTTTTTTTTTTAGTTTTATCATTCTCTTATTTTAGAAGTTATTGTACACTTTTTACCACTTTGGAAGTGTCTCTCGCGCAAACTATACAGTTTAGAAAAAAATTATATTAAAAACCTCAATATCATTTTTGAAGACCTATCCATAAATACCCCACACGTATGGATTTGATGTTTTTTTTTGTGTTTCAGTTCTAAGTATGAGGAACCCCATTTTTTTTTTTTTTTAAATTTTTGTGTAAAAATCTTAATGCGGTTCACAGAATACATCTACCTACCAAGTTTCAACAGTATAGCTCTTATAGTTTCGGAAAAAAAAGGCTGTGACATACACGGACAGACAGACAGACAGACATGACGAATCTATAAGGGTTCCGTAGTTTTTTTACGGAACCCTAAAAACACTTGAGACAAGGATTAGTTCCTCGACAATAATTATGACTAATGTCATTATTGTCCTTTCAATATTCAACTCGACGTGGTTTTACGTACTTAATTTTGTGAAACTGTTCTGCTTACAATTTACCTATTATCAAACATGAACGAAGAAGATATAATATTCATAAAAAAACTTCGTTACAATATGAGTGTACAAAATAAGGGTGTTAGAACACTGTGGCGATGTGTCGAAAGATCAGAGTGTAGAGCGTTGGTAACAATCAACAAGAACAGATACAAGGTTTTGCGTTGCGTTGTGATACTTGTGCTGCAGATAAAATTAAATAAATAAGTTTATCTTTGCTTTGAGTTCGATAAAAGAGACGTGTGTAAAGACTTCGGTTCTGTCCAAAATATTTACGATAAACACACTGACCCCTTGAAATAAAATGGTAGATCTTACGAAAATTTGATCCATTTTTTTTTGACTCGATATTTTTCCAGGTTTGTCCCATTTTCTTCAAAATCTGGTTCTGACGTGCGGCCGTGACGTTATCTAAATGGGCCACAATTTTTAACTTTTGATGTGAAACATCTATTGCCGAATGAATTACGAATTCTTATACTAACATAGATGTTTCGAACTAGTTTTTCTTGTTACTGGACCGATTGCTTACAATATCGATACCTGAGGGACATAGTGACAAACTTTTCAAACTTTCTCTTGAATTTCAATTTGATTATGAAAAATTAAAGTTAAAGTTAAAGTTAATTAAAGTTTTTTCCCAATTCGTGTACGTTTATACAAAACCAGTGTATTGCCATGAAGTTACCACGAATATGAAGAAAATAACACATATTTTTTTTTTTTATATTACTGAAAAATATGATCGAAATTCAAAATAATATCGTAGAACAAACGTTGACCTCCTCGATGTCATCATCACCCCCTTTTGGCCAAGTAAACCCTTTCCGTCGTACCCTGAAATTTATCTCAAAGCCTATAAAAGCATTTATGTACACATAAGAACTCAGACATTGTCCTAACACTTGCGTTTGATTGCTCAAAGACAGTTAAATAAAGAAATGGTTCAACAACTTATTCAATCTAAAGAAGTTTAAGTGCTTTCTTGTGAAAGGTGAAGTGAAGAGCTGGCGTTTTTATGGTGACCAGCAGACTGTGACTGCGATTCTCAAACTTAATTTTCACAAGCCAAACCTGTACATTAAATGTATTTAAAAAAAAACGAAATTCAGGTAAACTCCGTGACCGATAACAAAACAGCAATTTTATTAATTGTCGTCTAACTGTCTGTCTGGATACCTACTTGAAAAATCATCATGCTAAAACTACTTGCCTAATTTTCATGAAACTTAATATAGATATACCGTAAAATATTTATTACGAGTAACATCTGGAATATTTTATAATCCTAAATAACGAAAGGGTTCCTATAGCGGTATATTAAATCGGCGTTGTCTGTGGGATTAATGTCCGGAATTACAGATCCGATTCCAAAACTTGTTTCACTTAAAGGAAGCTACATTATCGCAGAGTACTAGTTTAGGTTCTGTTAGCTTTCGCCCGCGGCTACGCTCGCGTTATGTGTAGCTCCACTCAACTCCGCAACTTAGCGGAACACGTGCGTTGAACATAAAACTGCGGACTTTGCCGTATCCGTCTCTGCGAAACGTGTTCTGTGACTTAACCAAGATAACAAATACAAAATCTTAAAACATACACAGGTAGGAAATGCGAATAATATTATATACGAATGAAATACTAAAGACTATGCAAAAAAGAGTACATTATTTGGACTTGCCTCTGATTTCCCTCTGATAGAATGTTTGGCTTAGATACCACAGGGATCTGTGGATGTATTTCAAAACAAGCCAGTGATTCAAGTAAGCACCAAAGTTAAGTTTTAGTTTCAAGTGTTACTTCAACATTGCCTATTTCATGCCATGACATCACAGAAGTGAAAACAGAAGTTAAGTTCCTAGCCAAATAAGATGACACACAAAATAATTTTAGCTATCGCAAGAAAGAAATTTATATTTTTCAAAGAAAATTATCCACAAACCATACTGCAGGGGATGTTGGGCCAGGCGGAATTCCGGCGCTGTAGCTCGTTGGACGTGATTCCTCTCTCGACATGATTACGTCTTTTCTTATATTGTGCGAGATGAATAGAGCCCCTAGCGGTAGCCAAGAAGTCAATTGCTTTGGTTCGTGACCCCACGGAGAAGATTCAATGCGTCACTGCCGATTCCACAGGCAGCGGGTAAATTCAACGGAAGCAGCCGCGAACAGGTATTAAGTGAACGACTTCAAGGCCCATATTTATTCAATCAAACTCATCTTTTCTGAGCGATCGAGTGAGTGCGTTCCAATTTAAAAAGTCATATGTAAAATTTGGTTTTAGATAAACTTTGGATCACCCAGGACTCAGGGTTGACTTTTATTCAAAAGCAGAAGAAACTTTACCAAAAAAAGGCTTTAACAAAATTGTGCAATAGCGCCTAGAACGTGGAATCAATCTGTGTTTTTATAACTGACTATCACATTGAAGGATTGGTCCCAAATAGCCAACAATAGTGACGAATGGAAGGTAGGAAGGGAGGCCTTTGCCTTGCAGCGGGACACCACAGGCTCATAATAATAATAATAATATCATATTGTGCGTGACAATACCGTGTGGTGCTTTTTTTTTATTTGAAAAAGTTCCTCCTTCTATTCCATCTCCAAAACTCCCAATAAATGGTAATACATATAATGTCGAAATACTAAGCGAAATTTTTAAAATAAGTACTCAATCTCGCCTGTAAAACCGGAATCCAAAAATATAAAAAAGTTGCTATATCTTACAAATCAAGCGGTTGATTTGAAGCGGTGACCATTGTGTTACAAATTCAATAGCTTATTGCTTATTGGTAAATATAACTTGTGATTGTTGTTAATGAGGATTATTTTGAGAGCCTAAAACTATTGTAACTTTGAATTTATACGTTTCATACGTATATTTAGCATTTTAAAATGATCCCTATAACCTACTATCACTTGTATCAAGCTATATTTTTGTAACATTTACGGTACACTCATATTCCAAACCAGCTCCTATATATTCAGAGATGCAATATGTTTCACGTCAAATAAAATTACATCCCCATGGCGTGAAGTTCATCATTAAGGTCAACGACCGAACCAAATAAGCAATTAGATAATCTAAGATCTAAGAATTGATGCGATTCATAAATCACTACTATAGGACGTAACCCGCACTGAGAGACAAGCACCCAATTGAGTAGTCCAGACTATCGGAATACCGATCATTAGCCTGTGATGGTCACAATGTGTATACTCTGATTAGCTAGCCGAATAGGTAGGAAGGTCGAGGAGGTAGGTAGGTAGGAGGTAGGTAAGGTAACTTGACTTCTGCCTTCCTA
The DNA here is from genome assembly GCA_932527175.1 of Operophtera brumata. Classification (NCBI taxonomy): domain Eukaryota; kingdom Metazoa; phylum Arthropoda; class Insecta; order Lepidoptera; family Geometridae; genus Operophtera; species Operophtera brumata. The sequence goes on along the minus strand of OW052239.1, from coordinate 79,561,489 downwards.
CTCCATATGAATATGTTTCAGCTCTATCGATGTTGGAACCAGTCGGTCAAGAATCCTCGTCGAATATTTTTACGATGTTTAAAGTAATTTTCATTGCAATATGATTAGACCACGGAATCTGTTTTTTTAAAATAAATATTATAAGGTGACAAACAAGCAGACGGCCCACCTGATGTAGAGCAGTCACCGCCGCCTATGGACATCTGCAACAGCCACGGTATTGCAAACGCGCTGCCTACCATTAAGAGCCCTATTGATATTTCTCTTGAATTTACCCATATTGTAGCCCTGTGGGAAAACATCCAACTATTCAACTAGCTGTATGCAACTGCTCTACGGGTGCTCTACTGTTCTACTAATTAATATGCATTTTATTCGTAGCCGTAGGTAACCATACCTTGGGAGTAATTGTAGTATTTCTGAATACAGTTCACAAAAGCTTTACAGGCATATTAATATGGCAGATTATTAAAAGGGTATATCTTTATTTAGTTTATCTGTAGTTTAAGTTTATTAAGGGGGGGGGGAGGGGGTATATCTTTCAGTCGTAATGTAAAAGCTAATTATAGTTTCCAAAGGAATCCCGACCACGTGAATTGAGGAAAGTCCGTGAGGTTTTATACATTAAAAAAACATGCCGAATAAATTGGAAGTCAATAGGACCATTCCTATTGAGAAGTCTGCACACTGAGAACTACCTACTAGAAATGTTATTCAAATAATGTTTTTGCACTCAAAGCGACATTTTTTTTTTGCTAATTGAATTCATCTTCAGGAAGCGGCCTATAGTGTTTTACACAGATATTTAAATGCAAATAGTTTTAAAACAATAAAACAAACCACGTTTACAACCGTAACTGTCGTGCAAAGTTCCTAAATTACATTTAAGCGGTTTGAACATGTATGGGTACCTGGGGGGTTGCTTGTCTTTAGATAATTTTATAGTCACTACGTGGACAATTATTACATATTATTATTATTTTTATTAATAATATTAATATTATTATTATTTATAATAATATATATTATATATAATATTATTAATAATATTATTATTATTATTATTATTATTATTATACTCCATTCTCGTCCAAATCAGTAAGCAGGCAAGACGTGCGCTCAGTTCTTATAAAATACTGTGACAATTTTCATTCAAATCTAACCTCAGTGGGGAAACAAATACAGTTTAGTGTTAAAGTGGTCCTCTATTGGCTCATAAAACCATTCCACGCGGTGACAAGTTGAAGACACTCCCCTCCGCTCACAGGTGAAGTGAAAGGCAAGCTATTACCATCTTATTCTTTCTACTACTCACTACGTCATCGCGTCAGTGCAACTAGCCATTTGTATACTATACCCAAGATCTGCAGACAAATCATGCATCGCACGCCATCGGGGCAGTCAGCTATGTTTTCTTCACAACCAAATCTTAGCTCAGATAATGACATTAATAATGATATTATCAGAAACACTAATCTCAGAAAACGTAAAAACCCCGATCATGATCTTGTTATGGATCTCAAGGACTCCCTATTGCAGTCTTTCAAGGATATGCTTAATAATGAAGTTTCTGAGATGAAACAGCAAAACATCAAAATTCTGCAATCAAATGCGGAAATAATACAATTGCTACAGGCAAACGCTGTTGATCTGACGCAAGCCAAAGAGAAGATCGCTGTCCTTGAATCTGGTCATGCAGCAGCAATAGAACGAGTAAACGATCTTGAATATCAGCTTCATGAGATCCAGAAGCAACAAAAGAAGAAAATGGTGGAAATAAGAAATCTTCCAAGAGATGATAAAGAAAACATCAAGGAAATATGTTCTACGCTGTATAACACCCTAAACATCGAACCTGCAGCTGACATCTCACAAATGTATAGAAAAGGCAAGAATAACAATGCTCCAATTGTGATTGAATTTCATGATGAAAACCACAAGGAAAAACTTTTAACAGCTGTTAAAAAATTTAACAAAGGTAGTACGAGTAAACTGAGCTCGGAACATCTGGGAGTTAAGGGAGACAGAGCTAGAGTATACGTCTCGGAAGCTATAACTACCATGACTAAGAAAATCTATGGAGAGGCACGTGAACTTATGAAAAATTATCAATACAAATATTGCTGGATATCCCGTGGAAACGTGTTGCTTCGCAAGGATGAAGGTCAGCCTGCTATATTGATTAAATCATTGGATCAGGTTGCTGCACTACGTTCATTGTGACTAAATTACATAGCATGGCCTTCACTAAAGTTGGATCCATTTTATACTGTTGTATTCAGTAACCTATTTTGGGATCCTATGTTTAAAATCTTGCTGTGTGGAGGATGCCCTGGAGAATTTGTCATATTGTTATCAATTACAACTATCATTTGTTTAGAATATGTGTATTATAGTAATGTAGTTCAATGTAAGAAACACAAATATTTTAAGTGTTTATATTTTTATGTTCCTAGTCTAACACCAGACAAGTTAAAGTGTAACAAGCCCCTTGATTACTCACAAAGTAAAATTATCTCCAACACGCATAAACCAAAAACGCAAATTTTTGCGAAAAAAAGTTTTGTTTTTACCTATAACAATGGTTAGTGATCTTGAGGCAGTTGCCACTGACGTTGATCATGAGATCAACGCCGGTGAATCTTACTTGGTTGACGATCCAAGCGCCTTCCAAAAACTTACAAAATCGAAAATTGCCTATAGAGTCATTGCGCAAAATATTCGCAGTGTCAATAAGAATTTTGATGACTTTAATATTTTTCTAACGCGAAGTAATTTCAACTATGATCTAATAATTTTGACAGAATGTTGGCTTCAAAATTGTAATAACATACCATCTATGGACCAGTACGATGGTTTCCAAACTTCTAGGCACATAAATCAAAACAGTGGGGTAGTTGCATACGTCCATAACAGTATTACAAATGTTTCCGTTTACGAACCAAATATAATTGATGCTGATAGTCTTGTGGTGAAATTTGGAATGAGTGCTTTCGTCTGTGTGTATAGATCTCCATCTTTTGGATCTTCTGCAAACTTTCTTCTCTCTTTGGATGAAGTACTGACAAACTTAAAAGATATACCTAATATTTACATACTTGGTGATCTCAATATAGACATATGTAGTAACACATGTGACCCTAAGTCCGATGAATATCTGGACTTGCTCGCAACTCATGGTCTCTTACCTGGCCACATAATACCAACACGTGAAGCAAAGTGCTTAGATCACTGTTTCGTGAAATCAAAGACTAAAGTTCTAACTGCAATTTGCGATTCATCAGTTACAGACCACAGCTGTGTTTATCTTGCTATACCATCCTCAGAACATGATAACCCTACTACATCACATAAAACAGTTAGTAGAATTAACTATGAGCAAGCTTACAAATTGTTAGCAGAGTTGAATTGGAATGATCTTTTTATTATTAGGGACCCAAATAAAGCCACTGAACTGTTCATCAATAGGGTGACCACGCTAATTAAGAATTGTACCCAAAACTATGCAATACCACATAGAAAATTTACCTTTCAACCATGGATCACCCCTGGGATGCTAAGGTGTATGAGGTTTCGTGATACACTCCATAAACGGCATAAGAAGTCACCTAAAGATTTGAAGTTGGAAATCACATACAAGCGTTACAGGAACCATTGCAATAACATACTTCACAACCTCAAAAATGACTATGATAGATCTGATCTACAAAATAGTAAAAAGGACATTAAAAAAACCTGGAATGTTGTTAAACGGGTTTGTGGTATCCAAAGTTCTAGTAAATCACAGATGTCAAGTGAACTCTTACAACTCAAAGAAACACCCCAAGAATCGATTGATCATATTAATGATTTTTTTGTAAATGTGGGCAGTAATCTCGCTGCAGATATTCTTAAAAAGATGAATATAACAGAAGAAAGTTTGGTACAAAATTTTAAACAGGATTATTCCAATTTAAATTCATTTATGCTTTTAGAAACAGACCTAATAGAAATTAATAAAATAGTAACGTCTTTAAGAAATACAGCATCTTCTGGTTGGGATGGTATATCATCCATATTCTTTAAAAAATGCATTGGATTTCTGGGCGTGCCTATCACTTATTTATGTAATCTTTGTCTAACGTTGGGGGTATTCCCAAAATTACTAAAATACTCTATAGTGATCCCGGTTTTCAAAGTAGGGGACAGAGACAGTATTACTAACTATCGTCCGATATCTCTCCTACCCACTCTGGCCAAGATCTTGGAGAAACTCATGAACCGTCGGCTTGTCAGCTTCCTAGAAAAGAATAACCTTCTATCATGTAACCAATACGGGTTTAGAGAAAAAATATCTACTGTGGACGCGGTTGAAAGCCTCGTATCTCACGTTGCTGATAATTTAGACAGAAGACAAAAATGTATTGGGGTTTTCCTGGATTTGGCCAAAGCTTTCGATACTGTTTCTGTTCCTCTATTAATATGTAAATTGGAGTCGATGGGCATTCGAGGTCTACCACTTAATCTCTTTAGGGACTACCTTTCTGATAGATCCCAGGCGGTTAGATTGGGTGATAGATTAAGCTGCAGGCGACCAGTTAACTTCGGAGTACCTCAGGGTTCCGTGCTTGGACCAACGCTTTTCTTGATCTATATCAACAGTCTTTGTAATACCTATTTAAACAATGCAAAAATAATAACGTTTGCCGACGACACCGTTGTAATTTTTAGTGGACATACTTGGGAGGACGTACGGCTTACAGCAGAAAATGGGATGAGCGTTATTATTAATTGGCTGAATTACAACTTACTTACACTTAACTTAAATAAAACTAAATATATCACATTTTCTATTTACACCAACAATCAACCTAGTTCAGATTACACTTTGAAAGCTCATTCTTGTACGAAAATTGACAATAAAAGTTGTGAATGTTATACTCTCTCTGCCACTGACTATATTAAATATCTTGGTATTACAATTGATAAAAACTTAAATTGGAAGTATCACATTGAGATACTAAAGTCTCGTATCCGGAAACTCATACCAATTTTCAAGAAGCTAAGGCATTTGAGAGATGACCAAACCAATAAAGTAGTATATTTAACCTTATGCCAATCAATAATAACCTACGGTATTTCGGCTTGGGGAGGAGCAAAAAAGACGTTCCTAATTAAATTAGAACGTGCTCAGCGCTGTATCTTAAAAGTGTTACATTTTAAGCTGTTCAGATACCCCACATCAGACCTATATAAAGAGGTCCTGGTTCTTACTGTACGTCAACTTTTCATCAAGATTATTGTACTGAGACAACATTCTCGTCCAATTCGCTCAGATATGTTAAGTAAAAGAAGGTCGCGTGAAATATTTTATGTTCCTTCATGTAAGACAAGGTTTGCGCAAGGTTTTTCGTTTTTTCTGGGTCCATTATTATATAATCGCATTAACAAGGAAGTTGAATTATACGATAAAACTAAATATGTATGCGTTAAAACACTTGAAGTATTTCTACTCAATTTTGACTATCAAAAGACCGAAAAATTTCTGCAAATACTAAAGTAAACATAAAATGAGCTAAGTTACGAAAACTATAATTGTTCTATAATTATTATTATTATGGTACCAAGATGTTGTGTTCTATAATACAATTACGTATTTCAACTATCTAATAAGTAGCTTTAATTTTTGTAAATTATCCATAGTACCTATTCAATATGATTTGTCTGTTCTGCGAACATATACTGTATTACTAAACTTGTGGAATTGTTTTACGTTCAGCTACAGAGCTTGACAATGGAACTGATTCGCTCGGTTTTATTGTTCGGTTTAACCGGACATTCAATAATAAGCCGTATTTGTATGGGACGAGAATCATTACCTCGCCGTAACACAGTTTATAACTAGCACGGGAGGTAATGGTCTCCTCGAACTGTATACTTTACTTATCTACCTTATTTTTTGTTTGTTTGTTTGCTTGTTAAATTCTAATCATATAATTTATACCACCTAAGTTGCATCTGTATTTCTAAGTTTGTAAGTATACAACTGTTTTTTAGTTTTTGTCAAATAAAATTATTCTTATTCTTATTCTTATTCTTAATTAAATTTAACTGATCTTACGTATGGATAAATAAAGCTACGTTTGTTAATTAACACAGTTACTCTAAACAATGCAACTTCGAAATAAATTAAAAGCCACTCGTGCCAGCTCTGTTACTTAGTAGACTCCCAAAGTTTCTTTCACGTTTGACCCGTAAACGTTGCAGGCAACGTGATTACAAAGGCATTTACCCTGCCGAGTCGAGATGCTAGGTTGTTTTATTCAGTCTCAGTAAATCCTTCCTATTCTGTAGCGACATTACGGCGGGATCACGTCTCTATTGTTGCCTGTACCAAGTAAGACGATTAGGGTGTTTCAATAACCGACCGTGGCATGCACGTATTCTACGACAATACAAAAATGATATGATAGAAACAGTTAAAGTTGAAAATAAGGCTGAATGAAGGAAATACTGATCTTTAAAAAATAAATTGGGCCTCAAAATACGCAAATACAAGTGCTTCTATGAAATCTGGGGTATGAATACCGTCCGCTGAGTGTTTCCAGACTGTAATATAAAATGCTGCTTTTACCATAACAACAAAGCGATCTGGAAGAAAGCAAAAAGTTTGATACTAACAAGTACAAGTGAGGGAAAGAAAGTCACGTGCCATTCCCCCCGATTCTTCCCCCGGACCAAATTTTAGAAGGCTGGATGTTAATTATTTTAAATATTGCTCCAAAAACGGAAGTAATGGGCAACTTTAAACAATATTTCGATACTCAATGGATTATAAAAAAATCCCCTCAAGTGTTAAGTTGTTACCAGGAGAGTCATCGAACCACTAACGCCCTAGAGGGGTGGCATTACAGACTCAACACAAAAATAAACAAAAACCCTACATGTTTATGTTTACGCACCAGTTAAAAAAGGAAGTGAAACATTATGATAGAAAAATAGCAAATAATTTATTTCATCCTCTGAGAAAAAATATACGGCCGCAGGATATTCATTTCAACAAAGAACTCAAAAAAGCTCTTGGACTTCTCCTTGCGGAAAAGCTCGCATGTTTGTTTTTAAACGAAAATTGTTTAATTAAAATTGAAATTTAGGTGGTGCCTCCATAATAATTAATTCTTTTTTTTATTAAAGCAATTATGAACCTTTAAGTTTAATAAACTGCAGTTTAGTTTCTTATAAGTCTTCTGTGAAAGTAGGCGACAAAGCTATCATGGCAAATTCTTCATGTCGAAAGCCAGAACAGAAGCAGAAAGGTGGAAAGTCTTTCAAGAATGGGTTTTATATTAAATGTTTTAGATGTCACGACTCACGAACTTGAACACAAATCATCTGAACGCCCGAAACAGAAAGAAAAAGAAGCTTTTAAGTGTGTGTCACATAGTAATAGAAGTGATAGTGATACATACGGATGTGTCAATTTTAGATAGCTTTTATAAGTTTTCATAGTTTTCATAATAAGTTTTCTGTAATTTCTGGAAATGGAACACTGGATCATGGAAAGCGGGTGCACATCACATCTATGTAATCTATCGTGATCCAGTTTTCCATTCCCGTTGTAAGCACATTGATATTAAATTTAATTTTATCAGCAATGTACTGAACAAAGATTTTGAGTTGAAATATGTTTCAACGAAAGAAATGGTAGGGAAAAAAAACCTTAGTCAGGAAAATGGAAATACCTGGTTATTTACGATTGCCTAGTACTTGTATAATTAGTAACTGCTGAAAAAATGGTATATAGCTAAATAATACTTTCAAACTTCTTTTGGGGTAACAAACTTATTTGTTTTATGTAGAGTCAAAACCATAAATCTGTATATCATGCTCTGGCTGACAGAAGTCTTGTAGAACAAAAGAAGAGCAATTTTCATTTCATGACTTACGACAATTGTGGTGTTTTGAAGACATCTGGTGAGGGCGAGATCACAGCGAGAGGATGTCCTAGACGATAGTAGATGGCCATGGTCTGGGAGGTCTTCGCGGCTGCGGCCTTCAGGATATGAAACCTAGTAGTTTACCATCTAGCTTAGCCTAGGTACATAAGATTTCTATGTACTAATACAGCCACCGTCTCATAGCGCACGTTCCACATCACCTGGTCTGCGTAGTATCGGCTACAGTAAATAGAGTTGCTTGAAGTGGACGCTGGGCGCGGCGGGACCCAGTGACCGAGGTCTGCGTAGTATCCGCCACACACAGTCGTTCCATGGATGGGGCTCTGGGCCCGGCGGGACCCTAGGATGTCTGCAGACGGGATGGTGAATATGGGAGTGGCAGGCGGTCTCCTGGGTGTCAAGGGGGACTGGCCTGAGCATTTCATGTGGCCGTGAGAGCAAGGTTGCAGGCCTGCTAGACGAGAATACTTAGTGATAGAGATTCATGTATACGTTCAATACACAGATGGAGCACGTGGTGAACACACATGCTAATGGACAAAATACGCGTCAGCATCTAGCTGAGAGGTTCAGCGGCATATCCAGCCTAGCGGTCTTCATCAGACGTCACTCTCTTTGGCGCCACAAGTTCTAAGGTAGTGAACCACTTACACTCTAAGAAATATGTTCTAGTTGGCATTCACAATCCTATGATTGACATTCCCGGAGATGGGATTGCGACAACTGCGTTGATCTGAATCTGGATAGGATTCATGTAGCTGTTCGAAGGGATTTGTTAATTAAGAATAATTTATACATCCCACAAGGTGCACGTATATGTGATGAGTAGACATCGGATAATATGCATTTGCCTATTTTTATAGCGTTATTGCATATTTTGGTACATTTTCATTGATAGTGCTTATTTCAGTAGTTATGCGAGTACGTTGGCAGAGTAAGGCATGTTGTATTACGCCGTCAACACATTCGACTCGCGCACACTCGGCGAGCGCACTGAATCCGACCGACTGGCTCGTATAGTGGTCGGCCGGCGCTCGGTATACGTCGGCGGGTTGTGCCGTGCGTGCGGGAGGGGGGCATGCCTACTGCACTCACTGCTTCACTCACGCGCCTAACGCAATTCAATTGTTTTTGTCTCGCTGTGTTTGTTTATTTTAGTTGAAATTATGCCGCCTGTCAAAAATAATACCCAGATTTAAATGGAATCCTGAATAAAAAAATACCTTAAATTGTATTTTTGATTTAATTGTATTTTTGATTGTGCATATTTTATGCATATTTCGTCCTTTTTTAGTGCATATTTGCATGCATATTCTGGCATTTTGATAGTGCATATAATCCGATGTCTAGTGATGAGCATTTAAAAAGAGATATCTGGAAACAAAAAGAGATGTGGTGTGTCACACGTATAACACTTTCAACAACACTCAAATAAAATACATACCAACCCAGTTTATGTAAATAGTTTTAACCAGTCTCTCATTAAATTACATTTTCCAAAAAAAAAACTCAAACGCTTTAGGGATTCGCTTATCAAAATTACACACAAGAGACTCAAATCAAGGACTGACAAAATTATTATCTACGTCACGACAGTCGTTAGAAAAAATAATGTAAGGGGTGCGGCAATGTCTGTTGAACGCTTTCGTTCCACTTCATATGGGTTTTGATCACCTAAGTAGAGAACAATTAGTGAGTAAAATATAAACTATACCTAATCACCTATAGGGAAACCCGGAGTACCCAATATAAACCAGGAGAGCGATTGTGATTGCCGATGGGACCTATTTTTATCTGCAAAACAGCTGTAACAATAGCATTTATAACATTAGTAGGGTAAAGATACTGCACCAAGAAACTGCGTGTGTTCACCATTCTAAGGCTCCGTCTGAAAATCAGTGCTGATTCACAACATAATCTCTTGCTCATATAATATAACACCGAAAAACAGTCACATACATAGTCCTGATCCCACATTAGGATACCCTGTCAGGAACTACGAGTACCATGGTACCACAAAACCCGGATCCGGAACAAATATTTGCAGATCATACAAATATTTGTCCCGTAGCGGGTATGGAACCCGCATCCTCTCGCCTGTCAGCCGGATACTCGCCTGCCTTACCACAGAGGTCGCCAAATAATATGCCGAGAAAGGATATATTTGGCCTGGAGCAGCAATCGGACTATTGAGCACAACTTTATCGATATTACTATTTATCAGAAAGTTTAATTACCTACCTATTAGACATGTATTTATATGAATAGTCATAACTTGCTGTTATTATACTTCTGGCAGGTAGCGAAGATGCTCTCCTCGTCTATTCTCATTTCATTCCAAGCTCTGAAAATAGCCATTGAGATCGCTGTTCAGGCATATCAGATGGCATTAGCAAAAGATATCAGGACTAAGTTGTCTGATATATCTGCAATGAGGGACGATATGATGGCAAGAGCAAGAGAGTACAGGGAGCAAGAAACAAACGCCTTGGAGTTTCAGGAAGATATGGCTGCAACCTGGGGAAGACTGGCTAAAACAATGACCAGCTACACAGAGGGAATCGAAAAGAAACTCTTGGAAACCTCTACACCAAGAGCGATCGGAAAGGGTTACTTAAATAAGATGCCTGTAAACACGGCAAGCTCCTCCACCTCGAGAGTCCAATCCGTAACTCTCTCTATGTCTCCGGGGATGGTGTATAAATGTAAAGTTGGGATTCTGAAGATATTGACCCTAAGGAAAGTAACTCTAGAACCTATCTCTGCTGAGTATGGGCCATTACTACTTTTGAATGACATTGAAGTAGGTGCCTCGGCTTGGGAGTTATTGCTCAATAGAGACATGTCGGAGCTCAATGCCTTGTTATCTAAGGATACAACCTGCATGGATGATCTAAAGAGCATGAATAAGGAGGACAAAGCAGAATGCTTCAACTTGATTCTTTCACGACTTCCGATTAAGAATGGTCAGTGGAGGGTTGCTGATGACTTAAGGTGATATGACATATACAATAACTTAACCTCTCTTAAAAACAAAAATTCCAAATCTTCCAGGACACTACCTCATAGTTATAGGCCTTATGTACAGTACTATTTTTGTATTCATTCTTTTTCTAAATATTTTCTAAATATTATCCTAAAAATGCAAAATTGACTCTTGTGCCGTGTCCGCTGCGCCATGTTTTGAACAGAACATTGTTCGGAAACATAAAATAGGGTCGTGGCATAAATGTTTTGTCGACCAAATACACTTAGGCCACGCCCCCATTTTATGATTTCGAACAATGTTCTGTTCAAAACATGGCGCAGCGGATGCGGCTTTAGACATTGGAAAAATGTTCAAAATTCACCAACAGGATTGATCAAAATTAGCTTATATACCAAAAAATACTGAACATTTTCCGCAAAACAAGAGCAGCTACGGAGTAGGGAGCCGATGTTACTTGGGTAGAAAAGATTTAAAGAGTACACGATAAATAGGCGAGGAGCCACGGACGTTATTGCCTTCTGAGGGAGCATTGCTGTATGGAGCTTGTTTTGCATTCCACCAGTGATCACTGAATAGGTATTCAAATGACAAATATCAAATGAAAATTTATAAATGATTTTTAATACGAGTTTATAGCCTAGTTAGTTTATAGCGACGCAGGAGGTTGCGAGTTCGATTCGCGCCTCGGAACAAATATTTGTCCGGTTTAAAGATATTTGTTCAGGGTAGGTTTAAAATTACATTTACAGTACAATTAATAAAGGAACAAATTATCAAAAACAAATTAACTTATAATTTATATATTCGAAAACATACGTAGTGAGATTCGGTGGGGGGCAGTGGATGGCTGAGTGAGGGGCATAATGATGAATGAAATGTTGTGTGTCGTTAGTTTTTATCTTACCAATAAAGCAATTTTCATCAGAGCTAGCTTTGTTTACCGCGCTACTATATAAGTATTATTTATATTATGGTAGAATATTATAAGCCTAGACTAGGTCTACGTAATAAATTGATACATCCCTGTTTATAAAATGGGGTGCCAGTGAGTGAGACCTTTCTACTTGTGCATATATGATATGAAAGGATAAAATTACTACAGGCAGCGCCATCAATGTGGATAAATTTAAAAGTGCAGACGATTGATATTCAAAAGGGGAACTGTAACCGACACGGATAACGATGACGTCAGTAAACGATGATCTGACTGGATATTCAAATTTAAAAAAGATTTGATGCGGTGGATATATAATGTACCCATATTCTCAGCAAGTGATTTATTATGTATAAACCTTTTGTGAAATAAATAATCTTACGCCTTCATATCTGAAAACCAACCCATGAGTAAAATGGGGTAATGAGGTTTGCTAGAGGAAACTCGCGTAGAGCTTGTTTTTCAAAATAATCACTTAATCCGAAACAAGTCGCGGGCGTTCCACTAGTGCTATCATATTACTCTACGGCACAATGTTTGATGGTACCCAAAAAAATCCCTCTTCGGTTTATAATATTAATATATCAAGGAATACATTTTAAATGCACGAGTAAAACACCCACGCGTCTATTTCAAATACTTTTTTTTAATAAAAAAATCAAGAACTTTACGTGACATTTGCATGAAAAAAAAAACATTCGGAAAACGAAACTGTCCAAGATATTTATTTTAGATAAATATAGACTTATAAAGCATCTTTAGACGCATGTTTTCCCGTTTTTTTTATGGGATAATGGCTGGATACAGTTTTTAGTTTTTTATAACAATTATATTTTCCCTAACAACACGAAAATGCGACTTGTGACTAGCAGATAAAGATTGATCTTAACAAGGCCTGTCACTGATAAAAACAACGTTGCACTACTGCGGCTTTATTGAAAAAAAAAAACAAAAATAAATTACTTTTCTAAAAATTGTGTCAAGGTTGTCACTCAATTTGACCTTAATTCATTTTATTTTGTTGTGAACCATATTACAATAACGTTAAACATAAAACCCAATTATATGCTTGCAGGCCTTTTGTTTTAGGTTTTTAGGGACACTTAGTTTGGGAAGAGGTCCACCTTCGTTAGGCTTATGCTAAAACCACGCACTATTACGTGTGACCTAGAGACGAGGGTGAGGCACCATGGAGCCGTTACAGACCCATGGCGCCACTTCGCCTCAGCAGGGGCTTACCCAACCTGCTGGGGGATGCCCATCCGGGCCCCGACCGGAGGACTTAATACAATGCATGCTTAATGCTTAATTACACCCCGTAAGCGACGCACCTCTTCGGTAAATGAAATGCCACACCTCTTTGTAAAATTAAGCATTTCAGAGATGCAATTTGTCAAAAACATTGAGTCAATGTGATATTGCAAAAATAAGGCTACGAACGTTACCTGGTTGTTTTTAATAAAAAATATTTCACATAGCTGACAGGGGCATGAGGGCGCCAACCGTCATGTTGGTACACGAGTGGCAAACGATGCTGTGGACAGCCCTACAGCCAGTACTTCTCAAACTCCGCTAGTATCCGCAAATACGCAAGGAGATTGTACGCGATTACACAAGTTTGAATGCTTTATGTCACCTAACGACCTAACATCCTCGGATTTGACAATCTCTCGTCTAGCGACAAAGATAGACTCATAGGCGAAGTTGTCAACCCATTTCTCAGAAAAGGCATGACATTATAAGGAATGTAGAAGAAACAAAATACATTCAAAGTCAAACGGATATCTGGAAGGACATAAAAGCAAAGCTTTCCGAGCTATTCAACATTGTGTATGACTACCAGGAGGGCAATTCTCGGATTCTAGAGATTATCTCTAAATTAGAGATAATGTCGAAGCATGAATGTCTACAAAAAATGTCACGAAAATGTCACAATAACCATCAAATCGAATGATTTTGGTCGACATATGTCTATTTGTGACATCACGAGAATAGCAAATTAAGATTTTATTCGACATTCGCCATCTTTTTACGACATATGTCGAATTCGACTTAATGTCTAAAGCACGAGAATTGCCATCCTGGCCGGGCTCGGCTTGGATGACTATCGGAAAGCTGCCACATTCCTCACAAACAACAGCGAAGACAGCCAGCAACTTGCGATGATCATCATGGAGACCGCTTCCGCTTTGCTCGGTAAGAAAATACTGACGAGCATCACTACAGCATAATAACATAAAAATTTAAAAATAGTAGGTAATCGTATTATATTTATCTGATAGTAATAAATTATGTACCCACTTGTAATGTGTTAAATAAAGATTAAGACTTGATAACTAAAATAAAACGCCTTATCACGAATTTGTGTTCATATATAACATTTAGGTATTACTTGAAAATTTTTAATATTTTATGATAGAAGTTTAAACACGGCATTTTCTAGAACAAACACTTCATCGACGTCATACCAAATGAATTCAAGAGAGATGCTGCAGACTGTGCGACATCTAGTGTGGTGAGCAGCACTTCACAACTTCCGGAAGCAACCATTGATCCTAGTATGAGTTATAAACAAGATCTTCAAATCAGAAAACAAATCATGGAGACACTAGAGAGTGAACCTCAGAGCAAAGTGGTAAACGCTTGTGCTTCTACGGTCTCCTGAGTTGGTGGAAGCAAGATAACGCCAAGGGCATCTGAAGATTTAGAAAAAAATAAAACTACTTGTTTGAAGAAACCAAAAAGATCATCCAAGGTAAAAATATATTTCTACTATCACAAAACCTTACACACCAGGGGAAGCTTTGGGTGTCAGTATTGATAGGAAACTGAGCGTGGAAACAAATAAACTCATGCGGCAGGATTTGAATCGTCGAGGATATCCTGCTTTCTTAAAAAAAAATGCAGGAAATCATGCTATCCAACAGAGGATATAGAAGTTTCTGAAGTAGAAGCATCAGTTTCTTTACGAGGACTAATGGCACACACTTTTCAACGAATTGTCCTAAGTTGTGAAGCTAGTTTTATTGAATATTGCAGTAGAAAAGGCAGGAAAGAATTCGCATGCGTATTTGAGGGGTCCTGGGGTTTTGATGGCAGCACAGGTCAAGCATTATATAAGCAGTGCTTCCCACAATCAGCAGAAGATATTTCCATCAATGAATAGCCTTTTCGCCACTACTTTTATTCCTTTACGTAACTTTACTCGTGCATTTATTTATTTTATTTTATTTTATTAATCCAGGATTTACAGTTATCTTATAGTTACTTATAAGCTATACACTATATGCTATTCTGAAACCAATTTAAATCCACATTATGTACGCAGTTCGTTTAAAAAAAAGGTAGGTACGCATGCAAGGTCAACAAAAAACAAAAACGGCAGGAAAGCCGGATAAGGAAAATATCAGTTACATAGGTAAATTAAGTTAATTAAGTTAAGTACTTACAAAAACAATATAAGTACTTAAGTAGGTACATAAATCTGAGAAAATACAAAAACAAAAAAACAAACAAAAAACTTAGGTAAAATTTATATATAAGGTAGGTATTCATAATCGCATAAGGGTGTCTTTAGTGTATATGGGTGTGTGTGTGTGTAACGGTGTGTGTGAGTATTTTTGGAGTGTGAAATGTGTGAATATTAAATGATTGATATGTTAACGCAGGTTAACGATAGTTTGTATCACGAAGCACCTTCTATCGACTATCGACAATACCAGAGGATTGCGAGGGTAACGTCATTCAGCGTAAATAGGGGTGGGCGCTGTTGACTGAAAACTGATCAAATTGAATTAACAAAGTACGAACATTTCATTCTAAAAGGATCATTTCATAGAGAAAATGTTTCCATGGACAATTCGTTTGTTTGACGTGAGTTTTGCGGCGGCGATTTTGAATAAAAGTAAAATGTGGTTGTGATTTAAAAGTACTGAATTGTTGATTTAATACCTAAGTATAAGAGAAACACAATACAATACAAATCAAATTAAAAGAATAAATAATGAGAACGAGCCAACTGCAGTACTTATCGATGCTGGAATACATGGAAAAGTAAGTACCTAATTCTTCCTTGTTGTGATCGTAAATAGGTCTAGGCTTTTGTTGGTAAATCTATAGAAGGTGCATACAAACATAGTAATAACATATATAAATGAACATTGTTTATTTTATTTTTTAGACATGGAGATTTATGCAAACCCTCAGGGGTCCTCGTGGCCGTCACTTCATCCAAGAGCAGTGGAAGGAGTTGGTAGGGATACTAAATAGTGACGGCACGGCATTTTCATCAAGGCGTCTTAAGACGATTTTGAATAAAAGTTATATGTGGTTGAGATTTAAAAGTACTGAATTATTGATTTTATACCTGAGTATTATAGAAAAAATACAATACAAATAAAATTAAAAGAATAAATAATGAGAACGAGCCAACTGCAGTACTTATCGATGCTGGAATACATGGAAAAGTAAGTACCTAATTCTTCCTTGTTGTGATCGTAAATTGGTCTAGGCTTTTGTTGGTAAATCTATAGAAGGTGCATACAAACGTAGTAATAACATACATAAACGCACATTGTTTATTTTATTTTTTAGACATGAGATTTATGCAAACCCTCAGGGGTCCTCGTGGCCGTCACTTCATCCAAGAGAAGTGGAAGGAGTTGGTAGGGATACTAAATAGTGAAGCCGGTGCCGTAACTATTTATTATCCCTACCAACTCCTCATCAAGGCGTCTTAAGACGATTTTGAATAAAAGTTATATGTGGTTGAGATTTAAAAGTACTGAATTATTGATTTTATACCTAAGTATTAGAGAAAAACAATACAATACAAATCAAATTAAAAGAATAAATAATGAGAACGAGCCAACTGCAGTACTTATCGAGGCTGGAATACATGGAAAAGTAAGTACCTAATTCTTCCTTGTTGTGATCGTAAATTGGTCTAGGCTTTTGTTGGTCAATCTATAGAAGCTGCATACAAACAAAGTAATAACATACATAAATGCACCTTTTTTTTCACATGGAGATTTATGCAAACCCTCAGGGTGTCCTCGTGGCCATCACTTCATCCAAGAGAAGTGGAAGTAGTTGGTAGGGATACTAAATAGTGACGGCACCGGTGACTCTAGGACTGAAGATAAATGGCGCAAGGTATGTACACTAAAGTGCTTTTCATACAGCTTACCACATTCTATAGTAAAATGCTAAGAGTAGGTATTTATGAAAGCATATTTACTTCATGCACTTTTGTAAAACGCATCTTTAGGTAGGTAAGTACCTACCAAAACATTTTCCTTGCTTACTCCTGTTTGAATTGGAATCATACGAAACCATTCATCAGTCACTATAACAATGCAAACCACCTCTCTTTGCATGATGCAAAATAAGCATGACCCATATAATTTTTGACGCCTTTTTGTTTTGTTTCTTGCTTGAAGTTTATTTTTGTTCATCTTGGTTAAGGTGTGGAGTGATTGGAAAAATAACATAAAAAAAGCAGCTAAAATAGCACAGCATGCGCAGTATGTTTAAAATTTGTTATATATATTTTTTTGGTTATTATTAGGTATAAGTAGGTATATTAGTTAGTCGTAGTTTAGTTATTAGTATATAGCTATAGTTAGGTCTAGGTATATATTTATGTAGGTATATTTTGTTTGCGCACCGCCGTCTTTTAATTTTGTATTATCCTGTCCATCCAAAGGTTGTCTGGAAGAGATCACTTTTAGCGATAAGACCGCCCATTGTACATTACTGTTATTGTTTTGGTTATTTTATCTTTTTTATTTTTTATATTTGGTGTGCAATAAAGTGTTAATCTATCTATCTATCATGCGAGGGGAACTGGTGGTGGGCCAGCACTTCAATTGTCGATGTCCGACCTGGAAAACAGGGTCATGCATTTAACGGAAACGCAGGCCGCTGTTGGCATGTCCAAAAAGGAAGCTGGATTTCAGAAAGTATACATTTTTATTAATGTACCTTGTCAATTTAAGTTTAGCTAGCACTAACATTTATTTAGTTATTCACTGAAAAACTGCTGCCCACATTCTGACTACGGCATAAGATCAGGAGGCCAATTCTCGGATTGTAGAGATTATCTCTAAATTAGAGATAATGTCGAAGCATGAATGTCTACAAAAAATGTCACGAAAATGTCACAATAACCATCATTCGATTTGAATGATTTTAGTCGACTTATGTCTATTTGTAACATCACGAGAATAGCAAATTGAGATTTTATTCGACATTCGCCATCTTTTTTCTACATATGTCTAATTCGACTTAATCTCTATAGCACGAGAGTTGCCCTCCAGCTTGATTTTGGCTTTATATATGGTTTTTAATTGTTTATTGGAATCTGTGGGATAGGCACCGGCCTACAATCTCAGCTCTATAAAATAGCCTTTTTGATTTCACACTATTTCTTTACTTTATGTAGGTATCAATGTATTTGACAAAAATATTTTTTGTGTCAGGTTGGTGAACAAGCTCCAACGCAGGAAGCCACAGATCCCCTAGAAACTGGAGAGCATAGTACAGGTAAGTTTTTTTTTATTGATTCTGATCCACGTGACCCAAATATGTACCTAACTTACTTAAGGTGGATGCGCACGTTTGAGGCGCGAAATTCAATTTTTTTGGTGTTTTTTGTCCATTACAGCTAAGCAACACTTCTTCAGTTAGCGAATGTTGAGTTCGCAAGAACTAGGAGACTTAACACACATGATTTAATTGATAGTATCTCATAAATATTATCAGTTTAGCTATGATATCCCCTAAACACATTTTTACAGTGGTTTTTTTTTGTTTTGTATCGTAGCTAAACTGATGATAGTTATGAGGTACCATCAATTAAAACATGAGTGTTAAGTCTCCTAGTTGTCGCGAACTCAACTTTCGCTATCTGAAGAAGTGTTGATGAGCTGTAATAGGCAAAAAACACCAAAAAAATTGAATCTCGCGCCGCAAACGTGAGCATTCACCTTAAGCAAAGTGACATGCCTGCCCAGTGTTCATGCAGTTACAGTACCATTTCTGCAGAGCAATGCACTGAGCTCGTCACCGTGCATCATTGGTATATTTGATTAGGTACATTTTATTTACAAACGTACATACACATCCTTTTTTTGCCAAAAGGGTAGGCAGAGCCTCAAATGGGCCTCTTTTTACGTGGGTGTGCACCATCGTGGGAAATAGACGTGACAAGTGGTGAGTTCATCACCGCCGGGTAATCCCTTAGTCGTAATTCCTGAATATTTAATGTTTCAGATTGGAGCCAACCTGAGGTAGTGCCTATGGCTATGCCTTCGCCACCGGGGCCAAGTCACGAATCCCCATCGCCTGCTTTCAACGAGGAGCAATGGATGCCTCTGCCAAAGAAAATAAAGAAGAACGACAGTTGTTTGTTGAAAGCGACAGGAGTGCAAGGGATTATGCCAGGAAGCGTGACTGTCTGAGGATTTGGAGAGAGAACGACTGCGGTAGCGTCATGAGAAATTGAGGATGAGAGATTTTGAAATGCGTGAAAGGATCCGACAGCGTGATGAAGAGCTCCAGCTACAAGCTCAGTGGCTGGAGTTCATGCAAGAATTTTTGAGTGTAATAAGGAGACATTTTGAAAGGCAGTAAAGAAAGCGATAGTGTTTGAATATAATTTTGATGTATGAATGTTGATTTGATTATTGTTGTGAGGTAGTTTGAAAGAAACATACATAGGTACATACATAGGCACACATGTTTCGTTTTAAATCAAAATTGCTTGTTATTTTGGGAGTCTCACGAAAATAATCCCTGCTTGAAATATGTTCTGTCACATTATACAATATAATAACAATAAAAAAATAATATATATTTTTGACCGAATAAGTTAAAAAGATAAAAACAGATGTTTATTTGTCCTGAACGAAAAAAATAGGGTGTACATTTTTAAATAGATCTCAGATTCTGCCTCAATTATTTGGCATACAAATCTTAATTTTTTAGATTTAATAAAACCATTAATATTAATAATATATGCTTAATTAAAAATAAAAATAAAAAAAAAGATAAAATTAACATTCAGTTAATCCCTATAAACTCGTCATCTGAATCAAAACTGCTGCCAGCCAGTCAATTATCAGTTAATTATTATTTGTTTTCTGCTTTATTGATTTCATTCAAAGATAAATTATATCGTCTTTAGGAAGGACTTTTTATACCACCCAACACTTTCCGTGCCAAGCTGGGGCGAACAACTAATTATAAATGAAATGCAAAAATATTACTTAACTAGTGGAATGCCCGCGACTTCGTCCGCGTGTACTTTTCCATACAAACTTAACCACCCCGCTGCACCCCCTTAGGGGTTGAATTTCTGGAATTCCTATTCATTCCGTACCCTCCAAATTTCAGGTCTCTAGGACTAATGGTTTAGGCTGTGCGTTGATAGTCAGTCAGTCAGTCAGTCAGTCAGTCACGCAACGATTTTATATATATTGATAAGGTGGTTAATTAGGAGAGCCTGTAAGCTAATTTCAACAAATTTGAAGTCAAGGTAAAGCTTAGAACATGTTTTTCTTTCGTCTTTGTAAAACGAAGTGCACGTGGACGACTCTGCACAATTCCCACGAGTTATTTGGATTTTGCTCACAAGAGCGCGTGTGCTATTCAAATTAGTGTCTTCTATGGATTGACTTTGATGTGACAGCCTGTCTGAGGAGGGTGGTATTTGGGTATCGACTCGACCGGCGTTCCGCTTTCGATGTGAATCCGTCCTACTTACACTTTATTTTCGATTTTCTGGTAAATAATTAAGCTTGAATTACAAAAGAGATCTCTACTCTCATAGTAAGTATTACATTTTCTTTTATACACTCATAAAAATCTCTTTTATAAAAATGTTCAGGATATTTAACATCTGCATCATATCCGGCGCTCGCGAGTCGAGACTGCCTGCGATGACATCCGCCCTCTCATTTTACTTTTTTTAATTTGTTGTTGTGTTCCATGTTTTAATGTGAATTTAAGGAAACTTTACCGCTAGTTCGCTCCATACAAAAACAAGTTTCATCATAATTAATTCAACTGTATTTAATTTTGCAAACATTTTAAAGACTAATAAAAAATCCCCGCTGCGGGACAAGTATTGATCCACAAGTACAACAAGTATTAGTAGTAGTTTGTCAAGTATTGACAAGGGGGGGGCATTGATTGAAAAAAAATTGTTCCGGTTCTGAGTGTCGTGGTACCATATTACTCGTTTTTTCCAGATACCCACGATACATGGATTTCTAGTTTGGGATCAGGACTATGTATGTGACTGTTGGGTGTTATGAAATAAGATTTTCATACGGATAAAGTCAGTGTCATTTGGAAACCAAATTTTATAAGAAACTGACTCATAAAATTATTTCTGGGCGTCTGGTCGAAGCGACGCGTGACTCGAGTGCTGGTTCTTATCTGGCTCACACATTAGTTATCTTCTACTTGTCAGAAATGTCGTAGGTAGTAATCGCTTCTTCTTATAGTATTATTTCCCTTCACTTCAGTATAAGTACGTATGTATATATATATATATATATATATATATATATATTTATTTATGTATTTATGTATCTGTATGTATTATTTTATTGTAGTGTAAGTTTTTATGGTATGCATGTGTAATATTGTAATATTTTAAGTAGTTTTTACAAGTTTATGTTCTTAGTTAGTAGATAGGTATTTTGTCTTTAATTATTTCTTCCCTTCTTTTGTATCTATAATATACATACACCCCCGGCCATTCTTCCTAACTTATAAATTTATCTCCATCCAAAGGTTGTCTGGAAGAAATCGCTGCTAAGCGATAAGACCGCCCATTGTACTTTTAATTATATAGTTAAGTTTGTTTCTTTTTATTGTATTATTAGCTATTAAGGTGTACAATAAAGTATTTTCTATCTTCTATCTATCTATCTAGTGTTACCATTCAGCGTGGTAATGCAGCCAGCATCTTAGGGACGCTTCCGTCTGGTAGTGATTTGGATCAGTTGAGGTACCATTAGATCGTTAGCAGCGGTCTTCAGGTGGCACAACTGTTTTTTTTTTACATACTTGATTTAGAATACCTATACTCCTTAAATAGGAGAGTACCATTAGGACTCTTGAGTCCTCTTCTGTGCAAAGGAATTTTGTTCCTTGTTTAGATATTATCTCACCAAACTCCATGAAATTTTGTGCATAACATAACACAACGTACATGCTGTCCACTATCTCGAACTATGTAGGGCTCTTTTCAAGAAACATAGACTCTTGACACTACCCAGTCTTTACATAAAGCAGCTGGCAATTTTTGTTAAAGAACATCCAGAGTTGTACAGAAAGCACGAAGATTTGCGAGACTATCAACTTAGAAATCGGTCAAACAATAGGCTTGTCTTGCCACTATGCATGAAGTCAATGCAAAAAAACGCAAACTTCATGGCGATTAAAATATTTAATAATCTTCCTGAAGATATGAAAACGCTGACATTAGAGATATTTAAATTTAAAATTCATAATTGGCTTGCAGATAGATGCTTTTACTCGATAGAAGAATTTTTAAATAGGAATGACATGCCTACTTTATAGTAAAATGAGTTTTTAAATTATCTTTTTTATGAAATAAGCAAATGTTTATATTTTAATTATTTATGACAGATGGATATTATTTGATTGTATACGTATTCTATTTTTATTGTTTTTAATGTTTTGTTTTTCTTTTTTTCTTAATTTCACATACTTTTTAATTTTCCTTTGTCATAAATTCATACTAATAATGTTTATACCGTAAAGGAATATTTGCACGCTTTTTAAGCAAAAGTATGAGCACACATAATTATGTACTACTATGTGTTTTTCTACATGCCATAAGTCTACCATACTTTAGTAAATAAGTAAATAAATATATTTGATTTGATTTGTTTTGACAACATAACATAACACCTAGATAGAATGTTCCAACTAAAAAGTAAGTATTGTCAAAATTTAAAAAAATACAAACGAAACAGTTGTGCTACCTGAAGACCGCTGCTAACGATCTGAAGGTAGCTCAACTGATCCAAATCACTACCAGACGGAAGAATCCCTAAGATTTTGTTTCATAGCTTTTCTTATTTCTCCAAACTAAATCGTGCTATACCTACCTACATATCCTATCCAAGTCGTGATGTCGTCATATACGTAGGTACGTATATCTATGAAGCTAGGTATTTCTCTACCACATTTTATATGTAAATGGGCTTTTCCGTTTGCAAAGTGCTGCTTTCTTGGAAGGTGATCCTGTGACTGTGACGTAAAATGAATTTTTCTTCACATCGGATTCGTGACTGCGTCTCTCTAAAAAGGACTTTATTGGAATACTGTTCCTATCCGTCATTGAATAATGTATTTGCTGCGTCTTATTTCTTGAAAAATTATTTGATGAACAGGTAGATAGTAAAGACATTCCCATCAAGGTAAAGCTCCTCAACAAAATTCATCATTATCGGCAACTTTTAGACGTCCACTGGTGGACGAGGCCTCCGCATAGAATGCAAAAGGAGGATTTGCCATAATCACTACGCTTGGCAGGCAGATTGGTGATCACAGTATTGCTGTCGAGTACTCAGGTGGATACTGCTGCTTATCCCCATTCCCTAGTGTAATTCTTAAGTCAGCTTTTACGACACCCACGGGAGTTATTCAATTCTTAGGCCCGAAATACCTCCGCAAAAATATCATGACTCGTTTAAGGCGAAGGTGCGAGTTTAAGTACCGGAAGTTTGAAATGGTCATGTGATATCGGTATGACACATATTTTTTCGTATTCTAGACATTAAATATGTCTCAAAAACATTGTGCCATAAACATTTATTAAAAACATTTGTTGACACGGAAAAAATATTGCGAAGGGTAACAGCGAACCCAGCCGCCATACTTGCATGGAATTAGATAGTACGTTAGATTACCCCACAGACAACACCACCTACCCTACAGGAATACTTCCGTTTTTAGAGATAATAAATATTTTAATTGTTAATGCATAGTTTAAAGTAATAACTATACTAAGTTTCATTAAAATCTGTCGTCCAATAGTTTCAGCGTGATGATTTTTCAAAGATACAGACATGTAGGCAGACTGGCAGGTGTCTCAACATTCCTAATTTGTTTAGGAATTGTTTAATTTGTTTGTGGTAGTTTGTTATTGTAAACTCGTGACAGATACTGCTCTCGTTATCACCTCCGGCAAAGGTAGGTTTGTATTGATACAAAGTTATATTATTATTTTTTTGCCTGCCTGTTTGCATTCTTTTTAGTTACTGTTTTGTTTATTTGATTGTTTTGTATAAACCAGTTTTGTTTAATGGGGCTTAATCTTGTTATTGTAATTTTTTCGTTAATTAGTTTTATAAGTATGCTAAAAATGTATTGAATTTTAAATTGCCTATATTTGAATACACCACACTCAATTGGATCCTGAGCGGATATCCGCGGTTCACTTTGGGCCTCAACGGAAGATCAGCGCTGGGTTGCCAACGCGGCCTAAACGCTGAGTTGGGGATCCGTTTGTGGCTTACTTCAGGCACACACACAAATTGCCTTATTTTTTATTTCTGTGTAATTTGTTTTTGTTTTAGTTTTTATTTAGTTCCTATCTTGTTTGCTTTTTTGTTGGTGTGTCTCCTTGTTTGTTCCTTTCTTTCTGAATTTTTGTTTAATTCGGTAAGATTTTTATTTCTAGTAATTTGTGTACTTTTAGGACATAAAATTATGGTTTTGTTAGTTAATAAGTAAAAAAAAAGAACATGCGTGAAGCAATGGCGGCGATGAGCTCACCACTTGTCACGTCTATATTCCCACTATGGTGCAACCCACGATTAAAAAGGCCCATTACTACTCTGCAAACCCTTTCGCGGGAAAAGTCGTGTACCTATATGTATGTACGTACGTATGTATGTTTGTAAGCTCCCAGAGTTTCACTTCACTTTATATTCTTGAGCTCGAATTTCACGGATATTTGAAGTAGTAAAATATGTGCAGAGGTCAGATTTTTCACATTATCGGGTAAACTTTATTTTGCGCGTATGAAAATAAAGGTATATTTTTCCAGAGCTATTGTTATATCTCAGGTAATGGAGTACGCAAACTTGATATTGAAATGACGAGGGCCGACTCCCGTATCTGAAGGGGCATGAAATTAAAAGATCTGTTTATCCGTAATCATTTGAGTACAAACGTACAATAAAATACGATTATAGTACCTTCGAAATAATATAACTATTCCTAGTACAGTTTATAATTTTGTTAGAATATAATAAAAAATACTTTGTTCTAACAAGATAAAAAAAAACGTAATAACAATACCGCATTACCGTAAGAACAATAACTAAAAGTACAATGGGCAATCTTATTGCTTGGAAGCGATTTCTTCCAGACAACCTTATGACATTGAGATAAATTTATAAAATTGGAAGAATGGCTATTGGTGTATAAGAATAAAAAAAAAAAAAAAAAAAGACTTGTAGACGTATTCATACGTAATAATTGTACACTCAGTAATATGATTGATGGTTAAAACTTAACTTGTGTCATTTGACCGTAATCTAAAAAATAACTTCGGATGAATGTATAATATATATTTTCATACCATATAACCATAAAAATAAATACACAAATTAACACAAATGTAAACTAACATACATATAGTGAAGTGAAGGAAAATATTACCTAGACTTAGCGATAGGCAATACCATTTCTGATGTGTAGAAGATTTTACCTCAGGCTTTAAATATGGCTTGGGATGGAGCTTTCTATATCGAGCCAGGTAGCGCATTACACAGGCGAGCTGCTTGAATGATACAGGAATTATCGTAGAAGTTGGTTCTGTGTACAGGGCTTCCGAGTTAGATATTTTAATATTGGTGTGGCCAAGAATACTCTGATATTTAAGTGTACTATGAGGAAACCTGTAAATGCACTAGATTTCAGTAAATGTATACGTGTTTGTGTAAACAATGTTGGTGGTCAAAAAAGGCCTGCTGGCCTCGTGAACCAACAATAGAGATTCTAAGGCTAACATTAGGACCTTAATCAAATGATGTTAATTTTCATAAGAAATAACATGTATTAACCACCTTTTAGTAGTAGTAGAGCTTTTTTGTGAAAGAGATCGTCCGGGGAAGTACTACCACCATACCTATTTCTGCCGCAAAGCAGTAGTGCTCGCATTGCTGTGTTCCGGTTTGAAGGGTAAGGGTGCCGGTGAAATTACAGGCACATGAGACTTTCCATCTTTATGTCTCAGGGTGGCGGGCGCAGTGCAATGCCACATAGGGTGCGTCCTAGGTGAACGTGACCTATGAGGTAATGCACTGTCTATAGGCAGAGGTTACCGCTTAACATCAGGTGGGCCATCTGCTTGTTCCGTCAATCTAGTAGTATAAAAAAAAAACCTTGTTTTCTCCACCTCTACCCTTTTTTTTTGAACATTGAAACCTTTGTTTGACCACCATCTCACCTGTTGGTAAATGACGATGTGGCCGAAGATGGAGCACAAAGATCTAAAAGGCACCTATTGACTCTAGCCTTGAAGAGACTCAGATTATAGTTTTCCGGAAAGACAGACGACGGTAGTGTATTCCACTCCTTAGCAGTTTGCATTAAAAAGGTAGAACTGAAACGTTTAGTACGAATAGGGGGTATACTAATGAGGTAAGGGTGGTACCTAGTGAGGTAGTGGTGCGCCTGCTCGTCCTATGATGAAAAGGAGATGGTGGGGTGTCGACCTAACGCTAGACAGGACTTAAGGCTTCCCTAAGGGATCCACCTTTTCTTACCCGGCTCAACAGCCAATAGTACCTAGGTAGTCTGCATAATCTACCTATCTCCCGCGTGGTGTTTTGAAGGACCCATCTTGTACCATTTCGGATGAGTTACAATCGACCGAGTTGGGAATTACTCGTGCTCGCACCCCCTTAACGAAACAAGTGCCTGTGTGATTTGATTTTTCGTGATTTATAAAATCAGAGTTAATATTGAGCAAATAAAAGAGTAGTATCAATTGATACTTTGTCAGTGATTTATATCAATTGTTACCAACCAGCTTTTTAAGGCTCTGCCATTTATGTCGAAAATAATAATAATGAAAAGTGTGCTTAAGTAATGAATACAAAACAAACTCCCTAAGTCCCAATATTTATAACAAAAATAAATATTCAGAAAGACTTCAGTTCTTTCTCCCCCCAGAAATTAACATTCTGGATGCGATCACTTTAAAAATTTCCCCTTTCGTTTAGAAATGAAGGCGTCGTAACAACATTTTTCCCGTTTTGATACCATCGTTTTCGCAGTGAAGAATAATAATGAGAAAACATTATTTTTCACCCAAGATGTTACTTTTATGACTTACTATTTTGTAATGAAGAAGTTCGAAGATACGTAAAGTATGGTTTATACAAGTAGGTCCAATAGTTGTTAGTCTTGCTTTATTTACATTCTTATCACTATTTTTGACTAAATAGTCATGCAAATATTTTAATACGAGTATTATACTACTTTATATTACTGCCATAATCTATAATATTCAACAATTCAAATTTTCATGTCAGAAAATTTATAGATAAAAAAATCACTTTAAAATAATAGTGCTTTTCTCAATTCAGTCCAAAATTACAGTTTATTTGTACAATTATTAATGCTGCAGTTAAGCTTAGTTTAAAATAAAAAAATATGTAGTTATGTACCATACCACCCATAACACTCCGTAGAATGTGAAACTAAGACTGAAAGAATGGTTAATAAAACCCCGTAGGTATGTGAACCTAAGACTGAAAGAATGGTTAATAAAACCCCGTAGGTATGTGAACCTAAGACTGAAAGAATGGTTAATAAAACCCCGTAGGTATGTGAACCTAAGACTGAAAGAATGGTTAATAAAACCCCGTAGGTATGTGAACCTAAGACTGAGAGAATGGTTAATAAAACCCCGTAGGTATGTGAACCTAAGACTGAAAGAATGGTTAATAAAACCCCGTAGGTATGTGAACCTAAGACTGAAAGAATGGTTAATAAAACCCCGTAGGTATGTGAACCTAAGACTGAGAGAATGGTTAATAAAACCCCGTAGGTATGTGAACCTAAGACTGAAAGAATGGTTAATAAAACCCCGTAGGTATGTGAACCTAAGACTGAAAGAATGGTTAATAAAACCCCGTAGGTATGTGAACCTAAGACTGAAAGAATGGTTAATAAAACCCCGTAGGTATGTGAACCTAAGACTGAGAGAATGGTTAATGTGTTACAAAACAGCAGCTTATCAGTAAATCCGCACGCTTATTTCAGGATCCTCGATGTTATATGTGAACTCTTATGTGAATAAAAAAGTGAAGTGACAGGTGTAACGGGTAAAAATTATAATAATACATGAAACATAGTTTTTTCCTAAACTTTTGCTACTTTCATTCGACCACGTTATCAGCATGAAGGTATCAGCACGAGAGCAAGGTATATCTTACTCAGAAGAAGATATACTCGTATGTGTGTTAGGAAACATTAGCTAATCAGTAAATCCGCACGCTTATTTCAGGATCCTCGATGTTATATGTGAACTCTTATGTGATTAAAAAGTTAAGTGACAGGTATAATGGGTAAATATTATAATAATACATGAAACATAGTTTTTTCCTAAACTTTTGCTACTTTCATTCGACCACGTTATCAGCATGAAGGTATCAGCACGAGAGCAAGGTATATCTTACTCAGAAGAAGATATACTCGTATGTGTGTTAGGAAACATTAGCTTATCAGTAAATCCGCACGCTTATTTCAGGATCCTCGATGTTATATGTGAACTCTAAAGTGATTAAAAAGTTAAGTGACAGGTATAACGGGTAAAAGTTATGATAAAACATGAAACATAGTTTTTTCCTAAACTTTTGCTACTTTCATTCGACCACGTTATCAGCATGAAGTCATCAGCATGAGAGCAAGGTATATCTTACTCAGAAGAAGATATACTCGTATGTGTGTTAGGAAACATTAGCTTATCAGTAAATCCGCACGCTTATTTCAGGATCCTCGATGTTATATGTGAACTCTTATGTGATTAAAAAGTTAAGTGACAGGTATAATGGGTAAATATTATAATAAAACATGAAACATAGTTTTTTCCTAAGCTTTTGCTACTTTCATTCGACCACGTTAGCAGCATGAAGGTATCAGCACGAGAGCAAGGTATATCTTACTCGGAGAAAATATACTCGTATGTCAAGAACCATGACGAATTTTAATACCCATGTTATAGAACCGTGATGAATATGTAGCGTGGAAATTCAAAATGAAGATGCTCCTTAAACACGAATAGTCTGAGTAGCATCGCTGGCTATGAAGAAACAGATCAAACATTAGTAGAGGCTAGATTACGTAATGATCAAAAAGTTCTTGAAGAAATATGTTTTCCAACCTGAAATACCTTATGTTTTGAACTATTGACGGTTCAGCAATATCACATTTTAGAACTGCTAAAACTATAAACTATGCACCTGCTATGCACTTCAAAAGGCATATGAAGACAAGCCTAGAAAGCGTAAGACTGATCTTTATTGATGCTCTCAAAGAACCCGGGCTATGATACTAGCTAGAAGACAAGGGACTTCTCCACAAGAAGAAACGTGACGTCTTAAATAAGTGGAACGGCACGCCAGCTTCAGAATCGAAACGCCAAGAGGGCAATTCTCGTGCTTTAGAGACTAAGCCGAATTCAAGATATGTCGAAAAAAGATGGCGAATGTCGAATAAAATATTAATTTGCTATTCTTGTGATGTCATAAATAGGCATAAGTCAACCAAAATCATTCAATTCAAATACGATTTGATGGTTATTGTGACATTTTCGTGACATTTTTTGTAGACATTCATGTTTCGGCATTATCTCTAATTTAGAGATAATGTCTACAATCCGAGAATTGCCCTCCTGAGCAGTCGCAATTTCGGCATGAACAGTATGCTGCATATTACGTTTATTTTAGGTATCCATGGTTACCGAGTTTTATTACAGTGATAATGAGATTATATAACATGGTTAAATTATAATTACAAAGTGTAATTTACTTACACGTCGTCTCGATATCCTAACAGGTTATTGGCCCAGTAAAAAACGAAGAAATCTGGGATAAAATGGACAACCACCATCATCGGACACATACAAAAATTACCCCAATTGAGCTTAACAATTTTCGCCACTGGACATTTGGGACAGTCTGAATTGTATTTTAGACAACAAAAAGATATATGTCACAAATAAAGAAAAACTAGAAAATGATGACCAAGGACAAGATTGTAAGGCGAAATCATTCATAGTACAGTGTGTACCTGACAAATATTTAGACATAGTAAAAGATGCTACGACGCCGTGCCAAATGTTAATATATTTGATTAAATAAGCATATTTGCAAAATTACATCTCCGAATAAAATGACTTTCAATGAAGCTGGAAGATGAAAGCGTAAGAGGGAATATTTTACTAAATTTGAGAAATTGACGAAAGAAATAGATAACATTAGATCAAAAAATGCCAAGAGGATAAAGTTTGTTATCTATTCATTGAACTTCCTGAACGATACATAACAGTAATAACAGCAAATTTACTTATGATCTACCGCGGGTGAAGTCGGGGGTTGCAGCCAGTGGATAGATAAATGTGAACAGTAGGCGACACGACATGTCGCCCCGACACACCCTGATACAGTAATGTGAAACGGCTTTAAGCTCACCGTCATGCGAGTCGTATAGGTATATCACATTCTTCCAGCCGTAGTACGTCACTGTTCCCAACACTGCCTTGTGGTAGTCGGGAAGGATGCTCATGGCATAGTCTGGTAGCCCAGAAGTTGGAGTCAGCACCTGAAAAACCATTACGAAAATTAAACTGACTTGTATTTATCTAGCTAATAATTTTTGCACGTTTTAGATGCCAATGGAGCTAGGAAAAGTTTATTTTTCCTAAACCTATATTGTCCCACTGCTGGGCAAAGAACTCCCGCAAATTCTTGCACTTGTCCTTGTCTTTGGCAAAGTTTATTTCCTATATTTGTCAAACCCACTATACACATTTTTTTTAACTCAACTATCACATAGATCCTACTAGGATTCCCTGTGTCGTGGGTATCAGGAACTACGAGTACCATGGTACCACAAAATCCAGACACGGGACAAATATTTGCAGATCATACAAACATTTGTCTCGCAGCGGGAATCGAACCGGCAGGTTGTTTTAAAATAGATTTTATAACTATATCTATCAAAATCCTGCAAAGATTTCGGTTGGGAATTTGTTGCACGTTATTTTTCGTAAAGTTCCTCAACAAAAAATAACAGTGTAGATATTAAGGGACCTTAACGTTATTTTCAGTAAACCTTCCTTTAATATTATATTTTGATACGTTATCGCATAGGCGTGAAACAATGTGCTTCGGAGCGAATTCGTGTTCAGCATGAAGAGAGGCTGAAATGACTTTCTAAGCGTCCGGTTGTAAAGTGACAATTTCCCATTTTCTTCGGAAATGACACAGCGCCTTTACAGGTAAGGTTCTCTTTAAAAGTCAATTCATATTACCAGCTATAGTATTAATAAATAATATTTTCTCAAACATGCTTGGTATCCAGACATTATTTAGAATAAATCATATTTACGGGTCTAGGCCGGCAAAGTAATAACTTTGTTCGTACCTATTTGTATCACACATTATGACATTCGTCCATCAGTGCCTGATTTTCCAGCTGCGGCTATAATGGAATTCTCATACATGCTTGGATATTCAAATATTACTTAGAGAACCTTTGAGATAAATCTAACTTGCCAGCCCAGGCAATGTGATTATGAAAATCCATATATAAGTTATCACAAACACAATTAGACTATAAAAATCGATAACTGTAAAATAAATTTCCTTATTTTAAAATTAGCGCATCGTTTGAGAAAAATTCTATTAGAGACTTCGCATCAAGTGATTTGATGATTTGCCGTCCGCTGCCGTTATCTACTATTTCGGCTTAGCAATACAAACAATGCCACGAATATAGTAACAAGTATTACGTTCTTCTTTTACATCGATTTACAACATATTAACAACATAACAACGAATAGATATTTTTCCAATCAAAATATTTTCATAATACCGTATTCTTTGTTTTGCACTAGTCACTCCTGACCCAGCCAACGCTTCTATGTTACTATGCAGAGAACAATTAACATTTGTTGTTCCATAGCATCTAAGCGTGCGAGAAAGGGAACACTCTGTTTGTTCTGTGTTTTATTTATTTCATATTTTATGTGAATAAGTAAATGTAGGAATCTAGAGCCGTTGACAGCAGGGTGCAAAGAGCATTTTTACTGAATTATTAATATGACATACGGATTAATTTGTGTTATGCAAAACTTCTATGTTCGTAAAATGCTAACACTCGAATTTTCCTAAGCTTTGCTTATTGAGCAACACGATAGTGTAAGTAAGTAACACACACAGCACATCACACAGCACATCAGTGCCAGCTACCCCAGCTGCGTTGTTGGTGCGTGTGGTCCTTCAACCCTCCGAGTACTTCTTCAGTACACTACACACGCAAAAACTGCAATGCATTGCTCGGTTGTGGTCGCTACTCGCTATTATTGATTCCCCAATGATTGTTAGTTCTGCAAGATTTAGGGCCTGCCCATTGCCACTTCAACTTGCTTATTCTAATGGCTATGTCAGTGGTCTTGTTCCTTTGATTTTATCACGTACTTAGTGAAATTTAAAACATAGTTCTCTCTATAGTCGCTGTATGATTTTGAGCTTGTGTTTGAGGCCAATTTGCCAACGTTATTTAAAATGTTGTTTAAACCTGACCTGGAACTACTTCTTTTTTGTGGATAGCTTTCGAGAAACCACCCTTCAGTCTAAAGAGGAGTGTTCCGCTAGGGTGCTTGAGCTCTCTGAATACAAACGAATTTTGCTCCTGTTTTTGATGTTATATCAACAAACTCCATGAAATTTTGTACAAATGAAAAATACACTTATGAATTCTACTTATTTGTATGGATCTAATGGTAAAATTTAATGGAAATCTAACAAACCACAGGTTCAGTATATCAGTCTCTTGAGTTTGTCTACAACTTTTCATTTACTTGAATTAATTTATAGCCAAATGAGAATCAAACTTTGTTTTGTATGGAGCGGGCTCAGCGGCACGCATGCCTAGTTGATGAATATATAAGGTACGTACCTTCTCAGGAAAGAATGGGGTCACGAAGGGCATGTGAAAAGTGTTTGCGTAGGAGTGGAAGGTGTCGAAGGAATCCGGGTGCACGGCTGCCAGGATGGCAACCACGCCTCGGGCAAATTGGTTGCAGACTGTGAAAAGATAAAAATAGTGTTTATTAGGTGGTAGGTAGAATATATATACAAAACAATGGCTAATCATAAGGTACTTAATTGATTATAGATACAAGATTCAAGATGCATGTTAGTAAATGGAAATTAAGTATAATTAGGTACAAGTACAATGCTAGAATCTAAATGTGACATTCACAAAAAAAAAACAGGAAACTGAGGGAAATGCAATTGGTACATGTAACATTATTTTTAAATAATTTTGTTACTACATTTGTAGTTGCTATTTAAATACTTATCTCCGCTCTCATGCATTGACAGTCAACGTGATATGACGAAGATAAACCAAATAAACATACCTCAGTGAAATATTACTGTAGTAGTAGTTTTTTTACTGTTGTAGTAGCTATCTTTAGACTGGGTATCTAGATCTATAGACTATAGTCCGCCCAACCATTTATTTTTGTATATATATAAGCACGCATATGATGTTCCATAATTATATAACTTCATGATAATTATTGACAGGTAAACATAGACAAAAAACAACACTTCATGGTCGATTTTTTCTTTACAATAGTGAAGCGACGTGCTCTTTAGTTGCGATATCGATATTTATCAAGCCCACAGATTTATGTAACGTACATTATTTTCGTCAACTTTTTCGTGAAATTATATAAAATAAAAATAAAAGAGTAAGTTAAATATTTTCATTTCATTTACATTAAGTACCTACTTACCTATAGAATTATCGGAAGGTCTTTCCAATATACACAATTAGTATAATGCTGGAGAGTGGAGGGGTGGGGGGGAGGTATTCCTCTATGGACGGTGAAAACGGATAGTTTCCGAGAAAAAAACAAGGAAATATTATGGAGATTGAGTATGTTTTTTAGGGAGGGGGGGGCGTTTTGGGGCTCTGGCACAGAAACTCTGAAACATAGTTTTCGAGAAAAACTTACAAAAAGATATTTTTACCGAATTTTCGAAAAATCATTAAGTACTTCTATTTAGACTTCTATTACGCAAGTTTACATGATGAACTTTGGGTATTGGAAAGTTAAACCTAATTATCAATAAGATAAGCAATTAAGGGAATTAACAAATAAACGATACGGTCAACTCAACCAAACATAAGAACTCACAAGTAAAGCAATACGGAGGAGTATAAATACTCAGCTCGTCGTATGAAATATGTGAATGAACACTCAGCGAACGGAAATAGGTACATTGACTAGCACGGGCGTCTCGTTTCGAGTGACAACAAAATGGCGTCACCGTCGCGTCGTTGCCGATGCATGTTGCCTCTGACCTGCCTGATTGATGTTGCCAAATAATAAATACATTGACTGTAGTGCTTTACATAAACGGTTTATAGGTACATACAATATAGTCATTTAAACACCTGGGTATGTTTATAAAACAATACAACTTTTTTTTTTTTTTTTTTTTAAATAAATAAATAAAGCAATGTGTTAAATCGATTAAAACTTCTTTTTATAAGTCGATTGCTAAAATAAATTGAATCGGTGACTCATTAGGACATCACTAATTGATGAGTAGGTACCCGAGCTATCAAAAGTAAAATAAATGGTTGGACGGACTGCAGACAGGGTGCGGCTTGCACTCAACTTAAATCCACTTGAATCCATCAAGCCCAAGAACTTCAGGGCTATTATAATTTTCTCGGTCGACCGAAAAGGTTGCTTAAAAACCACCAGCTTTTTACAGTTACCACTTTTTTTGGGTCATCCAAGCACAGTCTTTAAAGATGGCTTTGGATAGAGTTTCCTTCTCTTACTTCTTTTCTTACTTAAGGCTGCGCCAACCCAGGTTTAAATATTCAGACAAAAAAAAACACCTCGTGCCGCACGAAAAAGCAGTATCTATTGAATATCTCGTAAAATATAAACTTTACGAAACCCCTACAGTAATCCCTCGGCTTTGTTGTATTGATTTTATTTATCTAATTTTTATCCAATAATATGCATCATTTTACCA
This sequence comes from Operophtera brumata, assembly GCA_932527175.1. NCBI lineage: Eukaryota > Metazoa > Arthropoda > Insecta > Lepidoptera > Geometridae > Operophtera > Operophtera brumata. Next base: position 79,526,275 of record OW052239.1, on the reverse strand, counting down.
TATTATGTACCATATTTTTTTATTTTACCGTGTACCCATAACACAAGCTCTGCTTAGCTTGGGGCTAGATAATGTTGTGTGAACTGTCCAGCATTTATTTTATTTTATTTTGTTATTTTAATATACAATCGAGTCTAAGCAAAAGTAAGAGAGAACTTTGGGTTTTTCTCTATGGATAAAATATTGTCATATCGTGTTTCTGGTACAGTGATCCTTCGGAATTATAATGTTGTATCCACGCATATTTATATTTTGAATATTGTACTGGATTTAGTCTGTTAAAAAATAAATCTAAGGTTAGGAATTTTGCGGCATACCCCACCTTAACTCGAAGGTACACTATTCTTGTGGCCACGCTTTTGTAAGATTATATCTACGGAGCTCTTCTTTTAATATTTGTGTATTCAATTTAACTTTACTGATAAATTTAAGCAAAGAAAACACGAGTTTAATAGATTATTAAACAGCAGGTTGCAGGTTCGATTCCCGTCTCGGAACAAATATTTGTGCGATTTTCAGATATTTCTTCAGGGTGTTCTGGGTATTTTCTATGTATAATAAAAAATATCTATCTAGGTAATGTATTGTATTAAGTATATAAGTTATCTAGTACCCACAACACAAGCTCTGCTTAGCTTGGGGCTAGATATTGTTGTGTGAACTGTCCAACATCATTTATTTATTCATTTATTATTCAAATATAGTAGTGTAGAGCTTTTCTGTAAATGAGTTCGTCCGGGGAAGTACTACCACCGTACCTATTTCTGCCGCAAAGCAGTAGTGCTCGAATTACTGTGTTCCAGATTGAAGGGTATAGTTTCCGGTGAAATTACAGGCACATGAGACTGTTCATCTTTTTGTTTCAGGGTCACAGGCGCGGTGCAATGCCACATAGGGTGCGTCCTAGGTTGTCGTGACTTATGTGATAATGCACTGTTCATAGGCAGATGGTACCGCTTAACATCAGGTGGGCCATCAGCTTGACCAGTCCTTCGAAGTTGTATAAAAAAAACAGGTTGTCCCTGAATACGTATACCTATATAATCCGGAAAGGTTGTACACATAGGGAACAACTTTTGATGTATGAATTTTGTTAATTCAGTTTAGGGTCCAAAACCATAATTGTTAAAGTTTAGTTAAAAAAAAAAACTGGTGTTTTAGGCACTATCACTTGTAAGTTTCATACTAGCCATAAGGTTGTAAGTACAAAGTGTAAGAAACATTTGATCTAGTGCCGGATGTTTGTCGTAAAAAGAGTTTTTTTAATTTTAGCTTTTATCAGTCCCTATCGGGTTAGCATTCATGTTCTAGGACAGCCTGTATACCCTTTTGAATGTAAAAGGTAGTTTAAAGCAGCCAACCAGATTTATATTTCACCTCAGGGTGGCGGGCGCAGTGCAATGCCACATATGTTGCGTCTTAGGTGGACGTGATCTATGAGGTAATGCACTGTTCATAGGCAGAGGTTACCGCTTAACATCAGGTGGGCCTCTTGCTTGATCCGTCTTCCAAGTAGTATATAAAAAAAAAACCTTTGATTTCACGTTTGGTTCTTCAATTTATTACGATTAATTTAAATACTAATTTGGATTGAATAAGTTTGTTCTGTCTGGCGGTAACATTGTCATGTCTAGCTTATTGACATTTGAATTGGTTTAAATTTGATAGAATTTGGGTTTTCATCTAGTTTCAGAGAAACTACATCACTTATTACTTAATAGTAATACATAGTACAAAATAATGTGTGTGAGGGTTATTATTTAACTTCTCAAAGGATATTGTTTCCGTTTCCTTAATGGTTATGTAGATTGTTTTCCGAGATAGCTACAAATGTGTAGCGAGGACTTCATATATTATGCTTCCGCCGCGGCTTCAACCTTGTTTATTGCCTACCGAGAGGATGAGAAGAGGTCAGCGTGACAACGCAAGAGGCGTTCCATGCGAGCACCCGCTATCGCTTCCAGAAAACTAAGGACTACATTACCGTAAGGTGCCTCGCATCACATTAAGCCCACAAGTTCAAGTATACTGGCATTGTTATTGTGGGAAAGAGATTAGTCAGCTTGAGAACAAGCGTTACCAGCCGTGGTATTCAGGGCAGCGGGAAGCTTCATCGCGATTTGCGCAATAAGATATCTACACTCGGTAAAGTTCGGCGTGTAACAAAATCCTGAGACAAAATCAACATGAGCTGTCTTGATGACATTTTTCTATGGATAATTTGAGCTGTCTGTCAAAAGCTGTGAAAAGTTGATTTGTGTATATAATGTAATATAATTTTTATTTTATAAATTTTGTTTTTTAAACTTTTATAAACGATAACACGAAAACTAAAGGATAACACGTTTAAGAAATGAAAGCTAAAATAAGGTATTTTTATATATTTTGTTTTAAGATTTTGGAAAAAATACTTGATTATATTAAATACCCGTTTGCATAATGAGTTCATCGACCCTAAGACTGACGATCTTAAAGAAAGTGCACGAAATCGACGTGGAGGAATGCCAGCGCCAATATTTTCATATTCGGCAACTCGATGTCCTGCAACTGATGACGTCGGGATCCTGTGGCAGCTTACATATAGAGATAGAAAGAGCTCCAATCGGACTTTTCCAATGTGGAGCTACAGGCAAAACTAATCTCAGATGGCGCCACCATCGCTGGTGCTTGTCATTTAGTGGTCTTGTCTTTTTCTTATCAGAAGGGAAACGGTGTGTACCTTTATTTTTACACACACTACACAGAGGCATGTTTTATACCAGATTATTCACACCACGATGGTTCCCTCTCAAGGTCCCCCCCGGACCCGAAACAACGGCTCTTATCAGGGCTACCACAATCGGCACTTGTAAGTGCCACCTCTGACGGCTCCCGAAGCCAATACCAACGCCTACTCTCCGATCCTGCTCTCAGCGTGGTCTCGGTGAACATCGAGGGTTTATCTGCAGAAAAAGCGCATATTCTTTCGGAACTATGCCGCGATACACACTGTGACGTCTTATGCGCCCAAGAAACTCACCGGGACCATAATCAGCCCTGGCCCCAAATTCCTGGACTAACACTGGTTGCTGAAATTCCGCATCCTAAACATGGAAGTGCCATTTTTACAAAGCCTAACGTCACACTAGTATCTACGTCAAGTAGCTCACAAAATGCAATAGAATTGCTTACCATAGATACTGGCAGTTGTATCATCTCATCCGTTCACAAACCTCCCACCCAGCCGTTCCAACTCTGCCCCACGGACAACTTCCATGATAGGGCCAATATAATTACTTGCCAATAAATACTTCAACAGTCATAATACTATGTGGGGTTACCAAAACACAAATAACGATGGAACGGCGGTCGAACAATGGGCGGAAACTGAGAATCACCAAAAAAAACAGTTTATTTTATTTTAAAGTGGAAAGTCCAAAATTAATTTAAGTAATATTAATTAAATCAAGTACTATTAGTTTCGGAACGAATCGTAGTGCACTCACTATATAGGCTGTGGAACGTAATAATACACAGTAGGTATTTGTTTTTTCTATGAGGGTTTATAACGTATGCCAAAACATTCTTCTTCTCTACCTTCTAAATAATCTTCTAGAATGACGGAACAAGCAGATGGCCCACCTGATGTTAAGCGGTAACCTCTGCCTATGAACAGTGCATTACCACATAGGTCACGTCCACCTAGGACGCACCTTATGTGGCATTGCACTGCGCCCGCCACCCTGAGACATAAAGATGAAAAGTCTCATGTGCCTGTAATTTCAGCGGCACCCTTACCCTTAAAACCGGAACACAGCAATGCGAGCACTACTGCTTTGCGGCAGAAATAGGTATGGTGGTAGTACGAGTACTTCCCCGGACAAACTCTTTCACAAAAAAGCTCTACTACTACTAAAAACTACTACTACTATCCAATCCACCCAAAACAAAATTACTTGCGAAAGAAATGGATGTTATTGTGCTAACACGACGCGTAAGACGCTGGCGCCAACAATGCACAAATACAGAGAGAAGGCTACTCAGGGATTCTGCGGACCCCCTATCATTGGACCCTAAATAGTTTGTGTTGTGTTCTCAGCCAGCCGACCGCTGCGTAGTATTTATTTTTATAGTATTTATTGTATGGTTGCTGCCTATAGGAAGTAATTTGTGAATAAAGTGAATACCCTGAATTAATTGTTCGGCTCATCTTTATTAGGAATTAAATAAGAGATCCTCCACGTGTCGTCTTCCTCAATGCTGAGGGTCGTGACCACCTACATTGATCACTTTCTGCCGGACGATGTAGCGCCAATGAGATCTGTTGCCAGCGAGCTGCATGGCTTCGTGGAGTTTTGAATCGAGAGTGATGCGGATCTGGTCTGACCCACGTTTCGGGCTACGGCTTCGTGGACTCTTTCCCTCGATTTTGCCAGTGATAATGTGTCTTTCTATATGTTGTCATTGCCTTTCCGTGCTATATGACCAAAATACTCATGGATTCGCTGGAGGCAGATAGAGGAAAGCGGATGGAGGAGTTATCTTGAGTTCCATGAGTATTGACACGTTCGTCCTACGGGTTGTCCAGGGGATTATTTGCAGCAAATTAAAGATACTTGCGCTAAAATGTGTTTTTTTTGTCACCAAGCAATAACAGCAAATGAATCCCAAACGAATAGTCAAACTATATTTATCGTTGAGACAGTATTAAATATGATATTACAACACAAATTTGGTGTTTATTGTTATTATTTATCTTTTTTTATGAAAAAAACTAAACAACGTTTTGTCCATGTTTTACGAAACGCGGAAGATAGATGCACGTTATTTTGGCACTTCGTAACAAGCTTGTAACGAGCCTCGTTGCGTTTATGAAATCTGAAATTGGCATACAGAATACGATTAGATGATGATTCCACGCTGATATCATAACGAGCCCGCGTTATGTTACGTTTTGTCATAGCGAATAACCATCCAGATGATAAGTGCTAACGCGCGGTGTGCGCATGCCCCTGCAGTAGCTCGTCGTCGTGGCTCAGTCAGCGGTTAAGCATTGAAAATGGTCGAATTTTGGAATCATTCATTTTTACAAAATTGCATTAAATTACGAGTATCCCTAAAGCAAAATAAGTCCGATTGGGGCTGAAATGTCCAGTTAAAACCAGTACATTATGATTGCGTGTATTTCTAAATGCGCGTCACCGCGCGTTTGCCGGCGTTGTTTTTTCTTTTAACGTGCGTCAAAGGCTATTTTTTTTTTTTTACTTGGATGACGGAACAATCAAGAGGCCCACCTGATGTTAAGCGGTAACCTACTTTAGTATAATACGGACAATACAGTACCTATACAGAAAAGCAGTTGGACTCTTTCTTAAAAATGGACAACGCCGAAGTCACTCCTAGACTAATATTACTTTGAAGAAGGGTTAGGTGTAAAGTTAATTATTACCGAATGAGAATTAACAACGTGAACAGTTATTTGTAATTAGTTACAAGTAGGTATTCATCATAAAATGAATATTTTGGGTTGCAATATCATAAATGTTTATTATGTTTCTGAACAGACTCTACTTGGTTAAAAAACAAACAAGTAGTGAAAGAACAACATATTTACAATGAGAAAAAGTATTCTGACCTTTTCCGTTGAAAATATTTTATTTCTGTATAAAGCTACTGCTCGCGACGTAAAAGCGACACGCTAGAATGCCCTTCTGTACTTATTTCCTTATAATTATGTTTTTACTGCAGACATTTTGTTTCTAGTTTAGAAATTCTGTCACAGAAGTACAAATATTTATTAGTTAACATCTATTTTTTATACTTTAGTAAAACTGTAACTGAATCTGTAAAATACATATTTTTTGATAATTATAATTGAGATAAACTCTAGATATAGAGGCCAAAATATAACTTTTTTATTTAAGTCTGTCTGATGGATTTTAATTAAACTTGATAAGTTTATACCCTTTACTACGAAATAACATTTCAAATATTTATTATCCTGAAAAACTAAATGGTTCCTGAAGGAGAGGCAGTGTTTTTTGTGGTATACGGAACTAATGGTTTGATTACAATAAATAATTTACTATCTGAAAGCTATTCTGTCACTGAGTTCCATAGGCTACGCTTTATTAGCCGGCGCCTGCGGTTGCGCTCGTGGTATGTGTATTTCCATACAACTCCGTAACGGTTTAGCGAATATTGATGGTATTTGGAGTGTGGATGTATGCTGAGGGGGGAAGAGCAGGAGAGGGGCGTTTTTTGTCCTGGCACCACGCGTGCGAGGCCGCAGGCAAAAGTCTAGTATTCAATAAGTTGTTTGTGTCCATGAATTTCAGTAAAGGGCTTGCTGGGAGCAACTATCAATCAAAGACTTTTGATCACCGTGGGAAGCGCGATCAAACCCTCTAGGCAAGTGGAATAACAACAAAAATAAACAAAAAGACGAATATAAACTCGAAGAAAACGCCTAGTATTCATTACATCAACGAGATAGTTCTTAGAATATTAATACCAGGACTTTAAGCACTGAAGAGAGCCTCTTTGAATTAGTATTACAAGTACAATAGTATTAGACAATTAGTTTTGAATTAGTATGAAGATGAGCCGAATGGGGAAGGCCATCAAAGAAAAGCATAACTTGATTATTTATCACAAGAGTTAATTAAATGACAATGAGTTTCCTCATAAAGCCCCATTTTAAGAAATATATTAAGAAAATAAGAGAAGCCAAAACAGAATAGTTTTTTTTTTTTTTTTTTTTTTTTATACTACTTGGATGACGGAGCAAGCAAGAGGCCCACCTGATGTTAAGCGGTAACCTCTGCCTATGAACAGTGCATTACCTCATAGGTCACGTCCACCTAGGACGCACCCTATGTGGCATTGCACTGCGCCCACCACCCTGAGACATAAAAATGAAAAGTCTCATGTGCCTGTAATTTCACCGGCACCCTAACCCTTCAAACCGGAACACAGCAATGCGAGCACTACTGCTTTACTGTTCTACACTTAAAAACACCCAACTGTATCAAGGAATGAGTGGTTATCAATATTATGCACACAGAGCAAGCCAAGTCAGCGTAATGGATTACATTTACAAAAACCTCTGAAAGACCATCCAAAAATATTCTATTAAATATACAACTTTAACGCGCAGGATGGTACTAACCAAAGCGACAAAGAATTCATCATTCGTGTATATGGTAAAATTAAAAAAGAGAAGTAAAAATGTTCATAATAAACTCTTTGATTTTCTCACAGAAAATAATCTAACTATAATTGAAATAAAATAAAAAAAAGCCTCAAAAAATGCATTAATTTGTTTAACAAATTATTTTAATTTCAAATAATGTAATATCTTTTTCGGTGAGCCTCTTTTATAAGCCACCGCAAAGATTTTATTTATCCAGGTATATCGTAAGAAAGAAGCCTACTGCTGGATTCTTGGAAGCGTGATCGAATCCATCAACAGTGACTTTAGCGATAACGTTTATTATAAATAACTTATTCAAATACTTACAAAAATATTCGTTAATGTATTTAAAAGTTCTAGGAACTAAAACTTTGGGAATGTTCTTGATTTCAAGGTCAAATATGTATCTTCGGTAGTGAACCAAAAAAAAGTGTGAGTCATCCTCAGATCTCCAAAACTCTAAAGCATACAAACATAGCATAAATGTTCATTTTAGCTCACTAAGGGTTTAATGAACTTCACGTGTTATTGCCTAATTTACGCTGAAATGATTTTTATTAGCCGTTTTTGTGTTTGTCAAACGTTAAAAAAGTTTTTTTCTAGGTTCCCAGTAAGTTTAAAAGAGGAAAAAAAAACAATATTGAAGTGTGTAAAGTTTGTATTTTGTATTGGATTTTCGGAAATAGCTCGCAGACGAAGTCGCGGTTGAGATAGCCAGTAGTGTAAATTTTCCTTTGCGTTTCAAGCAAGAGAAGACATAACTAACGAACGTAGAACGTAGGGCATCGTAGAAATAATAAGATTGCAAAAAACACGCATTTGTCTCCAGCATCGTTTAAAAGATCGCGTCTTAGTCACAAATAATGTTGAACTCTTAATTTTAACTCTATTTTTATCAAGCTATGGTTTTAAATAACGCGAGTTAACTAATGGGTGAGGTTTGCAATGCGGGTAAAAGATAGTGGGAAACACTGCTCTGTGGTGGAAGATAGAGCTGGATGGCACTGAATTTAGTTTGCTAGAGAAGCAATTTGAATCTTTTCAACACATTTGCTCAAAAAATGCATTTACGAAGCATGTATACATTGTTCGAAAGTTAAAAATTACGAACCATACAACGGAACGTGCGGTAAAATAGGTACTTAGGTGAGAGTACCTATTATTCATCTATTATTACTATCATAAAGAACGGTATCATACATAACTATTATGATACTAGGGTGAAAAGTTGGTTATTTCAAACGAGTAGACAAAGTCACGAGTTTGTAGAAACCAATTTTCGCGCGTGTATCATACAACGTTTTAAAACACATTGGCGAGATACAGTACAATGATTGAGTATTTCTGCGAGTCCTCCATGATATAAAATTATTGTAAATAATTACATAAAGTTCCTTCTATTTTGGCGGTCACATACCTTTTTCTGCAATTTGCGCATCATTCAAATAGATTCCATATTAATATCGGATTCCTCGCTTGAACTCATATTATTATTTTGATTAAATATCAGTCGGAAAGTCGCAACAATCTTTCACGTTTCTTACGTGAAAATGGCGTGAATTTGCAAAAGGAGCCACGTGCGCGTTGTTAAAACTAGAACTACATCTTTTGTCTCATTTTCTCTAGTGAGACAACCTTCTTGGAAACGCTTTTGCTCAATCAACACGTATTGAGCAAAAGCGCTTCCAAGGAAGTTCGATTATTCAGCTTGAGAAATAATCGAACCTCGAATCGAATTGAGGAGATATGAAACTCCTTGGTGCAATTCTTACCTATACCTACCTATATTTATTGTATGGAAATTAAAAAAAAACGTAATGGATACGCGCGGCGCTATACAACGGACCGTGCAGTAAAATAGGTACTCTCACCTGAGTACCTATTTTACCGCACGTTGGATGGTTCGTAATTTTTAACTTTAGAACAATGTGTACATGCTTCGTAAATGCAGTTTTTGAGCAAATGTGTTGAAACGAACGGAATGAATAAATTGAATGTGTTAATTACGGTATATATCAATGTTTTTTCTTAATTTTTTATAATAAAAAAGTTACAAGCACTTGAACAGATTACAACTTTCAGTAGTAAAAATGTTATATCGAATAAAATAAAATATGGGAATATTCTATCTGATGTATTATTATGGCCTCAATAAAATTCATCTAACTTTCTTGTCTTTCTAAAAAGACAGTAGGAAAGAGCGCTAAACTGAAGCTAACCGGGGATTACATCTTTTTCAAAACAGTTGCTAGAAAAATATACTTAAAATGCAACAAAACAGAATTGAAAGCGAATTTTACCACACTAATTTTTTACACTTATCCGACCTAGTGCGGTAAAGTAATTTATTTTAACCTTTTATTCTCTTCAAAAAGTTTACTTGCTAGTTTTATAGATTGAAAAAAATTATGCCGCTTTTATACGAATATAAATTAATCATCGTCGTTTTAATCATCAGACATACGACATCCACTGTTGGACAAGGCCTCCTCCATAAAATGCAATGAGAGTTTGCCGTAACCAACATGCTTGGTATGGTGGTTTGGTGATCGCAGGACTGGTGAGTACACAGATGGATACTGCTGCTATTTATGCCACTGGTCACTATGCTGGTTTACCTAATCCCAAAGCCAGAGAAGAAAAGAAGATAAAGATATATTTATTTGCTTGAACATAATGTCATATAGGTCTTAAAAATAAGTATGTAAGTTCCAATTATGTTCTACCTTATCTAGCATGCAAATTACAAAAATACAAAAGAATGTCAGAATTAAATAGGTAAATCAAATTAAAATTAAAGTCATAAGCCCTAAAATCACAAAGTGTCCTCCATAAATTCACGAATATTATAATAACATTTACTGATTAACAATTGTTTCAACTTAGATTTAAATAAATTCTCATTTAGGATTTTAAAAGAGCCAGCCTTTACTAAATCCACGGGACGAGACGGAGGGATCTGTTCTTAGGTCAGACACACCTGCACGGCAGTGTACTATATAATTATAGTTTATTATTGTATAAGCGTAATTTTATTATAGTTCATGGTAATTCAATTGTTCAATTTGTCATCCAAATCCAATTTTGTCATCGAATGAGTTGTAATCACGGTTAATTACTTTTTCAGACTACTGGACGGTCAATAAACAGATACATAATTGTCGGTTTTCATAACAATTAACTTTTAGAGATTAATGTTCAACGCATTATAAAAATAAGTCATGAAACTTATTATTGGTAAAGAAAATCCTTTTTATGGGACCAAAAAATAAATAAAAAAGAAATAAATAATTAAATTTACTTTTAAATAAATTTATTTTCAATTTAAAAAAAACGTAACGTTGCCACCTTTTGGTCGGTTGAAGTTACCACATTAAGGCACAAGTTCAAGAACAAATAAATGAGCAGTTACCGTAACCAATCGTCAAAGTGATTTGAACATCTCTCAAAACAAATTGTTTAAACTAAACTTGGCTTTAGTAGTTTAATTACTATGGTATTTGTATTATTTTGCAGGGTATTCTCGTAATATTATAAATGCAAATCATGTTTAAGATGTTTTTTATTACCTACCAATCACGCCAACTGCATCGATTTCTATGAAATTACGTTCACTCATAGTTTTGGCCGAGATTGAGATATAGGCAACTTTGTATTCTGGTATGATGCGACCAAGCGGCACGCGGACACTTCTCTGTAATAAATTGGCTCCTTGATATGCAGTAAGGAGTAAGTACCCTCTAAGATTCCCTTCCTAACTAAATAAACACAATCAGCATCCATCTTATCCATTAAATTGGAAACAGCGGAACATTCACATTCGCCAACACCCGTAATGTAAATTTTAATGTGTTTTATCAGCTATTGTTAGTAGGATTAGTGTAACAAGAACTGTGCAGAATACTAATTCGAGAACTCTGCAGTCAAATATTTAGTGTGGAACAGCCTGACTCACGCATGATAAACAGATAATAGCGAAATACTTGTATATAATATACGTTTAAACTCTCTGATAACTTCAATTTCAACTCATAAATTAGTTTTTGCTTGTTTTTCAAACAAAGTCTCATTACTGATCGATATCGTGATCTGAATAAAATGAGCCTAAACACTCTCAAGCTACTATTAATCATTGAGGAGTTCCTTTGTCATCAGGTCACGTCGTTGTCACTATAATATTGTATTGTCATCGGAAATTATCATGCAAAATGTAAGCTCAATCGGTTGAAGTCACTTTCACAACATACTAACAAGTGAAGCTTTTAATAAAAAAAAAATGGAAAATTATTAGATCTAGTTTAGCAAAAGCCTGTCCAAGTGCTACCACGATATCTTTACTATCGCCGTATAACGATTTTTTCGCCTCTACGATAACAAAATTGAACGGAGGGATCACTATCATTTTTCCTGCCACGCACGCATTAACGCTCTCAGTGCTTCCAAATATTGTTGTGGGTATTCGTGTTGAAATATGGATGCGTTAATAAAAAAAGCAAATAGATAGGTAGGTATATAGGCATAGCTCGTCCTGCCCGCAGGGAGTGGAGTAGTATGCGGATCACGTGGGCCGGCATCGCTGCCTCTACCCTCAGCTCGGCATGGAACTTGAGAATTGAGAACGCAAGCGACTGTTTATATCTTTTAGGAGTGTGGCCAATAAGCACTTACTAATATAACACGTTTTAGAAAGGTTTTGTGTGGCTTTGAGTTAAAATATCTTTCAAGCACCAAAAACCACATCATGCGATAGAAATTGCCAAACTATTATTTATTACAGCTGTGCCTTTGACGCGGTACATTAACATCTTCTGAACCCTGCAAGATATTAACAGTTAAATATCCTGATTGAATCCCATTCATTTTCATTGAAATCCGTGGAACCGTTTTGTATTCTATTCGAGACAACCTTCAGACATGCAGACACATAATTCTATAAACGGTAATTTATGATTAGGTGTCGTCTAAATAGAAGTTTATATCTTAATTTTTGGCATTTATTAGCACAGTCAGATACTTCAATGTTATTAAACTGGTATAGACTCAACGCTTCACTTTGATTACTTATTGCATTTTCATCTTAGGTATGTTTTTTAGAGATTACGTTGTTTTTCTTTCATTTTTTCCTTGTAAATTAAGTAAATTTTTCAGGTGGAGTCCCTACCATGAAGCCAAATTTCAAAAGACTCGTAACGGTGCTCTTGTTTTGATATTGAGTTAAATAAGTATGCAATAATTTGTTTCAGAATTAGTAAGCAAGGTAACTGAGCAAGGGTAAAATTCAAGGGTTAATTTTCAAATCCTCTGAAAAGTGGAAATCCAGTGTGTTACCATTAGCCATTTGTTCATAATTCAATTCAATTCAATTCAATTCATTTATTTCCAGAAATACAAAAAAACATTGTGTCGGAAAGTTCACATATAAAGTAGGAAGGTAGGTAGTAATTATTATCATTCATAAAATCATAATGTCAATAATAATTAATAATTAAATAAAAAATAAAAAATGAAAAAACTAAAAAAAAAAAAACACATTTACAATTATATAAATCAAATAAAAACAATACAATACAAGATGTGGAGTGATGGACATGTGTGGCTCATTATAATTAAGTAATACAAGAAGAAGTCTTTTATTTATTTCAAATATTCGTTAGTACCTACCTACTCCAATATTTTACTTCAAACTTTTCTCATTACCAACAAGTTAGAAATACCGGGCTCAGTGAATGTTGACTTCCCATCGTGTACTTGCAAATATCGTTTACGCATGTTATTGTTGTTCGTAACATGAGCTTTAGGTAGTTTTTTAAGCATCCTCGAGGGAAATACTTAACAGTTCGCGCACGTAAAAGTGACATTATACTCGCGAATATATCGGGTGTTATTACGACGACTTTATACTTTTACTTATAAAACGGTAAGCGAGTGGAGAGATTAATTACCTTTTGAATGAGACACTTTGCACGTTCCTATTAAAAAGCTAGTAACAGAGTTTTTAGCTGGTATCAGAATATTTTTTCTGTTATTTCCTGTATTTGTACACCTTCCTGCCATCTTTATCATCTCTCTCTTTCCTCAAAGGTTTCCTGTAAGAAAACTCTCTAGTGTAAAGCTCGCCTTCGTACATATCTTTTGTTTTTATTTTATTTATAATGTTGTTTCTGTGTACCATAAAGACTTATATAAGAGTTTAATAAAAAAACAACGAAAACTCAAAGAGACTCTACAACTCTTATTTAATTGTACTGTACTATAGGTTTAGGTATCGTTGTAAGTTAAAAAAACATAAAAATATAATTGAAGCTAAAACGGTTATTTTGTTTCTAAATTTAACATGAAAACGAATTTCAACTGACACACCTACAAAGTAAAATTTAAGTCAAGACTGTTTAATGTTTGTCTTGCTTTCAGGTGGCAACGGCTTGGCCATTTTTGATGAAATTTAGTAACCAATATTATAAAATTTAATTTAGTTCTCTGGTAATAAATATAAAATGGCGGGAAATATAAAATAACCATTATTAGTATGTAGATATACAATATTTTATTATATCATGGAAAAACATTTTTTTTTTTTTACTAAATACGTTCATTTTCAATTTTGTTCATTTAAATGTTGTATAGAACTTGGTTCTCATGAACCAGCAATGCAAATGAAGTTGTTAATGTAAGGGTTCAATAAAAATATTAATTTAAGTTTCAATAGCGTTATTAACAATATTTTCAAGTACCTTACCTCATTATTATTACCCCATCAGATTCAAAGTTACATCACGTAGTGTTACACTAAGGCCCGTAAATCAAACTCAAGTCTAAGAACGAGGGTGTATTCCAATTTCTAAATTCCAATAAAAAAATTAAAAAATTGGTGGCCTCATGATCATGTTCAGAGTTTAGTTTGACTGATTATACGGGTCTTAAACTTCCAATGTTCAGGAATTGCTCTGTTCATACTTTTAGTGTCCTTCGTTCAAGTTTTGCCATGGGGAGGGGATCTTCGAGAAGCACAAGTTGTCTGAATCATTGCGCTACTGGAAACCGGAATGAGTCTGCGAAATGTGGCTCGAATATGTGAAATAAGTCGTTCCACTGTCCAATACGTAAATAAAAGATATCGGACGACAGGTGGTTACATCGTCGTCGTCGTTTCGTCGTTTCGTATGAGGTTGTGCTGGCCTCTGGTGTCAGAGTTTGTCAAGCCACCCGAGGGCCTCTGACATGGCTTATCGACTGCTATTAATCAATAACAGCTGGGACCGACAGCTTAACGTGCCCTCCGAAGCACAGAGCGATGGAAATCCACACATAACTTAGAAAAGTCATTGGTGCGGAGCCTATAGGATCATTACATCAGGCAATCGGGATCTGGCCGCAAAAGGAAGAAAGATAATCGATTTGTTGTGTCAGTGTATTGTGTGATTTTTTCTACTTATATAAGTACCTAAAAACCGAAGTACCGAACCATAAGTTCTGAATTAGTTGTGGTTCACCATAGTTGGGCTATAAATTGTATTACTTTTTACATTTAACATATTATAAACGTTAAACTTTAAAAGAAAGATAACCTTTTATGAAACATCACAAACTCATAGAGGAAATAAAAGTAACATACATTAGGGAATAAAACTAATACATAAAATACACCAACCACAGTGCCTTCATAAAAAGAGAGCGCATTAAGTTGAGGCAACTTACATAAAATAAAATATCGAAAGTCTCTGCTGTTGCTACATTATTTTTACATCCCCTGAAGATATCATCCTTTTGTACTAAAAAATGGTCGATAAACAAATTTTGCCGATATTTTATGAGAGCAGTTCACGGGCTTAAAATGTATGCTAATTCACATTTGTTTAGATATTCGCTGCTAATTGGTGTGCCGAGCATCAAATGAGTGAATATGGAAATTACCATAAACGATTGTGTATTATATTATTCCTATTCAAAACCAAATTCAACAGAAGAAGAAAACGAAATAAATTTTTAAGCATTCAAATTAGTTAATTAGTTTTAAGGTTCTCTGGATTGACGATATCTTAAAGGTAACAGGAAGTAAGACGATGAGTGAATACGGAAATTACCATAAACGATTATATATTATATTCCTATTCAAAACCAAATTCAACAGAAGAAGAAAACGAAAAACATTTTTAAACATTCAAATTAGTTAATTAGTTTTAAGGTTCTCTGGATTGACGATATCTTAAAGGTAACAGGAGGTAAGACGATGAATGAAGGCAGCTCAAGAACATATATAGGTACGTTGTGGAATTATATGGGGAGGCCTATGTCTAGCAGTGGACTTCTATAGGCTGATGATGATGATTTTTTAACCTTTTTATCATTTAATATGCTTCGCTCGATTTGAGAAATCAATAAATATAATTTGATGATAAATATTGAAAGACGTAGTCTGGGATATATATATGAACTAAATTGTAAGCATTTGAACTCATTGGTATTTTATTATCTATATCTATTTTCAATTTAAATTTCAATATGTACTCGTTCCATTTAATTTAATTCACAACGTCTATTCCTAGAGTGCTATTGCAGGTACGAGGCCTCTTTGTGAAGATTTATTTTAGAACTTAGAGAACCGTAATGTTTTCTTTGTTCAGTGTGGAGAAAAACCGAACCAATTACAAAACAGTTTTCTACAAATTATTTTCACGTCTAACGTAGGTATGGTTTTGGTGATATCTAAAATTTTCCGGAAAATAGCCCGAGACCGTTCTGTTTGCAAAAAATACTTTCGTTGTTTTAATCGGATTTCGGTGTATTTCGATGCAGTAAAGAAGAAGTTGGGGTGGAAAATCATTAATTTTCAAAAGTTAATTATTTTCAGGGTGAGACTAGTAGACTAGACTAGTCGTTTTCGTCGTTTTAAATTTCGTCAATAATTATTGTTTCGATTATTTTTATTTGTGTTTGTTGTTTGTCTGTACCTAATTTTATGAGGACCAAGGTGGACAACTGTACTAAACATTATTGATGTAGATGGTTTTCAAAGGAATTATTTAAGGAATAGCAGTAGAAGGGCCGTTTTAAGACTCTTTCGAGTTATTTAGACGTTTGACACTACAACATGTCAACCAGAGCTGAAGATGAAATCAGGACGTGCTTTTTGTGAGATGGTTGACAATTTCTCTTGACAACCAGGGTCTGATGATGAAGTTGGACTTGATGAAGAGACTTCAATGGATCTTCTCATTGGATAATAGAAGAATGGTCGTGTTTGAATATTTTTCAATAGTTTTTGTGAGGCGATTGGCAATATATGAACTATATATTATGTAATATATGATACGATCTGATCATTAAGGCTAGTGATTTTCTACGAACCTCTTCAGTGTCAAGCAGTAGAAGGATCGTGTTTAGACTCTTTTAAGTTGTTTTAGTAAAGAAGCTTGTCAATTAGTCATGACCACTAGGGTCTGACGATGAAACCGGTCTTTAACTAAAAAGAAATAATGTATAACAGGTCGTGTTTGGACTCAGAATATTTTTCTGAGTTGGTTGACCATTGATTATGAAAACCAGGATTTGGTGATTAAAACGGGAAGGGTTCAATGGAATTTATGTTTTTACTGTAAGACGTTTGACAATATGCTACAACTCCGGTCTGATGATGAAGCCTAGTGGTTTAAATCGGAATTTTTGAATGTATAGCAGTAATAGAATCGTATTTGGAATTTCTTGATTTGGTTTGGTAAGATAGTTGTCAATTTGTCATAATAAGTCTGATGATGAAGTCGAGTGGTCTTCAGCGTTATTTGTCGGTTTATTCCATCCAGTCCTACCAGTAGTTCGATAGTCGAACTGTTTGGATGTTTTTTTCCCAAATTGTTATACTGACGGATCAAACTATTTGGAAACAAGGATTTTATTCCAAATAGATTTACTATGATTATAATGGTACAGTCAGAAATGGTACTTCAAATACATTTGTATCTTGAGAGGAAATTGTCCTTTTTGTTATGATATAATAAATCCTTTCTCGATATATCCTCTTTGAAGGATCACTTAAAACAAATTATGAAG
Organism: Operophtera brumata; assembly: GCA_932527175.1. NCBI lineage: Eukaryota > Metazoa > Arthropoda > Insecta > Lepidoptera > Geometridae > Operophtera > Operophtera brumata. Next base: position 79,509,057 of record OW052239.1, on the reverse strand, counting down.
TATACTTATAATATACTTGTCACTCATTTTATTTGTCATGTAAATTAATGATTTGTGTTGAGGTGAATAAGTAATACGTGTGGAGCGAAAATGGAAGAAAATGATGAAGAATCGAGTGTTGTGTTTTTAAAGAGAGGAAGGGGTACGGTGCTGCTATATGCAGGACACCAATATTACAAAAACAAAACATATTAAAATAGTACAGCTATCTGGAAATGTGCTTCAAGCAAAATTAGCAGATGCGTTGGAATTTTTTCACAGCTCCAAGAGACAGTAGACTTGAGTATTCGATATTAATTTCAGCTTGATAGCTTTATGCGTTTCTGAGAAAAAGGGTCTTGACAGACGGACAACAAAGTGATCCCATAATGGTTCCGTTTTACCTTTTGAGGTACGGAACCCTAAAAATAACCCATACTAGAAAAAATAACAAATATACAACTGCGATGACTACGATTTTGTCATGATAGTACTGCCATGTCATGAGGAGGCCGGCAATCACATGAGTAGAAAAAGAGAAGCAAGGAAGACCCCAACTTAAATAGATGTCTCAAATTAAGAAAGCCGAGAGAAAAATTATAAAGACCCAAGCGTCCAACTAGTTGGACAGCGTGGTTGGTCGGTTGGTAATAGACGTATGAAAGGGCTATACTCTAAAACAAATTTTATTATTATTCAAGGATGTTGTTCTTGAGATACAAACGTAAAATAATAATTAGAAACCAATATATAGTGAGCTCAAATTCATTAGAGCTTCAACATCTTAATTGTATTCGTTGCAATATTAATAGTAAAATAACATTCTATGACATTTTCCATGAAAACAAGATCTTTTATATCTTGGTGAAAAGAATGACGGCACGGTGTGGCCGGCCGGGGCATAGCAAAATGGAATTCCACTCGTATTCCGTTATATCGCGAGGCGGCCGACATTCCACCCGAATAACTGGGCCTGGCTAAAGTACCTCTTTCCCAATAACTATGCATTTTCCGAGAATGCTTCCGCGTCGTTCATTAGTTGAATACCAACTAACGAAAAAATTAATCTCCGAATCCAGCTGAAGTCAGTCTATTTCATAAATTTCTTAAGCTAAGATTTTTCATAAAATTCGATAAGCACACTGCAATTTGTCTAAGCTGATATGTATCCACTTTCAATGGTTTTGTCGGGGAAAAGTGGCAAAATCTGTACCTCTTGTTATTATGTAATTCATACGACGTTATACTAGTGGTTCGCCCCAAACGGGACCTGGCGTGAGCCCCCGGCCCAAAAACCCCTGCACCGATAAAGCTCATATTCGAACTTAAAAAATATATTTACATAAACTACCTACCTACCAAGTTTCATCAAGATTGGATCAACGGTTCTGCAGTTATCACCAGACAAACACACATGCAAACATACATATAAACATAAATAAACACCGTATCCTGCAATAAGACTGAGACATCGCTTCGCTCGGTCAATTTCATTTTATGCCAAGCAATGCTAAAGATTGAAATTTTAATTTTGGTTTTGGTCTGTTAAACTGGAGTTTGTCTGGTCTGGACTGTTTTACAGACTGTCTGATCTGGACTGTTTTGGTCTGTTAAACTACTGTACAGATTGCCTGGTCTGGACTGATTCGGTCTGAAACTACATACTGTCTGGTCTGCACTGTTTTGGTCAGTTAAACTACACACTGTCTTGGCTGGACTGGTTTTGGTGTGTTATGAACAAAGTAGTAGAAACAGCAGATCTAAATGCGTTCTAGATATTTTTCTCGGGGCCGTGGTGGTCTTGGCCTATGAATAAGGGCTCAGCCAACACCTCCAGTTGTAAAAGGTGAATAAATTATTACGCCAGGGGATGGGATATAGCATCCATCTCAGTACCTTAAACTAATACTGCGATACCATATAACAGGTGATCCGTATGCTTGTCTGCAACCTTGGTAGTATTCAAAAAGAAAAAAACGCCTGCGTAGCGTGTTTATAATGGAAAATCTCTCCTGTTCTATGTAAAGGCCTCGTACAGCAGCGGCCTGTCTATCGGCTGATGAAGTAGGAGAAATCATATTATCCTGATAAGTATTTCTTAGAAAATAACTTACGTTCCTATTTCAGGAAAGAGTTGTATCTTTATATAGTTATATAGTTATGCAGTTGTACATTCCTTTGGGACAACAAATATCACCTGAGACTCTTATGAGTAACCTATTTGTTTGTTTTTTTTCCCTTTCACGCAAAACGCCTTAACCGATTGTTGTGTAACTTTCACTCTCGTATTTGCTTAAAGGTTTCAGAAGGCTAGCTCAGCCGTGGCTTTACTCAGCTGAAAATTAAATTAGTACGCGCAGCGTAGCAGTTTTGTTTTTCAGATTCTCCTCTCTTTTCTGTTCACATTCGTTGGAAAGCCCTCATAGTTGTATTTTTTTAATGTTTTCGTCGAATGAATGGCGGAAAAAGCAGATAGTCCACAGCGGTAACCTCTGACTATTTGGGGTGCTGATTAAGAAATTACATTCATTTTAAAATTCAAGATAGTGGGTAAAAATATATTCACAAATGAGACATTAAATGTAATACTAAAACTAAGACACTAAACCAAACTAAAATAAAATAAAAACCTACCTATCAGATCAGCAAGCCATCACCCGATGGCAGCGTGCCAAGAAGGCTGGCTGCATTGCCACGCTGAATGGCAATGCAGTCAATGGCAGTCTGTACTTGCGCCGTTTGAGGTGGGTATAGTGGGTGCAGTCTTTATGAATCTGCACCCTACTACTCAATTTCAAGTTATGGGGGAATTGATTAAGAATTTGAACTCAGTAAAGAGAACGAAAAAAAAGAAAAAGAAATAAAACAAGCCCGTCCCACCAGTGACCAGTGAGGCGACGGATAGTTATAACCCCAGTAGGTAGACGAGATATACAATTCAATACAAAATAGGAATATTTTGGAGTCTTTGTTTGATATTTCACGATATTATGATTAACTTTTTGTTCTTAAAATATAATAATAAACAAAAATAAAAAGACTACCTTTTAGACCCGCAGATCCATATTTTGGTTGGTAACAAAAGTCACTTATGAAAATATTGTTAGTAACTTACAAATGCACTCAGTAATATGGTATGCGTGATTGGCCATAACTGAATGACTGAATCTTGATGCAGTGCTGAGTGAAGTGGGTTTATCTGGCCTGTTGGCTACCAATCCCAGGAGGCAGAACAGAATGTTGATCAATTTGAGACCGGCTGTGAATTGATTGAAAGTTGGTATGCTCCTCTCTCTTGATGACAATTTAGTCTACTTGCGTTCAACTTGAAAACTCAATTTTGTTTGCTGCTATATTCATGGCGAAAGAAAATTAAGAGTATTAGGGTAATGTGAACCATAATTGGAACAAGTGAAGAGAGGAGCTAAATTTCTAGACGAAATTCTCGGGAAAACTTCAAGAGGATTAATAATTAATTTTATGCCAATTTAGCTTCCTTCCAAATTTCGGTCGGATTTGGTGGAAATTTACATTTTCACCTTGTATTTTCATGTTTCATTGACACTAGATTGTAACTTTATTTCGACTATTGTTTTATTATGATAAAATACTTAAACTACTTGGGATCGATTTTTGAAAGTCACTAAGTGACTAGAAGTCACGAATGACAAAACGTCATCGATGACTTTGAAATCACTTTTTACCAAATGTCGTATTTTTGAAAGTCATACCCTGTCTACCAACTTGCAAATATTTCACATTCGTTGTCTTTGACATACGACGTATCTGTCCATTATTAGTTTGTCTGTTCCACTATACTAAGTCCATGGTTCCACTCACCACAGACAAAACAGTGTACTACGTTCGGACCATGGATAATAATTATGTGTGGGTGGAATAGGAAAGCCACATGATAAAGAGTAAAATTGAGTAAATACTATTCATAAATGTCAGTGCCAAAACAGTCACGGAGTGATTTCAAATCGAGTGGGTAGAGCCACTCGTATTGATATCATAGTATGACAATTTTAGTCATCGGTGATTTCCAAAAATACGAACTTTTGGAAATCGGTGACTAATAGTCATTTTACTGACTTCTAGTCAATCGCTGACTTTCAAAAATCGATCCCCTGGGTGTTAGAAATCCATCCACAAACACACAAGTCTAAAATATTTTATGTTTTCATAGAACCTACCAATAACACTCGTATTTTCCTAGAGGAATTGCACCGGGTTAGCTGTTTGCGCTGTATACTAATCCAAACCGGGCCTGTGACACGGATGCTTTGACGAGGTCATCAATGCAAATCAAAGGGAATTAAACAAACCACCAAAACTCACTGGTTTAATCAAACTGGAGTTCAGGAATAGAAAATACTTTGTCTTTTGATTTGGTTCTTAGGGTAGCGCTCCCAAAGGGTGGCAAAAGAGACCGTATTACTATGCCTACGCCATCCGTCCGTCTACCAGTCTAGATTCTGTCAAAGGGTAAGGATATGTCGAGAGTCCTATGAGGCAACCAATTGTTTTTTTCACGCATTTTGTTTTATTTGGGCCTTAAACCTTAAACAAATAATTAAAATGCAAAAATAAGTTCTTTTAAAAATCTTTTTCATAGCGTGCTGTTATGAAATTATTGATTTAAACCGTGAGCTGATCAATATGAGCCCAAACAATTATTATTATTATTTACAGGCTGATGATGATGATGATACGATCAAGTAGTAGAGCTTATAGCACTATACCACTGAAAACTAATAGTAGTTGTAGTTAGGTCAGAATGTAACTTTGTGGGCAGTTGTGTACGCTAAGCCTTAACGAGCGAGTCACTCAAGGTTTTAGGCGGGCTTTGATTTATTTACCACAAGTAACATCTGTTACATGGCACCAGCTAGGCTCCTAAATGATACTTTGAAGTTGGTCGAATTAACGCTTACCTACTTACAAGAAGATAGGGGTCAAAAAGCTATTTATTTTGGAACTAGCATCTGCTGTATTTATCCTTACTCGATAACATAATAATGATAATGATATTGAACTATTTCATTCATCCAACTGGAGACTTCTTGTAATTGGACTTTTAAGCAGTAGCAGCATTTTTCACTGTTGCCTGAAATAAATGAATTGAATTGAATTGAGTTGTAGAGCTTTTTTGTGAAAGAGTGAAAGAGAAGTACGAAGCCTGGTATAAACGAAGCCTGGTGAACTGGTGGTACGAAGTAGGTTTGGTGGTAGAAGTAATACCACCATTCCTATTTCTGCTGCAAAGCAGTAGTGCCCGCATTACTGTGTTCCGGTGTGAAGGGTATGGTCGCTGGTGAAATTACAGGGACATGAGACTTTTACCTTTAAGTCAAAGGGCGGCGGGTGCAGTGCAAAAAAAAAGTACAGTTGAAACAGGACGGAGTGAGCGAGATGACGCTATTAGAGGAGCCGCGACCTGCGGGCGCGTCCCGATTCATCTACGACAGTGACAGCGACATGGAGTGCACGGAGGATAGGTGAGTGCGTACGTTCATACACACAGTTGAAACAGGACGGAGTGAGCGAGGTGACGCTATTAGAGGAGCCGCGACCTGCGGGCGTGCCCCGATTCATCTACGACAGTGACAGCGACATGGAGTGCACGGAGGATAGGTGAGTGCGTACGTTCATACACACAGTTGAAACAGGACGGAGTGAGCGAGGTGACGCTATTAGAGGAGCCGCAACCTGCGGGCGCGCCCCGATTCATCTACGACAGTGACAGCGACATGGAGTGCACGGAGGATAGGTGGGACGTACGTTCATACACACAGTTGAAACAGGACGGAGTGAGCGAGGTGACGCTATTAGAGGAGCCGCGACCTGCGGGCGCGCCCCGATTCATCTACGACAGTGACAGCGACATGGAGTGCACGGAGGATAGGTGAGTGCGTACGTTCATACACACAGTTGAAACAGGACGGAGTGAGCGAGGTGACGCTATTAGAGGAGCCGCGACCTACGGGCGCGCCCCGATTCATCTACGACAGTGACAGCGACATGGAGTGCACGGAGGATAGGTGAGTGCGTACGTTCATACACACAGTTGAAACAGGACGGAGTGAGCGAGGTGACGCTATTAGAGGAGCCGCGACCTGCGGGCGCGCCCCGATTCATCTACGACAGTGACAGCGACATGGAGTGCACGGAGGATAGGTGAGTGCGTACGTTCATACACACAGTTGAAACAGGACGGAGTGAGCGAGGTGGCGCTATTAGAGGAGCCGCGACCTGCGGGCGCACCCCGATTCATCTACGACAGTGACAGCGACATGGAGTGCACGGAGGATAGGTGAGTGCGTACGTTCATACACACAGTTGAAACAGGACGGAGTGAGCGAGGTGACGCTATTAGAGCAGCCGCGCCGAATTTAACTTACACACTTGTGTGCTACGCGAGTCTAAGACGGCGCCTGCTACGAAAGTTTTGTATAGTTGTAAGTTAACAATAATAAATAAATAAATAATTTCAACTATAAGTTATGTTACGAACATAGCACCTCGCTGCGTCAGAAATGGGGGCTTTTCTACCGAAGTAAATAATGCAAATAAATAAATAATGCTGGACAGTCCACACAACATTATCTAGCCCCAAGCTAAGCTGAGCTTGTGTTATGGGTACTAGATAATTAATATACTTAATACAATACATTAAATAGATATATATTATTTATTATACATAGAAAATACCTAGAACAATCTGAACAAATATCTGCAGATTGCACAAATATTTTTTTTGAGGCGGGAATAGAACCTGCTACGTCCTGCGCTAAATAAACTCGTACATACCTGTAACTATTCTCTCTGGTCGATTCAACGTAAGAAAACTATAAAATATACAACAGGAGTATGGTAATATCTACTTAATTATATGTTTTATTATAATCTACTCAATAATTTGTAAGTTTAACTTATAATTATGGTAAGATCCAAAGTTCCTCGTCATGTTTAAAATTTCAACTTATCTACCAAAGCGAGCTCGTAAATACAACAATGATTCCTGTGTAGACCTTAATAACTATGAAACGTGCAAAAGTTATGAGATATTATCTACTTAATGAAAATATTGCTAAAAAAGTGATAAATCAACGAATATATTTTGTAATATCAACTTTGTTAAGGTAAATACACACAGAACTCGTAAATATGACAATATTCTCGGTTGAATTTCACATTAATAAGAAATTTGCAACAGCAAAGTGGTTATATTTCTAATACACTTACAATTGGTATATCTAATCTACTTTATTCTTTTGTGATTTAAACTTTAAATATGTGTTACGACATCATCTACCAATAATTTGTACGTACCTTTAGTAATTATAACCTAATGGAATTGTAGTATTCATGAAGAAAAAGTGCAAAGCCCTTTTTTCGTCATCAACCTATATTGTTTTGTAAATTTTACAGCTAAGAGTTGGTAACTTTTACTATTACTATCGTAAATTTTATTAACCGTCGGAGCTTTTGTAAATTCAACCATAGCAATTGTTAAATTCATGAAAAAAAAGGGTTAACTCTTTATTTTGCCGTCAACCTTAGTTGTTTTGTAAATTGAACCGCTAAGCCTTAGTAACTCTTACTATTACTCTTGTAAATTCTATCAACCGTCGGGACTTTAGTAAATTCAACCATAGCATTCTTTCAGTGTAGGTGTTACTGCTTAACATCAGGTGGGCAATATAAGTTTGTTCCGCGATTCAAAAAGTAAAAAAAAAAAAAAATGCTCTTGCTACTAGACCAAGCTAGGTACCTTTATGTACTACTATTTTTGTATGTACTATATTGGAGTCCACGGGGACACCCCCAAATTAAAAGCTTCTTTGGTAATACCACAATTATATAAAAACGGTTCTTGAATCCGTCAATTGAATCTTTCTGTTCAAAAGCTGACATAGATAGGTATACGTTGTCTCTTACCAATGACACAGATAAAATAATACCAATGACTTTCTTACTACAATCACAGAATAAATAATAGCTACGATGCACATCATACACTAACAACGATAAAATCTGGCATGGAACCTTTGGAAATTCACCATGTTTTCTTCTGTTGATTGTCAAAAATTTGTTTACAATACTCTGCCGGTTCACACCAGCAGGCTTCAATTGACTTCAATAATTGAGCAGCAATGGAAAACTATAAATCAGTCGAAGCTTCATATTGAAACTGGATGATATAAAGAAACTGCACAGAATAAAGAAAGTAGCGCACGGAGCTGTTTTCTCTGACATCATTTTAAAAGATGGCAGTAAAGTTTTACGAACATACGTAATTTTGTTTGTTGGTGTGTTGGTTATTATCATATATCTGTACCTACTTATTTACTTACTAACTGACACACTTCACCTAAATACGTGGATACAAAGCGAAGACGAAGTTGATGGTTAGTGTAGTGAATACAATGTTTCGTTGAGACGTTTAAGAAGTCCAAAATATACCACACCGTTCCGGTTAAAAACACAGTATTACTGAAATAATAACATAATAACGTACTTGTTATGTTATTACATAATAATACATAATACATAAAGTATATAGTACATAATAATTATAACAAAAATTGAGAGATGGCTGAAGGGCATAAAAAATACCTGTGTTGTTTTTTTTGTGTATTATGGATTCAAGTTCTTCTTCTAGAAGAACTATGGGCAAAGACCACGACAGATTGGATCCCAAACAGACGACGGCCACGTGGAAGGCCCAGACGGAGATGGCGGGACGAGCTAGACTCCTACTTGAAGGATTGGTTCCAAACAGCCAACAATAGAGACGAATGGAAGGAAGGAAGGGAGGCCTTTGCCCTGCAGTGGGACACCACAGGCTCATAATAATAAAATAATAAATTTGCATTCAACCCCCATCGATAAATTTATGCTGGATGATGTTGCAGAAATGAGATCTGTTGCTGGCGAGATGCAAGGCTTCGTGGAGTTTTATGTCGAGAGTGTTGCAGACCGGGTCTGACCAATGTAATCGGCTTCGTCCTCGCGGCCACGTTCCCTCAATTTAGCCAGTGATAACAAGGATGAATTTCATTTTAGTCCTATTGGTGATTCTACTGCACTTTCCTATTCTTCCCAACTGACTCATTACGTTCCTGGTCATTCTATTCTTACTAATAGGCAAACTAGCTTACGGTTCACCTGATGTATAGTGGTCACCGTCGCTTATAGACACCGGCAACACCGGGAGTATTGTCGATGCGCTGCCTCGTATTCATTCTTCGTATTTCAAGGCTCACATGATCCCACGTTAGGGTTGCGGTGTTGTAGAAGGACAATTGTAGTAGATGAGCAATATGAACCTAGCTTAAGGTGAATGCTCACGTTTGCGGCGCGAGATTAAAATTTTTTGGTGGTTTTTGCCCTTTACAGGTGATCAACACTTCTTCAGATGACGAAAGTTGAGTTCGCGACAACTAGGAGACCTAACACACATGTTTTAATTGATTGTATCTCATAAATATCATCAGTTTAGCTACGATACCCCTAAACAAACAAAAACACTGTAAAAATGAGTTTAGGGGTATCGTAGCTAAACTGATGATATTTATGAGATACTATCAATTAAAACATGTGTGTTAAGTCTCCTAATTGTCGCGAACTCAACTTTCGTTATCTGAAGAAGTGTCGATTAGCTGTAATGGGCAAAAAACACCAAAAAATTTGAATTTCGCGCCGCAAGCGTGCGCATCCACCTTAAGTTCAATCCGACTGTGTACCTACCATCTGAATATATACAAGTAGGTACACCTACTTACCTATCTAAATTTTTGCATGTTTATCTTTTATACCCACCTAATTTAGTATCAATTTACATTCTAGACTCCTGGAAGAGACTAACCACCCACAAGTCACATCACAGGGAATCCTATTGTGGGGGTTAGTAAATAACTTACTTAACTATATATAAACTTGTACTTACGTTGTTTAATTCAAAATATTGTTTAGCAAGAGGAATTTCTATATAATTTTTATTTTATGGTTCAGTTTTTCCCCCTGAGTGGGATTCTAGTGGAATACGTTTTTTTTAAAGATTCCACTTTTTTCAGGGGAGAATAGTGGAATAAGACATACCATAATCAAGTATTTAGTCTCAGTGTTTTGGATACAAATAAATGAACTTCGAATTAGAATTTAATTAGTTATGAATAAGTTAATATAAAAAAGTATCTCAAAACATAGTAATTGAAGTCCATGATTACGACTTAATTCTATGAGTGGAACAGTGCCGGTGATGTGAACATGAAATGAGAGGAACGGCGGAGATGTGACCACAATGGAACGAGCATTCAGTACAAAGATTAAATTGAATCTGGCAACTCGCCAGGGCTGCCATGTACCCAAAATTACAAAATATTATGCTGATTTTATAGCTGGAATTTAAAACTCTTGAACTCTTTGGTTAGTTGTAAATTATATCATTTATTGAGATCAGAATAATATATTATGAGATACTTATAAACTAACAGTGGAATTTTGACGGTAGTCACGAATTCTTCTCTGGTTGGCGCCCTCGGATAGGGAAAATAAACTTTCAAATGTGCCCGTATCGGGCTATAAAATGCTGGCAGTAAAAAAAGCATGTGGTTCTTCAGTTTTTGGATTGGATGCTTTGAGGTTTATTTTCTTCTTCGAAACCGCGCTACCAAGAAATAAACATTTATTTTCAAATTTTACAAGGTTTTTGGGGTTCCGTACCCAAAGGGTAAAACTGGACCCTATTACTAAGGCTCGGCTGTCCGTCTGTCTGTCTGTCTGTATGTCCACCTGTCACTAGGCTGTATCTTATGAACCGTGATAGTTAGACAGTTGATATTTTCACAGATGATGTATTTCTGTTGCCGCTATAACAACAAATACAAAAAAATTGAATAAATTAAATATTTAAGGGGGCTCCTGAACAAAAAAGACGTGTTTTGTTCCGTTTTTATAGATAATGGTACGGAACCCTTCGTGCGCGAGTCCGACTCACACTTGGCCGGTTTTTATTAAACTATTTTTGAAAACCTAAGACCTAGTTTTTCACTATTATACTTTTCATAGAAATCTGAGCTTTGAATCCAAATTCGATATTTAACTGAAATAGTCAAAGGATAAAATGCTGAATAAAATTCCTAACTTCGAGTGCGTTCAAAAGGATTTGAAAAAAAGTAAAGAAAGTTTTTGTCACGGTACGATTCGAGCAGGAGGGCAATTCTCAAATTGTAGAGATTATCTCTAATTAGAGATAATGTCGAAGCATGAATGTCTACAAAAAATTTCACGAAAATGTCACAATAACCATAAAATCGAATTCTCGGTATCATTCGACATTACGGCACGACATTTCTCTATGGATCTCAATGATTACGTTTCGTTTCCGCAATAGTTTCATCGAAAACTCGAAAAAAATATATAAAGGGATTTGAGACATAAGAAATACACACGAAATAAGTTTCAGTTTGGTTGTACGAATTTATCACGTAATTTTATTTATTTGAGTTTTCACTTTTCGAAATTTTTCATAATTAGTCTACGTACGTGAAACGAAACGATTGGTCCATAAGTCAGTCAGTGTCAAATTTCTACAGACACTATTCAGAAGCCGTTAAAAGAAGAGAAGAAGAAGAAGAGTGCCAAAAAATAAACGAAATCATATATCCAAACTAGAAATCCATGAAAAATTAATAATTAAAATGCAGAATGCTAAAAAGCATACCCTTCCACGGCGCACAAAATGAGACTCTTAGAATTGCTAGAAGCAGATGAAGAGTTGCAACAGGGAAAAAATTCCGCAACATTTTCGAAAAAAGAAGCTTGTCGGCGTGGAACCTCGGCCGCCGCATTTTCTGGAGCCTCGAGCACACCATTAACAAAGTCCACAATAAATTCATCAGGCATGATGATCCACCACACAGACAAGTTAGGAGAAAGTACTTCAACCAAGTCAGCGGACAAAACCACAGACAAAACAAAATGCATAGAGTACTTTATATACAGGATGGATTGTTGAGACGGGATAGTAAGGGCAGGTAAATAAAATAAATAAAAATAAAAAAGCCTTTATTATTCCCTAACTAAAAAACATCTAAATAAGAAAAACTAATTCTAAGTATATGTAACCTAAAACTTAGTTAGGGACCCCTTTGCGGGTATAGGCCTCCTCCAAAAGTTGCCAATCCTTCCTTTCCTTCGCTTTCTTCAACCACATCTTTCCTGCTACTTTGGCGATCTCGTCCTGCCATCTTTCCAGTGGTCTTCCTCTCTTCCTCTTACCATTTGGGCTCTTCCATAGGGTTGTTCTTCGAGTCCACCTGTCATCTTCTGTGCGTACCAAATGGCCCGCCCACCTCCATTTTAGGGCTTGTGCGTGTTGAACAGCGTCTATTGCATTGGTTTTGCTTCGGATCAATGTGTTCCTTTGTTTATGTTTTAGCTTTATGTTCAATAGGCTCCTCTCCATCGCTCTTTGGCAAACGTGTATTTTATTTTTGGCGGATTCATTAAATATCCAGGTTTGGCAAGCATATGTGAGGCAGGGTAGTAAACATGAATTCATTACTTTAGTTTTTAGTTTAATCGGTAGATTTGATTTCATTATTTCTTTGTAACTCCAGAACTTATTCCAGGTTAGATTTATTCTTCTTTTAATTTCATCCATATTTCTTCTTTTGCTGAAGGATACTTGTTTACCTAGATATATATAGCTATCTACATGCTCAATTTCTTTGTCGTTTATTTTTATCGGTTCCTTCGCCCTGTTGGTAAGTATTTTTGTTTTTGATAGATTCATTTCCAACCCTACTCCACTACTAACTGAATGAAGGTCATTCAGCATTGATTCCAGTTGTTTGGAAGTCTCTGATAGAACTATGATATCGTCTGCGAACCTTAGATGGTTGAAGTATTTATTGCCAATGTTTATACCTTTTCGTTTACGAAACCAGTCAAGGTTCGACATTATGTGTTGCAACACAGCAATAAATATTCTAGGAGAAAGTGGGTCTCCCTGCCTGACTCCTCTACATATTTTTATAGTTTCGCCAGTTTTATCTAGCTTAACTCTGCTTCTGCTTTTATCATATATGTCCTTAATTATATTTATGTATACATTCGAGATATTCAGGCAGGTACCTTAACCGTTATAGTTACAGGAAAACGTTCCTACAGGACCATGCATAACTTTTTAATATATTCTGACCTGCATTCACAGATTTTGGAAAAAATATACAGTCAGCAAGAAAATGGTAATTTTACACAAAAACTTTTTTTGATCCCAATCGATCGTGTTTCTTATAAGGATCAAAAGTCTCTACTGGACAAACTGAGGTTTGAGTACTAGAAAAGTCAGAAAGCGCGAAAAAGTTTTTCCATATATTTCGGTAAGTGAGTCAAACTTCTACTTTGGCCAAACTTTTTGTTCTCGGTAGATCCGCTAAAATCCGCTATAAAGAAGACTGACTGAAAAAAAGTAAGTAAAAAAAGTATTAACTTTCAAACTTCGAATTCGATTCGAATATCTTCTGGTCATTCTTATGTTTGCGCTGAGAAATTTCTAGATTTTAAGATGGAATTTACGAACTTATTGTAAAAAAAATACTTCAAATCGCGGACGTTTGGACTTAATTGAAGCGTATTTTATAAATACGTGTTAAAATATTTTTATTTTATTTTATTTATTTTAGATCGAATGTTGTAGAAGATTATCGATGCAACTATAATTTTCCACTTAGGTAGGCACTTTTGCTTCTAGGTACACTATGCCACTATGCCGGCTTAGAAAAAACTAAAATGTATCTTATGCCCCCTGCATAAGTTACCTGTAAACCCGGTCTTGTGACTGTGTAGTTTATGTTCTCAAACTTCAGTTGGCCTCAAAGTCTTTTGATCATAGTAAGAAATAGGATCGTTTGGCAACAAAGAATATTTCAAGTTGATTAATGGTTTTTCCTTATAAAATGTATTGGAAAAGTTTTTGGTGATTTCTGCCATTTCTAGTACTCAAACCTCAGTCGATCCAGAATAGACTTTTGATCCATATAAGAAACAGGATCGATTGGCATCAAAAAAAGGTTTTGTGTAAAATTACAATATTCTTGCTGACTGTTAATTTTTCCCAAAATCAGTGAATGCAGATCAGAATATCTTAAAAAGTTATGGCTGGTCTCCTAGGAACGTTTTCCTGTGACAATAACGGTTAAAGGTAGCCCTTACTGTCCCGTCTCAAAAATCCACCCCTGTTTTTTTTTTTGTTTAGTGGTATCGTAGCTAAACTCATGGTATTTATGAGATACTATCAATTAAAAAATGTGTGATAAGTCTCCCAGTTTTCGCGAACTCAACTTTTACATACATATATACATAGGCCTCTTTTCACCGTGGGTTGCACCATCGTGGGAATATAGACGTAACAATTGGTGAGCTGTATAAATAACTTGACAAAATGGCTGCGTTCATTTGACTTTTCTTTCGACATACCATCTCGAACGCTTGGAACCACTCGTTGCGTGTCGAATGATTTTGGTCGACTTATGTCTATTTGTGACATCACGAGAATAGCAAATTATGATATTATTCGACATTCGCCATCTTTTTTCGACACATGTCGAATTCGACTAATCACTAAAGCACGAGAATTGCCCTCCTAGAGGGCAATTCTCGGATTGTAGAGATTATCACTAAATCAGAGATAATGTCGTAGATCCCATGGCTTTAAGCGATTTATGATGTTGAGCAAGGTCCATGTGTGTATTTTTTATCAAAGCAAATGAGAGGTCAAAAAAGGGTTGTTCATCCTTTTTTGAATATTCGTAGTTTATATTTGTCATTTTTGATAGAGCGGAGATTGCTAGACCACTTTTGTGTACGGGTAGAGAGAACAAGTCGGCTTCCAATGATGAGATATCGCCTCCTAGTAGAGCGGGTAAAAAACTGGTACGCAATGTGTTTGTTAGTGGTACAAAAAATTGGTTGGCGTGTTCTAAGACTCTTAATAGGAATGACCATTGAAATTGAGCTGCTTTAGTGCAGTGTTTTTTTAAGGCAGTGTAGGCAACTTGGGGTGAGTTTTTAGAAAGAAAGAAGAAAGAAAGAAAGAAAGAATATATATTTATTTGTATACAAGAGCTACACAGAAACACAGAACACACTAAGAAGAAACAGATATGAAGGTACTAGGTGTAACTCAAGTAACAAAATGGTTCTGCCTCAGCATGAGTTGGTTGACAGCAAGCTAGCAACCAACGCTGGTCTTCCGGCAGAACCACTTGTTGGCGTTACGGCTAACCATTCGCAACGACTATACACACAACTAACATAAAGAAAACTAATAATAAGAATAAGGTAAAGAAAAGTAAGTAAGAATTTTACAGATAAGTGAAAGCTTTTCTGTAGTAGATTGCGAGTTATTAATTTTCTTGTTTAAAAAATTTTCTTTTCCTTCGCCAATATAACTACCAAGGAAGCGTGATCAATTAATAATGATGGTTATGTTAGTCAGTTTATCATCTTCTTCGGAGCTGCTTTCGTTAGAGGTTGGCGCGGAAGCTACAAGAGCCACACAAAGTGCGAGTATTGATAGAAGTTTTATTTTTGCTGGAATTAGAAAGATAAACGATATTAAAGGGCAAGTAGAATCGTATTGTAATTTTTCTGAAATGCCACTCCTCTTCTTTCTTTATCCTCGCCACTTTCCGTTATGCGGGGTCGGCTTTCTTAACTTTGTGGCGCCATACGTTCCGCTGCTGAGCATCGTCTGATGAAAGGCCCAGGAGGGCAATTCTCGGATTGTAGAGATAAGTCGAATTCGACAGATGTCGAAAAAAGATGGCGAATGTCGAATAAAATCTTAATTTGCTATTCTCGTGATGTCACAAATAGACATAAATCGACCAAAATCATTCAAATCGAATACGATTTGATGGTTATTGTGACATTTTCGTGACAATTTTTGTAGACATTCATGCTTCGACATTCTCTCTTATTAGAGATAATGTCGAAGCATGAATGTCTACAAACCATCTATGATAACCATCAAATCAAAATATGTTCAAATTAATATCAACCTGTCGTTGAAGAAGTGACTCTACTTCACGTGAACCCGGATTACTCATATGTTCGTCTCGAAGATGGTCGTGAATCAACTGTCTCGAACCGACACTTAGCCCCATTGGGTCACGACAGCGAGATAATCCAGGAAATAACTGAGCAACATGATGAAACTTTTTCAAGCGAAGAGGAATTTCATGATTCTCATTCTACAAACGACATAGCGGGTGAGGAACAGAGATCAGAACCAGAACAGAGACCAAAACTAGAACAGCCATCCGATGTCGAAGAGGAATGGGACGTTGTTCCAGAGGAACGTGCTCCAGAACCTTCGCTGCCGCTGCGACGATCCACCCGGGAGCGGAGGCTACCGAGTCGGTACGAGGATTATTCTCTAGGCGGGGTGAATATGGTATACTGAACTCTTTTGAAATAATGGTTACTAGGTAACCGATTGTTATTGTAATGACATATCTCTATTTTGTGGAATAAAACCATTATAGCTAAGATTTTATCTTTATTTATCAGGTACGTTGTGTGTTTGACTTACGGGTAACACTCGCCCTGATTTCAATAGTGTTACTCACCTTTCTCTGCGAGTTCATACAAATAAAATTATATGAGATCAGAATCGTGACGGTACGTACCTACCTTCCTACCTACCTACCCAGCGGTTTTTCGGAGGGAAAGGGCGTGGGCTGGCTTGCTGATATGATGATGTGGTACCTAGTTGTGGCTTCATAGATTTGCTTGCTTCGTATTGATTGAGCGTAGGGTGTGTTCCAGTTAAACCAATCGGTGAGCGTAGACCTGGAGCGGCTGCGAGCATGTTACCGCTAGCGCGAGCAGCTAGAGGCTACGGTCGAGCTGGAGGGCAATTCTCGGATTGTAGAGATTATCTCTAAATTAGAGATAATGTCGAAGCATGAATGTCTACAAAAAATGTCACGAAAATGTCACAATAACCATCAAATCGTATTCGATTTGAATGATTTTGGTCGACTTATGTCTATTTGTGACATCACGTGAATAGCAAATTAAGATTTTATTCGACATTTGCCATCTTTTTTCGATATATGTCGAATTCGACTAATCTCTTAAGCACGAGAATTGCCCTCCTGGTCCAGAATGCGAGATCGGCGCAAATTAAGATTGTATTCGACATTCGCCATCTTTTTTCGACATATGTCGTATTCGACTAATCTCTAAAGGACGACAATTGTGTGAGTAATACGAACTTATTGATGAATTAATTTATGAACCAAAAGTAGCTTCGAGAGTTTCCTATAGCAACCGTGTTATTAGGATTCGACTTTTTCAATAAACCACTGAACTGGCTGGAGGTGTTTATTTTATCCACATCATATTTTCTGCTTCAATCGCTAGAACACTACGTAGGGATCCGATATACCTTCACATTGGTTATGGGCCCAGGACTGGAGCGGTAAAAGGTGAATAAAATATCACGATGAATACTCAGAATGTACGTATAAATTTTTTGACTAAAGAAAATTACGACAGCTGGCGTATGCATGCAGAGGCTCTCCTAGTAAAGGGTGATGCATGGGGATACGCAAGTGGGAGTATTCCTAAACCAGAGAGCGCAGAGTTAGCTCGTCAGTGGAGTGAAAAGGACGCCAAGGCGAAGGCAGATTTAATTCTATCAATTTCTCCAAGTGAGTTGAGGCACGTAAGAGGGTGCGAGACCTCCAAAGAGATTTGGGATAAATTAAAATCGGTGTATGCTTCGAAAGGGCCGGCTAAGAAGGCAACTCTTCTAAAACAACTGACAATGGCAAAAATGTCAGAGGACGATGACATCCAAGAGCATATTTTGAAATTTTTCGATATAAAAGATAAGTTGCATGCTATGGAAGTAGAAATCCACGATGATCTATTCTCGATCATGCTTTTGTATAGCTTGCCGATGGGTTTTGATAACTTTAGGTGTGCAATCGAATCACGTGATGAAATTCCTGATCCGGAAACACTAAAGATCAAAATTTTAGAGGAAGTATGTTCAAGACCTCAAGCAAAAACTAATGACAAAGCCATGAGGGCAAATTCTTCACGACTTAGGCCAGAAAACAAGCAGAAAAGTGGAAAATCTTTCCAGAAGGAGTTTAAGTTCAAATGTTTTCGATGTCATGAACTTGGACACAAGTCATCCGAATGTCCGACAAAGAAAGAAAACGAAGCAGTGAAGTGTGTGTCACATATTAATACAAGTGATGGTGATACTGAAATGTCTATTTTGGATAGTTTTCAAAGTTTTCATTGTGTTTCAGATTGTAGGGCTGTAATGAACTTGGAAATGGAAAACTGGATCATAGACAGCGGGTGCACATCACATTTATGTAATGATGCGAGTAAATTCTTGGATGATATGTTGCCTGTAACAGCATAAGCACCAGGTAAATGAACAAGAGACTCTTGGCAGGAGTATCACGGTACCGGATCCAATCAATTAATGGGTTGGTCAAATCAAATAAAAGATAAGAATTCGTTTTGGCTTTGTATTTTCCATTTTACTTACCATTAATCATATTTAAATAGAAACACTGCTTGGTTCGTATTTACTGGTCAGTATAATATACATAGGTAGGTACACACATCAAGTTACCTACATAGTTACATAAATAATATGAAATAACAACATACCAGTTTCACGTGTCTTTGTATTTTCCATTTTACTTACCATTGATCATATTTAAATAGAAACACTGCTTGGTTCGTATTTACTGGTCAATATAATATACATAGGTAGGTACACACATCAAGTTACCTACATAGTTACACAAATAATATGAAATAACAACATACCAGTTTCACGTGTTACGGCCAGCGCTGTCGATACAAGACTGCCCATTGCAACGAATAGCAGCTCTTTATAAAGCCCACAGTCGGACAAGTACGGGAATCAATGTTCCGTCTTTAATTATGTACAATTCTGGTAATAGATCGTTGGAAAACTAATTACTATAGTGATATACGTTTCAAATAATTACTATTGAATTTACGTATGATTTTAGAGATTAAGATTATTCAAGTTCAAGTTTAAACAATAATCAAATCACGTCCTCTGCTTAATTGCAATGGAAACTATACGATCTAATATTGTAGGTATAAATTATAAATTAAATCATCAATTATTATTATAATATCTAAACCGGTCTTCAATTATTTATACCTACAAGTAAACGAGCAGACGCCCGACCACGTGTTACTTGTAAACAAACTGTTTTCAATTATAAAACATGATTGAAATGTACATACCAACATGTACATTTCAGAGATGATTCTTACAACTTCAAAATACATTTATTGGTAGGTATAATTTAATGTAAGAGTATCTTACTTGACAGACATCCAACGTGGTGGTACTTTTAAATATGACATTTCACATTTAATCATGTTGAAATGCAATCACAATCTAACACGGCCATACTGACAGGACTTCGCTCTCGAAGTACACTAATCAAAATAATCTCAAAGTGATCTTCGTATTGAATCTTTCTCATTGATCTTTTCTGACTTTCATAAAATTTAGTTTTCGTTGATAATCATCAGTACAATAATACATTTTTCTCTATACATTTCAAACACTATAATATTGATATTATATTGATTTAAATAAAACTTTATGTAAATTTAAATTTACAATTACCTGTATTTCTATTGAACAGTATAGCTTACAGCTTAAATTTACATTTTAGATAATTCGAAAACAACTAGCAAGTGTACTTTGTTGTTAACAAAATATTTTATTCTGTATATACCAATATCGAAATATAAAGATTTCTCCTAAGCCTTTTTAAAAAAAAAATACTGTTATATTTTATTAATAAACAAGATTAATATATATTTATGTAGGTATGCTTTACTTGAGCACCGCTGTCTTTTGATTTTGTTTTATCATGACTTTCCAAAGGTTGTCTGGAAGACATCGTTTTTAGCGATAAGGCCAATGTACGTCACTGTTATTGTGTTTTGTTCTTTTATCTTTTTACTTTTCTGATTGGTGTACAATAAAGTGTTTATCTATCTATCTATTCATTATTATTATTGTTAGTATAGTTGCCTACCGATGTGTTTTATTTAAATTGTTGAATTTCGTTCTTAATTTTCATCTTCCATCATTTTGCTGCTTTTTTTTTTTTTTTTTTTTTTTTTTTTCTTTTTCTTTCTGATTTTGTTTAATGGAATAGAATCGTTCCGCAATGAAACCATACACATATTATATTTTCTGTTTTCTTTTCTTCATAATTATCTTTCACTTTCTGTTTTCTCTTTTTCTTTTCTTCAAAATTATATTTCACTTTCTGTTTTATCTTTTCACTTTCACGGCCAAACTGACCAGTATTTCGTTCTCGAAATACTCTCACATTTTTTTTTTTAAAATACATAGAAATAATAATTTTTTTAAAGTTTCTCTGTCCTCTACCAATCCAACACCTATCACCTGCTACTCGTGAGTCTCAGTGAAGGATCAGGACAGAGACCGACTAGCAGATAAATACATAGACATAATAGTTTTTTAAAGTTTCTCTGTCCTCTACCAATCCAACACCTATCACCTGCTACTTGTGAGTCTCAGTGAAGGATCAGGACAGAGACCGACTAGCAGATAAATACATAGACATAATAGTTTTTTAAAGTTTCTCTGTCCTCTACCAATCCAACACCTATCACCTGCTACTCGTGAGTCTCAGTGAAGGATCAGGACAGAGACCGACTAGCAGATAAATACATAGAAATAATAGTTTTTTTAAAGTATCTCCGTCCCTTACCAATCCAAACACCTATCACCTGCTACACGTGAGTCTCAGTGAAGGATCAGGACGGAGATCGACCAGCAGATAAAGTTTCTCTGTCCCTTACCAATCCAAACACCTATCACCTGCTACTCGTGAGTCTCAGTGAAGGATCAGGACAGAGACCGACTAGCAGATAAATACATAGACATAATAGTTTTTTAAAGTTTCTCTGTCCTCTACCAATCCAACACCTATCACCTGCTACTCGTGAGTCTCAGTGAAGGATCAGGACAGAGACCGACTAGCAGATAAATACATAGACATAATAGTTTTTTAAAGTTTCTCTGTCCTCTACCAATCCAACACCTATCACCTGCTACTCGTGAGTCTCAGTGAAGGATCAGGACAGAGACCGACTAGCAGATAAATACATAGACATAAAAGTACCTCTGTTCCTTACTAATCCAAACACCTATCACCTGCTACACGTGAGTCTCAGTGAAGGATCAGGACAGAGTAGCAGATAAATACATAGACATAATAGTTTTTTTTTTTTTAAAGTGAAATATTATTTCTGTTACCCGCTGCTAGTAACATTCAAACAAATATCGGATTCAGAAGCCAACTAGTGGAAATTCATATGTGTATATTTTCATACCAATTTAAAGGACTGATTTATTAATTTGTTTTTAATAAAATATCCGACTTGGGTTATTATCATAATCTGCTTCGGTCATACTGACCCAAAAGATATTGACAACGTTTAACATTGAACAATAGTAGGTATTCATTTAATTTTTGTAACGTGGTTTTTTTTATTTTTTTTTTTAATTTATTTCTTTAAACATATTGTTATTTTTTAAAATAGTTATTTTCCTTTGAAAAATATCATTTATAGAAAGTGGATAGCTGATCCCAGGTTTTATTTATAGGTATTTGTATACTTTTGATAAAATGTCTCAATTTTTTGTAAAATGTTATGGCTTGTTCCTATCCGACCCTATCCGGCCTATCTCTAGTAAAACAACAAGCAAGAAACGTCTATGTTTTTTTTTTTGCGTTTACCCACATTGTCGAACAAATAATCTTTTGATATAATAATTTTCAGTAAGTTGTCCTTATTACAGCACTAATTTTAGAAACAGTCTTTGCGAGTACCTTTTTGCTTTGTCACGAACTTCCTGTGTCTTGCTTATACACCAACTTCCTGTGTCTTGCTGATCCTCGACAGTTCCTGTTGTGCAGGGTGGGCTTTCATAACCTTGAGGCGCCCTACGTTCCACTATTGAGCTGCGTCTGTTGAAAGCCCTGGGTTCTTCATATCCTTTTGGACATTTGTCATCCACGTTGTTTGTGGCAGTTTTCTCCCTCGTCTCTGCGTAGCCATGGGTATGCAGTTTTCTCCCTCGTCTCTGCGTAGCCATAGGAAGGTACGTTTTCACGTCATGATTGTTAGGTCTTCTCATCACATGACCTTTGTAGCTATGTTTCATAGGATCGAAGACCGTTAATGCCACGTTGTCGTCTAGAGCGGTCACAAAGACAAGACCTTAACACGGAGTTCCATAACATCAGGATCAATATGAAAACCAGAAACAAAATATGCATTAGAATATGTTTAATTGATCCATTTTACAAGGAGTAAGTAAGAATATTTACGTCAAGCTTGGTCATGATCTAAAGTATTTTATCCATGGAAGTCGCAAGAATCATTTTGGATATTCCCATAAATCAAATCTACTCCGGTTCCAACGTGACTCGCGACCAAGCCTAGAAGAATAGGTAACAAACATGGCTTACTTATTTGATGATCCCTCTTACTACCAGGTAGCAAACTATTTATAATTTATGACTATAAATTAAACTATAGTTGTACGTTACTCAAAATAAGAGAAGTGGCTTGTGACATTTGGTTGGTATATAACAGGTTATAGCCACATAGTGCTATAACTATTTATTTGTCACTAGATATATGAGATGGGCATGTAATGAGAGAAAAAAAAGGACTTCATGACCAATACTTAATTTTTGTATACACCAAATATATGTACATCCAGTAAATGCACTGAAATAAAGAAGTTTCTGACAGCGGTACATAAACAGGGCATGTGACTTAGTTTTCACATAAAACAATCAGCCGTCTTTAGCAACAACAAACGACAAACGAGGAGTGTCCGAGTCGGTCGGCTCGACGCTATTTATACAGCAGTGTCACCTGTTGTTGATCGAAAGGCGAGTCGGGTGACTCGGCGCTCATTATACTAATGATATCAGGTGTTGTTGATTCGAGGTTTGTTTATCTATTGATTACACAAAATGTGAATAAATATACTAGGTACATTGTTTCTTGAATGTACGTAAATATTTCAGAATACCTAACTGTCATAAAGAAATTAATTTTTTAAATAATTTTTCAGGATAAGTGTCAAATTTATTGAGGAATCCCCATTTAAAATGTCAAGTATCCACTACCAACGGCTTCAGACAATACTAGTACCCCATTTTGAACCAGTTTGGAAAACCACCTCATAATTGACTTCCCAGTACAACCCCTCGCATTGAGACGACAGGACCTCCAGATCCCAAGTCTCTACTCTCTCAGGTCAGTCAGGTCTCTTTATATTTAGATGTGAACTTTGTTCTTTGAGAGGACAAAACATCTTTTAAAACATATTTCATTACTCAGTAAATAAAATCAATATTACTTAACTTTGTTTTCGTTTGTGGTCACTCGTCGCTGTATTGAGGGGCATTTGTAGGTTGGATACCACGTTGTTGTTTCTACGACGGTGAACAGAGTTTTCAGTAGGGATCGCTTCGATAAGATGCTCCGTTGTAGATCGTTGACGCAGTGGCGTTGAATCGGGTCATCAGCACATTTTATTTCGATGAAACGCTCCACGTGTATCCAGATTCATCATGAAAAACAAAAATGTATTAGAACAGGTACATGAGTTGTATCCCACTTCTGATAACAGCATAAGCACCAGGTAAATGAACAAGAGACTCTTGGCAGGAGTATCACGGTACCGGATCCAATCAATTAATGGGTTGGTCAAATCAAATAAAAGATAAGAATTCGTTTTGGCTTTGTATTTTCCATTTTACTTACCATTAATCATATTTAAATAGAAACACTGCTTGGTTCGTATTTACTGGTCAGTATAATATACATAGGTAGGTACACACATCAAGTTACCTACATAGTTACATAAATAATATGAAATAACAACATACCAGTTTCACGTGTCTTTGTATTTTCCATTTTACTTACCATTGATCATATTTAAATAGAAACACTGCTTGGTTCGTATTTACTGGTCAATATAATATACATAGGTAGGTACACACATCAAGTTACCTACATAGTTACACAAATAATATGAAATAACAACATACCAGTTTCACGTGTTACGGCCAGCGCTGTCGATACAAGACTGCCCATTGCAACGAATAGCAGCTCTTTATAAAGCCCACAGTCGGACAAGTACGGGAATCAATGTTCCGTCTTTAATTATGTACAATTCTGGTAATAGATCGTTGGAAAACTAATTACTATAGTGATATACGTTTCAAATAATTACTATTGAATTTACGTATGATTTTAGAGATTAAGATTATTCAAGTTCAAGTTTAAACAATAATCAAATCACGTCCTCTGCTTAATTGCAATGGAAACTATACGATCTAATATTGTAGGTATAAATTATAAATTAAATCATCAATTATTATTATAATATCTAAACCGGTCTTCAATTATTTATACCTACAAGTAAACGAGCAGACGCCCGACCACGTGTTACTTGTAAACAAACTGTTTTCAATTATAAAACATGATTGAAATGTACATACCAACATGTACATTTCAGAGATGATTCTTACAACTTCAAAATACATTTATTGGTAGGTATAATTTAATGTAAGAGTATCTTACTTGACAGACATCCAACGTGGTGGTACTTTTAAATATGACATTTCACATTTAATCATGTTGAAATGCAATCACAATCTAACACCTGCTAGGGGTTTGTTGAATCTAGCTTCGAACACTACAACAGATGTTCAAGGTAAGGGTATTGTTACATTATCTGCATGTAAGAATGATTCAAATGTAGTTGTTACACTGTCGGACACATTGTTTGTACCTGATTTGCGAAGTAACCTGATTTCAGTGGCAAAAATTACAGATAAAGGTTGCGAGGTTACTTTTACCAAAGATAGGGCTGTAATTACTAATAACGGTAAAGTTCAGTTGACAGGGGTACGAAGAGGCGATTTATATTATTTAAAAAAGGGAAATGAATTAGTCTCCGTGGTATCTGATAGTGACACGTGGTTGTGGCATGAACGTTTAGGTCATATTAATGCGCGAGATTTATCAAAAGTATTAGCCCATAGTGGAATCAAAACAAAGTCGGTAGATATGCGTGAACTTCACGACTGTGACATTTGTGCGAAAGGGAAAATGAGTGCGTTACCATTTTCGAGAAGCAGTGGGCCGTGTGACGAGATTTTGAGAATCGTTTATTCTGACGTTGTTGGTCCTATGCAAACCGAAGCAATAGGCGGCGCAAAATATTTTGTTACTTTTATTGACGATTGTACACGTTGGTGTGAAGTGTACTTGTTGAGTAAAAAGAGTAGTGTTTTTACGGTTTTTAAAATGTACAAAAGTTTTGTCGAGAATTTAACGGGAAAGAAAATTAAATATTTACAAACGGATAACGGAGGTGAATACTGTAACAGTGATTTTGACGATTTTTTGAAGAAAGAGGGTATACAAAGAAGGTTGACAGTCCCTCGAACTCCTCAACAAAACGGTATGGCAGAAAGGATGAATAGGACATTAGTCGAAATGGCAAGATGTATGCTAATATCATCCGGCCTTTCACCAGGTTTTTGGGCTGATGCTGTAGTGACAGCTTGTCATGTCAGAAAACGTTGTCCATCAAGTACTCTTGGAGGAAAAATACCTTATGAGAAGTGGTTTGGAACATTTGCGAAGCTACATTACTTACAGAAGTTTGGTACCAAGGTACATGTTCTGGACAAAGAAAAGAGTAAGGGAAAGTTTGCTGCTCGAAGTATTGAAGGTATCTTCGTTGGTTATCCAAGAGATGTCAAAGGTTACAGAATTTGGATTCCTCAAGACAGAAAGATAGTAGTGTCACGAGATGTCAAGTTTCACGAAAATAAGGCTTCGATGGACATAAATATTGAAAAAGATCCATTTAAAATTGATCAGATGCAGTCAGTAGTAAAGAGAGATGAACCTGAAATCTGCGACGAATTGAAAGCCGTGGAAATAGAAGTTATTTCGGGGCAGCTTCCTGGTGATTCGGACATGCCATCCATTGTAGAGGATCGAGAGCATGTAGATGTGAATCGCGAGCCAATATTGAAGCGAGCTCTTGGTAGACCACGCCTCGATAGAAGTGGTGCTGGCCGTCCAAGGAAAATCTATCGTACGGTAGAGATAGAACCGGATATTGAAGCAGAGGAAGAAACTGATCAAGTTTTGGATGATTTTACAGACTGCCAAGATTTTGTTGGTGTAGCAGAAGAAAGTTTAAAACAAGTTCTCTCGGGTAATGAAAGGTATGGATGGGAACAGGCCATTTTATCTGAAGTTCGAAGTTTATTGAAGAACGAAACTTGGGAAGTTGTAAAGAAACCTGCACATCGTGACGTCGTAGGTTGTTGTTACGTTTTGCCGACAAAGGTGTGTGTAGATAAAACCGAAAAGAAGAAAGCAAGATTGGTAGCTCAAGGATTTAGTCAGCGATATGGCATTGACTACCATAAAACTTTTTCTCCGGTTGCGAGACTTGATACTGTCCGGTTATTGAGTGCTCTTGCAGTTGAATTGGACATGGAAATTCATCAACTGGATATAAATACAGCTTATTTAAATGGTATTTTAGAGGAAGAGATTTACATGAAAATACCACAGTTGCTGAAACACTGCCTGCAGAAACTTGAATCTACAGAGACTGAAGACCCTGGTGTTAGGATCAAAGCTAAAAAGATGCTACATGATCTGGAATCAGGAGCTGATGTTTGTCGATTAAAAAAATCATTGTATGGTTTGAAGCAAGCTGGACGTCAATGGAACACATTGTTGGACGAAAAGCTGAGAAAAATGAAATTGAAACCTACTGTGAATGAACCATGTCTTTATTTCAAGGACATTGATGAACATGGGACAAAAATGTTTGTTGTGGTCTACGTTGACGATATTTTGATTGCATGTAACCAAAGAGCCTGCATAGATCATTTTAAAACAGAATTAGCCAAGGAGTTTGAATTAAAAGATTTTGGGTTGGCAAGTTATGTTTTAGGGATTGACATTGTCAAAAGTGAAAATTCAATAAAGTTGTCACAACAAAAGTTTGTTAATGATTTATTGAAGAAATTCGATATGGAGAATTGTAATGAAACTGTTTCAACTCCAATGGAGGTTGGACAGAAATTCACAAATAAAACAAAGGATTGTAAAGATAATACAGCAAGGCCATATCGAGAGCTGATCGGTAGTCTGATGTATTTGTCCACTGGAACCAGACCTGATATCTCCAATAGTGTGGTGAAGTTGGCGCAATTTTCGAATGCCCCTAATGAAACGTGCTGGAAGGCGGCTAAACGCGTATTACGTTATTTGAAAAGAACGCAAGGGTACGGACTTGTTTTCACGAAAACTGGTAAGTCAGTTATCGGTTACTGTGATGCGGATTGGGGGAACTGTACTACTGATAGGTGTTCTTTTTCCGGTTATGCTTTCATTCTAGGCGGTGCGTGCATTTCATGGAAATCACAAAAACAAAAATGCGTAGCAACTTCAACGTGTGAGGCGGAATATGTGAGTCTTTCACAGGCAATGAAAGAAGCCATATATTTGCATAGTTTACTCACTGAAATCGGGTTACATAGGTATGTAAAGATTTCGTTACATGCAGATAATCAAGGTGCAATATCCCTGGCTGGTGATCCAGTTTTCCATTCCCGATGTAAGCACATAGATATTAAATATCATTTTATCAGAAGTGTACTGAGGAATAACAATAATATTGAGCTGAAATATGTGTCAACGAAAAAAATGTTGGCAGATGTGTTGACAAAACCGTTGCCGAAACAAGCACATTATATGTGTATGATAGGCTTAGGTCTAGACAGTTTTTAAGTTAGTAACATATATTCTGTTATTCAGTAGGTACATTGTTGTGATAGTTATTTAATATTTTGGGGCATAAATTAAGGGGGCGTTTGAGTAATACGAACTTTTAGATGAATTAATTTATGAATCAAAAGTAGCTTTGAGAGTTTCCTATAGCAACCGTGTTATTAGGATTCGACTTTTTCAATAAACCACTGAACTGGCTGGAGGTGTTTATTTTATCCACATCATATTTTCTGCTTCAATCGCTAGAACACTACGTAGGGATCCGATATACCCTCACAAACTGCCCTCCAGGAGGCCAATTCTCGGATTGTAGGGATTATCTCTAAATTAGAGATAATGTCGAAGCATGAATGTCTACAAAAAATGTCACGAAAATGTCACAATTACCAACAAATCGTATTAGATTTTAATGAGTTAGGTCGACTTATGTCTATTTGTGACATCACGAGAATAGCAAATTAAGATTTTATTCGACATTCGCCATCTTTTTTCTACATAAGTCGAATTCGACTTAATCTCTAAAGCACGAGAATTGCCCTCCAGGTTGGAGATGTGTTTCAAACACATTATCAACAAAAATTTGCTAACTTTTGTTTTGCCTAAAATATAACACAAAGCTTCCACTGTTTTTTGCAAAAACGAGAAAACCATTCAAATTCTATTAAAATTTACGAAGAAATTATTTATGTTATGTTACGTATATTACTTATTAGCCCAAGTATGTATAACGGAAGGGGGGAACGGAGGGGTGGAGGAGAGATCCCAAAACTACACTTTTTTTTATTTTATCACGGCATTTAGTATTTAATTTCATAGCTATGTAACGGGTGGCGCAGAAGCAAAGGCACAATAAAAAATTTAAACATACATTTTACATGGTACCTTCTTCCAATTTCATATTGGATGGTTGTGTACTTAAACACCAAACACGTGTACGTAAAACACACAACGATCAATAAACAATGATGCAATATATTCCAGAAGAACGAGGAACTATTGCGCACACTTTTTATTGGAACAATTCGTCGGTGGTAATTAGTGAATTTCGCCGAAGATTTCCTCGTCGTTCTGCACTTAAGAGTCACACAATTTGACGCCTTGATTACACTGGTTCTATACAAAACAGGCCGAACCCTGGTAGGCCAAGAACGGGGGCCCATTTCTCAAAACTTACAAGCTACAAATTACGAGTGCGTTGCTAAGGTAACATTGGTATTTTTTAATTTTTCAAGGAAAATCACGCGTCGCCATGACTACACACTCGTAGCTTGTTTCTTTTGAGAAGTGGTCCGGTCTTTCAGAAGAGAATATTGAAGCTGTGTGTTGAGATGTAGAATAGTGTCCAGAAGCATAAACAAAACTACGAGCAAAAAAATTGGGCATTTCCAGGCAGTCGCAGCGTATTTTGACGAAGGTCATAAAGATGTTTCCATATAATACATAAGTTGCAGCTCGCAGCCTCGTCTGAAATACTTTGAGTCAACAAGCAACTTACTCGCTTTTGGGGCAAAGAAAATCAGCAAATAATTTACGAAACTCCTTTACGTCTACTAAAAGTTACAATGATTGGACCACATACCATATATATCAAGATGGACACCGAAAACACATAAAGGAGGTGGGCAACCGCTCACCCAGGTCAAAAATAAATGAACCAGGGAAATAATTAGCACTGTTCTAAATGTTGTTATTTGTCTCATTCGTCTAAAACTTGTATATTTTCAAAATTTGTATATCTAAATCATTAGATAAACCAACTCATTGCATTTGCGTGAAACAAAACGCAACAAGCTTCATTACTTTCCCACAACTTCTGCCTAAGAAATTAAATTGGCTTTTTCATTATATTATCATAAATTATCAATAACCTAAAGTATCTCAACTGATCGTTACGTTAGTCAAAAAAGTTGGGTCAAACAATGCATGGCGAGTTGTCCATGTTCTTTGTAAGAAAACAAGCGTGCCATTTTATTTTGTACCTACTATGCTACGAAATAGCCAGAAAGGCTAGCTGATTTCTAAGAATTTTTACACATCACTATGGCGCAATTAGGCATTTTTCTATTAACATCCGACGTGCTATCGCGAAGACGGCCGAAAGCGAACTAATTTGAGGTTTGCTAATGGGTGCATTGCACCTTATTCGGACAGGAAAACTGACACGCTAAGTATTGCGTTATCTAGTGTAATTATAGATCTGTGGATTAGACCCTATTTTTTCGAAAACGAAGCTTCATTTCAACTACTGTCAATGGCGAATGCTTTAGAAACATGTTACATGACAAATTGAATGAATCGGGATTGGAGCACATGCGTGGTTTCAACAGGACCGTGCTATACACATGAAGCCCGCGATTCAATACACTTACTGAAATACTCTTTTCTAAGTTGTGTGTATTATCTCCCGGTTTGGAAATTTGCATTGGCACTCAAGGTCGCCTGATCTCACCATTCCTGACTTTGTATATGGGGTTATTTGAGTTGCTAGCTTACGTGAATAAGCCAAAAACTTTAGCAAGCCTAAAAACCAATACTCGACAAGAAGTTCAGACCAAAACACAGGAAGTTTTCAGAAGCTTGATGGAAAACGCTTAAATAGGGCTCAAATTTGCATTGATTTTGCAGGCCATTATTTGAATATATCATATTCAAAATCTAATAGGAATCATTTTACGGGTCTATTTATATGTATTACATTTTATTTGGTTTTAAATTAAATGAAAATGAGACTTTTTCATTATTTATAGGTAAAAAAAAACACATAATAGTGCACGGTATTTCACGGTTATTTCACGGTCCGTTACTGAGGTGTGGTTGCTTAAAAGGGCCTTGTGACCAACATGAAAGAACCGTTTTGGTGAAAGGAATCAGTGCATCTCATAGGGAGGCCCTCTCAACCACAATTTAATGCTGTAGATTTGCCTGCACGATAAAGTCAATGTAGCTACAAAATGAAGAAATATAAATATTTTTATGACTGTATTGGGGCAAACGCTAGCCGTGCATTTTGATAACAGAGTATCGGTGAAATACATCAAACCTTCTCAGAAGGCTGCTATGCGCTATATATATTTCGAGAAATACGCAACTGTACCAATAGTAGATATATATTCGTAGTTTCTGATACCCTATATACACAAAAAGTAAGGGCATTATCGTCGGCGAAAAGAAGTTAACTAATCTTCGATTTGCCGATGATATTGTCTTATTTTCCTCAACAGCAGCTGAGCTAGAGACGATGCTCCAAGACATGAGCAGGGCAAGCCTCGAGGTGGGACTTTCAATGAATATGAATAAAACGAAGGCGATGACGAATGGCACAGAGAGGAAGATAGAGGTTGAGGGTAGTGAGATTGAATATGTCCATGAGTATATTTGGGCCAATTAGTCTCTTTTCAGGCGAGACAAGAACAAGAGGTTGCTCGACGTACAGAAAACGCCTGGAAGAGCTATTGGTCCATGAAAGATCTAATGAAGGGACCGCTCCCACTCTCTTTAAAGCGGAAACTCATGGACATGTGCATTCTCCCCATCCGTACCTACGGTGCGCAAACCTGGTCGCTAACGAATATTCAAAAGTCCTCTCTCGGGGTATGCTAACGAGCAATGGGGCGTAGTTTCCTAGGAGTGAAACTCACGGACCGAATAAGGAACTCGAAAATACGCTCCCAAACACAGATAGCTGACGTCTCTCAAAAAGCTGCAAAGCTTAAGTGGGACTGGGCTGGACATGTGTGCCGTATGTCAGAAGAACTATGGGCAAAGAGCAT
Organism: Operophtera brumata; assembly: GCA_932527175.1. Lineage (NCBI taxonomy): Eukaryota > Metazoa > Arthropoda > Insecta > Lepidoptera > Geometridae > Operophtera > Operophtera brumata. The sequence goes on along the minus strand of OW052239.1, from coordinate 79,477,312 downwards.
AACAGATTGGATCCCAAACAGACGACGGCCACGTGGAAGGCCCAGACGGAGATGGCGGGATGAGCTAGACTCCTACTTGAAGGATTGGAGCCAAATAGCCAACAATAGAGTCAAATGGAAGGAGGGAAGGGAGGCCTTTGCCCTGCAGTGGGACACCACAGGCTCATAATAATAATAATATATACACAAGGCTAGTATGGTTCAGAAGTTTGTTGAGTTAGGCAGCCTCTAAAAAGACAATTATATTGCGCAATATTCCGAATTGTGCAATACTATTGACTGTTTAAGGTTAGAATTGAAGATTGTGCAATGATTGAACGAAAGTTTGAGCTAGTTTAATTTCTTTTGCACCATATATTTCCATTGCATCGTGTAGGGTCAGTATTGCGCATTTTTAGTCTATGTTTCGTCTTGACGTGGAGGAAACGCGCGCGTGCGCTAAAATGGCGAAAACATGTAACCCAAATGTTAAGGAAAGAGAGTTTATCTTCGAATGAATCCAATTGTACAGGGAATTGCCATCTCTGTGGAATGTCAAGAGCAAATAATATCATGACCGTGCTAAAGAAATGTTGCTTATGAAACATTGTTGACACACACAGAGAAGTTACCTAAGGCCAGCAAAGATTATGTAAAGAAAAAAACAATTCTTGGAGAACTAACGCATAGTTCACTTGGGATCAATACTATTCACCGACTGACCACGAAAACATTGCGCAGTTCGTATTATTGTGCAATATAATTGAACGTTTGGATCCAAAGCGCCTTTCAATCATATTGTACCTACAATAAAAAGTATTATAAAATGTTATTGTAGGTCTAGGGGCCGCCTTATAAATGTGCAATCAGAAATTTGTGTTAATATTCATAAATTAGTAAAGAATTTATATTCAAAGTATTTTATATAATATTATCCATTTTACCAAATTACCTAAACCCATTTAAAATAATGTTATTAAACAGGAATCGCCAATTATTTTATTAATTGGGCATCGGCAAACTTTATCAGATATTATTTTAAGAGTGCACTTGGTTTCCATCCACAATAAAGATACTTTACGATAGCGAGGTAACTTAAATTGCTATAAAAACAGGCGATAGAATTCATCTGCGGTAACATTCCGTTGACATTTTAATAACATAAAAAGTAAAACAGCTAAGCATAAAATCGCTTTCGTATCTACACAGTTTGAACGCTTTAACTTTTTATAGCTGAGCTTTAAGGGTGAAATATCTGTGAACAAATAGTAGTCCCAGAAGAACGGAAACTGCCATAAAAATTCGCGTCGTCGTCATTAGTCTCAGACGTGTTTTGATCAGGGACCGTGCGAACCGTTGGCGCTATCAATGTTCCGTTGCCGAAGTAGGATGTCGCTATACAAAAGTTGATACAAGGTATAGGTCTCTCTTTCTCTCTCTCCTGGGATAATCGGTGACATTTCGTAGCAGAACTCCACGATGCCGTCGTGTCCCGTCTTTTTTTATCTTTCACTCGCAATTTTTAACTAAACTCCGCCTTGGGGAGCCATCGATTCAAAGTCCCTTTTGAATTTTAGAGTTTTTCGCTAAAAACACAGTAACGAAAAACAAGTAAAACGTCTATATAATTTCACTCTTTTTTCCATTCCTGCTAAAACTAATACAATGTGTAATTAAAATTAAACATATGTAATAATTAACATATATATTTTAACATAATTATATAATTTAACATATGTTGTATTCAAATGAATTTTGTTGCATTTTTGACAACAAAAACTCAAATCAACAGCAAATCACAGCTCAAAGTCACAGTGTATGGAGTATATATTTCCAAAACTGCGGAATCCAAATTAAATAAACATATTCGTACTGGTGAAGCAAATTTTGTTAAAAAGACAAGAAGAGAGAAGTGCGTAAATTAGCTTAATAATTACGAGTATCGTAAATTCTGATCTTAGCAGATTTTGTACCTGTTATTTAATTAAATAATATTTTGTTGTTATGATGCTTGTTTTATATTGTTGAACATGTAACCTCAGAAAAACCTGACCATTTCTGTTTTTTTTTTCGAATAATTCATAAGAAGTCTGGACGGACATACGAGTAGGTACGTTAGATATTGCATAGTAGGGGAGAAGGAGGTAGCTTAGGACATTGGAGATTTTTCCAAAACCATAATTTTTTTGGCAACACTACTATTACAAACAATCACATGTCATTCGCCGCGCTGTAAGCTGACAAACTAACTTATTAGCAGGTCGGGATTTTCGTTGGCGGGTGTAAATTTTTCAACTGGACTACGTAAGTGTTTATTTGCTAACTATGAGCATAAATTACATGTTTTTTATAGTTTCTATTAAGTTTGGGTATCTATGAATGCATAGTGCTAAATGTAGTAGTTTCAAAATAAATTAAAATTGTTTTATGACACAAAGTTTTATAAATGACGCCTTGGGGTAGGTTAGGACACATATTTTGAGGTACTTTAGGACATGTCCTGTCTGTGTATAAGTCCTAACCTACCCCAAGGCACCATTTAAAAAACGTTGTGTCGTTTTAGGACATGTCATAATGTTCCCCTTTGGTAATATTAAAAGTTTTCATTTATATCAGTTGCTTAAACAAATACGTAAAAAGTTTTTATTACTATTATGGCCATTTAAATCACAAGTCCCAAACTACCACCCAAGGGGGGCAGTTTGTGACATTGTCAATAACTTACTAAAATTTAAACCTTACCCGTAAATATGGTTATTTAATTATTGTATTGTAAATGTAAAATACAAATACAGATTTAACTACATACAATACACAAAAAACTTAAAAACAAACAATGCAAGACCAATTATGTAAAAAGTGTATGTGCCTCCTTCTCTATACCGAAAGAGTATAGTCCGAAAGCCGGCCACTTGATGTACATTATGTAAAAAGTGTATGTGCCTCCTTCTCTATACCGAAAGAGTATAGTCCGAAAGCCGGCCACTTGATGTACTGTCTTATCGAGTTACCGGAAAGAAGCAATTTGTAGAAAAAGTATACCATTCCAGTCCTAAAAAAGTTGGTCTTCCAAACCGCAACCAGTTTCTTTGTCTGATCTTATGGTCTACGAAATAAAACTATTTAGTGTTGTTAAAAGAATTAATAAACCTAATTAAATTTAGTTAATAAGTCGGTGACAAAAACCATTCACACACAAAAAACTGCCAGGCTGCATGCTAGCAGACTAAAATTTAGGTGAACAAATTGATCTGATCTATTATAAAAGTTGGTATCATTCGGTAACTTGCTTAGCACCAGGTGGGCCGAACCGCTTGTTCAATCATTCATGCCGTAAAAAAAAACAAATAAATTTTGAGTTAAAGTCACAAAGGAAACCAGAAACAACAATGTTAAAAAAACAATACCTACATCAGAAACTTTTTCAGATTCGTAGAGGTTATCCAATACTAAAAACGCGGCAGCTGACGAGAGGAAGCTGATCCAATCAAATATCAGTTTGGTTTGGCAATCAACTTGTCCCAAATTTAACACAGCGAGCGTCAGATCGGCCTAGTCACAACGATAGTTTTTATGCAAGTTTTTCTGGTGTATCGTACATCAAAGTATTTACCAAAACGTTTAATAGTAATACTACGTTCCAAAGATTACAGTGTCACCCTCCATTTACTGTTGTGAAAGCATTTCAAGGCACAACACTGTTTTTTACAACAAGCGCTAGCTGTACGTATCGAAATGTGAATGTATCCATTTGCTATTGTGGCTTGCTGCTATTGTGGTCAATGGGAATTGTGTTCCGTACGACCTAATCGCTCAATCTTCGGGCCAACAGCAATATTGCCTTAAGTAATACGACCTCTGCAAATAAACCAACGGTTTTATTATTTTAAGTATATTGTAGATATTTTTATTAATAAATAAATACAAAATATACATTACAATATCTTACAAATAAATGTAGAAAAATATTTTAGGTGTAGTATTTTAAATGTAGCTTACCTACATTAGTTAAGAGATCATTTAAAAAAATCAAGCTTGACTGCCTACTAGTAAATCACCTCACTACAACTCCCATCATCATGCAAAACAGTAAAACTTAAGTCTTCTAATTTCCCAAACTGTTTAAGTTTACTGTTCTCGTTCGTTGAAAAAGAATCGGAATCTATTGACATCTCATTTGAATAGTAGTCGAATAGCTATTTTTTTATTCAACTACTATTCAAATGAGATGTTAATCGATTCCGATATGTAACCTCAAAGAAAAATAAAAATAGATCTTGCACTCTACGCGGCACCACAAGAAAAAAAAATGGTGGGCAATTTTTTGCAATTTTGACTTATTGTTCTCTGACCACAGCGACTAAAGGTAATCAGGCAAGGAACAAAAAAGTTCAAAATGGCGGCCAAGTTTTTTAATTCTGGTTATATATTCGGGTTTCATAAAAACACAGAAATCGATTTTGAAAGTAATAGGTCTAATAGGAAAAAAATATGTTTTATGAACCATCAAATATCGATTTTGAAAGCAATATATCGTGTAACTAAGAAGACTAGCTACTCGCTACTCTCACTTACTCGACCATCAATCCGCTCCAGTGGCTCACTACGCTCGCCATTCCAGGTCGGTCACATTAGCTCTTTTCACTGCAGGATCACCCGTATGAGCGTATGTGCATATTTAGAAGTTATAGGAAATACAAACCCTATTGTTAGCTCTTGCAATTGTACGAATTCGGAAGAACCATTTATAACCATTTACAGTGCTCTAATTATTTTTGAGTAATCGCCAATTAATGCGCGGTGCATCACACGCGACAGGACTTTGAAGCTTCGTATCAACAAAACCTAATGAATCCTTCAAATCCCAATCTCAAAATGCCTGGGGACTAATTACTCTCGAAATTCCGAAAAAAAACTATCCAATGAAATGATTTTAAGATGCCCGTAAGGAATACTACTAGATCGACCATATTTAGGGGTTTTTGTGATTTTCAAACTAGTTGTTGACTTCAAAGTTTTTTTTATACCAACTTATAAGTAGCTAAAACTTTTTAAGAAATCGCAAATTCACACTCGCTTGAAAGTCAATGATAAAACAACACGTCCTTATAGTATTTTATTAGACTTGCTTGATGTCTATTGCTATACCCTCTTATTTTGTACTATCTGTCACAGACATCTGGTTGGCATGGTGCCACCTACCTGATCTCTTCTTGTCAGATTAGCATTTTGGGGATCGTTGTATTTTATTTGACTCCTTTCGCGAAATGTTTATGTTTAGTCGAGCTTTATAGGTTTCCAAGATTACTGTCGAAAATAGGAAGCGTTGAATTCGCGTACAAACTATATGAGGTACATACCAATGACTATATTCATTTGTATTTTTGTCATCATCATCATCATCAGCCTTATGTACAACTAGTGAAGTAAAAAATCATAAACGAAACAGCTACCGCGGTAACAAATACGCACACTATGAATATTGACATTTAAAAAAGTAGAGATACGTTATGTTTAAAGTTATAAAATTTGGTTCCCATAAGCACCTGCTACTACAGTCAAATATACTCACAGCTTTTAGGAAATAAGTTCAGTACTTGATTTATAATTCCTATCATTACAAACCCCAAAAACAAAACATTATCACAGCATTTAACTGAATGAATTACATACTTAAATAAATAAACACATTCCTTTTTCCCCGAAAGGGTAGGCAGACCCTCAAGTGGGCCTCTTTTCACCGTGGCCTGGGTTGCACCATCGTGGTATATAGACGTGACAAGTGGTAAGCTCATCGCCGCCATTGCTTCCCACGAGTGACTCTGTTAACGCTTTCTTCCAGTAACAACATTTCTTAAATAAGCTAGCAGCCAGGACAAATCTTATCCCAACAAATCATACAAACAAGTCCGGGTCATTCCAAATAACCCCTTATTTTCGAACGTATCGTTTTTATGGTTAAGTCCCCAAAGGGGACGACTCAATTTCTTCGGCCCGACTTCAGCCATCACACCTTTGAGGCTTTACTTCACCGGCCGTCACCACGTCTGGCAGTGTCCTGCCCAACTCCACTTGAGGTTTATCGCTTTGTCTCCGTCGTCAGACTTTCGTCCGACGATGGATTTCAGTGTTGCGGACTCAGTCTAAAAGTGCATGCCAAGCATAGCCATGGCCTGTTCTGTAACCCGTACTCGGTACACAGCCTCCTTATTAAGCATCCAGAACCTTATTATTGTCATTGCTGTAGCTGCTATAACAACAAATAATGAAAATAAAATTGTGTTAACAACTAAAGGATTTCCCCAATAATAAAAAATAATAAAAATAAAATAAACGGAGATAAAAGTTACAAGGGGATTTAATAGTTAAAAAAAGGAGAGTCTGTTTAGAAAGATAGCCGTTGTGGCCAATTTGTTCCGCCGATTTCTCGTTATTTCTAGTTGTTCAGCTGGTCTCTTTCTGTCGAAATGTTGAATCATAAACTACAGAAAATAGTTACAGTTGTACAAGGATCAAAACGGAACACAAGCTGTTTTTGTTAAAAGTAACCCTTGGCTATTCGAAGAGTTTGCAGTTGGAAGCCGGCTGGAGGATAGCTTGCGTAATGTGTCATGCAGGACACGGCTACTACAGATGAGCGTGTTTTGTATGGCGCCTATAATATTTAATCAGATACCATTGTCTGTTCGAGCATTACCAAATTTAAAAGCATTCAAAAGTAAACTGAACTAAATATTGGTAGAAAAAGCATAATACACTGTGGATGAGTTTTTGTCTGATCGTAATGTTTTGTAGTTTGATTATTTGTCTTCTATCATGTGTGCCGCTACCGCTTATCATCTGTATTTTTCTTTGACATCTGTATTTTTATTTGATTCCGTTTTTTTTGACATGTACCTGCATATGTAAATTATTTTGTGTTTTAGTGTAGGTAATGTAAACTCATATATTTAGAAAGTAACACATTGAAAATTTAAAATTATTATATTAAATTAAATTAGAATAGTTCTTTTTCCAAATGTTTGTGCGCCGAAAGGCAAAATCTAGTGATCTAACCATAAATAAATACACCTAACACTTGTACCTAGATTTACAGACGATAAATGAATTATGAATTATAAGCGCTATTGTATGGCCCGCTAAAAACATAAAAATGGTAAATAAACTGTTGTATTCTATCATATAACTATTTAGTTTTATGTACCTATGTATTAAACGAATTCCAAGAATACTGAGCCTTTACCCTAGTATATCTGCTTCACTTCTTTGCCAGTTGACATACTCCACAGCTAGATTTGTTATATGAAATAATGACCAAACAAGAAATTACTAAAAATAAAAGTGTCAAAAAGTTTGCATATACCATAATTTCTATCGCATTTTGAAGTTGTAATAATGCCATAAATGTTAATAGAGCATGTGTAATTCATGGATTTGATTGGTTTCATGGTAAACCAGCATCAATTTATACATATGCATTCTTGGCGGGCATGGGTGGTTTTGCAGGGGGCTTTGTCGAGAACCCTGCTGATTTGGTCAATTTACGAATGCAGAATGATGGTAAGTTGCTACTGAAGTAGAGAATAAAGTATTAAAAACTATTTAAAAATCTGTGAATATTATAGATGCAACTTAGGTTTGGATGTTTCTTCCCCGAACTGTAATGACTGAAACGATTATAATTAAAGGTATAGAGATAGACTAGGACCTAGATTGACACATAATTACATATAGTTAGTCGTTACAGCAGACAGATTCCTGTGTTTTGAAGCTGAAAATAAAAATTCGTACTGACGCTAGCTGTTGGGGAAATTCACGGTGCTCGGTTTAAAGTGTTTTGATCAGCCTACCGTGACGTTGCTAAATAAAAAGGGAAGGCTGCCTTGCATTCAAATGAGAACTTCGTTTCGAGGAGGACACCGCAAAATACAAACTTAATCTGCTTGATGGCGGACCCGGGACGATGGAAGATATCGATTAATAATTTTACTTGATTCTTCTAGCAAACTTTTCAATGTGTTATATATTATTTTTTATTTTATCTCTAATATTCTTAAAGGTCTCAAATATTTGCAAACGTATATAAAACGCAATGGCAAAATTTAAACCCATTTTACGTACTTAGATCATTATTATTTGAAATGTAAAGTAATTATAAACTTCTGCTAATTTATTCCTCGTAACTGAATGCCAACAAAGCCGTTAATTACTGTGGTCAGTGACAGTAAAGTATTGCTTTCATACGTTTGTAAACTAATTTTCTTTACCCTGTAGGACAATAAGTACCTTACCAAAGCTCATGTCTAATAACCCGAGGAGCCCAGGGGGCTCATATTGATCACTATCAAAGGTTTATTCCCAAGTGGTCCTTAGAACATCTTTTGTTTCTCAACAATCGACTACAAACAAGCCAGCAGAACAATTAATACATAAATACTCTTGTATTATCGTGCTTACTATTTATTTTTATAGTGATCCTGAAAAGAGTCAAATTTTTAAGCTTTGTAGAAAGAACCATTGGGCTTGGGGTATCTTTACTTCCTCATTGCACATGTTACATGTCTGTAGTTCTTCATATTCTTTGTGTGAGTAATTATTTCCTGTTTCCTACCTGAGATAGAATGAAAGGGGCTGATGATCGATGGTGAATTAACCAGTGTTGTGAATAGATTCAGTGATCCACGCGAGCCAGGCTCTTTTCATAGACAAGTGATGTAGTGAATTGTATACTCGTATTTCAGGTGAGAGATAAAAGTGTCAAAGTTAGGCGCTCTTATTTTTTAAACCACAATTTTTTTTATAAGTCATTTTTTTCTAAATTTAAGTCAACTTGTTGTGCACCGTTGTATTACCTGTATAACTCTCGATCCCGTGGAAACATTGGGATAAAAACTAGCCCAAATGTAATTCCACGGATCCAGCTATCTTCGCATTTATAATAATTATTATCTGTGCTTCGCTATGATGTATCCCTTTTTACCCTTTTTATGGGTTATTTTAATACATCCTGAAATAGTGTTGAATATTCTGTATTTTGAGAAGGTACATATACCATGTTTCAAGCAAAAGGGCCTATGTGTCAGAAAGTTCCCATACAAACTTAACACCCCATTTCACCCTCTTTTGAGGGTATTTTGGGGAAGTAATATTAACTTTTACTATTTATACTGAAGCATACCTATGCTTAGTTTCAAGTTCGTAAGCTTATATAATACTACTTTTTATACAAAGGTCCATTTCACCCTCTTTTGAGGGTATTTTGGGGAAGTAATATTAACTTTTACTATTTATACCGAAGCATACCTATGCTTAGTTTCAAGTTCGTAAGCTTATATAATACTACTTTTTATACAAAGGTCCCCTTTTACACCCCTTTATTAGGGGTTGCATTTACAAAAAAACCTTGGTTTTGCTATAAAAAAAAACTACCCTTCAAACTTCAGCTTTCTAGGTCCAGCGGTTACGGCTCGGCAATGATGAATAATAATAATAAGTCATTCAGTCAGTCAGTCAGGTTAAGCTCTTATAACCAAACTATGGATATGGATAGAAAAACGAATAAGAAAACGAATACAAACGAGTAACATAAGTATACATATACCAACCTTTTATGTTTTTACCAACTATATCTTTGCTGAGCATACTAACAATTACTCACAAAAGATGGGAGCGTTTAGGAATAATCCCTATCAAAGATACGGTGCCATTGCGACCGGCACGTTATTGAACCATTCAATGCTTAGTGTATGACCAACAGCAATACTCTCTAAGCTTTATTGACGTGACCTTTCCTGAGTTTGAACAGAATCCTTGGTTAGACATACGCACAACCAACACATTAACAAGCAATATTGCTTATAGGTCAGTAATGTATCATTTCAATTGATTAAGGCGGTTACTACCAAAACTTTTCAGGGTAGGCAGCGCATCGACAATACCTTGGGTGTTGCCAGTGTCTATAAGCGACGGTGACCACTTCACATCAGGTGGGCCGTATGCTAGTTTGCCTATTTATTTCATTAAAAAAAATTCTCCTGAAATGTTGGTTGTAGAGTAGAAGAGCAACTGATGGTCTACTTGAGTCTCTCTGTACTACGTTTTATTCGGTATTTCTGCACTTGGCGACTACGGGTTGGACTACTTTGAGTTAACTGTGGTGTGTCCAGCCTACAAAAAGGCTACTAAATCTCCTCCCGTGGATGTATTCAAAACTGATTCAATTAAACTTTTGAGTAGATGACGTGACAATTTTTTTTTAATTTTAATTTTTGAAGTGCTAAATTATTGTAATGCTCGATAAAACAATTAAAACATAATTCAGTTATCTCAATGCAATACATAGGCCGAAGTCAATACAATTTTTACTTGAAAACATTTATTTAAAATTATAACCTCCGGTTATTGCTATAGTGAAAGGGTAAATGAGTATTACATTACCAGGAGAAACCATTGAGATTTTAATTGTCCCATAAAGGAATTAGTTTTGCACCTAAGTGCAAATAGCAAATAGGTTAATTATAGAAAAACAAGAAAAGATTCAAACATTAAGGCGCGATAGGTTCTCAAATGTCTCTAGAATTTTAAAGTATTTGATAAGAATTTTCATAGTTTTCTATGAAGAAAAAAATATATGATATTCTTGAGCTTTTTATCTAGTGAAATCAATAATTCAATACAACATTTTAATTACTTCACTCGATAAAAAAAAATAACAAAGATACCTCCTTTTTAAAATTAAAATGCTATTTTACACTCACTTCTCTCACGTTTTAATTTTTGAAACATTTGGTTACATGTTAAATATTATTTGAGTTAGTGAATTCATCAACAAAATTAAACAAAACTTTGAACGACATTTTTATATAATTTTTTTATACATAAAAACACGGTATCAGAGCGTGCGCTCGCCTTCGAGCCTCATACAAAAATGATCGTTGAACCTATAGCGCCTTAATGAACTTACCAAGTCTGGACAGCTTGAAGGAGTCTGCAGTGTTTATAACATCGACGAATACTTGGAAGTTCAGGTAATCCGGAGTGTTATTGTTCGCGTGCTGAACCATAGCTATTTTGAAGGCATGCTGGATCTGATTAGTGTTCTGATCGAATACTACGCCTGCAAAGAATAAAAAATCTTCTGTTAGTAGGTATAGTATTATTAATTTAATAATTAAAATTCAGGCTTAGTTTTTAGTAGTAGTAGAGCTTTTTTGTGAAAGAGTTCGTCCGGGGAAGTACTACCACTGTACCTATTTCTGCCGCAAAGCAGTAGTGCTTGCATTGCTGTGTTCCGGTTTGAAGGGTAAGGGTGCCGGTGAAATTACAGGCACATGAGACTTTTCATCTTTATGTCGCAGGGTGGCGGGCGCAGTGCAATGCCACATAGGGTGCGTCCTAGGTGGACGTGACCTATGTGTTAATGCACTGTTCATAGGCAGAGGTTACCGCTTAAACATCAGGTGGGCCTCTTGCATGTTCCGTCATCCAAGTAGTATGAAAATAAAAATAAAATTTAAAAGGCTATGTTGTTCTTTCCAAGTAAGGATCACCAAAAATAGCCAGTCCTTGTTTTTTTCCCAATTCTTCTAGGCTAGGATGAGTAAGGATGACTCACGGTAACCCGAATACCAAAGCTGATGAGGGTATACCATGTACAAATTTTCATTAATATAAAGCAACTTTAAAATATAAAAATGCAAAGGCAAAGTAGAGCAGGATATTACAATTTCAGCTAAACATAAAGAAAAACGGTAATAGCTATATAAAAGTTGATAGATAAAGTAAACTTTATAGCATATTGATAGTTTGCCTCTGACTACCCCCGGCTAACTTAGTATGGTAATCTATCTGTGCCTAAGCAAAAAGCGAAGTTATTTGATTAAACCATAAACATTTCTAATAACTTCGACAGCACGGGAAACCATCTAACCCGAAATACAAAGTCAACGAAACTCTAACAAATGGGAGCTCATATTACTATGGGTATTCAATTTTTTTTGTTTTTTTTTCAAGAACCGCTTCCTAACGTGGTCATAGACGAAATCACATGCATCGCGGGTCGAACCTGGATGAGACTGTCACGGGACCGTGAGAAATGGCACAGGCATAAAGAGGCCTATACTCAGCAGTGGGTGAAGACAGGCTGTGGATGGATGTTGACACATCCTAGAATAATAATAAGAACCACTATGGATTATACAAACAAAACCCTTTAATATGACATCATTCAATATGTTTATATTACTTTAATCTCTCTTTTGGAATCCCCTAACTAAATAGCTCTCTGTTTGATATAACTCATACCAGCAAATTTCTCAAGTACAAACCTATCGACCTACCAAATTTCATGCAGAACAACAACAAACTTAGAAAAAAAAAACTTGACAATATAGTGTTGATGTAGATTACATGTAGATGCAGATGAGAAGGGCTTTTAGCCAGTACGTATTTTTTAGTACTATTGCGAAAAATGTAATTAACATAATACAAAATAAATGGACATTTGCGAGCGAGACTTGCGCCCTGAGGCTTCCGTGTTTGTTATTTTTACCCATATCGTATCATGCCGAATTATAGTGATTTTGTGGACCATAAACATTTCTAATCTTCACCGAATTTCGTCACCCGCTACTTCATTTACCAAAAGGCGAGATCGAAAGTATAAGTAAAAAACATAATATTTTTATCTTTATACGTAGGTACCACAATGCCTCCAATAATTAAAATTTTCAGAATTGTGAGGTTCCTGGAAGTACCCTAGATGTTTTTCATTTTCGCTATTAAAATACAAAAAATAGACTACCACTGCTTTTTTTTTCCATTGCATTGAACCCTAAAAAAACAATTAAATCTCCATCATCATCGTCAGCTGAGAGAAGTCTACTATGCACTGCATTATCATAAGCCTCCCCCATAAAGTTCCACGAAGATCTGTCTTGAGTCGCTGCATCCTCAACTTTTTTGCGACCCTTATCAGTCTTTTCCATCGTTTTTAATATTATTTGTGAAAATCTATATAAACCAACATGTTTTTTCAAGGGAACAACATGTTAAAGTAAGTATTACACTTTAGATAAATCACATTTATGAAGATGAAAAAACCAGATTTAGATAATGTGAATATTAGAGTCTTGGTTTAACCCGGAAAGCTGAAGATCGTGGAGAACGAGCTAACACGTTGCGTTATTGACATAATGCCCTCAGAGAAACTCACTGGATAGGTACCTAATGGACATTTTGTCATCGATACAAACACCATTTACTGTTCTGGGAATGACAGCGGCTGCATTACTAGTAATGGAGTTGCACTTAGCCTTCCCAAACAACTAAGAAACTCTGTGACGGTATACGAACCGGTAAGCGATCGAGTGACGAGAATTAGACTTAAGGCAACGCCCGTGAAACTGAATGTCATCCCAGATTTATGCCCCAACGAGTCTTTCTAGCGACGCTGACTTTGTGAGGTTTTACACAGAAATTGAGACTGCTATTGTAAAGATCTCTAACAGAGAGCTTCTTTTAGTAGTGGTCATTTTAAATGCTAAGACCGGAGCAGATGCCTATCAACTAAGTGAATGTGCGGGTAGAATTGTACAGAACTGTATATTTGTATTGATTTTCGGAGAACGCAATGGCAGGGGTAACCGTTTGATACAATTTCGAGCCAAAAACAAAATGGTGATCTTGAACAGCTTCTTTCAGAACCACCCCCTAGAAGTCTATAACACCAGCACGCCACCTGGTCAAAAATACCGAAGCCAAATCTCAATATACATACATACATACATAGATACAAGTCTTTTTCCCCGAAGGGGTAAGCAGAGCCTTAAAAGGCCTCTTTATAGTGAGTTACACCATCGTTGGAATATAGACGTGACAAATGGTAAGCTCATCGCTGCCAGAGCTTCCTACAACTGAATCGGCTAACACATTCCTTAAAAAACTAGTAGCCGCGACAAATCTTATAACAACGAACCTTATTAAGTCCGGGTAAATCTCGATATATTATTCTTTAATCGACAAAGTGTCAAGACACATCTTCACCTTAATGGAGTCACATGACATGACTTAAATGATCGTATCCAAATTCGTATGCAAACTGTAACATGTCATAACTATATTAATTAAGGAGGATTACGTAGTATGATGGAATCGAGGCTGGACTATTATATAAATTAAACAAAACCTCCAGTTTTCCATTGGACTGTTATTGGTTTGTGAATATAACCAGGGTGTGCGGCGGCATTCGCAATTCATTGTTTTTTCCAGCATACGCGTGGGAACGTGGATAGTATTCTGGTATGGAATTTATTGCTTTTGTCCAACTTGAGAAAAATATATGAATTTATTGGTTCTGAAACGGTCGAACTTGTTCACGATTTTACAGGCTTGTGATACTTGCCCAATTAAAATAAACATTTAAATTAATTTTCTGAAACCCGACCCCCTGTTTTTTTAGACTATTTTTTTTTTTTTTTTTTTTTTACATTTTAATTTTTATGGGTAGTAGGTACCTACATGTAAAGTATTAATTTACTTATTGTAATAATACAATGAATACAATGAGGATAGAATGTTTTATTTTTGTAAATATTTTTGTATAATAAGTTATATATAATATTGTTTTTTTTTGTATATAACGAATAATTAGTAAGTACTCGTGATAATGTGACTAATATTTAACAATGTATTAATAAAATGGTTGATACCTGTTTATTGAATAAATAAGGTTCTCGAGTGGCGACCATAAACCAGACGACGCAAAAGAGGAATGCCCTTTCGATGGACCAAAGTCATTATAGAGGTCGCAGGAAGGCAGCCAAACCCATTATAGACATTGTCGTGGCATTCTAAAGGGGAGGCCTATGTCCAGCAGACGATTTCTGTAGGCGGATGATAATGATGATGATTGAATAAATTAAATTTAGATAATGGCTTTTTGGGGTTCTGTATTCAAATAAGAACATCGATACCCGGACTTGCTGGCTGCTAGAAATGTGTTATAACTGGAAGAAAGCGTTAGTCGAGTCAGTCGTGTGAAGCAATGGCGATGATGAGATCACCACTTGTCACGTCTATATTCCCTCGATGGTGCAACTCACAGTGTAAAGAGGCCAACTTAGGCTCTGTTAGCAGAAAAAGGGGAAAATGGCGGGTGTCTATATATTTAAGATTTAGTTTTCTCGATCCTTCCATGCCCGCAAAAACAAATGGACCACAAACGTAAAATTAATCAAAAGAAAACTCTCAAGTTTATGTTTTAAAATACTAAGAATATGCAAAGTAGTCTCGGGAGACGGCTTTTGGGTAAACGTAATTTATTTAATAGCCTGGCTACAAATCACTTAAAGAAGGTTATTTTTTAAAGTAAATTATTATAAATATGTTCTCACTGGAATCTCACTTCGTTACACTCTTCATATTGTAACTAGAGAAAAAAGAAAGAAAACATATATTTTTCTAGGGCAGTTCAAGTAATGAGATCCATAAGATATCGAAATAAAAGAACACGAAAAGGTCTTATTTTATGTTTGCAGGTAACCTTAGTGAAGAGAAAATTGTGTTCATGGAATTAGATAATGTTGTGTGAACTGTCCAGCATTATTTATTTATATTATATTAATAATATGGAAATATTAGGTATATGAGAAATATTACCAGGACGCCCCACAAATATGTTTTTTTTTTAAAGTCTCTCAAATTCTACAGTTGTGTTTTAATCACTTCGCGGCTGAGTGCGGAGACGTACTATTCACCAGGTACCCATACCTCAGATAAACCCGTTCGGAGCTACGCTGCATGTCCGGTATTGGACACCTGACCGGTATTAGACCATCTACCTGAATGGAACACCTGACCGGTATTAACCATCTACCTGAATGAGACACCTGCCCAGTATTAAAAAATCTATGTGAATGGGACACCTGACCGGTATTAGACCATCTACCTGAATGGGACACATGACTGGAATTAGACAATCTACGTGAATGGGACACCGGACCGGTATTAGACAATCTACCTGAATGGAACACCTGACCGGTATTAGACCATCTAACTGAACGGGCCTACTGCTGGAACCTTTACACATTTTTAGTTTTGTGTTTCTTAGATTAAAACTATAACCTCTTAAAATAACTCGTAGCTTACGGTCGTCAGGAATAAACATGTCGGGAGAGCTGTAACGCTACAAAACAGTTTTTGTTTCCCGATTTTCACGTGTGATTGCAGACGGCGCAGCAAGGCAGGCAGTACTCATGAGGAGGACCTATAAACGGTCAACAAAACGTCAGCAGAAGAGTTTTAATGTGTGAGGTAAATAAATAGCACTTAATAGTGTACTGACATGATTTATTGTTAATACGTATAAGCGTACGTTGTTAAGCATATAAATTACCAAAATTAAGGCGTGGAAATGTTCTCATTAGATACGTTTTAACTAACTGACTAAATTAAATTAATGTAGGTATTACTTCATCGATGTGTGTCGGGAAATAATTAAATTTAAATTTCAGATTAATTCTGATTTTTAAGTACGAGGAATTTAAGGTAAAAAGAATTGTTATACGAGCTGTTGTATTGAAACCGTTGTCGCCATTTTATGCAACATTATTTATACACTTACAATTTTAGTTCTATCTTTTGACGAACTTTATCCTTTTAATTCTATCTTTTGATGAACTTTATCTTTTTACTTACGTCTAGTATGTGAATCCATGTGGTTTATCTTTTGACTTTAATTTCTGCAAGTTATCATGGCGCAACTTAACTTTAACATTAACATGACAACAACAAGCATTAACTTGACTGCGACTGTAACAGTATGTACCTACTTGTACAATTTGCTCAAACGCTGACGACACAGGCCTAGTCTCCATACCAATTAAATTACTTCAAATTTCTATGTTACAAGACCTACTTACATATTAATCTTGGTACCTTGAGGTGGTTAGACACCCAAAATTCTGTCACTATTTAACTCAATAAAGTTCAGTTAAGAGAGAAAGGGACAGAATAGAGCACGATAAACCGCAAATGGCTCATGTAACTGATTATTTCCAAAAATATAAATGAAGTTTTTTAAATTTTGACTAGAAACGGTATATTTACCATGATTTTTGAGTTTTAAATGTTCCCGATATTTAATGTACGATAGCGTGTCGGGTTAAGGAGCACATACGAGCGGTCAAGAACAGGGACATACATAAGTCAGCCATAGCAGAACACCTTTTGGAATCTGGCTCAAATCATTGGATCGAGCTACACAGTCCGCAGGTAATCTCGACAGAGTGACATTACATACCAAGAATAAACAAAAGGCAATTGAGATTACTAAGTACAGAAATTTCAATAGAGAAGATGGTTTTCAATTATCTGGAGTATGGAAGCCTGTGGTAAGAATGTGTAAGAATCAAAAAAGTAGATTTCAAAGGTTAATTTCGATATTTTTTATAGTATCTGGATAATCAAGATTGTGTACTGATGAAGCATCGTGTAAACAGCAGTAAAATTGAATGGCAGGAAAGTGACAAAGAAAGATTTTTTTAGTACCAGGAAACTCGTCTTACTTTTAGAAATAAACCTGTGGTGGCACTTGTTTCGATTTTTATACCTAACTGTAAAAAAGCTCTAAAGAAAATACACAGCGGCTCAGTTTTTATTGTTACGCGAATGGCATGGTCAAGGGGAGCTTTCTCATTTTTACGTTCACACCGACAGATGCCCTTAATGTTCCGGGTCACTTTGTTTATAATCCACTGGGAATTCACAGAGCTAACATAATAACTATAAAAAGAATAGCCACTTACAACGAAAGGTAAATTAAGATTACGAACAAAGCCCATTCTCAGTTCTTACTTCTCAGGGTGGAGAATAAAAATGGGGTGATGAAACCTTACTATCAAGCCAGATCAGGACCCGTTAAAGTTCCTCCATTAAAGTTAATTTCAAAATTAAATTATACGTGTGTTATACTCGTATTCTAAGAGACGTCAAGGAATTTTCCATTGTTTATTAAATTTGAATGGAATGCATCTAGAGATTTTACAAGCGGGACACATACTCAAAATCACTTAAAAAATATACAATAAAGTACTCTCATTTCATATGGAATATCACTCAAAACGTTGAAAAATGTTTAGTTTATCATATACTATCGAGCAATGAGCCTACTGTCCCAACTACACAAGCTGCTATCCAAAACAATATGCGACCGACTAACTCGCAAGTTCATTTGACATATACCAACATGTCAACACAAGTGGGCTTCCGGAGTAAATACATACCTACATACATAGACATACACCGTTTTCCCTGAAAGGGTAGGCAGAGCCTCAATGGGCCTCTTTCAACCGATTCAACAATATACCATACCCATTGAGTAAAGCAGGTCGTGAGAAGATAATACAACCGACCTCTATTCTTGCCTTCGATTATGAGAATGCTTTAGACAGCTGTAATTGAGTCTCTCTATCGCTGTAACATCAACAAAAGGTATGAAGATCACCAAAATCAGTAGCCTTACGTCGTCCACTTTTGGACTAGGCCTCCCCATATAATGCAACCGGGGATTCGCCATAATCACTACGCTTGGCAGGCAGATTGCAAATCTCAGTATCGGTATTAAGTACTCAGGTGGATGTAGCTGCCCATCTCGTGGTTTAATCCCTTAGTTGCATTGTGTTTTGTGGCATACACGGGAGGAAACGGAGGGGTCTATTCTTTAGCCGGACACAGTTTATCTATACAGTCAACTGTCTATAGAGATTGTTAAAACAAGTATTATATTATAATTTTATACCAGTCACGTTGAAAATACAGTAAGCATTAGACGTTAATTAGTGCGATGTGAGTGAGCAGCGCCTCGGCGATATCTCATTGTTTTGTACGGCAATATGATTGAGAGTGGTGGAACTCTGTGGATATGTGTCGGATGACGTGGAATTAATCTGCGTCGTGTAAATAAATGTGGGGCGTATGTCACGGCGCGGTGGCGGCGGCGAGGCGGGCGGCATTGCTTCACCGGAAGCGCCCGTTCTCAGCAGATGGAGTACTCGTATATGCTCACATATTATGTTTGCCATATCATTCTCTACATCAAGAACAAAGGTCTAATCTGTAGTGAAAGACGAGGGTTAATTCACCTGGAAAATTGAAAATTATGTGACTTAATTACAACCTTACAGCCAATAAGGTTACAGCGTTTTATGCAAAAAAAAAGTGGTGCGAAGTGTGCAAATAAACATTTACTTTAGATCAATTGCTTATCTTTAACAAGTTTTTGAACCTTGCTGCCACCCCGTTATATTATCTCGTGCCAGCCAATCAATTAAAACGTTAACTTTTTATTCATCATCATAATCATCAGCCCACGTTAGTCCACTGCTGGACATAGGCCTCTCCCAATACGCGCCACTGAGCCCCGTGTTCGGCTCTTCTCATCCACTTTCTGCCCGTCGTCTTTCGTAGGTCATCGCTCCACCTAGCCAGAGGGCGCCCCACGATACGTTTGCCAAGACGCGGTCTCCACTCAAGAACTCGCGTACCCCAACGGTTGTCGGTTTTTCGGCATATATGACCAGCCCATTGCCACTTCAGCGAGCTAATCCGATGGGCTATGTCAGTGACTTTTTATTCAAGAATATACAAATCGCTGTTCACTGGATATCATCTATAATGAATTAAACGGCCAATGCATATGCAGTTAGCGTTTATGTAGCGCAATAAGGGATTATTTTGCGCTATCAGAAGCGTAATGTTATCACACGTGTTGACACGGACACCAATGGCTAATTTCGCAAATTTTCAACTGAAAATGCAAGCTGAATCCGGGCACAGGATATGGCTAGCCAACCGTACATATTTTTTGTGTTGTAAGTGGAAGCGATGCGTTTAAGCCATTAAAATACAGATACATGTGGTATGTACCTATTCATTTCTGAAACAGTGTGTAAACTCCGATAAAAAAATGGTTGTAGGAAGATTTTTGACATTGCAATAGTAGTTCTGCAAACTATAGACCTTACGAGCACAAACTTTTTTGCAGTGTTCAGTTTACATCCAAAAATTTTTTTTAATGTTTTTTTCCCTTATCATATATTGTCCTTCCTGGGCAAAGGTCTCCCCCAATTTATTCCACTTGTCAAACAGAAAATAGGTATATACCTACGTAACAAATTGTAAAATTTAAAAACTAACTGCTCTAAAATAATCATTTTCGGGTGGTCTGAGGCCTGGAGGGCAATTCTCGGATTGTAAAGATTAAGTCGAATTCGACATATGTCGAAAAAAGATGGCGAATGTCGAATAAAATCTTAATTTGCTATTCTCGCGAAGTCACAAATAGACATAAGTCGACCAAAATCATTCAAATCGAATACGATTTGATGGTTATTGTGACATTTTCGTGACATTTTTTGTAGACATTCATGCTTCGACATTATCTCTAATTTAGAGATAATCTCTTCAATCTGAGAAATGGCCTCCTGTTCCTTATCTGTTTCGCATTTTTTTTCCCAATTAGTTTTCCAAATGAACTGAGTGTCTTTGGCAGACTCCCACCACTCCTTCCCAAAATTAACAAAATCGTCAAGCTTCATCGGCCAACCCCGAGGTCACCGTCCTTCAGGTATCCCAGCGTGTGCTGATATTCGATCACCTGTTGGGTAGCATTTTTTATCATAAGGAAAAAATATTTATTTCAAAAACTAACTTCAAAGACCGCACGAGATATGTACATACACACAAACATACATACATACGTACATAGGACACACGCCCATTGCTCCGAAAAAGTAGGCAGAGCCTCAAATGGGCCTCTTTTCACTGTGGGTTATACATCGTCGTGGGAAATAAAGATGTGACAAGTGGTGAGCTCATCGCCAACATTGCTTCCCACAACTGACTCTACTAACGCTTTTATTCCTATTAAACTATTTAAAGTCTGGCCGGTACCTCATATTCGAAATTCTTGTTTAGGATTATGTACCGAATATTTCTGCCCAAATATTATCAAAATCGGCTGGTAAATGGCCGCCGGACCACTTGTACTATTAGGCAGTAACATTGATTGTACAATTGGCACCGATTTGACCCAATTGTTTTTTTATTTTTTTTATACACTTGAATGACGGAACAAGCGGATGGCCCACCTGATGTTAAGCGGTAACCTCTGCCTCTGCCTCTGGTAATTGTACCATTGATGGTACAACTGGCACCGAACTGTACTGACTTGTCCCACTAGTCCCATTAATTCTACTTGAGATAAGAACAAACCTCTTTTATAAATGCTAATGCTATCCACTTTATGGTAAATAAACTTCCTTATTGTGCGTCATTGACAATGTCAACTTTGATTTTGTCTGATGCATGAACTGAAAGTAAGTACTTAATTTTGGGAAAAAATGTCCGGTGAAATTTGATTGCTAAACGGACATGAATATTATTATCATGTCACGTACCGCGACAATACTAGTTTATGGAGATGTGTTAATTACAAAAAAAGTAAATGTTGTGGAACAGTAAAAATTAACCAGGTAATCTTTCTTATATTTTTCCGGTCATTTGCTCGTATGTTTGACGAAATAAACGTTTTTTTTTATTTAATTTAAAGATGTTTTGTTATGAATTCTTATTTTAATTAATCCAAAATGCGAGCAAGCTGACATCCTAGTTTTATTAATTATGGCACAATTGAAAAAATGGGTGCCAATTGTACCACCAATGGTACTGCCTAGTAGTAAAAGTGGTCCGGCGGCGGTAAATGACACCGCAGAAAACTTTTTTTTTTTTTTTTTTTTAACAACCTTTGTTTGACCACGATCTCACCTGTTGGTAAGTGACGATGTGGCCGAAGATGAAGCACAAAGGTCTAGAAGGCACCTATTCACTCTTGACTTGAAGAGACCCAGATTATAGATAACTGATGGGATAAATCGCCGATTATAGTCGAATATGCGGGTTCGAGTGCCGCTGGAAAGGATTTTTTGGGTCCATAATTGGATTATCCAAAAGTGTGGATTGATAAAATTACAAACTATGAATGATACTGTTTAGTGATACAAAACTTAACTAAGATATAAAAAATTGTCCCCATAAAAAAACGTGCGTTTCTGCAGTGTTTTCACCAATACAATATAATAGTAGACAAATAAATAACACTGCCTCATAAAACGTTCGTACGCAGAGTAACTCGCATGGTCGTTATTTTCGGTTCTATTTTGTTGACCGTACTTAACATATGGATATAAAGTTTTAGCGGAATTCGTTATATCGACAAGCCATTTCAAAACAGATTGCCTCTCACAGTGTTGTGACAACTGAGACTCTCTTGGTTCGCGCGGGCACGTATCACACACGTTGACATTTGAACATAATCATATCATGAACACTGTTGCCTCATTAAAATTCCAACCTGCTATCAAACTGTAGTTTACATTACACACAATATTATTGATTGGTTCAGGATCAAACTGTATGGCTTGTATGGCTACATATTAAGGTAAAAATCATGGATATGCAACGTAAAAAAAATGGATATCCCGTTTTTTTAAATTATGCGGTAGGTACAATTTCTTAGTTTTAATTGTTAAAATAATTATGTTGTGCATTACTCATTTATGACAAAACATAATAATATATCGAGATAATGTCGTTTGTTTAGTAAGAATATTGTTAATTTAAAATCAACAATTAATTCTTACATAAGTTATAATCTATTCATTCTAACTAATACTGTATAATATTGCCTCAATTCCCCAGAAAATTACAAATTACGAACTCATATTTGACCCTTGGTGAGGACAGAAACAAGTATTGAAACGGTAAATGGAAATAAAACAAATATGCATTTCAAAAACTAACTCTGTTGCAATATAATTTTTATTGACATAGTAAAACTACACAAAGTATATTCATATCAAAAAAATACAAATTAACAGTTGAGTTATTTAAAGACCGTTGAAAACGATATTAAGCTCAATTGCTCGTAATCACTACCTTACGGAAGTGCGTCCATAAGACGGTGGCTGCGTTGCTATACGGTGAATAGCAATACTAATGTAACACTAATTACTAAGTCAATAGTTTGCGGCAGAAATAGGTATGGTGGAAGTACTTCCCCGGATGAACTCTTTCACAAAAAAGCTCTACTACTACTACTAAACGCTCTACTCTACTATTATGGCCTTGAGCCGATTCCATTCATATTTTATGGTTAAACAATAATTTTAAGATTGAATTGGCCAGAATTTCGGCTATGTCACTTGTGCACAAAACGATCTAATATGAGAATATAAAAGAAGAAAATGGTTTGAACCGTTGTTTCACAGGAAACTTCAAGAACAAAAAAGTCTGGCCAACTTTTTTGTCTTCGTTTCTGTTCATCACATGACTATGAAAGACGTGACATTGAGAGAACATGCGGGGTGTGATACACGGACGGATCTTAAAATATCATCGAAAGTATTAGAACGTCCAACCCATTTTGTATGCTCAGACAGAAGTACCAGGTTTCCTGGTTTTCAGGTTGATTGTTAATTTATGAATCAACTCCGTAGGTCAATTCACATTGCCGCAGGTGGGAATCGTCAATTCGCACACCACTGCGCATTTTGAACTTCATCTCCATTGTATAAGGTACAAGTTCGAGAATTCTCACAACTGTCATCGATGATGACTTTACACAAGAGAGCATCAAGTTACTATGTGTGTCTGAAATTGATGCTTCCCTTCCGTCGCAATGTAAATTGACCCTGTTTACCGTACTACAACATCGTCTTGATAATAGATACTCTCCTAAAAAGTTACCAACACAAATATTTGAAATAAGAACCTTTAAGCAAGGATATTGCTCACTAACTACGTTGTAAGCTGCACGGTGCACTACACCGGTCTGGGGTGAGATAAGGGGGAGGATGTGGAATTAATGTCTCTATCTAATAGGGTACAGTAGAACGAGCAAAACTCTAACGCCACATGCCCCCTTCACGGCTCGGCGATTAAATGTTCCGGATAGGGTGCAATTCTGTGAGCTAGCCAGTAAGCTATTCATCAATAATAAAATAAAATAATAATTATAATAAAAACAAGTAGTTTCAATACCGTTAAATTACTTCAGTGAAATTTGTGTTTAAAAACAAAAACCAGATTCTATTTCCAACCGAAAAAAAAAATAAACATTTGGTGCATAAAAGGAAAGTCTCGTTGGTTTTTTCACTACACGCGGATTCCATTTGGTACACACGCGTCAAAAAGTGTATCTTTGGGAATCCGTATCATAAATCTTAATCTAACACATTGCAGCCGGACAAAGTTGCGTATTCCAAAACAATACGATGCATCTTTAAGGGATATATTTTCCTACACTCAGAAGGTCAAATAATAGAGTATTTTATGTAAACCGAATATATTACGAGATGTAAAACGTGACTCAAGCATAGATTTGGTGACAGTTTTACATTTAAATCTGTGACAAAAACTATGGTTGAGTCTAGGTTCAATTTAAATTTAGTTCTAAAATACGGGCTTATGGATAAACACGACGAACTATGGATGGTCCACTGCATAAATGCACAAGGAAAGCAGGGGTGTGTGATGAGTGGCGAAGGATTGTGAAGCGAGCCACAGACCCTGAAGTGACGACCACGACCACCCAGCCAAGAGTGTAACGACGGAGAAAAAGGATGGATAAACACAACATAATACCCAATAGTCACATATACTTCTGATACCAAATTAAGATTCCCTTGATATACGAGTAGGTACTGTGGTACCACAACACCAAGCCCCGGAACAAATATTTGCAATTTTTTTTATTTTTCCTTGAATATTTCTCGCAGCTCAGCCAGCTACGCGCCCGCCGCGCCACAGATGTCACCAAAGATATAGATATAATATGGGCAGCTAAATTTTTATTGAAAATTTCAGTACCTTTTTCTCTAGCGCCAACTCCGACCACAACTATGTTAGACCTGGAGAACCACGAAGCCATAACTGAAGACCACATATGTACGGAGAGAAGTTGATGATCAAAATTATGATGTGATCTATATTAATAATGAATGCTCTAAACTTTCCAGACGATTAAGATAACCATGCAGATGGGGGTACGGGGTTGCCCCTAACTGAGAGGAACCCGATCCTGGTGAAAATGAGTATTTTATATTGACATACGCTATTACAATAACGATACGATAAACACGCAGCAATACATACAAACCGTTCCTGGTAAGGTCGACACCAATCCTGGCTGGTGACAGTAAATATTCAACACATATTTACACAAAAGATATTATAAAAATTTAAAACCCCGGGACTCAGTTTTTCTACACCGTTTTTATACAAATAAAACAGCATTGAAATCGGATCAACCGTTCTGAACTTACGTGGCAACAAACTGCAACAATGATGACTCTGTTTAGTCAGGGGTTAAAATAAAATCCTAGTTACTCCCTCCTGCCGGGAAACAATAAATTTATTGTTTTTAATTGCTTGCTAAATATTGTATCATCATTTCATTAACTAATTCATTACTTACAATGATTTCAGTGACCGTCCACTTTTCGTTCGTTGTTATGGAATCATTTCTAGCCAAGTACTTTAACCGGGATTCGGAGCTGTTCCAAACCTTTCCACCCGACCTGGCTAACTTGAGCAACGACCTCGACGGCTTGTCTGGCACACAGAAAACCAGAATTGTTATTAAACCGTTGAGTTCCTTTTTAGGGTTCCATACCCAAAGAGAGCCAACGGGTCCCTATTAGTAAGCCTCCGCTGTCCGTCCGTCCGACTGTCAGCGGGCTGCATCTCATGAACAGTATTAGATATTATGTAGTTGAAATTTTAAGTGTGTATATCTGTTGCTGCTATAACAACCAATCCTCGCTACGCGGTCGGTGGTTCCCCGTTTAGATTTATATTTTTTACTATAATGTTTTTTATACTATTTATTTTTTGTATTAGTAAGGTAGTATTCCTTTGAAGTGAATAATATTTTTTTACGATACTTTGAATAAAATAAAATAAATAAATAAATAAATAAATAACGCTGGACAGTTTACACAATAAATGAGTGAAATAATAATTAAAAAAAAGTGACACCGCTCAGACACGTTTATAATGCGATTTTTTGAAATTATGTGTTGTATTCAGTTTATACCAATATAATATAAGAAAAATAACAACGGATTAATTTAATAACCGCAACTCATCGAAAAATACATATTTTTAATTTTTTCAAGCATAAAAACTTAATGTAAGAAGTCTCAAGCACTATCTGCGAGCAAACACTATCTGTCACTGAATTTTTTCACAAATTCCAGAACTCATCAGAACTGAATCCTACAAATGCAAACAAGATCTCAAACGAAAAGAGCGAAATCATCAAACGCACGCCCACCACCACCGCCGCTCGCCTCTTCGAGCTCCGCAACGTCGTCCGAGGATGAGGTGTATACGGCACCCCCACGGACACCAGCGCGTCGAGGGCGAACACCGCTGTCGGCTAACTTGGGCCTGCGGGGCAACCTACCCCACGCCCAGCCTCCGCCGCCGACGGCATAGTGCACTGCATGAAATGGTCACCAGTCATCAACGAAAATGTCATGCGCGCATCCTATAGGGCTACACAGGCTGGAATTTACTGAGTGCTTCCTTTATTTCAGGCCCTTGAACCAACTGTGTCCGTCACTGCACAGCGACTGTTGGATCAGGTACGTGCCATCCAACAGTTAAAACTGTTGGATGACACTGTGCTTGATCGACTACGCTCCGAAACGCCGAGTACCCTAGTGATAAACTTCTCGCAACGAGACCCGACTGCCATTTCGCCGGTTAAGACACCTCTGGCATCGGTGATTACACATGCGGACCCCGTAGCTGACGACGTCGATTGCGGGAACTCCAGCGTGAGTACCCAGGAGAATGAACAAATGAGGAGGGCTTTGGAGGATGCGATTTTGCCGTATCGGTCCGCACCTCTCGAGGACAAGCCGCGTCTACCTCGCTTGCCCACTCATAGACGGAATTTGGTGTTAATGAGGGCCCTGAACCCTTTGATAGTCCCATACTTATTGACTAGCAAAGACCTAGCTGATACCCACTCGATCCTGTAAGCCATTGCGGCGTGCCGCGTCGCTCGTGTCAAGTTCCCGGACACTGACCGAGCGCCGCGACCTACCGCTAGCACCCCCGCCTGGCAAGTACGGATCGAGAGTCGTATCAGTACGTTCAGGACCCTCATTGCAAAACTAATCTGTTTCAGAGGGGGCAACTATCGTCCCCGAGTGTTGCGCTTTGTGACACAGGCTTTTGCAGGGACCGAAATACGGCCCCAGGACTACTTGGCCTGTGTGACAGAGCGTATCGACTTTCTGAAGCAGAATGTCTCTGCGTGGGCAAGCCGTATCCGCCGCTATGGAGAGCGTGTGGATATATACTGGCAGAATCGCAACTTCCCCGTTTAGATTTAATTTTTTTATTACTATAATGTTTTTTATACTATTTATTTTTTGTAGATAGTATTCCTTTATAGTGGAAAATATATATTTTTTACGAGATTTTGAATAAATGAGTGATATAATAACAAAAAAATGGGGATCCTTAATAAATGATGGGAGCGTGAAAAAAAAACCTGTCTAACCCCAGCTTGTGGGGTCTTCTAGTGAGGAATAGTGAAGCTATGAAGATAGATTTTGTGTTAAAGTATTAAAAATGCCTTTTGTTGTAACATTCAGGTCCCGCCTGTCCTTCTGTAAACTGACACTGGACATCGTGACAAGGATCGACAACAACGATCAGATCGCGGAGATGATGCGCGACCACATATGGAACACTCGCTCACTTGGCAGCTACACTCTGAAGGATGCTGACTTCAGCGCTGTGTGCCCAGGTTTGTAATGCCTGCTGCTAAGTGGAACTGGCTACCGCGACCGAGAATATAAACCCAGGGTTATGTTAATGGCAATGAAAAAACAAACCACCTTAAGTAACGAACACAAACCGGACGACGCAGCGTAGGAAGGCCTCCCTCTCAATGGATCAAAGTCATTTTAAAGGTCTTAGGAAGTCGGTAGATGGAGGCAGCTCTAGACCTTTCGTCATGGAATTCTTATTAGGCTGACGATGATGATGATTTTTATTAAAATTATGCAGATTAGTGATTGTGTGCACATTGGCCTTCCAAATTCTAATATACGCGCCACTGAGCTCGATGTTCACTTCTCATCGTCATTTGTTAGTCATCGCTCCACCTAGCCAAGGGCGCCATACACCACGTTTGCCGAGACAAGGTCTCTAACTCAAGAACTCGTTTACCCAAATGGTTGTCGGTTTATCGGTTGTGCAGTAAAACTCATTTTTTATATTACCACAATACTAATTCCCACTCGTGAAGTGGCAAAAGTCAAGGCGTTCCTCCTGTGAGCACTCAAACCAGAAGTATCGATACCGCCATAGACTTATGTAGATTGTCTGTGGATACCACTATCCGTTAGTAGACTATGTTTCCAACAAATATTTCTGAAGGGCATCTGGATTCGCAATGCCCCAAGCAGGGCTTCATTGAATCTGTGCGTTGCTGTAACTGCCAACTGAATCATCCAGCCAACTACTCTCAATGCAAAGAACGGTTGAAGTACCTCGAGCGCATAAAATCCAAAAGGGAAACGGTTCGCAGTGCCATCGTTGCTGCCAAAGTAGTGAAGAGACCATTGACTACAGCTGATGTTGGTGTAACGTGTGATCAACCTTCACAAGCTTTCTCACACACACCATCTGAAAATGCGAAACGCCCTGGACTGCAGCAAGCATCTCAACCGGTTGTAAATGAGATGACAGCTCCTCCGTCAGAAGATCAGCCTCGTGACGTGGTAACGAATGAGATGCTCCAGATCTTCGGTGCCATCAAAGCGCTCAAGCAGGAATTTATCAAGTGCGAATCCTTTATGGACAAAGTTATCCTAATTCTGTCTCATGTTGGACAGTATTTTTAATGCCAATGAACTACGTTTATTGTATTGGAATGCCGATGGCATTCACAGCAAGCAGCAGGAACTTTTGGACCTGGCGGTAAGTGACCTTAATGTTGACATCATAGCACTCAACGAGACTAGATTGACGGGGCGTCTTACTCTTAAAATCCCTGGTTTTTCTTGTTACCGTGTTGATGGGCGTGATAACGGCTCTGGCCAGGGTGTAGCAATCCTAGTCAGGGCTGACATAGACCATAACCTTGTTACTACCCCACCAACCCAAAATCTTGAAGCCATAGGAATATCTCTCCAATTAACGGACGGTAACATCTTACTGTATTCGGTCTACCAATCACCTAACCTTCCCCTGCTTACCCTTACCAGTGATATCAATGCTCTGATGGTGTCAGGGAATAAAGTGCTTGTTATGGGTGATCTTAACGCTAGACATACTTACTGGTCACCTGGTCCCACTAATACCCGTGGTAAAATGTTGTATGAGCTCATGTTGCGTGATGAAATTATTGTACACGGCCCTAGTGAGCCTACCTTAGTTCATTACCGTGGTGAGCATGAAACATCAACACCCGATCTCCTGCTCACTAAAAATGTTAACACGATTGAGGACATTAAAACAATTCACGCGCTTTCCTCAAATCACTTGCCTGTCTTAGTTCGATTTGCTTTTAAAATACATCGAAAACTAATCCATAAACTCAACTACGCGAAAGCTAAATGGAACGACTACCGCAGTTTTCTAAATGATAATATTATTTTGTCTAACCATTTTTACAAATCAGAAGATGAAATTGAGTCGGCTATCTCACACCTTCAGCATACCATCATTTTAGCAAGGGACACTAGTGTACCGACCTCAGCCCTTAAGCCTTGGGAATACTCAATACCAAGGAGCATCAAAAGAAAAATAAAAAATAAAAACAAACTCCGTCGATATTCTGTTAAAGAAACAGATATCACCATCCGTAAAGCCTTATATCACGATGTAAAGCAAATCCAAATTGATATTAATACTGCCTTGATATCACACCGTGACAAGCAATGGAACTGCAAATTGAGTAAGGTTGATAATCCTGGAACAGATCTTTGGCGTATAGCTAAAGGTCTGAAATCCTCATCCTCCTCCACCATTCCACCACTCAAAGCTAAGGATGGCACCAAAAGTTCAAACGCTAAAGAGCAGTGTAATATACTAGCAAATACATTCTCTGATAATATGCTACTGACCCATTACTGGGATAGTAATGCACAGCCGTCGGTTGAAACCTCCCTATGCTCACTAGACACCCTTCCATCTGTCAGTCTTCAAATCCCGCTGGTTCGCCCTGCTGAAATCATTAAGTGCATAAGCAGTCTTAAGGTTCGCAAAGCACCTGGGCCGGACCAAATTTCTAATCACCTCATAAAAAATCTGCCGCAAAAGTGCATTGTCTTGCTTACAAAAGTATTCAACGCTTGCTTCCTGCTGAACTACTTCCCTAAATCTTGGAAAATAGCTAAAGTTATAGCGATACATAAACCGGGTAAAGACCCTACTGATCCTTCTGGTTACCGCCCAATCAGCCTTTTGCCGTGCTTAGGTAAATTATTCGAAAAAATAATATTTCACCGCCTTTGTCGTGCATCTGAAGACAGACTAATAGACGAGCAGTTTGGCTTTCGTGTAGCCCATTCAACTACACAGCAGTTGGCTAGAGTAGCGGAGACTGTCTCACATGGTCTTAACATGCAGGAATCAACAGGTTTGTTCCTTCTTGACATCGAGAAAGCTTTTGATACGGTCTGGCATCAAGCCCTCATACATAAACTGGCTAAACTGGACATCCCTATATCCTTGATCAATATTATCAGATCCTACCTATCCCATCGCTTTTTTCAGGTACATATAGGCGACTTTTCCTCAGCACCGAAATCAGTTCTCGCTGGAGTGCCTCAAGGTTCGATCCTAGGACCTCAGCTATTCCTGCTATACCTTAACGATATACCTATCCAGCCACGCACGAACTTAGCCTGCTTCGCTGATGACACAGCTTCGTTTACTACTTCTAATGACATTGATCTAATTATTTCTCGCCTGCAATTATCCCTTGATACTCTGTCTACCTACTTTAACAAGTGGAAATTAAAAATAAATGCCTCAAAAACACAGGCGATTATGTTCACGAGGCATCGAAAATTTTCTGCCCGAACTCTTAAAATTGATTGCTATGAAATCCGATGGAGTCCCACAGTCAAATATCTTGGTGTTGTCCTGGATAACAAACTTAACTGGAGCGAAAATACGTTAAAACTCAGACTAAAAGGCACAAAAGCTCTGAACGTATTGAGCCCTATACTAAACAGACGTTCTTGCCTCAGCAGCAGTACTAAATTAAATATATACCGCACCTTAGTACGGCCCTGCATTACATACGCTTGCCCAGTGTGGGGTAGTACCTGTCCAACTAACATAAATAAACTACAAGTCGTGCAAAACAAAGCGTTAAAATACGCCTTTAACACCCCCTTTCGCACGAATCTACATAAATTACATAGCAAGATTAATTTTCCCACCTTAAATCAATTTATTTACAAATTGTCCAAGAAATTATATTTACACAGTAACCCAAATAGTAAAAATAAACACATTAAAAATATCTGTACAACTCGTAAGAAAAACTTACCTTACATCGACAAGTATAATCGCTTCAAATTACCCCATCACTTGTTTCTCGAGTGCTATGAGTAAACATGCGCACTGGTCCTAACAAGCGTGCGCGCAAGTTTTGCCGCAGTGCGCGCGGCTCTTGACCTTATTATCAAGGGATATAGGTCGGGTGCCGCGTGCGCGGCGCATGCAGGCGCTGCGCGAGCTTGTTTGGGTGACTGTCACGGTTACGATGAGCTGCGGGCACTATTATTCCTGCTGCTAGCTACATTTTGTTTGTCAACTAAATAGTCCTACAAGTACCCTCCGGTACTTATTATTTTGTTAGCAATTGTTTTCGGTTTAGTCCATCTCTTTAAAACTTTCACGCTGCTAAATGTAATGCTCAATCAAAAGCTTGCATGTTTATTCTGCTCATATCTTTTAGTTAAAATCTTTTAAATTAATCTATGTTTCTTAATAAGTAGTAGTTATATTTTATTTTACATGTTTTGATAAGCGCTTTGGCTTAATTTACGTTTTTATTATTTATGTTTGTTACACCCTAGGATTAAATTTACACTGGGAATGTTCTAGGTTAAGTCTTATTTGGAAATAAATGAACTTTGAAAATTGAAAAAAATTGTGGATACCACTATCCGTTAGTAGACTATGTTTCCAACAAATATTTCTGAAGGGCATCTGGATGGGCAGATACCGAGCCGTTAATTAAAATAAGGTAAATTTATAATAGGTTGGGTTTTATCATACCTGAAGTTTTAATTAAGTTGGTTATTGATGTTCTATTACGATCAACAAGCAAGGTTTTATTTAAGGTAATGTTTTTAAAATTAATCAGTAATATTTATAAATTAGCCTGCATTCATTGCTTCGTCGATATGTACGAGTTGCCTATACGAGTAGGTGTAGCAAGTAACTAATTTATTGCTCAAAATTTGTAGAATGTCTGATTAGTTCAAATTTAGTCTGAATTTCTTATATTCAATAGCGTTGGGATTCAACTGGGATTAAACTCTCATTCAATGTCAATCAATATTTCGAAAAGTCTTATCGCCGAGAAAAATAAATAAAAACTGTTGTGTTGAAAATTGTTAGTACTTACCTGCGTTCTGCTATAAGGGCATTCAAAACTTGAATGTGAACTTATCGAACTATACAGACAGCTGGTATCAGTGAATGTTTGTGGCGCCCTTAAAGTCAAGGTGAGTCCCGTAGTTGCGCTTATTCCCTTTTTCTGAGGGTCATCCTATTTTCCACATCTAAATTAATTCAACCCTAACTCAAGTCGAAGAGAACCCATTCCGTAGACTCGATCATTGTTTGGTTGATTATATAGCTTATTTCATTAATTTGAAATAGATGCCTATAGTTCAATCTAGGTCATAATTTAACTGTGTATAACTGAAATCGTCTGTTTCTGCGTAATTAAGTAACAAACACACAAACTTTTGTAATTATAATATTAGTAAGATAATTTCATACTGGACTGGGACTTCGTGTGATGCTACAGCAAGGGAATGACATCTTAAATTTGAAAATACCTTTGAAAAACCCGTTCTTTTTATCACATCGTCACCCTTTCGTTTGAAGATACTAATCTATGATTGTTTAGGAAGCTGTGTCTAAGATGACTCTTTTTTGAATCAAGTTGTAAGGAATTCAGTCAGAGATAATGGGTCCCATCTTTAAAAAACATTGATTCGGTACAAAATACCTTCCCACCATTGTACAATCAGTTTAAATTTACTTTCATAGTTTATCTTTTTTTACACCCAACAGGTACCATATTTATGCTTAAATATCAAAGCTAGGAAATAAATCAGATTTAGAAATAGAAATGATTTTATTTATCAGGTTGTTTGTAAATAAACTTCATTATTTCATTAATATGAGTAAGTTTCATTAGACTACATTCGGCTTAGCGGCAACACTATAAAACTTGCTTTAAAGAACGTAAAATTCGTTGGGCTCTTATTATATTTTTATAAGTCGCGGTACTTTTATTTGGTTGAAATAGGTGGTTACCTATTTCAACCACATAAATGTACTGCTTTTCTACACCAAGAGTACCTACCGCTAGACCTATTTAATGGGGCACACTATATATTATAGACGACCTCTACCGCGTCGGGCGAGTAGCCGGCTGAGATGCGAAAGTTTGCGGGTTCGATTCCCGCTGCGGGAGAAATGTTTATACGATCTGCAAATATTTATTTCGGGTCTGGTTGATATGGTACCATCGTACTTGTGGTATCCTGATACCCACGACACAGGGAATCCTAGTGTGGGATCAGGACTATTTGTGTAGCTGGGTGTTATTATAATTAACTTTTGAAACTGTCATGGTTATGTACATACTTTTCACTAGAAACATATATTTATATATATATATAAGTATATATATATATATATATATATATATACACAAAACATATATCTGCCAATAACATCGACTCGTAAAGACTTTACTTAGTGCTCCCGTGATCATGGCGCATGCAACTGTGCCGAAATATCGGGAACAATCAAAACTCAAAAGTCATAGTAAATATCCCGTTTCTAGTGAAAAGTATTATTATAATTACACTACATTATGTACGAAATAACGTTAAACCTATTTGGCTACCAGCAACACGCGTCCTCAACAGTCAAAGTCTTTTACTAGGCACCTAAAAGCCAAATTCTGCTCAAATTCCACTTCTGAGACTAAAATCGTAAGATAACACAATCAGGCCTGTCCGAACTGTCACATGACCTAATTTGTGACAGGTGTGCAATTAGCTGCAATTGCATGTTAAGATGGATGCTCCTGCTAGCGGCGAGGAATTCATTTTTGTTGGTGATTTTTTCTAATTACAGCTCGTCAACATTTTTTCAGATAACGATAGTTTATTTCACGAAAACTAAGAGACTTAACAGCTGTAAACAGCTGTGTGTTTACACATGTAAATAGTATCTCATAAATTTCGTAATTTTAGCTACAAATTTCCTTATTTTTACAGTGTTTTTTTTTTTGTTTAATCGTAGCTAAACTGATGATATGTATGATATGCCTATTATCAATTAAAACATGTGTGTTAAGCTCCTAGTTTTTGCGACATCAACTTTCGCTATCTGAGGAAGTGTTGATGAGATGTAATCAGCAAAAAAATAAAAAAATAAAGAATTTCGCGTTACAATCGAGAGCATCTTTAAGTAATGAGCGTTCCATGGTCTCCTAGACAAAGGAACGGCTGAACTGTTTTCCAGGGAATATACTACTAGAACTACTACCTATTTGAAATTGATATATACTACTATTTGAATTGAAATTTTGCAAACTGCGATGATTTGTGGTAGTATAAAATCTCCACCTTCAGCCACAACTCAGAATAATTTATTAGAATAACTGCTCCGTATTATATAGGGAGTAGGCTACTCCTGACTCAGGTCAAAACTAAATTAAACAGTTACCATTCATGGAAGTTATTAGTATGGTTCTAAATGTAATTTTTTTTCCATGTTTTTTTTTCTATGTTTACTTTGAAATTGTTATTTTTAAGCCGGACTGCAGAACCTAGTGCGTTCTTGTCATTTTTTTCATTAGTAAGCTTATTAAAACCTTCGACTATAATTGATATATCGTCTGCGAACGAAATACAATTATGAATGACAGCATTTGGAAAGACATTTATGTAAAGAAAGAACAACAATGGACCAAGAATTGGGGACCGCCTTGGGGAACGCCATAATTGTTTTTTACTAATTCGTATCTAAATGGTACTATAGTTCTCGTAATAGGATCATATTTAGAAATTTCTACACACTGAGTTCTATTAGCTAAATAATCCGTTCTGCTCTCCGTTTCACGTAACATATACGTAATATAGAAGTTTTCTAAATTTTAAGTTTTTTTCGCTACACAACACTACGGCTGGGTTCTGGACTGCTACATGAAATAGCTCGACATGAAGGTAAGTACGTTTTGATAAATTCAAAAGATATAAATTTCTAGAATTTGTATCACCATCAACCATCATCTTACATCACACATAATCACTCGTCATCAGGAGTATAGATGTCAAGTCCTAAAAGCTACGCCTTTTGGGAATATTGGCGTTAAGACGTCTATGCCAACCCTCGATTGGATTGGTTGGTCCTATGTACAGTGGCGGAACGAAAATGTTCGTCAGTTTTCAAAGAAATCCCCTTTGCTTGTCGCGAGCACATATTACCTTTTCCAACTATACTACTGACCAGACTGCTGTATGGAAAATCATAATTTAATTGTTTATTACAAACACATGGTTCCCGAAAGAGAGTGAAGTTTTATTTAAGGAATGATTGAACATCGCTATGGTAGAAAGGTGCATGATGCACAGACCCGAAATACAACACATAGTATGACAATTTTAGTCAGCGGTGATTTTCAAAAATACGAACTTTTGGAAATCGGTGTTTAATAGTCATTTTGCTGACTATTAGTCACTCGATGACTTTCAAAAATCGATCCCCTGGCCCCAGGGTGTTCTGTCTTCCGTAATCAACATCTCCAACCGTCAACACATAGTATGACAATTTTAGTCAGCGGTGATTTTCAAAAATACGAACTTTTAGAAATCGGTGACTAATAGTAACTTTGCTGACTATTAGTCACTCGATGACTTTCAAAAATCGATCCCCTGGCTCCAGGGTGTTCTGTCTTCTGTCATCAAAATTTCCAAGCCCGGAGCCGCCGGGAACTTGGGGCCTGTTTTTCATCGTGTCTGTCATGATGGAGGGGTTTGGACCATAACCCACCATGTTGGTCCAGTGTATGTTGGTGGGTGGGGCGCCAGAGCCTCGTCTGTTGTCCGGCAGGGTGCACCACGGGCCGGTGAGGTTGGCTTGGGTTCCGAGAGATGTTGTTTGGAACCCCTTACACCCTATGAACATTGCTTTATCACAGGTCACGTCCACCTAGGATGCACTCGTATGTGGTATTGCACTGCGCCCGCCACCCTGAGACAAGATGAAAACTCTCATGTGCCTGTATTTTCACCGGCTTTCATACCATTTTTTTTACTACGAACTGTTTCACAAAACAGCTCTACTACTACTGCGTGTTGATATTTAGAGCAAGCTTCAAGAGTTGTTTCTATTGCAGCGTCGCCAACGGAACTGCCACCGTAGCCGGCGTAACCAACGCATCCGTAGCCGTGAGCGGCGGAGACGCGGTTGTCGCAAAAAGTTCTAGTACTACTGCGTGTTGATATTTAGAGCAAGCTTCAAGAGTTGTTTCAATTGCAGCGTCGACAACGGAACTGCCACCGTAGCCGGCGTAACCAACGCATCCGTAGCCGTGAGTGGCGGAGACGCGGTTGTCGCAAACAGCTCTACTACTACTGCGTGTTGATATTTAGAGCAAGCTTCAAGAGTTGTTTCTATTGCAGCGTCGCCAACGGAACTGCCGCCGTAGCCGGCGTAACCAACGCATCCGTAGCCGTGAGCGGCGGAGACGCGGTTGTCGCAAACAGCTCTACTTCTACTGCGTGTTGATATTTAGAGCAAGCTTCAAGATTTGTTTCTATTGCAGCGTCGCCAACGGAACTGCCACCGTAGCCGGCGTAACCGACGCATCCGTAGCCTTGAGCGGCGGAGACGCGGTTGTCGCAAACAGCTCTACTACTACTGCGTGTTGATATTTAGAGCAAGCTTCAAGAGTTGTTTCTATTGCAGCGTCGCCAACGGAACTGCCGCCGTAGCCGGCGTAACCAACGCATCCGTAACCGTGAGCGGCGGAGACGCGGTTGTCGCAAACAGCTCTACTACTACTGCGTGTTGATATTTAGAGCAAGCTTCAAGAGTTGTTTCTATTGCAGCGTCGCCAACGTAAGTGCTGCCGGCATAACCAACGCATCCGTAGCCATGAGCGGCGGAGACGCGGTTGTCGCAAACAGCTCTACTACTACTGCGTGTTGATATTTAGAGCAAGCTTCAAGAGTTGTTTCTATTGCAGCGTCACCAACGGTACTGCCGCCGTAGCCAGCGTAACCAACGCATCCGTAGCCGTGAGCGGCGGAGACGCGGTTGTCGCAAACAGCTCTACTACTACTGCGTGTTGATATTTAGAGCAAGCTTCAAGAGTTGTTTCTATTGCAGCGTCGCCAACGTAACTGCTGCCGGCGTAACCAACGCAACCGTAGCCGTGAGCGGCGGAGGCGCGCTGGTCGGAAACGACAGCGAAACCACCGCTATAAACGGCGCCAACTAACAATAACATTTTCTGAAGAGAGTGTTAAGGAAAACAAAAATGAATAAAGAAAAGCTGTTGTAATGTCAGAACCCAGTTTTTTTAACTTTTACATTTTTAATAAATTTGTTTTTTATATTAAGTCTTTTATTAGCTCTGATAGTCCTTGGCCCAATTACTAGATCTAGGCTTATAAAAGGGTGCACCATATACTATATCAGTAGGTATCTCAACATAAGAAGGTTCAATCTGCATTTTTATTTTATTGAACTCTCTGAGAACTCTCTAATGTTGTTGTTGTTGTTTGTTGTTGCTTTGCGACAGAAATAGGTATGGAGGTAGTACTTCCCGGGACGAACCCTTTTACAAAAAGCTCTACTACTAATTACATAAGTACCTAATGCTGTGGTTAACCGTACTTGGGCTAGATTAATATTATAACTTTTAATTTGACGACCTCAGTAGTGCGTCAGGCGAGTAGCCGGCTGAGATGCGAGAGGTTGCGGGACAAATGTTAGTATGATCTGCAAATATTTGTTCCGGGTCTGGGTGTTATGGTACCATGGTTCTTGTACCATTTTTTTGGTATAAATATTGCTGGACAGTTCACACAACATTATCTAGCCCCAAGCTAAGCAGAGCTTGTGTTATGGGTACTAAACAACTGATATACTTAATACAATATATTACATAGATATATATTTTGTATTATACAGAGAAAATACCCAGAACACCCTGAACAAATATCTGCCGATCGTACAAATATTTGTTCCGATGCAAGAATCGAACCCGCAACCTCCTGCATCGCAGGCGAACCTTCGCCCGCCGCGCCACAGAAGTCGGCAGTCATTAGTTGTCAATAGTTTAGTACAGGCAAATTAGCAAAACGTGTGGCCCTAAGTCGAGTAGTCGTGGATTCTTATGGACACGAATAGAAGCTTATCTTAGGTTTGCACCGTTTCTGGTGCATACGGAAGGCTTTTAAATATTAGGTACAAACTTTGAATTTTTTTAACTTTTGAATAAATAAAAAAGTGTTAAGTGCAAGTTCAATTACTTATAGAGAAAGTCTTATTGCGTTATGGATTTTAATTAAAACTACGTGCATAGTGGGAAACACTGTGAATTTGTTTTTTTTAGTTTGCGGCTCTGGGGAAATTTATGTACTCGGTGCAAACTTACAAAAGGTTTCTATAAGTATTATAAATACTATATTAGTTTTGCACACCTCAGCGAATTACGGAACATAGTGTTTTTCTTTTTTTGTAAATTGACCTTCGGGGGAAATTTATGTAGTCGTGCAAATTTTATTATGGTATATACTATCAGTTTACCACATTCGCACGTTAAAAAAACACAAATTTCGTACCGGAAATACTTCTTAATAATAGATTTCAATAAGAAATCAACGGCGTGGGTGGGGTGCAGATTCATACCAAAATGTAGGCCGTATTCATCCCACGAATAATAAAATTGTATATTTGTCCGTATTAATCGCAAAATGTAGTCCGGATTCAAAGATCAAAATTGCAAGCCTTTAATCAGTTGCTTCTTTATGTTTTGATAAGAAACCTTTTTTATTAAGTTGGCCAGAAGTTTTGAAATTTAATTCCACAGATAACTTTTTTAGTATTATTCATTGACACTGTCTGTCATTTGTCTCCATTGTCATTTTCAATAATATCAAAATATTCTAGATAATTATTCTCATTCTCTATTTGTCGTAATACCCAGAAGTTTAACAATAGAGCAAAGGGCAGTAATTATTGCTGAACATGAATCTGGCTACAATATTAGCAACATATCGGCTTGCCTTAACAAGACTAGAGACAGTGTAAGGTTCTGGATCAGGAGACATGGCGAGGAACAGATTATCGTCGTACCAATTCTGGACGCCGCCCGCTTCTTACCGGTGCACAAAAAGATTTTATGAGACAACAATATGAAGAAAACGGTTTCATATCAACAAATAGGTTTGCTCAAATGTTTGAATTTTGTCCCAGACTGATCAGAAATGCGTTACACTCTATGGGCCTTCATCACAGACGACAAGTCCAAAAAGTTGCTCTGATGAGAGTTCATAAGGACCTTCATCACAGAGGACACATCCAAAAAGTTGCTCTGACGAGAGCTCAGAAGGAGGCACGCTTAAGATTTGCAAAAACGTATTTAAACTTCTATTGGAGTACCACTATATTTACGGATGAAAAATGCTTTAAATCTAGCCAACATGGAAGACTAAATTTTTGGAGATATAACGGCACAAGATATACGGTAGAACATGTATTGCCCAATTTCAATTCTGGACAAATCTCTGCCAACATGTGGGGATGGATGTCATCACATGGTGTAGGCGAGCTCGTTCTCCTTCCATCGAGGGCAAACGCAGAAAATTACCTATAGGTTCAGGAACAAAGTATGCTACCAACTGTCCGTAACGTATTTCCAGCAGACGAATTGCCGCAGTTCAATTATATCCACGACAATGCCCGCATATACACTGCTCGTATTGTGAATGAGTGGTTCAATCGACATCGGGAGGTTGTGGTTATTCCCTGGCCAGCAATTTCTGCAGATTTAAACCCCATAGAGAATCTATGGGGTTTAATGGTCCAGCGGTGGGTTAACAACAATGAAAGGACAAAAGAGGCCATAGAAAACCACTGCCAAACCATTTGGGAAGAGACAAGAGGAACGGACCTATGCTCTCGGCTTGTGGGTTCTATGCGGGAGCGATTGCAGAGTGTAATTAACGCAAACGGAGGTTATACCTGTTATTTTAAATATTAAATAATTAATATTAATTCCTGGTTCTGAAATTTTTGAGTAGGTACAGATTCGTGACCACTGAATTCTAATTTTTCCAAATTTTAAGTGTTCTTCATCATTGACTGTCTGATACAGACCTGCCCATAGACATAATTTGGAAGTTGTTTTTTTTATTATCTGTAGTGTATTATCTGTAATCTGATTAACAGACGGACAGTCAGACCGACCGACGACAGCGTAGGGTTAGCGATAGGGTCCCGTTGTTAGCACGCTTTGGGTACGGAACCCTAAAAATCATTACAGTCTATCGGCAACACAGAAAAATTGGTTGTTTGGTGGATTGCTGCTAATGTCCGTTGCCATGGTAACTGAAGGTGATTTTCGTAATATTGACACATTGGCAGTTCCGATACAGTACTATGTCGGTAAAACAGTCCACATGAAATACTATGTCGGTAAAACAGTACCTATGCTTTTTGCATTGAACAATCAAAAATAGGCTCTAAGGTGACGAAAATTTTCATACCATCACTGTACAACTTAAGACTCAACTCAAGACGAATTTTGAATTCGTATGTACGTTTATTCGACGCTCTTAAGGTGAAGCAAAACATCGTGAGGAAACCTGCACACGCCTACGAAGAAATCCAAAAGTTGTGTCTGAAGTCGACCAAACCACACTGGGCCAGCGTGGTTGACTAAGGTTGGTAAAGTAATCATTATGTTTTTTTTTTTTTTTTTTTTTTTTTTTTTATACTACTGAATGGCGGAACAAGCAGATGGCCCACCTGATGTTAAGCGGTAACCTCTGCCTATGAACAGTGCATTACCTCATAGGACACGTTCACCTAGGACGCAACCTATGTGGCATTGCAATGCGCCCGCCAGCCTGAGACATAAAGATGAAAAGTCTCATGTGCCTGTAATTTCACCGGCACCCTTACCCTTCAAACCGGAACACAGCAATGCGAGCACTACTGCTTTGCGGCAGAAATAGGTATGGTATGGTTATGTATCTGATTGCTAATTCAGGGGGTTGGCTAAATTCGGGGAAGTAGTCAGTTTGATAAAGTAAACATTGCGTAACTAATCGAAAGTTTTTGGTAAAGTAGGTTTTTAGCAACTGTAGAGATTTTGCGAAAAACTGTGGTCATTATGAAAAAGAGACTTTTTGGGAAAGTAGTCACTAATCGAATATTACAATGTGGCGACTGGCGTGAATTTAAAAGGTTATACGCCAATAATATAGGTTTTGTAATACGTTAATATTACCCACCAACTTCTACGAAATCCAATTAGTGTTTTCATTATACAAAAAAACAAAAGTATGTCTACTGAACGTTACATAAATTAGTCAATAAAGTTGGGTCAAACAATATAAGGGAAATCGCCATGTTCTTTGAAATATGAAGTTATAATAATTTATTTGTTAAGAAACTCTAGAGCTAAGAGAGCGTACGAGATAAACATTTAAGAACAGATCTCCTCTTGTGTAATTGTTTCGAAATCGTATTTCAT
Organism: Operophtera brumata; assembly: GCA_932527175.1. Classification (NCBI taxonomy): domain Eukaryota; kingdom Metazoa; phylum Arthropoda; class Insecta; order Lepidoptera; family Geometridae; genus Operophtera; species Operophtera brumata. Next base: position 79,435,209 of record OW052239.1, on the reverse strand, counting down.
TTTATTTATGTGCAATAAAAGTAAAATACATCCGAGGGAACTTTTGGATAATTTCACGTAACAGTTCATAAATGAGGATCATAAACAGCTAACTTTTAGTGTCTGCGAGCGTGTTACAAAGTAATAGAGACGAAAGTAACTTTCCCATTTCAAATAAGACAGTTTTATAAAAGTTATATGCGAAGCATCTCCACAAAAAAATCCTTTCAGGACGGGCACGACCTTCAGTAATGAAGACTACCACGAAGAAGAAGATAAAAGTTGTAATGACTTGCACCGTGAATGAGTGTAGGTGAGTGAGATTTGCTTCACAACGGCATATGGAGAAAGTAAATTCCAGAAAAAATCGTGTTTTATTACGTTTAGGCCTGGATTCTAGAACTAAACACAGACAAACAGGTAAACATTTGCTTTAAACGTTAAGTTTAAGAGTAGATATAAAAGTTATAAATATAAAGTTAACTCGAAATGAATCGAGGCTCAACCACGGATTTTATAACAGATTTCAACGAAATAAAACATATATATTATGTATTTTTATCAAATCACTCTTGTGCATGGTTCTAGAGTACGGGCAATATAATTTTTCATTGCGTGTCTCGTTCGCACTGTCATATTTTATCAGATACGTTGCTTCACCGGGCGTCAGGCAATGGTATCCACCGGGCTGATTTCTAGGCAGCCCCAGATGCTTATACATAATGCCACCCAGCACACCCCCCATAACTTCTTACTTACCTTAGTAGTCCAAATATATAAGAAGTGCTGTTTTGGTTTTAAATTGCTATAGCTCACGTATTTATTGCTAAATTAATTAATAGTTAATTTGACTTTCATAGTTTCATATTTCATATTTATTTATTTTAAACCATAGAGTACACTTAGTTTCGTCAATTTATTAATACATGGAAAAATATGATTAGGCAGGTAGCTAGTACATCTTTAGTTGCAGCTATATATGGGCTTTGTCAGATAGGTACTAATCTAAAAATAAAAATTATATTTAAAATGTCTCTACAGATGAGCCAAAACAAAAACCTTTTATACAAAATCATAATAATACATGTGTACATGATATCCTGATACTTTCAACAATACGTTCGTAAATAATATGATTGCTGCGCACGCTAGGTTTTATTTGTTTTATATAAAAAATATTGTGGTGTAACCAATTCGTGCTGTGCTGTTCGTTTAAATACCTAAGAAATGTAAATTTTAATTAAAATTAAAAAAGAACTGGTCTTTTAGGCCGGGGCTCCACCAAAGCAGAGATGTGTGCGGTGTGCTGTGTGCTGCGTATAAGTACCTAATAGTGCCCACAAGATCCGTTCTTGAAGTGCTGCAGTTGTCTGAATTTTGGAAGAGGTGGGGCTGGAAACAAAGTTGTCTTGTCTACATGATTGAATTCAGCTGCCGCACTGCCCAGAAGCCAGGGTTTAACATCTACCTGGTTGCTGGAAAGTGCATCTTTTGAAAGGCCAACCCAATTTCATCATGAGCGAATAATTTTACCTATCATTGGCAATATTATATCTGATATTATCACGGCAGATGAAGTACCTGGCAGGCAGGCACTTTTGAACCTACTATAAGCGGTTTATCGGTTAGGTATATCTCCAGTGTAAGTATATAAATACCTTTTCCAATAAAATACATAGATAATGAATCCATAAATTATGTATTTAAAACGTATGAGTTTAATGCGTTGATCGAACAGTTAAGGTATGTTTGTATCTACTTTTGTACTTACCTAGGCTCCCAGGTAGTAAAACATATATTTCAAGAAGCGGTAAATTGATAAATCAATCTTTAAATTATGTTTTTAAAAGGAATGAGTTCAGTGCGATTATCGAACAGTTAAGGTATAAATAAATAAAATAAAATAAATAAATAATGCTGGACAGTTCACACAACATTATCTAGCACCAAGCTAAGCAGAGCTTGTGTTATGGGTACTAGAAAACTGATATACTTAATACAATATATTACATAGATAGATATTTTTTATTATACATAGAAAATACCCAGAACACCCTGAAAAAATATCTGCGAACGCACAAATACTTGTTCCGGGGCGGGAATCGAACCCGCAACCTCCTGTGTCGCAGGCGAACCACCGCCCGCCGCGCCACAGAGGTCGTCGGTGTGTATGAACACTAAATTCCAAGATATCTAGTAAAAGTTTATTACAAGAAACAGTAAATGGATAAATCAATCATTAAATTATGCATTCAAAAAGTACGTATTCGTTAGTTACCCTGTTTGTCGCGCACAACGCAATCGCAACGTCCTTACCGCTTCACACGCTCACATGTTATATTATTGTCGACAAATGATCTGTATTAGAGTCTAGGTAACGTAAATATTAGATAGGTAGATAAGTATTTTGTGTTTGCATGAGTTAAATGCCGAACAAGCTTTAGCTAATTAATGGTATGTACATAAAATACCGTACAGTAGGTATGTTATAAGATTTATTTGTTTTAACTGCAGGTAGGTTTTATATTTTTCATTCCTATTGTATTATTTTAAATTTGTTGTATGTAAATAAGTGTAACGCTTTATACGTGTTATTGTCTGTAATATTATCTTTGAATAAACTGAAACGGAAACTGAAAACGCTAGGCAGTTGCATTAAGTTTTATTTTAGAAAATAGTGATTCTATATGAGTTGCTCTTTCTTGGAGAAGTTCTCAAACCTTCAGAAACTTCTACTGTCGGTCCGTAGAAAGATCCTACTCTCGTCTGATTACTATTATTAATGAAGGTCAGTCGTTAAATAAATTCATAATGCTTTAGTTTTTACTGTTTTAAGAGGTCTTTAAACATTGTTAATTCAAATGAAAATCAAGTTTGAATTAATTCAGAGAATTAATAAAATGTTTCAGTGTTAAGAATGAAATAAGTCGGCAACTCCTAACCCAGATCAAAAATAAATGAACCAGCCCTCCCTCTTCATGCCAGTACTTAAAATGGATCAAAATGTTTTTTTTTTTAATTTTTTAAAGGCCTTTTCGTGATTTACATCGGGTTTTTTTATTATTGTATAATGCTTTCAAACTTATTTGCGGTAAGAAACCTATTTATGAAATGTTGATTTGAATTATCAAATTCTCTGTGGCAAGTTTGTACACTATACTCTGGTTGACAATTCTCTGCGGCAAGTTTGTACACTATACTTGGTTGACAATTCTCTGTGGCAAGTTTGTACACTATACTCTGGTTGACAATTCTCTGCGGCAAGTTTGTACACTATACTCTGGTTGACAATTCTCTGTGGCAAGTTTGTACACTATACTCTGGTTGACAATTCTCTGCGGCAAGTTTGTACACTATACTCTGGTTGACAATTCTCTGTGGCAAGTTTGTACACTATACTCTGGTTGACTGAAGTCCTGTTGAACAAAAGACGGGCAATTTGCATTTCATGACCTGCGGTGATGACATCACCGGCACACTGTGGTGGTCCCGTGGATATCTGACAAGGGGGAAGATCACAGCGAATGGTTGGCTGGGATGATAGTTGGTGGCCATGGTCTGAGTTGGGCTTCAGCCTTCAGGATATGAAAGCTAAGTGGCTTAGCCTAGGTACATAAAGTTTCTGAGTACTTATATGACCAGCGGCTCGTGGCACACGTACCTACTGCACCTAGGTCTGCGCAGCATAGGATAGTGTAAACAAAGTTTCTTGATATGGACACTGGGCTCGGCGGGACCCTTAGGAAGTCTGCAGACAAGTTATGTGAGTATGGTGATGCGATGACAGTCATCTGGGTGACAAATAAAATAAATAAATAAATAAATAATGCAGGACAGTTCACGCAACATTATCTAGCCCCAAGCTAAGCAGAGCTTGTGTTATGGGTACTAGGTAACTGATATACTCAATACAATATATTACATAGATAAATATTTTTTATTATGCATAGAAAATACCAAGAACACCCTAAACACCCTATTATATTATTATTATTAAAACAAATATCTGCATATCGCACAAATATTTGTTCCGAGGCAGGAATCAAACCCGCAACCTCCTGCGTCCCAGGCGAACCGTCGCCCGCCGCGCCACAGAGGTCGTCACAAGGGGGGCTGTTCTGAGCGAGTTCTTTAGCCTGAAAGCTGAGTTAGCAGGAACAGGAAGAGCAGGCCTGCTGGACGAGAGTGCTTAGTGACAGAGGTTCATGTATCCGTTTAACATAAAGGTGGGGCACGCGATGTACCTACATACTGGCTGACGAGAATCACTGGCTGATGACAATCACTGGTGAACGAGAGATATCATGTGATTATACCAAAGTAAAATGATGTAAAAATAAGAAGATTCTCTTTGGGAAAAGGGAGTTTGAAATTTTGAATAGAAATTTGGAAGTCTGTAATTTTCTTGGAAAATTTGTCTTTTGTTAGCTGGCATGTCAAACACCATTTGTTGTTCATTGTTAATGAATTTCACAAGGTTATTTTGAATATTCGAGTTTTTGTGAACATACTCCATGTTAGACAACTGACATATATAAAATAAATATGATTGATTTTTCTTTGGCTTGGTAACGAACCTCATTAGTCTTCTGCCGCTTTGATAAAAAATAGAAACACGAACTATCAATTTTTGGAGGATCACTGTATTGATAATTCGATAATAATATGTCATTTTAATTTACGTAAATTCTACAAGGTCTTGTTTAAATATCACTGAGTCTATGTGAAGATAAATACGGTTGAATATAACGAATAAACAGTTTAACCGTCTTGAAGAGGTTTCTTTGGAGTAAGACTGTATCATAGTTTATTATTTTTTCAAGTGTAAACCAAACTTTATGGATATCATTAAATTTGAATGTAACTCAAAAATTCAGTTCCAGCGGGACACGAACCTGCAACCTTGCCTGTGATCGGCGATGCCTTTACCAATTCGGCCATAGAACACTATGACGCTGAAGACGAAATTTGTGGGCACTATCAACTCGGCTATAGCGCCGATGGGAGCCATCTACAGGTGTTTCAATAGAAACCTTCTGTTCAAAGTCCGAAATTAGTTCGAAACATTGACAATAGATGACACCACTGCTATATCATCATAGTTTATTATTTTTCAAGTGTAAACCACACTTTATGGATAACATTAAATTTAAATGTAACGGAATTTTTGGGTTACATTTAAATTTAAGACTGTATCATCAAGAATATTGGTACAAAACTGTCCTGAACGACGAACCAACATTGAACTATTGAACCAACGACAATTTAATTGAAAAGTTTTCCGTATATCTGTATACGATGCCACCAAGTGTTGGAAGTGAGCAGGTACGATTATTTGATCAAAGACGTGATATTAAAAGTTTATTTCATAACACAAATATTAACGAGAGCCAAACAAGAAAGTCAGTTCAAATATAGCCATTTCGTATAATTATTTTTTATTTCGGAATTCTAGCGATATAGTCGTAATTTATTTTAATCGTTATCTTTTTTTGCTAACTTACATAATTAGTATACGACATGGACAAAATTCTAATAAAACGGTTAACCATAATTGTAGAGCAAATGAAGAAATTGGCCGAAAGAGGTACGCAGACAACTGTGCGATGCGTTAGACGAAGATAACTCAGAAAAAATGAAAATAACTGGCGTGAAACTAGAAACAGTTCTCGCGAAATTTAACGTAGAATTACAAAACTATTTTCAAATTTCATCTTGTTCGCATCCAGCTGATATCTCTGGGTTTACGGTAGTGCAGTTAAATGCCAAAGAGACGGTAGTAGAAATAAATAAAAAATAAACATATGATTTGAAATAGCAGACAAGTTTATTTTCCATGGCAGCACAAATTAATTCCACAGCTAGCAAACTGCCGAAACTGTCGTTACCAGAATTTAGTGGAAACTTATTAGAATAGCACTCCTTTTGGGACCAGTTCGAATCCAGCATAGGGACAAGGGATCTTATGACGTAGAAAAACTCATGTATTTAAAGGCTTCGCTAAAAGGGGAGGCAAAGAAATTTATTGAAGATTTTGACACTACCAACAGTAATTTACAACATAGCCGTAACGACGCTCAAAGAGAGATACGGAAATAAAAAGTTGATGATAGATACGCACTATTCAGACTTATACAAATTAAAACCAGCAAAACTTTCAGAATGTAGACAAACATTAGACGATATACAAAGACATCTTTGCGTATTAAAGTCATTGCGTGAGGAGACTAATCACGATCATTTTCGATTCCTATTGATGACCAAATTATCTAAAAACATAAATTACATGTTAAACCTGAGAGAACAAACAGGTACTATCGATGAAATAATAACACAACAAGATAAGATTATTATAACAGCGAATGAAGATGCCGCTAGAGTAACCATGGAAATGGATAACATACGAAGTTATAGTGTAGAAACCCTTCATGCGGGAAAAAATATCCGATCAGCGTTGACAAATAGAACTAGCTTTAATTACACAGAAGTTAACAACGTGTCGATCAAATAAAGGTAACGCCCAAAAAATGGTGGGATACCAGGATCCAAAGAGGATGGACTACATAGTAAAATTGTGAAACATAAGTCTAATAGGGCATGTAGAGTTAAGAATAAACTTGAACAGCAGGAAATTATACGTAAAAAAGGGATATGTTGTAAATGTTTCAAGCCGGTTTCAAAGTGGTGTTTACATTTGGGTGCAAAAAACCACGCGAATTAGAAAAGCTTACTAGTGAGTTTAACCATGCAAACGAAAACTGAAAAAACAAACATGTTATATAATGTTGTTCCGGTAATTTCTGACGGAATACCATATCCTAAACAAGAGTAGAAATCTGTAGGTCATAATCGAGGTGTTGAATTGGCAGAAGATGGATCTCTTCTTGATCGTATCAATATTCTAATCGACAATGATTACTATTACTCATTGATGTCAACAGAAACAATAAGGGTTGGTGAAAATGTATATTTGGTTAATTCTGACTTGGGATGGATTTTTTCCTGGTAACGACGGATCAATCTGTGAACCAATTAATGGCACTTACGTATTTTCAATCATCATGTGATATCGGAATAAACCAACCAGATCCACCATTTGATAGCGGTAGTATCCAATTTTTGTGGGATTTACTCGTAGAATCTATAGACAATACTGATTCTCCAAAGATGAATAGAGAAGCAGAAGCCATAGAACATTTCAACGAAAACACTAACTATGAAAACGGTAGATACACTGTCTGTTGGCCTTGGAATGACTATCCTCCTGATCTACCAGTGAATTTTAGTCTTGCTTATGGTAGGTCGGTGAGTTTGTTGAAACGACTGGATTCGAAAACACGTCTAAAACAAAGACAACAAAGGTTACGACAAAGGTCTATCATTGTTTAAGACAAACACGTATAGCTTATAACCAGGTGCTAAGGATCAGATAGAAAAGTGTGTGATAGAATTAGTGACGACTAAGTAGGAAGTATCGCATCAAGTACATTATCTGCCACATCACGGCGTTTCCGTACCTGGAAATCCAATTCGAATTGTGTATGATGCCTCAGATAAGACAGGGGATAGCAAAAGCCTTAACCAATGCTTATACTTTGGCCCTTTGTTGGTAGAAGATCTGACTGGGTAATTAATCAAATTCAGGTGTAATCAAATTGGGTTATCAGCCGATGTGCAAAAGACTTTTCTTCAGATGGCATTGCAGGATAAACATATAGATGTAAGCCGATTTCTCTAGCTAAAGGATATTGACAAGCCGGCAACTGAGAACAATCTATTACATTTTAGATTTGCACAGGTCCCGTTCGGAGTTATATCTAGTCTATTTCTACTTAATGCTACCATCAAACACCATTTGCAATAATCAAGTAATAAACTGATACAGAAAATAGCTTCAGAGATTTTTATTATGTAGATAATGTCATAAAAGGAGTAGACTCTTCGAGAAGCTCTGAGTCTGTATGATAGTTCGAAGGAAGTATTTAGACAAATGTCGATGAATTTGAGGTAATGGAGTTCAAACTCAAAGTAATTTATGCAACGAGTACCAATTTATGAGTTTATGCAATTTATGCAGCGAAGGTTAAAATGAACTGGGAGTTAAAAGATGATACCTTACACATTCGAACAAATAACTACAACAATGTTATAACAAAACGAGGTATGATTCATGTGGATACACCGTACCATTAATGTTACCAGACAAATTATTGTTACAAGACTTATGGAAATAGACGGTGAAATGGGATGCACCACTGAATGAGGAAATAATTAGCAAATGGCGTGAGATCCTGGAAACTATGCAAGAGTAGAAAGAGTTAAGCACGTCGAGGTGTTATATAATGGACTTAGTGATGACTTAATTTTGCGCGACAATACCTTGATTTTGATTGGTCGAATGTTATATTTACCGACGAAAAAACTTTTTAATCGGGTCAAATTGGAAGATCGAGGTTATGGACTTATGGCGTTATAATCGCACTTGATATGATGTAGCTCATATCGTGTCTCAAAATGAATCTGGTCGCATAGCCAGTCAACTTATGGGGCTTTATGAGCCACGATGACGTCGGAGAATTGACGTCGTTAGAAAAAAGGGCGAATAATTATGTGTCAGTTTTGGAAGAGGTGATGCTGCCTACCGTACTTGTTGTGAATTCTGCAGCAGAATTCTGGAGGGGAGACTGCTAATGAAGGCACCGTGCGTTTTTGGTTTAAACGCTTTCGTAATTGAAACTTCGACTTGAACAACGAACCATGTGGAAGACCGCCCGCCCACACAGGTGAATAAAGCTGAATTGAAGGAGATGGTGGAAGCCAACCCGAGTCAAACTACCCAGGAATTAGCGCCATGGTTTAACGTTACCCTACCTACAATATTGACTCATTTGCATCAAATAAATAAGATAAAAAAATATGAAAAATGGGTGCCTCATGATTTGACTAATCTGCAGAAAGAAATGCGTGTTGAAACTTGTGTTGCCTTGTTAAATCGGTACAGAAATGAAGGAATATTGGATCCAATTGGGAACTGTGACGAAGAGAGGATTGTTTACGATAACCGTTAGCAAAGTTCCAATGGCTGACCCCAGGTCAAATGCCCTAAAGCAAAGCTTACCAATAAATAAATAAATAAATAATGCTGGACAGTTCAGACAACATTATCTAGCCCCAAGCTAAGCAGAGCTTGTGTTATGGGTACTAGATAACTGATAAACTTAATACAATATATTACATCTATCTATCTATCTATTCAGCCGGTAACACCCACTGCTGAGTAAAGGCCTCTTCTCTAGAACGCCACTCCTGGCGATCTTGGCGATATATTATATAGATAGATATTTTTTATTATACATAGAAAATACCCAGAACACCCTGAACAAATATCTGCGATCGCACAAATATTTGTTTCGAGGCGTGAATCGAACCCGCAACCTCCTGCGTCGCAGGCCAAGCTTCGCCCGCTGCGCTACAGAGGTCGTCAAATAAAAAGGTAATGGTAACTGTTTGGTGGTCTCTTTATGATGTTATTCACTATAGATTTCTTAGGTCTAGTCAGGCAATAACAGCAAATGTTTACTGAATCAAACTTCGAACAATGATGGTGAAACTGGCAGTGAAACAGCCGCGACTCATGAATCGTTTTTCACCATTATGGCTGTATGATGACGCAAGACCTCACACTGCACGAGAAACCGTTGTAACTCTACAGGAGCTGCAGTTAGAAACCATACGTCATCCTCCATACTCGCCAGATCTTGCTCTAACAGACTACTATTTTTGTCGTGATTTGGACAATTTTCTACGTGATCAAAAAACTCTTCCCAGGAGGCAGTACAAAATGCTCTCACACAGTTAGTCGAATCTAGATCCCCAGAGATCTATCGTAAAGGCATAAATGAACTACAGTTTAGATGGCAGCAATGTATAGATAATGAGGCTAAATATTTTAATTAAATAAATATATTACATCTTAGAAAAAAACGAGTTTAAATTGTTCAGTACAAATTAGCAATTTCATACTTTAACCCTTAATATTATCCCTGACTACTCGGCTTTTAATAAGACTATACGATACGGCATTCCATCTGGACAAACAATTTGCAAGTGATTTGGACTCTGTTAAAAATGTCTTTCCGCTATATAAATTGCCAGCTACGTATATCTCGTGCCCGAAGAAATTTAGGGTCTTAGGAAAATGAAGAAGCAATACAGGCAGTTTGAAGATGGGTTTACCTCAAACACGCAAACACAAATGATGAGAAACCCTAATTATTTTTCCGTATTACCTACGTTGAAATAAAGGTTTTAAATGGAAAAAAAAGTAGTAAATATATAGTTTTAAATATTCTTCATAAAATAAAGATTAACAGAAAAAGTAATTAAATGATTGTGATAAAACTATATGGGTCAACCCCGGAAACTTTTCTTACACAAAAACATACATCCAAATGAAGGAGATATCATATAACAAATACTGATGATATTTATGAGATACTTTCAGTTAAAAGATTGTGTTAAGTCTCTTACTTCTTGTGAAATCAACTATCAAAAACACCAACAAAAAAAACGTGCCTCAAGCGAGAGAATCCGCCTTAACAGACTTTCAAGAAAAGGAAAAAGGTTCTCAATTCTTCTCTGTTTTTACATATATTTGTTATATGATATCTCCTTCATTTGGATTTATGTTTTTGTGTAGGAAACGTTTCCGGGGTTGTCCCATATACTTTTATCACGATCATTTAATTACTTTTTCAGTAAATCTTTATTTTATGAAGAGTGTTTAAAACTATATATTTACTACTTATTTTAACTAAAAACTTATATTTATACATAGATAATACAAAAAAATAATAAGAACTAACGTAAATAATGCATAAAATTGTATAAGTAAACGATCTAATTGCACGCATAAGCGCCCAAAGTAGCGTCGTTCGCTCGTGTGTGTCTAAATACATTTCAGTTAAAATCATTTACAGCCAGTGCAAAAAACCGAAACATATCTACCGATTTCTCAAAATATATTTGGACAAAACCGCAATGGCCATAAAACATTCTTCATTATTTTATAACATTCCTCCATATTTAATTCTTTCATTGTCAAAGCGAGTTATAATTACCCAAATACAAGGCAAATTAAAAATGAGATTAAAGGTTAGCCGGCTTTTCCTCTAATTAATGTTCATTTCTGTACTTCAAAACGATACGGCAAATAATGTCAGCATTGTTTCTGTGCTTCCTGTTCTGACTCAAACGCCCGTAGCCAGAGCCTCCAATTCAAGTACTCGTATCTAATGCTTCATTATTTACTTGTAACAAACTCTACCAGGCAAAATAGGGCAAATAGTTTTTACGTTTTTTAGTTTTATAGTGTTCTTTATTGATTGAGCTCCAAAGTTTTGAACTAAACAGTTGCTTAAGGGTTATTCTACCAAATGAAATACCGACTCGCACACTATTTTCAATTTCATTTTCATCTTTTTTTCCTCTGTTATCCATCTGGCAAATGCCGAAAAGGAAGGTGTCGTTTACAACGTTGACGTCTTCCATTCCCGCTTGTCATAAATGTCCACCTTGAACCTAGATAACTTCCACCACTTCACCCACCCATCGCTTACTGCCTGCATGTATTTCTCTTTTTTGCTCCATTTGTCAGAGTATCTCACCTTGTGGCCAGTATAATTTCGCACTTCATTATTGATTATTCTATTTTTCTTCTTACATTTCTATCATGCTTTTTTCCATGGTCTTCAGTTTTTCAAGTTGTAGCTTTGTCAGTGCCCATGTCTGGCATCAAAATGTGAAATATAGGACCCAAACATTATTAACACATCTACAACATCCATCCTAAACGACCTGTTTAAGGCTCCTTTTTTTTCCAGACTTAAATGTTCTTAGTTGTTTTTTTTAATCATCTAATTTGTGGTTGATATTCTTTTCCAAAATAAAAATAATCATATATTTAACATAGGTATATGGTTATTACTGCTTAGTCGTCATATTTATTTACGTCTACACATAAATATAAAAGACTAGGTACAGCCAGCTGCTCGTAAAATTATCCTCGCAGCCAAAACCTTAAGTAATATCTTAGGACCGACTCGTAAACCCGCTATAAAACCTGCAGAATGCTAGGCCACGAATAAAAAATACACATAAACTGAGACGTTTCATAACACTGTGTAACTAATGCAAAAGCTTGAAAGTGGATTCATACTAAATGAATAAATGCTAGCACCAATCTCTGCACTTAGAAGTTGTGAGGACTACTGTGAAATGTTTTCGAGACTAACATTAAAATATTCTAGATTACAGGTGTTAGCTACACGTGTTAGCGGCACGACAGTTATAACTCTTTACCAATTTATTTTTAAAAAAGAAAGATCGTTTTTGGCTTTATCTGTTGCTATGGTTTTAGTTAGTGTCTGTCAAGAGGAAGAAATAAAATGTAAGATTTTTTATCGTGTTTTAATAAAAAAGTTGTATGGGAAAGGTGAACTGATCTTAACATTGTATTTATGTGTGATTATGAACACAAATTATAACAGAAATTTGTACACATGGTTTTGAAGTTACGATTTTTTACCCGACTACCCTTTCAGGGGAAAAGGCGTGTGTCTATGTTCATGTAGGTATGTAAGTATAACAATGTAATCATATCTTAAATTGGAATTTAATTTTTGACCACTTGCTGAAATCCGATTTATTTAAAATTTGGCATATTTGTCAAGGTCCAATGACAATACGATATTATGGTATCAGGGAGCTGATCTGATAGCATATATATCTTTTCTTTTCTCTACGAAGCACCATTTTTGAGGTCTAAGTGAAAAACCCAAAAGTGGTTACTTCTTAGTTTTTATACGTACGAAATAACAAAATATATATTGTTTTTTAATTCTAAATAATGTATTTTTAAACAAAAAATAATGCCTAACAGAGGTTTTATAATATTTTAAATTAAATAAATAAATAAATAAATAATGCTGGACAGTTCACACAACATTATCTAGCCCCAAGCTAAGCCAGAGCTTGTGTTATGAGTACTAGATAACTGATATACCTAATACAATATATTACATAGATAGATATTTTTATTATATATAGAAAATACCCAGAACACCCTGAACAAATATCTGCGATCGCACAAATATTTGTTCCGAGGCGGGAATCGAACCCGCAACCTCCTGCGTCGCAAGCGAACGTTCGCCCGCCGCACCACAGAGGTCGTCATCAAATCAAAAATATTTAATCTTTTCATAGTGCATGTGCAATTTAAGTTAAACGTCACTGACGAATCATTTCTTATTTTGGATCGAAGGACCCATATTGCACAACCACTTAAATAATGTTACAATACCATTCTGACATAAGTTACTGACGATTCATGTATTGTTTGCTAAGTAATCTTGTTAGTAAGCAAACACGACTACTATAGGAATTTTGTATCAATCACAAAAGCGGACGTTTACTTCATTCCTTGAATTTTTTTGATAGAATCAACTCAGTTCATTTCACCTCATCACTACGATAGGTAGCTCATTATGTTTCATAAAGCGGCTTTTCTTTTGATATTTTTATTTCTTTTCGAAATCATACTGGTAAGTTCCATCTCTTTTAAATAAGTAAACTTAGTAAAACAGCAACTTTAATTTGTAAGTATTATTTTTTGATTTCAATTGTGTAAATACTTGTTCGTACTATGCGTATAGAGTTATTTTTTAACATTATCTGCAGTAGCAATTTAAAACTTATTGTTTTAAAAGGTCGTTAAGCTTTAGGTGTCTGTGTGTGTTTATTTGCAACACTTTTCTATGAAACGGCTATGCAATCGATTTCAATGCGGTTTTAAGCAATAGTTTTCAAAGACTAAGGTTCAGTAAGGTTTTTACATAGGTGTTAAAGCCATACGTCACTAAGCAGCTCTGTAGTAATCTATATATATAAAACCAAAGTCGTGTTAGTTACACAACTTATAACTCAATATCTGCTGGACTGATGTTAGTTATCTCTTTTTTTGTGGATTCTTCTCCGCTCCGAATAGCAGAATAAGTAATAAAATATCGGGGGGGGGGGGGGGGGGGGCTGTTTTTCACCGGGGGCTACCCGTGCGAAGCCGGGGTGAGTCACTAGTAGATTATATAATGCAACACGGCATAACCTGTATGTTGCTGTTATCTCCTAAAGTTCGTTGACATTGCGTGTGACATGTTCATAAAAGCTCTGCGTGGGACACTGAATCCTTTCATCGCACTGGTTCTTTCACCATTGGTCACTAGGCCTTTTTCAAGGCCACTATTTATACCTGAAGTTAGCCCTAGTTCTAACGCAGAGTGACCAAGAAGCTACTGGTGACACAATGTAGTAGTAGTAGTAGTAATATGTGACATACTTGACTAATTAGAGCATGAATGTATTTAGAATGTACTCCTAGAAATAAAATATCTAGGTACCCATAAGTTCTAAACTTTTTATGTAATTTAAACCAATTTATCTACCGTATATTATGGATATATTTATTTCAACATTGGCGTTTTTTTTTTTTTTTTTTTTTAGTTTTTTTACCTTTTACACGTTAGGTATTTGTTATGATGTTATTATGGCATTAGGTTTTCCCATTAGGTATTTGTTATAATTTCAGGCATTTTGCCCATTTTAAATAAAAAAGTTTTAAGGATTTTTAAATTGATTTATGTTTATGATTAGGTGTTTTTTAATTTATGGATTTCGAATTTATATATTTTCATTATGTACCTTAAGTCTACAAAACCAGAAATTTAAAAAACTCAAAGTTCAAAAACATTAATTCAATATCCATTTTGTGTGCGGTTTTTATAATGTTTAAACAGCATACATAAAATTGATATATCAAATGTGGCAATTTGAAGGCCCAATTTTAGAACTACAAAATTGCAATTCAGCGTGTATATTTTTATTGTTTTAGTTGTTTTATATTTTAAATAAAAAACTACAAAGATTTTAAACATATTAGGTTTTGTTTCTCCGCGCCGAAACGAGCATATTAGTGAGACTATTTCATAATGAAATATCAATTACAATTTTTGCATAAGGAAATAAGTATCGGTCATTTTCTTAACAAATTACGCTGACGCTTTTTTTCTTTATCCAAAAATAACCATTGGCATTGGCATTTCATTATGACATGGCATTTTACCGTAGGTTTTTTCATTTTAAATAACTATTTGACCTCAAGGAATAACTATTCCTCTTGGTCAAATCAGTTTGACAAAATAGTTTGACCACGTGGAAGTACCGAAAAAAAACACTTTATTTTTTATTGTAACTTTGGTTGTTGTTTTTTTATTTATGTTATTTTATGTCCTTTCAGGTCAACTCATCTGAAACGCAAGACAAAAATAATGTAGACGCTATGCTCTTAAGCACTTTATGGAACAAAGTTTACAAAGGATTGGACGTTAAAACCAAGAAAGAAGCTATTAAAAGTATAAGAAAAAGTGGCGAATATGGGAAAATGCTGAAGTATTTGCGAAATGTGAAGAAATCGAAATTGAAACGATTATTGTATCTACTATCTGAATTTATATTATTTTACATGTCTTAAATCTGTATTTCACAATTGATGTCTAGTATTATATACAATATTATATAGCGGTACTGCTGTTGATCAGCTTGGTCACCACGGATTATCGTGCACCAGGGCTGCCGGTAGGATTTCCCGCCACGCTAGCCTTAATGATATCATTCGCCGGGCCCTTACCAGCGTTAACATTCCAGCCATTCTAGAACCGAATGGTCTGTTACGTGACGATGGTAAGCGGCCTGACGGCATGACTCTTGTTCCGTGGGAGAAGGGTAGGCCTTTGGTGTGGGACGCTACATGCGTTGATACCCTTGCGCCATCTCATCTGTCCGGGACATCAGTTAGGGCCAGTGCGGCGGCAGATTCCGCTGAGGACCTCAAAAGACGCAAATATGCGAGTCTCGACAGAGCTTACTTATTTGAGCCTTTCGGGGTCGAGACTCTGGGTCCGTGGGGTTCCGGGGCCCTTCGCGTTTTCAAAATTCTTTCAGGGCATCTGGTCGAAGCGACGCGTGACCCGAGAGCTGGCTCTTATCTGGCTCAACGCATTAGTATTGCCATTCAACGTGGCAATGCAGCCAGCATCTTAGGGACGCTTCCGTCTGGTAGTGATTTGGATCAGTTGAGCTACCTTTAGATCGCTTGCAGCGGTCTTCAGGTGGCACAACTGTTTCATATGTATTTTGTACCTTCTTTCTGTAAATAAATTTATTTATATACATCTTGTTCTTATTTTGCTTTCCACATCAGTGTATTGCCATCCACTACTGGATATAAGCCACCCCCACATAATGCCACGACAAACAGCCTTGGCTGCCTCCATCTACCGACTATACGCGACTCAAAATGTCATCGGTTCATCGAGTGGGGCCCATCCAACACAATAAAACTTATTTACCTGAAGCCTGGATGGTTAAATACTTTAGTTTCAAAAATATATATATACACTTCATTCACTTTTACCTATGAAAATATAACGCAGGTATCTAAACAGATGAGTTTATTTTATTATAATTGAATTAAGAGCAAAATGGGTTACCTTTCAAACCCAAACAAGACGTAGAGAAAAATCAATTCTAGCGTACAGACCACAGGATTGATTACAACATGTAGGCACCGCCATTAGTCTATGCGTAGCACCTAGGGAAGGTGACGCAACCAGGTTTTTCAACCAGGTTTTTGCTTGCAAGTACGGCAACCATGTGCGGACCCTAAAGTCTTGAATGTAAAAAAAATGCTTGCAACTTGAAAGTAAAGTCGCTCGTTCCACACGCATGACCCTTTACTGCAATGGTTTTGAAGTACTATTTTCGGAAATGCAATTATGCTCCTTTTTTATAAGATGGCATGCCGTCTTGCGTGCAAATTGCAAATTAGTCCATGCATGACCAAATTTCCTATGCAAGTATTTACCAACTTCCGAGTATTTTTTGTTGCAAACGCGATTTTGTTCTTGTCTATTTATTGCACGGATCAATTTTCTATGAAGAAAAATATTTGAACGTTGGTATTTTTAACCCTGATTTAAGGCACTGTTATCATAAGGTGGAAGTACTTGGAAGCCCTGGTACTTGATTTTGCAAGTATGACCCATCCATAGTGGCTCTACTTGATAGCTCATGCACCACACACCAATCAACCGAACAAATGCTAAGCTGAGCTAATCCGAAGCGTAATCTTGTTTTTTCTTCACCATGCTCGGAAATATTAGCATTATTTCAAAAACAGAATACGTGAATTGTATATTTTCTTTACATAACCAATAACTGGCTAGCACTCATAATATAATTAAAGTGCCATTACCAATGAATGGCTAGCCGGCCAGAAATAGAAATGGCTGGCGTCTCAGAAATTCTTGGATAAATTACAATTCAGTTAAGTATTACAATGGTTAAGTATCACTTGAGGTAAGTAACACTTCGTCAAGTTAAACCTAAGTTCAGTAACACTATGGGTGTTATTTTGAAAAAAGAACGCACGGTTTACATGTTAATTTATTTCTGGAATAATTTGATTATTATTTCTTCGCAGTTTAGAGAAAATACTTTTTTTTTTTTATAGTACTTGGATGACGGAACAAGCAAGAGGCCCACCTAATCTTAAGCGGTAACCTCTGCCTATGAACAGTGCATTACCTCAAAGGTCACGTCCACCTAGGACGCACCCTATGTGGCATTGCACTGCGCCCGCCACCCTGAGACATAAACATGAAAAGTCTCATGTGCCTGTAATTTCACCGGCACCCTTACCCTTCAAGCCGGAACACAGCAATGCGAGCACTACTGCTTTGCGGCAGAAATAGGTATGGTGGTAGTACTTCCCCGGACGAGCTCTTTTACAAAAAAGCTCTACTACTACTCTTTACGCTCTACTATTTAGAACCCTTGATAGAAAATAGACCAGCCTTAAATTGCTTAGTTTCTGGCCTTGTCACTATCTAGACAAACTGGTGTGTCTGCCAATTACTGATGTTACAAGCATTTATTTAACTAGCAATGTATGTATTTTTGTCAGGATGGAATCTTGCAGGTGAATTTTAAAGTAGTTATCCTCAACCGATTGAGATGATGAGATGATATCTTGCATAACTGTCAAGTTCCGTTGACAATGCAATATTATGGTGACAGCGAGCTGATCTGATGATGGAGACGGAAGGTGGACAGCGGAACACCTCGAGGGATAATAGTAAACTGGCTGTGTTTAAGCTCATTTTGATCAGCACATGATTACGATAACTAATTTTATATAAGCTTGTATTGAAAAATACAATTAATAACACTAGGGATAGAAAGTAACATAGCTCAATTGAACAGTGGTTCAAATTGCACGTGTCCTGCGCACGAGTTCACGTGTACGAGTAGAAGTGCAACCAGTGCATATTTATGGTTCCGTACCCAATGGGTAAAACGGGACCCTGTTACTAAGGTTCGGCTGTCCGTCTGTCTGTCTGTCTGTCCGTCACCAGGCTGTATCTCATGAACCGTGATAGTTAGACAGTTGAAATGTTCACAGATGATGTATTTCTGTTGCTGCTTTAACAACAAATACTAAAAAAATAGAATAAAATAAATATGTAAGGGGCGGGGCTCTCATTCAACAAACGTGTTTTTTCCAAATGTAGGTTAAGCAATGATCTGCTTGGCCAGTTTTTGAATGGGTGACCACTTTTTGTGTGTGTTTTTTTTAACATACATGTTTTTTTCGTCGTTTTTATAGATAATGGTACGGAACCATTCGTGCGAGAGTACGACTCGCACTTGGCCATTTTTTTAACATAATCAGGACATATTTCGTATTTTTTTTTTACCTTTGACGCGAAACAAACTTTCGCGTTAAACCTATGTGTATATTTGAATGAAACCTAAGTTACTTTATTTTTACCTAATAAGTCTTATGTTTATCCCCAAACAATATTTTGTTAAGGAACACCTAAATGTGTGTCAAATTGTCAAACTCTCAAGTGTCTCGTAAATAAGTGGTGGCTTATAAGTGGTTGGTAAGGGTAAACATAAGAGCCGTAAAAATAAAATTCAAATGTAATGTGATTCTCAAAAGAAGGTTTTTGGATGACCTAGTTGACTACTGCCCATCACTTCGTCTGCAAGTAATTATAAAAAAAAAAAAAAAAAATCAGACTCACAGATTCATAATTTGGTTAGTACACAAAATATAGCACTTATGAAGATATTATTAATACCTACAGTAAATTTTTTTTTATTATAACAACTAGGCCAAAATGCACTCAGTAATATGCATACAAATATAATAATTATAGATCCATTTTTTATAACCGAATTTACTGGTACCTATTAAGGCGCTAGGTTCAACAAACATTTTTGTATGGGGCAAGCGCATGAAAATGCCCTTTGAAGTTTTGTTAAATTTTGATGATGAGTTTCACTAACGCAATTAATTAATTCTCGATCAGTGAATAATAAATCGCCTCTAAATGTATTATTTTATTGACATCAAGATTTCTAATTCAGCAGTAAATAGCAAAAGTGGCTTTAGCTGAGTATTATTTCAAAGTATTGGAGTCAGAAGCTTGCGAGGACGTCCTGTAGTGGAACGAATTACGAAACTAGCTGGAAGTGACGGAGCAGGGGGTAGCGACCCGATGACCTTGAGAGTGGAACGATAATCAAGTTAAGTTAAGAGTAGCGACGGAGGGACGAACGAGTCTTCAGGCGGGGAAAACTTATTTGTTTTTTATTTAATTACAAGCAGCGCCCCGCGGTTTAACCCGCGTAAGTCACGATTCCGTGAGAATATCGGAATAAAATGTGCCTATGTGTTATTCCGGGAGTCCAGTTATGTCCATTCCAAATTTCATCGAAATACATCCAGTAGTTTTTACGTGAAAGAGTAACAAAGATACATCCATCCATACAAACTTTCGCGTTTATAATATTAGTAGGATAATAAAGGAAGATGACAATAATGGTGTTTTTTTTATGCTAGGTATAAGTTTACTGATGGTATAATTGAGAGGACCAAGTAAGTTTTGTAACTGCTGACTTATTTCTAAATGATTAAAATACATTTAAACGTATGTTAAGTACTTACATAGCACTTTAATTAAGTACTTGTATTGGTTGTATTATTATTTTTGTCAAAGTAACAGTAATAGTTAATGTGTATATTATAAAGTTTTTACTTGGTTTTTTTTTGTTTTTTTTCTTTTTTTGCTTGGAGGTTTTTGGTTGCTCCATCATGAACTCGTATGTAACATTGCAACAATGGTCTAAGAAAATAATTGTTATGTTAAGACTTTACATACCAATTCATGTATACACTCAAGGTAGCACCAGCTCAAACCTTTGTGGTTTTTAGGTGCTATTCGATGGCAAACATTACGTTAAAAGATTTAATACGGTAGAATAAAAAATGTACTCATCCTTCCCATAGCACAAGTCTGCTCATGATTCCATGTCTACCAGTACTCCTATGACTATCAGTGAATGTTGTTAGGATCATCAGCTCGAAAAATGTTTTTAGAAGACAATTGCAAGGAATGACAGCTGATAGCGTATGGAATGCATTTTTTTTATACTACTGAATGACGGAACAAGCAGATGGCCCACCTGATGTTAAGCGGTAACCTCTGCCTATGAACAGTGCATTACCTCATAGGACACGTTCACCTAGGACGCACCCTATGTGGCATTGCAATGCGCCCGCCACCCTGAGACATAAAGATGAAAAGTCTCATGTGCCTGTAATTTCACCGGCACACTTACCCTTCAAACCGGAACACAACAATGCGAGCACTACTGCTTTGCGGCAGAAATAGGTATGGTGGTAGTACTTCCCCGGACGAACTCTTTCACTAAAAAAGCTCTACTACTACTTATTGATTATTATTTTAGATATGCATATTTGTAACACTGTAACATACACATACACACATGATAAAAAAGCGAAGGGTCAGGGGGGTCGCGAAAAACTATTTCATGGCAATTTTTTTTTTTATTAAAAATTTTTTATTTAAAAAAAAAAACGTTTTTTGCATTCGCATCATAAAAAAGGTAGAAAAACACTCGTTTACGGTTTACCACTTCGGAAGTGTCACTCGCGCAAACTATTCAATTTAGAAAAAAATGATATAAGAAACCTCAAAATCATTTTTGAAGACCTATCCAAAACCCACAGGTATGAGATTGATAAAAAAAAAAAAAAAACAACATTTTTGTTTATTGTTTTTAGGTGCTATTCGATGGCAAACATTATATTAAAAGATTTAATATGGTAGAATATATTTTAAAAAAATGTACTCTTAGTTGTTAGTTGAACCAACCCTTAATTCCTTCCCAAAGCACAAGTCTGCTCATGATTCCATGTATACCGGTATATCAGTGAATGTTGTTAGGATCATCAGGCTTGCAAAAATGCTTTTGCAAAAGGAATGACAGCTGATAGCGCTAGTTTCAGTTCTAAGTATGGAGAACCCCAAAAATTTATTGTTTTTTTTCTATTTTTGTGTAAAAATCTTAATGCGGTTCACAGAATACATCTACTTACCAAGTTTCAACAGCATAGCTCTTATAGTTTCGGAAAAAAGTGGCTGTGTCATACACGGACGGACAGACAGACAGAGACATGACGAATCCATAAGGGTTCCGTAATTTTGTTACGGAACCCTAAAAATCGTTGTAAGTTTTAATTTTGGTATAAATCTGTCTGTTTACCAAATTGTAAAAGCTATTTTGGCGTGAAAGAAATATAAACACCCAAGCAAGCAACAGACATGCATGCGGTGTTGATGGTAGTAGTAGTGACAGCGATGAGACACCACAATCCACTGCGCCGGCGACGATGACGAAACGAACACAAGCTATATTCCTACCCGCGCGCCCCACTACACGAGCCGAGCGGGCTGCAGCTCGCACTGAGCGGATTAGTGCTAAGCGAGACGCGGGTGGAGTGCGTCGCGTTCACTCACCTTGAGAAAGACTCTCGAAACGGGTCGAAACAATGTCGGTGCTTACATCGATTTAACGGTACGTGAAAATTTCCCGTTTTTATTATATAACAGACATGCACTTTTAAATAAATTGTGGTGAAAGTAAAGAAGTAGATAATTATATTATTATGATAACAATTATGATGGGTTCCCAACGTTTACGACCCAAACGAATAACATTGTTACTCTTTAATTTTTCCTAATCGAGTAAAACTTTTACTCCGGGTGTTACTCGTTGGAAATGTATGATGATTTATAAAATTGAGATAGTTTGAATTCTATTTTTCGTCCGTCATTTTGGATTAAGGAAACCCTGTAATAAAAATAAAGCGTTTCCACTTGTTTTATCTGCTCCTTGGTACCTACATAGCACACAAGTCGAAGACAAGCCAGCTACACATTGTTACTGTCTAGCTTGAGATTTATGGACAAACGGTCCATTCGACCCAAGCTTACAGCCTGTTTTCAACCCTCGCAAAAGTTAAAGACAGAACTTAACATAATAAAGTCTATTCTATTTCAAGTATTTTCTTTCGACAAAGACGTGAACATCACGAATGCCATTGCCTACTCACGAAGCAACTATGTGCCTAAAATTTACTTGTAAATTAAAAGTTAATGGTTCAAAAATTGCAGCTGATTTTAGCACAGGTAAATTTACTTCTGCAATGTTTAAGACCCTATTTAGAGCTAGTGTGTAACGTCAGCGTTCACCGATGCGTCGGTTGTACGTAGTTGTATCATTGAAAACATACGAATGACTACAGTACAGCGTTGATGAAATAAATACAATAAATAATGCTGGACAGTTCACACAACATTATCTAGCCCCAAGCTAAGCTGAGCTTGTGTTATGGGTACTAGATAACTGATATACTTAATACAATACTGTTGCGTACTCAATGGTAGCGAGCCTCCTTGGCCGCCGCAGAAAAGGAAGAATGACAGAAAAAATAAAACTGTCTTTTCAGGGTCGTCAATGTTTTAACAGGTACCCAGGTACAACTACCAATTCCTTGAGTACTCAGAGTTTAAACTAGTTCATTATAAATTTAGCTATTTTCAAAAATAAGCTTCTTAGTCAACACGGACCAGTATCCTGGCTTACCAACACAGAAAAAACAGAGAATTGAAAATTTAGCTTCGAGTCGGCCGTCTCTGGCAAAAGTTAATCCAGGAAAGGAAAATGTGAAAAAAATTACAATCTGTACCAAAAGAGTGAGTATGACCGATGCAGAAAGAGACCTTTACACAAAATTAGTTATTGCAAAAACAAAGCTGTCTAAGTAAAAAAACAAAAGCACAAAACAATCTCGTGAACTTAAAACAGCTAAAAATATATTTTCCAATCCAGCCTAGTGAAACTGATGGAAGATATGACAAATTCAGCGAATGTGTTGCAGTTTAGAGAACATATGAAAAAAGAAAAAGGAAGACGTTTTCACATCAAGGAAAAACTAATAGCCCTGACCATATTGAAGCAAAGCCCTAAGGCCTACAGATTTTTAAGGAAAATATTTGTCTTCCCGCCCCGCTAACCCTAGTCATTGTCTAAGGCCAATGTACAACCAGGAGTCAATAAGAAGATTTTTGCTCATTTGAAAGCATCAGCAACAACAATGAGACATACATACATACATACATAGACACACGCCTTTTTCCCCGAAGGGGTAGGCAGAGCCACAATAGGCCTCTTTTCACAGTGGGTTGCACCATCGTGGAATATAGACGTGACAAGTGGTGAGCTCATCGCCGCCATTGCTTCCCACGACTGACTCAGCTAACGCTTTCTTCCAGTAATAACACATTCCATAATAAGCTACCAGCCAGGACAAATCTTATACCAACGAATCTTAGCAACAAGTCCGGGAATGAGACGAACGAAAAAATTGTGTATTTTATTGTATGACGAAATCTAGCTTCAAGCAAACGTGACATACAATGAGAGAAGGGACAAAGTAAACGGGTTTGTGACTGATGGCATAGAGAAACGCGTTTTTTTTTTGGCAAATCACGCCCTTTGTATAATGCCTAGGTGAGGAGTATCAGATTGGAAAGTAGTGGTATGATATGGAATCCCCATATAAAAAGTAAGTAAGTAGTATAACTTTTGAAACTATCATGGTTATGTACATAATTTTCACTAGAAACGAACTGCAACTGCAACTGTGCCGAAATATCGGGAACATATAAAACTCAAAAATCATGGTAAATATCCCGTTTCTAGTGAAAATTAAGTAAGTAGTAGTAGAGCTTTTTTGTGAAACATTTCGTCCGGGGAAGTACTACCACCATACCTATTTCTGCCGCAAAGCAGTAGTGCTCGCATTGCTGTGTTCCAGTTTGAAGGGTAAGGGTGCCGGTGAAATTACAGGCACATGAGACTTTTCATCTTTATGTCTCAGGGTGGCGGGCGCAGTGCAATGCCACATAGTGCACGTTCTAGGTGGACGTGACCTGTGAGGTAATGCACTGTTCATAGGCAGAGGTTACCGCTTAACATCAGGTGGGTCATCTGCTCGTTCCGTCATTCAAGTAGTATACAAAAAAAAATAAGTACATAAGCATGATGCAAAAACTGCAAAATAAGTTTACTAGATATACTTATAGGTATTTTTTAACCGTAAACAAAAAAAGGTTTGGTTACGGTCAAATTAGCAAAACTGATGATATTTATTTATGAGATAAATAAAACAAAAATGTTTTTATCAATTAAAACATGTGTGTTATTGTCTCTTAGGGCTCGCGAATTCAACTTTCTCTATCTGAAGAAGTGTTGATAAGCTGTAATGAGTAAAAAACACCAAAAAAAAAACGCCCTGCTAGACGAAATAGGTCATTATAATGTGTATAGGTAGATCTAATGAATAATGTCTATTGTATGTTTAGAAATAAAAAGGTACATATTGTGTTTGAAAACGATGTTTTATTAACAATAGCCAGGCACCTACCTATCGCTATATATGTATGTATGCCTATTTGCTATAGAGGCATACATATATAGCGATAGGTAGCTAGCTAGCTATATATATAGTACGAAAAATGCAAGCTATAGGTATATATATATGCTAGGTATGTAGAATAGAGCTAAAGCACAGAATAAATAATAGTTACTATGGTCTAATTAAGAAGTCACGCATGAGCTCCTTCCCTCATTTGGCGGGAGATTTACCTATATTTCTATTTAAAAAAAAATGACAATCGGTGCAATACGAAAATATTTTCGCCGAGAAGAAAAATTATAAAACTGTGGTGTGAAAAATATACCATTTACCTGTGTTGTGCTACACTACAGCTGGTACCAGTGGACTTTTCGGCGCCCTAAAGTCAAGGTGAACCCCGTAGTTGCGTTCAATCCCTGCTTCTGGGAGTCGGCCCGTTTTCCACATCCAAAGTAATCTACCCCTAACTCAGTCGAAGAGAACCCATTCCGTAAGAAACATATTTTTTTATGTTACACAGAAAATACCCAGAACACCCTGAACAAATATGTGCAGATCGCACAAATATTTGTTCCGAGGCGGGAATAGAACCCGCAACATCCTGCGTCGCAGGCGAACCTCCGTCCGTCGCGTCACGGGGGTCGGAATAAAGGATTTAATTGAATTGATTCAATAGAACACCCGTTTTACAATCACAAGTATGTGTCTGAAACCCAAGTTCGATGCCCGACAACTTCGTGAATGTAGAATTCTAACTTGTTAACATTAACATTAAATTTGGAAGTATGTTGATCAAAATGTACTTCAAAATTTAAATTACAGCAATAACTATACCATGGTGTGTCCAGCCTAATAAAATATACCCACCTAGATACGTCTCCTCCAGTGAATGTCCTAAAAGCTGAATAAAAGATCATACTAGAGGCATCCACTTGAGCACTAAACACTGCGATCACTAATCCGCCTGCTAAGCGTGGTGATGGTAAATTATATAGAGGATATCCAACAGTGGACGTCTCGCGGCTGATAATGATGAATAAGGTCTTTAAAAAAGCGAATTCAAAAGGTAATAGTAATAATATAATAACATTTTTGTCTTGAGAAAACAGGTCTTGTTAGATTTGGCCTGCAAACAGAAGCTCAATTCTCGTAATAAGAAATAGTCAAAATACTGTTCAGCTCAATTCAACAATATATTAGCAGTATTAGTGACCGAAACTTGAACACTTTAAAGTTTTTCCGAGAATTTTGGCAGAATACCAATTTTCAGTTATTTCACAATTCAGTCTTGATTCAGTCAACTTTCAGTGTGGTTTTAAAATAACTAATTGAACAGTAATTAAGGAAGATATAAAGAAGGCATTAAGATACTTATTTTTTTTTAAAGTCATTATAATATTTGGTCGTTATGTTACCGACGACCTTGACGATCAGGCTGATATAGAAAGGGAACGTAAGGCACTGGCAGTCAGAAGTAATATGCTGGCGCGCAGGTTTGCTCGTTGCAGGCAAGTGAAAAAAATACTCTGTTCAAATCCTACTGCTAAACGCTCTACACGAGCAGCCTGTGATTCAGCTATACTCAAAAATCGTAAAGTAACTTACGCGTCCAATATAATAACGGGTTTAGGATGCTGTTGGGGCTGCCTCGCTTCAGCAGTGCATCTACTATGTTTGCAGAAGCGTGGGTCGATGGTTTTCATGCCATAATCCGCAAGAAAATAGCATATTTGCTCAGCAGAGTGCGGAGTAGCACCAATAGCATTATACAGGTCATACCTTGCAGCTTTGATCAGCCTGTGATGAAATCCTTCATTCGGGTCCTGATCAGATAGTCTCATTGGAGTCTATTGGATCAGAGCAAGAGTGAAGGTTTACTTAAATAATTATATAACTGTGTAAATAATAGGTAACCTAGTTCTTAAGTCTTACTAACAAAGGGACCTTGTGATGTCTGAATAAATGAAATGAATATTATTATATTACTTAAGCTACATGAAAAAAACTTCATTGTGCACGACGCCCGCTGACGTGAGCAAGATAGCTCGTCGTTTTCGTTGTGTGATCCGTAATCGTCACCCTACAGACTATAATGGCCTGAACTTCCCGAAAATAGAGAAGAATGGAAGGGGCTCACTTTAGTCTATATAAAATATATGTCAATTTATTGTTTGTACACGTAACTTACGCACGTACCTATTCCTAAAAGGCACTATAGAGTCAGCTATATATATTTTATATCGGTATAACACTCTAGAAAATTCAATATTCCTTATGCTTAACCAGTCGTGTCGAGATGTCTGTCCACAGGCGGCTGTTGTTTCCACCGGATGCGGTAACCGCGTTTGCGGGTTTCTTATGCAAAATCGATATTTTTATAGCTCTTTTATGGTTCTCGCAGACTTTCCGCCAAATTGAGAGCAAAAGGAGGCATGATAAAATTCATTCAGAGGCTACAATGTTTCTTTAATTAAGCCGGCCCATTTGTTTTTAGTAAACTACCGAGGGTGTCTACTTAATCGAAATTGATTACTTATTCAATGTAGGTATTTTTAGTTAAGTACTAAAAAAGATACTGATGAATGGTCGAACGAAAAATAAATCCTAACTCATCAATAGCGGGCTTAGCTATCGTTTCGCATCGATTAACTTCAAGATTAATTTTCCAAATCTAAAAATACCTTGGTGGCTGGAAAATTATCAACAGATAGGTTGAAGTCGCATTGAACCTCTATTTTGAAAGCTTGATGAATCTTTTAATCCTAAATCGAAGCATAGAAAGGCATAGAAGCTTTGAGAAGACGATGGGAGAAGTGCGTATGATAATACCTCGTTTTTTGTTTGCATATAACTACGAGTAAGTTTCCTTGATAAATCAACGAACTTCTAGAACCAACCTCGAATTATGAAAAAAAAAGGACTGTTTGAGAATAATAAGTTGTTCGAGTTGAAAAATACACTGGTGTACAGGTACTTGAACTCACTAACGCAGTAATAGCACTGAAAATCGGGGTCCATTATAATCATAGAAATCTGAAGTAAGGATAATTGCTACGGAGTCGAGGTGAGCGTCACATGAGCAAATTGCTTATACTCGTTAAGTCACGGTTTAATTTCAAGTAACGATGTTAAATCATTTAATTAAAAATTAAAATTAAATTAAACACATTTTGATTGATAAGCGTTTTTTAGTTTGACTTTTGACAAACTACACTGGGCCACAAAGAAAGCGGGTCGGTAACAGAAACCGCAATAACTTCCAAAATATTGGAGCTAGCATTATCAAATAAAGACTGTATTATAGACAATTTTACAGTGCCAAAGACATAAAATATCAAGATTATTACGTTTACTTTTCATTAAATAAAGGTAAGTAAAAATTACAATTTTTCACTGAGATTTCTATGAATGTGCTTCGGTATTATATATGCGAGTTTTACATATTTTTGTATTTTATAATGGCACCACGAGCTGTTAACATAGCAAATGAAAAAAAAAACAGAACTAAAACCAACGGTTTCAAATTTGTTATTAAAATTAAAAAATTGTCTTTATATTTATTAATGGTTTTTAATACAATTACCAAAAAGAAATAAAAAAGTTTTACTTCTTCCTATATTTTTTATGAAATAAACGTTAATATAGTTTATATTTTATAAGGATTGCACATTTTTTTAAGGTACGCATTTTTTATAGTTGTCCCGCTTTCTTTGCGGCGCAATCTATATTGTAAACTTAATGATTATTCCACGACTTATATCAATTATACGAAATTATATCAACAAAACCTATGCACTACAAATAATTGGAATGTGTATTTAGATTTACATAAAATGTACATGAAACTGTGCTTTAATATAGTACAAAATAGGTAACTGTAGGAATTCGCCCAACTAATGACAACTTAAATAAGAGCAGGGTCTCGAAAGGACTTGATATTGATAGGAACCCTCCGTTAAGATGTTCAATGGTAAATTAAGGATCTCCTTGTGAAAGGTAATAAGATTTTCTACTACTTCCGGGTCTGTTTCCTTTCAATAAAAATTTAAGGGCTTGGAAATGGATTTATATTTAAGGTAGAATTAGTTTTCAAATAATTTTGTTTTGCATAGTTCTTTCTACCAAAAAGGTCATAGTCCGAGTTTTAACGGCACAAGCAATTGACAAGGACCATGGTGAAGTTTGTAAGAAAATTAAGCATTGACACAGCAATTTGGTAAATACGCTTATTTTGGATGACAATGCATGCTGTCATCAACATCACCACCTTAAAAAATACAAAAAACTAATCTATTTACTGGAAATGTTCAAAATATAAACAAAATAAATGTGTTGGAAGCATTACGATAAAAGTGAGTTTATTATTGATAATATTAACAACACAAGTGCCAACTATCATATCATCATCATCTGACTTTCGTTTATTAACATGTAAATTGTAATGTTACAGAATAATAAAATCATAAACAACAAATTACGTATCCAGTCATGTATACCAGATTCACCTAAAAATGAGATAGATGTACGGGTAGATGAGTGCAAAAACAAAATAAAAAATTCGCTCTCGCCAATACCAAATGCTAAAACAGATTTTATGAAATCTGTTTTAGACTGTAGATGTCTAAGATTTTTGCTAAAATTAATAAGTTATTTACATTTTGATGATTGCTGGGATACAGTCATGGTGATGGTCCGAAAATTTCGTCTTAAAGGTATTCTTAATTGTAACGTTTTTTTTATATTGGGACATAAAAAATGTAGTGTTCTTTGTTTAAGATGCCGTGTATTAGATTCGCCAGATGTCAATGAAGTTATAAATGATTGCTTAATATGTTCTATGTATAAGGCAACCATCAGCATAGCGTAAAATGTTAACAAGAACACCTAAAGACAAATTTGGTCAATTTTGGTGTGAAGTGGTAAGCACTATCGAAAAATATTATCATTATATTTGTCACGTTCTTAATAATTATCTTCTTAATAAATAGTACTCATGTTTATTTTGCCAGCCACTGTACATCAATGACAGTATGGAAGTTGGAAATAATTAAGATAATGTACCTGACAGAGGTTGCAAGATAACCCTTAAAATTCCCAACATCCAACCTAGGGTGGAAAGCTAGGTTGCAAGATAGGAATGAGTCAAATACACGGCAAGAATGTCCCCGTGTACATCGGCGACCACCTGATACCCACCAACAACTCCCTGCTTCGGAGGTCTATGAAGCTGGCGACTGCGAGGGAGTACCAGTACGTCTGCCATATTTATGTGCGGAAGAATGCGGAAACGTAGAAATTTGTTATTAGCCTTATGTCCTAATTCTAAGTTTTTATTCATAAATGCAGTCAAAGGCATTGCCACACACAACATTCTGGGAAATTTTGGGATTTCAACATTTTGCAAAGTCAACCGAATGGTCCTAAAGGAGACAGACACAGAGACTGCGGTTAAAAATATGTAAATAATTACCGCGTGCTAGCTAAATGTGGACTCTTTAATACAAAGAGAAAGGCATGGACCCTTGGCATCCATCACGATGATGGTGTAGTGTGGGTAGTGCCAGGGGCCGCTCTACGTGTCGTTAGTAGCTAGCACTACATCATTATAGAGATGTTACAAGTTTAAAACATGTGAAGTGTGAATATGAAGCATAAGCTCATCTTCAGTGTATTTTACTGTCTATAGCATCCACCCGCGGCTTCGCTAGTGTGCTGCCCAATTATAAGTTTTTTTTAATGTGACATATCAAATGAAAATGCTCGTTATGGGGAATAAAGATATGTTACTAATATCTTTTTAAAACACATAGTATTAAAGATATTATTTAAAATCAATCAATCAAATATGTACTAAAACATACATAATATAGGTCTTTATAGTTTATAGGAAAACCTAAGCGGAATCAAATTCCACGGGAAACAAAAAAATTAAATGTATGGAACTGTCTCCATGCGAGTGCGACTCGCACTTGAACTATCGTCATCAGCAACAACTAGATTAGAAGTAGCAAATATGATGTGAGGATGAAGAACTTCGATCAACGCAATAACAACCTGCGAATATTTAGTTTGTAGGGATGGCGCAATCGCGAACGAAGTCGCTGGTACCGCTGGTATACTCATTAATGATTACACAATCTCGGAGAATAGGCCTTCACTTGTGTACCAGTGGTATGATCCGTCAAGTGAAGATGGTTCACCAGCGAAGAAGCCCTATGATGGCACTCTATGTAGAGCTCCCGCGCTGCCACTAAGCTATTATTTGGTGCTGCTTCCTTCGATCAGAAATACAACTATATATCAGGTCGGCGCAAAAAATACGTCTTGATAAATAACAGCTCACTTAAAACGTGAGCTCTTATTTTATTTAGTTCGCTTGTAGCACAGTCAATGTAAACACGTGTCGCAATGCCGCAATGTGTATTCAAAAGTTGCAAAAATAATGCCCCAAAAAACCATTTCACGGCCGAAGTGTCTTACTTTCGGTAAGTAAATGTAAAATAAGTTATATTTTGAG
Organism: Operophtera brumata; assembly: GCA_932527175.1. NCBI lineage: Eukaryota > Metazoa > Arthropoda > Insecta > Lepidoptera > Geometridae > Operophtera > Operophtera brumata. Next base: position 79,403,746 of record OW052239.1, on the reverse strand, counting down.
CTTTAAACTAACAAATAATATCAAATTTTGATCAAAATTACCGATTTTAAACTATCGCTACAAATGTTTGGTCAACGTTGCTGCAAAATTTTATGTAACAGAACTGTAAATGCATGGAATATATTTGTATTGTAATAATTTATTTGTTACCAGAACTTTAAAATTGGTTAATGCTACTTTTGTGTTAGTTTGTTGGACTCTCATACGATACTTAGCTTTCCTTGTTTTTATTTTAGTTTTTCGAGTAATCCGTTTATGTGTGCAGAATAGATCTAGATTGTCGCCAGAAAAAGAAGAGATGACTTTTATTAGCCAGCAAAGAATTCGGTTATATGTTTGGATCACTTTGATAAATCGGATATTATAACAGGAAATACTTACCGACGTATTATAAATAAACCGCACTTAAGTTCCGAAAAAGTCATTGGAAAGAGCACAGATTTGAAACCTAGGCTACCACGACTTCTACATATACATAAACATACAAATAAACATACACACAACAGAACGCTAGCAAAATAACAAGTATATACTCGTACTAGCCCAAAATATAAATAATTCTAACTAAACTTTGACGTGCATATTATAAATTATTTAAGTGCTCAACGCGACTCCATACCTTCTGTAGTTAAATTTGAAGAATTAAACAGAAACGAAACCAAAGGAGGTTTGAGTGACAGTTCGAAGTGATAGGAGTAATTTATTGCTTTGCTCGTTTTTTGTGACGAATGATCTTAAGTAAAAGATAATATTTTGAAGATTTGCTACTTTACTGCCAGCTGTCATGGTTGTAATTAGGTTGAATTTAGAACTGTATTAAAACTTTTGTCTCGGTTTGTTAGTAAACAAATGTAGCTGTATAAGTATGTATATATCCACGCGGACGGTATTTAGCTTTGATTTTGTACGTTTCCCGAAATCTAGTTGTATTGTTCATCGAAGGCTGCTTCTTATGCACAAAATAATTTCAAGTGAAGCTAATTTAAATGGCGCTTGCTTTTTTTATAGGATATGGTTAATATTGACCTGAAGTACTATCCCATTTGATTAACTTAACTTGAGCACTTGATTGCTCATTGCTTGGAATTTATTTGAACTTTATACCACGTAGCTGTTCCTAAGAAAAAAAACTGAGAACAACATTATATGATATTTTTTACCAGGTGATAGATCCCCAAAAAGATAAAAAACATAATTTTATCCATACCAATATATATAATTGATTGACTAACAGATGGAAACAATGACAACATTATTCAGTTGGAAAGTATTCGTAAGAGAGTCTGCAAACTTATTGTTCATAAAATGTAAAGTATTTATAAAGTCACATTTGATAGCGGTTTGGTGGGAAGCGAATCCATATTTATTCAGTGAGAAGCGGGGTTGCGACCACTTGAGCCTACTCGTGCGGTAGTTTCCAAACACACATATCACGTGAAGTTGAAAGCGTTTTCACAGGAACACAATTTTTCAAGTGCCTTTATTGTTTTGCTTTTAAGCTAATTGAACGAACTATAAGGAGGACTTTAGGTAACCAGATGTTAAAACAACACAAATTGTCCGTGAGAACTATTTGAGTATAAATAATGTGGGGATATTAATGTAAAAGACATAATATTGCAAGTATTTGCAAAAAAAGACCTAAAATATGAGTCGCAGTGTAAACTTGCTAAACCTAAAGTGGGCCTAACCTTGGAACCCTACACATATTAGCCTAACTTACTTTACTACGAAGGGACTGTGAATATGGGCCTGAGTGTTTGATATTAACCCTGGAGCACTACACTAATTAGCCTAGCTGATTCTACTACAAGGGGACTTTGATTATGGGCCAGAGTGTTTGGTATTAACCCTGGAGCCCTACACTGGTTAGCCTAACTGACTTTACTGCAAGGGGACTGTGATTATGGGCCTGAGTTTTAACTCTGGAGCCCTACATTGATTAGCCTAACTGATTTTACTACAAGGGGTGCTATCAAACCCTAAAGTTATAAACTTAAGTCTAAAGTTTTTAAGTTTCAAAACGATCTTTTTTATTAAAAATCTAGAATCCATGTAATTTAGGCACCTTTGGTATGATTTGACTTTTTCTGTGACAGAAACTACAACGTCCCTGTGTGGACTAGCCTTAAAGGTTTTTATTGATAAGATTTCGTTACACAACATAATTACAAAAATAATCAATAATTTATAATTGTCCCAAATTTCGTTCCATAATGTAACACAGTTGTGCGACGAATTATTCGAGAACTTAGTAATAGGATACCACCATTTTTTTTTTGTAATGACAACACCGTAATTTGCAGATCCCTGACTAACTTCAGGGCACCTCCGCCATGTTGTTTTTTTATCAGTTGAACAAACGCGTTTTACGTCCATGTGTACCATTATAAATTTGTGTTTTCTGGAAGGCTTTTTAAGTGTTTTTCGTTAATTTCTGTTATTTTGCAGTAGTAATTCTTAAAGCTTAATCTGTCTTCTATTGAAAAATTCTGAAATTTCGCTCATAATTATACGCAGTGTAAATTTAGTTTTGTGGGGTCGTAGAGTTTTTCGTTCCTGTATGCGACAAATGAAACGGAATTTTACAACGTATCACAACGGAAAATTACAAAGGTACATATTACATATTTTGTGGAGTTTTACTGTTAATTACAATTTTAAACATCTTTAAAAATTAAGTTTTTTTGTATTGAATAACTACGTATTGATTAAAAAATGGAATTCATGCTATGTTTGTAATACATAAAAGTAATCATAACAATTTAAAAAAAAACATTATTTAAAAATAAAGATATTTGATAATAAGGCATTCATTTACATTTAATCTAGAGTGATTCAATTATGGTAATTAATATTAGTATTTTGTGACTATTTTGACGTGTACCATTTTTATAAATGTAAATCTAGCTGACGATGCACTGGAAACTAGGTGCATTCACCTCTGCTAGCATAATTAGATGTTATTGGGTCTCTACTTCTGCAGAGTCCCGCTGCTCCAGCCTATAATATGAACTCCCTCAATACCAAATTTTTTGTTGCAAAGTTTTTGGTCATCAAATTCGCAGAGTGGATTGACCGTCGTGAATATGTTCTGTGGTTTACATTTCCAGTGTTGCGTGTGTAGCTGCCTGCGGGTAAAAAGATGCACATTTCACATCTCTAGCCGGATGCAATCACTCAAGCGGAGATAAAGTCTTCTTTCTTTTTTGCAAAAAAAAGTAGGTCTGTGTACCTGTCTTAAAATTTTGAAGTATTTTGGGCAACATTTTACCTAATACCTGCCGGTCTCCCGTGAAACATAATTCCGAAGTTTCAGACCGAAATGTCGTGCGATTCGTACCATGAAACACACTCATTCCGAAAACGGGCCCGATGACAGCCCCTGACGTTTCGTTCGTTCTAATCCCTACCATGAAGTGGTCCGAAATAATAAAGAAGTATATATATACTTCGAAGTAAAAGTACTTTGACATCACTTTCTTCATGATTTTAACCTCAAATTACACAAAAGCTTGAGAGGTATCTTTTTACTTTCGTAAATACGAATGTTATAGTTAAAAGTGCTTTATTGCTCACAAAAGTAGTTGAATAATAATGGTGTTTATGATTTCCAGTGATAAAGATGTTAAATTTGAAACTATTTGGTGAAAATACTTCTTTTTTTTTAATACAGGCGTACGAATATAATATATTGTGTAAATTTAAGTTTAAGTTTATTCTGGTATATCCAATAGGAGAATAATATATGACACCTGTGGTAAATGCTGTCGAGTACTCTTCGAAAGGTCGTTAGAAGATAAAACACAAACAAGCTCGTAATTTCGTCTATTCCCAGCTGTTCTGTTCGGTAGTTCTGTCTGCAGAACTACTGGGTTTTTTCTCCCATTAGTTCCCATGAATTCCCAGTAGTTCTGTTCACGAATATTGTGATTCAAAACGACTTCTTCACCATACAGTTTGCGAACTTGACACCTTTCGGCCAGAACTCTCCATTCATGAACGTCGATAGACGGTCAGTCGGCACCCTCACCACATAGGAAATAAAATTGGCGTCATGGCGAGATCCCAACTGCTCGAACCTCATGGTTAGCCCTGTTTTCTGCTTGAGGTGATTCCACCACCGCTTCAGGCTTCACAGTGATTACGGCAAGTGGACATCCGTGGTGGGATTGTTAATCATATGGAACTTTCAACTTTAACAGAACAGTTGGACCTTCGAAAAGTTGTTAAATTTTGATTTCTGGAAATATTAATTTTGACAATAATTTTGTGTTTAAACTATTTCTAAGAGTTAATAAAATATAATATTTACTTTTGTTATTTTGCATAAAAACTGAGTCAATGGTTATGTAAAGTTTTGCGAGCAAGAATAATAAATTTGAATACTGATAGATTAGAATATTTTAATACTAGAGCATGTGTGAACAATAAAGAGATTGAATTTATTTTATCCCCGTTTACTTTGTAATCGCTTTCGGTAGGAATTAATTTAAGTTCATTTTAAATATAAAAACTGTGATAATAAAATAGTTGTTGTATAGTTGACAAGAAAACAATTAGTAAGTAATATATTTTTAGTAAAATTTTAAGCATATAAAAATTTGTTGTTTTATCTTTTTTGTTTTTGATGTGTTTAGGTTTTCCAGCAAGAATTTGTTTTATTTCAGATGTATGACACAAATTTGACTCCTGAAGAAAGTAATAAAAAAATATTTTATATAATTTACTTTGTTGAACACTATTCTATTTTATTATCAATATAAGTAAATACACGTTCCCGACTTATAACACTTAGCCGTAACTAACAAACACACTGTACACTTTACTTAGCCTAATTTAGCATAATTTTTATAGGCTCTCATATGATTCAATAAACAACGTGTGTGTAACGGCAGGGAAAATCAAGTAGGTTCCCAGAAGCCTTGAATGATTCCAGCTTAATGACTTTGAATAATTCATTTACCTAATCCTGAACGTGTTAGAATGTAAAAGGAGGAATAAATATTTTTTGGTAGGAATAACAAGTACGTGCGTTGTATCACAGTTGCTGCTACATACTGCGTCGCACTGAAAACCAGTGTTACAGCACATCAAAGGCTCAGTGGTTCTATTGTTTTTTGTAAAATATTTATCTATGCAAGAAAGAGAAGACTAATAGTTTTTTGGCACAAATAAACATTTTCTATTTGTATTTATAATCACATTGGTAAACTCTCCGCTAGATTGGTTAAGTTTCTCTGGTTACACATATTTTGTAGGCTGATTCGCTCATGTTTCTTTGGTTACAGATTGCTTATAGTGCATTTTTTTTAAATTTTTTTTTCGATCGCCTGTTTTTATTGCGTACAAATGTATTCCATCTATGGAAAAAAATACAGGCAGCACTTTAAATCATTCCGAACCATAAACTATTGAATTCTTTTCTATATTTTGATATAATCTGTGAACTGTGTTGGTGCATCAGTGAGTGTTTTGTTGACAAACTTTGAAATAAGATGTAAGTGTTCTATTTTGTTGATTTCTATGAGTGTTATATACGTATTTAATCTACGTTTTAAGCTCTTTCGAATGATAGTATGATCATGCGGGAACCCTTAAAATTTTTGACAAAATATGAACTTTTCGTCGACTTTTTTGTTGCCCCGTTTTTCCGTCGGTCAACATCAAACTCGTTTTTTCAAATTATTTTACAACAGATCCGACTCTAAAAACAACAGTAATAGGAAGCCTTATCTTCTAGCTACTCCAAACAACCATTCATTTATAAAAATCATGCTACCTTTAACCGTAACTCAAGTTTTTGTGGGGCGCGGTAAGTACTCCTTCACGCGCCCGCCCGGCGGTTCGAAGTGAGTGCGTACTTACAGCGCCCCACTTTTTGCGCGGAGCAACGGAGCGGATAATGACAATTTTAATTTTAATAATATTTTAATATAGTACTTTTAATTATGTTTTTTGTTTTATTTTCAAACGGTAACGATTAATTTGAACAGTGTCGTCAAACTAGGATAATATTCGTAGTAAAAATAAATGCATAGATACATGTTTTTTTTTGAAAAATATATTTTTCAATACAAGTTTTTATAAAATTAGTTATCGTAACCGTGTGCTGATCAAAATGAGCCTAAATACGGCCAATCTACTATAATCCGTCGAGGAGTTCCGTTGTCCACCTTCCGTCTCTATCATCAGATCAGCTCGCTGTCACCATAATATTGCATTGTCATCAAGACTTAACAGGTATGCAAAATATCATCTCAATCGGTTGAGGACAACTGCTTTAAAATTCAGTTGCTGGATTCCACACGGAAATACAAAGTTAGATACAAGCTTGTAATTTATAAAATTAGTGGTCGTTACCGTGTGCTGGTCAAAATGAGCCTAAACACGACCAATATACTATTATACCTCGAGGAGCTCCGTTGTCCACCTTTCGTCTCCATCATCAGATCAGCTTGCTGTCACCATAATATTTCATTGTCATCGGAACTTCACAAGTATGCAAAATATAATCTCAATAGGTTGAGGATAACTGCTTTAAAATTCAGTTGCAAGATTCCACTCGAACTAACATACATATACATTGCAAGTATATGTATGTAAAAAAAAAAGCTTGTAATTTATAAAACTAGTGATCGTAACCGTGTGCTGATCAAAATGAGCCTAAACACGGCCACTCTACTAATATCCATCGATGAGTTCCGTTATCCACCTTCCGTCTCCATCATCAAATCAGCTCGCAGTCACAATCATATTATATTGTGATCGGAACTGGACAGGTATGCCAAATTTCAGCTCAATCGGTTGAGGATAACTGCTTTAAAATTCAGTTGCAAGATTCCACCCGGACATACATTCCAAGTTAATTAAAAGCTAAGCAAAGCTAAGCAAAGCTAAGCAAAGCTAAGCAAAGCTAAGCAAAGCTAAGCAAGCATCAAAAAAGTCTTAGTAACATGCATCATGTCACAAATTTTACCAATTATATTAATTAATTTTTAATACTGGCTGGTTGTAAAATAAAAATGTCGACTATGTTTTGTTTTTTCATAAAATTAAAACGAATGCAAATTTGTTTGAATTTAAGTGCGTTTTTATTGCTACGTTTAGTCTTGATTTTATAATTTTACCAACAATTTGAATAAAGTTAGCGACAAAATTAGATTGTGAGACATTCTTTACGTCATGGAGCGACAACATTTGACGGCAGATCAAATGCAAAGAGCTGTAGAGATGTTGCAAGCGGGAAGAAATCAATCTCAGGTATCTATCAGGCATTTTGGTATTCATAAAAGCGTTATTTGTCGTCTTTGGCAGCGCTACAATAATACAGGAGACCCCGCTGAACAGCATCCAGGCCGTGGAAGGAGTACAACCACTCGGTAAGACCGTTACATACAACTGACTGCAAAACGCCAGCCGATGTTAACCGCTCGAGAGATAAGTTTGTGGCTACACAATTCAAGTGGTGTTGTTGTAAGTACCCAAACTGTGCGAAATCGCCTGCATGAGTACGGCCTACGAGCTCGACGCCCAATCAGGTGCCCGCCGATACGTCACGGGAATCCCGCTCGTTGAATTGAATGGTGTAGAGACCGCAGAACATGGACCCAGGAGCAATGGGATAAAATTATGTTTGCCGATGAGTCGCGATTCGGGTTCAGGCCTGATACAAGAAGAGTGAGAGTGTACCGTTGGCCCGGAAATACTAAAAGGCTCAGGTGCGTTCAGGAAGTTCATCCATACAGCGACTCAACAGTTATGGTATGGGCGGGTATTATGAAGAACAGCCGAACTGAGCTCGTTTTTGTAAATGGAAACATGAACGCTGATAATTACGTTGAGGATATTCTCAGACCTTATGTTCATCCAAGTGCACAAACCTTTGGCTCCGATTTTACGTTTATGCATGACAATGCGCGTTCGCATACAGCTCGGCGAACCAGTGAATACTTGGCAACGGAGAACATCCAGGTATTGCCCTGGCCTGCACAATCGCCAGACCACAACCCCATCGAGAATGCATGTGACATGCTCCAGAGACGTGTTTTGAAGGACTTGGATGGAGTGATAACAACCCAACAGCTGAAGGATTTGCTACAATTCCATTGGGAGCGATTGCTGCAAGATGATATAAACAGTCTAATTCTATGAATATTCGTTGAAAGAAAGAAAGAAAGAAAATTTATTTATTTTTCCACACGCACAACACACACATAAAACAAGAAGACAAAAACAAAAATCCACTAAGTACATAGGTAGACATTACAATATCATGAGAAACAAAAAATAAAAATAATCAAAAACTGTTATAAATTTTGGTAGGAAAGTTGATAGTTTGTGTGTGTTGTGTGGGGTCAAACAGGTCCCTGTCTCAGAATATACTGCACCAGACCTAGGTTTAGTGCAGCGCTGGTTTTCAGACGGGGCCTAAGTTGCCGACAAGTTCTGAATAGCAGAGGCCATAATACCTTGTATTCAATTATCCAATTCTTTCATAATAAATTAATTTTCTTTAGAAATTTAAGAATGTTTAGTTTCTTATGTACCTTACTAAATTATCCAATTCTTTCACAATAAATTAATTTTCTTAAGAAATTTCATTTCGTTAAAAAAAGTTTAGTTTCTTATGTACCTTAGTTTGTACAGTACATTATAATATTTTTAATTTATGTTATTAAAAGAACTATTGAAGACAAGACATGTTATTTTTACACCATTAAGATCCTAAAAAATATTTAAATAATAAAATACAAACGTTATAATGTGATAAAACATCCTAAAATTTACATTTGTACATGTTGCTTAGACTTTTTTGAAGTGAGTTTTCAATTTTTTAAAAAAATACTTAATTTTCTTTATGTGCAAAGATTTATAAAAAGTGTTAAAGTATTTCAATTAAAAAAAAAAACTTCATGTGTAACCATTTACATTGTAACCAATTTCAATTTATAAAATGTATGTAAATGTATGGGCCTAGAAGTGCTGCCGACAGTAAGGCTGCATTTCCGTTGACGCGGAGCTGTGCGGAGATGAGCGGAGAATAGCGGTGAAAAGTGGTAAGTGTTTCCACTGAAGCAGAGAGGAGAGGAGCGGAGCGGAGAGGAGAGGAGCGGAGCGGAGTGGAGCTAACTTTGGAATTGCGCAATTTTGAGCTCAGTTTGTCTCCATCTTTCAGAAAGAGCATATGTCATGTTGTCGCTTAAAAAGAAAAAAGAAATCGTTTTATATCTTTCGTTACTTGACGACGAAGATAACGAATCAGATGAAGTAGCATTGACTGTTGCAACTTTTTTGGATATGAAGAGAAAACATGGATTCTGGATTCGACAACATATAGAATATCGTTCTGTGCATGGAGAATTTTGAACTTATTTCCAAACGTGTGACGCTATACGCTAAACGTGTGACTACTACGACGCACTGCGCGCGAGTCGTGGCGTCACACCCTCCCCCGCACCCCGGTCCGCACCTCGCCGCTTCGCTCACCTAGCTACCCTCCGCAACGCACCGCCCCGCTGTCCTCCGCTCCGCATCACCTCGCTACGCACCGCCCCGCTGTCCTCCACTCCGCATCACCTCGCTACGCACCGCCCCGCTGTTCTCCGCTCCGCATCACCTCGCTTATTTTATATGAATATCCGTTCAGCTCTGCCCCGCTCCGCTCGTGCTGTTTCCATTGAAGCGGAACAGAGATTTCGAGCATAGTGATTGGTCAATTCATGCACCGCTAAGCACCGCTCCGCCCAACTCCGCGTCAATGGAAACGCAGCCTAAAGGCGCTGCTGTCGACAACATTGGTCGAGAGTAAGTCTACCTTCTAGACCATGGAACCACCGCGTGGAACCACCGCGTGGAGCCTGTGTGAGGATAGATTATTGATATTGATATTTTGAAGAGGAAGAAACCTCAGTATGCAGCTTATAGGTACCTAAATTTATGTAAATGTATGGTAAATGTACATATTAAAATCCTTATATAACATGGGTTTTCTAAATTTCACGGAGCAAAAATCTGGAGCCCGCGCTGATTTCAGCTTGAGTAGTTAGTTTCGTCAACTGTTTATATAAGCTATGCTCTGGCAACTTAACAACTCCCATTTGACGCTAACGTGTCTATAGAGTTTCGTAAAATATATATCCGTTTATGGAAATAAAATAGAAGAACGAATTAATCTTATTTCTTTTATTCATGAACGTGGGCAGTAACTGGCTGTTTTATCTTTTTTTTAAACACGTTTATTCTTTCATTTCTTATTGGAACTGCAATTGAAAAAGGAGTTTTAACGAGCCCCTATCATACTCTTCTCTTAGTCAATAGAGATGCTGTCGGCCGCTTGCCCGTAAATAATAACTTCATGCATAAACAATGAAAGCCATCTCAGCTCCTCCGCTTCCTTCGCCGACACCCAGTCGTAACTCACGTGAAATATAACCAAAAAGTGATTCTTATTAGACGTTTTATTTTACATGTGTAGGTACTTGAGGTCGCCAGATTATTCTGTTTTATTAAGAGCAGAGTTGGATATAGATCACAAAAATTAGAAGAAAATGGGGAAGACCCTCGTTTAGCAATGAGACGGCAAAAACTATGAAAAATTTCTAGGTACATGGTGAAAAAAGGACCATTGAGTGTTTACCTACTCTTTCGGGGGAAAGGCGTGTTTCTTTGAATGTATGTATATTTTTATTATGCTAGATGTCCAAAATTCTTTTATGCAATTTTTGAACCATTAAAATTAATAAAGCCTGCCGAAAAAAGTTGAACAACAATAAATGCGGTTTTCTTTTGAAAATTGTTTTGATTTTTAATTACACTATTATGAAAAGTACTCATCGATGTATGGCTTCAAAAACAAGAAAACAGTTTTTTAAATCCGACTCAGTAGAGTAGCCATGGAACAAAAAAAAACTTATTCCGAATATAAAACCCCTTTTGCGATTATAACTCCTCTGGGATACCCTCTACAGTTCTATTAAATATTTAATTATTGGTAAAGGTAGCATAACATTTTCCAGTAGATATAAAATTCACACAAATAAATAGCTAACGTTAAAGGTTTAACTATTTAATATAACTATCTCAACAATACCTTCCTATTCAAGATAAGATATAAATAAAATTAAAGCCAATACTAGACCTAGACCTAAACCACTGAAACTTTGAAAGCAAATATGTACGACAAAACCAAATCAATTAGATATACCTAAAATCAATCGGTTTATTGAACGTGGATAACTAGTAGGCACCTACTGCCTTACACATTTGTGAAGATCGAATAACAAATGGCGGTTACGGTCTGATTGAGATCTAATTTACTGGCTCACATTCTGAGAACAGCCGCAGTCTAAATCACAATAATAGCACATGGGCTCGTTCGAACTCAAGCCTACAGATTACGTGTATTGTACACGTTGTCTCCAAATATATAATGCGCCTAGAGTCATTAAATTTAATTAAGCGTGTGCTTTAGCACCACCCTGTAAGTTTCGTTTTGCTGTTATAAATATTTCACTTTCTACTTTTGTCGACATCTTTTAACCTGCTGTCGAAAATAAATGAAAATCAAATTTATATTTTATAGCGATGAATAATAACATTGCTCAAAGTCAAATAAAAATCTTTACAGGCCCTAGCAGGGATTAGGTATCAGAAGGCTACCTAGGCTAGGATTAGGTATCGATTAGAGGCTCAGAAGTCAACGCCACTGCAATAACATATTCAAGGAAGGAGCCGAAAACTAAAATAACGATAGAAACATAATTTGTTATGGGTCTATATCAATTTCGTGGTCTCAAAATAGAGAGTGTACTTCTGAGCGCAAACTTCTCAATAACTATAAGATGGCTGGAATGTGCTTTTATTCGCATTTTTTTTTTTTTTTTATACCACTTGAATGACGGAGCAAGCCGATGGCCCACCTGATGTTAAGCGGTAACCTCTGCCTATGAACAGTGCAGTGTATCACCTATTTATATAATAAGTACCTATAAGAATTTTAATTTTGATAACAGTGAAATAAGTTCTCGTACTGGCGACTTACTACGAGTGTATAGAGTTTATTACTGTGCTCACAGTTAAACATAGAAGATAATACAAAATTATATTAATGTAGCTGATAGCAGATTGAAATATTGGAATATGGTATTCTTAAAAAATACAACAATTCAATATGAAAACTCTCTTGCGATTATCACACACTAGCACTTTATAAAGGCCATGTGCACTGTCTTCTAGCTAGACTAACTGACGTAGTACATGAGGGTTCCCATTTATAGAAGAAGAACTGAAATGAACTCTGGTCTGTCGTACGAAAGGCGCCAGGCGCACGAAATTATTCTAGCCGATGCCCGGCGCGAGTTCTTTTCTGATGCATTTTTTAAATATCCGGGGCATTTTTGGGCATTCCGGGAAATGATGAGCTCGCAATCCTGTTATCTGGCAACCCTATTTCCAAATGGGCGGTGGCTGCGTTGAAGGCCGAGGCAGAGACGGAGAAGCAAACTGGACGCATAACGCAAGTGCTGTAGAATTTCCCCGGGCGAAATCTTTTACAAAAAAAGCTCTGCCTACTACTACTGCACATGATCTACTACTACTACTGCAAAGGCACTGCAGATTTTCTTAGAGTAACACCGGCAAGCGGGCGACATGTTTTAAAATAATAAAATAATGTTAAAGAGGCCGACAACAGCCAAATTCCGCCATTTCTTACTCAGTACTCAGTTTCTTACAGTTCAGATACGTTAGCAGAAAAGCGCCTCGCGCAACGAAAACTGAACGGAAATCACGAAAAATATTTTTTATTTGTATAATATAAATCTACTTTGCCTCTAAAATAATATTATTTGTTATTTTTATTAATTTTATCAATGTACGTTGATAGTTTAAAGATATTGACGTTCTTAAAGCATTGTTGAGGTTATATCAAGATTTTTTATTGAGACAAATATGATGAAGGTTATTTTTTGTTGTTGTTATAAACTGCTATAAAATACGTTTAAAAAAGCCTATTTGACTCTCGACAGCCTCTTAAGAGGGAGAGACAACAGCTAAATTCCGTCACTATCTAACTCAGCAAAGTGTAAGTAAGTTAAAAAAAGTGACAGAACAGCGCTCGCGCTACCTAAATCGAATGAAAATCATGAAAACCGGTATTTAAATAATACATAAATAAACCATGTCCTCCGCCGACGCCGCCGCCGCCTTTGCAACCTTAGCCGTCGCAGACGCAGACATGCTAAACGTCATAGACGACGACGTACTCGCCAACGTCGTCGTAGAAGGCGAGAAGTCGCTGTGTTCCTTCAAACCGGAACACAGAAATGGGAGCACTACTGCTTTGCGGCAGAAATAGGTGGTAGTACTTCCCAGGACGAACTCTTAAAATTCAAATCAATTCTTTAAATTCTTTTATTTCAATATATTCCCACCTTCCTGTCGTGAGTATTATCTTGCCTCGTATTCGTAGGTAAAGAAACGTTAAAAAATTCTCAGGTGCGTACCTTCGCCGAGATGAAGAGCACCGCTACTTCTAGCTCACTCCATTATTAAGATCCCACGAGGTAGTCAATCTTGTTCTTGTATTATGATACATGTACTATAGGATGTTCTCGCTTAACATAAATCTGAAAAGTGCAAATATGCAGTATTTTACCGATAAAGCCACGAAGCGCTTCGTAGCACTCAGGATTTTATGATCAGTACATATACCTTCCTACTCGTGTATTTTTATGATCTGTAGCTTAGCTTAGCACTAAGCTTTTCGATTCTTTACACTTTTTTTTTTGCTATTTAGGTACTTCCATGTTGACCGCACACTTCTTATTTATGGAAAAGACCAACGAGGTCCGCGACACCATCATGACGAACTCTGTGGAGCGGCGGGCGAGTAGTCGGGCTGAGATGCAAAGGTTGCGGGTTCTATTCCCGCTGCGGTACAAATGTTTGTATGTTCTGCAAATTTTTGTTCCTGTGTTGTGGTAGCATAGCTATCGTAGTTCCTGATACCCACGACACAGGGAGTCCTATAGTTGGATCAGGACTATGCATGTGAGTGTTGGGTATATTATATTTTGTTATGTATCGGCTATACAGTCAATTAATAATGTAAATTTTGTGAAAAAAACCCAATAACTGTTTGAAAATGTAATTAATTTATTTAAAACACTGCTTGTTTGCTTTGGATTAGTTTTATAAATACAATTTTTTATTGTTTTGATTACCTATCAATAATTTCTCAGAATTTGTTCATAATAGTTAATTTTTTAATATTTCTAATTATTTTGTTTGCCCTAAAACTCAATTCCCATCCATTCTAAAGTAGGTAATATTTCTCTTTGTCCGTTTTTTATAATCAGGGATGATTTGAAATACAACACAAACTGATTTTCCGTGGTTGCAAAAGCCTGATTATTTATTTTTCCGCTTGTTTGTTTTTCAGTTTCAATAATTTTTCGTAAAATCATATTTCCGAAAATGATTAAACAAACAACAAACAAGCGTAAAACTGAAATAATCGTATCTTGATAATATCATTTCAGAAAAACTACCACACGTATTTCAGAATATTTCTGTGCGATAGGAACTGACGAACTTCGAGCGTGGTCGCGGTCGGTGCTCATGAAGAAGGACCTCTTAATTATCAACTAAACGTTAGCAGGACAACAGTAAAGTTCGTGGTGTACAGTCGAAAAACAAGCAAGGTTTTTGACAGATGAAAACATTCACGAGTGACATAATGATGATATTTTACGAGCGACCTCGACAGAGCAAGCGTAAGTGAGGCTTGGACTCGGTCGTTTGAACAAATGAGACTAAAAAGTCTCAGTATAAAAACCAATTGAACTGTTAATTGAACTACTGAAAATAGACCATTGTAACCTTCGACCAAAGTAAAATAAATGGACTGGCCTTACCCATACAAAACGTCCGTGAAAAATAAGACAATTCGGATTTAGGGTACGGTCAACAAATAAACTATCTATCTATCTATCTATCTATCCAGCCACTGCTGAGTAAAGGCCTCTTCTCTATAGCGCCACTCCTGGCGGTCTTTTAAATAAACTAGGTGAAATTAAATTATTGAACTTCTTAAAAACTGTATTTTTTAATACTTAATACTTTAACAGATGCAATGTGTTTTCTAAAGTTATTTCAGTAGGTTTATAGTACAAAAAATCGCCGAAAAAAATGCAATTATTCAATGAAACTTTTACAAAAATACATGGTTCCCTTCTGTTTTATGTAGTTACGTATCTATTTTTCAGCTCTCAAACATACACAATATAAATCAATAGAAAAGCAAGTCCACCTAAGGTCTTCAGCTCAATCAATTTGTGAAAAATATATTTTCATCACTCAATAAACTAAGAAAATATCATAAAAATCGTACGGAAACATAAATGTATAAAAATTCCAGTATTTAAGAAACTGCAGAGTGCAGTTTTAAGAATTTTGCACAATGAGTTTTTTTATACTACTTGGAATCACAGATCAAGAAGATGGCCCACCTGATGTTAAGTGGTACCCTCTGCCTATGAACAGTGCATTACCTCAGGTCACGTCCACCTAGGACGTGCCCTATGTGGCATTCCACTGCGCCCGCCACCCTGAAACATAAAGATGAAAAGTCCCATGTGGCCGTAATTTCATCGGCACCCTTACCCTTCAAACCGGAACACAGCAATGCGAGCACTACTGCTTTGCGGCAGAAAAAGGTATGGTGGTAGTTCTTCCCCGGACGAACTCTTTCACAAAAAAGCTCTACTACTACTAACCGTTTTTTGGCGTATAGTATTCATTGTGTAGAAAATGATCAGAGCAAATACGGGAAAATGTATTCCACTTCCAAAAGTCGTCTGTTCTTGCTCGTCTTATGAATTCTATCCATTTTTGTTTACCTTAGAGGTTAATTAACATGCCATTACATATTATATGCAATTACCTAAAGCGACGTGCTTAGCAATGTTTTGACGTAAATAATGCAAATTACAATTCTAAATCAATACGATACCCCTTAGGCATCAGATTTTTTTGCAGTCTGTACCGGACCATCCGTCATGCGTGAAGTCTTGTCAAATATTTCGTCGCTGTAGTTGGAAAATTAACTAAGTAATAACAACAACAAAACCAACATCGCGAGAAAAAAGGGGTTTTACTGTTTTATTGCGTCAAAAATGGCAATAACTTTTTTATCGTAACTAATTTTTCAGTCCGTGTTTTGATATGTTATAGATTGGTACTGTATCTATTTTCGAATTTAATGATAAAACATGTTAGTTCTTTTGATTAAGAGAAAAAAATAAAAAAATGACTATGTATTTTTCCCTCGCCAAAGTTTTGAATAATTGAAATGATCTATTATTTACTTATTTGAATATGACAATCCTATCCATGGGTATAGATTTATATAATATTAAAATACATTTTAAAATAAAACCAACTTATAATCATTTCTTTTTATCAAGACTGAATATTAAAAAACTACTGAAACACCTACATTATTTTAGCAGACTTATAAATTCAAAGTAAGTGACATAACAAACTTATCATACGACTAATGCTTATAAAATCAACAAAATGAAAAAAAATTGTGGAACACAATAATTCTAAGTATCAAAAAGAAAAAGGTATGTCGACTAAAATTAAAACTATCTACGAGTATAAACTTGTGTCTGTTAACTTTCATTCAGAGTGGGGAACATTGAGATAATGTCCTGGGGCGTAGTTCTCCTTGTCGCTCGTCCTCCAGAGCAAGACGTGTCCATCGACATGTATGGGCCATCATAACCATGCAATAAAGTCGATTTCGCAAAATGTGTTACTTATGTAGTTTTCCTACTACACGACGATTTATAAGTTTTTTATCAATTGATGAAAATTATATTACAAAACCTTTACTTACGAATGAAATGCGATGCCTGAAGCTTTATTTGTATTTCTTGTGTTGTTTGCACTTGCAGAAAAGCACAGGAAGGCATTGTATCACCAAGGTATCTAATTTTGGTATTTTTCAGCATAGCTGTCACTCGTTGCCGTGACAAAGACTGACTGAAGCGAAGTATACTAGCTAGGTCTGTTTAGAAGCTTCAAAACTATCGTTCCCTAAGGCCCGTCCATTCATTTTATTTACGTCGATGATTGTAACACTGTTTACCGTCGATGATCATAGTTTAAGCCCCCTAACGAATGTTTATTTTTATTTTTATTATGTCTTAAAAAATTAACACAAACAAAGTATTATACACTCAAAAGACCCTTATGGGTTTGTTCAGAGTGCATAAGTATGTGTTTGTCACAGTATAAAACAAAAATCTTGGAGAACCAAGCTTCGTTAGTAACTTTTAATTACTTACTTCGCGAAGAGTGGCTTCTGACTGTGACGTCAGTTTGATCGAAAGTTTTTACCAAAGATTTTATAATTACATCTACCACGACTTGGATAGTAACATTAGGCTATTTTTATACTACTAGTTAAGTATAAAATTATATTAGATTGACACGTACCGGAACCAGTCGACGTAAAAGGTCATCCACTCGAAGTAGTTCAAAATTACGTATAACTAGGGCTAAGATTGCAATTATATACTTCGAGAGGAGGATTCAGATGGGCTGGGCAGCGTTCGGAAAACTAATACGTCAAGACTTCTCTCGTCACCTATACCACAATTCCTGAAGACTAAAAGTCTTTCAATCAATGCATCCTAATACCAGTAATGGCTTACGGTACCGAGGCTAGGACACTCACGGTAAAGCTAATAATTATATATATATTTAGGACGTTCTTTATTTTAGGCCAAAAAACCCTAATCTACCAGTTCAGGGTTGTTCAGGTTGAGCTATGGAACGGGCTATACTCAAAGTTTATCTGTAAGATAAAATGTGCATCAAGATTACCACCACAGAGAACTAAAGTCATCGACATAGCCCACCGGTTTAGCATGCTGAAGTTGCAAAGGGCTGGCCATATTTATGGAAGAAACAAACACCATTGGAGTAAGCCGAGTCTTGGCAAACGTAGCATGGAGCACCCCCTCTGGCTAGATGGAGCAATTACTTACTAAAGACGGCGGGCAGGAAGTGGATGAGAAGCGATGAACAGCTCAAGCTCAGTTGCGCGTATTAGACCAGGACTTCGTCCAGCAGTGGAAGAGTGTCGGCTAATATCATGATGATACTGAAAGTATGCGATCGTGTTTTTGCAAGTCAACATGAACGATGAAAAAAAAGCAGTAAGGCGTGGCCTGCGCCAGGCAGGCAATCAAAAATTTCAAAAAGCATGCACATAATGTAATTTAATTATATTATTGATTGCCGCCACGATCATCATCACCATCATTGAAAAAACACTAAAAAACAATAAGACATAAACACACAAATATATATAAAAAATATAGTTCTCTAAGTTAATCACCGCATATATACAAGTTAATAACTTTATTTCCGGCATGAGACTATTCCACAGATAACCAAGATTGGCCCGAAGTGTGCTCAAACTTGTTTTGCAAATAGAATCCACAAGCTTTCCGTGAAACAAACGAACAAGGGCAAACTTTTTCCACGTCATTAATCTTTGGCCACTCATTTATCGTTTGCACGTGTCGCCGTTCGTGCAAATCCTGTACGGTCAGCAGCAGCGCAGCTGATTACACCATATCTCATAAGCTCTACAACTTATTAAGATAAACATTGTTTACATCTTCTTCGTCATTTAATGGCTCGTTAATGAGTGAGGTTATATTGAATTTTATTTATTTCAATTAATGTTAAACCGGATTTCCTACTGTTCTTTAATACAGTTAGTAAATTAAATCGAAAAAAGATGTGAGCTATCAGTTTAAATTATAGTTTTTTTTTTTTTTTTTTTTTTTTTTATACTACTTGAATGACGGAACAAGCAAGAGGCCCACCTGATGTTAAGCGGTAACCTCTGCCTATGAACAGTGCATTACCACACAGGTCACGTCCACCTAGGACGCACCCTATGTGGCATTACACTGCGCCCGCCACCCTGAGACATAAAGATGAAAAGTCTCATGTGCCTGTAAATAAATAAAAAAAAAAAAAAAAAAAAGTGTAAAAGTTTTCGGTAATAACTAATTTTGATTAACCTACATGTCAGTCACAACGAACCACAGGATAGGCTGTGGCAAGCTGTCATTGAATGGTGATAAACAGAATATTCTGATTATTCTAAGTAGGTATATAACATATGATGACCCATGATTATAATATAGCTGAAATCTCTGAAGATGAATAAAAAAGATGAAAATGCTATTTCAAAATTCAGGCAAACACAAAAAAAAAACTATTAGAGAGGCAGTTTTCCGCTCACAGTCGTGATGTGGCTAAAACACAAATGCAGAATTTCACTGACTTACCACAATATTTTAGATTTTTGGGCATCATGGCATACTATAATACATACATTGTACTATGAGACATACTACAATGTTAATTTATTATCGAAGACGTAGCTTCTTCAGAAGTGATACGTATCAACCAAATTTTTTTATGATTTAGCGCATCCAATCTTGTCTTGCCTTTGAAGATTAGCAATGTTCCCTATCGTGATTCCGGATCCGGACTAGAGTAGGACCATCTCTGTCAGAATCGGACCGTTTGCTGGAACTAGTCCACCTCTCGGAAGCTTGTAATACCTTATAGCCTACCTTCACGAATAAATGACGGACTTTTTGTTATAAATAAACTCGTCAACCAATTGTTGTAAAATGGAAAAGTTTACCAGCACTTAGCAGTAATAGACGGGTAGAATAACATTTGACATCTAAGCACTTACACTTTTGCTGTGGCACTTACACAATAAAAATCTTATGTGACGATCAAGTTTCGGTTCGTGAACTGAGCCAAGCTGGGGTCATCGGCATGAGTCAAGAATGCGTCATTATAGGGATGTCTCATTGAATTAAATACGTCACCAATCCAACCTTAAAAAACTTGCAGCGAACATTTAGGTACGTCCCTGAAACTCGATCAACCTTACCACATTTAGAATTCCAGATGAAACTTAGCGCATCAATGGCAAGTCTGCGAGAGGCCGTAGAAAAATTTAAGACAAGCGATGCGGAAGTTGATAACACATCACCTCATATATATTCCCCTCCGGATCAGTAGTACTACTTCGTAGTTCAACCGGTAGTAAAAAATAAAAATCATTGTGTCACTAGTACTACCAGTATAGTATTAGTGACAAATACCATGGTAGTATCACTTATCATATCATAAATTGTAATGGCATAAGAGTACTCTTGAAAAGTGCTTCTTTGACGATGGATAAGACGATGACAGTGTCAAGATTTTCAAATAAATCAAAGTTATGATAAAAACAAGTAAAACTTATAACACCCCTTCGTTTTTCGTCGGGGGTTAAAAAGGGAGATTCAGTTTTATCTATTTTTTTAGACGACATAAATATAGTTAAACGTGGTTGTAGTCAAGTTCTACGTAATTAAGATATATTAACATTGCATCATTTGTACTACTAGGTTGTATAATCAATACAAAAACCTACACACAGTAGTGAAGTTGTTAGTTGTGTAAAACAGGAAAGCCCCTCCTAATTTCGCATATTGTGACGGACTGAGCCACCACCGAACCCAGTTGGCCTTCTTAGTGGTTGGGCCACGTGCATTGCAGGGTTCCGTAGTTGCCCGTCATAATATGCGAACTTTGAAGGGGGCTTTTCTGTTTTACATGTAACTAACAAGTGCATACTACTGCTATGTTTTCATTCAAAAATTCAATAACAACCGTTTAACTGCCGTGGGGCTGTTGGATTTTTTAACAGTTATGGAACCAAGCTAAATTGTTTTATCGGTTTCAAAACTACCTATCCTCCCTAGCCATTTTCGACATCTTCCGTTCGACAAACAAACAAATATAAAAACATACGTTGCTTGTTTAATAAATAAAGAACTCAAGACTAGGGCTACGTTACATGTTACGCTCTATTTTTTATTAAAATTCCTCAATGATAGGCGATTCGAGAGAACTGAAAGCTCATATACAGTGCAATGTACCTACGTGTTGTGCTTTCTTCGTGACTCAGAAGTGAACGGACCCCAGCGAAACCTCATATACAGTGCAATGTACCTACGTGTTGTGCCTTCTTGGTGACTCAGAAGTGAACAGACCCCAGTAGACGGTCGGCACATCCGTGTCTGTCGTTGCCACTGCATCCGTTGGAAATTATCCGTGGAATAATTCAATCAATGGAATTATGGAACTACCTAAAATTAAACCAGTTTGCGATTAATATCCTCTGAGACATCAATTGCTCAAACCACTATCAAAACCATACCGTAATGTAGTGCAATTATTTTAAATTACTTTGTTAACATTCACTGTAATTATAAAAAGACTTCTTTATATTTACGATTAATTTTACCTGCAACCACAATACTATCTCAACTCCACCATAAACAACAAAGGTCATCACCATAACAACCTACACACCCTTTTCACAAGTTTATTATTATACTAAACTTTTGCCTGCGGATTTACACGCACGGTATCGGTATAAAAAACAGTCCCCCTGCCTGCCTCACACCCCTCAGCATCCATCCATACTCCAAATACCATACAAATTCGCTAAATGGTTACGTACGTAGTTGAGTGGAACTGCAACGTAGCCAATCATCAATAATGTAGCTTACTGTTAATTGAAAGAATTTTTGGAATTGGATCGGTAGTTCCGTAGATAAACCCCCCACAGACAGCACCGCCTGTCCTACAGGTTTTCATGATAATAAATGATAAATCTGTAATATATGAATATCTACACAAGTTTAATTAAAATATGTATAGAAGACTCAGCGTGATAATTTTTAAAATCGAGGCAGTCAACAGACGAAAATAGAAAAAAAACCGTGTGGCCCCTTTAACGATTATTAACATTTCGAGGAATTTCGATTTCCACCTTCCATTTTTATCGTCAGATAAGCTCGTTGTCACCATAATAATAATAATATGTATGTTCATCGAAAACATACACTAATGAGCCCAAGCCCAGTCTACTAATAATATCCATTGTTTCGTTGTCTCCATCAACAGATCACCACACTGTCAGATTTATTTATTTATTTAAAAAAATCATACATACATTCAAAAAAGTACAATAATAAAAATAAGTTCTGATATGTACAGCAATAACATTTACCATATTGTACTCAAAGGGGAAAATAAAAAAATAAATAAAAAAAGGCAAATTAATAATAAAAACTAAACCAAAAAATTACAAAAACAAAAATAAAACATTTAATTTCAATGACTTGCGTCACGTCTCTGTCACTATATTGACAATGTGAACTCGAGAAGTAAACACAATTTCAGCTCAGTCAGACACTGGGAAGTGGTTTGGAAAATTGTAAACAAAAGTATACTAAAGCAATAAATGAGTTGAAGCTATAGTGTAAAAAAAACGAACTTTTAAAAATCATAAATAGCTGTACACTCTATATTCATTTATTTATAGAAAGAATATGGCATGTTCAAAACAAAAAAAGTACATATAAAACAGTACTCTCTTATAAGCTCACCAAACAAGTGCTGTGAATAACAATAACTTTAAAACAATAAAAAAACGTTACTCTCTTAAAATTAAACTCACCAATAGGTATCCTGTCAGTTCCGTTTACATCTTCCCCGGGTTTAATAGTTGTTGCCAGTGGAGTTGTTGTCTTTGCCAAAGCAGAGTCAAAATATATTATATAGTTCAGTAAAAAACTGCATTGGAGCAGTCTTAAATAGTTCTTTATAAGCCCCATTATGATGGATTTTACAAATGTTTTTTTCGAACACGAACCTACATTTTCAGGAAAGCACTCTCATTGAATTACCAAACTTGCTGACACTCATTCGTCGAGAGTAAAAGTTCTGGGATAGCTAGTCCGGGTCGGGCTACCCTGACGGTGTCGGCAAGCGACTAACGCGGAGGCAAGCCATCTCTCCCCGTGCCCGTCCCTCGGACGTCCCGAGCACCCCTCCTTCCACACGATACGCACGACTCGTTTTATTACTTTTATTTTTCTTTAATAATCTTGCTTAATGGTCTATTTCGTTGTTCGATGAAACTTCAGAAATTTTCTTTTTAAACGTTACTCGTGCTTATAATAAGTTATCAATGTAATTTGGGAAGGTACAGGTTAAATTGAAGGTGTTTATTTCTTATTATTTTCACTTCATTTGTTAACTTACCTTATAAAATCTTTATTAACTTTTATAGTGTCGATTGTTGCAGCATTCTCTACAACTAAAGAGTGCACATATTATTGTTTTTTTTTCTAATAGACTGAATTAAATTGATATCCATAATTTAAACGCTGATTAGATAAAATGTTGTATATTACTTAAAAGTACGACACTACTCAAAGATGTTGGGAATCATATAACGGAACTAAAATGGAGTTGGGCAGGACACCTGGCAAGACGAGGTGACGATTGGTGAAGTAAGGCGCTAACTGAATGGCGCCCAAGAACTGGATACAGAAACGTTGGTCGTCCAGCAGCGAGATGGGCAGACGATATCGCATGCGTCGCGGGCCGAACCTGGATGAGACTGGCACGGGACCGGAAGAAATGGCACAGGCAAAGAGAGGCCTATACTCAGCAGTGGGTGAAGTCAGGCTGTGGATGATGATGATGATGACGACACTGTGCAAATCTAGATAGCACAGGTCAAGTGTAGACAAAAGCTAGTTTGTTAATTCTTGAACACTTAAAATATTTATAGAGGTGCAAATCTAGATAGCACAGGTCAAGTGTAGACAAAAGCTAGTTTGTTAATTCTTGACCACTTAAAATATTTATAGAGGTGCAAATCTAGATAGCACAGGTCAAGTGTAGACAAAATCTAGTTTGTTAATTCTTGAACACTTAAAATATTTATAGAGGTGCAAATCTAGATAGCACAGGTCAAGTGTAGACAAAAGCTAGTTTGTTAATTCTTGAACACTTAAAATATTTATAGAGGTGCAAATCTAGATAGCACAGGTCAAGTGTAGACAAAAGCTAGTTTGTTAATTCTTGAACACTTAAAATATTTATAGAGGTGCAAATCTAGATAGCACAGGTCAAGTGTAGACAAAAGCTAGTTTGTTAATTCTTGAACATCTAAAATATTTCTAGAGCTATGCTCGGAGTTAAACAACCTGATAAAGTAACGAGGAAATCTGTAGAAGAATCAAAACCACTACATGCACGTAGCTTTCAAAAATTTGCAAGTTAAGTGGCTATATGCAGGCCACATAGTCTTAAACCACAGGAAAAAAAAACCAGTAATTAAATAAGTAATGTAAGTAATAAATAAATATTAATAATAAGAAGACAAGACCGTTTTTAGTTGCCTTTGGATTTGGCCTATGTGCAAGTCCAATATCCCAAAATAAGATATAAATATTAAGATATATACGGAAACAAAGCTTGTGATTTTTAGGCGGAAAAGCCGCAAAGCTCCCCGCTTTGTTAAAAAATAAGACAGAATTGCCATTAAACATGCGTCGCATCGCCTTAACACTCACTACAAATTATCATGCTTTTCCGGAGTCACATGCTTGCCAAATATCTGTTCATAAATTATTGTTGTTTCACGCATTACAGCAAAATCTATAATAGTAATGCTTGGGTACCTTTAATTTAGTAGCTCTTTTTTTATTATGGTGAAGGATAGGATTGGTCATCAGTAGACCTTAGATGTCAATTGCTGGATGTGGCCTCTCCCATAAAATGCAATGGGGAAGGGGGATTCGCCCTAACGACCACGCTTGGGAGGCAAATTTGTGATCACAGTATTGGTGCTAGGTAGGTACTCAGGTAGTTGTTGCTGCCCACCTGCTACCCACCTGCTACCCACCCTAGTGTACCTAATTCTTAAGTCGGCTATTACGAGAAGATGGAAAAGTATATACCTAATGAGGCTGTTTTTTTTTTATATTTCGTGAATGACGGAACAAGTTGATGGCCACCTGATATTAAGAGGTAACCTCTGTCTTTAACAATGCATTAACACATAGGTCACCGTCCACCTAGGATGCACCCTATGTGGCATTGCACTGCGCCCGCCACTCTGATACATAAAGATGAAAAGTCTCGTGTGCCTGTAATTTTACCGGAACCCATACCCTTCAAACTGGAACACATCAATGCGAGCACTGCTGCTTTGCGGCAGAAAAAGGTACGGTGGTGGTACTTCCCCGGACGAACTCTCACAAAAAAGCTCTCCTACTACTAAAACCATGGTTAAACCATGACTATGGGAATAGTAACTCCATTAAATTCTGTTTTACAAAATCAAAATCAAATACTTATTTGCTCTTTTTTATAAGCTCGGGCCTTTTGTATGCTTGTGTGCGTGTTACACAGATAATACACAAACACAACCTACACTAACAACGACACAGACTAAGGAGTGATGAGCTTAGTTTGGATGCATTGTCTGTGTGACATCATGTATGTACGTGTAGTACTATTATTCTGTGCTAATAAAGAGAGTACTTTTTGACTTATTTTGTGATTAACTGTTGTTACTTTTAGGCATTTTGATTGGTGCAAATGATTCAGTGTTTTTTTTGAATGTCGTGAATGACGGAACAAGTTGATGGCCCACCTGATGTTAAGCGGTAACCTCTGCCTTTAACAATGCATGACCTCTTAGGTCACGTTCACCTAGGACGCGCCCTATGTGGCAATGCATTGCACTGCGCCCGCCACCCTAAACATAAAGACACAAAGAGACATAAAGATGAAAAGTCTCTCAAAAATTTCACCGGCACCCATACTCTTCAAACAGGAACACAGCAATGCGAGCACTACTGCTTTGTAGCAGAAATAGGTATGGTTATACATACCCGGATGAACTCTTTCACAAAAAAGCTTACTACTACTACTAAAAATAATGATTATAGTAAGTTTTTTGTTGTAAAATGATTTTTTTAATTAAAAAACCCTCAACGCAATGGAACGGCTGAACCAATTTTGATCAAACATAGCTAAGAACACTCCCGACCAATCAAAATCGGTTCATCCGTTCGGGAGCTACGATGCCACAGACACACACACTTTCTGAACTTAACTTTCTGAACTTTCTCTATTTGTCTGAGGCGCGAGCATATCAAACAGACAGACAGATGGACGGACTGATAGCGTAGGCTGAGTAATAGGGTCGCATTTGGCACCCATAGATAACGGAAGCCTAAAAACAGTGATTCTGCAATAGCCGGCGATGGACGTAAACGTTGTCAAAAAAAACAGTGGAAAAGAAGGGATACCGGCAAAAGTAGTTAGTTTCTTACTTACTCATTATAATGGTTGTAAACCGAAAAAAAGTGATAAGGTAGCAAAAATTAAATGAGGAAATCCATAGAAGAACCAAGGTTACCGACATATCTCTCAGAATTAGGAAGCTGAAGTCATAATAAGCAGGCCATATTGCTCTTGGAATAAAGGTTCTCGTGAGGTGACCCCGAACTGAACGACACAACGGAACTCCTCGATGGCCCTATAGCAGTATTTGTGCTCAGTTTAAATGTCTTGCAGTTCCAAATTCCACTTTCATCTGCATCAGACCCACTTTTATCGAAAGACTAATTACATAAAGCTTGTTATGTAAATCCTATTTTGCATCAAAAAATCTCATGTTGTTTTAAAATTAGTCATGTTAAATGTCCCGGATTTATTAGGAAGATTCGTTGCTTCAAGATTTGTCGTGGCTGCTAGCTTATTAGGAATGTGTTACGGAAGAAAACGTTAGCAGAGTCGGTCGCAGTAGCGATGAGCTCACCCATTGTCATGTCTATATTCCCACGATGGTGAAACTCACGGTCAACAGAGACCCATTGAGGCTAAGCCCCTACCCTTTCGGAAAAAAAGGGTGTGTGTCTAAATATTTTATTTTTATTTTGTTGTATCACGAATTAACATCACAATATGTATTTTTGTTTTATTCAACTAGACAATATTTACGTACACTTTATTTAACACAACAAAGGTAGAAAACTTATAAATTGAAATTATGATCACAGAGTGAAACTTTAGGGATCCGCGCCCATAGCCCACCCGCTTATATAAGCAACATACCTTCCTAATATACTTCAACTGGTCGCTATAAATTGTGATCTTTGTTCACACCTTCTCAACCTATTTTTAAACAGAAATTTCGGAGTGAAATGACGTGTTCCACTTATAGCTTTCACGCTTTTTTGTTCTTATCTGCGCGTATAATATTATCTTGCACGTAGAACTTTTTTAATTTTTCCAATGTACAATAAGGATTCATTATATACATTGTAGCATTTTTATTGTAAATGCTACGCTACATCTTTTTGTTTAGTAATGATGTGTGTATTTTAATACTTAAATTATATTTTTTAAACCGAGTTTTTCCTTTAGGCAGCAGTTGTAATTACGTTATATTAAGCCAAAACCCATGTTTTTATATCTCTTTGTTGCAAATTCATATAATTTTGGGCTGAAAATTAGTTTATTTCATGTTATTTTTGTACTTTGACGTTTTAATTGTAAACAAACTTTTGTTCTGTCAAAATAGTTAAGTATTTTGCTCTGTAAAACCTCTATGCATATTGCAAAATTCTCAAATTTTATATGTTTTACGTAAAATCTCTCTTATGTTTGTACTGGGGCAGGGTGTTTTTTTTATTTTTGGCAAAAAAGATAGTACGACTGTCATGAGCGACGGGCCGATCTGACTGTAAACAAAAGTGGAGTTTTGGCTTCTTTGATTTTCTGATATAATTTATACAATACCGTAAGACTAAATTCTTTGATAATACCTTAGCAAAATTAATGAGCTCGTGGACGATAAAGTGATTTAACACTATCCATATTTAACACCAACCATTCAAATAATACACAAACTAAATTAATGAATATCTAACAATTATATATTTACAGCACATGCATACTTGTTCGTAAAATTTTAAAAGGCTCTCTCCATACTAGACTGTCATTTTATAATAACGCTATACAAATATCCAAGCAAAATACTCGTCGCGCCAGCTTTCTGGTTTTACCGAAGATACGAACCAACTACGGTAAAAAAAATATAATTTTTGAAGATGCACAATCAAAACTACAATCAAATTGATTAAGTTAGATATGTTAATACTTATTAACTTCTTATTGTAAATATGCCAGCGTTAGCGTGTAGAGTTTTTCTAGTTAGCAATACGAGGGTGCATCGCATTGAAAACAGCCACCTTCAAGAAATATACGAGAAACTAACTGCGACCAAGGTATGCCAACTACCGTCAGATATTAAAAATGTAAACTCAATCAATGCATTTAAAACAAAAGTTACGCAGTACGTTGTAGATACCTACTTTTAAAGATCGTACCTACTTATGTAAGAGATTCATATCATGCATATGCATTGAATGAGTGCCTACCTAGTTTACTACAAATAATGTACATGTTACCTATTTACTTACTCGAACGACCTACTTATATGTTTAATGTACTACTTATAAGATAAATGTTTTTCTCATGTAAGTGACATAATTTCTTTAAACCAATTTAATTTGTGCCTCCCAAATGCGAGCAAGGATCAGCTGGATCAGATTCTTCTAAGCGATCAAAGAGTTTTGTTTATCCAGTCGGACAATGACGGACTGCCCCAAAGAGGAGTGTTACTACACAATACTCCATCTAGCGAGTGCTTAAATAAAATAAATAAATCAAGTTTGTATTCAGACAACATAGTCCATAGTGTTAGTAAGCTTAAGATTAGGGGTTAGTAATTAATAACTAGCACAGATTTCGTTCTCTGAGAGAGATTCCAAACCAGAGGACATGCGTAATTGTTTGCAATTTCTTTCAGGATGCTGTTGTTGCTCACGCGCACTCTGCTTAGTAGTGAGGCCGTTTTTTTCCGCCAGATGGCGTCGAACTTGGAGTTGGCTTAGGAACTTGTAAGACACTAAAAGTAAAAAAATAAAACTGCTCATTGAAGCAACAAATAAAAGGTTTATTAAAATAAAGTAGATTTCCCTTCAGTTACCATGGAGTTAGGTGCTGACCGTTTGTTTAGTTTACCTGGGCGAATAATAAAGCCCAAAATAAACAGGAATCTTTGCATTATTTGAAAGCCTGAAGATAACGCAAATTTCAGCAAAGCAACAGAAAATAGCGCCCAGTAATTCATGGAGGCGATTGTTTCGTGTAGAATATACAAGGATTGATCAATCCAGCATTTAATTAACAGAGTTGATGGTTAGTACCTACTGGTTACAATCGTCGTTGTTTCGTATGAGGTAGTGCTGGCCTCTGGTGTCGAGTTTGTCAAGCCGCCCGAGGGCCTCTGACATGGCTTATCGACTGCTATTAATCAATAGCAGCCGGGACCGACAGCATAACGTGCCCTCCGAAGCACAGAGCGATGGAAATCCACACATAACTTAGAAAAGTCATTGGTGCGGAGCCTAGGATCGAACCCGGTATCGTTGAATTATGAGTTGCACTATTGAACCGTTAGGCTACCATCGCTCTGGTTCAATAATATACTATAATATATACTTCAATAATACTGGTTCCAATAATACTAGTGCATTTGCAGGCCACACAAAAAAATGTAGCTGACCAACATTAAAAATAATTTTCAACTGCTGAATGACTTTGGTCGTAATCATTATCTCAAAGATGATGAAATTTTAAAAAAACAGACATTTGTTATTCAAACGTATTTAGCAAATAAAACAGCTTGCAAGAATATTAAGATGGTTGCTTTCGCTTATGGCGCGAAATTCAAATTTGTTCGTGTTTTTTGCTCATCACAGCTCATCAACACTTCTTCAGATAGCGAAATCCAATTTGCCGGTAATTATATGACCTAACCTAAGTTTTCATTTATTTTCACATAAATATCATTCGTTAACCTACGATTGTGCTTCAATGGTATTTTACAGTGTTTTTTTTGTTTCAAGCACATTCATAGCCAGACTAATGATATTTATGTGATACTATAAATAAAAACTTGTTAGGTCACATAATTACTGTCAAATTACTTTTCGATATTTGAAGAAGTATTGAAGAGTAAGCTGTGGTGTGATAAAAACACGTTTTTTTTTAATTTGGCGCCACAAGCGAAAGCAACCACCTTTACAACATAGATGAGCAGCAAGCGACAATTTTCCATCACATAAAGACACTTAACATGCAACCTTAACAAGGCATGTCTCATTCACCTTCTTCAGCGCGCATAATTATCAGGCGTTATGTTGGAATACCTACTGCCGATACAGCACTCCAGAACTGAGCCAGCCAATTGATAGCAAGTGGCTGGTCGATGCAAAATGACCAGCTAAGTCCGACAACATCGTCCAAAATGCCAATATCTTTCAAAGATTTGCAGCAGATATCATTTAATTGCAAGACAAATAGCGAACAAATAGATACGTGCCGATAGGAACTAGAAGTGTTTGGCAGGTCTTTTCTATATGGGTTCAGAATGTTTTAACCAGTACAATAATTAATGTCAAGATTACTAAAATCTCTCATCAAATACATCTTATTTCAATGTCGGTAAAGAAATTTTGTACTTCGACATACCGCTCATTTGGTACAATATTGACGAAACTGCACAGTTTGCAATTTTACAGGAGAGGTTTTTAAAGTTTTTTTAACTATTATTTTTACGACTTTGGATTCAGACATTGCTTTGTTATTTTTAATTTAAATGAAGACTACAGTACCTACTATTGTTTAATTTTTAGTTTGAATCAATCAGATATATACATAAATGTCAAGAAATATAAAAAAAACGGTATGACAACGATGTAGGTATTACATAAACTAGAAATCTAATATATAAAAATAAGTCGGGTTTTCCTTCCTGACGCTATAACTCCAGAACGCACGAACCGATTTCCACGGTTTTTCATTCGTTGGAAAGGTCTCGGGCTCCGTGAGGTTTATACGTTTTTTTTTTTTTTTTCAAGTCGTGTTGGTTACAGCACTTGTAACTCAAGAATGGGTGAACCGATTTGGCTGAAAATTGGTAGGGAGGTAGCTTAGGAGATAGGACATAGTGGGAGGGGTAGGACGAGGGGGGGGGGGGGTTCACCGGGGGATACCCGTGCGAAGCCAGGGCGAGTCGCTAGTATTATATAATAATAGGTATCACGAGAGTACAAAGTATACTCCGTGTGAAATTATGTACGGAACAACCACAAAGATGACTTTTGATCATGTTATTTGTCCATTAAAGGAAGGAACTTTGTCGGTACAACAAATTCGTGATTAAGAACGACAACATTTGGAAAAAGCTGATAAATCAGGAAAGAAAAATTTAATCATCGATACATGTTAAAACTGTTTCAAATAGGAGTGAAAATTAAAAGATGGAATATATCAGATACAATGAGGAAAGTAACAAAGAAATTTGAGGCTTTATATGAAGGTCCTTTCATAGTTGCGTCAAATCCATGTCAAAATGTATGTATGTTTGATGTAAATATGTTTTAATGGAGCCCGGTACCGGGAAAATTAAAGACAAATTCAATACAATTCATTTGTCTAAATGTTATAGATTTATCTAAATTTTAAAAAGTATAAGTTTAGTAGTTGAGTCGGGAAGTTGTTTTAAGTAAGAAGTAAAGTTGGAAAGATGTTTTAGTTGTTTGTTTTGATTTAGAAGTTAATTTGTTTTTACAGAGAAACAGAAGTTATGTTAATTCTTTGTTTTAAAAAAACTGCTGCATACAGCATTGCCGTCTAAAAATAATGCAAATATCTATTTCGGTAACGAATGTAAACAGTCACTGCATTGATTGCGACTCAATTATTATCATATAAAATAAAAATAAATAAATAACAATGGAGAGCTTACACAGCATTATCTAGCCCCAAGCTAAGCAGAGCTTGTGTTATGGGTACTAGATAACTGATATACTTAATACAATATGTAACATAGATAGATGTTTTTATTATACATAGAAAATACCCAGAACACCCTGAACAAATATCTGCAGATCGCACAAATATTTATTCCAAGGCGGGAATCGAACCCACAACCTCCAGCGTCGCAGGTATCCCACAACTTTAATTACTGTGAAATTTGTGGGTTGGAAACAACAAATTAGATAGAACGCAAAAAACGACTTGAAAGGGCGAGAGTAAAATCTAAAGAATTTAAAGAAAGACGTCTTGACAATACTTCCACAACAGTAGATTAGGAAGAAAATTAAGAATTGAATAATTTAGATATAGAGACGATACTAAATAGTGAAATATACAAAAATTATAACTCAACGGTAGCATCGTTACATGTAATTGGGGAATCGCAAAATAAATAAAATTAAAATGTTAAAATTAAAATATCTTGGCGTTGCTTTTCCGAGCAGGACGACGTCTACCGGGTCAGCTAGTTTAAAATAATACAGTGTGTCTAATATCGGGCCTAATATTATGAAAAATCCTAATGAGAACTCCATAAAATATAAGCTGAATCAATTCAACGAAATTTTATATTGAGTTACATCGCATTCAAATATTAAACATCGTTCGAGAGAACCACGAGTCAGCGACCGATATTCCGTATTTTATTAAAACTTTTAGCTTTTATTTTCTTAATTTAAATCAAATTCAAAGAATGACACAGCTGTTACTTGAATCTTGAACAAACTTCGAAATTGATTATGGCCTGCCTAAAACCTTAACAGTCTTATTACAAGTGGTGGTTTAAGCTAAAGTATAGTATAATATAAGGAATTTAAACAGAGGCAAACCAGAAACCAACCTAGGTTTTACCATGTTTATACACTGCTTTTAAGAAGTTGCTGATATAAACCATGGTTTAATAGAGAAACCTAGGACAGACCCTACCTAGTTTTTAACAAATATGATTGTTGAGGTTTGATTTCAGCTTCTTGATTCTGATGTGATACTTTCATAAAAGATCTGTGAAACAAATACGTTCGTGTGTTTTGAGTATTTTTCTTTTTGTGTGTATTTTCTAATTTGTGGGAACTTGTAATTAGCCCTCAGTAGCATATCATGCATGTATCATGCATGTTATCTTAAGCAAAGACCTTATTCTAAATTAATAACTGTAAGTTTTCTTAATATTTGAAAAATAATATAAATAATATATGAATAAATATTCATGTGGAAGCGTGAGAATCAGGTTTTCCACTCCGACCAAATGAACTGATTATGTGATACATATCAACTTTTTTCCTTTCTCAGCGATACAATCATTTAGTTGGTTCGTTAATATTACATTTTTAAATTAAATTTGTTCCTATCAATACAACTCAAACTGGTATAAACCTTGTTAATGTAATACAATAATTAAGAACTGGTCACTTGTATAGATAATTTAATGGCGGAAATTTTATGAGATATTTAGTTATTGTTGAGAGTTCAAAAAGGATAGGAATTGATTTCATATAGCAAATCATCTGCTTTTGTATTTGAGTTGTATAAACTACAGAAGATTGATGGCTTATGCTTGGAACTACTAAACTGTTCAAAGCGTTTATCTCCTGTATTTTTTTCCCAATAGACTGTAGTGCATCAATTAAATAGAAACAAACATGAGTAAGCTCGGATATCACAGTCCATAAATTATTTATGTAGCATCTTATATTTTTTTATTTTTTTTATTTTTTATTAAATAGGACACCCAACACTGGTTTACACTAAAACATTCAAAAAACAAAACAAAACAAGTTCTTAATCTTAGTATTCCCATAATTATAGGGTATCACAGCGTGCGCAAGAAATACTACAATTAACAGCTTATTACAGGGATACATAATACGATACTTTCGTCAAGTAAATACTTCTAGCAGAGCATAGGTACTTAAAAATCACTATAATTAATTCAGTCTAGTACTTTTACAATTTAGTGTGACCACGAGTAAAATAAATTCCTGTTAGTCACACCAATGTCACAATATGGTGTGACCACGAGTCCGTCATGGATCTTAAAACGAAAGGAGCTTTATTTTTTTATAAAAAGCAGTTTTTTTTTTACATTTTCACTAAAAAAACACGATTACTTCTTGTTGTTCTCTCAAAAAAACTCCGTAAAATAAGTGTCATGTCGTATAAGGAGGTAAACGAGAGTTTTTTTTTTTTTAAAAACATTTTTGTAAAAAAAACTGCTGTTTTTATAGAAAAATATTGCGCTTTTCGTTTTAAGATCCATGACGGACTCGTGGTCACACCATAACTAATAGGAATTTATTTTACTCGTGCTCTCACTAAATTATAAAGGTGAATGACTGAATTAAAGAACCAGTGTGGTGAAAGGATTAAGTGTGCACACAGAGGCTCCTGTATCAACGTAAATTACAAAAACAAAAAAATACGCCTCATTGGATAGCTAGATATACAAAAATGTTTTCAAAAAAATTGTACATATCTATTGTGCTATCCAATGAGGCTTATTTTTTTGTTTTTGTAATTTACGTTGATACAGAAGCCTCTGTGTGGTGCACTTATGTTCCACTTATGTTATGTTCTTATGTTCCTTTCACCACACTGGTTCTTTCACCATAAGTCGCTATCTTTCAAACATAGGTAGCATTATCTTAGACGCTATATAAGCTGGGCAATGGACCTGACGCAGAACCAAGAAAGAATCAGTGACACGACGTAGTAGTATTAGTAGTAGATACAAAAAACTTGAAAGGCAGTTTTCGGAAGCGGCCGTTTGAAATCAACGATGTCACCAGCCGCAGAAGTGCTCGTAAAAGATTGTGCGGGTGAGCTAGTGTAATTTTGTACTTTAAGAGTGAAATAAGAAACAGTTAAGGCAATAATAAACCATTCAGTCTCTCAGTCAGTCGTTCAGTCATCAGTACTACTGGCATCGCACACACGTGCATGCCCCTGTTAGTAAATGTGTATTATTTATATTTGCCGTGAGCTCTATTCTACGTACGTTTACTCTACGAGAGTGCTACGAAGATGCTACGTTATTGCTACGCTAGTGCTACGCAAACAAGTACAAGATCGCTACGTTGAAAAGTTGTATGAACTTTAAAGTATGGGTGCGTCCTTATTGATCCCATGGATTCATCCCACGAATATTATCCAATAATCAGCTAACTTCAATTGTGTTCATCCTAGCTGATTGTATGTACTTGTTACCCTATACTACAAAAGCTGTGACCGTTACTAAGGACAAGCCCAGGGCTGCAGGCAGGATAAGCCTTGAACTGGACACGATGCTGAAAAGATAAAATACCTTTTATTGATATTACCTTTTATTTCAAAGGAATTGAACATTAAAAGGCCAGTTTTTATAAGAAATGGAATAAACACAACTGGTCTATCGGCCTAAACAGACCGGAAGGCATAAACACACACGATTTAAAATGAAGACATCAGTTGTTGAATAGGTAAATGGATTCAATAGTTTAAAAGGATAGATGCTAAGAGTTAGGTCGTCGTCGTTTCGTTAAGGCCCATAGTAATATATACCTTCCAACTAACATACATATAAAGATATTTATAACTTAATCTAACACACGTGTGATCGCCGACGCGTCGCGGCCCGGGGGATCACGTGACAGACGGCCTTTGAACCGCCGGAACTTCACCCCTTTCGGCCAGAAGTCAGGGCTCAAGTAGATCTTCAGATCCTCCGTAGGGACCCTCACCATAAATGAGCTAAAGCCCACATTATGACGAGAGTCCAACTTCACGACCCTCAATCCCACTCCGACTTTCCTCTTGACGTACTCCACCACTTCTGCGGCCTTCACGTCGAAGAAGACGCGGGACACGTAGATCTGCGTAGTGGTAGTAACGGTCGCTATCTACCTCTGACGCGTCCCGTCTTATCAGGTTAGCGAAACCAGTCACTTAAGTTCAAGTAATTCTAAACCAAAGCCATATTAGATACGTAGTATGTTATTACAAAGGGTGATCTTAAGGCGCAATAGGTTCACAGCATGTCTATAATGAGCTCTAGAGTTTACAAGTTTTTAATAAAAGATCTTACAGTTTTCAAGAAGAAAAAATATATGGTATTTTTATGCTTTTTATCTAGTGAATCATTTGAATAACATAACTAGTTTTTTTTAATTATTATTAAAGATTTAAAGTTGAAACACCATTTTAGACTTACTTCTTCCACGTTTAATGCTTTTTATGTAGTGAAATCATTAATTTAATAGGTAAATTATTTGAATAACTTCACTAGATAAAAAAATATATTAAAGATCTTAAAGTTAAAATACCATTTTAGACTTACTTTTTACACGTTCGGTAACTTATTAATTATTATTTGAATTAGTGAAGCCATCAACAAAATTTAACAAATTCTAAAGGGTATTTTTGTGTAAAAATAATATTTTACACAAAAACACCCTTCTGGCACTATACGTCTTATTACCGGAATGTAAAGTCGGTATTTTAGGTCTATTTACACTCGACGTCCACTGCCCTGAAAGTCCAGTTTTCTAAACGTTTATTCTGTTTACGTCCTACTTTTCTTAACGCCCACTTCCTTGAACTACCACCTTCCTAAATTGACCATTTCCCTGAAAGTCCACTAATTAAAAAGTTTGCGGCGAAATTGGTAAGTAAAGTAAAGTAAAGTATCAGCCTATACAATGTCCCACTGCAGGGCAAAGGCCTCCATCATAGGAATCAAGTCATCGCTACTATGATGGGATTAGGCTTAATCACTACGCTTGCCAAATGCGGATTAGTGATCACAAACCCAAGCTATGTTCGAAATATTCGAAACATACTTTTTGCTCGACCCGAGAATCGAACCCAGGACCCCTGAGATCACGGCTCGGTACTTAAACCACTAACAGGGCGAAATTGGTAAAAATGACCATAAATCCCACATTCCATTGACTAATGATTTTAATACGATGATGATGATTTTAATAATTAATGATTTTAATTAAAACCATTTTCCCTCGAAGGTTGGCACCGTAGACTTAATTCCAGTATCCCTAAAACGCCAAATTTATATTTGGCTATCTATTCTTTGAAAAAGGAATCTATACATTATGATAGTATCATAACTAAAAGTTTATTTGAAACATTGAACCGGAAAAATATTAAATTTCAATAAAAAATACAATAAACTTTTAAACAACTTGAAAAATGGAAGCATAGACGGAAAATATTTTTTAAAAAGAAATATTTACTTTCGCCTTAAATTTAAAACGAAGTTGAAAACATGTTAAAACGTTATAAATTGTAAATTTTTTCAAGAAAAGAAAAATGTTTTTTTGTTTACCAACCTAGAAGGAAATATTGAGTTCAAAATGTTATGTAATAAAACATTTTTATAAGTTCCACTACCGTCTTTTGTTTCTAAGATCTTCAGTACTTTTTTTTCAAAGGTACATTTTGCAAAATCGGCTAATTACTGAAATGGATGCTCAGAAAAAGTGGCATTCAAGGAAAGGGAAGGACCGGGAAAGCGACATTCAAGGAAAGGGAAATACAGGGAAAATTACGTTCGCGGAATGTGACTTTCGGGCAATAGGACGTTCGGAGAAATACTGAGTTGACATTCCGGTAATAGGACGTATAGTGCCAGAAGGAAAAACACGGTATTGGAGCTTGCACATGCCTTCGTCACCTCATACAAAAAAAATATTTGAAGCTGGTTGAACTTATAGTGCCTTAAAAACAATATTAATCAATAAGAATATTTATAAATTGCAATAATTTGTTATTAATGCAAATTACATTTATTCATAGGAAGAATAATACAACTAATACAAGGTATGTACAAAATACGAAACAGTTGTGCTACCTGAAGACCGCTTCTAACAATCTAAAGGTAGTTCAACTGATCCAAATCACTACCAGACGGATGCGTCCCTAAGATGCTGGCTGCATAACCACGCTGAATAGCAATACTAATGCGTTGAGCCAGATAGAAGCCAGCTCTTGGTTCACGCGTTGCTTTGAGCAGAATGAATTAGTACTAATTTGGTTTGTATTATGACGAAATAAAACCAAAGCATTTTTATTTATATCGTTAGATATAAAATAAATAAATAACGGCTCCTACCACTGTATTTCGTCGCTTTGCTGACGTTTCGAGACAGAATTCAGAAGCCTCTTCATCATGAGCACCGCCCGAGGTTTATTTATTTAATATGATTCCCAACCACGATAGTTTCAATTCGTTATATATATTTATTAAATCTAAAAAATCTTGGTATGTATCAGCCTCCACAGGCTGCACACTGAATTTGATATGTATAAGCCTCGATAGGCTGCACACTGAATTTTGTAAACACCGTTGGGTCTTATTGTCTCGAGAAAACAAAATTGGCGTTGCTTAGCAAGTAGCTCAAAAGTTTTCAGCGTGATATAAATCTTAATAGGCACTTGTTGAAAGTGTAACTTGCGGACAAATTTAAAACCATGCCGCAAAGCTTCAAATGTTCCAATTCTCAAGTTAGTGGGAACGTATACGATCCAAATCTTGGTGTTTAAATGTGCTAATGAAGTGTCGAGAAGCAACAGAGAGCGAGGCTTGCTCAGACGTTGTGCATGACGCTGAATATGTAATGAGTCTTCTTACCAAAACTGCGGTAGCGGAGGAGTTTTAAGAAAACAAACTAAGTAACACAAGTTTCGCTTGTAAATTTAAAAAATCTAAAGAAATTTTGTCCGGAATTTTCGAAAACAATCAATCTTAAGCCGGACAACCGTTTGTTTAATCCTGCCTCGAAAGGTGCCTCACCTGGCTAGTGGAATCCTGTAATTTAAAGAATAATTAAATAAGAATAAATATAAAATAAATAGAATAAATATGAATAAAAATAAGAAGTTAAAGAATACAAATTAAAGAAACCGATTAAAAAGAATGTCAGCATTCAAGTCGACTGGTTATGAATAATAAAAACGCCTTCGGCCGCATACGAAACCGGAGGTTCATAATCAGTACAGGTAAAATAAAAAAATCTTCTTGTTACGATACTAGTAACTAAACAATAGGTTTTTTCCTCACACGATACTGGCACAGAATAAATATTAGTGTGGTTTCGACATCGAAATTCGTAATGAATTACGAGGCGGTACTTTATTTTCTTCATGCGTAACATTTGAATAGATTCTCATTATAAATAATAAATAAATAAATAATGCTAGACTTTACACAACATTATCTAGCCCCAAGCTAACCAGACCTTAGCTTAATGATAACAGAATAATGATACCAGAACCACTTTAGAAATTGATATTATAAACTGAGCGTAGGCCTGCAATGCTCTAAGATAAAATCATTAAAATCTCTACAGATAATTGGCCAATTACACTGTCAGTATCAATGGAGTATACCATTGTTTCCTTACGAAAAGATAAGAATAACAAATAATATAAAAGGTTGGCATAGGCGTTTAAAAAGATTCGTTAGGCGAAAAAAACCGACACTAGCACAACTGTAGACTTTAGTAGTAGTAGAGCTTTTTTGTGAAAGAGTTCGTCCGGGGAAGTACTACCACCATACCTATTTCTGCCGCAAAGCAGTAGTGCTCGCATTGCTGTGTTCCGGTTTGAAGGGTAAGGGTGCTGGTGAAATTACAGGCACATGAGACTTTTCATCTATGTCTCAGGGTGGCGGGCGCAGTGCAATGTCACATAGGGTGCGTCCTAGGTGGACGTGACCTATGAGGTAATGCACTGTTCATCGGCAGAGGTTACCGCTTAACTTCAGGTGGGCCTCTTGCTTGTTCCGTCATCCAAGTAGAATAAAAAAAAAAGAAAAAAAAAAGTGCTACTACTCACTACTACTACACTGCTCTACTTCAGTAGTAGTAGAGCTTTTTTGTGAAAGAGTTCGTCCGGGGAAGTACTACCACCATACCTATTTCTTTCGCAAAGCAGTAGTGCTCGCATTGCTGTGTGCCGGTTTGAAGGGTAAGGGTGCCGGTGAAATTACAGGCACATGAGACATTTCATCTTAATGTCTCAGGATGGCGGGCGCAGTGTAATGCCACATAGGGCGCGTCCTAGGTGGACGTGACCTATGAGGTAATGCACTGTTCATAGTCAGAGGTTACCGCTTAACATCAGGTGGGCCATCTGCTTGTTCCGTCATTCAAGTAGCATTAAAAAAAAAACTGCTTGAAGTTAAGAAACAAAATTATAAAAATATTTAAGAAAAAAACAAAAATGTCAACGGAGCACGAGGAAATCGACGCTGAAGTTGATCAATCAAATGTAGAAACTGTATAACACAGTTGGGCATTGTATAGAACTGATATCTCCATTTTCTTTTAGACAAGAAGAGGTGAAAACACAAGTTTGTGAAAAGAAGAGGTCTTTGCAACAGATAAAACAAAACTGGCAATATTTGCTTTCTTATGATGAACTCAACTCATACCGCCATGATCAGATTTTCTTGTACCTACCATAATACTTACTTATTTGCGATTTTCTTTCAGAACCTAAGAAAAAGAAAAGGGTATGTGCCTGGTGCTGGGCCTCAGAAGGCCAAACGGAGAAGGGAGTAAGTACCTTACCTATTTTGAATTTCGGTCTAGAAGATAGCGACGGTTAGGTACTTTAAACGGAAAAAAAAAACGATTTAGTTACCTAACAAATTATTACAAAATGTGTTTAGCCGCCGTAACACAGGTCCAACCTAGCACAGCTGCTAACAGAACTTGTCTGTAGCACTACCTACTATTAACTAAATGTATTTTTATAATCTGTTTACTTATTTGTAATTGTTTTTGAATAATACTTTATACTTTATACTTTACTAGCAGCGCCCCGCGGTTTCACCCGCGTAAGTCTGAATTCCGAGGGAATATTGGGATAAAAATGTCCCTATGTATTATTACGGGAGTCCAGTTATCTCCATTCAAAATTTCATGCAAATCCGTTTAGCCGTTTCAGCGTGAAGAAGTAACAAACACACTCACTCTTGCCGCGCAAAAGGGTTTGAAGTTAGAGGCGGTCATATGAAGCTAACTACTGACTTACTTAAAAAGAAATACTGACTTAATAAGTAACACAATTTGACTATGACAATCGATAACTGTAAAATACATTTCCTTATTTTAATATTAGCGCATCGTTTGAGAAAAAATCTATAAGAAACTTGGCAGCTGATTTACAATAATGAGCAATACAAACCATGCCACGAATATAGTAACAAGTATTACGTTCTTCTTTTACGTCAATTTTCAACATATTGACAACATAACAACGAGTAGGTATTTTTCCAATCAAAATATTTTCATAATACCGTATTCTTTGTTTGGCACTACACTCCTGACCCAGCCAACGCTCCTATGTTACTATGCAGAGAACAATTAACATTTGTTGTTACATAGCATCTAAGCGTTATATGTGCGAGAATGGGAACATTCCATGTTTGTTCTATGTGTGTTTTATTTCCATACATATTTTATGAGAATAGGTAAATGTTGGAATCTAGAGCCGTTGTTGACAGCAGGGTGCAAAGAGCATTTTTACTGAATTATTAATATGACATACGGATTCATTTGTGTTATGCAAAACTTCTATCTTCATAAAATGCTAAAACTTTAATTTTCCTATGCTTTGCCTATTGAGCAACACGATAGTGTAAGTAAGTAACACGTCAGTGCCGCGTGATGGGGTAGCTGCGTTGTTGGTGCGTGTAGTAGTTTTATTTTTTTGTATTACTACCCTCTTAGGAAATTATGACAAGTAATGGTGTTCTCTCATGTTTAAATAAAAGTTATATTCACTTATGTATTTGGTAACATTTTTACGATCTTAATTGTTTTCACTAAGAATATTGTTTAAATGGTTTTATTGACTCCTGGTTCATTCTACTGGTAACGCTTGAGGAGTTCACATTGTACTGCATACAAAATTAGGGATTTACCTGCAACTGAAGTTGCCAGAGCTGTGACAATGATCGCGAAAGGTCACGATAAGGTCAAGATAGAGTTGCGAATTTCAAACCAGCGCAAAAAAATGTACCTAGATTTAATCATCAAAGTCTAACCGAACAACATTTTAAGCCAATAATGGTAACCCTCAGAAAAGAAGACGATAGAAAATCAGGAACCACTAGAGGTGACTCAAAATCGAGGAAGAAAACCAGTTGGTTGTTTTTAAATTTGGATGCAAAAAACCACAATACACCTGGTAATACTAGTTATGTAATCCAAAACTGGCTAAATGAAGATATTGTATGCGAATGTCGTTCCACTAATCTCCAAAGCAATACCATGTCCAAAGAATTTTAAACTTTGTGTTATGGTTAACAAATAAAATATGCAGATGAAGGGTCTGTATTATTTCGTATTGATATTCTAATCGATACCTAATAATTACTATTACTCACTAATGTCAATACAATACAAACACAGATCGATTAGAACTTGTATTTAGTCAATTGTGACCTGGGATGTTTTATTACCGGAATAACAACTGATCAATCAGTGAACCAACTGACTTCGCTTACATATTTCCAAACATCATGCGAAGTTGGAAATAATCAACCACTCCCACCATTGGCTAATGAAAGCAAAGAAAGTTTTGTGGGAAAAAAGGTATTATCGCACTTCAACAAAAACACTAAATATGAAAATCATAGATATGCAGTTTGTTGACCTTGGAATGAATATCTTCATGACTTACCTGTGAATTTTATGTTTCTTATGGCCGTTTAGTAAGTTTGTTAAGATCAACAAATCAGATGGAAAAGGGTTACAATTAGTGACTACTCGAGAGTCAACCTGCGACCACGATTGTTATATCACAGTCAAAACGTCGGGAAAATAAATAATAAGGTAACATACGATAAATATCTGTGATAATATGAATAAATACTCGAAAGAAGGTATCTCATCCAGTGCCCTATCTGCCTTATCACGGCGTCTCTGTACCGGGTATGTACTGTAAACTGATTCGAATCGTGTACGACGCCTCGGCCAAAACCACAGAATAAATAATAGTTAAAACAGGAAACAACAAAAGTTCTATATATCGCACTGCAAATTTGCGAGAGTACCATTTGGGGTTTGCACGCGGTTTCGTAAAAAGTGACGTATTTACGTGACGTACTCTCTCTGGACCTCCATTCCAAAGGATGTTGATGATATGGAGGCACCATAGGATGACGTCCTTATCCCATCTTCTTATGCCCTAGCTCGCCGTGCCACGTTCAAGGAGATCTTACCACCGACGCTGTGCGCCGACGTCAGTCTGATGAAGGTGGCTCTGGTGATGAAGGCGGCCCCAGAGATGGTTACGGCCAGGAGTTGACGGTAAACCAAAGAAGCAACTCAGGCGGTGTGGACGGCCCCGTTGATGGTGATGGTTAGTCGAAGACGTCTGAAGAGGGCAGCTCAGGTGGCTCTGACGGCCCCGAGGATGATGACATCCCGCCCGCTTGGACATGTAGGGAGTAGGTGATGGTGTTGACCCCCACGGGCACACAGCGTCTACGGCGGCTGAGGGCGGAGACAAACCCTGACGTGGACGTGCCGTGAGGTAAGGGACACGCAACTCCGGTGTGAACGTGCCGTGAGGCGGGGGGGGGGGGGCACGCAGCCCTGGCGTCTAAGATATCTTGTGCGTGCACGACGAGGAAGTTCACTTTGTTTCGAAAGACAATTATGTCACTATGCCGAAAGCGCACTATTTACGGTAGGTACACCGTGGTACCACTTTCTAGAGCCGGTGCTTGCTGTCTTCTTTTATAAATAAAACTTCTAAATGCTTTCCAGCATTTGGAGTTTTATTTACTGATGTCTGAATTTATTTGAGAAAAAGGCCTTTTATACCAGAATTGTCATTATATATCTAAAGTTATCATTCTCAGTAATTTATTTTTAATTTAAAAAATCCAAACCAGGCAGACAAGTTTATGC
Organism: Operophtera brumata; assembly: GCA_932527175.1. NCBI lineage: Eukaryota > Metazoa > Arthropoda > Insecta > Lepidoptera > Geometridae > Operophtera > Operophtera brumata. The sequence goes on along the minus strand of OW052239.1, from coordinate 79,359,902 downwards.
AAGGTTTTAAGCAAAATCTAGTTAAGTTTGAAACATAAAACAGGTTCAAAAAGGTTATCATGCCAAAAATGGAATACAGAAGAAAGTATTATGACAGAACAAGAGTTTGTTTACCTAGAAACGTCAGAAAAAAATTAAATGAAGGAGTAGCTAATTTTCAGCCCAAAATAAGAGAAACTACATCAAAAGGATGCAAAAGCATGGTTTTTGGCGTGAAAAAACCTAATTACAGCCTAATGGAACATAACAGTATGTCCATATACATGAATAAAGCATGCCTACATAAATCGTAAGTATTAGCAACTAAAAACGTAGCGTTCCCCAAAGGCAAATACTACAAGTACATCATGCTCTAGCTGACAAAAGCCCTGTTGAACAAAAGACGAGCAATTTTCACTTCATGACCTACGGGAATTGTGGTGTCCTGAGGATATCTGGCGAGGGCGAGATCACAGCGAGAGGATGTCTAAGACGATAGAAGATGGCCATGGTCTGGGAGGTCTTCGCGGCTGCGGCCTTCAGGATATAAAATAAAAATAAATTAATAAATATATATATTTTTTTTTTTTTTTTTTTTTTTTTAACATTGATAGACCTTTGTTTGACCACGATCTCACCTGTTGGTAAGTGACGATGTGGCCGAAGATGAAGCACAAAGGTCTAGAAGGCACCTATTCACTCTTGACTTGAAGAGACCCAGATTATAGTTTTCAGGAAAGACAGACGACGGTAGTGTATTCCACTCCTTAGCAGTTCGCATTATAAAGGTAGAACTGAAACGTTTTGTGCGAATAGAAGGTATACCAATGAGGTAAGGATGGTACTGAGCCGTACGCCTGCTCGTCCTATGATGAAAAGGAGATGGTGGGATCGAAGATTTTGTACACAGTAGGCCACCAAATATTGGACGTGAGCAGAAATACGAAATGGACGAAATTATGATAAAAAGATTATACATAATTGTGGGGGAAATTAATAAATTTTGTAATTCACTAGACGAAGTCAACTTAGAAGAAACAAAAATAACCGGTGCGAAATTAGAAGCGATTGTTGCTAAGTTTCACATGGAATTACAAAACGACTTCCAACATTCATCTTGTTCACACCCAGATGATATCTCGGTGTTCACAGTAGTGCAGTTACATGCTGAAGAAACAGTTATAGAAATAAAAGTAAGGATAAAAATGAGATTTGAAACAGCAGCAGACACAAGCTTGTCTTTTAAATTAATACCAATGAGTTCCACAGCTAGCAAATTACCAAAACTGTCACTACCAGAGTTTACTGGGAATCCAGTGGTTCTTGTGGACCAATTTGAATCTAGGATAGACGCTATCGATCTATATGACGTAGAGAAACTAATGTATTTGAAAGCTTCGATAAAAGGAGAAGTGAAAGTAATTGAAGGCTTTGACACTACGAATAATTACGAGATAGCCGTAACGACTCTCAAAGAGAGATAAAAAAGCTATTGATAAATACACATTACTAAATAAAAATTGAAAGATTCAGCTCCCAGTGATCCATCGTTGTCTTTACAGCATGGTGAACATGGCAACATGGTGCCTTGTAAGTAATCCACTTTCGAACAACTACTATTTGCGACTCTGCGAGACCAAAGATATTGACAGCAGTGATATATCTTTCACGCTTGCCCATGACAAAGAGTCTTCTAACAGAAATACGGCTTCATCCAGAAATAACTCAAAAAACATGAAGCAGGCCGTTATAAACCTAACGCCTATTACGCACGCGTTGCTTAGAAAATACACATCAAAAAGAAATAGGTTACCTAATCTTAGATACGTCTCTTAAAGTGAAAATCTGGAATTATTCTAATTGAAAAGATGAAGATGAAGGTAGTGAGTTTACTGGGAATCCAGTGGTTCTTTTGGGACCAATTTGAATCTAGGATAGACGCTATGGATCTATATGACGTAGAGAAACTAATGTATTTGAAAGCTTCGATAAAAGGAGAAGTGAAAGTAATTGAAGGCTTTGACACTACGAATAATTACGAGATAGCCGTAACGACTCTCAAAGAGAGATAAAAAAGCTATTGATAAATACACATTACTTAGCATTATACAAATTAAGACCAGCAGTGAAACTCTCGGAGTGCAGATGAACGTTAGACGATATACAGAGACATCTACGTGTATTAAAGTCCTTGGTTCAGGAGACTAGTCACGATCATCTGAGATTCTTATTGGCTACCAAGTTCCCTAAAGAGATTAATAGTATGCTAAACTTCAGAGTACAGTCAGATAGCATTGATGAAATAAAGACAAAATTAGATAAAATTATAACAGCGAATGAAGATGCCGATAGGGTAACCATGGAAATAGACAACACACCAAGCTATAGTGTAGAAACACTTCATACTAGGGAAAATATACACCAGCATGGAAAAATAAAAATAAATTTAGTCACCAAAAGTTTTGAGCCATCCAAGGCAACCCTCAGAAAAGAGAATATGATGGGAAAACAGAAAAGAAAATGGTCAATTAAATGGTTGGTCCATCCAAAGATGATGGTCCAGATAATAAAGGAGGTAAGTTTTGGATTGTGTGTTTTGCAATGGGAAACATGAGTTGATGAGTCTAAGACGTGTATAGTAAAGAATAGATATGAACAAAAGGATGTACGTAAAAAAGGTTATGGCTGGTACTGGTTAGGTTATAATTGTTTCAAACCGGGTAATTTCTATACGCAATGCTCGGAACCATTAAAGGTGGCAAATTATAGAGCGTTTGTGAGAGCAGATTTTAACACAAATAAAAAACATAAGAGTCTACCAAAGGAAACCAAAACATTACACGCTATAGGAAAGAACACGACACTCTTACAAACAGCTATAGTAAATTTACATAGGCATTGAACCTATGAAGTGTAGAGTGTTGTTAGATTCTGGGAGTCGACGAAGCTATATAACAAAGGGTTGCTGGGGATCTCAAATCAAGAATCGAGGAGAAAAAAGATTAGTGGCGTTTACATTTAGGTGCAAAAAACCACACTAGTTAGAAAGCCCACTAGTGAGTTTAACCAAGCAAGCGAAAACTGGAAAAACAAATACATTGTACGCTAATGTTGTTCCGGTAATTTCTCATATCCAAAACAAAATTTGAAATCTGTAGGTCATGATCGAGGTGCTTAATTGGCAGACGATGGATCTCTTCTTAATCGTATCAATATCCTAATCGGCAATGATTACTATTACTCATTGATGTCAACAGAAAAAATAAGTGTTGGTGAAAATATATATTTGGTAAATTGGTAGATATTTTTAATTATATATAGAAAATATCCAGAACACCCTTAACAAATATCTGCAGATAGCACAAATATTTGTTCCGAGGCGGAAATCGAAGAATTGGGATCTAAGGGATGATAACTTATACCTTCGAACAAAGGATTTAAATAATGTTATAACGAAGCGAGGTATTTTAAAGAGTATTGCATCTGTGTATGATCCGTGTGAGTATACTGTAGCACTATTGTTACTCGTACCAGCAAAATTATTGTTACAAGACTTATGGAAATTGAAGGTTAAAACGGGACGCATCACTGAATGAAGAATTAGTAAGCAGATGGCGTGAGATACTGGAAACTATGGAAGAGTTGAAGGAGTAGAGCACATGGAAGTGTTAAATAAAGAGATGAAAACTAAAAATTTGCTAGTTACACTGCTTTGCTGATGCTTCTACAAAGGCGTATGCTGCGGTAGTCTATATTGTTCAAAAGGGAGAAAAGAGTTTTATTACTGGGAGTGGTGCGGTCCATGGCCCTATACGGAGCCCCAGTGTGGGCACCACTGGCTGTGTTAAACATGGCCCTGCTGAGAAGAGCTCAGAGAGTGATGGCCATTGGTGTTGTGCGCGGGTACCGCACCATCTCTTATGAGGCCGGATGCTTACTGGCTGGTTCTCCTCCATGGGTCTAGAGGCGGAGTGCCTGGCCTTGTCTTATAGTCGGCGTAAAGAACTTCGTCTTAGGGGGAGTACCCGCCTCCAGCAGTTGAGGAACTTGCTTGGAAGTGTCACCTTCAAGAGGCTCTTCGAGAGGAATGGGCAGAGTGGCTAGCTAGTCCTAGTGCTGGCTGCTGGACAATCGAGGCTATTCGTCCAGTTTTTAATGAATGGCTGGATAGGGCAAACAGGTCACTTTCCTTTCGGCTGGTGCAGGTGCTGGGCGGGCATGGCTGCTTTGGCAAATACCTGTGCCGTATAGCTCAAAGAGAACCGACGACTGAGTGTCACCACTGTAGGTGCGACATTATAATACCACCTAGTTTCCGATTTACAGATCAAAATCCTGGAAGATATTTCTCACAAACCATATACGTTACAGACTTCACTTTAACCGTAAATGAAGCTACCGAGCCGGAGGTACTACCGGTGTCGATTGGAGTTGACACGACTCAATGGAATTCAGTCGTAAAAGACAATTATTTAAATTTCCTAAATTGCCGCCATCTTGTTTTTGTCCACTTCCGGTACCTGGACGGACTTCCGGTTATCAAAATTAAGTTCAGCAACCCCCAAAGCCTGATCCAGGACAACTCACACGACTAGAATCGAGTTATAATATGGCTTTTAAGCAAGTGATCCATTTTAGCCGCCATCTTGAACTTTGAGCAAAGGAGCCAAAATTGAGATTGTCAACATTCAAAATCGAATTAAGCAGGCTTTTTTACGATGGAAAAGTTACGTTGCCAAAATGGCCCACAAAATGCCGTTGAATTTGAAAATGTTTTTATTTATGAAAATTATAAAAAAACATGAAGTTCTGGAAGATATTGCTCACAAACCATAAGCCCTTCCAAAAAAGTTTATGCACCATGTTATAGAAAATTTTATAGAGATCCTTTCTGTCCTTGATACTTTTTTTGTAACAGCAATACTTTTTGGTTAAAATTGTAAAAACCGCGGTTAGAGACATATTTCGAGGAAAACAGGGGGATAGGGGGGAGGGGAGCCAAAATTCAGCTTGGCAACATTCAGAACCGAATTCAGCAGGCTTTTTTACATCGGAAAAGTCATGTTGCCAAAATGGCTCACAAAATGCCGTTGAAACGAAAACGAAGCCGATTTTTAGAATTTTTGACTAGTCTAGTTGTGTAAATAGCAAAAAGTCTTCAAAAACTGGCTAAGAACGGTCTACCCTCAACTAACTTCATGTGTTGACACAAAAATATGCAGTTTGATTCCATCATCTACATGGTCCTCGCGAGCGAATCTAAAATCAGTGAACTGCGCATCACCGACCATGGCGGACGAAACGCCATCGAAAGTTCGCACGCGCCGTTAACATAAGGAACTCTTGGCATCAAAATATTGGCCAGGTGCTGATGAAACGATTCGATCGAAAGAACAACTACCAGCCAGTTGTTGAGGAATAAGTCGAGCTAATTGAATCGAATCCGGACTACTCATTTGTCCGATTACAAGACCGACAAGAGACGACAGTATCAAACCAACACCTTGCCCTTATTGGTGATAATATCTGTGAAAAACTGTTAGAGCCAGAACCAGAGATGGATGATGAATATACGACCCCGCCTAGCTTGCCATCTCCAATTTCACCAATAAGAGATGGAAGAAGAATATACGACCCCAACTAGCTCACCATCTCCGATTTCACCAATACCCTCTCCATCTCCAATACCCTCTCCATCTCCAATTCTGCCAGTATCCGCTCCGTCTCCATCTGCTGAAGACTCGGCTGTTGCGCAGGTCCCTACTCCGACCACTTCTCCTCATGTGACCTTTTCGTTTTTTTAGAAGATCAGGCAGATCTCGAAACCCTCCTCGATATCTGCAAGACTATGGTGTGGGAGAATGACGTGATATGCGAACTATTTTATAAGCGACCTTCTTGGCTGCATCTTCTTATGACATTTCAATCACAGAGTACTTTGGTATATACGGAAAATTTCAATGTGCATGTATTATATCCAGTAAAATTACGTAAAATTTTATATTAATTAAAATCTATATAATTCGTAGGTTTTGTCTTTATTTGAGTAGTCTGCAGAAATAAAGTCCTAGATAAAACAACTATGTTACCCGTTCGTTCTCAAATAGCCGAGTACCTACAGCTATAGGGTAGGTATGCAAGAATCACAAACAAATCTGTGGCTCGAATAATCCTAAAAAAAGTAAGTAATTCATCATTTTATAGTGAACCACCATGCTATTTTCATGGTGTAACCTGATCAACGCACAGCTTAAACTTTGAGTCCAGACCTGTTGGAGGGTAAATGATTGGGGTGTAGATAAGACTTTCCACCCCCTTCTGCCTTTATTTTATTGGCAGCCCACTGACCCTCAGTAGCTGAAAAGGTGAACTAACAAGAGCGTTTTCCTCAATTAGGCAATTTGTGTTGGACATAAATTCAATGAGTGTATGGTGTGCCCACAGGTTTCCGTGAAATTGTATAAGTAAAACTGTAAGTTTACAGCCAACCGTATGGCCTCTGTCATAGCCATTAGAATTAGCAAGTTAAATTGTAAATGGACAGGCTTCAATGCTCGCAGAACTGACAACCCTTGGAATCTCAATTGTCGAATGGCGAACACAAACTGGACGATGCAGTGTAGGAAGGCCACTTCTCGATTAACCAAGAAGAATAGAGAGATCACTGGAAAAATCACAGGAGAATTCGGAAATGTGGGAGTCCTATGTTCAGTACTGGACTTCTAAAAGCTAATGATGTTGATGAATCACAGAAAATTGCACGAAATTTACCTGCATTCTGCTCTACATGGCTGTGACGGGCTTGTTAACTGCATCAGTGTTGCCAGACGGACACTTGTTGGTCTGTTAATTATATGGCAATAAACATTAAATCCGTGATGAAATAAGATGAGAAGCTATTTTCGGTGCCAACTAAGTGGATTTAGAGCTTTTTATAGAGATTTTTGATTAGAGTCAAACGAAAATACCATTCTTAAATTTGTGTTTCTATAAAAAAGCTTTCAACAAGTTGTTGAAGTAGTTAAATTAAAGACAAAATATATCAACCTGTTATTAAATATTATCAAAAAAGACCGAGCATCACTCAATTAAAAAATAATACCAAAAACCATCCAAAAACCGACCTTGCAGATCATGTGCGGACTAGAAGGGGGCTTTTCTGTTTTAAACAACTAACAACTAACATCATCTAGGTATTTTTCAATGGCATTTCTTTGTTTGACTGTTACTCGTTAACTAGTAAAGCTTACAGCTGTGATAGTTTTCCTTTTAACTTTGTTATATATGCTACTGACGTCTTTTTTTTACAGATCCATATTTAGTTGGAAGGTGTCTTGGTGACTACGGAACCCTAAAAAGGCTTAGTGTCAGTTCGAAGGAAGTGGTTTAATAGTAAATATACATAAGTACTAAGCGACTATGAGATGTGCATAATGCTTACGATAATACCTATTACAAATAATTATTTTGCCTATTACTTACCTTATTATTTCAGATCTATATAAATAAATAAATAAATAAAATAAATAATGTTGGACAGTTCACAGAACAATATCTAGCCCCAAGCTAAGCAGAGCTTGTGTTATGGGTATTAGATAACTGATATACTTAATACAATATATAACATAGAGAGTTTTTTTTATTATACATAGAAAATACCCAGAACACCCTGAACAAATATCTGCGATCGCACAAATATTTGTTCGGAGGCGGGAATCGAACCCACAACCTCCTGTGTCGTAGGCCAACCTTCGCCCGCCGCGCCACAGAGGTCGTCACACACTACACTGAGAATTAATGACACGAGCTATGATTGACAAATTTGCGGCCGTAAGATATTTTATTTATATGTCTTGTCTTGTATATGTGTTATCTAAATTATACCGCAAATACACTTCGCCAACTTAAAGTTTCTGAAAGCTATTTGGTACAACAGGTCATCATACCAACCTTACTAGCTTACTATACGTACACACCAACGGAACACAGCTTTTTATCTAAATTATACCGCAAATACACTTCGCCAACTAAAAGTTTCTGAAAGCTATTTACCTATATCATTTATGGACCCTTCTTTCATGCCTTTCTATCTACTCGCCTGAATACATATTTTGTTCAAAAACCAACTTTCGGGAAACTATTAAACATATAGGACTGGATTACTTATAACTCGAAGTTAGGGTACCTAAATATATTTAATTAATGTGTGTAAACTAATGAGTTCAGATTGATATCAAGGTAAGTGGCCTGAAAATCAATCTGAACTCATACATTTTTACACAATACTAATTCAGGACAGACGGAATGAAGAAATATAATATTTAGGTACACCTACCTAACTTCAAGTTATAAGTAATCCAGTAGGGAATTAGAAATAATTAATAATTCCCCAACAGTCATATCACATATATTGTCCTGGAATTGGAAATTAGTTTGTAATCAATAAATTTGACTGAATATTTACGACTTCTTCTCCATAGCCACTAACTTAGTCATTTGAGTGCGGCTCGGTCTGAGATTTTGGCGGCTTTTCCTTATTAAGTGTTTCGCCTTTCATTGCGAGCAACTTCAAATCACTTCTTTGAATAGGTAATCTACGTTTCGATTTCACTGCTCAGTTGACGGGTAGTTGATGTTAATTGTTTATTTAATGAGAACTCTTTAGAGAAAATCTTGTGGGAAAACAATACTTCAGGAGTTTCATTTGGCATTTCGTTTCAATGATCTATTATACTATATTTCGTACTATACGATTTTATACAATAGATGATAAGTATATATTCAAACTGAAGTAAAGCGGGGTTGATAACGATCATCTGGTTCTGGTTTGGTTTTGACAGTATATACTTCAGGAGTTTCATTTGGCATTTCGTTTTAATGATCTATTATACTATATTTCGTACTATACGATTTTATACAATAGATGATAAGTATATATTCAAACTGAAGTAAAGCGGGGTTGATAACGATCATCTGGTTCTGGTTTGGTTTTGACAGTATATACTTCAGGAGTTTCATTTGGCATTTCGTTTCAATGATCTATTATACTATATTTCGTACTATACGATTTTATACAATAGATGATAAGTATATATTCAAACTGAAGTAAAGCGGGGTTGATAACGATCATCTGGTTCTGGTTTGGTTTTGACAGTATATACTTCAGAAGTTTCATTTGGCATTTCGTTTCAATGATCTATTATACTATATTTCGTACTATACGATTTTATACAATAGATGATAAGTATATATTCAAACTGAAGTAAAGCGGGGTTGATAACGATCATCTGGTTCTGGTTTGGTTTTGACAGTATATACTTCAGGAGTTTCATTTGGCATTTCGTTTTAATGATCTATTATACTATATTTCGTACTATACGATTTTATACAATAGATGATAAGTATATATTCAAACTGAAGTAAAGCGGGGTTGATAACGATCATCTGGTTCTGGTTTGGTTTTGACAGTATATACTTCAGGAGTTTCATTTGGCATTTCGTTTTAATGATCTATTATACTATATTTCGTACTATACGATTTTATACAATAGATGATAAGTATATATTCAAACTGAAGTAAAGCGGGGTTGATAACGATCATCTGGTTCTGGTTTGGTTTTGACAGTATTTACTCCTGCTCACGCTTGCGGCGCGGAATTCAATTTTTTTGGTGTTTTTTGCCCATTACTTCTTATCAACACTTCTTCAGATAGCGAAAGTTGATTTTGCGAGAACTAGGAGACTTAACACATATGTTTTTATTAATTGTATCTCATAAATATTATCAGTTTAGGCTCTGATCCCTCTAAACACATTTTCACAATGTTTTTTTTTGTTCAGGGGTATCGTAGCTGATCTTATCGTAGCTAATATTTATGATAATGATGGTTAAAAGATGACAATTAAAAGATGTGTGTTAAGTCTCCTGAAGAAGTGTTCATGACATGTAATGAGCAAAAAACAACAAAAAAAAAAAACGCTCCACAGGCTTGAGCATTCACCTTAACTACGGCACTACCAAGCTACATAATATAGAAAAAACTAGAAGGGTACAACAAAACATCAACTGAAAATTGTAGCAGACTATTAAAAACGAAATTATCAGCAAGGAAGTGATAAAACTTGTAATAAAAAAGAAATAACTGAAATAAATTAAATGTCACAGCATTGAAGTCAATTAAGCCTTTTCAAATAAAAACTATCTCTCTGCCATCCTATATTACGAGATAAGGAATGTTTAATACCAGCTGGAAACAATATAACAGTGAAATGCTGAATAACCACTTGGTCTCCGAGGCCATCTTCACAACCGCAAACAAACTTTTATGTTGTGGAACTTGGCTGTTTGTGCTTGACATTTATTGCTTTTATATTTTACGAGCATGAAAAGGAGATAAGCCAAATATTTTAAATTGTAGCCAAGCTTATAATCATTATGTGCTCATTTATACACAAAAAAAATAAGGCTGAAATCGGCTTTGTCACACACGCTTTTTTCTTTGAAGGGGTAGAACCTCCATGAGCCTCTTTTCACAGTGGGTTGCACCATCATGAAATATGGATGTGACTAGTTTTTTTTGTAATACTACTTTGAATTACGGATCTAGCACACACAAAAAAAGCCAGGAAAGCTGCAGTCCGAGATGAGTGGCGAAGGATTGTGAAGCGAGCCACCGACCCTGAAGTGACGATGACGACCACTCTGCCAAGAGTGTAACGACGAAGAAGAAGAAGATGGCCCACCTGGTGTTAAGCGGTACCTTCTGCCTATGAACAGTGCATTTTCACATAGGTCACGCCCACCTTGAACGCACCCTATGTGGCATTGCACCGCGCCCTAAGACAAAGATAAAAAGTCTCATGTGCCTGTAATTTCACCGGCAACCATACCCTTCAATCCGGAACACAGCAATGGGAGGACTACTGCTTTGCACCAGATATAGGTATGGTGGTAGTACTTCCCCGGATGAAAAACTTCACAAAAAAACTCTACTACTACTACTAAGTGGTGAGCTCATCGCCGCCATTGCTTCCCACGGCTGACTCAGCTAAAGCTTTCTTCTAGTAATAATGTAATATTTATTATCAAGATTATCCGATTTTATAACAAGATAAAAGATTTCAACGAGGTAATTACTGGTTTAACTTTTAGTAGATTTATGAAAATTATTAAAGTACATCAGGTTAGGTAGAAAAAATGGTCATCAACCACAACAAATTTTAAAGGCTTTACTTATTATATTGTTTGGAGAAAAATAACAAGGATAATAATATATCTGATCCAAATGTAGATGAAGTCAACACCGGTAGATGTTGAATTGTACATGCACATACATTGCACTGAACTCTTCATTAAAGTTTTTTTTTTTTTTTATATTACTTGAATGACGGAACAAGCAGATGGCCCACCTGATGTTAAGTGGTAACCTCTGCCTATGAACAGTGCATTACCTCATAGGTAACGTCCACCTAGGACGCACCCTATGTGGCATTGCACTGCGTCCGCCACCGTGAGACATGAAGATGAAAAGTCTCATGTGCCTGTAATTTCACCGGCACCCTTACCCTTCAAACCGGAACACAGCAATGCGAGCACTACTGCTTTGCGGCAGAAATAGGTATGGTGGTAATACTTCCCCGGACGAACTCTTTCACAAAAAAGCTCTACTACTAGTAAAGAGTCGTACAAAATCAGTTTTGATCAGCGCCCTAGACAAAACAAACCTGGTCTACCTAGTGACTATTATAGATTGATGTTTGATGATAGGTATTAGGATTCCGTAGCGGGAAAAAACGGAACCCTTATATGGATTCATCATGTCTGTCTGTCTGTCTGTCTGTCTGTCTGTCTGTCTGTCTGTCCGTACGTATGTCACAGCCACTTTTTTCCGAAACTATAAGAACTATGCTGTTGAAACTTGGTAAGTAGATGTATTCTGTGAACCGCATTAAGATTTTTACTCAAATAGAAAAAAAATAAAAACATTTTGAGGGTTCCCCATACTTTCCCCATACAGAATCTCAACATTTTTTTTAATTAAAACCATACGTGTAACATAATAATCATTCAGCACGTGTTTTGCATGGAAAGAGCGATTAGATGCATAATGCTTACTACTTTCCGAGTACTAACATCGTGCAACATTTCACAACAGGTCACGACATTCAATTAAACTTAACACTATGTTTTGCATGAGGAAATTAAATTGCCTACCTTACTTCCTGACCTCATTGGTATACCTTCTATTCGCACAAAACGTTTCGGTTCTACCTTTATAATGCGAACTGCTAAGGAGTGGAATACACTGCCGTCGTCTGTCTTTCCTGAAAACTATAATCTGGGTCTCTTCAAGTCTAGAGTGAATAGGTGCCTTCTAGACTTTTGTGCTCCATCTTCGGCCACATCGTCACTTACCAACAGGTGAGATCGTGGTCAAACAAAGGTCTATCAATGTTAAAAATAAAAAAAAAAAAAACTTGCCAGTACCGAGGAATTATCTTTTAAACATGTCCACCGCGCAGCGTGTTTCCTCTTCTGCTCTGTACAAGAACTAGCGCTGAATGAGTTAAGCTGCTATGTATTGCGTCCTCTCTAATATAATGTTATGACCCTATATTTTCGCAAAGTATTAATATCCAATTAACACAACCAACGCATAAGCGTCTAACCACTAAATTGTGTAATATTTTTTTTGGACTGATCTACTCGTATTTAGATTTCTTATATATTTGTTTCTAATCAAATCAAATCCTAATCCACAACCTCCTAACGAGTGAAATGTAGAAGTATTGCGAGAGTTGCTGCTAATGCGAAAGGGAGATCTAACTTTTAGGGATGGTGGATGGGGGAGTTTGGTGACCCAACCCTTACTTCAGAGAAAAACGACGCGCGCACCCTATTCGAAGCTACTTCAAGTTTTATTAAAACAAAGAAAGTTCACGAAAATTCTTCACGCAAAATATCAACGATGGATACAATGTGATCCTGGGGCGCTTTGCACTAGATACCTAATACTCTAAACCAGTAACAATATCAAAGCTTACTACAAAAATGTTACAATTTCAACGAAAATTTAATGGAATTTTCATTAAAGCTATAAGCGAATAAGTGAGATTGGTGCTCAGCGGTTGTGGCGGGGTGAGGTTGCCCCCGCATCCCATGCCACGCTCTGTTCGCCATCAGTCGCCCCTAAGTCTCAGGCTTGCTCGCAGCATCCCTACATTTGATCTCACTGTATAACACACAAAATTCATTAGAATGTTATTTACATATGATGAATATCAGTAAAAAAGTAAAATCGTGAAAATGGTGTTCGAGAAACATTTTTACTTTTTGTTTTCATTCTTATTTTTGTTACGTGTAGAATTGTTGAGAGCGCAAGTATTTCCAGTCGAGAAAATAGCTGTTGGTAAGTAAAATTACTGATTTTTATATAAAAAGAGACGGCCCTTTGAGTCTCTGGATACCTACGGGGCATATTAGTGTATTTGTGTCTATGTTTTTTTTAACCATTTTTATATACACTTATAAATTAATTCATAATTATTAACCGTTTTGTGATAATTGTGATTAACAATGGATAAATGAGTTCGTAGTTTTAGTGATTACTATTCAGTATTATAAGCAAATAGTGTATTTTTAAGTTATAAATTGTTTCCATCTCACTTTAGCTCGAGAGACTTTGTATGTTGTGTTTACCTTCACAGTTAGTTGCACTTCACTCTCTTTCACACTCAATGAACTATCTCTTTCTTTCTTTCGCCGCAGCGTGTTACAGTATGAGGGAGGGTACGGTACTATGGCTTTGCTGAAAGCTTCAGGTCTAAAAATATCTACCATTGTGTATTGTTACAGCGTAATAATTATCATTGACTAGCAAAACCTTATCCCAAGGTTACATTTGCGTAAAATTTTACGAAACCGATTCATTTTATTACTCAAAGGATTACTGATGCGAAGCATTCAAAATTACGACCATATACACAATTTAAATTGGATTATTGGCAGTTGTTTGTCGTAAGTAAACAAAATATAGGTAATTGTGTCACATGCTTCCCACCGAGGTAAAGTTTTAACGCAATCTGTCTCAACGATGACGCTGTTTATAATAACTGCGCAGTAAATGAACACCAAGGTAATTATGCTAGCCATGGGTAAAGATGCAAGTGGAACTTAGGTATACATTTTTGTTAAAGCTTTCCCTATATAATAAATAATAATTTATAGATAATATTGGACAGTACACACAACATTATTTAGCCCCAAGCTAAGCAGAGCTTGTGTTATGGGTACTAGATAACTGATGGACTTAATTCAATATTTACATAGTTTTTTTTTATATTATATATTAAAAAACCGGAACACAAATATCTGCAGATCACTTAACGTCAATAGAGGGATTTGGTTTCAAAAACGCTTCCCTATAGCGTATACAAAGGTCGTAAAAAATATAATAATAAAAAAGTTATTGATTAAAATCACTACATCAACCACACATGTTCACTTATTTATTGTTCTATTTCGTTAACATCTCCAATGCTGCTCGAAATTTAGACATTTATTGAACTTTTTATCTATTACAACATTTAAAGGAGAATGATCTGGCTCAATAGAAAAAAAAACCAGTTCCGGCGGAAAATTTATACAAGTAATAAAATAATAACCGGCTATTATAGTGATTATTACTGTTGCCAGTAAAAATTGCTAGTTTTATTATTCAGGCGTCGATTTAAAAAAATAGCGTATTTAATTATATTTCATTACTTTATTTTTGTTAAAATGCTTCCATAAATTATATGCAGCCCCAGAAAACACTGCACACATACAACATTTAAAAAAAACATAAAATGATAAAATATTGACTCGCCGTCTCCAAGTACCAAGGAACCAAATACCCAACCAACGCCGTACCAAAGAACTATTTTACTCATAACAAAACGATTTTATTAACAGGAAAGGACAGATAAGGGCAAGACGACACTCTCAACAAATATTTGGGGATCCCAATGACTTGTTAATACGGTGACTACTCGATTTACGACACAGAACAAGAACAACATACTACACGTATGTGTTGTAGGTACAACACCGCGGTGCAGGGTAGGAACGCCATATGCATGGCCGGAGAACTTTAGAAAGCTGTAGCCATATTGTCAGCATTTTATACATCTTAGGTTAGGCCAGACACAAACACGTATTTAGACATCCTGCTGACTTCTAATACACGTAGGGGTTTGATGAAAAAAAAATGAGTTTCAGTTCTGAGTATGGGGCACCCCCAAAATTTATTGTTTTTTTTCCATTTTTGTGTGTAAATCTTCATGCGGTTCACAGAATACATCTACTTACCAAGTATCAACAGCATAGTTCTGTTTCGGAAAAAAGTGGCTGTAACATACGGACGGATAGACAGACAGATAGACATGACGAATCCATAAGGGTTCCGTGTTTTGCCATTTCGATGCGGAACCCCAAAATAATAAATTTAGCCGCAAAAAATCTAGAATGAATATACTTACTAATATTATCGAAACGTGATACAATATTGCGAACTAGAAGCCCATCCAATAATATAGTTCCAGATTCCGAAAATACACACATCAAAAAAGTCTAAGCAACATGCATCATGTCACAAACTTTACCAATTATATTAATACATTTTTAAGTCTTTACTCACTCAAGGTGCGTAGGTATGTAAACTTTTTTGTTATTGATGACATACAGGCTGGTTGTAAAAAAAAACTTTACGATTAAGTTTTGTTTTTTCATTAAATAGAAAAAAAAAATTGAATTTAAGTGCGTTTTTATTGCTACGTTTAGTCTTGATTTTATAATTTTACCAACAATTTGAATAAAGTTAGCGACAATATTGGATTGTGAGACATTCTTTACGTCGTGAAGCGACATCATTTGAGGGCAGTTCTAATGCAAAGAGCTGGGGATCGATTTTTGAAAGTCAGCCAGTGACTAGAAATCAGCAAAATTACTATTAGTCACCGATTTCCAAAAGTTCATATTTTTGGAAGTCAGCGGTGACTAAAATTCTCATACTATGATATCAAAACGAGTGCCTCTACCCACTCGATTTGAAATCACTCCGTGACTATTTTGGCACTGACATTTATGAATAGTATTTACTCAATTTTACTCTTTATCTTGTAGCTTTCCTATTCCACCCACACATAATTATTATCTATGGTGAAAACCTGAGAACACCTGATAACACCTGGGAACACCTGGGAACACCTTGGAATTAACATCTACGAGAACACCTGAGAACACCCGTGAGAACACCTGAACAAACACCTGGGAACACCTAGGAACACCTGGAAACTCGTGGGAACAACTGTGAGAACACTTGAGAACACCTGATAACTCCTATAGACACCTGGGAACACCTGGGAACACCTGGTAACACCTAGTAACGCTTAGGAACTCCTGAGAAAACCTGGGAACATGCATAAGAAAAAAAGAAAGAATGAGATAGATAGAAAAAGGAAAAGGTATAGGGAAAAAAGCAAGCCACAGAAGGTGGGCCCTGAGAAGATGCCGTTGACTCCAGCTGAAAGATGTCGGAGGTACCGCGAGAAACTAAAGCAGACAAATCCTGAGAAATATAAAGAAATACAAAAAAAAACTCCGAGAGAACTAATGCTATAAGAAGAATGAGATTAGAAAACATGGATGAAGATGAGAAAGAAGAGGTCAGACAATGATGGCGGGACTATAAAAGGAAAAAACACGACCGATGGAAGAAGTGCCAGCAGTTAAGGTGAGATCCGAGGAGAGAACAGGACCAGGATCCTTTGGAAAACAACAAAATTAAAGAAACTTATACAAAAAGTTATCTCCTTAGCGAATCGAATGCAGATGATTCAATAAAACTCGAATTCTTCGATGATAAAGAATGTGCTGAAGAAGTAAAAATTACACAACCTGAAAAACACATTATAAATTTCGTTGAAGCCAAGAATTATCTTCAAGATAAACCTGCTGCTAAGGAAAAACCAACAACAAGTGCTATTAAGACTCCACGTTTAGCAGAAGCCCGTAATTGTGCGGTTAACCCCAGAACAGTAAAATATACTAGAAATACTACCTGTAACAACTGTCAAGGAACGACCAGCGACCATCAATGGATCTAAGAAGCGAGTTTGGCGTGTTTGGCCAAAGCATTGCAGCACAGCTGAAGATTATGCCGCTAACTGATGCACTGGAAGCCCAAATGTTCATACAAAGCTACTGGTCGAAAGTACGTTTGCACCGGCCGTAAGTAGTCGAAACCCATATCCATTCATCCTCCAAATTCATGTAAATAATACATCAATTCATTGCTAGCTATTGTATGTACATGTATTACAAATAACAGGTAAGGCCTACTTAATTCAGTTCTTCTACCAAGGCCTATCTACATCTTCAGCTACACTTAATCTTCTCTATCTTCTATATACTAATTATAAAGAGGAAAGATTGATTGTTTGTTTGTTTGTAGTAGAGGATGGTATCGGTTCCTTGGCGTCAATTGTGGAAAGCGATGCTTTTGATATAATTTGTTTGATATTCTGAAATGCGGCTATCTGTCTATCGTTTAGAGGATAATTTTCTACACCAATAAGTGGTCTTAGTTTATTTGAAAAATCAGGTATCCACTTCGAATAATGAGAGAAAAGACCAATAATAGTACGTCTGAGTGAAGCTGAATCATGGGGCACTGGCATTTCGAGTAGAGGTGCTAAACAGTCTTTGTCTGGTTTAATCACTCCATCATGAATATTGTATCCCAGGTTGCTTAGGTTCTTTGACACAAATTCACTCTTTGCCTTGTTGATAGTAAGATTATATTTCTCAGCTACCTCTATGAATTTCGCTAACTCCTGGTCATGGTCTATCTGATCCGATCCACAAACTGTAATATCATCAATAGATCTACAGTCAAAGGATAAATTTGAAGATAATTTTAAGGATTTGACAGATGCTGTGCTGCCAACTAATAATGAGGAATCGCGCCGTTTACTACCACCAAAAAGCGCTAAGCGCGCTTATGTAAGTACTGTAGCGTAATGTAATTACCAAGAAGTTCTAGCGCATCTATTTGTAGCTTTGAGAAAAGTGCTTCAGATTTACCAAAATTTTTGGTGAAGTATGTGACATTTTCGTCCGTGGTGTGTCCGGCCGTCTATATTACAAACTGTGGTTGTTTAGTCCCGCCCTAAGAATAAACTACTCCTTCCCTCCCGTGGATGTTGTAAAATGATTACATCAGGGTATGGGCAGCAACATCCACCTATAAACACCAACACTGCGATCACCATTATCCACCTGCTAAGTGCGGTGATTATAGCAATTCATTCCACCAATGTATTTCATAGCGTAGGCATTGTCGAACTCCACGATCTAATCCTACCATCTCCTTCTCATCATAGGACGAGCAGACGCACGGCTTAGTACCATCCTTACCTCATTATACCCTCTATTCGTACTAAACGATTCAGTTCTACCTTTATAATGTGAACTACTAAGGAGTGGAATACCCTACCGTCGGTCGTCTGTCTTTCCTGTAAACTATGATCTGGGTCTCTTCAAGGCTAGAGTGAATAGGTGTCTTGTAGACCTTTGTGCTTCATCTTCGTTCACATCGTCACTTACCAAACAGGTGAGATTGTGGTCAATCAGAGGTCTTTCATAGCTAAAAGATAAAACCTTGGACCTAACTGCTGAGGATCATGAAAATGAAGCCATCCAAATTTTACGTAATAAAACATAAGAAAATATTAAATATAAATGTCTGTAATCGCAAGCTGATGCCATAAAATATGGGCTTAAGAATCTCACGAAAATAGGCAGTTATGCCAGGTGAAGATGGGTTTGTGTCATTCATAGACTTTTTACTTTTATTCCTTTTGAAATTTAAATGAGCAACCACGAGCAATCGTTCGCTGACTAAATTAAGCAGCAGTTTAAAAAAGCGGAGGTTTCGGAACTTTTAGACAGACTTTAATAAAATGCACTAGATTTAATGTTGGTTGGTAAAGCTTTACTGATTTACCTACCTATGAGATAATGGGGCGATGTAAGAAGTTTCAATAAATTTCTGTTAGCGAATTCATGTGATTTTATATTTTTAAAACTCGCAAAAAAGTCTAACGAAACACTCGATTATTTTGATTAAGACTTTAAGCAGTCGTGTTGAAAAAGCGCTAGATCGGGTGCGTTTCGCACTAAGTTGGCAGCACTGGATGGGTGGATGGATGTAATAGTCTGTGGTAGGTACCATAGATGTTTAACTCACCTTTTGTTGTCATACATTTTGACGACACGTGCTAACGCATTCTTCTTCTTCTTTTGTTTGTGGCTATATCATTCATTCACTAAAATCCGTCATGTCTTACTGTCATGTCGTTTGTCATTGTTATGCATTTGTTTCACTCATTCGTTCACACACGGACGGAATTTTGCTTGCCGCGTTTATGCCGGCACAGTGCACGTTGCTTTATATAAGATAGTGAATAAAGCTAGTGATTTGCAAAGCGCACCTAATTCTCTAATTATTATCTTGAAACTTAATTTCAATTCATTGTTTTAATATCAGTGTAATAAATAACCAACATCAAATGTTTTGGGGTAAGTTTTCAGCCGGTTCGAATGGTTCGAGATGCGAATCACCACGTGTTGTAACGACCACCCCTGCTTGCATTGCTTCAACATTCCATGGGTTATACCTGGCATAAATGATGTTGAACCCAATCACATTAGATCTTGGGAGATGATAATCATAGTAGATACACCAGCTGACCTCCACAGTGGCTTCACTTCAGTGAAATGCACTTAAATAAGTAGGTACCTATATACGTTATTTGAAAACTATGAAAACTCTTACTATTATTTGTCTGAATCTGCATCACACCTGTAGCTTCTTGTGTTATTTAGATTTGGCCTAAAATCGTAAGAGAATTTTACAACCCTGAAATTTAAAATGCCTATAGCTCAGGTTAAATCAACAGCCCGACGAATGACTATGAAGACTGACCTTTAGGACATTTCATACTATGATGTAGAAGTAACAGTGAAAATTGCTTGTCCATAAAAAAAACTAGATTTCATATAGTTTACAGTTTCTTCTACCTTCCAAAACACTTTCTAATTGCTTAACACTTCCTTGGAATGTGTTTAAGGTGAATGGTTCATTTTGTGTTTTTGCTTATCACAGCTCACCAACACTTCAGATAGCAAAAACGAATAGACTTAACACCTTAAAATCGACTTGTATGTTGGCTTGTCTTAATGCACACAGCTTGAGTTGCGGTTGAGATCCTCCAAATTCTATTATCATGTCAGAATGCTGCTCAAGAATGTCGTAACCCAATATGACTTGTGTACATAAATTCTTCATAACCCGCAATGGAACATCAGTTATGTTATGGTCGTTTATTTTAAAAGTAGCATAGCAGACTTCTCTTGTTTCTGTTCTTAAACCCTATGACGCCATTGTAACGTTTTGGTACCATGGTTTAGTATTTAATCCATACTGTCGGAAGACTTCTTTATCAATGAAACTAGCAGTGCTTCCAGTGTCCATCAGTGCTTTTACGGATACCCCATTCACATAAATAGGTATCGTACACTTCTGAAGGCCAGTTGATGCCAATTTAATGCATGAATTTGCATCATTTTCTTTTTGAGTTGTTACTGATGATGTACTCTTAGGTTGACCTTTGCAAACTTTTGCGAAATGTCCATTCTTGCCACATTTGAGGCATGTTGCGTTGGCAGCTGGACAAAAACGACGAGGATGTCGAGATTTACCACAAAAAAACATTCGTTCTGGTTATAAGTTGAGCTACGGTTAAAGCCACTTAGAGTAGCAAAGGATGCTTCTGATGACTATGATGTGTATCCTGCTGTCTGTATTTTTGCTGATTCAAGAGCTCTCGCCTGATTGCACGCTTCTTACAAGCTCAGCGTTTTGTTTTCTAGGAGTCTGTGCCATATATCCGGAGATGTTATCCCGGTAATGAATGCGTCTCTGATGAACTCCTTCTCATTTTCTATAGCCTTAAATTGGCAGTCTTTACTCAGCAAATGTAGAGCCTGGATATACTGGTCAATGTTTTCACTTTGTTGCTGTTTCCTGGTTGATAATTGATATCTAGCGAAGATGTGATTTTGGCTTTACAAATAATGTCTCTAGTGTTTCAATAGCTTCTTTGTATTTTTCGCAGTGTTCTATGTATTTGAATGTACTCGGTGATATATAGTTTACTAACAGATGTAGTAAAGATGCGTCCGAAGGCATTTTTTCACTCGATTCGAGAAAATTCTCGAAAGTCTTCCTCCAATGTCTCCACTGTGACGAAAGTTCTAGTTGTTGCCCCGATGTAAGGTCTCCATCAAATCGCTCTGGACGAAGATACTTTTCCATGATTTTTAAGGTGTTTTACAGTGCAATTGGTTCGTATTACATGTGGAATAAACTGTAGTAAAAGATAATCCCTGCTATTAGAATTTAGGGTTTATTCCACATGACAGTGACACACGATACATCAAGAAGGCTAGACATAAGAAGGTTATAAAACATACATCAAAAAGTGACGTACCTATCAACGTGACGTGATCTGAACCTCAGCGAGACGCAAGTTCCTGTGCAATTTTTATATCGAGTTAAGTCTAAATTTTCTCATAACATGAAATTCTCAAATAGTATATCGGTTCAAAATCAATCGCCTCCTCAAAACAAACTTAGTGATGGTTTTTGCCGCCAGTACCACGTTACAGGTCACTCTTTATTCGTCTTGTACTCAACCAATGTTTTTGATTATGTATGGTTTTTGGCGTAATGTAAGCTAATTGAAGCCTAAAAGAATAAAAAAATGTCCATACAAATGAAAAAATACACATATCGTAAGTAATACAAAAAAAAATTTAAAAAAAAAAACCGTGTGTTTTTTTTAAATACTACAATGCAGTCGCTTCAATTTCACGGGATATTCCTGTGGTGGTTGATCCTTATGGTGGTACCCTATTTAATTTTGGTCCAGAGCTTCCTTAAATGGATTTAACCTGCCTACTCAAGGCGCACAACCCGACTGAAACAACCGCTTAGAAATACCTCGTATTTCAACTCCCTGTCCAATCACTACAAGGCTCGCTCTTCTTCTGCACAGTTATCGACAAGTCAGAAGAAGAACGTGAAGCCGTCCGCCAGCAAGCAGATAAAGAGCGTGTAGCCGCCCGTCACCTAGCTGAAATGGAACGACGGGTTGCAGACATCTACACCACCAGTTGAAGATCTACCTGATACCAGAATGGCTCATCGCACTCGCCTCTTAACTTTCGCCAGCGCTGACTACTTTGACCCTTTGCAAGTAATAATTATATAAAAATAAAATAAACATTTATTTTCTCCAACAAAAAGGTCTTTTAAACAATAAATAATAACTCTGTAGGGTAGACAGACTGTAGACCTGTTTTGTGAGAGACTGGTGCCTGAGATAGGTTTGTGAAACCTGTATTACAGGTCACCAGTGCAAGTCCCAGTTGGTCGCCGTACAGTGAAAAATTAGATCACTTTGCATGTCCCAGTTGGTCGCCATACAATGAAGAAAGGTATCGCCCTTTTACCTGTATGACTGTAAGGCTGTATAGATAGAAAAAAGTCGTCAAATCGTTATCGTTGGATTCTGCTCTGATGGCGTTTCGTCGTTTCATAGGTAAAAATTTGGTGCAGTGCAGGGTACCTAACGTCTCTGTCTCGGGTCAACCGTCCACCTCAGAAGCCGTCGCTTCTGATACACAGTACCCTTCGTATTTCGAGTTCAGAGTTTCCTTTGATTGACCTACCCTGCCCACTGCCACTTTTATTCGAGACTTCTTACCCATGTTGATGCTGACAGCTAACAAGCTCTTACTCCCTTCAACTTCCTCATCAGGACACAATGCAACGACCTCGTGAGACGAGTGGATTGGCGGAAAGCACAACGTCTAGACCACTTTTGGGCCAGTAATCTAAGACATTCTAAGTCGCAAAAAATAGCAAGGTTCTGTTTTTTTGGGATGTTGTTAGGATAGATAACGCAATAGCGTAAAACCACAAAATAAATAATAATAGTACAAAACCAAGTTTGCAACTTCGAAAGACCTGTGCTAACTTTGTGGTGCCCGAAAAACCTAGAAATATAGTATTTTTTCAGTTTTTGGTCAACTAAAAAATGCATTCTACGGAAAAGTCATACATGACACTTTTAAAGAAGACAAAATAACTACAATTTGAGCGCAATTTCAGCTCTGTATATTTAATTGACCATGAGATACACCAATTTAAAAAAAAAGCTAACGACAAGGGTATAAACTTAACAAGTGTTTTTATTTTAAAAAAATGCCATTAGCGATTGGAACTAGGAAAATTGATATGGAGTAGTTTAAGTATCGGCATGGAACTGCAAACGTTGAATTTGGGTTTGATTGCGTTGCTTATAATGCATGCAGGGATATTGCAAGTTGCTATGATCTTTTTAATTAAATCCCTGTCTATTAAGGCCGCTCCGAGTCTTAAAACACCCCAGAAAAAGTTTCTTATAATCTTATTTTAATTAACTTACAGTCTCGTAGCGAGGTAAAACAATTTCCCAGCATAAACAAATCCTACTTATAAAAAACTGAGAAAGAAATATAACGAAAAATTACACCAGGTTCCTTAACATACTTTTCACTAGAAACGGAATATTTACCATGATTTTTGAGTTTTAATTGCTCCCTATTAAAACTGAAAAAGCATGGCCAATATCCGGTTTCTAGTGAAAAGTATGTACATAACCATGATAGTTTCAAAAAATAGGTTCCCTAACGTTTGAAGAGAAAAAATATTTATTAAAATGTGGAAAAAAGGTTTTATTGGATATAACTTTAATGAATTAAAAATAAAATTTCTACACGCTTGCCGTACACATTTCTTCAAGGACAGTCGGCATGCATTTCTTGAACCGTGTGAACAAATGCTCCCATTCAGCGGTGTTTGTCCGCGTGGCTTAAGCCGGGTGTAGTTAGCTTCCGTTGCTAACTCATTAGCTAAACCACGTTTTTTATATAAAGCTGCGAGCTTTAACACTCGTACGTCTCAATTTACTAATAAGACAAATATGTATTATTTTGTACACAACCCCATAAAATATTCCGTGCAATACACGAGGAACATCATCGGAATTGTTACACAGAGTTTGATCTCTTTTGATTTGAAGTTGCTTGTCACTACAAAAGATAAGGCTTTATGTAACTATTTCAAGGATAATCTAAGTTTTATAGTTACACGGTAAAACTTAATACGAAAATAAACGACGTTCCAAATGGAAGAAATGTAGCTTGGAATGGATCCTCAAAATTGCTCTTACGACATAATGTCCGACCGGGGAGTGAATAAAGACATAGTGATAGTGTGCAACGTAAAGCAAAGGCGGTGGAGAAGCCAACCAGATGTAACTTCAGTGATTCAGATAAACGTTTTGGTCAGCAACCATATATCAAGTCGATGATGCTTTCACAGTGTGCGAGCCCTCTTTTTTCCTGTTAAAGAGCGATAAAGAAGCTTACTGAAGTGTGCCTTGTTCGATTTATAAATGAAAAGATATTTGCTCAAGTAAACTAAAAGTACATTTAGGTATCCGTTTGAAAGTATGACAAGTTTTTTTGGAGCCGAACAATTTTCACTTTTTCACAAACCATGTTCTATTATGTTGAGACTTACCACGTGTCAAATCGATTGGTTTATAAATGAAACTGTCAAATTTACATTAATCAAGTATCTCTAAGTTAGGTGGAAATAAATTGTAGATGAATGTAAGACTTAGTATATAATTATTTTGTATTTTGTATTTTTGTATTTTGTACCTCTAAAGTTATAATTTAAACTTATATTTAAGTTATATTTAACTGACAATGGTATTGCACCAGGGGATGACCAGCAGCAACCCCTGAGTACCCAATATTATTATTGCGATCACCAAGGTGCTTGCCCATAATAACCATTGCGTTCTATGGGGAGGCCTCGTCCAGAAGCGGACGTTTATAGAGTGCCGTTGATGAAATTAATTAAATCATTTGTATATTAACTAGCATCCATCTGCGGCTACCCCGGTTTGATACCAGGTTAATATTTTCTTGGAATACCTTCAAATATTTCATTCCAGTAAGCACTTTTTAATCTTGTTCACAGGTGCGATTTTTGACCAAAACACCGAGGAGATTCAAACTGTATTTAAATATGCCATGACTATGCATAATCAGAACATAACCGGCCGAAGGTTCGACTTACAAGCCTACGTGGATGTCATAAATACGGCTGATGCTTTCAAGCTTTCCCGGCTCAGTGAGTATTTTATCTCCTCAGAAAAATAAAGAAGTGAAGGCGAAACGTTGCCCTCCAGTAAACTGAAGCCAGTTATTTGAGCTTGTGCGTGTCACACACACGCAAACACCCACTCATCAATACACCACCACAGATTAACAAGTGATGAGCGTGGTTTGGATGCAATATTTGTGTGAGTGCTTGTATTTTCTTGTACTAGTTATACAGTTTTATGAGCGTGGTTTTTTGCCTTAATTTGTTTTGTGTGACGTGTTCTATCTGAACTTCTTTATTTGTCTGAGTTTATCTCTCATTACACTAAACCTCATTCACTTGATTTTTGGGCACAGGAGTAATTAATACAGGTTCCCTAGGATGGGAGCTGGCGCACTTGCAAATTGTACCGTCGTTATTTTAGTCAATGTCTAACTCAGAAAAGTTCAGGTAAGTTAGAAAGTTACTGAAAGGCGCTCGCGCAATGAAAACTGAATGAAAATCACGAATAACAATATTTAACAAATATTTTCTATATTTCCTACGTATCGAAAATACAAATCTACTCTAGCCTCTAAAATAATGTTATTTGTTACTCTTATTAATGCTATCAATGTCCGTTGATAATAGAGATATTTACGGTATAAGCAAATTGTAGAGAAAGTTCTACAATCAGCTTTTTTATAAAAAAAAAAATATTGAAATTTTGTTTGGGCTCTATCATGCTCTTGGAAATATGATGAAGATCAATTATGTATATTTTTTGTTGTCTTAAACTGTGAAATTTTTGCTAGATACAAGTTTATAAGAAGCCTAGTTGACGTTTCTATTATTAAGACTCGATGCAAAATTACCTTCAGAACATGAATACAACAAATCACTAATTAATTATTTAAAAAATAGGAGTTTGGAGATTTATATTATATTCACTGTTCAACACCAGTGCCTTAATAAAGTAATTGGTATTTCATTATTGATAAAAATCACATAGTGCATTAATAAATTTGGTAAAAATTAATACAAAGCGTCAGCAAAATTGTTCGTCTTATCCATAATCAAAGCAAAAAAGTTCGTTCTCGATTAATTAACAGGTTAACATGTGCATAGAAGAAAAATAAATTGAAATTTAAATAAGAAATTTCCTATAATTTTAATATTTTGATACAAGTTATATAAAAGGCAGATTTTTTGGGCAAATTGATGATAGTTTTTCCTTCATCTTTGTACAATATGGGTCGCGGTAAGCCTGTAACTGAAAACAAACGTTAATTATATCCAAGAAGCTTTTGCAGCCTAGGTCCATCAGGTAACCATCCAACATCACAAAAAAACTGAAAAGTTGAATGTTGAAGAAAACCGGTCGTCCCCGTATCAAAGTTCAGAGAGTTGATTTCTAAAGATAATAATCAAGCAGAACCGTGGATTCCGAGCTGAACAACTAACCGTACAATGGCGAGATATGATTAAATAATATGTTTTAGTTGATAGGTACTTGCAACAAAGTTCAAAACAGAATGGACTATAATTTTTACACACTAAAAGAGAAACCGTTGTTGACCTCATGTACAAAAAAACGACATAAATTAGCTTGCATACATCAGAACATGAGGGCAATTCTCGGATTGTAGAGATTATCTCTAAGTAGAGATAATTTCGAAGCATGAATGTCTACAAAAAATGTCACGAAAATGTCACAATATCCATCAACTCGTATTCTCGGTATCATTCGACATTTCGGCACGACATTTCTCTACGGATCTCAATGATTACTTTCCGTTACCGCTATCGTTTCATAGAAAACTCGAAAAAACAACGTAGGATTTGAGGCATAAGAAATACACACGAAATAAGCTTCAGTTTGGTTGTACGAATTTATCACGTAATTTTATTTATTAGAGTTTTTACATGTAATTTTTTTTCATTATAAGTCTACGTGCATGAAACGAAACGATTGGTCCATAAGTCAGTCAGTGTAAATTTCCTACAAACATTAAAATAAGAGAATAACAAAACAGGCAACAAATAAACGAAATCAAATATCACGAACAAAATCACCTAGAAATCCATGAAAACATAAATAATTAAAATGCAGAATGCTAAAAAAGCATATCCTTCCACGGCGCAGAAAACGAGACTCTTACAATTGCTAGAAGCAGACGAAGAGTTGCGACAGGGAAAATTTTCCGCAACATTCTCGAAAAAAGAAGCTTGTCGGCGTGGAACCTCGGCCGCCGCATTTTCTGCAGCCTCGACCACACCATTAACAAAAAAAAATCCACAATAAATTCTTCAGACATGATGATCCACCACACAGACAAGAGGAGTAGGTACTTCAACTAAGTCAGCTGACAAAACAATGCACAGAGTACGTAACTACGTGCGTGTACGTATTTAGTAACAAGTGGTGAGCTGTATAAATAACTTGACAAAATGGCTGCGTTCATTTGACTTCTCTTTCGACATACCATCTCGAACGCTTGGAACCACTCGTTGCGTGTCGAATGATTTTGGTCGACTTATGTCTATTTGTGACATCACGAGAATAGCAAATTAAGATTTTATTCGACATTCGCTATTTTTCGATATAATGTCGGATTCAACTAATCTCTAAAGCACGAGAGTTGCTTTCCTGGACTGCTGATTAATGCGGAAAAATAGTATCTACCGATACAGGAAGAGTATGGTTTCGGTTGAAAATGAGCGAAAAAAAGTGATCCGAAATAAAAATGAGGCCTTTCACGAACACTGCCTGAAAAGAAGCGTAAAGTTTCCAGCTTTCGTCATTATATTTGGCTGCATGTTAGCACAGGGTCTGGGTTGGATGCAGTTCATCAGGGACGTTATGCTGCTGGGTACTAAGATATTTTGAAAATAAGTCTGTGGCTATCCATACCAAAGTGAACTGAAAATGTGTATATTTTCAAAGGCTTGGTTTTATCACAAATAAAGGAAAATTTTGACTGTAGAATACATACATACATAGACACACGCCTTTTCCCCCGAAAGGGTAGGCAAAACCTCAAATGGGCCGCTTCACTGTGGGTTGCACCATTGTGGGAAATAGACGTGACAAGTGGTGAGCTCATCGCCACCATTGCATCCCACGACTGACGCTGCTAACGATTTCTTCCAGTAATAGTACATTCCTTAAATAAGGTAGCAGCCAGGACGAATCTTATATCAACGAATCTTACGAACAAGTCCAGGAGAAGCCATCAAGCAGTCCAGATTTATCCTCTAATCGAGACCCTATGTGTAAAATTAAGAAACTACGGAAGTATCCATCAATATTAAAACTGATTTAAAGCAGAAATGTATTATTGTCTGGGATTCAATAGCCACAGAAGAATGTGAAGCCTTAGTTGCAACTATGCTGCTAAGGCGGTTATTGAACGTCGGACAATGAACACGATGAAATGAAAATTCCGTACGAACTATTTGCGGATACAAAAAAACAACTATTCAATGCAACTAAGTGAGGGTTGTTAGAAATCGACAACAAAACAATAATTATTTATTATTTAACATTATTATATTTTGTTCTTAATTCAGTTATTTGCTAAATGTGTTGTGATATATATTATTTATTTATTACTAGTGTCCCCTTATTATATTTTGTTCTTAATTCAGTTATTTGCTAAATGTGTTGTGATATATATTATTTATTTATTACTAGTGTCCCCTTGCGGCTTTGCTCAAGTTTACCAGGGTAAATGTAGCCTACAGATCAATCCAGGTCATAATATATCTTGGGTACCAAATTTCATCGAATTTGAATTTGGTTTGTTTTTTTTTTTGGTTTGGAATTTTAGCCGTTTCAGCTTTAGTAACAAATTTCCAAACATTGTAACCTTGACCTTTATGATGTGTATTTGTGGGATTTAAAAATAAAATCCTTGCATTTTGGAATAATCATTGGTATTACAAAAATAGGTGCTCTTCGTGGAATGCCTTTATAATTTAATTGCTCTGATTTATGTTTTGCTACTCGAATAAATTGGTTACCTAATTTATATGGCGTGCAAGAAATTTATAAGGACGGAACGCAGCTTGATTTAAACGTCCCAAAAGAGTATGGCATAAAGACATTTAGTGGCTTAGACTCACATTAATGTGTCGGGGTGTGTCGAGCAGTATGTGTCACGTCACCTACAGCTGTGCTTTTCACACAGATTGTACAGATTCCTCTGTCGTTATTACGAATCATTAAAAACGTAACTCCGGAGCTTATCTACCAGTGTTTTTCTCATGCTCTGACAGTTATAGTGATTTTGAAGCAGATCTACAATATTTTGTGAAAAGATAATGATGTGATAAAACAGGTCCTTGAACTCCTTACATTTTGTGTCATACAATACTTTGTACTGTCTCATTAATTTTATAAGCTCATCACTAAAATACGCATTAAACAACCGTCTTGCCCCAATGTAAGAAGCACATATGTAGAGTCAGGGAGCCTTACTACCAGTGCTGCGATCCAAAACGAGCGTGTTGCTAAAACAGAAGGCGCCTCGATACTATCTGAACTTAACAAAAACTTAAAACTAAATGTATAAAATCGGTATCGTTTTGACGAGCCCCAATGCACTCCGACACAGAAATGACTTGTCAACGGGTGAAGTAATAACTATGTGCTGGTTTGGGAATAAGGATCCAAGAAGTTATACTATTAAACATTCTCGTATATACTAGAGAAATATAGTTATGCTGGGGGACGTAGACTAATGAGCCTAGCTCAGCGTCACTGGCGTGCTGTTACCCAAATCCTTCGAATCATAGATACCGGGTGTTGTTTTGACTCGACGCCTTTCCAATTTACATTGATGCGATTACGAGCACTGTCTCTCATTTGGGATGGCTCGGCCAAGCACCAGCTTGCTGCCTTGGACTCGATCAACGCAAAACTTTCAGGCTTATAGGTGAGCAACATATGGCGGGGACTAAGATCTAGAGTCTCGAGCACCGCCATAAGGTCGCGTGCCTTTCGATCTTCTATAGGATCCATTTCGGGGATTACTCCCAGAAACTTCATGATCTGATCCCACCATCTCCTTTTCATCATAGGACGAGCAGGCGCACGGCTCGGTACCACCCTTAACTCATTAGTATACCCTCTATTCGTACTAAACGTTTCAGTTCTACATTTATAATGAGAACTGCTAATGAGTAGAATACTCATCTGTCTTTCCTGAAAACTATAATCTGGGTCTCTTTAAGGCTAGTGTGAATAGGTGCCTTCTAAACCTTTGTGCTCCATCTTCAGTCGTCACTTATCAACAGGTGAGATCGTGGTCAAACAAGGGTCTATCATTGTGAAAAAAAATGTGTTCTAATATATGTGTGATAATTATGTGATATTTGATATTTGTTGTGATGTGTTATATACGTGTCAGATATGTGATAACGTGATAGGCTCCTAAATCTAGCGCCCAACGTGGGGCGCACAGAGAATTAAACTAACCTGCACCACGAGAATCACTTCTAAATCAACCAATCTTTAAATAGTAACGTTACCGGCAGTGACTTCGGTATATAAAGCAAGTTTCAGGTCATCCAACGGCTGGCAGTCAGAGATATAGAGAAACACAAAAAAACAGCAGATAAAAAATAGTGATAGGAAACTACACTGCATGTACGATCAACGCACCTATACCGCGATCAGTGAGATGTCGATCGGTTCATTCACATTAGAAAAGTTCACAGTTTTTTTTTGTTTTGTCTTAAATGATTTGTGTGATTGTGTGACTTATTTTGTTTTTACAAACAAAAAACTAGATAAGAATTTCCCCATATTTCGCGTCTTTTGGTAAATGAGAACAATACGATTACAAATGAAGATTAAAAAAAAGAGAAACAAAAGCAAATTGCCCGTGAAAGAGGATGAACTCAAACCACAGACAACTGTGTCTATTTGCTTTAATGACGAGTACTTCCAGGCTGCTGTTTCCAGATTGAAAACGCTCGATTCGGTTGACTTCTATGCATAATTTAAATCGTAAAAAAGCCGAGTCTGTACTTTTAATATTTAAGAGACCCCAATGGGTGTTATTATCATCCATATTATTAGCGTTATTATAGTGTTATTAGCATCCACTTAGTACTCGAACCTATACTGCGATTACCAATCCACCTGCCAAGAGAGGTGAATAGTGATTATGTAAAATCTCCCCATTACAGTCTTCCAGGCCTCGTCCAGGAGTGAATTACTAAAGGCTGCTAAATTTCAATTTATTTAGTTTTTTTTATTGGCTCAGCAAGTCACCTGGAACTAGCGGTCTAGAATCGGGGTCTGGTACCATGATTTACCCAAATCCATAAACTCGACAAATTATAACTATTTTCAAAATAACAGAACCAGCAAACAACTACAGTAGTATTGTGTCTTATCTACCTCCGTAGGTTTTGGACGTGAAAAACTTCTATTAATTTGGTTAGAAAGTCAGGTTAAAATTTTAAATTCATGCCAAGTTTTGTGACGCGTTTGGCAACTCTTTGAAGAATGGTCCGATAGAGAATTACCGATTAAATTTAAAATCTTGAAAGATTAATGATTCTGGCTACTGATGTTATTTTAACAATATAAGTAATCCAATAGCATAGCGGTCGTATTTGGAGTAGATAGGAATATTTTACAGGCATGAACGCGTGGAGCTTATACAGGTGTTCAGGTTTTTTTTTTTTTTATACTACTTAGTTGACGGAACAAGCATGAGGCCCACCTGATGTTAAGCGGTAACCTCTGCCTATGAACAGTGCATTACCTCATAGGTCACGTCCACCTAGGACGCACCCTATATGGCATTGCACTGCGCCCGCCACCCTGAGACATAAAGATGAAAAGTCTCATGTGCCTGTAATTTCCCCGGCACCCTTACCCTTCAAACCGGAACACAGCAATGCGAGCACTACTGCTTTGCGGCAGAAATAGGTATGGTGGTAGAACTTCCCCGGACGAACTCTTTCACAAAAAAGCTCTACTACTACTATCAGGTATCCATGGATAGCTCTTAAGTAGTTCTTATGAGATCGTAACTTGCATTGGCTTCAATAACATTAATCATATTTGTAAGACCACATTTTATGCAAAATTTTATTATATTATGTCTTTTACATGACTACATTTATTTACAGAAATAATAATACAAGTAATGTAACTAGGCAAGTAGATACAAAATAAAAATAATAATTAAGAAACAGCTACCTGAAGACCGCTGCTAACGGTACAAGGGTAGCTCAACTGATTCAAATCACTACCTACAAAACATTAAGAATTATATCACTATGATTATGTCATAACAAAATATCGGTCTATAACTGACGAAAATAAATAAACATAAATAAAAAATAAATAACAATATAATTGAAGTATACTGAAATCAGATGAAAGGGCCAATAAAGGAGAACCAGAAAAGTGTACAAGCGATATTGGCATGAATATCAAAAATCTAAATTTTATGAGTTTTCCGATTGTTGTCTTCAGACACAACTAATACCATTTTAATTAACTTATTTTATGCTACCATATATAAAAATAAAATCAATAAATAATATTTTTGAGGCAAGACAAACGTCGGCAGTTAGTTTTACTCCTTAGCATTGTGCATTACAAAGGTGGAACCGAAACGCTTAGTACGAAATAAAATCAATAAATAATGTTTTTGAGGAAAGACAAACGTCGGCAGTTAGTTTTACTCCTTAGCATTGTGCATTACAAAGGTGGAACCGAAACGCTTAGTACGAATAGAGGTTATACTAATGAGGTAAGGATGGTACCGAGCCGTTCGCCTCCTTATGATGAAAAAGAGATGGTGGGATCAGATCATTTAGTTCCTGGGCACATTCCCCGACCTGTAGAATATCGAAAGGCATGCAACTTTACGGCAGTGCTCGAGACTCTGGATCTTAGTCTCCGCCATATGTTGCTCACCTATAAGCCTGAAAGCTCTGCATTCGATCGAGTCTAAGCAGCGAGCTAGTGTTTGCCCGAGCCATCCAAACCATCCGATGTTTGGATGTTTGGATTTGGAACCGATTGCGACAATTGGGTACACAGATAGATTACCTGGATTGAGCTACAGACATACAGGAGCTTTTTAAAATAGTTTAAGATACAATAGGATACTAGTTATTACTTAAGTAATGCCACTTGGCAGTTTCGTCATTTACTCTTTTTCTTATACCGTAACTAAACGGTTTCTGTTTGTGAGTCGTTTTAGAGATAGTGAATGTACCCACTTCCCTGCTTACTTTTCGGGTTAAGTGCTCCCAACATAAACTTAACTTCGTAATCCTATCGCAGAGAGCCGGCGGCGTTTTAAATTTAGCTAAGAAAGCTGAAGGTATTGCTTTTATTTACAGTTCTAAGGGAGCTACATATTCGACCTGATGTTATATTATGTAATTTTAGTAACTTAAAGTCGTCACAAAATAATAGGCCCTTTTTGACAGCTACGAAATACATTACGATTTAAAATTTAATGAAATTAATGAAACAAAACAATTAAGAATCGTACTCGGTAAAAAAATAAAAAAAATATTTTTATAGGCACATCATTGACTTCAAAGTAACTGGACACTCTTTCAGCGCTGAAACAGTGTCCGAACCAAAGGAGAACAAAACGCATAAAGAGGGATAATCCTAATTAGTTTTATCCGTCCATTGTTGCTTGATTAGTGATTTGAAGGACTAGATTGTGATTTGGCAGTGTCAATGTTCGAATATTCAAATCATTAATAAATTTTAGTTTTATAATTTGATTGTAGTTATGAACAAGAGAGTAGAATCAAGGACCGAAAAAAACTGGTGAATTGGGACGTGTATTGGTACTATCAGAGTGGTCCATGAATGTCAAATCAAGGTAGTTTTGAAGATTAACCAAAGAGAAAAGACAATAGTTTGAAAAAAAAACATACACTTTTTTTTATTTATTATTAACGCATGCGGTTCGCGAAAGGTGATGCGGGTCGAAACCAATGCTCGCGTACCAATCCCGCGGGCGTAAATAAATCCGTATGACACTAAAAACACCCTTAGAACGTAAATAACTTCAATCCAAGTATTCAAGTAACAATCCAAGCAATCACAAGGTCAATGTTTGAATTTCTATTTCTTGTAATAATCGGGTAATCTGTACCCTTAGTACGAGAATTTGTCAGTATTCGAAACTATATGAAGTTTCGTTTCCTTCAATACATTTTCTGACAGCGTCCTTAGTTTTCTCCTTGTTTCCGCTAGGGGCGCTGCTAGTAAATGTATGGAAGGAAACGAAACTTCATATAGTTTCGAATACTGTCAAATTCTCGTACTAACCCCCTGGTTTCCATTTTGTTGGTTCACACCCCTCCCCCCTAGTTACGTTTTGCACTGACAGTTGTCAAAATAGGCTATTAGATTGTGATGACTTTAGCATAGTCAAATCAGAACTGAGCAAGAATTGATTAAGACTATATTTGATTTATAAAAAAGCAGTTCAGTATATGATTTTATGATTCCATAACAAAGAGTGCCAGCACTTTAGGCTTTGAATGGCATACCCTGTTCCATTGTAATTGCGCCCTAACACAATTACCTTAAAAGCCTGTCAGAGGAGCTAAATTTAATGAACTTAAAAATAAAGTGAAATTGTCTTATTTAATCCGTCCTGACACCTTGAGTTTTTCTTGCCGTCGGTAAAAGATTTTAAAAGTATTAGGTGTTCTTTCTCTCTAAGGTAGGCTAACTTAATATTACTTCTCAAGAGACAGGCGTCGCGCTTTGCGTCTTTGTCATCAATTCAGAAGGCTGTATGGTTCACTTTAAAATTATTTATTTCCAACATTAAAAAAACATTTGTTTCGCTGTACCGGAATGCAATCAGTTCATCTAGTGGACGATGCTCATGCTTCACCTTACTCTCGCTCGACCCTATAATGTTTGAAGTGCAATTTGCGCCACTGGCAAAACATCGTGTTTTGTAGAAAAGGGTACTTAACAAAATTAACAAAAAACAGCACAAAAAGTTTTTTTTTTAGTTTTTTTATACTACTTGAATGACTGAACAAGCAGATGGCCCACCTGATGTTAAGCGGTAACCTTTGCCTATGAACAGTGCATTACCTCATAGGTCACGTCCACCTAGGACGCGCCCTATGTGGCATTGCACTGCGCCCGCCACCCTGAGACATAAAGATGAAAAGTCTCATGTGCCTGTAATTTCACCGGCACCCTTACCCTTCAAATCGGAACACACCAATGCGAGCACTACTGCTTTGCGGCAGAAATAGGTATGGTGGTAGTACTTCCCCGGACGAACTCTTTCAAGATAAGATAAGATAAGATAACTAAGAAAACTAAGATATTCAAACTTCCTTGTAATTAAGAGTATTTTGTTAACCGTCTCTGGATATTTCATCAAAACTGTGATAAACTAAATCCAAATGGACTCAGATAAGGCGAATTTATTAAAAAATAAAAAGTTTTTGATTAGTTTAAATCTGTAGAGCATGCCACCACCACGGAGAGTAACTCAGGCATGTACTGTCAACCAATTTGGTTTTGAACGCCACTAAAGAACCCTGCCATACTAATTCCATCAATTAAAGTTTCTGTGTGACAAGGTCCAACAACCTAAATACTTATTTTATGAAAAATTATACGAGTACATGTCAAACTGTAGACAATATTAATAATTAAAGATGATTTGCACTGCAATAATCAATTAAAAAAATGGAAATGCCCACTTCTTGTTTATAGGGGATAATAATTAGAATTATTATTTTGCATGAGCAGGGCAAAATATATCGGTAATTTTGTTTTGTATCACTACTCAAATTATCAGTGATAATACTGAAGTAGGTACGCGTAAGTAAATTATACATTTTATGTGAACATTTTCAGCGAAGAACAGTGGATTTATGGATTTATATGATAATGATAAATGATCATCTTCGGTGTAATCATGGTGTTCGGCGAGTGTTTATCGTACAAAGAACTAATCATCGGTTGGTGTCAGAATTATAAATCAATTAATAAGTAATAATATAATTATAATTATAATTGTATAATTATAATTATAATTATATTATTACTTATTCTGTGCTAGAGAGTTGACTTTGGAAAACAAACCATCTGCTTTTGTATCAAAGTTGTATAGTTAGTTATAGTTATAGTTTATTTATTTATAACGGATTATTGTTACATATCAAGTTGGTTTATAAATGTAATAGTGTGACAAACCAAGACCACGTAGACTAATACTGTTTTGTTGTAATAAGGCCGTGAAAGTCTAAGATTCTTAAGCCTGCTGCGCCATGTTTTGAACAGAACATTACTCAAAAACATAAAATATGGGCGTGGCCTACTTTTTTTGTCGAGCAAATTACACTAGAACGTATAATACTATTACTTATTCTATGCTAGAGAGTTGACTTCGGAAAACAAACCATCTGCTTTAGTATTAAAGTTGTATAAATGTAATAGTGTGACAAACCAATACCACGTAGACTAATAATGTTTTGTTGTGGCCATGATAGTCTAAGATTCTTAAGCCTGCTGCGCCATGTTTTGGACAGAACATTGTTCAAAAACATAAAATAAGGGCGTGGTCTAAATTTTTTCTCGAGCAAATTACACTAGAACGTGTTTGCCAGAGTTTGTGGAAAACATACCTAGCGTTCGTCTGCGGGCGGGGGAAATTGTTCATTTTATGTTAGATTTCGACGCAGGAAGACGTTTTGAACTTTGTTTACTGATCATTGCTAAGGTCGCAGCGAACGGGAAATGTTTTGAACAATGTTTGTTCAAAATATGGCGCAGCGGACACGCCTTAAGACATTTTATATTTCACACTATAATTTTTTTGTAATTTCTTTTTTACAGTTTGCAATCAATTTGCTCGAGGAGTATTTGCCATGCTTGGAGCTGTGACACCAGAATCCTTCGACACCCTTCACTCTTACACCAACACTTTCCAAATGCCGTTTGTTACTCCATGGTTTCCTGAAAAGGTGAGTCGTTATTTGTAAATGTAGGTACCTACTTTTATAAAAATCTGTAAAAATATGCTAGGTATTTTAAAAGTATTTCCTTATCCCATAATTTTGGATGATGTCAAACAGTGGTAGTACAAATTTTAGGCAAGCCATTCTTCCGTTTATTACTAGCGGACCACCAAACTATACCCACCTGGGTAGCCGGTTAGGAAAACTTGTTCTTAGCATACCACCAGCTGCCCACCTGGGTGGTCGGTTAGGAAAACTTGTTCCTAGCATACCACCAGCTGCCCACCTGGGCAAATTTGAATGTATAAAGAGACCCTTGAATCTATCAACTTGCCTAGTGTTTAACATATAGTGTGAAACATATATATATATATGTTAAAGAAACATATATAGAAACATATCGAGATCGAAGTTACCCGCGTCCGTAGGAAGATACCCTTGCGTCCCTACACGTGATCTCTGGGTGGTGCCAAACGGGTAGCAACATTTCTGGTGGTAGGCTTCGGCCGTGGCTTGTCACCACCCACTGGACAAAGCCAGTCCGTGAAGCGACATTGTCGTGTTTCGGACTGATGTCCAGTGTAGCCATCGTGGAAGTGACGGGTTTGAGCAGTTCGTGCACTGGATTCAGCATGTGCGTTCTAGAGACTGCAGCTGTGCAAGTGTGCCGGGTGGCTAGACTTGGAGGGTAGCGGGATCCGAAGCACGGTTCTCCGCTGGCCGACCGCAGGTTGTAGGGGGCCCAACTAGTGAGTTAGCCACTCATGAAAGGCTGCCCCGCCGCCTCGCGAAAAATCCCAGAATGCTCCATCGTGCCGGTTGGCGACCGGATGAGAGGACCCGATGGCCATTCCTGGGGGGGGTCGGGCGTCCCCGCAGTCTCCAGTCTAGTCTCCCACTGGCGCAGGTGCCTGCTGTTTTATCTCTAGGTTTTCGCTGACCAGTGCCTCGCTCAACAGCCGTTTTTCCCACAAACCTATCACTCTTAAAACCATCATGAAAAAGTCCAAAAATAATAAGTCGTTTCTACAGCGGAAGCACTTCCTCTCGCTTCAAGTGCACCTCTCTAACATTCGAGGACTGCACTCCAATCTCGATCCGGTCCACCACCACCTAGAGACTGCCAAGCCACACTTATTATTCCTCACGGAGACACAGATTCAATGTCCTCCCGATACAGCATACCTCACATACCCAGGCTATGCTCTGGAGCACAACTTTAAATCCAAAGCTGGTATCTGTTTATTTGTCCGGGAGGACATTTGTTGTCTGCGTCTTCGTGACCTTGAAGAACCCGATTTCTCCGTTCTATGGACTTTGGTGGACTCCGGCATGGATAAAATCATCTATGCTGGTTTATATAGATCGCACTCCGGAGACCACGAGACAACCAGGTTGTTCAATTACATCTGTGAAGCGGCGGATGTGGCCCAACAACGTTATCCTGATGCCCAACTGGTGATTCTAGGGGACTTTAACGCCCACCACCAACAGTGGCTGTTCCCTTACCAGTTGTCTGACCATGCTGGGAGAGAGGCGTGCAAACTTGCACTCACGCTAAATCTCACTCAGCTGGTCAATGAGGCAACCAGAATTCCGGACGTTGAGGACCACACAGCCAACTGCCTGGACCTTCTGCTGACAAACGAGCCGGATCGCCACTCGGTATCAGTGATGCCCCCTTTGGGTTCATCTGATCACTGTGTGGTGAGGTCTGTATCTTCATACTCGCCACCCGATCCCTCACCCAGAGGTAGTAGGCGAGTGTGGCGTTACAAGTCGGCAGATTGGGATGAGATGCGACACTTCTTCGCTTCTTATCCTTGGCGGCAAACCTGCTTTTCTTCTTGTGACCCGACGGTCTGTGCGAATGCCGTTACGGAGGTGATCAAAAGAGCAATGGAGTATTTTATTCCATTCTCTGATGCTTCACCTTCAAGCAATGCTCGCCCTTGGTTCAGTCCTGCGTGTGCTAGCGCGGAAGCGCAAAAACGTGCGGCATACCTAGCCTGGGTTGACGCAAGAAACGGTAAAACCTCGGATGCACGGATTAAGAAGAAAGCCTTTAACAAAGCCGCCAAGTCCTGCAAGAAGGTGATACGGAAGGCTCGCTTCAATCGGATTGGCCGTCTGGGGGCTAAGCTTGCCGCATACCCTGCGGGAAGTAAAGCTTTCTGGTCTCTGGCTAAGTCGGTGGAAGCGAACTTCTGCCGCCCTTCACTCCCCCCACTACTGAAACCAGACGGGTCCCTAGCTCACGCTGCGGTTGAGAAAGCAAATTTATTTGCCAATCAATTTGCGGAGGCTTCGCGTCTTGACACCTCTGGCGAAATTCCACCCAGCCTTCCTCGGTGCGGGGCTTCTATGCAAGAAATTCGCATCCAGCAAAAGGAAGTGCTCAAAACGCTACGTAGTCTCGACGTGAATAAAGCTAGCGGTCCGGATGGTATCTCGGCCGTAGTGTTAAAAACCTGTGCCCCTGAGTTGTCTCCAA
Source organism: Operophtera brumata (assembly GCA_932527175.1). Lineage (NCBI taxonomy): Eukaryota > Metazoa > Arthropoda > Insecta > Lepidoptera > Geometridae > Operophtera > Operophtera brumata. The sequence continues at coordinate 79,320,122 of OW052239.1, read as the reverse complement.
TATTAACGCGACTTTTCCGCCTCTCTTTGAAAACTGGTGATGTTCCCAAGTCTTGGAAGCTCGCTAACGTGCAGCCAGTGCCCAAGAAAGGCAGTCGTGCTGACCCTTCGAACTACCGCCCTATCTCGGTCACCTCCCTGCTATGTAAATGTATGGAGCGTGTGCTGAATAGGAAACTCCTTGCATACCTCGAAGGTAACGACCTCCTCAGTGATCGCCAATACGGATTTCGCCGAAATCGGTCTACTGGGGACCTTCTTGTGTATGCCACGCACATTTAGAGTGAGGCCATCGAGAAGCATGGTGAAGCACTGGCTGTTTCACTTGACGTCTCGAAGGCCTTTGACAGGGTTTGGCATGCTAGCCTTATTGGCAAGCTTCCTGCTTACGGACTGCCAGTTCAATTCTGCTCCTGGCTCGCAGACTTTCTGAGGGAAAGATCCATTCGAGTAGTTGTTGACGGCTGCTCGTCGGATCAAATAGCTATAAATGCCGGGGTACCTCAGGGGTCAGTGCTATCTGCCACACTGTTTCTGCTGCATATTAATGATCTGCTAATGCCCAGTATCATTGGGTATGCAGACGACAGCACAGTTGTGGAGAGATACGTTTCCACTGCGCGTGCTAGGCAGAATGAAATTCTGGAGTTAAGAGATGAGATGCTGCAGCGTCTGAATTTGACTCTCAAGGCTGTATCCGATTGGGGCGATGCCAATCTAGTCAAGTTCAACACCTCTAAAACGCAGGCTTGTCTCTTCTCGGCGAAAAAAAGTCCGTTTCTCCAAGTTCCTGTCTTCCGAGATGTACCTGTAGCTATAGGTGATCACCTCGAGCTCTTAGGCGTTTCACTCACGCCTACTCTCAACTTTGGCTCCTACATCGAGTCTTAGGCAAAAACTGCTTCCATGAAGCTGGGTATCCTGAATAAGGTAAAGCGTTACTTCACACCAGGACAGCTTCTAAGTCTGTACAAAGCACAAGTCCGGGCTGGTATGGAGTATTGCTGCCACGTTTGGGATGGCTCGGCCAAACACCAGCTTGCTGCCTTGGACTCGATTGAACGCAGAGCTTTTAGGCTAATAGGTGAGCAACATATGGCGGAGACTAAGGTCCAGAGTCTCGAGCACCGCCGTAAGGTCGCATGCCTTTCGATCTTCTATAGGTTACATTTCGGGGAATGCTCCCAGGAACTTCATGATCTGATCCCACCATCTCCTTTTCATCATAGGACGAGCAGGCGCACGGCTCGGTACCACCCTTACCTGATTAGTATACCCGCTATTCGTACTAAACGTTTCAGTTCCACCTTTATAATGCGAACTGCTAAGGAGTGGAATACACTACCGTCGTCTGTCTTTCCTGAAAACTATAATCTGGGTCTCTTCAAGGCTAGAGTGAATAGGTGCCTTCTAGACCTTTGTGCTCCATCTTCGGCCACATCGTCACTTTCCAACAGGTGAGATCGTGGTCAAACAAAGGTCTATCTAAGTTAAAAAAAAAAAAAAAAAAAAAAAAAACATATATACATATGTTTCTTTCGTCCGGGTTAATTAAAGACCATCTTTTTAACCATTCATCTGGGCGTTGTAGAAACTATCAAAAATAATGAGTAAATAACAAATAAAATGCTGTTTTTTAATTAAGACCTATTTATTTGTGTAAACTTATAAACTATTACAAACATTACGATATAAAATCGTAATGGCCGTTTAGGTCCACGGGCTGAGTTAACTGTGAAAATTAAAACATATTTCATAGTGGGCATTTCGGCCCGCGGGCTGAGAGAGGTCTGGGCTGAGTTGACCACAGAATCGTTTATAAATGTAAGTATTTTTAGTGTATGCTATCAATCCTGTGATATTTTAGTGAATGTATGAGTATGCTTATTTTAAAGCAAAGGCCTAAACTCCCTCAGAAACACAAAATGAAAACGAACACTGAAACCTAAAAAACTAATCACAAAATAGAATTTCTTGAAAATCTAATAGTTCATTTTAATATATCACCTTTTATAGTATTCTGACATACATAACACATTGCATAGTCGATTTAGGTAGGTATGCCTTTTCGGTCATTTACCACCAATTCCACAAAGTAGCCCCAAAGTGCAAATGTGAAAATAAAAACTTTTATAATAAGCAATGTATCGTGTCTAATATGTATAAATAGAGAACATAATTGTTCTTGGATACAGAGCGGGTAAGCATTAGTTCAGAATTAGGGCAAAACTTGCTCCGTTCGTTAGCTCTGAGATAGTTTAACTAACCACCTGCACACTGAGGTTAATTTCTCAGCTAATAATATAGTGTTTCTCAGACAACATTTTAAACTTAGCCGTAAAGTTTCAACTGTATAACAACGTCGAATTAAATTGTAATAGTTTTAATACGGGGTTGCTGGTATTCGACGTATTACCGTCAAGGCGTGATAGTTCGGTTCAGAAGCTACCAATTAAACCATAAAATGCATATCAAAATATTATAATAAAAACTGTAATGTAGAAATAATTCGGTTTTATAGTCTCTGGATGGTATTGGTCATACAACACAAGTCGAGTAAAAACTAAGACCAAACCTTGCTCTTGGAATACAGTGTTAGACGTTTAACCCTCTCCGGACTGTCAGAAATATTGTTTAATTTTTATAAAAAAATATTATACTTTGTTGCTTGGTTAACCCAATAATTGTAAACTTTGACGTTAACATTACTAAAATAAGTAAAGGACTGAAAATTACAAATTCGAAGAAGCACGGAATGAGGAAAGATTGTTAAACCTAGTCGAAAGAGGAAGCAAGCTCTGGAAGTTGAGCTAGGAGCGACGAAAACGGATACTCAGTCGGGAGCTGCAGGAGCTAGCAAAGCGAAAAAAAAATAGAGAAGGAATGCTCTCTCTATGATACCAATTGTTAATTTTATATGTTTACCCAATCATTGCATATATTTTAAAATTGTTATTGTTAATTTAATATGTTTACCCAATCATTGCATATATTTTAAAATTGTTATTGTTAATTTAATATGTTTACCCAATCATTGATTATATTTTAAAATTGTTATTGTTAATTTAATATGTGATTACCTACCTATGTTTATTTTTATACCTATGTTACATGATTAGTGTAATTGGCCTGTGCCGTTCTAGTTGAATAAATAAATACAAATAACAATTCCAATGTTGAGGCGTACTATAGGAGAGTTATCTGTGAAGATAAACAAGTTGAGTGAAGAGGTGGAACAAGCCAAGAAGGCAACAGCTTTTAGGCAAGAAGGGTATGTGACAAATGGAGAAAATACAGCTTTCAGCAATTTAAATGAGCGAAATGTAGAGCACAAAAATATATTGAGTGGACGTGAGGGGGTGTTTTAAATGACGTCACAGATAGTCAAGAGGTGTTGAAAGCGGAAATTAATAAGAACATCATAAGTAACATAAACATAGAAAAACCAATGTTTGGGGGTAAACCTGATGACCAACCAGCTACATTCATGGAGGTCTTGGCCATCTATTTTAAAAAAGCGTCATAGAATGGAAAGGAGCTGGATTTAATCCAAGTATGTCTGTTTGGGTACGCAAGAGATTGGGCGCGTATTTATAAGTTAAGGTGGGGTTGATGATTTTAAAGCTGATTTTCCTAAAACTTCCTGGGGCGAAAAGGAGCACGGTGACTTGAGAAGATTGATTGTTAAATAAAATATTTGTATTCAATTGGTTTATTTTTGTAGGTTATACCACCATCATCAGGATTGATTGACTACGCCGTAAGCATGAGACCGGACTATCACAGGGCGATTGCAGACACAATCATACACTACGGTTGGAAAGAAATCATTTACATGTATGATTCGCACGACGGTAAGTTTTATTTTTCAGAAATATAACACAGCAACATTAATTGCTTAGCCCCAACGTGTTTAAAGATTGTTTAAAAAAAAGAACTTTTGACAAAAGTTTAGTTGTCATGTAAGTAACTATTTTTCTAAAATATAAAATAGGAAATGCCCTGACATTCTAGGTGGGTTCTAGGATAGGGTAGAGTTGGTCTAGGGCAGGGGTTCTCAAACTTATTTTTTCTACTGCCCACTTTGAGAATAAGCTATTTTTTAGCGCCCCCATTTTTTCACTTACTTTTAAACCACTATAACTTCAAATTCAATTAATTATTGTGAGCTATATTAGCGGAGATTAAACATGCACAAATCGGGTTATTTAACAAAAACTTATTTTATAAAAACGGGAAATTTTCACGTACCGTTAAATCGATGAACGCGACGCACTCCCTCCGCGTCCCGTTTGGCACTAATCCGCTCAGTGCGACCCACCCACCTATCGGCCACTCACCTTAAAAAAGAATGACTAAACGGGTCGAAACAATGTCGGTGCTTACATTGATATAACGGTACTTGAAAATTTCCCTTTTTTATAAAATAATTGGTATGATTCACGAAATTTTTATAACAAAAACTTAAAAAAAATATATGATTGCCCGCGGTCTATTATCTATGAAAATGACCTCAGTTCAGTTCAGTTCTTGAACAAGTGGCCCTTGCGGAATAGACCACAATTTCACAATGTCACGTTTTAAAACAAGTTCCGCTTTTGCACGAAGGTTATACCGGTGTATGGAAAGAGGAAGGTGTGAAAAAAAAAAAAAACAAGCAAAAGTATCTAGTTGAACCAACTCAATCTAAAAAACACAACTACAATTTTATATTACAAATTGAAACTAATTAAATAAGTAATTATAACAACACAAGATAGTACGAAACTTAAAGATTAATTTGACCTATCTAGGAATGATAATAACTATTAAAATGTGAAAGAGTGTCTGATTTGACGCCCCCATTTTTTTCTGGATCTCTTACCGCCCCCCTTTAGGCCTGCAGCGCCCACAAGGGGGTGTTATCGCCCACTTTGGGAAAGGCTGGTCTTGGGTGACCAATAAGCACTGCAGTTTCTGCTTACGATTTACGTGTCAAATCTGTTTCTGTACGTTGCATTAGCAACGTTTATAGTATATAAAGCAATATACTACTATAAACCACCTAACAATGTAGTCATCTTCGTTGAGGATAACGATGTGTATCCGGCTGCATTAACGTTGTATGATTTGGACCGCAACGACGACCACGCCAGGTTCCTGGTGAATTTAGCAGAATTGCGCATTCAACGGCAATACTGGCGCCTCATCAACTCATACATAAACTATGGCAGCAGTAGTATGACTACTGGAACCACCCGCACAGAATAAATAATAGTACAACCACCCGGAGAACTCAGTGCGAGGCTGTTGAATGGAACCTCAGAGTAGAACTTGCATAGCTCATGAGAAAAAAGTGTCTTGATAAAACTGTTCTGTCATAAGAATTTATATACAGAGAGATGTTAATTTATTTAAGAAATTAACTATTACCTACATAAAGCTGTTTCAATACAAGAATAAACCGTTTTATTAGGTTATGGGCTCAGGATTTAGTAGGTAAGCGAAATGGAGTGTAAATGGTCATATTCCAATAAAGTCATACCTACAATATGGTTCGGCAACGTAATGCCATCTAAGTAGGTAGGTACAACATCTAATTGCCAAGCTATAAAAATAAAAAATAAATTTAGTTTTTGCAATGTTTGCCTCCATATTGTTTTTTCTGCATAACTAAACTTTCTTGTTAATCTTAGTCCGGGTATCCGCGATACAGGCTTGTCCTATTGCGGTACCCATTGTTAATTATCAATAGCCACTATTATTTGTAAATAAAACATTTGTATTTGTATATAGCTCATTCAGGATTTCGTCGATATAATCCATTTGCCCCCACGCTTCTGAAAAAATACGACACTATGTCTAATACGGGTATTAGTAAATTTAGGTAATTTAAATACCTGAAGGACGGCGACCTCGGGGTCGGCCGAGAAAGCGTTGGCGGGACGATCTTGTAAATTTTGTGAAGGAGTAGTGAGAGACTGCCAAAGACAGGGACAAGTGGAGGAATTTTGGGGAGACCTTTGCCCAACAGAGGGACAATATAGGTTAGGGAAAAAAAAAACTATTAAGTTACTATATTATAATAAGGATTGAAGGAAACTAAAGAGAGTATTTTTATCGTGTTTATTTTTTTAAACCTTGTGCATCAGTTTATGATCGGATTTATAAATAAATAAGATCACATTTATTTTAAGGTTACCTTTACTTGCACACTTTTTATGAATCGTGATAAAAATCGCCTTTTTATTACATAATAGCTAGTACCGACCAGACTGCTTCCTTGAATTCATCCTCATCAGGGATAACACAGTTCATACAGCAGTCAAAGCATGGACAACATGATACGAACGGACTCACAAGTTATGGTAGAATGTTCTTATCTTAGATGAACATTATTAGATAAATAAATAAATAAATAATGCTGGACAAGTTCACACAACATTATCTAGCCCCAAGCTAAGCCAGAGCTTGTGTTATGGGTACTAGGTAACTGATATACATAATACAATACATTACATAGATAGATATATTTTATTATACATAGAAAATACCCAGAACACCCGGAACAAATATCTGCAGATTGCACAAATTATTTGTTCCGAGGCGGGAATCGAACCCGCAACCTCCTGCGACGCAGGCGAACCATCGCCAGCCGCGCCACAGAGGTCGACAAATGACACAAAGAAAAGAAAATCAGGCATATAACAATAATAGAGCGTAGCATCGTTCGTGAAATCGACAAAGTACCAATTAAGGCAATCAGAAGCAGAAACAAAACAACAGGCACAAAAAGCAAAGACAAAAATTAAAATGCAAATGGGCCACCACGTGACTTTATGTAGAGTGTAGAGATGTCTGATGGACAAAAGAGAGCGGTGGTGTCCGCAATCATTTTGCCACACGTCGTCTGCGCCAAAGGTATGGCTAAGGTGCGGCCGGGTGGCGCACATTGCTGGAGCAGTTCAACGGACTCGGCGGCATGCCATGAATCAGTTTGGCGGAGGCGAACAACAAAAACATGGAGAAACAGCGTGAAAAGTTACTGACCAAAGACGGGACGACCTATATAGTGACATGTGGAGCTATGCACACTGCATATGCATCCTTGTAGCTTTGCTGTGAATAAATTGTGTAGGCACCGATAACATCTCTGTGTTCAGTCCACTTGGATCGCAGTTCCAGTTTATCGTGAATTTCAATTTTATTATCATTTGAGAATCGGTTGTACCTGAGACTGCCTGCCTTGCACAGCATGCATTTCATGTTCGTTTAGGTGAATGGTACACCTAGAAAGCTCGACACACAAATTTAAAAATATGTAGTACCAAGTAAAGTAGTCAAGTTCCCGGACGCTGACTGAGCGCCGTGGTTCGCTGATAGCACCCCTGCCTGGCAAGTATGGATTTAACGACATAACAGTAATTTCAGAACCCTCATTGCAAAACTAATCTGCTTCAGAGGGGCCAACCATCCCCCCGAGTGATGCGCTTTCTGACTCAGGCTTTTGCAGGGACCGAAACACGGCCCACGGCTGCAGCCCTGTGTCACCGAGCGCATCGACTTTCTGAATCAGAAAGTCTCTGCATGAGCAAGCCGTATTCGCTGTTATAGAGAGCGTGTGGATATACACTGGCAGCATTGCAACTTCCAAAGTGACCAAAAGAAAGTGTACCAAAATTGGGAAAAACTCAACCACAGTATGCTTGACAGGCGTGTATCGGATGCTGAAGTCGTGAATAACTTCTGGCGAGGTGGTGCCCGTCTGATCTGGTGATCTGGTGTGTGCCCATCGAACACACGGAGGGTAATTGGATGAGCTTGGTGAGGGCCGAGTGGTGAACTGATCAAAACCATGGAGGCTATTACCATCTGCCCCTTGAACGTAACTTGTGCGATCCGCTTGGCTCAGAACTGGAGAGTCCTGGACCGGATGGACTACTCAAATTCTGGCTAAAGTGGTTTCGATGTTCACACTCGGTGCTCGCCGAGCAAATTCAGGAAGTCCACAAGCTTGGATCTCTTACATTTTTTCCTACTAAAGGTGCTCCATAAGCCCGGTAGTAACGCGGATCATAGACATTATCATTAGCCAGCAGGTTGGGAGGAGCAAGAGGAACCTCTCGGCTGCCCAGATTGACTATAATCAGATAGTCAGATAGTCATTTAATCATACAAAAGGTACACGTCAAACAAATAATTTTCACAAAATGAGTCAACAAGTACACATCGTACTTAAAACAAAAATCAAAATAACAAATATACAATAAACATATGCATAACAAATATACATAACACCTATAAGAAGGCTTACGATTCGATACATGGCTGGAGTGAGTCTTGGATTTTTATAAAATAGAAGATTCAATACTAAGATGCTTCCTAAGATCGTGCATGAGCTGATGGGGTCCTTCTGCTCCACAAGATTTAATAAGGAGTGAGCGGGGTATATTCCAGCGCGATAGTCTTGAGCTCTTTGTGGTTCTTCCTAGCACTGAATCCTCTCAGCACTCTACTGAAGAGTTCAGGTCCTCAACACCTACAATCTTCATGAACACTGACGTCATAAAATTAGTATAAACAACAAAAAAACAATGACCATCTTTCAGAAATTGCAACAAAAAAACCAATGACCATCTTCCAGAAATTGCATTCTACATGGTTGGATCTTCAAAAAATATTTAAAAAGTATTTAAATTAAAAAAAAACGCATATTGAATCTTACGGAATAGGTACATAATGTTTACTTTACCAAAATGACTACTTCCCCAAATGCCTACTTTCCCATAATGACAACTTTCCAAAATAAGCTTACATAAAATGATGGTAAAACAAAAAAAAAAATTTTTTTTATAACAAAGATAAGCATTTAAAAAAACACTTCACGTTACGTCAAGATTCACTTGTCATGAAAATTCGAAGCAACCTGTGGCCTACAAGTTATTTAGAGAACAATTTATTTAAGAATTGTGGGACTAGCTTTCTAGAGGTGTATGGATTCCAGCGGACGCGATGGTCCGATCCCGGCAGGAGGTTAGTGGTCCAACACTGGCAGGTGGTCCGTCTCATGTCCACCGGCCATGTAGTTGTGTTCACAAAAAGTGGAGCGATGGTCGGCACATGTCTTCTTTTTTCCCTATTAAACAACCTTTTGTCCCGAGGATTATTTTGACGTGGCTATTCTTGAGGCACCTTTGAATAACATAACTATGAGTCAACTGCAGGAGGAAAAACGAGCTACTTAATATGTCTTGAAATTTTGTTAGTCCACTTTGTAAATACTTCACAGACATAGCCACAAACCAACCTTCAAGTCAACTTTTCTTGGCACTATCCTTCTCCAGAAGATTTGTTAATTGATAAGACACACTAGTCATTTAATTATTATTATTTGTTAATACGCCTTTTAACAAAAGGGTAGACATAGCGTCTTCATTATACCGTGGGTTCTGCACGGAATAATCTAAATATAGAAAAAAAAACCTGTCTCTATTAGAAAAGCCTCTCATCTCTTCAAATAACACACAAAAATACTCACCTGTCAGTATAAAACTAAGAACGTTTACATAAATAAAACAAGTCAGCAACTTATTGCTAGTTTGACAGAACTGATTCATTATACCTGATCAAAATATGTAATTACGCAATGGATACAAAATAAACGATTTCCTGGCCTGAATAAGATCAATTTACAGATAGATAGATAGGTAGATAGATTAACTCTTTTGTACACAAATAACACACAGAAATACAAAACATAACTCAATAACAAAATAAATAACAGAAATGTACAATGGGCGGTCTTATCGCTTCTTCCTGACAACCTTACAGCATACGGATATAAAAACATGGACTTTTTAGATGATAAATTTACTATAAATTACTATAAAATTTACTGTTATATACCAATTACATGAAAATGTTTAACAACATCAACAGCCACAAGGAAATGTTCAACGCTGACGTCTCGTTCGGAACTCCTCTCGACTACTTCAACGCGGTAAAAGAGCGCCACAAGGAAATACCGACACTAAAAGGAGATTTTTTTGTCTACTCTGATATTTTTTTTTTTTTTTTTTTTTATATTACTTGGATGACGGATCAAGCAAGAGGCCCACCTGATGTTAAGCGGTAACCTCTGCCTATGAACAGTGCATTACCTCATAGGTCACGTCCACCTAGGACGCACCCTATGTGCCATTGCACTGCGCCCGCCACCCTGAGACATAAAGATGAAAAGTCTCATGTGCCTGTAATTTCACCGGCACCCTTACCCTTCAAACCGGAACACAGCAATGCGAGCACTTCTGTTTTGCGGCAGAAATAGGTATGGTGGTAGTACTTCCCCGGACGAATCATTCACAAAAAAGCTCTACTACTACTATTTTTAGCGAAGGCAAACCAGCTTACTGGTCCGGCTACTTCACCACCAGACCTTACCTGAAATTACTTGCGCGTCAATTCGAACACCAGCTCAGGACTTCTGAGATCCTTTTCACTCTTGTCTACAACTATCTGAAGCAGACGAAGAACCCGCGATTGGAAGGATCTGTGAAAACCCTCGAGAAGTACTAGTTATATAACAGAAATGTATGCCTGCCGAAATTCCTGCATGTACCAAAAGACCAGCAAAAAATCGCAACACGTATTATCTCCCAAAACACGTACCTAGTTTATATCTGAATAAAACTACATGATACGATGAATGAATGAATCTTCCAGAAACTGCATTCTACGTGGTTGAAGCTGTATAAACATTTTAAAACAGTTTTTATAATGTAGCCCTTCTAGGTTTATAATTAACGCTCATAGAAAATTGTAAGAAAAGAAGCATTTTATCCTGTTCCACTCACAGATACACCTGTTACACCCATGATAAAACAATTTATTCCAAGATATAAATTAAATAGTAAAATAATGTTGAAGATCAAACTGGCACTAGAAAAAAAAATATTAGACATTTCATATAATATTGACCCTGTGTGACGACGTGACAGGCCGCGATTAACACTCAGTTAAAAGTAACTCTTACCTGATTTGCATATTGTAAAGATTAATAAATTTCTGAATATGCTACTTTGTACAGTTGTATTAACTTCCTATTAACGAGGCTCATAATCGTCGTAAAATTAGGACCCGAGTTTCTCAGCTTAGAGAAATGGTTTCAAAGCCGCAAACCCATCAGCGCGACATTTAAAGTTTTAAGGTGCAATTATTACTTTTGTGAATTGCTACGAAAGTCTTGTGAACGCTTTGTGCCAGAATTTGTGGAAAATTATTATAAATTCTGAAACAGGGCGATGAATTGAAATATTCTCTCATATCAAGACTCTTGTTCACACTAGACACCCAAGATAAAAGCATACAACGAGATAAAGCAGTAGTAGCGAGTTTTAGTAGTAGTAGAGCTTTTTTGTGAAAGAGTTCGTCCGGGGAAGTACTACCACTGTACCTATTTCTGCCGCAAAGCAGAAGTGCTTGCAGTGCTGTGTTCCGGTTTGAAGGGTAAGGGTGCCGGTGAAATTACAGGCACATGAGACTTTTCATCTTTATGTCTCAGGGTGGCGGGCGCAGTGCAATGCCACATAGGGTACGTCCTAGGTGGACGTGACCTATGTGGTAATGCACTGTTCATAGGCAGAGGTTACCGCTTAACATCAGGTGGGCCACTTACATGTTCCGTCATCCAAGAAGTAAAAAAAAAAAAAAAAAACTGCTTATAAAGAATATCGACTTTTAAATTCGGTTCGTAAATTTTCTTCGCTGTTGAACTTTCATTAGTGTATTTAACTTTTTGTTATTATTTAATCTATTGCTTAGTTAGCCATGTTTGTCTGAACCACAATAGTTTGTAAAATCAGTTCATCATCGCCGAATGAGATTAAAAAAGCAGCCAAGTGCGAGTCAGACTCGCCCATGAAGGGTTCCGTAGCAGCAAGTAACATAATATAAACGTTCTTGGACGGTTTACGATTTATGACGTATTAAAAAAAAACTACTTACTAGATCTCGTTCAAACCAATTTTCGTTGGAAGTTTACATGGTAATTGTACATCATATTTTTTTTTTAGTTTTATCATTCTCTTATTTTAAATGTTACGGGGGAGGGGGGCACACATTTTAGATAGATAGATAGATAAAACGTTTATTTGCATCTCCAATCACACACGTACATTCTAAACAAATAAAAGACAGTACACTAAAAACTAGATAATAAAACCATCGTTACACAAAAACAAAGCAATGCACTAAAATAAAAAACCATATGAAAACTATAACTAAAAGTACGTGTGTGTTGCAGCATCACAAATGGGTCATAGCTCAGCGAATTAACTTGCTCAAAGAGCAAACACTGATTTTCAGCTAGTACCCTCGAGGTGACAAGTCGAGACGAGCGCTATTATACATGTACCTACATTTCAGTTTTACCACATTGGAAGTGTCTCTCGCGCAAACTATTCAGATTAGAAAAAAAAAATAGAAAGGTCAATATCATTTTTGAAGACCTATCTATAGATACCCCACAGGTATGGGTTTTTTTATTTTTTAAGTTTCAGTTGTATGTATTGGAACCCCAAAAATTTATTGTTTTTTTTTTGTGTGAAAATCTTAATGTGGTTCACAGAATACATCTACTTACCAAGTTTCAACAGCATAGCGCTCTTATAGTTTCGGAAAAAAGTGGCTGTGACATACACGGACGGACAGACAGACAGACAGACATACAGACATACAGACATGACGAATCCATAACGGAACCCTAAAAATGCAGTAAAATATAAAATAATCAACAGTCAAGTCTTTGGATATCAGTATCTTCGAGTACTATGGTAAAACAACACACAGACCTGGGACAAATATTATGTAGATCATACAAACATTTGTCCCGCAGCGGCAATCGAAACCGCACTACTCGCATCTCAGCCACTGTGGTTGAAAATAGAAGAGTGCTGGTGAAATGAGTTAATTCGTAACCTATTAAAACACAACATTACTGATGAGGCCTGCAAGTCAAGCGATGATGGACGAACGGGAAAATACATGAATCTATCACCGGCTAGCAGCGGCAAAGCCGTGTTTAGTTTTTTTTCTCAAACATACAGTTTGCCTACGGGTAGACCAGACAGAGAACAGTCTGACTTATTAATTTTCATAGATAAATAGATACTCGTAGATAGAAAATTACTTATTGCTTAACTTAATGATATGGCTGAGAGAAGCAATACTGACTTATCTCAAAAGTTAACGATTTTTTAAAATATGACATACCAACTTCGATGAAATTGGACAATCTCGCGTGATAACTATACTTTTTTTCGCTCGCCACTTCCCCCCTTCGTGTCATGATGGTCTCGTTTGAATGACGGAACAAGCAGATGGCCCACCTGATGTTAAGCGGTAACATCTGCCTATGAATGCATAATTCACGTCCACCTAGGACGCACCCTATGTGGCATTGCAATGCGCCCGCCACCCTGAGCTGAGACATAAATATGAAAAGTTTCATGTGCCTGTAATTTCACCGGCACCCTTACCCTTCAAACCGGAACAGAGCAATGCGAGCACTACTGCTTTGTGGCAGAAATAGGTATGGTGGGAATTGTTTGGACGTCATATAAGATGTGATTTCACCTCGTGACGTGATTAATCCGAGAGTACGACCCGAGTATTGACTAATAGGCAAAGTTTTATCTCCACTCGAGTGAAGTCATGAGCAGTGCTAGATAGCTTGAAAAATACGAACGCAGTCTGTGGTATACACATCTGCGTCTCAGCCCATTAGTCGAGTCGGCTGATGACAGTAAGGCCCCGGGGCACGAGTTCTGTGGCATATGGTGAGAACAGTCCGGGTGCGCCGAAACTTTCACACCCAGACTCACCGCACATTTATCTCTTAATAGCAAAACAGTTTTCGAAACCCTTAAGTTGACAACGAATAGGCTTATGAGTGAAATAAACGTGTATTTGAACGAATATAAATGCGTGTTGGAACGCTATACAGACGTCATGAAATGATTCAAGCAATAAATGGGCGACAGCTGCATCGTGGTACAGACGTTTGAGATTGTAGGCGATTGCTAAAAGATGTCGTCTAGAGGACACATTACAATTAAGAGGATAAAGAAAGTGCTAGGTGTTTCCCAAATCGTAATTACAGGCCAATATTTGTTAAACTTTGTTTAACCAAGATATGAGAAAATAATTAATAACGACTTTGAAACAAAGGCTTTTATTGCGACCAAAAATAATATCACACAAATATCTGTGTAATATAGGTTTTTATAAAGTAAGGTAGATAAATAGATTAACACTTTATTGTACGTCAGGAAATAAACAACAGAATTAACTAAAAAAATATCATTGCAATCGGCAGCCTTGTCGCTGAAAGCCATTTCTTCCAGGCAACCTTTGGATGGACAGCAATGAGCGAAACTAACGAACGGTGCTTTGGATGGACAGCAATGAGCGAAACTAACGAACGGTGATGCACACAGTTTTTCCTGTGTTTAACAAATAGGTATTTTATTAGTTGTATATTATTATACTTCTATTTAAGATCGTTAAAATACTTTCCGTTAACTAAATGTGAAACAATTTTTATTTATTCCCACTTCAAAACACGGTTTGTCCCTTTTTCGTTTCACTTGTTTTATATGGAGCGTTTAATTCGATAAAATTCGTTCGGTCTATAATTGGTTTAGGAGAGCCGGGATACAGGCCTGCATAAATATATATAAATCGTACGACTACATATGCTTCAGTCGGCACCATAAATAATACGCTTGGTATTCCTTCAAAATTAACGTGATAATGTTTTTTTTTTTATTTTTTTTTATACTACTTGGATGACGGAACAATCAAGAGGCCCACCTGATGTTAAGCGGTAACCTCTGCCTATGAACGGTGCATTACCTCATAGGTCACGTCCACCTAGGACGCGCCCTATGTGGCATTGCACTGCGACCGCCACCCTGAGACATAAAGATGGAAAGTCTCATGTGCCTGTAATTTCACCGGCACCCTTACCCTTCAAACCGGAACACAGCAATGCGAGCACTACTGCTTTGCGGCAGAACTAGGTATGGTGGTAGTACTTCCCCGGACGAACTCTTTCACAAAAAAGCTCTACTACTACTAAAACTACTACTTGCTGTTTTACGAATAGTGTTACCTATTATTGTCTGTTACAACTGGTTACTTTTTAAAAGGCGCACCCTCACAGGCAGTGTAGGTACGTCTGCCCTACCAACTCTACAAAGGTACAAAGAAGATGACAAAAAAGTAAGAGTGTACCTACTATGCCCTTATAGTGGAACTTCTTAGTGGGGCAAAGCGGAAGCACCTAGAACAGCACAATTTATTATTAAAATCACATAATTTATCACTTTAATGGGATAAAGAAGTTTAAATTGTATTGTTGTTTAAACTAAACTGTATTTTAAAAACGTATCTTATCGTTCAGTTACCTAATACAGAACAGTTTAGATATAGAGTACAGTTTGTTCAGGGTGTTCTGGGTATTTTCTATGTATAGTAAAAAATATCTATCTATGTAATATATTGTATTAAGTATATCAGTTATCTAGTACCCATAACACAAGTTCTGCTTAGCTTGGGGTTAGATAATGTTGTGTGAACTGTCCAGCATTATTTATTTATTTATTTATTTTATATCTTACCAAGCAGGTCAGATACCTAATACAGAACAGTTTAGATATATCTAACAAATACAGAACATCTCTTGTCCAGCAGTTCAGTTACCTAATACAGCAAAGTTTAGATATATCTTACCAAGCAGATCAGTTACCTAAGACAGCACAGTTTAGATATATCTTACCAAGCAGATCAGTTACCTAATACAGAACAGTTCAGATATATCTAACCAATACAGAACATATCTTGCCAAGCATTTCAGTTACCAAATACAGAACAGTTTAGCTAAAGTCTAAGATCCGCACTAGAAATTACCTTCACCCATCTGTTTAATGGATGAAAAGTATTTTATATCAAATTGAATATATTCGAAAATATATCTTTAGTAGGTAGTCTAAAAATTCCTGCCCAGACTATAATAAATTAAAAATTGTAAAACTACTTTTTTCTTTTTTTTAATAACCGTGCTAACTATCACAATTATTAAAAAAAGAGAAAAGTAGTTTTACAATTTTAACAGTTAACATTTTCACAGGATGATGTATTTCTGTTGCCGCTATAATAACAAATAGGTAAACAGAATAAAATAAATGTGTAAGGGGGCTTCCATACAACAAACGTGTTTTTTTGCCGTTTTTATAGATAATGGTACGGAAGCTTTCGTGGGTGAGTCCAACTCGCGCTTGGCCGGTTTTTAAATTTTTAATTAATCATAGTCTGGGCAGGAATTTTTTAAACAACCCACTCGAGATACGTTTCCTAATATATTAAATTTGATATAAAATACTTTTCATCCATTAAACAGATGGGTGAAGGTCGTTTCTAGTGCGGAAAATCTACTTAGTGCGAAAAATCTACTACTATCTCTTACCAAAAGCAGATCAGTTACCTCTTGCCCAGCAGTTCAGTTACCTAATATAGAACAGTTTAGATATCTCTTACCAAGCAGATCAGTTAACTTATACAGAACAGTTTAGCTTTCTCCTAAGAAACACAGTAAATATCTATATTATTCAACTACCTTTCACCAAACTGTTTAGTACGAAAGTTTTGTAATTGTTACTAAGTTGCTTTGTATTTGGTTTGGCTACACAATACGAAGCAGTATAAGGTATCAAACAGAATCAAGTAACTCAATTTGTTTTGCTAAATAGCTATAGATGTGTAGTACCTAACTAAACTCTGAGATAATTATTTACAGAAAGGTAACTAAAATTCAAACAGTTTTTCATTGTGAAGATTCACATAATTGCATTTGTATTTCCACACAGCAAACAAACGTTCAAAGAGTAGCGAAAAAGCCAATTCAATACACAATGTTCCGCACAATTACACTCGTAATTTATCCATTATCGACAATATGAGATTTCAGCTGATTCATTTTACCAAAAACAACGATCCTTCCTTTATGTTTTATAATAGTTCATTGTGATACAAGGGATGAGTTAACCTTTATGCCCGCGTACCATACGATGTTTTCCAATTCATTTTGAGAAAACAGGTAATTAAAATACTCTAGAAAAAAGATTACTTTGAGCGATTTGAACCTCATTTAAAATAACGACCTTAGTTAATTCCATATTACTCAATCTATTTAATTACTCAGGCTCCTTATGTTTTAATGACAAAACTCAGTGTAAATTGCGTTTTTGTAACTAAACATATACTAACGAAGTTTGTCATTGTAAGAAACTTTAAGAAAATTGGTAAAGTATCTCAACACCTTGTAAGTACACTATTAGATAAATTAGATGTATTGAAAAAATGATTTCTGTGTTTTGGACAGGCTTATTGCGGCTCCAGCAGCTTTATCAGTCCATGCAACCTGGAAGGACACTGTTCAAAGTTTCACTCGTGAAGCGGATTAATAACGCTTCAGATGCCATAGAATTCTTGTTGGCATTAGAAAAATTTGACCGCTGGGGAAACAAACGAATTGTGCTTGATTGTAACGCCAAAAACGCCAAAAGCATATTGGTAGAGCACGTACGAAAAGTGCAATTGGGACGGAGGACATATCACTATATGCTCAGCGGACTCGTGAGTATTCAAAGCTTTCATCTGTACCCTTAGTACGAGAATTTGACAGTATTCGAAACTATATGAAGTATCGTTTCCTTCAATACATTTTCTGACAGCTTCCTTAGTTTTCTCCTCGTTTTCGCTAGAGGCGCTGCTAGTAAATGTATAGAAGGAAACGAAACTACATATAGTTTCGAATACTGTCAAATTCTCGTACTAACCCCCCTGATATGAGGTTTAGTTATTTTGTTTGGTTACAATGTGTCTCGTAGTATCTAGGCAAACCTCGTTTTATTTGGTTACAATGTGTCTCGTAGTATCTAGGCGAAACCTCGTATATTTCTACCCTTCTAGAAATAATGATGGGTAATTTAATGACTTATAGGTAGAAATAATACATAGTAAATTACATGTAGATAATTAATACTTGTTTTTTTCACTTCATTTAGTTTATGTTCCAATCTGAAGCATTCACATCCAAATAATAGTTTTCATAACAACTAGCGGCCCGCTCGCGATTTCATCGGCACGTATTCAGAAATCTTATTCTGCATGCTAACAGAAAGTTTCATCGCTATCGGCATAGTGGCTTAGGAATTAATTTTGACGATGGTTTATAAGACGAACTGACAAACAAGCATAATTATTATAACTTTATTTTACTGGGACTGTTTTGGAAATCAAAAACCATAGCAGATACAAAGAAACTTTCGTGGAAACCAGTTTGGTCAAGCGAGAGTATTACATAAAAAAACAACAATTAAATAAAAAAACTCATTTTCCCATTAGTATTTTTATTGAAGCAGGTAGGCATTGCCTATTCAGTTTGTTAATTCTCAGAGCTATGTCGATGATCGGTTCAATAAATGAATCTCATCTTAGATTCTATCACATAGTGAAACACCGAGCATAGCTCTCCCTATAGCCCACTGTGCAACTTTGACCTTTTTTATGTGTAAAACTATAACTTTATACGAATATTTAAATTACCAACATGGTTTTTTGAATACGCAATAACTGGTTGAAAGAAGTTGTTAATCTTTATAACAGTACCTAAAACTAATGGCACAATGAATAATATACAATTGCGTATCACATTAATAGGTTATGGATGACCATTGGGAAAATGAGGTAATGGAGTTCGGAGCAGTCAATATAACGGGATTCCGCATCGTCGACCTCTCTCGTAAGATTGTACGCGATTTCATGGACGGTTTGAGGCGAATGGATCCCCGATTCAAAGGGAGCATATCGGTCAGTACAATAACTATTTATCATTATGAAGATACAGTATAAAACTCATTAACCTTCACATTTTCTACTAACACGAATTAACTGTTTCTTGAAATTGGGGCATACTTCAAAACTTTCTAGCCCCTGTGGATCGCCATATTTTTAACGTCTCTGGAAAGCTAAATATGGTATTTTCCCCACCTATTTGTTAAGTTTATTTCTCTACGACCGCTTTGTTGTCTGCGAAGTGTGACAGTACCTAATGTTCCTCGAATATCAAATTAACCTTAAAAAAACATTTCAAATGTAAAATCTCGACGTACCGTGATTATGGTGGTAGCAGGAGAGCCCGCACACACATTTACCCTCACGCACTACAAACTCATACACCCTACACACCACACACCCCTTCGGCCGTCTACAGAACCGGAGTTTCAGAACTGGTTTAATACGAGGCTTTTAAATTACTTGTACGGAACTGGTTCCGATCGTGGCTATTAATTTACTTGTATAGAACTGGTTCCGATCGAGGCTCTTAATGTGCTTGTATGGAACTGCTGGACCTCGTTCACCGAAAAATGCTTGACATGATTGCCATGACTGTCTGTGCTGTGTTTTCTCCGTGGGAGAAACTCTTTTATGATAACTGGCCTATTAGATGAATAAATCAAGACATTATTTTTCAAATGATCTTATGACAACTTTAATATTGATATAAACATTTAGACATTTATTTAAACATTTATTTGTGAAAATTGATAGGTAGCTTACAGTTAAAACACCAAAACGCTACCTATCTATAATTATGTACAGCACAATAATATAATAAAATCTGATAACTAATAATAATAATGTTTACTTAGAGATATCTAATTAAAAGTTAAATATGACCCTTTAATACACATAAATAGAGCCAAGGCTATCATTAAATATGTCCACATGTTGGAACTCCTGCAAAAAGCCGTTGAGGAGTGCGAGTGCCCGCAGTGTAGGTGCATTATTAGCACGGCACGTCCGCGCAGCATACAACCGGTGACACCTGCGACCAGCACTCACATAGTTGTTCGGGATATTCAGTTTAACAGTGCTCAGTATGGTACGATTGTTCACTCTGTTCCGCATAATAAAGCAATAGTGCATCGCAAACTGCAGCTTGCGTCTCAACTCAAGCGTGTCCATTCCCACCATACCCGTCACAAAGAGAGAAGGGAATAGATACGGATAGTAACCGTACATACGCTTATAGATATATATCGCAAATTTACGCTGAAGTCTCTCAATCATAACAGTATATTTTGCCTCGCGCGGATCCCATCCAATAGCACTAAAATCAAGCTTACTACGGACAAACGCATTGTAGAGCATAATCGCTACCCCTATGTCCTTAAAATAAGAAGCCGTCCTCATTATAAAGCCTAAGGTTCTGTTAGCTGTTTTACTCATGGACATAATATGCTGACGAAAGTCAAGGCACGAATCCTCCACCAGCCCCAGGTCTCGAATGCTGTCTACCCTCTCCATAATGGCGGCACCTAGAGAGTAATTCTGAGTATTGGGATCTCGAAGGGGAATGAAAGTCATAACCTTGCACATCGTCACATTAAATGAGAGTCTGGTTGACCTACTCCACCTATCCAAAGAATCAATGTCCTGCTGCAGCTCCACACAGTCCGACGTTTCAATAACAGATTTGTACACTTTTAAATCATCCGCAAACATCAAGCACTTTGCCGTATTCAGAACAGATGAAAGGTCGTTGATCATCGTCAAAAAGAGGGTCGGCCCAAGCGTACTGCCCTGAATGACTCCAGATCTAGTATAAAACTCTTGGGATATATAGTTATGTAGTTGCACGTACTGCCTACGGTCACATAGGCAGTCTGCAAAAAATGCTAGTAACCGTGGATAAGCACCCATAGCTGAAAGCTTTACCAGCAGGATATCATTATCAACTGTATCAAATGCACGTCGAAATCAAGATACACGGAATCCACCTGCCCTCCAGCATCCATCACATTCAAGATATAGTCAATGTAGATTGTGTGGTTCGTTGTTGTAGATCTGACATTACGAAAACCATGCTGTGATTCATCAAAGATACACCCGAGCTGGCGAGTCAGATGAAAGTTCAAAATCGACTCAAACACCTTAGCAAAGACACAGAGGACAGCAATCGGTCTAAAATCACTCACCCCAGTGGATTTGCCAGTCTTCGGGACAGGTGTTACCCTGGATATATTCCAACGAGCTGTATAACGGTTTCTGAGGAAAGATAAATTGAACAAATGGAGCAGTGGTTCTAACAAGGCATGTAAACAATCCCTAACCACAAAGGGGGGGACATCATCGGGCCCAGCCGCAGAAGACGGCTTTAGACGACGAAAAAAGTTTAACTTTAGAAAGTGCAATAGGTCAATGAATGCATGATAATTCTATGAAATGTTTATTTCTGTTGCTTATAAATAATACGAGTGCTTTCTGCTTACACTTGGCTTACACTCATTATTGAAATGTCTTTGAGAGATGTTGAATTAATTTCAACGCGAAGAGAAGCTATTGCCCTTTTATATGAAGGTCGCAAAGATCATGGCAAAAAGAAATACACAGGATGTGATACGATATTCCTATGATCCAATTACACTTATAGGTGCAAAGGGAGTATTAATTTAAACGAGAATAACGTAGTGGTCCGTGGTAAAACCAAAACACATAATACGGACTGTTTACCAAACCAAGCCCAAAATAAAGTATTCAAGGAACTTGACAAGCTCAAAGACAAAACTGGCTCAAATTTCGATTCTATACAAAAACAATACGATGAGATGGTATACAATCTAGAAACTGAGGGCGCGCATTTGCTGACGGAAATACCATCATTTGAAAATAAAAAAACAGGTATTTTTAATAACCGAAACAAAGCACTGGGTGTGCCCAACATGCGTTTTTCGTCATCTACTGAAGTAACAGTTCCAAAAATATTTCAAGATTTCTTGCTAGCTGACTACAATAGTGAAAGCGATGGAAAAAGAATACTTATATTCTATCGTAAAGATGCCAGATCCATGGTTGGAAGCTACAGACATATATTGTGCGAATGCACTTTCAAATCCTGCCCAAAGGTCTTTAGGCAGTTATATTCAATCCATGCTTATAAAGAGAATAATGAATCTGTGACTCCGAGAATTTTCTGTTTACTACCTGATAAAAGCCAGAAAACATATAAGATCCTATTTCGACTTATTAAATCAGTCTTTCCTGACTGGAAGCCATTGAAAGTAACAATGGACTACGATACGGCTGCAATTGAAAGCAGTGGCCAAAGTATATAATGGCATCGAAATCAAAGGATGCTATTTTCATTACAATAGATGCCTATTTCGAAAGGCCAAACAATTAAACATTTCATCACCTGTTAAGCAACGGCACCACGTGTCACGACGTGCTGGAATTGCACGTTTGCCACCGGAACTGACAGCGAGTGATATCAAGTATGTAATGGGTAGGAGCCCGTGTGGTACAGATATGAAAAAAAATACGCATATTTCAAAACCCAATGGCTACAGAAAACTAACTTCAACAAAACTTGCTGTGACAGCAAAGAACAACTACGAACCACAAATAATGTGGAAGGATGGCACAGCCGAATCAATCGTTATATCGGAAAAAAGTACACGACTATTGCAAATGTATTGGACGTATTGATCAAAGAGACGAAAATTACTAATATTTTCAAAATCAAATCTGAGAAAGCTAAAAGTTATCTTGAAATTTACCAAGAAATTAATAATGCAGTTTGCGATTTAAAAAATGGCATTTACCGTGGGCCACCCGCTTTGCGCTAATTTCCCTTTATGCGTTTAAATTTTGAGATCGATTCTTAGGTAAAGAGGATATTTTTAGTTAATTAGCAAAAAAAAATTACTTACTGTCCCAAACTTAGAACAGAAAAAAAGATTTATGTTTACTTTATAGTTGGTTAATTTATTTATATTATATATTAATGGGGTTTAAAGTGGGTAGATATTCGATCGATTTTCACGTAGTAACGTGTCAAGCCAAGTTCAAGTGTGGCCATACGTATTACACATATAAGCGAAATAAAACTATTCATTGAAATAATAACAATGTTATTATTATAAGCTAAATGTTACATAAATTCCCACAGAACATTTACAATTGGTAGTAAAATACCAATCTTCATCAATTTAATGATATCTTCGCAATGACTTCTGTTGAAGTCCGTTAAATTGTCTTCCGCCTCTATTATTTCCTCCCAACTTTGGGTCGGCCGCAGATGGTAGGAACATGCACGCGTTCCCGGGGAAACGTACAGGTTCTATTTTATTAACAATGACGGTTTTACATTGTCTGGGATTGCAATAAATTACATCCACCAAAGACGCAGGCGTTTCTGTCTTCCGGCGTCCTAGCTAATAGACGATTGTTTTGTAAATTATCCATTTTCATAACACTTCTAGCACTACGAGAAGGTACAATGACGTATAATTGTCTGCCAATGAATGATTCCTTTTTAAGAATGATAATAAGCATGTTTTTGGCCTGTCAATATTTGTATAAAAAGGAGTGTTACATTTCGGTTTATTTATAACGCTATATAAGTTTTAGTACACCAAGTTTTGTGTAAAACTTTGATAGATATTCCGTGAAAAAAAAAAGATCAAGTCTACATATTTGACCTCGCTGTGTCTTTACTTCAGTTCCGTTCACGGCTGATGGAATACGATGATTACTTGATCGGAACCAGTTCTATACAAGTAAATTAATAGCCACGATCGGAACCAGTTCTATACAAGTAAATTAATAGCCACGATCGGAACCAGTTCCGTACAAGTAATTTAAAAGCCTCGTATGGAACCAGTTCTGAAATTCCGGTTCTGTAGACGGCCGAAGGGCCACACACACTCTCACGCACACATCCATAAATTTTTCTAACCTTAATTTAGTTAGGTACCTACCTAAATACTTTGTAAATTCTTAAATTTTATTATATTGTGAAGTACAAGTTATTATTAAGCTAAAAATCTGTTAACTAATCCACTCAATGTCCGGCGGAGGGCATAGGTATGCCATCTCACAGGATTTTTCCTAGTTTGGATACCTATGTTGTCCCACCCAGGAATATTGATGCTTAGATCACTAAATCTGATGTACGCTATTATGCATTTGTGACGTTTGTTACTGAATAAATTACTATTACTATGTAAATTTAACTTACTCACGTACACTAATGAAACCCAGTGTGCGAACCAAGCATGAATTAATTCTTCATAAACTTTCATTCAAGTACGTTTCTACGTATTCTACGTAAATTTGATTAAACCCTACAGTTGACAAAAAATGTAGGTATACGTAAATACTCAGTGAACCTACTAAACTATAACAGGATAAAATAAAATGAATAAAAAGTCTAAATAATAAGAAAAAAATAGAATAAAATTTATAAAAAGGATAAAAGTAATATGATTTCTGGCCACGACTAAGAGTGGAGATGGAGGGTGGGGCGTGTTAGCGACACATACCTACAAACCAATTTTTAAGTGATAGTAGACATTTTTTTACTAGTTTATTTTGAGAAAAAAGGAGATTTGGCTTTTTGTTGCTATGTTGGTGTCGATCAAGCGAAAACACGTGAAAATAGAATAGAAGAATTTGAATACGATATCCAGAGTTTAAATTGTATGAGAAAAGTTTATCGTGATCTTTTAACATTTCCTTCGAGCCAGAAATGTAATCAAAAGAAATGAAATGTATGATCACGACAAACAAAAAAAAAACTTTTACGATACTAAAAGTATATAAAAATCATGAAATTATGAATCTATATATCCAGGTACCTATGCAAAATATTTTTTACTGATCAAACAACATTTTTCAAACAAATCCAAAGGGTGCAAGTAGTTTAAAGTCAAGCTGAGTGATAATGAGTATTCAGCTGGATTGAACCTTAATCTGGATCAATTATGGAATTAGGAAACTGTTATTAACTGTTAATTGTTAGGAATTGTTAACTGGTAGAGAACAAAACATATAAACGTAAGTACATACATACATAAACTCACGCCTGTTTCCTGGAGGGTTGGGCAGAGAACAAAGAGTTCTACTTGCTACGACCGTGAAATACCTCTTTTGGTTCATTCATTCTCATCGCATTCTTCGTACATTCTCGTCGGTTAAGGGTACTCTCGTCGGTTAGGGCCTTTGGTACAGCGTTCTCACTTAAAAACTATTTCTAGCTCTACGTTTTTAATTGACAGGCAAAGACAGCTCTTATGTACGATGGAGTCCAAGTATTGGTAGATGCTCTCGGGAGGCTCTGGAGAAAGAAACCAGATGCCTTCAGGAATGCATTGCGTAGAGCCGCCGGATTGGCAAATTCTACAAAAGTAATTGACTGCAATCCTGGAAAGAGCTGGGTGGTCCCTTTTGAACACGGTGACAAGATTTCACGTCTCATCAAAAAGGTACAAACTGGTACTATTTTTTTTTATACAAAATAATTCTAGTATTAATAGGGATTATTTTGTTTAAATTCACTAAATTGTAATTGTTGTTACCAGCCTTGTTTTTAAACCAAAATACTAAATAACGATGATTGAAGACATATTTGTTTTCGAAGTTTTAGTACATAATACGTATAGGAAAACCAAGGCAAAAGTTTGAAAGTAATATCAGTGTTCATGCGGCGCCCCGCGCCGTCTTGGTCCTACTATTAGTTCATAAATGTAATAGTTTGCCCCTCGTCATCCTACGATGTAATGTTTTATATGTTTTAGACCGATATTGAAGGACTTACTGGCAATATTTCGTTCAACGAAGAAGGACATCGCCGGAATTTTACTTTACACGTTGTGGAAATGACTGTTCAAAGCGCAATGTTAAAGGTATGTCGATTGTTTTAGTATGTCAATTGTTTTAGTGGCAGATGAAACAATTTGCAGTGGCTTGCGCGACCACTGCATTTAAGAAGGTCGAGTCACATTCGCATAGTGTAATTAAGACAAATGAGTACCCATAGCAGCTATATCTATATAAATTGTCCATTGCAACTAATACAGAAGCTAACCATAGCCGTGTTTTTAATATATTTATAATTATGTTTACTCAGGTGGGAACATGGAACGATAAAGACGGTTTGCAGCTTGTGTCGCCTAACAAAGTTTCATTAGTCCCAGCTTTCGATACCAATAAAACTTATATTGTAACAACTATACTGCAAGAACCGTATATGATGCAAAAATCTATAGAATATGGACAGAAAGAGAAAGAAGAGCTATACTACGGATTTTGCAAGGACCTTACTGATTTGATTGCGAACAAATTGGGAATCAAATGTAAGAAATTTTGCTATGTCTCTAGTTTGCTTCTACCCTTGAATTTGTTTTTCACGAAACAAAAGGCAAGATGAAATAAAATGCAATCTAGCATTAAGTTCGCCTAAATACAGTACTTACTTAAGTTGTGTTATTACACAACAATCTCCTACCTCTATACTTAATTTCTATGTCACTACTATATTATATCAATGATATTAGTATAACTTCGACATTTATCTAGATATCAGTAAATAAATATTTCTCCTTTATCTTAAGATGAAATAAGGCTCGCAAAAGACGGAAGTTTCGTAGGAGAAAGTACACCTGAAAGCTGGTCCGGTATCGTGAATGAGTTTGCTAAGAAGGTAAGTTTTGTAACTATATACGTATTATGTAGAACACAGAATATAGCTTGCAGCACTGGGTGCAAGCTAAGTTGGTTTCGAAAAACGAAGAATAATTCCTGTATCGAAACTATACTCTGGTTCAGAATTCGAGATATTTTTTGTAAACAAACAAATGTCACCGTCAAAGAGACAAGCCACTGGTAAAAAAAATTTTTTTGCGTGGACCATATTTTACTACTAATGTCCCGCGGCTTTTCCTACGGTATATTTTTTTTATAATATCCGCCAACGGGTTCGCTCACGCGGTATGTACCTTCAATTTGCGGCAAATAAACACAAACCAACTATCTACCTAAGTTTATCTGACGAGTCAATGTGTAAACGGCAAAATGTTATATATAACTCTTACCTATTATATATACCCCTTATATACCTCCGGCCCTAGGGCGGCTTGACAAACTCCGACACCAGAGGCCAGCACTACCTCATACGAAACGAAACGAAACGACCTATTGATCAGTATGACCATTCCATTGTAAAACTGTGCGAAAAGCACATTCGTATTCGGCAAATGAGGAGAAACGAATGAAATTAACAAAATGGGGACCGGCTTTCAAAACAAAGCCCATTGTTTAGAATCTCTGCAGTGTTCCAAGTAACATGAAATATTTTCTACTAACAAATATATTTTTGCTTGATAACTTTGTTAATAACCAAAATAACTCAAAAATATATACGACAAAATATTGATTACTTTATAGTTTATCAGATCTGAGTTAGAATAAAATTCCTAGCCCGTTTATTGGCCTAAATTTTTTTTGCCCTTTGTTTACAAAAAATATCTCGAATTCTGAATCAGCGTGCAAGGAAAAATAATTCCTTATCGAAACGTTACGAAACTACGGTTTCGTTGGCGGCCGAAGGGGTTCAGTTATTCTGAGAGCTACTCTTGCTGATCTTGGTTCTGCTACGGATCTCCTCATTTCGGATTCTTGAAAAGCCAAGCATAGCTCTCTCAGTAGCCCTCTGTGCAACTTAGAGCTTTTATATGCTCATAGGTTACCACTGGCAGCACGCTGATTATAGACATTCGTCTTGAGGCTCCGTGTTATCTGTGACGAGAAGGTTGTTTGGCGTAGTTTGCCCAAATTTTTTTGAACTCTAATGAATTACGGATATTAGAAATAGACAATCTGTCCAGAAACTATAGATTTTCCATAAACAAACATAGAATGAACTCTATTATTGACAATGAGTTGATATTAGACTATAGATTATTAAATTAGTAACCATAGCTTATAAAATAGTAAAAACATGTGAATTTTCAATGAACAGATGTCGACAAGGCTACTGAAAAGAAGTGAACGCGCGTGGAGTAGCCAGAATCTGTAATTTTTTTCTATGTTCCTTATTTAATTTTAATGCATTGATTGATTGTTTAATTAATTGGTAGGTACCTAAAGTTATTTTCTAACCTATATTGTCCCACTGCTGGGCAAAGGTATCCCCCAAATTCCTCCACTTGTCCCTGTCCTTGGCAGTCTCCCACCACTCCTTCTCAAAATTTACAAGATCGTCCCGCCAACGCTTTCTTGGCCGACCCCGAGGACGCCATCCTTCAGGTAACCAGGGTGTGCTGATGTTGGCCCACCTGTTGGGAAGCATTCGACTGACGTGCCCCGCCCAGTCCCATTTAAGCCTGGCTGTTTTGTAACCTACGTCGGCAATACCAGTCAGGGAACGCAGCGTGGTGTTTCTAACATGGTCGGTTCTCTTGTAACCCAAAATGCTGCGTTCCATTGCTCTCTGGCAAATCTTGAGCTTAGACTTCCAAATAATTTATCATGTTTTATTCCTAACAATTAAGAACAACCATTGTAATCATAATTTTAAAGAAATAAATACAAATAATACTAAGATATAAAAAAAAAATTGCTCTGATATTTTAGCTGTGTGTATTATGAACCCAATTTTTACTTTTAATATGAAAGTTCAGTAATTTTTAACATAAATGAGCATAAAATGCAATGTATGTTACCAGTTAGCGAAGCGCGACTAAAATTGTCTTGTTTTGACGATAAACGAATAGCTTAGTACAACAAAAGTTATAAAAGCGGAAATTTCAGTAGCTGAGCGCGATAAAGATATTGAACAGTAAACATAGGCAAGCGCAGCGATCCACGAAAAATTCTGAATTTAAAAAATAAATAAACCATTCAATTTAATTAATTCAAAGTGATTGGAGCTATCCATATAAACTTACGTTAACCTATTTGTCGGAATATTTTCTATTTTGTCGGGAGTTACGACATAATATTGAAATGTCGAGAGAATCCATCCGATTACCGAACATCTCACAACCCTACCTACGACACCTACTTCATTGTGTTTCAACCTAATCATAAAGGTGAGCGAATAAATTACTCCTTTATAAGACTTTGTGTTTATTTCGTGTTACTGTATTTATAAAGACGGCGTTTTCTCGTAGAGCACTCGTTAATTTTACGGATAAATTCGACGTCAAATCTAATATCAAGAGAGAGGTTCTCCCTTAATCCCGTTGGCTTATAAGAATTTCTCGCTGCTGCACTTTATTTTACTCAACATAAATATAGAGGGCTCGAATAGCAGGCAGTGTAAGATGATGAAATACCTATCTACTACTTTTCAGCAAGCAGATATAGCAGTGGCACCTTTTGCCATGACAACGGAAAGAGAACGTTTAGTGGATTTCACAGACCCATTTATGTCTCTGGTCAGCCCAATCAAGCAAACTCGGACCACTAAAAAGTTCACGGATACTTTCGGCTTCCTAAAGCCACTCTCTAAAGAAATTTGGGTAAGAAAAGTCACGAATTCTAATGTCTTTTTTAAAAAAAAACATTCCTTGTTTTAGTTGTATTATTATTTCTGTAAATAAATGTATTCGTTTAGAGTGAAGTAGTGGATATGGTTAAAAAAAAAGGGTTGCTAACGTTAGAATGTAAAAGTCGAAATTGCTATTTTATATAAAACTTATATTTTATGTATATTTTTGGTATAAGTATATTGTTAAATATAAAAAATAAAATATGTCTTTTTTCAGTTATGTATAATATTCAGCTTTTTTGCCGTGAGCATCGTGCTGTTTCTTGTTTCGAGGTTTTCCCCAAACGAATGGCGATCAGTTTCAATATCCGAAACACAATTGGATCATCCTATAACCAGTACAAATGAGGTATGTTTTGATTCGACAACATCGGTTCTAGTGGAAACACGCCCTAACACATTGCTATCTATAACTTTATTAATTAAACATACAATATTTAATTTCAGATAATTTTACACAACGAGTTCAGCATTTGGAACTCATTTTGGTTTTCACTTGGATCATTTATGCAGCAAGGAAGCGATGTTGTTCCAAGGTACCTTAACCTGACTACTAACATTTAAGTGAAAATAAAAATTACTTATATTCTAGTATTCCAAGTATCCCAATGAGGATACATGGATTCGATATTACATTTCTTTTTGTGTGCTTAATCGTGCGTGGCTATAGCTTTACTATTTACAAGTAAACGTGGGGAGAGGAAGGCTTGGTAATCACCTTTTTCGCCGAAGAAAGATACATTCTCCGATAAAATAATTTATCGGCATTTAGAAATTTTACGAAAGAATGATTACTTACACCCTTCGTTTCATCGTAAGATATATTATATTTATGTTGATATTTGGTCTCGAACCAATCTTCAAAATCCTTTTTTATTTTAGGTCATTGTCTGGAAGGATTGTGGGGACAGTGTGGTGGTTCTTTGCACTTATTCTTGTTTGTTCGTACACGGCTAATCTTGCTGCTTATCTGATCTTGGAGAAAATAGCCGAGCCAAAACAGACAGCTAACTACGCGTCCAGTATGGCGTATACCGAAGTAAGAATCGACATGATAAAATTGCAAGACGCAGGTAACACACTATCTTTGGTTGAACCTGCCAAAGCGAAGTGGACTTATTGTTTCTCTATAGTTATCTCGTAGTGAAGTAGATTATGAAACGATAATCTGTACTTTGCATATTATCAATAGGGCTGTGTGACTTCTAAAGCCATATATTTACCAATCACATTACAGAATTTCCACATCATCACACATAGCGATCCGATGAAGGATTCAGGGCTTAACGACGATGAAACTCCTATTCACTTCGTAGAAAACTCGGATAGCCAGATAAATTGCGGCGCGCTACCTCGAGCTTGCCGATATAAGCACGTGAATTTCGCTGTAGCCACGGCCAAAGGATCACCGCTGAGGTAAAGTAATAGATGGTTTTATAAAAGATCACTTTGTTATATTATAGTCTTGGAAATAGGTTGAGCTCAGCAGTCACCGCCACTCTAAGACAACTTGCAAATTTCCTAAGCTATATAATTTTGTTATGAGATGCAGGTGCAGACATCGGTGTAATTTTTATTCTAAAGAAATGAGTATATTATGAGAAGTCTATATGAATGAATATGAATTTATATTATTTAGAAAACGATAATGAAGTTTCACAGCTGAACTTTATAACGACTATCGCCCAATAAGTTGCTTACTAGTTATGTAATATCTTTATCATAACAATTTATATTTATCATATAAATTGACGACCCCTGTGGCACGGCGGGCAAAACTTCGACGCAGGAGGTTGCAGGTTCGATTCCCGCCTCGGAACAAATATTTGTGTGATCGCAGATATTTGTTCAGGGTGTTCTGGGTATTTTCTATGTATAATAAAAAATATCTATATATGTATAATATTGTATTAAGTATATCAGTTATCTAGTACCCATAACACAAGCTCTGCTTAGCTTGGGGCTAGATAATGTTGTGTGAACTGTTGAGCATTATTTATTTATTTATTTATATATTTTCATAAAAATTGCAACAAGGTTGAAATTATGAATGACACTCAAGCGAAAAAGGAAAAGAAGGTGGAAGGTAAACCACATGATTGTCCGTCAGTAGCAAATGAGAAATGTTGAAGATTATTTGAAAAAAAAATACCTGTTGGGTTGGTTGTGTTTTAAACCAAAACTATGTAGCATTTGCCTTTGGAGAATGCTACGTTTTTAGTAAATAATACTTACGATTTATGTAGGCTTGCTTTAATCATGTATTTGGACATATTGTTTAGTCCCATTAGTCTGTATATTAGGTCCTTCACGCCAAAAACCATATTTTTATATCATTTTGATGTAATTTATCTTATTTAGGCTAAAAATTAGCCATATATTTTATATTTTTCTGATGTTACTAGGATAAACAAGGTGTCGTTCTGTCATGATATTTTCTTCTGTAATAATTTTTTTGGCGTGAAAACCTTTTTGGACCTGTTCTATGTTATAGGTTTTGCTAGATTTTGATTCAAACTTCGCATAATTTAACTGCCTGGTTTGGAATTTTGAATTTTAAAAATAAGTTACTTACGAGTTTGGAACGAGAATTTTGGATTTAGATTAGGAATGTCAAATTTGGTATAAAGGCCGGCCCCTTTTTCAAATACAGTCAGTCTAGTTCAGAGTCTAGTTCAGTCTAATCCGGCGTCTAGTCGAGAAGCCCAGTCTCAGTCTGGACTTTACCTCTACATTTTTGAAATTTTATTTATAACATAAGACAGCAAGTACCGGCTTTGGAAAGTAGTACCACGGTGTACGTGCCGTGAAATATATCCTGGACACCAATGTCCCCTGTGACGTTACAACTAATAAGAAAACAAATTAAAGAAATTAAAAAATTATACAATAGTTGCCAGAGGTATGCACGATAAGGTCCAATGCTACCTTGATATAATCCTAAACTAAACAGGTATAAATTATAATTCTCAGTTTTAGTATAACATTAACAAAAACCTAAATAAATCCTGCTTATTTCCACCACAAAGAGAGGAGCTCTCACTATCAAGCTGAAATCTCGCCTTTACGCGGTAATTCCCGGTTGAATACTGAAAAGTCGTAAATTTACATGGGCCACGTCAGTAGGGAAGGCGGTGCTCTACGTTTCGAATTTATAGTACCCATTTTTATGGTACACGATTTGCGGACGTGATTTTTGACAACAAGTTAAAATTTGCATTTTATATACGGACGGAGCTTTTACGATATGCTGCCGCTGTGATATCGAAAATAGGAGAGTTTATTAGAGGAGAAGCTACTCTCTGAAGCAAAGGATTCATAATAATCTGAATACAGCTCAGTGTCGTAGCGATTCATAAATATTTATATACAATTACCTTGTGTTTTGTCTTTTAAATATAAAGAATGTGGGAAAACGCATGTGATAAGATGGTTAGCTGCACTTATTAGACTAGATATGCATTGTGCATAAATCTCAACCAGATGCAATAATTTCAAGAGGTTCATTTTCATTAATATATTTCAATTTCTTTAATATTAAGAAACTACTGACCATGTACTCGGAAAACACTCACTATTAACTGAAGTTGTAGATTTAAATCACTTATACGACTTTAAATACCCGAATTCTCCATGTAGCTTGTATTTCGGCCCTCATTCCCCAGTGCCTAATCTCACTGCCACGTTTGTCAGTTTTACTTTTTCTCCTTCATTTAATATTGTCATAAACCACTCTAAAGAAGCCGTTGCTAAAACGTCGTTTTAAACTCTGTATGTTTCACCCCCATAATTCAAATGTCCCAATCTTCTGTGCCATAAATTTGCATCTTCTTTGTTTGTTAATAAAGCATCTTCTTGATTTATATTATTCAATTTTAATGTGAATAGTTTCCCATTATTTTGTCCTTTAATTTGCACTGTTTGATTACTTGTTTTCGGCACTTTACTGTTGATTTCTACTGTTAGACCTTTTTCATTTTATTTCATTACTGATATTAGATTGTGTGGTAGTTTCTCTAGTATGAAGACACCGATGAACAATAAGAGAGCGCAAAAAAGGCACGTAATAAGAATTTAATAGTAATAACAACACAACGTAACAAGTTGATAAGAAATATAAATGCTTGAAGAGCATCCATGATATGTATAAGGCAATTATACTAGAGTTGTCTCCCAAGCCCAGTGGCGCTATAAACCCGAGGAAATGGATGTTGATGGTGCCACAAATCTTAGAGAAAAGCTTCTGGAATGTATCACAGTTGTTAATCACATAACGAGTATAATATTCACTTTGCACAATGTGGCAAGACAGAAGACAAAGAGTGCAATATCCAACATGGTTGTAAAAAGCGCTGACACTTCTTTTAAGGTAAGATACAAGTCACAAGACTACCCCTTACCCACCGAAAAACTAACTGCTACTTGGGCAACTGTAACAAAAGCCAACAGCCTGAACTACAGAGACTTTGGTCAAGGAGACAATGAAAACTGGTATGGGAAAATGGGGCCGTATCTAGACATGTACTCTGCATTCGCCTTGAGAGTAAAAGAACTTCGGCTTGGGCAAAAAATATGCCTATAGCGAAAATAGACAGGCAACACAAAAAAAAACCGTATTCAAGTATGGATTATCCGGAGCTCACCATGTGCTTCTGGAGGGGACTTAATTTCCACCAGAAAGAAGGTCGTACAGAGCATGTTGAAGTTAGAGCATGGCATACAACCTTTTTAGGTTTAGATATTACATTGTGTGTCAATTAAAAAGAAAGTAAGAATGACATCTTGTTCTCCCTGATATTAAAAAGAACTAAAATGAAGATTGCGTTTGTAATTTATTATATTCAAAAAATTCGGGACTCGTCAACCCGTAAGTGGCTTCATCCTTGCTGGAAACATTTGTTGGAAACTAAGCATGGAGTTAAGTAAAATACAGATTAGTAAGCTTGACGGAAATAACTGGATACTATGGAAGTACCGGATCTCAGCTCTGTTGCGGGGCATGGACGGTTTGTTAGACATTGTCCAGGGGAAAACGCATAAACCGAAAAAGCCTCTAGATAAATGCGGTGATGGTACGTGCGCAGTGGCTTTGACGGCGTATAACAAAGAGTTACCGGAGTATGTCAGGCCTGAAAGTACTGCCCTACTGCTGGTTACGAATAACATTTCAGATGAAATCCTAGACAGGGTGATAAGATTCTCACATCCTAAGCAAGTATGGGATGAACTACACAGGCTTTATGACGGTGTCAATGAAGACCAAGTTATATGAGGTATGTATAGAGTTATTTAAATGTCAAAAAGACACTGTTATCGACATGGCAACTCATGTTTCGAAACTGAAAAAATTGTGGCACACTCTGAATCAAGAACTATCAAAAGCTGAAGAGAGTAAGCAATTACCAGAAATACTTTTAATCTGCAAGATTTAATACACTGCCAGATAATTATTTCTCGTTTAAGTCGAGTTGGATGTTGATGTCCAAGAAAGATAGAACAGTTGAGAATATTACCATCTAACTTTGTGCGCATGAAAGGGCGTTGACAGGAAGCAAAGAAGGCACGTCTAGTGAAGCGCTTCACACAACAACAAGAAAGAAAAATTTCGGAAAAACGAAGGAACAGACATCAGGGAAAAAAAAGTTACCAAATTCAGGTTCAATATCTGTAAATAAATTGGTCACTTTAGAAAAGATTGTCCAAATAACGAAAATAAAAGGTAGAGTAGTGTTGAGCACAAATATGATGCTATCACTGAATATGACTGAACGTGGTCAAGATCGTGAAGGATGGTTTGTAGATAACGGAACTACACACCATGTTACGATGAGAAGAGATTTATTTGAAAATTTCGAGCACTTTAGTGAACATCACACAGTTACTACGGCTGATGGAAATTAAATACAGGCCTTAGGAAAAGGGACAGTTAGAATAAACCCTAATGTTGGAAATGAGATTACCCTCAGAGATGTCTGGCTAGTTCCTTGTATTAGCAAGAACCTTTTTTCAGCGCTGGCATCACATGACTGGAATACAAACAGTTTGTTTGAGTCACGAGTGACTACATGCTCAATAAAAGTAAATGGAATAGTTGCTGTGACAGGGACAAGGAAAAGATATGGTTGGCTATATAAGCTGAACTGTGTAGCTGTGGAAACAAAGGTAAGCTGAAATGTGTAGCTGTGGAAACAAAGGTAGCCAACTTATACTGTCGATGGAAATGACAATGATGATGATGATCTTGAGCACTTGATTGGAAATGATGATGTGAATGAACATGAAGATAATTTTCATCAACTGATAAAAGCCCAGAGTGACCGAGTACTGCGAGACCGGTCATTGATCAACCAACCAGCTAGGTTCAATGATTATGTCATGGTCACAAATGGATTTTTCGAACCAACATGTTATAAAGAAGCTGTTTCCTGTGAAGAAAGGGAGCTTTGGAAGAAAGCTATGGATAGTGAGATAAACTCCCTGAAGGAAAATGAAACATAGGTTTTGGAAAAATTGCCAAAACATAGGAAAGCCATTCCATGTAAATGGGTTTTTCGCGTGAAGCTGAATGCTGATGGATCAGTGGACAAATACAAAGCAAGGCTGGTTGCAAAGGGTTTTCGCCAGAAGAAAGGAGAAGACTGTGATCAAACTTTTAGTCCAGTTGCGAAAATGACCACTATACTTAGCACCGTAGCAAGCGAAGGTATGAAAATGTGTCAACAGCATTTTTATATTGATCACTTCTTGGAAGAAGAAATTTTCTTAAAGCAACCTGAAGGCTACAACGATGAATCTGGAAGGGTATGCCTGCTGAAGAAAAGTCTATACGGGTTGAAGCAAGCCCCTAGATGTTGGAACCAGAAAATTCTAAATTTCTTCAAGGAAGTTGGCTTTAAAATCAGTGAAAGACCATCGGAAACTGATCGTGGTTCTTTACATAGACGATGGACTTGTAGTAGCTGGAACGGATCAAGAACTCATTGATGAGTTTCTTGAAGAACTGAAAGGGAAGTTTAAGATAACAACTAAACCAGTTTCCTATTTCCTAGGAATATAAATTTCAATCAGAGAAGGTCATGAGGTGATAATTCATCAAACATCCTACGTTAAGAAAGTCTTGAACAGGTTTGGAATGCAGAACTGTAAAC
Organism: Operophtera brumata; assembly: GCA_932527175.1. NCBI lineage: Eukaryota > Metazoa > Arthropoda > Insecta > Lepidoptera > Geometridae > Operophtera > Operophtera brumata. The sequence continues at coordinate 79,283,538 of OW052239.1, read as the reverse complement.
CTGTGACTATGCCAATAACTAACAAGGAGGTAGTGTCTAAAAACAAGACTGATGAATTCGTTCAAAAGAACTATAGACAAATAGTTAGGGCGCTTGTCTATTTAATGGATGGAACAAGACCTGATATTGCCTACGCAGTCAGCGTAGTATCAAGAAGTTTAGAAAAACCATCTCAAATGGATTGTGTCAAAGAAAACGTATTATGAGATACCTGCACTACACACCTGACCTTGGCATTATGTATAAAAATAACTATAGAAAGGGAATTATAGAATCATACAGCGATGCCAACCACGCAGGCGATATTGGAACTGGAAGATCAACTTCTGGAGTACTTTGCCTGTATGCTGGCGGACCAGTCTCCTGGATGAGTCAGAGGCCGCAAGGTGTCGCGGTTTCGACAACTGAAGCTGAAGTGGTTGCTGCCAGTGAAGCTGCTAGAGAATGTGTGTGGTTGACACGGCTCATAGGAAGTCTCGTACATCTCAATGGTCTTCCTATATTACAAGTGGACAATGAAGCAGCGATAAAACTTGCTGAAAATCCAGAGTTCCACCGACGCACCAAACACATCACCGCACACGTCACTTTTTTGTAAGAGAGCTTGTGACTAATGGAGAGCTGCTAGTAAAGAAAGTCACCAGCGAGCTTCAATTGGCGGATCTTCTCACCAAGCCGTTGCCTAGACCTAGGCTGTGCAAGCTTGTGAATTTAATTGGACTACACATTGAGAGAAGGTGTTGAAGTTAGAGCATGGCATACAACTTTTTTAGTTTTAATAAAAGAAAGTAATAATGACATCTTGTTCTCCCTGGTATTAAAAAGAACTGATATGAAGATCACGTTTGTAATTTAAAATATTTAAAAAAAATCTGCACTCGTCAACCCGTAAGTGAGCATAGGGCCGATGACGGCGTGGCTTTGTATGATTTGCAGTGAAGGCATTTATAGGAAGAAATATGCATCGGCCGTAAAGCAGGCAATGTCACACATTCCTTGTATTGACGGGCTCATAGAAATAACAAAGAACACGAAACAAGCCTCTGAAATTTCGACGATCACCACTTTGATTGCAGAGATTCTGCTGATCACAAATGCAAGGTAGGCGACAAGGATGTTCATAACCTTCTTATTTCATAATTTATTTCGATAAGTTTTGATTCAAAACATAACCGACCTTCAGATTTTCCGTTTATATATTAGACCAACTGATCATATTTTTTTCTTGTCAGTTTGTGTCACTCATAAAAAATTCTGAAATAAAAGACATTCAGAAATAAAACCAGAATAATCTTAATATTCCACGTAAAATAAATAAAAAAAATAAATAAATAAATAATGCTGGACAGTTCACACAACATTGTCTAGCCCCAAGCTAAGCAGAGCTTGTGTTATGGGTACTAGACAACTGATATACTTAATACAATATATTACATAGATAGATATTTTTTATTATGTATAGAAAATACCCAGAACACCCGGAAAAAAACCACAAAAAAAACACAAACAAAATCAAACGAAAATTAAAACAATTTCCCGTGACCGATCTAACTCTCTCGTGAAACCAATCAGCGTTTCTCTGTTCTTTACCAAAATGTGTCTCCTAGAGACACAAGAGGTTCAGCACTAGAACCAATCCACCCCAGAGCATCGCAGATTAGAGTGGCAAACTTCAAGAGATTCAGCACTACAAGTAGAACCAATCCGCCGCAGAGCATCACAGATTGGAGTGGCAAACTTCCTCGCATTTCAATTTTGCCTCCTGTGCTAGTTTCCAAGCTATAAACCGCTGGACTCCCAGCACCGAAGAGAATATTACGGGTTCGTATCGAAAGGACATTTAAGCAGAACGCCCTGTTAGCAGAACGCCCTGTTAGCAGAACGCCCTGTAAGCAGAATGCCCTGTTAGCAGAACGTCCTACAAGCAAAACGGCATATTAGCATAACGTCCTATCAGCAACATGACCAGTAGTCCAGTCAAGTTAAACATAAAAAGTGGGTCGTGCTTGCAAAAATTCGGATGATTTTTTGATATGTTGTTACGAAATTAACCAACATTAAAAAAACCAGATTTGCAATTTTCCAAGTGCTGTGCGTTCGGCGGTGTGCCCAAAAAACAATGTTTTTTTTTTCAGGTTTTGGTCAGTATCTTGGTGAAGGAAGGGTCTGACCGGTACAGTTACTGGGAATACTTTTAAAGAAGACTAAATTTTCTACAATTTTACACTAGCGCGAGCTCTATAGAGCCATTGGTTCCCAAGATACAGTTCTCCAAAAATAGGCAACTCTTTTAAATTCCACTTATGGAATAAATTGAAGAATTACAGAAACTCTTTTAAATTCCACTTATGGAATAAATTGAAGAATTACAGAAACTCTTTTAAATTCCACTTATGGAATAAATTGAAGAATTACAGAAACTCTTTTAAATTCCACTTATGGAATAAATTGAAGAATTGTAGTAATCTCTCGTATCGCAAATATATGGGTTAATTTGTAGGAACATGTTGATATAGCACAAAGCAATTTTAGGATTTTTTAAATATTAAGAAACTTCTGACCTTTACTTCCTCGGAAAATACTCACTATTAACTGAATTTGCAGATCTAGAACACTTAAACGACTTTAAATACCAGATTTCTCAATGGCATTTTCTTTTGCACCCATTTTCCTTCTTCCCCAAATCCGACTTGACCTTTGACAGTTTTACTTTTTCTCTATCATTTAATATTCACATAACACACTCAAAAAGTCCGATACCGAAGTACTTCGTTTTAAACGCTGTATGTTTCAGTAGATGTATTTTTAATGCACCATTTTGCTGGTATAAAATCGATTAGAATTATTATTTACAAGATATAACTGGGTTGTCTAGTATAAGCAAATTTTAGACACCTACTTAAGTCAGCGGTCATCTGGATTTTAATGAAATGTGGCTTAAATTAAAGCAGTATTGTCTCCACCATCTATGATAGTTGTGGTGCCTCATCAAAAACTGCAGTACTTCCCAGCTTGGTTTAAAAATTTAACCTTGTTGGTGATATAATTAAGATTTTGAATTGTATTAGAAGAAAGAGTTATAAAATAAAATCTGTAAAGATTTTTGGTTCCTCAAACCTAATTGAGTACTACTTAGAGCTATCTGAAGCCAAACGCTTAAACCCGTTACCTGAAAGGCATGAGTCGAGTAAGCTTTTGCCATATTCATTTATGGTTGCATGTGCAATACAAACGCCTTGCCAACTTGGTAGAGATACTTTCTGATAAGACTAGCCATTTACCCACGGCTTCACACGTGTTGTGTCGGGTTAATAAGCAGCCCCTTCCCGCTGCCTTTTTGGAATGGAAGCAGTAGTTCCGGAGATCACCCCCTACTTACAAACTCACAAACTTTACCCCTTAATAATATCAGTATAGAAAATAAAATAATTTTATTTATTATATAATTTCAGGGAAGGAATTAACTTCGCGATCGCAACACTCAAGAAAGAAGGAGTGTTAACAAAACTGTGGCGGAAGTGGATCTTGACAACTAAAATACCAGATTGTGAAGCCCCTAAAGATGAGGTAGTATATTTCTAATGTCTTCGACTGTTGACCTTATATACATTCTAGTAAATGAATAAATTTCCAGAATCCAAACATGTAACATGTAAACATGTAAAATACTATGTAACTTTTACGTAAGTACCACATAATAAGTTAGTCAGAAAACATACCATTTTTGAAAATAAATTCAAAGAGAAAGTGCTGATGAAACTGGAAAATAACTTTAACTTTTTTTTTAAGTGTAACTTTGGTTTACACTTGATATATAATAAAATTAGACAATAACTGTTTCCGTCGATAGCCAGATGCGAACGCTGCTCTAATTATGTACTGAGCCGAGACGGAAACCAGAACTGCATATCAATTCAGCTGATACGTATAATACAATGGATATAGCTCAATCTCAGCCGGCAATACTGTTTGTTCTTATCTCGAGTAGTTATATAAGAAAATAATAAATAAAAAAATACAAATTTACTTTTGAAGATACTAGCAAAAATGTTGAGAAAATTAAAGTTCCAACAAAAAATTATTAGAGCAAAAACAAAGTATCAGATTTTTAATGGAACATAATACATCTTAAGCTTATTATAAGGATACACATTGTTATGCAGAGAACTAATTGAGATCCCACACTAGATCCCATATAACAACACCCAACAGTCACATACATAGTTTTTAAATCCCACACTAGGATCCCCTGTAACAACACCCAACAGTTACATACATAGTTTTGAGATCCCACACCAGGATCCCCTGTATCGTGGGTATCAGGAACTACGAGTACCTTGGTACCACAACACTCAGACCCGGAACATATTTCTGCAGATCATCAAGCTTTTGTCCCAAAGCGGGAATCGAACTCGCAACCACTCGCAACCTCTCGCATCCCAGCCGTCTACACGCCCACCGTACCAAAGAGGTCGTCAAATTATAATTACAATTGCAAAAATGAGATAACCACTATAAAGACCGTAACTTCTCATAGCAATAGTATGCGAGGCAAGTGTCTATAGAGATAAAATACATATTAGAACAACAGGCCAGAAAACAATAAACATAGGAAAAAAATATAGGATTCAAAACGATGGCTGACGATCGCATCTAATTCGAGTATAGCATTGGTTGCACTCCGGGATTGCAAATTCAAAGCAGATCTTTTTCAAATTATACCTTTCTAAAATTAGTAATCTGAACCGTGAGCTGATCAAAACGGGCCAAACACTGTCAGGATACTAATAATCATTGCGGAGTCACGTTCCACCTTCCGTCTCCATCATCAGAACAGCTCTTACCATAATATTGTATTGAAAGTGGAACTAGACACGTGGATGCCAAATTTCAGTAAAGCCTGCAGGTCCAGGAAGCTGACTATAGCGATTGCGATGGGTCTGAGGAATGCTGGTTGCAGTCTTGCATTTAATGAGCTCTTCCCCCCCCCCCCCCCCAATAACTAACGCATGACTACCAAACCTAGGCTATGCCAAAACATTCTACTCAAACATCCAAAACAAAATGTTACTCCTCAGAACTAGTTAAAAATCAAATATGTTTATGTTTTGTTTTTGTTTATTTACTTTTATGTTTATTTTTTGTTGTTTGTTTTGACGACCTCTGTGGCGGGGCGGGTGAACGTTCGCCTGCGACGCCGGAGGTTGCGGGTTCGATTCCCGCCTCGGAACAAATATTTGTGCGATATGCAGATATTTGTTCAGGGTGTTCTGGCTATTTTCTATGTATAATAAAAATATCTATCTATGTTATATATTGTATTAAGTATATCTTTTATCTAGTACCCATAACACAAGCTCTGCTTAGCTTGGGGCTAGATAATGTTGTGTAAAGTGTCCAGCATTATTTATTTTATTTTTTTATTTTACTAAAGTATGGTAAACTGTGTGTGTGTTGGTATAGATAGCCCCGGAAGTCAAAGTAAAGTGCACCTGCCTACAATAATGGCGAAACATAATTAGACTGAAACCTAGCGGACAAGTAATATTAGTAGGATTAGTTTCTTCTAGAGACTTACAACCCTACATTTCCTGGCCACCGGTAGCTATCAAAAGCCAGTGAGAAAGAATTTTTTCCTCTCAGCGAGCCAACTGTAAGTCGCTGTACAGAGGAAGTTGAGTATGCCAAATTAATTGTTCGGCTCAACTTTACAAGGAATTAAAGCGTTCAATTAGAGATACTTGCGGCAAAATCTTGTCACAAAGCAATTACAACAAATTAACCCCAAACGAATACTTATACTATATTTATCGTAGAGTCTTATTATATTTATCTTAGAGTACAAGGTCTTGAATATGATGTAAAAACAATTTTGGTGCATAATGTTATTATTTTTGTGAAATCCATCGTGCAACTTTTACAAAATGCGGAAGCTAGAAAGCACGTTATTTTGGCAGTTCGTAACAAGCTTGTAACGCACCTCGTCGCGTTTAAGAATTCTGGCATTGTTATACAGAATACGACTTACGATGACTCCACGCAGATATCGTAACAAGCCCGCGTTTTGTTACGTTGGCGAATAAGGGTCCAGGCGTTAATCGCTTTCGAATACAATTTTACAATACATTGCGCAGTATGTTTTGAATGTTACTGCTCTTGAAAAGACGCTAAAATATGCTGCTCAATGTATTTCAAAATCGTGTTTGGATGTGATTGTCAGTTCGTTAGACATAGGAAGGGGTGATATTACTGTAGACGGATAGCCTATCTATACGCCCGTTACGATAACTCGATCCAGAAACGTCGCTTAACACTGCCTAACTTGTGTTTCAGGAATCACTGACGGAAATGACGCTGGGCCAGGTGGCAGGAATATTCTACGTTCTTGTCGGGGGTTTGGCCATCGCTCTCGCAGTGGCGTTCGTAGAGTTCTGCCAGCATGGACGGGCTGAGGCGGCGCGGGCCAACGTTCCACTACGGGCTGCGTTGCGTGCTAAAGCACGCATGGCTTCACGAGACCGCAAGACTCCCCAGCAACGCACGCCGCAGCGAGACCATGACAGATTGGGGTGGAACGGAGCCGCGTTTGGGGTATGCGTCAACAATTGTCGAAATAATATTGTGAAATAATTTTTAAAAGCTTTTAGTTGTATGCATCTGCTTATAATCACAATTTATAAGTACCTACTTTTATAAGTACCTTGTTTTATATACCTACTCGTACTTTCTTTTTTTCTTTTTTAGTGTGTTTATTGCTACTTAAGCGATTCGACGAATAGATATTTTTATTAATTTGTTAGCATATTTCTATGAAACCGTTTTCTTATGTTATTTTAGATCAGGCAGACAAAAAAAATCTTCTTTATTCTCATGTATTAAGAATAAGACCCAGTAGTTAAACTTTGTTATTCTGTAGTTTTAATACATGTCTATCTCTATAATCCTACCTGCAAAGCTTGTGAGATCTATGGCAATCGGTCGTGACAGTTATATTAAAAAAAAAAAAAGAAATCAAGCTGTCAAAGTTGGTGCCAAGTATTATATTCATTGAAATAAAAAGGATAATATTGAATCGTCTTATAAACCAGGTAAATTTACTACTATTCCAACGCGACCAAACATAGAGCAAAAAACACAGCGAGCGCGTTTTTTAAACCTTTTACTCCTTGGTACTGTGAGTATGACGACGAAACCCATTATAAATATATAATAAATAAATAATGTTGGACAGTTCACACAACATTATCTAGCCCCAAGCTAAGCAGAGCTTGTGTTATGGGTACTAAATAACTGATATACTTAATACAATATATAACATAGATAGATATTTTTTATTATACATAGAAAATACCCAGAACACCCTGAACAAATATCTGCGATCGCACAAATATTTGTTCCGAGGCGGGAATCGAACCCGCAACCTCCTGCGTCGCAGGCCAAGCTTCGCCCGCCGCGCCTCAGAGGTCGTAATTATCCATGTAGTCATACTGATATGAAAAACCAGTATATCAAACAGCATATAGGTGTTGCCTATTTAACAAGAAGAGCGGTGCAGAAAGCAAATTAAAACTGCCGAAAAAAAACTTCCATTAATATGAGTAGTTGTAAATCGGATATTTGCATCAGTGGCTGCGACAGAAACTAGTCTTTACCTATAGTTTACTAATTTACAGATTATTTTATAAAGATTTTATGCAAGTAGAGTTTTTTTTTTAGTAGTAGTAGAGCTTTTTTGTGAAAGAGTTCGCCCGGGGAAGTACTACCACCATACCTATTTCTGCCGCAAAGCAGTAGTGCTCGCATTGCTGTGTTCCGGTTTGAAGGGTAAGGGTGCTGGTGAAATTACAGGCACATGAGACTTTTCATCTATGTCTCAGGGTGGCGGGCGCAGTGCAATGTCACATAGGGTGCGTCCTAGGTGGACGTGACCTATGATGTAATGCACTGTTCATAGGCAGAGGTTACCGCTTAACATCAAGTGGGCCTCTTGCTTGTTCCGTCATTCAAGTAGTATTGAAAAAATAAAAAATAAAATAAAAAGTAGAACCCTCATAGAGAAATAACTTACTAACTCTCTTTAAACTATTTAATATGTTTGTCTTAGGTAATTAATTATGTGTATTTGTAGAAAGTAGAATTTATTTAATAGAAATGTTGTTTAAGTTACAGCAAAAGATATGATTTGTACATTATCAACCGGAAAAAGTCTACTACTGCTGTATATAGGCCTCCCCAAAGAATGCCAGGACGAACGGTTTTGAGCCACCGTCATCCACCTCCATTGATCAAGATCTTGCGACCGCCACAATGTCATCAGTCCATTGAGCGAAGCCTGTCCTACTCTGTGTCTTACTGTTTGTTACTGTTTGTACTTTATTCTCCAGCAAATATCAGTTTTGTAAGCCTGCCCATTGCAATATCAGCTAGCTGATTCAGAGTTTTATCGGAAGTTTACAATTAACCATAATATCTGATTCTCACTTTGGCTGTGACATTATCTAATTTTATTAATTTTGACGGTCGCACTGTATAAAAAAAAAGTGGCCAAGTGCGAGTCGGAGTCGCCCATGAAGGGTTCCGCAGCAGCAAGTAACATAATATAAAAGTTCTTGGATGGTTTACGAGTCATGACGTATTAAAAAAAACTACTTACTAGATCTCGTTCAAACTAATTTTCGTTGGAATTTTACATGGTAATGTACATCATATTTTTTTCTTAGTTTTATCATTCTCTTATTTTAGAAGTAACGGGGCAGGGGGCACTTTTTAAATCATAAAATCATAAATCATTTAATTGTTTAAACCACTACCACGTATACAAGTTCTTAAAACTAATTAGGATGTCTCACATTTCCCATGTCTGGGATATAAATATTACTTCATGCATTAGCTGCAAAATTTCAACATGCATATAATAAAATTAAAATAAAAAGATACCTAATAAATTACAAATGTCAACAATTTCAAATTATACATGTCAAGAATATATTTTTATGTCAAGATCAAACAGATAAGATACCAAATAAATTACAAATGTCAACAATTTCAAATTAAACATGTCAACAATATATTTTTATATCAAGATCAAACAGATAAGATACCTAATAAATTACAAATGTCAACAATTTCAAATTAAATATATCATGAATATACTTTTATGTCAAGATCATACATTTAAGATATATATCATGAATATACTTTTATGTCAAGATCATACATTTAAGATACCTAATAAATTACCAATGTCAACATTTTCAAATTATAGGTACATGTCGTGAATATATTTTATGTCAGGATCATACAGATATACTACTTTGGAAGTGTCTCTCGCGCAAACTATTCAGTTTAGAAAAAAGTGATCTTATAAACCTCAATATCATTTTTGAAGACCTATCCATAGCCCACACTTATGGGTTTGATAAAAAAATAGAGTTTCAGTTCTAAGTATGGGGAACCCCAAAAATTAATTGTTTTTTTTTATTTTTGTTTGAAAATCTTAATGCAGTTCACAGAATACATCTACTCACCAAGTTTCAACAGCATAGCTATTATAATTTCGGAAAAAAGTGGCTGTGACATACTCGGACAGACAGACAGACAGACATGACGAATCCATAAGGGTTCCGTAATTTTGTTACAGAACCCTAAAAATACAAAAAAATAATCGATGGGCTGTGTAGGAAAGGTGTGGGTACTGATACAAAAGAAGATAGAGGGAGAACGAAAAAACAAAACATGTTGTGCCGACCCTATTTGGGATAAGGGCAGGGAGATGATGATGATGATGATGATGATGATGATGATGACGATGATGACGATGATGATGACGATGATGATGATGATGATGATGATGATGATGATGATGATGATGACGATGATGATGATGATGATGATGATGATGATGATGATGATGTTCACAGTGTATGTGTGTGGCTTGGATGCCGTAAGCACTGCTTGATTTTTATTTTGTAATTAATGGTTTATCTAAAAGCAACGGGAACGTTAAGTTTTTGTAAAAGGCATGTTCAGAAAACAAGTGTACTGTGACGATAACGGGCTGTAAGTTTTTGTTTAGGGTTTCCTATTCTGATTGACAGTAGGGGATCTCCTGACAGAGCGAGAATCGCAGTAACACGGTAGTCTGTAAACTCACATTTTAGTGTCCAGTTGCGTGAGAGATGTCGGTAGGAAATCCCGCCAGTGCGAGACATGTGCTGTGATCCGCCGTGATTTGGGAACAAAAGGCATCTTTTTAGTTGAATTTCTCCTTCTCGAATCAATGCACAACGATATACTATTAGTTAGACTATAAACAAACTCAAAAGGAGCATTCAAAACAAAAGGGGGAATGCTGTCGAGAGGAGAGTGATTGTTGCTACTTGGCACATACAGATTATCATCTTTTCACCTCCATGAAGGCACCCCTCATGGCACTGTCTATGGGTGGAATTAAAAGATGTTCTGGAGTGGGGGGTGTGGGGGGAGCAAAGGAGCTGCAGGATAGCTCTTCGACGAAGGCTTATGCCATGGCTCCCCACATACATTTAACGGGAAGGTGATTATGTGACAAAAAGGCAGTGTGTCGACAATATCCAGTACTTCTTTTTTCAATAATCTAGAAATCTTCTTTATTTCTGAACATTCCTCGTACTTAAAACCCCTGGCGTCACAATCCTTTATGTTGTACAAGCAGCGCCGCGCAGTTTCACCCGCGTAAGTCGCGATCCCGTGGGAATATCTGGATAAAAATGTGCCTGTGTTATTCCGGGAGTCCAGTTATCTCCATTCCAAATTTGATCCAAGTTTCATCCAAATTTCATCCAAATCCATCCAGTAGTTTTTACGTGAAAGAGTAATAAAGATACATCCATCCATACAAACTTTCGCGTTTATAATATTAGTAGGATTACTAGACTAGACATTATAGGTTATAGTTGATAAGAATAAATAAAACTAGTAATTTGTGATGAAGCGGATGATTGAGCATGAAACGGTAGTTTTGTTTATATTTTGGTTAGTTGTATTTCGTGTTAAATATTAAACAATATTATTTTATGTTTAAGCAAAATGAGTTCCTATTAGGAAGACAATCATTGGCAAACAATCGTCGCAAGATATATTAGTCCGTTATTCTCAATGTAAGTTGATTAATGACAATTTAACTGTGCAAATGAGATATTCCCTTCTCCTTTTACACCTCTAATATTCAATTCAATGTTCCTCGTGTTTCCTTTGCATAAAACACTGTCACTTAAACCCTTCTTAAACCTGATAATTCTGTACAAGCCCTGTTTTAATTAGTCATCTTGCATGATAAAATCTATACTAAAACAAAGTAAGAACCTAATCCACTCCACTGCAAGCTCGGTCTGACATAAGCAGTTGTAGAGTAGAAGCCTGGGAAAAACATGTTCCTGAACCTTTTGCAAGTCAAATTATAGAGCTTGCTTTCATTTCACGACTCCTCAGCCTGGACGTGTTTGCTCAGGCAATAAGGCGCATTTCATTATTTATTATAACACAGCAAAAGATTTGTTTTATTTTTCTCTTCCAGTACTTCACTGCTGGCAACCAGATCTCCCAAGAGGATGCAGTCCACGCCAGTTTTACGCATGTCTGATCCGTGGAGAAGGCTGTCGTCAATGTGCGACGGTCATCTTTATCTAAGCAACCAAATAACGACCTCTACCAACTTTAATAACCACAAGATAAAGGGGAGAACATAGGGAGTGGTCTGCCACCACGATGAAAGATACTTAAGTGATAGATTATCCAAAAGCATTTGTTGTGTGCCAACCATAATTGAAAAATCGGAACATTAAGAAAAAACTTGTGTGCCCTATTTGCCCTGTTTTCCATCAACCTATCGACGGATGAAAAAAATCGCAAATGACAGATGTGTCATGCACTATTTTCTCCGAAAGAGGTTAGGAAGTATAACTCCAGTCACAGAAAAGCTATGGTGAAGGAATTTTGGTATTTGCGTTGTAGTTATATAATTTATTAAGGAGATTTAGAAACTGTGTAAAAAATGGAAGATTATTTAGTGGGGTATCAAATTAAATAGACATCTTGAAAATAAAGTAATTGACCGTGGTTTAAAAATAACTGAAATTGAAAAAGGCAAGTACATGCTTAAAACGTATCCCACTAATATAGAAAATGTCAAAATTACCGAAATGGCTGAACCGATTTCGGTGAAATTTGGTATACACATAGCTGATGACCCGGATCGAGCTATTGGCTACATTTTATCTCGGTAAAACGTGAGCGAAGCCGTGACACTTAATTACAATAAATAGTTTCGATACAATTCATATAAAAACTAATAAGTGTGCTGCCCGCATAATAAGCAAAGTTAGTATGTACTCTGTAGCTCAGTGATAATTTAGGAACTTAATTCTGAAACACTGAATTGTGTTATTTAAGAGTTGATGTAAAAACCACATCACATTTTTGGTGTAATTGAACGAGGCTACGTGTGCTTTATGTTAAGAAAAAAGCCTTTCATAGGCAGTTAAAGAAACAAAAACATTGATCTAAGTTCCAAGGTCTACATTTTTTTTAGGTAAATTGGACACATGTTGTTTGCTTTGAAATCTGTGTTCAGATATATTAAAATTGAGTGTACACATAATGTTATAGCACATAGACCGACATACGAGTACCTACCTGTGAACGTTGCAGTGTGATTGTATGTTGATCGATGTTGTTACATTGAACGGACGCCATATTTATGATAATAACAAAATAGGTAATTTATAATGATATTCTATTACGTATTTTACATACTTCATAATTATTACGAAGTGTGCATGATTTTGATGTGACGTGGTAGAGCCACACGCCGTTTTATTTAGACGATACCTGCTAGGACCTACCTATATTCTAACGACCTCTTTGGCGCGGCGGTCGAACGTTCGCCTGCGACGCAGGAGGTTGCGGGTTCGATTCCCGTCTCGAAACAAATATTTGTGCGATCTGCAGATATTTGTGCGATCTGCAGACATTTGTTCAGGTGTTCTGGGTATTTTCTATATATAATAAAAAATATCTATCTATGTAAAATATTGTATTAAGTATATCAGTTGTCTAGTACCCATAACACAAGCTCTGCTTAGCTTGGGGCTAGATAATGTTGTGTGAACTGTCCAGCATTGTTTATTTGTTTGTTTGTTTGTTTGTTTGTTAACTAGAGAAAGTTCTTCGGATGCCTGTATTGTACCTTGCTAAAATGGTACTTGTAACAAGTTGTGTGTGTTTTGTTGCCATAAATGTTATTCGTAATTAGCCGTATTGCCATAATTGTTAGCCGTAATTAGCCGTATTGCCATAATTGTTAGCCGTAATTAGCCGTATTGCCATAATTGTTACCATAGTTGTTTTTAGCCATAATTGTTATTAGTTGTGATAAAAACCAAAAAGTTTTCCAAAAAAAAATCTGATTAGGAATTTATTTATATATTGATTATATTGGATTTGTTATTGGATCATATAATATTATGACCTCTAAATGATCTACCTATAAAACAAATATACATATTATATACGTATTACATATATATACATATATACATGTTATGTATTTTGTATCATGAATATTATCATAAATGTTGTAGAGTAGAATAATTAGTAGTTATAGAGTAATTATTAGGATAAATTAATCGAATAAGATTCCACTAGCAGATTATTTTTTCTAGGTGTATTGTAGAAACTACCTTTGAAAATCAGCTCACGACAATAATCCTATGGAGAATACTCTTACGGATTTGAACCTCTTCTCATACTTACAACAAATTATTACAATTAAATTGAACACTGTCTAGTGGTGGAATAGTTAATGAGTTTATACTATCTTTTGTCCATTTTTAGGACATAAACAGTATGTTAACAGTTTATGTTTAACAGTTATAAAGTAATAGTCATAATTTAATAGTTATAAAGTTAAAACTTTCACCCTATTTAAATTTAAGCATTGCATAACATGTCTCCTATTGTTACCACTTTATTGTTTGACATTATTCAGTAGGTAGTAATATAAGGGAAAGTAATATTATAAGCATTCAATTGACGTGTGACCAAAAACCAGCGGAACTTGAACATGCACCTTCATCTGTAATCGGTGATGCCTTGACCAGTTTGGCTATGGAACGAGTTAATGCGGCGATGACGTGAAGATGCGGGTTCAAGTCCCACTGGAATGGGTTTTTGGGTCACATTTCAATTTAATGTTATCCATAAGTGTGGTTTGCACTTGAAAAAACAACAACAATTTAGCATTCCTTATTTTATGACAGAATTTTATGAGTACGCTCTGGTTTTTTTAGTTTTTAATAATTTTGTTATAGTAATGACATGTCCTCATACCACACTAGAATAACCTGTGTCGGGGCTATAAGGAACTCCGAGGAGGGATCAAAAAGTAGTGAGAACGACATACTCCTTGGTAAGAAAAAATAATAATACTGGCAGGCATAGCTCTTATACATATTTGTAAAATTAATAAAATAAAAAAACGATTCTCCTTTAATTTTTTCTGAATGTAGTCATTTGTTTGCTTCGTGTCGGAACGTGGTCTCGAAAGAATGTTAACCGACAGTCAGAAACAAAATCGACTTGACATTTCGAAGATATTGTTGGACAAGTTTCAAGAAGATTCTGAAAACTTTTTGTCTCGTTTCGTAACAACGTACAAACATGGGTTCATCATTTTGATCCCGAGACAAAACAGCAATCATTGCAATGGAAACGGCCAGCATCACCGACCCAGAAGAAGTTTCGTGCCGTGGCATCGGCTGGCAAGGTTATGGCCTCAATATTTTGGGTCTCAGAAGGGATATTGTTGATTGATTACCTGGAGCGTGGAACCACTATTACAGGCCAATATTATGCAGCTTTCATTCCCAAGTTGAGGAATGCCATCAAAGAGAAAAGGAGAGGGAAACTTCGAAGGGGCGTGCTGTTTCATCACGACAACGCACCCGCGCACAGGTCTGCAGTTGCGATGGCTGCCATTCAGCAAGCTGGCTTCGAATTGGTTGACCACCCCCTTTATTCACCAGATCTGGCGCCTAGCAATTTTTATCTGTTCCCCATATTGAAAGAATACTTAAGGGGAAATAGGTACGAAGACGATAACGAGGTGATGGATGCCGTGGAGTGCTTTTTTTGGACCAAGACAAATCTTTTTTTTTAAAGGGACTGAAGCCTCGTAAAAACGCTGGACTCGGTGTGTAGAGACTCTGAGACTATGTAGAAAAATAAATTATTAAGTTATCAATAGTCATTATATTATATCTCATTCTCACTACTTTTTGATCCCTCCTCGTATAAGCACTATGGTGTCACACCTAGGCCCGAGACAACTAGTTGCAGATCATTAAAATATTTGTCCTGCGGTGGGAATCGAACCTGCAACCTCATAAACGACACAGGAAAGTGGACCATGTCATCCGGAAGGTCATAATCTTGCCAGTTTAAGACAGACTGCTGGACAGTGAGATGCGGCTTTGAAAGCAACGATCAAAAGATGAGTGTGCTATAAATTTGTGAACACAATCTTATTGAAAGCAACATAATTTAAATAACTAAACAAATGATTTAATTCGATTTGAATATACATTAAATTCAATTCTATCGAACTTTTGAAAGAGCAAACCAGCCAAGATGCTCCACTGATCGATAAGTGTATACAGAAAGTGATATTCTTTCTGTAACTATTTATGTTTGTTTTGTTTTGTTTTGTTCTTTGTGGAAAACTTACATTACAGCTAAGTACACAAATAAACAAGTAAATATTAAATAGAGAGCCAATTACAAGTTTCCACACATATTACAGAAATTGTTGTAAGAGAAATATAAATCATGCTCTAGTATAAGAAAGTGACTGGCTGGTCTTGATAGTGGAAAGAGGACCATACATAAAATAACGAAGGGTCGATGCTCGATGGTTTTTGATTGATGACTTGTGCCAATTCCCTTTCGGGATTTGGCACAAGTCAAATTAAAGTCCACTAGGATATGTTTAAGAGACAACTTGTCAAAATCTGACCATGTATATCTATCGCAGGCAACTGGTTGAATCAACCGTTCAATTGGACGGCTACGACATATCTAATTCAAACTATGTAACATAATTTCTGTTACACTTAAATTTTACTTATTTTTAGATTTCTTGTCTATACAAAAAGCATGTCCTTACATTTTATTTTGTGTGTATGCAAATGTCATGTAAAATTATACTAAAACATAATAACACTTAGGTTCATAGTGTTCTCTTTATAGATACTAAATTCTATTTGCTTGACGTGCGTAAATACGTAGGTAAATAAATAAATAAAAAATAAAGAATTTTCTCTTGTATGTTCGTCTTTTTTAGGGTTCCGCTTTAAGATAGGGAACCCTATAGTTGCGCGTCCATGTCCGTCTGTCCGCCCTTAAACTCGGAGGTACTGAAGATTTAAAATTTGGCACGGTTATAGGTACCTATTCATAGCCCCCTACAAAACTATGAAAAAAAATCTAAAAACTTGCTGGTGGTGGGTACTTCATTTACGGAATTGGTAACAACTTTTTGTTCATTATTGTTTTACAATTAAATTTATGGTTTCGGTAAGCTAAAGAGATGCTCTATTAGTTTTTATGATGAAATTTATTTTGTTACAGTTTTTCTTTATTGTGTTAAACTCTCTTTTGGACAGGCAAATATTCAAAAAAGGGCCATAAAAGCGCGAAAGAATCCAACCTATATAAAAAAGATATCTGTTATTAAGAAATACCTACATAATGATGATGTAGACCCAATTAAGACCTAAAGACCGACACCATGGAGACGTTATAATTAGGAGAGACATCCCCAAATAAATTTGAGTAGGCTAGAATAAGGTTTTTTTAATAATTATCGTGTTTGGACACTTTTCGGTGGTTTTCGTGAGATAGCTGGTGATTCTTCATACAACCAGGATCTGGATTACACCGAAAATAGTGTAACGGAAGTTCTCATTGGTCGCTCTTGGGCTTTTTAATTATTTTTGTGGAAAATCAAGCTCAAGCTCTAGTTTCAGACCATAAGTATTGTAGAATTAATTTATCGTTTAAGATACATAGGCTCTTGTGGTTATTATTTCTCTTGCAAACTGATTTTATTTCTAAATCTGTTTCTTATTTTATTTACATTTTGCACCAACCTAACTCTATAATGACCTCTTTCTAGCCTTAAAGGTTCGCCAGTAGAAACTTGTTTTAGGTTTAAGCTCGCCTCTGTACGTGTTCGCTACCTCTTACTGTTTTTTTTTGTGTTTTATTATGTTCAATAAAGAATAATGAATTAGAATGGGCTGACAATGCCCAAAGGGTCAAAAACTTGACCTAAACTGAGAGTATTTAACGTTTAGTTAGTTTATGTTTTGGACATTCTGGGGTCTCAGAAAAGTTCAAAGAGACTTGCTTACATGACCATCGAATACCTAATGTTTTGACATAATCATCGTTCACTTGTTTCAGCTAGTTGTCAATGTTATCGTCATCTTGTATGTTTTGCAAAATTAATGAGTTATACGAACGCCCTTTTCTCAACAGGAATTTACCCTTTTTAAGCTGGCTTATTACTCCATGACAGATTTGTAATAATGTAAGCTTGAGTTTTTGAGGTCAGGCAGTAACAGATAGTATTTAAATATAAAATAATCCTGAGGAACAAAAGGTCGAAATGAATACACGGGTCTATTTATCCTAATGTAAAGAACCTTAAATCCTATAATTTACTACATAGCCTCTCGTTGACCCCTCTTACTAGTCCTAACATAGAAATGTTATTACCACAAAAGTAAAATGGCAGACAGGGTAATGGAAGTGGATGTAGCAATAACAGAAGGGACGTAGAAATTGAAAAATTGATAAAGATACACGAAGCAAAGTGTTCAATAAAAGACGATATTTTAACATATATTAGACTGTATTTAGTTAAATAATTAATATTGATGAACATCAGTTTAGAAGAAGCTTGTTCGATGTTATAGTGACAAAAAGATTAACAGGACTGACAACCTTTTAAGATTACAATTTGTTGCCACAACAGGTAAACTATTTATGGATAGAAACTTTTCTTAACATAGTTGGGCCGGGGCCGGTAAACAAAATAAACCTTTTCATAATACTATTATTTCTCTAAAACTTAAAATATAACATACAATTTGAAACACAAACCAAAAAATTAGGCAACTTTAGTTATAATTCCATATTGTTTTGACTTTGTATATGACAATTACAAATGTTATTAAGTTGATTTTTAATTTTAAGTTATGACAATGATTTCTAAACTAAATATATTTTATTACAAAGCACATATTACTTTAATATAATGATGTAGTTAAAACTAGTAGCTAATTTAATTTTATCAAATATATCAAAGCTAGGCAAGTGGCAAGAGTAGGAAACACAAGATTTATTCAAGTGGTAATGGACAGAGTTTTCTAAGAGATCTTGTATAGATTTTATTATTAGCCATTTTAATCTGTGCTACTCTGACATGACCATCTGGTCCAGGGACTATCTTGTCAATTCTTGCCATTGGCCAAGTTAAGGGTGCAGTGT
This sequence comes from Operophtera brumata, assembly GCA_932527175.1. NCBI lineage: Eukaryota > Metazoa > Arthropoda > Insecta > Lepidoptera > Geometridae > Operophtera > Operophtera brumata. The sequence continues at coordinate 79,264,947 of OW052239.1, read as the reverse complement.
TATCACTGCGTACAATAACAAGATCACCCTCTTTAAGATTAGAGTGTACTTGTTTCCATTTAGGCCTGCTCTGTAACTGGGTGAGATAGTCTCTAGACCAGACAGACCAAAAGTCTTGTTTTATTTTGGACAAAATGTTCCAAAATTTACGTCTATTTATTGGGATATTCGAGAGATCTACTTCAGGAAAAGCAGTCATAGCCTTGCCTACCATAAAATGACCAGGCGTAAGGTATTCAAAATTAGATACATCTGAACTCAATGGCAAAAGAGGCCTAGAATTTAAGACAACTTCAATTTCTACAATCACAGTGTAAAGAGCCTCAAATGTTAAAGCAATATTACCCACAATTCTCTTAAAATGATACTTTAAACTCTTAACGCCTGCCTCCCATAGCCCTCCGAACTCTGGGGAGTAGCTAGGTATGTATTTCATTGTTATATAGTTAGGTACACAATAGTTTTGAACTTCATCTACATGTGTCTTAGAATTAAACATATCATACAATTTATTTAGTTCATTTTCAGCACCTTTAAAGGTCTTTGCATTGTCACAGAATATGGTGACAGGCATTCCACGACGGCCTATGAAGCGTTTGAGGCATGCCAAAAATGTTTCTGTGGTGAGGTCGCTAACTAATTCCACATGGATGGCCTTTGTTGCAAAGCAGACAAACAGAGCAATATAACCTTTTGTTATAAGAGGTTTCCTAATTCGCGATATCTTTATCTTTATATTGACACTCTACTTCCAATATTGGGACGTCACCCCCTTCCTCATCATCTGAGTCTCCATCCCACCATAGAACACGGAGGTCTAGATTTTCCTCTCAATTTCGAAGGATATCCCCTTCCTTCAGACGGAGGAAGAATCAAATTGTGATACCTGGTGTCATATCTATCATGACGGACAACAAATTAAGTCTTGGGGACAAGGATAGTGATGATCTCATGAGGGATCTTGATGAAATGGAGGACAACATGTCCGAGCAAGCCGGCAGTTCCTTTGTAATAGAGAAACCGAAGTATAGAGACCTAAAAACTCCTCTGAAGCAAGAAGAGGTCTTACTCACGACGGACTCGACCCTCGAATCATTGAAACATTGGATGCTTTGAACCAGCTAAGCGGCAACCCCACCCCATCCATTCGTCAGTTGTATACCAAACTCCATGGACTAATTAAAGAAGACTTCTGGCAGGTGGCAAAAAAGCTCTCATCCTCCGTACTCATCTCGTTCCATGCATTGAAAATCGCCATGGAAATTGCAATCCAAGCTATGGAAGTTGCAATCCAAGCTTATCAAATTGCACTGTCTAAAGTCATTGGAACCAAGTTGTCCGACATATCCGCCATGCGAGATGATATGATGGCGAGAGCCAAAGAATACAGAGAACAGGAAACCAATGCTCTGGAGTTCCAAGAGGATATGACTGCAGCATGGGGGAGATTGGCCAAGACTATGACCACTTACACAGAAGGACTCGAAAAAAAGATACTAGAGACCTCTACTCCAAAGGTGGTTGGGCGAGGTTATTTGAACAAGATGCCGGTGAACACCGCCAGCTCATCCACCTCCAGAGTGCAATCAGTAACATTATCTATGTCTCCTGGGTTAGTCTATAAATGCAAGGTCGGAATTCTAAAGATCCATGCGAGATGATATGATGGCGAGAGCCAAAGAATACAGAGAACAGGAAACCAATGCTCTGGAGTTCCAAGAGGATATGACTGCAGCATGGGGGAGATTGGCCAAGACTATGACCACTTACACAGAAGGACTCGAAAAAAAGATACTAGAGACCTCTACTCCAAAGGTGGTTGGGCGAGGTTATTTGAACAAGATGCCGGTGAACACCGCCAGCTCATCCACCTCCAGAGTGCAATCAGTAACATTATCTATGTCTCCTGGGTTAGTCTATAAATGCAAGGTCGGAATTCTAAAGATCCATGCGAGATGATATGATGGCGAGAGCCAAAGAATACAGAGAACAGGAAACCAATGCTCTGGAGTTCCAAGAGGATATGGCTGCAGCATGGGGGAGATTGGCCAAGACTATGACCACTTACACAGAAGGACTCGAAAAAAATATACTAGAGACCTCTACTCCAAAGGTGGTTGGGCGAGGTTATTTGAACAAGATGCCGGTGAACACCGCCAGCTCATCCACCTCCAGAGTGCAATCAGTAACATTATCTATGTCTCCTGGGTTAGTCTATAAATGCAAGGTCGGAATTCTAAAGATCCTTACACCACGAAGGGTAAGTTTTGAGCCGACATCTGCAGCGTATGAGTCACTACTCATTCTAAATGAGATAGATGTTGGGGCTTCTGCCTGGGAAGTGTTGCTCAACAGGGACATGGCCGAGCTAAATGCTTTATTATCTGAAGAGACAACATGTATGGATGACTTAAAAGGCATGATCAAAGAGGACAAGGTAAAATGTCTCAACTCGATTCTCTCTAGGCTTCCAATAAAAAACTGTCAGTGGAGAGTTGCTGACGATTAGGTATAAGATGATCTTACCCCTTGTCATTGTAACTTCGATTACCAAAAATCTCTGAGATATTTCAAGGTGCTACCTCATAGTTTTATGATTCATCTACATGTGTCTTAGAATTAAACAAATCATACAATTTATTTAGTTCATTTTCAGCACCTTTAAAGGTCTTTGCATTGTCACAGAATATGGTGACAGGCATTTATATCCAGTTTTTCAAAATATTTGACTTCCTTTGGAAGGTCATCAAGAAGTTGGGGACAGTTGGAACACCACTTATGGAGGATGAAGCTACCTTTTTCTAGTAATTCAATTAATTGTTTTTTAAGCTGATAGAGCTGCTCTAGACTGTCTGAACCACTTATGACGTCATCGACATATGTACTTGAGCGCATAGCTTGGGCTGCGAGAGGATGTGAAACACCATATCGGTTGGCCAATTCAATTAGGCAACGTGTTGCTAAGAAGGTGGAAGCTTTTAAACCGTAGGTAACAGTCTGCAGTTGTATACAGCTAATTGACCCTTGAGGATTATCACGCCAAAGTATGTTTTGGAGGCTTGTTTGAGTGGGATCTATGCTTACGGATCTAAACATCTTTTGAACATCACAAATAAGTGTGAATATAAACGTTCTCCATAAAATGAGTATATCTAGAAGTTCACTTTGGACTATCGGACCATTCAACATAACATCGTTCAGTGACACCCCTGTTCTCGACTTCATGCTACCATCAAAGACCACCCGCAGCTTGGTAGTTAGGCTTTCCTGATTAAAAACCGCATGATGAGCTAAAAAATAAGTTGACCCATCTTGAACATTATATTCTCCAATATCTACAATTTTAGCATGCTCCAACTTCAAATATTCATCAATGAAATTTTTATATTTTTCTAAATACAAAGAATTCCTATAAAAATTTCTCTCCAGTGCCAAAAATCTTTGGTGGGCCAATGAGAATGAATCCCCAAGCTGCAACTCCTTTTCCTTGGTTACTAATGGCATTTTGACAGTAAACTTCTTATTCTGAAGCTGCACAGACTGTTGAAAGCAACTTTCAGCTTTTTTGAATTCTTGGGAATTATGTTTAGTTGCAGTTTGAGGTATACTCTCAGATAGCCAGAATTGCTCCATCACCACCTCTAATTTCTTGCTATTGCAGATGGCAAGGTTCGCAACCCTAACATCATAGCGATTGTTATGCACAATGCTAGAAGGGATATTCCCAGCAACGGTATACCCAAACAATGTATTTTGCAATACAGGACCATTCTGAAGTTTGACCTGCCCGTCTAGCAAAATATTGAAATAAATTTCAGCACTTAAAAGTATTGATATGACATCAGTGACATAGAAATTTTCATCGGCCAAGCAGATATTTTTTGGAATCTTTAGCTTTGATATGTCAAAGGAATGCTGGGGCAGGCAGGATGTGATGGAGTCTACAACATTACATTTAACATATAGTTTTACATTATTCACTGGAGAGAGGATGGATAAATCCACACATTTATTTATTTTATGATTTTTATTTCCAATTCCAACAATGTTGCTAGATTGGGATTTTGTTTTCAAGCCTAACTTTTCTACAAGCTCTGTTGTCACAAAAGAAACTTGGCTTGCAGAATCAAGAAGACCTCTGACAATGATATCAGACCCGTATCTGTCAATTAATTTAACCTTTATAGTAGGTAATAAAACATTTACTGACGGATCATTTGAATGTAAACTAACCGATTGTTCGGTAGCTGGAATGCTGTCTTTATGCAGGAGAGTATTGTGACCTGCTCTACAGACTTTGCAAGTAAAATTAAATCTACACTTTCCGGTGTGATTTTTTAAGCACATTGTGCACAATTTAGTAGTAGTAGAGCTTTTTTGTGAAAGAGTTCGTCCGGGGAAGTACTACCACCGTACCTATTTCTGCCGCAAAGCAGTAGTGCTCGCATTGCTGTGTTCCGGTTTGAAGGGTAAGGGTGCCGGTGAAATTACAGGCACATGAGACTTTTCATCTTTATGTCTCAGGGTGGCGGGCGCAGTGCAATGCCACATAGGGCGCGTCCTAGGTGGACGTGACCTATGAGGTAATGCACTGTTCATAGGCAGAGGTTACCGCTTAACATCAGGTGGGCCATCTGCTTGCTCCGCCACTCCAGTAGTATAAAAAAAAAAAAAAAAAAATTTTTCTTCAACAAACTTTGTGCGGTCTTCTATAGGAGCCGTCTTGAAGCGAGGGCAAGTATGCATGGCATGATCTGTCCCATCGCAGTATAAACATTTGATGATTTTATTTTTATTTTTGGTGACAATATTGGTCACTTTGTTTACAATTGACTTTTTAGATGCAGGACTGGAGTCCTCAAGTGCTATAGCGCGCTTTTCTAAGAAAGACATTAACTCTTCTATCGTTGGAAGGGTTTCTAAATTCCTATCAAGTTGATAGGCACGACATGTATACTGATCTAACTTCTTTGTTAAGATAGCAATTAATAGCATGTCCCACTTTTCCACGGGTTGCTCTAAGTTTTTTAAGGCATGCAACTGCTGCTGCAATTGCGTTATGAATGCCCTTAATGCAGTGGCCGTACCTTTTTGCATACACGGCAATTCCAGGATAACATTTATGTGATTTGTAATTAACCTTGCTTTATTGTCAAAGCGCTTCTTTAAAAGCACAAGTGCTTCTTTATATGATTGATTGACTAGAGGTAGGTTCACAATAACAGCCAGAGCATCCTCTGTTAAGAACTTTCGAAGATAAAAAAGCTTCTGCACATCTGAGAGTGTCCTATTGTTGTCAATGACTGCAGTGAACAAGTCCATGAATGAAGTATATTTTGTGTAGTCTTTGCCGCTAAATATTGGAATATCAAGGTGTGGCAATCTAGAGGACGAAACATAGCTACACAATCGCACCTCATTCGTGTTCAGGCTCTTCAAAGCAGCATTTAATTTAGAAACAATTGCAAAGTATTTATTTGCTATGACTGACAAATCTTCGGGATCATTTGGATCAAGTGACAAAATAATTTTCACTAGAAACGGGATATTTACCATGATTTTTGAGTTTTATATGTTCCCGATATTTCGGATATATTTGATATTTCGGCATATCCCGTTTCTAGTGAAAATTATGTACATAACCATGATAGTTTCAAAAGTTATAAGTGACAAAATGTCTAACTGAAGTACCTCATATTCTTTAAATGTTGTAATTAGCTTTTCTTTGCGAGCTTCCAACATCTCCGTGCTAGAAGAAGCAAGGTTAATGGGATCACTAATAAAGTTTTCAATTCGGGTCACAGTACCTTTCAACTGTCCGCGCATGAGTCGAAATTTCTTCAAGTCCCCTGTCATGTTTACGTACCGCACAACTTATCTTAAGCCGCATACACTTCACTGCACTATAGAGTACACTTTTTCCGCAATAAACAGTAGAAGAGCCGAAGAAAGCACCGCCGCACCGTAAACAAACTCGTATTTGTTTTGTTTTCTATCTGATGCTGAACTTGAAGATGAAGACTGACGTAAATGAAGTTGACAGCTGGTTTGACGTTGTTGAATACTATGACAGTAGCGCATCAAACACGCACTTGACGAACTGATTGAACTGAAGGACGTTTAGAGTTTGTTCATTGGAACCAACATAATCTCACCAACTCTGCTCAAAAACGCGGGCCGCGATTTTTCCCAGCTCCCGACAAGATTCTTGGCAAAAAATATTATGGCCGCCATGTAAATTATGCTGATGTTAGCAAAATTCGATGCAATCATAGCTTACATTTCACTTTTCACACCAAATTTCTTCTTCTTTCTGATGAAATCCTGTGCATAAGCAAGTATCTTCGTGTTTTCTTGCCGTTTTTTAGCAAAGACCCGTAAACTTCTCTTACAAGCCTTCCCGGCCGGCACCCGAACGATGGCTCCGAGCACTCGAAATTACACACGAATTGTGTCCTGCACAACACACACAGCTTTCGAAGGACCACAATCGCCTATGTTCAATAAAAGACGATATTTTAACATATATTAGACTGTATTTAGTTAAATAATTAATATTGATGAACATCAGTTTAGAAGAAGCTTGTTCGATGTTATAGTTACAAAAAGATTAACAGGACTGACAACCTTTTAAGATTACAATTTGTTGCCACAACAGGTAAACTATTTATGGATAGAAACTTTTCTTAACACAAAGCATGCCGCATTTTTTCTACATTGTAGATATTAATTATTTGAATTAATTATTTTAAGATTGATTTTCTTAATTTGATTATTTGTAGATATAGCTGCAGGAATAATAGATATTGATGCATCAGACGAACTATCTGGAATTTTGATGACTGCTTTCACCTGCTTGAGGAAAGAAGTTCATGATGCATAAGGTTTTGCTTGAGGAAAGAAGTTCATGATGCATAAGGTTTTGCTTGAGGAAAGAAGTTCATGATGCATAAGGTTTTGCTTGAGGAAAGAAGTTCATGATGCATAAGGTTTTGCATAATACAAGGCTTACACAGCTATGTTTCAGGGAGTCGATGTATCCATTTCAGGGGTATTTGATAAAATTAAGAAGGCCAAGATTAAATCGAATTTCCTAATTCTTTTAATACATAAAGAATAATACAAGGTATGTACAAAATACACATGAACAGCTATGCTACCTGAAGACCGCTGCAAGCGATCTAAAGGTAGCTCAACTGATCCAAATCACTACCAGACGGAAGCGTCCCTAAGATGCTGGCTGCATTGCCACGCTGAATGGCAATGCTAATGCGTTGAGCCAGATTTCCTAATTGCCACTCCCATAGCAGAGTCACTACCAGACGGAAGTGTCCCTAAGATGCTGGCTGCATTGCCACGCTGAATGGCAATACTGGCTTTCCTAATTGCCACTCCCATAGCAGAGTTCATGACCTTATTCAAAGGCTTTTTTGACGAAGTAAGAACAGGCGTCACCAGATTCAGAGTTAAAAATAAATAAGATTCAGAGTTAAAATTGTACATAATGATTAAAAAAAAAAAAACGAATTTGAGGTTTTTTTCAATTTTTTGCATTTTCCAAGAATATTTCCTATGGTAATGTATATTTTTTTTACACCATCAGAAAGTAGATATTTCAACGAACAAAAAGCCCACAAACTTTTTGAAAAAATCTGATATTTTGACGTCAGAATTTTCGATTGAAAATTAGGGTGCTTTTTTGATATTAAGTTAAAATGAAGCGAAAAATAAAATATTTTTAATCAAATAAATTACAGTGTATTTGGGACATAATAAGGTAAGTTTTCACCAAATTTCGAAGTTTTTTTTTTTTTTTAAAAAGATATAAATAAAAAACCAAAAACTTGTTTTTTTGAATTTTTCACCTAAATTTTGAGGTTATGTGAAAAATCTGCAAATACAAAAGTTGTAGATCTTTTTATTGCCTACAGCTTTGCCATTTAACTTTTTTCTATAGGACTTGTAGTTTTGCCGGAAATCAAGATAAACCATTTTTTACCCTTAAAAACTCACCCCCTCCCACTTCCCGAACTCGGATCGACCGTAATTTATTTTTCCTTTCATTTTGATCATATTCCCCTCCTTTTCTAATGGGTTTCATCCTACTGTAATTTTTTTTGGTTTCAAAAATTATCTACCCTGGTCTAAATTCGGTTCATGCTCCGGAAGAAACTACACCCTCGATAAGATACCATATCACGACTGTGTGCTATTAGGCCTTATTATTATTACTTATGAGGGTAACCAGGTATAAACCACTACTTCTACGACCTTCTACAAATTCCTATAATCCCTTGTTCAGAGTTGCACCACCTCGTGCGCTGGTTTCGTCAAGATTTTATATCGGGCAAGTCGCTTTACTACCTACTCGTAGACTACTAGCATGCTGCTGCCTGCTGTTGGGTGTAATTCAAAGGTAAACTCGCTCATTTGGCACAAGAACTACGAAACTACACTTTTTGATAAAATTAAGTGTGTCAAAACTTGTGTTGAGGTTGGTTACGTTCGGAGAAAAATCGACAGAATTGTATCTCTTACCGATTCGGCTAGGTGGCGTTGACATCACTGTCACATTATACAAAATAGCAAACATTCTGGAGAAAAAACGACGAACATGGCAGTAGTGCCAAGACCCCGCGGACTGTGGTCGTGTTTTCGGTGCTAAAACGACGAAAAGGTAATTATCACATTTTGTTTATCTTCTACTGGTGGAACATTGACGAAACTGTATCGAAATGCGTCGTTCTTACTTCAAGATACTATTTATTTTTACGAAACTGTAGTGCAAGTACGAACTTTGCATCGATATGACATCGAGATTGCTAAGGTTTCGATTGTTATCGATCTTGTTAACGAATTTGGAAGTACGTATGTCTCGTCGTTAAGGATTTAAGGGAGGATTTCTGTGGCACGACTTATGCCCGACCTATTTAAAAAATTCTTTATTTCATCGATTTTTAGCATTGAAAACAACGTTTTAGGGTTTACTTCAGAAAAACTTTTAGTATTTACAATTATTGCCGTTTGTTTTATTAAAAATATAGAAAATATATGCCATCATCCTAAAGCGTTGTGTTTACCTTTTGGCAAAAAAAGTATATATATGTCCTTTTTTGAAATTTGAAAAAAATGCATTAATCCATCTTTTATCAATCAAGGCGAGATACAGTTTGACAGTTATTCTCGATCGCAAGTACGAAACGTTATTTTGACAGCTGAGATCGCTAAATTACGCTGTGGAGCTCGTTTATTGACCATCACCTCCGAAAAGCCCAATAAGCTTAGCACTTTTTATCAATACCTAGGGTACCAAAAATGGATTTAGGAATTATAATTTTATTGCTGAGTGATGAAGAAGAACGACAGCAGCATCAAAATGTAATGCGTATTCGGAGGTGGCGTCTCAGAGACACCAATCTGGTTAAAAATAATCAAGAGAGACTCTGGAACTTCAAGAAGAAGATTTTGTTCGCCTCTTTCGTGTGTCTCGAGAAGTGGCTGTAATTCTAATAGAAGATAGAATTCTAATAAGTAGAGGTATATGTACGGCGGACATGATCCACTGGACTCCCTGTCTATATCGTGGTTAGTACTTATTGTTTCCTACTATAGGTATTTCATTCGAGATTTAGACAAAACATAACTAACCTAAAAACATTTTTTTTTATCAAATTAGGTATCGCACGCGCACCTCCCCCCTCTCGGAGGTCGGCTCCAGCACTATCGTTGCTGATCTGTATTAAATAGATCAGCAAAGTGTTACTAAGGTACTATGATCCTGAGCTCGTAGGTTTATCACCTTAAATAGCATTCATATTTTAAGAGCGAAACTACTTGAACACAAATTTACACAAACGGATCCGAAAAAATCACAAGTGTATACAACCAGCTACAGTAAGTATATTAGACACATATCACCGTATCTTGAGCCACAAGCAAGTATCGCACGCGCACCTCCCCCCTCTCGGAGCTCGGCTCCAGCACTATCGCTCCAAAGTGCACAAGATACCTTGTTTGCTTTGAGACAGATTCGCTTTATGACAGATTCGCTTTATGGCAGATTAGCATCAGGCCAGATTAGCCTTAGGACAGATTCGCTCTAAAATTGTACAGTCAATGGCAGATTCGATAAGAGTTTTCTATTTTATTTCATTTATGTGTGTTTTTTTTGTATCTACTCTACATTGTCATATCTTTAATTCCGTTTATGTAACGAATATTACCTATATAAACTATATGATAATAATTTGTCACACAAAGGTATTCTCTATTACTGAAATTTTCAACATGTTGATGCTCAATTGGGGCCTTAACTAACTACAATAAATATAAAAATGACTCGTATAACATAAGTTTTCCAAGGATTCAAAACTCGCGTCAGTTTATCTTTCAACACTCCTTCCTAATCTTTCTATCGTGTAAATGGCCATTTTAATTTGGAGTACTTATGTGACTTTTGTCACTTTTGTCACTTTTGTCACTTTTGTCACATTTGTTATTGCAACTACGATTGATCTAGTTGTGAATAGACAATAAGATATTACTTATTAAGAAAGGATTATATAAATATAATGGATCTGCCCAGTGGCAGCAGAATTAAACTTATATCTAGCCGAAAAGGTAAGCCCGTCTTACTACAAGCTAATTTTCGGTAAAATTATGTAAAAAAAAAATGGTAGTACCAATTGGAGATGTTACAGTAAAATAGATTGCAATACTTCTAAAGTCAAAGTCAAAGTCAAAAAGTATTTTATTCATTGAAATCACTTAATAAATAATTTGAATCGTCTTAAAAATAAATTTACATTTACTCCTGTTCCAACGCAACCGGACCTAGAAGAATGCCTGTTTTTTTTTGAAGATCCTTTTTACTTCAAGGTGGGGAGCGCCTGTGTGGTGTCTCGAGAACAAGTGTTAGCTAATTCAAGGAAAAAAGGAAAACCAACTTAAAAGCCTTACTTAGAGATAGGCAGTCAAAAGTAAGATGATAGAATCAGCATAAGTTCATTAGGCAGCACACTCTACGCTTGATATACTCATAAATAACACATCAATAATAAATTATATGTATTATATGTCTGTACACATTGCAAATTGACAAATTAGGTGTCGAAGGGCAGAGCGACATCAGGCGCATAAAGCCGCATGCTTTATCATTAGAAAGAAAGAAAGAAATAAACGTTTATTTATGACTGTACAAACAAAGACACACACCAACAAAAAAGCAAACAAGATATGAACTAAATAAAAACAATAACAAAAACAAATTACACAAATATAAAAAATAAGGCAATTTGTGTGTGTGCCTGACGCAAGCCACAAAAGGGTCCTCAACTCAGCGTTTGCTAGGCCACGTTGGCAACTCAGCGCTGATCTTCCGTTGAGGCCCAGAGTGAACCACAGCTATCCGCTTAGGTTCCGATTGAGTGTCGTGTATGCAGATACAGGCAATTTAAAATTAAATACATTTTAGCATACTTATACAACTATCTATAATATATGAAGCTGGATTCTAACTATAAAATTACAATAACAAGATTAAGCCCCAAGTTTGTACAAAACTGGTTTATACCAAAACATAAAATAACAAAAGATTCACTAAAAATAAAAATAATGCAGCCAGCCATGACACCACAAACCTACCTTTGCCGGAGTTGATAAAAAAAACATTCTTCGTCACGAGTTTACAAAAACAAATAAACTACCATGACACTTACATAGTCATGTAGTGTGTAATACGCTTTCTTAATTAAATTATTCTTTATGTAGGATTTAAATCTTCGAATCGAAAGTTTAGAAGCACTTTCTGGAAGTTTATTATAGAACCGAACAGAATTCCCCATAAAGGACCCACTTAATTTTTTTAATCTAAGTTTGGGAATACTCAATTTATTTTTGTTTCTCGTGTTAAAAAAATGCACGTTGCTTTTTTTCATAAACCTATCTAAATGTGTATGTGTATATAATAAGGTTTCATAGATGTATTGCGATATTACCGAGAGAATGTTAATTTCCTTAAAACGCTCCCTCAAGGAGTCACGTGGCTTCATTTTATAAATGGCACGTATTGCCCGTTTTTGTAAAACAAATATTGCTTCTTGGATGTCTGCTGCTTTCCCCACAATATGATGCCATATGACATAACACTATGGAAGTAGCCAAAATAAACTAACCTAGCTGTAGCTTCATCTGTATAAGTTGCCTTATCGTACGAACTATTCTATTACTTTAAACAGTGAAAATGAAATAGTCAAGGAAGCCAAGCACTTTTATGTATTCCAGATGAAATTAAAAATGTAGTAGATGGCTTAATGAACGACTATAAGAAAAAAGTGCGTACGAACCTCGAGCCCATACCAAAGATATTTGAAGATTTTATAGATTTAGAGGGTGATAAATATGATCTACCAGAGGACTGTATGAACTAACCCGCACTTACATACCGACATTTACAGAGAAAAAAGATTCACTGTATAGAACTAGAAAGGCTTACTTATATTTGGATAAAACTACTTGTACAAATCTGAAAGACCTCAAGTTGCCTGATCGTCTTGTGGAGAATTTTTTCTTGTTTGATGATGGAAATGTAGACATGATTTTGTTTTTTGGCATACCCTTATCAAAAACTAAATTTAAGAAGTATACGTGCTTTTACGGCGACGGCATCTTTAAAGTTGTTCCGAGGATCTTCTACCAATTATACAGTTGACACATCAATGCTTCACAGAATGATGATACTATTAATTTTGTACCCTTGCTTACCGTAACAAATCGCAAGCAACTTATGAATGAATGTTTACTATATTAAGTGATCAATTTTCAGTAAATATAGAGCAGTATAAATGCGATTACAAGATAGCAGTAATTCAAGCAGTTGTTACTACCACTATTGGAAAGCTCTTTCCAAAAAAAGCAAAGACCTAGGTTCTCAATAACATCAATGGTGGAGACCATACAACACGAATGTATATGCAATTGGCATTGTTGCCGCCAATTTTGATTCCTCAAGGCAACTTAGCTATTCTTGATTCAAACGATTCTGAAGAATGTACGGCATTTTTTAACTATTTTTCAAGCAATGGATGGGACTAATACCCGGGAAACATTTAGTTGCTATAAATAAATATTCAGGACTTATAACCCAGTTGAAGGGTAGAATGGCCGCCTCAAGAACAGAATCCCCTTAAAACCACCGTTGTATCGGTTCATCATACAGTTGCTCAAAAAAGAAGCCAAATATCAAGACAGAAATTTAAGAAGGATAGAAACTTGTTGCTATGGTAAAAGGCGTAGTTTAAAGTTAAAGGAGAAAGATATCAAAATGCTTCCGGTCTGTTAGGTTGACATGATAATCACTAGTGCACTTAAAAACGAAATTTCAGTGCTAGAATGCATAGAGCGATTGGGCAGGGTGAACTGTATTAACTTAAGATCCTAATATTGTTGTCTAAGTCTTATAATAAATTTTGGTGTGTTATTAAATAACCTAAATTATTTGATCACATTATTTGTTTCATTGTACTTCTGCCCTAGAGCGAATCTGTCTTAAGGCTAATCTGGCCTAATGCTAATATGCCATAAAGCTAATTTGCCATAAAGCGAATCTGTCATAAAGCGAACAAGGCCACAAGATGACGTTTCAAGTAGATGGCCCACCTAATGTTTAGCGGTACCCCCTGTCTATGAACAGTGCATTACATCATAGGTCAAATTCACCTAGGACGCGCCCTATGTGACATTGCACTGCGCCCGGCACCCTGAGACTATGATGTAAAGTCTCATGTGCCTGTAATTTCACCGGCACCCATACCCTTCGAACCGGAACACAAAAATGCGAGCACTACCCTCTACTCCAATATGTTCAACTATATGTTCAACTGGTTGAACATATTGGAAGACTTTTCTCCAATTTTATCAATTTCAAAATTTAGTTGAGCACTTTGGACTGAAAATTACAATAAGTTCAATTTAAATATTTTTATGAATAAAACAGGGTTCAATAAAAAAGAAGTATTTCGACTTCATTAGCACTTGGTGTGACTTTGGTGAACGCCACAGAACAACGAATAGTGTTTGTGGGAATGTGCGTACTAGTGCTCAGTACCAATGGTGGGAATTATATATAAAACATTTTATGGGTCGAATACGTACTTTAATTTCTGTTCAACAATGTATTGACTTAGCTAAACGAGTTAGCGAGAGTGATTGAACCGACCCTCGGATGCACGGGCGCGGGGAACGCACATACTGCTTACAACGCACATAGTGTCGCCACAGTGGTGAAGAATGGCACCTTAACCTTAAAAACAAGTGCGTAAAAAATAAAAATAAAGTCTCACTTATGCAGCTTTTAAAAGTACTCTCAGACGATGCAGAATTTAATGCTGTCAATGATAAGCAAATAAAAGGTAAACAAAAGGTTAACAAACGCAATGAAGTCAGTATTATGAACGACAAAATAATAATGGACCTACAAATGAATATTATTACTTACTAACGAAGTACGTGTCAGCCAATTTCTATTAGAATGTGCAATATAATCAAGAATACTTTTTCCAACAAGTCTAGATAAGATAAATAAATTTGTAATATTGTTTTTTATTGAACCCTGGTTTAAATAAAAAAATATTGAAATTGAACTTATTGTAATTTTAAGTCAGACGAGTTCAACTACTACATTTTTAAGTTATTTTTTTTTGAGAAAAGTCATCTAATATGTTCAAATAGTTGAACAGATAGTTGAACATATTGGAGTAGTATATTGCACTACTGGTTTGCGGCAGAGATGGTATGGTACCGTGTTAATACTTCCCCGGACGAACTCTTTCACAAAACAGCTGTAATAATACTAAGTACGTGTTGATATCGAGATTTCTTGGCAAAGACACTACCAGCCGCACTACCAGTAGTGTCGTTTACAATTAACGACACTAACAAGTGTATTTTGCTTTAAAATGTAGAGTCAGCACAGCATAGTACAGGTGTAAACGCCGCATAAGTGACATTAACTCCCAGAGTTATAATTAAGTAGCAAACTATAAAGCGCGGCTATGAACTGAGAACACGCAATGTTTTAACATCATGAGTGAAGCTACCATGCTAATAAATATTACGTTATCCAAATATTACGATTACCGGTCATCCACATATCAGTATGAAATTCAAAATGATTTCATGTTTTCAGGGCAACAATATTCAAAAAAGAAAAGCACACTACTGCAATCCCGATATTTCGAAATATTTACTTTTAAAGGAAATTGTTGACTTAAAGGAGAGAGCACGAAATACGGACTTACCAATTACTCAACTATACGATGATAAGTTATCACAAGTTTAAAATATCGGCGTTCATCCCTTTGTAACTAAACTTCCTCCGTTTCCTAATATTTCACGTATCCTTTATGGTGCTCGACACGAAGCAAATGATGTCCCTAAAACTACATATACAGATTCAAAAAGCGTTGTAGTGCCATTGAAGTTTCGTGAGTCAATATTAGCTGACTACTATTATAACGGCAATCGAATTATCGTGTTTTGCTTGATGGAAGATGATGCATGCCACAAAATTGAAAGTGTAAAAGATATCTTTATGGATGGAACTTTTAGTAGCATTTCATGTCCTTTTGTTCAGCTTTACATAAAACACGGAGATCTCTATCAATTTAAACAATGTGAGACCTTTATTTTTTGCTTTGATGTCGGATAAAAAGACCTTCAGTTATCATATTTTATTTAGCTTACTCAAGTCACAGCTACCGGACTTCACGCCAAAAAAAGTTCATTGCGATTATGAAATAGTATCAATAAACACTTTGATGTAAGTTTTCCCTGCTATTCAAATTAAAGGTTGTTTTTATCCCTGGTCAAAAAATATCTGGAAAAGGGCAAAACTTATGGGCCACAAATGTAAGGCCGAAAAAAGAATTGTGGCACTTACGGCTGCACTGCCATTGATTCCACAGACGCGAATTAAAGGATGGGAGTACATAAAGTCTGAATGAAACCAAAATATGGAAATTACAAAATTCATAAATTATGTAGAGAGTTTTTGGTTGAAGCCATATTTTAGTGACATGTTATGACTATTTCGAGAACACCATCGTACGAACAATATCTCTGAATGCGGGAATTCAAAATTGGATAAGGCTTTAAACAAAAATACTTCAAGGCTATTCAGAATTGAATAAGGCTTTAAACAAAAATACTTTAAGGCTATTGCGCTTACTAAATGTTTTACAAAAGTTTCAGAAAAATACAGAAATTAAACTTAAAAATAGTACTAATAACACTAAAAGAATCAGAAGAGATATCTCAAAAGATGATTTTATCTTACATGTGCAAATGCAACTCGTATTGCAATAAATGAAGAGATAACTTTAGGTCACGCACTTACTTACAGTTCATTTGATTTCTTTTTACAAACGGTTTTTTAAGTTGAGTTTTAATAGTTAGTTATGTTGAGAAGGATTACTTTGGTTTTTATTTATTTTATAGAGTTACTTTTTATTTCATAATGTACTGAGTATAATTTTATGAATGTATTTCTACACTATGCTGTGCTGACTGTACTTTTTAAAGCAAAATACACTTGGTAGTTTCGTTAATTGTAAACGACACTACTGATAGTGCGGCTGGTAGTGCTGTTGCCAAGAAATGGATATCGAAAGCATGCTTCAACAGTTATATTGTTGTATTTGTATTATTTCCGTTCATTTACATGTGTGTGTATCCGAAGCCTTTTTATCAACTGTTTACCATCCACGTCGACCTGGGTTCAACAGATACAATGACACACGTCAAACCTATAATGTATGGGTTTCATCTAAACAAAAGCGAAGAAAACTACAATCGTTTTTATTAACTTCTTCGAGATGTACTTGGCATGAACATTGAAATTTATAAATGTGATTACGAACAAGCCCAAATTAATGGTGTTAGAAAATCCTTTCCCGGAACGAAAATCAGTGGTTTCTTTTATCACTTTAATAAGGCAGTATGGAAAAAAACAAAGGAGCTTAAAACAACATAGAATAGAATAGAATAGAATAGAATATTCTTTATTGCACAAAACAAACAATGTACATAGGCGAACTTAATGCTAAGAAGGATACAACAACAACATACAACAAAAGCAACAGTGTTAAGCAATCGACATATTTCCTGCTATTCTGGCCGCATTGTGCAATGACCCACCTGCAGCGCGCTACCTGGATTAATCATACCGCGCGACCTGTGTGATTTTGTGAACTGGCTGTGTCACTTTAGTACTATAAAAAATAAGTAGAATCTGCACAGAAGCAGTTTTCATGCATTTAACAATTTTTGCATTGAATTGAATAAATGTCCTATTAAATTTAAGCAATGTTACTTGTCTTCATCGGACTATCGTCACGCTTCCTTAATTTAATTATTTTATAAGTTTTGTTTCATTAAATATTGCAAACAACTCGGTCGTTTTGTATCCTCCCTTGCAGCCGTACGTAATTGGCGCAGGCGGTAGGATACTCGCGGTCGGTTTCGCGTAGAAGATTTCCGTAAAACGCGTTAAGCCGCCCGTGTGGCTATCAATCTACGTCAGAGTATCAGAATCTACACGTCGTGCTGCTCCGGAGGAGGTATCCAGCTATCGATAACGCAAAGGGACCGAAATGATGTGCATGTGAGTACACTAGATTCTTTTTAGTGATTGCTCACTTCCTAGAACTTATCCTTATCTAATACCTATTAATAAAATAAAAAACCAAGTTTTTTCATTCAGGAAAATTCAAGGACTCTAGATTAATTAGTACTCGCAGATAACGTTTCATAGATCATAGAAGGAATATATACCTATAAGAAAAATAAAAATACAAGATTTTTCAGTCACGAAAATTCAAGGACCCTAGATTAAGTAGTACTAGTAGAGAACGTTTCATAGATCATAGACGAAATATTAATTTGGAAAGTATAGTAGAGGAAGAATCGAACATCATGTGTGTCTGAAATAGATACCATCTATAAATCCCTAAGATTAGTTCCGGAATTTGACGGAAACCCGAACATTCTAACTAGATTCATACAAATTTATGTGACGAGTTAGCGAAACAATTTTCGAAACCAGAAGGTAGTGATCTGTCAAAATACGCTTTGATTAATGGAATCCTGAATAAAGTGGTAGGTCCTGCTGCTCGCTTAATTAATGCGAATGGAATTCCTAGTGACTGGATTGGCGTTCGTAGTGCTTTAGTGAATAATTTCGCAGATCAACGAGACGAAACTGCTCTTTACAACGACCTGGATATTTTAACACAAAGCTCTAGTACTCCTCAAAAGTTCTATGAACGCTGCCATACATTGTACAGCACAAATATGACTTAAGTCACTTTACATGACACAGTCCAAACAATAGTCGATTCTAAACGCGATTTGTACAGAAAATTAACCCTTCAGGCATACTTGCGTGGATTAACAGATCCTTTGGGATTGCGCATACGTTCCATGCGCCCCGAAACCATCGAAAAAGCGTAAGAACTCGTTCACGCAGAAATTAACACCATGTATATGCGCAATGCCGAACCCAACACCTACCAGAAAATAATCCTAGAAGTATCTATCTCGGACGACCCCCTGAATACATTCTGCAGGCAGATCGTATTCAATGTCGTATGTGACATCGCCGTCATACCGTTTTTTTCACTTCTTTTAGTTTTGAGCAAAGAATACGACATAGGATGGCACCGACGAGAAAGGTCACTAATAATTTTTTAAAGTTATCAAAATTCCTGATAGTTTGAGCCCTAATCCAATTTTCCAGGTCAAACAGCTCCAAGGTACAGGGTTCCCAATGTTCTCTATTTTTATACAAAGCCCCAACCTCGTTCGCCAGCAAGAAGGAAGTGTTCTTGCAGACAGATTCCCTTACAGAAGAGATCGGGATCAGGCGAGGCATTTTTAATGGCTCTGTATGGCGGAGATGGCCAACAGCTCTCAACACCCTGCGCTATACCTAAACGCTAAACGTACCTAGTGTTTAATCTTGTCTGGTGGTATGGAACCCTTCGTGTACGAGTCCGACTTGCACTTGGCTGGTTTTTAATATTCTTAGATTTGGTAAAGCTTCTTAGACGAAATAATTTGTTGTCTTGAACGATACAAAAATAATTAATATCATGTCTCTACTACAAGTTGATTTATTTTTG
Source organism: Operophtera brumata (assembly GCA_932527175.1). NCBI lineage: Eukaryota > Metazoa > Arthropoda > Insecta > Lepidoptera > Geometridae > Operophtera > Operophtera brumata. The sequence continues at coordinate 79,245,769 of OW052239.1, read as the reverse complement.
CGATGTGTTGAAGCAGTGGATAATTTTAATAAGTGAAGAACCGGTAGACGGTGGCTTATACCCAGTAATTAGGAGGTGAGTCGAGTGAGTGCGTCGCATCGACTGCGGCGGCGCGACGGTCGATAGCTGAGCTGGAGCGGCAGGCGGTACCCGGGCTGGGTCACGCCTGCTGCGATCGATAGCGGCGCGGCGCGTCCATGGGAGCAAGGCAAGTACTGTGGCCTCCCCGCTAGCTCCTAGGCCAGTCGGCCGCGCTACACCGCCGGCAAGTGACGAGGCACCGTACACGCACCCCCCGCACATGTGACCGCGCGCGTCATGAGCGGCGCCCGCCCCCGAAGCGCGCCCATACTGCTGGCGCTTGCTGCCGCATTTTTTCCGCAAGCCAACCATGTCGCGTGAGTACTTTACTTTCCATTAAGATATACGCACATCATAGCGAGGACGCAAACTTCTTACTTATGCCATACTGAGGCGATAGTCAATCTCACCTTACTATTAAAACAATGCATGCAATATTATTTAGTTAAACATTACTTATTTTTTTTTGTAATTGAAGGTGTCAATATTCTAACATAACTGAATACATACCTAATAAAACGGGCTAAGCTGCAAAACATTCAATTTTATAAATATAATAAAACATGGAATTTTTTAAATACATTTTAGTGTGTACTACTGTTATTTTACCTACTGTAACATACATGGTAATTATTTCAAGTTAAACATTTAATTAAAACATTATGGTATCGACACCCACGTGGTTCTGAAACAAAACAATTTGCCGTCCTAAAGACAACGAGTTGCAAGTCTCCAATGCATGCAAATTGTATAACTGCGTCAAGGGAAATGAATAATATAATAGTACAACACTTCACAGTCGCAGTCAGATCATGCGCAAACATGAATTTGGATACTCTTCCGAATAAATTGATTGCATAGGTACTTGTGACCAGTGAAATACATTTTGATATGTGTCCAGCATTTTTATACTTTTAATAACTGAAATACAACGTTGACAACGATTTCATTGATTTTACACAGCTGGGCCTTAGTTTTATACCATATTAACTGTGACAAAAAGAATATAGGTAGTTAAGTGCGCTCCCTGCCCGTAGTAGTCCACCTACAAAGTTCACCTGGCTGTACCAAGGGTAATTTTGTTTTCCCTTGGTCCACCTCAATATACCTAACTGGGTGTACCAAGGGTTTTTATTTCTTTCCGTGGTTCGGCTTAGTTCACCAGGCTGTACCAAGGGTATTTATTTTTTTCCCCGTCGTTCACCTGTATTGCGGATAGAATATAGGTAAACAAACTTTTTATTTACTTCTTTTTTTCCTTTTTTTTTTCGTAGTGACAACATCATCAACGTCATCATGAATCATAAATTATTTTTCCTTTTGTGATAGATAATCAAGTTTTATTTTGTAAATGAGTTCAGATGAAAATATTACTTTTATTAAAAGGAAAGGTCCTCCTATTACATAAATAATTTCAATATTACAAAGTAAAAGATTTCAAAAATAAATCAAGTTTGTGGCGATGTTCTTCTTATAAAAAAGATAATTGCAGGGGAAATATAATGAGGTAATTTTTACACTTAAACTTTTGTTTGGTGTAGGAAAATCGTATGGTTAAAAGTAGAGACTACTCTTGTTCACCCAATTTAGCTAGAAATCTCATTGCAAAGGAATTTGAACAGCTAAAAGACAACGTCAAAGATGGTACTGTACTGACTCGGTGCCCAAACTTTATAATTAAATGTTATCAAAAATTCAGCACTTTGGATATGGTAGCTGATGTACAGTCATTAACTAGCTGTCAGCAAAGTTTATATACCACCAATAATAATTGTTAATTTGTTACGGACAGATTGGATGCGTGGGACATTTATTTATTTATTTTCAACTAATAAACATTGTTTTTCATTATTTTTTTTTTATATTTAATTTTTGATTTTATTTTATTTATAACTTAAGTGTCTAAATTATGTTTTTGTATCTGTTTTTGTATGTTTTTGGTTGTTATTTTTTATTTATTTTTCTGTTTTTTGTCCTACTTTTTCCTAGCATTCTGTTTGTTCTGTTTGTTTTTTTTGTTTGTGCCAAATAAATGTTTTTCATTTCATTTTTTTTTTTCACCAGGAATAAATCATTGGGTATCAAAAAATCTGTTTACAAAAAACTTCAATGAATTAAGCGTGCCGTCGAAGTTTACTGATTTTATTTTAGCCGATTATAAGATTATAATCATGAAGGATCCCGCCTAATCGTTTTTTGTTCTCGAGCCAATAGAGAAACTTTCGCGAATATTTCGCCGATGCTATTTTTGATACATGTCCGCCGCCATTTTATCAATTGTATTCCATTCATGGCAATGTAGGGAGTACTATAACCGCAACAAAAACCGTGCCATTGATTTACGCGTTAATGCCAAATAAAAAGCAAGAGACATAAAATTTTATTTGAATTATTTAATTTTTTTTTTTTTTTTATATTCCACGATGGTGCAACCCACTGTGAAAAGAGGCCTATTGTGGCTCTGCCTACCCCTTCGGGGAAAAAGGCGTGTGTCTATGTATGTATGTATGTATTTAAAGCACAACTACTCTGTTTCAAACCATCTACACTACACTGTGACTATGAAAAAGCCGCTATTAATGCTGCACTGGAAGTATTTCCAGGAGTTAAGCTGCTTGGATGTTATTATCACTGGTGTGAGGCAATATGGAAAAAATTAAGCCTTAAAAGTAAGACAGGAAGAAGGTTGACTGGGCTTATTTTGGCTTTGCCACTTTTACCAAAACAATACATAACAGAAGGTCGAGAATATAGCAATATGGAATATATCCAAAAAATTAAGCCTTAGACAGAAAGAAGGTTGACTGGGCTTATTTCGGCTTTGCCACTTTTACCAAAACAATACATGAAAGAAGATCGAGAATATATAAAGATGGAAAGCTTACATAAACCAAAAATGCAAAAGTTTTTAAAATATATTAACAGCTTTTGGGTGACAAAGAACTTCACTGACATTTTATACGTTTTTGGCCAGAGACATCGCACGAACAACATAAAAGAATCTTACCATTCACAAATAAATAATAAAATAAGAAAAAGCGAAGCCACTGTCACACGTCTGCTAACAGTGCTAAAGGCACTTGAAAACAAGTCTTTTTTAAAAAACGGAAATTTATTTATGCTGACAACGATGATGACATACAATTTGTACAAATGCAATTAATAAACCATGAGATTTCCACAGGACTGACGTTAGAAAAATTGCGGTAGAGATATACCTACCTATAGATATTCTTTCCAAATTTTCAGTTTGCTTTATTGCGATGTTTAGTTACGTTAACAAACAAGTAAAGATGTTAATTATGGAATTTTGTGTTTCTATAATGGATCAACTAATCAAGAACAATCTTTTCCGAGGCCTCTACCCGTATATTGCCATGAGTAAAATAGCATCTCCCGTGACTCCTAGTGTGATGCTAGTAGTGTTTCTTATGTTTTTCTGGCTTCCATTTGTTTTTCTACATTCTCTTGTTTTTCAGAATCGCAAACAAACAACATTAGGCACTTATTTACCGTATTACATATTTTCTAGGGGTGGACCACGGGCATTACATTCTTAAAACCATATAGTAATAACTACAAAGGTGAACTTTCATCTTTATGTCTCAGGCTGGCAGGCGCAGTGCAATGCCACATAGGGCGCGTCCTAGGTGGACGTGACGTCTTAGGTATATAATGCACTGTTCATAGGCAGAGGTTACCGCTTAACATCAGGTGGGCCATCTGCTTGTTCCGTCATTCAAGTAGTATAAAAAAAAACCACGGAAAGAAATAAAAACCCTTGGTACACCCAGTTATCTTGAGGTGAACCACGGGTGAAAAAGTTGCCCCTGGTACAGCTAGGTGAACTATGTGGGTGGACCACGGGTAGGGAAGAGTTAAGTGGCGATTACCATGACAAATTTAAATCTTATAATCAACGTATTTAAGTGCTAAATTTCTCATGTTTTTTAATTAATTACTAAATGGTAAGTACCCACTTATCGCATTGTTTTACTTACCTAGGTTGTCCTAGGACCTTTTTGTATTTTTTCGCTTTTTAGAACAATGCTAACCGTCTAATAGTGCTAATTTAAAGTCTCTGCAAAATTAATGCGAATAGAATAGAATAATAATACTCTAGATATAGTAGTTGTGAACGCACTAGATCAGCCACAAGGTGATATCGTAGGGACCCACCATACCACAAGAGGTATGTCCAGTGGTGTGGTTGAATACCCTGGTAGGGACCCACCATACCACAAGAGGTATGTCCAGTGGTATGGATGTATACCCTGGTAGGGACCCACCATACGACAAGAGGTATGTCCAGTGGTATGGTTGAGTACCCTACCACCAGGGGTATAGCCAGCGGGTATGGTGGGTCCACAGGGAGACTAAGCAAATTAAAAAGCTTGGAAAAACAATATATGCAAATAATTGAAGCGTGACTCTTCAAGTAGTACTTTACTTTTGCTTTATTCAATCTCATTTTTGGCACAAGTGAAACGTCTTCGTCCACTTGAAGTTTTATTTTCATATAGTCATCAACACACCCCATACCTCTGCATCACGTACATGATGAATTTCAAAACTTCATTTCTTAGTGCACCCTTAGACCACAAAAGGAATGTACCAACAAATTTCAGGTCTCTAGGCCTTTTGGTTTAGGCTGAGAATTGATAGTCAGTCGGTGAGTCAGTCAGTCACGCAACAATTTTGTATAATATTTGATTATACATCCTTGTCGTATTAGATAGGTACCCTTTACTTGTCCATTTTTCAGGCTATCCCAAATGTATAGGTGTCTCAGAGTATTTATCCCGAAGTATTATTTATACTACTATACTACTACTTCGTGTCACCAGTTCTTTCTGTTGAGATATTTACTCTATGGTATAGATATAATATTATATGTGACACTGCAGCAAACTTGTCTTAGAAGCAAAATACCTTGGTGGCCAAACGTCTGGATTTATTTTCGTTAGTACCTACAGTTAAAATAATAAGATTCGGATGGTTATTTTCCTTTTGAACCTCGGTGTATAACTTAATAACTCTTGATTATAGTACTCTTTTGTTTACCACTTCAAAAACTATATTTATGGCGATTTAACTAAGTCTTTCAGACCACGCACTCTCAGGGCAAAGTTGTGTCAGTTACAAAAGTTTATTTAGGCATTCAAAATGGATGAAGTGGACATAGAAGACGATTTTTAGAGCCAGAAAGGAATGCCAGTTTTTTAAAGGGACAGCTATGGATATAACTGCATTTCTATGGATTAAAACAGTACATCACTTTGGAGGTGCATTAAGAAAGAAGAAGAAAGAGTAAAGAGAAAAAACAAATATGACAAGAGAATGAGTTCATTCATGCAAACTGGGTTATGACTTGACGGAGACACTTGACGACTTCTTGACTATAAAAATATATTATTATATCACTTGACATTGGCTAAATTGTTGCAAATAATGCACAGAAGCCACTACTTAAGATAAGAAGAATAACATTAAGAATAAAATTGATCACGTGATGAATATTTGCAATGAGAAGGCATGCAAAATCCTTACACCAGTCCAAAACATGGAAGAAACAATAATTGAACCAGCACTTGTCAAAATGAAGTATAATGAGGCTGTAGGCAAAGTAACATACTAATAGCGATGTCGCTTGTAGAAAAGCCAAAAGTGTACGAGATTGACGTAAGCTATCGAAATATCACGTGGTCTATTGTATTGTATTACGACTGTAGAAATGGAATCGCTTCAAAATGATCGTTGTGATTTCAATTAATAAAATACTTTTCGACTTTGACTTTGACTTCGAAGCGAATGCCACTTCGCTAGGCCGGCTGAACTGCACGGCAATATTTTGAAAAGCGTTCCTGCGCTGAATCTTTCCACCTGTTCGTGGTCGCCACTCGAAAAAGAACACGTTCTATAATGTTCTCGAGTGGCGCCAGCAGGGTGCCGCATACTGAGTCAGTTAGGGTATAAAAGCATTATAGACTATTTATAACTTTCACCGCGCCCTTGCTTAATGGCATGTGGGGCCGGAGGACGGCTGAGTATATGTCAATCGAGTAGTTTACTTGTGGATTCTAATCATTTGACTTCACTCGCCTGCCCTACGGTCCTCATACCACCATTATGGGTCGCAAAGTAACTTGGCGGCCTATAATAGGGATGGCTGTTTCAATTGAAATTTAATTGTTTGCATGGTGAAGTTTGCCGCTTTTGCAATGATAAATATGATTAGTTTGTGAAGCTACTTGCACTCTCACGCATGAAGTTCGTGCTGTCGTTCCTCTCACTCCCGTGTGAAGCGACACGGAACGGAAGCGACCGAGATGGAATAGATAGTTAAAATGTACTGTTACTTCCTAATTCAGCCGTGGCATGTGTGCATTATACTGTGTAATTATATTGTGTATGATTTTTAAATGTATAGAAAATACACATTCATTACATGAACTTCGAAGAGCTCTATCACACTAGCGAATTGCGACCACGTCTTCAGTGTGGCGATCCGTCAACTGTGAGCGCCGCGTGTGAGCAATGAACTTGCTGCATGCGCATGGCTTCAGATACGTATTTTGGGACAGTTTAGTATGACATGACCCTGAGAATTTTGTGCCTCGAATCACCACACTGGAATCATAACCTGCCTCCTTGGGTGTGCTCTCACGTTTGTTCCGCTAATGTGATAACGTTTTATATGCCACAATGTAGTACCTACCTTTTGTATTACATGTTTATACGAATATAATGTATATTTTTCCTTTACAGGGGTGCCGGCGGGGGTGGCATGTTTGGCGATGTCAATATATCTGCAATCTTAGATTCATTTAGTATAAGTTATGACAAAAGAGTAAGGCCGAACTATGGAGGTGAGTTCTATAAAGTACATACAAGTGACAAAACATATTACAAAACAAAGAAAACAGTTAGCAAAACGAAGAAAAACAGTGGTAATAAGCCGTTTATTCATTTTAAAATGATTCCCAACCACAATAGTTTCAATTCTTAATCAATAATAATGAAGTACAAAAAAAATACTCTGATTCTAAAAAAAACATGTCTGTGTCATACTGCGGTCGAATGCACGCAGTCGGATCACTTAAAGCCTACAGCTGCAGTCAGCAGCATAGCTCGGAATAGTAATTAACGACGCAGACAACAGCCAAATTTCCGTCCCTATCTAACTCACTAAAGTTCAGGTAAGTTACAAAGTGACAGAAAACGCCCGCGCGACGAAACTGGACGAAAGTCACCATAAACAGTATTCAAACAATCATTTGCACCGTAATCGAAAATATAAACCTTGAGTGCCATCTAAAATAATATTATTTGTTACTCTTTATTAATTTTATCAATGTACGCTGATAAATAATAGAGATATTTTACGTTATAAGTGCATTGTAGAGGTTCACGTTTGTTTAATCAATAAAGTTTATCGAAATCGTGTTTTGGGCTCTATCAAGTTGATAATAAAGATTTTTTTGTTTTTGTCTTAACTGTGTAGATTTTGATAAAAATAAGTTTAACAGGAGCCTATTTGACTCTTGACAGCCTCGAAAACCAAGTAAATAACAAGCAAAATTATGAAGTTATCTGTATTTTCCCCGTTTATGGGGTAATTTCAGAGATTTTCCCCAAAAACATGAAAAGTAGAAATAATGACATTTTGAATAAAACTTTGATGAGGTCTGGTAAAGAAGCTCCACGCTAATGACATTTGACTATTTTGGACGTCCCCAGAAGGAATATACGTATATCGGCTTGCAGCCAACATTATGGGATGTGTACTGGAAGTGCTTTCTGCAAACAGCCCACGTGATAATAATAGGCAGTGTGAACCTGTATTAAATATACTAAAAATCATAAATTTAAAAAATTACAAAAGGTATACTGAAAAAACTTCGTAATAGTGTTGATAGCCACTCAACACCGGTATTATAACGACTAACGCCATCTACCGGTATTTTCCAGGAAACGAGTTCTTCCTATTTATAGAAAAGAGGCTTCTGAACAATACTCATACATTATATTCTCCGTGGAGGACATCCACAAGGTTATATTCAGATCTGTGATGTACTCGACAAAGGGGGTAGCCACATAAAATTGGAATGCACACAATGTGATTTTCCTTGTTTTTATAACAAACTGTAAAACAGCACGTATTTTATTCAGTTTGGCATGAAGCCATTACCTTATCGCTTACCATTATCGCTTTTAGATCAATAGACAAGGATAAGAAGGGTACCTAGATTCAAGGAGTATTTTCAAAAAATCATCAGATAAGATTGCTTATATCTACACTAATCTACATTAATATTATAAAGAGGAAAGATTTGTATTTTTGTGTTTTTTTTTTTTTTTTTAACATTGATAGGCCTTTGTTTGACTACGATCTCACCTGTTGGTAAGTGACGATGTGGCCGAAGATGGAGCACAAAGGTCTAGAAGGCACCTATTCACTCTAGACTTGAAGAGACCCAGATTATAGTTTTCAGGAAAGACAGACGATGTGTATGTTTGTAATGAATAAACACAAACTACAGGGCTGATTTCAAAAATTCTTTCACCATTTGAAAGCTACATTCACCCTGAGTGACATAGGCTACCAGGGGGGGGTAGGAAAGGGGGCTGTTTTTCATCCTGAAACTACCCGTGCGAAGCCGGGACGAGTCGCTAGAGCATGAATAAACAGGGACGCGATCGCTGTTTTTTTCTATAACTAGTATTACCTAACTGGGTAAATAAAGCTCTAGTAAAAGATTTTTGTACGAGGTGCATATGTTAACCCAGGCTTGTCAGTATACATGGTATACATATGGTACCGATATGCCTGGGTTAAAATATATACACTGTACGTGTATACCCAGCTAGAGGATTCAACTGACGTACGGACATTCCTATTATCATTCACTGTTCATTAGTAGATAGTGTTACTAATTATTGTAGGTCTATCCTCGGTAGGTATTACTTATTCTATTCTTGGTTGTTTTTTATTTTTATATAATTGTGTGCATGCAACATCGCTTTGGATTTCTGTTATGGTGTTGTACTTGATTCTTAATAAATAAATAAATAAATAAATAAATATTAACAAGATGGGACGAAAAAAGACGAAAAATAATATTTATTTTGAATGTCCCGTCTCGTACCAACTCGGACGGATTTCATTCGAAACAGTTACCTACATAAACAAATACATACTTAGTTGGCAATAAATTAGGAAGAGTTTTAAGTATTGTGTAATGTGCTTAAAACTCTTCCTTAATATTAGGTTTACTGAGCACATAACAAAAACAACAACAAAAACACCCAACAATCACATATAAACAAATATACTTGATTTATTCTTATGTATAAAACACTAGCACCAATATAAGTGTGGAAACTTATTAAATCAATGTTGCAAAATAAACAACAATAAATTTGCATGCCTCCAGAAGAGGCTATTAGAGTTAAAAGGCAAAAGTTTGGAAAATGTTATCCGACTCATGAATATGAACCAGACCACCGCAGAACAACACTAATTTATACAACAAATTTATTATCCAAATGATAGGTAATGTGCGATACATGGGCCAGAACCCAGGAACAACTGCCTACTCAAGCCAGAACAGTGAAGCAGACCAATACCTATAGATTAAGGATGCACAACTATGATTTGTCATGGCCCACTTGATTGATTTCATTTTTAGCCGTCCATACTTTATATAGAAGGAAAAAACCTAATATTCATTCACCGAAAAAAACCATTACCTACTAACGAGCGAAATCTATAGACAGTCAATTGAACCAAATCACGCCGAATAAAATACGAACCAAGTCAAGATAGGTAATGTCGGCATTGCTATATCAGAGAACGAAATTAGCTTATGTAAGCATGTTCAAGAACTGAACTGAACTGAACAATCATTCTGTCCAGTCACTAGATGGCAGCACTGTCTGCGTGGAAATGCCACTGATAATAAGATGGATGGATGCATACAAATGTATAGACTCGAAGGCGGATATACCGACACGAAACGACGTTTTTGTAAAAACCATTGGGCCATGCAATAGCCATACGTGATCTGTTGCTGTTATACGTGATAAAATATTTTTTCACAGTCTGTCTCACAGCTGCGTAGCGCTTTTGGGATAAGTATATTTTTAGTGAAGAAAACGTCGACTTGATACACAGAAAAAACATTAAACGAGAACTGTATGGTAACGTACACACACAAAAGCCATTGTTATCACATATTTCACAAAATGATTTCTTTTATAAGAGTATTTTAACTCTGACGAAAATAATTTCTGCAAACGTCAAAAAAATTCAAATAATGTTCGTCCTGACTTTTGTTTTTTCTTGTAGTGTTGTATGCAAAGAGGTTTTAAGTCAATTCTGTTTGAGGTTTTAGTCATTGAGTATTCAGTGATTTTATTTTCCTGTTTTTAACCACCGATGCAAAAAGAGGGTTGTTATAAGTTTGACCGCTATGTGTGTCTGTCTGTATGTCTGTGTGTCTGTCTGTAGCATCGTAGCTCTTAAACGGTAGGAACCGATTAGAATGCGGTTTTTTCAAATATTAAAGCAGGTTTTGTTGCGATAGTTCTTAGACATGCTTTATCAAAATCGGTTCAGCCATTTCAGAGGATAGAGGGATTTTTAAATTTTAACATTTCTTGTGTCGTTGTTTTTTTTTTTTTTTTTTTTTTTTTATAAGGTAAGGTGGGGTAAGACTAACATAGTTTCCTGCTAGACTGGAAAGATCGGTTTTTATGGCTAAAGTATTTGACTTGCCTCTGAGATAATAATGTAATTGATACTTCAAAACTATAAGCTTTTAGGAAATAATTAATATATTTCCGGGAATGCGTCCAGAATAGATATTCTGAATGAATTGAAAGCCAGTAAAAATTGTTAGTCTTGCCCCACTAATTGGGGTAAGAATAACAGTGAAGTTTTTTTACGGAAAACATAAACTTATTGGAATTTCTAAAGGAAAATCTTAAATGTAACAAGTATTTTAATATAATTTATACTCTATCACAACGCAATAAGGTTTATTTTTGCGGCAATTCGTATAAGAAATGAATTGGGGTAAGACTGACACATAATCGGAATCAGAGGCGCAGAACCTTTCGAGTAACATCAATAGCTTAATGTCACTTTTACGTTAGACATAGGTACATAAATTACGTTATATTTACTGCTGCATTTTTCTAACGATGAAGTAGAACAAGGCTTGACCAGAATAAAGTTTAACTTTTTTAAACATATAAGTGCTTGCAACAACTGAAAATCAATGAAATCTGCCACACTAATAATATTGATAAATGCGCATTTCTACATTAACATCAATTTTCATTTTGCTAACGCGGGTAACCCACGGGTGTAGCTAGTACATTATAATTATTTGTGATACCTATGATATATTTTCACTGTACAAACTCAAAAGAAAAATACCATAATAGAAAATGTTGATTATATCTGAATTGGGGGAAGACTAACATATGATTTTCTTACCCCAGAAATACTGTCTGTCTTCCCCCACTTTGATATTATTAGGTTAGTTTTTGGTTTTGTAAAATATCAAAGGAAATCTTTAGTTTATAGCCATAATATTAATCTATTAGCTTAAAAGACAATATTAATACGATATTTACATTCAACACATCTCAATTTAACACTTATTATCACCAAAATGTTAAAAGTTTGTCTGACCCAACAACGTGCAATTATATTTTTTACAACTGACATTTACATTCTGGAATGTTGGCACCATTTACCAGCAACAGTGACATCTGTGTTTTGAGCCGCGAATCTTTTCATAAAAACTGTTTTATCGACGTAGCCAACTCATAAACAACGCGGTACTTTTCGAGATATTTGAAAGTGATAGTCTTTCCCCGCTGGTAGTTTTACCCCACCTTACCTTACTACTTGAATGACGGAACAAGCAGATGGCCCACCTGATGTTAAGCGGTAGCCTCTGCCTATGAACAGTACATTACCTCATAGGTCACGTCCACCTAGGACGCGCCCTATGTGGCCTGCACTATTGTACTGCGCCCGCCACCCTGAGACATAAAGATGAAAAGTCTCATGTGCCTGTAATTTCACCGGCACCCTTACCCTTCAAACCGGAACACAGCATTGCGAGCACTACTGCTTTGCGGCAGAAATAGGTATGGTGGTAGTACTTCCCCGGACGAACTCTTTCACAAAAAAGCTCTACTACTACTACGTACGTACTTGTACTATGCTTACGTACAAGTACATAATGTTTTATTACGGGTTTAGCTCATTATCTACCTGCTCACTGTGCCAGCAAATTATTGTGATAATACCTACAGCCGGCTAATATTCCGCCCATTGACAGAAGTAGTTTAATCTTTTTTTTTTTATATAGTTGGCGCCGCACGTCTTGTGCATTTGCCATTTTCAAGTATCTGTATTTTCACTATATTTTCAATATATTTTGCATCGTTACACTTCTTCCAAGTCGTCAAAGTCACAGTCGAGTCATGTTTTAGTAAAACGGTGGCCAATTTTACTAAAACTTTGGTAGACAATTTCCACCAATTTCAAAAGTCACGCAATTCACTTCCATTTCATTTCACTACACTTGTGCTTTTTAAACGAGCTACATTAGTTAAAATGCCACCAAAATAACACAAAATAACTCAAGAAAACACTAGGAAAAGAAATAAAATAAAAGTAGACAACGTCTCTTTTCGAAAATGGCGGGAAGAGTCAAAATCATATTGTGTTTATATTATTGATTATTTGCTATTGATGGCCAGTCTTAGAATATATACTGAGGGGCCAGTCTCACTTGTATTTAAAACAAGCTTTTTGACCCGCGCATTAATAATGATTGTCTAGCTCTATTTATGTTTTTTTTTTTTAACAATTATAGGCCTATGTTAGACCACGATCTCACCTGTTGGTAAGTGACGATGCGGCCGAAGATGGAGCACAAAGGTCTAGAAGGCACCTATTCACTCTAGCCTTGAAGAGACCCAGATTATAGTTTTCAGGAAAGACAGACGACGGTAGTGTATTCCACTCCTTAGATTTAAAACTGTATGGTTATAAAATTGGAGGTTATGACATCATGGCTACGCTTGAGAATCTGTTAATTTTTAGGTTTCCGTCCCTAGCAGGAAAAACGGAATGCTCCTATGATCACTTTTTCGTCTGTCTTTCTGTCAAGACCTTTTTCTCAGGAACGGCTCAAGGTTACCAACTTGTAATTTAATATCAATATAATATATCAAGTATTTTGCCATTAAAATCAAGTTTTTAACTTAACCCTAGATTGCTAATCTTATTTTACCAATGCTTATTATTAACCTTCGTCGGTTAGGGTGGTAGGAGGGGTAGGGGGGTAGGGGGTAGGAGGTAGGGGAGTAGGGGTAGGGGTAGGAGGGGTAGGACAGGAGGGGGTAGGGGCAGGAGGGGGGGCTGTTTTTCATCCTGAAACTACCCATGTGAAGCCGGGGCGAGTCGCATTAGGTACCATAGTAGATAGGTTCATTCTACCAAGGAACTTTTTCAAAAACTTCGTTGGTAGAATGAAACATATATACTGTCCACCTAGAAATTTGCAAAAAAAAACTATCTATGACGACGAAGTCGCAGTTGACATGCGCATAAGCCTCAAGGAACTTTTCAAACATGTTGGCTTCCAAATTCTATTTTCGATGTAAAATATGCATTAACTTCATAGTCATAAGATTCAATTGTTTTTTTTATGGGTTTCCAAGTTCTAATTTCAACGTAAAATATGCAATAACGCGTTGCAGTAAGATTCAGTTTGGGTTTTTTCACATTTTTCATACAAGTATTATACTCCCTTATTGATATAAATATCTAAATAAGCTGTATTTTTTTTTTGAGGACAATTGATTGAATGTGGTATTGTAAGCCTGTGCCTAGAGTTCTAAACAAAGATATTTTTCCAAAAATATTATTAAAAAACTACAAAGATGTTTACGTAGGTATATGGTCCATGGAGTAGGTATCAGCTTTCTAAATGATGCCTTCGGGGTGCCGTTACTGACTTTGACAATAGGGCTACCCGGAGGCCGCAATGCTCTAAGGGGCTACCTACTCTGCGTATACTGCACTACAAAGTGCGCTATAAATCTTACGCCAGCTCTAGAAGAGACATGTACCTACTCGAAGGTACATTCTTCGCTTCTAGTTATTTTGGACGCCTATACTATGTACAACATAGACGACGACGACGGGTTATGGCTGAAAATCAGTGTTTTTGTTTCTTGAGCAAAATATCTCGCTGAGCCATGGCCTTTTTGACGTACTGCAGCACACACAGACATTTTACTTGGATTTTGTATATTATATATTATTGTTTGTTTTTATTAGTTTACTGTATTTTATTGTTTATTTTTACTTGTGCACTGTACTATTTGTTGTAATTTGTATGTGTGTGTCTGAAGTTGTAAATAAAGACTTTATATATCTATCTATCTATCTATCTAACATCGCTATAATATACTAGTACATGTACAATGATCGTTTGGAAATATCTGACTCCTTTGTACTGGTAGTGGTCTAACTTTACAAATAGGCCTATCCATTATGCCTATACAATAAAATACACTCACCAGCTTAAGATGAGCCGTACGTTTCAAGTTATTTGAATCTTATGCTGAGGGTCGTGATGTCTGTAATTTCTAAACAACAAAACCGATGACCTGGAAGTATTTACGAGCCAATCTTTAAAGTACCTCCTTCTAACAAAAATGAATGAATAAATCGGACTCTGCGTTAATAAAACTAATTTACATTTTGATTTTTAGCCCCCCATGCACCCATAACATAATACTATACAAGCCCCAAGGAAACAGTAATGAGTTTCGGAAGAAAAAGTATCGAATGTCCTACCCCTTTTTATTTCGTTTCGTTTCGTATGAGGTAGTGCTGGCCTCTGGTGTCGGAGTTTGTCAAGCCGCCCGAGGGCCTCTGACATGGCTTATCGACTGCTATTAATCAATAACAGCCGGAACCGACAGCTTAACGTGCCCTCCGAAGCACACGATGGAAATCCGCACATAACTTAGAAAAGTCATTGGTGCGGAGCCTAGGATCGAACCCGGTATCGTTGGATTCTGAGTTGCACTATTGAACCGTTAGGCTACATCGCATTAATTACCCCCCTTAAATAAATAATAAAGCCCCTTTTTATGAACTCAAATCATGCCATGTTTAATTTGAATTCATTCAGTAGTTTCGGCGTGATGCATGTCCAAGATATAGACAGAGAGACAGAAAGACAGACAGACCGACAACAATTTTAAAAATACAAAGGCTTCAGTTATCGATTATATTTCAACATATTATCTTCAATGTACAGAATTGGATCTGTAGCAGTTTTATTATAAGTATCCATATAAATTGTTCTTCCGTTACGTTCACTTAACGTTTTAAGATATGACTGCGTGCTGATTTCGGGATGAACGTAAAATTAGGTTCGTCAAGATCTAGATCTAGGCAAGAGCAAAGCATATTTTTTTACCTAGAGATTAAATGATCTAAGGTAGCACGATATAGCCTCACACAAAATCGCTTATGAGAAAACAAACCTTGTTTAAATTACCAATTTTTGAATATTGTGTCGTTTTCAGGACCACCCGTGGAAGTGGGGGTCACCATGTACGTGCTCTCCATCAGCTCTCTGTCTGAAGTCAAAATGGTACCTTTCAGTAGCATAGCAGAATTTGGTCTTTAGTTTATCACCAGCATTAAACCGTTCATTGTAGCACCCGTTTCCACGGTTCGATCGCATCAGCCGGGGGCAGGCGCCACACGCGGCACGCGGCACCCGAGTTGTGTGCATATGTCTATATGTCGTAAGGCTGCTGCAAGGTGTGCCCACGCTCGGTCCGCATGTAGCGCACACCAGACGGTCCTAGCAACAACGGCACCGTCAAATCTCTGCCTGCCACCTGCCACCAGCCACGCACCCACACCCGCGCCTCTCGCGTCCCGTGGCGATGGAGCACGTCACTATCCTCTGGTTTGGTTTTCACGGCGCGAGGCGTGCGCGCGACTCACGATTGGGCTTGATTGCAGGTCCGCCAGTGGAGGTGGGCGTCACCATGTATGTGCTCTCTATCAGCTCCGTCTCCGAAGTGCTCATGGTACTCGCCACTGTCAGCTCCCGCTTGTCTCGGTCGCTCCACCGCCGCCGCGACCGAGCAGCCCTAGTCACGAGGCTGCGAGCATGTCCGCGTTTGGTGGAGCAAAATGCCCTTTGTCCGCCCGATTGCTTTCTTATTATGTGTCTTTATTAGTACATGTAATTATTATTTTACAAATTGTGTATAATGGATTTCATGATAAGAAACGCAAACCGTTTCCTCTACTTACCTTGAAATTATCCAATTGTATGTCCCGCAGTATTCGTAACTCCACAGTTGCTACTAGTACTATTAAAATGGATATACATATAAAAGTGATGAAGTCTGTTGATAAAATCTTTTAAACTTACCTACATATCAAATCAAATTATGCTTAGCAGTAATCCTAAAATTATGAGTTAGGAAAAATAAAAACATTGTCAATAAAATAAATACATTCACTAATACAGCATTTCAATATTGTAAGTCAAAAATTAAAGTATATTTTTCAAACAAACATGGAAGAAGATTTAGAGTTAAATAATAATAAAATAATAAATATACATCTGTAGTAACAGATAATCATCACTTCTGATTTTTACAAAACTAAATAAACAGAGACTTAAATTACGTAAGTTCGTGGTGAAATCAATGCCAAGTTATATTTTGGCCTACATAATTTTAAAGCTCTATGGAATTGCGACGACTGTTTAATTAATTCGTGATTCATTCGTAGTTTGTTGTCTATGTACGTATTATGTGTATTTACTGAAACATTGCCGAATGTCAATGCTGATATACTCCAGTGACTTAGAGCATTGATATAGTTAGGCCTAAATTCGACATTTACTGTACCCTGCATTACACATTGTATTAATTGTGTGCGCCGTTTTAATGCGGTCAGATAATAAACTGTAACATTCGTTTTCCCATTCTAAACCAAGTGAGCTTGCTAGGCCTAATCTAGTTCGAGAACCTCACAGTGGAAACCAAATCAAAGGGGGAAAGGTCACAATGTGACGTGACCCATGGCCCCGGGGATCGGGAAGTTGCCTTAACCATAAGTTACCAACTAGTAATCGCGTAATTTGTTTGTTACTGTCAATTTCGTGTACCTGGTCCAACTTTATTGATGTACGTATAGCTTGTTGGCTTCAATTAAGAGGATTGCCTCAACCGAGCCGTGGGTCGCCTGCGCCCCCACCTACTCCTCGCCCGTCCCACCACTCATAGCCATCACCTTTCTCCCTCCATTCTCAGGCCTTACTTATCTTAAGCTTCATGTCACAAACTCATCATGCACTG
Source organism: Operophtera brumata (assembly GCA_932527175.1). Lineage (NCBI taxonomy): Eukaryota > Metazoa > Arthropoda > Insecta > Lepidoptera > Geometridae > Operophtera > Operophtera brumata. Next base: position 79,228,252 of record OW052239.1, on the reverse strand, counting down.
CACTAATATACATTATCAATTCCATTCATGCTTATCGCTCAGTTTGTCTATTCGTTGTATCGTAGATCTGTGTCTATATTTTGAAATAGTGTTACAGTTTCTTTCTATCTGAAGTTACAAGAACCATGCTTCGGACCTTATAATAAAGATGTTCAAGCGTTTTCACTACGTAATGCGCAGTTTCTACAATATCTACTGAAAAACGCATGCAAAATATTAGAATTTCAAATTGTTAGTTTTAAAAAACTCAGTGAGTTACACTAAATGGAAAAATTATATTGAGGTAGGTATTTTATTTACCTATGTACTTCAAGAAGCTACCAATTATCTATACCTGCAATTTATATATATACATAGTATAGTTTACATTTTCCAACCTAATAAAGTGAATATTAATCAAAAATACACTATTTTTCTTATGTATGGAGCTATGCTAACAGTCATGTGTGTACGTTTATTGGTTTTTATTAATAAATGACATGCGAAAATAATAATGTAGGTATTTAGTATGTACATGACTTAATACTTATTGATTTTGAAATAGAGTTTGATGTTTTCGATGAGAAACATTAAATTGACCTTAAAATGCCACTCAGTAGGTATCCTAAACATAAAGGTCATAATTAAAAAATAATTTAAATAATAATGTTGGTATTTAGTATGTATATGACTTAATACTTATTGATTTTGAAACAGAGTTTGATGTTTTCGATGACAAACATTAAATTGACCTTAAAATGCCACTCAGTAGGTATCCTAAACATAAAGGTCATAATTAAAAAATAATTTAAATAATAATGTAGGTATTTAGTATGCATATGACTTAATACTTATTGATTTTGAAACAGAGTTTGATGTTTTCGATGAGAAACATTAAATTGACCTTAAAATGCCACTCAGTAGGTATCCTAAACATAAAGGTCATAATTAAAAAATAATTTAAATAATAATGTAGGTATTTAGTATGCATATGACTTAATACTTATTGATTTTGAAACAGAGTTTGATGTTTTCGATGACAAACATTAAATTGAGCTTAAAATTCCACTCAGTAGGGATCCTAAACATAAAGATCATAATTAAAAAATAATTTAAATAATAATGTAGGTATTTAGTATGCATATGACTTAATACTTATTGATTTTGAAACAGAGTTTGATGTTTTCGATGACAAACATTAAATTGACCTTAAAATGCCACTCAGTAGGGATCCTAAACATAAAGATCATAATTAAAAAATAATTTAAATAATAATGCAGGTATTTAGTATGCATATGACTTAATACTTATTGATTTTGAAACAGAGTTTGATGTTTTCGATGACAAACATTAAATTGACCTTAAAATGCCACTCAGTAGGGATCCTAAACATAAAGATCATAATTAAAAAATAATTTAAATAATAATGTAGGTATTTAGTATGCATATGACTTAATACTTATTGATTTTGAAACAGAGTTTGATGTTTTCAATGAGAAACATTAAATTGACCTTAATGTGCCACTCAGTAGGTATCCTAAACATAAAGGTCATAATTAACAATTAATAACATTCGCAATGATTTTCCCAGGACTTCACACTGGATTTTTACTTCAGACAATTTTGGACGGATCCAAGATTAGCTTACAAAAAAAGAACAGGCGTGGAAACTTTATCTGTTGGATCAGAATTTATAAAGAACATATGGGTACCAGACACTTTCTTTGTAAATGAAAAGCAATCTTACTTCCACATAGCAACAACTAGCAATGAATTCATACGTATTCACTACTCAGGTTCCATTACTAGAAGTATCAGGTTTGTAATGTATTTTTTTTATGGCCAGGCACATACAAGATTTAGAACTCTCAACGCATTGTTAAATCATATTTTTATATTTCAGGTTAACGATTACCGCTTCATGTCCAATGAATCTCCAATATTTTCCGATGGACCGTCAATTGTGTCACATTGAAATAGAAAGTTGTAAGTATCTTTGATTATTTTTGTTATTTTTTTATATTGGGTACCTGTTTTTAATTTTATTGTAATATATTACTCATATTATTTTATTTTATAAAAACGGGAAATTTTCACGTACCGTTAAATCGATGTAAGCACCGACATTGTCCGATTTAACGGTACGTGAAGATTTTCCGTTTTTATAAAATAATTGATATGATTCACGAAAGTTTTCATATTATTTTGTTTAATATGGGACAGAGCAGGCTTAAACGTTATGAGCCAATATTATACAATATTAAATAACCCTTACGAGGCAATGTAATGTTAAAAAAACTACTTTATCCTTCTAAATAAATCACTCACGTATTCACAAAATGGGCACTGATCAAATCTCTAAATCTGGACTCCAGCAAATCGAATGCTATATAGCTTATAAAAGTATAAGCCATACCTGGTTATAGTATCGCTTTATACCTACATATTTTAACCAAGCTTGACCGAATCTACGAATTTTGTTAAACTTTTCGTAGATTTGGTTACATTTAAAGATAAAACAATAAGAATTTCACAATTTGTATGTAAAATTAGGCAGTCTGCCAGGGGATCGATTTTTGAAAGTCAGCGAGTGACTAGAAGTCAGCAAAATGACTATTAGTCACCGATTTCTAAAAGTTCGTATTTTTGGAAATCACCGTTGACTAAAATTGTCATACTATGATATCAATACGAGTAGCTCTACCCACTCGATTTGAAATCACTCCGTGACTGTTTTGGCACTGACTTATGAATAGTATTTACTCAATTTTAGTCTTTATCTTGTGGCTTTCCTATTCCACCCACACATAATTATTATCTATGGTCCGAACGTAGTACACTGTTTTGTCTGTGGTGAGTGGAACCATGGACTTAGTATAGTGGAACAGACAAACTAATAATGGACAGATACGTCGTATGTCAAAGACAACGACTGTGAAATATTTGCAAGTTGGTAGACAGGGTATGTACTTACAGTATATACTTTCAAAAATACGACATTTGGTAAAAAGTGATTTCAAAGTCATCGATGACGTTTTGATGACGATTTTTGTTTTGAATCGATCCCCTGATATGATATATTTGCAAGTAACATTTCAGTATAATTAATTATAGGGAATAAACTCCGGTACGGAGGCCGCAATGGTCTGAGGGAACAAACCATCATTAAACCAAATTATGTATTACTCACAAGAATAACATGCAAACCCAAGACTGCAAGTGACTTTGAACTCTCCCACTTGTTAAATACTTAACGCGATAATAGACCCCAAATCAAGACCACTCTTTGAAAGCCTACTTCTCATAAACAGATTATCCAAATGCGATACAAAATATACAATGGACGTCTAAATCTAAATTAAAACAAAAAGTTATTAAATAAATTAAGTATAATCCAAAGCCAAAGTCAATGGTATTTAATTTTCCTTACACACGCTCACTGTAGATAGACCGATGGGCAGACTACGAAATCTCACAAAAACTGCCCTTTAGGGATCGAAAAAAAATACAGACGTCTGCAAAAAAGTCTTCCCTGAAATAAAATTTTCTGGTACGGTTACCCAATATATTTAGTAACGAAACTTACATATCAACAGCTCATTTATAATATTGTGAATTAATTTAATAGCACAATTTATCGCAATTGAATGTACCCTACAAGTGCTAATTATGCAAAAAAAATTGTGATGTCCTTTTAAAGTTAAAAACTCTATATGTGTGAAGCTTTTAACACCACAGAGATTATAGAAAAATAAATGATGCACTGAAAGCGAGAATTGAATAAATTCTGTGCTGCAATGCAATGTTTCTTTTCACTAAGCTTACTGATATTGTGTTGTGACCACTTTCTTGTATCACAGATGCTACTCAGGGAAATCCCGTGATCACAAGCGTACAACTAAATCGTCGACACGTGCTGTGTTTTATCGCGTGTTTAATCAGTTGAACGTCTCCTTCTCGCGTACAGCACCAGCAGAAGGCAGACTCGTATAGTAAGCCTTTGTTTTCACGAGCATCAGGCAAATGACATTATAATGTGTCATCGATGCTGAGCGGATAACGGAGGCGGGGACGGTGGCGCCCGCGGGCTCTGCTCATCTAGCGAGAACCGTGCCGCAGAGGGAGGCGCCCGACCGCTGTAATCACCTCAATCCCTTGCACGCATCATGATTACAAACCTTGGCACCAACGCTGCTTGTACTCATCTACCTACTGCAACCACAATTAAATTATGCACTTGCATGAGAAATAACCTGTAGCTGCATTTTTTTAAATATTTATCTAGGTATTGTTTAAATATTTTTAGGTAGCAATTAAGAAATTGAATTCATAGTAAAAAAACTACCTGTTAGATACGATTACCCTTTTTGTTGTTTTGTCACTTTTTTAAGGATAAATTAGTCTCGTAGTTTCATATATTTTATTCATTCAAACAAGCCCGAGTTGATTTGTTTTGTAACTTCGGATCTGTTTGACTCATTTCACCATTTAAGCTCCAAGTAAGTCCTCGTGTTCTCGGTCGCGTGAGAGAATCGCGATGCTTCTCAGCGTAAGTGATAGCATTTTGTGTGTTTGGCATGTCTCCGGAGTTGGGTACACGATGAGAGACATTCGGTACCTTTGGAAAGATGGACTGACCAGCGTCGGCATGAGCAATGAAGTGCAGCTGCCACAGTTCCGGGTGCTTGGCCATCGCCAACGTGCTACTGTTGTTACACTGACGACAGGTAACCTACCGCCAGAGCCACTCTCTCAGCATTCGTTCATCACTCCGCCACCGACCCCGTCTCCCTCTGCCCGTGTGCAGACTCAATACCGCGACACTGGCACACACGCTAAAATGACAATGACAATCGCACGTCAGGCCGCGCGTTACCAGGCTCGCGACTTCCCCGCTCTTACCCCGATCGAATAATGACTCGACTTTTAAAACCCATTGCGATGGGCCTGGGGTGTTTCATTTATTATATCCGCTGCGCACAGTCGGCTACACGATGCGGGACATCCGATACAAATGGAACGAGGGGCCCAACTCTGTGGGTGTTTCCAGCGAGGTGTCGCTGCCGCAATTCAAGGTGCTGGGCCATCGCCAGCGGGCCATGGAGATCTCCCTTACAACAGGTACATGGGTTCGGGAGGAATTAATGTCAAAATACGAGTCTTAAAACGAACACCACTGCGTGGTACACTGGACATGACTTGACCAGCCACGAATCTTTCCACGTCCTGCTTTTGTATTTCTGCACTTAAATACACTGAGTGGTGTGATTGTAACAGCAAAATATATATGTTGTTTTGTCAAGTGCATTTGTATTGAGCATATTACTTAGTTTAACTGTACTTACTAATGAAAAGCTTCACTTAATTGAATACTTATGATAAAAATGTGAATAAAAAATTCTATTGATTTTCAAGATACTAAATAATTCCCACACATAATGTTTTGCTCTTTTACAGGAAATTACTCAAGATTGGCGTGTGAAATACAATTTGTTCGCTCTATGGGATATTACTTGATTCAGATTTATATTCCATCTGGACTCATTGTGATTATATCTTGGGTATCTTTTTGGTTGAATCGAAACGCCACCCCTGCCCGGGTCGCGCTAGGCGTTACCACTGTATTGACCATGACTACACTCATGTCATCGACAAACGCTGCTCTGCCTAAAATTTCATATGTCAAGTCCATCGACGTATATTTGGGGACCTGTTTCGTCATGGTGTTCGCCAGTTTACTAGGTAATATTTAATTTACAATATAGACCGGTAGAGTTTTTCGAGAACCATTGAGACTTAAATATTGTAAACTATGACAACAAATTGTAAGATGAAATAAGAGAAATTGGTTTTTGAATATATAAATATTAATAGAAACAATTTCTCGAGTAATTTAATTCTATGACAGAGTCCTTGTCCAGCAGTGAACGTCTAATGGCTGCTGTTGACGATGATAATGAAAACTAATAAAATTTAAATTCGAACTTTTATTTTTTACTTTTTGTATATAAATAACTTAAATTTAAATGTAGCCCAAAAATTCCGTTCCAGCTGGACTTGAACCCACAACCTTGCCTGAAATCGGCAATGCCTTTACCAGTTCGGCCATAGAACACTATGACGCTGAAGACGAAATTTGTGGGCACTATTAACTCGGCTATATATATATATATATACTTCATACTTATAACTACCTACTTCTTTTTGTAAATAAAGAGTTTTAATACGTACCCCGCACATTTTTAAGTAAAAAACAAAGTTTATTTTTTACTTTTTAATCGCTTAATAATATAAATAAAAGATGACTATAAATAAAATTAACTTTCAAAATTTAAAAGATACAAATCAAACAGCTGTTGATCCACCTAACAACCGCTGCAAACGATCTAATTATAGCTCAGCCGATGCAAATAATTACCAGACGGAAGCGTCAGATGACTTGAACTGGTCGAAAAAGAGCGTCTGCACAATGTTGTCAATGTTGGCCCTTTAAAAAACCTATCAAGCAAAGCGATTTCGTCAGTAAATTCTTTTTGCGATATTATTGTAGCCTTATAAAGCGACGTGGTATTTAAGATTTTGTTTGTTGTCTTTCTGTTAAAATATGATTCGTTTTATCTTTGCAGAATATGCCACTGTGGGTTATATGGCCAAGAGGATACAAATGAGGAAACAACGATTTGTGGCTATACAAAAAATAGCGTCAGAAAAGAAAATGCCGGTGGATTGTCCGCCGGTGGACCCACATACCCTCTCTAAAATGAGCTCTTTAGGCAGATGTCCGCCTGGAAGACCATCGGTAAGATACTAAAAATATAATTTTCAACACAAGCTTTTATAACATTTGTTATCGGAACCGTGTGCTGATTATAAGCCTAAAAACAGCCAGTCTACTCTTATCCATCGAGAAGTTCCGTTGTTAACTTTCTGTCTCCATCATCAGATTAGTTGCTGTCAACATAGTATTGTATTTACTTTTCACTAGAAACGGGATATTTACCATGATTTTTGATATCATTTTAGATATATCCATCAAAAAGTGTGGTACCTGCTACGCGTCCGGATACCGTTAGTGTTGTGTGTCGAGTTGGGGTGAAGTGTGACAATGAAACCGATGGTAGTGGTATCGTTCGTAATAAAAGAGTGAGAAAGAGGGTAGATCGATATATCTGCCAATAACATCTACTCGCAAAGACTTTAGTTAGTTCTCCCGTGATCATGGTGCATGCAACTGTGCCGAAATATCGGGAACATTCAAAACTCAAAAATCATGGTAAATATCTCGTTTCTAATGAAAAGTATGTACATAACCATGATAGTTTCATAAGTTATATAGTATTGTATTGTCAAGGGAACTTGATAGGTTCGCAAAAATTCCGCTTAATCGGTCGAGGTTAACCGGTTCAAAATTCAAGTTTCAAGATTTTTCCCACAGGCCAATTTAAATAAAAGCTTTTAAAAAAAAAAAAAAAATGGGTTCAGTTGTAAAAAAAGTCGTAGAAGTTTACGTGTAGGTAAACCGTAATACAAAAATATTGGAAATGCAATAAAATTATGATTTTTATTATCAAATCCAATATTACTTGAGGTTGTATTTTACCTAAGGATTTTTCAGGGGCACATCGACTACCGTCCAAAAAAATCATATTTTAAATGAGAATTAAGGTGAATGCTCACATTTGCGGCGCGAGATTCAAATTTTTTGGTGTTTTTTGCCCTTTACAGGTCATAAAAACTTCTTCAGATGACAAAAGTTGAGTTCGCGACAACTAGGAGACCTAACACACATGTTTTAATTGATTGTATCTCATAAATATCATCAGTTTAGCTACGATACCCCTAAACAAACAAAAACACTGTAAAAATGTGTTTAGGGTTATCATAGCTAAACTGATGATATTTATGAGATACTATCAATAAAAACATGTGTGTTAAGTCTCCTAGTTGTCGCGAACTCAACTTTCGTTATCTGAAGAAGTGTTGATGAGCTGTAATGGGCAAAAAACACAAATAAATTTGAATTTCGCGCTGCAAGCGTGCGCATCCACCTTAAGTTATTTAGAAACTCTTCAAATACAAAGAAATGGAAAGAGTCAAAAATACATTTATAAGTAACAAACAATAACACAGTAAAGCATTACAATGCTTATATATAACAATACTTAGTGCTAATTAGTCCAGTTCTACCAGTTCACGTGTAGCCAAACCGGCCCAATCTCAACTACATATAAACACTTACAATAAGCTCCACTCTCTTCATGATGCACGTAATTAACATAAAATAACAAGAAAGTCTCAATCATAATCTGGGTCTCAATCATAATCTGCAACACTATAATTTGTTTTTCCATATTTTGTAGTCAACTGTTTTATTATTAGAGAAATAATTAGCATGGCACGTGCATTGTAGTGTCTGACGAAAATTTAAAATGGATGGAAATTTTTTGAATGTTTGCAGCTGTGTGACTGTTGGGTGTTATGTTATGTTAAGTTATGATGAATAGCAGAGGATGGGCCCTCTGAAGTTCATTCTAGTTCATCTTCTCCTAATTTGCATCAACTTCAGAGCAGATATAAATCAAGTGTTAATAAGTTTAAGTCGTACATGGTCTTCATCGAGTAGGTATTGTCCCGAAAGCAGTGCCTATCCAGTAAATAGTGGTACTTTACGGGGTCTACTAAGAAAAAAGTTTTATCATTAAAACTTATTCAAGTAAGATTATTTATTTCTCCGCGTCAGAAATGCCTTTGTTCGGAAGTTTCATTCATAATACAAAGTAGCTGAGAGCCTAGCTGCAATAAGCACATAAGTATATACAATTAAACGTGGTAAATAAGAACCAAGGTCTGAAAAAACCTTTTTTTTAATAGTGTGAATTATTCAGAAACCGTATCGCAGTGAACTTTTTTATCTTTCAAAGGGCCCGGAGGCCAATTCTCGGATTGTAGAGATTATCTCTAAATTAGAGATAATGTCGAAGCATGAATGTCTACAAAAAATGTCACGAAAATGTCACAATAACCATCAAATCGTATTCGATTTGAATGATTTTGGTCGACTTTTGTGACATCACGAGAATAGCAAATTAAGATTTTATTCGACGTTCGCCATCTTGTTTCGACATATGTCTAATTCGACTTAATCTCTAAAGGACGAGAATTGCCCTCCTGTTAATTTTCGGAGAGACAAAATATGAAACAATATTTTATTGGTAACATTAATAACCTAAATAAAACGTCATCAGTTTGCCCTCGAACAAGTAGTAAAAATAAATGAAAAGGTCATTAACGTGATAAATAAACGTGATAATATCAATTACTAATTGCAATGATCGCGAAAATTAAAAAAGACCACAAATTCCTTTTTTTATAACTTTTCAGGAAGTTCGATTCAAGGTGCATGATCCAAAGGCGCATTCAAAAGGGGGGACTTTAGAAAACACCATAAATGGAGGAAGAGGTGGTGCTGAAGAGGAAAATGCAGGTGCTGGGCATATTTTGCACCCCACCAAGGTAATGTTAATTTTAGCCATAACTCAGAAACAACTAACGCATTGGCGAATATTTTGTTGGCGAAGGTAATTGTTGTTTTTTTATGCTCCACACAACTTAATACTCAACGTTTAGGGTGGATGCTCCAGAACATGAGGTTTTTTAGAAATGAATGTCTAGTATTTATAGCTTTAGGTGGATGCTCTCACTTGTGGCGCAATATTCAAATTTTTTGGTGCTTTTTTCTCTTTACTGCTCGCAATCTGAAGAAGTGTAAGTGAGCTATTGCAGCTCACTTACACTAACAAAAACTCACTAGCAAAAAATACCAAAAAATTTGAATTTCGCGCCAGAAGCGAGAGCATTTATTAGTAAATATTCGTTCCGTTGTTGTCCTTTTTGCGAAACTGAAGAGTGACATAACGTTTATTTTACCTATCACTTGCGCTGGCGAAAAATATATGCATACATTTTAAATTTATTTATAAAGTTTTTTACTAATATTATATTTGGTAATTCAGTTGGTTTAGGAATACAATTCAATGATATACACATAACCAACAACGCGTGCTCACCTCATACTAAGTTATATGCCTTAACTGTTTTTTCATATGTTTTTTAGTATTTGTATATCAAAATTAACAATTTAGTATTAATACCAGCGCTGCCAGCTCTATTCAAATTATTGTTTAATTCACCAAACAATTAATTTTAATTTCAGGACATTAGCAAACTATTGGGTATGACCCCATCGGACATCGACAAGTATTCTCGAATTGTGTTTCCCGTGTGCTTCGTTTGCTTTAATCTCATGTACTGGATTATTTATCTACATGTTTCTGACGTCGTGGCTGACGATCTGGTTCTCCTGGAAGAGGAGAAATAGAGGGACTTTTACATAATCCACTTATTTTTCCACCACACTAGTGAAATAATAATTTGAAACAAGCTTTAAGCCGTGTGCCAAGGGATGAAATTTAAAACACATAGTTTTATTAGGTAGGTAGGTAAGACAACTTATTTTATTTTATTTTTATAGATTGCGTTCAGAAAGTAATACATTTACGGTTATGTTTTATAATTCTGTGGTACCTATGTTATATAAACATAGAGTTATAAAATGAATAACTATTAAGATTTTGTCGTGATTGTCTTAAATGGATTTGTGAACGTGACTGGTTGAAAACTTTAAAACCAATGACTGAATTTTTATATAACTTATGTTATTCAAAGTTTTTGTTAAAGATGTAGGTAGGTTGTTTAAGGTTATTTTTTTACATTTAATTTTCATTGAAGTCCGCAAATTAAATAAATTACCATAGAAAACCATGTAATTTGGCAATTACATAAACCATGTACTTTTCTTCTTATTGAAAGTTCACCGATTTTTAAGAAATAACTAACTAGATCTATATAATTGGAAGTATTTTAGATTTTTAAACTGCTTCTTTTTATGTAGAACCAATTAAAATGTTTATGAAATACCTATTGCACACAAAGCCTAAAAAAAGCCTAGGTAATAAAAAAATGGCGTGAATTTAATTGGTCGCATAATACAATTTGCGGAATTCAAAGAAATAATAGCATAAATGATTACTAACAAGTTACAGAATATAATTTGCACTTTGAACTAAAATAATTAATCATGGGGATAGCAGATTATTTTCAAGCTATCTTGTTATTCTACGTTGCTTCACGTAGTAAATGGTAGTCTATATTTTATAAGTAATGTGATTTTTGTGTTTGGAATACATGAATTTACTCGTAAAAAATGGATACATTTGGCAAATTGCAAGAGGTTTCAAATTGTTATGAAGTGGTTAAATGAGTGGAAGCTAAAAACCGGATTTACAGACTATTCTGATGCTCAAAAAGTATTCTGCTTGAATTATTAGTTAGAAATTTAATTAGAATTTGTAATTAAACTTTATCATCATTTCAAATACTAGGTATTGCTTATTTCCTTGCCTATGAACAAATATCGTTCCCATTTAGGTATTTTTGATGTTGTAGTATCCAAACATTTCAACTAATTTTTTTTATTGTTTTATTATTAGCCCGAAAAACATATTTCTAATCGTAATATTTTTGAGCTGTTAAATTATCTTCGAATGCATATATAGACGACTAGTGTATTATTTACTGCAGCAAGTGAAAGATCAGTATAAAAAAGATGGAAAACTGGAATTATCAGAACTGTTTTGTGGTAGTGACAATACCTATCTACAAAGAGATCTTCTATTAGAGGGCCCAAATTAAAAGCATTGCATAATTCTTCCACAACCAGGTGCATAACTACGAATTGTATTGGCACATAGTTTGAGAAGACATCGCCCATTCTACATGCAATATGCATGAATGGAAACATGCTATCCATAACCCTTAGATAGTTGGCTAATTAAACTGGATGACAAAAATAGCGAAAATAGTATTTCCAGTGAGTGTGACCTTACAGCGTAACCATAGCTTTTATTGTGTTTGTATTTCTAAGTTTTGCGAGGTTACATGTCACATCTAGTGTAAATATGAAAAAGTCATAGGACTCGTTCGCAACAATTTGCCCTCTTGTAAAACAAATATTACATGACTTAACTTGCTGTTGTATTGAGTACCAGACACAAATTAATTTTATACTGAATAAACAAGGTTTGCTAATCACCAGGCTTCCTACATTTACAGCTGTTTTGTGTACTATATGTTTTGTATGATAATATTAACCTATTTTCACTAGTAGCATGCATGCGTGAAATTTCCTTAAGCCAACATCCAGCAACTAAGAATTGGGGCTAACATAAAATGATTTTAGATGTCAAAATTGTTAATTTGATGTTTTAATCATTTTGGATATTAGTGGGTTACGTAAAATTTATGTTAAAATATATTACCCAGTTCTTAGTTCAGCATGTATATACCAATGACTGTAATTTTGATTATTTATATAAAGCTCCATGGATAACATTTGTTTTGATTTTAGTTTTTCTTGGTAAATAGCAAAGTATTTTATAAAATTAGTATAAATTAAACAAATATTACTAGTATCAAATTAATTGTCTCGTAAGATGAATGACTCCCCATGCACTTGAATCTCTGAGCATAAACCGATTAAAGTTTTCTTAGTACACCATATATTTTAAATTAAGGTGCATGCTCTCGCTTGAGGAGCGAAATTCATTTATTTGTGTTTTTTGCCTAATACAGCTCTTCAACACTTCTTCAGATAGCGAAAGTTGATTTCGCGAGAACTAGGAGACTTAACACACATGTTTTAATTGGTAGTATCTCATACATATCATCAGTTTAGCTACGTTACCCTGAACACACTTTTACAGTGTTTTTTAATAGGGTTAGAGTACGCGTCATGTAAAAAGAACGCTGGAATGCCTGAAGTTGTATGACCGTCAGCGTTCTTTTTACATGACGCGCATTATATCGTTGCTAAACTGGTGATATTTATGAGACACTTTCAATAAAAACATGTGTATTAAGTCTCCTAGTCCTCGCGAAATCAACTTACGCTATCTGAAGAAGTGTTGATGAGCTGTAATAGGCAAAAATCACCAATAAAATAATAATTTCGCGCCTCTAGCCAGAGCCTCCACCTTAATGTATTATGTGTAATTCGATGAGAAAGATTCATAATAAAATGGTACCGATAACAAGGTGACCAATTAAAACAAAAAGATATGATAAACGAAAATATTGATATACCTACTAACTTTAAATTAATTAGCGTTTCAATCGAATATTTGAAATAACACATTCCTTAATTAACTATAATCGCCTTGCACGTTTAGATTACCTTATGAAAATGGTGTAAATTGTCATGCATATAAATAAATATTACATATTATTTCTATCAAACTAAACCAATTGGGGTGGGGAAAATTAAACCTGTTGTAATTAAAACGACTTATGTCGAATTAAAAATACGTATTTAAGTGATAAAAAAACTATAATAGAATTGTTCTTCCTGAGTCAAAATAGGTACTAATTCTTTAAAGTCAGAAAATATCATGTTGTTTGAATCCAGCAAGTAGGTTAATTATTACAGCTACAGTAATGATATAACCATGAGAGGTCAGTCGATGAAGGTAGCTCAAGACTAATCGCCGTGGCATTCTTTGGGAGACACCTACGTCCGGCAATTGACTTTCATTGGCTGATGACTTTGGTACTAAGAGATAAAAATCAGTATGAATAAATTATTATAAACAAAATATCGTTGATAACGGATGCTAAAATATTTATTTCGTTCTTACATAGTTTTATGCCGCGTATATTGGAAAAAAAAACAACTTTTCAAAGGCATTTAAATCAAAAAATCATTTGAAATGAAGTAGGTTCAGGACACTAGTGAATTAAAAATATTTTTTTCAGGATGGTTTGTGTAATCATTACTCTATTTGTGCGGGATATACAAATAGGTTAAATAATATGATATACTATTTTATCTTATTTATAAAAACAAAAGCTTCTACTATAATTTACAACCGATCAGTGATTCAATAAAAAAACAATGGACTTTCAGAGTTTTTGACAGCATCACGGGACAAATTCATTGTTATTTTTAAAATGTACCAGAATAAGCAGCCTGTGGGTTCGCTCATTTTTTAATTTGGGATAACATACTAATAAACATATACGCAGTTAATACCCACGGGTAAGCTAGTATGCATAATACGGACTGTATCTCGTTTGCTTTACCTTAGATCTAATTTAGAATTGTGATGAAAATATATTTTAATTTTTATTGCCTGCATTATACTTAGTAGACTCACTAAATAGTGTTTTAGATATTCATAATTGTGAAAATCGAAAAGAATTACCCTATAATTATTTAGACGCACCGTAGACATTCATGCAATGCTTAGTAAAAATCTATAATAAATTAGCTTAATTTGCTCGCTAGTTCTAAGGAGCTCTTGTTTTTAGGTTTTCTTTGAGCATTGGAGCTGTGTTGTCATTTCGGGAAGTTATTTCGGAACATGTTTCGTTTTTGATTACAATTAAAAACGTTTCATTTTGGTAGTAAGTGCCTAACCGTTATAATTTTCCCTTTTTGCCAATACTTTTCTATTCCCTCCGTTATCTGAAAAGCAGGGTTCCTGTCTTCAGCTACGACATTCTTATATATCTGATGTTAAGCGGGTACCTTTCGAATAAATATAATGATAAGTATAGATTGCAGATTCAGTAAAAATAAACTGATGAATAGAAACAGTAAAATTTCACTGCTGTGCTAACACCTATTCAATAGGGTATAAGATAAACGACTATAGTGGTTATGGAACTTAAAGAAGCTCAAAAGTAGGATGTTTAGATAGTATCTAAGAACCTTTAAATGGATGGATAAGGTATTTCCTAATAGTCTTTTTTTTTTTTCATGTTCAGGAATTGTCAAATGAGTTGAGTTTTGAATTAGGTTAGACATCGGATGTAAAATTATAGCACCTGAAAATATATATTATACTATTACATATTTAGAAATATGCATTTGTAATTTTGTATTATGTTTAATTGTACTATCGAAATATATTATAATATTATTTTATCATAAAATATAAGCATAATAATATACTTTTGTATATACGAATTAAATTAATTAATGTCGAAGTAAGTACATCATACAAAATGGCACTCAAAGCATACAATAGTAATATTAGGTTAGAATGTAAATATTACGTGGGTACTGTTTTTATTTTGCTGCGAATTAAAACTATTCTAAATAAAGTTAGGTTTTAAATATTTAAAAAATTAAGTAGATAAATAGCAGTTAACGTTAAGGTTTCGAGGTAGGGTGTTGTTGTAGATAATACTAGTATAACATAAACGACGTAGCGACGTCTCGTCAATCTGAAACGAAATTCTAAAATATTCGTCTAGCGATTAGGATCTAAGTTTTTAGAAATCTAGCCTTAATTTATTAGTTTTTTTTTTAATACTACTAAATTATTACCAGCATTTTAAAATATTAAACATCAACTTAAACTTATTATTCGAATCGAATGTGTAAATATAATAACTTACCTGTGGTATGGATTCTCACCCACCTCTGTGGTAACAATAGAAGCGAATTTTGTATGAAATTAAAAATAAATCATAAATTTATAAATAAATAATGCTGGACAGTTCACACGACATTATCTAGCCCCAAGCTAAGCAGAGCTTGTGTTATGGGTACTAGATAACTGATATACATATAATACATAGATAGATATTTTTTATTTTACATAGAAAAAACCCAGAACACCCTGAACAAATATCTGCGATCGCACAAATATTTGTTCCGAGGCGAGAATTGAACCCGCAACCTCCTGCGTCGCAGGCTATTCTACGCCCGCCGCGCCACAGAGGTCGTCAAAAAGAAAGTACAATGTGAAAAAAACATAAAAAGGGTTCAAAACTAACTAAAATTTACGACCAAAAGCTTTGGCATCGAACTGAAGTAAACTTATTGCTTATTTGTTTTATCTAGATATTTTTATGAGAATGTATCTTAGAACTCACAACCCAAATTACAAATATTGTCTCAGCTCTCTAATTGCTTCCATCGCGAAATCAAATGACAACGAATCTTCAGCTTACCTATGTTGGCAAAGTGTCATGTTTATTGTATGTTACATTTCTTTACAGAAATAATAATACAACTAATACAAGGTATGTACAAAATACGTATGAAACATATATATGTTTGCTTGAGTAAAGATAATTCTTTTATAATTACGTCATTTTCGTTAAATATTTCACTGATGACAAAAAAACTGTTCAGCGTCATAAAATGACATAACGAAAGGCGTTTTTTTTTTGTATTAATAAAATAAAAACAAAACTAATATAGTTATTAAAACTAATAGCCACAGCATGTGTGAATTTAAATAAACTACAAAAATACTTTCATTATCATTTGTTTATACCAATGTTTTATGAGTGGGTGAGATTCCACATTTCAAATATATCCCTAAAAACACATTTTTATATACGTAAGCTAATTCACCCAAACATAATTTCAAATAGGGACATTCAAATATCTTCCACAAACGCAGTCTTGTCAATTAAAGATAAGAGCTCCTTTTTGACGTATGGGCGTCATTAAGTTCTGTGAATGTTAACAGCAGTTTGTTTTTTTTTTTTTTAAATTTAGTGACGAAATAAAGCAACATCTCATTTTTACATTTTTGAAAACATTTACAGCTACAATTTCGTCAAAAATAAATATATCCATATTGTGATCGCACTGTGTACCGTTAATTTATGATAATATTATAGGTATACAATGCACAATATAGCTTAATCTAGGCAAAAGTCGTTGTGAAAGTGGAACCTATACCTATTGAAACTTGTTGCGTAGTTACAATGTGTGGCAAAATAATGAGACTAAGTAAACACCTTTTCTCTTATAGAACTAGGCAATTTCAGGTAAAATAGTTGTTTTTATTCTAAATTCAATTTAAAAAAGGCAAAATAATCTGCCTTTATGTCCCAGTATCTTGCCATACATACAGGGTTTCACGAGTATGCGTATTGAAGACGACGCTATAATTGTATAGATAATATAAAGTTTTTCTTCCGGTAGAATACATAAGGAGATCATAAAAGATACTATGGAGAGTTAAATGCCTTAAATTATGTTTAATTTAATACGCATAGTATAAAAGATAAAATACGGTAATATAGTTGATCCACGATTATAGCTGAGTATGTGATGACCGAGTAATAGAAAAGTACAAAAATATGAAACTATCACAACATGCAATACTAAAATAATAATTAATAGAAATATAAAATTTTAGTAACGCTTAGTCGCACTTGCACCATGTTACTGTATTAAATTTAGCTAGATCGAGATTTCATTCTTGTTGCAAATAAGTAACGTTTACACAAAACTTAAATACAATAATTTTTAGGCGACTAAATCATTATAACTTATAAAAGGGAAAAGTAGTTTTCCAGAAGGAAATAAAAAAATGTGTACCTTGTTCGTACATGAATTAATTATTTATTATGAGATTGACACTTAACTATAAAATAATTTAGAAAGAAAAGGAAGGCTACGCGTCCAATACGTTCATACGTTAGATTAATACCTACATATTAACAATCACATGTTATAAGTAAATACACCGTGGATATCCCAGACATCTACCTAACGAGTATATGAGATCGGATCGGGTTTTAAAACAGCGTAAGAACTAACGACAGAGTCATGGAATATGAGCGTGGTGGTACTGTTCTTCAATAAAGGTGTTACTACCCTTTTGAAACTTTAAGAACTGCGAAACCTCATCCACAGATAACATAAAACTATTGTACTCGTCTAAATCCTATCTTCGAGTGTAATTACCAATAGTATCGCTTGTAGTGTCAACGACTGCCAGCCTCCTAAATAAGCAAGCCGGGGTCAAAAAAAGTTTTAGTGCTATAATAGACGACATAAAGATACTCCGACTGATTAAGCAGAAGTCTGAAGAGTTTAATCGGCCACATTGTCTAGCTTTGTGGACAACGAGAAAGCCTTTTATTTAGTCTTGATAGAATACTGGTATATAAAGGTGTTGAAGTTTTGTGCAACTTTGCCAGTGCAAATAAAGTCAATAGTGGCAGTTGCACTTCGTGATTAATTTATCTGTTGAACAGAATTCCCTTAAATAATATAGAGATAGTTATATATAGGTCTAATGACCTATAATAAATAGATACCTACGACTTCGATTGAAGTTTACCTGATGAATTACACCCATTTCTAAAACTGCCTCAATTTATCGGCCGTAAACAGACATTCAGTTGTGTCACTTTAAACGCACTAT
Organism: Operophtera brumata; assembly: GCA_932527175.1. NCBI lineage: Eukaryota > Metazoa > Arthropoda > Insecta > Lepidoptera > Geometridae > Operophtera > Operophtera brumata. The sequence goes on along the minus strand of OW052239.1, from coordinate 79,209,977 downwards.
AATTACATACTTCTTCACACTTTTACTACATACTGCTATACAATTAAATAATATGTAAAAAAACTTATGAGCAATATTTTATAAATATATTGCATAGGCGCCCCGTAATGAACACATACAAATATATATTACACTTACATATCTGATGATATTCAGAAAATTGAATTTTTATTTATTTGGTGGTTTTCTCTATCGCAACATTAAACAATTTCGAACTGTCCTATGCTGACTGGCGCCGAGTTCGGTCTTACCAAAGATATCTTGTTTTTATGTTAAATATAAAATAACTTGACTAAACATTGTGTAAAATTATGGTCAGTTTGATAAAATTCGGTAATTTTCTAAGCGAGTAGTGCCGCACCTCGCATCAGTTCATTCTGACACCCATTTTCTTAGTCGTTTCTCGAACCTTCCTCCTCTCCAATCAACCTCACTCAAGGAAGTTTGTTATTCCAATTCAATGAAGATTTTTAAAATGATATACCTACAATAATTCCTCGAGTGAGGCTCAGTCGAGTAGAAAAAAGTTGGAGGAACGACTTAGGCCCGTTATACATATCATTATAATCTATAATTATAAGCTTAAACTAATTATCTCTTTGGACAGAAGTAGTTAAAACGTTATAGATTAAATTGGTATAGATATTAAGGGCCAAGTTGATACTATTTCTGTCAATAGACGGAAATGGTTTAAACTTTCAATTATAGTTTAAACTGCTATTGTTATTACGAACCTAAGAATACTGGTGTGAGAAATATTTTTTACTGATAAGTGTCGCAGACTCAGTCGATTCAAATCTGATTAGATTGAGATGATGTGCTTTTTGGCATAAAAACCAACCTCGATAAGGTTCTACTGAGAACACTAGTCTGAATCTCTAATATTTACCAATACCATGTTTTTTTAAGGACTTAATTCTTTTCAATGCTTTTAACATTTAAATTATTAAGATATTTAAAACTTTTTATAAACTAGGTGAATTTGCTACTGTTCCAATGCGAATAACGATTTTTTGGTGACGATTATAATACTAACTTTATTTACAGAAAGAATAACAATAGTTTATACAAAATAAAAAATACAAATGCACCATCTCTTAAGCTATCTAGAGGCCGTTGCAAACTATCTAAAGATAGCTTAACTGATCCACATCAATGGTTAGAATTAGTTAAGGTTTGGTGCTCAGTGCCTGAATCCTGATGTGACATTCTAAATTTAAACCAAACATGAATCGGTGTCAAACAATTCACGTTCTGCAGGCTCAAATTTATTGTTAATTTTAATTATAATTGGGGACTCAAGGTGCGGCCACGTTACCTAGTTTATACTACATTTTTGTTTATTTATAATGAAGTACGATTTAAAAGAATTCTTGGATATTTTTTTATGCGCATATAATTTTTTATACTTGGGTTGTAGATCAAATTTGTTTATTACTGTGAAGGTAGAGCCTTAGAATTTCAATTATCGTGGCTCAGTAGGTATCATTTTTAAAAAGATATGACTATTCTTTTGCTGCTGTTTCAAAACTCAAGTTCCCATTTCACGACCTGCGAGCGTGGTCGCTGTCGGTTTTGGACCTATAAAAGGACAACGAAATGTCAGCAACATAATAATAATAGGAACTTGGTAATTTTCTAAAATATGTATAGTCTGGGCCGAGGAGTTTTCCTAGTGTCATTTTAGAATTATTTATCTCTTGCTAGATGGCGTTGGTGACAGTTTTGGTAACAGTATACTCGTATATTTTAAAATACGTAAATATCACAACGATAATAATTATTACCTACATCGGGATTTTGTATTTTTTAAACTACGAGTATCTATTTTGTAAAATATTTTTACGTTGGCTGAACAAAGTTCTCCGCTGCCATGATAAAAAATTAAAAGTAGGTATATTAAATACCAATAGTTACGCGACGATGAAAGAACTAAAGTGACAATGACACTTGGAAAACTCCTTATATATGGCAGAGTTCAATTACAGATCTTGTATTATCTAAAAATCTTTTCTAGCTTAATGTAAGTTCCGTTTTTCACCACGCCTATTCATATTATAGTATTATATAAACCAACAAGAAAATTTAAATTAATTACAGCGTGATTCAATAATATACTTTGGGACTATCTGTACTACAACTAAGCTATTCCATATTCTGAACTGCAAGTGAACTTTGAGCGAAAGTAACCGTGAGAGTTGTAACCGAGTTGTAGGTGTACTTTTTTGCGCTCTCGGCATTTTTCTTATCGTCTCACTGTAAGTTCGAATTTGAATTTGTTTACTTTAGTATAAATTAATTTAGTTATGTTTTAGAAATATTTACCAGTGAAATAATAATTATGTACGTGAAAATACGTCGAAGTTTTTAACTAGCTCGAAATGAATGTCTTCTATCTAGCTAATATTGTATTATATACCTATATATCTAGAAATGACATGGTAGTAGGTAGACAACTATAAAACAAAAACACCTTGATTCACTCACAAAATTTGTATCAAATAATTGTAAACATTGTGATACGATTATTACTTTTAAGCAAACTGTATATCCTAGTAAGGTTTTTCCCCTATTATGATTATATTTTACCTTTTAGTTAATGCATTAAAAACAAATAAATAAAAATTATTGTTTTTTTTTACCTTGTCTTAGTAGTCATTAACAACATAATACCCAACAGTCACATACATTAGTCCTTATCCCACACTAAGATCCCCTGTGTCATGGGTATCAGGAAATGCGAGTGCTAGATACCCAGTCCCGGCCCAAATATACGCAGATCATACAAACATTTGTTCCGCAGCGGGAATCGAACCTACAACCTCAAAAGGTAGTCATTCTTACACATTTTTACAACTACTCTGTTATGCGGGGTGCGATTATGGTAACTCTATTGCTATCGGTTTCAATCGATCTAAATTATTTTTCTATTTTTAACCCCCGACGTAAAAACGACGGGGTATTATAAGTTTGAATTGCCTGTGTGTGTGTGTGTGTCTGTGTGTCTGTCTGTCTGTGACATCGTTGCTCCTGAACGCATGAACAGATTTCAATTATTATTTTTGTTTGAAATGTGAATTTGTCGAGAGTGTTTTTAGCTATGTTTGATCAAAATCGGTTCAGCCATTTCATTACGTTAAGGATTTATTGAATTTTTAGAAAATTAATTACTTGTAACTGACATTTTTGCGATTACCTAATTTTCACAGCCTACTTGCAATCAAGCTTTGTAGGCAAACTGCGAAAGTTGTGTATTCGCAATAATAGACTGAGAAACAGCCAAACAAAACACCTTTGATTTGCTCAAAGCTTTAGCAAGTGTTATAAAAAACAGGGCAGTGCAAGTATGGCGGCCCGTAGGTTACGGCGGCGTTGCGCAACACAATTTGTAGAATGTGTCAAAAAAAGTGCTTGGGGAAAGAACTCTAAGCTGATTCTTGTTTTATATAATACAATAGATATTAAGGAAGAAAAAATATGAAGGAGTTGTACGCCATACCGATAAGGTGCCTTAAACTGTCCGCCATATTGAAAAAAACTTGTAATTTTTGATGCTCTTTTGAAATAGGAGCTCAAACCGGTTTTTGTATGCAACGATAGAAAAATATCTCTCTGATGTATGAGATGATGATGTTATGAGGCAAAATAATGCAAAAGCTAGGCACTAGTTAAAAGTAAACCAAGACAACCAAGAAAGAACAAGTAACATAAAAAAAAAGAAGAACAAACAACAAAACCAAGATAATAATTTATTATTCCAAAGAAATTACATACTAAAATATACCCACACGAGTTAGGTAAAAAGGTGAGTTTTTTTTAGGATCATTGAGGATAAATCCTAATTGGGGGCAAGTACAGGTCATGTGGTTCCTGAGAGCATATTATTTTCCTAGGGACATAGCTTAAGATTTCCTAATGTTCCATGAAAAAAACTTACACAGCTCCGAATAGTTAAATTCATGGTCAAATGGAAAACAATTTATAAACACAACATTTCAAAGATAGTTTCGGACGGAGATCTTGGCACTAAATGTTGTTCCAATAACATTTACTGTTGTTGAAGAGGCATTCTGGAATATAAAAAATATTAAATAGGTAATAAAAGTTTCAAAACTGGATCTGTGGTGGCCCGGAGTGTGACACACCGACTTCTGATCAATGGGTTCATATCAGGATATCAGGTTCATATTGATTCATAATGGTTACGAACCGGTGGCACGACGTAGTAAGTAATTTCTCATACTCACGACACAGGGGATTCTAGTGTGGGATCAGGACAATGTATGTGTAGGTATGTAAGTATGATAAGAGACAAACAAAACAACATACAAAAAGCTAGGGCCGTGGTGTGTCTTGCCTAAGAATAGACACATCCATATCCTCTTGTGGATGTCGTAAAAGCTAATTAAGGGGTTTTCACCAAGGGATGTGCAGCGGCATCCACCTAAGTACTCATCACCAATACTCTGATCGCCAACCCACTTGCCAAGCGTTGCATTATATGGTCCCGAAATCGCGCCAAAAATTGGACGTCTTAAGGCTGCAGAAAGAAATGTTTTTTTTTTTTTTTTTAATGAAATAAATAGGCAAACTAGCATACGGCCCACCTGATGTGAAGTGGTCACCGTCGCTTATAGACACCGGCAACACCCAAGGTATTGTCGATGCGTTGCCTACCCTGAAGGCTTTTATGAACATTTTTCTTGAAGCGACACATGTTGTAACCAAGCGGGAAAACCTCGGATGGAAGCTCATTCCATAGTTTGTACGTATGGGGAAGAAATGATCTCGAGAACCGAGTCGTTCGAGAAACCCAGGGTTCTATGATGTGCGGATGAGCCTTGTCACGGTGTCGGGAAGAACGATGGTAAAATCTCGATGCCGGGATGAGATCGAAAAGCTCGTCGGAACATTCCCCGTTGTAAAGGCGGTAGAACACGCAAAGAGATCCGATGGCTCATGGATGGATTATTCCATCCACTCTCATTTTATGTACATACTGCTCAAATAATTATTATTCTTCGAGATTTATATATCTTCCAATATTTTATCAGTATCTGTTGTGTTAACTAAGGGAATTACTATTATTTCCAGTGGGCATACTTTTTAATTTATTGAAAATGCAAACATTCACCAGTGGCTCAACTCGCGTGGTGGATTATGTAAACTAGCCTATCCAATCTTAAAGCAAAATCAAAATCAGTTCAACTGTTACGGCGTGATGGCACACCAAATCTAACAAACATCCAACTTATATCCATCAACTTTCGCATTAGTAAGATTAGTGGGATGACCTTACTTGAGTATTTTGTTCAAATTTATGTGTTTTGGTTTCTCTCCACTTTCGTATATCTCCCACATTCTCTCATATAAGTTTTCTAGACCATGCACATAGTAGTCGCAGTCAAAAAGCGTGGAATTCAGCCGTGCATTCCAAACTTTAGCTCTTATGTATTTTCGGCTGTAAAAAAGAAAATGTACAATTATTACCTAGAGTTTTACAAATTCGGAATTAATTCATTATAAAGCCCGTTGCCCAACACTGGGATCCAGCAGGTCGATTCTTTTATACATCCTTTTTAAGATTCTGTATTTCCTGTATTTGTCTTTGTAGGATTTTCCTTTGGGGTGCCAACGGGAGCCAGCAACTGTCTGACTGTGTGTATGTCTATCTGTCTGTCTGGATTCCTCTTTGACGACCTCTGTGAAACGGCGGGCGAAGGTTCGCCTGCGACGCCGGAGGTTGCGGGTTCGATTCCCGCCTCTGAAAAAATATTTTTACGATCTGCATTTATTTGTTCAGGGTGTTCTGGGTATTTTCTATGTGTAATAAAAATATCTATCTATGTAATGTATTTGTATTAAGTATATCAATTATCTAGTACCCATAATACAAGCTCTGCTTAGCTTGGGGCTAGATAATGTTGGTTGGAGCTGTCCAGGATTATTTATTTATTTATTTATTCTGACATAGGGATATCTGAATCTAGGCAGACTTTTGGTAGCGAGTTAGAACTTTCACATATGTTGTTGTTGTGGAACGAACCTTGGCAATGAGGGGGTGTTCACGGCCTTTTCACATCATGCTTTAAGCCTTGAAAATAGATGGCGCCAGCTCTGTACAAGTCAACAACGTAGTGATATATTTTCGTGGTATTTTGTTACTATCACACAAAAGCACAGACAATGAATTTGTTAAATTTGACAACCATACTTGAGTCAGCGCCATCTACCGAGCCAACTAGAACTACTTTTTTTAAATTCTAAAATGAAAAGCCCTCATTAAATCATTGACAAATTTAGTAATGGGTTTTATCGAAAACTAACGGTTGATAAAATGGAGTTACTATTTAAAAACATTTTACAAGTTTAATGAGTAGATCCACAGAAGAACCAATATCACCGATATAGCTCTCTGAATTAGAAAGTTGAAGTGGCATTGGGAAGGCCATATAACTCGCAGAACCTAAAACCGTTGATAATTATGATCGACTGGCAACTACAAGCTGGACAACGCAGAAGAAATAACCCCCCCCCCCCCCCCCCCCCCCCCCCCCCCCCCCTCCGCCCGCCCCTCGGTAGCACACTATACAGGTCTCAGGAAGTCAGTGGATAGAGGCAGCTCAAGACAATACAAGGCATTCTATGGGAGGCTTGAGTCCAGTGTAGTGGGTGATGGCTGATAATGACGTTGATGAAGGTATATAATTGTAAGTTTAAGAAGAAGGCCCTAGTAAAAAAAAGTAAGTTGGACAAAAGTTCCCATCTACGTAGATTAGAACGTTTGTACAACGACGATACCTATAAGAAGCACCTACTAGTTTGTATCTCTTCCAAGTTTAATAGCGATTTCTTCATATTCGTGTCTGTTCTTTGCAATGAGTTCTGGACAGCCCAAAGCATTCAGTTGTGATGCAGCAACCCTGAAATCACAATTATTAAGTTCTAAAATGTATTGGCATGGCTGCGAATTTTATTATAAAAAGGCTGGTAAAGTTAGACAGTTGGTTGAATCCATACCTACTTCTGCCTCAAAGCAGGAATGCTCGCATTGCTCTATTCTGGTTTGAAGGGAATGGGTGCAAGTGAAATTATAGGCACATGAGACTTTTCATCTTTATGTCTCATGGTGGCGAGTGCAGTGCAATAGCACTTAACTGCGTCCTAAGTGGACGTGACCCGAGTTAATGCATTGTTAAAGACAGAGGTTAACATCAGGTAGGTCATATGCTAGTTCCGTCATTCACGAAGTTTAAAAAAACTACAGATTACGTATACAAAGTAAAGTCCCCATCACACCTTGATGCAAGTGTTTCTCCGGGTAAAGTAACCACAGGCGTGCCAGCCCAAAGAACATCCATTGCTGTTGTGTGACCATTACATATTGGCGTATCTAAGCAAATGTCCGCCAGTTGGCCTCGACGAACATGTTCTTCTTTACATGTGATCTTTGAAAAAACTATACGTTCTGTCTGAAAACCTGAATCAAGCATTTCAAATGTAAAATTCTTATCAAAATATTTTGTTTATTTAAGTATTTACTTATTAGTATTTTAAACTATACCTAAACTACGCACAAATTTCTTCAAATTTGGTTCTCCAGCAGCAGGAAAGCTCAATAACCAGAGAACACTATTTGGAACTTTTTCTAATATATTCATCCACATTTCAACCACTCCTGGTTCAGTTTTATACAATTGGTTGAAATTGCAGAATACTATCGCATCGTCTGAAAGCCCGTACTGCCTTCTCGACGTAAATATAATTTTATCAAAAGATTTTTCTCCGGACGCAATTTTCTTATTATAATTTGATATTGATAAACCATTGTAAATAGTAGTTCCCTTAACGAGTACCTGTAATAAAAATTAATGTTAGTACTAAATTAAGTATATAATTATCAGCTAAATAGTTGGCAAAAAATAATTGGTCTTACCTGTATTTGTTCAGGATTTATTGTCAAATCCGTCACATAATTCGGAATGCTTATTTCTCTTATTTCTAATTCAATTGGTTTATAATCATCATATTTTACAAGTTCAATACTTTGAACCACTTCAAGTATTTCTTCCATGTTAATATTACTTGATGCATTTATTACTGCTGCATTTTCATTGTGAATGTTATCATTGTCATCTCTATCAACTTGCACTAAATATTTATGTTTCAGATGTGGAAACATTTGGCTGTGGTCTCCGACAAAATATGTATAAGGCATGTGTGCAAATTTTTCGCTGAAATCTAGGGTGGCCGTGCTAGGGCATGATATTTCATCTGTTATTATGTAATCCATATATTTTGCTCCACTCGTGCCAGGATAACCCAGCCACATTACTTGTAAAGGTGCAGGTCGTAAAGCAAATATTTCATTTCTTGCTCCTTTTGTATAACCATTCATATTAACCAAAATATTGATACCATGTTTGTAAATAATATTGGCTGCTTTTATGTTACAAGGTACGCCAGACAAATCTATAAAATGTTCTGAATCTTTCATAATTTTACTTCGGAATGTAGTGCCATCATTGGTATTCAAAGCATAGCAAAAAATTTCAAACCTGGAACGATCATGTAATCCTGGAATCGACTGCATCAGATGAGATGTAGGATGGTTACCAAAGTCACTACTGACGTAACCAATCCTTAGTCTACCCTGATGCCCTGTGGGATGCTTGAATGTAATTGTATTTAATAAATTAACTTTCTCTGTGTATAAATCAGCATGACGTTTAGCAATTTCTCTTCTTAATTTATTCGATAACGGGTATAAAATGGAATGGTGCGGGTGCACTGAAGTAATTTTTTCATTTTCTAATTGTTCCTCTACTATTGTAACAATATTCTGCATACGATCATTATAATCATCCCAGTTACACACGATTAGAAAACAATGAGCTAAATTACAATAAGCATCTGGAAAGTCTGGTTTTAATTGTAGTGCGTTTTCATAAGATTTAATTGCTTCAGTTATGTTTCCCAAATCTTTGTATATGCTTGCTAAATTGCAATGTGCATCGGCAAAAGTTGGATTAATCTCTATGGCATTTTCAAAGCAAATCATTGCACCCGTAATATCTTGCAATTCTCGCAGTGTGTTACCCATGTTACTATGGGCATCAGCAAAATTAGGTTGAATATCAATAGCGTGCTTGTAGTGCATTAACGCATCTTGCAGTTTGCCTGAAATTTTTAATTTTTATATAAAGTGACTGTATCTCGTCTATTTCTTTATACAAACGAAATACACGTCTAGCAGCACGAACGGTACTTAATTCAGCTTCTAAATACCAATGCGTGTTATTTTTATTTCACATACCTAATGTACTCGATTTATGCGCTCAAGGTATATTCTAAGGGCCAACTCCCAATAAGAAAAAAACAGGACTTATAAGTTTACTTTGTCATCTTTCTGCCTGTGTGGATTAAAAAATTTGAACTGGAAAGACTGACGTATTTACGAACAATGCAAGTGGCGTAAAAGCGTTTTAAAAAATATATAGTAATATAAGCTCATGATTTTTCATTTTAATTTATAATCACGGAGCCAATCATTCACGATTAGTTAGTGCTGCTGTCAGTAGCTTCGTTCTATGAGCATGTACGTTAATGACGAAAATGTTTAAGAGCACTAGCTCCCGCTCTAGGAAAACATGTGTTATGTGTGTGGATAGCTAGTCCTCTTTGCTTAAGTGACCATGTGTTCTTTACTGTCGAGAACGTACGATAATAAAACTACCTGCTTCACTTGCGAAATTATAACTTATTCAAGAGAAGTGTTAAAGAAGTAAGGAGTAAGTTAAGTGAATACACTAACAAACAGTACTGACAGGAACCTATATGTTAGTTTAAAGACAAATAATAACTTAAATAAAACTGGAAAATTCAATAGTAGGTGAAAAATTTACTAAGTAACGTATAGTATTATTTAATCTGTGGTAACGTGGTATTTTTGCGAGATTTTTGAGAGTGAGTTCTTTCACAGTCATTAGAAAAGGTTAATATGAGTTCCGTAGGTACTGGGTTATTTACGTTATCAAAAAAGTTGTTCCTCCGTTTCACAATATGAAATCACCGACGATACGTTAGACTATACTTTGCTACGCTTTTTTTAAGGAACTAAATAATAAGCTTATGTTGTTGTTCATTATGTCAAGAAACTAACATCACTGGCCGAAACTAATTTAAATTTTAAAGGGTCATCCGTAGCAGGTTTCTATTGCTAGGTGTAGCATACATCTAGTAGTATCTAGTATCTAGTATCTAGTAGTAGTAGTAGAGCTTTTTTGTGAAAGTGTTCGTCCGGGGAAGTACTACCACCATACCTATTTCTGCCGCAAAGCAGTAGTGCTCGCGTTGCTGTGTTCCGGTTTGAAGGGTAAGGGTGCCGGTGAAATTACAGGCACATGAGACTTTTCATCCTTATATCTCAGGGTGGCGAGCGCAGTGCAATGCGACATAGGGCGCGTCCTAGGTGGACGTGACCTATGAGGTAATGCACTGTTCTTAGGCCGCTTAACATCAGGTGGGCCATCGGCTTGTTCCGTCATTCAGTAGTATAAAAAAAAAAAAAAAAAAAAAAAACATCTGCTCTATTAAACAATTGTAATGTTGTGGTTTTCAAGTAATGTTTTTGTACTAATAATTAATTTAATTAGTATCTACATTATAACGGACCCCTTAGCATACTAACGCCAGCTGAAAAATTAACATCACGTACAAAAACAACAATGATTTATAAAAAATTATGATGTAGTTAGGATAGGTTGTACCGTAAATTATACTAATGATGAACGTAACTACTCGTAATGAACGTTAACATGATGTTTTGTTCTATTGAATATTGCCGTTATAATAACTTTGGCAACGTATTTTAGCTTTAGAACTTAATTGGAGCTCAGGCAGGCATTAAAACGACCATTACAAACCTTGTTGCTGTAAAAGCGAAGCCAAATTACTGTGAGTAGCTGCAAAGTTAGGAAAATATTCCAGGGCTTTTAGGTACAATTGTTCTGCCTCTTTAATGTTTCCCTGTTCCCTTTTAACATTACCGAGGTTGTTCAGTGTATCGACGTGTGAGGGACATAATTGCAAAGCGCCATTGTAGTATTCTTCGGCTTCGGAGACGAGACCCTTTTCTTTTAATGCATTAGCAAGGTTACAGTATGCGTCTGGAAAATTGGGGTGTAACTCTATAGCTCGTCGGTATGTCTCTATAGCCAGATCTATGAAGCCTTGCTTATAATACATGCATGCTAGGTTGCCGTGTAGGATGCCACTGTTCGGTGTTAGCTTCAACGATTGAAGGTAAACTGCTACCGCTCTGGAACAAATAAATAGTTATACTACAACGACAGCTTTATGCTAAACAAACAAGAACTAAATCGACACTCAGTCCAGACGCTGTCCCTGACGATCTGGACTCGTAAATTATAGATAAGATGAGCTGACAAAGTTATTCGAGCGGTCGGAGCGTCTATCTATATTAGAAAAGTTTTGGAAACCGTAATAACCTAAACACAAAAGTAATGTGATTGAGTAAAAGTAAATGTAACAAAAAATAACTGTTTGAGAGTAGTTTCTATCAACCCAGTAATATTTTATTTCTGTAGCTAATTATTTAAAATAAATTTAAAAAAATATAAACAGGTTAAATTCGATTAAGTTCTAGCCTATTAAACAGTATATCTACACATAAATCTAGAAGTGCTCACTAATTAAATTTTCTGTTTGGATTATAAATAAGTTAAAAAAAAAAATATAAACTTACCGTTTAATTTTATTTTTGAACCATGTAACACAACCGTCAGTGAATTCAGTCGCCTCAGCCGCCAGCAGCGGCGGGGCAATATTGATGACCGTGTACACAATGATGCATTGGTAATCCATAACACGGACATGTCCTTAGCACGAGCAAGGTTGTACTGAGCGAGACGCGGGAGACATGGACGAACCGCGTCACGCGCTCTACCGACCAAGAAGTGCGTCCGCGCACCTTGCCAACTTCCCCGCGACGTGCGACGATGCCCACGCGAACGCTACGTCGACCGACGCAACCGCCGACCTTCATACACCGTAAGATTAATTTAAACCACGGACATGGTGCTCATTCATTTGACAACACGAGCAGAACAGAACGCACCTGTCGCTTTTTACATGAACTTCACGACACTTCGTTATAGCTAGATAGAACATTGTAATATTCACAGTTAAAATTATTATTAATATTTTCTTCGTTGAGGCCGTTGATCACTAACCATTCACACGCCTGACGGTTGCAAACCGATTTTATCAGCTCTTCACGAGAATCAGCTGTTGGTGACATTATATTAAGTTGATTGTTTACATCGTGGCGCTGCCACAGAGGTGCTAAACGACAAACTTGATAGTGAATAACAACGAATAAACCACGCAACAAAACTTTCAAAGTAATAGTAAAACGGTTCTGTAAGTAAAAATTACACTAGCATAACAGTAAATACAGTGATATCGATTTGCGATTGTGAGGAGGTAAACGGTGTCGGCGTGGAGACGCGCCGGAATCTCGGCGCGACTGCGGCCTCTGGGCTTTCCCAGCTGACGCGTCACTCATTACTCCTAACAGATTCATTTTTATATGTGTCCATGACGGTACCAGATACATGGTGGCCCACTTGATCTTAAGTGGTAAACCATAACAAGCGCAATACCTCGAAAGTCATCTCAACTTAGAACGTACCTTACGAAGCTTGCGCCTTGAGACACTAGTCAAGTTGTAAAGTATCTCAAGTGACTGTAATTTCTTGTACGCGTACTGTAACGAAGTTTGGCGGCTGACAGGTTTAACATTTCAAACTCTTTTTACTCAAATGGATTACCTTATTAGTCCGATTGTCGTCATCGCTTGTTACTACAAAAAACAATGTATGTTCGTGCGTAAAAGACTATACAACATGAAGATTACCCACAAAAGCCGGTAAATTATAACGAAAATGACAAATATTTTGGTCCATATTCAGCTCTGACCTAATTTTCGTTCGTGTATCATAACTCTTATAGACCTAGCTAGCAATAATTCATCGGAGTTAGTACCTATATAAATGAATTTAGATCACTTCTGATGCAGCGTTTCTGTTCGAAATATTTTGATATATACGGTCACAAACTAATTATTACTTGATCGTTTTGGAATTGAAACCATATCTTAAAATAAATAAATATTATATTGTATTTGAATAACGTAACATAATAATATGAGTACTTACATTGTGAATAATTTTAATGAATTAGTAAGATACATCTATGTTATTACGTAGGTTATATATTTTTTGATTCTATTTTTAATAATAGCCTGTGTTAATTGTGTTTTGTAATATTTAATGGAATGCTATGATTTTATTTTGCTTTCATATGATTTTGTTAAAAGAGAAATAAACGGCTTTTATTTATTTTATTTTTATTTTTTGGTATTGGGATCAATTAATATTCGAAAATCTGAGTATTCCTCAATTTTATCCTAGTCTCATTAGAATCTCACATTAAATTACTTTGTCATATAATTTGGCATAACTGACGCAAATTTATTTAAATTTTTATTAATTGTATCGTTATTTTGAATAAAAATGTAGATGATTAACAATAATGTTTGCTTTCTTCTATAAAGATGTACCGCTATCTCTTCTTTGACCTCATTTAGCAGGAATCTAATTTAGACCAGGAGAAGAAAAAATAATTGCAGGTTATAAACAAATCTCAAACATCCACAATTTCAATGTTAGAAGTTCTAATTTTAACGTTAGTGTTGTCGCTCACTTGCCAACTTTCATGAGATTTTGACAGATACGAGAGTGGTTATAATTAAATTCAAGAATCATTGCCAAGGACTATGGTTTAAACATTACTACATAGAAAGACATTACTCTCAGAATTAGAAAGACATTACTATCAGAATTAGCAAGTTGAAATTACAATGGACAGCCCATATAGTTCGCAGAACTGAAAATCGTTGGAAATTCAGTCACATACCAAAAAAGCGGCCAAGTGAATGTCGGACTCGCCCATGAAGGGTTCTGTAGCAGCAAGTAACATAATATAAAAGTTCTTGTAGTTCGTTGTAACTTTGATCGATTTTTTAATAATAGTGTTTTAAAAAAAACTACTGACTAGACCTCGTTCAAACCAATTTCTGGTGGAAGTTTACATGGACAGACAGACATGACAAATCCATAAGGGTTCCGTTCTTTGCTATTTGGCTACGGAAACCTAAAAATTCTTCGAAATTATCCATGTGATTTCAATGAATAAAATATTATTGACTTTTAACTTTGCCTTTATCGTACTAGTATGACTTTTGATTATATCTTAATTCATCAAAACCCTTGGTGTGCGAGACTCGTACCTAACCAACTGTAAATATATAATGTGACGAGATATGTAACAGAATTTTCAATCGCTCACTTGATGTTTCATCTGCCAACTAACTCCAAATACTTCTGAGGCCATTTTTTTGTGTAATATCGTTCTTGCCTCTCGGCTCTCGGTTTCCTGCAATCTGTGGGAGTGATTTCGTGAAAAGGGATGTAAGTGTGTAACGGAATCGCGCATTTTTCCGTGAGGTTTGTACTATCAGCTATGTTGCTTATTACCTAGGATTAAACAAAAATATTCTAGCTAGTTCAATTCCCTTCAAGTATTACTTTTGAATCCCTCTTCTAGATGGTTTCAATAGAGTTAAATTAATAGTAGTCTTCAAATCGAGTTACATTTCAACATCAAATTGCGTCACAGGGTTTAAAAAATATGAGTTTTACATCCTGGCATTGTGCCCAAACCATTCTAAATCGCCAGAACAGCCGGCATAATCCAGTAGTGACGATTTTTGATTGTACCTTAGGGTGCCGGTAGAGTTGTTTTACTTATCCATTTTCGCCTTGGCTATATTCCAAGAGTTTCATCTTTTAAATATTAAAACGCTATCTAGGTATTTTGATGGTCACTAAACTACTGATAACTGAGCCATAATAATGCCATCGATTTGCGATAGTAATCACGCTTGGCAGGCGGATTGCAGATCGCGGTATTGCTGTCAAGTACTCAAGTGGATACTGCTGCCAATCCTCTGCTGTAAACCCTTAGTTAGCTGTTACGGCACCCACGGCAGGGAACGGATAAGTCTATTCTTAGGCCAGATACCATCCGGCCGGACATACTACGGCATTATTAATACAGTCGTTATTACAAAATATGCCAGGGTAGACAGTTTTGGTCCATGACCTAACTCTTGTACAAGAATATTAGTACGATAAAGACAGATCAATGACTTCGAAACGTTAGAACATAAATGGAATCCATTCGATGTGTATATACCTATTGGGTGAAATTGTCTGCAGCGTATCAATTTGTTTTTCATATTTATATATGGTGTTAGTAGTAGAGCTTTCTTGTGAAAGAGTTCGTCCGGGGAAGTACTACCACCATACCTATTTCTGCCGCAAAGCAGTAGTGCTCGCATTACTATGTTCTGGGGTGCGGTGAAATTACAGGCACATGAGACTTCCCATCTTTAAGTCTCAGGGTGACGGGCGCAGTGCAGTGCCACATAGGGCGCGTACTTGGTGGACGTGACCTATCAGATAATGCACTGTTCATAGGCTGAGGGTACCACTTAACATCAGGTGGGCCATCTGCTTGATCCTTCATCTAAAGTTGTATAAAAAAACATCTACATACTTAACACTAGGCAGATCAATACTGTGCTAACGTTGAGTTAGATAACCTAGTGTTATTTTTTAATTTACTCTGCGTGACGCAAGTGAGCCTAGTTGAAATTGAAATTATCTTATTACCAAGTGCTTTCCTTCCTGTTTCTACCTGTTCAAGAATCAAGTCTTATTTTAAAAATGTCTCTTCTATCATCAGTCCATCATCAGTAGAGTACGCGTCATGTAAAAAGAACGCTGGAACGTATGAAGAAGTATGACCGCCAGCGTTCTTTTTAAATGACGCGCATTATATACTTAACTAATATGTGAGGCGTATAATTAAGTACCTATATATTTTAAATTAACCATTATGTCTAATCTAAACTCAATATCTTCCTATTTGCTTTCACATGAGCATAACTATAATTATGGGATAATACTACTGTACTTGTACTTTGTACTTTTCGTTTTGATTGGTAAACAATGGGAACTATTCAAATAATAACACCGTGTTGCCTACCGTCATTGGCGTATATTTCGGGTATATGATAATTATAACATTAAACAATACTTATATTGTAAGTTGTTGATAAACTTTTACTATTATAATATAACAAACTTTGTTTCAACCATTTCCATACAACTTCATTTTATAAATACACTATTTTGTTTTGGAACATTAATTTACACGTGTTTTTGTTATAGACCAGAAGAAACAGGGTTAGCAGCAAAGGAACAACATTACGAAAAATATATGATTTAAAAATAATACTATGTTATGCAATATTTTTGTTAATAGTAATAATATTCGTTCATTTTAAAATCGTTCTTCGCTTCAATTGATTCCGAGTAATAATGTTTCATTATTAAGGGTCTGCAAACTCGTGAATGAGTTGATATAATTGAAATGATGCGCATTTTATTACTAGTATTTAGTAATTATTTTTAATAAGCTTTCCTGTCTGTCTGTCAAATCTTGCAACTGAAGTTTAAACCAGTTCCGCCCAACCGATTGAGCTAATGCATACATGTTAAGTTCCGATGATATTACAATATTATGGTGCCAGTGAGCTGATCTGATGGTGGAGGTGGAAGGTGGAAAACTAAACTTCTGGATGATTATTAGTATATTATTAGTCTGGCAGTGTTTGGGCTCATTTTGACTAGTTCACGTTTCCGATCACCAATATCATGAAAACTTGGTTTTAAAAAGATATTTATCAACAAAAATCTTATCGGAGTATAAGTGGAAGCGTGCTGGGCCCATAACCTGATGTCATGGCAGAGATTGAGAACTAACTATAAAAGTTTTAACACTTAAACGATAGTGTTTATGTTCCAACAATCCTTATGAATCGATTTTCATATAAGGACCGGACCACTGGTTAGCAAATAAATAGGGAATAAAATCGAAAATATTTTTTTCAATTTTACTCCCCGTCTTTTTGCGTTACCGAAAAGTAGTTATGTTTTCCCTCTGTGCAACATTTTCTGATATTTTACTGGACTAGACTCGAGTAAAAGTCACGCGTCGGAGCTGACACACACCTTTTTTTCTGGTCTAATAAATAATCCGTGCATGATTAGACATGTGAATGATTATTTTTACAAAATATTATACCTATTACATGGTTATTTTTATAATGTATCAATTTTAAATATTTGTCTGAACTTAACATCTACAATTTATATATTTTATTGAAATGGCTAAGCATTATTTCGCTAGTTTAAGTACTATAGCTACGTTTAAAACATTTTCAATGTCAGTATTGTACTCAAATATAAATCTACTAATCAGGAAGAAAAAAGAGTTATCGTAGCGTATTTTTTGCCATTTTGTATATCCTTTACTGACAAAAATGCCATTATTTTGAAAAGCTTCCTCGTTTATTTAGAGACATCGGGACGTGGTGAGACGGCTCTTTCGGAATTAGGAGAACTGCCACCAGACGTGCTCTGCGGGCTTCTTTCCACCTAATAAAATATTAAGAACGTTACAGCATGTCCTAAAATAACTGCTACTGACGTGATTTGGTAAACATTTCCTTCACAATTTCGTTACTGGAGTGTATCTGCTAATAATTTAAAGCGGGTCTTATTTTATTCAAAATGAATCTGCATAAATATATTTATAAAACTACAAAATCAGTCAAAATATGAATTTTAAAAAGCAGTGAATTAAAATTAATCTTAAATTATATGTAAAAAAATCTGTTGTTTGAATTACATTGAACTTTTATTCAAAACCTTTGATGCTATGATCAAAGTCGTATTGTCGGTTTGGCAACATTTGAAGATAAACAAGTCTTAGCTTCTGTTAACCCAAACTTTTTTTATCTTGCTTTAATGAATAAAGTTTTACAACAACAGAACTAACAGCTTACAGAAGATTGAAAACAGTGTTTTGTTATTTGATTATACGTAGCGTAAACTGACTTTAATGTATCTATTATAAATAGTAAAATATTAAAATCCAAGTTTATAATATTATACATATGCGTATATAAATACTTGTAGGTTGGGTTTTTTACAATATAATGTGGTGAAAATATACCTGTAAACCAGTGTGTAGCATGTTGGCAATCGTCTCAACGTCCAAAGTGGAATCCTGGGCCGATATCTTTTTAATGGCAGATGATACGATGCAGATGTCTCCTCTTAGCTCGCGCACTAGAGCTGTGATTTTTTGGGCGTTGCTGAGGACTTCTACGCTCTGAGTGTACGGGTTGTATCGAACACCGAATGGACGCTGGATGCTCTCCGCAAATGCTCTGAAATCAATAAGATATTTTAGGGAAGTGTACCACACATGCTTTTCGAAGCTTAATTAGCTTCCCTTGTTACTGCTATTACTATTAGCCCATACCACAGAATTATAATAGTACAAGTACCCATACTGTCCCATTGTTGGGCAAAGGCCTCCCCCCATTTCCGCCAGTCACTATGGTTTTGTGCAACCCTTACAAATGCATAATTACAAATACAAGCTTACCTTGTATATGTAATTGTTTAAATTGTAAGCTACTTAATTTTATATTGGACAGCGTTATATTTAACTCGCGTTTGATACTCGGACATTGAGCAGAAAGGTTCCCAATTAAACACCTGCAGGTAGAATGCATCCATCGGCGCTAAGCGATTGTGACCATAGATTTCATCGCCAGCTTTAGCTCGTTTCATGGCTGATTAGTCAAGGTATTGCAGATTAGAGGCAATGATGCGGGTTCAATTCCTGCTCAAGGAATTACTTCTCAAGTTCCTATGATAGTACAATTTATGGTAACAGCGAGCTGACTAGATTTATGAATGATGGAGACGGATTTTAGACGTTTGGCTCATTTTTAGGGTTCCTTAGTCAACAAGACAATGAACCCTTATAGATTCGTCATGTCCGTCTGTCTGTCTGTCTGTCTGTCCGTGTATGCCACCGCCACTTTATTCCGAAACTATAAGAGTTTTCATCAAACCTGTACGTGTGGTGTATATGTCTTCAAAAATGATATTGAGGTTTCAAATATGTTTTTTTTCTAAACTGAATAGTTTGCGCGTGAGACACTTCCAAAGTGTAAAAATGTGCCCCCCCCCCATAACATCTAAAATAAGAGAATGATCAAACTAAAAAAAAAAATGTAAATTACCATGTAAACTTCCAACGAAAATAGGTTTGAACGAGATCTAGCAAGTAGTTTTTTTTTAATACACTATTATTAAAACATCGATCAAAGTTACAACGAACTACAAGAACTTTTATATTATGTTACTTGCTGCTCCGGAACCCTTCATGGGCGAGTCTGACTCGCATTTGGCCACTTTTATTATCAGCTAAATATATTATAATTTTTTCAAATACATCTTATGCGCTACCGTTCTATTCTGCGAGATTATTTCGACTAAAGCCATTTTCGACATTAGGTACATAAATACTTTCCAAATAAATATAAATAGTAGGAATAGTAATCGCATATTATATCCTAGTAAGTAGGTTAAACCGGTTTTCCATAAAACTTTAATTTTATTAGCGTATGTATCTATTTATACCGCAAGCGGTATCTTTACCAGACTGACTGAGTATGGTATTTCGAACTCAATTTGATGACCTAGTTAATGAGTAATATTGCTTGGGCCGGAAGTTTCTACTCTACGAGGTGGGTACAGTATGTAATGGTGGCAATTCACAGCGCAATTCGTATTTGTACAGCATATTCGCCGAGTTCGATCAACTATTCGTGTGTTGCCTAAAAATATGGAGCTTGGTTTTGTGCTCAATGCCTAAAAATCACAAACTCGCCGTCCACTTTAGGAAGCGACTAGCAAACGTGCCAAATACTTGCGAATAATGTTTGCTTGTAAGCGCACCCTGGCGCACCTAGTCGTGACGTGTCGCTGTCGCGCACACAACTGAGCAAGCAATGTGTGTGTGCGGTAAACGAATATAGTTACGAATAGTTAGCTTATTTGAATCCTTTGATGTGTATCCAAAAATCTACAAGAGTGCGGGACCGTGAGTTTGCGTATTTTCCTATCGTCTTGTTCGTCCAAGTAAGGCAAATATAGACACATAAGTCCTCATCTTATTTTTTGGGCGAATAAAGCTTAAGCACGAACCTTGGCAACCTATCTGAAGTGCCACCATCACATGCTTCGTGGTAATTATCTAATTTGGCAGTTTTTATATTATGATGTTCATGTTTTTTGTCGAGCCGTTTTTTTTTTATGTGTGTAATCTAAGCCGACCATCTAAAGCCTGTAGAACTTATGGTCTCGAACTAAGAGTAGCACTTCTCCACATCCTCCCATGAATGTAATAAAAGCAGCATCCATCTGAGTAATAAACACCAATACTGCGATTACAAAAATTTGCCTGCCAAGTATCAAGCGCAAATCCCACCAATTCTACAGGGGGAGGCCTGGTCCAGCAGTGGACGTATACAGACTGAAGAAGATTAGTAGAGACACGGGAGAGTGAAATCACCGTGCCTGAAACCAGCCTGGATGACATCATCACCATCAGGGTGTTTGTTTACACATCTTTTATCCGAGATGCAATTACAGACAGCAACATGAACGCTTCAGTTATCTATGTGTCTTTCGGTTCAAAAACAATGACTATGACTTATCTAATTTGGCAGTTTTGATATTATGTTGTTCATGTTTTTTGTCGAGCCGTTTTTTTTATGTGTGTAATCTAAGCCGACCATCTAAAACCTATTCTTTATATTGTACCAAAGTAATTTAAGAGAACCATATCCTTAAAATTTATAATTTCATAAAACTGGTCTTCAATATATTTAAATTGCCTAAATATTATTCCTTGATACCGTTTATGATTCCGCATTTTGATTGAAGTAAGTACTGACCTCATTTTCTCTTTGGCTTCTTCAAAGGAATCGGTGTAGTAATAAGCGTTCTGGTACGATGTGATGATGCATTCTTCGTTGACAGTCACATCGGGGTCGAATCGTTTTATTTTCGCGGGCGTGCTGAGGGCGTGCTGCAGTTCAGCCACCGAGGACAGCAGACCAGCTCCGTACACCCGGAACGTGCCGTCGATTTGACGACACAGCCCGAACTCCACGGTGAAGAAGTAGAGCTTTCGACATAAAAATAAAGGGCTTTTAAATGCATTTAGCTGTCACCAGCGAACTTAACTTAGTATTAAGGTAATAATTATGTTAATCGATAGAATTATCTTAAGAAATTCAGCGTCTGCCTAAAATTATGTCTATATACAAATTGTCACAAGTGTAATAATAACAATAATTTAGCTAATTTATTTCCATGGCTTTAAAATATGTTGTAATGTACATAAAGTCAGGCTCCATGTAAAGGCCCGTTCCTACTATCTCCATTTCCCTCTTTTCTATCCTAAGCTGAAATAATGGTAATGGGGATGAAAAAATTATGAAATGAAATGATGAATGATGAAAGAATGAATGGATGAATGAATGAAGATGCTGCTTAGCATTAAGTCCTCCGTCTGTACAATTTCCTTGAGTTTTTTGTTCAATAAAGAATTAAATAAATAAAGAAAGTAGAAGAATCCCCACATCAATTTGTGGCTTTTTTTATTGTTTCCCATGTTCCTATTTTTAATAGTCGTATTAGTAGAACTTATGGTCTCGAACTAGGAGTAGCACTTCTCCACATCCTCCCATGAATGTAATAAAAGCAGCATCCATCTGAGTAATAAACACCAATACTGCGATTAGAAAGATTTGCCTGCCAAGTATCAAGCGCTAATCCCACCAATTCTACAGGGAGAGGCCTGGTCCAGCAGTGGACGTATACAGACTGAAGAAAATTAGTAGTGACACGGGAGAGTGAAATCACCGTGCCTGAAACCAGCCTGGATGACATCATCACAAGTTTTAGTAGTAGTAGAGCTTTTTTGTGAAAGAGTTCGTCCGGGGAAGTACTACCACCATACCTATTTCTGCCGCAAAGCAGTAGTGCTCGCATTGCTGTGTTCCGGTTTGAAGGGTAAGGGTGCTGGTGAAATTACAGGCACATGAGACTTTTCATCTATGTCTCAGGGTGGCGGGCGCAGTGCAATGTCACATAGGGTGCGTTCTAGGTGGACGTGACCTATGAGGTAATGCACTGTTCATAGGCAGAGGTTACCGCTTAACATCAGGTGGGCCTCTTGATTGTTCCGTCATCCAAGTAGAATAAAAAAAAAAAAAAAAAACACCATCAGGGTGTTTGTTTACACATTTTTTTTTTTTTTTTTTTTTTAACAATGATAGACCTTTGTTTGACCACGATCTCACCTGTTGGTAAGTGACGATGCGGCCGAAGATGGAGCACAAAGGTCTAGAAGGCACCTATTCACTCTAGCCTTGAAGAGACCCAGATTATAGTTTTCAGGAAAGACAGACGACGGTAGTGTATTCCACTCCTTAGCAGTTCTCATTATAAAGGTAGAACTGAAACGTTTAGTACGAATAGAGGGTATACTAATGAGGTAAGGGTGGTACCGAGCCGTGCGCCTGCTCGTCCTATGATGAAAAGGAGATGGTGGGATCAGATCATGAAGTTCCTGGGAGCATTCCCCGAAATGTAACCTATAGAAGATCGAAAGGCACGCTACCTTACGGCGGTGCTCGAGACTCTGGATCTTAGTCTCCGCCATATGCTGCTCACCAATAAGCCTGAAAGCTCTGCGTTCGATCGAGTCCAAGGCAGCAAGCTGGTGTTTGGCCGAGCCATCCCAAACGTGGCAGCAGTACTCCATACCAGCCCGGACTTGTGCTTTGTACAGACTTAAAAGCTGTCCTGGTGTGAAGTAACGCTTTACCTTATTCAGGATACCCAGCTTCATGGAAGCAGTTTTTGCCTTAGACTCGATGTAGGAGCCAAAGTTGAGAGTAGGCGTGAGTGAAACGCCTAAGAGCTCGAGGTGATCTCCTATAGCTACAGGTACATCCCGAAAGACAGGAAATTGGAGAAACTGACTTTTTTTCGCCGAGAAGAGACAAGCCTGCGTTTTCGAGGCGTTGAACTTGACTAGGTTGGCATCGCCCCAATCGGATACAGCCTTTAGAGTCAAATTAAGACGCTGCAGCATCTCATCTCTTAACTCCAGAATTTCATTCTGCCTAGCACGCGCAGTGGAAACGTATCTCTCCACAACTGTGCTGTCGTCTGCGTACCCAATGATACCGGGCATTAGCAGATCATTAATATGCAGCAGAAACAGTGTGGCAGATAGCACTGACCCCTGAGGTACCCCGGCATTTATAGCCATTTGATCCGACGAGCAGCCATCAACAACTACTCGAATGGATGTTTCCCTCAGAAAGTCTGCGAGCCAGGAACAGAATTGAACTGGCAGTCCGTAAGCAGGAAGCTTGCCAAAAAGGCTAGCGTGCCAAACCCTGTCAAAGGCCTTCGAGACGTCTAATGAAAC
The DNA here is from genome assembly GCA_932527175.1 of Operophtera brumata. Classification (NCBI taxonomy): domain Eukaryota; kingdom Metazoa; phylum Arthropoda; class Insecta; order Lepidoptera; family Geometridae; genus Operophtera; species Operophtera brumata. Next base: position 79,186,391 of record OW052239.1, on the reverse strand, counting down.
AGCCAGCGCTTCACCATATTTCTCGATGGCCTCACTCCAAATGTGCGTGGCATACACAAGAAGGTCCCCAGTAGACCGATTACGGCGAAATCCGTATTGACGATCACTGAGGAGATCGTTACCTTCGAGGTATGCAAGGAGTTTCCTATTCAGTACACGCTCCATACATTTACATAGTAGGGAGGTGACCGAGATAGGGCGGTAGTTGGAAGGGTCAGCACGACTGCCTTTCTTGGGCACAGGTTGCACGTTAGCGAGCTTCCAAGACTTGGGGACTACACCAGTTTTCAAAGAGAGGCGGAAAAGTCGCGTTAATATTGGAGACAACTCAGGGGCACAGGTTTTTAACACTACGGCCGAGATACCATCAGGACCGCTAGCTTTATTCACGTCAAGACTACGTAGCGTTTTGAGCACTTCCTTTTGCTGAATGCGAATTTCTTGCATTGAAGCTTCGCACCGAGGAAGGCTGGGTGGAGTTTCGCCAGAGGTGTCAAAACGCGAAGCCTCCGCAAATTGAGTGGCAAATAAATTTGCTTTCTCAACCGCAGCGTGAGCTAGGGACCCGTCCGGTTTCAGTAGTGGGGGGAGTGAAGGGCGGCTGAAGTTCGCTTCCACCGACTTAGCCAGAGACCAGAAAGCTTTACTTCCCGCAGGGTATGCGGCAAGCTTAGCCCCCAGACGGCCAATCCGATTGAAGCGAGCCTTCCGTAACACCTTCTTGCAGGACTTGGCGGCTTTGTTATAGTCTTTCTTCTTCATCCGTGCATCCGAGGTTTTGCCGTTTCTTGCGTCAACCCAGGCTAGATAAGCCGCACGTTTTAACGCTTCCGCGCTAGCACACGTGGGACTGAACCATGGGCGAGCATTGCTTGAAGGTGATGCATCGGAGAATGGAATAAAATACTCCATTGCTCTTTTGATCACCTCCGTAACGGCATCAGCACAAACCGTCGGGTCACAAGAAGAAAAACAGGTTTGCCGCCAAGGATAAGACGCGAAGAAGTGTCGCATCTCATCCCAATCTGCTGACTTGTAACGCCACACTCGCCTACTACCTCTAGGTGAGGGATCGGGAGGCGAGTATGAAGATACAGACCTCACCACACAGTGATCTGATGTTCCCAAAGGAGGCAACACTGATACCGAGTGGCGATCCGGCTCGTTCGTCAGCAGAAGGTCCAGGCAGTTGGCTGTGTGGTCCTCAACGTCCGGAATTCTGGTTGCCTCACCGACCAGCTGAGTGAGATTTAGCGTAAGTGCAAGTTTGCACGCCTCTCTCCCAGCATGGTCGGACAACTGGTAAGGGAACAGCCACTGTTGGTAGTGGGCGTTAAAATCCCCCAGAATCACCAGTTGGGCATCAGGATAACGTTGTTGGGCCACATCCGCCGCTTCACAGATGTAGTTGAATAACCTGGTTGTCTCGTGGTCTCCAGAGTGCGATCGATATAAACCAGCATAGATAATTTTATCCATGCCGGTGTCCACCAAAGTCCATAAAACGGAGAAATCGGGTTCTTCAAGGTCACGAAGACGCAGACAGCAAATGTCCTCGCGGACAAATAAACAGATACCAGCTTTGGATTTAAAGTTGTACTCCAGAGCATAGCCTGGGTATGTGAGGTATGCTGTATTGGGAGGACATTGAATCTGCGTCTCCGTGAGGAATAATAAGTGTGGCTTGGCGGTCTCTAGGTGGTGGTGGACTGGATCGAGATTGGAGTGCAGACCTCGAATGTTTGAGAGGTGCACTTGAAGCGAGAGGAAGTGCTTCCGCTGTGAGCACAACTTATTATATTTTGACTTTTTCATATTTGGTTTTGAGTGATAAGGTAAGTGGGAAAAACGGCTGTTGAGCGAGGCACTAGTCAGCGAAAACCTAGAGATAACAGCAGGCTCCTGCGACAGTGGGAGACTAGACTGGAGACTGCGGGGACGCCCGAACCCCCCCAGGAATGGCCATCGGGTCCTCTCATCCGGTCGCCAACCGGCACGATGGAGCACTCTGGGATTTTTCGCGAGGCGGTGGGGCAGCCTTTCATGAGTGGCTAACTCACTAGTTGGGCCCCCTACAACCTGCGGTCGGCCAGCGGAGAACCGTGCTTCGGATCCCGCTACCCTCCAAGTCTAGCCACCCGGCACACTTGCACCACTGCGGTCTCTAAACCGCACATGCTAAAACCAGTGCACGAACTGCTCAAACCCGTCACTTCCACGATGGCTACACTGGACATCAGTCCGAAACACGACAATGTCGCTTCACGCACTGGCTTTGTCCAGTGGGTGGTGACAAGCCACGGCCGAAGCCTACCACCAGAAATGTTGTACATACACACATATTTTATCCGAGATGCAATCACAGTGTGTGTAGGCTATGTGTCTTTCGGTTCAAATTCAATGACTTGATGCATTGAAGTGGTTCTAAAATTCACCTTGTGTATAACACCATAGGAGAAACGTCTTGCTCTTAATGATATTTAAAATAAATATTTTGGTTAGTTCTAAGGATGGTTCAGTTGTTTCGAAACCATTATTATCTTTTTCGATAATTTAGGTAACAGGAAATTATATTTTTATACCAAGGCACAGTCTACTGGCATGATTTACTTACCGTTGCCAATTTATCAATGTCTTGATCGGAAGCGCCGAGCGAAGCCAAGCCAAGTTCTTGAGAGAATTGTGCGAAACTCGGGTTGGCTAGGAGAGGCATGTGCCCTAAAAGCTCGTGGCAGCAATCACTGTAAATCAACAATTTCTTGTAATATTCAAAAGCACATACATGATAATTTTATGATTTATTAATTTAGTATACTACGGAAACTTTGACATCTTTTTGCTAACACATTTTTTAAACTGATTGACATCCTCTTGCATTAAAACTCACGGTTCTGGAGTGTAGAATGGATCCGACGAATGGCGTATGTATTGAGTGCAGTGAAACACTCTAAAAGCGAGGCCGGACAAGAAGTCCCTCGGTGAAAGGTAGCCGGCAACGGGACGCAATTGAAAGCCCGTCTTGCGTTTCAGAAAAGCGCTCACATCCTCCAACTGAAAAGGTTTAACAGATAGTTTGAACGTCAGCTCATCGAATATTTATAAGGTTGATTCTAAATTCAGTACGTACTACTAAGTTCTGTTTATCTATTTAACCATAGGATTTTGCTAGTTTTGGACGTTTATCAACAAAATTTCTTCCGACCACTGGCAATATGCCAGAGTATTCAAGAAGGAAAAAATATCACTCTACCTACCTTAGGCGTTGCGAATGGCATTTTTGAAGCAATTTTATATATATATATTTTTACTACATTAATGTTTTAATGGACGACTGTGTTCTGTAGGATAATGTAGCAAACTAATAAGTAATTTCAACAAATATATATTATTATTTAGTGTTATCTCATATATCTTTGACGGTTCCATTCCCGCCTCAGAACAAATATTTGTACGATCTGCAGATATTTGTTCAGGGTGTTCTGGGTATTTCAAACGGTACTTATAAAAAAAAATAAGTGTTGTACTGTATTAAGTAAAGTATATCAGCTATCTATTACACATAACACAAGCTCTGCTTAGTTTGGGGCTAGATAATGTTGTGTGAACTGTCCAGCAATATTTATTTATTTATTTCTCTCGAATGGCCAGCCCACCAATCTATCCACCTCCATGCTATATTAGTTTAGAGATATTATGTTCAAATTACCTGAGGCAAGTTGTCCTCCCTATAGCCGCAGTACTTAACAAGTTGCGGCCAGTTCTCCAGATACTCCTCACATGCGTGCTTCTGGTATAGTTTGTGAAGTTCGCGTAACACAATGCCCCTGTAATGACGTTCAAACAAGTTCATCAAACAACAACTAACCTATTTCAAGACGAGCGACCCGCCATGGCTACTTTAGTAGGATTAATTAAAGACAACCGTGCGACTATTATTGCCACGCGCACAGAACCGGAGCAGTTTCATATTTTTTTTTTTATTATATAGCAATCTGAAAATTATAAGTTTAACGTAAAATGTATATACCTGTCAAAGGAAAATATTTCAAACAATAGGGACTTCCAAAAAGTGGTATAGTAGTGATTTTAATAAATTTTCGTAAAGTTGAGGGTCCTTAATAGTAAATAGTGGAGTCAACTATCTAGGCGATAGTATAAACAAAATTTCGCCAACTTTAATCCAAGTTGGCACTCGCGCTTATGTCGAAAAGCACCCCCCAACCCTGTCTAACTTTAATCACTTACCCTTTCTGAGGCAAAATACCCTATAGTCGCACTAAAAGGTTTGATTGTTCCATGTTAACGCAACAATTACTAAACCGACTACTGTTTTCAAGGTCGAGCTCAGTTTCAGATTTTTAAGGAACGGGAAACTCGGACTTGATTTAAAAATCTACAGCCCTACGTTTTACCGCAGCCATTGAGGATCCTTTTTGACCACTACTTTCTATAAGAAAGTCGTTATAAATTCACATTTAGAATAATTAAAATATTAAATACAATGATGCCCTGCGTTTTAAGTAAGACGTAATATTTTATTAAAATATGGTGGAAACATAACTTTTTTATATATATATATATATATATATATATATATTTCTTGTTGTTACAACAATTATGTCTTGATTTGTAATTAAACAAACACGTGTTATCTCATACCAGTGAAATATAGCTTCTGAAGTTTCACAAGAGAAGGTGAGATGATCTTCATTGGGTTTCGACGAATCTCCAGTTACAGTTATTACAAACAAAACTGCGTACGAACAAACAGGAAACGAAGCTATGTTACCTAATTACGAGTATGAATATGAAAGAAAAATAACACAAAATGAAGCTATGTTACCTAATTACTAGTATGAATATGAAAGAAAAATAACACAAAATTAAGCTATGTTACCTAATTACGAGTATGAATATGAAAGAAAAATAACACAAAATGAAGCTATGTTACCTAATTACGAGTATGAATATGAAAGAAAAATAACACAAAATGAAGCTATGTTACCTAATTACGAGTATGAATATGAAAGAAAAATAACACAAAATGAAGCTATGTTACCTAATAACGAGTATGAATATGAAAGAAAAATAACATAAAATGAAGCTATGTTACCTAATAACGAGTATGAATATGAAAGAAAAATAACACAAAATGAAGCTATGTTACCTAATTACGAGTATGAATATGAAAGAAAAATAACACAAAATGAAGCTATGTTACCTAATTACGAGTATGAATATGAAAGAAAAATAACACAAAATGAAGCTATGTTACCTAATTACGAGTATGAATATGAAAGAAAAATAACACAAAATGAAGCTATGTTACCTAATTACGAGTATGAATTTGAAAGAAAAATAACACAAAATGAAGCTATGTTACCTAATTACGAGTATGAATATGAAAGAAAAATAACACAAAATGAAGCTATGTTACCTAATTACGAGTATGAATATGAAAGAAAAATAACACAAAATTGGGAACCGGAACTCACCACGTCTTTATCTCCACTTCGGTGTACTGCATTTTCGGAATTGGTTGGCCACTAAAACAGAATGAATTGACATATTTTTGGATTCTGTACTTCAACACTTAAAAACCGGCCAAGTGCGAGTCAGACTTGAGCACGAAGGGTTCCGTACCATAAAAATGTACCGTACCGTACCGTATCTATAAAAATGACAAAAAAATCACGTGTGTTTTATGGGAGGCCCCCCCTTAATTATTTATTTTATTTGAATTTAATTAATACAAAAATTTAAATATATATATATTTGTATTTAGTTATTTATTTTTATAGTGAATATATGACTGAGAATTATTATTCTGAGAATATTTCAAGCACCTACCTGTTTCCGTCGAAATTGAGCAAAAAAGAGCAAAAAAATTACGTTTACTGTATGAAAGCCCCTTTCAATATTTATTTTATGCTGTTTTTTGTATATGTTGAAATGTTGGCAACAGAAATACATCATCTGTGAAAGTTTCAACTGTCTAACTATCACGGTTCATGAGATACAACCTGGTGACAGACGGACAAACAGACAGACAAACAGACAGATGGACGGACAGCAGAGTCTTAGTAATAGGGTCCCGTTTTACCTTTTGGGTACGGAACCCTAAAAACTGTACTTTGTGGTCTATCTGTCAATGTATCCACTTTCTCAGAAATGGCTACTAGAAACTTATACAAAATATTACAGTCCAAAAAAATTAAGCTTCTAACAAAATGCATTAAAAATATATATGAATTAATGTCTAGACATTTGTATGCCAAACTCTTAATTGAAAAAGCAGCCAAGTGCGAGTCAGACTTTCCCATGAAGGGTTCCGTAGCAGCAAGTAACATAATATTAAAGTTCTTGGATGGATTACGATTAATGACGTATTAAAAAAAACTACTTACTAGATCTCGTTCAAAACAATTTTGAGTGAAAGTTTACATGGTAATGTACATCCTATTTTTTTTTTAGTTGTATAATTCTCTTGTTTAAGAAGTTATTGGGGGGGGGGGGACACAGTTTTTACCACTTTGGAAGTGTTTCTCGCGCAAACTATTCAGTTTAGAAAAAAAAAATATTATAAACCTCAATATCATTTTTGAAGACCTATCCATAGATCCATCATACACGTATGGGTATGATGAAAAAAAAGTTTTTTTAGTTTCAGTTCTAAGTATGGGGAACCCCAAAAATAAAAAACTACTTACTAGATCTCGTTCAAACCAATTTTGAGTGAAAGTTTACATGGTAATATACATCATATATTTTTTTTAGTTTTATTTTAGTTTCTCTTATTTTAGAAGTTATGGGGGTGGACACACTTTTTACCACTTTGGAAGTGTATCTCGCGCAAACTATTCAGTTTAGAAAAAAATTATATGTGAAACCTCAACATCATTTTTGAAGACCTATCAATAAATACACAACACGTATAGGTTTAATGAAAAAAAAAATTGAGTTTCAGTTCTAAGTATGGGGAACCCCAAAAATAATTGTTTTTTTTTCAGTTTGTGTAAAAATCTTAATGCGGTTCACAGATTACATCTACCTACAAAGTTTCAACAGTATAGCTCTTATAGTTTCGGAAAAAAAAGGCTGTGACATACACGGACAGACAGACAGACATGACGAATCCATAAGGGTTCCTTGTCTTTGACTACGGAACCCTAAAAACCGCTATGATACTTCCAGTAACCTCACAAATCTAAAATTTTGTTGGCTTTTTGAGACATCAATCATTATAATAGAAATTCAAATTTTTAGGAATTTCGACTTTTTACGCCTAGGTGAAGTTTGTAGGAAAAAGTTCTACTGAATGACGATAAGTCTGCACCACAACAACGGTACGGAACTTTGGGAGCGTGAGTCCTACGCGCACTTGCCCATATTTATTTTAATAAGCTTTTATTTAAATTCATCTTCGTGTGTGTAGTTTCAATGACAATACAGTAAGATGACAGCGAATTGATCAGATTATGGAGACGGAAAGTGGATGGACAAAGGAATTCTTTGATGTGACCTGGAATTGATTGAGTACATATTAGACCGGACCACTAATTTCACAATAACTTGTTTTGAAAAACATATTTAAAAAAAAAAAAAACTTATATTTGGGTGAACAAGCTGGTGGCCGTAGTTGCTTAAGCTTGTGGCGCGAAATTCAAATTATTTCGGGTTTTTTGCTCATAACAGCACGTCAACACTTCTTCAGATAGCGAAAACTACGTTGACGGTAATTATATGACATATCACACAAGTTTTAATTTATAGTATCACATAAATATCATTAGTTAAATTAATTTCTCGCCAGAAGCGAAAGCAACCACGTTAAGCGGTAACCACTGCCCATATCTATAACACTTAAACTTGCAAACATATTAAATGCATACATACAAATGCCGCATCTTGCATTTATAATCCCCCATATATAATCCCACAAAGAATGGTGTTCAGCCGCCTCCATCCACTGACTTCTTGCGTTACTATGCCAATTGCTAAGTATGAGAATTGAATTATTCTTCTAAATTATAACAATGGCTTGCTTGGAGACTACAGTGTAACGGATATTACGACTTACTATTTATAATTATTGGCGATCGCAGCAAACTGTTCACGTCGTTTGCGGTATACTGGATCCTTGAAGCCGGGGTGGTCAGCGTCTAGCTCTGAACCGTACATGAGGACATTCTGGGCTCGGTCTAAATCAGATATCTTTCGAGGAAACCAATGCATCTCACCAAAATCTAGAAAAATAACAACTTATTTACCAAGATTTTATAAATTTGCAACCATACGGTATTCGAACACCCGACTGTCTCTTTGATACGGAGATGCGGACTTGGTCCAAGCGACCGTAGCGCCTTTCATACTATCCGGTAATTGCCATTCCATGTGTTGTGGATACTAGTAACTTTTTTTTTTTTTTATACTACTTGGAAGACGGATCAAGCAAGAGGCCCACCTGATGTTAAGCGGTAACCTCTGCCTATGAACAGTGCATTACCTAATAGATCACGTCCACCTAAGACGCAACCTATGTGGCATTGCACTGCGCCCGCCACCCTGAGACATAAAGATGAAAAGTCTCATGTGCCTGTAATTTCACCGGCACCCTTACCCTTCAAACCGGAACACAGCAATGCGAGCACTACTGCTTTGTGGCAGAAATAGGTATAGTGGTAGTACTTCCCCGGACGAACTCTTTCACAAAAAAGCTCTACTACTACTAACGACGAGTACCACGGTACTACAACACCCAAACCAGGAATAAACAAACCTGCAACCATTTATCCCGCAGCGATAAACAAACCACTTTTTTACATCTGGCTACCTGCCGTCCCATGGAGTTCGAAAGCATCCAAATCGGTTAAGCACTTTTAGTGATAAATCAATAATCACTGTTGGTTGAGCCATTTTGGAGGTACAGACGAATAAATAAAATTTTTTTTTGGTTCTGACAGTCGGGTTCTTGATTTTTTGTATTACCTACATATTAATACTATTAAAACTTCCGTGAGTAATATTCATAATTGAAAAAACCGGTAATAACTCACGTAGGTACTTGTTCCGAGTAAAACACCCGACTCGAGTTTCTGGGACTTAATACCCCCTTTCTCAAGTACCTACGTGAGTTATTACCGGTTTTTTCAATTACCTACATATTGTTAAAATTAAAGGAATCAAGATCAAAAATTCAGAAATAAAATCTGTTATAACTTTCTTTTCAAAATAAGGAGTTTAATATTCGTACATGTAAATTAAGAATGGAGAGGTACTTACCAAAGCTTGCAGTGGCTGATAAAGGTGTTGGTGGAGGAAATTCATCGCCAGCTTGCGACGGAACCACCTCGAAGTCTTGAACTTCGCGTTTCAGCATCCTTTTCAGTTGCTCCATCCTATGCGGGTCGCATTCCACGTCCACCAGGATGTCCGACTAGACATTATACATATTTAAAATTAGGTATCGATATAATTATAGTAAATTTCCTTTAATAAATACATTTACAGAAATTATCATACAACTAATACAACTAGGTATGAACAAAATGAAAAAAAAATACATGAAACAGTTGTGCTACCTTAAGATTGCTGCTAACGATCAAAAGGTAGCTTAATTATAATAAACACATTAGCATTATACTACATTTTCAATTGCTGGTAAAATGCTAATGAATAAAAAAATCCGATAATTAAATATATTGAATAAAATTTGAACACTTAATAATTTGGTCATTTTTGTGAAAGATTTAGAAGTGTTAAGGTTTAAGAACTAAATTTTATCAAAAACACTGAGTAATCTCGCTACCCTATTAGTTCTTCATAATGTTGATATTAGATGGAATCTGGTATTAACAAATAGGTATTTATAAAACTGTGTTTAACTTTTACGAAAAACGAAAGCCTATGGTTGTTAGGTAGTTTATTGTTTTTAAAAGGGAAAGCAGTTTCAATCATCAAACTTACGGACGACAGTTCAGTTATTGATTTCCTCGATTCGATATGAAGAACGTTAATTCCCAGGTCTTGGAAAACCGACAGCACTCGCACCAATCCACCGACTTGATTCTTCAGGGTTAGGATCACCGATATTCTCTCGCTATCAGTATGTAGGGGAGCTGGCTGTTGGCGAGCCGCTATTTGTAGTTCTCCAAGCTTAGGGTGATGGGGAGCTTCGTTCTTCACCTGCCAGTCCGAACCAGTTCTGTACAGCCAGAGGCCCAGTAAGCCTTTTCCCGACCCACTCATTATGGCGAGCTCTAAAATCAAAAACTCCGTTTAACTTTTCTCTAACTTTTAAACTCCCGCTGACAGCAATGCCTAAATAAATTACAGTTTTAACTAAATTGGGGCTCGACTTGGAGCTGTGAATTTATCGTGATGAAGTTACCTTAATGTTATTTGATTTTAGAATGGGAGGAATAATTATGTTAGTTTAGGGGATGAGTCGCTGCAACGGCTAGGACATACTGCGGCCTCCTACGACTTCAACCCGCCTTATAAAGTAACGAGGCGCGGGAGCCTCGTCGGAGGGTGGGTGTATTTGATTGGCTGAATCAAGTGTTCGGAGTTACTTGGGAAACGTTCTCTTTTCATACCGTAAAGCCGTTGGCACACTGTGATTTCGACTTATATCTGTTATACGGTTATTAAAAGTTTTTTTTTAGTATTTCGTTAACACCGAGGCTTAAATAACTTTTAAAGGTTAGTACAACTTAAAATCAGAAAAATATTTTATTTCATAACACTCTTTCTTTGATCTTATCATTGTTATTGACATGGCGCACTGTAAACCGTTGCATCTCAAAATCACTATATACATATATATTTCTAATTCTTGATACCATGACTACGAAGGGAGACGCCAAAAACTAAATGTAAGTGTTATTAGTTCCCGAAAAATGGTGCGAAATGTAATTTTACGTGAATGGTTTCGCTACATTTATCAAGGACAAAACAGCACTATCACCAAGTATCAAAGGTTTTGATTTGGAATTGTAGCGTTGTTAGAAATAGGAAAAACAGTTTTATTCAAATTATTCAGAATAGTAGTTGGTCCAAGAGTAGGTCCGGAAAAATGATGTGACAGTGACAACAACAACAAAAAACTGCTATAGTTTAGTATAGTATATTCAATGTTTTTTTTTTTCAAAATTTGGTAATTTGGCAAAGCAGTTTCCGTCCGATTTCTATCTGTTAGCTATCTTTAGTTTTTCATCACGGTCTGTAGATAGCTCAACTTTATTATTTTTATGAAAAAACGGTAACTTTTATTCGTTATTAAAGAACAAGCAAGCATACACACACACACACACACAGTATCTGTATCCAGTGTAAGCGAGGCCCGTGTTCATGGAGGTATCTTCTTGGCCGTTCGCTGAAGGGTGTTAAGCGATTCAGTCGCTGTATTTATTACCATTGTTTAGCGAAAAGAGCATTCGCTATCATTCATTATCAGAGACGGATCCCTGCCTCTTATTCAGAAACTTTTCTCGGACTGCGAATAAAAGTAGAAAAACTGTTTTATTTTTGTAGCCAAATTTGATTTTGTGCCTTTCGGAAAGAGTTTGGTATTAGCAATTCATATCAGCTATGATCACCAAGTCATTATATATCAGAAGGACGACTTCTGTGGCGCGGCGGGTGAGTAGCAGGGTGAGATCTTCGACAAATATTTGCATAAACTGCAAATATTTGTTCCGGGTCTAGTTGTGGTACTAATTGTACACGTAGCTCGTGATACCCACGACACATGGGATCCTAGTGTGAAATCAGGACTATGTATGCGACTGTTATATATGTTATGTTAAATTAACTATCTCAACCAGGAAGACGTAATAAAGGACGGGCTCCAACTATATATGTATCGACGACATTGTGACCGTCGTAGAAAGTCGGTGGAAGGAGGTGGTAACGTCTGGTCTTCCATACATTGACTTCTGTTACCTTTAAAATGTTATCAGTCTATGGAGCTTTAGATCAGATCATAATATCATTAGATTATTAAGCTTATTACCTAATAGGGTAGGTTTATTTTGGTATACATACGAATTAATATAACATTATATACTATGCGTGTAACCAACAGGCATCCGATAAGACCCCCATGTCATGGTGATAAAGCTCATCATGGATAGGCAAACTGTCTTGCCCATTCACGGCTCGTTAGATAATATCAATATATATAAAATCGTTGCATGATTTACAGACTGCCTATCAAAAACAGCCAAAAATGAAGTCCTAGAGACCTGATATTTTCAGTGTACATATTGCTTGTGAATTAAAACAGATATTTCTGAAATTCTCCCCTGATAATTGTTGTCTTTATGAGTGTATGGAAAAAAGTCAACGTAGACAAAGTCGCGGGTATATATACATACATACATAGACACACGCCTTTTTCCCGAAGGGGGGGTAGGCAGAGCCTCAATGGGCCTCTTTTCACAGTGGGTTGCACCATCGTGGAATATAGACGTGACAAGTGGTGAGCTCATCGCCGCCATTGCTTCCCACGACTGACTCGGCTAACGCTTTCTTCCAGTAATAACACATTCCATAATAAGCTAGCAGCTAGGACAAATCTTATACCAACGAATCTTATCAGCAAGTCCGGGTTCAAGGTCAAGTCGTTGCATGATTTACAGACTGCCTACCAAAGTACAGCCAAAAATGAAGTCCTAGAGACCTGATATTTTCAGTGTACATATTGCTTGTGAATTAAAACAGATATTTCTGAAATTCTCCCCTGATAATTGTTGTCTTTATGAGTGTATGGAAAAAAGTCCACGTAAACAAAGTCGCGGGTATTTCATTAGCTAAACACAAAACTAAATTTTACAGTATTAATTACGTTGCAAAGATCGTTGTTACACAAAAGGAGTCAAATATTAACAATTTAAACGACCCAGTGGAAATGCGGGCGAGAAGCTGGCTGAGATGCGAGAGGTACGGGCTCGACTCCTCTGCAAGTATTTAAAAAAAAAACTGACAAATGTTTGTATGATTTGCTTATATTTGTTTCGGATCTGGGTGTTGTGGTACCATGGTAATCGTAGTTCCAACGACCCAGAGGATCCTAGTGTGGGATCAGGACTATGTACCTATGTGATAGTCAGATGTTATGTTAATTTACTTGGTTCATCACTGTGAATCGTGATTTTATATAAGAATTCACGAGAAACATTTTTCACACAATTTCTTTGATCAATACATACCGACAAGTAACGTAGAGGTACTTTACGAGCTTGTAGACGTACCTCCACGAGCTCGTAGATGTACCTCTACTAGCTCGTAGAGGTACGTCTACAAGCTCGTAGAAGTACCTCTACGACCTACCTCTACGATTTTTAGGCTCAATTCACACCGAATTAGCAATGGCAGCAGAAATTTACGTAGTATTTTTAACGCACGACTGGTCAAAGAGGCGGCGCTTCCGCGTTGCTGGCCGCTGCCAGCCGTTGCCAAAGAATTTACGAATTGCAAAAATGTTACAAAATGATTAAAGATTAACTCTTACTGATAATAACAAAAGCCTTGATTTCCTAAAAAGCTGCGACTAGTTGAGAAGTTGCAAACATCTTTGACTTAAGGTAGCAAATCGAGTTCAGTTACGGTCGTTATAAGTAGATCACCGCATCTTTTGAAACGGAGTACAAATCACAAATACAAATGTTTGTTTTCTGTTGCCTTGAGGGGTGCTTTTAATTCAATTTCCCCGGGGATCGTTCGGAGCTCCTTTGATTTACATCTGTTATTATTTGTCAATATCTTATTCAAATGTTTTCTCTAGAGAAAAAGCTGATGGTTTTATACATGAATAGAAATCATTATTACATAATATCTCCTAAAACACCATATCAGCGTCAAACATTTCACCGTTTTAAACAATGCTATTCAGATTTTATTTTATTTTAATTTAAAGAAAGAAAGAAAGAAAGAAACGTTTATTTATGACTATACAAACACACACCAAGAAGAAAGCAAACAAGATATGTAATTTTCACTAGAAACGGGATATTTACCATGATTTTTGAGTTTTATATGTTTCCCGTTTCTAGTGAAAATTATGTACATAACCATGATAGTTTCAAAAGTTAAACAAGATATGAACTATATAAAAACTAAAACAAAAACAAATAACACAGATATAATAAAGGCAATTTGTGTGTGTGCCTGACGCAAGCCACAAAAGGGTCCTCAACTCAGCGTTTGCTAGGCCACGTTGGCAACCCAGCGCTGATCTTCCGTTGAGGCCCAGAGTGAACAACGGATATCCGCCTAGGTTCTGATTGAGTGTCGTGTATGCAGATACAGGCAATTTAAAATTAAATACATTTTAACATACTTATACTACTAACTATAAAATTTCAGTAACAAGATTTAGATTTTCTCCAGCTTCTATTTTAATCTTGTTCCACTATTTTTGGTGTTCAGATTGATCCTAGTAAATGCCAAGCGACCAAGGTAATTTTCATCAGTTTACCGATACAGATATCCCAAGTTGTTCTTATTTACGTTACGCTATCATTCCTACATACCTAGTAGTAGTGTAGATGTTTTGTGAAATAGCTCGTCCGGGGAAGTACTACCACCATACCTATTTCTGCCGCAAAGCAGTAGTGCTGGCATTGCTGTGTTCCGGTTTGAAGGGTATGGGTGCAGGTGAAATTACAGGCACATCAGACTTTTCATCTTTATGTCTCAGGGTGGCGGGCGCAGTGCAATGCCCCATAGTGCGCGTCCTAGCACGTGACCTATGTGATAATGCACTGTCCATAAGCAGAGGGTGCCACTTAACATCAGGTGGGGTGGGCCATCTGCTTGATCCGTTATTCCAAGTAGTATAAAAAAAATAACCAGAGTCAAATATCGTGGCATTATACTTTATGCGAATTGAGCTGGTAAGCATAGATAGAAGAGGTTTTACGTATCAACTTGTTTTATTTTATTTTATTTTATTTTTGTTTATTGAAAAGACCAACAGCTACAATAATAAAACAAAATCACTTAATTATATAAGTTATACAGCCAATTATAGGTCTCTCTAAATATTAAACTAAAACTATGATAATTTCCTACGATAATTATAATAAAATACATATATAGATAAACACATAAAAACAAAAAAATAAGGTTCACTACATTAAATTATTATATAAGAATATCTAATAAGTACATAAAAACAAATAGTTAAGGTTCACTACATTCAATTAATAAATAAGAATATCTAAAAATATCTAATCTTTGCTTGTCTTTATTCCTTGTAACGTTTCAAAACCTTTCTTCCTGGAAAAACAAAACAATAAACTTATCTAATGCCCATTATTGACTATGCCTATATGACTACGCCGTGGTGTGTCCAACCTACGACTAAGACCCCTCCGTCTCCTCCCGTGTATATCGTAATAGCCGACTAAGGGATTACCCGGACTTGTTGATAAGATTCGTTGGTATTACTGGAAGGAAGCGTTAGCCAAGTCAGTCATGGAAAGCAATGGCAGCGATGAGCTCACTACTCTTCACGTCTATATTCCACTATGGTGCAGCCCACTGTAAAAATAGGCCCATCGAGGCTTTGCCTACCCCTTGGGGGAAAAAGGTGTGTGACTATGTATGTATTAACTATGCTGGTGTGGCCTTCTTTGATCTCTGAGTCGAGGACCTCAACAAGTTCTATACAAAAGTATGCATGAATGCATATATGACATTTGATCCTTTTACCACACTGGTTCTTTCACCATTGGCCACCTGAACGCTAGTTCATCCCGCACCGTGTCGTCTCCGATATCGTTGACTGTGTGAAAGCTTTTGGTAGTAAATGTATGTCCTTACATGTCGTGTACGAGAATCTACCGTCATCGACCAATGTGGAAACGCCCAATCGAAGCAGGGTTAAAATTATTGAAATTGAATCTTTGGCTATTTTTGACATACAACTTAGCTGGCTGAAAAATTTCTCCAAGCTGTGGGCAGACAAGACTCCATGTACCTATTTTAATGAATGTTAGTAGAAAAAAACAATGTTGTTATATTAGCTTTACAGGATGTAACATAATATCCCTATAAGCCCGGGAGGGGGTATTCTACTTTAGTTCTACGACTTTTTAAATTTCAGTTTTTAATTCATTAAATGTCTTGTAAACATCCTAAAACTCCTCAAGAAATGTTCCTGACACAGCATGAGGATGTTACGATACTTTATGGTACCTTACGTAGGGCTGCCTCACGTTGTGTTAGGTACATTTCTGGAGGAGTTTCAGGAATTTATCGCGGAATTTCTGGATTTTTACAAAGCATTTCATGAATTAAAAACTTCGATTTTTAAAAAGTCCTAGAACTAAAGTATGGTGTGGTGAACACCCCCTCCCCGGGCTTATAGGGATATTATGTTACATTCTGTATAATAAAAATCTAAAAAAACACCACTATCAAATCTGGCTGATTCCAAAAAGTCCCAAGGTAGGACGAAGCAACCGAGTATTATAATTTTATTCTGCATCAACTCAAAGTAGTCCTATTCGATGACGTAAGGTTGTCTACGGTCTGCGCTCGTTTTAATGCGTTGCTAACAGTTTCAACACATGAATGGCTATCGTCGTTGGCCACACCTGTAGTAGTAGGCATAGCAACAAAAGGTTTCATGACCTGTTTATACCTACTCAATTTCCTAATGTTTCCTTTACGAATAAAAGTTTCACTTAAATCTTGTGATTTACGACTAAAAGCTGTCTAGAAGCAATTTGGAACGCAGCCAACCCTACGGTCCTCTGTTTTTCCTATTTGGGTGTAAAATACGACTAGCTAGACTATTTAATCTACTTTCCAATTACGTTACCAACTTCACTTGCATAATGTCAACCACAGATAGAGATGAGCCATCACAAGCCTCTTAATTGTCACTTAATGTGATTAAATACATAAATAATTCTGGACAGTTCACACAACATTATTTAGTCCAAAGATAGGCAGAGCTTGTGTTATGGGTACTAGATAACTGATATACTTAATACAATTCATTACATAGATGGATATTTTTTAAACATTGATTTTCTTTGAATGTTGGTTGAACATAAAACCAGACGAGTACCACAGAGATCACACAAGAACAAAGCACTTACGTTGAGTACCTTATGAAATTCAGATGTCCTTTCTCCGCACTTAACAAAAGCACTGTTTTAAAAGGCAATAAATACCTATACTCTTTTGTTCTATCAAATGTTCGATTACATTAGAGAAACATTACATACAGTTGTTGATGAAAGTTAGTTTGTTAGCATGAACTCGTAATAATTAATTGAGAGAGAGCACTAATAACTGTAATACAGGTTTCACAAACCTATCTCAGGCACCAGTCTCTCACAAAGCAGGTCAACAGTCTGTCTACTCTACAGAGTTATTATTTATTGTTTAAAAGACCTTTTTGTTGGAGAAAATAAGTGTTTTTGTTATTTTTGTTTTTTTAATACAAAAAAAGTTGGCGATATTGCCTTAATTTATGCTACATTTTGGTACCACAACAACCTTATTACTCAATTCGTGAATTAGGAAGCTATATTGGAATTCAAATTTATGAAAAGGTACAGTCATGTGCTGCCCTATAATTGCCACACTAGCAATATTGTGATAATATAGATGTTTTTTTTTTTTTTTTTTTAATTTTTACCTAACAGGTCAGGATTTCCTGTATTTTTGCTCCCAACAAGGAACCTATACAATCTTAACTCGTCCTTTGTTAGGCTGCGTTTCCATTGACGCGGAGTTGGGCGGAGCGGTGCTTAGCGGTGCATGAATTGACCAATCACTATGCTCGAAATCTCTGCTCCGCTTCAATGGAAACAGCACGAGCGGAGCGGGGCAGAGCTGAACGGATATTCATATAAAATAAGCGAGGTGATGCGGAGCGGAGGACAGCGGGGCGGTGCGTTGCGGAGGGTAGCTAGGAGAGCGAAGCGGCGAGGTGCGGACCGGGGTGCGGGGGAGGGTGTGACGCCACGACTCGCGCGCAGTGCGTCGTAGTAGTTATCAACGTTACGTCATAGGTGCAATACGTATCAAAATGGATGAGAAGTTCCTCTCCGCTCCGCTCCGCTCCTCTCCTTTCTGCTTCAGTGGAAACACTTACCACTTTTCACCGCTATTCTCCGCTCATCTCCGCACAGCTCCGCGTCAATGGAAACGCAGCCTTACGGTCGGGTTTAAATAGCGCCTGTGACGTAAGATACTGTATCGTTGCAGCCAGTGTTGCCGTTTTAGCCACTTTGTGGCTAGATCTAGCGGATTTTCTATAGTCTTAGCAACAAATAAAACTATTTTAGCCACCAAAATTAATCTAGCCACTTCTAACTACTTTTGTATGCGCAGCATGACAACTTATGTTTCGCGTTGACTCTGTATTTAAATCCTTAACAATAAAGTATGAATCCCCTGTAATGTTTAAATGGTATAATGATTTTATCAAAATGTGCTTTATTCCTACAGCCATACAATTTAGTTTGGATTTTATTCCTCTCACACAAACAAAAGACTATTCAGTCACTCCTATTCACTCATTTCATTCAGTGTTCTTCCTGTTCGAGCAGTGCTACAGAAATTATTATTTTAAGTTTTGCGATTGCTTTTAATTATGGACGTACCTTTGAAGAAAAAGTGTTACGTACAAAAGTAAGTTTTAAAGGTTTATCTAGATGAGCGGACATTGATCCTCAACAGTTTGTTTGTATTTAAACTTATTTTATTACAAAACTTATAAGTATGTGGTAATGTCACCTGCACAAAAATAAATGTTGATATAAAATGTTTAGATATTGCTTTATTTTCATCACAAATTAATTACATATAACCGTTCTATATAAATCAGGAATTTTGGTACCGAAAAAGTTTAGCCACTTCTGGCCGAATTGCGACATTGAATTTTGCCCCAAACTGGCAACTTTTTTCATGAATTTAGCTAAATACCCGATTGATAAAACGGCAACACTGGTTGCAGCGGTCTTCAGGTAGCACAACTGCTTGATTTGTATATTTTTTTCATTTTGTACTTACAACTAGTATTATTAATAGTTGTATTATTCATTCTGTGTTATCCTCTAGGTTAATAATCTATTATTTACTTAAGAGTACCGAGTATAACAAAATCATACTGTAGAGCTCCTTAGAGCATGTTTCCGATTAGGGTGACCGGAACTTGGTTACCTTTAACCCAACAAAGACACAGGTTTGTGCGTTCTCTTCTAAGAAGGCCCCGTTCGATGTGTCGCCGCGATTTCAAGACATTCCCTTATCCATCTCGGCAAGTATCGGGTTTCTGGGCGTCGAGATATCTAATGAGGTCCAATATGGGAGTCATCTCAAAGCAAAAGCTGCACTGACTTTTAAAAAACTTGGAGTGCTAAACCGTGCTAAGCAGTATTTTACGCCGAATCAACGGCTGTTGCTTTACAAAGCACAAGTTAGGCCACACGTTCAATACAGTTCCCATCTATGGCATGGGGCACCCAAGTACCAGCTGCTTCTACTTCAATTTGCATCTCCAATTGTCACCTTATATTTTAAAAGTAGTATTGTTATAGAACTTTTCCACTTACATGAATCTCGCAACATTAAACTTAACAGAGACTTGCAATTTTTCCTCATTTTGCTTCGTAGTTTCGAAATCGAATCCTAGAATCCCACAAACCTCCAAAAACTCTTATAACCCTACAAACGCCAAAAACTTCTTAAATCTTGTGGGATCAGAAGGCCAGGCTGCGCTTCCCAATGGCAGGTAAGACTTATTCCGCGCTAGAATATTTAAAAAAATACCTAGGAAATCTACAGTTTAAATGATTTTAGATCTGACGTCTGAGGTCTCTGTTTGCAATGTCAGTAATGCCTCATCCCAACGAGGCTTCCAGGAGCACGTCCGAAGAGTAAAGTCAACACAGTAAGCCGCTCTGTCGTCGGTCAATTGACACAGTCCACCTCATACTTGGTACTCCAAACCACTCGAAGTAAATGTGGTTTAATTGTGATATCGAAACCTACAATTATTAAACTAGAGCTACTTAAACAAAATTTAATTTAACTTATACGCATACAATATTATTATATCTGGGGATCCGAAACAGAAAAATTAAACGAACGAATCCCTACTGGCCTTGTATGGATTGTGTTAGGGTCGAAAATATTTTAAATACAACAAATTTTATTATAAAAACTGTCTTTCCGTCTGTCTCTCCACAAAAAACATAAACGAAAACAGTTTCTTAAAATTTCCAACCACGGAAACCAGAAAATATTCGTGAAGAGTAAATTTTTTTTTTTTTTTTTTACTATTGAATGACGGAACAAGCATATGGCCCACCTGATGTTAAGTGGTAACCTCTGCCTAAGAACAGTGCATTACCTCATAGGACACGTTCACCTAGGACGCACCCTATGTGGCATTGCACTGCTCCCGCCACCCTGACATAAAAGATGAACAGTCTCATGTGCCTGTAATTTCACCGGCACCCTTACCCTTCAAACCGGAACACAGCAATGCGAGCACTACTACTTTACGGCAGAAATAGATATGGTGGTAGTAGTTCCCCGGACGAACTCTTTCACAAAAAAGCTCTACTACTACTAAGAAAATGAAATATTAAATATGTTGCTTAATATTACCGAGGACAAATAAGTTAAATAGGTCCAGTAGTTTTGATGGTAACCTCCTTATATGTAACCCTCTCCACGGGAGTCCAACCCCTACTTGGCCGGTTTTTCAGAGTTATCCCCAATAGTGCCCAGCCGAAGATCGGCTCCCCGGGCCGACAACTACTGACTCCTTCAAAATAAATAATTATTATAGTGAAATTCTAACAATACAACTTATTTAATTTAAACTATGAAAAAGCAATCAATGTATAAAAAAACACTAATAATAATAATATACATTTCAACACACTTGCTCATAAATTAGCTCTAATTTCACCGCAATTAAATACATAATGACATCAAACTGTGACTTTGTCATTGCTCTTATTCGCTAGTGAGTTATTGAGTGAGTTGAACATATATGATTGTTCCGTCATTCAAGTAGCATAAAAAAAAAAACACACAGAGTGTGTATTTCTGTTTTATTATTATTTTCTTTGCTAATGTATTGAAAAACGTCGTATGATACACGTGTGTATTGATGATTACCGTCCTCGGCTCTCTTAAGACCCTCACCTGACGGCTCGGGTCTCAATAGTGCCTCAGCGGTAATCACCAACATTACACACTTGTACCATAATGTACTATTCTCAATTAAGTATGTATGTAAAATGGAGGACATACATTATTAAAAGTTAATTAACTACCAATTGATTCTAGTTGTTGCTTGGAACCATAAGAAAGATTAAAAATACATGTAAAGAGCGTGTTATAATACTCGTAACAAAATAATCCTGCACCTGGTTTGCGACTCATTTTTTTTTTTTTTTTTTTCTGGACAATTTCACACAACATTATCTAGCCCCAAGCTAAGCCAGAGCTTGTGTTATGGGTACTAGATAACTGATATACTTAATATGATGTACATTACATAGATACCTAGATATGTTTTACTATACATAGAAAACATCCAGAACACCCTGAACAAATATCTGCAGAACGCACAAATATTTGTTCCGAGGCGGGAATCGAACCCGCAACCTCCTGCGTCGCAGGCGAACCATCGCCAGCCGCGCCAAAGAGGTCGTCGAAGGTCGTCATTCATTACGTTCCGTTTCATTATTGGAAACTAGTAATGAATGGATTTCCGTGCCTGTGACGCATATCACCTCACCTCACTCCTTGCCACGCTCGCGCTTCTCGATAGGGATTGACATATTGACGCCTGCGCTTTAAGAGTGCGCAAATGCCCGTTTCACACATAGACATACTATCATGCGAACTCACCCGGTCGATATGTTGGCGGGGGGAAGATCGCGCATGCGGTTTGCACCCTTTCCGTCGATCAGGTGTAAACCGACATGGCCGATAGCGAATTTGAAGAATTTCGCCGTGTTTTCGACAGATTACCACAACACATAAAGGCCCCGACGCCTTTCTACTCGTAAGTACTCTATTTCCTTCCATAGTCAGTATAAAAACATGAGTATTCCTCACTATATAACGTCCCAAAGATCCCGTCCATGCTTAAGCCACTTCATATTGTCACGTAATAAATAAGGGCGTAGCAATAGGCACTAGATTATATTAATCAGATATATGTGGAAAGGATTCTATAAAAATTTATATTTATAGGTTAGTGCCAAATGTGGGGCTGGATGATGATTCCTCGTCTTCTAAAAGCGAGGGCTCGCCGGAGGAGGACATAGGTTGTGTGGGAGATGGTGAGACATCGTCAGTTCAAGAGGGCATGGAGTCACCTACCCTGCAGGGAGATGCCATGAATGCCCAACGAAGCCCCCGACATCAAACATTTACAAACGGCGAAAGACGAAGGCGAAAACTTCCTGAAATCCCAAAGAACAAAAAATGTAAGTACTCTAACCCGTTTTCTATCTATTGCATTTTAGTAGCAACGTGTTTTTTAATTGTTGATATAATGGTATCAAGGTCACGTTTTGTTAAAATTATAATTTTAGCCTACCATACCACTTAGTCGCACCTCGATTATAGTGATATCGGTACTCACGTCTCGGCGATTTCTTTTTTAATTTAGCACACGACTAAAACAAAAGCTTTGCGAATGTTAGATAATTATATTTGAATATAACCACAGCGAGCAAATTACAAGGTTAACAACATGTTCTACCCGCGACATCGAATGCATGTCATTTTTAGAATTTATTATCAGCTTCAATTGGATATCGGAGTAACTTAGAAAAATCTTTGAGAGCTAAAAGCTCAAGAGTGGTTTTCCAGATCTTTTGTTCAATCATTAAAACCATAATAACACGATCACCCTCATATAGGGGGGTTTTTGAGAAGAACACTGAAAAACATATTTAGTTTTCAGTAAATCAGTTCATGCAATTTGATGTTCTTGAAAAAATCACAACTTAAATACCAATTTGTATACCTTTTTATATTTGAAAAAAATAATAAATCGAAAATAAAGGAATCAAATAAATTGACATTATATGAAATGCATGCAATTTTCAATTATTTTAATTCAATTAATTTACGTTAAATGAAACGCAAGCAATTATTATTATTAATACTATTATAATAATACGATCTTATATAACTACATCTAAGGGGAAATAAAGGCTATTTTATTATTTATTTATTATTATTTATCTGAAAACCTATAAAAAATTAATAGGTTATTTTATTAAGCCAGAGTAAAAAAAGGTTTTCATAGAAACTTTAACACCCGCTTGTAATGCTAGGGAATCTCTTTTAATATTTTATCCAGTTGAAAGTATCCGAAAGTTTTTATCACGCTCTCACAAAAGAGGTGTTTCCTATGTACGAAATTTAATCAGGCGAAATTAAGTTTTGAAGCGTCACTTACCGAGGAATTTGACGTTTGCTGCGTGTTTGCTATAAAAATATTAAAATGGTTGTTGCTTCGTAAGCGTAGCTTAGCTAAGTATTGACAAATGATCATTATTTATACTGTTAATTCTGTTTTCACTAATGCAAATGCGTTTGTTTAAGACGCTCCACCAAAACTGTTGTTAAAATGATTTTTAAATATTTCTAGCCACTGTACTTGCTTGCAATCACCCCACTTCCTTGGCCGATGAACTGGGGTCAATGTCGGGTCTGCTCGTCCGGCCAGGATGCCACGGGCGACCACTGCTTGTGCTCAAATGCGGATACCTGCTTGATGAAGACTCGAGCCCAGACTCCGAAAGACTGCAGAGCCTGGGGGATGTAGACAGCGGGCACAGTACTGCACACTCACCGGTTGATACCGGCCCGAAAAGCTTATCACCAACACATTTACAACAGAATGGTAAGTATTTTTAGGATTCCATACGTACCCAAAAAGTCAAACAGAAGCTCTCGCTCATCCGCTCGTCAGTCCTTCTGTCAGAATGATATATCGGCTACTAAACCGTTTAGTAGCCTTCATAGAAAAATAATAATATTAAAGAGCACTTAAAACATTTCAAGAATTTTCTCATTCATCTGTTACCAACAAACTTAATTTTGCGTTTGCAATAACTAAACTTACCTAAGTTATACTTCTACATTTGGTAAGGAAACCTGAATGCGCGAGGTTCAACGCTCACTTGGATGATTTTTTATTTACACTTTTGTCTAAATTACTCCATTAACTGATAATTTTACTTATACTACATCAATGGTCAAAAGTACAGAAAAATCGGTTCAGTCGCAAAGCCTTCACAGCAATGAAATTTAAATTATATTAATTAAATAGCTTTAAAAAACCGTTTTTTTTTTAAATTGCTACTTAGTATTTGTGTATGGTGTATTTATGTACCTATTGAAATTAAATATTATTTAGCACAGAATAATCTTCATTTTCTAAAAAATACACAACTTTGCAAATTAAAATACCTTGTTTGTAAGATTCGTTAGTAAAAGATTTGTCCTGGCTAAAGAATGTGTTATTGTTGAAAGAAAGCGTTAGCAGAGTCAGTCGAAGGAAGCAATGGTGGCGATGAGCTCACCATTTGTCATGTCTATTTCCAACGATGGTGCAACCCACGGTGAATTGAGCCCCTTTGAGGCTCTGCCTACCCCTTCGGGAAAAAGGCGTGTGCCTGTGTAAAATAGAATAGCTTCAATTTTTTTATTTTTGGGTAACTCGGTCATATTTTCGAAGCGCATGATGATTTTAACTTTAATTTAAATACCAACACCACGCTCCAGTAAAAACCTAAGTTTCCTCCTTATTTGGATATTAGTTCATTCAAGTCAATTACATTTTGTAGACCAAATCGAGAGACTATCTAGGTCTGTCAGTTCATCAAGAAAATGTATAGAATTAAACTATCTTATATGGTATTAAGGGTTATAAGTTTTCCATGCAAATTTTTAAGTCGGTGTTATTTGGAAACCATTGAATTATATAGGATTATGTCGAACCACGGTCCTAGACATAAGTATATTGATCATGATTACAAAATGTATGGAGTTTGATTCAACATAGGAGCATGCTTCGTTTTTATGCAAAGAGCTCAGGTACTTTAGCAGGAAATTTCGCTTCAAGGTGTTCCATTCACCATGTAGGTACCACTTACTATCATACATACCGTGAAAAATGGAAAAGTCTAATGCAAAACTATTTCAGTGTCCCCGTCATCAAGTTGTAGCATCAACGGCCTTAATTTTGGCGGAAATATGACTTCAGTACCCCACAGTCAACTGGAGATGCTTGAAGCGACGCATAGAGGCCTACATAAGTTCAATCCAAGACATCATGATGAAATTGAAGTTGAAATTGGTGACCCCATTTATGTGCAAAAGGAAGCTGATGACCTGTGGTGTGAAGGTATAATGCTTATAATTTATTACAATTCTACCAAATAAATAAATAGTCTAACATAGGTTACAAAAAAAATTGCGTGTCTCTCTTAATAACTCTGTAAATATTTCAGGAGTCAATCTTAGGACCGGTCAGCAAGGAATATTCCCATCTGCCTACGCAGTAGACATGGATTACAATGACTTCGATCCAGCAAATGCCAAAGTAAAAAGGGAGCGATATCTATTGGGGTAAGTTAAAAACTTGAAACAGTCTACATAAATTAAGATATTAAGAATTTTTCCCGACTTCTTTATGAAATGGTAATAATACAACATCTATTTGTGAGTTTATTTGTATGCATGTCAGCCTTGACCATCGAGCAACGCAGGCCTCCGTACCGGAGGGGAGACGCCATAGAGCTGTCAACCGATACATATTTATTCAGAAATATTTGGGGGGGGCTTCACGCACTCACTTACACTTTAATGCACACTTTTGTAACCAGTCGTTCTATCGCTATAAACGCACACATCTATAAACAGCAACACATCAAAAATCTTTATACACACATAGATGCTTTCTGTGTACAAACATCATGTTATGTCACAAAATTGACAGTAACATCCGTTCTAGGGACTTCCAGCACTCAAGTCGATAAATGAATAGTATCGATAACTTTTTGGTAAGAACTTACTTTGCCTACCACCAAGGGTCATTTAAAGGATTTAAGGGCGGCTAGGGATGAGGGGAGGGGTTGAACGCTCTCTGTGAAGGGGGAGTTGCTGAACCGCCCCACTTTTCGAGGATAGCATAGAGATCATTTTGTGGATAACTATGATATTTTAGATTAGTAAAAGGTAGTAGTAGGCTGGAGAGAGAGGGGGTTAACGCGGAAACTTAGAGTATAGAGAAAAATCAAGAAAAATTTGAGTACCCCAGGTACAACCTTACTTTACAACAACTCATGAGATGATTAGTTCTTGGGAAAATTGAATTAGAATTTTGTTCAAAGCTTACAATAATTTCATAAAACTATGGGCTGGCAAGTCAAAAGAGACGAAAGGAAAGAAAAGGAACAAACGCTTTACTTAGCTCCCGTCTTCCTACTAACCTACATAATCCATGACGGTTCTGGCCTCGAAATATACAATGTATTATATATATCTGTCATTCACTGTTATTGTCAAAAACCAAAAACCATGATCCTAAGTGCCAAAAAACTAGATTAGTCATTAAAATTTATAAATAGTTTTTTTTTTATTTCAGGCATGATTATCCCACGACACAGGGGATCCTAGTGTGGGATCAGAACTATGTAGGTATGTGTTGGGTGTGTTAAGTTATGTTGATGCTAAACGATGGTAGGTAAAGTAATACTTAGCGCTATATATAGTGAACAGAAAATCGCGTTGAAAAAATTATACCTAGCTATATTTTTTTTTTTCATTCTTTTGACAATCAAATAGGATTTGAATAGGAAAATCCCACGACACAGGACGGACACTCATGACACGACTTTTCTTGAAAAGGAGTAAACGAGTTCAAACTGGGAAATGCTTTTGTTAATTTATCGTGATCACGTATCCCACAACCTAGGTAGGCATGCAACTTTTTACGAAAAACTATCACACCTCTAGATTTGTAATATCACATAGTAATTTAAATTCATGTCTAGATAAGTTCACTCATGAAAACACTAGTAAAAATAACTTGGAAGCCCTTGCAAGCCTAGCTAGTAATATCTTGGAGCAACACGGCCGCCGCTGGAGGTCACACGAGAGAGACACGAGGAGGTCGCGGCGCTTTACATCAAGTAAAGGCGTTCCCCTCTGGCTATGCACAATTTCATTTGGGCATACGCGTTAGTAAAACTGTTTTACTAACTGTTTTAAAAACTATCCGTTGTAATTTAACATAGTAATTTAAATTCATCTCTGTGTTTAAATATAAACAATCAAGGAAAAGAAGCTTGCTAGCCCTCACCAAGCATGTTTTGCTTTTGCTAGTAATAAAATTGTATCATGATGGGCCAATTGCTCTGTCAGACTGAATCGATCGTGTGACGCATAGAGTAAAACAGTGTGACAGTGCTACAAATACTAAAATGCCGAATCGTTACATTTTCTGCTGTAAATCAAGGTCTGTACCTGAGTGAATTTCATTTTATATATATATATTTACATACATACATACATAGACACACGCCTTTTTCCCCGAAAGGGTAGACAGAGCCTTAAATGGGCCTCTTTTCACCTTGGTTTTCAACAGTTCTCAATAATTTTTTTTTTTTTTTATGTTGGACACATTTTACACATTATTATCTAGCCCCAAGCCAAGCAGAGCTTGTGTTATGGACTAGATAACTGATATCCCTAATACAGTACAACAACATTAGTACAATAGATAGTACATAGTACAACAGTACAATACATAAATATTTATTTTGTATTAACATAGAAAATATCCAGAACACCCTGAACCAATATCTGCAGATCGTACAAATATTTGTTCTGAGGCGGGAATCAAACCAGCAACCTCCTGCGTTACAGGCGAACCTTCGTCCTCTGCACCACAGAGGTCGTCAATTTATGGCATAAAATGAATAATTTCAAATTAAAATCATAACAGTTACCTACCTTGTTACATACCAATACCTTCATGGTGATTGGATTAACGGTTAGAAAGTTAGGTTAGGTTAGGCTATGGCGTCTCCCGAATAATATAAATCAAATTTCAATAGTTTGTAAAACATAATAAACGAGCATTTATTTTATCGATAAAAAAATCTACTTTATTATTGAGGCACATCACTAATTTTGTAGTACATAAGAAAACACGGGCAACTTACTTTCAGGAATTTTTGAGAAATAAAAAAAACTGTTAAATGAGCTTAAAGCTATTTCAGTGTGCATTGAGGCTGTTATTGTTACATACATACATACATAGACACACGCCTCTTTCCCCGTAGGGGTAGGCAGAGCCTTAATGGACCTCTTTTCACAGTGGGTTGCACCATCGTGGGAGATAGACGTGACAAGTAGTGAGCTCATCCCTGCCATTGCTTCCCACGACTGACTCAGCTAACGTTAAACACAACGTGCGAAGATTGTACAGTAACCTAACAATTGGCTATCAACGATTTTTTTAAAGCTTCTTTATTTACTTTTAACTGAAAAGCAATTCAATTTTTCAATTTTTCAATTTTTATATCAACCTATTACCTATTGATGTATTTTACAGTGTGTGTGCCATGTCCGTGCGTCAACCGAGGTCCGTGCTGAAAATCAGCGCTGCAGTTTACTGCAGCATTATGCTGAGCACGGGCCTTTTTTGACGGCAGTATACACGCAGCATAAAACGTGTTCTGTTTGTGTTATTATTGTATTGTATTCCATTATTGTGTGTGTATTTGCTATTCAAAATAAACTATTTCTATTCTATTCTATTCTATTCTAAAAGAGTAAAGTTATTTAAGTATGATCAATATAACCGATTTTGATCAAATTAACCACGCAGTTTTATTCTTATTATAAACTAAAAGCAACCCGCGGTTTCACTCGCATAAGTCTTGATCCTGTGGGAACATCTAAATGCTCTTTCATTTTACAATGCTTTCTTAACACACAGTTTCTTATTCTATCTCTCAAAGTCCACCATACATACTTCTCAAACCTCTCATCTTCAGTGCATTTATTATACTTTCATGTTTATTCTGCCTTAGCAACTTTCGCTACCACCATACATTAGTTTTGGCACTAACACTCCTCTATGCACATCCAGTCGTGCCTTTTTGGATACGTTCCGGCTGATAATAAGGCGTTAAGTTCACCTGGTTTCCAGAATTTACTCCCATTTAAATATCATCTTCATGCTTGCCATCTCTTGTAATCAAAGTTCCCAAATGTACAATCTTTTTCATGTTACACTTGTTGTTAATAGTAGTGTGATTTAATTATATTTCTTTAAATATAGTTGCACATGACATTTACGTTGACATATCATCATACACCTCTGCGAGGCACAATGAATCCTTTTACCATACTGGTTCTTTCACCATTGGTCACTAGGCCCCTTTCAGGGACACTATATCTCAAGCTGGTCACTGAACCAAGAAAAAGCCCGTGACACGAAGTAGTAGTAGTTAGTAGCTACCGGTTAGTTAGTGGTTACATAGCCATCAAATACAAATACACGTTATTCCACATGTCACATGATGTCGAACGTGTTTAATGAATAGTATTTAGTAATCAAGGATATTAAGTAATCATCCACATCTTGGCTTACTGACATTACACGTTATATACATGTTTACGTCAGCAGAATAAATCCTGAAATGCACATTGATGTATCATACACATTTATATCTACGCTTTTGGTCACTTTTATGTCGCCCCTGTGTCACACGATTAAGTGGAGCTCGATTGAAGAGCGAGCAGGGCAGTCGTAAGGGAATTGGCTTTCATTGCGAATAAATCACGTAACTTGGCAGTGATTTTAGAGTAATGAATGACCAGTGTACTGAAGTGCAGTCGCAGTGAAGAGTGAACCAGTGTTATTGAATAAAATATTCACGGTTTGTTTTGTTAAACCGTTCAGTTTTATTATTTTACCCCGAACACGAACTCAAAAATTACAAAATCTGAGATGGCCACTTTTGTTTTTATACGGCTTAATTTTACTTGGTCAATTTTTATGCAATAAGTTATAATAATTTAATTGAAATTCAGGTACATGTGAAAGGAAACACTATCGTTTTGTAAATTTGATGATCCAATCATTTTTTTACAGCATAAAACTGAACAGTTCGGCATTTTTCTTAGAGCTTTATCTCCCACGCGAGTCGATTCAGTCTGACAGAGCGATCGGCGACAGCTAGTTTTTTATAAGCTGTATGCCCTCGAGGGCATTCAATTTAGAGGGGAACTACAGCGGGGAATGCCTTTGATGGCGTCTCCATTCCGTGTTGCTCGATGGCCTTGACGGTTTAAAAACTGCTAACCAACTTAAATAGTTTAAGTTTCCATACAACATTTTTTAAATGAAAGTACCAAAGGCATATCTTTTTTCTCATTTTATTATGTTTTTCACATATCTTTTTTAATCGTTTTTGGATTAAGGGGGCATGTTGTGTTGTTCTTAGTTACTAAGATTTTAATCAAAATATGATTAAAAGGTTATGTGATAAGTTTAAAATTAGAAAAATGGTTTAGTTGTGAAAATTATGTAGAAATTATAATAAAATGTGAAAATAAGCTTAGTTCCTAAATGTTTTTTTTTTTAATCCTACAAAATGTATCTTAAACTAAGGAAAAACAAAAAATATGATGCTTTAACTGTAGTTTGATCAGTTGTTTAAACTTCTACTTGTACTATAGAGATTGATGATTTCACAGGTACATGGGCTCAGTAGAAACACTGGCACATAAAGGCACTGGAGTTGTGTGCCAAGCGGTTAAGAAGATTGTCGGAGAGTGTACTGATGATCCCTCACTACAACCTTGTATTCTAGAAGTATCAGATCAGGGGCTTCGAATGGTGGATCGATCGAAACCAGACGTATGTTAATCTCATGTTACTATTTGTCACATTAGAATGCTTGCTATCAAACATGTCTCATAGACGAAGTACTTACATCCACACTTAAAACTTCAACATAGTATATTAATGAGGTAGCATTGTGGCCAAGTATGGGCACTTTATCTGCGCGTCTTTGTTTCTTGAGAACTTGTGAAATCATTGATCTGTGATTGAACTATCGTCAACATCAATTTCCATCGCTCTGTGCTTCGGAGGGCACGTTAAGCTGTCGGTCCCGGCTGTTATTAATTAATAGCAGTCGATAAGCCATGTCAGAGGTCCTCGGGCGGCTTGACAAACTCTGACACCAGAGGCCAGCACTACCTCATACGAAACGAACGAACGAACATCAATCAACAGCTGACTAAAACATCGTAAATAACTAAAATGTAAACGGACTGAATTAAGGTGCAACCACGTTGAAACGTTGAATACGTAAAACCAAAACTAATAATAATTACTAGAATAAAATTAAAAATGTAAATGAGCACACACATGTAACACATAGTTTTTTTTGTAATAAGGTTTTATTGCGAAATAGAACATAATATTACCGACATTTTTAAAAATATTTTAAAGTAAAAAATCATGAAGCATGACGACCGAAATACGAAGGTAGGTATGTAGGTAGGGTATGTAGGCTTAGTTTAGTATTCCAATCAATATGCGGGGATTTTCTTGCAACCTGGGCTCGTATTATAAATATTTTAAATTTCGTCGATGATGACGTCACATTTCATGGGCGATACAACATCATCTCGTGCACGTGATTTTTCTGAGAATCACCCAATCATATTTACAATGACTAGATAGGCAAAGAGCGTGAATATGCCATATTAATGTAATTTGCTACCTACTATGTGACTATGCCCGCCATGGGAATTAATGTCAAGAACCATTTCCTGGCGATTACCTCACCTTAAAACATTCCGACGAAGCTTTGTTTATAAACTGGATAAACAAGGCAACTAAAATCAACAAACATTTTGTGGTAAAGCAACGAAGATCTTATACATTTGTGCGCAGAACTTAAAATCAAATGATATGCAAATTCTAGTCAAAAGCATAGATCATAGACTAAATAAAGATTTTAACAATATACTGGATACCGGAGGTGTAAACCACGCAGTCGCAAATTATTGCAGCAATATGTTAGCTTTTGTTTATTTTATGGTTGTGAGTCACAGTATGCAGAGTCACAGTTAGGGCTATAACACATTATGCGGAAAGTACGCGACGGAATTTCCTCCCGGTTACGCTCACAATGCTTTTTTAGTTACCTATGACACACTGGTCGAAATTCCGTCGCATTTTGGCGTACAGCGGAATTTCGGTTAGGCGGAAGTTCGGCAACAACGCATTCTATGCATTTTGTACCTATAGGAAGCGGACACATTGTCCGTGGCGGAAAATCCGCGCAGAAAAATCTGTCGACAACGTCGGTAGCGTGCGCTTCCATTTATTTCATTTCAATGCGGTCTTTTCGGAGTTGTTGGTGTCTACTCAACGTGTGTCGTACCGTGTCAATAATGTTTGATTCAGAGAAATCAATTTTGGAGGTCCATTCCGTCGGGCGGATACACTAGCCGAATATGCCGGAACGGAAATCAGCTGCCGAAATTCCGACGCGGAAGTTCGGCATAGTGTGTCCCTAGACTTAGCTTTACAGTAACATAAAAACGTTATTACATCGAACATTCAGTGAGAATGAGATGGTATTGATTGTAACAAATTCAACAATTTTACTGCGCGGAAGTAGAGTTGTCATGCCAAAAAAAACGATATAAACAATTTAGGACAGTTATTTATCACTTCCTGCATTGTATCTGACTTTGTACTCACATCTAGGTGAAGGTATTATTATGCTTCTATTACTAGAGAAATTTACTCAAATTACTAAATTCGTTTTGAAAATAATAAGAAACACCATTTTCCAGGGCAATCGAAGTGGACCCTGCATCGATTACTTCTACTCACTCAAGAATGTATCTTTTTGTGCATTCCATCCACGTGACCATAGATATCTTGGCTTCATCACGAAGCATCCTACACTGCAGCGATTTGCGTGCCACGTCTTCAGAGGGCAGGAGTCTACCAGGCCAGTGGCCGAGGCTGTCGGGTACGTACCTTCAACTTATTTTTTCATACTACTGATAATCCTTGGTAAAGCATAAAAATGGGATCCTATTCTGATCCCATTTTTATGCTTGTTGATTAATTTTAAACCATGGTCTGTTTTATTAACAACTAGCGACTCGTCCCGGCTTCGCACGGGTAGCCCCCGGTTACCCCCCCCCCCCTCCTACCCCCCTCTATGTCAATATCCTGGTTTTAAGCTACCTCCCCACCAATTTTCAGCCAAATCGGTTCACCTGTTCTTGAGTTATAAGTGGTGTTTTTTTTTTTTTTTTTTTTTTTGTTAGCTGATTGTGGCTTTGATATCACTGCGACCAGTTGTGATCGCCACTTGTTACATACCGCCCCTGGAGAGGGCGTTTACAGCTAAGCCCTACAGCTGCTAGGAACTGTAGGATTTTCTTAGGGGTGATTTCTTTCAGTTCATCCGGGCAGAGGATGTGTTTGCCCAGATGAATGCTGCGTTTGTGCATTAGTGGTCCACACTCACCTAGCAGATGAAGAGGCGTTTCATCCGCCTCATCACAGAATCTGCAGGATTGCGTTTCGCATAACCTTAACTTGAACATGTGCTTGTTAAGGCGACAGTGTCCAGTTAAGGCTCTGACCATAATGCGAAGGTTGCTCCTACTCAGCGCTAAGATACGGTTGGTGTTCCGCTTATCGAAGGCTTTAATAAGAGCTTTGGAATGGGTCAAGCCAGTGGACTCAAACCACAGCTTGACCGATTCTTCGAAACAGGAGTTCATCAGGGTTCTTTGAGCCAGGCTTTTTGGTATACCACAGAACGGCTCAGGCCCCACCTGTATACCACTAGCCCCAGCTCGCGCAAGCTCGTCAGCACATTCATTACCGTCAACGCCTGCGTGTCCCGGAACCCATCTTAGAACAACTCTGTTCCTTAGTCCCAGAGAGTTCAAACGTGACAGACAGTCCTCAACTAGTCTGGACGTGATAACCTTCGAATCCAGAGCAAGAAGTGCTGCCTGACTGTCGGAGTTGATATATATAGTGTGGTTGATGTAGCGCTTTTGAAGGTTAACTGTGGTGTAACTAACACGACTTTGTTTTATATATATAGATAATAATATTTCCTTTGACTACTACCTAACCTGATCACACATCACCTCAAGTGAGAAGATACCACTGACGATCGATCACGAATGTCTAGTAAGCATTCACTTTTGCCTTAAAATTACCCAGATTAAGCCGATGGCTCATTGTATTCAAACTGATCCGATATATTAACCCATGTATAAGTAATTATTAATATCAGTGTTTGTTATTTCACGAAATATTATTATTATTTAACCTTTGTTGTCCCACTGTTGGGCAAAGGAGTCCCTTCCCTTCTTCCACTCTTCGCGATTTAATGCAGTGACAGGCCATGAGCTTATAAATATGTGGGTCAAGCTCGTCCCGCCATCTTATTCTAGGCCTTCCGCGTTACCACGTTGCGTTGTGTAGGATCCATTCTGTGGTTCTTTTTGCCCGCAAGTCGTTTGGCATGGGGCAAACGTGTCCAGCCCAGTTCCACTTTAGGCTGGCTGCTTCCTGACCAACGTAAGGGATTTGTGTTTTGGAGCGCAGTAGTTATACTGTTCTTCACACGGACTGATAGTTTAACTCCTTATATACTGCGCTCTATGGCTCGCTGGCGTACCCCAAGAAAGAACTTCTGACGCTTCGTCAAAGATCAAGTCTGAGCACCATATGTCTAAATACATTTATAAATATACTAGCGACTCGCCCCGGCTTCGCACGGGTAGCCCCCGGTGACCCCCCCCCCCCCCCCCGTCCTACCCCTCCCACTATGTCCTATCTCCTGGTTCTAAGCTACCTCCCTACCAATTTTCAGCCAAATCGGTTCACCCATTCTTGAGTTATAACTGGTGTAACTAACACGACTTAAAAAAAAAAAAAAAAAAAAAACTTATGAACCTCACGGAGCCCGAGACCTTTCCAACGAATGCAAAACCGTGGAAATCGGTTCGTGCGTTCTGGAGTTATAGCGTCAGGAAGGAAAACCTGACTTATTTTTATATAGTAGATTTAAAAGTCTAAAACTCTAAATACATTTATATTGTCTATAATGAAATGGCAATCGTGTAGGTAACTATTTGTTTTCTGTTCCAGGAGGGCATTTCAAAGGTTCTACCAGAAGTTTATAGAAACAGCATACCCTATCGAAGATATTTACATAGAATAAACCCATGAGCAATAATAGTTTTATAAATAAATTCCTAGTATACTTATAAATGTAGACACTTTACATATGAAACATCTTGATGAAACATAAGCTTTAATGTTACACAGGCACTGAGGATGTTCCACTATCAAGCATTCCAATAAAATACTCAAAACAATTAATTATGTTATATTGCACCGTTTTTAACCAGTCTTATCCCAAGTAGCATTGGGAGCTTAACATTTACATTTACGATTGAAATTATGTAATAATTTTTAAACACAATATTATATAACAGTTAGGTAGGTAATTATTGCCTGTATGTTAACATGATATTAATTTAATTAAAGTCGTTGTCTCGTTGTTAAAGTCTCGCCTATATACATATTATATAGATCGTAATATGTGTACAAAATACGTCTACATCATTTTTGATTACTTAGCTTGAACTGCGCGAATTTGGTATGGCAACACTTCATTACTGAAAATGTTGGTGCCCGTGAGACCTTATAGAATAATGAAAGCGTTTATGAGCTTTCCATCACCAAAATGGCCTAGTGGCGATTTGCAGCTTAAACTCAGTATGTGTTAATAAAATTAATGAAAAGCTTTCAAACTTTGGAAGCAGAGAAAATGTTTAAGATATTTAAAAGAAATGGTATTATTTTGGTTATATGAAATCAATTAGATTTAATTATTTATTGTTATTAAATCGTCAGTATTAATAATACAAACCGAAGTTTGCTCCTTAATTCGATTAAATAACATTTAATTTTGTAGACACAATCAAATAGCTATGTTGCCCTTTAGAATGACAGTTTCATGAAACTAACATGGGTTTATTGAGTTGATCTCTGAGTCGGAAATTGGATATAATTTGGAAACCATATAATTTTACAAGAAACTGAGAAACTACAGGGCTAGTTATTATTGCAGTATGTTGTTTTATATTATAATATAACTTTTGAAACAATCATGGTTATGTACATAATTGATAGAAAAGAATTGAAAGTGTGAGAAAGAGGGTAGATCGATATATCTGCCAACAACATCTCTCCCGTGATCATGGCGCATGCAAATGTGCCGAAATGTTGGGAACATATAAAACTCAAAAATCATGGTAAATATCCCGTTTCTAGTGAAAATGATATTATAATCTCCAAAATAGGAGCAAATTTCGTTTGTGACCTGAGGGCCCAAGCGCCTTAGCAGTACACTCCTCTTAAATGATATAGATAGATCGTTAAAAGTCGGTGAATGGACATAGTTCAATCACGTTCACCGTCGCATCCATGGGATGGGCCTGTATCCAAAAGAGGACCTCATACGGCTGAAATAATTAAAGATATTGAACTATCTTTTTTTATTCACCACTGGCAATAAATGATGTGAAACAGCGTGGTTCTAATAGGTTACGTCATGTTTCTTAAATGTTTAAAAAGAAAATTGTTCCACAGCGAATACAATTTTTTTTATTCTACCAAGGTAGCAAACAAGCTTACGGCCCACCTGTTGGTAAGCGGTTACCGTAGCCTATGAACGCCTGCAATACCAGAGGCATCACACGCGCGTTGCCGACCCTTTAAAAATTTCCATACACCCCTTTTGAAGAACCCCATACCGTAGTCGCTCGGGAAAACCTCAGCAGGGAGATCATTCCACAACCTGAGCGCTCGCGGGAGGAAGTTTCTCTGAAACCGCACAGTCCGGGACCACCCTGGCTCTAAGGTGTGCGAATATTCTAGTCAGGCACAGCAAGTACTGGTTACTGAATACCTGTTGAGTAGCACAGCGCATGCGCTCGCCACGACCACAACACGCTGGTGGCAGCGGCTCTCACTAAAAAACTATTAGATCGATTCTATTAAAACCTCTCATAATCTTAATAAAATATCACCTAACCAAGATTTGACCAAGACCAATCATTTTGGGAATAAACCGATTTTGATGAAACAAGTTTAAGAACCATAGAAAACCAGCTTTTAAGTTTAAAAAACGCATTCAGTTCGTTTCACCTGTTTAAGTGCCACAGACAGACACACACACATAGTGGTCAAACTTGTAACACATCTCTTTTTGTATCGAAGGTTAATGAAAAGTCGTGATAGCGACTAAAAGCAGACATCGTGGCTTGGTACTATTTGTTATAATTAAGGAAGAAGAAATCAAAGTAATGCCTACATTGTACAACTATTATTACAGAAAACAACCACCTGTTGATAATAACCAACAAACTACTGCGAAAATATGAATAAATCTTATCCATTCAATTCCCCTAAGTACTAAACATTAGTTTGTTAGTATGATATCATCTCCTAGACATACTTAATGTCTTATATTTAATCTAACAATAATATCATTAAAATAATGCTTATTAAATAATTTATTTCTTGATGTTGCTATCATAGTTTAATAGATAGTTTCTATGTAACAATTTCCTACAGATTTCTAGCTTATATTGACATTCGTGCAATCATATTTTAGTTATATTTTTTCATAGAAAACACACATTCTCAAGCCGGTCACTGACAGGGTGATCTAGAAAAAACCAGTGATATGAAAAGTTAGATAGAAATCTGTCACTTGTACATGCGTAAGTATCCCTAATAGCTTATAAGTATGGTTGGAGAAAATGGGCTTTCCTTACTTATATAGGTATTTATAGTTAACTATAAGTAATGTAGCCATTGCTTGGTGACGCAATGTTGTAACTTTTTATTCAAGTTCTCAAACAGACTTGAAAAGTTCATATACTTCTGACTGTAATACTTGGGACACTTGCAGGCTTCAGAATGTAGAGTAGGCTGATTATCAACGTTTACCAATCAAATGAATGTTGATAATATTTACAAGCTTTCTTATAAATACCTACCTGTTATATCGATAGACTGTGTTATTTACGCCTGTAAAATTTAGTGTCCTAAGATTGTAAATACTTAGTTTATCAGCAATACAAATTATATTGAACAAAAATGTTCAACAAAGCTGATTTAGCTGTGACTACAATATGAGGAATAAATATTATTTATTTTTCCATTAAATGTCATAGCGTATTTTGAGTAAAGCATTAAACTCTGTATTACTTGGACTGACTATTGTGTATCATTTTGCTTTCCTTTTTAATTTAGTTGCCCCTCTATTGAAACTTATTTCATTTATAAGTAAAATGAACATCTACAGGCGATGCTGATACGTAAAATTCAGAACCTAGGATTAGAATAAGACCATTTAGTAGATTCTTTTTAATACATTTATTTACAGAAAGAATAATACAAGGTATGTACAAAATACATATGAAACAGTTGTGCCACCTGAAGACCGCTACAAGCGATCTAAAGGTAGCTCAACTGATCCAAATACTACCAGACGGAAGCGTCCCTAAGATGCTGGCTGCATTGCCACGCTGAATATATATATGAATATCTGCTATAGTAGATTCTACTATAGCAGGCACAGTTTATTGATTTATAACGTTTTGATGAGTTCAGAATTCTCAAATCACTCAAAAGCCCAAATTTCATATTGACAACCAGTTTCATCAATATATATAAAATCGTTGCGTGACTGACTGACTATCAACGCACAGCCTAAACCATAAGTCCTTAAGACCGGAAATTTGGAGGGTATGTTCTTTTTATGGTCTAGGGGTGCACTAAGAAAGGAATTCCAGAAAGTCAACCCCTAAGGGGTGCAGCGGGGTGCTTAAGTTTTTATGGAAAAGTACACGC
Organism: Operophtera brumata; assembly: GCA_932527175.1. Lineage (NCBI taxonomy): Eukaryota > Metazoa > Arthropoda > Insecta > Lepidoptera > Geometridae > Operophtera > Operophtera brumata. Next base: position 79,147,366 of record OW052239.1, on the reverse strand, counting down.
GGACGAAGTCGCGGGCATTCCAGTAGTTTCGTATATAATAGAGATTCAAATTATGCATAAAACTTACATAAAATTTCACGATACTATCTAGCCCTAAAAATGATTAGTAATAATTCGCTCGACCAAAAAAAAACTTTGACATGGCTCTTTCTTCGCTTTTATATGAATATTCGTTTTTTTTAGGACAACACCTACTAATGCGATATGAAAAATACCCAAATTATTGTCATTGACTCCTCGGTGAGTCCTGGGGCCTCAAGCGAAAACAAGATTAAAATTAAAATTTAAATGTAACCCAGAAATTTCATTGGTAATTGGTAATGGCATCGCCGATCACAGGCGAGGTTGCGGGCTTGCGGGTTCGAGTCCCGCTGGAACGAAATTTTTAGGTTACATTTAAATTTTAATGGTATCCATAAAGTGTGGTTTACACTTGAAAAATAATAAACTAAGATCAAATAAGGCAATCTTAATACCAGTCTAACTCTGAAATTATACGCTGGGTTGTGTCTTATAATGTTGTTGTCTTATAATTATACCGTGGTGTGTCCGGCCCGAGAATAGACCCCTACATCTCCTCCCGTGGATGTCATAAAAGCCGACTTAGGGATTACCCGGACTTGTTTGTAAGATTCGTTGGTATTAGATTTGTCCTGGCTGTTAGCTTATTTATGGAATGTCATAGATAATACTGGAAGAATGCGTTAGCTGAGTCAGTCGTGGGAAGCAATGGTGGCGATGAGCTCACCACTTGTCACGTCTATATTCCACGTTGGTGTAACCCACTGTGAAAAGTGGCCCATTGAGGCTCTGCCTACCCCTTCGGGGAAAAAGGCGTGTGCCTATGTATGTATGTATACGCTGGGTTGACACATTGAAGTTTGAAGTGAGTTTGGTCTTTAAATCGACTATGTTACGATCAATGTTTCTTTCAAAACGCATTGACCTGTTAAATTTAGGGCTCACTCCACCATAATAATGAAGTTCATAACTCTGCCCATTGATATCTATTATTAACTCAATAACTCTGGCAAAGATTTGTTCTGTTGCTGTGGTTGCTCTGAATAGCATAGCGCCATCTGTTATGCGCCATATGTTTGAATAAAACACTTTGCATTTGGGTTCTAGTTTAGCACTTACACGGGAAAGTTTGTACCTTGAAATGGGATGAGTTGAATACACAGATGGCAGTACCGGTCTGCCGGTCTGTCTGCAGCATTGATAGTACACAAGTTAATTTTATAAAAAATATAAAAACTCCCAGCTCCATGAAACGGCTGAACCGACTTTGATAAAACATATCTAAGAAACATCTCAAGAAAACCTGCTTTCAAATAAAAACACCGCACTTAAGTTGGATCACCCGTTTAAGAGCTACTGTGTCACAGATAGACATACAGACCTACAGACACGCATAGGGGTCAAACTTAAAACTCCATTCTTTTTGCGTCGGGGAATAAAAAGTAGTAGTCTACGAGTAAAACGGCTCTGCCGATGGTAAGATGGACATGGCAAAACCATAAGAGTTCCATGAGAGTGTCAGGCTTCGGAATCTTAGTTACTTGAAGCATATTGAAAATGTATTTTCCGTTTTAACAACAGTAAAAGCTGTTACCAAATGTTTTTGTAAATTCTGAATAAATCTTTCTCAAGCAGAGAGTACGAGTTAAGTAGTACGAGAGTAGTAGGCAATCTTATAGCTCGCAAGATCTTCTTTTTTTTTTTTTTTTTAACATTAATAGACCTTTGTTTGACCACGATCTCACCTGTTGGTAAGTGACGATGTGGCCGAATATGGAGCACAAAGGTCTAGAAGGCACCTATTCACTCTAGACTTGAAGAGACCCAGATTATAGTTTTCAGGAAAGACAGACGACGGCAGTGTATTCCACTCCTTAGCAGTTCGCATTATAAAGGTAGAACCGAAACGTTTTGTGCGAATGGAAGGTATACCAATGAGGTAAGGATGTTCGTTAACTTCCCGCCTATTGAACAAACTGGGTTCTGAAAAGTCATACCTGAATCACATCCACAGGCTCCAGCAGATTATAAAGAAGGCCATAGAGTACAATCATCCGCTATATCACCAACAACAGTTCCAGATTGACGACAGGTATAGTTAATAATATGTGCTGTGGTGTCTAACACCTAAGAATAGATCCCTCTATCTTCTATCTCCCCCCGTGGATATCGTAAAAACCACAACTTAGGGATTATACTAGGTGATGGGCAGCAGCATGCAACTGCATTACTCAACACCAATACTGCGAACACTGATCCGCCTGCCAAGCGTGGTGATTCAACATCATCATCAGCCTACAGAAGTTCACTGCTGTACATTTGTCTCCCCCATAGAATGCCACGACGAATGGTTATGCTGGAAGGCCTCGTTCAACAGTAGACTTCTAACGGCTGTCACTGAGTATTTTTAAAGTCTTCAGAACCAGAGCATGAATCATTATGACGACCTGTGTGGCGCGGCTGGCGATTGTTCGCCTGCAACGCAGGAGGTTGCGGGTTCGATTCCCGCCTCGGAACAAAATTATTGTGCGATCTGCAGATATTTGTTCAGGGTGTTCTGGGTGATTTCTATGTATAATAAAAAATATCTATCTATGTAATGTATAACTAGTACCCATAACACAAGCTCTGGCTTAGCTTGGGGCTAGATAATGTTGTGTGAACTTGTCCAGTATTATTTATTATTTATTTATTTTATTATTACTCCAAAGATGTCAACTCTGCAGTGGAGGATATTTTCAAGCTTCTGCTCTAGGAAGGATCAACATCAAGCGCCGTTGATTTTCTAATGACACAGTCATCATTGCAGAATTGCTGGAAAAACTTGGCCCAATGCTTAGATACCTTCATACAGCGTCCATAAACTAGAAGACGCAGCGCAGGGTGCCCCGCTTAATGGTCCGCTGACATTGTAATGGTAGTAGGAATTGGGTAGATGGGGGTTCAGTATTTCCGACCCCCCCCCCCCCCCCCCCCCCCCCCCCCCCCCCCAATTCTATTTCTGCCACAAAGCTGTAGTGCTCGCATTGCTATTGCTGTGTTCCGGTTCGAAGGATATGGGGCCGGTGATTCGAGTATTACATTTACATGGGACTTTTTATCTTTATGTCTCAGGGTGGTGGGCGGGCGCAGTTTAATGCTGCATGCTGGACGTGATCTATGAGGCACTGATAAGGCAGAGGGACAGAGGTACCGCTTAACAACAGGGTCATCTGCTTGTTTCGTAATTTTAAGTTGAATAAAAATAAAATGAGGGCGACTCAACGCCGTTCATCGCAGTATTTTATGGGGAGACCTTTTCTCAGCCGTGGATATGAACCGACCGAAACGACAATGACGACGGGATTTACAAAAAAAAACAATTAATACAGATTATGTTATTTAATTGGATCACAGAACAAAATTTCATATAACGTATCTACTTGTTAAAGTTATTCAGTTTGAGCAACATCATTAACCACACCGCCTTAAAATTTTGAAATTAAACATTTAGTTAACTTAGATCGTAAAATTTATTTCTAACCAAATTCATATGGCACAATTTTTCACAATAATAATATATTTTAAGGAAAACAGGCTAACGATTTTGTTTAAATCAGTCTTAATATAATACGAATAATAATATGATAATTTTTAGGATCGTTTTAATCGAACCAATATGCTGGCATTTAACAATTTAAAACTTTATAAAACGAAGCAAAGCTCTGCAAATAGCACAGTAGATATTCTTAGAACTAGGTACCTTTTTCGCTTCCTCCCTGTTTCCATTCGGATCATAATTAACATCAATCGAAATTTAACAGATGAATTCGCGTACAAACACTAAGATCTGGATTTAAAACTCTGCTTGTCGATTTTGTCTACGGATAATAACTATTAAATATGTGACAAATTTAAAGTAACCTACATATTATGAACTAGTCGCCCTCGGCTTCGCTCGCGTTTTACAGGGATAAAAAGTAGCCTCGAGCTCAATCCAGACCATAGTCTATCTGTGTACCAAATTTTATTGAAATCGGTTCAGCCGTTTCGGCCTGACTGCGTAAATCACCTACCACCTACAACCGTTGTAACTTTGACAATTATGATATAAACAAATAAACAAGTATAAACCTATATAAACAAGTAATTAATTTGGTAAAAATAAAAAAACCCTCAACGCAATGAAACGGCTGAACCGATTTTGATCACACATAGCTAAGAACACAAACGACAAATTCACCTTTCAAACAAAAAAAAAACGAAATCGGTTCATCCGTTCGGGAGCTATGATGCTACAGACAGACAGACACACACACAGACACGTCAAACTTATAACACCCCGTCGTTTTTGCGTCGGGGGTTAAAAATAATGATTAATACTTACATTTTCTGACATATCTATTAGTTTAATCACATGTTGCAGAGTGATTATTGTATAACAATTTTGTGTGTCGATTTCTTCTAATGCACAATATGTTTCAATATGTACTAATTTCTAGGCAGCGTTTGGGAAACTACTACATATCTTCTCGTCACAGATTTCGCAATTCCTCAAGACGAAAATCTATAATCGAAGAGTGTGTGTTAACATAGTCATAACTATTAGCCTCATTGACATGCTCAAAGGTCGCGCAAAGGGCAATGGAGTGAGCTATTGTATCTGATCCTCAAATAACGGACGGACGAAGAGGTCACAGATTGTAGCTTAGTCACCACTCACCACGAAAGAAGCTGTGTTTTTTTTCAAGTTCATTTGTTTTAAATTTATTATTTTACTTAAGTTACTTAATTTTTTGTCTTTTGGTTCCAAAATTAAACACATGCTACTACAATGCTCAACTCTGCCTTATAACATCATGCACGATAGCTACATTTCCATCTTCAATACACCTTTGAGGTGAAGGCTCGACGCCAAGGTTTGAGCCTTGGGCTTTACTTCCCACAGGGAGGGGAGATTATGGCATTCTTAAAAAACCCGAGTAGCCATTCTGTTTTTTCATAATATCTTAAGATCTTTTTCATTAAATACTTTGACATAGTACATACTTTTTTAAATTAGCGGTTTTATTCAAGCTCAAGTCCTTTTTTTTCAGAGACAATGGGATGAGCTGTTCTTCGAGCTGGAACGGAATAACCTTTTCAAACGTCCTGTATCACAGCGGGGTGTGTTCATTTATTCGCAGTAAATGAGTGGGAATCAGGACGTAGCTACAAGTACTACCTCCAAAATTGTTGGGAGAAAAATAAATTTACGGTCGCCAATTCTTGCTATGGTAGTGAGGTGGCTGATCCAACGGTCCATGATGCTATTTCTAGTGTCCTAGGAGTGTTAAGGCATGTGCCCCGTCACAACTCCCTAAATGCTATTATTCTTCGAAATAGATGTAGATATACAAAATACTTAAAGATCGGAAAGTAACTTATCGTAATTAATAAACATGAAAACAATAAAGAATTTTATGAAAGTACTTTTTTAAACACAATTACTATAGTTTAATTTTATTATTATAGGATCTATGTTAGAAATGTGCTTTTTGCAGGTCTAATGCTTCAGTTGCAATAACATACGGTTACCTATTACACTTAGGTACTATATTATCTAAGTGAAATTACATTGTTCAATCATAGTTTGCTAAGCAAGTGACTGGACCTTGTTTTAAAACGACTCCTATTTCGTAGTTAATAAAGCAATATTTGGGAACATGACAATAATTTCATCTATATTTCTGATATAATATCGTAATATAATCTTACATTTCCTCTAAATTCATTTTACATTAATTATATTATATTTAATCGTAATCCTAAGTTTTATTCAATGTGATTTAGAATTTGGTTTTGCGCAAGAGGTTTGTGGGCGAAGCGCGTTTGTTTTTTAAATCGTAAATCGTGTTCCATTTCAATAGTAATAATTAAGTTATCTAAGCTTTTTGAGCTGTTTAATACTTATCTGAATGTATCTTCTATATGTACAACTTGACAACCCGCCGCGCCTCGCCCGCTACCTAGTATGCTATCTACTCTACTTCTTACAGACTAGGTGCAATATAATGCAAATTTCATATACTTAACTATGTTTTCTTAATATTGTACATTTTAATCCATATTCTTAATTAACTAGTAACACTATTTTTTAGGTAATATACATAAATATATAGGTACATAATATGAAACTTGTAAGCTGTTTGTAACGATTCACATAGAATATGACACTAGTAATAAAAAATATTGCATGACATTTAGTCAACTGATTCATTTATTTTTAGTAACATAAGTTAAATATTTTAGATCATAATAATATTATATAAAATTATTATTGTTTTACGTTATCAAGGTACTCCTGTTTGAGTAGCTGAAATAATTTGACTCAGTCTTTATAAAATTGTTCGTCTCAATAAAACTCAATATCAAGATGGTACTAACTACCATATTGAATAAAACAAAACTATAATTTTGTTCATTAAATTGGATCTTGTTACACTTTTTTCTTTTTAATAATAATTATGTGTTTTATTCAATACCAATTTATAAGAATAGTATTAATCTTACTTCTAGTAATCACTATTGGTCATTAAGACGGGTCAGTGCTGTATAGGGAAATAATAAATACCTATTAAACGAACCCAAGATACGATTTTTGAAAAACAGCATTTGACTTGTTCTTGTTGAGATTATCCTGAAATTATATGTGTTATCATATCAAGTGATAAAAACTGTTATTTAATTTATAGAGTAGGTTTTATGGAATATTTTTGATAAGGTACCATCATAGTCTACAAACAAGTTATTAATTAACCAACTAAAAGACCAGACTGATCAAACAAAAAATTTATGTATATATTAATCTGTACTTTCAAAATGTTTCAACCAATTTTAATCTTTGTCACGGCTTTATTATATGTATTAAAAATTTAAGTGAGAATGGTTCCTAACCAACTTTAAATCGTTATAGATCTTTTACGGTCATTCGACATGAAAAATAATAAGAGAAACCAAAAGTTGATTTTTAAATACCTATTCAATGATAACTTCATAAAGTTCGTCGACTTTAATTTTTTCCTTTTCACAGTATGGGGTCTGGCTGTTGCATATTGAATTGTGATTACTGTCATGTCTGACACTTTAGTGAGTCTCGCAAGATAGACAAATCTATTAATATAAGAATCATCAAAATCGGCCCACGCGTTTAGTCTCTAGACCGCCACAAAGGAACAAACATACATAGGTATAACACATAACCCTTCTTTGCGTCACGTAGTATGGTAAAAATTTGGACCCGAGGGCCCTTATTTGGGTTCTACCTTTCAACATGAACTCCACAATCACAATAAAATCGTAAAACATGACAAAAACTATTGTTATAACTAATGTTGACGAACTCTGTGGCGCGGCAGGTGAAAGTTCGCCTGCGACGCAGGAGGTTGCTGGTTCGATTCCCGCCTCAGAACAAATATTTGTACGATCTGTAGATATTTGTTCAGGGTGTTCTGGGTATTTTCTAGGTATAATAAAAAAAATGTAACGTATTGTTTTAAGTACCTATATCAGTTATCTGGTACCCATAACACAAGCTCTGCTTAGCTTGGCGCTAGATAATGTTGTGTGAACTGTCCAGCATTATTTATTTATTTATTTATTGTAGACACATGGTTCCTTTCCATGCAATAATCCATATCACAAAAAAATATCGACACCAGCAATAAAACTACCTTAATTTTATTAGTAATTTTAGAGTATTTTCGATGCCAGGTTAGTTATTTATAATATTTGAATGCAGTTTTTCCTTATCATAAAATTGACGATCTGGTTATTTCAATATGCTCTATCACTTAGGATTTCCCCCCGACTGACCCTACTCAATGACATAATCAGTAAATATACTAGAAGTACCATATACAATATACATCATTAGTTTTAGTAGCCAAGTACTACGGTGTTCCAAGATACATGAATCCCAAATTGTTCCTTGTAACGGCTCTGATTCTGGACAAACTTCTAAAAATAATGTTGTATTATTAAAGTTCTTGGTTAAAACACAATGTACATATTTTTTACTGTGTGCATATAGGATAACTCGACCCCGGACTACCTTTACAGATATGATTAATTGTAACAATTCCTTACTATTCTTGTAGTAAAATGTGTCAAATGTTGAGCAAAAGCCTAAAATTAACTTCATTTGTTTGGTGTCATCGACCGATCAATGTTACCGTATAATGTATGTCACTGTATATTACGAGAATGTCTTGTACTACTAGATAATGTAGCTAACATAACGTAGAATGCAATTTCTTCCAAAACATCAGACTGAACGGATTTATACAGGGTTTGGCAAGATGATCATAGGACAGTGTTACATACATACAAAAGCACACACCTCTCCCCGAAAGTGTAGGCAAAGCCTCAATGGGCCTCTTTTCAGCGTGTTTTATAACGTTGTGTTTTAATTAAATATAACCAAAAAAAAAAACTTGAACTATAAATGAAAACTATTGCTAAAGTGGTCTAAAAATTTATATTTCTCGAAAAAGTAAAGAGGATAGTTCTTTCAAATTACTTTAACACCAGGAATATTTTTATCGAAGTAACCAATCAATTCAAACCCTTAAATGCACAGAAATTATTTTCCATGGTAAAATAAATACATATTCAAATAATTATAGGTATCGCCGATTGATTGTAAATAATTAACATAATCAAATCAGCCATTCGGAGATAACACTACTAGAAAATGTACTCGATTGCGCCCAACTTGCAAAGCATTAAAAATAATTTAAGTTTTTATTATTCATTTGATAGTTTCCTAAAAGAAAACCATTGTTTATATCGTGGTATGTCCTACCATACGATATTATCCATCATAAGAAAATGAAAAAGTCGGTGTAAAAGCCGATTGATAAATTACGCGAGAGGTTGGCCAGATGCATCCAGCAGTCTTGGGTGCCCAAGACCAATACTACGATCACCAATCCACCTGTCAATCGTAGTGGTATTAAGGAAAATCTGCGAAAATCATTATATGGGAGAGAACTCGTCCAACAATGGACGTCTTACGGCTGATGATGATGAAAAGTCAAGCATTATTTATTTGTTTTAAGTAAAGTCTAATTTCAAAAGAAAATCTCACCATACCCTGTATTAGTTCCGAGTTTGGGAACATTGGCATACTTATCACGTTTTATTTGTTACATTGATCATCACATTATCTAGAAATTACTAATTTGGCTAGAAATAAGTTACTGTCATTTCTATTAATTTAATGACCATTTTTGAGTGTTCAGTGGCTTATAGTTAATATTAAGTAGTTTAAAAATAAGTTATTAAGCTTAGGTCTCAAGATTAATAGTGATAGAGCTTATTTTTTTTGTATTTTTTTCACTTGCCTTAAGCTGTGAGTTTTATAAAATTGTGATTAGTTGGAAAAAGTGCGGGCACCCCCAAAAATGTTCCCGAACATATATAATATAATTAAATTAAAACGATCCCTTTTGAATGTTGAGACAAAAGCTGCTGGAAGTCAGCCAATCCACAGGAAGAAGGTTGCTTGCACCTTGGAAGACGCAGATTCCTTGGAAGTATATAAAAAATATCTATGAATTAAATTGTTTCTCTACGTACGTAAGCTTTAGATTTGTAGAATTATTATTTCCAAACTCTAGAAGCCATTAGATGTAGTGTAATTGCTACTACTTATACCAAGAAGGTTACCTAGTAATTTAGTGGCACATTTTTTTTTGTTGACCCCTTTACAAGTGTGTATTTCTAATTTTTCCCGTAAATTGTAAGTGTAGTATTGTAAATTTAAGTCTAGAATCCCCGCTTTCCTGCCCTCGTAGGCCCATGTTTAAACATGGCTTATTGACTTATGTATTAAAAGTACTCTTAAATAATACGCCACCCTAAAGTGAAAACTGTACTTATTTAAATCTACCCAGTAGACATCGAGGTAAACAATGTGAGAATCTGTAAATTGTCTATAGTAATGCAGGTAGTTACTAAGTAGGTAGATCAAGGCCGTGATGGAATACGTGTATTATGCGTCTACGCTGTGTTCCAAAAAGCAATAAAAAATATTTGATAAATTACACTAAAAAAAAAAAAACCTCATGTAGTAGAATGGTACTTGTACAAAATATGCAAATGAATCCTCCCAGTAAAACTCAAATATGAGTACACTAGCTGAACCACTCGCGACTTCGTCGACGCGTCGACTTTCATACAAACTTTAACACCCTTTTTCAACCCTTTAGGGTGCGAATTTTCAAAAATCCTTTCTTAGTGCGCGCCTGCACCCCTTTAAGAATGCTTGTGCCAAATTTCAGACCTCTCGGCCCAGTAGTTTCCGAGATTTCGTGATGAGTGGTCAGTGAGTGAGTGAGTGTATGGACTCCTCTTTTATATATATAGATACAGGCAGATATACGTTGTTTATTTTAAAGAAAACTGTAAATGCAAAACTACCAAAACATACATGTAACTTACAGTAGTGTAAGAAAAATAAAGAAATTTTGTATTTTTTTTTTGTATACATAGTCCTAATCCCACATTATGATTCTCCTGTGGCTATCAGAAACTACTACGCATTACAAAAACACACAGACCCGGAAAAAATATTTGCATTCACACATTTATCCCGCAGCCCGGGAATAATAACCGGCCCCCATTTTTTCTAACCAAAATTTTGTTTACATCACCATTTCGTACCGACTATTTTTTTTTGTTACATAATGTATGTTTTATTTGTATTTGATATATATAAAAAGTAGAGTTTGGTTTGCTTGGATCTAAGATTTTATCTGCTGTGGGACATGTATCTCAACTCAAATACTATCATAATATAAATCATAAGAGCTTTTTTGAAGATTTCCTGTAGTTAAACACGTTGGTTGTTTAAAGAATAGCGGGATAAAATAATAGTGGTTCATGAAACAGTTACATAACAGGTGTTATTAAAATGACGAGGTTTGTAATAGGTTTACACGAGTGTTTTAGTACCTAGTTATGTGCAGTCTCATATAATACATAACTAAACTTTTGTTTCACCAACACGGCACATAAAAAATAATAACGTAAATGACGTGAAATGCCAACACTCTACCGCGCATGCGGTAAAGCGCGCGCCGCCATAGGCCATAGAATATGTCACCAAAAATTAGTTTATTTATTTATAATTTAAACTTTATTTTATAGAGCATATAATATAAAACATGTCACAAAAACTAAATTTTTGAGTTCTTGTAATCAAGATTTTATGATTTAACAGTGTCCATAAATTAATTAAAAAAAAAACGCACTTATTTATTCTATGAAGTGACCCTAATATTTATGACACTGTACGATGAAAAGAAAAAAAAGGTAAACTATTATGTTACTTAGATATACGTCTCAAAAATTATTCATGCAAGTATTTTTGTTTGTAACTACGATAATACTCGTATATTTTTAACAAACGCACATGGAACAAAACATGGACCAAAGTCTTAAACGCCACTAATTTTAAATTATTTTATTGTAAAATGATCAAAGCAACACATATACGTAGTCATAGGAAAAATATTGTAAAAAAAATGCAAGGCGTAACTAGGCGTAAAACGTTTCGCAAGTTTTTGTTTTATGAGGTTGGGATGCATCCAACTGTCCGCTAGTAAAGGCGATAAAAATGTAAAATAGACAATCATTCAAATGTATTATAGTAAACATATACACGTATTACATTTATAAGGTAGTGCTCAACAAATCAAACCAACACTTGTGGGCTCTTAAAAAGTCTTGTTTTATGTAGTTTATCTTGACATGGCTTTTTATGATCTAGTAACTAGTAGGTCTAGTCTAGGTAGTAGGCAACTTAGGGGGCGTCCCGATTAAAACTAAAATCTTGTAGGGTCCTCCAATGCAATGTTTGAAAGAGAGGCATTGTGAAAAAAAGCCTGTGCCAGATATCTTGGTTGGAATTCGGAAAATACCGCTTTTTACTTGCGAAACGGCAATAAATGCGCAAAATATTCATAAAACTTGTTCCAGGACGTACAAATTTTTGAGAAAGCCTTTCTATGTAGTTTGTGACAAAAATGTTTGTCATTTAGAATCTCGTAACATAGGTGAGGGTCCTTCAGACGTCTTTTTTTACTTTTACAGTTTATATGTACATTGTGAACATCCAAAGTTCAGGTTAAAATTGTGCAAAAAAGCTGTTTTTTTAAAGCTTAGACTGAATTTTAAGGTAAAGAAAATTTTGTTTTTCTACGAACCTTGATATATTCTTCAAGATACAAATTTGTACAAAACATCAAACGAATAAATTGTAACGACTTCATAATCACGTACGAGCTGAGCGCGAGCGTTTGTATGGAAAGTGTATGTAAATGAAAAATTAAATAATGAAAATATAATTAAATAAAACAACAAATGTGTTTTGTATGGGTAAAAGGTGGCTCTTAAGTAAAATTTTTAAGACTGGTGAGGATAGTTAAAGATTTTTTAATTCGCTCCATATTAATTCAGCAGGATGCTCATTAAATGTTAGTCACCGTTTTAAGGCTAAAAGTTGACAAACGGCAACCACGAACCGACCACGTAGAGTGGGATAGCCTCCTGCTCGATGGTCGACGACATTGTGAAGGTTGCAGAAAATCGGTGGAAGGAAGAGGCTCAAGCCCGTTCATTCTATGAAGGAGGCCTAGGCTGTGGACGTTTATGATAATGTGTAATGATGATGTAATAATGTGTAATAATGATGAATAATGTTTTATAATGATGTAATAATGTGTAATAATGATGAATAATGTTTTATAATAACTTAATCATGTGTAATAATAATGGTGAATAATGTTTTATAACGATGTAATAATGTGTAATTATGTGAAATAATGTTTTTTTAATACTTAATAATAATGATGTTCAAGTGCTACTTAGATAAAGTAAAATATTGGAAACAAACTAGTTTTCAACAGTAAAATAGGGCGTTTGGCAAATAAAAAGGGACTAATATTTGTTACTTTTTTATAAACCTTATTGATTGACTGGTTTGAAGAAAAAATAAACTTCGAGAAGTATAATACAAGGAATAAAGACGAAATAGAATAAAAATTGTTAGGCTCAATTGACTTAAGTTATCACGTTATGTCCCCAAGAAAAATGGTTACTAATTTATAATTAAAGGGCATTTTTCAGTATACCAAATATTTGGAGGCTAACCGCATTATTTATGATAGGTGATTGAGACATGGTATAGTTTGATGTTCAATCTTAAAGTGTCAATTGAAAAAAAAAACATTGCTAAACTGAAACTATACTATACCTAGGCTAAAATCAGCTTTTTAAAACATACTATATTTATGGAAGGCATGTATCTAACATACAATAATTTAGTAACCATTATAGTTCACGATCGGTTTATTACATACCTAATTTAGATTGCTTTATTTTTTTAATTTGGCATTTTGGTTTACATAGTAAAGCTTACAAATAAATGTTAGACATTATACATAGTTATTTTTACAGTTACGATTCTTATAACTTTAATTGTAAACTAATCTAACCTGATCATTAAATTTTGGTATGATGAAAAGTCTTATATTTTAGTAGGTTATTTAATGCGCGGATCTAAATCTAATTTAGAACATTTTGTTTGTACTCGCTAATTTATAAACTTAGTTGTACATTCCATTTTTTTCGTACAAAATGGCACATAAATGAGTTTATACAAATGATTTAAAATATTACTAGTACATTACCTATACATACACTTACACATATTGCATAAACTATTTAATGATATGAGTTTGACGGCCGCACCAAGAGTCCCCAATTAACTTTATGTTTAATTAAATTGATCACTAGGTAATTAAAAATTGTATCCTAAGAAACCACTTAAAGTCCCTTAGTATAGACATTGGTGATGATGAACGTTTATTCGTGTTTATATTAATATACGATGTAAAATCAGAAAAAATATAATTATATGTTAAAATCTATGTCAAATCTAAAAATTAATTGTCTTGAACTTAACTTTAAAAGGAGATGTTTTAATTCCATGTTTTTTATATTTAGGTTATACAAGGAAAGTTTCATAGAAAAATAAATAAAAAATTACTCACTCTATATTTGTTTTCAAGTTTCAATTTACGTTACAAGTGAAATGCCCATAACTTCGTCCGCGTGGATATTTTTTATGCAAACTGTAACGACCCGCTGCATCCTCCAGGATGTAAATTTCAGAAATTCCTTTTTTATTGCACCTCGATGTACCTTACAAATTTAAGGTCTTTAGTTCTTACGGTATAGGGTTTGCGTTGATTGTCAGTCAGTCACGCAACCATTAATGATTTGTACTCTGCCAGTAAATATCCTTGGTTCTGGCACCAGCCTACTGGAACCTAAACAACTTCAGACAGTTTAAAAGCCATGTAATTATGATCGGCATATGTTTGCGGCCACTCTACCCTCCAGTCTATCACGCAACCCACGAGGCATTTTCAGTAATAAACTTATTGAAGTTCGCTAGCAAAAATTTAAATAAAAAATGTATGCACTGATAGTGCTTTTATTACGCACTGTAAATTCTTTTAAGGTTTGTCAACCTACCTACACACATCCAAGAATTAAAACTTTTAAGATGTATCATATGTTAATATAAAATAAAAGAATCAAAATACGTAAGGTACCATAAACCAACGAAAAACGTTAAATTGGGACAAAGCATCCAGTCTACTCTATACCACGGACTTTATTCTTCCACATAATATTGATTTGGTACAGTCGTATACGAAATGTTTTAAGAGAAATATTTACAACTATTCAATATTGTTTTTTTTTTGTTTATCGATTATTTAGTTTATTTCTGGTGGGTGTTCGTTACTCAAGCTAGGCAAATTTTATTAAACAGGGCTTTATTTCTATTTAATGATAGGTAACACAAAATAAACTACTTGCTATTAAATGCCATTCAAACTTGGACTCCAAAAGTCACAGCTTGGAAGTCACGCTCAGTATCGAAAGGGTTTATTTAGTTTTATTGACCCAAGTTCACGAATACATAAATGGGCGATTACCTTAACCATTGATCAAGGTGGCAAGTGTATTAACCTTTAATTGCTAGCATGGGGTAAAAGAACCTTTACGCACCGAAATTGGGGCTTGGATAGTACTTCTGTAATAATAAGCTTTTTATTCATTCATTGGTCGTATCAATACGCTTATTCGTTTTAATCTAATCCAAAAGCACCACCAACACCGTAGCCATCTCCATTACCCTATCGGATACCCCCATAATCGATTGAATTGAACACCTCTTGATTTGATTTGACGACCCCTGCGGTGCAGCGGGCGAAGATTCGCCTGCGACGCAAGAGGTTGCGGGTACGATTCCCGCCTCGGAACAAATATTTGTACGATCTGCAGATATATTTGTTCAGGGTGTTCTGGGTATTTTCTATGTATAATATAAAATATATTTAAATATAATGATTAAGTATTAAGTATATCAGTTATCAAGTACCCATTACACACGCTCTGCTTAGCTTGGGGCTAGATAATGTTGTGTGAACTGTCCAGCATTATTTATTTATATTGTTTATTTATAATATCCTCTTGGGTGCAGGTAGTTGGGCATAGAGGGCAGGAAAGCAAATGCAGTATATTTTGCGTGGGAGCTAAGCCCTCTGAACGGTATTAAAGTGTTGGTGAACAGCCAATGGTGATTAAAACCAAAATAATCCTTAGGATTTCAATGAATAATTTTGACTTTGTCTTTGACTTTGGTGCGGGTTCAATTCCCGCTGCGGGACAAATGTTTGTATGAAAAAAAACGAGTGGTTTAATGAATACAAGGAGTTGTGACACATTTCTTGATCCTTTTAATTATATAAGGAAACATATCTTCATTGTAAAAATGCAAACGTAGCGGCCGTCAGCCATATATTGTCGCAAATGTAAACTTTTTTATCGTTCCATAAAAAAGAAAGGCTGTGGAAATCACAAGAAAAGTGTTCATGAAACGCATTGTATTAATAGAATTAATGACTTATAGAACTTTCCAGTTTCTAATTTCTTAATGTTTAACAGCGGATACTTCTCTTCGTGTCGCACTTCATAACGGTGATTATTCTGAGAGATATTAAGTACAAGTATGTATGAGGGTATCATCCTAAGTGCTCGAATACTAGGTACTGAATAGATTTAAACATAAGTTTTTTGTGAAAAATACATTTATACAATTTTATACAATTAGTGATCGGAACTATGTGCTGATTAATATGAGCCTAAACACGGCCAGACTACTATATCAATCGAGGAGATTCCATTTTCCACCTCCATCATGAGATCAGCTCGCTGTTCCATAGTATTGAATTATCATCGGGACTTGACAAGTATGCAAAATTTCAGCTCAATCGGTCTAGGTTCAAAATTCAGTTTCAATATTTGTCACACACTAACTTACTAACTACTATGTCAAGTAAAATAAAAGCTTGCAAAATAGTCAAATTTTATCTATACCGTGGAAGCCTTTATAATAAATAGTTATTATTATAGCTTATGCAAATCTAACACGGAATATAACTTTTGAAATAAAACGGAAACTCTACATTGTACGATGTGAAACAACTATATCAAAAGAAAATATTAATCTTTTGTTTTAGCTGGATAAAATGAAATGCAAGCTAATGGTTATACACGGTTAGTTAGCCTGCGCCATTCTTATATAATTCAGCAACTTTTCTAAAAAAGAAAAAATAGAATGGCTTTTTTTGTGACTTGGTAGTTGGTTTACGGTCCACGTGGATCGTCCTCTGAAGCGCCGACTGCCAACAAAATCCCGCGCCGGCGTCACGCTGCGTCTTGCTAACAGTTCTCGACAAATGTACTGCTTATGTAGCACAAAAAAATATTTACGATTTAATGTTTTTGTTTTTGTAAGGTACAGATTTAGATTATGTTGTCGCTGGGTCTTAAGCTGACCTAATCTATCCGTGTATTATAAATGGTTTCGTCGTGTTTTTTTTATATTATATTAATCTTCGACCAAAATACAAAAGTAGGGACGCGCCTTTTGAAGCTTATAAAGTGACAGTCGGTGTTTGTGACGGCAACGAGTGACGTTACGTACGTGTGTTGTAATGGGGAGACACACTGCTTATTTATCCCGCTAGGTGGCGCATAATCGCTGGTGTTGTTTCGTAGCCAAACAAAGGTCTATCAATGTTAAAAAAAAACTGTCAAAAGTGGCCAGTATTAGTTATGTCAAATATAATGGATAATTTTAGTATGAGAAATAGACAAGACCACTAAATGTCAAGCACCAGCGATGGTGGCGCCATCTGAGATTAGTTTTGCCTGTGGCTCCCCATTGTGACTTACATGTCACGGACGTTTCGTGTGGGTAATGCCCGTCCATACTTTTTTATTTTGGTCGAAGACACTAATACAGTCTTGTACGTATTTTAAAGGTGCAGTAACATACAGATCTTAGGAAGAATTTCTATCTTCTGTAAAATAGCTACATTGCATTCTATTTCACCATTATAGTTTACTAGTGCAATAGAAATACCCATTTCTAAATAGTGTTTGTAAAATAAATGGACTTTGTCACAAGACTAAGATCTTATCTAAGTTTTATCTTCCTAAGATCTTACTACGACATAATACACAAAACATTTTACATTTTGCTAACCTACTCTGACAAAACTATGGTATTTTATTTATCACTGAATGAATGCATGTTATAGATTAATTGTGTCGCTTTATTTATTATAGATAATCTTATCTGACTCAATACTTTGGTATTACCATTCAGCGTGGCATAGCAGCTAGCATCTTGAGGACGCTTCCGTTTTAGTGATTTAGATCAGTTGAGCTTGTTTTAGATCGATAGCAACGGTCTTTAGAACGGTCAACAGTTTCATTTGTGTTTTTTAACTTTGTATATATAAATTAGTTGTATTACTATTGCTGAGATTAACGTATTTTATCGAATATGTAATAAGTTTTGTAACTGGAAAAATATCTGGCTAGAAATAAATAATTAATTTACATTTTCTATTTGTTTTAACATCAAAAACACTTATGTTTTGTAATCCCTTCCTTTATTATTATGATATTATTACTCAGAAAAACTCTATTGTGAATATGAATCTATTATTGAAGATTAATCTCATAAACATATTTTTATTTGGTAAATATATTTCAAGCAACACAGGTGGGCCTCTTGCTTGTCCCGTCATTCAAGTAGTATAAAAAAAAAGAAAAAAAAAGCAAGCTGATCATAATGAGCGCAGTCTACTATTTTATAGCATGGATTTTGGTTGCTTACCTTCCATCTCCATCATCAGATAAGCTCGCTGTCACAATAATATTTTATTGTCAATGGAATCGTGTTCGTTGACGCAAATCAAATCAGTCTGAAAGTGACGATGCTATGTTCTGTCGTTGCAGAGCTTTTGGCTCCATCAGAATACCCTGGACACCAACTAGGGCTTATAGTACTTGACAAGATAAATACAACGAGCCCAAACACGACAAGGCTATCATATTTCGTTGGATTTTTCCAATGGCTACCTTTCGGCTCTATCATTAGACTAGCTCCATGATACCATATTGCACTGTGCTCGAAGTTATAAAGGTATGCCAAATTTAAATATCACAAAATGGTATTCCTTAACTGACAGTACGACGCGGAAATGTGATTGTATTTGGCTTCATCCACTTTATAAGCAAATAAGTTTGTAGCAACGTACAGGGTTCGCCATTTGTACGTTAAACGAGTCTTTAACTACCTATTCATTAAAATAATTTAGTCCACCCGCAGCTTCGCTGGCTTTTACTAGAGGGGCTAGTCTGCAAATTTGACAAGCAACTTACACGGCCGTGTGGTGTACACTACACGGATTTTAGTATGCAGAAATCGAAGAGCGCCCCTAGCGGGCACCTTGAGAACCTCAAATCCCGTACAAAAATACGTGTAGTGTACACCACACGGCCGTGTAAGTTGCTTGTCAAATTTGCAGACTAGCCCCTCAGGACCATAAAGCATATACCTATATAGCTCAAGTAACAAACATCCAAACATCGTAACTTAGACATTTATGATTTTATAGTGGGATTCGGACTCAGCATTCGTTTAGTTATGATGACAGAACATCACTTACTCATCACGTATCATTTAATTTACAGGTAATTTCGTTTAATTACTACACGATCGAGTGTAGAATAAATTGTACCCATCTGAAGGAAGCAGAATACAGATTGTTCAATCAATTCACAATTTAGCTTCGGTTCAATCAACTGTCAATGTGGTTGTAAGATAATTAAGTGAATTGCCTTCTAATCTTAACAACCTATGTGGCAAAAGCAGAGTCATATAAAAATATGTCATGTAAAAGAAATTGATACTCAAAATCCCTAAAAATAAAGTTTAATTTAAGATGATAATGTCAATAAAACAATGAATCTAGTACCCGCACTTAGTTGCTTGTGAATTAGGCGTAATTTCTTCAAGATTTGATCCTGGCTATATGTTCCTAATTCAGTTGTACTAATTTTAAGAGTGACTATTATAAAATACCTAGTAACCTTTGCATATCAAAAATGATGCTGTATGTGCAGATAGGTTAAAGTCGTGCCAAATTTGATGACCAGCCTGATCAGAGGCACTAAACCTCCCTCACTCTCACCTTCACAGACATTACAATTGCCTATTATTTCGGATGCGATAATTCTGATTCCAATGTCCTACTCTTAAAATTAAAGGTATATGATCCATACATCTAATTTTGATTATATATTAATAGACCGTTGTGATCTTGTAATCGCAGTTTCTATATTATTTGAAAGCTCTATATGGTAGTTATATAGTTATTCAGAAATTACTGTTGTTAACACGTACTTATAGTATATCTAAGTATTTACCTATGATTCGTTTACACTCCGTTTAGCTTTCTCCGCCGAGTAGTACTAAATCATCCGCAACAACGTCAGATACATGTAAGTAGATGACCCAGTAGGTGAGATTAAAACACACGAAGCATACAGGGAACACGATCCTTGAGTACTTGTCGATGTCCGATGGGGTGATGCCAAGTAGTTTGTTGAGGCCCTGTGAAACGAGTGCACATTAAATCTGGAAACTATTCAAAATCTTCTAGAGTTTACGTACAGTACTATAGAAACCCTCAAGATATCAACGAAGTACTTAATAAAAATAAAAGTACTTCCAATTATGAATCGTGCGGCTATTGGGCGCTTTCACATTGAACGATAACGACACGACACGATATCGTCGACAATAACGTCGGACAGGTAAGCACATAGATTTACTATTAAACGCTTTCTCACTGTCAATGATATCCAGTCTATTGAAATGAACATCTTCATAGGAAAATGAAATTTCGTGATGAATTACTGCGGTCGTATTTTTGGTGTGGTGTGTCTTGTTGTCCCGTATCGTTAAAGATATTATCACGATATCGTGTCGTGTCGTTATCGCCTAATGTGACAGCGCCCAATTAGATACATTTCTAACATGAGCTAGCGTTAACTTCGCAACACAGCTAGCGTTAACTTCGCAACATTAGCATAGGCAACGCTCGGCTTGGTAGCAGGTACATGATCACATGATATTTGAGATCAGTTGATGGTTTAGTCACTACGCAGTCAGTCTGATTCGATTGCGTGAGAAACTCGTGCTAAGGGTGCAGTGCGAATTGATGTCTACTCCAGAAAATTTACGAGGTACATATAGACAGACAGATAACTCATACACGAGGTAATTATGAAATCTTTTATTTTTGACTGAGTATTTCTTTGGCCGCTGTACCCCTGACAAAATATTCGGAAGAAGTTTTTTAATAGGTTGCTTTGCTGCAATGCTGCTATATACTAAGTCGCAAATGCGTCGTGCTTAATCTGCATAAACGATTTAAGTGCATTGTGCTGCCCCACTTTTTGAGTATTATTATTTGACAATAAAGACTATAAGAACGCGTCGGAAAAATTTCCACAGGTCGATAGAGATTTGGCGTCCTGCTTACTTTACGCAGGACGCCAAATCTTGTATGGAACCCATTGTTTTGTATGAACGTCTTCAAGATATGGGCTTTGGCCTGTGTCACTTTATCAAGGTTCTCAATACCTTATATTGAATATGGTTTGAAAGAGAGCAATTGTAATCCGCAACAAATAGGGCATCACACGACACTGATTAATATCGGCATGAGTGATTTGAACAAAGCCATCGCGTGCGGGGCTAGGTATATCACTCATGTACATGCTTTGTAGACTTTATAAGTTATTTACTAGTTGACATAATTTACGTACGATAAACTATATTACTCGTATTTTACTCGTGCATACGTTTCACTGCCACGCCACTACTAAATTTACTATCTAACTAGAAGCATAGTTTCATTATTTTACTAATTTTACCATTACTGTTCTCCTTCATTTTATTTGAGGCTTTTATCATTATTATAAGTGACGTCAGAGTAAAATTTACGTTGCTATGGAAAATGCATGTGCCTTTAACATAGCCTCACAACCAATAACGTAATTATATTCGACGCTAGCGTGGGGCAAATTGCGCTATCTTTGAAAGATAGTAAAAGCCAAGCAAAAACCAGAAACAAAACAGTTACGATATGCACTTTTCGTATATCACAAATCATTTGAACATCGAGTTACCTTTCTTCTGGAAGATACGTTAGCAGACGATCGATAGCAACATACTCGTAATAGTGGCAATGATTAAAACAAAAAGCTAAACCTACCTAAAGTCTTGTTTCCCTATTATAAGGACCGGTTAGCTGTAGTATAATATCAACCCAGGACACCAAAAGATCTAATTAGAAGACATGTCTATAAAAAAAACTGCATGTATTTACAGCTTCCTTACAATGTTTTCTTTGATCGTTTTGAGCGACTTTAGGATCATTAGTCAGAGTGTTCCACTTGGCTATTATGGTGCTAACGTGGCTACCGAATGCAAGGCAGATACGAAACCCAGGTTACTGTTCATTTAAATAATAAAAATGTGGGCGGACTTATATATAACTGCTCTGTTGGCTGGCAGTAGATCAGTTTCACATAGATAACAAAAAAGTGCCACGTATTTACCATTTCCATATAAACGAACGTTAGCACCGCAAGTGATTCAACTCTTCGGTATCTATTGTTCTAATTAGTTGCATTAAGTTAACAGTTGTTAATCAGATAGTGTTTAGCCATTATTAATAGATAATAGCCATGATCGAAGAAACACTTATGCCCCGATGCCGCTGAGATAAATACATACTTTCCCCCACGCTCCCCGACGCACGCCTGCAGCGACCGACAGAGTTGTCGTCCGTCATATTGTCGGACCGTACCTACTCATAATCATGATTTATGATTACTATCTAACTTAACTACCTGAGTTAGGTCCGTACATAATAAAATTGGAATCATAGCTTAAGTAGGTTGGTACAATTGCCTTCGTAATGGGATGGAGCAAAAATATGCTACTACATAATAATTAAAAGGCGCGCGCGCGGCGGTATATAGGAAACATTTATTTTCACTGCACAGCGCGATGCGTGCACCTGCTCCACGCTGGCCGCCGGCCCACATTGACTATATAGGTCTTGGATGTGGCAAGTGAGTAGATATTTAGAGCAACTTTGAGTGCAACATTCGCGCCAGTGTCATTTCTAGTGGGTATCAAGTTATCTATGGTATAACACTAACCTTGGGCAGTACGGGTGGGGCGATTTCTTCTTCATGATGCGGCGGTGGTGGTGGTGGTAGCGGCGTGGGTCCAGCGACGGTGGTCCGGGATCCATTGAAAGCACTCTCGAGGGTACCATGGCGTGGGACCTTGGGCCGGTAGTGGTCCTATTAAAAAACAAAAGAAAACATCGTCACAACAAAGCAGTCATGGATTTTTGCCCGACAACTTTAGTGAGGCATAGCGAAGCTATTGCTCGTTCGGTAAGGAAGGGTAATGAGTTTGGCCTCTCGTGTATGGTTATATGTTTGTATGGATATACCTTCAGTACTCCAGAACCTTGAAGGGCCTTTAACTGTCAAGATTTGGTTTAAAAGCTGGCTTTGAAGATTTGAACTACGTAACCTATCACAAGTATTCCTTTATACTTAAAAGGTGTTTTCAACTATAGTTTAAAATTAAGTATCTTTTATTACGGTATAAAAACATTTGTATTTGTAACCCTAATTAAAAAAGTTAAAAAAAAGTTCAAGCTTTTATAAATCAGCATGCAGCTAGAATTTCGTGCGAAGATCCTGAAGCGAAACGAACTCATGAGACCGACGTGAAGCAAATGGGGAAGCCCTGACGCCCTGAGTGCAACAACACAAGCGCTCCCACACCATAGTGGTGCAAGAAATAATGTTTTTACATTATTACGATGTACCTCTTTAAATATTACCTATCGTATTTCTTTTTATATTCAACCTACGAAACCCTAATAAAACGGTAACAGCACAGCCTTAGAGCAACATGGCCACCTTTGCTCAAAGTGGCATAGTAGGTAACATATGCTGTTTGATTTTATGAGTAAAATTAAAAATGGGTTCTCTTATCTCACCATAGGAATGGATCCACGTAGTGAGCGATTCAGGGTGCTGGTGCGTGGAGGAGGCACTGGTTCAGAAGGTCCTGCAACTTCTACAGGAATAGCTGGAAGTGGGACAATAACTGGAGCCGCAGCAGCTTTTTTCTCCTTCATCTTAAGCGCGTATCTTTGTTTCCTCAATGCGATCCTTTTAGACATGTAGCCGACGGAGGCGTATTCTACAAACAACACATTTATTTAGTTAAACACCAATGGAGGGACTCTGTGAACTTGTCAGACTTCGTTTCATCAGCCTGTGCAAACGTCCAGCGCTGAATATAGATCTCCCCAATAGAATGTCATGAAAAAAGATCTTGAGCCTTCATATATTGACTTCGTTCGAAGTTTGTAATGTCTTTGCCCCATCGCGAGAGGGGCCGGCCTACATTGCGTTGTTTGGTTCGTGATCGCCAGAAGATAACTTTTAATCCCTAACGGTTATCATTTCGGCGGACAATATATGACCTGCCCTTTGGCACTTCAACTTGCTAATTCTGAGGGCTATGTTCTACGGATTTCACCACTTTGGATACCACCGCTTCTCTCACTCTGAGGGATTCATCCTCATCGCACTGGTGGATTGAGCTGGTTGGTGCATGCGTCGTGCCTGTTTTTAATTTACGTCATAAATTAAAAATTATAATTTTCGTATGTATCACACAATTTAAAATTTCGCCATGATTTGCTTTTATATTCAGTAGTATAGGCTTACCCAGGAGGCTAGCAAAGACCATCACAAAGCACGTTCCCAAGTAAACATCTATAGATTTGACATAGGAGATCTTTGGTAGAGCAGCGTTTGTAGACGACATAAGTGTGGTCATCGTCAGCACAGTGGTCACGCCGAGAGACACGCGGGCCGGCGTTGCGTTCCGATTCAACCAAAATGAGACCCAGGATATAATGACAATCAGTCCAGAGGGAATATATATCTGGATCAGGTAGTAGCCCATTGAGCGAACGAACTGGATTTCACAAGCCAATCGTGAGTAATTTCCTGCAATAAACGAATTTCATTGTAACTTTGGTTTTAAATTATGTAACAAATCCAATCCCAATAAAACTAGAAGTCATTTTCTGAATAGTTGTTTATTTTCAGTTGGAATGAAGTGTCATGAGCAAAGCATTGTTTATGAGTGTTCAAAATCAGGTACCATTATCTGGTTCAATTCAATAATTATTTATTTTGTTATGTGGTCAGTACCTGTCGTAAGGGAGATCTCCATGGCTCGTTGACGATGGCCCAGCACTTTGAATTGTGGCAGTGAGACTTCGCTCGATACACCCACAGAATTGGGGCCCTCGTTCCACTTGTATCGGATGTCCCGCATAGTGTAGCCAACTGTGGGTACCATGCAGAGATATGAAACGATCAAATAAGCACCCATTTAAATATGGGTTTTAACAACATACGTACAGGCGATGATGAGTTCATTGATTCTACAGATAGATCGGGTAATAAGGAATTACAAAAACCATTATCTACTATAATTTAAAAAGACCAAAATATGTAACCATAATATTAAAATTGTGAAAAGCCGTATGAGATTCAGAAACAGTTTTTGTTATTGGTACTCACAGCTTTCGATTTCAATATGACATAATTGACGATCCATAGGGAAATACTGAAGATCCATCGGGCATGCAGCAGTAATAGTCAATCTGAAAGTCATGTAAATATTATTGTTATCAGTTTTGTGTTGAAATATATTCAAAACAAGCTGTAATGAAATTTTTGATCAGGCCGTGAGCTGATCAAAATGAGCCCAAACACTGCCAGGATATCAAATCATTCTGGAGTTCTGATTTCTAATTTCCGACTTCATGATCTGAGGGGCTAGTCTGCAAATTTGACAAGCAACTTACACGGCCGTGTGGTGTACACTACACGGATTTTTGTACGGGATTTTAGGATCTCAAGGTGCCCGCTAGGGACGCTCTTCGATTTCTCCATACTAAAATCCGTGTAGTGTACACCACAAGACCGTGTAAGTTGCTTGTCAAATTTGCAGACTAGCCCCTCAGATCCGCTCATTGTTACCGTAATTGTGTATTTTCATCGCAACACGACAGGTATGCAAAATATCAACTCAATTGGTTTTTTGATACTATGTATATAACGATAACAACGAACGATACAAACGATACTTACGTTTGTCGATTTAACGGTACGTGAAAATTTCCCGTTTTTATAAAATAATTTACTATGTATATAGTTTAAAATTTATTAGCAAGACTTGACCAAATGTTAACAAGTTAAGTTAAATAAGTTTTTGTTGTCAAATATCCTTTTCAAATGAAGCTATTATGAAATTTGTGTTCGGATTCGGGAGCTGATCAAAATTAACCCAAACACTACGAGCCTTGTATAAATTAATCGTGAAGTTTCGTCGTCTACATCATGAGATAAATCCCATAATACTGTATTATGTACTACACACCATGTTGTGTCCGGTTTTAGAACAGACTCCGTCTTCTCCCGTGGATGTAATAAATGCCTTAATAAGGAATTACATCAGGGGATTAACAGCAGCTTCCACCTGAGTAGGTACTTAACACCAAACTGTTATCACCAATCCGCTAGCTAAGCGTGGTGATCGTGGCAAATCTCCCCCATTGAATACAATAGGGGAGATTAACCACAATCATCACGCTCCCTCGTCCAACAGTGGACGTATACAGGCGTGATGATGAGGATGACTGAACATCATAATATTGTATTGTCATCGGAACTTGACAGGCAGGTATGCACAATTACAGGTCAATCGGTTGGGTGACTGGTTTGAAATACAGTTGCGAAATTTAAGCACTCACGTTTTATATTTGACCACTTCTAACAGGTGAACCTAAATAAAAGCTTTTAGAAGACATAATGCTGGCAAACAACCACAGTGTTTCATAGGATCCCACCCACGTACCTTATACTTCGTGTAATGGATCCTGTGTGATGAATTCTAATGAATTCATTACTTGTTGTAGCGATGTGGAAGTATGACTGTTTTTCATTTACAAAGAAAGTGTCTGGTACCCAAATGTTTCTGATAAATTCAGATCCGACAGAAAGCGTTTCAACGCCTGGCCGTTTTTTGAATGCAAGCCGTGGATCTGTCCAAAACTGTCTGAAGTAGAAATCCAGTGTGAAGTCCTGAAATTAAACATTCCCTTTTGGTTGTGGAATACGGCATTGCTCTTTAATGCCTTATTAGCGGGTGACAATGGATGCTATTCGAGAAACGGCCTTGCCTGCAGTGTTCTGGGTGTCGTTTTATGCAAAACACGGTAATTTATGTACCTAAATAGAAACAAGGTGTACGCCAAAAACATTCATTGCCTTCCACTAAATATACATAGGATTGCGAGAAATCAAAAACCTAATCAATTTCACATTTAGGTAAAAATAATAATTGGTAACTATAAATCAAAAAATCTAAATTGAGTGAGTGCCTATTCAATGTAGTGAGGCATATAACATTTTAGTCATGTAGATAATTCATCGCAAAATATTTCTTGCCACCAATGTAAAGGGTAACGACGTTAGGGTTTATAATTATAATAGGTTTTTATAGTGAAAAGAAAAAGTAATCTCTTTTTTTTTTTCTTTTTTTTTAACCTTTCGAATTTGTTATTCTTATGGTTACTAACCTATTAATGCCTACCCATTATTGTACATAACTAAACTATAGGAACTTTTGTTTCAAATGCAAATAAAGGTAAATTAATTTTAAAAAAATACTTTGCGTGACTTTTGTACCTTTTGGCCCAAATAGTTTGCTAAAAGATCTAGTAAATCTTCTTATACTATTAAAAAAAACATCTAGATGCCAGATCCTATCGGTCCTATAAATAAACCTTACTTAACATAAGCGTAATGGATACTTGACTAAGGCCTGTTAAAAATTAAACTAATCAGCTCGTGGAATCGATCCTCAGTGAAGATTTAAGTAGTAGCGCCGCTCAAAGTCATTTAATGCTTCCCTAAATAGAGAACACAAAAGGGTCAAAATGTTAGATTGAAATATAACTAACTTTAAAGCACAGACTACGTACGCTATATTAGTTTTTATTTCACGTAAATACATGCAGTATTAACGAAATTATCACTGCGCAAAGTTTAGACCACTTTTTAAATTTCCGAGATTACGCGCGCTGCCTCCGTGACGTCACGTATCGCGTGGTAGGCCGCGCGCGCCGCCCGCCATAGTGAAACTCATACAAATAAAGACACGCGCGCGCGTTTTGTTTTAATTCTGTTGCCCAAATAGTACGTGTTTGTTACTTTGTTATTGTTGTAACAAACTATAAAAAGATATCCCTACTTATTTTCATTTTATAAATTCCTGTACCTTAAGTTATAACGGAATGGAAGAACGGTTTGAGAACGGCCAGTCGGACAATCTGTCAAGAGTGGATAGCTTGATGGTGGCTAAATATTTTATTTAAAAAACGGACAAGTTCGAGTTAGACTCGCGCACGAAGGGTTCCGTACCATTATCTATAATAAAACCGGCCAAGTGCGTAACAGACTCGCGCACGAAGGGTTCTGTACCATTATCTATAAAAACGGCAAAAAAACACGTTTGTTGTATGAGAGCCCCCTTATATATTTATTTTATACTGTTTTTTAGTATTTGTTGTTATAGTGGCAATAGAAATACATCATCGGTGAAAATTTCAACTGTCTAACTACCACGGTTCATGAGATAAAGCCTGGTGACAGACGGTTAGACGGACAGCGGAGTCTTAGTACCTAATAGGGTTCCGTTTTACCCTTTGGGTACGGAACCCTAAAAACATGGATTTTACGTCTGCTGAAATTCGTGGAATAAGCCGTGGTATTAACTAAGTTCAATAAAAAAAAACTATGTAATATATTGTATTAAGTATATCAGTTATCTAGTACCCATAACACGAGCTCTGCTTAGCTTGGGGCGATCGTGACGTCATAACGCGATCGAGAGCCGCCAGAGTTTTTAAATAATTTCGTTTGAAAATGCGAACTTTGATCTTAATTTTCTCAGTCACTTTTAAAGATAGAAAAAAAGTAAAAACACAGTTACTCTCTTAATTTTTTTTTATTACTTTGTAATTTTTAGAATAAAACGTTTGTCTTCTTCATTGAGGATTACCTTTATGTGGCCAAAGTCATTTACTTAAATTTACCATTTACCTAAATTATTTTGATTAATTTTATTACGACTGACAATTAAAAAATAAACAAATGTTGTATAGTACATACATTTATTCACAGAAAGAATAATACAACTAATACAAGTAGGTACGAACAAAACTAAAAAAAATAGTATAGTATAGTATAGTAAATGATAATTTTACCTAAAGTTGAACCGGGCAATAATAACTTTAATATCGCAAAACCACTTACCGCAGTTTAGCTATAGATAATGCTGCATATAATCGAGTACAGCCGTAAAATACAGCTTACAGAGTAAATAATACTCCCAACGAAGACTCAATGCATTTAAAACTTAACTAAACATAAACTTTCTAAAAACCGTACTATATAATCATAGATTATTTAGATGACTGAATTTGCTCCAACACGGTTCAAACAATGTAAACCTAATATTAAAATTGCAAACTATATTTTATTGTATAAAATACTGAAGTGCTAAACAGGTTTTGAAAAATCCTATTGATTAAACAATTATTGATTTGATTTGATTTACTGATTTGATTTGATTTGTAGACAATATATACCACGTTATCGCTCCCCGACATGATGGTGAGACATCAAGTCCACCAAACAAACAACTATGACCGAAATTCTGTTAATAGAGCTGAGAGACGCATCACAAGAGCCGCTACTCAAACAAGACCTACATAGCCACAACCACTCTGTTAAGGCGATATGTTTAAATACCGAATGGGCGGAGTCTAGCAAGAAAACAATAGCTGCAAGAAAGTGGCAGCGCTATTGCTCACTTAAACCCGGGAAGAGATAGATTTCTTCAGCTCGGAAGTAACTGACGTAAGCGACATATGATAAAACTTCGTTTTGCTTCTACAGTAGCAAATATAAAAGATAAGTTCTCTACTATTCACCTAAGTAATGTGATTACCTATACTGAATAGTATAACAAATTACGCTTAATATTTTCCCTAGTCGAAGGAGTCCCTCCATATAAAAAAAAAATCGAGGAAAGTTTCACCAATCATATTTCTTGCCTATGATTTATCTAGATTATAACCTCAAGTAATTACTGTGTTAACATCAAGTTTGTAACCTTTACTGATACAGAGTAAGCATGTAACGTAACGACTCCAAACTATAACATATCGTCTTAAGAGTGTCTGGCTACGAAGCTGAAAATTAATATAAGTGTATCAAGTTACTGATTACCATTTTGACTTCAGACAGAGAGCTGATGGAGAGCACGTACATGGTGACTCCCACGTCCACTGGCGGTCCTGTAATATTAAATCGGTTAAAACTTTTAATACAAGTCTTTGGTTAAAACACACAAATACATACCTTAATAACAGAAATACAAGAAACCGTTTCGGGACAAAATTACTTATTGGTAAACAATACCTATTTACTAGAACGGGTGTTAGTTAGTTACCATATGGAACTATAAAAAGTATTACACAATACAGTTGATCGAAAAGTGTACTCACAAGGCCAGAAAACATAACTTGAACGTTAATTTTACCTCACTATTGCGATTTCTCTAAAAACATATTTTTCTAGTCTAATAAAAAGTTCTTTAGACAATTATAATAAAATTATATCTAATTTTCACTAGAAACGGGATATTTACCATGATTTTTGAGTTTTATATGTTCCCGATATTTCGGCACAGTTGCATGCGCCATGATCACGGGAGAACTGACTAAAGTCTTTGCGAGTAGATGTTATTGGCAGATATATCGATCTACCCTCTTTCTCACTCTTTTATTACGAACGATACCACTACCACAAACTAAACTCTAAAATCATGGTAAATATCCCGTTTCTATTGAAAATTATGTACATAACCATGATAGTTTCAAAAATTATATCTACTCTATATATACGAAGAAAAAATAATTTTATGGTTGAAACTAAGCAAAACATTTACAAAATAGATTGAAATTATTATAATCAGTATTTATTTATTTTAAATTTAGAGTTTTACAATAATTTTATTGAAAAAAATCGTAAATGCTAAATTGTCGAGACTCTCATCGACAACTTTCTTACAATTAAAAACTCCATAATTTATTTAGCAGTAATTATAATTTTACAGGCCAATAAAAAAGTTTACTAGCAAGGAGTTTTACCAAGAAAAAACATCTCGAGTTTCGCATTTGTCGGCTTAGGATATTACTTATCTGTTTTCTCACAACTGTATTGAAAAACGTCGTATTATACACGGACGTAAAGGTTATTTCAAACTCGTGACGATGGTAATAATATTGTACCACAATGTCCTAGTTTTCAAAACAAGCTCAACATCAATCAACATATCAGATTGAGCCCAAACACTGTAATGCCATACATAGAGGGGTCTCATTGTCCAATTCCATCATTGGATCAGCTCGTTGATATGCAATGTGTCACAGGTATGTAATTCCAATTCCATCAGATAGCATTCCAAACCACTATTACATTGTAGAGACCCTATGTTGATACCCTCTCATATAAGAGGAATAAAAAGCTAGATTACTCAATTTTAGACTTTTCCTTTTTTTTTTAAAGCCTACTGACAAATTTTACTTGAAATGCCCTTAGAGGTTTTTGATTTAGGCAATTTTAGTAAAATTATTAGTTAATTCAAATAATTTAGTATATTTAGGCATATTTAAGACGTACTAGATATTATTGTAATTATAGTAGATAATATTATTTAAGTCTCGATAAAAAAAATGTATCGGAATACTATCTATACCTAGTAGGTATATATACAAATAGTATTAAAAACATTATAGTAAAAAATTCTTAATATTATTATAGCTATTAATATTCACAATAAATTTATTAAGGACAATATAAATCTAACTATGGGATAAAAATAATAAGAATTATTTATATGGTAAGAAAAAGTAAATTCTATGAAATGTAGCGTGATTTAGTGAAAAAGTCTTAACACTTTGTTTGGTTGTTTTTTGACCAAGTATAATTAAACGTGTGTAATAATTGTTAACAGTATAAAATTATTTATATAAAACATTAAAAAACAAACCTCCATAGTTCGGGCGGACACGCTTATCATAACTATCGCTCAACGAATCCAAAATAGCAGAAATGTTGACATCGCCGAACATTCCACCGCGTACTCCCCTGAAACAAAAATAAAAGTTATTTATAGCCTGCCAAAATAATATAATTAATAAGGTGCTTTCACATTGGACGATAACAACACGACACGATATCGTCGACGATACCAGAAGCGAAGCAATTCACTACACAACACACACGACTGCAGCACTTCGGGTAAATACAGCGTACAAAGTGCGGCGCACAGACATAGACGTGGTGTCTGTTGTGGCGTGTCCCCCGTCTTCTACTCTCATTCACCCTGCAACGTTATTACTAAACGCTTTCACATTGTCAACGATATCGTCATGATATCGGCGAGGACACTGTGCGGGGTGAAAGAGAGTAGCAGGCGGAGTGATGCACCGCACCACACACCACATATTTGTCTGTGCGCTGCACTTATGTTTGCTGTATTTACCCGAAGTGCTTCATATGTGTGGTTTCGTGCATCGTTTCCCACACGATATCGTGTCGTGTCGTTACCGTACAATGTGAAAGCACCCGGAGACTGCTAGTCACTCATATTTCGCACATTTAACACTACCTTTCTGGTTTTCTGCAAGTTTTTGTCATAGCTTGACCTATTTTTACTAGAACCACATTTTAAAACTTTAATCTATTATAATTTTTAAGCGCTAATTGAAGTTGTTTTTTATTGACGCCTAATTTGCGCTTGTTTTGGTGACCTTATTAATTATTAACTGACCAAAAACTCGTAGAAAAAAGCCTTGAAGTGAGTTTATGATAAATTAATAATAATAGGTACGAAATATGCACGAATAGCGGGCTCTTACGACGAAACGCACAAACAAACACGCACACACAGAAATACAAATTGACTCACTGTGTTAACACAGCGAGCAGGAGTAGTGCCGTTTTAATGCACCGGCCGGATGGGCCTAAGCCCAATGCCCCGCGTCCCAGAGTGCTTGCGACAGTGTCGAATTTTCTAACAATTAAAACAAAAATTAAAAAATTACCATTTTTCGTTGGTTTAATTAAACCTAAATTGCTAATATAAAGAAGTTCAATAATGCGGTCCAAAAATAGAAAACAGTACCTTTCCCAGCGCAAACCTCTCAATAAGTATTAAAATGACCGGTACTTTTCCCAATGCGCAGTTATTATACAACTTAATACTGCCCGCCCGTAGCTTCACTTGCGTTTTATTGGGATACAAAGAAGCCTATAGTAAAGCTCAATCCAGTTCGAAATCTATCTGTGCATTAAATTTAATTCAAGTCGGTTTACCTGCTTCGGCGTGATTAAGTAACAAACATAAAAATATCCAAACATACAAAATATTTATGATATTAATGGGTTTTATCCAAAAAGTCTTTCGAATTTGAATTTTATAATCTTGCACTTGCGCATGGTCATATAGGCATTATTTAGATATTTTAATAAGATACCATGAGTAGTCAAAAATAAAATTCTAAAAAAGATTATGTTAGGCAAAAATCTAATTTTTTTAAATATTTATCACTTATTGTTATTTTTATTACATTGTGACGACCTCTGTGGCGCGGCGGGCGAAGCTTTACTTGCGACGCAGGAGGTTGCGGGTTCGATTTCCGCCTCGGAACAAATATTTGTGCGATCGCAGATATTTGTTCAGGGTGTTCTGGGTATTTTCTATGTATAATAAAAAAATATCTATTGATCTAATATTGTATTTAGTATATCAGTTATCTAGAACCTATAACACAAGCTCTGCTTAGCTTGGGGGCTAATAGTCATAATAGTAATAGTCATAATAGTCATTTATTCACAATATTCATTGTACGTCAATATGGCTGGTACGATATTGTACCAAGAGCTAGCTTTGCCATAACAAGCTAAAATGTCCTACAAACATATTATAATTATGCTATTCACAGCTTATTAAATAATAAATAAAAGAATTATAATAATAAATTAATAAAAATGATACAATTATCATTAATAAAATTATAAAAGTCACAATACAAAATTAATACATTTAGTTACGATGATTATAGCCTATGAACTCATCATAGCTATAAAAGGTCTGCTCGACAAGCCACCGTTTCAATTTTTGGCTAGATAATGTTGTGTGAATAGTCCAGCATTATTTATTTATGTATTATTTATTATTATTATTGTTACGTTTAGACAACGGTTTCAGGGTAGACCCTTAATTAAATTACTAATATAAAAGAACAAAAAAAAAAAGTTGACATACGAGTAGGTACTAATAAACTATTATTACGCCGATCTATGTGCGTAAACGCATTTAGAGTTTATTAGCGCCACCTGCTGATGAATAGACGCGCTATTGTAAATATAGAGTTTCTAGTGCTATCTATTGACAAGTGGACGTAGAATTGCTAGCTCTATCTGTAGTAGAGCAGAACGTATGTATCATCTGTTGTCTTTGGAGTTTTAAAGATAATTTTACCGAATGCTTGTTAGTACTGGAACGTTTGAGACTCTTAGGCTCACGTATATAAATTGAACTCACTCGAAGAGGTTACAAGTCAGTCGTTACATGGTTTTCAGTGCGAATAAATCAAGTGATTTGAGAATGATAAATTGTGTACAGTAGTAATTTACAGTATAAGTGAACAGTGAATTAGTGTTTTCTGATACTATATCCCGAACCCGGGAGTTTCCCCGGGAACCCTAGCTCGTAACAATTTATTGTCCTATACCTTCGTACGAATTTGCACAGATTCTTGATAGCAACCAGTTACTAAATAAAATATACTAGTACTCGTATTTCGTGCTTACGTAAAAACTTACCTTTATTTTTTTGGTCATTTTTTATATTGAGCTTAAAAAAACTTAGACATATTACATGAATAGGTACCTAATATGCATAACTGTGCATTAATTAATTACCAGGCGTCTCATAGCCATTGAAAAATTTGTACCGAAAAAAGTACAATTTCCTATTTTTGACCTTAAAATTGATAGGGACCCTTAAGTGGCTTGCTGTACTACCAGCTATTTCAAGCATACAGTTTATTTGGCTTGCTTTGATTCATTTAGCTTCCTAATAGCACATTTTTGCTCTTCATAAATCTTAACACCGGCTAAGTACATTCAACATAGGAATCATCAAGCGAGAAAAGTCCACTTGTGGACATATGCCTCACCCAAATATTGCCAAGACAAACGGTCTCCCTGGTTGTATACCTTATTCTTTTGTATTATAGAACTTTAGCTGCTAATGGAATCAGTTGCATTTTTCAGTATCACCTACGACTAAATAAAGTGATAATCCAAATATTATAATCTTATTATTTCTTTTGCAATATAAACACATTTACTAAAATTACTGGTCATTAAAATAATTGAATAATTTTGATCGCAAATTACACCACTATAGTCATTGAAAAATACTTAAAAATATAGAGAAATTCTTCTAGAAATAGTCCGTATACTTTTTGAAGAATAACAAGTGAGAGCTTTTTTCACCAAGTCCTGTTTTATGCGGTTGCAATTTTTTTATAAGATTTTCTGCCATTTCTAGATAGATTTATTCTATTTGCTAGGACTTTAAAAGACGAGCTGAGGAAACCCTGTCTTGCATTGCACCGCGCGACTTCAACTGTATACACGGATAATGATTTTACATTTTTCAACATTACTTTGTCCATATTAGGTTATACTCCAGTTTATACCCAGTAGTTCAAAAGTGTAACTTTTATTTATGTTCAATTAAACGGAAAAGGGTGAATAATTTTCATATTGCACCGCTTTCATGTAATGGAGAACCAAAAAGTTATAAATAATGTTTACTATATGCACCAGGTTCCAGGTTCCACCAGTAAATTAATTTACATATTCCAATGAAACAATCAATTTTATTTTGCAAGAAAAGGGCAAAATAGTAGGAATATTATGTTTTTCACTGTAGAATTTTGTTTATGAATAACCAAAGCTCAAACATAGAATCAAGCATGAAATGGGATCTGGTTTACTATTAACTGAAAAATTACATGGGTAGAAAAATCTCTTTTTAAAGACCATATTGTAACTTTCAGATATTGCTAGATATGTCTCTAGGATAGTAAAGTAGGTTTATAACTTAATCCTGTGCAAGTCAAATTCCTCCATATTTTGATTCGCGTAATGCAAATGCAAGTTACAAGGGCACAATAAATTCCTGCAAATATTAGCTAGTAACTGTCCAAGCAATAAATGTAATCGCACACCAGCACTCATTCAGTAATTTAATAGTACACCAACACATCATGCAAGCATAATTGCAAGGTGATTTATTTAGCAGCTGTGGAATGGAAGACACGGTCTAATACGTGCTTTTAGAGAACCTATCATCAGCTGATGTCGCTATCAGTGTGTCTGAATAATAGATCAAGAGAGTTAACACAAAGGGTACATTAATAGAGTATTTAGAAAAGTAGGTAGCTGACATAAATCTTACGTTCTACACTTTTGACTCCAAATTGTGAAGATGGGTGGACAAATACCATCAGTTTGTGCACTGAAAAAAAATGTATATACAATTAAAACGTGAATTATAACTTTCAAGCCTTTTATGCCAACGATACACAGCTTTTCAACTTTTGTGTTAATAGGTTTTGACGTGAATAACATACATGAATTCGGTTTGGTAGCCAGGCTAAAAATTTCGTTTGTATAAAAGTATGCTGAATTTCGTGAATAATATATCAATAGGAGTTTCCTACCGTCTAAATTCAAATATCTAACTCTTTTGACATTGCAGATAGTATTTTTTTAAATAAAGTAATATATGGGCATGGCGACCCTGCGCGGTTAAGATAGAATATAGTAGGTACAATACTTTTTACTTTGGTCGAATGGTACAATGCATATTTCATAGAAGTTCTACCTCGTCAACGCTTGAAGCTAACACAGCGGTCGAAGTTTCCATGAAAAGCCTTCGTCGTCGTTGTTTCGTATGAGGTAGTGCTGGCCTCTGGTGTCAGAGTTTGTCGAGCCGCCCGAGGGCCTCTGACATGGCTTTAAATACCTTTTTCTTTTGGATTTCTAAACAAGAACTAAAAAAATATGACTTTGCCAAAGTCTGCGTTGAAAATACGATTAGAATTTAACATTCTAGTCGAAGTGATGACCCAATAATTCTGTAAAAGAATACCTAATAGAAAACTGCTTTTGGGATCGGTGGTCAAACATCACTCATTCGGTGTAGATCAAAAGGTTAAATCGTTATTTACTCATCTCCTCGCTTTTAAAATGCAATGTAAAAATACATCTTTAAAAATAAAATTGCCGCAAATTGAGGGCACCTCACTGAAAAGGCTCAAGTGGAGAGAGTTAAGTCAAGACTCTCACAAGGTTCGTAAAGTGAGTGTCGCTGTATCGAGAGCCTGAGAGCTCTTCTTTCATAATGATTAAGTAGCGCTCGGGCAATCACCAGGTCTCCAAATCTACATAAATTAGAGTTAAATGCTGTTCGTTAGTAAGAGCATCACTTGAGAAAGACTGGATCGATAAAGCTAATTTGGGTTTTAAATGTTTGTAATAGTCCGAATAAGTAAGGAAAGAATTTTGTATAATGTAGCTAGGTAAATTTTTAAATTCGGGAATAAAAACTATGGTATTTTTGTATGAACCATTGGACAGGACACCGTCTGTCGGGTCATAGGTTGAGTGAATTTTGATGATATTATTCGGTATGCGGAAAGATGATTTAGGCAGTGGGGGGTTATCCGTACACCAGGCGTGCGAAGCCACGGGCTAAAAGCTAGTTGAAAATATTTTTCAAACAATTCTCTTATTCGAAGTAAACCTTAGAAGCTTCTTGTTGATTCATGTAACTAAATGTACGTTGCGCAGTCCGATTGGCCTAAACGCATTTAGAAACTCTTAGCGCCATCTGTTGACGAGTGTACCGCTGTGGGAATTAGAACAGAAGTGGCTCAAATTTAACTTGTAAGATTTGATTACAGACACCGGGATAGGTTAAATAAAAACTAAATAAAAACTAAATAATAACTAGTAATAGTTCGTTAAGAGTTCATAATTATTTTTCAATAGAAATTCAACATCCGTTGAACATAGCTGACCTCCCGTTTTCTGGAATTTGAATCATATTTTAGTTCAGTTAAATTGAATATTACTTTATTCAATACACCGCTAGGTTTCGACCAAACCTTGGTCGAAGCCACTAGGTATAAAGTCAATGCTGGCTAGCCCGACCTAAATGGTTATTTAATTAGGTACATATGGTTGGTTTAAGAGAGTTATCGTAATGTTTTTTGAAGTCTGTTCGAGGGGTAATGAAAGTATATAACCTTCATCGTGTGTATTTGCAAGTTCTGAGTTCGGGGCGAACCACTAGCACTACTGGTACTTTACTGTTTGTTTGGAAAGTTTCATCTGAACTGTATGCAAAGTACAATAATGATATAGTACCTTTATAATTTGAGTGCAGTAGAGGAGATGGCTGGGTATTTGAGTAACATGTGGTAACGAAATTGTAGAATCTCAGCAATGGGATGAGAACTTATATGGTTGTAGTTAGCTATTTAGCAAGCAATAGTCTATTTATCTATGTGGCAGATAGTTTAACCGATTATGATAATGATGTACATGCGTTACCTACAGTTTTTTAGTCCCATTCACCTGTGTTACCTGGTGCTACTTTGGCGGGTGGGAAAATTAATTGAATGGGCCTCGGTAAAGCGTGGGCTTTACGCTGTAAAGAAGATAACGATGACCTCAAAGAAACACGAACTACATTAAAAAAACAAGCATAAATCGATTTTGAAAAAAGCCATCTTTAAAAGTACTTATTTTTAGTTTTTAGGGTTCTTAGGTCCGATAGGTATCCCTTAGTAGTTTCTATCTCCCCGTTTATCTGTCTGGCCGTAGTCAGTGCCGTTTATTACTCGTAGATTACTAGCATTAACATTATGAAATTAATAAACCAAATTTTGCATGGCTCTAAAATTTCACTTGTATGCGATGACTAAGAACTTGTGACGTCACTATTGTAAACAAACTCAATTAGTATTTTTGTGATTGCGCAATTTTCCTCTAGCGATAAACTCATGTGTCTCGGTGCTCGGCCCGTGGGCGACTGAAGGGGACGCGGTCGCGCGGCGTACATAGGTATTTTGTGTCGGTTTTCGTCAGCGCGATCCGGCCGACCGAGCGTGGAAGATCCCTTTCATAAAATAGTTCACAAAATGTGAAGATATTGATAGAGCTTAGTGTCGCCAACCCCTATTCGCTAAACTACTTATTGAAAATACCTAAAAATTATACATAAAAAGTAGGTAGCTTACCTATATAACAAAACTAGCGTCTCGCCCCGGCTTCGCACGGGTAGCCCCGTTGAACCCCCCCCCCCCCCCCTCTCCTACCTTTCAGGTCAAGTTGACCTCATTCTAAACCGTTTTTCTCTAAACCTTAACCGCGCAGCCCAAAACTCAAACCACAGATTACTTAATAGTTACTACGCCCAAACCTTCTAAACCGTTTTTCTCTAAACCTTAACCGCGCAGCCCAAAACCCGAACCCTCTTGATGGATGGGAGGGTTGGGGCTACCCTACGGTTAAACCTTTTTTGGGCTGCATTGGTTTGTTTTTAAGTTTTATCGGCCCGCACATTTTATCAACTTAGTTTTATTATATATAATGATTACAATAAAAAATAAGTACAAGACAACAAGTATAACAGATCAGTTAGATTTAAGAGTAGTAGTCGGGAATATAATAAAATGATATAAGTTTTCGCTTGTAACGATAAGTATTTGACGCTGCTAAAATTTACCTATCCAAAGATTTAAATCGTCTATCTATTTGTGGTTAAAGATTAAATATTTCTCAAAAGAAATTAACATTTCACTTATATGAGAAACTTATTTTAATAATGTAAGTAAGCGCATGATTTCTAGATCATGCTGACAACTGATTCACTGATTCTTCTAATGGGGAAATCTAGTTTTGACTTAAGTAAACTTTGTGAACCTATATTATACGTGGTTCGAAAGCAGATACGCTTGTATGATTATTTTATAATAAAAGTTGATTTTCGTGTCAGTTAGCGACTATGTGAAACAACTCAAATCGTTGGTTCGATGAATACAATTTAACAAAATAATGAAATGAATTGATTCAACCTTGATATAAATCTAGTTGTGGTCTAAGATTGAGATCAATTGAACTAAAGGAGGGCAACGTTCCGTTGATTTCTTGTTACTTGATAGGTACCTATTATAAAGTCGACAGAACAATTTTAGAATTTTTATTTTTAAATCAGTGTATTTTAGGTACAATGGCGGAAAGTAAATATTCGTCAGTTTTTAAAGAAATCCCCTTAGCTTGTCGCGAGCACATTCTTTTCTAACTATACTATCCTTCGGAGCAGACTGCTCTATAAAAAACCACAATTGAAATGTTTATTTTAAAGATAAAAATCGTACAACTTTGATCAGTTGCTTGTTTAAGTTCGGAACCACTTTTTTTTGTACCCAAAGGGGCCCTATTGCTCTCGCTCATCCGTCTCTCTACCTCACGTGTCTGTAGCGGCTGAACCATTGAAATCTTCATATTTGCACTATTTATGTATCACACTGACACAAAACCAAAAATAATAACTAAAAATTATTTTGAAGGGTGGCTACCGTACAAATTAAAGTGGGAAGGGAAAAATAAATCTGTCGTACCCCAGCATGTGGAGTATCATTTTAGAGCTTATTAAGTAGAATAAGACTGTATTTTTGTCACTAAGTTTAATTTAATTTCCATTTAACCCAGAAAATAGAAAATTTTGTACGGTACTTATTAAGAATATTTTACCAAAACTTTATAATATTTTAGAAAATATAAACTTTTTGTGAATTTTTATATCAGAGATTTTTGTAGATTTCATTTTGCATATGGATCAACTAAACTTATGCAATTTATAACTTCTACATTTGTTACGGAACCACAGATTATATAACAGTTACTACGGCGGAACCCTGAATGTGCGAGGTCGGATGCGCACTTGGCCAGTTTTTTATTGAGTTAGCCAGAAGTTTTGTCATTTTATTCGTAGACAGTGTTTGTATCCTTTGTAACTGAAGACACAGAAAAAATAATACTACAGGGTGTAACATAATATCCCTATAAGCCCGGGGAGTGGGTATTCTACACATCATGGCGAATAAGTTTAGATCTACGACTTTTTAAATTTCGAAGTTGTTCATTCATGGAGTGCCTCGTAAAAATCCTGGAATTCCTCTAGAAATTTCTAAAATTCCTCTAGGAAATGTACCTAACAGACTGAACATGAGGCAACCCCACGCAAGGTACTCTAGCGTACCTAAACGTCCTCATGTTGTTTTACGAAGGTTTTTGAAGGAATTTCAGGATTCTTACGAGTCACTTCATGAATGAAAAACTTCGAAATTTAAAAAGTCGTAGAATTAAAGTTATTCACCATGATGTGTAGAATAGCCCCTCCTCGGGCTTATAGTGATATTGTGTTACACCCTGTATATTAGTACTGAAGGTAATTTTCGTAATATTGACACATTGTTAGTTCATACAATACGATGTCTGCAAAACAGTATACTTTTTGCATTGAACAATTAATAATAGGCCCTAAGGTGACGAACGTTTTCATTCCACCACTGTTCATCAAATACCTACACAATATATAAACATATTTTTTTTATTTACACTTTTGTTTTTATTACAAATGTTTGGAAAAACAAATAAAATAAATAAATAAATAAATAATGCTGGACAGTTCACACAACATTATCTAGCCCCAAGCTAAGCAGAGCTTGTGTTATGGGTACTAGATAACTGATATACTTAATACAATATAATACATAGATAGATATTTTTTATTATGCATAGAAAATACCCGGTGTTCTGGGTATTTTCTATGCATAATAACAACAAAACAAATATCTGTGATCGCACAAATATTTGTTCCGAGGCGGGAATCGAACCCGCAACCTCCTGCGTCGC
Organism: Operophtera brumata; assembly: GCA_932527175.1. NCBI lineage: Eukaryota > Metazoa > Arthropoda > Insecta > Lepidoptera > Geometridae > Operophtera > Operophtera brumata. Next base: position 79,105,561 of record OW052239.1, on the reverse strand, counting down.
AGGCCAATCTACGCCCGCCGCGCCACAGAGGAAAACAAAACATGAGAGGCCGTCAAAGTCTGCTTTTTTGATTTATTTTAAAATTTTCATTTTTCTTATAGTATCTGTGAAGTAAATGCTACTTATTATTATATAGATTTTACCAACAAATAATAATATTTTAGGAAACTTTAAACATTTCGAGAATTTTCTCGTTTATTTGGTACGGAACCCTGAATGCACGAGGTCGGACGCGCACTTGGCTGGTTTGTCCAATAACTGACATTGATCTCAAAAAGTACAGCTAGCCGTAGCTTCCTAATACGATAACGTTTTATTACGACGTTTTGTTTTTTTAGGACGACCTCTATGGCTCGGCGGGTGAAGGTTGGCCTGCGCCGCAGAAGGTTGCGGTTTCGATTCCCGCCTCGGAACAAATATTTGTGCGATCGCAGATATTTGTTCAGGGTGTTCTGGGTATTTTCTATGTATAATAAAAAATATCTAGGTATCTATGTATTATATTGTATTAAGTATATCAGTTATCTAGTACCCATAAAACAAGCTCTGCTTAGCTTGGTGCTAGATAATGTTGTGTGAACTTTCCAGCATTATTTTATTTATTTATTTATTACCTTCCGCTCGCGGCTAAGCTCGCGTTATGTGTAGTTTCACTCAACTCTGTAACGGTTTAGCGGATTGGTATTGAGGAGTTTGCACTGGGGGTAAGAGAGGGGGAGAGGGGACAGTATTTTATCCCTACACAAGGCATGCGAAGCTACGGGCAAATAGCTTGTTACATAACTTTTCTTCCCTTTTTAGCAGTATGCTTGAACTGTCTAAAAACAAACAAAACTCTACCCCTCGAATGTACCTAGCAGAGACTACGAGGCTCCCCTTGACATGGAAGATTGAAGTGGAGAGTTCCGTGCAACTAATCAAGAAAGTGCAGCGGAGCGCATAAGCGCTGCACTAGATGTTGTATGGAGCGTAAACGATACATTAATCGAGATAGCACGGCAAAGTTTAATCGAGAGTATTGATATAGATGAGTGGATCCTGAGCTGGGAAACCTGCATTTGTACAGTAGGTCCCTACTATGATAGTAATTGGCCCACTACTTTCATAGCAGGTACTATGACGTCTTTTTCTTAAATTACTTTATTTAATCTTTTCTTTTCCTCCCAAATTTTCCAAGGAAATTATTCTTTCTGATACAAAAATTTCCTTGCTTGCTGAATGACTATCAACGCAAATCCTAAACTGTAAGTCCTAGAGGCCTGAAATTTGGAGCGTACGTTCCGTTTATGGTTTAGGGGTGCAATAAGAAAGGAATTCCCGAAATTCACACAGGTGCCGGAGTGTTGAAGTTAGTATGGAAAAAACACCACTTGGACAAAGTCACGGGCATTCCACTAGTTATTTATAAAAATATATTCCTTATCATATAAAGTACTTATAGACTTTTCTTCCTACAGACGGAATGCCAAGAGCATTCATTATGATCGAGAGCTTCCTTATTCTTCCAGGTATTCATCCCACAAATATTTATTTCCGGATTTCTTAAGGGTACCTACTACTTACTTACATTAGAATCTCTCTTTAATATTGAAGGTATAATGGAAGATCCCTAAATATTTGAACTTGAAGCTACTTCAGATCTGTAATAATAAGCCCGATATAACTAAAGGGCCATTTATTACGATACAAAGGATTTGGAACTATGGTGAGTATTCACGGCGTTCCAACGAGGCGAACAATACCTTACTGGTGGCTAAACAAAACCTATCAATATATATAAAACTGTTGCATGACTGGCTGCCTGACTCTCTGACTGATCAACGCACAGCCTAAGCCGTAAGTCCTAAAGACCTGAAACTTTGTCAATTTTTTATTTTTTATTTTCTAGGGATGCACTAGGAATTCACAGCCTAAAGGGGATGCAACTTCATTTTACTTTGGTCGAAGGATGCAACGGAGTTTTGAGGTTTGTATGGAAAAAATAACACGCGAATTACGTCTCGGACATTTCTCTAGTTTCGAAATCCCACTAATATTATAAAATGCGAAAGTTTTGATGTATCCAAACATCCAAATCAAAAAGTTTCGAGTTTCTTTCTCAATTAGGCCGTAATTGGGTGAGCCGTTTGGTATTAGGTACAGATGTTTTTTTTTTTTTATACTACTTGGATGACGGTTCAAGCAAGAGGCCCACCTGATGTTAGGCGGTAACCTCTGCCTATGAACAGTGCATTACATCATAGATCACGTCCACCTACGACGCAACCTATTTGGCATTGCACTGCGCCCGCCACCCTGAGACATAAAGATGAAAAGTCTCATGTGCCTGTAATTTCACCGGCACCCTTACCCTTCAAACCGGAACACAGCAATGCGAGCACTACTGCTTTGCGGCAGAAATAGGTATGGTGGTAGTACTTCCCCGGACGAACTCTTTCACAAAAAAGCTCTACTACTACTAAAATGATACTAGACGATACTAGATGGTAATCTGCATTGAGCTATAGAACACTTTCATCCAGAAAAAAAATAGGACGGAGACTGTATTTATATCCAGGTATCCAAAATTTCTTAAATTTATTTTAAGGTTCTCGAGTTGTGACCACAAACCCGCAACTCAGAGCAATGCAGCCTCCGCTACAAACTGGACGACACAAAAGAGGAATGCCGCCTTTCAATGGACCAAAGACATTATAGAGGTCGCAGGAAGGCGGTGGATGGTGGCGGCTCAAGACCGTTCGTCGTGGCATTCTATGGGGGAGGCCTATGCTCAGCAGTGGACTTCTGTACCTAGGCTAATGATGATGATGATTTAAAATGTATCCAATATACCAGGCGGTTACCAGATACCAGGATAGCCGCGGTGTTTTATTCTTTTTATGACGGAACAAGTAGATGGCCCATCACCTATGAATAGTCTATTATATCTCATGGTCACGTCCACCTAGGCCGCGCCCTATGCAGTATTGCACTGCGCCCGCCACCCTTAGACAAAGATGAAAATCACATGTGCCTATAATATCACCGGCACCCACCTTTCATACCAGAACACAGCAATTCGAGCACTACTGCTTTGTGACAGAAATTGAAGACATATATGGGGCCGACTGCTACCCGGTATTCATTATCCAGGTTATTCGGAATTACACTTCTTTAGCAGATTTTGATAGTATTTGGTTTGTGGATAGAAGGGGGTTGGAAAGGGGGGTTGTTGGAGGAGTTTGACTGCTTTTCATCTTGCCACTATCCGTTCGAAACCGGGGCGAGTCGCTATTATGGAATAAACACTGCCCGCATTTGTAATACTCAGTATTTATATTTTTAGATATAAGAGCTGAGAATGCCAGGAAAGTTTCCATCGATATCCAGTTTCGAATTTGTCCTAGTTTCAAGCCCGACGATGGATCACAATGAATAGTGATTGTAATTGATGTCTCACTCACTCTTCATTTGGATGAATTTAAATTAGTGCCTGCTTCGAAGTAAAGTTGATTTGTTTCGTTTTTGTCGTATTGAATTAAATATGTGAAATCTCCATTTAACCGATAGAGACGGTCTAGCGTTTTCATCCTAACTAAGCTGAATTATATTTAAAACATACAAATTTCAGGAAATAAAATGAGAAAATTATATCCTACTGATAATGGAGATGATGAAATTAGTAAGCAAAACTGTAAACTGATTATAATGAGCCAAAACATGGCCAGTCTACTAAGAGCCATCGAGGAGTTACGTTGTTCTACTGCCGTTTTCATCATCATCAGCTTGCTGTCACCATAATATTGTATGTTATCGGAACTCGACAGGTATGCATTAAATCAAAACAATCGAATGTGAAGAGTGGTTCTTATTCAGCTTGCAAGATTTGACCTTAACAAACATACACATCCGTCTCCATCGTCAGATCAGCTCGCTGTCACCATAATATTGTATACCAAATTTGACCTTAACAAACATACATATCCGTCTCCATCGTCAGATCAACTCGCTGTCACCATAATATTGTATACCAAATTTGACCTTAACAAACATACATATCCGTCTCCATCGTCAGATCAGATAGCCGTCACCATAATATTGTATACCAAATTTGACCTTAACAAACATACATATTCGTCTCCATCGTCAGATCAGCTCGCCGTCACCATAATATTGTATACCAAATTTGACCTTAACAAACATACATATCCGTCTCCATCGTCAGATCAGCTCGCCGTCACCATAATATTGTATACCAAATTTGACCTTAACAAACATACATATCCGTCTCCATCGTCAGATCAGCTCGCCGTCACCATAATATTGTATACCAAATTTGACCTTAACAAACATACATATCCGTCTCCATCTTCAGATCAGCTCGCCGTCACCATAATATTGTATGCCAAATTTCAGCACAATCGCATATCGCGTCGCGAAAATTCGATCACCTTTTTTGATTCCACACAAACAAACTAGCAAACAGATGTGAAAAAGAAAAGTTAGTAACAAGATAATTCAAAAAAACTAAAACCCGATTACGAAAAATATTTACTGTACAGTATAAAAACGCCTGTGATACTTTTTTTTATAAAACAAACATTGGCGTTTGTAATTTATATATGTTTAGAATGCGCTCATCAAGACCTTTATTTAGATACCATATTATTATTATCTCAAAAGAAAATTAGTTGTGTAATTCACTTATAAAATCCGCCATATTGTTTTTTTAGGCTACGGGGTTATTATACTACTATGGGCGGAGTGATGGCACGAATCCAAAGAAACCACATTTGTCAAAATCTGTTAAGTAGTTTAGAACGGGTTTAGGAGATACGAGGGAACAGTTGAACAAACACTCATACATACATACATTTATACATACATACATAGACTGTTAAAAACATAACTCTCCTTTTTTGTAGTCAGGTAAAAAGTATGGATTTCACGCATTACCTAAACTAGCGGTTTCCCACCCCACGTTGGGTCGGATTATACAAAAAACCTACTAGCAGAGGCTTACCTTGTCTCTGCTACTATAGGTATACCAGAATCTCATGGCATAAAAAATAAAATACAAATAAAGATTTTCATATGGCAATACCAAACTATCATCTGTCTTGGCAAAGTACGAGTTGTGTCAAATCTCTGAGCTCACGTGTCGTTTTGTTGAAAATACTTAAAAATTTCGTATAAATGTCGAAAAAACCATTTCGATCTCAAGCAAGAACTATTGTTTACTATGTTTATCAAAAAAATTGCGAAGAAACTGATGAAGATCAACCAGAATCTTCGATTATAAAGCGCGTGCATATGTTGACTGGTGAGTAGGACAGACTAGTTTTGGTAGTTTATTATGACTATATTTCTTTATAGTGTATGCTTTATTACGCCTTGTTCACAGGGGTTTCTGTTACTACTATACGACGAATTATTGAAGAAAGCCGATCTAATGGTGGTGTATTTTGTACGCCCGGGAAGAAGAGGAAAGGTGGAAAGAAAAAGATCAACCTGGATAGTGTGAAATGTGAATAGTAAAAAATGTGAACCGGCCTGCAAGTGACATAAAATCACTGACAGAAGAAGATTTTTCACAAATTGGTGCAGAAGAATGGCAAAAATTTTGCCAACATGTCATAAAAGTTGAAAATGAATACATCGAACAAGACAGATTAGTTGAGATGCAAGAAGAACGGTTCATTATAAACACCTCCTTATCTTCATCGTCATCCTCTTCGTCTTATGAAGAACCAATGCACATTTACTTAGAGTCACTTCCTAGTTCTGGATGACGATCTTTTCTAAGTAAAAAAATAAAATAAATGATTGACAGATTTTTTATTTTTCATGCGTAAAATTATAAATAGATGCAATATTCATTCAAATACGATAGATAATAATATCATCATGTTTAATAATAAGTACTTGTTAAATGCCAAAGGCCGGTGGATGCAAGTTGCGCAGGACCGTTCACGGTGGAAACCTATGGGGGAGGCCTAAGTTCAGCAGTGGACGTCTTCCGGCTGAAATTATGATGATGATGATGATAATGATGACTTTTTATATGATTGATATACTTATAGAAAAAATAAAGTATCAAGATCTTTTAATCCAATTTCCCCAGTGTTGCTTACCACACAATTTAATTTCCTATTTTGCCATCAGATTCTGGTACACCTATAGTAAGTTTAGTACTTCTTGACCCGTCATTCTAAGTTGTATAAAAAAGTGACTTTCAACTGTTACGAGTACGTATATAGCAAATATCAATCAATACCAATAATAAGGATATTAATCTTCACAGCAGCCAGACACCCATATGAGGAGAGAGTAAGATTATTTATAAGTTGTTTGAATATTATAATGTAAGAAATATTACAACCTCCAAAGAAGACTGACTAACATGTATAAGAACAGCTGGTTCTACAAACGTGGTTCCTTAGATTATTAGAAGCTTGCAATGTATGTATGTTTGTCCGGGTGGAATCTTGCAACTGAATTTTAAGGCAGTTATCCTCTTCCGATTAAGACGATATTTCTCATACATGTCAAGTTTCGATGACAGTGCAATATTATGGTGACAGCGAGCTGATCTGAGGATGGAGACGGAAGGTAGACAACGGAACTCCTCGAGGGATAACAGTAGACTGGCCGTGTTTAGGCTCATTTTGATCAGCACACGGTTACGATCACTAATTTTATAAAGCTTGTATTGAAAAATATTTTTTTCTCAAAAAACTTATGTTACGTCATTGATGTCTTGATGCCTATACTAGTGGTTCGCTTCGAACTGAGACCTCGCGAATACACGCAATTTAGGTTGGTTAACTACTTTATATACCTTTCTAATCGACTTCTAAAAACATTTACTGAGATAAAAACTTCACGGGTCCACCTCGAGACAATTTACTGCACATTATCGAAAGAAAACCATCAGGGCGCGTAAACATACCTATTAGTATAAGTAGTTGATGAATTGTAATATGTGGCTAACGAGCCTCCTTTGTTGAAGTCAGTTATCCTCTCAAAATAATCTAGGTACAGCTCGTTCACCGTAAGATGGCACCTGTAAATACTCCATGCTTCGATCAAGAATACAACTAGATTTCGGGTCACGTACAAAACCAAAGCTAAATATAATCCGCGTGGGGATATGTACTTATACAGCTCTATTTGTTTACTAACGAACTGATACAAAAGTTTTAAAACAGTTCTAAGTTCAACCTACTTACAACCATGATACCTAGCAATAAAATCTTCAATATATTATCATACACTTACAATCGTTCGTCACAAAAAACGAGCAAAGTAATAAATTACTCCTGTCACTTAGAAATTAAAAGACAGGTTAAACAACATTTAGTGTGAAATCAACCTTAAAGAGCTACAAATAAAGTTCTCACAAATAAAAATAAGAGCTCACTTTTCAAGTGAGCTGTTATTCACCGAGACGTAATTTTTGCGCCGACTTGATATCTAGTTGTATAATCTTGACCGAAGACTCCATGGCAGGTGCCAACTTACGGTGAACTGTCTGTAGCAAGTGTGTTATGATGTCAAACCATATGCATTATTTTGAAGTTTCGAGTATCGAAATGTTAGACCTACATCGTCGTTCAAATTACTTGAAATGCGAGGTCAACAATGGATGTTATATTGGTACAGTTTTATAAGGTACAAGTTTCTAAATTCTTCAACTTTAGACATTTCCCTGTGTTTGTGTCACAAAAGCTTCAATCATACCAAATTTCACAATATGGGATAGGTGGAAGTGCCCTTGAGGTTTAATTTCTTTGCATTTTTATTTTCTCTGATATCTAAATAATACATACTTTAAAAATAATTAAAAATAGCTTTGAAATTTCCAAACAAAGCGCTTTCACATGACACCCACTTGTTCTAACTGCCATCTTTATTTTTACCCCCTCTTGTACCAACAACTTTGGAAAGTGGTCACTAAGGGATAGTTGTAATATTTGGGAAAGTGTTCATTATGGAAAAGTAGACATTTAGGGCAGTAGTCATTTAGCCGATATAGCTCATAACCTTACCCACAAATTGTAACAATACTATCTACCCACCTACCAAATTTCATGAAAATCGGATTACTGGTGCGGAAGTTTTCACCGGACAAACATGCATACATACATATATACAAATGCCGATTCTGCCAAGTTGACTCAGAATTCAATTAGTACTTTAAAGTAAATAGATTAGCAAGTGGCGCAAGGCATTTTTTTAACGTCTAAATCGAAGAAAAGGCTTCAGGCAGAAGAAGAACTTGGGTCGAAATTCAGAGTACCTCCCCACAGTGACAAGAGCCCTTCGGGATGCTGGATTACTTTAAATGAAATCCTCATAAGTCACTTCCATCCACCTGGGACTGCGTCACGTGGCATTGCACTGTGTCCGCGACCCTGGCACAAGTAAAGTTAAAAAGTTTCACGTACCTTTAATTTTACCAGCGGCGGCACCCATACCTTACAAACCGGAAAACCGCAATGCGAACATTCTTGCTTAGCGGCAGAAAAGGGTATGGTGGTAGGTAGAATTCTTTTACAATTCTAAGGAAACTTCACATACGAAGTAGATGTTCCATGTTCAGAGTTTTTACTACGTGATAAGATCCGAAAAGAGGAACACCGTAGAATAATAAAGATTGAGACAATTGGAAGGTCATTATAGTTCACAGATCTGATAACCGTTGGGGAATAAGGGTTCTCGAGTGGCGAACATAAACTGGACGACGCCGTGTGGGAGGGTTTCCCCTCTCGTTGGATCGCGGACATTTTAAAGGTATCATGAAGTCGGTTTATGGAGGTGTCTCAAGACCATTCGTCTTAGCATTCTATGGGTGATGCCCATGTCCAGAAGTAGACTTCTACAGGCTGATGATGATGAAGATAAATGTTCCAAAATGGTACCAAAGAAAATTTCCCTAGCCTTGCGTGTTAATTTAGTACTTGATTCCAAACTTCTACAAAATATCAAAATTTTAATTCAAATCAAAGTTGATACCAATCAAAATCGGTCACGAAAACTTGCCTTATAGCATAGCTAGGTACAGTTTTGCGGCTAGACAAGTGAAATTTCAAATATTCACAGCTCATAGCAGCAAGTCTGAAAGTGGTTACAACTTGTTTCTAGGAACTTTATCCTAGCTCTAACAATGTATGTCACTGTACTGTCACTTTCACCCTTGAACTTTAGACCTTAACAACTTGAAAAACTTGGGATGTTGACTGCCTGGCTCATGAATTCTTGTGCCAAATTCTTTTTGCGACAGCGTGGCCCACGTGTAAAACGTACGGACAACCTGGCCGGAATTTACCACAGACACAGATTAATTAATAATGATTATGGAAAACTGGAGAAGGTACAGTCAGTTAAATAATTTCACAGTATACCTACATGAAATTTATGACCAGAACTTTAAATACCGATGTACAAACAGATCCCTATTTGTCTTTCAGCGAGATTGAATACTAGAAAATTTAACTAGGTTAACCAATCAGCAGCACACACTGTTTAGGGTTCCGTAGCCAAATGACAAAAAAACGGAACCCTTATGGATTCGTCATGTCTGTCTGTCTGTCTGTCTGTCCGCGTGTATTTCACAGCCACTTTTTTCCTAAACTATAAGAGCTATGCTGTTGAAACTTGGTAAGTAGATGTATTATGTGAACCGCATTAAGAAATTCACACAAAAAAAGAAAAAAAAAACAAGAATTTTTGGGTTTTTTTTATACATAGAATAAGAACTGAAACTCAAAAAAAAACATCAAACCCATACGTGTATTATGTGTATTTATAGATAGGTCTTCAAAAATGATATTGAGGTTTCTAATTTTTTTTATTTTTTATTGAATAGTTTGCGCGAGAGACACTTCCAAAAGTGGTATAATGTGCCCGCCCCGTAACTTCTAAAATAAGAGAATGATAAAACTGAAAAAAATATATGATGTGTACATTACCATATAAACTTCCACCAAAAATTGGTTTAAGCGAGATCTAGTAAGCAATTTTTTTTATACGTCATAAATCGTAAACCATCCAAAACTTTTATATTATGTTACTTGCTGCTACGGAACCCTTTATGGGTGAGTCTGACTCGTACTTGGCCGCTTTTTTAACGAACCCTTTTTTCCAAGGACATATGACGCTCATGGTGATATTGTCCTACTCTATAGGTGGGTTGTTACTTACTTTTATTTTTTTTTATTTTTTTTTATACTTCTTGGATGACGGAACAAGCAAGAGGCCCACCTGATGATAAGCGGTAACCTCTGCCTATGAACGGTGCATTACCTCATAGGTCACGTCCACCCCTATGTGGCAATGCACTGCGCCCGCCACCCAGAGACATAAAGATGAAAAGTCTCATGTGCCTGTCTCATTATTTTTTCTTAGGATTTTATTGATCAGGTAACAACAAAAAAATAAACAGTACCTATTTCTACTAATTAGTAGTAGAGCTTTTTTGTGAAAGATTTCGTCCGGCAAAATACCACCACTATACCTATTTCTGCCGCAGTGCTCGCGTTGCTGTGTTCCGGTTTGAAGGGTATGGGTGCCGGTGAAATTACAGGCACATTAGACTTTTCATCTTTATGTCCCAGGGTGGTGGGCGCAGTGCAATGCCACATACGGCGCATCCTAGGTGGACGTGACCTATGTGATAATGCACTGTTCATAGGCAGAGGGTACCGCCTCACATCAGGTGGGTCATCTGCTTGATCAGTCATACCAAGTTGTATATATATATACAAAAAAATAGAAGCAATAATATTAAATTAATTTCAAATGCATTAAGTTTTTGCTCTGACTGTACTTACAATGCACGTTTGTTCCCACAAAATGGAATGGGCCACGTAGACAACTAAAAACTACTTATTTTGGCTATTAATATCCTGGCTCAGCGTCGTGGGCCACGTAGTCAACGAAAATAATGAAAAATGGGACGGGCTGTCTATGGGCCGCGTACCGTGGGCCAGGCTGTCAACATCCCAAAAACTTCACCTTATAGCTTTATACGAATCAGACAGAGCGTGCTGTACATTTTCATGCTTACTAACAATAACATTAAATTACCCTCGTTATGATTATCCTTATTAGATTTTTTGGTCGGTTAGGTTCACTGAACATTTCTATAGAACAGCTATTTATTATAGAGATAGGTTTCCTCAGCATTTACTATAACTATATTATTGCACAGTACTACGAGGCATTGGTATGCAGCGGCATTGGCATCTAACATAGTATTATATTAATATGTATTATATGCCAATGCTGCTGCATACCAAATGCCACGTAGTACTTTATAGTAATATTGTATAGTACTGTAGTTAGCATTGGTATGAATAATACTATATATTCTACTAGCAGCGCCCCGCGGTTTCACTCGCGTAAGTCTCGATCCCGTGTGAATATCAGGGTAAAAATATGCCTATGTGTTATTCCGGGAGACCAGTTATCTCCATTCCAAATTTAATGCAAATCCGTCCAGCGGTTTCAGCGTGAAGAAGTAACAAACACACTACACACACACACACAAACTTTCGCCTTTATTATATTATATATAGTGTGAAGTGTGGATATTCAATTGGTATGCATGTAACCCAGCTAGGAGAAGAAACTCAAAAATCAAACCTATTTTCAGGTCTTTGACACGGGACAGCCACATCAGTAAAGACAGAAGGCTGGAGAACGGTTTTTAGAAAGGGGGGGGGGGGGGGCTTTTGAACGGAAATAAATGGGCAGCACTCAGATCCGTGAACTGCGTGGTCAAAAAAAGGGGAAGCTACTACAGAATCAATGAATCAACATTAACATTAATATTCATAATGAATATTTATAAATTTATAATATGAAATGTATAATGGGATGGGATTATTATTCGACGGCTGTAAAAGACTAATCTTTCATTTATAACATAATAGTAGATTATGCACTACGGGAATAAAGCAGTGTCTTACGTCGCGGGCGGCATATTACACCCTGAGCGTAACGAGGGACTCAGTTAACTCCCGAGCGTAGCGAGACTAGACGCAGACAGACTTTATTCCAAAGAGAAGCATACTCTACTTTTCACACCATCTGCGAGACAATTAAAATTCACTGAAAATCACAGCACCAAGCACCGTCTTTTGTTTCAAGTAAAGGTTTTTTTTTTGGGTTCTGATTTTGTTGGCCAGTTCGATTTTCGAACTTTACTATGCCATATGGGCATTTTTTTACTTAGAGTTTCCACTCGAATCTGACGTCAAATTCGAATAATTTTTTTCCCTAGGGAGTTTCATACAACTTTATATCCCAAAAGAGATAATGCTTCACTTTACGTTGAGGTTGCATGATATGTAATTGGACATAGTCGAGCAGCTGGTGTGAAAACATCTTTTTTGTATGAGGCGCACTGAATCGTTTCACCACACTGGTTCTTCCAGCTTTATTCAGTAACTAAGCACGTTTCACGGCCACCAGAGCTCGAGTTTGTCTCGGACTAAGCGCAGGGTTACTAAGAAAGAAAGAGTATCAAGCACGATCTTATCATAATAACACTGATCGATGAAATCAAATATATTTTTATTTTGGACTATTAGGTATTCGTTTCTGAGCTATTACATATTTTTTTACAATATCACTTATACTTATATTTGCAAAGACTGAGCTAAAAGTTGGGAAAATCAATCGTTTTAGTTTTCAATTGGACTAATAAACCATTAAGACGCAATTTCACCAAAACATTAACGGACGTTTAAACGGCTGTTTAGCTTAAACAACTCTTTTTGACAGATGTTTTCATACGATATCTGTCACTTTGACGACTGGTTACGGTAACCACCGATTTATTTGTTCGTGAACTTGGGCCTAAGTAAAGTGCCGACGTAATATTTACTATAACGCATTAATGTACGTAAAAAATTGTACCCTGGAAGGTATAATATTTTCACGAAGTAATAGGTCAGTTGTCTCTATCCCTGTCATGCGTATAACCACCCTTATCTTTCTTCTCTTTATTCCTCGTATTGCGCTGAATTTAGATCTTTTATGTATACCTCTAAACCATATCCCTAAATTTGATTACCCCCAATATGTGACACACTCAGTAGATCATTTAACAAATAGTAGATGGCCGTATCTAACCGTAATGTTTTTTTTTAATATTCATATTACGTAGTCACAACGCCACTATGAGGGGTATCAGTGAAAAATCGTTCTTACCAATGGCCCTCCCAATTTCGTTTTAAGATTTATCTTACAGATATATCGTTATATCTGTATAAACTACATGATAAGCATTGTAATGTTGTAATTCCTTATTTTAACAATAAACATCAAATAATGCTTTTATTACAATTGCGTTACTAGACACTATAATATTATACTGAACTGTTGTGTTATTTCTTCAAATAATGCAATGAATCAGCAATTCAATATAAGTAGATAACGCTGATTAATCGATAGTCTCGTATTCAAAGATATAGGTGATACAGTTTTGTATAAAAAGCCTTGCTCTTTGTTTTAGTACATCGCAGGGAAATGTTAGGAGAGAATCGGAATCACGTTGAACGATGCTAACTCTCAGCTTTGTGAGATTAACACGCCCGCTATGGCTTCTCGGGTGCGGAGCGTCGTCGCGCGATGTGGTCATCAGCTGTGATTTATGAATTAAAAGTGCTAGGTACTTACGTAACCTGGTTCACTGGGGGTACACAAACGAAAGCGAGGGCTATAAGTACTGCATACGAGGGGTCTGCACCGCGAACACCGGCACGGGCCGCGTGCATATTTACCCACGCGCGTATCGCGGTCTCCCCACGGGGAGCGCGGCACCAGCGATGTGCTGGCTGGTATACTGATGCTAGCTCGCTCAGGCTCAGTGGCGGCGAGGCCCGGGCATGCGCCCCGGCGTCTATCGACCGTGGCCCGGCCGGCTCCTTCCGCTCCCAGCGAGCGGCAGATCCTCACCGGGACCCTTATTGAGCGACAAACGCTCTAAATGCTATCTTAAACTGAGACACGATGTGGCTACGACTGCTTATGAATGATCAATTTATTTTATTTTATTAATTTCGTCTTCCTTAGTATGTATTCTCATGGGTAAGAATTTTAAAGTTCATGAATTTCCTACCCCAATATTAGGTATAGCATTCTAGTTGACCCAGTGAACGCAAATAGAGGTAACTTAGTTGACCCTAATTGGTCGTAATAATTTCGTAATATATTTAGCACACTAGAATTTTTAATGTGTTTATCTGAACGCGGAGACGCAGAACTCATATTAAATCACGGAAAAAGTTCACTTTACACCTGAAAATGTAGTAATTTTTTTATTTGAATATTAAATTATTCAAGGATGCCCCACTCGGTCAATTCATGCCCCAGAAATCGTGTTGCAGTAAAGTTGCGTGGCAGGTGTGAGACGCATACTACCGTTAGTCCCACATGCTGACCGCATGCAGACACTATCTGTACTTTACCCAAAACAGTAGTGTAAGATAGATGTCCCACTTTTGAAAAAAAAACTTGTAGATAGATCATTACGTATGTGTATTTATTGCTCAGCGCCCTATGCGTGAATAAACTTTGTCAAATTTTAGGATTGGGTTGAAACAAGAACAGAAATTTAGGTAAAATGTGTTGAAACGATACAATACCTAAACGGGTGGAAAATTATTGGATAGAAACAGGAAGCCCTCAAACTTGTCTATTATTAAAAAAAAACATTCAAATATCTTTATTTCGGCTTATTGAAAAATGTACAAAAACCTAAACAATAAGCCCATAGCAACATAAATACCTTAAAAACTAACATATATAAAAACACTTTAGACTTGCACACGTTTTGACGGCGACGCATGACGCACCTGAGCGGTGTCTAGTGTCAGGCGTCCGAAGAACATCCTGAACTTCCTCAAAAAAACAACTCAGTTATTTTTAAGATTCCGTAGGTACCCAAAGGGTGAAACGGGATCCTATTACTAAGAATCCGCTGTCCGTCCGTCTGTCTGTCTGTCCGTCTGAAACCAGGCTGTATCACATGAACCGTGTTGAAATTTTCACAGATGATGTATTTATGTTGCCGCTATAACAACAAATACCTACTAAAAAACAGAATAAAATAAATATAAAAAGGGGGCTCCCGTTTTTATAGATAATGAATCCTTACGGAAACGGTACGGAACCCTTCGTGCGCGAGTCCGACTCGCACTTGGCTGGTTTTTATAATATGAAACCAAGCGACGGTATTCAATTAAATAAAAATAAATAAATAAATAAATAATGCTGGACAGCTTACACAACATTAACTAGCCCCAAGCTACGCAGAGCTTGTGTTATGGGTACTAGATAACTGATATACTTAATACAATACATTACATAGATAGATATTTTTGATTATACATAGAAAATACTACCCTGAACAAATATCTGCAGATCGCACAAATATTTGTTCCGAGACGGGAATCGAACCCGCAACCTCCTGTGTCGTAGGTGAACCTACGCCAGCCGCGCTACAGAGGTCGTCAAATATAATAATAGCTGTATCTTTTGAACCGTAATGTGTTAAGACTTATATGGAACCCTTCGTATGCGAGTCCAACTGGCACTTTGGCGGTTTTTTAATTAATTTATTTCCTGGTTGACCCCGAAAATCATATTCATTTTATTTACGCTATAGTTTCGTATTTATGTATACCTATGTAGGTACCAAATTTCATGAGAAAATAGGCTGTGACAGACACACAAAGAGTCACGTGAATGATCCATGAGTTCCGTTGGTACCTTATGAAACACTAAAAACTGCACCATTATACTCTATAACCAAAACATTTTAAATTCTTACCAATGCAATACATCTTTAATAGGAAATCAATTTATATTTTAATGCAATCACCATTTTCATCGAGTATTTTATAGGCACGGAAGCATCCGCTGAGATTAAATTTCTGTACTTCCGATGAAAACCCGTCTCCGGAAAAGCATCGCAGCCATTGAAGGCTTCCGATGTTAATCGTTCTGAATATTTGATTATAGGATCATACAACTATTAAAAATGCAAAAAATGCACCAAAATATATGCATTATTATTTTTCAGTTGAGTTTTGACATTGTGTTTTTCATTATTTGGTTCTGTCCTACCGTGGAACGTCGTGGCATTCTATAGATATTATTCTATATTAGTACGGCCTGGGTGGCTACCCTTGACACTCGATCGCAATCCTAATTTGGGATTTGCTGTCAAATCGTGCCATTTGGTACTCTTGAATCCAATCCTGCCACACGATTGGATGCGAACCTGGTGGAATTTTAAGGAACTAAACAAAATTGACTATACTCGTATCCAAGATATATGGGAAAATAAGTAATAATTAGGTGAAATTATAAGGATTATGCAAGTTATTTTCAAATGTAATGAATGGTAGTTTTATTGCGTTGTGTGTAGCCACACCTACGTCATGTTGTTCTTTCAGGAATCATCAAAAGAAGACGGTCGCGTACACGATTTAAATTTTAATCTCGATTTTGATTGAAGAGTGCTAAATTTTGTGAAAACTGGATTGGGATTGGGATTGAAACTGTTGTCAAAGGTAGCCCCCCAGGCCTTTGTCCAGCTTTGACTTAGCTGATGTCATATCTAGTGTCTAGTGATGGCAAGTGTGAAGGCACTTGTTGCAAATTGCTTTCTTTCTGTTAAAAATAATATCGATTGTCTTATGAGAGCTAGGAAATTTATATCTTGTTTATAATTTGGGTTTTATGTAATAGATTTTCGATTTTCGTTTGAGCATATTGAGTACCTATCCTACCAGATGTTGATACAAAATGCCATACTGTCCTAAGGCTGAAAATGCCAGTGCATCATGGTGTTAATAGGTAGGTATACAGGCCGTCCCAAGACTATGCAAAATGAACGGAAAGTATCTTAAATATTTAAGATAGGATATTTTGTTGAAAGGATTACGATATTTTATTTTTAAAAGTTAGTAATACTGAATCTCAATGGTTTTCTTAAAATTGCTTGCTTCGTCTGAGAATCGAACTGACATAAATGTGAAAAAAAACAGCCCATACCTTTATGAGGCCAATCGGAAGAATGGATAAAAAAACCTCTAAAGTAACATAGTATCTTATAAGAAAAGAATAATGTAAAATGTTTGATTCCATTAAATGTTCGGTTCGATTCTCAGACGAAGCAAATAATTATGAGAAAATATAAGAATGCATTATTACTCCATTTTAAAAATAAAATAAAGTCTCCTTTCAGCAAAATATCATATCTACAATATTTAAGGTACTTTATCTTCATGTCGCATAGTCTTGGGACGCCCTGTATGTGAAGTTTGTCAAACAATGCTTTGAGATACCGCAGTACGTATCGGTATATCGAACCACAAATTACTGATACAAACAATTAATAACACAACAAAAATACCTTCAGGCAAGTTTATCCAATATGCCACTCAACTGTGTAGGTTATAACTATGTTGCAGTCATAAACGTGTACCTTTATTTTATTTTTGTAGTAGGGCACCTAACATGTCCTCTACCAATTAAAATGATAGGTACTCATCAGATATTGTAGTGTAGTTGAACATAAGGTTCCTACATATTATAAACACATAGCAAAATGGAATGTCTTCACATACCTGAATGATATTGAAGATTTCTGCCATGGGGAATACATTAAGTTTTTGTGTGACAACCTCTGTAGCACATCAAGCGAGTAGCCGGCTGAGTTGCGAAAGGTTTCCGGTTCGATTCCCGCTGCGTGACAAACGTTTGTATGGTCTGCAAATAGTTGCTCCGGGTCTGGGTGCTATGGTACTATAGTACTCGTAGTTACCCAAGAAACAGGGAATCCTAGTGTGGGGTCAGGAGTGCGTGACTGATGGGTGTGTTGTCTTATTACTAAATGGGCGTATGTATGCTAAGAAGGCAGCCAAAAATCCCAGTTGTTCGTGGTTCATGATAGGGGTGAAGACTAAACATGGAGTTACGAGTAACTCCGATGTAGGCGCTGATGCTACTCTACTAGTTGTACAGTTACATCAATGGATTGCAATAATTTAAATCTTCGAGACTAAAAAACAAACATAGACACACGCCTTTTTCCCGCAAGGGTAGGCAGAGCCTCAATGGGCCTCTTTTCGCCGTGGGTTGCACCATCTTGCGGAATATAGACGCGAGAAGTGTTGAGCTTGTTTGAACGGTTTCCTTTCAGCATCTTCTTTTTCTTCTTCTTTTCTTTTAATGGCTTCTGAGGATAGTCACTGGCAATTCGCCAATGTCAAATGTATATTATTTCAAGTCACCAGGGTCTCCATCAAGTCATAACCTAGTTTAAAATGGTGGCAGAATTAACTATGTTTTCGGAGGTCAAAATACATTCATTCGAAAAGACACGCAATAGGTACACCTATAGATGCACATATTGTTTTCTTAATAGACATCGCCCATTCTTTATTTTAAAATATTGTCTTAACTAAACTGTTATTACTTATGTCACTAAAATTAAACGATATAACCCGAATAAACACATTAAGAATAGAAAAAAAACATTCAGTCATGGTTACATTATGTATTCACCGAATTCGGGGAATGCTCCCAGGAACTTTATGATCTGATCCCACCATCTCCTTTTCATCATAGGACGAGCAGGCGCACGGCTCGGTACCACCCTTACCTCATTAGTATACCCTCTATTCGTACTAAACGTTTCAGTTCTACCTTTATAATGAGAACTGCTAAGGATTGGAATACACTACCGTCGTCTGTCTTTCCTGAAAACTATAATCTGGGTCTCTTCAAGGCTAGAGTGAATAGGTGTCTTCTAGACCTTTGTGCTCCATCTTCGGCCGCATCGTCACTTACCAACAGGTGAGATCGTGGTCAAACAAACGAAAAAAAAAAAAAAAAACATACTTCCTGAATGTTCTTTGCTCCCCAAGACAAAAACGGTTGCTGTTTAGTCAAGGTAAGTGCAGCCGTTTCAAAGTTTGGGAATCTAATTTAGAAGGGAAATCTGGCCTTATTTAAGCTATTGCCTTCAGTTTGAGCTCAAAATGATAATTTTCGACGACATCAGGTGCCAGGGCCTGATGATGCTCAGCATAAGATGAACAGGATTTAAGATACGAGTAATTATTAGGATATGGGGTATTTTTTTTATAATAGGTTACAACTGAAGCTGAAACTTCAAATCTGATTTCAAAGTATGCTATGTCTTCCGGTTGAAAACTCCATGGTCTGATGATAACCAGTGCACGATGAATAGGATCAAGGGTGCGACGGAAGCTCTGATATCAATGTGGTTTCATTTGTATGAAAAATGCTGTTGTTGCTCTAAAAAAAGTCAGGTGTTCTTATTTTTTTATAAAAATATCTTGTTTGTTCGTCGAGACTTCTTAATTCCTACACGTTTAGTTCGTGGTCACTTCTTTATTACCTTTATTCCGCAACAGTTGTCAGTTCTGCGAGCTATTTGGTCTACCCATTGCCACTTCATCTTGCTAATTCTGAGAGCTGTTGGTGACCTTTGTTCTTCTTGGTTCTTGGTTCGCAAAGTAGGTGCACTTGCGTTATCTAGTATAATATAGGCATGTGGCTGTAAGGCTTTCCCATTTTGTTTTATCCACTCATCAAAGGATCTTGTCGTTTTGCGCCAAGTGCACACACTCGTTGGTCAAGCACTCAGCTCGCTGGCGTGCAGGTGTGTTTTACCTTAATAGTTTGATCAACGTTTTCCCCAGCTATTGTACCAGCTTGTACCTCTACAGACCCTTTAAAATTATCCACTAGGTTAAGCTTACTTGTTTGTTTACTTGTCGAAACAGCTTCGTCAATTTACTGGTAAGGTATTTACTGCGGTTGAATGGTCCCGTCATTGTGGTTTGAAGTCCCTCGTTCAGTCCGTCTATTCATACGGCAAGGAGCACGACAATTTAATAATTGCGTGGAAGTGCATCACAATAGGACTCCACTTGATTCAGCGCCGAAAAAAGTATGGTAAGTACCTATTCAATGTATTGTGCATGAATATCCGCTGACCGTACCTTTGGCCGTATTGTTTGGTCTGTGTTGACGGTAACTTAAGAGTCAAAGTTCACTTCTGATTCAATAGATAACCAGCACCTGCCTGTGGCTTCGTTCGCATGGTACCTATTGAGGTAAACAGGTAGCCTGTTAGTTAATCCAGGTCATAACCGATTTCCCCGCCACATATAAACAACGTGGAAACGTAAAACTACTATTAAAAAAACCAAATTGAGCTGAAATATTATTACATTATAAACATTGCAATAAACGAAAACATGCATTAAAAAACTGCTTTATTATTTGACTTCCAGAGCCTGTTTCCAAGAGGAAAAGGCAGTGATGCACGGATTTCCTCTTAGTAGCTGGCTACCCCTAGCTCGTTTGCTTACAATAAAAATGTTGGTATATGTACAAAATAAAATTAAATCAGAATTAAATAAAGTTGTACCTAAAATAAAAAACGTAAAACGACACGACGTAGTCTCAGGTCCGGTGCAAATCTATTTTCAGCGCTAAGGAATCTGCGGTTGTTTTTCGGTTCGAAGTTCCCGCTTTGAAGATACTGATCACAGAAGATTCACTTTTTGATGGGGTACTTGATATATTTTTCACTAACGGCAAATGATTGCAATCGAACGTATCCTGAAAATAAATTTTATTGAACTTTGTTAGTATCGTTTGACGACCTCTGTGACGTGGCGAGTGTTGCTTTGCCTGAGACCCAGGAGGTTGCGGGTTCGATTCTCGCCTCGGAACAAATATTTATACGATCTGCAGATATTTAATCAGGGCGTTCATGGTATTTTCTATGTATAATTTTAAAAAAAAACTATGTAACGTATTGTATTAAGTACATCAGTTATCTAGTACCCATAACACAAGCTCTGCTTAGCTTGAGGATAGATAATGTTGTGTGAACTGTCCAGCATTATTTATTTATTTATTTATCTTCATCAGAACCTGGGTTTCACGTAATGCCAATTATTTAAAAAACAATTGACCTGTTATGTTATTGTTAAGCCTCCTCCAGTTTCGTCATCATCGTAACGACGAACGTCCGTGTATAACGTTATAACTAGCTATTAATCTGTTCCAGAAACGTCACAGATTACTGGCTAGTTACCATGCAATACACGCACGATTAACGTTACGATCGTCGTTACGATGATATTTGCAAAACTCAGACTTGGGCCTCTGGTATTATAGTACCTACTGGAGAACTGTGTGTAATTACTTATTTTGTTTTTTGTTCGTTTCAATTCTGTTGTTTTGTTTTTTGTTTTTGTTACTTTATTTCGAAGAGTATATAGTGTTAATATAAAGCTCCTGGAAGGCTTCGAGGTGCTTTATATTAACACTGAAAAGAAAGTTCCCGTCTAATATGCTAGTTCCTAAAATGGCATACCATGGATCATTGGTAAAACTCGGATTTGTATAGGTAATTTTAACTGACGCGTTGATAAAGAACATTATTGCAAATAATCTATTTTTTGAATGCAAACCAATTAATTAATGACATACATACATAGACACACGCCTCTTTCCCCGAAGGAGGGTAGGCAGAGCCTTAATCGGCCTCTTTTCACAGTGGTTTTTTTTTTTTTTTTTTTTATACTACTGGAATGGCGGGGCAAGCAGATGGCCCACCTGATGTTAAGCGGTAACCTCTGTCTATGAACAGTGCATTACCTCATAGGTCACGTCCACCTAGGACGCGCCCTATGTGGCATTGCACTGCGCCCGCCACCCTGAGACATAAAGATGAAAAGTCTCATGTGCCTAAAATTTCACCGGCACCCTTACCCTTCAAACCGGAACACAGCAATGCGAGCACTACTGCTTTGCGGCCGAAATAGGTATGGTGGTAGTACTTCCCCGGACGAACTCTTTCACAAAAAAGCTCTACTACTAACAAAATGACTAACTAACTAACTAAATAACTATGGGTTTCACCATCGTGGAATATAGACGTGACAAGTGGCTCATCGCCGCCATTGCTTCCCACGACTAACACCGTTAACGGTTTCTTGCAGTAATAACACATTCCATAAAAAGCTAACAACCAAAAAAAACTCTGACTCTTGCTGACTGTAGGTAGATCTAAGCATCTATTTGGAGTTGGGAGCTAATAAGTTTTAGATAAATCGTACATCTTTTTATCATCATAATCATCAGCCTACAGAAGTTGACTGCTGGACATAGGCCTCCCCCATAGAATGCCACAACGAAGCAACCTCCATCCACCGTTTTCCTAAGACCAAACATTTGTTTTGATCCATTTGGGATTTGTTGGGCCTTCCTCTTTTGCGTCGTCCGGTTTGTGGTTGCAACTTGAGACCTTTTATTCCCCAACGGTTATCAATTACTAGCGACTCGCCCCGGCTTCGCACGTGTAGCCCCCGGTGCCCCTTCCCCCCTTTCCTTATTACTTATTCTGCGATTCGTTTTTCTTTTTTTTTTTTTTTTTTTTTTTATACTACTAGAATGACGGATTAAGCAAATGGCTCACCTGATGTTAAGCGGTAACCTCTGCCTATGAACAGTGCATTACCTCATAGGTCACGTCCACCTAGGCCGCGCCCTATGTGGCATTTCACTGCGCCCGCCACCCTGAGACATAAAGATGAAAAGTCTCATGTGCCTGTAATTTCACCGGCACCCTTACCCTTCAAACCGGAACACAGCAATGCGAGCACTACTGCTTTGCGGCAGAAATAGGTATGGTGGTAGTACTTCCCCGGACGAACTATTACACAAAAAAGCTCTACTACTACTAAAGTGGTGGAGTGGAGTGGAGAAGAATCCACCAAAAAAGAGATAACTTACATCGGTCCAGCCGATCTTGAGTTATAAGTGGTGTAACTAACACGACTTTGTTTTATATATATAATAAAGATGTCATCTTACATCTAAAATATGACAATTGTGCTGGCACTGTCTTAGAAGTGTTGTCACATTAAAATTCCTGCGTCTTTTTCGATCTTCGGGATCAGGTGGTCCATATTTTAAACTTGACCTAAATGCGCCTGCTAAATTCTGAAAAAAAAAACAAGTTAATTCTATAAAAGTTTTAAGATCCACGACTATTTTCAGCGTTCCAACTTCAGTTATCGTACAAAAAAATGCGCTAAAACTCATTAATGAGCGCAAAACTTGTATGACAAGATAACAATTGAATGAATTACAGCGATTGGATCAAATTATGTAGGCGGAAGGTGAAAAATGGAGCTATCTGTATGGGCAAACTAGCGATCGAGTTTTCGACCACTTCCCGATATCTGATTGAACTGAATTTTGGCATAACTTTCAAGTTCCGATGCCAATACAATATTATGGTGACAGTGAGCTGATCTATCCGAGAGATATGCGGCGGCCTCGAGGCAGACCACCTGCCCGATGGTCAGACGATATTGTGCAGGCAGTAGGAGAGCAGTGGATCCGGCTGGCACAAGATCGCCAGGAGTGGCGTTCTAGAGAAGAGGCCTTTACTCAGCAGTGGGTGTTACCGGCTGAATAGATAGATAGATAGATAGAGCTGATCTGATGATGGAAACGGAAGGTGGACAACGAACCTCCTCGATGGATAATAGAAGCCTGGCAGTATTTCGGCTCATTTTGATCAATCACCACTGATCCAATTACAAATTGTTATAAACCTGTTTTAAATATAACAATGAAAAACTTACTTACATGTTGACCCTTTCACACCTGAAGTCGCAGCAATCTGTAAGGTGTAATGAATAGATATACAACTTACATTTTGGACTAAGTACTTGCTAATAGTCTTTATATGGACAATTAAGAGGAATAAAAATGAGATCCCAATCCACAAGCCTGCTACAATGGTGTGCGTTACGTCCGTTCTTTGTACTAAGATGTATATTCTCTTTATCAGGAAACACTGAAATTAAGAAAATATTACGGTTAGGACTAACATACTTTTTTTTTAAATACTGATCTCCTTATCACAGTACAAAATACTGATATTGGTTTCATATTTTCGTCAGTTCGACAGTCGGAACATTGCCAAAATTTGTAGTCCCGCTCTAAGGTATATAAGGTCATGGAAACATAATAAAAGGCCTAACTAACTTATTATTATTATAAGTTATGAATTTCTAATATTCAATAGTGCAACGACCTCTGAGGCGCGGCGGGCGAAGGTTCGCCTGCGACGCAGGAGGATGCGGGTTCGATTCCCGCCTCGGAACAAATATTTGTACGATCTGCAGATCAGATCTGTTCAGCGTGTTCTGGGTATTTTCTATGTATCATAAAAAATATCTATCTATGTATAATTATATTGCATTAAGTATATCAGTTATCTAGTAGGTACCCATAACACAAGCTCTGCTTAGCTTGGGGCTAGATAATGTTGTGTGAACAGTCCAGCATAATATTTTTTTTAAATCCTTTCTATTCGGTCCTGTCGTTTCTAATTGTTGTTCCTCTCAAGTTTAATCACAATAGAAAAAAAAATGGTGTCTCCTTAGTAATTTACTGGTGTCTTCTTAGAAATTAACTGGTGTCTTCTTAGTAATCTACTGGTGTCTTCTTAAAAATTTACTGGTGTCTTCTTAGTAATCTACTGGTGTCTTCTTAGAAATTTACTGGTGTCTTCTTAGTAATCTACTGGTGTCTTCTTAGAAATTTAATGGTGTCTTCTTAGTAATCTACTGGTGTCTTCTTAGAAATTTAATGGTGTCTTCTTAGTAATCTACTGGTGTCTTCTTAGAAATTTACTGGTGTCTTCTTAGTAATCTACTGGTGTCTTCTTAGAAATTTACTGGTGTCTTCTTAGTAATCTACTGGTGTCTTCTTAGAAATTTACTGGTGTCTTCTTAGTAATCTACTGGTGTCTTCTTAGAAATTTACTGGTGTCTTAGTAATCTACTGGTGTCTTCTTAAAAATTTACTGGTGTCTTCTTAGTAATCTACTGGTGTCTTCTTAGAAATTTACTGGTGTCTTAGTAATCTACTGGTGTCTTCTTAGAAATTTACTGGTGTCTTCTTAGTAATCTACTGATGTCTTCTTAGAAATTTACTGGTGTCTTCTTAGTAATCGACTGGTGTCTTCTTAGAAATGTACTGTGTCTTCTTAGTAATCTACTGGTGTCTTCTTAGAAATTTACTGGTGTTGTCTTAGTAATCTACTGGTGCCTTCTTAGTAATTTACTGGTGTCTTCTTAGTAATCTACTGGTGTCTTCTTAGTAATTTACTGGTGTCTTCTTAGAAATTTCCCGGTGTCTTCTTAGTAATCTACGGGTATCTTCTTAGTAATTTAATGGTGTCTTCTTAGAAATTTACCGGTGTCTTCTTAGTAATCTACTGGTGCCTTCTTAGTAATTTACTGGTGTCTTCTTAGTAATTTACTGGTGTCTTCTTAGTATTTTACTGGTGTCTTCTTAGTAATTTTTATAGCATTAATACAGAGTAAAAATATTATTTTATGTCTAACAACACATCATGACATCCATTAATCCCATACACAGCCCTGGTCCCACACTTAGGATCCCCTGTATCGTGGGTATTAGGAACTATGCGAGTATCATGGTACCACAACACCCAGACTCAGAACAAATATTTGCAGATCATACAAACATTTGTCCCGCAGCGGGTATCGAATCCGTAACATATCCCATCTTAGCTGGATACCGGGCCGCCGCGCCGCAGAGGCCGAATAAGGCCCGTGATGCATAAAAGGAACAAAGTTTTTTTTTAACTTTTATTTTAATATTAATATAAAACAGAGCCCAGTTACAACTTACCTTGACTCTGAATTAGTTTTCTTACAACATTGAAATAAAAATAAAAGTGTAATTAACACTTTTTTCTAATGAGGGCTTTTCATCGAATATAAAAAAAAGTAGTTCGATTTGGCTCGATACATGGCGCTGACTCAAATGTGGTTGCCAAAATTAACAAAAGCATTGTCTGTGCTTTTGTGTGATCGTAACAAAATACCATGAAAATATATAACTACGTTGTTGACTTTGACATTTTACTTTATTTTGACAGAAGTACAGAGCTGGCGCCATCTTTTAAAGCATGATGTGAAACGGCCGTAAAACTCCTCATTTTAAATTACTTTGGTATTTACATCCTTCCAAATTTGAACTTTTCAATATTCCTAAATGATTTTTAGCTAATGGGCTAATAGCTAGTTTATAATTTTAAGAGACTTAAGTTTTTCATACCTACTCCAAACATCAGAGTTAGCTGAGAAGGCATTTCAGAGGCCGCCGTGTGTCCGGCCTAAGAATAGACGCTCTGACGTCCTGTGTAGATATCGTATTGATATGGACGTGGTGGTAGCCAGCGATAGAACCGTTTAAAGTTTATATTTTGATACATTTTTACCTTAATAACAAAATTTCTTTTATTTTCATACATCTAGAAGTTAAGAAAAGTAACCTTTACCCGTAGAGCTAAATATAAACTTACCGAAAGCGTGAGGGGCATCAATATCCAGCACATTTTCCAGAATTTAGTTGGCATGAAACCAAGCCAAAAGTGGATATCGGTTGAAAACCTCTGAACCCCATAGACCCACATGATAACCGCCACTTTTAACACTCCAAGATATAAAACGGCCACTTGCAGGCCCGCTATCAGCCCTCGGCTACCCACAGTCATTGACTGAAAAAAACATAAATTACTTTCAAACTAGCAAAAGAGACAGACAACAGCCTATTTCCATCACTATCTAACTCATTAAAGTTCAGATAAGTTCAGTATTTTACTGTAAGAATAGCGCTCGCGCAACGGATGGTGAACTAAAATCACGGAAACAGCATTTAAATAAAAATTTGCTACGTATTCGAAAATCCAAATCTAATATGCCATCAAAAATAATATTATTTGTTACTCGTTATAATTTTATCAATGTGTGTTGATAGGTAATACAGTTATTTACGTTATAAGCGCATTGTAGATGTTTCCCGTTTTATTTTTAACAAGGAAATTTATCGAAAACTTTGGTCTCTATCATGCCTTCGGAAATATGATGAACATACACACATAGATTTATTTGTTGTTATAAACTGTAGATTTTCCTAAAAATATGTTTATTTGACTATTGAAAAAACTCACACATCTACTTTTGCTTTTTTGACTTAAAATCGAAAACCTAGTAAGACCCAGATTACTAGAACTTAAGACATGCCGCAAAATTCTAAATACCTAGTAGATTTGATATTTAATGAAGTTGATGAACTAGTTACTATATTCAGATTAAAAATATGCATGGAACTACATTATAATTCCGAAGGACCACTGTACCAAAAACATGCTAGGAATATATTTTTTCAATAGAAAAAAAAAATTACCACTAAATTTTGGCTATATTCGATTATTTCTAAATATAGTGCATATTGTTGGGTCAAGCTATATTTAATAAATAAAATCAAAACAATAAAACCGTAGGCTTACGTAGGGGTTTTGTAAATTTATCAATTTTTTACGAAATGTTCAATTAAAACAGGTTTTCTAGTGGCGCCAGGCTTTTTTGTACCCATGAAGATTTCTACCTGGTAAGTGTGCAAGGGTGTGTGTTTATGTGTGTGTATATGACGTTATGCAAATCACAGTTGTTTGCACGGTCTCGAGGGAGTGAGCTTTGATGTGAAGTCAAAGCGGAATATTATAAGCGGCTTGCAAGTTGCAACATGTAAGTACCTAAGTACTTATTACTTGTACTGTTATTTATTCTGTGATAAACCCAGTTCCGGTGCGCAAATAAAGCGACGTGCCGGCACGCCGTTTTCAGATCGTTCGCCTAAAGCCCTCATTCAAACTGAACGACCCGAGCCCATAATCTGTACTATTGTGGCCAGCAGAGAGCACGTTTCTGTAAACTTCTACAATGCTACAAAGTACTCTATGCCACACAGTACACTAATCAAGATTCGTTTTATTTACCACGTAACAATATTATTATTTTTCCGAATATAAAATAAACGATTACTTTTGAATACAAAACGCACACACTGAAAATTAAGATTTATTCCCACTAGTCCATTTTGGCATTTTCTTACAGCACCAAACATGGTCATTTGTTTTACATTCTTTGAAATCGCGTATTTTTTTGTTCGTAGAGCTTTGCGGCCTCCGCGATGTTTAAAATCGTTATTTTTTTTAGTTCTGCCTATGGTGGCCATTTCGAACAAACCTCTCTACAATGCCATATGGGAATTTTAGAGTTTTCCACGAGTTTCCACACGAATTTGACGTTCCAAATTCAAATCACTTTATTCCCTAGGGTGTTATACAACTTTATATCCCTTAATAGATAATGCTTTACTTTACGTTGAGGTTGCATGATATGTAATTGGACATTGTCGAGCAGGTGGTGTAAAAAGGATTTTTTTGCTCTGGTAAATTTAAATTTACCTTCGTTTAAATTTTTGGACTCGAATTGAAAATCAAACTATATTATGTGCAACTAAGTACCTATAACCAAGGATCTTATTATCAGAGCATCAAAACTAAAATAGTGCTATTTAGTCACATACTCACATTATATCTCTGTGACGACCTCTGTGGCGCGGTTGGCGATGGTACGCCTGCGACGCAGGAGGTTACGGGTTCGATTCCCGCCTCGGAACAAATATTTGTGCGTTCTGCAGATATTTGTTCAGGGTGTTCTGGGTGTTTTCTATGTATAATAAAAAATATATATCTATGTAATGTATTATATTAAGTATATCAGTTATCTAGTACCCATAACACAAGCTCTGGCTTAGCTTGGGGCTAGATAATGTTGTGTGAACTTGTCCAGCATTATTAATTATTCATTCATTATTCATCTACACTAATATTATAAAGAGGAAAGATTTGTACCTATTTTTGTATGTTTGTAATGAATAGGCTCAAAAAGTACTGGGCTGATTTAAAAAATTCTTTCACCATTGGAAAGCTACATTCACCCTGAGTGACATAGGCTACCAGGGGAGGGGATAGGAAAGGGGGGGGGCTGTTTTTCATCCTGAAACTACCCGTGCGACGCCGGGACGAGTCGCTAGTTATTCATATAATGAATAAAGTTTTCATAAAATGTAATCCCACTTACCACTAGCATAGGTAGTGACAAACCGAACCCAAGACAGCAAAGCAATCCAACAATATAAACATTTTTCACTGATTGGAATTTTGAGTTCAACAGTTTTGACATACCCAACGTCAGTGTCGTCTGAAAATGAGGAATTACCGTGCTACTAATAAAGTATAAATATCCTTGGAATAGTTATACCGTGTTTTATCTCTTTCGGTCTAGTTTGAAAAAGCCTGTCAATACAAAAGCCTAATTATTGTGGTGGTAGTAACTATTTCAGGGATAATCAATGGTGCATGAAAAACACGGTTACATTTTAAACATTTCATTCCGACGCTTAATCCAAGTATAATTAAGTACTTGTCATTTGAATTATTTTATCAGGTGTAATATTATTATATTTAGCATAGACTGGTAGTACAGCAAGCCGATCGCCGCTGATATTCTAACAAAACCAGCAGCAGGTATCGAACATTATTCAAATACCACAAAATTTATATAATTAATTTAATTAATAATAAATTTGTATAAAACAAATGCAAAAATTTGAAGTTTGTATAAATAATAAAAAGGAAAAAAATGTTACTCATTTACGCTAAACGGCTGAACTAATTTCCATGCAGCACACACAAATTATGGATTGAGCTATAGGATACTATTCATCTAGAAAATCAATGAATAAAATGGAGTGGTGTAGCCGTGGTGTGTACGGCCAAAGACTAGACCCCTCCTTCTCCTCCCACGGATGTCGTAAAAGACGACTAAGGGATTACCCGGACTTGTTAGTAAGATTTATTGGTATAAGATTTGTCCTGGCTGCTAGCTTATTAAGGAATGTGTTATTACTGGAAGAAAGCGTTAGTTGAGTCAGTCGTGGGAAGCAATGGCGGCGATGAGCTCACCACTTGTCACGTCTATATTCCACGATGGTGCGACCCACTGTGAAAAGCGGCCCATTGGGGCTCTGCCTACCCCTTCGGGGAACAAGGCGTGTGACTATGTATGTATGTATGTGTGTAAAATGGAGTGAAATGGGGGTGACCGCTAACTGGTATTCATTATCCAGGTATCCTGAATGTAACCAAAATATTTATGAGACGAGCAACAGACTGCATGAGTATTTCGGTTACCGGTTATCCGAAATACTGGTGAAATGGGGGTGACCAATATCCGGCACTTATTCTCATCTAGGTCGGAATTTATCTGATATACCAGATGAGCAGAGCAGTTATCCTGTTACTGGATAACGGATATCCGGAATACCAGAATTTATCGAATACCAGGCAAGCAGCAGACTGCAGGCGTAATTTTGGTAGTTAGTCTTGTTTTAACGCTAAAACGACTTGACTTATTTAGATGAAATTTAGTAATTAGAATATACAAATATATCAAAACCAGCATTAAAACATATGAGGCCCTTAGGCGAATAACGCGAGTGAAAACGCTGGCAACAGCTAGTTACACAAAATAAATACAAACAATATAATTAAATCAAAATATTACTTACCAAGCATGCTGAACAAGATAAAAATAAATTCAAGTATATATAAATAGTGTACAGCTTGTGGGCATGCAAAAAATCCGTGCTTAAAGGTAAGACGGCAAAAATAAAGTAATGAGGTGAAAAAAAAAATTTCACTGTCACACATTTTGTTAGCATCAGATACAGTACTCTTAAGATCCATGATCTGAGGAATGCTACAGTGGTGAAAACGAGCATGAATATAAGGACTGCGTTGTCGGTCATTGTGTATGGTGATATATTGCCACAATCGTAGAAGCCTAAAAAGCCGACGCCGTAAGTGTAGACAACGTGATTCACAGACGAAGTCTGAAACAAATTGAAAATTGATTTTTAACTGACTAAATCTTGAATAAATCAAGTACAATCTACAAATTAAAAATACGCATTGAAAAAAAAATGCATATATATGTTTTTAGTAGTAGTAGAGCTTTTTTGTGAAAGACTTGGTCCGGGGAAGTACTACCACCATGCCTATTTCTGCCGCAAAGCAGTAGTGCTTGCATTGCTGTGTTCCGGTTTGAAGGGTATGGGTGCCGGTGAAATTACAGGCACATGAGACTTTTCATCTTTATGTCTCAAGGTGGCGGGCGCAGTGCAATGCCACATAGTTCGCGTCCTAGGTGGACGTGACCTATGTGATAATGCACTGTTCATAGGCAGAGGTTACCGCTTAACATCAGGTGGGCCATCAGCTTGTTCCGTCATTCAAGTAGTATAAAAAAAAATGCATGGAGACTACAGTATAATTCCGAGAGATCACTGTACCAGAAACACGATAGAACATTATTTTTTCAACTTTGTTGTATTGATTTTATATATCTTATTTGTACCCAATAATATGCACCATTTTAATAAACAATTGTATCTAGCCAAAAGTTAGAGGTAACTTTGGGTTTTTTTTATATCGAGAAAATATGTGCTATCGTGTTTCTGGTACAGTAATCCCTCGGAATTATAATTTAGTATCCAAGCATATTATTAATTTGAATATTGTAGATACTTGATTTACTCAGTTAAAAATCAAATTGATTATTGGGAAATTTGCGTCATACCTTACTCATTGATTGACAATGTCCAGTGATACGTAACAGCTAATTTTAAACTTTATTCAAAATATCTATAGTAGGTACGTTGATTACACGTAATGGTATATTGTAGGCAATACGGGACCGAGCGGGCCACTGTCCCGCAGAGGCACTGCCCGACTGGCCGAGTGCCCGACTCATTGGCTTGCGTCGCGCCGCCGCTTTCAGGATATAACTCGCGGACAAGTAGTGTGCGTCAAGCTAGCGACCCCCAAATCGAATTCAGGGTTTTCTTCCCGGCCAATAAATAGTGCATAAATAGTGCCAAATAGTGCCTTTAGTTAAATAATTAGTGCCTCAATACTTTAGAAGTTATAAGCTAAAGAATGGGGGGTCGCCAGCTTGACGTCACGATAGCGACCCCCACCTGTAACTCAGCAACCACAGCACGTACGACTTAGCTTTATATCTCAAAAAATAGTGCCTAATTAGTGCCTAAGACCTGCAAAACCTCAGCAATGAGGCTGCAACAGAATAGAAGATATTTGATATTCTTTCTGAGACTATTGGCTTCATGGCGTCGGTCTTTGCTGCCCTCACTGCCGCGCCAATACGGCAACTGACAAAATTAATTTCTTAAATTCCGACGTTTTCTATAGCTCAAAAAATAGTGCCTAATTAGTGCCTAAGACCAGCAAAACCTCAGTTACGAGGCTGCAACAGAACAGAAGATATTTGATATTCTTTCTGAGACTATTGGCTTCATCGCGTCGGCTTTCGCTGCCCTCACTGCCGCGCCAATACGGTAACTAACATGACAACATTCTTTCTTCTACATTCCGCGACGCATTTCATTGGTCGGCAGGTAATTGAACAGAAAATAAAGGCTCGTTTACACTAATACAACAGTCATCATCAACATTATCAGCCTGCAGAAGTTCACTGCTAGACATGTATGTAACTATTGGGTGTTATGTTTTGTTATGATAAAGGCCTCCCCCATAATATGATGACACGAAGAATAGTCTTGCCCCGCCTGCATCTACCAGAAATCTAAATGTGAATTGAGGTAAACACAAACTCAAATAGTACCTATCTATGGTTTTTTTTTCAATTTCTGTCTCTCTGCCTGTATGTATCCTTGAAAAATCATCACGCTGAAACTACTTGACGGATTTTAATGATTCTTGGTATAGTTATACCATATATGAAGTTAATGCCTAAAATAGTTAAGAAAAAACGAAAGAGTTCTTGATGTAGAATAGATAGTGTTGTCTGTAGGGGAAAACTCCGGTACTCCGGAACTACCGAAACAATTCCAAAAGTTATTTCACTTACAGCAAGCTATATTATTGCCAAGTGCTACATTTCAGTAGCTTCCATCTGTGGCTGCGCTCGCATTATGGGTAGTTCTACTCAAATCCGTGTTTTAAGCATACCTTATAGTGTGGTATGATATTTGAATGTTATAATCTATTGTCAGAATTGGAAAAACCGGCCTCGATTTTTTTTTGTTTTTAAAATCGTTATCTGAAGTTTCCTGTCATAACTGAACAAGAATCTGCTGTCAGAAATGAAAAAAAAAACTATTTTGAACTTTTGTTTTATTCCCATCCAAATGCTTTTAAAATCGATATCTGGAGGTCCCTGGAGTAAGAGAACACAAAGATGTAGTCAGAATTAAAAATCTGTGTTTGATATATTAATCAGGCTCCAGGATCTGATGTTGACGAACCAGCATCCTAATGAACAGGTTCTAGGATACTTCTAAAGCCGAATCATCAAATTTTGAGTTCTAACTTTACATTAAGACTGACATGACAATGTGTCTTTCTCCTGCAGATTCCAAGATCTGATAATGATCAGAACAGGATGAATATAATCTAGGGTGAATGCAACGATGCATAAATTCCATAAGTGTTCCGTATGTTGAAATCCCACGGTATGGTTTTTTTTATTTTGGATTGAATGCTTTGAAAATCGATATCTGAGTTACCTGGGTTAACTTATCTCACTTACTTTTGAAATACCCCTACCGGCAGCTCATGGGGCCCTCTTTCAACGGCTTTCTGTGAATGACAATGACTACATGAAAAATTACAACCAGCCCCCCGATTCCCTATCTTTTTCGTCTTCAGTGACTAACTGATGATAGTTGTTCACTAGCCCTAGTGGGTAACCGAAGATTGTTATTAATCGCGATTACGTAAGGGATAGCTGCATTGTTGCACCAAGCTCTAGCTCAGTGACTATCAATGTCTATCGATATTATTTTGGCAACTCTAGTTACTTTCAAAATAGAACTCTTGTGTGGTCTATAAGCAGATAATGATCATAAATAATTTATTGCTTATGAATCTAGGTAAAATACAATTGCATTAGATGTTAGGTTGTTAGGTATAGGTAAGATCGCTATATTCTGTTTTTCAGCGTACAAACATTAGACAGGTAAGTCAGATTGGCCAATTTATAAAACAGATCGGCAAGTTTATAAGAAGAGCAAGCACGAATTTCAAAATGAAAACAAGCTAATATAATACAAACATGTCAACAATATCGACAAATAACAACAACAATAACAATATCAATTAGCGCCCAATATCAAGCGGCGGCTATTTACAAAAACTGAAAACACACTTATTGATGTGTGCCTGTGCATATAAACACAATTTATTATAATAAGTACAAGCTAGAAGAAGAATAGGTACGCATAGGTAGGTAGGAACTTAGGTCTTTTACTTCTTACATTAATGTATTCAGAAAATGGAATCCCTTTGTATTGAGGAAGGCCTCCTAGGTCACGTCCACCTAGGAATCTATATCCAATCATATATTTGAATCTTAAATATAATTATCCATAAATGTAGCCATATTTTTTACAAATACCAACATTTTTATTTATACTCGACAAAACAATTTCAGGCTCCTACAAAAGATGTAGGAAAATATACATGCATCAGACTGCATGACATGTAGGTAAGTCGGGACACATGTGTTTATTTAGTATGAGTATCCACAGAAATGAGACAAAAAATATACTTGATAAAAACATGTTTTGAATATTTTAAGATTTTACATGAGAACGATGAATATCTAGTTTTTTTTCTTATACTGGTCACTTCTTTTCTAAAAGGTTCAGAATCTTAATCCAATAATATATTTTTATTGAAAATATAATTATCCATAAATATGGACATATTTTGTACAAATATCAACATTTTTATTTATACTCGACAAAACAATTTAAGGCTCCTACAACAGATGTAGGAAAATATACATGCATGAAACTGGAGACATGTAGGTAAGTCTGGACTTTAATGATTCTCGCTTGTATAATAAATAGGTAGGTAGAGTAAAAGCAAGTTTTCATGTTTGGTAAAATTATATTTGAGAACGATGAAAATCTTGTAACTTTTTCAAAATATTATCACTTTCATAAAAGTACCAAACCATTTTTGAGCAAATCCGATCTCCTTTGTTTGTTTTCAAGTTTAAAGTAGTTTCAAGTACCGAACCTAGACTTGCCAAGTACCTACCTAATTATAACCATCATGGCTTAGACTAAGTAGTATAACATATAACAGGTAATAACTCACTTTAAGGTCAGAGTGTATGTAGGGGGACACCGAGGAAAAAAGACTTAGGCATTTTTTTTTAAAAGCAGGTGACACGCCTATGACGTCATGCCCGAAATGAAAGAGAAAACTAGTATTTCCTTTTTATTCTAAAATTTTCAAATAAAATGTCAGACATCATTTGATATCATTGTGTCCAAAGACGAGTATATATATATATAAAAGACAATGTCCTGAATGACCGACAATGACCGAATGATGACTGACCGAGTGCCAACGCACAGCCTAAACCGCGTAGAGACTTGAAATTTGGAGGGTGTGTTTGTCTTGATGCGAAGGGTTGTAACTAAGAAAGGAATTTTGAAAATTCATAAGCTAAATGATTCTAACGTAATACGAAAATGCTCTGTATTTCGGAAAGCATTAGCAGTAGATAGTCACTTGTAATTTCCGCTTCGGCTGTCAAAGAAACCGGCGTGTCGTAACTGGTTCATAGGTACTTTCCTCAAATAAAATTAACAAACATATAAAAATTTGCAATATACGAAAAATGCCACGGGAACGAAATATGGCAGTGTATTTCGACGTAAAATATAGTTTCACGGTATAGGTAGTTGTTGGGATTAAAATATTTTCAGGAGTGGGACTCCTAAATTGAAATAGGTACTTGAATGTTCGTTCGTTTCAAAAGTCTTGTCACGGTGTGGTTGTTAATGTTAAAGTTGTTTTCTGCACGCCGGGAAAGTATTCTGACTACGCGCGGACGAAGTCACGAGCAGGTCATCTGTTGAGTTTGAAAAATCATAATCGTCATACAGGGTGATTGGAAGATGGGTGTGAAGTGTCATACCGTACACCACAATGTAAGTATTCCTGGTTCCTTAGTAGCGGCTTCGACAGATCCTCAATCTCAGCACATCACCGACTATTATCTTGGTATCGGAGCCATCACCGACTGGCTGTATACCATAGACTAATGTCTTGTTGTCCTTTCTACCGTCTACATAGAAACAGGCAATCTGTCAGCCCCAGAATGCCACAGACTCACAATATGATTCAGGCACATACACTACAGGGTGCAAAGCTGTTAGGGGAAGGTTGTCAAGACCATTTAGAACTATTTCAGCCCTAATAATTATAAAACGAAGTCCGACTATTTCTTTTTTACCGTTTTTTTTTCGTAATACCCAGTAATTTTCAGTTAATTGGTAATAATTGCCAGTTTTATTGATTAATGTTTTCTTTTATTTTATTTTGTAATTTAAGTAATATGTAAGCAATCTAAGAATACATGGTCTAAGCATCGGTGTCATCAGACATTTTCAGTACAGACACTTTAGTTCACAAAAAAATTAAAAGATTTAATAAATCAGGTTTTTGGAAACTTAGAAAAAACAAAAGGTGCTTTTTTTCTTCAATTTTTTTTGAAAAGTGACATGAAAAGAAAGAATTAATTCAGCGTTTGAAACGATGAAGCTGGAGATGATGTTGAAAGTAACTACAACCGAAGTGAGAAGACGGGCCCTTGCTTGTGTTGTTGGGAATCGTGGCAATCATTTTGAGCACCAATAAATTAATAAATTGAATTAAAATGTTGTTTTATAAGAATGCCTAAAATTTTAAATTTTCTTCCTCAATCTGGTTTTTAGGTACCAATTTTATTAATTTGTAATATATCCACGTAAATGATACCTCAAATAAAAGAGTATGAATATCAAGCATGTATTCAAAAAGGTTTGAACAAAAAAGCACCATCCGTTTTTTTAACTAGGTAAGTTTCAAAAACCTGATTCTCTAAATCTTTGTTTTTATTAGCTGATAGTCGCTGCATGATGCCGAGTTCTTGGAGTATGGACTGATTGGTACGAAACTCATTCCACGAAACCCCAAGCATTCTTCTCCAGCACCACATCTCAAGAGCATCTATGCTCTTTTGCTCGCTCTCCCTACGAGTCCATGTTTCTGCAGCATAGAGGAATATGGGAAACACCAACGCTCTAACGAGATGGATCTTAGTAGATTTCGTTATGCTACGATTTTTCCATATCTTCCTCAGCTTATCCATGGCGGACCTAGAAATCGCCATACGCCGCTTGATTTCGTCAACGCATCCACCATTGTTTGTGATCAAAGATCCGAGGTAAATGTATGATTGAACCACATCACAGTTTGCGATTTGCTTGACTTCCGGAAAGTTGTTATTGATACGGTCAACAATCATCACTTTCATTTTGCTGCGGTCGATCTTCAGTCCAAACTCGAGGCTGGTGTTTTATATCTTGAAAAGACTAGTTTTCCCTTACAGCTTTGCACTCATCTTCCAATCATCCTGTGTACGTATCGTAAGTTTTTTTCACAAACGCCATCTATTGAGTGTGTGCGCGTTTTACGCGGTAATTACAGTTGCAGGAGCTAGGTGGCTCTAGCTATCATTTCCCTGCTTGCGGCATCTAGCGCCCAGGTAAGGCAACCAAAATAGCCCGCAGAATAGCCCGAGTTATGGCAGTCACGTTTTGTTGTATGGCATGAGGTATCTGTACTAGTATAGTATTATTTTATCTGTGACTAAGGTAATTTTTAATTTATAGGAACATGCTCAGAAATTGTTAAATGGACGGAAACCATTGTCTTGATCTCAAATCACTAGGTAGATGGGTACTAAATAAATAAATAATTTACTTACTACTTAATGTACTTACTTAATTCACTTAAATTCACCAACAAAAATTTGACTTTAGGTACTAAAAGTCCAACGGTTTTTTACAGTTTCACCTCTAAGACCCAAAAAACCCACAGTTCATAAAAACCGTCCAAGTGCGAGTCGGACTCGCATTACCAATATCAAGCAAAAAAGAACAAAAAAGTCTCGTGTTTTTTATATGGGAGCCCCTTTAAATATTTATTTCATTCTGTTTTTTCGTATATGTTTTTATAGCGACAACAGAAATACCTACATCTGTGAAAATTTCAACAGTCACGGTTTTTAATTTTATCACGGTTCATGAGATACAGCTTTGTGACAGCCTGACAGATAGACTGGCAGACAGACGGACGGACAGCGGAGTCTTTGTAATAGGGTCGCGTTTTACCCTTTGGATACGGAACCCTAAAATTTACCAGTTTCCCCAACAGACGAAACTATCTATCCTACAGGAACCCTTTCGTTTTCTTAAATATTTTAGGCGTTAATTCCGTAGTATATTAGGGTATAACTATACCAAAAATCATTAAAATCCGTCAAGTAGTTTCAGCGTGATGATTTTTCAAGGATACATACAGGCAGAGAGACAGAAATTGAAAAAAAACCATAGATAGGTACTATTTGAGTTTGTGTTTACCTCAATTCACATTTAGATTTCTGGTAGATGCAGGCGGGCCAAGACTATTCTTCGTGTCATCATATTATGGGGGAGGCCTTTATCATAACAAAACATAACACCCAATAGTTACATACATGTCTAGCAGTGAACTTCTGCAGGCTGGTAATGTTGATGATGACTGTTGTATTAGTGTAAACGAGCCTTTATTTTCTGTTCAATTACCTGCCGACCAATAAAATGCGTCGCGGAATGTAGAAGAAATAATGTTGTCATGTTAGTTACCGTATTGGCGCGGCAGTGAGGGCAGCGAAAGCCGACGCGATGAAGCCAATAGTCTCAGAAAGAATATCAAATATCTTCTGTTCTGTTGCAGCCTCGTAACTGAGGTTTTGCTAGTCTTAGGCACTAATTAGGCACTATTTTTTGAGCTATAGAAAACGTCAGAATTTAAGAAATTAATGTTGTCAGTTGCCGTATTGGCGCGGCAGTGAGGGCAGCGAAGACCGACGCCATGAAGCCAATAGTCTCAGAAAGAATATCAAATATCTTCTATTCTGTTGCAGCCTCGTTGCTGAGGTTTTGCAGGTCTTAGGCACTAATTAGGCACTATTTTTTGGGATATAAAGCTAAGTCGTACGTGCTGTGGTTGCTGAGTTACAGGTGGGGGTCGCTATCGTGACGTCAAGCTGGCGACCCCCCATTCTTTAGCTTATAACTTCTAAAGTATTGAGGCACTAATTATTTAACTAAAGGCACTATTTGGCACTATTTATGCACTATTTATTGGCCGGGAAGAAAACCCTGAATTCGATTTGGGGGTCGCTAGCTTGACGCACACGGACAAGTAGGTTTAAAAAGTCCAGCAAGAAATCCCCACAAATTTGACGTGGTTAGTAACTGCTCAGAGGAGCGCAGTAGTAGTAGAGCTTTTTTGTGATAGAGTTCGTCCGGGGAAGTACTACCACCATACCTATTTCTGACGCAAAGCAGTAGTGCTCGCATTGCTGTGTTCCGGTTTGAAGGGTAAGGGTGCCGGTGAAATTACAGGCACATGAGACTTTTCATCTTTATGTCTCAGGGTGGCGGGCGCAGTGCAATGCCACATAGGTTGCGTCCTAGGTGGACGTGATCTATGAGGTAATGCACTCTTCATAGGCAGAGGTTACCGCTTAACATCAGGTGGGCCTCTTGCTTGATCCGTCATCAAAGTAGTAAAAAAATAAAAAAAAATAAAAAATGTAAATTTTATGCGGATGGAAGATATTCATGTGACGAGAAGAGTATATAAATATAATGTGAATCGGCATAAGAAGTAAACTCCTCCCTCCGTAGACCAAGACATGTTCTTGGTGATCCTGATGACCCTATCTCTACCGCTAATGCGGTAGTGACGTCATCCAGTCAAGACAGAAAACACTACACCTTTGCACCGACCTCGCCGGCGAGGTCGAAGAACCTTCTAAGTACCTCCTGTACCTTCGCCTAAACCGGTACAAGCATGTTCCGGGGCGTTCTGTTCGATCCTCCCAACCTGGCAACAGCCCAAGCCGAGGTTCGTACCTAAGTGGTGCCCTTGTGCTCGTTGCCCAAAACCTAACTTTGCAGGTTGAGCGCCATCTGCGCTCACCAAAAGCCCGGTAAAGCAGTCATGGCCCCAGGCGGTCAACTGCATATAAATCCTTCCGAAAAAAAAAAAAAAAAAAAAAAAAAAAAAAAAACATAAGAAGTAGAGATAGAAAAGATGGATGGATTGTGTGAAAGATTATATTATAGCCGTAACTAAGATGACGGAAAAAAAAAAGAATGGAAGAATAAAACATGTCGTGTCGATCATACTGAATATACATAAGGGAAACCCTTCTCTGTATGATGATAGTTTTAAGGCGATATGTTATAATACCGAATGGGCGGAGTCTAGCCAGAAAACAATAGCTGTAAGACAGTGACAGTGCTATTGCACACTTGAACCCGGGAAAAGGTGAGGTATAGATTTTTGCCACTCGGAAGTAACTGACGTAAGCGACAAATGATAAAACTTCGTTTAGCTTCTAAAGTAGCAAATATAAAAATAAATTATCTATAATTAATGTAAGTAATGTGATTACCTACTGAATAATATAAAAAAATATGCTTAATACTTTCTCTAGTCGAAGGAGGGACCTACAAAGGGCTTTAGAAGAGCCAATTTCAAAAAATAAAGCTATCGAGAAAAGTTTCGCGAATCGTGTTTCTAGTCTATAATTTATTTAGATTACATCCTCAAGTAATTACTGTATTAACATCAAGTTTGTAACCTTTACTGATAATGAGTGAGCATGAAACGAAATGACTCCAAAATTTTAACATAGCGTCTTAATTGACTCACGTAATTATATTCTGCGTTTGAATCCAGTATTTCAAAAAACGCCGTTACAGCATTACCGCTGTTAGTTATCAGTAACACTACTAGCGTTATTATAGTAGAAAAGGATCTGAATATAAATATTAATTTCATAAACTGTAAAAAACACCAAACTCATTAGGAATGCAAATTAAAATAAAGCGTAAGAAAACATAATAGGTATATTAATTAAAGTCCTCCTTGATCTCCGACAAAGTGCAAGTCAAACTTTCAAACTTGACGAACGAATAGTCGTTTTAATTGAAGCCATTTTACCTACCTAACAAGTCAAAGTCAAAAACTATTTTATTCATTGAAATAACAAGAATCATTTTGAATCAACTAAAAAAATAAATTTAAATTTACTCCTGTTCCAACGCAACCAGGTCTAGAAGAATCAGGCAACAAACACGGTCTGTTTTTTTTTATGATCCTTCTTACTACTAATTGGTGAGCGCCTGTGTGCTCCGAGAACAAGTGGAAGCTGATTCAAAGAAAAAATAAAAACTAACTTCAACCAAGTTTCATCAAAATTGGATCAAAGGTTCTGCAATTATCGTCGGACATACCTACACACAAACTTACAAATATTGTATATGTTTGTAAACATGTTATGTTTGGTTTTCCGACGATAATTGCAGAACATACAAACATACAAACGCAGTATTCTGCAACACGCAGACTCTGAGACATCACATGGCGCGGGCAATTGATTTCAAACGAAGAAAAATTTGCTAGTTCATAGGAAAGGTAACTAGATATGAGTAAAAGCAATGAAGCCGTAGCAATGATGCAGTAGTGCTCGCATTGCTGTGTTCCGGTTTGAAGGGTAAGGATGCCGGTGAAATTACAGGCACATGAGACTTTTCATCTTTATGTATCAGGGTGGCGGGCGCAGTGCAATGCCACATAGGATGCGTCCTAGGTGGACGTGACCTATGAAGTAATGCACTGTTCATAGGCAGAGGTTACCGCTTAACATCAGGTGAGCCATATGCTTGTTCCGTCATATATTAAACAAAACAAAATTGAAAACTATTCATTCAGAGACTACACAGAAGACTATTATTATTATACACTAGCAACTCGCCCTGGCATCGCCCGGGTAGTGTCTAGTTGTGTAGTAGATATTAGTGTAGTAGATATTAGTGTAGAGTATAGTATTCTTTTATCTGTGGTGTAGATAAATTAGTGTAGTAGATATTAGTGTAGTAGATATTAGTGTAGAGTATAGTATTCTTTTATCTGTGGTGTAGATAACTGCTAAAGTCAAAATTCTACTTCGCAGTTCAAGTCTGTATGGGCTAGGTACTACAAACTATATATAAAACGGATAATTTCAATTTTGTCTTGGTCTGTGACAGACAGCAAGACAGACAGACACCGAGGAAATTCCATAAGGGTTTCTTTCCGATTTAAGTACGAAACATTAAAATTTAAATACCTACATTCGAAAACACCGTAGTTAAGTAGGCACATAAAATAGATAGCCTGCGTAAAATGATCAATACACATACCTTTAGAATAATATCATCGGTGGCCGTCGAGAAAAAGAAATTGAAGATCCACACCAAAGTGACAACAAAGAACCTCGCCGTCAATATACCTCGATCGAGTTGCCTGAATGATTTTCTGTAAATAAACATATATAGTAACATAACACTCAACAGCCACACACTTATATTACTTAGTTTGGGCCCTACACAAGAATCCCCTGGGTTTTAGGTAGTAGGAAAACATTTCAAATCATTTTAATATGTTCCCGCATTGTATCCTTTGTTGAGAGATGGAAATGATAGACGAAAACTGGTATAACCAGGTCTTTCATAAAATAATTCTAGCAGCGCCTCGCGGTTCCACCCGCAAAAGTCTCGATCCCGCGGGAATATCGGTATAAAAAATTGCCTATGTGTTATTCCAGGGGTCCAGCTATACAATACATACAAAATTACATCACAATTGATTTAATTGCTTTTGTGTGAAGAAGTCACAAATACACTCACAAACTTCATAATTTTTAGAAGACAAACTATGGAAATAAATAAATCTTATATTTAAAAATACAGAAGAAGAAGATAATGATGCCAGGGTACAGAAATTAGTTAGGCAAAATAAATAAGCACCTTCACATAACAATAATACATTTTGGTGTTAGGTATTGAGTCGCTAACTATGAGCCTCATACACAAACTATAAGAGCTCTATGGAGAGCTGTGATTGTAGTTTCACAACGTGATATCTGAAACGGTAGATCCGCAGAAGAACTAAGAACACTAGCTCTAAGACTCAGCAAGATGAAGTTGTAATGGATCACATAGCTCGCAGAACCGGCAGCCGTTGAAAATAGAAGGTTCTCTCGAGCAGCAACCTAGAACTGGACGACGCAGTATAGGAAGGCGATGGACCGACGAATCGGTTCAACATATTTTTCGTGATATGGCACTGTTTAGCAGTGAACTTTTACAGCATGATGATGAATACTAATGTTATGCATCGTGTAAATGGTGCAATCGTTATTTGCTCCACTGAACATTTATAAGACTTATATAGAGTAGGTGAGAGGTAGAGGTTATAGTGAGAATGCAACACAGTCAATCCGTGTTAGTATAAAACACTGATTATACTTTGAATAGTTATTTTTTTTGTCTTTTGCATAGACAAGCACTAAAACGCGATCGAAAAAAACAAAACACCGTGTAACAGTCAAGGATATTGCTCATTTATAAGTCCAACAAGACATTCACGAAGTAGACACAAAGTTTAATAGACATTGCTCAAAAAGTAATGGCAACAAACGCGTGTCTTCTAGACAAACCGTTGTTCTGAGAGAAGTAAAGTCGATGTCACACCTATGTTGTGGGGTAAAGGCAGTCCCTGTTTCGGTTTTTAAGGTATGGAAGCTGCCTTTTCTATTTTAAACAACTTGAAGTTAACATAACATAAAATAACACACAATCTCACACTAGAAACCCTTGTGTCGTGGATATCAGGAATTACTAGTAGTTACCATGGTACCACATTACACGGAACAATTTTTTGTTGAACGTACAAACTTTTGTCCCGCAGCGAGAATCGTACCCGCAACCACTTCAGCTGGTTTTTCGCCTGACGCACCACAGAGGTCGTCAAAGTATGAGACTTTTCAACGTTAAAACCAGGAAACAGGTGAGCCACCGTTATTATTTAATAACTGGCTGATTTTCTCGCGACTTTGTCGACGCGATATACAGCCTAAAATCTCTGGAAAGTCGGGTTTTCAAGATAAGACTGCGCTCAGACCAAACCCTACTCGGACGCTACTCGTATCATGTAAGCACGTGAGCCGAATAATAGGGTATAAGCGTGACGTGACCGGGTATAAGTGTGACGTGGCTGCTAACTATTGCCAGCACAGGAAAGCTACAAGTTGCGCAGTGAGCTATGGAGAGAGTAATGCTTGGAGTTTCACTGGTCTGCAGAAGAATTATAAGATCACCAACATAGCTCTTAGAATTAGCAAGTTGAAGTGGCAATGGGCAGGCCATGTTGCTTGCAGAACTGATAACCTTTGGGGAAAAACAATTCTCGAGTGGCGACCACAACTCGATGACGCAGAAGAGCAATTATTATTATTATTAATTATTATATAATTTAATTTGGTTTTTCACACCATATTATGTTCGTAAAGAATTGTGAGTAGATATTATCACATAGTATTTCTAAAATTACAAATCATAATTATTATGTTCGTAAAGAATTGTAAGTAGATATTATAACATAGTATTTCTAAAATTACAAATCATAATTATTAAATTAAATTAAATTATTAAAATTAAAATGAATGTCCTACTTCCGATGAACCAAAGACAGCAGCATAGCATATAGCATATTAAAAAAATACGCTTTGTCGCAGGAAGGCGGTGGAGGGCGGCTGCACAAGACCGCTCGTCGTGGCATCCTAGCAGTGAACTTGTGTAGAGATGATGATGATGACGAGGTAGGTACT
Organism: Operophtera brumata; assembly: GCA_932527175.1. Taxonomy (NCBI): domain Eukaryota; kingdom Metazoa; phylum Arthropoda; class Insecta; order Lepidoptera; family Geometridae; genus Operophtera; species Operophtera brumata. The sequence continues at coordinate 79,060,682 of OW052239.1, read as the reverse complement.
AAATAATTACTTACAAGTAGCTAACATGAGCCGACGTAGTATCGAAATCGGTGATAATGTTACTTTGACATCGGAGTTTGATATCCTTCAAAGGCACACAAGTGACATTGAAACTTATGCGACACAAGGACCAGATCGGCACATCATTAAGGCTTGAGACGAGAAAATTGAGTGAGTCAGCTACATATACCGCATGCTGTATTGAACATTGTATATTTTAGCCATTCAAGAAGACGAGATATCCATCCATACTTCCATAGTTATTCTATATTTACATCTAGTCTATTTTTATATTTATATGTCTAGCCTTTTGCACCCCACTGCTGAGCAAAGTCCTTGCCTTTTGCGTCCCACTGCTGAGCAAAGTCCTTGCCTTTTGCGTCCCACTGCTGAGCAAAGTACTTGCCTTTTGCGTCCCACTGCTGAGCAAAGTCCTTGCCTTTTGCGTCCCACTGCTGAGCAAAGTCCTTCCTCCATTATTTCCAAACAAAAAGATTATGCTATGTCAGCCGTGCCATTATCTACTAATTATCATTACTATGCCATAACTAATCTACTAGGTACTAGGAAATTATCATAGAAGTTTTTTTAAACTAACTGGCCATTGTGTGACCCTGAAAAGGGTCTCGTGACCAGTGGTGAAAGGATTCAGTGCGTCTCGCAAAGGCTCATTTCATTCATGAAGTAGTAGTAGGCTTCGACCAAAATAAAAAAGTATGGACGCATACAAAACGTCCGTGATAAATAAGTCACAATTACAACACACGTACGTAACGTCACTTGTTGACGTCACAAAGACCGACTGAAGCGAAGTGAGTGAGCTCACTCACTTTATAAACTTCATAACTATAGTTCCCTAAGGCCCGAACAATCTTTTTTAATTTGGTCGAAGGTAGTATGCACATTCACATGTCCCCAAATATTTGGTGCTAGGACATGGCAGCAATTTACTTAACTAAAGCTATATAAAGATAGTTTGTCATGTGGTCTCTTTTCTTGAGTTACAATACATTTTATGTCAGACCAACAAAAATAATATGCGGAGCATTTCGCGCTGAGGGTGTGTCTGTCAGATTAGTAGCCTCACCTTGGAGTTTGGTGGTTTCAGCTATGCGAAAAAACTTTGGTGAAATAGTGGTCGATAGTAACACAAAGCAGAAAAATAGTGACACTGGTAGTTTAGGAGATATTTAGGTCATTCACTGAGGCTGCTAACTTGTCGTCTAGATGGTAGCCTCACTAAGAATAGCTGCACATATCGTAATGATCTACTACAATTTGCGACGAAATAGTGGTGCCTACATGCAACATACATACATACATAGACACACGCCTTATTGCACCATCGTGGAATATAGAAGTGACAAGTGGTGAGCTCATTGCCACCATTGCTTCCCACGACTGACTCAACTAACACTTTCTTCCATTAATACACATTCCATAATAAGTTAGCAGCCAGGACAACTCTTATTACAACGAATCATACGAACAATTCCGGGTAATCCCTTAGTCGGCTTTTACGACATCCATGGGAGGAGACGGAGGGGTCTCTTATGCAAATTTTCAATACAATTGCTTCAATTTAAACCGAGATATTATAGCCTATTGTTGAGACTTGACGCTCTGGTGCCAGCGAAATGGCAGCGAGTTTTAAAACATGAAGTATGCCAAAAAAGAGTTTCGCCGAAACCACAGCTTCAAGTTAGCAGCCTCAACAATAGACAATATCTCTGCTTCTATTGAATCACTATTAGTGAAACTTTGCATGCATGCGTCACTATTTAATCACAGTTTTTAAGCATATAAATCATCACGATACGTGCCAATTTGACGTCTAGTAAGCCTCAGTGAACAACCTAAATATCTGCTAAACTACAGTATCACTTTTTCTTTGCTTTGTGTCACCTATTTATCAATATTTCATCACACTTTTTTGGCATAGTTGAAACCACCAAATTCCTTGGTGAGGCTACTAACTTGACGGGCACGCAAATGAGGCCAGAAACAGGAAGAGCGTTCGTCAGTTTTGCTACATTTCTTGACTGACCTTGTAGCGAGCTCAGTATATTATTTTAGTTGGTCTGATATAAAAGATTAGTTTTTTATACCTACCAAGAAATAAATTACTACAAAACAAACTCTTAATTTTAGTTTATTCTGAGCCTGTTATAATATAATGTTGATGTACTGACCAGGACAGCCCAAAGAGCGGTTTGTAGTAACATGCAGTATGTGATTCCTTTTAAAAGTGGATTCAAGAGTTTAAGCGAGTCCATTTTTCGCGTGTACTGCCTAATAAAACAATCCATGAACATATAGCCCATTCCGATCGTGATTTCACACAGCACAAACTCGAATACTCTTGCTGCAATTAAAAGAGAATAATAAGTATTTCAATCCGGTACCTATATACTTTTACGAAGTTATTCTTCCAGCTGATGATGATAAAAATGATGATGCTGATGATGATGAAATAAGTTAATAAAACTGTGAGTTGATCAAAATGAAGGAACCACGAACAGTCTACTTCATATTGTATTGTATTGTAATTGGAACCACACGTGTTCATAATAGTTACTAAGTTGGTAAGTGGGAATTAAAATAAAAACTAATTTATCGTGAGTACATAATTACCATTTTCCGTTATTTTCGAAAATATTTCAAAGTTATAGAAAGTACTGGAGAAGGTGTCGGCCATGTATACAAATTTCCTTATACTGCACCATCTAAAATGACTGTCAGGATTGGTTTCCTAAAACATTAATATTATAATGGCGAGGAGCCAAATCCCAGTAGTCTTACCAGTTGAACTACTGGGTATTTCCTTCCCAATAAACTTACTGATAGTTTCCATCTTTAGTAAGGCCATATTCAGTATTCGTTGATTTTAGCGATTCAAAGGGTTCCAACGAAACCCAGTCTTTTTTAGTGTAGTTGAGCTTTTTTGTGAAAGAGTTCATCCGGTGAATTACTACCTCCATACTTATTTCTGCCGCAAAGGAGTCGTGCTCACCGTGTTCTGGTTTGAAGGGTACGGGTGCCGGTGAAATTACAGGCACATGAAACTTGTCATCTTTATATCTCAGGGTGGCGGCTCAGTGTAATGCCACATAGGGTGCGTCCTAGGTGGACGTGACCTATATGGTAATACGTTGTTAAAGGCAGAGGTTACCGCGTAACATCAGGTGAACTATCTACTTGTTCCGTCACTCACGTAGTTAGTTAGTTAGTTAGAACTAGTCGAATACCCATGCTTTGCTATGCATCACATCACAAAAAAATAAACTAATTAATTAATTAAATTTTTAATTTTTAATCTAGAGTTATTTTTACTGATTTATGTATATTTTGCATGCGTTAAACGCCGATTATGGCAGAACATTTAACTGTAGCACTAACCACCAGTTACTAACCTATACATCGCAATAAATTAATTTGAATTTGAATTTAAATTTGAAACTTTGTCACCCCTTTTTACCCCTTTTTAAGGGTTATTTTGTAAAATCCTGAAATATGAATTCAATTATTCACTATTTATTTTATTATTTATTTTTGCTATTTTAAGTACTCATACAAAGTTTCAAGCAAAAGGCACCATGCGATAAAGAGTTCCCATACAAACTTTAACACCGCATTGCACCTTATTTTGGGGGCAGTTAACACCAGATAAGCTCGACCAGATAACATCAGGTTGATCAGGGTCGTCAAATCTCCCAGAAGGACTTCACCTGCATGGCCAGAACCGCCAGCCAGCAGGTCCTTTAGATGCTGTGGAGTCACAGCATCCAGGCCGCCGGCAGACCCACTCTGAAAAGACATGACGGCAGCGAGCACATCCTGGCTGGTCGTCTCGACAGCGCCATCACTCTCTTGCGGTGGATCTGGGAGGAGAGAATCTGGCCCTGGGGACGGATGTTTACTCTCAAGAGAATTGAGAGTATCATCAGAATTTTGGGCTATCGTGTCACTAGAAAATAGGATACGGGAGGCACCCTTGATGTCACCATCGCTAAGTTTACTCTCTACAAGTTTGTAAACAGTAGACTCAGCGACTGGCTCCACAGTTTCTATGATTTGTATTGAAGTATCCGAAAAGCATGCAAAACTAAAAGTATGCAATGCTTCAAGTTTGTAAGTTCAAAAAATAGGGTTTTTAATTCAATGGTATTCACCCCTGAAAGGTTGAGGGTTGAATTTACAAAAAAAAACCGCTTAGTGGGTGGTTTTGCTAATAAAGGAACGTACGCTCCAAGTTTCAGCTTTCTAGGTCCAGCGGTTTCGGCTCGGCGATTATGAATCAATAAGTCGGTCAGTCAGTCAGTCATAGGACTGACTGACTGACTGACTGACACTCATTTTATTGTTATGAAAAAATATGTTAAGTTAATTGTTATGTTGTTAAATATGCAATGGTCTATTTAGAACAAAACCGACAACTGTTTGGCAATAATGTTCTCTAGTGGGGACCACGAACCGGATGACGCAGTGGTGGAAGGCTCTCCTCTCGATAAACTGACGACATTAGCCAAACTCCGTCACTTTCTAACTCAATAAAGTTCAGGGAAGTTAAAAAGTGACAGAATAGCGCTCGCGGAATAAAAAGTAAGTGAAAATCACGAAAACAATTATTTGCCATCTGAAAAACCGGCGCATCACAGAATCATACGTTCAACTTGAAGATAAAGTTTTGCCGACATTTAAGTGAAATAAAAAGTAAAAAATTCTGAGTAAATCATATGGTTTGTAATTATGGAAGTTAATAACAGTTTATTTACATAATAAATTCAATGTAGTTTAGAAGATGAATCAAATCTTCAGTCAAATACAGCTGCACATTGTTATTTTTTTTCACTTGGTTAATAAATAGGTAGAACATTTTTGTACGTTCACTTTACACATCAAAAACCAATGGATGACTTTTTTTTAGCACATAACATTGATTTAGTAGTAGTAGAGCTTTTTTGTGAAAGAGTTCGTCCGGGGAAGTACTACCACCATACCTATTTCTGCCGCAAAGCAGTAGTGCTCGCATTGCTGTGTTCCGGTTTGAAGGGTAAGGGTGCCGGTGAAATTACAGGCACATGCGACTTTTCATCTTTATGTCTCAGGGTGGCGGGCGCAGTGCAATGCCACATAGGTTGCGTCGTAGGTGGACGTGATCTATGAGATAATGCACTGTTCATAGGCAGAGGTTACCGCTTAACATCAGGTGGGCCTCTTGCTTGATCCGTCATCCAAGTAGTATAAAAAAAAAAAAAAAAAAACTCCTCCTCTTGGAGAAAGCCTCCAAATAAGACCAATCAGCTGCTGTATGCAAGAAGTCGATGGACGGAAGTGGCCAAAGACCGTTCGTCTTAGCGCTCAAAGGAAGGCCATGACTGGATAGTGATGATGAATCTGATTTTAATAATATTATAATAGGATTTACATTATTTTCGTCTTACCCTTTTATCGACAAACAAGGATATACTAGAAGACATTTTCATCGGGACGAGAATTTAAAAATATATATTCTTATGTGTGTGTTTTTATATATTCTTGTACCACCCAATTACGAACTAATCACAGTAATAAAATGGGACCTGAAAAATAAAACACGTGATAGATTAATTAGTACATGCAAAACAAATCACCTATTTTGGTAGCAGTAGACCTTTTTTGTGAAAAAGTTTGTCCGTGGAAGTACTACCACTAGTACTATTTCTGCCGCAAAGCAGAACACTACCTACTGCATTGCGTGCCGGTGAAATTACAAGCACTTGAGACTTTTCATCTTTAACATTATCATTATTATCTTTGCACCGGGTGCAGTGCAATGCCACATAGGACGCGTCCTAGGTGGACGTGACCTATGTGATAATGCACTGTTTATAGGCCGAGGGTACCGCTTAACATCAGGTGGGCCATCTGCTAGATCCGTCATTCTAAGTAGTATACAAAAACTGTTTTTTTTATATTTAATATTACCCTTCATCATACTTAACTGAAATGGCTGGATTATATTTAATTATATCATAAAATACTAATTCAATATTTTTTATTTTGTCTTCTGTTATTTAGGAGTTAATTATGAACACAGTTCATGAAATTACTTACTGTCTGTTAGTTTTTTTGCGAAATTAATATATCCGAAAGAATTGTTTTATATAAAACAGCATCTATGTATAGTAGCAATCCATTTACTGTTATTTATTTATATTTTATTTGTTTCTAACGTATTTTGTTAGATTCTGTTGCTAAAACCACGTGTCAGTGTGAGTTAGTGTGTCACTGTCAAAACTTCAGTTCTCCAAAAGAAAAAAGTACTCTGATTCTGAGCACAGAGTACTTTTTTAGCTCAGTACAGTTGAACAAGTGGCCTTAGCGGAGTACACCCATATAGCGAAAAAATTCTACGTCTATGAGTACACCACAATTTCGCTGTCACGTTTTGAAACAAGTTCAGCTTTTGCACGAAGGATATTCCACCGTATGGAGTGGACGCTGTGCCTATTTTTTACAGGAGGAAAACCTTGACAGAAGTCTTTATTTGTTTTATATTTCATCTTTTCGCGCAGGCAAAGTCCTAAGATCATACCGCCTTGTCTTAGGTAGTGTTTCGTCTTTCGTGTAGCGTTATTTTTTCCACGTGGCCATGCAGTTTGGTCTAAGTTTTGGGGAGACTTATGGCATAAACATACTGCGACTAACTGCTTAGAGCATTGCAGGCCTCAACTGCGACATAGGTACACCATAAAGTCTTCTTTATTTTTTAGTCATAGGACTTTAGCCTGCGCGAAAGGACGAACTCCAGCCGTTTAATAGCCCTTTCATTGAACAATGACATTCAATCCTTAGAGCATTGCAGGCCTCCGTGCCGGAGCATTCAACCACACTTCTTAGCCGAGTTGTTGAACAAAATTTTCAACTGTACCTAAAGTGCTACAAGGATCATTTAGCACGTGGCGCTTCTGAGTAACAATCTATAATCGTCATAATCTGTATCAAAGAGCGCCACAACGGCGGCCGCAGTAGTTTTAGTAGTAGTAGAGCTTTTTTGTGAGAGAGTTCGTCCGGGGAAGTACTGCCACCATACCTATTTCTGCCGCAAAGCAGTAGTGCTCGCATTGCTGTGTTCCGGTTTGAAGGGTAAGGGTGCCGGTGAAAATACAGGCACATGAGACTTTTCATCTTTATGTCTCAGGGTGGCGGGCGCAGTGCAATTCCACATAGGGCGCGTCCTAGGTGGACGTGACCTATAAGGTAATGCACTGTTCATAGGCAGAGGTTACTGCTTAACATCAGGTGGGCCATTTGCTTGTTCAGTCATTCCAGTAGTATAAAAAAAAAAAAACATGTTCGGACTGTACAGCTAAACAGCGCTCAGCCTACTGGTCAAATGTCAATTTGTGAGATTGTACAGCTGTGGCGGCCGACTCGCCGCCACGTGACACTCGTGCTGGGCCATTGCTGGGCACGGTACCACACAGAATGCGCAGTACCCCGTCCCGCGTGCACCGCCAGGAAATGGAAAAGCGCTGGCTGCCTCGTACCCTATAGATAAAATATAATCACCGTGACATTTTAGTGCCGTGGTACCTAGGCTAAGTTTTTTTTATCTATTTGAAATATGAAGAAATATTTGATTATACCCTTTTTTTTTTTTTTTTTTTAACATTGATAGACCTTTGTTTGACCACGATCTCACCTGTTGGTAAGTGACGATGTGGCCGAAGATGGAGCACAAAAGTCTAGAAGGCACCTATTCACTCTAGACTTGAAGAGACCCAGATTATAGTTTTCAGGAAAGACAGACGACGGCAGTGTAATCCACTCCTTAGCAGTTCGCATTATAAAGGTAGAACCGAAACGTTTTGTGCGAATAGAAGGTATACCAATGAGGTAAGGATGGTATTGAGCCGTACGCCTGCTCGTCCTATGATGAAAAGGAGATGGTGGGATCAGATCGTGCAGTTCCTGGGAGCATTCCCCGAAATGTAACCTATAGAAGATTGAAAGGCATGCAACCTTACGGCGGTGCTCGAGACTCTGGATCTTAGTCTCCGCCATATGTTGCTCACCTATAAGCCTGAAACCCTTTTGTAGTTCAGTAGTCATCAATCATCATCATCAGGAACCCTTATAGTTTTGCCATATTCGTCTGCTTAGCTCAGAGGTTCTTAGCACCTACTAGAAAGCTGTAATTTGGCATATATAAATCACGCTTACAAAGTTCATAATAAAACCATGAAAAAATTAGGTTGGTATTATATACTTCCTCTACAATTGGGGACGTTTTTTTTTCTCGTCTATCTCGCAGTCTGTGATAGTACCTAGTATAAGAAGTTCACCGTAGATCAGTTTGCGAAAGTACAATTTTTTTGTTAAAAAAGAGAGTAAGTAGTTAAAACGAGAACTAAGTAGGTTGTACTTGGAGAAGTAAAAAGGAAAATTTCGTACAAATTCCATTGAAAATTACTTAGATGAAGTTGTTAGTTGTGTAAAACAGAAAACTCCCCGCCTCCGTCCGCCTATTGCGTCACTATATGCGGACATATAAATTACGGAACCCTACAATGCGCGTGGCCAAAAACGCACATAGCTGCTTTTTATTTATATTAAAAGTTTTATTAATGTTTTAATAAAAACTGACCGACTGACTGACTAACTGATTATCAACGCACAGCCTAAACCGTAAGTTCTAGAGACCTGAAAATTGATAAGTACGTTCCTTTTGTGGTCTAGGGATGCATTAAGAAAGGAATTCCAGAAATTCAACCCCTAAGGGAGTGCAGACGGTGTTGAACTTTGTGTTGAAGAGGTACTCGAGCAGATGGACCGTTTACAGTCAATGTTGCTTTCCGTGGACAGCTGCCATGAAACCTACGAGGAGATGCTTCAGCATAATAAGGACTTGCAACAGGAGCTATCTGAGTGTAGATATAAACTTGAACAATTTGAACTATCAGAATCAATACATGTGCCCTCAGTGAATAATTATAGGAGTTTAGATCTACAGACGGAACTCATGAACAGTGGGTCTAACTTTTCACTGATAGATCTTAGTACACCAAGTTGTAAAAGTAAATCTCAACAAATGAAAGGGAGTAACAGAATAAAAAAATATGTGAAACTTAGTAATTTCATAAAAAAGTCGGAGAAAAAGCTAAAGAAGCATAAAAATGTATTTAATTATGCAAAGCATATTAAGCAGAAATGTAATTTAAATGAGGAACTTAATTCCTGCTATAATTTAATTGGACGTAATTCAAAGGAATTATATGATATGTCACAAGAAATTAAGTGTTTAGAAACATCACTTCTTGATGTAACACATAAATATAAAAAAGCTGAACAATTTGCAGCTGACAATGTTCAGAAAATGAACAATATTGTAGAGATAGTGAATAATGATAGCATATATGTACAAGTATGTAATAGTAGCTCACAGACTGACCATCCCGTGTCAGACCAGTTAGTTTCCATATCATCTTTGGATTCTTTGATACAGATGGCACCACTTACATCACAGAGTCAAGCTACATCTACTTTACAGGCTGAAGTAATTCATACACCTGGTGCACAGTCTCCGGTTAGACAGGGAAAATCCTGTCGGCAGACCCGGAAGACTGTGGTGTATTCTGATAAGATAGGCGTTGGCATGGGTTTGCTACTAAGTGATCAGTTAGGGCAAGTTGTCACTAATAATTGCTTTGAAAATGCCCCCATTCATAAGTTTATAGATTGTATAAAGAGCGAAGATCGCTTTGACAATGACACCACTCTGATAGTTCAATTAGGTGAGAGTAGTGGTGTCATGCGACTAGATATAATTAAGCTAGTTGAGACTTTGCTACATAAGCTAGATTCAGGTTTGGGAAAATTAATTTTATGTGCATTCCCGTACTCAAAATCTTTGAGTTCCAAAGACAATCAAGCAATTTGGAATCTTAATTTAATATTTTATAATTTGACTTGTCGTCATAGAGACGTTTTGTTTTTTGATACTAATAATTTTATTAGTAATTTTATTTTGACCAGAGATACTGTGCTTCTTAGTAGACATAGTAAACTGATAATTGCTAAATTGTTAGCATTTAATATTTTTGATCCCGTTATAAGTACTATAACGCAGTTAATCGACGTGCCTGTAGTTAGTAGTATTACTAATGGGGGCACACAAGCAGGAGGGTCAGCTGACAATATTTGTTTAAACTGACGAGTCCGACAATGAGAAAGCCTGGCACATTACATGTAGTACATCAAAATGTGCAAGGCCTTCCCAGCAAAATATTAGAATTAGAATTATTTTTAAACATGTTTAATATAGATATCATGTGTGTTACTGAACACTGGTTATTACAATTTGATTTACTCCCTTATTATGAGAATTATAATATTGTAAGTTCATTCAAACGCAAGAACGCCATACGTGGCGGTTCCTTAATTGTTGCTCGAAATAATTTAAAATGCAAAGAACGTAAAGATGTTGCAAATCTCACTATTGAGAGGACTATTGAGCTGTCGTGTGTTGAGCTTGAGCGGCATATCATTGTGAGTGTTTACCGTCCCCCTGACGCGGACTTCGCGTTATTTGAATCCACTATGGAAGAAGTACTGCTTAAAACTTTTGGACGTAGTAAAATGTTAATAGTCTGCGGAGATTTCAATATAGATATTCCTGTGAATCCTCTATCTGAGAGAATTCTTAACTTATTTAAATGTTTCAATTTACGTCACCTTTTCGAAGAACCTACAAGGGTGACACTTACATCAGCCACCTGTTTGGATAATATATATTGCAGTAGTGTTCCAATTGATAAAGCAGTAATTAAACATTTCACCTCGGATCATTACGGTCACAGTGCTATATTTACTTGTAATTTGGTAGATGAACCTAAGGAATTCACTTATCGGCCTATCACAGGAAGTCGAATTATGAAGTTTCAGAGCAGTATTGAACTTAAAATACCCCTTTTACCATGCGTAGATGATCCAAATGACCTTTTTACCTCCTTGTCTAATTTGATAAATGAGCAACATACTGAGATATTTCAGTTAAAAACATGTATAGCTAAATCTAATGTCGGGTTAGCTGATTGGGCGACACCCGGTATCTATAGAAGTAGGAATAAATTATATGATCTCTATGCGGCTAGGGAATCAATGTTGCATGACCCAAAGTTTATTTTGTATATAAAGAACTATTCATATACTTTTAAAAAAGTTTGTCGTGCAGCTAAATCATTACATTTGAGAAAAAAAATAGAAAAATCATCGAATAAAATTAAGGCAACTTGGAAATTAATTAATAATGAAACAGGTAAATCTAAGCCACGCAATAAGCAGATCAAATTAAACATAAACAATACAATATTGACAAAAAAGATTGATGTCGCGAATGCCTTTGACAATTTTTTCTCTAATATACCAGTTATTGTAACCCAGTCATTACAATCATCTGCCTCTGGAGCATCTACTTTATTGGAACTAAGTGTTGCTAAATGTGAGATCGCGTTTAGCTTTAGATACGTAAATGCCGATAGTATTGTTAAGACATTTAAGTCACTTAATATAAAAAATACTGAAGATCTTTGGGGAATATCCACAAAGGTGTTAGGTATTATAATTATTGATATTGCTCCATGCTTAGCCTACATTTTTAATAGATGTGTTGACGACGGAATCTTTCCAGATCTTATGAAACATAGTAAATTAATTCCTTTGTTCAAGTCTGGAAATGCAAAAGATCCAGCTAATTATAGGCCGATTTCTATATTGCCCGCGTTAAGTAAAATCTTTGAAAAACTTATTCTTACTCAATTATTGTCACACTTTAACTTCCACAGACTACTTCATAGTCATCAATTTGGATTTACCAAGGGTCGATCAACAGCTGATGCTGGTACCTTGCTTTTGGAACACATATTTCAAGCATGGGAAAACTCGCAAGACGCGATCGGAGTATTCTGCGACCTATCCAAAGCATTCGACTGCGTGAGTCATGCTACTCTAATTTTGAAGTTAAAACATTATGGCATCCAAAATCAGGCAATTAACCTTGTAAATTCTTACTTATCCAATAGAGTACAAAAAGTTGACGTTGGTGGTGAAAGGTCTTCAGGATCGTCTATTGTTATGGGAGTGCCCTATGGTTCAATACTAGGCCCATTTCTATTTTTAGTATACATTAACGATCTCCCTTTTTATGTAAAAGACATATGTGATATAGTTTTATTTGCTGACGATACGTCTTTAATTTTCAAAGTTGATAGGTCAAAAGCTAATTACGATGATCTAAATAAATCACTATCGCGAGTTCTTGATTGGTTCACAGTAAATAATCTGTTGCTTAATGCTAAAAAAACTAAATGCATTAAATTCACTTTGCCAAATGTAAAACATTACCCAACTAATATTAAAGTAAATGGCGAGACACTCAATCTTGTAAACTCTACTGTTTTCTTAGGACTTAATATTGATGCAAGTTTGCAGTGGGGACCACAAATTGAGGCACTTGCGGGTAGACTTAGTTCCGCTGCATATGCAGTTCGTACGATAAGGCAGCTTACTGATGAAGCTACAGCTAGGCTAGTTTATTTTGGCTACTTCCATAGTGTTATGTCATATGGCATCATTCTGTGGGGGAAAGCAGCAGACATCCAAGCAATATTTGTTTTACAAAAACGGGCAATACGTGCCATTTATAAAATGAAGCCACGTGACTCCTTGAGGGAGCGTTTTAAGGAAATTAACATTCTCACCGTAATATCGCAATACATCTACGAAACCTTATTATATACACATAAACACTTAGATAGATTTATGAAAAAACGTGACGTGCATTGTTTTAACACGAGAAATAAAAATAAACTGAGTATTCCCAAATTTAGATTAAAAAAAGTAAGTGGGTCTTTTATGGGGAATTCTGTTCGGTTCTATAATAAACTTCCAGAAAGTGCTTCTAAACTTTCGATTCGAAGATTTAAATCTTACATAAAGAATAATTTAATTAAGAAAGCGTATTACACACTACATGAATATGTTAATGATAAAGCCGCGTGGCCTGATGTCGCTCTGCCCCTCGACACCTAATTTGTCAATTTGCAATGTCTGTACCTGCATATAATTTATTACTGATGTGTTATTTATGTGTATATCAAGCGTAGTGTGTGCTGCCTTATGAACTTTTGCTGATTCTCTCTATCATCTTACTTTTGACTGCCTACCTAAGTAAGGCTTTTAATTTGGTTTTCCTTTTTTCCTTGAATCAGCTTCAACTTGTTCTCGAGGCACCACACAGGCGCTCTCCACCTAGTAGTAAGAAGGATCATCAAAAGAAAAACAGACCGTGTTTGTTGCCTGATTCTTCTAGGTCTGGTTGCGTTGGAACAGGAGTAACTGTAAATTTATTTTTTAAGACGATTCAAAATGATCCTTGTGATTTCAATGAATAAAAATAAAAAAATAAAAAAAATAAAAAAAAACGTACACGCGTACGAAGTCACGGGCATTCCAATAGTCACGGGATATCTTTATTACTTGCTTAGGGTGCATACCCCAATATCTGTGACTTTCAACTGGCCGCCTATTACGACTGCTTAGATATACTTCTGTGGCAGAATACAGACTCTATTATCTACTTATATGAACAAGTAATTAATTTGGTAAAAATTCAAAAAACCCTCAACGCAATGAAACGGCTGAACAGATTTTGATCAAACATAGCTAAGAACACTCCCGACAAATTCACATTTCAAACAAAAAAAAACTAAATTGGTTCATCCGTTCGGGAGCTACGATGGGACAGACAGACACACACACACATACACACACACAGACACGTCAAACTTATAACACCCGGTAGTTTTTGCGTCGGGGGTTAAAAATTACAATATATTTATTACAACGAAAAGAGTCACTGTTTACATATCATCTAGGTAGTAATAGAGTCCCTTTACGGAACTTTAAAATGTAACACCGAATTAAATAGGTACCAGAAATATATTACGTCATGATATTACTATTACTACTAGGTATTACAATTAGCCTATTCGGTCCCATTGTTGAGAATAGGTTTCCTCCCATTTCCACCAGTCACTACGGTCTTGTACAACCGTTTTCCACAAGTGTCCATTTCGTCCCGCCACCTCGTGTGATCTACCGCGATCCCGCATCGCTGTATTGGTGCTTCGTTCCTTGATAACTTTGACCCAAAAATCGTCGGGCATGCGACAAAAATAAACGTCACATGTTAGTATAGATCCACAAACTTATCAGAAGAACCATTTACCTAAATTGTTCTATCATCTGCATACATTTCATTCTACAGATAAGTTGGTGGATCTCTAAAGTTACATATTTTTTCTAGGTACAAAGTCCGCTTTGTATGCTTTAGGAGATGCGATGAGGCCGATGTCTGGTTCGTTGGATGGTACGATTCCGTTGGAGCACTCGACCCTGAAGTTTTGGAGGATCCCCACAAACGTGATGAATATGAAGGATTTCGCGAGAGAATCTCCGGGACAACGTCTGCGACCTGCCGACAATGTAAACATAATTTTCAAATGAAATCTTAGAGGCACGGTATCAAGTAGGTAGTGTATAGATAATACCCATTACGATTGTCCGTAAATAATTTTTCCATAGTTCTCGTAAACATAATTTGACATAATAATTGTCATTATTAAGGATTGTCACACCCCCGGTCTTCCAGAGACCCTCGTAGTCCCCTTAAAATCCTCTACTAGATAAACCAAACAAGCAGATCAATCAAGACGAACAATCTTGATGTGCCTCCGGTCGTGGCATGCTTTAGGGCAGTGCTATTTGCAGCAGTGGACTTCTGTTGGCGAATATTGGAGATGATGATGTTGATGACGCGAATAGGCACTCTTGTATTATCTAGCAGCGATAAATATATTGTGGTTATAAGTTAATACGTTCATAATTTTGCATTGCATATTTTTTATTATGGCGCTTATTGAACAACATTTTGAATTTTCATATCATAATTCGCATTTTATGGTAAAACACAATATTACATGCAAGTGAGTAAATAAGAAAAAACTTATTGGCACATACCTGATCCGAAAGGAAACATGTGCTCTGAATTTTTTAACAGTCCGCGCTCGTCTATAAATCTTTCGGGCTTAAACACATGCGGATCTGCCCACAATTCCGGATTGAAGTGTATATCACCCACGGATATAAGCACGGTTGTATCTTTCGGTATTAAATACCCATCTATAACGGTATCGTCCAGTACACGCCTTGGACCCGTTAGCGGAGCGATTGGATGATACCTCTGCAGTTCCAAGAGAAATGCGGATGTGTAAATTAATCTGAAAAAAATTAAAATATATTTAAATTGATTGCCACGATTTCATTATCCACCTATTAGCATAGATAAAGGGTCATTCTAGCGTCTACTAATGCCATGGATAATCTCTAATGTATAAAAATAAGTCGGGTTTTCCTTCCTGACGCTATAACTCCAGAACGCACGAACCGATTTCCACGGTTTTGCATTCGTTGGAAAGGTCTCGGGCTCCGTGAGGTTCATAAGTTTTTTTTTTTTTTCAAGTTGTGTTAGTTACACCACTTATAACTCAAGAATGGGTGAACCGATTTGGCTGAAAATTGGTAGGGAGGTAGCTTAGAACCAGGAGATAGGACATAGTGGGAGGGGTAGGACGGGGGGGGGGGGGGGGGGGGGGGGGGTTCACCGGGGGCTACCCGTGCGCAGCCGGGGCGAGTCGCTAGTATAGTATAAGATAGTAGTGTCGATTTGAGTTCGAATTCGAACACTATATCAGAGCTTGTACTACCAACTTAGGTACATTATACTGGATACTTAGAGTTTTTATTTTTGTCTGGCGCCAAATATATAATCGAAGACTGGATAGTAGTGAATGGTAGTTATTTTTTGTAACATTGATAGATTTTTGTTTGGCCACTATCTCACCTGTTGGTAAGTGACGATGTGGCCGAAGATGGAGCACATCTAGAAGGCGCCTATTCACTCTAGCCTTGAAGAGAGTAGTATCTGGGTTACTACCTAAGTTTTCATTGTAACATAAAATATTTATCTATTACGTACTTTTTGCGTTCTTATTAATTTTTACATAAAAACCATTGTATTGGGCGCACTAAGTTTCCAGAATGAATAAGAAAAAGTCAAAAATGAATTTAATGTTTCTCAAACTATTCTACGTTAGCATAGATGCTGTTTCTCATATGAATAAACTAATTTGAAAACATTTATGCCACTTCCATGTGGTGACCTCGGAAACATGTTTTGATTATCTTCGACAGCCTCTTCTGATGATGAAAATCGTTACTGGCCGCGTATTGGTCAAAATTCAAAATTCAAAATTCAAACTTTATTTATTCAACATGATTTTTAAAAAAATCTCTTTGACTCGTTTCTTTTTACAAAATAATTATAGTTTGCAATCTTATTATCACACTAATATTATAAAGGCAAAAGTTTGTGAGTGTGTGTATAGTGTGTTTGTTACATCGAAGGAGGCCTGCGTTGCTCGATGGTTTTGGTACTTCTTCACGCTGAAACGGCTGGACGGATTTGGATTAAATTTGGAATGGATATAACTGGACTCCCGGAATAACACATAGGTACATTTTTATCCCGATATTCCCACGGGATCGAGACTTACGCGGGTGAAACCGCGGGGCGCTGCTAGTTAGATATACATTTGTTTTGGCTGTGTTGGAGCAAGTTCAGTCCCAAGCTTTATTATCATCTAAATAATCTGAGATTTTATAGTACGCTTTTTTAGAAAGTTTATTTTTAATTAAGTTTTTAAATTTGTTTATCGACAACTTTAGCATTTTAGATTCCAAATGTTTGTGTCGGATTGATTGTATTTGACTCGTGCGTATGCCTAAAGATGCCCGAACCTTATATGGTAGATCACATGTCTGTCTGTTTCGATCATACGGCGCACAGCATCGATGTGTTTGATGTTCACAGCGGTGGACGGGCACCATCACGAAATCGACGAATCGAATTCTGCAAACTGATGACTATAACAGTGGTAGTGGCTATATAGTCGTCATGCATGGTGCTTCAACGCCAAAAGCAGTTTGAAGCCGAGCAAAGCTCTGTTTAGCTGTCAAAGCTACGAAAATTTTCACGATTTAGACCCTACGCATACCGCGCAGACTTTATATCGGCCGATAGTTCAGGCGGGTACTTAATCAGTATGAAAACATAGGTAACAAAGAAATCATAATTAAATTATAATGGAAACGAGCATACCTTCTCAGACATTTTGTAAAAACGTGCGTAAATTAGCAATTAACTTATACATGGGTCGCACTAAAAGCTTCCGAAACTGGCCACTTATATAAACAATATTTAAAAAGTAATATCAACATTTGAAAATGGATCTCTTTGGGTGTACAATGCAGTTTGTCCCATCCTCCAGTACCGAGGCCTGCAATGCTCTAAGGTCCCATCTGACCATCACTTGTTTCAACAATGTTGAAACAAGGTCCCATGTCACTTGTTTCAACATTTTTGAAACAAGGTCCCATGTCACTTGTTTCAACATTTTTGAAACAAGTGACATGGGACCTTGGTACGGTCAATGCAATTTGTCCCATCCTCCGGTACGGAGGCCTGCAATGCTCTAAGGTCCCATCTGACCGTCACTTGTTGACAAACAAGTGACATGGGACCTTGGGACGGTCAGATGGGACCTTAGAGCATTGCAGGCCTCCGTACCGGAGGATGGGACAAACTGCATTGTACACCCAAAGAGATCCATTTTCAAATGTTGATATTTCTTTTTAAGTATTGTTTATAGTGGCCAGTTTCGGAAGCTTTTAGTGCGACCCATGTATAGTGCGCGTCATGTAAAAAGAACGCTGGCGGTCAAGCTTCTACAGGCGTTCCAGCGTTCTTTTTATATGACGCGTACTATAATTGTACATTATTTGTAGTAAACTAGGTAGGCACTCATTCAATGCATAGGTATACATCTCTTAAATAAGTAGAAAAGTAAGTAATCTCTTAAAAAGAACGCTGGAACGCCTGAAGAAGCTTGACCGCCAGCGTTCTTTTTACATGACGCGCATTATACTAGTTATATGCTAATTTTCGCACGTTTTTATGAAATGTCTGAGAAGGTATGCTCATTTCCATTATAATTTAATTATGATTTCTTTGTTACCTATTTTTTCAATGGTTACTTAGTATTAGATGATAACAATATATATACCTACACGTATTTTCTATAAGAAACTTACTTGGATAGGTCCGTCCAGGAAGGTGTATTTTCACCAAGAACATGTTCAATTTCTTCGTAAATCTTATCCTGGATGTCCTTGTTACGAAGTACATGTATGAGAGCAAACTCGAGGAGATTACCCGTTGTTTGAGCACCTGCTATCAGCAGGTCGAGACACACCATTTTCAATTGAGCCTCTGAAAAATAATAAAGTAGGTATCGGATATACACATAAAGATGGTCCACTAAGTCTTGATTATTCTGTTCAGAGCACCGTCGGGCATAAAGATCGGAAGCGTTGGTGCTACCCGCGGATAAAAAGCACCGTCTGAAGAAAACAATCTGACACTGTATCTTCTTAAGGTGGGGTATAACGCAAAATTACAAATCACGCAAGATTTTTAACTGAATCAAGTACAACATACAAATTAAAAATATGCATGGATACTACGTTATAATACCTACACCGAGGGATCACCCAGACCGAAACACTATATAGGAAAAAAAACGATAAAGATAGCTTTTGGCTAGATTCGATTGTTTGTCGATATGGTACAGATTATTGGGTCAAAAATTGGATAAATAAGATCAATATAATAAAACGGAGGGACCACCCTAGGGTTTTTCTAAAATTATCTATATTTCACGAGATATTCAATAAAAAACACGTTTTCGAGCGGCACGTGGCATTTTTTTTTGTAAGAAGATTTTCGTCTGGTTACAGATAAAATAATACTTGGGGTTGGCGCAGTCTTAATTCTGATCATAATATGTTAAAAATAATAATAATATTATGCACTAGAGTACACACGCGGCTGCGCTCGAGTTTATCAAGGACAAAAAAGTAACCTATGTATAGTTCAATCAAGGTCATAATCTATCCAATGTACCAAATTTCATCGAAATCCGTTCAGGCGTTTCGGCGTGATTGATTAACAAACATGCAAACATCCAAAAATTGTAACTTTGACATACTTATATGATATTAGTGGAATCATGAACGGCCAGTATAACTAAACTACCCATCATCTCTTCTGGATACTAATATAAATATTCAATCCAGTTCGTTAAATCCAAGGCCCCTCTAAATAAATCAAACTCAAGTCAAAATAAGCAAAAGTATTTAAAGAACATGGGCAACTTCCCATATATTGTTTGACCCAACTTTTTAGACTGACGTAACGTACAGTTGAGATATTTTGGTTATTGATAATATAAAAAAATATAAAAAATAATGCTGGACAAGTTCACACAACATTATCTAGCCCCAAACTAAGCCAGAGCTTGTGTTATGGGTACTAGTTAACTGATATACTTAATACAATACATTTCATAGATTGATATTTTTTATTATACATAGAAAACACCCAGAACACCCTGAACAAATATCTGCAGATCGCACAAATATTTGTTCCGAGGCGGGAATCGAAACCGCAACCGCCTGGGTCGCAGGCGAACCATCGCTAGCCGCGCCACAGAGGTCGTCAAGAGGTCGTAATATATGTTAAGATAATGAAAAAGCTAATTTAATTTCTTGCGTAGAAGTTGTGGGAAAGTAATGTAGTAATGTTGCGTTTTGTTTCACGCAAATGCAATGAGTTGATTTAACTATTTATAAATACAACTTTTGCTTCCCAGCTTCTAAAAATATAAAAGTTCTTTAGAAAAGTTGGACAAAAAACAACATTTAGAACCGTACTAATTACTTCCATGGTTCATTTATTTTTGAACTGGGTCAGCGGTTGCCCACCTCCTTTCAAAATTCCCATACAAAATTCCGTATAGATTTTGTATCATCATTTCTAAGATGGTAGCAATACTGGGACACGACATAGTTGGACGTGACCACAGATAAAATAATACTGACGTGACCTAATGCAATTGATATACTGGCTATAGAGGTGGGCCAAATTATTGTACCGTTAATTTCCTAATATATCTATCTATATGTACCTAACTACATCTATATACCATAAAATAACTAATTTATCGCCGAGTGCTAGGCTATTAGCTTCCGCTCGCGGCTACGCTTGCATTATGTGTAGGTAGTTCCACTCAACTCGGACTTATTTGGTATTTTGAGTGTAGATTGATGATCTTGGGAGGGAGAGGAGGAGAGATACTGTTTTATATAGACTAAATCTACTATTCAATCGGTAACTAAGCAGAAACCGTCACGTGAAGCTACCATCTATGTATGTCATCCGTATGAGCACGGTGAAATCCGAAACGCATTGCCGCTGCAAGTGTCTCACAAAGGGTCATAAATTAAGGTGGGGTATGCCGCAAAATTACCAATCTCTGATTTATTTTTTAATTAACTAAATCAAGTATAATATTCAAATAAAAAATTCGCATGGATACTACATTATAATTCAGAGGAGTAACTTTACCAGAAACATGTTATGACAATATTTTCTTAATAGAAAAAAAAAACAAAATTACCTCTAACTTTTTGCTAGATTTCATTGTTTATTCGAATGGAGCATATTATTGGGTCAGCAATTAGATAAATAAAATCAATACAGCAAAGCCGAGGGTTTACTGTAGTGGTTTTGCAAAATTATCTCTATATTACGGGATATTCAATAAAAACTACTTTTTCGTGCGGCGCGAGGCGTTTTTAAGACGCTTTTTATAGAGAGAGAGAGAGAGAGAGAGAGAGAGAGAGAGAGAGAGAGAGAGAGAGAGAGAGAGAGCGAGAGAGTTAGAGAGAGTTAGAGTTAGAATTAGAGTTAGAGTTAGAGAGAGAGAGAGAGAGAGAGAGAGAGGCCACAACGCTTTTAAAAAAAAAACTGATTGATTGTTCGATCTTCTACTACTGTAATATAAACTCTTTGAAATTGAAAATTATTTTCTTGTTTTTAGTTCGGTTAGCTATAAAAGCGTGTTTTAAAAAAAAAAAAAAAAAAAAAAAATGTATGAAGATTTCTGCCTGGTGTTGGCGCAGTCTTAATTTAGCTACTCTAGTTTCAAGCACGCAAGTCAAAGCAAGGCTCGAATACGCTCATTGTCTCGGTGTGTCGAGACCGGTAAGCCCTGTAAAGCCGTTGCACATGACTTGCATGCATGATAAATCGCTCGATTGCAACGTACAAACAGCATAGATATGCTCTACCTCTCCATTACTTGCAAGGCTAATCCCAACACAAAGAAATAAATTCTAGTAAACAACACTAAGGTAACTACGAAGTATAAGGAGTGAGGCTTAAACTATATAAACTCGAAAGGTTATGCGGGCAAAATGATCATAGGAACAAATTAGAATAAAATAAATAAATAAATAATGCTGGATAGTTCACACAGCATTATCTGGCCCCAAGCTAGGCAGAGCTTGTGTTATGGGTACTAGATAACTGGTATACTTAATACAATACATTAAATAGATGGATGTTTTATCTTTGTCCTTGATTTTTTTAATTGTCCTATAAATGATTTACCTACTAGCTTTATGGAGCCTATATGTATAACAGATGGGAACAGCGAGTTGTTTCTAGTATTAAGGCGATATGTCAAAATACCGAATGGTGGGGTCTAGCAGGGTCTATTGGGTCTAGAAAACAATAGCTGTAAGACAGTGACAGCGCTATTGCTCAATTGAACCCGGGAAGAGGTTCGAGAGATTTTTGCCACTCTGAAGTAACTGACGTAAGCGACAAATGTCAAAACTTCGTTTAGCTTCTAAAGTAGCAAATATAAAATAAAAAAATCTATAATTAATCTAAGTAATTACCTACTGAATAATATAAAAAAATATGCTTAATACTTTCTCTAGTTAATACTTTCTTAATACTAAATACTTTCTTTCTCTTTCTCTTTTAAAAAGGGCTTTAGAAGAGCCAATTTCAAAAAATAAAGCTATCGAGAAAAGTTTCGCGAATCGTGTTTCTAGTCTATAATTTATTTAGATTACATCCTCAAGTAATTACTGTATTAACATCAAATTTGTAACCTTTACTGATAGTGAGTGAGCATGTAACGAAACGACTCCAAAATTTTAACATAGCGTCTTAAAGTGATAATTTTAGCAAACAAGTTAATGTTTTTGTGAACATACATCAGGTTTTCATAAATTAACTGACATGGAAATGGGTCATGCTCATGACGTCTTTAAACTTACATCTCAAAGTGATTATCTTCCTTACCGCTAACAGCGATCTTAATGTAGGTACTAATGCAGTAATGTACAACGTTTACATAACTGCATTAGTGTTTCCGTGTAGTATCTAATAAGCTTAATAATCCTACATCGGTGCGGTAGATTTATCTAGAAGGAAGTCCTCGAAAAAATGTATGAAAATGCAAGCATATTGTATGAGAAATTATTCGATGTTCATGTCTAACCATGAAAGCTATGGTGTAACAGTTTTATCTAAAGGTCATATCAAATAGTATTAATATTAATGAGCCTGAATAGACTTTAGTTAAGTATACTTGAAAACCCGGTTTGAGTTTTATGAGATAATGTAAGAAGATCCTATAGAATTATATAAAAAAACTGGTCAAGAGCGATTAAGTAGGTATAATAATTAAATCAAAGGTAAGGTGTGGATTCCGTATAGTAATTTTTTTTTTGTATACTACTGGAATGGCGGAGCAAGCAGATGGCCCACCTGATATTAAGCGGTAACCTTTGCCTATGAACAGTGCATTACCTCATAGGTCACGTCCACCTAGGACGCGCCCTATGTGGCATTTCACTGCGCCCGCCACCCTGAGACATAAAGATGAAAAGTCTCATGTGCCTGTAATTTGACCGGCACCCTTACCCTTCAAACCGGAACACAGCAATGCGAGCACTACTGCTTTGCGGCAGAAATAGGTACGGTGGTAGTACTTCCCCGGACGAACTCTTTCACAAAAAAGGTCTACTACTACTAAATCTTATTATCAATTCATGGATAATAAGAAACAAAGTCCGTATTATTGTTGATTTCTGCTTTCAGTTCTATACTTACATTATTTATTTGTCTACACTAATATTTTTTGACTGATTGTTTGTAATGGATTAACTTAAAAACTACTGAAACGCATTATCGAAACGAGAAAAGAGAAAGCTGCATTATCTTTGGGTGTGGGATCTGCTTTACTGGATTTTCATGGTGTGTGGATGAATGCGGCAGGGTAGGTGTGTGGGGAGTAGGGGGGACAGTTTGTAGTAGTAGAGCTTTTTTGTGAAAGAGTTCGTCCGGGGAAGTACTACCACCATACCTATTTCTGCCGCAAAGCAGTAGTGCTCACATTGCTGTGTTTCGGTTGGAAGGGTAAGGGTGCCGGTGAAATTACAGGCACATGAGACTTTTCATCTATGTCTCAGGGTGGCGGGCGCAGTGCAATGCCACATAGGGTGCGTCGTAGGTGGACGTGACGTATGAGGTAATGCACTGTTCATAGGCAGGGGTTACCGCTTAACATCAGGTGGGCCTCTTGCTTGTTCCAACATCAAAGTAGTATAAAAAAAAGAAAAAGTTTTTCATCCCGACACTATACGAGTATAATGTCGCTATGGATTGTTTAACAACGGAAACCTAAAAATGTAACTAGATTTATCAACATAATTTTAAATTTTCGTGAATGTTCAATGAATTAACTCGTTTTTAGGCTTCCGTACCTCAAAAGGTTAAACGGAACCATTATAGCATCACTTTGATGTCAGTCTGTCTGTCAAGACCCTTTTTCTCATCAGGAACGCGTGGAGGTATCAAGCTAAATTCATGTGATATACTCAGGTCTACTGTCCCTTCGAGTGAAAAATCAATTTTCTAAGCCAACGCAATCAAAAGATAGGTACAGCCGTTTATGCTGCAAATGTTCGACACTCGCAAGGGAATCAAAACCTACAGGGTACTTCGCGTAAACTCAGAATCTGGACATTTGGTACGAAGCAACGTTTTATAGCACAGATAAAGGAAAAATTACGGAAAGAATAAATTTTTAGTTACATCATATAATAAAAATATTTTGATTCATTTTGAACTAACTACTTACCCCTGTCCTCATGATGATTTCATTTAGCAACATAGATACCATAACTTTTACTTATATACCTACTGGTTTGTACGGAACCCCCGGTGCGCGAGTCCGACTCACACTTGGCCGGTTTTTTATAACCTAGGTTAACTTACCAGTGAAACTTTCCTTGTTGTCTGCCATCTCTTGCAAAAACGAATAAATGAAATCTTTGCCATTTACTTCGTTATTCTTATGTTTGTTAATGGCTTCCTGAAATGTAAAATTTAGTTTATAGTACGAGCTAAAGCCATAAGTAAAAGCAAAAGCAGAGAGAGAGTAGTAGTAGAGCTTTTTTGTGAAAGAGTTCGTCCGGGGAAGTTCTACCACCATATCTATTTCTGCCGCAAAGCTGTAGTGCTCGCATTGCTGTGTTCCGGTTTGAAGGGTAAGGGTGCCGGTGAAATTACAGGCACATGAGACTTTTCATCTTTATGTCTCAGGGTGGCGGGCGCAGGGCAATGCCACATAGGGTGCGTCCTAGGTGGACGTGACCTATGAGGTAATGCACTGTTCATAGGCAGAGGTAACCGCTTAACATCAGGTGGGCCATCTGCTAGTTCCGTCATTCACTAGTATAAAAAAAAGAAAAAAAAAAGTAAGTAGTAGTAAAAGCTAAAGTAGGTATATAACTAGTAGTACGGCCCTGAACTTGACCTCGCGTGGACCCCTGGTGCTTAAAACCCCCTGTACCGATCAAGCTCATGTTCGAACTCAAAAATTATATTCACATAACCTATCTACCAAGTTTAATACATACATGCAATACAATGAGGAGATCCGTAGAAAAAACAAGATAAAAAACAAAAAGAAACTGGTATATATCTAGCTCTCAGAATTAGCAAGTCGAAGTGGCAACGGGCAGGCCATATAGGTCGTAGAACTGACGACCGCTAGCGTTGAAAGGTTCTCGAGTGGCGACCACAAACCGGACGACGCAAAATAGGAATGTACCCCTTTCGATGGAACAAAGATACTTGTACCTACTAATATTTCTTCTGTGCCAAAGATAGTATAGAGGTCGCAGGAAGTAGTGGTGGGTCCTCAGAGCGAGTGTAAGCACAAAGATGCCTTCGCTAAATTATTTTAGTCGTACAACCAGTGTGCATGCAGCCTCATTACTGTGCCGTCTTGTTTTATGTGTAGGTCTTTAATTTATACGCAATAAGGGCTAATTTCATGTGCGTGCGTGCTTGTTGCAAGTGGGAGACAGGCAACCATGCTCAGAACACACTGCACACGTGCATGTGTGCATATGCATGTCACAGTGTGCTGGCAAGCTTGTGCTAAAGAGGCATCGCGCGATCCTCGCGAAAACATGCGTGCTACGCAACGTAGCAGGAAAGCGGTGGATGGAGACGGTTCAAGACAGCTCATGGCCCATATGGCATAGAGGAGGCCCATATCCAGCAGTGGACTTCTGTAGGCTGATGATTATGATGACACACAAACGCCAGATTCTGCAATTAGGCTACTCGTATGAGACCTTTCTTCGCCCGGTCAAAAATATTTTCTAAATCAACACGATATGGCTGATCAGACCACGCACAATAAACCTTCATCAATATATAACAACATTTTGGAATGTAAGAGTACCCACCTCAATAATATCCGAAATTTGTCTATTGAGCTTTGATATAAGCGTGTAGCCACTGAGATTAGGTATAAAGAATCTGCACCACGGTATTTGGTTCAGCAGCCCGCCGGCCATCGAAAACGCCTTCGATCGCATTCGGAACAGATCCTGCATGTGTTTCCATCTGTCTTCTTTAATTTTTTCTCCTAAAACAAATGGCTGATATACTGGGTGCTAGTGCAGATGCAGAGAAACTTGAAATTGTCTCACTGAAAACTGCTAGATTTGACCGCATTTTTTTTTTTATTTTTTTTATACTACTGGGATGACGGAACAAGCAAGAGGCCCACCTGATGTTAAGCGGTAACCTCTGCCTATGAACAGTGCATTACCTCATAGGTCACGTCCACCTAGGACGCATCCTATGTGGGATTGCACTGCGCCCGCCACCCTGAGACATAGATGAAAGGTCTCATGTGCCTGTAATTTCACCGGCACCCTTACCCTTCAAACCGGAACACAGCAATGCGAGCACTACTGCTTTGCGGCAGAAATAGGTAGGTGATTATTAATCAGTTTGTTTGATAACTTCTAAACTTCTCTTCGATATTTAAGGAAAAACCTATTCATCTCACGCTATCGCCGACCTAAAGAGCAATACGGTCTCCGTATGTAGTAATAGTAGAGCTTTTTTGAGAAAGAGTTCGTCCGGGGAAGTACTACCACCATGCCTATTTCTGACGCAAAGCAGTAGTGCTCGCATTGCTGTGTTCCGGGTATTGGTGAAATTACAGACACATGAGACTTTTCATCTTTATGTCTCAGGGTGGCGGGTGCAGTGCAATGCCACATTGGGCGCGTCCTAGGCGGACGTGACCTATGAGGTAATGCACTGTTCATAGGCAGATGGTACCGCAGGTGGGCCATGTGCTTGTTCCGTCATTTCAAGTACCTAGTATAAAAAATGTGGGTATATTATAAAATTACTGCCAATTTTTGCCATGTTTTTATCAAGTCATTCAATTGTTTCGTATAAAAAGGTAGGTATGTGATTAAATTACTGCTAATTTATACCAAGTTTTTATTAGGAAAGTCATTTAATTGTTTGTCTATGTCTGTCGTTCTGGGTGGAATCTTGAAATTACCACGTTTTACAAGCTGATGTGAAGTCAGCTTCTAAACATAACGAGCTGTGATGTGAAGCCGGGATGTGTTTGTCACTCTGTCGTTTCAAGTGGAATCTTCTAACTAAAATTTCGAACACTTTCCAAAGTTCCAAAGTTTTTAAGCGCCTTAAAAGGTATAAAATAACACCCTTGATGACCCAAGAAGACACACAAAAAACACACACCGCCACCATTATTACATGCTTCTCGAAAAACGTGAGGCGCATCTAGTGGCGTCCGTAGGATAACAGAATTTAGGTGTTTTTTTTTTGAACACCGGCTTCTTTCCACTATGAAAGCATTTTTTTTTTATTATCGTTGATAGATCTTTGTTTATCTACCTGTTGGTGTGGCGATATGGCTGAAGATGGAGCACAAAGGTCTAGAAGGCACCTATTCACTCTAGCCTTGAAGAGAATCAGATTATAGTTTTCAGGTAAGACAGACGACGGTAGTGTATTCCACTCCTTAGCAGTTCTCATTATAAAGGTAGAACTGAAACGTTTAGTACGAACAGAAGTATACTAATGAGGTAAGGATGGTACCGTATATAGTATTATTTTATTTGTGGTACCGTATACCATAACCATACCTAACGGGGCTCATGTACATACTACATTACTAACAGTAGAAATAAGACCTTATACTAACATTTTTTTTTTATAGGACACGTTCACCTAGGACGCACCCTATGTGGCATTGCAATGCGCCCGCCACCCTAAGACATAAAGATAAAAAGTCTCATGTGCCTGTAATTTCACCGGCACCCTTACCCTTCAAACCGGAACACAGCAATGCGAGCACTACTGCTTTGCGGCAGAAATAGGTATGGTGGTAGTACATCCCCGGACGAACTCTTTCACAAAAAAACTCTAGTACTACTAACAATATTGTAAGTAGGTACATGTAAGCAATAAATAAATACAATACAATACAATACCCATACCGTAGGTATACCGTGTATTTTGCGCATCGCATTAAATATATTGACATAGCAGTTGCATAAAATCAAAAAATCATAAAATAAAATCATAAAATCAACAAATCATAAAACTCAAAACACTCCTTTTGACTGTCTTAAAAACATGATCGTAGATAGATATCAAAATACAAAGCAAAAAATAAAAAAATGCTGTAAATTTGCATTGTGTAACTGTTAGTTTGATTGGTAGCAATTTCGCGCGTTCCAGTTGGGAATAACGGAAGGTACCTATCTTTATAACGCGTGCGCATTTATTTGCATTTTTGAGTCATGAATATGGATGAATATAGAGTCATCCTAACTTTTCTTCGTCCAATACAAGCCATAATATAACTACTTACCAAACTCTAAACTCGGACTTGTTTGTTTTTGTTGGTGTAAGATTTGTCCTGGCTGCTAGCTTATTATAGAATGTGTTATTACTGGAAGAAAGCATTAGCCGAGTCAGTCGTGGGAAGCAATGGCGGCGTTGAGCTCACCACTTGTCATGTCTATATTCCCACGATGGTGCCATCCACAGTGAAAAGAAGCCCATTCAGGCACGTCATGTGTCTATGTATGTATGTGTGTACCAAACTCTACATTTGTTTAGATTTGAATAAAACCTCTAATTTTATCTTATCTTATCTCACCTGCAACAAATTTCCAGAGTACATTCATGACTGCTTGTGACACAAAGTTGTTCGGACTAATCGATTTATGGCAATTCTTGCTTATATAGACCAAAATTCCCAGCAATTCGTTTTGTATCTCCTTTTCCATCAGCGTTTTTCCAAAACCAACATTTCTCAATTGGGTCAGTGTAAACTGCCTGTGTATCTTCCACAACGGGCCGTCGGTAAAAGTGATGCCTGAAAATTATTTGTATTTAGAATAATTGGATGAATGAAATAATTCATGCTTTGGTATATAAAGGACGATGGTCACACATTAACCCAGTATGGACACGAACCAATCATGTCTTATTATAAGTAGTACCAGGCTCGCTCCGCGCGCTGGTATCGTCTACCTATGCAGGTTTAATTCTTTGCAATCTCTTTGGGTCTATAACACTAAATTTTATGAGGCAAATAAAAAATATCTACCTATATATTATATCATTAAATGAATCCCTATTTCCCATGGTCACGCCATAACGACTGCACCAAATTGTTTTTTTTTTGTTGTGTTTGTTATTGTCCGAGGTTTGTGTAAATGTATTTTTCTAAGCTCGGGATGTGGCGCTGCGGTTGGATGGGTCACCGGGACCACGCGAATGAAGTCGCGAGCGAATAAAATTCTTTAAACTTTGACTTTTTTTCTTCATAAAGTCGTGCCTGTCCTGAAATAATTTGGTAGTGATGCTGAAGAGAGTCTTCGAAGCTATTCTGACTCGGCTTGTCTCATGGCAGCTGTGACAAGGAGGCCACAGTGTCTTGACTTGATCTGATCAGCGACTAGGTGATCGACTGCGTGGTCTTTTTCCACCCACTTTTCCCACTACAACCAGTAAACCAGGTAATCTGGCTGTCTTCGGCCTATATGACCAAAATAACTGAGAATTCGTTGGTAGCAGATGGTAGAGTGCTTGGTCTTCATGGCCAGTTGGTCAAGTATGAACTTATTGGTTCTTTTCTCAGTCCACGGGATGCGCAACATTCTCCAACATCTTATCGTTTATCGTGGTAAAGAATGATATGGTTACAGATGATTGGTTCGTGTCCAATTTGGCTTTTTATTCCAAATAAATATGACATCATCCTTTGCTTGCTGCAAAGGAAAAGACTACTCACCCATTTTCTTTCCGAGACATCTCAACCTGAGGAAAAAACTATTTGGTCGTCCTTCAAAAGTATTCTCTGTGAAGACTTTCCTTACATTTTTTTCACCATACACCACTACGACCAGTTCGCCCCCTAACTTCAAGCCTAGCACTTCCGTGGAGTACTCCTTTGATAACTCCAATAAACCTTGGAACTGGGAACCATATTTTTTGGCAGCATTATGGACGACGTTGCTACAACCAACAAATGGATACCATTTCGGTCCTGCAAAAAACATTTCATAATTTTATGAATAATATAATAATTTTACTAGGTATCTAGTTAGAAAATCTGAGTAATGAGTTTGCGATGTATTTTATAAATCTACCTGATAAACAAACAAATAGATTTATTTTACAAGGAACGATTAGGTAGAAACAAGTCTATACGAATTTTCATTTTGATAACAAATTGCGCTTGCGCATCGGCCATAAGCACTATGTACACTATTATTTATTGTGTGCAAAAAAAATATTATGCATATAAAAATAAAATAAAATATTAAATATTAGGCATAATTATGATATTTTATAATCTATTACAATAAAATGATTAGTCCAAAATAAAGATTAAATAAAAAATTGACTCTGTTAAGCCCCTTCTGATCGAGATGGCAATGAGGGCATTATACCTAAACATGTGATTTGCTTAAAAAGCTGTTTACCCTAAACGAAAAATGACGATGAATTGCTCCTGCTGCTACATAAATAATAAGGTTTCATAGATATATTGTCATATCCTAATTTCCGCTTTATTTATAAATAATATTATTATTATTACTACTAATATTACTACTTTATATTGAGATCAACGTAGTAGGCCATTCTCAAACTTATATACTGGAGCTTAAAACTGCGTGTTATATAAAATAAAAAGTGTAATCTTGATAGGTAGAGTCTGTTCAAAAAGAGAAGCGTCGTGGGATTGGAGGGCGCAGCTGTGCTTATATACCTTTTTTGCTTTTTTGCTTCAAGGCGTGCAATACAATAGCGTGTCTGTTCCATTTTGATCATTTAATAACTGTAACTATTTATTTAGTATAAAATTCAAAATGCCGGGCAGTCTGAATCCTAGGCTAAATAAATTGTTAAATAAACTAAATAAAACGTTAGTTTACAATCCGGCCACGACGCTTCTCTTTTTGAAAAGACTCTAGTGTACCTATGTTAAAAAATACCTATGCAATATCCCTAGATGAAATACAAGTAGTAGATGCCTAAGTACACTTACCAGGTGGAAATTTCTTCGGTTTGATTATTGTGTTGATAATATAACCGACTCCAATAAGAGTCAAAAATGCTATAAGAAATGCGAGCATTTTATCTTTCACATCCGTTTTAGACCGTCACGAGTTTTATAAGTCCTTATGAATTGGTTTCCAAAGGTGTCCGGACGGAATGTCCGATGTCCACTGGCGTGGTCCAAAAGAACTCCTTTTATATTATAGATGAGAATAGGTTTTTCCCATGGCTTCACTCGCGTGGAACACGGAGTAGGTATCCTGATAATATCCGCCTTATATCGTTCCAGCTCACGAACTTTATGTAAGTATATCTACTCCTACCCAAATTGGTTCAATCTCTGCTACATGATTGAGTTACAAACATCGAAACATCCATCCAAACTTTTGCATTTATTTTACATGAGTATATTAGGAACCTACTTTTTCTTACGGTACTTAATAAATCCTCATATTATTTTACTTTTAAAAATAGAGTTTTATATTTAGAAATTAATTATTAGGTAGGTAGGTAGGATCATTTTGAATCTTAATAGGCATAAATTAACATAAATAAATTTAATTTTAGAACACAGAGGATTAAATGGTTGTTGCGCCACTATTACGTAATTCACGCATTGTATAAAATGATTTGAACACCAAATTGTTAATTTTTTGATCCGCTCTAGCACACAACATTTGTCTGTATTTAGTTGGAATCTACGAATAAATTAGTAGGAACTTATTGTCAGTCACGCGTTCAGTATGGGTCGACGCGACCGGCCCAACTGGCAACTAACTGGCTCTCGGCAGTAGAAATAAATGAATTGAATATTCAATCAACGACGATCATTAGTCAGAGACAACTGTATGACTTACAGCATAAATAGTTCGGTTTATTTTAGGACAGCAAAAAACTTGGCATCCCGTTGTTGTGTTAATTGAAGGGAAAATGACATCTAGGTGTGTTAGTATACGTAATGCAATAAATACCGAAATCGCTAGTAGGTATTCTTATGTGTGCCCATAGTACCTACCTATTTGAGGAGTTAATGTTAATGTTAAAGAAATCCCTTTTCCGCATTCGAACTCTATGGGCGGTCCATTATGCGTAAGAGTTGGCTGACTAGGTAGTTAGCCAGCCTAACTCCGTCCAGAAGCACAGAAGTTTCCTGGGGTCTTCGCAGGCTTGGCGGAGTGACCTCGGGTTGCTGAGGATTTGTTTACGTTGAGTTGCTACTCCCACACATTCCAGGACTACGTGGGCAGCCGATTCTTCTTCGGTCAGACACCCTCTGCAGCCTGTCTGTGGCTCCGGTGTTGAAGAGGTGTTTGATCAGGAGACAGTGTCCTGTGAGTGTCGCCACGATGGTGCGAAGGTCTATTCTTTGAAGGTTGAGCAGGCGACGTGTCAGTTGTTGAGGAGGTCCCTCTATTACTCAGCACCCCATCATCAGAACCAGATTTTGATGAAAATGGGACCAATCTGGAAGTACCTACTTGTCCAATGAAACGTATGCACCTATTTACAGTACAGGTACCAACTCTAATAGCACATTTATTTGTGGCTTTCTGCAATGGAACCTTTACATAGGTAAGTATATTATTTATGTTTATTTCCACCGAAAGGCTGTAGGTAGGTACCTATCTGACAACATGACAACAATGCCTTGAAAATCAAACCCTGCTGGGGAAATTCCGAGGATAATTTTATATCTTCTTTTTTTTTCTTCTTTTTTTTTTCTTTTCGCTTATAGCGATAAGACCGCCCATTGTACTTCCGTGTTTAGTTTAATATTAATGTTTAATTAGCTTATTTTCTGTTTTGTGCAATAAAGTGTTTTCTATCTATCTATCTTCTACCTATCTAAAACCTAAATACTAGACCTAAGTAAAATAAACCGGGATAAATCCTAAATTTAAGGATTTTTGATATTCATTACAATTGAGTTTAATTAACGCCGACTCCCAATTTCACGGTCTGCAAAAACTAAATGTAGGTTAAGTACCTATATAGGTAGGTAGATACTACCTAGAAAATAAGCAGGAAGTTAGGTAGGTACATTTTTCAGCGCAAACTGAGTAACTAGGTGAACAAGATGTTTGCTATTTTTTATAATGCCCAGCAGTTGTAATTCACCAACTTATCTAATATAAGGCCACAAATGTTTATTTTGATGACAACTGGAAATAAATTACCTATGATAATTATTTTCGAAAAAAAAACAGCTTCGTATTTTTGCCCAAATACAAAATCCTTTCCTACTAATATTATAAACGCGAAACTTTGTAAGTATATGGATGGATGGATGGTTTGTTACTCTTTCGCGTAAAAACTAGGTACTGGATGGATTTGGATGAAATTTGGAATAGAGATAACTGGACTCCCGGAATAACACATAGGCACATTTTTATCCCGATATTCCCACGGGATCGAGACTTACGCGGGTGAAACCGCGGGGCGCTGCTTGTAAGTAATAAAGTTTATTGAGTACCTACCTACCTGCCAATGTGACAGCGCACATTGTCGTTGAATTTTTGTATTCGTTACGAAAAAAAGACTTTGAAGCTAGGAATTTATCCCCAATACAAGATTTCATAAAATTAGTGATCGTAACCGTGTGCTGATCACAGTGAGCCTAAACACGGCCAGTCTACTATTATCCATCGAGGAGTTCCGTTGTCCACCTTCCGTATCCATCATCAGATCAGCTCGCTGTCACCATCATTTTATATTGTCATCGGAACTAGACAGCTATGCCAAATTTCAGCTCAATCGTATATTGGAAAGTCACCCTTATCGCCAACCGTGAAATACTTAGGTACCTACACGGTAAGAATATTTAAAAACTATCAGCGCCTCGCTGTTTCACCCGCGTAAGTCTCGATCCCGTGGGAATATCGGGTTAAAAATGTGCCTATGTGTTATTCCAGGAGTCCAGTTATCTCCGCTCCAAATTACATCCAAATCCGTTCAGCCGTTTCAGCGTGAAGATGTAACAAACACACACACTCACAAACTTTCGCATTTATAATATTAGTGTGATATGTGTGGTTGCTAACGCTATAATTTTTGCACGGAGAAAATTTCTATGTAGGCATGTAGGTACCTACCTAGACTTGTTTCTATAAGTAACTCTAATACGGCATTTACAGACCTAAACAGCTATCAATTAGAACTTATTTTATGAATCTTAGCAGCGGTGTTCTGTAAACTAACCAAAACCTTTAAAATAAATGTTTATTTTGTGACTATGGAGCAATTAACGAGAGTCTTTTTTTTATAAGCGTTAAGCGGTAACCTCTGCCTATGAACAGTGCATTCTCACATAGGTCTCGTCCACCTAGGACGCGCCCTATGTGGCATTGCACTGCGCCCACCACCCTGAGACATAAAGATGAAAAGACTCATGTGCCTGTAATTTCACCGGCACCCATACCCTTGAAACCGGAACACAGCAATGCAAGCACTACTGCTTTGTGGCTGAAATAGGCATGGAGGTAGTACTTCCCCGGACGAACTCTTTCACAAAAAAGCTCTACTACTACTAAATCGTCGT
The DNA here is from genome assembly GCA_932527175.1 of Operophtera brumata. Taxonomy (NCBI): domain Eukaryota; kingdom Metazoa; phylum Arthropoda; class Insecta; order Lepidoptera; family Geometridae; genus Operophtera; species Operophtera brumata. Next base: position 79,026,132 of record OW052239.1, on the reverse strand, counting down.
CGGGCAATCGCGAACGTTCGGCGCTACTCCAATGTTCTCAAGTTACTTTTATGAAAGTGCACGTTGTAATCTTATTTTACTCCTTCATGCAGGTAATTACCTACCTAGGTGTAGGTACAATTACAATTAGGTACTAGGTGTAATATTACAATTAGGTACTAGGTGTAATATTACAATTGTGTAGGTTAATTTTCGGTCATCAAAGGTTATTCAGCAGGTTCTTCATATAGGTAGGTAGGTAATTACCTATATGATGAAGCAGTAAAATAAGATTAAATGAATTAAAATAACATTTACCTTCAAATATGTCCTTATCACCGACTCCCTTGTTAACTAGGTACTAAAGGTGTATAAGGTAACATCTCAATCTCAATCGTCTTACAGTCTGTAGATTTTTTGTAACGAGCTAGTAATTTTCCCCAATGAAATGACTTAATACCTACAGAGTGTATAAATTTGTTTCAGATATTGTCAGCAAATTACAAAACTTGACAGCTTCATCATTCCCGGCCCGGCAGCATTTCACCGTGAGCCTGCTCTATGAAGATATCCATTATAAATACTTATATCAGAATCAGAAAACCAAGTTGCATAAGGTCATCTAGACAAGTAGGTACCTATACCTTCTATAAGCATAGGCATTACCTAATTTGTATAATCATTAATTAAACTTTGAATTAACAATGGGTTTTTTATTCAAGTAGCTTAATTATACCAAGTATCATCAGTTCTGTTCGAGTTTAACCCGAGGCAATCAGTACAAATTGCAGTTATAGGCAGAAACAAATACTAGTCATCTAAAGAGGACTGCATGCCTTATGGCCTCAGGTGCTATGTCTACCTCTCCTGGACTGGCACTGAATGCATTGCTAGGACTACCGCCTCTCCATGTATTTATAAAGAAAGAGGCGAAAGCCAGCATGTACAGGGCTTATATCCAAGGTAGGAGGAATTGGCTTTCCCAGAAATTGAGATCTTTGCAAGACTCAATTCTGGAATCACCTACATTGAGCATGACATCTGATGTTATGCTTAAAAAGCATGTATTTGAAAAACAATACACCGTGGAAATGCGCTCTAGAGAAGACTGGTTGAACAGCCAGTTAATCTGCGAGGCAGGATGCCTAATATGGTACACGGATGGTTCCAAAATGGGACTGGATGTAGGCTGTGGAGTTTATGGAGAGCGACCTAAGTTCAATAGGAGTATAAACTTAGGAAATCACGCCTCCATCTTCCAGGCTGAGGTTTACGCCATTCTAGAATGTGCGGCAGTTAACCTTCAAAAGCGCTACATCAACCACACAATATATATCAACCCCAACAGTCAGGCAGCACTTCTTGCTCTGGATTCGAAGGTTATCACGTCCAGACTACTTGAGGACTGTCTGTCACGTTTGAACTCTCTGGGACTAAGGAACAGAGTTGTTCTAAGATGGGTTCCGGGACACGCACGAGCTTGCGCGAGCTGGGGCTAGTGGTATACAGGTGGGGCCTGAGCCGTTCTGTGGTATACCAAAAAGCCTGGCTCAAAGAACCCTGATGAACTCCTGCTTCGAAGAATCGGTCAAGCTGTGGTTTGAGTCCACTGGCTTGACCCATTCCAAAGCTCTTATTAAAGCCTTCGATAAGCGGAACACCAACCGTATCTTAGCGCTGAGTAGGAGCAACCTTCGCATTATGGTCAGAGCCTTAACTGGACACTGTCGCCTTAACAAGCACATGTTCAAGTTAAGGTTATGCGAAACGCAATCCTGCAGATTCTGTGATGAGGCGGATGAAACTCCTCTTCATCTGCTAGGTGAGTGTGGACCACTAATGCACAAACGCAGCATTCATCTGGGCAAACACATCCTCAGCCCGGATGAACTGAAAGAAATCACCCCTAAGAAAATCCTTCAGTTCCTAGCAGCTGTAGGTCTTAGCGGTGAACTGTAAACGCCCTCTCCAGGGGCGGTATGTAACAAGTGGCGATCACAATAAGCCTAACTGGTCGCTGTGATGTAATAGCCACAATCAGCTAATAAAAAAAAAAAATAGTCATTGAGCACTCCGGTACGGAGTTCTACAATGCTCTAAAAGGGTACCTACTAGTATAGTATTATGTTATCTGTGACTAGGGCAACAGCTAGTTAAATAAAAAATACCTAATGACATACTTACATGTTATAAACGACCTCTGTGGCGCGGCTGGCGATGGTTCGCCTGCGACGCAGGAGGTTGCGGGTTCGATTCCCGCCTCGGAACAAATAATTTGTGCGTTCTGCAGATATTTGTTCAGGGTGTTCTGGGTGTTTTCTATGCATAATAAAAATATCTATCTATGTAATGTATTATAATAAGTATATCAGTTATCTAGTACCCATAACACAAGCTCTGGCTTAGCTTGGGGCTAGATAATGTTGTGTGAACTGTCCAGCATTATTTATTTATTTATTTATATTTATAAACAAGTACCGACTTAGGTACACACTTATTTTTTTTGGGTTTTGAGTGTCATAAATTATACTCCTGTTATAAATCAAGAACTTTGTAATTAGAATGAATGAAATGAATTTTAGAATGTTATACAAAATATTTGTGATACACAAAATATAGAGCTGGTACCTTAAGCTGGTACCTTATCTACCATTGTGTTTGCAAAGTGTATCGCAACCTACACTTAGGTACCCACAAACACTAATTTAAAAAAAAATACACGAAATAAGTTTTCTGGCAAATTTAATCGAAAGCGTTAGAACCGTTTTCGAGATTAAAATTATAGGAATATTCATTTTTTCTATACCTATACAGGAAACAATATTAAGAAGAAATATTCCTTGTTTAATAGATGAGGATGAAGGGGTTTCCAAAATCGTCCATTAGTATGTATTAAGGCTTGAGAGGGGGGGAGGGACCCCCTGTGAGTGAGGAAACGCAGAAACTTAGGAACCTACCTATAGTTTCAGAGAAATATATATTATCAGTTTGGCTACCTATCATATTTTTTTTTTCTGTAACGCATGTTTTGATTGAACATGTCTCATAAATATCATTAGTTTAGCTACAAATTTCAATCAACGAAGTTATTGTTTTGCTCATTGAATTTCTTAGCTAAACTAATGATATTTATGAGACACTTTCAATCTAAACATGTTAGATCTCCTAGTTTTCGAAGAATCAAGTTTCGCTATAACATCTTTTTTTTTTAATTTAGGTCTCTTTTCAAGTTTGTGATACTAATCACCTAAAGAAATCAAATAATTAAGATTTCTTGACTAGTAGTACCACAATCATCTTTCTAGCGCCTCGCTAACGTTACTTGTGCTTACCCCACGGTCTATGTACGCGTGCCTCAGGCCGAAAAAATAGATGTTACTTAGCATGTACTAATGCTTAGCATTATGTTTATTAATGTTAGTAGTAGAGCTTTTTTGTGAAAGAGTTCGTCCGGGGAAGTACTGCCACCATACCTATTTCTGCCGCAAAGCAGTAGTGCTCGCATTGCTGTGTTCCAGTTTGAAGGGTGCCGGTGAAATTACAGGCACATGAGACTTTCCATCGTTATGTCTCAGGGTGGCGGGCGCAGGGCAATGCAATATAGGGTGCGTCTTAGGTGGACTTGACCTATGAGGTATTGCACTGTTCATAGGCGGAGGTTACCGCTTAACACCAGGTGGGCCATCTGCTTGTTCAGTCATTCAGTAGTATAAAATATATATATATAAATCTCTGTCCCTCTCTAGCACACGTGATTTGACAGTCTGTGAAAATGACAAAGATAATGCTAAGCATTAGTAGGTTCTAAGTATGATCTATTTATCTCGGCCTAAGGGCTTGTACACAAAACTGCGATGCGACGTCGCATATCGCAAAAATCTGCGAGTTCTTACACTTACATCCTATACTAGCGAATTCGCATCGCGTCGCATCGCAGTTTTGTGTACAAGCCCTTAGGTAAGATAATGCTGCTTAGAATGTAAACTTATATTAAGGCTAGCATTGATGCCGCCATCCCATGTTCGTCAGTTTAGCGGCAGTGAAACACTTCCCACAATTGGTGCACGTCCAATCGGGCTCATCAACATGGAAAGCTTTGTAATGGTCACGCAAATTCGTCAGGAAATCGGCCCCTTTGAAAATCTGCTTGCATTCTTCACATTCAAACTTTAACCACTTCTGGAGGTGGGGGACAGTCAGCTTATACATGTTGAGAAACTTTCCTATGTGCCAATCTTGCATCGGAGCTATCGTCTCCTCAATAAAGAGGTTGTGTTTGCTGGCTTGGGTTGGCTGACCATCTTCTACATTTTCAAACAGTCTCCGAACGTACGCATACTTATTCAAATGATTTCTGTACGATCCTGGTATTTCAATAGTCTTACTATCAATATTCAGATCACTTTTTATGACATTGAATATCGCTTGAATCATGTCATACTCAATTTTACCTTTATAATGTTGCAATACTTTGTCTAATACAGATTTAATTCCACTGATCTGAATACTTTGAGTTTTATATGTAGTTATCTTCATGTGTATGCTGGTGTCGAGTTCTTTCTTAAGTTCTCTCGGACCATTGGCCTCGTTGATGAGAACATGTTGAAGCTGGTGCGTTGTGGACCTCCTGTATAGAAAGAATGGAAGTTGCACTTGTAAGCGCACTCCGTACCAATGCAACATAGATGGGAATGTATAGAATGGTATCGTAGAGCTCACTTTGTACGGTTCAAAGTCCATTAAGTTGAAGATAGAATCGTTCTGACTTTGATGTGGCCGGTTAAATATTAACTTATTCAACATTTTTCTTGTACAATGTATTTCTAAAACGGTGTCGTTCATTACAGTTTGTTTTGAGTTATCTAGTATGTTTTTGAGTCTAGAGACACTGTCCCGTGCTAACGGTTTCGCGGTCTCAATTATTGCATTCAAAAACTCTTTGAGATTCTTATATTTTTCTTCTATAATTGCCCTTCCTTCCGAGTTAGCGTCCATCTTCTTCAGTCTATTAATAACTCCGTGTAACTCATCCCACTGCGGCCATTCTTTCAAGAACTTCTTCACAACATTAATGTATATTTCTAGTTCTAGCTCATGTAACTCTTCAATGTTGATGTTGAATTCTTTTTGTAGTATCAATATAATGTGGGCATTTGTTAGCACGGCGTCACTGTCGGTGGTAATCAAGCGTTCCATCAGGGACATCAGAGGGCGTGCTGAAATGAGAAATAACTTGGTTAACAACTGCTCTTTACATACATACCTACACAGATTCACTTACATTTGAACACTCTGAAATAGAGACATCAGCGAAACCTGCTCATCTATAATTTTAAATAATGATATTAATAATAGATAGATGTCTTTTACCCTGAAGGGGTAGGCAGAGCCTCAAAAGGCAACTTTTCACTTTTCAGAAAAAAAAAGAGATTGAAGTATCTAAACGAAGTGAATGCAAAATTTTACCTAAATCGGATATCAAGAAGTGGTTCTAATTCAGCTTTCAAGATTAAAAACAAACAATCTGACATAGACACAAACTCAAATTGCATACATACACACAGACACACGCCATTTTCTCCGAAAGAGTAGGCAGAGCCTCATATGGGCCCTTTTCACTGCCGGTTGCAACATCGTTGGAATATAGACGTGATAAGTGGTGAGCTCTTCGCTGCCATTGCAACTGACAACTGACTCAGCTAACACTATCTTCCAGTAAATAACACACTCCTAAGCTAGCAGCCAGGACAAATCTAATACCGACAAGTCCTGATAATCCCGTAGTCGGCTTTTACGACATCCATGGGAGGAGACGGAGGGGTCTATTCTTAGGCCGGACACACCACTGCTCTCTAGATAAATAATATGCCAATAACAAGTGGGTTATTGGAGGTAATGAAACTGATCTGTTACCAGTGGGTCTGCCTGTTTCTTGACCTTCTCCTGGGCATGGCACGGGTATTGGTATAACTCAAATGACTCTCATACAACATAATGACGATTTACCTGAGAAACACTTGAAGTTAACCGTTACAAAACTGGAAAAAATGCGTTTAAAATTAATTGACGGCTAAGAAAAAAGGAACACGAAAGGCTAAAAAACAAAACAATGGTTAAGGTGAATGCTCACGTTTGCGGCGCGAGATTCAAATTTTTTGGTGTTTTTTGCCCTTTACAGGTCATCAACACTTTTTCAGATGACGAAAGTTGAGTTCGCGACAACTAGGAGACCTAACACACATGTTTTAATTGATTGTATCTCATAAATATAATCACTTTAGCTAAGATACCCCTAAACAAACAAAAACACTGTAAAAATGTGTTTAGGGGTATCATAGCTAAACTGATGATATTTATGAGATACTATCAATTAAAACATGTGTGTTAAGTCTCCTAGTTGTCGCGAACTCAACTTTCGTTATCTGAAGAAGTGTTGATGAGCTGTAATGGGCAAAAAACAACAAAAAAATTGAATTTCGCGCCGCAAGCGTGCGCATCCACCTTAACCATTGTTTTGTTTTTTAGCCTTTCGTGTTCCTTTTTTCTTAGCCGTCAATTAATTTTAAACGCATTTTTTCCATAGGGCTTACCGCTTTTGAGATATGAACTCTGAAAAATGTTTTGTTTTGTCGTAAATTTGTCTGAGTCCTATGATATTACATAGGCTTTTGGGTATTGGCGTGCAGGTGTCGGTTCTGGTTCGCTGCGGGCCCTACCGGGCCACGCTCACCTTCGGGTCGCTCGCAGCTCACGTGGTGATCACTGTTCTCTAGTGTTTTAAATCCATGTCGGACTGTCAACATGGATTAAAAACACTAGAGAACAGGTACCTACATTTTTCGGACTTCATACCTCAAAAACGTTAAGTTTTATGGAAAAAATGCATTTAACATTAATTGATGGCCAAAATAAACGCAACGAAATAGGCTAAAAAAAAACTAGACAAAAAAAAACATGTCTTTTTTCCTCGGTGCACCCTTATCTACAACCCAACCCTCCTGAGCACAGCACAGGTATAGGTATATCTCGAATGACGCTCATACAAAATAATGGAGAATTACCCAAGAACCTTTTTCTGACGTGTAATGGTATTCCTCACGCACTCAGTTTTAAAAGTTAATTTTAGTATCTACTATACAAAAGAGTATACATGCACTCTAAATCAGTATTAAAACATTAATATTTTTGCCTGCTATCTGCTCTCCAACATAAAAAGTAATTTTGAATTGATTGATTTAAATGTTAATGATAATTTTAAAAGTAATATTGTATGTTTTTAAAATAAATAATAATTACTTGAGTATTTGCTTGTTTATAACTGTTTTTTTTGGGATTATTTACAGTTCTATGGTGATCAAAAAAGTACTCGATACTGAGTAGTATCGATACACTTGGATCAATACTTTTATCGGTATCGATACTTTCTTCTGCGATACCGGAATCGAGTAGTGTATCGATACTTTTGTTTTTTTTTGCGGATCCCTACTTATAAGTATATGTTTAATGTACTACTTATAAGATAAATGTTTTTCTCATGTACCAAAGTGACATACTTAATGTCTTTTTGAGAATAAATTTCTTTAAACTGAACTTCAGTCAGGTGTCAGTCGGGTAGGTAATTCTCAGGTCGATTGGGTAGGTCATTCGAGGAAGTAAACGGGGAAGTTAACAGTTCCGAACAGCGAACAATTAACAATATAGATACCAGGGTTCAGCGGTCTAGTTTAATCAGCCGAACTGCTATGTTAATTACTCTAGAAGTCTAGACAATGAGTTTCGAATTGTTTTAGTCAATGAATAGTTGTTTCTGGTGGAAATCTAGCTGATTCGTATAATAGCCGATGCGAGGAACGAGCTGATACCGGCCAAGACCGGTGCCAGTTTATCTAGAGCCAACAAATAATGATCGTACTTTCTGATGAAGACCTGGACAGCCTGGAATCTTCATCTTCGGTGTTCTTTAGTATCACGATGTCACTTTCGTTGTCTTCTTCGTCCATCCTCAGTTTTTATCTAGTTCTACACGTGCCAGTAGTTCACAATCAAAAAGTGCCTAATTCTAAAGAAACGTACGAAAATATGCGAAAAAACAAGTCAAGATTTGATTCAAACAAACAAACACAAACAAACAAACTAAACATTCGCGGCATTTTGGCTTTTTTTTTTATTGTTCTGGATCCTCCTCTTTTGGCCATCTCTTTTAAAAATTTCAGTTTTTGTTTATTCATCACTTAAACATTTATTACAAATAAGAACTACAATACATTCAGTATATATTGTAGTTTTTGACTACATTCATGGGTGAACGGCGTGTGAACCATGAAGTTATATCTGGAGGCCACTTACTGGTACTTTATGTTGAAGCACAGTACATTGACCTTTCGTTGGACTCCTATGATGCTATCTCAGAAATCTAAATACGCCCTTTGTTTACCTTTAAATTCAAATTTTAATTGTTATGGCAAATAATTTCTTAGTTGGTAATTTAATTTGGCGAATAATTATTACAACCTTATCGTAATTTGTAAAATAATATTTAACTGATCTAGCAACCAATATAATTTAACGATCAATAGATATTTTTCAATTGTCCCATCTTTGTGGAAATCGGCATCCCGAAACTACGGCAACACCGAATGCGTCTTTATGGCGAATTATCAATAATATATTAAATAATTTTGTCGACTCGGAAGTTTATAATCAGATTATATAACGTTACTCGTTATTACAACACAAAAAATGATTCATAAACGTGTAGTACTAAATTGTGGAAGTAAATGGTATCCTGGATGTAACTTGATATTTCACAGGTGAGTAGTAAATTATCATAATATATAAATATTTTCATAATAACAAAAAAATAGTTTTTTACATAGAAGTCTTTGTTTTTTCCAGCATCTAGTAATGTCTGGTCCATAAACAAGTACACGCGGTTTCCAACATACAATTCAAAAGGTTTCTAGTAGTTATTTTTCAGAATTTAACAAAATTTGCATTGAAAACAGAAACCAACTATAGTGACCATGATGCATAGTAAACTTTGTATCTTTCCCGTTTTGATCAGCAGTCTGATTTCCGACCAGCTAGCAGGGTTATAATCTTATGCCATTAGGCTAAAAGGCACTTAAGGCCAGGTCGTTGGGAGTTTTGAGTTTTTAAAAACCATCTGAGATATAGAAAACAGTGATTTAAATTCTGAAAAAAAAAAACTGTTAGTTAAGGATATAATCTGGTCAAAATCGCAGTCAGTTACAAGATCAAATAAACTTCACTCGATAGAAAAAAAACCCAAAGTTACCCCTTTTTGAAGAGCATATTCAATCTCATTTCTAAAATACTGATAATTTTCATATTTTTTTTATACTCAAATATAGACATTAAATATTTCTAGTCAAATTCGTAGAGCTTGATTTGATCCGATTTTTTTCTTTATTAATATGATTAAATAACTACTAAATGGGCGAGCGTGGCGGCTCGGCAGGCCCATTCAGTCGCGCGCTGGCGCTTACAGATGACGTACCTATGTCAGTTTTTTCCGCGTAGCTCAACGAATTAGCAGTATTGAGAAAAGTTGCTGAATACTCGGTACGACGAGAGTGCAGTAAATATGAACTTGACGAATAAACAGTAATACATTGCATTCTTGAAGGCTTGACGGGTATGTTCACTCGTAGGTGATTCCGAGCACCAATCAAATAAGTTTTTGATGAATTTATTAATTTTTGCACGTTATTCATAATTGGCAATAAACAACGCAAGCGAAAAAAGTAGTTTAAAAATAACAAATGTAAAGAATGCACTCCAAAGATATGTGAAGAAGTAAATAAATGTTTACATTATAATCTAATTTTGAACGACCTCTGTGGCGCGGCTGGCGCAGTTTCGCCTGCGACGCATGATGTTGTTTGGTTTGATTCTCGCCTCGGAACAAATATTTGTACGATCTGCAGATATTTGATCAGGGTGTTCTGGGTATTTTCTATGTATAATAAAACATATATCTATAGGTTCTATGTATGGTATTGTATTAAGTACATTAGTTATCTAGTACCCATAACACAAGCTCCGCTTGTGTGAACTGTCCAGCATTATTTATTTTATTTATTTATTTTATTTTGGTCTCTAATTATTTGTTAAAAAAAACAATTACGTTAGATTTCATTTTACTTCTATCTTTGATTGTTAATTTATAAATTTATGATTATAATTTAAACATAATAAAGCTCGATTACCACTGACAGACTCACTGACTGATTGACATGTTCCATTTCGTAGAAGGATCTCGTTTAGACACGGATGATGTTCTAGACATATATGATGAATCCAAAAGTGAGTAGAAAAAAAATATGCCGTTTCACGAAGTCCTTTGAAACCATGGCCGAAAGGATTTGTTCGAACGACATTTCCTAGGAGAAATTTAAGAAAAAAGAAAAAAAAAGTAGCTGGCGTCTCCAAAATAGCGTTTTCAACATTGACTTTGATGAGATCCAAAATAGTGGACGGTAAAGCAAGATATATTGTAAAATCGATAAATTTTTCCAATTTGCAAATCGAAAAAATATACTGCGGGCAATACTTGTTCTGGATGATTTATATAGGGCAGTACGGATGATTAGTGTTGTTTGTTAAAAATATTTTCTTTGTTATAAGGGTAACTTCCGAGATTTTTCCCGAAAACAGGTAATTATATTTTGGATCAAATTTTTAAAACGTTTTCAAACGACATTTGGGTAAAAATTTAGAATCGTTTGGCAGGAGGAGGAGGGGTAGATGGGGGGTGGTGGAGGGGGAGGGGTACCCCCTCACCCCTGGTACCAATCCCATAACAAGGTAACTTATAGTTTTCGAGAAAAAAAATAAAGAAAATTTTGAGGTTAAGTATGAGATTTTGGTAAAACTTTACAATCGTTTGGCAGGAGGAGGATGGGAGAGGGGGGGGGGGGGAGTGGGGGATTTGTACCCCCTCGCCCCTGGTACCACTCCTATGCAAAGGTAACTTACAGTTTTCGAGAAAAAAATAAAGTTTTTTTTTTTGTTAAGTATGGATATTTTAAATGTCGGACTCCGGTATGTGCTCCCGCCAGTACTCTCGCGAGGTCGCCCTTGAGTGTCGCTTCACCCACTCGACCTTTGCTACGCTACGGAGGTCACCGGCTCGCTTCGCTCGCCAGCTCCCCCCTTCACTCCGCTCGGCCTCGCGGGCTTGCTCCACTCAAGATCTCCCACGCGAGCTACTGGCTCCGCGTTTTTATATACACTCTAGGGGCGTGACGCACAGTACCACGTGGAGTCGGGGTGCTCCGTATCGGGTCTGCCACTCTTTTCGGACCTAACCAACTATTGTCGGGGTGCTCTGTGTCGAGTCACACAGTCAGTCAACAATAAAAAATCCATAATTTATAACATTAATTAATTCCTCAAAAGGATCTCTCTTATTTCTTTCAACATCCCTTCTCTACAGATAGAGGTACCTACTCATAAATTAAATCATTAATATTATTATTTTAAAACCCGATTTTGTAAAATTTTCTTTATTATTTTTCTTTAAAAGCACAAGTTTCCTGGACAAGGGGGCCGAGGCTGGAATTTCCTGCACCCTCCCTGCAAGTTGGCGATGACTTCCGTAACATCTGACACTTCCAATTCAAAAATTTCATACTTAACCTCAAAAATTTCTTTATTTTTTTTCGCGAAAACTATAAGTTACCTTGTAATGGGACTGGTACCAAGGGCAAAGGGGTACCCCTCCCCTTCCTCTCCCCTTACTCCCACCCTCCTCCTCCTGCCAAACGATCCTAAACCCAACCCGACATTTGAGATATTTTATCGCTCTTAGCTGGCAACACTGAGAGAAGGCGGTGTTTGTATTTTTGTCGCCAACTTGAATTTGGTGAATTTGAGTCATTTACCAAAGTTGCCACACGAAAATCCAGTATAGATATAAATAATGCCATTCTCCTAGTGTATATGAGAAAATGACAACTTTTTTAAATCCAAGGTGGTGAATGTTGTGTTGGCCATTTAATAAAATCATGAAATTTAAATAATTTTCTAATTGAAATACTTACTACGGGAAACACCTGAGCGAGATTGTTTATTAGTTTATTAGGATTGTATATTAGGACGAATTTTGTTGCCCGATGAAATTATTTTCCCCGTTTTACTCAGAGATTTTCCCAAAAACATGAAAATTGAAATAATTACATTTTGAATAAAAAAAAGCTGCTATTATCAAGTAAGTTTATATGCATGATGATGAATTTTGGCCATTTTGGTACTTTGGAAGGAAGAAGGAGATGTTTTTACTTTTTGGATCCGACTCGACATTTGGTAATTAATTGTTCAACCAAAGTTAAAGTTGCTTGAAGAAAATTTTCAGTAAGCGTAAATGATGCTAGTAAACATTCGCTAAACATGTCATCATCGTTTTTTTTTTCAAAATGACGGTCGTTGTGGAGGCCGTTTTGTTAAATCGTGAAATTTTGCCCATTTTCAAATTGAAAAAAGAGAATGCGGGCAACATCTAATCCTCAAGACTTGTACAGGGCTTTCACTTGTAAGGACAAGGAGTGTTGTTTTGGTGACAAGGAAATGGTAAATTATGCAGACTACCCAGCCTTACCATCATCTGAGCCACAAATGGGAAATTTTAATTCTGTGGAGTCCATAGTATTATCATCTCCTGAGCCACAATCAGATTTGCAACAGGCTACACGCACACGAGAAATAAATTTTAAAGAATTTTAAGATTATACATTTATATCATTTTAAATTGAATATATGAATTTATTTTATATGATACCTTTTATTCTATTTACGGGTCTTTGAAATAAATTACCCTGCAATACCTGTCTGGTGGATACTTAGCCCATGAAACTTCTATCCATGAGAAAAATACTGAAAATGTTTATCTGAAAATTATAAAATTTAATATAAAATTAATGAAAATGTTTATCATAAAATGGACACAAAAACACAAAAGTAACAAATATACATTTAAAAAGATATATACACAAAATAATTATTTCCGAAAAAAAACCGACTGTGAAGCTGGGAATATATCCCCAATACAAGTTTTTATCATATATTTTTACATAATAATATGTTTAAGCAAATAACTGATCTTTATCTGTATCTGAATGCACATGCTTGACTTGTTGCTGAAAATACCAAAATCGCTATTGCCTATAATATTTATCGAGTTCCATCAATTCGTCATAGACCCCATCATCAGAACGAGATTTTGATGAAAATGGGACCGATCTGGAAGTTCATCGTGACATATAAACAAAAATAATTGGTTCATAAACGACGGAGTTTTTTTTTTCTTTGTATACTAATTGTTATGAATGACTGATCAAGCAGATAGCCCACCTGATGTTTAGTGGTGCCCTCTGCCTATTAACAATGTATTATCACATAGGTCACGTCCACCTAGAACGCACCCTATGCGGCATTGCACTGCGCCCGCCACCCTGAGACATAAAGATGAAAAGTCTCATGTGCCTGTAATTTCACCTGCACCCTTACCCTTCAAACGGGAACTCAGCAATGCGAGCACTGATAGGTATGGTAGTAATACTTCCCCGGACGAACTCTTTTACAAAAAAGCTCTACTACTACTAGATTATACTAATATGAGGTAGCATGATAAATAAAAAAATAAAAAAATAGAGTAACTTCTTATTCGGTAAAACAAATAGAGAGATTGTTCTATTCTGTGGACTGTAACTAGGCTTTTAACATGAAATTTATAAACGAATAACAAGGCAGAAACTATAACCGGCAGCGACAGACAAGTGTGTGCCCGGCTGCAAAATAGGGTTTTCACTGACCTGCGTGGCAACTTCCCATGTGCCGGGATCCTCCGGCGGGTGGCTGGTGCAGTGGAACTCCCTTGGCGAGGTGATAGGTTCAGTCGACTTACCCACCGGTCCTGCCTAGGGTTACTCACGATACACTCCGCCACCGTATGCACAGAGACGTGGCGACTGCTGGTGAAAATCCGATTTGGCGCACGAACACACACAACGGTTATAGCACACTGTCGACAACGACACGAGGACACAATGGTTCCTCTTATTTTCGACCAATTTTACGATAACTTGATATTTTTATGAACTTTTAATTAGTTATTACTTCGGTTGCGTCAATTTTCAACAACGAACGACTATATCTCCTCGTCAATTCAAATCAAGCATTGACTTATGGGATTGACACTGACAGGACTAAACAGAGATTGAACAAAAACTGCGAGCTCATAAATAAATAGACAAGAAAGCAGAACAATGGATTCTACTGTGTGTTTGACTTTCTCCTCTAGCAACTAAACGCCTAAAACTTAAAAACAGTTCTTTAACCTACAAAAAGCAAACTGGCTGTTTATTATTTATTAATTATTAATTACTTACTTCATTTATTTACGAAACTCTAATTGATCACTACTATAAACAAAGTTTGATCATAAACAATGCATTTATAAAGTCAAGTAAAATTATCCTACTGCTAATTTATATATTGTGTCGCTGGTGGGGTCATGCGAGTTCACTGCCACTGCGTCCGCGCGAAGTAATTCACGGGCGGCTCGGGACAGCACTAAATGCCTACTTTCGCCGGATAACCTAGCCTTAAGCGTCTCTTTCTGATCTTCTTTCTCGCTTACTACCTAGTTACATAGTTTTTGTTATATTGTTAGTCGTTATTTAAATTTATTTTATTCCTTTTTTTAGCTTTCCTAAGGATCCAACAAGGAGAAGACAATGGCTATCCAGAGTCAAATAAAAAAATCAATTTTATGAAACAACAAAAATATGCAGTATACTCGTAGATCCACCAACTTATCTGTAGAGTGAAATGTGTGTAGGGCTATCCAGAGTAAATTTTTTTTTATGAAACAGTTAAAGTATGCAGTAAAGATATACCAACTTATCTGTAGAATGAAATTTATGTAGTTTACTATCATCTACATACATTTCATTCTCTAGATAAGTTGATGGATCTCTAATCATTTTTTACCTACAGATATGCATTTATTTACAGAAAGAACAACTAATACCTACAGATTTTATAATTATTTTACCTAGGTACATTGTTTTATTTTTATCTGCGAAATGACAACCACATCTATAAGATTGGAAGAAGAGGAATGTGATAAGGAATTAATTGCTGGCAGGATACTATGATTAATTATTATTTCCATTCAAACGTCTCTCAGTTTACAATATTATCTACTTATATAAGAATGGCACGAATATATATTGTTAGGTTTTCACCTATACCTATCGTTTTTTAACTTGTCTCTTTTACTTTGTAGTTGTGTGGACATCCTACTAGAAAGAGAGGAGGGGGACCTAAGTGGAGCGAGATAGAATTCAGTCGATTTGCTTCAAATAGGTCTAGAGAGTGTGGCCTCCAGACTACCCAAATTCAAGCCAGTGACGGTCCGAGGGTGGGGGTCACGGGGGTCATGACCCCCCCCCCCCCCTAAAATCATTCACGACAACATGAAAAATCTTCTAAAACTAAAAAAAAAGCTACAAAAGCAGAATTTGTTCGCGGCCCGCTCCGCTCGCCTTTATATAAATAAATAAATACATAAATAAATAATGCTGGACAGTTCACACAACATTATCTATATCATCATCATTATTATTATGTTCTAGTAGTCGCTATCTTTATTAGGTACTGCACCCTCCTCGAGCTATAAAAACAGAACTAATATTAGATTTCTTTATTACTGCACTTTCCTCGAGCTAATGTACAGAAATTTTCGCGGGTCGCTCCGCTCGCCGTTATTTTCCTAGATGTGTTCCTATGTTCTAATGATAGTTATCTCTAGTATTTCTCCTCGAGCTAAAAATATTGAATTTTTATATCGTGATAGAAAGGTCGCGTTGGAACAGGAGTATACATATAAGACGATTCAAAGTGATCCTTGTGATTTTAATGAATAAAGTAGGTATTTTTCATTTTTGTACTAGAACCAAGATGACCCCCTACAAAATCTTGAGCTGCGACCGCGCCTGATTCAAGCTTCTTGGTATGAACCTCAGAAGAAGATCTAAAGCATGGAAGTAAGGCTAAAAACAAACCGGTATCGATTTTTAATTTTTTTACTAGAACCAAGATGACCCCCTCCAAAATCTTGAGCTGCGACCGCGCCTGATTCAAGCTTCTTGGTATGAACCTCAGAAGAAGAACTAAAGCATGGAAGTAAGGTTTAAAAACAAACCGGTATCGATTATACCCATAGACGTAGAATTTTTTCGCTACGCTTATACTAAATCTATGATTATACCAGTCTCATTCCTTTAGAATGTATTCATGTGTTGGAATGAGACAAGCATATTATATCTATCTGTTCTTATTTGTGTAACTTGTACCAGGCCAAATGTCAAACTACTACTACATTCATGGTACCAATATAGGAAGATGTATATGTATACGCACGGTACCAATATTCAGAGTACGGAACGGAAAAACGACTGTCGTGTGATATTTGTTTCTCTCTAACATAGGATAGCAAGCTATCTTCTAGGATAGGAGTAAGAAGGAACACTCTATGCTATTGTAGCACTCAATCCATAGGTACTATTAAACATGCATGGGCCTCCACATCATGAAGTTATATCTTGCTCCACATCATGAAGTTATAGGCTCCACGCACAGATGAAGTAGTACATCTTTCTAGGCTCCACATGGACTTAGTATACTAGGGGCCTCAATGCATCGACCGGTACTGAGGCCTGCAATGCTCTAAGCCTCCATGCAATGACTTCTCTAAAAATGAGAATTTTTACATATTGCCTCTACCGTAGAGGGAGTCTCTGTCTACGCTTTTCTTCGATTCCATACCATTGAGTTTTTTTTCTATGGTATACTTCCTTCGTCTGAGAAGTGTGAATTTTTACTGTTTTCGTTTTGTTTTTTAATTTGCCGTACGCCTTGAATTGAATTCAAAACAATAAAAGCACTTGAGTTTAGCACCATACGTTACGTTACATATCTCTTCATGATCAGATTTCTGGTGTAACATGTCTGAATCGGGAAAATTTGGTCCCCTGGTGGGTGCTATCGATGAGGGCACATCAAGTGCAAGGTTCATTATTTTCAAAGTCAATTCTTCTGAAGTAGTTGCTTTCCATCAAAAAGAGTTGGAACAGCAGTTTCCTCAAGAAGGGTGGGTGGAACAAGATCCCTACGCTATATTGGAAGTGGTTACAACATGCATTGAGAAAGCAGTAGAAAAGTTGGTGGAAAAAGGGGGATCTCCCAAGGTACCTATATGATTGTTTCTATCTTCCAATATATACCTAGTTGTACCTAATATTCACGACAGGGAATTATATTGGAATTTTATGATGTATATGGCAATGTGTGGCTGCTTAGGACTGGCCTACCGTTCCCACTACAGGGCAGGCCTTTGCTGTTCTCATTTTCCATGCAGTAGGATCTTGAAATTCTGCTGGTCAGTAGGCATGGGACAAATCATATACCTAGTAGGGTGCAAGGTTAGTCGGACAGCCTCTTAAACAAGCATAGTCTGATATGTGGATTTGGTTGGTCATATATTTATTTATTTTATTTAAAGGAGAACCAACAGCTTACATATATTAGAACACACATTCTCACGAATAGTAACAGTGATGATACATTCATCACCATTATTATATTATATAAAACTATACAGCAAAAACTAACGAATAAATAGATACTTTAATAGATTACATATACAGTGGAAAATTAGTTACAAATATAATAGATACAAAGTAGATATATTATACGGTCGCTAAACATCATCATCATCAGCTGCGAAGAATTCTCTGCTCAGCCGCAGTCTCGCTGAGGAGACGCTAGTGACAAACAGGTCAAAGTCCACTTGCTTACTTAGTTTATTAAAGTTGTCACTTGCTCGCAATTAAATAGATATAGAAACATTAAGCTTGTAAACTGCAAATATATGACTATCCAAACCCTTTTGGCCGCCATTTTAACTTGTTTTGTGTAACCAGTTACCTTAGTTTTTTTTTGTCTTGTCTTGTCTTGTTACCAAGACACCCAAAACTTCTTATTTTTTGTCAATGTCAGTTGGAAATGCTTTAACTGGCCCGAATTTGTATCATTTATTTAGTGGTTTTCAAGTCTTTCCTTGTATTTTATGCAGTATTTGCTAACTTCCTCCTTGACAGTCGGCATTTCCAGGTATTCATGTATTTCTGTGTTCCTCACAAACCAGCGCACACTGAGACAGTTCTAAGGGCAATGTTTATTTTTCTTTTTTTGTCAAAACATTGCCCTTAGAACTGTCTCAAGCGCACACTGGTTTGTGAGGAACACAGAAATACATGAATACCTGGAAATGCCAACTGTCAAGGAGGAAGTTAGCAAATACTGCATAAAATACAAGGAAAGACTTGAAAACCACTCAAATGAACTTGCTAAGAACCTGTTAAACACACAAGAGAATGTAAAACGCCTAAAGAGATGGCAAATACTTGACCTAGACCAGAGAACCTAACCAGTTCATAAAATTAAATGGTGTTATTCATTGGAATCACACCCAAACCACGTCAACCCAGAAAACATCTGATTATGGCTAAATAGCCGATCGCAGATAAAATAAAACACAAAAAAAAAAAAAAAAAAACAGCAGTCCAAAACCGTATCCCATACAAACTGAGGAACATTCTATTGGTGATAGAATGTATATAATTTCATCACTACTTCTATAGTTAAAGTCCTATTCAGTTACTTCAAAGAGCTGGACTGGCTGGGTTGGGTTATTACAGGTCTAGCGCTTACCTGAGTCAGTCCCTGAGGTATGGGAGCGGTACGGGAGGGGTGTTTTTGTTACGTCAACATGAAGCATCTGATAATTTGAGAGACTAAAACTCCCCTCTTGTACCACTCGCATACCTCAGGGACTGACTCAGTTAAGCGCTAGACATGTTGCAAAGGGGTAAAATCCAAAATACCCCACTGCGGGGTGTCAGTGCAGCTCTCTTGCGTAATGGTTATCACTATTGAAAGTGATTACACAGAAAATTGCGTGCGTTTTGAAAACTTCTGTTCGTACAAAAAAGTTTTAACAAGCGGTGCAAAGTACTGCCAAATCTTAATCGAAAGTGATCACCTGTTTGGTAGGCAATAAAGGGGAGGTCTTAACACAATTACAACTAGAATGACAATTAGAATTATAATGAAAAGTGATATTTTACAGGATATCATAGCAGTTGGTGTTACGAACCAAAGAGAAACCACAATAGTATGGGATCGATGCACCGGCAAGCCATTGCATAATGCCATAGTATGGCTTGACATGAGAACTTCTTCCACCATCGATAAACTTCTGGATACAGTGCCTAACAAGACCCGGAATAAGAATTATTTGAAGGTGAGTTTGATAATAGAGTAACTACAAGGCTGTGTTAATGAGAACATGTTTTTTTTTTTTTTTTTTTTTCATGAGTGTTAATGAGAACTTGTGCAGTGTTTAAGCAAATCAGCGCAGCTGGTAAATCGAGCGTTGATGGACGACCGTAATAATGTGGACCGCACAGGTGCATGACTCGTATCAAGACGTATTTGCGGTCAAAGGCCAGAATAATTTTTATTACTAGCCTTTTAATACTAGCATCACAAACTTGTAGTCAACCTATTATGAGTATAAGTTTGCTAATTGTACAAAATCGGTTACTAAGCACGTCAGCACCCTCATATTTCCACACTTTAGTAACACACTACGAACCTAGATTTTTCATGCCATCTCTTCAAAATAGCTACAATGGGTACTCATTTCTAACCTAGGGATTTTGCTTTCTAAAGTGGCCGTTCTTTTCTGGTATGTCTTACCTTACTACTATGTTATTATGTTCGCCCGCTGTTTCGCTCGCTCGCTTTTTACCCGGAAAAAAGTAGCCTTTAGCTCAATCCAGGTCATAATCTATCAGTATACCAATGTATATCAGTATAAACAAGAAAAAGTATACCAAATTTCATAGAAATCAATATAGCCATTTCGGCATGATTGTGCTAAAATTTAACAGTCAAACTTTAATTTTTGACATTTATGAGGGATTTTGTAGTGCAATCAACAGCTAACATAATTGTAAATCACAAGGTTGAATTCAATGCCACTTTGTCATAATAGTATACAAAATGAGTGGTTGTTCAATGTCAGACTCAACATGATTGTGATAAGAATAATCTAAGCTATTACAATGAAATCATACACATAGTATAATCTACATAATCCATGGCTGTACCAATTTAGCCACCAAGTTTTTAGTAGTAGTAGAGCTTTTTTGTGAAAGAGTTCGTCCGGGGAAGTACTACCACCATACCTATTTCTGCCGCAAAGCAGTAGTGCTCGCATTGCCGTGTTCCGGTTTGAAGGGTAAGTGTGCCGGTGAAATTACAGGCACATAAGACTTTTCATCTTTATGTCTCAGGGTGGCGGGCGCATTGCAATGCCACATAGAGTGCGTCCTAGGTGAACGTGTCCTATGAGGTAATGCACTGTTCATAGGCAGAGGTTACCGCTTAACATCAGGTGGGCCATCTGCTTGTTCCGTCATTCATTAGTATAAAAAAAAAAAAAAAAAAACATGTTTTTCTTTTCACCTAATTGTAAACCTTGCATTTTGTTTTATTACAAGCTTTGATTTAACTTCACCTGTTACTTTTTGTAAGAAAATGTAAACACATTAAATTACAGAAAGAATAATACAACTAATACAAGTTAGTTTGTTAATATGTTTGAGACAAATCTTGCAACTGAATTTTAAACAATTTCCTCCCGAATTCTGGTGACAATACAATATTATGCTGACAGCGAGCTGATCTGATGATGGTTGACGGAAGCTGAACAACGTATCTCGTAGATGGATAATAGTAGACTGGCCGTGTTTAGGCTCATTTTGATCAGCACACGGTTCCGATCACTAATTTTACAGCGAGCTGATCTGATGATGAAGACGGAAGGTGGAAAACTGAATTCCAGAGTTGGCCTCAAGGTCCAGAGCAGACTGGAGGAATGGCGGCATAGACTGGAGAGTGTTGGCCTAAAAGTCAGCAGAACCAAAATGCTCTGCGATTTCGGCGGTCTTTCCAATCCTGTGACATTAACACTTGCCGAAAAGTCCTTCCTTACCAGTCTCCTCTGATTTTCATTATCTAGGGGCACTAGTCAGAGAGTGATTCGTCGTCGTCGTTTCGTATGAGGTAGTGCTGGCCTCAGAGAGTATGAGAGTGATTGACAGGGATGTAACGCATTGGATCAACTCAGGGTGGATAAAATAGCGACAGGTCATAGCAACAATATGTATCCCACAAATGCCACTCAAGTCAAAGAGTAAAATTTACAAATGCTAGGCCATGAAGAAGAAGGATGAAAGAATATTGCATGCAGCAGAGATGATAATGTTGGGATGGATGTGTGGAGTGACAAGAATATTTAAAATAAGGAATGAGTATATAAGAGGAAGTTTGAAAATGACACCAGTGATAGAAAAGTTGAAAGGTTAACATTTAGCTTGGTATGGGCATGTTATGAGGAGGGATGAAACTGATGAAACGCATGTAACTAAGAGAGTAATTAATATTATTGTTAGTTGATGAAAGGGAAGAGGAAGACCTAATAAAAGATGGATAGATTGCGTGATCTAGAGATGATACTCGCATGAAAGAGAAGGGAGTGAATGATGAGGTGTTGGGTGACGGGGAGAGTGGAAGAAAAAGACTTACTGCGCCGACCCCAAATAAATTGGGATAAGGGCAAGACAATGATGGCAGTATTTCTCTGGAAGAACTCTAACAAAAAAAGTCTACTATTATTGAATAGGAATTAGTATAGTTATTGTATAGTTCGCGTTCCAGCGTTCTTTTTACATGACGCATACTATAATTGTACATTATTTGTAGTAAACTAGGTAGGCACTCATTCAATGCATAGGTATACATATCTTAAATAAGTAAGTATAGTACGCGTCATGTAAAAAGAACGCTGGAACGCCTGAAGAAGCTTGACCGCCAGCGTTCTTTTTACATGACGTGCATTATACATGATAGGACCCGAGAGGCGCACCATTTAAAAAATATCACCTATTTGTGGTTAACACAGTCTTATTTTATTTCAGCCACTCTGCGGCCTCCCACTTTCTCCATACTTCAGTGCTGTAAAACTGAGATGGCTGTGTGACAATATTGATGCTGTGAAAATTGCTATGAAGAAGAATAGCTGCTGTTTCGGCACTGTCGACACGTGGATCATATGGAATTTAACAGGTATAAGGAATTATTATATTATTCAGGCATCCAATTCAATTCGTAATAAATTGACCTCTGTGGCGCGGCGGGTGAAGCTTGGCCTGCGACGCAAGAGGTTGCGGGTTCGATTCCCGCCTCGGAACAAATATTTGTGCGATCGCAGATATTTGTTCAGGGTGTTCTGGGTATTTTCTATGTATAATAAAAAATATCTATCTATGTAATATATTGTATTAAGTATATTAGTTATCTAGTACCCATAACACAAGCTCTGCTTAGCTTGGGGCTAGATAATGTTGTGTGAACAGTCCAGTATTATTTATTTATTTATTTCAAATAGTAGTCCGAAGGAGGTAGCTGGGAGTCGGGATACAGTATATCTCGTCCGACTCCCAACGAACCTATAATTAAAAATGTGTATGTACCTATGCTAAGGCAAAGTTCACTGGCTCATTGAGCGGGCAGTTCAACTACGGTTGTGTCCATAATTTGTTGACAGGATTGGCGTTTGTTACCGAAACCGGCCGTTTGGTGGATATGTGAACTTGTCCCTAATTTTGCATGCTTAACTTGTTAAGGTG
The DNA here is from genome assembly GCA_932527175.1 of Operophtera brumata. Taxonomy (NCBI): domain Eukaryota; kingdom Metazoa; phylum Arthropoda; class Insecta; order Lepidoptera; family Geometridae; genus Operophtera; species Operophtera brumata. Next base: position 79,003,306 of record OW052239.1, on the reverse strand, counting down.
GTTGCTTTTTCATACAAACGCATTAGCACAAATATAGGCGCACAGAGTATAATTTTACACTGAAATGACTGTTGTTGGCTTTGATATTGGTCATTATTTGCGGCAACACATATTTGGTTGAAGAAAACAGTGGACTAATAGCGAAAATAACATCGAAATTACTTGTATGGACTAAAATTTCGATGTTATTTTCGCAATTAATCCACTGTTTTCTTCAACCAAATATGATTTGCCGCAAATAATGACCAATATAAAAGTCAACAACAATCATTTCAGTGTAAAATTATACTCTGTGCGCCCATATTTGTGCAAATACGTTTGTATGGAAAAGCAACCACCTTAAGTTCATTTGTACTTTTGTTATGTACATACACAATCATTGATTATGCAATAAATTTGATTTGATTTGATCCACTCGTGGCTGCGCTCGCCAACAAGTTATCTACAAAGATATACCGTGATAAAAAGAAGCATATCTTTCATATTAGATCCTTTACTAAAATCATCATTCACTTCTGGACGAGACTGCCCCCATTTTTTTCTTTTTTTTATGCATCGTGGTATGACAGATCAAGCAGATGGCCCACCTGATGGTAATGGTAAGCTGTACCCTCTGCCTATAAACAGTGCATTATCACATCAATGCATCGGGGGGATTTGTCATAATTACAACGCTCGACAGGCGGATGGATTGGTGATCACTCTGTTGTTGAGTATTCAGGTGGATGCTAATGCCTATCTCACATCCCCTAGTGAAATCCCTTAGTCGGGTATTACGACATCCACGTGAGGATGTTGGTATTATCCTCCCGTGAAAGTTATCACTTACAATAATTTATACTAATCATCATCATCAACAGTCCTAAGACGTCCACTGCTGGAGGAGGCCGGCCTCCCCATAGAATAAACTGGAGGGGATTTGCCATAATGACCACACTGCTGGACATTGGCCTCCCTCATATAATGCTACGACGAACGGTCTAGAGCCGCCTCCATCCACCGCCGTACTGCGACCTCTATAATGTCTTCGGTCCATTGAAAGCGTGGCATTCTTATTTTGTTTTGTTATAATGTGAAGTTCCTCCCAAATCTGTAACGGTTGAGAGGATTTTGATGTTTTTTTGTGTGGGGATTGGAACGGAGGACTAGTATCTGTTTGTTATGTAACAGGTGGAGCAAACGGCGGTAAGCATGTGACAGACGTCACGAACGCCTCGAGGACAATGCTCATGAACATCGAGACCCTGACCTGGGATCCGCTCCTGATGAAGTTCTTCGAAGTGCCGAAATCAGTCTTGCCAGAAATCAGGTCTAGCTCTGAGGTATGAGTTAAAAAAAACTATTAATAACGAGGTTAATTTAATTAAATAATATACATATATCAAACAATATACGTCGATGACGTCTGTGGCGTGGCGGGCGAAGGTTCGCCTGCGACGCAGGAGGTTGCAGGTTCGATTCCCGCCTCGGAAAAAATATTTTACGTCGACGACCTCTGTGGCGCGGCGGGCGAAGGTTCGTCTGCGACGCAGCAGGTTGCGGGTTCGATTCCCGACTCAGAACAAATATTTGTACGATCTGCAAATATTTGTTCAGGGTGGTCTGGGTATTTACTATTTATAATAAAAAATATCTATCTAGTAACGAATTGTATTAAGTATATCAGTTATCTGGTACCCATAACACAAGCTCTGCTTAGCTTGGGGCTAGATTATTGTGTGAACTGTCCAGCATTATTTATTTATTTGTTTATTCATTCAATGAAATGAAATGATTGATTGCAGGTGTACGGCCACATAGCTAGCGGTCCGCTCCAGGATGTCCCCATCTCTGGCTGCCTGGGCGACCAACAGGCCGCCTTGGTCGGCCAGATGTGCCTCCAGAAAGGGCAGGCTAAGGCGACGTACGGCACGGGCTGCTTCGTGCTGTACAACACGGGAGACGTGCGGGTGAACTCCAGCCGGGGCTTGCTCACCACCGTGGCCTATCAGCTCGGCAGCGAGGCCCCGCCGGTTTACGCGCTCGAGGGTTCCGTTAGTATAGCACCTTCATCATCAGCCTATCTACCGGCACAGCTTATATACCGTATACCGTATCTGTTCAAACGATGAGCCGTGTTTATTAGTATCACGGTTAAGACGATATTTTAAAATTTTGGAGTTTGCGTTACATGCTCGCTCAGTTACAGTAAAGGTTACAAACTTGATGTTAACACAGTAATTACTTGAGGATGTAATCTAAATAAATCATAGACCCCAAAAAATTCGTTCCAGCGGGACTCGAACACGCATCCTCGCCTATAATCGGCAATGCCTTGTCCAGTTTGGCCAGGACAGGAATGAGCTATGACGCTCCAGACGAAGGTTTCCAAATGAAACGCCTGTATTTGTCATCCATCGGCGCTTAGCAGAGTTGATATTATCTATAAGGGTTCCTTGTCGGATTACGGAACCATGGATGAACTCATTAAATTAAATTAAGACGACCTCTATGGCGCGGCGGGCGAAGGTTCGCCTGCGACGCAAGAGGTTGCGGGTTCGATTCCCGCCTCGGAACAAATATTTTTACTTTATGAAGATATTTGTTCAGGGTGTTCTGGGTTTTTTCTATGTATAATACAAAATATTGTCTATGTAATGTCTTTTTTTAAGTATATCATGCAGTTATCTAGTATAATGCGCGTCATGTAAAAAGAACGCTGGCGGTCAAGCTTCTTCAGGCGTTCCAGCGTTCTTTTTAAGAGATTACTTACTTTTCTACTTATTTAAGAGATGTATACCTATGCATTGAATGAGTGCCTACCTAGTTTACTACAAATAATGTACACAATTATAGTATAACAATGTACAAAAAGAACGCTGGAACGCCTGTAGAAGCTTGACCGCCAGCGTTCTTTTTACATGACGCCCATTATACCTATAACACAAGCTCTGCTTAGCTTGGGGGCTAGATAAAGTTGTGTGAACTGTCCAGCATTAAAACAAGTGTAACAAACAACCCTTCATTTTTTTTAAGTATTTTTTGTAGGGGGACTGTATTCCAATTTGTTCTAATTAATTTTGTAGGTAGCCGTAGCAGGCGCGGCGCTCGGCTGGCTGAAGGATAACATCGGCCTGCTGGAGAGCGCCAAGGACTCGCAGGCGTTAGCGGAGAAGGCGACCGACAACGGCAGTGTGGTGTTCGTACCGGCATTCAGCGGCTTGTACGCGCCTTACTGGCGGCAGGACGCAAGAGGGTGAGCCTTCGTTTGTACCAGACATGTGCGAGGTAGATGAGCGGTGCGAGGATGCGTAGCGAGGCTGTGGACTATGTGAGTGTTTCCACCAGACATGTGCGAGGTAGATGAGCGGTGCGAGGATGCGTAGCGAGGCTGTGGAACTATGTGAGTGTTTCCACCAGATATGTGCGAGGTAGATGAGCGGTGAGAAGATGCGTAGCGACGCTGTAAAACGATGCGAGGGTGTGTAGCGGGCTATTTCTGTACAATACAATTACACATTACCTCTAACAAACTTCGTCTGGTGATTAGCTAGTAGTTTCTCGCTCGCGTCCATCCTTTGCACACATCCCTCGCACACATCTTTCGCAAGCATTCCTCGCACACATCTCTCGCAAGCAAACCTCGCGCCCATCCCTCGCGCACATCTCTCGCACGCATTCCTCGCACACATCTCTCGCAAGCATTCCTCGCAAGCATTTTTCGCGCCCATCCCTCGCGCCCATCCCTCGCGCGCATTCCTCGCACACATCTCTCGCACACATTCGTCGCACACATCCCTTTCACACATCCCTCGCTTGTTTTGTACGTATAAAAAACCTCGTTCTGCTAAGCCATTTCCACCAGAGCTGCGCTGAGCGAGATTAGGTAAATGAAGTGATTCTATTGGTTCTTAACAAACACATCCCTCGCTACGCATCCTCGCTCATCTGTGGTGAAAACGCAGCCTAAAAACATGACTAGTTTGAAAATATACTTGGGTTGCCAGCTCCAAACATCCCGGCAGCCACTGGCTGCCGGACAAAGCGTCATCATCGTTATTATCATCATTTCCCTGACCTTATCCCACTAAAATGGGGTCGGCACAAGTGCGCAGGTCAAATTCCTTACAAGAAGAATGTTAAAAACCCCCAACGCAATGAAAAGGCTGTACCGATTTTCGAAAATCACTGATAATCAATCAATCAATTATTCTAGGTTCCACGGAAAACCAGTAAACTGTCGTCTGCGTAGTCTTCCTTGCATGCTCGGCTTTCCCTGGTTTTCCAGCCCCATTTTCAAGGCTAACATACCACATACAACACTGTTCCTGACCTAACACAAACAAAATATAACTAGTAAATTCCAGTAAATTCTAGTAATGACGTAAATTCGACATTTAGCATGCTTTTTTATAATAATTGGCGCCGCACGGCTTGTATATTTGCCATTTTCAAGTTATTTTTCATTTTCATTAGTGTATTTTCAATATAATTTGCAACTTTACACTCATTCCAAGTCATCAAAGTAAAGTCGAGTCATGTTTTAGTAAAACGGTAGCCGTTTTATTTAGCCGTTAACTTTGGTGGTCAATTTCCACCAATTTGAAAAGGCACGCAATTCTCTTCCATTTCATTTCACTACACTTGTGCTCCTTAAACGAGCTACATTGGTTAAAATGCCACCAAAATTACACAAAATAACTCAAAAAAAACACTAGATAATAAAATAAAATAAAAGTAGACGACGTCCTTTACGAAAATGGCGGGACGAGTTTAGTATACTTTCTGCAACTTCAAGGTTTCGTTGTCGAACAACAAGATGGCGCTTTACAAAAGACAACCAACCAACGCATCTTTCCCTGTATAGATGGCGCTGTAGCAATTATTTTAGAGCTGTGGTATTATAAGTTGGGGTTCAATTTGATCAACTCATTGGTTCTGCTTACTAACTCAATCATCATCATCAGTGGGGGACAAATCTAGCAACTGAATTTAAAACCAGTTCCAGCCAACCGATTGAACTGAAATTTTGCATACCTTTCAAAGTTCCGATGACAATACAATAACATGATAATATCATGAAAAATTGGAAAGACGCGATGGAGTTCTCGTTTAAAGCGCCATCTTGTTGTTAGACAACGAAACTGATAGCAACAAATTGAAAACAGAAAGTATACTAGGTGTCGAAACGGGACTCTTCCCGCCATTTTCGAAAAGAGACGTTGTCTACTTTTATTTTATTTCTTTTCCTAGTGTTTTCTTGAGTTATTTTGTGTTATTTTGGTGGCATTTTAACTAATGTAGCTCGTTTAAAAAGCACAAGTGTAGTGAAATGAAATGGAAGTGAATTGCGTGACTTTTGAAATTGGTGGAAATTGTCTACCAAAGTTTTAGTAAAATTGGCCACCGTTTTACTAAAACATGACTCGACTGTAACTTTGACGACTTGGAAGGAGTGTAACGTTGAAAAATATATTGAAAATACAATATCGTGAAAATACAGATACTTACATGAAAATGGCAAATGCAAAAGCCGTGCGGCGCCAATTATAAAAAAAAAAGATGTAGAAACTAAATTAACGTTATTGCTAGAATTTACTGGCGACAGTGAGCTGATCTGATGATTGAGATGGAATGCAAAACTTTCGAGAACCGTACGTGCCACTATTTAATTACGTCATAGTAAAATATTCCTTGTTCCGTAAACACAAGTATCATTTTGTAATGTCAAGCTTGTGCCAAGTAAAAGCGGCCGAGCCATATTTATTCTGTGGCCGAAGGCAGTTAATTTTTAGAGGACAGACTATTTTTGAAATAAAAAAACGTCACCGTACCTAGTGTGGAGTGCGCTTCGCCTGCTTGCGTAGGCCCCCTTCCCAGGACTAGGAACACTTTTCATCCTGTAGAAGTCCACTGCTGGATATAGGCCTTCCACATATAATACCACAACGATCGATCATGAGCCGCTTCCATCCACGGACTTCACGCGACCTATAAAATGTCTTCTATAATATATCACCCAGTTTTTAATAACTACGTGAATGACGGAACGAGCAGAGATGGTCCACCAGGGCGGTTATTTGATACGACCAAACGTGACATAACGCGGCTCGTTACGATATCTGCGTGGAATCATCGTTCAGAATACATTGTGAGCATAGACTAACTAAACACAATAGACTGGCAATCTCATACAAGAAAACGTGACTCAAAAAATGACAAATTCTAGGCTTTTTCTAGATGGCGCTGGCAAATAGCCTGGGAATCATTCAATCAGCATTTTAAACCAATTACATAATCTCTTTAAATATACACATTTAAATTTTTAATTTATTTTTTTATTATGAAACTATGGTCGTAAAACATGTTTTATCGATCTATTCGACATACATGTAAAAATCATTTTAATCGTTTATAGCAGATTCAAAACAGCGACATCTAGAATCATTGTTGACAATCATTCATCGATTCACGTTTTCTTGTATGAGACTGCTAGTCTATTGTGTTAAGGTAGTCTATGACTGTGAGTCACACGTTATTGGCAAGTAATCTCCAATGGTCATCCGTCATAGCGAATAACAGCCCTGATGTTAAGCGGTAACCTCCGCCTATAACAGTGCAACGTTGAACTTGTTTGACGTTTGTTTTCCAGAGTGATATGCGGCATCACAGAGGATACCAACTCCAATCACATAATAAAGGCGTCTCTAGAGGCGGTCTGCTACCAAGTGCGCGACATACTGGACGCCATGAATGAAGACTGCGGCATACCGCTTCAGCTCTTGAAGGTATCCTGAATAACTCCCTAATGTTGATAATCATGTTCATTTTCACCAATTTAGTGAATTGGGCTTTTAGGGCGCTTGAGATCTCTGCATGCATACGATGTTTGCTTCTACCACAGATAAAATAATACTATCTTCTACATACATACATACATAGACATATGCCTTTTTGCCTACCCTTTCGGGGAAAAAGGCATGTGTACAAAGGCAAAGTGCATACATAGACACACGCTTTTTTGTAGGCAGAGCCTCAAATGGGCCTCTTTTCACAGTTGGTTGCACCATCGTGGGATATAGACGTGACAAGTGGTGAGCTTATCGCCGCCATTACATCTCACGACTGACTCTGCTAACGCTTTCTTCCAGTAATAACACATTCCTTAAATAAGCTAGCAGCCAGGACAAATCTTATACCAACGAATCTTACAAACAAGTCCGGGTATTTTCCTTCAATTTGGGGTATTATCTCATTAATAAATAAATAAAATAAATAAATAATGCTGGACAGTTCACACAACATTATCTAGCCCCAAGCTAAGCTGAGCTTGTGTTATGGGTACTAGATAACTGAGGGGCTAGTCTGCAAATTTGACATGCAACTTCACGGCCGTGTGGTGTACACTTCATGGATTTGAGTATAGAGAAATCGAAGAGCGCCCCTAGCGGGCACCTTGAGAACCTCAAATCCCGTACAAAAAACCATGAAGTGTACACCACACGGCCGTGTAAGTTACTTGTCAAATTTGCAGACCCTCTGATATACTTAATACAATACATCACATAAATAGATATTTTTATTATACATAGAAAATACCCAGAACAATTATCTGCGATCGCACAAATATTTGTTTCGAGGCAGGAATCGAACCCGCAACCTCCTACGTCCTCCTATTAATACCCAAACAAGAAGGAAAGAAAGGAAAAGGAAGGGAGATGGTTTATATTTCTCGTTGCTAGGCTTCAAAATTATCCTTGTGATTTCAATGAATAAAATACTTTTGACTTTGACTTTGACTTTAATATTCGAAGACACTTACTATATCACTTTTGAAACTATCATGGTTATGTACATAATTTTCACTTGAAACGGGATGATGACCATTATTTACCATGATTTTTGAGTTTTATATGTTCCCGATACTGTGGATCGAGCTACACAGTCCGCAGGTAATCTCGACAGAGCGACATTACATACCAAGAATGGTACAAGAGGCAATTGAGATTACTAAGTACAGAAACTTCAATAGAGAAGATGGTTTTCAATTATCTGGAGTATGGAAGCCTGTGGTAAGAATGTGTAAGAATCAATAAAGTGTGGTACCTGCTACGCGTCTGGACACCGTTAGTGTTGTGTGTCGAGTTGGTGTGAATTGTGACAATGAAACCGATGGTATCGTTCGTAATAAAAGAGTGAGAAAGAGGGTAGATCGATATATCTGCCATTAACATCTACTCGCAAAGACTTTAGTTAGTTCTCCCGTGATCATGGCGCATGCAACTGTGCCGAAATATCGGGAACATATAAAACTCAAAAATCATGGTAAATATCCCGTTTCTAGTGAAAATTACTTACTATATCTACGGAAACAGGATGGATTTCAGACAGACAATCTGAATTAGCGAGATTTTGCCCCGAAATCCAAATACATTTATATTATTTTCTCTGAAATATTGTTCTCGTCTGTAATTTTAATACTATTTGGAATGACGGGTCAAGCAGATGGCCCACCTGATGTTAAGTAGTACCCCCTGCCAATGAACAGTGTATTACCTCATAGGTCACGTCCACCTAGGACGCACCCTATGTGGCATTGCACTGCGCCCGCCACCCTGAGACATAAAGATGAAAGTCTCATGTGCCTGTAATTTCACCGGCAACCATACCCTTCAATCCGGAACACAGCAATGCTTGCACTACTGCTTTGCGGCAGAAATAGGTATGGTGGTAGTACTTCCCCGGACGAACTCTTTCACAAAAAAAGCTCTACTTACTCAGCTTGTTATGTTACTTATTGTGTGATCAATAGCTCTTAATATACTAATTTTTGGCTGTTGACACGAATACATAAAAACTCGCCGCCGCAGCTTCTGTAGGAGTCCATATTGATATTTTGACGGGAAAACAGTCTCACATCACTTTAGCGCATTAAGAAACAAACACAATTCGATAGTTTTGACTTTTGAACTGTTTTAAGGGTTTTTGGGTTTTTATTTTGTTAAGCACGTACGCAGTCGTTCTCGAGTTAGAAGACAGTGCTGCCTGCTTCGGTTGGCGGCAGGCATAGGCTACCTAGGTTTTGACGTTCCGTTTTTGGCGGGGTCGAGTTTGCATTTCAAAACAGCCTTGAGAACCCAACACTTAGTATCAAAATAATGTTACAGGTTGACGGCGGCATGACATCCAACGGCCTAGTAATGCAGATACAAGCTGACCTGATAGGGATCAACGTGATCCGCGCTGGTTTCACCGAGAGCACCGCCCTGGGCGCAGCCCTGGCCGCGTACTGGGGCCTCGAGAACGTGCCCGTCACACCAGTACCCATGTCGGACGGCGTGGAGTACGCGCCGCAGATCAGCGACGACGAGCGAGACATGATGTATAAGCAGTGGAAGATGGCCGTGGAAAGGTCACTGGGCTGGGATCAGAACTAAACACTACACTTTAGGGTGATTGCTTTTTCATACAAACGTAGGTATTAGCACAAATATAGGAGCACAGAGTATAATTTTACACTGAAATGACTGTTGTTGGCTTTTATATTGGTAATTATTTGCGGAATCATATTTGGTTGAAGAAAACAGTGGATTAATAGCGAAAATAACATCGACATTTTAGTCCATACAAGTAATTTCGATGTTATTTTCGCTATTAGTACACTGTTTTCTTCAACCAAATATGATTTGCCGCATATAATGACCAGCATAAAAGCCAACAACAGTCATTTCAGAGTAAAATTATACTCTGTTCACCCATATTTGTGCAAATACGTTTGTTTGAAAAAGCAACCACTTTAATTGATTGATTTGATTGGTGATTGCTTTCGCTTGTGGCGCGAAATTCAATTTTTTACGGGTTTTTTGCCCATCACAGCTTATCTACACTGATTTAGATAGCGAAAGCTATGTTGCCGGTTATTATATGACCTAACACACAAGTTTTAATTTATAGTATCACATAAATATCATTAGTTTGGCTATGAATGAGCTTGAAACAAAAAAAACACTGTAAAAACCATTGAAGCACAGTGATACTATAAATTAAAACTTGTGTGTTAGGTCATATAGTTACCGGCAACATAGTTTTCGCTATCCGAAGAAGTTTTGGCAAAAAACACGAAAATAATTGAATTTCGCGCCACAAGCGTAAGCAACCTTAAAATTACAAGTTTGTAGCCGACGACATGAAGCTGCAGCAAACGACGTGTCGCAGCGACTCTACTGGTTTCTATGTATCTCTATGAAATTCCGTCCGTAGTTAGCGACATGAAGCTAGGCGACGCGTCGACGAGCGGCAGACGGCAGTGTCGTCCGACCGCAGAGGGACTAGTCTGCAAATTTGACAAGCAACTTAAAACGTTTCAGTTCTACCTTTATAATGCGAACTGCTATGGAGTGGAATATGATACCGTCATCTGTCTTTCCTGAAAACTATAATCTGGGTCTCTTCAAGGCTAGAGTGAATAAGTACCTTCTAGACCTTTGTGCTCCATCTTCGGCCACATCTTCACTTAACAACAGGTGAGATCGTGGCCAAACAAAGGTCTATCAATGTAAAAAAAAAAAAAACGGGCTTTAGTTGTACACTACACGGATTTTAGTATGGAATTTGAGGTTCTCAAGGTGCCCGCTAGGGCCGCTATTCGGATTCTCCATACTGAATAGATAGTCAGATAGTCAGATAGTCATTTAATCATACAAAAGGTACACGTCAAACAAACAATTTTCACAAAATGAGTCAACAAGTACACATAGTACTTAAAAACAAAAATCAAAATCAAAATAACAAATATACAATAAACAAAAAATATGTCACATCTAGGATTACCTATAGGTAATTAGATTAATTTGATGCTAGTGAACTCATCGAAAGTGTAGAAGGTCTGCTCAATAAGCCAGCGCTTCAGCCTGGACTTGAATATGCTGATACTGTAGAAATCCGTGTAGTGTACACAACACGCCCATGTAGTTTGCTTGTCAAATTTGCAGACTCGAGGCTCTGATCAGTCCGTAGTGCCGCTGACGCCGGAGCAACGACACGTCTAGTGAGTTTCTTTACAAAACACTCGAATGAAACCAACTGGATTCCATCTGCCGTCTGCAGTCGGGTTCGAAATCATGACTGCAGCGACAGGACGCAACGACGCGTCGTGGCGACATGAAGCAACGACACGTCGTCTGCTGCGTGTAGTCGGCTACCAACTTGTACCTTTAGTAGTAGTAGTAGAGCTTTTTTGTGAGAGTTCGTCCGGGGAAGTACTACCACCATACCTATTTCTGCGTGACCGTTGCGGTAATGCGTTGTTAAATGCAGAGGTTACCGCTTAACATCAGATGGGCCATCTGCTTGTTCCGTTATCCACATAATAAAAAAAAACTACCGTAGTTAATCTTGTCAAGGTGGTGTTGGATAATTAATTTTTCTTTAATTTTGCCTTTCAATGATTGTTCGTAAAATGTACTATTACGAGCTAGGGTTCGGTATAAAATATTTTCACTGAACTCCTGTAAAAATTACATATTCAATAAAGAAAAAAAAACACTACACTAAGACCAAAGTAAAATAGTTTTTGTATAAAAATATATTTTCAAATACAATTAGTGATCGGAACCGTGTGCTGATTAAAATGAGCCTAAACACGTCCAGTCTACTATTATCCATCGAGGAGTTCCATTATCCTTCCGTTTCCATCATCAGATCAGCTCGCTGTAACCATAACATTGTATTGTCATCGGAACTGGCTTTGTGATATAGTGACTTTGACAAACAACAAAAATAAACCAGAGATTTTGACAGTAGATTTGGGTCAGCGCCATCTATCGAGCCAGATAGAACAACTTTTGGTTTGTTAGGTAAAAATGAAAAGCCCACATTGTGTTAACATCTGGCTATGTTTAACGTAAGCTTTAGAGATAATTTCAAGGCTGTCTCCGAATCATTTAAAACTTTGATATCTTGGAAACAGCCTTGTGACTGTAAAAGAACCAGTAAGGTGAAAGGAGGTAATGTAGACATTACTTCACATTACATTATAGTAATCTACATACCATACATTGTTACATTACCTATGTAGGATATATATTTGGGCTGTAAGGGAAATTTAAGACGTTTATTGTTATTGAGGCTAATATTTGTTAATGGTTTTTTTAACCTAGTAGATTTAAGTATTGTTTATGTTTTAAGTTATTTTTTAGTATTTTAGTTTAGAGGTGTTTTTTAGAAACCTTATCTTAGGAATAGTTGGGCCTATTGCTCATTTTCTCCAACCCTAATGAACCCTATTGCCCCTTATAGGACACGAGTGTAAAACTTACAGTTTTAATTCGTAATGTTTCCCATAAAATAAGTAGTGACGTGGAAAACGCCTATAGGTTCGGTATCGTAGCCATTTTGTGACGTATTACCTTCTATGAATATTGGGTTTGGTAGCCACGTAAAAATGTTGTATATTGGAAATGGCTTAGTTTAATGTGTACTTAGAATATTAGCGCAGGAAGAAAGCTAAAAATTGTGAATTTATGGGAATTATAGTCAAAATACAAAGTCAAAAAAGTGCTTTAGCAGATTTTAATGGTATTTGGTGTGGATAGATGGGGAGGGTTGGAGGGGGGGGGGGGGGGGGGAGGCTGTGCGATGCCGGGGCGAGTTGCTAGTTATATTCATATTTTGATTTAAAGTTTAAATCCATACGTATACTTATTCAATACTAGTATGCTCCCGGGGTTCGCTCGCGTTTTACCAGAATAAAAAGTAGCTCAATCCAGGTCATAATCTATCTATATACCAAATTTAACCGAAATAGATTCAGCTGTTTCAGCGTGATTGAATAACAAACATCGAGACATCTACACATCCAAATATCCCAACATTAACATTTATGATATTAATGGAATTAGAAATGCGAAAGTGAATCTGTCTGTCGGTTACTTTTTCTCGCCCAAATCGCTGAACAGATTTCGATAAAATTTGGTAAGGTGATAGATTGCATACTAAACTAACTACTAATGGACTTCGAATACATTTTATCTATTAAATAACGTGGGTGAACCCGCGGGTGACACCTAGTATATAATAAAGGTGCCATTACTTTCCATAGACATAAATAGACACATGTAAATATAGATTTACGTTTGATATGTGTATATAAAGCTAAAAAGACAAGAAGTAAGTGGGACTCTTCCCGCCATTTTCGAAAAGAGACGTTGTCTACTTTTATTTTATTTCTTTTCCTAGTGTTTTCTTGAGTTATTTTGTGTTATTTTGGTGGCATTTTAACAAATGTAGCTCGTTTAAAAAGCACAAGTGTAGTGAAATGAAATGGAAGTGAATTGCGTGACTTTTGAAATTGGTGGAAATTGTCTACCAAAGTTTTAGTAAAATTGGCCACCGTTTTACTAAAACATGACTCGACTGTGACTTTGACGACTTGGAAGGAGTGTAACGTTGCAAAATATATTGAAAATACAATATAGTGAAAATACAGATACTTGGAAATGGCAAATGCACAAGCCGTGCGGCGCCAATTATAAATTTAAAAAAAACTAAGAAGACAAGAAGTATCTGCTCAAATTATCACATCGATGCGTGTCCACAGTTTTTTTTTATTTATTTTTATTTTATTTAAATTCAACTGCTTACTGCACTTACAGTATACACCAACGCGCGCAGAAAGCCAAACAATAGGTACAAATATTAAAAACTACTTAACTTAGAAAACTAATAGAGTTGACAATTATTATGGCCTTACCCCCTTAACTATAAACGGTATTATTAGGCTAATATAAGTATATCAAGCGTAGCTTGTGCTGTCTTATAAACTATGCTCATATTGATTCATAGAAAAAGAGAACTTAAAACCTTAGGTAGTCAAAAGTAAGATTTTACATCTTACTTTTAAGACTCAAGGTTTTTAAGACGATATGTTAAGATATCGAATGGGCCGAGTCTAGCAAGGAAACAATAGCTGCAAGAACGTGACAGCGCTATTGCTCACTTGCACCCGGGAAGAGATGAGGACTGAGGTACACACTTCTGCCGCTCGGAAGTAACTGACGTAAGCGACAAATGATAAAACTTCGTTTTTCTTCTAAAGTAGCAAATACAAAAAAAAATTATTTACTATTAATCTAATTAATGTGATACCTACTGAATAGCATAAAAATGTTCGCTTAATATTTTCTCTAGTCGAAGGAGGGACCTAAAACGGGTTTTAAGAGGGCCAATTTCAAAAATAAAGCTATCGAGAAAAGTTTCACCAATCGTGTTTCTTGTCTATGATTTATTTCGATTACATCCTCAAGTAATTGCTGTATTAAGGTGGTTGCTTTCGCTTGTGGCGTGAAAATATTTTTTTTTCGTGTTTTTTGCTCATCACAGCTCATCAACACTTCTTCAGATAGCGAAAACTAATTTGCCGGTAATTATATGACCTAACACAGAAGTTTTAATTTATAGTATCACATAAATATAATTGTGCTTCAATGGTTTTTACAGTGTTTTTTTGTTTCAAGCACATTCATAGCACATTACATAATAAACTAATGATATTTATCTCCGATACCAGAGGCCAGCACTACCTCATACGAAACGAAACGAAACGAAACGAATTAAAACTTGTGTGTTAGTACATATAATTACCGCCTAATTAGTTTTTGCTATCTGAAGAAGTGTTGATGAGCTGTAATGTGCAAAAAACACGAAAAAAAAGAATTTCGCGCCACTAGCGAAAGCAACCACCGTGGGTGCGCACGCATGCGGCGCCAAATTCATTTTTTTTTGTGTTTTTTGCCCATTACAATTTATCAACACTTCTTCAGATAGCGAAAGTTGAGTTCGCGAGAACTAAGAAACTTAACACACATGTTTTAATTGATAGTATCTCATAAATATCATCAGTTTAGCTATGATACCCTAAACACATTTTTACAGTGTTTTTTTTTGTTTATGGGTATCGTAGCTAAACTGATGATATTTATGAGATACTATCAATTAAAACATGTGTGTAAGTCTCTTAGTTCTCGCGAACTCAACTTTCGCTATCTGAAGAAGTGTTAATGAGCTATAAACGGCAAAAAACACAAAAAAATAATAATCACGCGCCTCAAGCGTGAGCATTCACATTAACAGTAAAGGTAACCTTTACTGTTACTGAGTGAGCATGTAACGCAACGACTCCAATTACCATATCGTCTTAAGTTCTCTTTTTCTTTGAATCAGCTTCTCCTTGTTCACTCGGCACCACATAGGCGCTTCCCACCTAGTAGTAAGAAGGATCATCAAATAAAGCGCGCGCCTTGTTTGTTGTCTGATTCTTCTAGGTTTGGTCGCGTTAGAACTGGAGTAAATTTAGTTCATAAGACTATTCAAAATTATCCTTGTGATTTCAATGAATTAAAATATTAATTCGATATTTTCAAATAAAGCGTTGATTAAAATTTGATATATTTTAAGTAAGGCCATTGCTATGTTACATAAAAAATAAGCAGTTAAGTTAGATTGACGTCTGAATATACATGAACTTTTAACAACATATTTAAATTATTGTTTATTAAATTTATAGGCAAGCCGATGTACAGGTTGTTGATATTTACACTTGCCGTATTTATATTTCACGTCATTTGTGTATTTCAATCCAATGTTATAAAGTACTCGTCACGAGATCCTATGAATTTTGTAAACACTAAAATATAACCCGACCAAGTGAAATAGCTCGTTAGTTTCGTACAACACGTATGGTACTTTGAGATTATTGAATTTGGGATTATTTGATGTTGATTGAATCGTCGCTACGTAATTTTATTTACCAAATGTATAGCTTCTCGCGGCGGGGACTTTACTTGGAAATCTACCTTGCCATACAATTTGAATATTCGATTCTAAAATATTGTAAACATAGATGAATGTTCAGAACTTCGGACAAAGTAATGTACTTAAGGAGTAAAGGTACTTTTCAATAATATTAGCAAACATTTTGTAAAATAAGGGTATTTTTCACTTACCGTTTTATCGGTGTAGGAGCCGACAAGTTTCGACTCAAAGGACAATGCCCATCTGTGCCCCAGAAATGCCCAGATAAAGTATATTACATGTTTATCTGATAACATACAGATAAGTATATAAAAGAACACTGATCTGGCTTAGCTTATGTGATGATCATGAAGTTCCTAGTGAAAAATTAATAGCAATGCTGTCTGTAAACGATAAAATGCATAAAAAATCCGTAGGAAGTTATCATGTTTAATGTCCGATATCTTTTGAACCGGTGCTTTATATGACATTAAATCTAGATATCATATAAATACTATTAAAAAGTTATCATATGACATAGAGCAGCAATTTGGGCATTGCATGGCATTGCTGGGCACTGCTGACTTTCAGCTCCATGCTAATATGGGCATGGTCCTTTGGAGTCTTCGCAAGTTGCCGTGTTTGAGAGTACCTAGATAGTCAGATAGTCATTTATTGATACAAAAGGTACACGTCAAACACGTCGCATTCACTCACCCCACAGAAGACTCGTTTGTGTCGAAACTCGTCGGTGCCTACACCGATATGTATTTGTAAATATCTATATTTATCTATATTTACAATTGATTCTTAAACTTAATACGTGAACATATACTATGTATGTAATTGTACCTGAGAAGGGTCTAATGTACCTTTTTAAAAAGAAGTACGAGTACCTACAGACACAGATCTCGAATCAGAGCAAACTGGAGATCTGCTCTTGTGACTTGAACCTATACCGGCTTCTTAATGGGTCTGTAAGGGAAATAATTTCCCATTAAGGCGATATGTTAAACTGTCGAATGGGCGGATTCTAGCAAGAAAACAATAACTGCGAGAAAGTGATAGTGCTATTACACATTTGAAGCCGGGATGTGGTATAGATTTTTGCTGCTCAGAAGTAACTAAAGTAAGCGACAAATGATAAAACATGGTTCCGCTAATCTAAGTACTGTGATTACCTACTGAGTATTATAAAAAATAACCGTCAATATTTTCTCTCTTCGAAGGAGGAACCTAAAGTAATGTAGAGCTTTTTGTGAAAGAGTTTGTCCGGGAAAGTACTATCTCCAAACCTGTTTCTGCCGCAAAACAGTAGTGCTTGCACTCCTGTGTTCCGGTGTGAAGAGTATGGGTGCCGGTGAAATTAGAGACGCATGAGACTTTTTAGGGTGGATTTTTTATTTTAAAACATGTGTGGTAGGTCATATAATTATCGGCAAATAAGTTTTCGCTATCTGAAGAAGTGTTGATGGGCTGTGATGAGCAAAAAACAGGAAAAAAATTGAATTTCGCGCCTCAAGCGAAAGCAACCAACTTAAGTACTACAACCTGTATATTAAATGTTACTTAAAACTTAATCAATTCTGTAATGGAAAACCATATATTTTCTTACTAGTTTTTATTATACACTGGGTACACATTTTATTGTTATATTTCTTAATGTTTTACTCAATAAATATTTTAAAATTAATGTGGATATTATTTCTTTAGTTAAATGTTTTTAATACAGTAGGAAGTAAGGCGCCGTTTCGTAGGTCGATTTCATCATCATCATCATCATCAGCGAGCTATATGGCCTGACAGTTGCCACTTCAACTTGCTGATTCTGAGGCAGATATGCTGACATTAGATACAGAAAATCAGACGCAGAATGCTTGGAGCTCTGGTTGTACCTAAAGTAAAAGGTGGTATTGCACAAGGACTTACCGACGGGTTAGGGAGAGGGTCAGATTTTAATATTTTAGGGTTCTGAAGTCCGGCAAGGAACGCTTATAGTTTAGCCATGCCCGTCTGTCCATCTGTCCGTCTGAAGTCAGAGCTGTTTTTGTTTTGTTTTTTAGTAGTAGAGCTTTTTTGTGAAAGAGTTCGTCCGGGGAAGTACTACCACCATACCTATTTCTGCCACAAAGCAGTTCGCATTGCTGTGTTCCGGTTTGAAGGGTATGAGTGCCGGTGAAATTACAGGCACATAAGACTTTTCATCTTTCTCTCAGGGTGGCGGGTGCTATGCAATGCCACATAGGGTGCGTCCTAGGTCGGCGTGACCTATGTGGCACTAGGCAGAGGTTACCGCTCAACATCAGGTGGGCCATCTGCTTGTTCTGTCATTCACATAGCGTCTGGGCCAAGGTCATTGATGGTGCTAGCGGCCCGCTCGCGACTTCGTTCGCTGGTCTCGGTGAACCGACTGCAGCGCTACCGGATCCAGTTGTGAATCTGAACCAATCAGGGGCCCACTCAAATACACATCACCACACATCCCTGAAATTACAGGCACATGTGACTTTCATCTTTTGCCTCAGGGTGGCGGGCGCAGTGCAATGCCACAGGGTGCGTCCTAGGTGGACGCGACCTATGAGGTAATGCACTGTTCATAGGCAGAGGTTACCGCTTAACATCAGGTAGGCCATCTGCTTGTTCTGTCATTCAAGTAGTATAACAAAAAAAAACATTAAAACTGGTCGAGCCGTTTCTGAGTTTTAGCGAGACTAACGAACAGCAACTCCTTTTTTATATCTGGTACGACGGAGGGTCGAAATTACGAATTTGCGAATATTTGAATTAAAAAAATACACCCAAAAAGTTGTCATCCACCCAAAAACTGACCTCGCAGATCATTGCTTCATCTAAATTTGTAAAATCGAGTTTTTTTTTCGAAAAAACGGCTCTGTAGCGCGTCGGGCGCGTAGCCGGCTGAGATGCGAGAGGTTGCGGGTTCGATTCCCGCTGCGGGACAAATGCTTATATGATCTGCAAATATTTGTTCTGGGTCTGGGTGTTGTGGTACCATGGTACTCGTAGTTTCTGATACCCACGACACAGGGAATCCTAGTGTGGGATCGGGACTATGTGTGTGACTGTTGGGTGTTATGTTATGTTAGAAACGCTTTTTCCCAGAGACCCAGAACGATCGATTTTTTGCCCACTAAAATGTCATCGAAACCGATATACCAACCAACAAATATTGGTAGGATATAGGTATAAGTATTTTGCGAAAAATATTTTTTTAAATCCTACTAGCTTTTATAAAATGAGTGATCGTAACCGTGTGATGATTAAAATGAGCCTAAACACGGCCAGTCTACTATTATCCATTGAGGAGTACCGTTGTCCACCGTCTCCATTATCAGATCAGCTCGCTGTCACCATCATATTATATTATCATCAGCTAGCTTATTACATATCTTGCAATAGCAAAGCGATAGCAAGAATTGCGCGATTATCGCATCCAAATTGCAAATTCGTATTACGTATGAGCGATCGTAATACGAATTTGCGATTTGGATGCGATAATCGCGCAATTCTTGCTATCGCTTTGCTATTGCAAGATACGTAATAAGCTAGCGGAACTTGACAGGTATGCCAAATTTCAGACTGCTTTAAAATTCAGTTGCAAGATTCCACCCGGACATACATTGAAAGTTAATATAAAGCTTGTAATAATAAGAAGATTGGGGTAAAGCAATGCTTCGCCAATGGATTTTATCCACAATATTTCCTAAAACCAAAGACTTATATTGCGGGCAATGCCTAAAATAATCAAAATGTGACAATCCTGACTCAAATCCCTCTGTTGTCATGTCACCCCTCCGCCACTGCGAGACTCATAATTGGCAACGTGGCTGACCATCCCTTCATAACTATTAACAAGTAGAAACTAGCAAGTTAGCCCCCATCGCCAGACACATGTACAGGCGTGAAGTTAAGTGCAATGCCGTGTAGTGGCGGTCGTACGACAGCCTGACGGATTGCGAGAAGGGAGGTCACATCTTACGAGTATGCCTTGGGACTGTGCTCAGGGAAAGTGGACTTGGCTTTTCTTTGTCGTGCGGTACCCGACGAATTGAACGTCAACTCAATTTGTTGGGTGAAATGTTAGATAGAATGAACACCAGAAGCCCTATTCTCGTGTAAAAATACTCAAAATAAAGTTCGGTTCATGTTCTGCCATGATCTAAGTGTCGATGTCATAAATGTCAGAAATTTTTCTACTCTACCTAATGATAATATTACACCTATTGAAGTCACGGAAATGTGATTAAGTAATTATATCGAAATGGGACCAAACTTCAAACTTTTTCTCAGTTTTTTTTTCAATTTGGGCATTGGGGTCTGGTCTCTCTTCACTCTTGCCAATGTTATATAAACACTACTTATTTGAGTATGTTAATCCATAAGATCACCAGGGATTTAAAGTTGACTAAATTGCAATTATCAAACAGCAGAATAACACTTTTCAGTCAATTAAATTCACAATAATTTCAGTATCGATTCGATCAACTTTCAGTGTGTTTTTAAAATCATTAGCATGCTGAAATCGATTCTAACGAAAATTGATCTACCTAGATCTGGGAAGACGCCCACTGATTTTCAGAGTCTGCGTAGTTATCGTCAGAAACTAAGTTTTCGTAGCCTCGTAGCAAAACTACGTAGCACAGAGCCCGCTGTAATAATGCGGCATTATTTTACTTACCTGTCCATGATGTGTCCGGCCCAAGAATATACCCCATTGTCTCCTCCCATGAACGTCGTAAAACCTAGGGATTACATGAGGGAATTCACTAGCATTTACCTGAGTAGGTACCTACTCGACACAAAAACTGCGATCACCAATACGCCTGCAAAGCATGGTGAATGTGGTAATTTCCCACATTGCATTTTATTGTGGAGGCCTCGAGGCATTTAACGACTGGCGATGATTACACTTGGTTTAATACCTACCTAATGATTTTTATTCTATGGCATCAGAATTTAGTTTATTCGCTGATCTCAGTAGACCTGTCTAGGTACCTAATATTGCATACAAATGAAGTTCGCCTACGACTACGTTCGTGTAAAGTTTTTTCTATATAAAATTGAACTCCTCTTTGCAACTTAGGGGATTAATTTCGGAAATTCCTTTCTAAGTGCACACCTAGACCACAAAAGGAATGTACCCTTCAAATTTCAGGTCTCTAGGAATTACCTACGGTTATGTCTGTGCGTTGATAGTCAGTCAGTCATTCACTCTGGGCCTCAAAGGAAGATCAACGTTGGATTGCCAACGCGTCCTGGCAATCGCTGAGTTGTAGACCCTTTTTTGGCTTACGTCGGGCACACACACAAATTGTCATAGTCTTGTTTCTGTGTTAAGCTAAGGCCAAACCGACGCGATCAGCCCGTGTCCGCTGTGGCATGCACGGTGGCGATCAATGGTAAGACAATGGATCGCCACCGTGCACGCAATCGTGGGCGCGGGCTGAACCTGTTGGTTTGGCCTTAGATTATAACTAAATTGTTTTTTTTTAAATATTTTCAGTAATTAATAATGATTTAAAAATATTTTTCATCTCTGCGGTTCTATTTTTTATTATAAATGTTATATTTAGTTCTTATTTTGTTTCCTGTTTTGTTGTTGTGTGTCTTTTTGTATAGTCACAAATAACGTTTTCTTTATTTTTTTCTTAATATATGTACGTTTGTGTATAGAGACTAGAGACGCTTAAGTATAATAAAACCGTATATTGATCGAGTAATCACTCAAGGCTGCTCTCCCCGTATTGACAGCTCTATCTGAGAGCAGGCGATGCATACGCGGTCTGCAAACACCTATCTCCCCTGACGAACAAACGCGTGCCAAAATTTGATAAAGTCCCGGGTTCATGTTTAATCATTGGGACATTAAAGGCGAATGTACACAGCCTTAACATTTTCCATTAGCTCGTCGTGGGCGGGAATGGCGATTGACTGTTTAAATGTTTGTCCCACAATAGCAAGTTCATCAGCTCAGTGCATAATGCTTTTTTCTCAGCAGATCCTCAAAATTTATGTAAAGGTACCTACTACTGAAACATTAAATTTAAATGTAACCCAAAAATTGGGAATTTTTGGGTTACATTTAAATTTAATGTTATCCATAAAGTGTGGTTTACACTTGAAAAATAATATACTACTACTGAAACTTTTCTATTTCTGTTGTTCACCAACAGAACTTGAAGATGAACCCTCTGATAGTGATTTTGATCAGTTGAGCAATCTTTAGATCGCTTACAATATCAATAGGGACAATACAATCGGAATAAGGTTCTAGTTTTTGTTAGTGCTAGTGAAAGAGTTCATGCGGGAATGTACTAAAAGTAGGTACCTATTTCTTCCGCAAAGCAGTGGTGGTCACATTGCTGTATTCCAGTTTGAAGGGTAAGGTGAAACTACAGGCACTGAGACTTCATATTTGTCTCAGGGTGGCAGACGCAGTGCAAGCCATTTAGGAGGCGTCTTAGGTGAACGTGACATGTGAGGTAATGCAATGTTGGTGGCAGAGGCTACCGCTTACTTTCAAATGGGTAATCTACTTGTTACGACAAACATTCATATAATAAAAATATAATTTTCAACAGAAACGGGATAAAAAAAAAAAAAATATTATTATTATTTAATTTTATTATATTTTTTTTTTTTTTTTTTTTTTCTAAAAATATGTTATATATAAAAACGTGGATCGGCTTCTAACGCTTGTGTTTTTCATGAATTTGATTATTTCATATCGCAATAAAAATTAATAAACCCGACATGCATACCACGCATAATGGAGGGTCCCGAAGTTAATTACTCTATTCCTGGACTAGATGTCGTGGAAAACTTAGAACACGCTATCGGCTGTCATTCCCTGGCTCAGGGCTTTATTAAACGAGGTAGGTAATCGGGCCACTACCGCTAGTTTTCCCCTACTGTCGATGTTGGCACTTATCAACTTAATATTTTCTGTCTCCTCGGGATCGTTCACGTCAAAAGGCATCAATCACATCCGAACAGAAGCGTCTGGGCCGAGGTAGTGAGAGGGCTGTGAACTTGAAGGCGTTGAATTTCGTAGTTGGTGCTGAACATCTTGGTCGAGCTGATACAAGCTGGTTTGTTTTTCTTTAGAATTTTCTTCTTTAAACGGTTGCGGTAATGCCTCTGCACCCGAAAGTGGTTTTAGTTAGTCGCGCATGGGATTATGCCTATTTTTATTTTTTTTTATTTTTTTATACTACTTGGATGACGGATCAAGCAAGAGGCCCACCTGATGTTAAGCGGTAACCTCTGCCTATGAACAGTGCATTACCTCATAGACCACGTCCACCTAGGACGCACCCTATGTGGCATTGCACTGCGCCCGCCACCCTGAGACATAAAGGTGAAAAGTCTCATGTGCCTGTAATTTCACCGGCACCCTTACCCTTCAAACCGGAACACAGCAACGCGAGCACTACTGCTTTGCGGCAGAAATAGGTATGGTGGTAGTACTTCCCCGGACGAACTCTTTCAAAATGTTGCTATTATTATGCTCATTCTTGTTTCCTAGCTCGGCATTTTGTTTTCTAATCGTTTTTATCACATTTTTTTGATGTCATTGTTTCTAGAATATTCTGATGTATGAAAAATATTAAAATTTATCCCAAACGGGCAATTAGTTTGGTCGCTAGCTCCTTTCTCAGTAAGCGGTGACCGCGCCTCGGCAAATTTTCAGAGCAATCCTCCGGAATGATCCCCGAACGAAACGTAAGACGTTGATAGATGGTGGGATGGGAAATCAAGTTATAATACATATCTAATTCTAAAATTGTAATTTGGCATAAACCCTCGGGTCTCATACTCGCTTATTTAATGGTTTGACCTACTTGGTATCAAAACTATACACATAGCAAAGCAATTTGCAGAAAAACAACAGCAAAACGAAGTAGGTAGGTACACTTTCACGATACGTTTTTTTTTGACATCCCCAATGAGCTCTGGCAAAAGCTGCAAGCTGTACCCTATCTATTTTGCCTCATAACTTGACAATTTATTAAAAGTTTAATCGGTGTAACGTGCTTTTTAATACGGGCAAGGATTGTGTTGGCGGCAATTAGAAACAGACTACAAAATTTTAAAAGTTCCCCTTGCGTGCCGCTGACATTCGCCCATTCGTCACGTGTTCCGACAATCATACGCACTATTGTTCAACGGATTTTAATTTATGTTGAATGTGTTGTTACGTCGTTTAGTTTATTGAATTGTTCAATGAAGGAAAATAGTTCGTTTGTAGGTTAAAGTTAAGTTATGGTTAAATTCAAAATCATCGATGGTCGAGCTGCAGAAGATAATATTTTCGTTTAGAGCTCTATTTTCTATCAACTAAATTGAACAGTGGCTGGGTCGACACAAGAGGCCTTGGTGGTCTCGGCCTAAGGATAATACTCCTCCAACTCCTCCCGTGGAAGGCGACTAGGGAATTGCCATCAGCCTCCACTGCGATCGCCAATCCGCATGCCAAGCGTGGTGATTAGGGCTACTCCCCCCAACTCTATGGGGAGGTTTCTTCCAGTAGTGAACGTTTACCAGTTGATGAAGAAGAATAACATTAAATTCTGTCATTTATGTCAAATATGGGATCAATACTATATGTTTGGCCACATAATAGTTTGGCAATAGTTTTCAGATCTTTCATATATTACCGGATATATGAAAGATCTGAAAATATATAATATATATAATACACGCACAGAAATATAATATTGCAGTTCAGCGTGGCAGTGCAGCCAGCATCTTAGGGACGCTTCCGTCTGTTAGTGATTTGGATCAGTTGTGCTACCTTTAGATCGTTAGCAGCGGTCTTCAGGTAGCACAACAGCTTCATATGTTTTTTTTAAATTGTACATACCTACAAGTATTATTTGTATTATACTTTCTGAATAAAAATGTATGTTCAACGTCGCGCGACTGGAGTATATTCCAGTCCAGTTCAATATAAGATGCGTGAATATGTTGCGCAGAGAATATCTTGTTTAGTAGTAGTAGAGCTTTTTTGTGAGAGTCCGTCCGGTGAAGTGCAGCCGCCATACCTTTTTCTGCCGCAAAGAAGTAGTGCTTGCATTGCTGTGTTCCAGTTTGAAGGGTATTATGGGTGCCGATGAAATTACAGGCACATGAGACTTTCATCTTTATGTCTCAGTGTAGCGGGCGCAGTGCAGCGCCACACAGGGTGCGTCCTATAGATGGACATGACCTATGAGGTAATGCATTAATTGTTAAAAGCAGAGGTAACATCAGCTGTTACGTCTGTTTGTTACGACATTAACGCAGTAAAAAAAAGTGTAAAAAAATACTGGACTTCAATTGTTTTTACGCTCGGTTTTATGATTTTACTCCCCATCTTTTTGGGCCTTAAATGAAAATCGATTATTAAGGAGTAGGTAAACTACGTTGAAATTGAAAATGGGTGGGATGTTCCCCCTTTTCAAGTTTGGACAGACAGCATTATTAAAATAACAACTGGCAGAAGAATGAAGCTGTGATGAAGCTGTGATGTGATGACACCAGAGAATTGGCAGCAGTATCCACATGATAAATTGCACCAATATCACCAATGCCTGCCAAGCGTTACAATTAGGCAAATCCCCATTGCATTATATGGAGGAGGCCTCGACTAGCAGTAGACGTGTAACAGAATATGATCAACTCATGGTCTCTAAGTTCGTAAAATTAAATAAGTACCTAGATTATTGAAAAAAATAACTTCAGCAATCTACGTTTCATGAACTGAATAACGAAAGGGGCCTGAAATAAGTTCATTAGTAGCTTAAATCCAATGCAACACTCGTAAAAATGAAAAAGGGAGGAAGGGATTTCACAAAGCCGAGTGCAATTTAGATTCAATGAGCCACGAATTGGGTAATGCTGAACGCTTCGAAAGAGCTTAAATAATTCTGAGCATACCTACGGCCGTTATTAGAAGTAGGGGAATTGCGTACAGAACGGTCCATGTAACCGTACTTACAAAATAAAAACGATAGCTTGTTTGGAATACTTTATTAACAAGCATCTTGATATCCTACGAATCAGATACAGATTATTACTACCTAGGCAGAGTAAAATAGGCAGGCTTATTCCATTATTCCCCCCTAAAAATCCCCCTCAGGTGGAAAAAGTGGGATCTAACAAAAAAACTTAATCCACTAGAATCCCCGTCAGGGGGGAAAACAGAACCATAAAGTAAAAAAAAATAGAAATTCCCCTTTTCATTTTGGATGTGCATAAAAAGTATTATGTAGGTACCTTCATATCAGTTTTTTTTGTCTATTTTAAGGATATTAGGGGGGAGGCTAGGTCCATCCATACCTAGACTCAGCCTGAGATAAATAAACGTTACATAGCACGTACCTCCTGCTTAGCATTGTCTCTGTCCCTCACTAGCTCGCGTGATTTGACATAAATGTGTGAAAGTGAGAGGGAATGCTAAGCTGGACGTGCTAAGTAACATGTATTTATCTCAGCCTCAGTCTCCGCGGAGTTCACCTGTTAAGTCCTTTCAATTCAGTATACATACATACCTATATATAATACATATGTTCGTCTGTTGTCCGTGGTAGTATTATTTTATCTGTGCCCGTGGTAATACCAGTATTACTACCAGTAATAACCGTAGAACTTTTACTACTAGCGATCCAGTAGTACCACGGGAACATTAATCATAATTTATATTAATAAATCAACGAAAACTAAGGAACCATTTAATGAGCATCTGGTCGAAGCGACGCGCGAGAGCTGGCTCTTATCTGGCTCAATGCATTAGTATTGTCATTGAGCGTGGCAATGCAGCCATCATCTTAGGGACGCTTCCGTCTGGTAGTGATTTGGATCATTTGAGCTACCTTTAGATCGCTAGCAGCGGTCTTCAGGTAGTTACCTTGTATTAATTATTTAATAAAAACGGGAAATTTTCACGTACCGTTAAATCGATGTAAGCACCGACATAGTTTCGAACCCTTGTATTAGTTGTATTATTCTTTCTGTAAATAAATGTAATTATTTAATGAGCTATGATATTAAAATCCCCCGAGAAGTAGGCGATTATCGTTACACCTTGGGTGCCTGAAGACGGAAGGCGACGACGGGGCCGGCCGAGAAGGCGTTGGCGGGACGATCTCGAGGCTTACGAGAAAGAGTGGTGAACTGCCAAAAACCGGGATGAGTGGATTTGGAGGAGATCTTTGCCCAGCAGTGAGAAACAATATTACAAAAATAGACATAATATATAGTAATAATATGCTATTAATATGAACTAGAACTATGAATTTTTCACTAGAAACGGGATATTTACCATGATTTTTGGGTTTTGATTGTTCACAGTTAAATGAAATGGGAACAATACAAAATCATGGTAAATATCCCGTTTCTAGTGAAAAGTATGTACCTACATAACCATGATAGTTTCAAAAGTTAGAACTATGAACTATTGGAGTTCATGCCTCATCAACACAATCTCTGAAAAATTCAACTGGCTACCACTTAACAGAATATAAACAGACGGACGGACGGATGTCGGTGACCTAGGCTTAGTATAATAGACATCCTTTGGGTACGGAACCCTAAAAAGGACTCGAGTAGTTTTGAGTCTGAACAAGGCATTGTTAACCTCAAACTTAAAATACAAAGGTTCAAAGATGAGAGCACTATTCTGAATATCACCTTTATAAAATTATCGCTAGACGTGTTCTCCTCATGTATAATGTGCATCTATAAGCGGGGGGGGGGGGGGGGAGACGCGGCTCTCACTCCACAGAACATCCTTATGATAAAATGTAGCCTACAAGCAGCCGGATTCTGTGCACTGTTGGATAACGATCCAACATGATATTCTACAACTAAAATCACAAATTGACTGCTATGAATGCATGCTTGATCCACAACCGTAGCAGAATCTCCTTTTATACTGTTACGAGGTAGAGTTCAGCATAAAATAATCACACTGAACTCCAATTTCCAAAATTACACTTAATTAGCCGAAAAAAACACTAAATCACTCTTCACTAAGACTGTACTTCACTACACTGTTTATTAAATATTCTGAAATCACTCTCAAGTCACTTCATTTATTCGCACTGAAAGCCAACTTACGACTGACTGGTCTTCCACTTTAATACAATAGAAAATGTGAACTTTCTAGTACTATCGAACATTTAGTTGAATACCCTCAAAACATTCAAAGAGGACAAATTATACATGCGCCCTGCTCTACAACAGATAGAGCTAGCAATTCTACGTCCACTCGTCAACAGATGGCGTAAGCACTTCTACATTCCTCCGCCTCCGTTTGTCAACAGATGGCGCTAACAGGCTCTAAATGCGTTTACTTTATGTGCGTTAATTAGTGCACAGTTTATCCTCAACCGATTGATATTAAATTTTGCATACCGGTTAAGTTCCGATGACACTATAATGTTATGGCGACAGCGAGCTGATCTGATGATGGAGACGGAAGGTGGATATTATACTATTATTCTCATTACTACTAATCAACTACAGCTAAATTGCATTTATTCTTTGGTTTTGAGCTTTTTTTATAAGAACTGGAAAGAATGCCCAATAAGTGTTATTTACATCAGTAAGTGTAAATGTTTCTGCACCTGTGTCCTCTGTCTCTGTCTCACCAATGTCGAGCTCTGTGGCGCGGGCGGCGAAGGTTCACCTGCGATGCAGGAAGTTGCGGGTTCGATTCCCGCCTCGGAAGAAATATTTATACGATCTGCAGATATTTGTTCAGGGTGCTCTGGATATTTTCTATGTATAATAAAAAATATCTATCTATATGTAATGTATTGTATTAAGTATATCATTTATCTAGTACCCATAACATAAGCTCTGCTTAGCTTGGGGCTAGATAATGTTGTGTGAACTGTCCAGCATTGTTTATTTATTTATTTTAAACTCAAGCTTTCAGATACTGATAAAACCTGGATGCATATAGTCCCCTAAGCCTGGAGAGGGAGGCAACGTGTTACGCTGGGCGTCGCGACGCGAGATGTTCCAATGTTCCTTGCCCCGCGCCCGACACGTGTTCCTCGCGCAAAGCTTGCTCGCTGCGCTCTCTACGAATTCGGCGTCGTTCCTAGTTTGTTCCGCTCCATATTAACATGAAACCAGAGAGAATTTTGCACGCGACAGTGTAAACGTACCCCTTTTTCCGGGGAAATTTTGCTACGTTCTTTGCGACTGCCTCGAGACTTTGTTCGTTTAGATATCAATATATACCTATATCTTACTATTGTTTTACATTTAACATTTTCTTCAAATAGTGCAGGAAAACATAATGAGGTTTGCCAGTTTATATTGATATTGCGCCTATAGCGCCTGCGAGACAGACAAAGCGCAGCAATTGGTTTTTTTTGACTACTTTGAATGACAGAGATAACCAGATGGCTTAACTTATGTTAAGCGGTACCCTCAGCCTATGAACTGTGTTATCACATAGGTCACGTCCACCTAGGACATACCCTATGTGGCATTGCACTGCGCTGCCACCCTGAGACATAAAGATGAAAGTCTCATGTACCTGTAATTTCATCGGCAACCATACCCTTCAAACCGGAACACAGCAATGCGAGCACTACTGCTTAGCAGCAGAAATAGGTATGGTGGTAGTACTACTCAGGGTGGCGGGCGTGGTACAATGCCACATAGAGTGCGTCCTATGTGGACGTCACCTATAAGGTAATGCACTGTTCATAGGCAGAGGGTACCGCTTAACATAAGTGGGCCATCTGCTTGATCCGTCCTTCCAAGTTTTATAAAAAAAAGTACTTCCCTGGACGAAATCTTTCACAATAAAGCTCTCCTACTACTACGGTACGTTAGTTCTATAATTTCTTGTGATATTGATACTATTCACCCAGGAACTACGCACGCTCGTTAGTCGACAACATACAGAGTCAGCAACGGAATTAAGCTGATTATTGAAAGAAAATAACGACCCACACTATTAGCGCATAACGAGGTTCACGGCCTCGTTATTCGCTCACTATTGCCAAGTAACGAAATAAATAAAAGGACCGGTTCTTCAATAATACAGCTCACGTAAGCACCTACACTGAATTATGAGATGTTTTCAACGAAGCCTACACGAGTGTTTATATTAACATACAAAGTTTAGATGGTCCCCGCTCGAAAGGAACCACCCTTTGGGGTGGTGTTATTAGTATAAGCAAAAGACATAAAGTTCCCCCTCCTAAGGCAGACGTGGCGTGCATACAATGGTGTTGGCATTGATTTTGAGTTAAATATAACCCCTTTGCTTTTGCCGTGTATTGTCGCGCAACAGACGTGTACAAACATAGCGACATGAATTATTATACCAGTTCTTTTATCTTGCTGTTGTTATTAATCTGCTTCTGCTGGCTGTTCAAATTATCTTTTAACGCTTTTATTTGAAAAGGCTCGGCAACGCCCTGTATATACATCGGCCACTAATGTTGCTGTCCTGTTTGAATAACAGCATTTGTCGGTTATATTGGTTTGGTTTATTGCATTTTTGTACAAAGTTGGCAAAGCGAACACCACGTCTCGAAGACACCTCGAACGGAACTAGCCTGGTTGTCAATGTTAACACGGCCGCTAGATACTTTATGCTAAACGTAGTTGTAAACATTTTAACTATTTGGTACTTACACCTAACAGTTGCATCACAATAGAGCTTTTTATCCGACTTCGGCAAAGAAAAAGGAGGGTTATGATTTTAGCAGTGTTAGGTTAGGTACAGGGCGTCCCAAGACTATGTGACATGAAGGGAAAGTACCTTAAATATTGTAGATAGGATATTTTGTTAAAACGAGTTTTATTTTATTTTTAAAACTCAGTAATATTGCATTGAAAGACTTTCTACAAATTACTTGCTTCGTCTGGGAATCGAACCGAACATTTAATGGAATCAAACATTTTACGTTATTATGTTGTTATAAGATACTATATTACTTAAGAGGAATAATTAGTTTTTAGCAATTCTTTCGATTGGCATTATAAAAATTCGGGGTGTTTTTATCACATTTATGTCGGTTCGATTCCCAGACGAAGCAAATATTGTTTAGAAAATCTTTGAATGTAGTGTATTACTAGGTTTAAAAATAAAATAAAGTTTCCTTTCCGCAAAATATCCTATCTACAATATTTAAGGTACTTTCCCTTCATGTCGCATAGTCTTGGGACGGCCTGTATATGTAAGCCAATCGTGGTTATTACTTTTCTAAATCTAAAATCGTGGATCTGGCCTTCCTTTAAATTTTGTGATACTTATTTCAGCTTTTGCGTTGTCGGTTTATAGTTTGAGGCAAATCCCACTAATACTTTACCTGACTCTACCACGTTTACATACTACGCTGAATATCTGTAAAATAGTTACTCCGAGTTTAGTTTTGTCTTTGTTTTGAGTTTTGAATCTGCTTGTCAATGCACAAGACAAAACACTGTTCCAAGGATAATTCAAGTTTTATAGAAACATGGATAAATGTTAAAGTTACGATGTTTGGGTATTTGTTACTCAATCACGCCGAAACGGCTGAACTGATATCGATAAAATTTGGTACACAGATAGATTAAGACCTGGGTAGGGGCTATAGGCTCCTTTTTTTCTAGTAAAACGTGAGCGGACACTAGTAATTAATAAACCTACATCAGAACAGTTAAAATTACATTACTAGCGACTCGCCCCGGCTTCGCACGGGTAGCCCGCGGTGAACCCCCCCCCCCCCCCCCCCCCCTCATTATTTATTCTGCTATTCGGAGCGGAGAAGAATCCACCAAAAAAGAGATAACTAATATCGGTTCCGCCGATCTTGAGTTATAAGTGGTGTAACTAACACGACTTTGTTTTATATATATATATATAGATATATTCGTATCGACTGACTGTCATAATATCAAAATAAGATCGCGCGTAACCATTATTAAAGACTGTGTATCTATACATCCCGCATTTACTCTTGAAATAAACATATATTCAAAAGTGTTTCCCAAAATCATACCTAAAACTGGCATTACTTATTGACAATCAAAGCACAGTCATACCTACCATATAATCTTAGACCTGAAGTTGGTAGGGTTTCATCCTTTCGTAGTGCAATGGAAACGAATACCTGATATCATCCACTTAAGAGGCTACCAAGGGTCAAATAGGCGTCTCTAGCAAAATCTAAACAGTTTTAGACAACAACAAAAATATATGTAAATCTTCATCATATTTCCAAGGGCAGGGCAGACCCTAAAACAAGAAACATATTAAACATATTAACGTAAATATCTCATCTCTGTAACCCATCAACGTACATTGATAAAATTAACGTACCTGAAATTTACTGGCTTAGATAGTGACCGAACGTGGCTGTTGTCTGCCTCTTAAGAAGTGTAATTGGGTGATGCAGTTTGTACGAAAGAAAAAAACAACGTGAGTGAAGTCGCAGGCCTTCCTTTAGTGTCAGATTTAAATATAAGATATTGTACCTGCTCTGAACTCTGTTTGTCAATAGGGTAATCTGCAAACACAAACTGTTAAAATCCGCTCTTTGACGGAGAGATGGCCAAGTTTACTCAGGTGTGTACCCTTTTACAATAACCAGATTGGTTATAAGCCTCTTCAGTGTCATTTCTTATGGTCGCATCCTTCATGTTAGATCGGTGACAGCTTTTAAAATTAATGCAAAAAATGCATATTTTGCATTTAAAAATACAGCTGTTTTCACAGACGGATTCATCTGCTTAAATTAATTATATCTATATCAAAGAACGTATTTTACCCGAATAATTATGCACTCTTGAGAATTCGTTCTTGATAAATATCTTTACAGAAATTGTTATATATCATACATTTCAAAAGAAAACAGAAAAGATTAAGCCTTGATTTAAATTCTGACATCTCAAAAAGTTTTAGTACTTAACGAAGCATGCAACGCAGTAATGCCAAATTCCACAAGCTTACTAAGTAAACTCCGTAAAAAAAAAAATACAATATGTTTAGAGCGCTTTGTCCTTTATTCATATTTAATCTCCGGAGCGTCTACAAAAAACAATGATTTCACGGTACAGCATTAACGCATGTAGGCATAACAGAGAGGTGAACCGACCCAAAGCAAACACAAGACCATATATAAAAATGTTGTCAATCCTATTTACGGACATTTTACTCTGTGTTTATCTTATAAATCTATTGTGTGCATGGCGGTCGAAATTATGGGATTTTGTGTAAATATTGACTCGAGGCGGGTGTGTCTGTTGTGTCGTTGCATTTAACACGTCCCACCGGTGGAGATAAAATGCACCGAAGCCGTGGTGCGTCACCTTCAAAACAGATGGCGCTACGAGTCGGTTACAAGCTTTCTTAATAAAAGGCTACGCAAAAACCTAGGGATTAAGAAAATAGCGCACAACCAAAACTTGTTTTTTCTTTAATTTGACATCTTTTACATTAATTTAGCCTAACAATTATGATCTACTCGCCCTCATTTCCTCTACTCACAAAAAGCATATGGAATCCGTTTGAAAGAGCTATCGACATCAAACAAAAGCTAAAACGTTTTTCACGAACAATGAGGTATTTGGTAAAATGCGGTTCTGTGCATAGTACGAAAGCGGGCCGGGATGTCATTAGCGAAAGCTCTGCCTTTCTAATGCCTAACTGCGCGCCGCCTCCTATTGTTGCGGTTATAATGAGCAACTAACGATTTAAGCCCCTGCTCACCTTCAAAAGCAAATTTTAGGAGCTTTTTCATTTCTACTATTCCCTTTTGTTTTGCTCTATTTTGCTTCATTATTCATTGTGTTCGCTTTGAATAAATTCAGTAGCATTCTGATGTGAAAACCATTTTTAGACGGATTTTTAATAAGATTATGTATGAACTAAATCGTTTTTTCCTTTTATCTCCATCGTCTTTTACTAAAGGATACTGATCAATATCCAGCGTGCATAAAATAATATTCCCAAAACTTTAAAGAAAATATCGTGAGAAACACATTGAAGGCATGTGTCACACAAAAGATAGACTAAAAAAATGCTTATTTCCTGAGTCGTCGTCGTCGTTTCGTATGAGGTAGTGCTGGCCTCTGGTGTCAGAGTTTGTCAAGCCGCCCGAGTCCTCTTACATGGCTTATCGACTGTTATTAATCAATAACAGCCGGGACCGACAGCTTAACGTGCCCTCCGAAGCACAGAGCGATGGAAATCCACACATAACTTAGAAAAGTCATTGGTGCGGAGCCTAGGATCGAACCCGGTATCGTTGGATTCTGAGTTGCACTATTGAACCGTTAGGCTACCATCGCTCTTATTAATTCCTGAGTAATTTCCTTGTATCCGTTGCATTAAAAACGTTGGCCTGTCCACCATACCAACCTGAAATTACAGACGCATGAAATGACAACATTAACATAACGTAAGTATAATTTTTGCCGTTAAATTGTACATGTTATAGTTTGAACTGAACTGAGAGGAAGGAAACTCTTGGGAATACAGGGTGATACAGGGGGATACTTCGTTCTTTGTTTGGCTTCGTGTGATTTATCTTCGCCCGCGGATCAGTCCCGCCGCAAACTCTCACAGTCATCCCGTGATTAAACATGTTGTGTCAATATTTTACGACATTTTATGTTTTTAAAAGTGTATTCTTACATGATGCTATATCACGTACTTGTTCGATGACTGTGTAGGTAGTTTTGTATGTACCTCTTCTATCGGATCAATATTCTTGCCTATCACAGGATGAGTTGGAAGGTTATAAATTCTATAAGATTGATGGATAGTAAGTTATTAAAACTGGCCGTTTGGTGTTGTGGTCTGATGTTTGTAAAAAGTCAAGCTCGGTACTTCTAAACCCTTACTTGCGATGGCAATACTTAGGGCACTTTACTTACTTTACCTAAGGCAGTTTTAGTAGTAGTAGAGCTTTTTTGTGAAAGGGTTCGTCCGGGGAAGTACTGCCACCATGCCTATTTCTGCCACAAAGCGGTAGTGCTCGCATTGCTTTGTTCCGGTTTGAAGGGTAAGGGTGCCGGTGAAATTACAGGCACATGAGACTTTTCATCTTTATGTCTCAGGGTGGCTGGCGCAGTGCAATGCCACATAGGGCGCGTCCTAAGACCTATGAGGAAAGTGACCTATGAGGTAATGCACTGTTCATAGGCAGACGATACCGCTTAACATCAGGTGGGTCATCTGCTTGTTCCGTCATTCAAGTAGTATAAAAAAAAAACCTTTTTTACTTTTGTCAAGTTAAGGCCTGATTTTTATAAAAGAGTACCCGTGTAATCGGCAGGTTACTCAGACCAAGGTAGTTTACTATTTGGTTCCCCTGCTTGACAAAAACTGTATAGGTACCCAAGAGTCTCCTAAATTGTAATTAGATGGTTGGATGACACCTAAGCTCGTTTAAGTATAGCTTAATATTGCTTGTTTAATTAAAATTAAGGAGGTAGGCAACAGCTGATCCAGGTCAAAAACAAGTGAACCCTTCTTGGAAGTACGGTTCTAAATATAGTTTTTTGTCCAATTTTTCTAATGAACTTGCATAGTTTTAGAAGTTGGGAAGCAAAAGTTGTATTTCTAAATTATAAGATAAATCTACTCATTGAATTTGCGTGAAACAAAACACAACAAGCTTCATAACTTTTCCACCACTTCTATACGCATGAAATTAAATTAGCTTTTTAACATATATTATCAACTAGCAGCGCCCCGCGGTTTCAGCCGCGAAAGTCTTGATCCCGTGGGAATATCAGAATAAAAATGTGCCTATGTGTTATTCCGGGAGTCCAGTAATCTCCATTCCAAATGTCATGCAAATCCGTCCAGCCATTTCAGCGTGAAGAAGTAACAAACACACTCACATACACACACAAACTTTCGCATTCAAAATATTAGTAGGATAACCAAAAGTATGTCAACTGTGCGTTAAGTTAGTTTTTTTTTTTTTTTTTTTACAAAGTAGTTTTAGTTTAAACAAAGTATTATACACTCAAAAGACCCATATGGGTTAAAAAAAAAAGTTGGACCAAACAATGTATGGGGAGTTGTCCATGTTCTTTAAATCTAAATTTTAATTAAATAGTAAAGGATTTTATTACGTCCAGAGGGAATTTTGTTACGTATTTGATAAGCCGCATAAGTCAGAGGATGGGAGTGCTTTTGCAGTTGAGACAAACTTGACACCTAATGCAACGGAGCCTAATATACGAGTGTTTTTGTATATAATTATGTGTATTATAACATATGCAATATTTAATGTATTTCCTTGAATTTATTTAAATTGGAATACTTACGAGATCAGTTCCAATCAAAACTAGCAGCCAGGTAACAAATCCTTCTTTGTGGATCATTCTAAACATTTGGCAACAAGACAAGGCATTTTCAAATGTAATTTATTTATTTATTAAAATTAAACTGCTTACTGCACTTACTGTTTACACCAACGCGTGCAGCAAGCCAAAACATTAACTATAATTTTAAAGCATAATGAATTCTAGATACCTAGCTTAGAAAACTAACAGAAGAATTAAGGACAACATAAAAAAAAAACAAGTTTTGTTATTATTTTCAGTCGTGTGAAGTAACGGCGGCGATGAGCTCACCACTTGTGACGTCTATATTCCACGATGGTGCAACCCACTGGAAAGGAGGCCCATTGAGGCTCTGCCTATAAAAAAGCGTGTGTCTATGTATGCAAAATTTCAGACTTAATGGAAAATGTACTAAAACCTAAACAATAAGCCCATAGCAATAAATACCTTAAAACTAACATACATACATAAAATCCTTTTTTTTTTCTTTTTTTTTTTGTAGACGTCCATTGTTGGACGATTCCTCCCCCATATAGTTTGTAATGGGGGGTTTTACATAAGCCCCTTAAGTGGATTGGTGGTCGCGTATTGCTGTTGAGTACTCTGGTGGATGCTGCTTTGTATTTAAGTAAATGTTGGAGCTCTCAAGCCCAGCTGGTGCTAAGCGATAACCTCTGCCTATTACAACTGCAATACCTTGGGGTCACGTCCATATAGGACGTACATGAAGAGTCTCCTGAATAGCCCTGTAATTTCACCGGCACCCTTATTCTTCAAACTGGAATACATCAAAGTAAGCATTAATGCTTGGCTGTAGACCTATAGATGCAATATCTTCCCAAACTTTACCAAATTCATAGTTAATAGGTTAATTTAGTAACAATTAAAAAACACCCCCCAACGCAATAAAATAGCTGAACCAATTTCGATACAAAATTTCTAAGAACCAACGCTAGAAAACCTGCTATCAAATAAAAAAAAGCATTCATATCGGTTCATTCGTTTAATAGCTACGGTGCCACAGACAGACACACATAGCGGTCAAACTTAAATAATATCCCCTCTTTTTGCGTCGGGGGTTAAAAACTATATTTAATGGTTTTTTTACGAAGCATCTATCTCATATATAAAAGGCAATGTCCTGACTGGCTGACTGACTGACTGACCGAGTGACAACGCACAGCCTAAACCGCTGGTCGTAGAGACTTGAAGGGTACTAAGGAATTTTGAAAATTAGCATCCTTATGGTTTCAAAATTGGGTCCTAACGTAAAACAAAAATACTCTGTTTTTCGGAAACCGTTAGCAGTAGATCCTTGAAATTGTACACGGAGATTCCTCAAATAAAATTAACAAACACTTGTGTACTGTATTTTTATTTTATGATTAGATACTATCAATTCCTATTTATTTGACGACCTCTGTGGCGCGGGACGACCACTGTGGCGCGGCGGGCGAAGGTTGGCCTGCGACGCAGGAGGTTGCGGGTTCGATTCCCGCCTCGGAACAAATATTTGTGCGATCGCAGATATTTGTTCAGGGTGTTCTGGGTATTTTCTATGTATAATAAAAAATATCTATCCATGTAATATATTGTATTCAGTATATCAGTTATCTAGTACCCATAACACAAGCTCTGCTTAGCTTGGGGCTAGATAATGTTGTGTGAACTGTCCAGCATTATTTATTAATTATTATTTATTATTATTTAATTCATATATTTTTTTCTCAGAAGTAGACCATGAAATGAAATTCGATACAGTAATCATTAGCTGACAGACGTTCCCCGCTGGACGTGGCCTCCATAATGCAATGAAGTGATTAGCTATAATCACCACGGAGCAGGCGGATTAGTGATCGCAGCGTTGGTGCTAATCCTCTGATGTAATCCATTATAATTGGCTTTTACAACATCGACGGGAGGAGACGGAGGTGTCTATAATTAGGCCAGGCATACTTTGGCACCGTACGTACCACATCCATGATTATGATGCCTTCATCGACGTCCACGGCACAAAAAACAAGAAATTATCAGCAGTTTAAGACGATACAAATTTTGGAGTCGTTGCGTTACATGCTCACTCAGTAACGGTTACAAACTTGATGCTATTAATACAGTAATTACTTGAGGATGTAATCTTAATAAATCATAGACAAGAATCACGATAGCAGCTTTATTATTTGAAATTGGCCCTCCTAAACCCGTTTTAGGTCGCTCCTTCTATTAGAGAAAATATTAAGCGTAATTTTTATACTATTCAGTAGGTAATCACATTACTTAGATTAATATAAGATATTTTATTTTTTATATTTGCTACTATAGAAGCAAAACGAAGTTTTATCATGTGTCGCTTACATCAGTAACTTCCAAGCTGATGAAATCTATACCTCATCTTTTCCCGGGTTTCAGTGAGCAATAAGAAAGAATAAGAAATAATAAATGTTTATTGACCATTACATGATGATAATATATAGATGTAGCCCTGTCTCCCGCAAAAGCGTGAGCTGTGGCCCAGGAAACAGTTCTCTCCCGTATGTGATTGACTTTTTAAAATTACAATCGTTACAAATAGAATGTAAACACTACTACAAAAACCATATAAAAATAAAACTTACTCTAATATAGTCTATTGTGTAGTATTGTGTGTGTGTGTGTGTGTGTTTTTGTGTGTGAAGATGTGCATTACCATGATATAGAGTCCTACTTAAGAAGGTCCTCTATACCGGCATAATCAAATGAATCTATCCATTGCGTTATTATGCCTTTTAACTGATGATTACTGCAATTATTTATATTAAATTTTGAATAAAATCACTTAATAATGAACAGCGCTATCACTTTCTTGCAGCTATTGTATTCTTATAAGATTCCGCCTATTCGGTATTTTAACATATCGCCTTAACATTGAATCACCCAGCCAGCCCCATCTTCGTTAAAAAACTCAATTCCACCACGTATTATCTTGGAACGCTTAGGTCGTCATCACCCTGTCCATTTACCATTCGTTCTACGACAAGCAATACAAACTCTGTACGTAACAGTATACATAGAAAGCTCTCGTGATGTTTGCCTTCGTGTGATTTATAGGCCTCGTCGGATTTAGAGGCACGCAGGACTGTGGTGTTGCGTTACTACACCCCCGTACTTG
This sequence comes from Operophtera brumata, assembly GCA_932527175.1. NCBI lineage: Eukaryota > Metazoa > Arthropoda > Insecta > Lepidoptera > Geometridae > Operophtera > Operophtera brumata. Next base: position 78,964,074 of record OW052239.1, on the reverse strand, counting down.
TATCATAGCTCAATTAGTATACATCACTCGTCATTGTCGAATGACTTGCATGAAACAAGCTATCATAACATTTCTGGTAAATATTTTTATTTGTGGGGGGTTTTTTAATGTTTTGTAACGTCTGTCTATAAGTTTCCATTAAATAAGGTAACTTTTTTTCAAAATCATTGTTCTTGAACTGACTTCTAATAAAGAATTAATAAATAAATAAATAATGCTGGACAGTTCGCATAACATTATCTAGCTTCAAGGTAAGCAGAGCTTGTGTTATGGGTACTAAATAACTGATATACTTAATACAATACATTACATAGATATAAATTATTTATTATACATTGAAAATACCCAGGACACCTAGAAGAAATATCTGCAAATGGTGCAAATATTTGTTCCAGGGCGGGAATCGAACCTGCAAGCTCCTGCGTTGCTCGCGAATCTTCACCCACCGCGCCATAGAGGTCGTCTATAAATACGTGTGCTTGAATGATAAACTTAATTTAAGTAGACAACTGAAATAATTGACGATTTCATAGGAAATGTCTAGCAAAAGTTTTTTTTTTTTTCGATTGTATTTTAATGCAGTTGACCGCCTGGGGTCCTGACTGCGTTACCGGGCTTTTGGTGAGCGCAGATGGCGCTCAACCTGCAAAGTTAGGTTGGGGCAACTAGCACAAGGGCACCACTTAGGTACGAACCTCGGCTTGGGCTGTTGCCGGTTGGGGGTCTAGTCAAAGTACCTACTTAGTCTAGTTTAAGTAGGTACCTGCATAACTTTTGACCTGTGTTTTAATTTTTAGTTTTTTTTTGGTTCTGTACTATGGATCGTATTGTTTCGGAAATAAAGAATTATTTATTTATTTATTTATAAATAAAAGCAACATTATTTGAAGTGGGTTTTTATCAAAACGTAAACCTATGAAAAAAAAAACAGTTCAATCGAGGATTTTCAGTGAGAACATATCAGAGCTTACGGTTTCGTTCGACTGGTTTCACATCACACGCAGAATGTGAACACGTTTTCATTGAAGGTGACTTCAATAAGCCCGCGCCCGACCGCCGCCGACAATGAAGAGGAGGGTCCCAGTCATCTGCTTTCAACATAATTAAAACCACTTTAAATAATGCCACTAAGCGCCCGACCCAGAGGTTTTATTTTAAAAAGTGCTAATAGCATTAAATTTAGTTTTGCGAATGATTATGTCGCGCTCAGGCTCTCGAGGACATTAACTGCTCACAATTTTTGTGAATTATTGTTCCGGCTATACACCCTCGCCTTTTTAACACCCTTACCAAATGAATGCTCAAGTTGTTAAGTCGTCAGAGATATTTAATTCGCTTTATTTCTTTATCAGCTCCTTATCCCCTATATGCTATAGAGTAAGCTAAGCGAATACTGATAAGGTTTTTTTTTTTTTTTTACTACTGAATGACGGAACAAGCAGATGGCCCACCTGATGTTAAGCGGTAACCTCTGCCTATGAACAGTGCATTACCTCATAGGTCACGTCCACCTAGGACGCACCCTATGTGGCATTGCCCTGCGCCCGCCACCCTGAGACATAAAGATGAAAAGTCTCATGTGCCTGTAATTTCACCGGCACCCTTACCCTACTAACCGGAACACAGGAATGCGAGTACCACTGCTGGTTTACTGACATTCCAAAATTTCGTCAAGAAAGTCAAGCTCTTTTCGGTAAGACATAGGTTTATTCCCGAAGCAGTAGGCAGAGCATCGATAGACCTCTCTTCACTGTGACTGGCACTATAGTGGGAAATAGAAGTGTCCAGTGGTGAGGTCATTGTCACCATTGCTTTACCAGAACTAGCCCTGCTAACGCTTTCTTCCAGTAATAACACATTCCTAATAAACCCGTAGTCAGTTTTTTTAGCAGAAAAATTTGCCCAACGAGTCCGTGCAGTTAATTAATTAATTCGGTTATTTAGTTAAGAAGAAAATCCCACTAATAACATTAATGTCAAAGACAAACAAACAAACAAACAATATTGCACACTAAAAGACACACACACAGAAACAAAGAAAAAAACTAATTTGTGCCTCTTAGTACCAGCCACGCATCACTGACACAAATTGGCGTCCAGCTCAGCATTTGTTGTGTTGTAGCAACACTACGCTGATCTTCCGCTGAAACCATGTTATGATATTTGAATGTTTGGATGGTAGTATCATTGTGTTCTGGGTCTCTTCTAGACCTTTGTGGTCCATCTTCGGCCACATCGTTACTTACCAACAGGTGAGATCGTATTCAAACAAAGGTATATCAAAAAACAAAAACAAAAGCATGCCGATACGGCTGATACGTTTTCGGTAAAAATTCGTACACAGATAAATTAAGCTATAGGCTACTTTTTAACCCCCGACGCAAAAGCGACGAGGTGTTGTAAGTTTGACGTGTCTGTGTGTGTGTGTGTTTGTCTGTAGCATCGTAGCTCCCGAACAGATGGCCGATTTCGGTATATTTTTTTTGTTCGAAAGGTGAATTTGTCTCTAGTGTTCTTAGCTATGTTTGATCAAAATCGGTTCAGCCGTTTCATTGCGTTGAGGGTTTTTTAATTTTTACAAAATTAATTACTTGTTATCTCAGTATAACGTGAGCAGAGCCGCTGGCAAGCACTGGTATTACATAAAATAATAATCAACCAGCAATAAAACTTAGTAGTATTTTTCTTAGTAGAGATGAAAAACAATTAACCTATCTATTCCATGCCCCGTAAGACATACAATGGGAATGAACATAAAATTACTTTTGAAGAAGGAAGCCAAGTCAGAGATGTGGCCGTTTATTTTCCCAGTTCGGCCAAGTGTTGGCGTGTACGAGTAGCTATCGCAATCCGCGGAGAGATCGCCACCGATAATTGAAAAAACGTTACGCCGGGTGAATCTCAACATCGATTTAAAAGTGCGAGGGATAAATTAAAAGAATCCTATCCCCGCCGATTGTTTTGCTCCCTGGTTTGCGATGGAGCCGATAAGCGTGTACTGAGCGAACTTTATGTTCCGATTGTTAGTGGTATGTATAAGTTTTTTCTATAGAAATAAATATTTGATATTTTGATTTGATATTGATATTGTACCTCTTGTAGTTAGTGTAGGTGGCTCTGCCGTGACAACAACTTTAAGTGTATTTTTAATTAAAAAGAGGTTGAAAAAGTGAATGAGCTTCTTTTGCAAAGAAACAAGTAGTCGTTAATGTAGGTATCTCATTACATTTGATACTCAGATGAGGTATTTATAAAAACTAATAGGGGTTTTAAGAAGTAACATGAATGTAGGTATTTTTTACATTTGATACTCAGATGAGGTATTTATAAAAACTAATAGGGGTTTTAAGAAGTAACATGAATGTTGGTATCTCATTACATTTGATACTCAGATGAGGTATTTATAAAAACTAATAGGGGTTTTAAGAAGTAACATTAATGTAGGTATCTCATTACATTTGATACTCAGATGAGGTATTTATAAAAACTAATAGGGGTTTTAAGAAGTAACATGAATGTAGGTATTTTTTACATTTGATACTCAGATGAGGTATTTATAAAAACTAATAGGGGTTTTAAGAAGTAACATTAATGTAGGTATCTCATTACATTTGATACTCAGATGAGGTATTTATAAAAACTAATAGGGGTTTTAAGAAGTAACATGAATGTAGGTATCTCATTACATTTGATACTCAGATGAGGTATTTATAAAAACTAATAGGGGTTTTAAGAAGTAACATTAATGTAGGTATCTCATTACATTTGATACTCAGATGAGGTATTTATAAAAACTAATAGGGGTTTTAAGAAGTAACATGAATGTAGGTATCTCATTACATTTGATACTCAGATGAAGTATTTAATAAAAACTAATAGGGGTTTTAAGAAGTAACATGAATGTAGGTATCTCATTACATTTGATACTCAGATGAGGTATTTATAAAAACTAATAGGGGTTTTAAGAAGTAACATGAATGTAGGTATCTCATTACATTTGATACTCAGATGAGGTATTTATAAAAACTAATAGGGGTTTTAAGAAGTAACATTAATGTAGGTATCTCATTACATTTGATACTCAGATGAGGTATTTATAAAAACTAATAGGGGTTTTAAGAAGTAACATTAATGTAGGTATCTCATTACATTTGATACTCAGATGAGGTATTTATAAAAACTAATAGGGGTTTTAAGAAGTAACATTAATGTAGGTATCTCATTACATTTGATACTCAGATGAGGTATTTATAAAAACTAATAGGGGTTTTAAGAAGTAACATGAATGTAGGTATCTCATTACATTTGATACTCAGATGAAGTATTTAATAAAAACTAATAGGGGTTTTAAGAAGTAACATGAATGTAGGTATCTCATTACATTTGATACTCAGATGAGGTATTTATAAAAACTAATAGGGGTTTTAAGAAGTAACATGAATGTAGGTATCTCATTACATTTGATACTCAGATGAGGTATTTATAAAAACTAATAGGGGTTTTAAGAAGTAACATGAATGTTGGTATCTCATTACATTTGATACTCAGATGAGGTATTTATAAAAACTAATAGGGGTTTTAAGAAGTAACATGAATGTTGGTATCTCATTACATTTGATACTCAGATGAGGTATTTATAAAAACTAATAGGGGTTTTAAGAAGTAACATGAATTCATACATACAACAACATACATACAATTCCGGGCTGGTATGGAGTACTGCTGCCACGTTTTTTTTTAACATTGATAGACCTTTGTTTGACCACGATCTCACCTGTTGGTATGTGACGATGTGGCCGAAGATGGATCACAAAGGTCTAGAAGGCACCTATTAATTCTAGCGGGGCCCATCGCGTTTTCAAAATTATTTCAGGGCATCTGGTCGAAGCGACGCGTGACCCGAGAGCTGGCTCTTATCTGGCTCAACGCATTAGCATTGCCATTCAGCGTGGCAATGCAGCCAGCATCTTAGGGACGCTTCCGTCTGGTAGTGATTTGGATCAGTTGAGCTACCTTTAGATCGCTTGTAGCGGTCTTCAGGTAGCACAACAGTTTCATATGTATTTTGTACATACCTTGTATTATTCTTTCTGTAAATAAATGTATAATTCTCTAGCGTTGAATAGACCCAGATTATAATTTTCAGGAAAGACAGACGACGGTAGTGTATTCCACTCCTTAGCAGTTCGCATTATAAAGGTAGAACTGAAACGTTTAGTACTAATAGAGGGTTTGGGACGCGACGTTTGGATTGGTCAAATACCATGTTGCTGCCTTGGACTCGATCGAACGCAGAGCTTTCAGGCTTATAGTTGAGCAACATAATTATATGGCTGACACTAAGATCCAGAGTCTCGAGTACCGCCGTAAAGTCGCATGCCTTTTGATCTTCTATAGGTTATATTTCGGGGAATGCCACCAGGACCTTCACGATCTGATCCAACCACCTAATTTTCACCATAGGACGAGAAGACGCACGGATCAGTACCATCCTTACTTCATTATTATACCCTTTACTCGTACTAAAAGTTTCAGTTCTACCTTTATAATGCGAACTGCTAAGGAGTGCAATACACTGCCGTCGTCTGTCTTTCCTGAAAACTTTAATTTGGGACTCGTCAAGGCTAGTTTACTGAATAGGTGCCATCTAGACCTTTGTGCTCCAACTTCGGCCACATCGTCACTTACCAATAGGTGGGACGTGATCAAACAAAGGTCTATCAAATATTTAAAAAAAACCATAGACTCACGCCTGTTTCCCGGAGGGGTAGTCAGAGACCACGAATTTCCAGTTGCTACTATCCTGTCATAAGTACCTCTTTTGCTTCACTCTTTTGCTCTTTTGTACCCGTTTCGTGAATCTACTATCATCGATCTTTTCTAAATGCCGAAACTATCTAACCATACATTTTAAGAAGTTTTCAATACTAAATAATATTAATACATTTATTTACAGAAAGAATACTACAAGGTATGTACAAAATACATATGAAACAGTTGTGCTACCTGAAGACCGCTGCAAGCGATCTAAAGGTAGCTCAACTGATCCAAATCCCTACCAGACGGAAGCGTCCCTAAGATGCTGGCTGCATTGCCACGCTGAATGGCAATACTAATGCGTTGAGCCAGATAAGAGCCAGCTCTCGGGTCACGCGTCACTTCGACCAGATGCCCTGAAATAATTTTGAAAACGCGATGGGCCCCGGAACCCCACGTACCCAGAGTCTCGACCCCGAAAGGCTCAAATAAGTAAGCTCTGTCGAGACTTGCTTCATTGAGAAGTTTTCATATATAGTATTCCGAATAATGATAAGAGTGAAGACCTGAGGCCGTAGACAAAGTAACATTCTATTAGCGATGTCGCTTGTAGAAAAGCCAACAATGTATGAGATTGACGTAAGCTATCGAATTATCACGTGGTCTATTGTATTGTATTCCGACTGTAGAATTGGAATCGCTTCGAAGCGAATGCCACTTGCCTAGGCCGGCAGGCACATCAAAGGTTGACAGAATATGGACCTGTCGAATTCATTTGAGTCAAAATATTGAGCTGGGCGTTGTTTGTTATGCAAAGCAGATTGCTTAACCAAACTTTGAACTTCAAACAATCTGTTTCGCGAGCGCCGTTTCATGAAATTGGCTCAAAAAATATTTTGGTTATTACCTACGTATCATTTAATATAAACAAATCGATCATTAATTTGGTCACATTAATACTACTTCTACTTGGTAAAATTAAGAGTTTTTTCAAGTTTGTTTGGATATATCTTATTTTATAAATGTAAGAATAAGAATAAACTTAAGAATAGACCCCTCCATCTCCTCCCGTGGATGTCGTAAAAGCCGACTTAGGGATTACCCGGACTTGTTTGTAAGATTCGTTGGTATAAGATTTGTCCTGGCTGCTAGCTTATTTATGGAATGTGATAATACTGGAAGAAAGCGTTAGCTGAGTCAGTCGTGGGAAGCAATGGCGGCGATGAGCTCACCACTCGTCACGTCTATATTCCACGATGGTGCAACCCACTGTGAAAAGAGGCCTATTGTGGCTCTGCTTACCCCTTCGGGGAAAAAGGCGTGTGTCTATGTATGTATGTATGTAAATCGATCATTATTTTGGTCACATTAATACTACTCGTACTTGGTAAAATTAAGAGTTTTTTCAAGTTTGTTTGGATAAATCTTATTTTATAAATGCAATGCGGAAGTACAACAAGAATAATTACTGAAGCTTTTGTGGTGTGTCTGCTTAAGAATAGACACCTCCGTCTCCTCTCGTGGATGTCGTAAGCCAACTAAGGAATTAATTGAGCCTTTCGGGGTCGAGACTCTGGGTCCGTGGGGTTCCGGGGCCCTTCGCGTTTTCAAAACTCTTTCAGGGCATCTGGTCGAAGCGACGCGCAACCCGAAAGCTGGCTCTTATCTGGCTCAACGCATTAGTATTGCCATTCAGCGTGGCAATGCAGCCAGCATTTTAGGGACGCTTCCGTCTGGTAGTGATTTGGATCAGTTGAGCTACCTTTAGATCGCTAGCAGCGGTCTTCAGGTAGCACAACTGTTTCATATGTATTTTGTACATACCTTGTATTAATCTTTCCAGGAATTAATTAAATCAGGAGACGATTTAATATAAATGATTGCCAAAATATTTAATCGCTGACAAGTTATTATTTTAGTTGCAAATAGTTTGCTGCTCTTTAATTTTTCTGTCGCCGCGAAAATAATAAGCCATTTAAAATTTAGAACGATATCCATTCTAACCGCACAATAACAATGGAATATTAATTATGCAGTGTGCCAGACGTTGCAAGGCGGAAGCCGACGGATACTTGGTTGATGATGGAATAAAATGTAAAACCAAATGCAACTGCAGTACGGTTTTATATCTTCCTGTATCTGTTTACAAGTAAGTAAGTAAAAGTTTATTTTGATAAAAACCATACACGGTACAATTTATAATATAAACTGTGCCGTGTATAATGCTGTCAAAAAGGGTCCGTGCTCAGCATAATGCTGCAGTACTACACTGCAGCGCTGGTTTTCAGCACGGACCTCGGTTGACGCACGGACATGGCACGAAACAACAACACAAAATAAAAAAAATACATATGCACATTTTAATGTAAACACAATATGTAGATATTATTGAAAATATTGCCTTTGATTGTGGTTCTTTAACACTACTACCTAGATACCTTAAAAAAGGGTTAATTTACATTGATTTACACAAACCGTGCCGTGGTATCTCCGGCCTAGAATACGTAGACCCCTCTCTTTAACTGATGTCGATGTCGAAAGATGTCGATGGGCAGCAGCATCCACCTGAATACTTAACACCAATACTGCAATCACCAATCCGTCTGCAAAGCATACTGATTAAGAATCTGTCAATATTAAAATAGGCTTTAGAAAAATTTACACAAATTATGACAAAAAAAAAACTTCATCATATTTCCATTTACAGCCTGATTTCGATAAAAATACTCGATACAAAAATCGTGGACAAATCTCTACAATGCACTTATAACGTAAATATCTCTATTACCTATCAACGTACATTGATAAAATTAATAAGAGTGACAGAGCGTAGTTGATTTATATTTTCTATTACGCAGAAAATATTTGTTTAAATATTGTTTTGCGTGATTTTAGCTCAGTTTTGTTTGTTGTTTTCTAACTTACCTGAATTTTACTGAGTTAGATAGTGACGGGATTTTGCTGTTGTCTACCTCTTAATGGCAAATCCACCAAAATGGTATACGCATATAAGATGTCTGAGAGGCCTGTCCTCGGCGGTTCCATTATTCCTATTAGTAATGGTAGCAGCCACGGTAACGGCGGAAAAGGGGGTGGTATCTCTGTAAGAGAGCCAGCTAAGTCACGCGATGTCAGAAGCTTACAAGCTAAAGTGCACGGACGCTGAGGACCAACGAGAACTTTATAGAACACGAGGTGATAAATTGCACTGGGATGTGATAGAATTATCAGAAGTCAGAAGACGGGAAACAACATAACCCTAAATTGTGATCAGCTGTCCAAAGACGGCATCCGATTTCTTGTCCACAATTCCCTCGTCAACATCATTGTAAAGTAACATCGTTGTGGTAGTGGTATCGATCGTAATAAAAGAGTGAGAAAGAGGGTAGATCGATATATCTGCCAATAACATCTACTCGCAAAGACTTTAGTTAGTTCTCCCTGATCATGGCGCATGCAACTCTGCCGAAATAACGGGTACATTTCAAACTCAAAAATCATGGTCAGTATCCCGTTTCTAGTGAAAATTATGTACATAGCCATGATAGTTTTTTAAAAGTTATATCATTGTAAAGGTTGTCATAATATTCAGAACCATGGCAGCAATCGGTAATCACCAAAACTCATACAGGTTTACGCCCCGCACTCACAACGTCCAGATGATAAAGTGGGGGCTATGTATGGCGACGAACTGAGAGTGGGGTAATTTGATTTGGACAGAAACACAGGACAGGTTGGTGGACTGCATAGAGAAGGAGGGACTCTGCTATGAACTCTTTTTAGGGTTCCGTAGCCAAATGGCAAAAAACGGATCCCTTATGGATTCGTCATGTCTGTCTGTCCGTCCGTAAGTCACAGCCACTTTTTTCGGAAACTATAAGAATTATGCTGTTGGAAATTGGTAAGTAGATGTATTATGTGAACCGCATTAAGATTTTCACACAAAAATAGAAAAAAAAAAAAAAAAAATTTTGGGGGTTACTTAGAACTGAAACTATTTTTTTTTTCATCAAACCCATACTTGTTTCACGTATGACGACACATACGTGACACTTTCAAAGTGGTAAAATGTGTGCCCCCCCTCCCTGTAACTTCTAAAATAAGATAAAGATAAAAAAGATGATGTAGTACGTAACCATGTAAACTTTCACCGAAAATTGGTTTGAACGAGATCCATAACCGCAATTATATATTATTAACTTTTATATGATGTTACTTGCTGCTACGGCACCCTTCATGGGCAAGTCTGACTCGCACTTGGTCACTTTTTTAAGAACTGGCCACCCATATCCTGTCCAAATTCTAAAACCCCGAGAGCTTTACTGTAGGAACTCCAAAATCGCTTAAACATGGCAGACCCAAAGAACTAACCCTGTAGAGCCCGTTGGACCCGTAGAAGAAACAAGATCACCGACATAGCTTTTATAATTAGCTACTGAAGTAACAATGGGCAGGCCATATAGCTCGCAGAGCTGCTTTACATTCAGTAGTAGTAGAGCTTTTTTGTGAAAGAGTTCGTCCGGGGAAGTACTACCACCATACCTATTTCTGCCGCAAAGCAGTAGTGCTCGCATTGCTGTGTTCCGGTTTGAAGGGTAAGGCGGCCGGTGAAATTACAGGCACATGAGACTTTTCATCTTTATGTCTCAGGGTGGCGGGCGCAGTGCAATGCCACATAGGCCGCGTCCTAGGTGGACGTGACCTATGAGGTAATGCACTGTTCATAGGCAGAGGTTACCGCTTAACATCAGGTGGGCCACCTGCTAGCCATTCCAGTAGTATAAAAAAAAAAAAAACATGCGCTTAGCCTGCCTCTACATTACCTGTTATAGTGCTGAGTGTCTGTGATGGTGTTCAGCTGGTTTTGATTGATGTTTTATTTATGTCATACACATGTTTTATAAGATTCATGTCAGGCATACGTGCAGGCTATTAAAAATAAAACGGACAAGTGTAAGGGAGACTTGCACCCTGAGTATTCCGATCCGTAAATTATTTCGAAATCGTCAGAGCCATTTTCGAGTATTAGGCAGTTTTTCGTTCAAAATTCACCAAGCCATGTTAGGAGTAACAAACTCGAAATTCCTCGATTTTAAACGTTTTTTTTTATTTGTGTTACAATTTCTCCAACGATTCCAAATTTCAGAATTGTTAATTATTGGAACTCCCTAGAGATTATTAATATACGCGATTTCCATTAAAAAAATTTAAGCTTTATTTTTTTAGGGCACTCTAAGCTCACAGATTATTGTATGTGGTATCAGTTTCAAGTTCTTTAGCCGTTCCTGCGGAAAAAAGTTTTTACAGACAGACAGACAGACGGACAACAAAGTGATCCTGATTGGTCCCGTCGTTACCTTGTCAGGCACGGAACCCGACAAAATAATTCTGAATTAGTACTAGACCTGAGCACCTATAGTCATAAAGGCAAAAAGCCTGAGAGCGTGCACTCTTCTGTTTTATTCTGTTTGTTTATTTTTTTATCTATTGTGGACCCTCTATTGACCGCGATCTCACCTGTTGGTAAGTGACGATGCGGCCGACGAAACATTTTACAGAGCCATATTTTTAACCATCACATTAGTGTAACTATTTAAAAAAAAAAACTACTTGTATGACGGAACAAGCAGGTGGCCCACCTGATGTTAAACGGTAACCTCTGCCTATGAACAGTGCATTACCTCATAGATCACGTCCACCTAGGACGCGGCCTATGTGGCATTGCACTGCGCCCGCCACTCTGAGACATAAAGATGAAAAGTCTCATGTGCCTGTAATTTCACCGGCACCCTTTACGTGACCAACCAAAATAATTTTCTTACATGTCTATTTTTTAGTTCCAGGTCCACTTTAAAGTGGTGCTGCATAAAATACTACCTCCTAAAAAACAGGGTTGCCAACGTGAAGCGTTTTGTGAGTGGTTAATTAGATCACCTTACGTATAACATAAGTAGGATTAAAGCCAGGTAAAAGAATCACGGAGTCATCAACGCTCATGATTAATACGTAAAAGATTATCCCGATCATCCCACCGGGCAGGCCGCTAGGGTGCGCTGATATCTGTATACCGGCACTCTCATTATCAAACGTGAAATTGAATCAAGCAGACCCAGCCGAGATTATAGCGATTTAGTGAGATTATCTGAATGTGTTAAACGTCGCAGGGCGTGGGGTCAGTCCATTGTTTAATTATACAATAGTGCTGGTATAAAACCGCCCTAGTTTATAACGAGTATCAACAAAACATTTTGCTCTTTCATTATTAATTAATGTTTGTTTGAAATTCATACATACATACATACATACATAGATCATAGACACACGCCTTTTCCCCCGAAAGGGTAGGCAGAGCCTCAAATGGACCTCTTTTCACTGTGGGTTGCACCATCGTGGGGAATAGACGTGACAAGTAGTAAGCTCATCGACGACATTGCTTCCCACGACTGACTCTGCTAACGCTTTCTTTCAGTAATAACACATTCCTTAAATAAGCTAGCCAGGACAAATCTTATACCAACGATTCTTACAAACAAGTCCGGGTGACCCCCTAGTCGGCTTATGCGACATCCACAGGAGGTGATGGAGGAGTCTATTCTTGGGCTGGACACACCTAAGAGAGGCCTAAAAGTTGTCCTTTGCTTTACATAGTAGATTATTCCATAACTCGAAGATTCCTACGGCAGGGCAAGGCTCTTTCCATTTTCCACTGATCAGTCTAGTAATTTGGAAAGCAATGTTTACATTATATCATAATGAATGCCGTGGTGTGTCCGGCCTAAGAATAGACCCCTCCGTCTCCTCCCGTGGATGTCGTAAAAGCCGACTAAGGGATTACCCGGACTTGTTGATAAGATTCGTTGGTATAAGATATGTCCTGGTTGCTGGATAATTGTAGAATGTGTTATTACTGGAAGAAAGTGTTAGGCGAGTCAGTCGTGGGAAGCAATGGCGGCGATGAGCTCACCACTTATCACGTCTATATCCCACGATGGTGCAACCCACAGTGAAAAGAGGCCCATTGAGGCTCTGCCTACCCCTTCGGGGAAAGAGGCGTGTGTCTATGTATGTATGTATGTAAACGTACCTAATAGATAAGGTACTTGAGAATAAAAACGATCTAAACCAACATATGCATTATTCCTTTCAGGCTAAATCCAGGTATTAATCCACTCATAATATTCCGTCTTTCATAGTTTGTAACCATAGACATCGATAAACCTCTTAGCCAATTAAAACAGTATTAAAACTAAAGGCACGAACAAGCCAGCCTGGATAAGCCGTCATCATTTCGGGACACAGAGATAGAATTTACAGTAGAGCGCACCCCAGTACAGTAGAGAGCACCCGGTGGCGTAGAACCCGAACGATATATGGCTTGCGGTCCCAAGAGTATCAAAATAGTATTGATAGTGCAGCCACTTAACAAGTTAATCATAACAAGCATAGGCTGGTCAACCTGTTTTTTTTTTCTTTGAGTTTGACGCTATTTTATTCCGTCCCATACTGAAAGTGTTGTGAATGATGGAACAAACAGATGACTTCTCTACCAATAGGAGAGCCTCATATACAAACACTCATACACCCACACTTACACTCACACATCCTCACACAAATTAAGTAAGAGACCTGTTTCATAATTTTTTTTTTACTATAGCATAACTTTTTATTTTTGTGTTTTCTACTTTATGTAACTTTTTGGTATGATGTTAAGTGCTCCTCGCCGTAAAGTCGGGCGCTGGAAATTGCGACACAGTTCATACTATAGCAATTTTCAGCGTTCCTTTGTGTATACTGCTCTTGTGTAAAAACTTTTCAAAATAAATAAATTTCAATTTCAATTTCAATAACGTATTACCACATAGTTCACGTCTAGCTAGGATGCGTCCTACGTGAGACTGAACTGTTCCATCCCAAATCCCAACACATAAAGATGAAAATTCTCATGTGCCTATGATTTCACCGGTTCCCTTCAAAACGGAACAAAGCAATGCGAGCATTACTGCTTTGCGACAGAATTTATGTAGACAGAAATTGTGGTAGTTAGGGATTGCAAACCGGTCCGGTGGATCCGGTATCATTTGGGCACCTACAATCCGGCAATATTCACCGGATCGATATAAATTTGGTGAATTTTACCGGGTTTGAGGTACTTATAGTCGCGCTCTATAGTAGCTCGTATCCCTCTGCGTTTCGGAAGCATCCCATTCAGACACGTAGCTTATCGGCGATAAATCCCCAGCGAAGGTTACATTCCAAAGAATGAATACCTCCACTGAATAACCGTCGTAGAAAATATTTTATTAATGTGAGGGAATTTTCGTTTTTATGCTATTTCGTTGCGGTTACAACTTTTTCTGCATGAACAAATCCACTAACTTCCGAATAGAAGGCTTCACTCATATGAGACCGTAATCTGTCCGGCCTAAGAATAGACCCCTCTGTCTCCTCGCGTAGATGTAGTAAAAGCCTTTCTAAGGGATCAGGGGATGGGCAACAGTATCTACCTGAGTAGATACTTAACACCGAATTGCGGTCACCAATCCGCCTGCCATGCGTGGTGATTATGGCAAATTCCTTCCATTGTATTCAACGAGGGAGGCCTCATCCAGCTGTGGATGTATACAGCCTGGCTATGATGACGATGATGATAAGTGATTAAAACAAAACAAAACACAAAAAACCGATCACCTTATCTCTACGTCATTGTTATACGTCTTTCGTTTAAATCAGAGTTGATTGTAATATGTTTCATGAAACATATACTTAGTTAGATATATTTATTTTTTACAGAAATAATAATACAAGGTATGTACAAAATACATATGAAACAGTTGTGCTACCTGAAGACCGCTGCAAGCGATATAAAGGTAGCTCAACTGATCCAAATCACTACCAGACGGAAGCGTCCCTAAGATGCTGGCTGCATTGCCACGCTGAATGGCAATACTAATGCGTTGAGCCAGATAAGATCCAGCTCTCGTTCATGTTCATGAAACATGTATTTGTACCATAGAATAGTCTCCAACTGGGCTTGTGAAAAACTTCAGTGAAGAAGTGGCAAGCCTAATGCAGGAAATAGGATAACAGGATTAAACTGACGTTGAAAAATATCTGGATTCACTGTTGTTCGTAAAAGCAAAATATTGTGGGTAGGTGCTTAATAGGTATAAGCGTGTGGGAGGCAATATCTATTAGACTGACGGTTATCGCAGACACTTATTATAAATGTTACATTCAAAATTTTAGTAAACCTTAATGGACTTTAATGCTTAACACAAAATGGATTTTAAATGAACAAGTGAGTTATTATCGCAGCATTATTCAGTAGCCGGTTTAAATGACGTAACTAATAAAACGATGGAAGATAATGATTTTATAAGTTTGAGCTCGTAAATATGATGAATATGATTGTTTAAATCAGTAGGACAGATAGGTAAGGAGATGTGGTTAATGGAGTATTTTTAGGTTACGTCAGATCGGGCGGGCGGCCCGGCAGATACGTGCCGTGTCGCCGCGCGCCTCCGGCGAACTCCGCTTGACATTAACAAATTACATCGCCTGTCAACTTTCTGAAACAATATACCAGTTGGCGTTTAACTTATCTTGGAAGTTTTCGTCTATAGATAAAATGTTGTAATACTAAAATGTCATTATGCCCGGTCGGAAGGCCAGTACTCGTAAGTCACACAGGAGATAATATTTCACTGGGAGCGGCGCGCGAGCTCAGCAGTGCCGGTACTGTGCGCAGCCGACGCTATCGTTGCAGTTGATATCACGTTTACCGTACCGATTTGTTATGTTATCTGTGTTACTTTGTTCGAGGTTGATAGGTCAACTTTCATGTATCATTGAAGGAAATCTCACCAGGTGTATCGGGTATTGTTGAGAAATTTGTCTGGCACTATAACATTCTAGGTATTGAATAACAAGTAGGATAAATAATATTTATGAATAAGTAGAAATTGTCGTTTAGAATATTGAGATCAGATATAAAGAAAGATAAAACAATTAGTTTATAATGAAGTATTACAATGATATTTAACACCTGAACAGGAAAAAACTATTGAGAGGACGCACGTATATAGTCCTATTGAATGAATTCCCAGAATAAGGCTACTATATCTATTCTAGTAAAATTTACAAGTTCAACAAAAGTATTAGTTATTTATCAAAGGAATGCAAACATCTGCGTTGAATATGATAAAGTTTGATACTTAAAATATTAATTGAACGAGAAAAACATTTTCATTGAGTAATATCTACATTAAAAAGATAGTGCCATTTACTTTAAAACACAGTGAACTAGCGTTTCTAATTTATTTAATTAAATTACGAAACAATTAAGTCGAGAATAGCGAGTGAGAAAAGTGACTCAACTTTTTATACGGCCCACGTTCCGAAACAAGTTGTTGGTTTTTAATAACTTTTTAAAAAGAAAAAAATATCGACATAGCTTTTTTATTGCTCTCTTAGAGCGAGGCTAGGAGTGATTTGTCCAGAGCAATCTATCATTCAAGCACTATGGGAATAATTAGTGTCAGCAGACGCATCCGGGCGGAGTGTGCGCCACAATGAGCCGCGCGACGCACCATTCAAACAAACCATTAATAATTTTGAACGCTAGTTTTTCTAAGACGGATTCACTTTTGTAAATAAATGGTACACTGGATCTTTAACTACCTACTTACGGAGACATTTTTTATCGCGACAAGCCGTTAAGGCGGTTAATGTGGCCGCGCGTTGGATAAGCACCAAGTTTGACTTCTATGCGCCGCTGGCTGGTCCAAAAGCCATTTCGTAGAGACAGTAGAGGTAATGAATTAGCGTAGCGCATACAGTCTTGCAGTGAAGCAAAAGGTCATGAGCGCGATAATTGGTCGCGTGGCGAGGCATTGATAAACTATTATTTCGTATAGGACTTCGTATATTGTCGTATGCGCTATAAATGTTTTTTACTTTAGTAAAAAATTACTTTTTTTTTTTTTTCCTTAACCCACTGCTGGGCAAAGGTCTCCCCCAAAAATTTCCAGGCATACCGGCCTTTGGCAGTTTCCCACCACTCCTTCTCGTGAGCTTCGAGATCGTCCCGCCAACGCCTTCTCGGTCGGCCCCGTCGTCGCCTTTCGTCTTCAAGAAGGAGAAGAAAAAACGACGATTAGTTTAAAAAAAACTGTCTACAGTATTGAAGTACAGTATTAGTATTGTTTTTTTGAAGTGTGTGTATAGAGGGTTGATGGTTTTCACGCTATCATCCGTAAGAAAACTGCCTTCATTGCTCAGCAGAGTGCGGAGCAGTTCCAACGGCATCCTGCAGCTCATTCCCAATCGCTATGACCTGCTAGTAATGAAGGCTTTTATCCGGGTCCTGATAGTCTCGCTGGAGTCTGTTTGGTCGGGATTCGGATGAGAGTTTTCACCTCAACTTATTGTTGTAACTGATGTATTTCTAACATAGTTTTTAAAAATAATACTAAAAAAAAATGGACCTATAATGTCTGATTTAATAAATGAATTATATTATATTATTTTATTATAGCTTGTATAATGTTGAGCTCTGTTTTAAAAGAGGTTTCTCTTATTTTTTTTCTCTGTTATAAAACTTAATCAATAAATTTTTGGGATACATTTAAATTTAATC
Organism: Operophtera brumata; assembly: GCA_932527175.1. Classification (NCBI taxonomy): domain Eukaryota; kingdom Metazoa; phylum Arthropoda; class Insecta; order Lepidoptera; family Geometridae; genus Operophtera; species Operophtera brumata. The sequence continues at coordinate 78,946,679 of OW052239.1, read as the reverse complement.
AATCTAACTACTATAAAATAAAGTCTATGAAGAATCAGGTCACCAAATATAACTTTCCTGTGTTTTGTAATTGCTGAGAAAAATCTAAATCCCTGCCACCAAAATTTCGAATGCGTCATCTTTATTAAGACTACGATAATAATTAAAAATAACTGTAGTTCTAGATTTATAATATAGGTGTGGTTTTGGAGTGCTCTAACATAACAGTAGAAAAATAAATTTGAACAAATGCGAAGGGTACTACGGTCACGGTCGCACACCGCGTAGAAGCGAGCAGTGTGAACGACCTTTGTTTCATACCAAGATATAATGTTTAAAAACGCATTTTAATAAAGCCCGTATTGTTTAAGTTACGACCGAATATATTACGGTTGTCATCAAGAACGTCTTTACAACTATAACACAAAATTTATAATTAAATATCCATGTGTAAAATGATTGCTTCTGTTTCTTTGTTTGCCTTATTAAACCACTATGCCCATAGCGATTAAACTTTGGTGAGTTTTGTCCGCTCGCCGCAAGGTTTCTGACTACGCGCGGAGTACGCGTGGACAAAGTTGCGGGCGGGATACTAGTAGAATACCTGATTTATGTTATCAACTAAATATGAAAAACACCTCTTTGTTCGGATTTGTCGGTGATTGTATGAGAATATTCAGATCTAGCTCAAGCGTCTCCTAATAAGCGGCAACGTACATGAATGCCGTAATTTAGCGGAGCCCCGGCTTATAACAATTAGTATGTCTTAGTAAGGTTAAGAATCAAGTATGCAGCTGTATTATGGTCGCCATAATGACGGTTACTGGTTCTTAGGAACCCATAGCTTTAGTTAGGTTTCATTGGTGCCCCTGTCATCTGCTGTTCAGCTTACCTATTGCACATGTATATAATATAATATATAATATAATAAGCCTTTGTTGCTGTTTGTTTCACAGTATAACATAGGTACCTAATAATAAACATATCTAAAATAAACACTTTATAAATTATGTATCGGCAACCGGTTTTGTCGCATTTGCTTCAACAGCTTGTCCTTCGACAAAGGCCTCCTCTAAAGATTTCCACCTTGTCCTATCCTATGCTACCCGAGTCCATTCTGGGCCCGCTACTTTCTTCATATCATCCTCCCAACGTTTAATCTGTCTACCTTTGCTTCTTTTACTATCTCTTGGGTGCCATTCTATCATTAATTTAGTCCATTTCTCTATATTTTCTCTTAATATATGTCCCGTCCATCGCCATTTTAGTTCTTTGTAAACTGTCTCTACATTTTTGAATTTTGTGATACATTTAATGTCCTCTAACCTTACTCTGGAGCAAATGCTATAACAACTATCAGATGAGAGTGCACATGTATATAGCTGTGAACAAATAGTATCTCGTTCTATTCTGGCTTTGTGGTCAGCATGGTCGCTCATAGCGTGAAAAGCTTAAATCATTCAAGTTTCAAAGTAGTCACTGGTGGAACTTTCGAATTAGTTGAGAGCTAATTACGTATTATTCTCGAACATTAGAGCATGACTGCAATTAGTTTTATTTTGGCTTAAGAGGTTTTTTGTAAGTGGGTTACTCTGTATTCAGTATTAATCAAAACTGATGTCGTGCGGTTTTTTCTAGTTGGTTTTGTACGACATCAAGTTTGGTATAGTAGCTGGGTAGGCTTCAAGATACAGTACTTAGACATCACTATAATTAATTAAGTCAAGTGCGATACTTTGCAATTTAGTGTGACTACGAGTTAAATAAATTCCTGTTAGTCACACCAGTGTGACAATCTGGTGTGACCACGAGTCTGTCATCGATGTATCTGGCTTAAAAATAGAATAGAACAGAAATAATTTATTTTGAACAGCCAATACACAGTCACAAAAATAAAATATTTGTTGCTGTGTGTATAGTGCCGTCAAAAAAGGCCAGTGCTCAGCATATTATACCCCTCTATCTCCTCCCTTGGATGTAGTAACAGCCTTACTAAGGGGTTACACCAGGTTCACCTGGGGTATGGCTTACTAAGGGCACTACGCTTGGCAGCTGCATCCACCTGCCAAGCGTCTTGATTATGCCAAGGCCTCGTCCAGCAGTAAACGTGCAACCTGGTATTGATGATGATGAGGCTTCAAGAGGACAGTGACATTTGAGATCAAAATCTGCTCATCCGCTGTTAAAATTATTTTTCTCCACACTAACACTTTTGTATAGCACATAAAACTTAACAAGGTATTGTACACACGTCATTTAACCTACACTAAAAAATAACATGTATAAATACGATTTACCTGCACAACAATTTATGTAAATTAAATTAGCCGACTGGCTAAGAATGAGTAATAGAAACATGCGGCAGTTCTTGAAATGTTAACGAATCAAAATATTTGTACATGTGAGTACTTGATTTTACATTTTAAGTATTTTAACATTCATGCAGGAGTAGATGTCTTATGAACATTAGAAGATATAGTGTGGTTTCCTGATTTGCAACATATCTGATGCCGCAAAGCAGTAGTGCTCGCTTTGCTGTGTTCCGGTTTGAAGGGTTAGGGTGCCGGTAAAATTACAGGCACATGAGACTTTTCATCTTTATGTCTCAGGGTGGCGGGCGCATTGCAATGCCACATAGGGTGCGTCCTAGGTGAACGTGTCCTATGAGGTAATGCACTGTTCATAGGCAGAGGTTACCGCTTAACATCAGGTGGGCCATCTGCATGTTCCGTCATTCAGTAGTATTAAAAAAAAAAAAAAAAAAAACCTCCGTATTTGTTTATAGCCTACTATGGTTCATAAAACATGGCTTGATTCCTGTGGCAGTTGCTATGGGGATGGTTTTACATACTTTTATTTAGTTTCACCTGTCTCGGTGTGTTCACGGCGAACGTGAGGTTCCAGAGGAATTTCTACGATCACTCAAATTGTGGAATGATCTCACTGTCGAGGTTCCTCTAGAGACTACAGTAAGGGCTAAACCCAAAAAAGTTATTTTTTATTTTTAAATCAGCAACACGCCTGTTAGAGGCGTTTATAGGCTCAGGCACAGAATAAATAAAAGTACAAGCTCTGGTAATTATTTTCCATCCAAGTAGGCCGTATGGTTGTCTGCTAGACCAGTAGTATCAAAAAAACTTGTTATATTTGACGCACTTGTGTTCGATTGTGCTGAAATTTGACACACCTGTCAACTTCCGATGACAATTACAATAGTATGGTGACAGCGTGCCGATCTGATGATGGAGTCGGAAGGTGGACAACGGCACTCCTCGATGTATTATAAGTAGACTGACAGTGTTTGGGCTCATTTTGATCAGCAGACCGTTCCGATGACTAATTTTAGAAAGGCTTTTTTTATTTTTTTAACGTTGATAGGCCTTTGTTTTTCCACGATCTCACCTGTTGGTAAGTGACGATGTGCCCGAAGAAGGAGCACAAAGGTCTAGAAAGCACCTATTCACTCTAGCGTTTTAGAGACCCAGATTCTAGTTTTCAGGAAAGACAAACGACGGTAGTGTATTCCACTCCTAGGCAGTTCACATTATAAAGGTAGAACTGAAACGTTTTGTGCGAATAGAAGGTATACTAATGAGGTAAGGATGTACTGAGCCGTACGCCTGCTCGTTCTATGATGAAAAGGAGATGGTTGGATCAGATCATGCAGTTCCTGGGAGCATTCCCCGAAATGTAACCTATAGAAGATCGAAAGGCATGAAACCTTACGGCGGTGCTCGAGACTCTGGATCTTAGTCTCCGCCATATGTTGCTCACCTATAAGCCTGAAAGCTCGACGTTCGGTCGAGTCCAAGGCAGCAAGCTGGTGTTTGGCCGAGCCATCCCAAACATGGCAGCAGTACTCCATACCGGCCCGGACTTGTGCTTTATATAAACTGAGAAGCTGTCCTGGTGTGAAATAACGCTTTACCTTATTCAGGATGCCTAGCTTCATGGCAGCTGTTTTTGCCTTAGACTCGATATAGGAGCCAAAGTTGAGATTAGGCGTGAGCGAAACACCTAAGAGCTCGAGGTGATCTCCTATAGCTACAGGTACATCTCGGAATACAGGAACTTGGAGAAACGGACTTTTGTGGAAGCTTGTTTTGTGGAAGACGTTTTTCTACAACAAAAAAAAAACTTGTTAGATTAACATTGTCTCAAACTTGAATAGGTTAGTTAAGGTTTGGAAGTTTGTCCTTTTCAAGTTCAAACGGTTCGGCCAGTTGTTTTTGTAGGTTTAGGTTTGCGATTAGTCAGTGTATTCGAGATCAATGATTAATTCATAATCGAACACGAAAACAATCTCATAGATGTGGCACATTTTCTCTATACACAAAGCAATTCCTCATTCAAATAATAACAGATAAAATAATTTAAGCTATCCTACACTAGGTTATGTCGAATTGATTTAAAATATATGCACTATACTGTTTTTTCGGATGTTGTTAGGATATACCAACCCACTTTTTGGATTATAACATCTAAAAGTATATTGATAACATACTGATCAAGTTAGCGTTTGGTGATGTGGTTAGGTTCTACTTTTGTATGAGAGCCTATCTGAGGTAAATTAAATGCGACCGTACGTAACTGTTATTAGCGACTGATTGAGTGAAGTTCTTAATAGTAGATCATTGTGAAATTAGGCAATATTTGCATAGTACTAATAATATAGAAAATTGACGCAACAGCGTTTAATCATTTAATATGATAGTATTTTTTATCTTAACCAATATTTGTGCAAAGTTACTGCGAAAATTACGATCACCAGATTATTTCAATGTTGGTTCATAACACGAGTAGTTTTCTTGTACGCCCATCTGACTAAGTCTCACTTTTCAAATTATTACAAGCATAATTATCATATAAGTGAAATTATATTTCTGAGTGAACAGTAAAATACGGAACCCTGAAAGTAGAATAAAACAACAATGGCGATTAACCTCATCTTAGATATTTGTGAACGGGTCTTCACTCAGCATAATAAAAAACTCGTTCATAATTAGCGCTGTATAAATAAATATCACGAAGTCTAAGGCAGCGGCCACACCGATGCGAATAAAGCGATTGAAGCGAGAAATTTACAGTGAAGCTACACATTATCGGATGATCACTGAGCTTTACTCGGCTGTTGTTTGTAAATAAGTTTTTGTTGTTATAAAATATATTTTTAATCAAGATTTAATGATATAAGTGATTAGAACCAGGGGCTGATCAAAATGAGTCCAAGCACTCAGTCTACAATTTCTCATTTAGGAGTTCCGTATTTCGCTTTCCGTCTCCATCATCAGATTAGCTCGTCCCATAACAGAAAAACTGACAAAGGTGATTGCAAAGACTTGCGCCGCGCTTTGAGTCTTCTGTTCCGTACAACTGTTTTGGATAGTGACATCTAGTTTTGAATTTGATACTAAAGGTAGAGAATCCGTGAAATAATCCTTACTGGGTTAGTGATTATAAACTACAATGATATCTTAAAGCCGAAAAGGGTCATTACTTGACAGACGATCAACTAAGTAATTTTTATAATGATTCTGATGGTACTATTTGAGGTAGGCACGGTAACCTCAAAATCTACTAGTAGTCTTAGATATTTTATACGGAATATTTTTTTATGAAAAATAAGCAGGTAACGTTCGTAGCTTTTTATTTTGCACTGCCACCTTGACTCAATGTTTTTTAAATTACAAAAAGGTGCGGCATTTCGTCTCCGAAAAGGTACGTCGTCTACAAGTAGTATGTATATTATAACCGTGTTTTTTATGGAAAAGCTTCTCGTTGCTAACTATTCCATACAAAACACGCATTTACAATGGGCGTTGAATGCTGAAGCACACGATTACGTGTAGCTTGGCGCGTTGGTTTGGCCGTAGCTTAATACGTGATAATAAGGAAGTAATGTAAGCAAGATCGTTATAATAGAGATATTATTATGCGTACAAATATGTGAGTGAACGTCATTTTAATGGTTTAAGTTTCATAGCAGGCGTTAAGTTGTATGAAATACAACCAACCTGGCACAAAGCATTAGCTGCAAGCTATAATAGCTTTATTGAATACTGTTTGATGACAGTGTGCTCGATATTAATGTCTATCATGGAGACGTTGTCGCCGATTCATGCTAATAGGTAGGTACGTCTCTTTGATAATTATAAAATTTAAAGAGACGATGTGTCAAAGCAGCATTAATATAAATGTGTTATTCCTTCTTTGAGGACGTATATCAAAGCAATGAAATCCGGGCAGATTTTCGGTATCAACGCCGTGATTACACAGAAGACGGCACTCTGTCGACAGATTTAACGAGCCGCCCTCACAGATATCTTTCACCTGAATATTTAGCTCTTTGAGTAAAAATAAAATCTTTCCGTTTCTTGGAATAACAACAGTGTCAAGTCAGCTCGTCTTAGAGCACAGATTATATTTGTCATCGTCGATCGCATTAAGCTCGTTTACGGGGTGTCGCGGACGCGGTAAACGATTTAGTCGGAAGAGCAGCCGCAAGCGCACCGAACAGATGTTTTGGCATCACACTACCTTTACGCTACAAATACGCTCTCTTTCCGTCCAACTTAAAAATAAACAGAGGTATGTGTGTACCCACAAAAGACTCCCGTACAAACATTATTTATAGACCTGTCATCTCCACTTAAATACCTAATGAGCCGTTTCTAATATCGTATGGTATTCATCATTTAGCTTCCCTATCCACGTAATTACCAATACCAACAAGCCGTCCGTCTAGAGAGCGCGCGGGCGCAGCCGCCTTAACGTGTCGGTGAGATTTAAATAATCAACTGTCTAAGTAATAGACACAAGTAGGGTTTATAATGTGGTAATGATGGAAAATGGTGCGGCTTGGTGAATAAAGATCATTGAGTTTCAATAAACGTTAACGGTACTGCATAGATAACCTGTTGTTGATGAAAGCAAGTGTAAATGTTGAATATTATAAATTAAGCGTCGTATGATAGATTAAGGTTATAAAAAACATGGAAAGTTACTGTAAATGAAGGCAAAATATGTGAATTGAAAATGCTAGCTGGGAATATGGAGAGCAATAGCTGCGAGCTAGCAGCGGCAGGATGCGGTGGGATTTGAGGAATATTCCGGCATTAGCCGGCCGGGCCACCTGTCTGTTCACAGTCACCTCCACAATTTTTCGGTTTTACCGATGCAAAGTTTCTCGTTAAAATGCAAATTAAGAGTTATCTGCGAAGAGGACGCGGGATTTAGGGTCACTTTCGAATAACAAGTGCGAATGAAAATTGGAACTTCACGCCCTGATTCTACCCGGACCCGTTTAAAGATTTAGCATAATGACTTGATTATATTATATTATTGTTGTGTGTGCTTATCGTAGTAAGTACACATATATTTACATAATATTTAATATTATTACGCGTGGAACTCAAGGCACAAAATATACCTAACTAACTAAAAACTTTTAATAACGTGTTACAGTGCTTAGTTAATTCAAGTAGAGTATAAAGAAATACATAAAACTGTTTACTGCTTACATTACTTATTAAAAATAAAACTACTCATTCCGTAGGTTAGGTATATATGCATACCTGGTGAATATCTCTAAAACAAAAGGCTGTTTAATTAAGTAGTTACTTGGATAGTCTTATTAATTTAAATTTTATGATAATTTTAGAAAGATAACGATGGTGTGATATTCCGAAGATAAAACAGAGTTTCACAATGGGCAGTTTCAAGTTATGTGACGAGCTAGTTCGAGGTACTTGTCGTCATTATTTTTGCAATAAAAATGGAATAAAATAGGGCGATAATAATAAATTATTACTCAGAGAAAACACTTATACGAAGAAATTTTAAAATAACTTTCTAGTTAACGAATAAATATGTAATTACTTACAGTAATTTTGAATAACTTTTAGTAAGTAACGTACTTCAGCCATATGTTGCTACTAGCAAACGAAATCATCATTTGCATACTCATTCTTAAACCTAATATTGGGTGAAGTTAGGTGACGAACTCTGTGGCGCGGCGGGCGATGGTTCGCCTGCGACGCAGGAGGTTGCGGGTTCGATTCCCGTCTCGGAACAAATATTTATGCGATCTGCAGATATTTTTTCAAGGTGTTCTGGGTATTTTCTATGTATAATAAAAATATCTATATATATCAGTTATAAAGCATATAAAGCTCTGGGGTTTATTATAAGGACTTCAAAAGACTTCAATAATATCAAAACATTGAAAATTTTATATTGTACTTTTGTGAGGAGTAATTTAGAATATGCGTCACAGATATGGAATCCTCGCTATAATATCTATAAAGATCGGATTGAACAAATACAAAAGAAGTTTATACGTTTCTTAAATTTTCGGTCAAGAATGTATATACGTGGTTATGATTTAGCTTGTAAGAGGTATCACCTCTTACCATTGACTAAACGACGTGAAATTGCTGATGTTCTTTATTTGGGTAAGTTGGTATCTGGTCATGTTGATTGTCCTGAGTTGCTAAGCAAGTTGCAACTCTACGTTCCTGGCAGGTCTCGTAGGTTTATTCCCACATTCAGTTTAGAATTTGTGTCCACAAATTATCGTTGTAATTCTTATATATGGCGTGCGTGTGATAATTACAATAAACAGCATTGTACTACTGTTGATTTGTTCAACTGTAGTATACCGAGGATGAGGCGCTTGTTGAGCTCTGAGTTCTTTGGTTAACTTAATTTAGTATTATTTTATCTGTGGTTAATCTTAATGTGTAGGTACTGTTTGTCTAATCTGTTTATATTAATCTAAATATTTCATTATCATTATTTTTTGTTAACTTCGTTTTATGTTTATGTTTAACTTGTACTTATAACTTGCTCTGTTACTTTGTTTTTTAAGAGTGAAGACTTATCATTAGCCTTATGATTCTAAATTTATATATATTTATGATGTTTTTTGTGCTGTTAGTCTTCCTAAAATAAAATAAAATAAAAAAAATATAGTACCCATAACACAAGCTCTGCTTAGCTTGTGGCTAGATTATGTTGTGTGAACTGTCCATTGTTATTTATTTATTTATTTATTAGAATGTGCCCATGGTCTGGGGATCGCTAAAATATCACCGGTGTCGTCATCTTTTTTTTCCGAACGCTAACTCTGTTCCCTCGATGCTGAAAGTTACTAACTATACGATAACCGTTAGCCTGCTGCGTCCCACTGTTGGGAAATGTCCTTGATCTCGCGGTCTTGTGCCATTTTTTGATGACCTCTGTTACGACGTGGGTAGGTAGCCGGCTGAGTCGCAAGAGGCGTATGTTCGCTAACCTGCTGCGGACCAATGTACTCGAAATACATAACGGTACCTGTTTGTTCTGGGTCTGGGGTATTCAGTATCAGAAATATCAGGGGACTCAGGACTCATATCCAGGGAAAAGTGATTCCTAGTATAACATAATATAACTTTGACTACGACGAATATACGCGATGTAGGTTACCTACTATTTTTACCTCTGTAACCGATTTCTAAATATACTGACATAACATTTTCACGGGATCACCTCGAGATAATTTCGTAAGGAACCTTTGAATAGGAACCTAAGCAATGGAGTGTAAATACTACACACCTGTTAGTATAAGTAGACGAATTAATTGACTAACGTAGACAACGGGAAGGGATTTTGTGTCTTCCCACTGTCCACGTTAACGTGGACAAAGTAACGTGGACATCGGGAATAGACCGATAATCTCCTGTTGTGAAGTCAGTTACTACCTCAAAATAATCGAGCAAGTATGTCATAAATAAATAAATGTTCAGTATATCCATATTATTATGTTAACTGTGGTGTATCGAAGACAGAACTGGTTTAACTGACCTACAACGTCATTCAAATTCCTTGATATGGGAGGCCAACATTGGATATTATATTGGTTATCGAGGGTACAAGTTACTAAATTCTTCAATTTATGACTTTTCCCTGTATTTATGTCACAAAAGCTACAAGCATACCTTTCAGTATTGTGGGATCGTTGGAAGTAGGTACTATAGGGGATTCGTTGTTTAACATTTTTGATTTTTACATATTATCTCAAGTTGGCTCATAGTATCTGTTAGGAGTCCGGGAGTTTAGTATTCAGTATCACCTAGCTTATTACGTATCTTGCAATAGCAATGCGATAGCAATAATCACGTGAGAATTGCGCGATCATCGCATCCAAATTGCTATCGCATTGCTATCGCAAGATACGTAATAAGATAGCAGGACTAAAGACCCAGGGTATAAGGAATCCTCCAATATCTACTTCAATGTCATATGCAGAGAACTGTTATTTGAATACGTATCATGAACATAATTTGTTATGTTATGTAAGTAGGTATACAATACCGTAAGACAGTAATGGTTCAGAAAGCAGCGCTTCTTATAAAGCAATATATTCGAATGTTGGTTTCTTTGTTATAGATACTACTATCTTCTTCAAATAAGTGGGTTTCCATACAATGCCGCAGTCCTGCACTATCCCGGCAATTGTAAGGGAGCGGGCTGCGACAAATTGCTCTCGGCCACATAAAGACTGCAATGGAGTGCTACCTAAGCCTATTTACTTACGGACTCCTAGGCTAGGCACATACTAAGGCAAAAAAAGGTTGGCAAAAATGTTTTGCAAACAGTCCTACACTCTTTATATCCGACTACGGCAAAGCAGAAATGTACATACATACATACATACATAGACACACGCCTTTTTCCCCGAAGGGGTAGGCAGAGCCACAATAGGCCTCTTTTCACAGTGGGTTGCACCATCGTGGAATATAGACGTGACAAGTGGTGAGCTCATCGCCGCCATTGCTTCCCACGACTGACTCAGCTAACGCTTTCTTCCAGTAATAACACACTCCATAATAAGCTAGCAGCCAGGACAAATCTTATACCAACGAATCTTATCAACAAGTCCGGGTAATCTCTTAGTCGGCTTTTACGACATCCACGGGAGGAGACGGAGGGGTCTATTCTTAGGCCGGACACACCACGGCAGTGTGTGAGAGCAGAAATGTAAGCAGTCTATATATAAGTTTATTCATCTTTTCTCTAATAGCTCCGAAACTACTTGGCGGATTTTGACATATGAGGTACGTGTTGTTATCCGCATTTCATAAACTAAAAACCATCCTACCTTCGACCCAAATAAAATTGTATTTTGGTCGAAGCATCCAACGCAATTAACCAACCTGAAAAATATAATACAAATATTGTCGAAGCGGGTACATCAGACGAGCGTGAATGAGACAGTGGGAAGGGGAAGACCTCGGCGAACGTATTCAGACCAGATCGGAGACGTTCTGGAAAAAGGCCAGGTCATGAGTAACCCTTAACTGACGAGCATGTATGAAGAATGTGATGAGAGTGAATGAAGAAAAAGAGGTGTGTCAGGATCGTAGCAAGTGGAAATCAGTGGTCTCTGCCTACCCCTCCGGGAAACAGGCGTGAGTTTATGTATGTATGTATGAAAAATATAATATTCGGGGCAAATGCGAAGCATGTGGACTTGTGCACAAGCGTCCATTGAAACAGAACTTGCTCCTATAAAGTCTTCTTGCCCTTACTTCTCGTCCCGTAGCTATATTGTTCCAGTATGTCACCAACCAATTAATTCCCATGCGTGCTGGAAGAGATTAATCGCAAGCCACTTATAGGGTTTCACCAACACCAACATATTGATCGATTGTCCATTATGTTTTATTATGTTCTGTGCAAACCTTTGATGACCATTTTCATTTAAATATTCACATTAAATTACTTTCAGTAAGACGATTTTATATATTTTGTACTAAACTCATTAAAAGTTGCTTTAAAAAGTTAATAAAAAAAAGCGGCCAAGTGCGTGTCGGACTCGCCCATGAAGGGTTCCGTAGCAGCAAGTAACACAATATAAAAGTTCTTGGATGGATTACGATTAATGACGTATTAAAAAAAACTACTTACTAGATCTCGTTCAAACCAATTTTGAGTGAAAGTTTACATGGTAATGTACATTATATATTTTTTTTTAGTTTTATCATTCTCTTATTTTTGAAGTTACGGGGGAGGGGGGGGGGGGGGGCGACACTTTTTACCACTTTGAAAGTGTATCTCGCGCAAACTATTCAGTTTAGAAAAAAATGATACTAGAAACCTCAACATCATTTTTGAAGACCTATCCATAGATACCCAACACGTATAGGTTTGATGAAAAAAAAAAAATTGATTTTCAGTTCTAAGTATGGGGAACCCCAAAAATAATTGTTTTTTTTTTAACTTTTGTGTAAAAATCTTAATGCGGTTTACAGAATACATCTACCTACCAAGTTTCAACAGTATAGCTCTTATAGTTTCGGAAAAAAAAGGCTGTGACATACACGGACAGACAGACAGACAGACAGACAGACATGACGAATCCATAAGGGTTCCTTGTCTTTGACTACGGAACCCTAAATACATTATTATACGGAAGTATTTATGTCCGCGGCTTTTTTATGTCAATCAATGTATAAAACTACCGCATTATCATGCGCAAATTTACAACTGAAAAATTCAATATCAAGATTTTAGAAAAAAAACAGACTCGGGCTTCGCCCCTTCGCTACTCTCAAGTTTTCAACTTGACAATGGTACCACTCAGGGGGTCAGTCTCCCCCCTTCGGTTCACTCCGCTCGCTCCTGAACTTGTTTCGCTACAGAATCTCCGCTCAAGCTTCTGTCTCCACGCTAATTTATAGACTTTAAATTAATATTATTTTCCCCTCAAACCCTTTTCATATGAAAAAATCCCCCATGACACCTTATCCGTTTATTCATTTAAAAAAAAATTAAAGAAAAATTTGCTAGAATCCCAAAAACTACCCACGGACAAGGCTGGCAGTCGTTTTAATCCTCAATTGTAATTGCTGATAGTGAAGTGTGTTTTTGATGAGAGTATCTCACAACAAGCTGACAAGATGACAAGTTTATATTATTTAGGTTTATAGTATAGTATAGTAAAGTAAGTTATTTAATAGTTAATGGCATTGTGTACCGCAGCAGCCACTATGCGCTCGTATGTGCGGCCACGGAAGACCAGCGCTATGGCACTAACTCTGCCATAGCACATGCTGAGTGGTTGCCTTTTTTGTAACTTTGATTTGAACGCCTACTTTAAATATTCGAATTTGTTGTATTTGAATAATTTTCACTAGAAACGGGATATTTACCATGATTTTTGAGTTTTATATGTTCCCGATATTTCGGCACAGTTGCATGCGCCATGATCACGGGAGAACTGACTAAAGTCTTTGCGAGTAGATGTTATTGGCAGATATATCGATCTACCCTCTTTCTCACTCTTTTATTACGAATAAAAATTACGAATTTTTTTTTCTTTTTTTTTCTTTTGTTGTATTTGGTTACGAAATAAATATATTTTTATCTTTATATTTATCTTTATCTTTATTTTGATTTTAAAAGACCTTTCTATATCGCACTGCAAGGTATGTGTAAGATTTGTTGTGCCTCTTTATTTGACGACCTCTGTGGTGCGTCGGGCGAAGGTTCGCCTGCGACGCAGGAGGTTGCGGGTTCGATTCCCGCCTCAGAACAAATATTTGTGCGATCGCAGATATTTGTTCAGGGTGTTCTGGGTATTTTCTATGTATAATAAAAAATATCTATCTATGTAATATATTGTATTAAGTATATCAGTTATCTAGTACCCATAACACAAGCTCTGCTTAGCTTGGGGCTAGATAATGCTGTGTGAACTGTCCAGCATTATTTATTTATTTATTTATTTATTTGTTAAAGTCACGGCCGCCATTTGTTTTTTTTTATATTTGAATCACCATGGTGAAGACCAAGCGATTGGCACCATATTAGTCGAAATCGGTTATGTGGTTTTCGAGTTCTGAAGTTAGTTTATCATACAAACACACAAACAAACATAAACCTACGCTAATGTAATTATCCTTTCTCAGTGAAGCGAGTCATTGCTTCGTATTTTAGTTTCTTCTTTCCTAAGCATAATAATTAAACACTATACTGTTTATTACAAATATTTGTGCGAGGCACCACACAGGCGCTCCCCACCTAGTAGTAAGAAGGATCATCAAAAGAAAAACAGACCGTGTTTGTTGCCTGATTCTTCTAGGTCTGGTTGCGTTGGAACAGGAGTAAATGTAAATTTATTTTTTAAGACGATTCAAAATGTTCCTTGTGATTTCAATGAATAAAACACTTTTGACTTTGACTTTGACTTTGATATGCAGATATTTATTCAGGGTGTTCTGGATATTTTCTATGTATAATAAAAAATATCTATCTATGTTATATATATTGTATTAAGTATATCAGTTATCTAGTACCCATAACACAAGCTCTGCTTAGCTTGGGGCTAGATAATGTTGTGTAAACTGTCCAGCATTATTTATTTATATATTTATTTATTTATTAAATGCGAGATCCTTAGTTTATGGATAGTTAGTAACTATATACCATCAGAAGTTGTTATCGTCGACGTTGCTTGAAATAATTTAATATAATTGTTTATGGAAATTCTCCTTCTGTGTAAACCTCTTTTTTGCTATTAATTATTAAATATTCTAATAAGAATAATTATTATATTTCCTATCCTAATGGCCAGATTCCCACCTCACTCAGCACTGGACTAAGATGCATTCAGTTATGGCCAATTACACATATAACTGAGTGCATTTTTTCCCAGTTGTTAGAATAAATATATAACTGTGTTACTGTAGGAATTAATAATATGTTTTCATAAGTGCTGTATTTTTGTGTACTAACCAAATTATGGATCTGTGTGCCTGAAATAAAGTCTTTTTTTTTTTTTTTTTTTTTTTTAATGATTACTTCACCCTGACTCTTCCTGGTTACTGACCGCAACCCACACGACAAAAACTAAGCTTATCAATGCATTACTCAGCACAATAAATTTTCATACAATGAGCTATAGATGTATTATTGAGAACCCCTTTAATTATATTTAAATGATTGTGTACAAATTAAGTTGTGTCAAATCAAAGAAACCTAATCCTGCGGTTTAATTCATGAGCAGTTTTTGAATTCGAACTGACTTTGTCAGCACTGATTGAGGCCCTGCATTAATTAATATTAAATGTATTCTATGAAAAAAAGTCAACAATTGTTTATTTGAAATTCCAACAAAATAACATTTAGTCGGTATGACAAAACCAACGCTGGACAGGATTGTTGGCGGAATACTAATATGGCTTAAAGAAGAAATAAAGGATCGCTTTATAGTTGTGTCGTATTTGTAATATGGACATCGATAAATCATAGGGATCCGACCACAATCGTTCCGATGACATGGTATGCTTACAAAAAATAATACAAACCATCATTCAGATGCTCAGTGGAATTGGGTGGGAGTAAAATTCGCATGTAGGGTTGAAGACTGAATTTTAGATAAATATTAATATTTTTATAAATTTAAAAACATTCATATTTATCTTAAATTTATATTTTTTTTAAATTTCTTACTTTTACTATTTTAAATATTTTTAAATTTATAAAAATAATAATTACTAAAACTATTTATCTGAAATTTATATATTTTTTTAAATTTCGTACTTTTAAAATTTTTAATATTTTTAAATTTATAAAAATAATAATTACTAAGGCACAATAGTTTTTGTCATGATAGCAAATAGAATAGAATAGAATAGAATAGTAATTTATTTTCATTTACTCCATCAAAAGCGATATTGGTTAATAAGCTCTACACACAGATCTCGGAAGCGTTGCGGGCTCTACCTATCGATTGAAACAATCGTACTAGCCAGAAAGATTTATATCTAAAGTAGCTTTAAACATACCTGAATAGCTACCCTATTGACTAATGAGAGTAATGAGTATATCTACCAAACCGTTACTAAAAGTATTACTATACATCAAAACCGGGAAAAAAACGAGTCTGGACGCGATGTTTCTATGGGTCTAGAAGTAGCATGCCCCAAATAATAAAATAATCGATGAAGGATTAAAAAAAAACCGTAGAAAGTTCTTATGGAGAAAAAAAACACCAAAAAAAAAAACGGGAAGGTACTTTCTAAAATTCGTTTCAGATTTTGGTAAATACCTACCTATAGTAGAGGTTACACAGTTTTAACAACTGAGGCAACTCTTATGACACAACTAAGTGAGTGAACTTTTTTTGCCAACAAATGTTTGTACGATCTGAAAATATTTGTTTCGGGCCTGGGTGTTATGGTACCATGGTACTCGTAGCTTCTGATACCCACAACACAGGGAACCCTAGTGTGGGGTCAGTACTATGTATTTGACTGTAGGTAGTTATGTAATGTTATATCATAAATGTCAAAGTTACGATATTTGGATGTTTGGATGTCTGTATGTTCAACACAATAAAGTATGCTCAAACACGCCGAAACGGCTGAACTGATTTCGATAGAATTTGGTACATAGATAGATTATGACTTAGATTGAGCTATGATTGGATGTTTATTGATGTTCGTGTCATCACTAGGCCCTGTCCGAAAATCAGCGCTGCACTAAACTTAGGTCTGGTACAGCATATCCTGAGACATGGACCTGTTTGACCCCACAAAACACATATCGATGCCTTTCATTCTAGTATTCATGCCTTTCATTTCAACTTACCAACTAGTTTATATTACTTTTATTTATTTATTATTTTGTATACCTACTACCTAGTTACTTGTTTTTTGTTTGATTACCGTTTTTTTTAACTTTGGTAGACCTTTGTTTGACCACGATCTCACCTGTTGGTAAGTGACGATGTGGCCGAAGATAGAGCATAAAGGTCTAGAAGGCACCTATTCACTCTAGCCTTGAAGATAACCAGATTTTTGTGTTTATATGTGTGTGTTGGGGAAAATAAATTTTTCTTTTCTTTCTATGTCAATTTTTATCCTGGTACAACACGTGCGAATCCGCGGGTGGATACTAGTTTCAAATAATACAATTAGGCAGCGAATTCTATTACCACGAAACATAAATAATAAAATTGTATAAAATATTAACGAGGCAGCCGATAGAGATGGAATTATTTTTGCCAACCTTAACGGAGGAAGAGAGTCACGAGCATATATTAATAATTTTATTTCATGTTAACATTTGTGCCTAATTTATTTATCTATTGTTCTTGTTTTATGAAATCATTTATTCATTTTCAATAATAATGTCACAATTTACTTGTTTATTCCATCGCTGGAGGGGGTCTGGGTAGCCTTATAAGTTCCTATAAATGTGCGGTATATTTATTTCACAAAGGATCACAATCAAATGTTCCTTTCAAAGACACATTTCAGTCAGGGTTACCAAGAAAGAACAGGTGACAGGAGAGGCGTTCAAAGGTTTTTACAAGCTTTTGAAAGGCTTATATACAATATAATAACTTGATTTCCTGTCTGTGGGGGACCACTTGCCGATATCCGATTGAACTGAAATTTGGTATACCTGTCCAGTTCCGATGACAATACAATATTTTGGAAACAGTGAGCTGATTTGATGATGGTCACGGAAGGTGTACAACGGAACTCCTCGATGGATTGGCTGAATGCTTCAACGGGGTTGAAAGACTTTTCATTAATATTTTACTTGATTTTGTGTCTTGAATAATGCGAGGTTTTACTATGGCTTCACGGTTTTAAAATCCGTGTTTCACGAAATGATAACCATTTTAGGTTACGATGACGTTTTTAGGGTTCCGCACTCAAAGGGTAAAACAGGACCCTATTATTAAGACTCCGCTGTCCGTCTGTCCGTCTGTCACCAGGCTGTATCTCATGGACAGTGATAGTAAAACAATTGAAATTTTCACAGATGATGTATTTCTGTTGGCGTTATAAAAACAAATACAAAAAAAACATATAAGGGGGCACCCATACAACAAACGTGATTTTTCTGCCGTTTTTATAGATAATGGTACAGAACCCTTCGTCCGCGAATCCGACTCGTACTTGGCCGGTTTTTATTTGACGTTATGTAATCGGATAGGCGTACACCGAGCAATAAACATTTAAAACGTATGACTGCGAGCTCTAGTTGTAGATTTACATTTGTTGGTATTTATCGTACTTGTTAAACACATATTCGGACACTTGTTTCACTTCTCATTATACTGAACAATGCTCTATCTACAGCTTTTCACATCGCTGTTGAATGTGCGTTTAGTTGGATTCAAATCAGACACACGTTACAAACACTTTCGCTATATTGCAATTATATGCGTCAAACAGAACCACTGATTAAACTAGACGCAACAAGCCGAGGGTGTCTATGAAAACAAAGCGTGTCGATTTTCTCATGTCTACGTGGCTGTACCATGCAATTTGAATGTATACGAAAGTATCGTTCGCTTCACTATCCATTGCGGCCTGTGAATAAGATGCCTCAAGTATTACGTAAAGTAGAAGCCGCAATGGATGGCTTCCTTGGGAAATACACTATGTTTTCAATTATTTTAGTAGAAACGTCACGAAACCACTCCAAATAGGAAATAATTTATTGTGTTTTTTTTTATTTTTTTTTTATTATATAATATATCTTATCTTGTGTATCTTAGGTCAGCCATGACTTTGGATCAGAAAACTAGCTATATTACTTACTATGGTAAATAACAACTGAAACATGACACGTAAGGCGGATCACACACGGCGTTGCTTGTCGTGGCACGCTGGCGGTGAGGCGATGTTGTCGCGCTGACAGGCGGATGCCATGTGTAAAGACTCAGTGGATTGCATACAGAGTAGTCTGACGACCAAACGATCCGCTCGACCGCAAAACGTGGCGACGGGCAACACCGTGTGTGACCCGCCTAAGAATAACTTTTGATATACATGATAATATATGTATTGCTTTTCACTGTTACGAGTATAACTAATTTATGACTTTTACATACATGAGATGGTAGGATTTTCATTCATTTATTTTAAGTTAAAATTTCTGATTCATCAAACTTCATAAGTAAATCAAGTCTGGTCGAAGCGACGCGTGACCCGAGAGCTGGCTCTTATCTGGCTCAACGCATTAGTATTGCCATTCAGCGTGGCAATGCAGCCAGCATCTTAGGGACGCTTCCGTCTGGTAGTGATCTGGATCAGTTGAGCTACCTTTAGATCGCTTGCAGCGGTCTTCAGGTACTACAACTGTTTCATATGTATTTTGTACATACCTTGTATTATTCTTTCTGTAAATAAATGTAATTTTGCATTAAAAAAAAGTAAAAATAAACAAATATAAATAATTAATCACCAAAAAAACGACTTTAAAGCTAGGAATTTATCACCCAATTTTCCGAGTATTTTGGAATATTTTCTTCAAATTGAAATAGTAACACCCTCGAGATACCTACTCAGTAAAAGAAGAATTATGAATATCGGTTCACAATCGGCGAATAAATCGCGTAACACACACACCTGGTTTCTGTCAATCAAGGCATACAGTTTTTTTTAAATCATTGATCGGAACCGCGTTTTGATCAAAATGAGCCTAAACACTGCCAGACTACTATTATCCATCGAGGAGTTCCGTTGTCCACTTTTCATCTCCATCATTAGATCAGCTCTCTGTAATATTAGTGATCGGAACCGTGTCTTGATCAAAATGAGCCTAAACACTGCCAGCCTACTATTGTCCATCGAGGAGTTCCGTTGTCCACTTTTCATCTCCATCATTAGATCAGCTCTCTGTAATATTAGTGATCGGAACCGTGTCTTGATCAAAATGAGCCTAAACACTGCCAGCCTACTATTGTCCATCGAGGAGTTCCGTTGTCCACCTTCTGTCTCCATCATCAGTTCGCTGTTACCATAATATTGTATTTGTCAGTCTGTTAAAAATACAATTGACTTATACTTACTACATACAGATACCAATCAATGAAATGGTACGTATATGTACCCACGTGGGAGAAAGCTCTCAACGTATTTTAAGGTATGCATGCATTCCCTTGACGATCCCGACTCATTGTTTGTGACCACAGAAAGAGCAAAACACCAACCAAGATGGAGATGTCCAATATTTTAGATCGCATAGCATTCCCGCTACGAAACCGAAATTCCTGATTCAAAGAGCTACGTGAAATAACATCTGTAAATTCATATTGTTAAAGTCTCTATTACATTGAACGGTCCTCGGACAATGAGACCGTATCGGGACGTTCGAACATCGTTTTAGTAACCGGTATGCAATAGATAACCGTGTTTTATGCAAATCCCATAAACAAAAACATAACTCACAAATTTTCGAGTGCCTTCGTGTACCTTAAATTTGAACGATCAGGAAGTGAGTTTATAACCAACACCTCGTGCGAGTGTGCTTATGGAATTATGAGCAATCAACGCGTAGATTGTTATGTTGACTCTCGCCCGTCATCGACTATTAAGATTTCTTTGTTACAGTAACATGTTGGACTATTTACACAAAACCTTCCTCTGAGAGCCTTTATAAAAATAACTTGAAGTTTTTTCCACGCGTTGTTGTCGGTCGCCCAGCACATATCGCTCTCACGATTTTGAATACAATCCTCAAGTCACTTAGTGCTAAGAAACGCTAGAATTTGCTTTTATATTATGAATCGTTTCGATGGCTTTATTATGAGCGAGTGACGGTGAATAGACTGTTGGATACACACAAAGCTAGCTCGAGACGGTGACAATAACGAGTGATTGCTACGTGAGAGTTTGTAATTGAAATATGAACTTTAAATACTTAGTTCTGAGGTCTGACTCACCGTTCAAAAATGTTGATTGGCCTTGAGAAAGTTTAAGTTACACAAGAAATAATAATTAGCTACAAATTTATTGCTTCACCTCAAGTATTCATTATTTCGCTTTGGAAACAACGAAATAACTGGACGCAACCCTACTGTATACTCAATTAATTTGAACACATGAAAATGCCCAAAAACACGGTTTTTACCTGACTGCGGCGAAGCCAAAAAAGGAGGGTTATGTATTTACGTATGTCCGTCCTCAAGTTCCCTCGTATCTATTAAATGGCTGAACCGATTTTGATGAATGATATGTCGTTAGATTAGTCTTTATTGCATGAGTGTCACTCGTGGTGATCAAAATGAGCCTAAACACGGCCAGTCTACTAAAATTCATCGGGGAGTTTCTTTGTCCACCTTCCGTCTCTGTAATCAGATCAGCTCGCTGACACCATCATATTGTATTGTCGTCGGAACTAGACAGGTAGGTATGTTAAATTTCAGCTCAATCGGATATCGGAAAGTCACCCTTATCGCCACCCGTGAAATGCTTATCATTGAGTAGTTTCAATGACCATCTCTGGTCTTATTTATCAGTTCCACTTCTATTCACCAAATGGCACTTTCTAAATGCACATGGTTGACTTGTTCCTTATAATACCGAAATCGCTAGATATATGTATGTGTGCCAAGAATATTTGAGGAGTTTTTCAATTCCTCATGGATTCCACTATCAGAACCAGATTTTGATGAAAATGGAACCAATCTGGAAGTATATAGGTCGGTTAAAAAATAAAAACCCTCGACTGTTTTCAGTGTTCCAACACCAGTTTTGAAACAAATAAAATCGCATTTAGATCGGAGCACCCGTTGCATCCTGGATCCTGTGCATCGTGTGCTGGTCATCATCAGACCCTGGAGCATGAAGTCGTTGAAAATTAACGATTTGAGTGCAAACTGAAGGTTCTTAGCTGTAAAAATGCCTGTGTAGAGTTCCCTTCAATCAAATTGTAGCAAGCTGATGTTTTTTTAAATTTATTTTTTTATACTTACTTATGACTGAACAAACAGATGACCCACCTGATGATAAGCGGTACCCTCTACCTATGAACAGTGCATTATCACATAGGTCACGTCCACCTAGGACGCGCCCAATGTGGCATTGCACTGCGCCCGCCACCCTGAGACATTAACATGAAAAGTCTCAAGTGCTTGTAATTTCACCGGCAACCTTATCCTTCAAACCGGACCACAGCAATGCGAGCAGTACCGCTTTGCGGCAGAAATAGGTATGGTGGTTGTACTTCCCCGGACGAACACTTGCACAAAAAAGCTCTACTACTGCTAATACTCGTGACCAATTTCCACCAAACATAGCATTTTAATCAGAGCACCCGTTCTGGAGCTACGATGCCACAGACAGATACCGTACACGCGTTAAGCTTATAATACCCCTCGGTTTGCGTTGGGGGTTAAGTAAGACATGAATAGCAAAATGCTCATCAGTGCATCTTTGGTTAATTAAACGAGCAACGTATATTTTGTTTGTTTATATGTCTGTACGAATTATATGGAAAACGGCTCCAACGATTTTGATTAAGTTCACAGCCTATTGAGACCGAGAAAACGATCTAGCTTTGACACATAGCCGAGAAAAATCCCGATTCCTCATAAATTATCGGGGGAAAATCTCAGTTCCCAAGCATAGGCCGTATGTGTATGTTGTACTGTGTGTGTGTAATGTATGCGGAATTGTATGTGTTTTTACGGATTATTGGTTCCTTGGAGTTCTTGGGGTTCTGCGAGTTCTAGGAGATGTAGAGTTTTTGAAGAGATGTTGAAGTATTGGGTTTCTAGGAGTTTGAAAGAGTTTGCAGGGGTTTTTAAGGGTCGCAGGTGTTTTTAGGGGTTGTCAGAACTTTAGTGGTTTTTAAAGATCGCAGCAGTTCGATGGAGCTTGCAGGGGTTTTATGGGTTGTCGGAGATTGAAGGGTTTTTAGGGGTGTGTAAGAGGTACTAGGGGGTTTGTAATGATTGTTGGGCTTCTAGAGCATTTTAGGCGTTTGTAGGTGTTTTGGGGTTGTTCCCATTTCCCAAGCATACTCGGCAGTCCACTAGTTGTGTTTTTGTTTGTGAAACATAAACTTAAGTATCCAAAGGTTTTCCTTTGGATGCTCAAGCATCATCGCATTACGTGTATGAATTACAGCTCGTTCACCGTAAAATGGCACCTAATACTCCATGGCAGGTGCCACCTTACAGTGAACGGTCCGGCTCGTTTACCGTAAAATGTCACCTGTAAATACTCCATGGCAGGTGCCAACTTACGGTGAACGGTCTGTCATATGTATTTCATTTCAACTGTCACATTGGTTCTCTGTCTTCATAAAGAGACAAGTTCAAGTAGTTTTAATGAATTAAAACATTATTTCGTTAAGTACTTTCAAAGTCCGTCACTGTAGGCTGTGGCTCACACGATTTTGTTTATTTATATTTTGGTCGCCTTTCATCTAGTATACGTGAGCAAATAATGAATGTACGACATATCACACGGCGGTGTGACGTCAGCCCGGACACGGTCACATCAAAGCGACAACATCGATGATTTATGAGTATTTTGTTAGACTTCGCCCCAATTACGTTCACGAAAATTTGTGCACATTCACAATAAAGTGTTTACAGTAGAAGAGCTTTGATGTCTAATTAGGCACATGCGATGACTAGGTGCTGGATGCGGCGTTCCTTGATTGATTTACTGAAATGTTTCCATTCAAAGTGAAATCGTCGCTATAGCTACTGTAATTAGACTGAAGTTGGTATTTTAACCTTAGGGGCTAACCGCACTGTCTCAAACACGCACGGTCAAATATTCAGCGTGCGAATATCCTATTTTTTACAGTTTACTCACAGAGAGATGTATACTCGTGCTACAGACACGTCTCGAACTCCATTTGACGGTTGCAATTTTGTCATGATCAATGAAAGTCATCATGAAAGCCAATTGAATATCAGCTCATAAAAAAAAAACATCAGATTGGCTTTTTGTTTGATTTAAAAAATCGAACGAATTTTTTTTTTGAGCCGTGGTGTTTTTTTTCTAGTAATCCCCGTATTTCATCCTCCCGTGGATGTCGTACAAGTCGACAAAGGCAGCAGCATCCACCTGAGTCCTCTCCAATACTGCGAATACCAATCCGCCTGTCAAACGTGGTTGTTATGGTATAATAGTATTTTATGGGGGAGGTCTAGTCCAGCAGTGGGCATCCAAAGGCTGTGATGATGTTTTTTTACGTAACACTTTGTAGTTTTAGACGTCAATAATTAACCATTTATATATTCTTTACCAAAACATTTTCAAAAAAAAAACTACCCAAAAATACTCTAAACAGATTAGTAGTACCTAAGCAGAGCCGTGATCTGATCAATATGAGCCAACATGGCCAGTCTACCATAATACATCGAGGAGTTCCACTGTCCACAATCAGATCAGCTCGTTGTAACCAGAATATTGTATTCTCATCCAAACCCAAGGTTTATGCAAAGTTTCAAAAATGTTCATTGTCAAAAAGTGTCCTTAATAGGGCACCTTTAATTTTATTCCAGACATACAAACAAGCAAATAGACGTTAAAGTGTTATTAGTAGTACTACAGCTCTTTGTAAAAGAGTTCTTCCAGGGAAGTACTACCTCTATACCTTCTTCTGTCGCAAAGCAGTAGTGTTCGCATTATTGTGTCCCGGTTTGAAATGTAACCTCTGCCTTTAAAAATGCATTACCTCAAAGGTCACGTCCTATGTGGCCTTGCACTGCACTCACCACCATGAGACATAAAGATGTAAAGTTTCATGCATGTGCCTATAATTTCACCGGCACCCATCTTCTTCAAACTGGAACACAGCAATGCAAGCACCACTGCTTTGCGGCAGAAATAGGTATGTGCTAGTAATGCCTCGGACGAACTCTTTAAAAAAAAACTCTACTGCTAGTGATGTGTAGTTATTATTTATTTCAGCTGCAATATCCTACTAATATCTTATGTTTAGATGCTTGGATGTTTGGTTGGATGTTTGAACGTTTGTATGTTTATTACTCATATCACGCCGAAACGGCTGAACCGATTTCGATGTAATTTGGTACACAGATTGATTATGAACTGGATTGAGCTATAGGCTACTTTTTATCTTGGTAAAGCGCGATTGAAGCTGGTTTGAAATAAATATTGTATTATTTTTATTAATTTTTGTCATGAAAAACAACAAAAACAGGAATTATTACTTAAAAATACATGGGTATATCACATACCTAAAAAACTTGTTATGAGACCCATTTAGGTTCCACACTAAAAAACATATATGGTCAATGTTTTATTAAAAAATGGAATAAAAAAAACAACTCAAAAATACTTCTGTATTAAATTTATTGCATCTATTCACACACCTTTTCATAAACGGTTAAGACATTTGAAGCTAAACAAAACAGATGTTTAGTAACAGTATGCCTTCTCGGACTCATATCTACAAGTGTAGTCATATATAGAATACATCATGAATGAAGTAATACCTAACTTTGAAATTTAGTGTATAATATGTATGTTTTAAAACACTTTCTATATAAATTAGAAGTACCTAATCGATTCACAAAGAAACTAGGTACAAAACGAGTGCAGGTAAAAAAAAATAACTGCAATTCGATAAAACAATATTTTTTGTGAATTCCAAAAACTATATGGTGTATCAACAAACTCCGCTCAAAGTTGGAGAATTTTATCCGCTTAATATGTACATTAAAGGACTTCTAATACAGAATATTTATTGCATTTCATTTTCTTATATATTTGTAATTATTACAATATTATACACTTAAAACAGTGACCTATGTACAAAACTATTAGACTCAATTTTGGACTTTCAGTCTCTACATTAAAAATTTTGTGTTTAGAAACGAACCGACGACGATAAGTTTTTACTTTACAATTAATTTAGAGTTTACACATTTCTTGTATACAAGGCCATATCAGACATAGGATACAATGAAGTGACTATGTGCTATGGGTACAGTAATTGCAAGTGAGTCAAAATTTTGCGAATGTGTAAGCTTCTAAGTACGGTAATTCGTAGGGCTGGCTACTGCTAAAAGGTCCAGAGTACTCGAGCCAAACTGTAAATTTATTTCGTAAAAATATTAATGCTTTAACATTTATGGTTTAAACAAATTAGTTTTATTCTGGAAGTACAAGACAAACGAGATCTAAGTTTGGTGTTATAAAATAGTGTATTGGTCCCACTAGCATAATATTGTGCATGGATATCAATTTCGACCTGATTGTTTTCGGCGGAAAGCAATGTAAAAAAGAGAGCTTTTAGAGTTAGGTTACTATTTAAAATAAATTGTAGTTCAATTTTATTTCGTTATCTGGGCATTTCTTGCAGTTTTAAATCACCCCGTATAAGAGCACGTTTATTTAACAAACAAACGATTTTTTGACCAATCTTTTTCATTGTATCTGAATGTTCATATTTCACAGAATTTAGATTATCATTGAAGTAACTTAGTAACACTTTTATTTTCGGTAAAATTGATAAAAATAGAAACAACAGTACAACTTTTCCTTACACTATATAAGATGATTCGAATGAGATTATCATATTGAGATCTTGTGTCTGATACAATCTATGTCAATAAGTACAGGATAGTTACATACATACCCTGAATAACAAATACCATCTTTATAAACTACGACGCATCTGCGCCAGCCCTACTCGCTATGTAAGTATTAACAGCAGATGTCACAATAATATTTGCTGATTATTAAATCCAATGAAAGTTAGTTTGTATATGAAAATTACACAGACACTCATTAGTCTTCTGACTAGAAATCAACTACAGTTACAATTATGTTCCAGTATCTTCAAATCTGATATAGACACTTAAAAAAAAAACTACTATAAAACGTGTTATAACTACTGACCTCGTATAAATAAATATTAAAATTCGAATATTAGATTTAGTTAGGAACCTATCAAACAATAGAAAACACTGGACGTAAACAGGCACTAAATTATAAAATATTTTGAAAATAATTTACACTACATACAAAACAGTGTTGTGTATCTATATGAAACGTAACACATATTAATACCTAATTTTGAATTGAATCACTCGTATAACCGGATCCGGTATCAAGTACCTACGAACATTCCGCAAGGTCCGACTGTTAGCACCTAGTATTGTCGTTCGGTCGGCGGCGGAAGTCGCGCTCGCCTCTGCACGGCGCGCGCGGCGGCTGCGGCGTCTCCACTCCACTATCACAATATCTAAGCTTCTCTACCGGTGCATACTCATTATTATCACGTATTTATACGCCTGTATGTATACATAGTCTATCGGTATTTACAGTGATTCGCGGCGCGATCGCGATTATTGTCGATGTGCCACCGCCGTCGACGGCGGGAGCGGGCGGAGCCGCTGTGGTCAGGCGCGCGGCTGCGGCGGCGGCTCCGCCAGCGATGACGTGGACGAGGAGGGTGAAGGTGCAGGGGGGGTGGACGCGGGCCCGCCGGCGGCGCCCGCCAACGCAAGCGAGCGCGAGTACTCGAGCAGCGCAGGGTGCGTCGGCGGGTACAGGCCGCGGTAGAGCTCGGGTCGCGCGTACGGGTGAGCCAGCCGCACCGCCGCTGCTGCCGCCGACTGGTAGAACGCCGAGGCAGACGGCGGCGTGGGCACGTCCCCGTCCTTGCTGGCCATGTCCGCGAGTGACCATATCCTCGGCTTAGCGGAGGCAGGCGTGCTGCCTGGCGGCGCTCGCGCCGGCAGGTGCTGGTAAGCGGGATGCAGCGGCCGCTCGTACGGCTCGGGCGACTCGGGCCCGCTATCGGCGCGAGACTCGGACCACTCTGACTCAGTCCTCTGGCCCAGCAAGTCTAGTCTCTGTTGTGGTCTATCACCGTCCTCACTCGAGCCCGTTCCGGAGTCTTTTCCATCTAAAATGTCGATTAGCACGTTAGTTTTTGAAGTCACGTCAGGTGTAAATTGACTAGCATTGCGTATATATAATATGAATTGCATAGGCCCTACCATTTGCACAGCCCGAGTATGTTTGTCTCTATACGTACCTAGTTCTTTTCCATCGGTGCTCTTGTGGTCGTCATCATCGTTATTATTGTCATCGTCGTCGACCCGGTTCCTGGGCTCCCACGTCATCTTGTTCTCCTTCTTGAGGCGCCGGCGCGCGTTCGCGAACCACGTGGACACCTGAGTCAACGTCATCTTAGTGATGATGGCCAGCATGATCTTCTCTCCTTTTGTCGGATAGGGGTTCTTCTTGTGCTCGTTGAGCCACGCTTTTAGCGTGCTTGTGGTTTCTCGTGTAGCGTTTTTTCTTCTGGCTCCATTTAGGTCCATCCCATATCTGGAGCAAATGAAAAAATAAAATTCAAATAATTGTTTTGTCTGGCAAAACTGTTTCTGGATCAATTACAGATTGTGATAATTGTGAAAATAAGTACAAAAATGTAACGGTTTCGATGAAGCGTGAACTGAGTAGTTCCGATTCGGGCGAGATTTAAGATAACTGGATCGAGGCTCCAATCCCTACGCTCGGCCTCCCGCGATCGCCATCGAGCCAATGAAAGCGCCAGCATAATAATTGAAAACGAGATAAGCCATCGACTGCTGTGCTAGCGTTAAGCCGCGGCTTATCTTGGACACAGAAATGTACGCATTTGTTGGCGGATGGCGGACCACGCGCCGTTATTTGTGTTCTCCTATCTTTATAACCATTCAATTCTCGTAGTACTATTAAGTTTATTAATTCACGTCTTTCTTAGATAAATCATTTTGATATAGTTTATGTTAATTACTTTTACAAGGTTTCAAATTCTTTTTTGTTTAATTTTTTAATTAAAATCATTATGTAGGTAATGGATAAGTGAAGTGGATGGGTTCCTGATTTTTGGAAACCAGACTCATCAGTGCTTCATCCCTGATATAGCATGTTATCCAGGGACACGGGTTCTTTTCAACCTTTGTGCTGCTGTTTTAAAATAGTAAGAACTTTTATCAATCCCACTGGTTAAAACTTTCCTTGAAAGTATTTTTTTTGTTGACTAGTTCTTTGATTCAAGTTATATCAATATTTAAATATAGACTTAGCACATCGTCTTAATGTCCTAAAAAGAGAAGACGTCATATAACGGCCGCAATATTTAGGATTCCTTGAAGTTCGCAGTAACCGTTACAGGCACATATCTCAGTATATGACGGGCGCAGTGCAATGGCTCGCAGGGCACGTCCTAGGCAGTCGTGACAGGTATTGTAATTATAATAGGCAAGGGTACCACTTGATACCAGGTGAGCCACCAGTCAGTACCGCTAGCTTATTACGTATCTTGCAATAGCAATGCGATAGCAAGAATCGCGCGAGAATTGCGCAATCATCGCATCCAAATCGCAAATTTGTATTACGGATCGCTGATACGTAACACCTGTTTCCAAACACACACATACACACGCACTCTCTCATGCACACACACACACACACACACACACACACACACACACACACACACACACTCCCATACACTCCCATACACACACACTTGCATACACACACACTCGACTCGCATACTAGTAATATATTAAATTTTCTTTTGAATTTTAAATTGTTAACTAAACTAATTTCTAATCTATTGTACTTTATACCTATAACTTGTTTGGTACTCATAACTTTATGTAACGGGGGAGGGTGTTGGTGTCTGCGACACAGTTTTTAGAACTACTGCAGATTATCATCGTTTTCTATTGTATTTTTTAAGCCTCTGTTTGTTGTTCCGCAATAAATAAATAATAAATAATAATAATAAATAATTATTGCTATCGCATTGCTATTGCAAGATACGTAATAAGCTAGCCGTCATTAATTCAAATAAAAAACTACGGTCGTCATAATGACAATTGCCGCTTCTTAGAAACTAAAGCTAATAGATAAGGACGCTTTTATTGCTCGTATTTTCTCATTTGGACCAGCTATTTCTTTTTGTTTGGAGTATGGCGCAAATATTGTCGGTACCATATGCTACCAATGCAACGATCGGGATCCGAGGGTGGAAAACAGGGATGAGCGGTATGGGAAATTAATAAAACTGTCACTTGAATCGCACAAGTGATGGGCAGCTCCCCTTGTATCTCACCCAGAAACAATACTCAGTCTTAAATACAAGAGATTATAGCAACATTTCCCATGAACAAACTCGCAATATTATCGCGTCTGCTTCATTGTTAAGTTAGATGTTGACTTAATTTCTTCGTCCCTAATCCTATCGGGAAACTTATAAATAAATATAGGAGATTAAGAGTTTATGAAACACACTCGTTGGCTTAGTAAGTCTTTTTTGCCGACAATATTGATACAGCTTTGAATTGGTTTTCATGAAGATATAATGAATCGTTTTAATGTTTATACCTATCTACGCGCTTTTCTCTATAACTGTGTTTGTTTTTCTTTAAACTACGTGAATGACGGAATAATCAGAGGGCCCACCTGATGTTAAGCGGTAACCTCTGCCTTTAACAATGCATTACCACATAGGTCGCGTCCACCTAAGACGTACCCTACGTGGCATTGCACTGCACCCGCCACCCTGAGACATAAAGACGAAAAGTCTCATGTGCCTGTAATTTTACTGGCACCCATACTCTTCAAACCAGAACACAGCAATGCGAACACGACTGCTTTGCGGCAGAAATAGGTATGGAGTTATTTCTCCGGACGAACTCTTTCACAAAATAGCTCAAAGTCAAAGTAAAAAAAAAGTATTTTATTCATTGAAATCACAAGGATCATTTTGAATCGTCTTAAAAAATACATTTACATTTACTCCTGTTCCAACGCAACCAGACCTAGAAGAATCAGGCAACAAACATGGTCTGTTTTTTTTGATGATCCTTCTTACTACTAGGTGCGGAGCGCCTGTGTGGTGCCTCTACTACTACTGGCTACTCTAAGTGCTTACTACTGGCAGTCAATTGTAACGTTTCGCTATCCATAGAAGCATTTTATGTACTCGTATGAGCTACCGGTGATTTACTGGTGTTACCTAGTTGTTAAATGTTAAAAGTTGGTTTGTTCAATGCATGTTTTTTGAGAGCCTAAAACACCCTTTGCTTTAATATTTCCTCAGCTTCACTTATTATGTGCTTGAAGCATATTTTTGCATAATGTAATTTGCAGAGAACAACGAAAAGCCGCAGATATAATGACGTTCTTGACGTGAGCTCTAGAATGAACTAACATCCATAGAATTGAAGCGACAATGCGAAAGTGGAGCGACGTCAAGCTTAGGCGTATTTCACAAACAAAAAAGCTTCATTTATCCACGACGGCGTGCCACTTTCACAGCATCCGTGCTCGCGGGGATAGGTCTGGGCGGTTTCATTTTTTTATTATTTTGCTACCCCCGCAGCGTGGCCGGGGCCGGTGGAGGGTTGTGGCTACCCACCTCTCCCTTTACCGCCTTGCGTTCAATTAAATCTCAATCTTTTGTACCGCATCGTACTAGCTGTTTCAAATCATGATATAACTGGCTTGTGTTTTAGGTTTGTAATTAATTCACTGAAATTGCTCTACTAATTACATAAACAAATAAAATCATCTTATAATCAACCGCTTTCTTCTTTTCTCTTCTTTAATTTGATTTGATTTGATTTTTTGCTTTTGCGAAATACTCCAAGTAAATTTCGTCAATGTCAAGTAATATTATTGTAATTAATAATTGTAACATTTATTTACAGATATAATAATACAACTAATACAAGGTAAGTACAAAATTTAAAAAAATTAAACAGTTGTGCTACCTGAAGACCACTGCTAATTATCTAAAAATAGCACAACTGATCCAAATCACTACCAGACGGAAGCGTCCCTAAGATGCTGGCTGCATTGCCACGTTGAATGGCAATACTAATAATGCGTTGAGCCAGATAATTAATTGTAATTAAATTGAATGTGATAAAATCAAGTGAGTGAAGAGTCTCCCTCAAGTCATAACCCAGTTTATAATAATGGCAGAAAAACCATGTTCTTTTTGGAGGACAAAATCCACCAATCCGAAAAGACACGCAATACACTTATAATTAACTACACCACACAAGTGCTCTTTATCTAAGTTACATCAGTTAAAATTCCACCAAAATTATACGATATAACTTGAAAACACACAATTGAATGGAATTAGATGATAATGATGTCATCCAGGCCGATTTCGGCCACGGCGACTGTTTCCTGCTTTATATGGAAGAGCTTCGCTGGTGCGCTCTTATGTGACTTACATACCCTATCTTGGCAGTAAACGTGCGTTTGCAGTGATAATTAAATGACGACGTTTTTTTGAAAAATGGCGGATTGAGTCTCAACCACTGTCGTTAGAAACCTATAGATCCATGAACTTATCTGTAGAATTAAATGTATGTAGATGATAGAAAACTACATACATTTAATTCTACAGATAAGTTGGAGGATCTGTAACAAGCGATGATAAGTGAAAAAACAGTGGACTCGATATTCAACCTTACGTCTATGACATAATTGACATTGAACGCGTCGTTACTATAATAATCATGGCCGTCATTGACCTTAGCAGCTTTTTAGGAAATTGGCGAAATTGTTTGGAGCACTCCTCAGAAGCCATTATAAGAAGAGAAGATGAAGGAAACCTATACCCAACTTGTCACGTCTACTTTCCACGATGGTGCAACCCACAGTGAAAAGAGGCTCATTTGAGGCTCTGCCTACCCTTTCGGGGAAATGCGTGTGTCTATGTACGTATGTATATATACCCAAGAAACTATAGTCATCATTTGGAACATGGAAACCTGAAAATACTCCACTACGTAGATAAATGATGCAATAACAGCTTACTGATTTATATCATCTGATGTGATTGACATAATTAGTAATACCCCACATAGTCCACTTCACAAATTATCTAATATGACTTTTCACCTGCACGATGTGTCACGTTGTATTTAAAAAGGGATGAAAATAAAAACAGGCGGTTCGGGGCGTGCGCGATTGCGACTCATAATAATGAAATAAAGGTGAAAGAACCGCCACGATCGCAATCCCGGAATTAAAGGGATGCGGTTCTCTTGATCCCGGTTAAATTTAATTTCTACTCGACAATGCGATCTCTTTATCTGGTTATCCACATTGGTCTGTTCTCAGCTTGCTAGAAAAAAAGACTTAGCCGCGTGGTCGTAGACTTCATCATCATCAGCAG
The DNA here is from genome assembly GCA_932527175.1 of Operophtera brumata. NCBI lineage: Eukaryota > Metazoa > Arthropoda > Insecta > Lepidoptera > Geometridae > Operophtera > Operophtera brumata. Next base: position 78,913,715 of record OW052239.1, on the reverse strand, counting down.
AAGCAGCGTTTTGACTTTCACTTCTGAACCATTTTTTTTATATCTATGAAAATGACAGTACAATCAGATGGCCCACCTGATGTTGAGCGATAACCTCTGCCTTTAACAGTGCATTACCTCACAGGTCACGTCCACCTGGGACGCACCCTATGTGGCATTGCACTGCGCCCGCCACCCTGAGATATAGAGATGAAAGGCTCATGTGCCTGTAATTTCCTTTAAACCGGAACACAGCAATGCGAGCACTACTGCTTTTCGGCAGAAATAGGTATGGTGGTAGTACTTCCCCAGATGAACTCTTCCACAAAAAAGCTCTACTACTAACAAATATAATGAGATGGGGCGGGATTTGCCATAATTACCGCGCTTGGCAGGCGGATTGGTGATCACAGTATTGGTGTAAGTACTCAGGTGGATGCTGCTGCTCATCTCCTAGTGTAATCCCTTAGCTAGTTGTAATAACATCCACGGGAACTATTGAGGGTTCTATTCTAGGGCCGGTCACACCACGGCCATCGAGTATAATATGACAGGCTAGGAGGTAGGTACTATTTTACCATAGTGTGCCTGGGTTATAAAATTACCCACCGTCTCCTTCCATGGATGTCGCAAAAGATATCTATGGAATTACACCAGGGGATGGGCATCAGCATTCACTTGAGTACTTAAAACCAATGCTGCGATCACCAATCTGCCTGCCAAGCTTGGTGAGAATCGCAAATCCCAAAATTGCATAATATAACACCCCAACAGTCACATAGATCCTGCCTGATCCCACACAAGAGTACCATGTGTCGTGAGTATCAGGAACTACGAGTACCATGGTACTGCAATACCCAAACCCGGAACAAATACTTGTAGAACATGAAACATGTCGAGAAGCCTGAATCGAACCCGCAAACTCTTGCACCTCAGCCGTCTAATTACCCACCGCGCCAAAGAGGTCGTTAAATTAATTAATTATATGCAGGCCTCGTCCAGCAGTGGACATCTAACGGTTAATGAAGATGGCGAAAAGAGTACCTACTACATATTTATTGTTCATTAAAGTTTTGACGAACGTAGCTCAAAATTTGATTTCGCAAAACACGTCTTCCTAATAGTCACGTCGTAAATCATCATCAACATCATCATTAGCCTGCAGAAGTTCACTGCTTGACTGTCTCCCTCATATAATGCCACGATGGACGGTCTTGGGCCACCTCCAGCCACCGCCTTCCTGCGACCTCTATAATGTCTTTGGTCCATCGAACGGGGGGCATTCTTCTTTTGCGTCGTCCCGTTTGTGGTTGCCACTCGAGAAACTTTTTCCCTAACGGTTATAAGTTGTACCATCTATATGGTCTGCCCATTGCCACTTCAACTTGGTAATTCTGACTACTGGGAGTCCATTGCCTCTTCGTATAAGTACCTATTCATTACGTATGTTATTTCATGTCCACTGACTCACTGCAGGTCGCAACAACCTACGACAAATGAAACGGATATGTACTTGTCCGCCACGTAACTATATCCTCATTTTGTGTGAGTGATCATGCCGCCAACCAACCTGACGTAGGTGAAAGACAACGGCCCCATGGTATAATGTTTCTTTTATAGTTTACCAATGACAACGCCGGCACCCATATAAAATTACACGGTGCGATATTTTGTAAAGTAATAGATGTACACTTTTTGTTACACTCCAGCGGTTAGTCGACATCCAACTATGAAATTAAAAGATGCGTTTGATATGTCTTAGTGACAGGTTTGTGTAGAAACGCTTTTAACTTTGTAACGGGCATTTGAGTGTAGTATTTCACATGTCAATTCAATAAAGCTTTGTTTCATTAATGTTTTATCACGAGGATTATTAGCCAGAGGGTGGATTAATTTTCGAACAAAGCACGTTTCTAGGCGAGCTCGAGTAGTGGGCGCTTGAATGTTTCAGCAACAGCATCGCTTTTCACGATACAAGTTGGCTAATATGTTCGCTTAAACCATTTCAGATAAAGCTAATTATTATTCAAATGTAAAAATTGGTGCACGCAACGACTAATCTTGGTTATGGACAAAGGTTTGGAAAAGTACAGTTTTTGAATACAGGGTAAAAAGATAGCTCTCAAAAACGGAAAACTCCGTTTTATAGCCTATCTACACACCACATAGATCATATCAAAATAGCTTCGTCCTTCAGGGCATTTATGTCGTTAATGACAGAACAAGAAATGTGCTAACCTCTGTGCGGTCACCTCTGCCTATAACAATTCTTTACCTCATAGGGCACGTCCAGCTAGGGCGCACTCTACGTGTCATTTCAATGCACCCGCCACCCTGAGGCAGAAAGATGAAAAGTCTCATGTGCCTGTAATATCACAGGCACCCATACTCTTCCAACCGGAGCACAGCTATGCAAACTGTATGAAACTGTTTGAAATAAGGTATTCTCAATAGCCCAAGGTTTACTAAGATTGCCAAGGGTTACTAGCCTTCCTGGAGGACATCGGGTCTGGACTAGCAGCTCAGTTTTGGAGAAGAGTCTGCTCTAAAAGTAGGAGTACAAGTAGCCCAAGGTTTGATAAATAATCCTAGACAATAAATACCTCAAATAAAAACTGTTCCTATTTAATAAACAATGGATTTTCTGGTAGCGAAACGCTGGTTATCGGTCAATAATCATGGTCGTGAACGTTCTGCTTAAGTTTCTAGGAGTGTTTTTTTACATCCTGTATATTGGTGGGTAGATAGGGTGCAGGGTAGGCGGGGGCGCGGCACGCCAAAAACACATTACCAGACGGCAACGCGCTATTACGGCCAACCGCACGCGGCCTGTTGGCCGATAGCTGCCACCCGAACATGCTATCCGACGACTAATTGGTCAGCTTCATGCACAAAAACCCATAATAGCAACGATTGCGAGGGAAGCCGCTACATCACTTTTAAACGTTAATAATCTCGAGGTATGAACTCGTGTGCTGTGTTGTTTCCTGAACTGAACGTTTTCTATTTTTTTATAAAAAGCTCCAATCATTATTTAAGTTGGTATGAAGGGCGTGTTACTTGGGCGGCGCATGTCACGTGACAAACGAAGCGGAAAGTCACCACCGACCGGTGCTTCGTTAGGTGCGCGCCATCTTTGTTTTTGTTGCGAGGGTAACAATTTATTCATCGGTTTATGATTTCAAATTACCTTACCACTGATGAAACGTGGGCTGGGAATGGTAGGATATATTACGTGCTGCATTACTCTGAAAACATAAATTTTATCATAGAAAAAGTTGTGTACGACGCTGAGTTATAAATAGCTCTACTTTTATGTCACATCTCTATATATACAAACAAGGACGTGTCCTGTCTGTATATCAAATGTAAATAAGGTCGTCCAGTGTATTTATCGATGAAGATTTCTTTAATAAGCACGTACATGTACTTGCTTTGGTCAGGGAGCTAAAGCGATTTTGTGAAAAATTACGGAAAACCAACAATCGTTCCGCGAGGTCAGTATATGGACGGCCCCTAGTACGTTATTTAATGATACTAGCGAAACTATTCGCCTTCGCTATTATGAACCAGTGAGTCAAATGATACTAGTAATACTAGGCTTGACCAAATTATGCTTTATATTTTTTCCCTTCCGAGGTATCACGAAAAAAAGTTTAAGAACATCGGCTGTAAAACGTAGGCTCAACGCAGGCCAATGCGGGGACAGCCGCCGAACAATGCTAGTATAGTATAAAATTCTTTAATCTTTTTCACAACACAGAAATGCTTGTAAAGAAGTGCATCAATATAATAAAGATGAAATGTATGTCTATGATTTAAAAAAAAAAAATGAGTGAGAACAGCTATTTATATTATGCCTAACTATAAATTAACGTTTTCAGAATTATTATCTGCCTGAAAGTTTGATTCAAATAGGCTCCGAAACGGCTCAACCGATTTCCATGAAAATTTAGGGATCAGGAATTTTATTTTAAGTTTGTGTTCCAATATTACAATTCGATATCTTACAGGGTTCAGAAAATATGAATGTACCTATTAATATATATAATAATCGCTGCGTTGACTATCAACGCACAGCTTAAACCGTTAGCCCAGTCTACTTCAGTGGAGGTGTTCAGGTCTAGAATCTATAATAATTTCCTCAGTAAGATCGATTAATGAGCAATTTTATTAATACATTTCATTTAGAATTATATTAATGGTATGTATTATAATATTAATGATATGTATTAGTTTATTTTATATTTTAGGCAGTAATTTAAGTACTTATATTATTATTATTATTTTTTATTTTCTTATACTTATCCAGTATTTCCCTTCTTGTGCACTACCGATATATATTTTTTCCGCAATACACCAAGGTTATCTGGAAGAGAATGCTTTCTAGCATTAAGTTCGCCTTTGTACTTCTTTGTTTCATATGCAATAAATAATTTTCTATCTATCTATCTATCTATCTATCTTAGCCCTAAAGAACCGAAATTTTGAAGAAATAGGCACATTTCTGAATTTCATGCGAGCTGTTCTAGTTTATAAGGAAAATCTCCACGCGGACGAAGTCGCGGGCGTTCCTCTTCTTAATAAGCCAGTAAACGTCCACTGCTGGCCGAGGCTTCCCCTACAATAGGGGGGATATGCCATAATTACACGCTTCGAACGTAAATTGGTGATCGAAGTAATTCTAACTCTTCTTTTTTTTTTCTGACTTTGCTTTCTTTTCTTGGTTGCTGCTGCCCGTTCCCTGGTTAACCTTAAAGTCACCTTTTACGACCTCCACTTTTTTTGTAATTTTTTTTTTTATACTACTGGAATGGCGGAGCAAGCAGATGGCCCACCTGATGTTAAGCGGTAACCTCTGCCTATGAACAGTGCATTACCTCATAGGTCACGTCCACCTAGGACGCGCCCTATGTGGCATTGCACTGCGCCCGCCACCCTGAGACATAAAGATGAAAAGTCTCATGTGCCTGTAATTTCACCGGCACCTTTACCCTTCAAACCGGAACACAGCAATGCGAAACCACTGCTTTGCGGCAGAAATAGGTATGGTGTACTTCCCCGGACGAACTCTTTCACAAAAAAGCCCTACTTCTACTAAAACCACTGGAGTAGTTCGAAGAATACTAATCTAAGCCCGGGACCACCACCACCTCACCATGTTCTAGTAGTCTAGTATTGCAATATAAATTAATATTGACTATCTACACGTCCGAATTACATCATTCAGATCAATCAGTTTATCACGGTTCAAGTTAGCTGGCCTATATTATACTAAGCTTAACTAGAAAAACAATTTGGTTGTAGGTAGACTTGATTCTAGTTTGATTCATTGTAAATTGTCAAGTTAACATTGTTGAGAAATGTATTCACATAACAACAAAGTGATTGGCAATTGAAATCAATCATTTTGTCGTTGCATTGTATCAAAACAAGACATTATTGTGCATCTTTATCAAAGGCAAATTATTTTTCTGTTAAACTTGTCATGACCCCGGCGACGCAGTTGATAACGAATGTTATTGAAAATGAAAGAACTTTATTAAAATAAACACATCACGTCTTTAATTAATTTTATGTACGACATTATTATTAATCTGTTGTCGTTAAATAAATCAAAGAAAACATATATTATATCTAAGAAATAATAATATAAATATTACAAGTATACGACGACCTCTGTGGCGCGGCGGGCGAAGCTTGGCCTGCGTCGCAGGAGGTTGCGGGTTCGATTCCCGCCTCGGAATAAATATTTGTGCGATCGCAGATATTTGTTCAGGGTGTTCTGGGTATTTTCTATGTATAATAAAAAATATCTATCTATGTATTATATTGTATTAAGTATATCAGTTATCTAGTACCCATAACACAAGCTCTGCTTAGCTTGGGGCTAGATAATGTTGTGTAAAACTGTCCAGAATTATTTATTTATTTATATTATGGTTTATTCCCGTTGTCCACGTTGAGTTTGTCCACGTTGACGTGGATAACGGGAATATAATAAAATAATTAAAAAACATTCCTGATGTCCACGTTGGTTTCGTCCACGTCAACGTGGACAACGGGAATGAAATGAAAAAATACATTATAATACTATAAGCATCAGAATTTATTCTAATTCTAAATTTAGGCCTCAAAATGTCATGGCTGTAAGAAATAGGAAACCTTATTCGGGTAAAATTGAAAATAATGTTGAAATTGGAGCGCGTGCTTTTCCGTTGAAAATACTATTATCCAGTTCTCTTGACCAGATGACCTAAGACGGGATAATCAGTAAGTATTTTGTTAGTAATACTTTGTTCATAGTGCATCATACAAAGTCATACATCATACAAATACCACGTCAACGGTGAGAAGATGCAAATATCGGTGACCTGAATATTCGACGATAATGATTTTCTATAGATTGTTTTTTTTTTTTTCGATAGTGTTCTATGGCCGAACTGGTAATGGCATTGCCGATCACAGGCAAGGTTGCGGGTTCGAGTCCCGCAGGAACGGAATTTTTGGGTTACATTTAAATTTGATAATGATTTTAAAAAAATAATTTCTCAAGTAACGATTCGTAAAATGAAAGTATTTATGGCAATAGCTAATATTAAAAATACATTTCGCAACATATTTATTTGGTCGAAATATCATATGCGCAAAGTCACTTTGGACGTCATTCCAATCATAAATGCGGCCTCTTCCTGCAAACTTTGTAGTTTGTAAATACATTTATTTACAGAAAGAATAATACAAGGTATTTACAAAATACATATGAAACAGTTGTGCTGCCTGAAGACCGCTGCAAGCGATCTAAAGGTAGCTCAACTGATCAAAATCACTACCAGACGGAAGCATCCCTAAGATGCTGGCTGCATTGCCACGCTGAATGGCAATACTAATGCGTTGAGCCAGATAAGAGCCAGCTCTCGGGTCACGGGTCGCTTCGACCAGTTGCCCTGAAATAATTTTGCAAACTTTGTTGTATTCAAGTATTTGAATTTTGAATCTAGAAGAGCCGCGTTCAGTGCATTATTTCCTGAAATTAAATTTTACGGAGGCCTGCAATGCTCTAAGAATTAAATAAATCAACTGACGTGTATTAATTGTATTCCTTTCCAGAATTTTGTTTGTGTTTGGTCTCTGTTTAACAATTACGAAGCGTTAAAACTCTTTTACATAAATATCGAGCAAGTAATGTTACAGAAATAATAAAACATTTTCCCACTGCATTGTTATCTAGATTGAAGATAATAGTGATCGATCAGATTTATTAATTTATTATTGCATTGCGGGAAAATATGTCTACACTGCAGATAAAGGCGATTAAAATAGTTATTTATTTTTTTATAAAAAATTGGAATGTTATTGTAATGTGACCTAACAATGTTGATGAAGCGGGACTGAGTTCGCGTGTTTATCTCTAATCAGGGATGCCTTGACCGAAATGGTTACACAAACCAAGCTGCCGCTGAGTACAATGTCGGCCGAGGTGATGGATGCTATTTCCATGATTTTCGTTGGAAAACCTTCATGTCCCAATTTTCAAATCTTCATTTGAACGATTAACATGTGATGGAACCTACTTCTTCTCAAAGTTCGGACTTTTTTAAATATTTCTCACATTTGAGGGTTCAAGTCCCGCTATAGGTCGAAAGTTTGGGTTACATTTTAATTTTGTTAACAATAATGTAGCTTAAAATAATAAACTTTATTAGACTAGTAGCTTTCGTCGAACTTGACCTCACGTGGACTGGTGGACCCATGTAGCTCCGAACCCCGATCAAACTCAGGTCTAGCTAAAAAAATATATTCATATATCCTACCAAATTTTATCAAGATTTAATCAACAGTTCTGCAGTTATCGTCTAAGAAACACACAAACTTACAAATATACATAGCATAGATACAAACGCCGCATCCTCAATTCGACCCAAAGTATTCTGTGCCCAAAGACCATGTCCAAGACTTCGCTCGGTCAACAATTTTTGTGAAGTTTCTAAAGGACAAAAAAAAACGGGTTAGAACACGGCACTTCACAAAAATAATTACGAGAAAAATTTCTGAGAATTTTGCTAGTACACAGTTCACTACGGATGTCTGAGCTCTTGCTCTTTTCCTAAGATAGTATCTACGTTATATTTAAGCCCGCATACCAGAGGAACTGTGGGCCAAAATCGCCACAACGTGGAGCCCTGATTTTTTTTTTTTTTTTTTTTTTTTTTTAACATTGATAGACCTTTGTTTGACCACGATCTCACCTGTTGGTAAGTGACGATGTGGCCGAAGATGGAGCACAAAGGTCTAGAAGGCACCTATTCACTCTAGACTTGAAGAGACCCAGATTATAGTTTTCAGGAAAGACAGACGACGGCAGTGTATTCCACTCCTTAGCAGTTCGCATTATAAAGGTAGAACCGAAACGTTTTGTGCGAATAGAAGGTATACTAATGAGGTAAGGATGGTACTGAGCCGTACGCCTGCTCATCCTATGATGAAAAGGAGATGGTGGGATCAGATCGTGCAGTTCCTGGGAGCATTCCCCGAAATGTAACCTATAGAAGATTGAAAGGCATGCAACCTTACGGCGGTGCTCGAGACTCTGGATCTTAGTCTCCGCCATATGTTGCTCACCTATAAGCCTGAAAGCTCTACGTTCGATTGAGTCCAAGGCAGCAAGCTGGTATTTGGCCGAACCATCCCAAACATGGCAGCAGTACTCCATACCAGCCCGGACTTGTGCTTTATACAAACTGAGAAGCTGTCCTGGTGTGAAGTAACGCTTTACCTTATTCAGGATGCCTAGCTTCATGGCAGCTGTTTTTGCCTTAGACTCGATGTAAGAGCCAAAGTTGAGAGTAGGCGTGAGCGAAACACCTAAGAGCTCGAGGTGATCTCCTATAGCTACAGGTACATCGCGGAATACAGGAACTTGGAGAAACGGACTTTTTTTCGCCGAGAAGAGACAAGCCTGCGTTTTAGAGGCATTGAACTTGACTAGATTGGCATCACCCCAGTCGGATACAGCCTTGAGAGTCAAATTCAGACGCTGCAGCATCTCATCTCTTAACTCCTGAATTTCATTCTTCCTAGCTCGCGCAGTAGAAACATATCTCTCCACAACTGTGCTGTCGTCTGCATACCCAATGATACCGGGCATTAGCAGATCGTTAATGTGCAACAGAAACAGTGTGGCAGATAGCACTGACCCCTGAGGTACCCCGGCGTTAATAGCCAATTGATCCGACGAGCAGCCATCAATAACTACTCGAATGGATCTTTCCCTCAGAAAGTCTGCGAGCCAGGAGCAGAGTTGAACTGGCAGTCCGTAGGCAGGAAGCTTGCCAATAAGGCTAGCGTGCCAAACCCTATCAAAGGCCTTCGAGACATCTAATGAAACAGCTAGTGCTTCACCGTATTTCTCGATGGCCTCGCTCCAAATGTGCGTGGCATACACAAGAAGGTCCCCAGTAGACCGGTTTCGGCGAAATCCGTATTGGCGATCACTGAGGAGGTCGTTACCTTCGAGGTATGCAAGGAGCTTCCTATTCAGTACACGCTCCATACATTTACAAAGTAGGGAGGTGACCGAAATAGGGCGGTAGTTTGAAGGGTCAGCACGACTGCCTTTCTTGGGTACAGGCTGCACGTTTGCGAGCTTCCAAGATTTAGGGACTTCACCAGTTTTAAAAGAGAGGCGGAAAAGTCGCGTTAATACTGGAGACAACTCAGGGGCACAGGTTTTCAACACTATAGCCGAGATACCATCCGGACCGCTAGCTTTATTCACGTCGAGACCACGTAGCGTTCTGAGCACTTCCTTTTGCTGGATGCGAATTTCCTGCATTGAAGCTTCGCACCGAGGAAGGCTGGGTGGAATTTCGCCAGAAGTTTCAAGACGTGAAGCCTCCGCAAATTGAGTAGCAAATAAATTTGCTTTCTCAACCGCAGCGTGAGCTAGGGACCCGTCCGGTTTCAGTAGTGGAGGGAGTGAAGGGCGGCTGAAGTTCGCTTCCACGGACTTAGCCAGAGACCAGAAAGCTTTACTTCCCGCAGGGTATGCGGCAAGCTTAGCACCCAGACGGCCAATCCGATCGAAGCGAGCCTTCCCTATCACCTTCTTGCAAGACTTGGCGGCTTTGTTAAAGGCTTTCTTCTTAAGCCGTGCATCCGAGGTTTTACCGTTTCTTGCGTCAACCCAGGCTAGGTAAGCCACATGTTTTAGCGCTTCTGCACTAGCACACGCGGGACTGAACCATGGGCGAGCATTGCCTGAAGGTGAAGCATCGGAGAATGGAATAAAATACTCCATTGCTCTTTTGATCACCTCCGAAACGGCATCAGCACAGACCGTCGGGTCACAAGAAGAAAAGCAGGTTTGCCGCCAAGGATAAGAAGCGAAGAAATGTCGCATCTCATCCCAATCTGCTGACTTGTAACGCCACACTCGCCTACTTCCTCTGGGTGAGGGATCGGGTGGCGAGTATGACGATACAGACCTCACCACACAGTGATCTGATGTACCCAAAGGAGGCAAAACTGATACTGAGTGGTGATCCGGCTCGTTCGTCAGCAGAAGGTCCAAGCAGTTGGCTGTGTGGTCCTCAACGTCTGGAATTCTGGTTGCCTCATGGACCAGCTGAGTGAGATTTAGCGTGAGTGCAAGTTTGCACGCCTCTCTCCCAGCATGGTCGGTGAGCTGGTATGGGAACAGCCACTGTTGATGGTGGGCATTAAAGTCCCCCAGAATCACCAGTTGGGCATCAGGATAACGTTGTTGGGCCACATCCGCCGCTTCACATATGTAGTTGAACAACCTGGTTGTCTCGTAGTCTCCAGAGTGAGACCGATATAAGCCAGCATAGATAATTTTATCTAAGCCGGTGTCCACCAAAGTCCATAAAACTGAAAAATTGGGTTCTTCAAGGTCACGAAGACGCAGACAGCAAATGTCTTCCCGGACAAATAGACAGATACCAGCTTTGGGTTTAAAGTTGTGCTCCAGAGCATAGCCTGGGTATGTGAGGTATGCTGTATCGGCAGGACATAGAATCTGCGTCTCCGTGAGGAATAATAAGTGAGGCTTAGCGGTCTCTAGGTGGTGGTGGACCGGATCGAGATTGGAGTGCAGCCCTCGAATATTCGAGAGGTGCACTTGAAGCGAGAGGAAGTGCTTCCGCTGTAGAAACGACTTATTATTTTTGAACTTTTTCATGGTTGTTATGAGTGTTTAGGTTAGTGGGAAAAACGGCTGTTGAGCGAGGCACTGGTCAGCGAAAACCAAGAGACAAACAGCAGGCTCCTGCGCCAGTGGGAGACTAGACTGGAGACTGCGGGGACGCCCGAACCCCCCCAGGAATGGCCATCGGGTCCTCTCATCCGGTCGCCAACCGGCACGATGGAGCATTCTGGGATTTTTCGCGAGGCGGCGGGGCAGCCTTTCATGAGTGGCTACTCACTAGTTGGGCCCCCTACAACCTGCGGTCGGCCAGCGGAGAACCGTGCTTCGGATCCCGCTACCCTCCAAGCCTAGCCACCCGGCACACTTGCACCGCTGCGGTCTCTAAAACGCACATGCTGAATCCAGTGCACGAACTGCTCAAACCCGTCACTTCCACGATGGCTACACTGGACATCAGTCCGAAACACGACAATGTCGCTTCACGGACTGGCTTTGTCCAGTGGGTGGTGACAAGCCACGGCCGAAGCCTACCACCAGAAATGTTGTTACCCGTTTGGCACCACCCAGAGATCACGTGTAGGGACGCAAGGGTATTTTCCTACGGACGCGGGTAACTTCGATCTCCAAAAATACTTTGATTACTTAGACGATGCGGCAGACATCGAAGGAGACGGTCAGACGAGATCAACCACAGAACAATAATACTCTCTAGTGATCAACACATCCTACGAAACCTGGTGAACAACTACAAAGGATCGTAAATACTTTGAGGCTTTGAGGACGGCCTTTGCCAAATACTGGGATACATAATGCTGACACTATCAGTATAGGGGCCACAAATGTGGAGTCAGATAAAATGTTGACATCCTCTGATGTTGATAGTGGCTGCGTACTCGACCTCCCAAAGACTTATCAGTGTTCACTCTCACTAGAAAGATGTCGGGTGATGTCATTTATTTATCAGACGTCAATCAACGGTTGTGTAGGTAGTTGGCTTAAAGCGCAATATGTTCCTAGTTTGTCGATATGCTGCGTTCTCTGGCGCCACTGACGGCCCGATAGCTTCACCAGACCTCACAAGACGTCTTATGTAGAACGAATAAAGTAGTGAAAATTAAGTGTCGCGATCATGGTTCACTTGCTATCTGAGGTCACGTCTCATTTTATTACTGACATATTATTTGTATCGTGGAACATTGAATTGCATGTGGTAGGCGAGCATTGTTTCGCAACGCAGCTGTCAAGCAATGAATTGTGCAATGCAACTGTTCGTCACACACGACGTTTATTATTTAAAACACTGATTCGATAGATCACGCTGTTGTGCAACATATGCAGGTATCTATTAGAGATAGGCATACCGAAATATTTACTAAATCACTATAAAGGGATGATGACTACATAATCTTTAGTTTCCAAAAACACCACCTTGGTCGCACCCTATGTGACATTGCAATGCGCCCCCCACCCTGAGAGATAAAGATGAAAAGTCGCATTTACCTGTAATTTCAGCGGCAAATATATACCCTTCAAACTGGAATCCAGCAATGCTTTGCGACAAAAATTGTTATAGTGGTTGTACTTCACCGTACAAACTCTTTCACAAAAAGGTCTACTTCTACTAAATACTACTATTAATTGAAATCAGAAACTGACCAACCAGTCTGTAGATTGTATCTAAATTATATTGCTTTGTGGCAAAAATTAATATGGTGGTTGTACTTCACCGTACAAACTCTTTCACAAAAAGGTCTACTTCTACTAAATACTACTATTAATTGAAATCAGAAACTGACCAAGCAGTCTGTAGATTGTATCTAAAAAATTACATTTAAATTAATTAATGTTCAAGTGAGGAGCCAACTTCAGTTTGTATCGAGCGCGGTAGCAGTCCTTAGCATTGACTTAGATCAAAGACCATTCGCACGGCATTTGGTTTGTCGTCAAACATAGATAATGAAGCGTCAATGATCTGGAGTAGCCATTTTGGTTTGATATTGATATTCATTCACGTTTTCACACATTGTGGCGTAGGATGACTCAGAATTTATGTCAAAGTTTATTCTATTCTAAGCCCTTGAATGAAATGAGGGGTGTTATAGTAAGTTTGAGGCCAGTGTGTTTGTTTGCCTGTGGGTCTGTTTGTCCGTGGCCTCACATGAGGTTTTTTGTAAGATATTGGTGTTTGCGAGATGATTCTTAGGTCTGTTTGGTGGAAATTGGTGCAGCCGTTACCATGACCACACCACGTCTCTCTCAACGATGTCCTCGTAACTTTGTAATTTTTGTATCTTGAACCTTCAGTTTGAGATCATAATGTTCATTTTTGATGACATCAGGCCAAGAGCTATAAGCTCCGGGGTCTAATGTTGACCAGCATAGAACGAACAGGATCTAAGGTAAGTACTATTGGTTGATTACCTTAAGATTGTACTTCCATGGGTCAATTACCACTCTTGGCTCTCGATTTGAAATGTTATCTTTAAAATTTCGTAACAAAACAGGAGGGCAATTCTCGTGCTTTAGAGATTAAGTCTAATTAGACATATGTAGAAAAAAGATGGCGAATGTCGAATAAAATCTCAATTTGCTATTCTCGTGATGTCGCTAATAGACATAAGTCGAACAAAATCATTCAAATCGAATACGATTTGATGGTTATTGTGACATTTTCGTGACATTTTTTGTAGACATTCATGCTTCGACATTATCTCTAATTTAGAGATAATCTCTACAATCCGAGAATTGGCCTCCTGGTGCGTGGTTAAACTCGAATATAATTATTTCATAGTTCTAATTGGACATAAATGGCGGAACGATTCCAGTATCACAATCGCCGTGCACAAAATAGCTTTGTGACCAACTGACCCATATTTATATTTGGTTTAGTTTGAAAATATCATCCATTTATCTAGATCAATATAAGAACAAGTTAGATTATGCTTAAGAGGATTGTACCACTAGCTCGCTTCAAACAAGCCGTTTGCTCTTAGATTGGAAATTGACTAATTCAAGTCAATTACATTTAGTAGACACAACTAGGATGTAATATCTAAGCCTGTGGTTAGTCAGTTTCTTTTTAAATCTTTGAGCAGCTATGATTTTAATGGAATACTGACAAACGTGACATATTATTGTATAGATTGTCTTTGAGTTTAATTAGTGTTTTAATACACATCAGTGTTTTATTTGAGGCCAAAATACGAGGCAAGTTCGATTGTATCGAGATGCTCATTTGGGCTAGCGGGATACTTCTATACATTTCCTTGGTAATAAAGGTGCCGGTGTGAATTCAATTCAATTATTTATTTCTTGTAAGTAATTTACAAATATAGCAAAGTTAAATACATATTTTTACAATGTCATAAAGTTAACAATTTTATAAAAATAGACACAATAGTAGTAGTGCACAAATACATAATAAAATACAGTGCCCATGTAATTATAAAATAAGTTGTACAATTTAAAAAAAATAGTCTTAGCAATCATGTGCTGAGCTCATAGTTCAGAGTTTCTTTATTGATAACAGATTATAATTAGCATGTTAAAAAATAAAATAAAAATAAACAGAGTAATAGTAATAACAATAGATGAAGATAAATCTAATAAATTGGTATGTCTAATTAATTTAAGTAATTTAATTAATTAAGTAAGCTCGTTACAATCATAGAATGACTGATCTATAAGCCACTTCTTGAGCCTATTTTTAAAAGATTGTGTCGATGGTGCGTATGTGATATCAGCTCCCAGGCCCTTTTGTCATATATGTAATCTTTTACTTTGGAGTAAGCCTTTAAAAATCAGTCTTCAGAATTTTCTCAAATGTATTTTCAGATAGATTACAATGTGGTTAGGTAATTTATTAAAAACTTAGAGCTATGTCCTATGAACCACCTACGAACTCTGGCCAATCTAGTTGTAGGACCTGCAATATTATTCCTGTTTCTAGTATTGTGTGTATGCCTATCTCCAACTTTGTCCAAATGACCTACATTTTTCCTAACATGTAACCTCATCCTTGTAACTTGTACATCTATTTATATTCATATAAATAGGTGTAATAAGGAATAGCCCCAGGGGGTTCTACTATTTTGTACTCATTTGGTAAAGTTACTCTGTTTAGCGAAACTGAAATGATAGCCACTTGTGAGGATGTTGCTATGCTGTATTAATAACAAACCTACAGCTAGTACGACATCGGTTATCCATGTTGTACTAAAATCGATGAAGGAACCACAAGCTGCGTCTGCTGAAACACCACTAATGTAATGTCATGTACTACAAGCACAGAAGAGCTTATAATATATTTACTGTGCTACAGATGTTACTCCGTAATCTTCTATCTATCAATATGCATATAATAAAACATTAGAACCTGGCGGCATTGTCTAACTGGTGAACACTTTCGAGAATGATTTTACGTTACATTCCGCAGTATGTTTTGAATATTACTGGTCTTGAATTCAAGATACGGTTTAGCTAATTTTGATTGTATTTGGAGTGTGGATGGATGCTGAGGGAGGAGGGAAGGAGAGGGGGACATAAGGACAGTTATGGATAGTATACGTGATTTCAAATTGAATATACAACGCTTCACTGGTAGTAAGTCTCAAGTAAAATTACATTAGTTAGGACTAATTAATTTTGACACTGAGTCATAACCGCTAAATATTAGCCGCATAGAAAAACTCAAAGCTGTGCAGCGGGCTATGAAGAGAGCAATGCTCGGAGTTTGCTTACGTGATATAATCTGAAATGAGGAGATCTATAGAACCAAGATCACCGACATAGCTCTCAGAATAAGCAAGTTGTAATTGATACGGGCAGCCATATAGCTCTTAGAACTGACAAGTGATAACCGTTGCTGAATAGAGGTTCCCGAGTAGAAAACAAAGCGAACGAAGCAAAAGAGTGAGGTTGACAGACCAATATACATTATAAATGAGGCAGGAAAGCGGTGGATGGAGGAGGCTAAAGACTATTCGTCGTGGTATTCTATTGGAAGAGGCCTATGACCAGCAGTGACTTCTGTAGGCTGATGATGATGATGACTTAATTTAAGGTATCAAGAGCTAAGTTGAGCAATATTTGTACTGCATGCCGTAGCATCCTCTAATTGAAAGGAAAATGTTATAAAACTTTGTAATTCACTATATTATTATAATTATGGTCCAACTTAACAACTGAGATATGTTTGATCACGCAGCCCCAACAAAAGGTGTGAAAGTGGGGGGCGTGTTAAAGTTTGTATGAGGAATCAAGTAAATCTGTGGCTCTTGAAAGGGGTCATGTGAATGACGATATTTACTTCCCAGTCAACTTTTTACAGTAGAATATAGGTTTCTTTATGAAGCTAGGCTTATATATGAAGCCAACTTCTAAATGTTTTTAGGTGTATGCGTTTTAGCAATCCAGATTCTCGAAAACACGGGTATAGTGAAAAAGAAATGAAGTGAGTGGTAATGCACTGTTCATAGGCAGAGGTTACCGCTTAACATCAGGTGGGCCTCTTGCTTGTTCCGTCATCCAACTAGTATAAAAAAAAAAGAACAAAACTAAGTAATAGTGTAACGTAGTTCCAAACTAGTGCTAGCTAATAAGAACACTAAAACAAATTATTCTTCTCATATATATAGATAGCATAAGTTTTATTGGACAGATTCTTAGTAAAGTCTTGTACTTTTGTACTTTGTCGTATAGTAATAGTTTATTTTATAAATCTAGGTCGATGTTAAATTACATATAAGCCTGGCTTAAGGCTAGATTGTAATTATGGTTACGTAAGATAAGAAAAATAAACTTTTTTGGTGACCTTTTTTGTTGTATTTAAATTTATATAAAAATATATAGATAATTAATGCTTTAGTATGTTATAAAAATGTATAGTTATTGAAGATTAATGGAAAAGTACGAGTACCTATATATCAAATTTGTATTTTTTTTTGTATTCGTATCAATTCCTGCACAAGAAACAAACAGAAAAAAAACACAGATTAATTAAGATTTTCCTACTATTCGTGAAAGTTGCTCACAAAATAAACATAAACAAGACCAATCTCAAACAGCTGATATTGTTCAAATTGAACGCATTCAGAAACTTAATTTAAATGACGCATTCAGTTTAAACAATAGTAATATTCGATAGCAGCTTTAAAATCGACAAGCTCGCCTCGCTGCCGCTGCTGACCGATAGGAAAAAGGAAAGAGGAAGCGTCCAATGCGCCTAGAATGAAATTAGCCTGCCGGTCAATTACTCCGAACCCAGTGCGGCTTACTAATGGCACGCGCGCCGTCCCCTGAATACGGCACCGCTCATTTATATGCCTCCGCGCGTACTCTTTATTGTTCCATAGATCGGTAATACACGGGAGGACTGCCACTTTATGCTGTAAATCGTTGTCTGTACACGTATCCACGATTAACTGGGCGCTGTGTCCGTACTCGGACCGGGCACCGTGTCGGTACAAGCCGCTGCTGAGCGAGTGTGGATCGATGACATCATGTCCGGAATGGACTGGCCACACAGAAAACGTGAGGGGACGTGTTTGATTGACTCTTATTCATCGCTGCGCATTCTATAACGTGCCGGCACGGACGATGACGCATAGCCCTTCGGATTTACATTATAGACCCTAACGCTGTGTCAGCTATCTCTATCTCAGAGCCCAGTACAGGTTTGTCTAAGTTTTGCATTCGGTATCCCGACTATCTAAATGCAAGTCGATATTTGTTTTTACGTAATGTTTTAATGTGTTTCTCATCAAGTTCGCTAGGTGCGCTTATCATTTTCAGCCTCAGAACATAGCTGTACAGACCACTCACCGTAATATGGCACCTGCCTTGGTTAGCACGCCAACCAAGGCAAGTGACATCTACATACAGCTTTAGTATGTTCCGAGTTTTCTGCATACAAAAACTACGTTTCTACCCGCAACTAGGTTTTATTATTCCGAGTAGTTCCAAATTACAAACATGTACCTACTAAGCCTAATAAATCCTATTGAATAATAGGATTTATTAAGTATTAATTAAGTATAAAAAAAATAACAAATAAAAACATAATGCGCGTTCATTCATTTGATACAGCTCGTGTTACATTCATCGGATTTAAATGAACACTTCATTCTAATTAACGTAGAGAAAAATAATGCAATTTCTCCGGGGATTTAAGCAATTTATGCGTCTTTTTATCCTCCCTCGGGTAGTATCGGTGGACTCCATATCGCAGCGTACCCCTGTGTAGTGGCCGAAGCAATGAATGTTTGCGTTGCGTACGAATTGATTCTTTGCGGAACACTGAACTATAACGTACCACATGAATGATCTAGGTGGTATCTCAAACTGGCGTCTACAGTGGATATCAGAGAAAAGCAGTTATGAATGTAAATAAATCAAAATAACTGGCAAATCCAAATGTGAACGGAAGATCTCTTCTTATTCTTCTAACTGCCGATGCCGTGTGATGTACTATGTACCTATTTTTCGTGTGATTCGCAGTCCACAGTGTGGCGTGGTGTGTCCGGGCAAGAATTAATCCCTCCCTCTTCTCCCATGGATGTCGTAAAAGCCGACTAAGGGATTACACCAGCGCATGGGCAGCAGCATCCACCTACACAGGTTATAAACCACCCAATATGGTAACACTTCTTCGTGGCATTGTTTTGGAAGGCCTATGTCCAGGAATGGACTTCTATAGGTTGATGATGATGATGATATGCATTTGATACTGTGATGATATATCGTTAATTGTTGACATAACTGTTGCAATATCAACACTTCTGTTTGATGATAGAATGAAACAAATCAGAAATATATTCCAAGGAATCACTAATATCAAAATCGATACGATAAGTAAAATTTCGACAACAAAAAAAAAATTTTTGATCAAAGTAGGTACACATTTTGATTGTGATATATGTACTAATGAGTTGGTGTATTAAATTATGACATCCGATTCTTTCAAACGTTTACCGCCCGGAGTGGCATATTGGGAAGTTATAACCATTAAGAGAATACAATCGCAATTTCTTCCTGTCGTAAATAAACTTCGGCGAGTATGAGTAATCGTTACTTTGTGTGCACAATATCGGGCGTCGGGACCAAATAGATTGGTACGTGCGTAGCATGAGGAAACGAAGCCTCTCCACCACTCAACAGCTATCATAATATTGGTCGGTTCGAAGAAATTCGACTTCTATGTTTTGTATGGTGTAGTTGAATTTTCCGTTTAGTAATTGTGTCGGTGAAGAGCGGAAGTGTCGGCGTTGGTTGTTACACTGGTCACGATGCCATCGACGGTTGACGACCGTGCCTACTGTGTGCCGGCTAACGGGACAACACCGCCTATGGCCTGAGACGCGACCATCTCACTCGCATAAGGGACCACATTCATTTTACTCAGGCCATAGTTCGAGGTGACAGAGTATCTGACTATTAAATACTTCGATCACAGTAGTTCTGTGATTGCAGATTAAATAAGTTATTATTCAATAAAGGCCGGTACCTTACCTGCATTAAGGTGGATGTGCACGCTTGCGGCGCGAAATTCAATTTTTTTGGTGTTTTTTGCCCATTACAGTACATCAACACTTCTTCAGATAACGAAAGTTGAGTTCGCGACAACTAGGAGACTTAACACACATGTTTTAATTGATGGTATCTCATAAATATCATCAGTTTAGCTATATGATACCCCTAAACACATTATTCCAGTGTTTTTGTTTGTTTAGGGGTATCATAGCTAAACTGATGATATTTATTAGATACCATCAATTAAAACATGTGTGTTAAGTCTCCTAGTTGTCGCGAACTCAACTTTCGTTATATGAAGAAGTGTTGATGACCTGTAATGGGCAAAAAACACCAAAAAATTTGAATCTCGCGCCGCAAACGTGAGCATTCACCTTAATTAATCAATTTGTCAATTTGTCGGTGTAGCAGTAATACCAGTCTACAATGAGTTAGAGGAAGCACACTCGATGGTATAGAGTGGATTCGTTTCTAATTTTGTAATTATAAGGTGATGAAACATGTAGGTGGTACCTACTAAAACTAAAACTTTAAGCGAAGGTAGTAAATAACGGCATTTCATCAAACACTTAAAATGACCGCGATTTTTTTTCTAAATGTTCTGTAGCGGTCTTGACCCCTTGAAGTGAATTTTGGAAAATCCTTTCTTAGCTGTACCACTTTACAACTAAAGGGATTCAGGCCTAGGTTTAGGCTGTACGTTGATAGTTAGTTACTGAGTCAGATATGCAACGATTTGATATATTTGATAGTTTTCTAAATCTATTACACTTTAGCCAGGATAAGAGGGTTTCTTTGTTCATATCATTCCAACGAGGACGCGCGGACGTCTCTCTTAATTCCTGTCAAGTCCATTCCGAGGTTATTTGTGAAAACTTTCCTCCGTTTTGTGTGATATTTGATTTTTGCTCTCCACGAAGTTTTGAAATCTAAAACGCTGTTATGTAGACGCAAAGTGTCTTCATATTTAGGTATGATTTTTGTACATAACCTAAAATAAATGCTCACATCCACAATGTTTAGTGAGCTACACCAAATTCCCTGGCAATTTACTGGCAATTGACGACAATTGGTCGCGGTCGATTCCCGCCTCGGAACAAATTTTTGTGCGATCTGCAGATATTTGTTCAAGGTGTTCTGGATATTTTCTATGTATAATAAAAAATATCCCGATGACGAAAGAACCCTAACCCTATCTATCTAATGTATTGTACAATTGTATTAAGTATATCAGTTATCTAGTACCCATAACACAAGCTCTGCTTAACTTGGGGCTAGATAATGTTGTGTGAACTGTTCAGAATTATTTATTTATTTATTTAATTTAACTTGATATCATTTATATACCAAGCTAAATTAAAAACAGATAACTTATTCAACTTTTCCATTTTAGATGAATTTTTCATCGTTGCATTGAGAAAATAAAAGTTAACTCTGTAACACTATCCAAAATAAATTGACTTCAACACGAATAAGCAAAACTAAAATCACAAATTAGCTGTACATTTTTTACAAGTACCCTGTGATCTTTCATTGTTAAACTTATAAATCTAAGACCTACAAAAATACTAACTACGCATATATATATTTAACATGTGATACTGAAAAAGCATAGCCGTGGTGATCTGGGCCTAGAAATAAGACTTCTCCAAGTCCTCCCATTCGTGTCATAAAAGGCGACTGAGGGATTACACTAGAGGATGTTTAGGAGCATCTATCTGAGTACTTAGTACTAATACTGCTATCACTAATCCGCCTGCCAAGCGTGGTGCGATTATGGCAAATCTCTCCATAGCATTGTATGGCTTTTTCCAGCAGTGTACATATCTAAAGGCTGATGATGATGACGGAAAAAGCGTATATCATACCTAATGCCATCTAGCTCGTTTTATTTTCGAGAAATGACGGAATAAGCAGATCCACTTCCACTCCACTTTTTGGTCCACCTGATGTTACGCGGTAACCTCTGCCTTTAACAACGCATTACCACATAGGTCACGTCCACCTAGGACGTACCCTATGTGGCGTTGCACTGCGCCCGTCAAATCTGGAAAGTCTAATTTGACATAAAGATGGGAAGTCTCATGTGCCTGTAATTTCACCGGCACCCATACCAAACCAAACCGGAACACAGCATTACGAGCACTACTGCTTTGCGGCATAAATATATATGGTGGTAGTAGGTGTGGTGGTGGCTTCCGCGGACGAACTCTTTCACAAAAAAGCTCTACTACTACTAAAACATCTACCTAAATGACTACCTAATGCTGTCTAGCTCGGTTTCTTAGCATGATTACTCTTAAACTCCTAATTATAGTCCGTTTTGGTGTTTATTTAGTACGTGCCCCAGTGTAGCCGACATAAGTGATTAAGGTATGATATCCATCAGAAACCAGCCGTTGTCTCTCGCACCTTGCCATCGCCTTGTCGTATTGAAAACCTTATATTACGTTATTATGGTGTTATTAGTTGGGAGACGCCCTCCACGTTTTACAATTTAATTGCGTTATTTAACGCTTGTTATTTCTCAACTGACATGTTGATTTATTAACACGATACGAATGTACCAGATTTTTGGTATTATCGATGTTTCCACTTATCGTCCGACCACACAGCGAGAGATGTGACAACTAACTGTACCTTTTGCAATGCGCTGTGTATCTAACAAACAAGAGTAGACCTACAATTCACATGAATCAACAAAAGGAACTTACTCGTTCGCTTCGTTACTGCTTTGTAGTTTACTCCTTAAGAATCGATTTTCATATATCGGCCGCGGTACGCAACTACGCATGGGGAGTATAATCGAACAATCGGGCGTTAACAAATAGTGAAGTCTGTTATGTTTTGCCTCGGCGCAACATATACGCGCATCGTACGCTGAAGTGGACAGGAGTAAACTCCATGCGCGCGCCGGAGCTGACACCCACATTTTTTTTTATAGCAACTCGTAAAAATAATTTAAATCTTCAGTACCTTATTCTAAAAAAATACATCCAAATAAGACAATATAAATAGACACACGCCGTAAGGGTAGGCATAGCCTCAAATGGGCCTCTTTTTTACAGTGGGTTGCACCATCGTGGGAAATAGACGTGACAAGTGAGCTCATCGCCGCCATAGCTTCCCACGACTGACTCTGCTACGCTTTCTTCCAGTAATAACACATTCCTGAAATAATCTAGCAGCTAGGACAAATCTTATACCAACGAATCATCCACGGGAGAAGATGGATGGGTCTATTTTTCGGCCGGAGACACCACGACAAATACATAATAATATGCAACAAATCATCGTGTTACCTAACCTGCTGACTTCAACTGCAGCCTTGCATTTCCGATGTTGTTTGGTGAAGTAAGAACGCCGGTTCAGCATTATTGACGATGTACTTAGAATACTTGGAATGACGGAATCAATGGAGTGGTGTCATCATTCTATGTTGGGTACCTACTACCGTTGACCAGACATAGTCTCTGCAATAATCACCATGAGTATATGTATGAGGCCACTGCTGACGTAGACCTCTCCCCCTATAATATATATACATGAAAACCTTTATTAATCCATTGAATAGGTACAAAATTATCTTAACAACAATTGTATAAGAGTACAACAAACTTAATGAAAAAAAAAAGAATCATCATGCTTAAAAAAATTACTTATAAAAGAAATATTCATGCACATTTATCTAAAGTTTTTTTTTTTTTTTCCTTTCTTAGCATTTATATTGTATTTGTACATAATATATAGATTACATAGTTTATTATAGGTATTTATATTTTATTTCATTTCGATCAAGGATCTCTATCCGAGTAAAGGCCTCCTCCAGTTTGTGCCAAGGCGACAGACAGGGAGACTTGGCCCCCTATAATAACTTTATGTTAATATTATCTTATAATATTTTTAATCAATTTTATAATTATCTATTATCAATATTTTGTTTTATTTAACCTTAAAAAAGCTAACGATAAGCTAACCATTCGACTTTTTGACGACCGTATTCACACTCGTATTTTATTGAAATTCTATTGTATTTAATAAAGTTTATTGAGTTCATAGATATATTGATATATAAGTAAAATATAGTTATTACAAAAAACTTAAAATACTTTTAAGTACTACATCGCAAATACTAAATTCCACTTTTTTTCTTTGAGGTTAATAAAGCTCGCAGACTTAAAATAACTAATTACGGAGTTATATTTATTTTTCTTATGTATTTATTCAGAAAAACCGTAAAATCAACGATAATAATTTCATTATGAATATATTGCTAATTAGGTATCTATGTTTTTCGTGTTTTACTGTTAGCCGTATATCACTCGTAATTTTAAAAAGATTCCCAACCACGATAGTTTCAATTCGATAAGGATTATCAAATGACTTAAACTTATTTTTTGACCTACTAAGTTAGCACTAGCAGCGATTAACTCACCACTCGTCACGTCTATATTCCACGATGGTGCAACCGACTGTGAACAGAGGCCTATTGAGGCTCTGTCTACCCCTTTGGGGAAAAAGGCTTGTGTCGTGTTTGTGGCGTGTGTGTGTTATGTATGTTTGTAAGTTAGCACTGGAGCAAAGGTATGAAGCTAATCATTCCTCAAAATAAAGAATTAAAATAGTACCGGAAACTCAATAAAAAAAACTTTCTGGCTAAATAAACACCATGTGATGCAGTCTAGTGTACACTATGTTGGCGCAAAACTCGCGAGTGTATAGGTAAAAAACCATTAGAACGGGAGATGGAGGTATTTGTTGCATAAATAAATAAATAAATAAATAAATAATGCTGCACAGTTCACACAACATTATCTAGCCCCAAGCTAAGCAGAGCTTGTGTTATGGGTACTAGATAACTGATATACTTAATACAATATATTACATAGATAGATATTTTTTATTATACATAGAAAATACCCAGAACACCCTGAACAAATATCTGCGATCGCACAAATATTTGTTCCGAGGCGGGAATCGAACCCGCAATCTCCTGCTTCGCAGGCCAAGCTTCGCCCGCCGCGTCACAGAGGTCGTCAATGTATTAATCGTCATATTGGGTTACCTGTGGCTGTAGTTATGGTAATACAGACTGCATTCGTTTCTAACCCATAAGTGTCTGAGTTAGATTCAATTGTATAATCTATATTAATTCAATGGAGTAACTTAGCAAAGAGTTGGTTGCCAGTGGTGCAATTAAAAACCTATAAATCAAGGCGTACTCCGACATTCGGAGTTTTCTACTGAGAAAGCGACGTCATCATTGCACAACGTGATATCCACAGAAGCCCGCGGCTTCGTTCGCGTGTAGTTTTTACCATACAAACTTCAAAACTCTGCCCCCTCCCTTAGAGTTTGAATTTTAGGTACTTTTTTCATAGATCTCTACACATTTCTCGAATGCAAAAACACCAAATGGTGATGTGACCATCACCGACGATAATTTTTGACTATGTTTAATTTTAACACTGAATATCTATATACCTATATAAAACAAAGTCGTGTTAGTTACACCACTTATAACTCAAGAACGGGTGAACCGATTTCGCTGAAAATTGCTGGGGAGGTAGCTTAGAAATAGGAGATTGACATTTGGGGAGGGGTAGGGGGGGGGGGGGGTTCACTGGGGGCTACCCGTGTGAAGCCGGGGTGAGTCACTAGTATTGTATAGAATACATTTAGGTAGAATTGCCTAAAGTATTTTATGCTTAAAAGTACAAGAAAAGCACGTAGATGACTGCCAGTTTTATGACGTATCTATATAGATTACAGCTGCTCCGTCAATGCATGTTCATAATTATAGATAGGTAGAATATGTACTTTTAAGCACAAAATAGTTTAGATATGACAAAGGGATTTAAACTAACCAATGTTACTACTGGGTGAAGTTGTTACAAATGTACACTATACCAGTAATACAAATAGTATTTCAATGTCAAGTTTTCAAAGTGAGTTTTGCAAAGTTTGATATACATATTATCAACACGGAAGTTGATATAATTTGTAGGTGGGGTCAAAATACTCGATCATATTTCAGCTCCAATAAACAAAATCAAATTTACAACAATACAACAGGGAAAAGTGATTTACCAGCAGTAAATTATAACGTACACAAAAATTTGAAATGAATAAACAGCACCACGATACCACATTGTAAAATAGCAAGATTTGTTGACACACTAAATATTATACCGATTCCATAAAAATTGCATCTTTCCATTACAAGCAAATTAATTGGTATTAAATCATGAATTTTTGTTAGTGAACGACGATATTTCTTATTTAAATTGATATAAAACCGATGCTAATTATAATTACAAGACTGTGGTACGCCGAACACGTGGAAAAAGCATCCTGAGAACTGCTACAGTTTATCAATAGTTTGCCGACATTTACCCACAGAGCAAAAAAGACATCAGAGTTAGGTACAAACCCAATGAAGTGTTTCCAAGCAAAAACGTAATGAATATTTATAATTACACGTCACAGATTTTAGCATGTTTTGTATGGTGATAGCTATATATTGAATTTTGCTTTTATTGTGTTTTTCTGACTACAGAATATACATAAAATTCATTAGAAATTGGTACTTCAATTAGGGATTCATTTAATGAGAAATAAGTCATACAACGTGCTATACAGGAGCATTTGATTTGATATATTTTAGAATTTCGGTAGCGTGGGGTTCCAGGGCCTTAGCCTGAAGCGACGCGTGACACGAGAGCTGGCTCTTATTGGGCTAAACGCATTAATATTGCCATTCAGCGTGTAGTTATTAGGATCCGTTTCAAATGAACTTTAGATAGTATACAAGGGAATTCAGGTAGCTCAACTGTTTAATTTGTATTTTTTTCTTGTGTTCTTTTTCTATGGTAAATAGGTATAAATTTAGTTTTTAATCATTTTGTAAAGGAATATCTAGGTCGATAAATTGTTGCGTATTATTTACCCTGAACGACACCGTGTTGTCGCCGACCTCAGAAACACGGATACAGTATCTACAATCTGATACAACATTCATAATTATCTAATAAACCCATGTTTTGTTACCTTTACAGTTTGCCGCTATCAGTTTACACGAATGTGTTAGTTCTGTATCTACTCCTATCGACATATGCGTATACGCCGCTTAAGATAACCTGCGTATATCAAAAGTGCTCAAAAGTTACTAATAAGTGTATAAAAACACAGTGTTGATCGGCTTATAACCGACATGGATACCTGATTTAATCAATCCAAGCCTTACACGAGCATTGCAGTATTTTCATAGTGAATAATGTCGTAGGCAAATCGGTTCTTCAAGTATAAAAATACCAAATTTTGTTTTGAAGAAAGGCTATTAAAATAGTTAAAAAATCTAACCTACCTGCGGTACAATCTCACGGTGATACAATTTTAGCTATTTTCTCGAGGTTTTAGGATTATTTATGAAGTGGATGGCGTTGTTCAATGAAAGGGCTGAATTCAACCAGTGGGCTTCGACATATAAGGTGTAATTGCAGAATGCATCTGTGGTATTATATCTTCTTCACGCTTATGTGTGCGCAGGCAACACGTAGCGCTTATTTTGTATGGCTGGGGTTGTGATATCAGCCTGATATCTACCCTGGTTTAAAGTGTTTTGTAACAATACGTTGGTGACACTTTTTACATCACACATTTTTTAATTAGGTACAAAGTTTAATATAAAAAAAATATGACTTTGCTTATTATTTACAGTAGCAGTAAATATTGAACACAAATATTTTAGTGCGTGGCTCCCCTTAGCCACAATTCTTGCAACTTCAACTAGGTAATTAATAAGATAAAAAGCAGTGCCGGAGAAGGTTTTGTACGTATATTCAAAAACTGTATTTAGATTGATTGATGTTTGAAAATGAATACGTACGATAGGGATTTAACAAACACAAGGGAATGGTGAGGTAGAAACTCCAATCTAAACTGCTGATGCCTGCAGCTAGGGATTTATCTGTCGAACGTCCGAATGTTATCCTCCCCGTGCAACTTACTCAAAAATTAACAACTTGTCAGCTTCGAAACTTCCCAGAGCACAATGGGTTCTGGGAATAGTTGAGATCATACATTTTAAATGAGCATCAGGGACAGCTGAATATTTCAGCAGACAGCTTATTAAATATTGCATTTTCTATGAACGCTGATTCATATTGATGCTCAGTTACGTATTACCACCCCACATTTAGCTGCATAGCTTACGGATTAAAGCCTTTTACTCTCATTGAGAGTATCTATGCTATAATAATGTGAAACTTGTCTAGCTGTGCGTGTTTGCGAAGTACCTCGAACAGATTAATGAAGAGAATCGGTACGTAGGATATTTTTATTTGCACCATGGAAATAGGTTTACATATCTTTAAATTAGAGTATCTTATACCTAGCCTAGCCAAACTATTGGATCAATAAATATTAAAATTATGCTTGACTCACCCGTTGAAAGGGTATCCAGCAAAAGCTGCGTCATAGGGGTGGTAGACAGTGGGGTAAGGCCAACTTGCTGCACTCGCTGCTAAGTTTTCTTTCAGCTCAATCCCGGCAGCCTGTTGAAGAAGAAAATGTATTACAATGACATTGACGTGATAATACTAACAAATAAAATATATTATTCAAATTATATCATAAAAATGAGCTTTAACAGTTTCCGGTAGCTTTAACATAATCCATTACGAAAATGATCCTCGACGGATTGATTTCTTGATCGATCGCTTTCAAGTTTCGTTCTTAACTATTATTATTTAATGGGCAAGATACCGGCACGAGAGCATCCATCATCTTTCGGTCGACAAATGTATCTTTGTTTTTATAATCTCGGGGATTGTTGAACTTTGCTTTCTATCATGTCGTCAAGATAAATTATGAATTAGTCTTAAACATTACTCGAGAGTTTATTATGATCAAAGTAAAAATGCCGTAAATCAATTTGAATATATATACGCTATTTGTGCAAACATATTGATCATTTGTAAAAGACAGACAGCCGTTCAGGGTCCAAAATTTATTACGCATTAAAAATAAGTTAGGGGCGATTCTTAATGCGGTCAGCCAGGATAAATCTATCAAAAGATTTTGTTGTCCAACAACTTCATTGGTGGCCGAATCGAAAATCCGATAATAAATTTTACTCAAGTACGACAGTGTAATCCAGTCGCGCTGTCGTTCTTTGTTACTACGACCTTTCTGATATAATTCCATTTTTCTGTTCCTTCACATAATCGCTATAAGCCGGAACGCGAATCTGCAGTTCTCTTGGATTTATTATTTTATTACCATAACTAAGGTTGGCGTCACCTAACGTGATCAATTGGCTATTTAAATTATAGCTTACCTCAGCTATTTCTGTAATGGATGTGATTATAAATATGTTCATATATCTGAGGTATAATCTAGCTAACTCTTTGGCTAAGCTGCTAGACTCAGCGTAAAAATATCTTCATATCGAATTATTTCAATTGTATAAGAACTCAACACATCATCATGAAAGAGGTAGAAATTAGATTAGCTCTGACTTTGAACAATTTCAACACATACAGCCTTTATGCTAGTAATAAAATTGTTATGTGGATCACCAACAAAACTTGCTTAGATCTTAAAAACATCACGATTATGACTTTAATGGAATCTATCTATAATGCTATTAACATTATCATTTTGGAACAGCGTATTATGTATTTTATGGAACGAATAAGTTTAATCCCCTGAGAGAGTTCGTGAACACGCAAACGCAGGTAGCTTGAAACGGTATCGCCGTGAGCAGCCGGATCGAGGCTCAAACGATTATTTATACGTAAAAAATGATATTACATCACTTTTATTGTACACTGTCTTAAGCCTCTCCTGACATCCCAATCTCATATAGTCTAAACCTGATCGGATTTATAATATTCTCTCCAGCTATCTACGCTTAAAACCCTGATAAGTATTTTTTTTAAGTATTAGGGATATTCATTCAGTATTTTAAAAACTTGGTTTTTGAACACTTCAAATAATACCTATGAATGAGACTATTTAAAGCATTATGAACTAATGTTATATTTGGTAGTCACTAGTATTATATTTTTGTTATTAACATTAACTTTGTTTTCAAAACTGTTAAATTACTAATTTTAAACCATAATATTTGTCACGTGACTCAGGTTATAGAAATCATAAATAACGGTCGGCATTAAATCACAAATCTCTATAGAGTTGACGATTTATTTTGGACTCTTCGATAGAGTTATAAATTACTCGTATTATTTTTAACAAGTAGCGGTCGTTTCCTGCGCTTATGACGCCATGTGGAAAAGAACAATTTGATTAATAGCTTTTTGTGATATTAAATCTTTATTTATGTTTGTTTACAGTGGAAGGATTACTCAACAGTAAGTCAGTAAAAACAGTTTTTAAAGCTATACAAAGAAAAGCTACGTCTTCAATGTGGTAGGTACATTAGTAGTCGAAATGAAATAATAAATTATAGAAAAAGATGGTTAATAAAAAACCAAAGATCCTATTGACAGTGACGGCGGGCTTCGAGTTAACACTTTCGCCAGAGATGATGTATGATGATGCCTTCATGAATGATTGAATCATCTGCCGGGACACGTTCTCGGTCCCACCTTTTAACACCTTCCTACGAAAGTTTTACTACATGTCATATATTACGCACTGTGGCTACTTTTATGTTGTTATGACCATTATCATTCAAAGTCACTACCCACACGTGGCTTTCGAGGCTTACGCTCCTATAGGAGGGTGTTTATTATTTTTATTGTTTTTAACAGATGATGATCCTATTTTTAATTCTAAAATATGGGTTAATTTTCAAGCAAAACAAATAAAATAATAATACGATAAGTTCGATGTTAAAGAGAAAAATAATACAAAAAGTTTTAAACCTCGTTATATACTATTAGACCTATTTATCCAATGTACCAGGCTAGCAGAAAAATGCAGGAGTAATCGAGACTTATGTGGATAACACCGCGAGGCGCAGCAGCAATGCGAAGACTTTTTCATCAAATGTACCAGGCGAGCAGCAGAATGCAGGAGTAATTAGGTAACCGAATATCTAGAACACCGGTGAAATGGGGGCGAAAGTTTATCCAATGTTAATTTTTTATTAACCATATAAATTAAAATTATAGCCTTTTCAACAAATAATAATTATTATTATTAATATTAAATTAACGTATTTATAGTTTAATATTGAGCAACAAAATCAGTTTCTCCAAGTCACAGGATTACGCGTCCAATAAACACATTACTTATACCACAAATCTAATTGTTGATGGCTTAACATGTCATATATTTTTAAGGCTTCTTCTCTTAAGTAGTATTTTGACATTGGATCCTAATTATTTTAACGTAAGTTCTATTGTATGGGTCGGAGTGACGATAAATAAATTCTGAGCCGCTCTTGTGTCGACGCACATAATCCTTCCGATTTAAACGATAATGAGCCTCTGAGCTGTAATGTAGCTTAATATTTTGAATAATTAATTTGATCATAGACACTTTGGATCATATTGCTGAAATTACGTACTTTTTCACAGTGGACGTTTCTCGGCTGAAAATTATACTGATTGGTAGTTTACGTTGACTCTGATGTAGATTGAGTTGCGAGTATTTTAAAAATTCTTGCAAGATAATGAGACTTGAAAGTTAAGGGTGCCGGTGAAATTACAGGCACATGAGACTTTTCATCTTTAAGGGTGGCGGGCGCATTGCAATGCCACATAGGGTGCGTCCTAGGTGAACGTGTCCTATGAGGTAATGCACTGTTCATAGGCAGAGGTTACCGCTTAACATCAGGTGGGCCATCTGCACGTTCCGTCACTCATTAGTATAAAAAAAAAAAAAAAGGTTCAGCTCCTGGTCATTTTTGTTTTTCGACATTTTTAGTCGTGCAAATCGTTTATTTGGTTTCGGTAACATTGACGATTTTTTTCCTTAAACTAAAATCTAAAACTATCATTCAAAATCTATAATTTCAATCAAAACAACATAATATTTTCGAAATATGTTTTTGTTTTTGAACAGAGCATAACAAATAAGTGTTAATTCTGTAGGAAAGTGTTTTTTTAAGCTAAAACATAAATATTTAAGAAAAAATAACAAGCGGTTATTTATGTCTTCGAAACTCACAGTAGGTTTTCAAAGACCATAACTAGCTATAAAGGAAATGGTGCTTTTCCTTAAGGCCCTTAAAATACACAACAATAATATCCAAGTCCTTGCGAAATGTGTACCTACCACACATTTTAGGGAATTGTGTCATTTATTAAGGCCTTTCTATACAAGCTGACAAGCTGGGGTTTAAATGACCTTTATTGGCTTACTCTATCGATTTCAACTTGCTACTTCACGATGACGTTTGAAGTGATTTATAGAAAATAATCGAAATAGTTACTATTAATACATATTGACGACCTCTGTGGCGCGGCGGGCGAAGCTTGGCCTGCGACGCAGGAGGTTGCGGGTTCGATTCCCGCCTCGGAACAAATATTTGTGTGATCGCAGATATTTGTTCAGGGTGTTCTGGGTATTTTCTATGTATAATAAAAAATATATATCTATGTAATATATTGTATTAAGTATATCAGTTATCTAGTACCCATAACACAAGCTCTGCTTAGCTTGGGGCTAGATAATGTTGTGTGAACTGTCCAGTATTATTATTTATTATTATTTTTATTATATTATATCCATGAGATAATAATTAAATCTTTTAATATAATTTTAATGAGAACAAAAAAAAACTGATGAATCATGTACCTATCTTATGTCATAAAGCTACCTACACCTAGTAGACACTGGTAACTAGGATTAAGCTCTTAAGTTCGATTTAATCCTAAAATTGTTTCTTTTGCGACGTTATATAATTATAATACTTATAAAACACAAAACCGGTAGCTCTAAATCAGCCAAATGTAATTTTATAAGTACGAGTTAATCCTTGGCTTTAGCAGAATATAGAAGTATGAGTGACAAACGAACAAACCTAATTAACGATTAGTTACTAAGTCAGGATATGCTGATACTTAAGAATAGGCGAACTTCATATTTACACTCTTATGTAAAACTTTTTTTATAAAAGTTTATATTTACTTGTGACTGTAAAGGTTAAAATAAAGTAAGAGATCTTGCAGTACCTAACGGCAATATAAGAATACTAGGTATGGGTTGTAATTTTCTCTTCTTACTTACCGTATTAGAATAAAAAGGTGGTTGATCAGCGGCAAGCGCAGGAAAGTAGGCGGCCATGCCTGCTGCCGTAGCTGCGTCCGAGTAGGGTGCGCTGTACATAGAGAGCGGCACTCCGGACGCTAGCCTCTGGTAGTTGAGGAACTCATATTGGCACGAGCAGACAGTCTGCCCTGTGATAGGGTCTTGGAATATAGGGCGGCCAGTGTCGCAGCATCGTGGTGCGGCGGAGGGTGGCGAGCTGGGTCGCGCCGCGCTGTTCGCGCCCCCGGCGCCGGCGCTCATGCCCGCCTGCGCCGGCGGCGGACTGTTAGAGGCTGTCGATATGGTGCTCTGTAAGTTTCAAATTTTTAAAATGCCTTTATGGCGCGTTTTCACATTCGCAAGTGCGCGTTCACCAAACAATATAAATCACACAAATAATTAAATTGGGAGGCCTCCGTACGCAATTCGCTATGCAAAGACAATTACATTTTTAGAACAAGTGGTATGCTTACATGGTCGGATGACGTTTTGTTTTTGGGAACATGAAACGCCGATGTTCATTTGGTTGAAAAAACGTTGATGATCGTTACGACAGCTTTCGTGCCAAAAATGATATATAATTTTTAAACTACTTTTAATATTTAAAATTAGCATACTTACACAATGTATGCGAAGATGGATAACAAATGAGTATTTAATGATAGTTTGAAAAGGGGTGAGTTAACCGTAAGACTGATATTAGGGCGTGCCCGTTACGTCGTCAGTTAGCGATGCAATGATCTATGTTAACACAGTATGAGTAAAACTTCAGAAGGTATCTCAGAGTAGAAAAAAGGCTTTAGGACTGAAGCATTTTAAGATGGAACGCATATACCGACATATTGCAGATTAATGATTATAAGTTAGCGACACGGACGCATCTCATTGTTGTCATGATAGATTTATTCGCCGGACTACCTGAATCGATATCGCGGTTGGAGAATAAACATCCGCTTGCTGGACGAGCATAAAGCGAGCGAGTGGATATCGACCTTTTTTAATTGAGCTTTGTGCGGAATTGTACGTGGATAAATAACTTTCTAAATATTTGTCATCGAAATGAAAAATGGTCTCTAACGTTCCAAAGTATATTGTGTTCTCAATGGGATTAGAAACCGAGAAATGCCACCCGAACGTTTTTGATACAACTGTCAGTTTTGAATAGAAATCATAATTAATTCTTCTTTTGAATTCATTGGATATTTTTATAGGATATTTCCGGAATAAATTGTATTGACAGATTCAGTTATCCATCGGTGCATGTCTACCATACTTTGAATGAATTGGAGCTCGAATAAGCTCTTCATATTTTCTTGGGCCTGAGGAAAAAACTAGTAAAATTAAATATTAGATATATACCTAACGAACTATCACTTGATTATGTAAAGAAGCAATGTTGTTGGCACGCCGTAAGCCTAATAAAGTGACGTCGCGTTTGACAAAGTACTTAGCTGTTGCTGTGACCCAGAGGCCAGAGGTATGGCTTCAGTCGGCCTAAAGACGCGGCGAGGCATACCAACAGCAACCAACCTGATACCTATGCTGCCATTCACTATCGCTCCTACTGTTTTGTCCACCTATAGTGGAGCTCTGGGCGCTTGCACACCCACACACTGAGGCACCACAGGCTAAAAACATTTGTTGTGTTAAGGGAATTACTGAGGTAATCCTGAAGCCGTTAAACGTCGAATCCCTGCATTACCTACATTACATACCCAGCATAGTTATTTAATCCTTGCTCGCTAACATTGTAAATACTTGTATGTCGCGGGTTGCGGGTTGCGGTTCAGCTTTCGTATCGTCGCTCATTCGACCTAATGTATATGGCAATAGAGATTATATCGATCTGTATGAGGGGAGCAGCTGAAATCGACGCCAGTGCTTAAAAGGGATTCAATCCGTTCAAACGATACGAGTATCTGTTGGATGAAACGACATAATTACTATAGTATTAGCATGCGGTGTTTATTCGTCCGCTTGGCAATTGTGGACGGTCGTGTGTATATACACGAAATATTCATTATGTTTGAGCGTTCGTACTGAAGGACGCCTGTGCACTTATACAGGGTGTCCCATATTTAATGGATAATCCGGCAAGTAAATGAAGGCGGGAGCAAAAATGCAAAGTTAAAAAAAAAAAAAAACGTCCTCGAAATACGGCACTTTGAAAAAAAAAACCTGCCTATGCGCACATTATTGGACACTACAACCACAAATTGAAGAATTGCCAATAGTTTTTTTCTGTGAAATGTTCCTAAATGTTGGGCCTTACCAACGTGCTACCCAATTCATGACTAACTATTGTTGTTTTTTTTAGAAAAGGTTTTAAAAAACTAGGACAGCAATTGTCTGTTTCTAACGTCTAAGTTTAAGCACCTCTGGTGAAAAAAAAACGTATAGTGACCTGTGTACTCGATGTGATGTGAGGCAGGTTTCCATCATTTCGTTTGAGCAAACAATGATGTTATAATTTGACAAATAGTTTTTTCTCAATTAGAACTAATAGAACTAATTAGAACATAATACGAATTGTGGTTTGATTACCTAACTGACAAAATGTATGTAAATGTTCATGTAGAAACACGATAATAATGTGAAAACAATGACAAGAGTTTTTTGTACATGATAATACAACCTACATCGAATAAAATTAATTAGTTGTATACCTATATGTATAAAAAAAAACTTTATACCTACTTACGATTCCAACATATAACTACCTAAAATATCTCTATCAAAAGTTTATGAAAAGAGACATAATGAAGTAGGTACTCTTATTTTATTTATTTCTTAACATGTAACACAACCAGATTACAACATATGAATCAGTCTACATTTTGTCGTATTTGGTTATATCAAGGAACGTGAAAGTGAGCACGCACTTTAAGTATTGGTAATGTGTGCTTATTAGATAAAACGTAAAAAAAAGTTGTCATCATATCCTTTTCAAATATCGGACGGTTGGAGGATTAAAGTGCCGCAGTACGGTTATCTCCAGAGACATCTTTTAAAAAACAAACACGAGAAGTAATTCTTTTTGTCGTGTTTTTTATCGTAACCCGCAGGATGTGTTAGAGTCGTTAAGCCCTTTTAAGTGTTAAACCATGTAACTGAATATTCGAGCGTATAAGGGGTCCGATCTATTTGTTAATAATGTAAAAAAGTTAATCTTAGAGAAATCGGACCCAATGACATGAATTTCGTTAAAGACATCAGTCGGGCAAAAAATATCGATGACATGTCGCTCGCTTAAGTAACAGTGGGTGATTGAGGCCGCCTTTCGTCCAGGTACCGTGAGGACAGTTTTTTAACCGGTTCTTTAGGAAACATCATTAAAGTATTAAATTTACGATACGAATACCTGTGCGCTATTTTTTAATTTATTGAATCCAATTAAATACCATTTATTTTTGACACAAACAGTAATACAACATGGTACTTCTATTCAGAATATACAAAAATACAAGTGAAATACATTTAGTATTTATGACTACCTATAGATAACTATAAATATATAAATATAATAAATAAATAAATATTGCTGGACAGTTCACACATTATCTAGCCCCAAGCTAAGCAGAGCTTGTATTATGGGTACAAGACAACTGATATACTTAATACAATATATTAAATAGATAATGCGTGATCAGTACTTTCATTTTATTCTTATATATGCTGAACGGAGCATGTACCATACCTAACAGACAAAATAGACCTAGCTAGTAGGTACTCCTTAGTAACTAAAACACCTTGTGTGCTTAATTTACCTTAGTGGGTCATGTAGTATAAGTCCAGTATATTTTACTGTATACCTATTGCAAAAGCTTGTATTTACGTATTTCATTTCATCTAAATACTACCTATAGGTAAGTGTCCCATATTCTTAGGCTTAGTAATCTAGATTATTATCAACTTAAAAACTGTCTATATAATATCTGTTGGTTATGCCTCGAACATTGATCTCGAGAAGTGACGGAACCCCACTACACACGGCCTAATTTGTTGGTCGATGATATCAGCCAGGAAATCAGGTTTAGTGACTTAAGGCGCGATAGGTTCTCAAATGTCTCTAGAATTTTAAAGTTTTTGATAAGAATTTTCATAGTGTTCTATGAAGAAAAAAATATATGATATTCTTGAGCTTTTTATCTTGTGAAATCAATAATTCAATACAATATTTGAATTACTTCACTCGATAAAAAAAAATAACAAAGATACCTCCTTTTAAAATTTAAATGCAATTTTTCACTCACTTCTCTCACGTTTTAATTTTTGAAACATTTGGTTACATGTTAGTTATTATTTGAGTTAGTGAATTCATCAACAAAATTAAACAAAACTTTGAACGACATTTTTATATAATTTTTTTATACATAAAAACACGGTATCAGAGCGTGCGCTCGCCTTCTTCGCCCCATACAAAAATGTTCGTTGAACCTATAGCGCCTTAAGTACGACTTTTATCAGACTGCTGTCACCTTAGATTATAATAAGGGCATCCACGACCTGACTTCAGTCACTCCTGATTATTGGCATCTCCTTGCCTGTGTCACGGAGCTGTGCCAGCCTCATTAAGAGGCAAACAACAGCAAAACTCCATCACTATCTAACTCAGTAAAGTTCAGGTAAGTTAGAAAGAGATGGTATAGCGCTCGCGCAACGAAAAGTGAACAGTATTAAACAAGTATTAACTGCGTAATTGAAAATATAAATGTGCTATGCCCTCTAAAATAATATTAGTTGTTACTCTTATTCATTTTATCAAGTTAATTGATAGGTAATTAAGTATGTGCATTCAGAAAGTATCATTTGGTGAAGTTTAACTGATGAAAAAGACCAGATAGCCATTGGAACTCTTAAATGATAAATTTCATGATAAGGGTGACCGATTGAGCTGAAATTTGGCACACCTATCAAGTTCCGATGACAATACAATAATAAGGTAAAAGCGAGCTGATCGGTGGAGACGGAAGTTGGACAATGGAACTCCTTGATTGCTACTAATAGACTGCCCGTGTTTAGGGTCATTTTCATCAGCGCACGGCTCTGATCACTAATAAAAAAAAAACTTGTATTGTGGATAAATTCCTAGCTTTGAAGGTTGTTTTTTTTCTTAAATAATTTTTTTGTCTGGTTTTTGGTTTATTCACAATGATTAACTATGACAACAATTAACTGAATTATGACACAATGAAACAGAACGCACATTTGAGCAAGCATTTTACCATGTTTATGAATACTTTTCAAAATGATCCATGTGATTTGAACGAATAACGCTATTGAGTTTTAATTTGATCACACAATCAGATTTTTATTAATATTTATCTGTTAGATCAGTGTAATACTATTCCATCCTCAAGTTGGTTCGTAAATTGAGCCGTGTGTAGCTTCGACATTGCTGCACAAGGGTCCTACGTGTGTCGACATATCACAAACGTTGTTCACAGATCCTCCGTAACCTACTGTCGTTGTTCGGCTTGTTATCACCGATATTTTTAGCTAACTGGATGATCCTTTCAGTACTGTAACTACTATGAATGCGACAGATGTGTACGCCACCTGTATGGAGAGGAGTTCAATGTATGAGTGTCTTAGTACCTTTTAATTGTAATTATCGCACGTACTCTGTTCATGTCTAAAAGTTCTCACGTAATATGCTTAGTTATAATGGCAAAGCCATAGATTTGAAAGATACGAACCGCGTGGCGTCACGCATTCGACTCGAGAAAAGCTCTTGCGAATGTTTCTTTATCGTGCACGTTACTTCCTTTAATTAACGCGTTGATTGTCCCAGATAAAGATCAATAAAGATATAATTTGTTAGACAACTAACATTAAAAATAGTTATTAAAGCCTGTATGTATGCTTTGTATTTGAACATTAACATAACTCGTAGTCGAGTGCCCACGGCGATAGCATGATAACGTCACTTTGGCTCTACGAGAAATTGCTAACTAGACTCCGATTTTTTAACGTGTCATTCATAATCATTAGAGCTGAACTGTTTTTCCAGCTTAGTATATGATAATACAGACTCGTTAGATTCATGCTTCGTATATGTAGCATGGGGATTACTACAGCGTGTAGACTAGCATAGCGGCCTCGCCATTTTTATGGATAAAAATCTCAACATGGCACGGAAATTACTACAATCTGTAACGTATGGTGAAATTTAGTCTTGCCTTAATTACTGCGAGTTACTTTGCACTAACTAAAAGCTAAGCTTCAAAACTGCTTATAACCAGGCTGTTCGGATTTTTTTTCTGTGTAGTTATCTGAGAAATTACAGGTACCTACGTAATTCGTACAAAGTTGCGAATTCTATCCTACGCGCTTTATTTCTTAGAAAAAGCGATGTAACCATTGATAATAAACTATTGACTACCCATCAAACCTTTAAATGAGGACCAATAAACTTTGCATAATAAAACTTATTTATGAGTACATCTTTGATGACCCATTTCCGTAGCATTTAAAGTTTTTGTTATTTAGTTAGGTTATTTACATAAAATTGTGTCTTTAATTGGACAATTACATGCTGGATCAAAAATCGAGGCGAGTGTCTATTCCGACCACATCCTGTGTCAAGATATCAGACTTGATAAGGCACACCCTCGAAACGCATAATACCTCTAAACATATTAACACCTTTTCTAATTAGGATATAATTAAGGATGAATAAATATTGAAACCGGACCGCGGCTTTTATTCGTGTTCTATGCTGTTAATGTGCAACTTTGATTATATATAACAAAACAATTTAATTCTGGAAGGTGTGCAATGATTACGAATAAATATTCGCTAGCTTGCACGTTACTCCTAACAGTCAGAATTAGGTCGGACGTAAGAGATCAAAAGAGGATTAAAACGAAAATGTGTTTAAAATAAATTTCATTTTCTATCAGGATAGTTAAAAAACAATAAAGTCATGAATGAAAGTGGTTTAAAAAAACAGATATGTTGTTTTATGTATTAATACACTGAAAAAAAAATACAGTTCGAGTAACCCGAAAACCGATAAAAGTTACCGTTCTGCGAGGTTAAAATGGAGCCAACACATTAAACACGTTAGCATAACTGAAAAAAAAACAGTTAAAGTAAAACAGTTCATTTTACTGTCTTATCCGGACTGATGTTTAACGTAGAAATTTAAATTACTGCCAGGATACGTTGTTATTATTGACCAAAAAGTTCCCAAAGGTGTAAATTAATTAGATCTCAATGAAAAATATTGTAACAACATTGTAGCAAACATTGTAGCAACTGTGTAAATTTTAACTGTGCACTTTTTGCACACAGTTGGATATTTTTTTTTTCAGTGTAAAAATAAGTGACACAAGAAAAGGTACTCTATAAAAAAATACAAAAAAACACACTACTTGAGAACCTCCTATTTTTTTTGAAGTACGTTAAAAATAAAACTCTTTAAATATTTTAACTATGGCGCTGTCACTGCCCTCGTAATATTAATTAAGACACTACTGATATACTATATTACCTAACTATCTTATATTATTAATACTAATATTATAATTAATGGGTTGGATGATTGTATGATTGTTTTTTACTCAAATCATAGATGGATGTTCAACTCCAATATTGTATTGAAATTATTATAGATAATTGTCTATTTCCCACGATGGTGCAACCCACGGTGAATAGAGGCCTATTTGAGGCTCTGCCTACACCTTCGGGGAAAAAGGCATGTGTCTATTGACAAGTGGTGAGCTCATCGCCACCATGGCTTCCAATGACTGACTCGGCTAACGTTTTCATCCAGTAATATTACAATCCTTAATAAGTTAGCACCCAGGGCAAATCTTATACCAACGAATTTGGCTAACAAGTCCATGTAAAGTACATAAATTTGAATAATTTCGAAGTTTAAAATAGGATACCTAATCTTTGTAAATCTGCACATAGTATATATGTATAAGACATTAGCGTAACTTTTTGCTAGGGCATATTTATTTTAATTATACAATTCACAGGTTAATTTAGCGTTAGCAAGGTTATAATAGTTAGTTGCTAGTTGGAAGTCTGTAGCTTCACGGGCAATTACAATCTCAGCGTTTGATAA
This sequence comes from Operophtera brumata, assembly GCA_932527175.1. Lineage (NCBI taxonomy): Eukaryota > Metazoa > Arthropoda > Insecta > Lepidoptera > Geometridae > Operophtera > Operophtera brumata. The sequence goes on along the minus strand of OW052239.1, from coordinate 78,872,733 downwards.
TAATATTTTAACAGAGTTAAAATTATCATAAATATGTCCGTATTGTTAACGGTTATCATTATTAGCAATCTCTATTTCTTTTTCAAAGAGACGGTGTTGGTTTGCTAACAATGAACAAAGTTAAATTCCAGAAACATCATAATAAGAACGCGGACGCAGGTCATATTTAAATCGATCTGCAATATTATTAAAGTGTTTTATGGCGAGTTGAAATCTTTAACGTCAGCCAAATATTATACACTTGCGATCGAACACGTATACGCGCCTCTACATAAAGCGCGCTTTCCGTATCGGTTCGCAGGGTAAGTATTTTTATAGTGTTTCATTCAAACAACTCATTCATAAAATTGCAACTCTTTCGAAAGCAACCAGAGAGCCTGTCGACACACTCCATCGAACTCGCTAATGTGGGCGACGGTCAGCTCACCTACCTGCTACTATTGCTTGGCGTTCGAATGCGAAAATGACATTATCTGGATCGATGGCTGGACTTTTATTGTTTTAAATCATTTTAGACGGCGCAAGCGGACGCAACGTTGATTTCGCTAATGAAGTTGTTTCGGATTGTTCGTAAAGATTTATAGGGCCGTGTTATGGAATAAACATGTGCTAGCCGCGGGCGCTTGTCTAATAATAACTGGGCCATTATTCAGCTTAATATCCCCGTGACGCGGTCGCAAACATTCCTACACCTATTAAAGACTAAATTAGAATTAAAAGTGCTAATCATGTTCGTAAAGAAACAAGGCAATTTTAAAATACCTACTCATTTTTGATACGAATCATTTAGTTTTACGAGCTTCATAACTTCTTGAAATTTTCTTCTGATTCGTATTAGATAAGAACTAGCGGCTTATATAGATTATTCTTGAATAGGCTAAGTATTTTGGACCATTTGAAATTATTAAAATATCAATTTAGACACAACTAAATAAACATATAGCAGAACAGACCATACTGCTTAGCAGTAATGTGTATTCATAGGCGCATCAATTGTTGTGTCAGGTTGTTTAGATGTAAGAGAGGGCGCATAGACGAAATTTGAATTATCGGTTAATACAGTGACCAATAAAGCGGTGGCGATTCAAAACATCCCGTGCGTTTCCCGCGCGAGGCTTTACGACCCTCCCTGTCGTTGCCCACTAATCGACAACTGTGTTACCAAAATAACCTCGCACAAAATTACAGTGCGATATTAATGTGTTGTTATCAAACTCAGTTGCGTTGATTTCAAACGGAAGAGGATTTCAGTTAATTTTATAATAAACGATTAAAACGTAGACATAAAGTTTTAGGAGCTTGTAAGCGTGCCAAGCTTAGAGATAATTCGAGACAATTTTCATATTATTTTATTTAAAAAAAACAATTTTTCTAGTTCCTATAAGATTAGGAATAAGTAGTTGATTATATGTCTTGTAATATCCCGTTTACCTTCTCTGATAGAGATCTGTTCAACTTGTTTCAGAAGTAAGAACATGTTGCCTGTCGGACGATGTTATCGTTTACGTAGAGCGTATTAAGAAAATTTAAATAAAAGAACTTAATTCTAATCTTTATTCAGAAACCAATCATATAAAGTCTAGTGAAATCACTTGTATAAACAATCTATAACACAAAGACGTACACGTACGTAAAGTCTAGGATTCATAAAGTCAGCATCAAATATTATAATAGGGCCTTGGCATTTCCAATAGAGCATTAGATTATTCCCTTTTTGAGGCTCAATTAACGATCCCCAATTGTTATAAGTAACTCAGCATTTAAAAAGTATAAAAAAGTTTAGTATAAAAAGAACGCCTTCAATAATGTATTAATTAATTTAATAAACGGTCAGCTTTTTGATCTATTTTTACCCAGGGTAAAATATTCAGCTCAATCGAACTTCGGGAAATATGTCAAAAAAGACTTTTATAGATTTCATAAGTTCATAACCTCTGAATCTCTCTTCATTGACCTCTGTGGCGCGGCTGGCGAATATTCGCTTGAGACGCAGGAGGTTGCGGGTTCGATTCCCGCCTCGGAACAAATATTTGTGCGATTTGCAGATATTTGTTCAGGGTGTTCTGGGTATTTTCTGTGTACAATAAAAAATATCTATCTATGTAATATATTGTATTAAGTATATCAGTTGTCTAGTACCCATAACACAAGCTCTGCTTAGCTTGGGGCTAGATAATGTTATGTGAAATGTCCAGCATTATTTATTTATTTTATTTATAAAGCGTGTTTAAAAGAATTGAGTCTGTTGTTGAGTTCAATAGCATAATTTACTTACAATTTTTGCTGTTTTTTAATATTTAGCCAGACTTTTACATTGTCAATGCAGGTCAAAGAAACCCTATTTGAAGCGCGTTTATGTCTTTTACAGTAAAATTTAAATTTCCTTGTTTGCTTGGTCAGATACATATTTGATTGTACAAAAACTAAATCTTATTCCCTTGCTTTAAGTCCAACTGCTTTAGTGAAGCAGAGTAGATAAGTGCAACGACTCGGAGAATATTTAAAGTTTATTATTTTTCCAAGTGTAAACCACACTTTATGGATAACATTAAATTTAAATGTAACCCAAAAATTCCGTTCCAGCTTTGTCCCGCTGGAACGGAATTTTTGGGTTAAATTTAAATTTAATATTTTAATTGCTCAAAAAGTACTGAACTGATTTTGACAAGAAGTGTCCGTCTAGTCATTTTCAGTAATCTCTTGGATTTGATGGTAAAATATCTGCGTATAAGTAAATTTATAGGTTTTTCTATTTTTACATGTAGGTATATAAAATTTCTGTTTTTTTATTTTATTTTATTTTTGTTTATTGAAAAGACCAACAGCTACAATAATAAAACAAAATCACTTAATTATATAAGTTATACAGCCAATTATAGGTCTCTCTAAATATTAAACTAAAACTATGATAATTTTGCAGAAGTTGTGTACTTTTTAATTTGCGCAAGCTGCGGTATCTTTTAATTCCCCCATTTTCTAGATACCATTACGCACAACGAGTTTTAAGGGTAGTTTGAAAGACCGTTACATGTGTTTCGTAACTTGCTTCAGAAAGTAATTTATCACATGTTCGTAGTAAATCGCACCACGTGTTAAGGATTTTTTTCCCTACAAAAATCGACATCCCGTTGCAAACCCTTTTAAGTCGGTATTTTTAGATACGGGTCAGTGATGGGGCAAGCCTGAAAACTAAAGAATCGGGAATGATAGAAACCAGGGAATTCATGATAATGAAGTATTTTATAAGGAAAAACAACATTCATCTATTTTTAAAAACCTTAAGCCTCACCATTCAAATTAACTAATTTTATTGCAAAATAACAATTGTAGCCATGAAAAACATGAATTTATCTAAAATAGGTACTCCAAAACTCCAGACTAATTAAGTTTTTTAAGAACGTTCAAGTGGTATAACTGTAAAAAATTGAGGTCCTTTTTTATTTTAAACATTATTATAGGTCCTGAAGTGTTGAAACGGACCATTTTGGCGCCACACACGTAGGATTTATAATATATTTTGTATAAGCTTTATTTTTTAAAGTTACCTACGACTGATACATGGATCTCTGCATACAAAATGTATGGGAACCGGGTTTTTAGAATTTTCTCTAAATTTAACAATTTTGGTTGCTAGATTACTTTAGATAAATTATTTCTGATGAGATATGCAGTCGATTGCGCCCAACTTGTTTTATTTTTTTGAGATATGTATGTTAAAGGCAGGCTGTTAAAATTTAAAAAAAAAATACTTGTACGCTTTTTTCAAGTTTCTTCTAACATTTCCTTTGAAAAAACCTCTAACTTTAACATAAAAGGTACCCTGAAAGTCATACTATCTTGTTACATCCTGCAGTTAGTATAGTTTACAGATATCTCAAATTATAAGTGTTTAGAATTTAAGAAAGTATGACAAGTCAATTTACCTACAAAACATAATAAATAAGTTATGGAACGAAAACGTCGAGAAGTTCAAGTGTAAGTCATTGAAACTTGAAAATACAGGAATGCTCCCAAGTTAAAAGAATGTGAAATATTCATCCAACGGTTTCTGACCCACCGCGACCTCGTAGCACAACTTAAAAGTAGATAAGGATAGCACATATTTTTGTATCTCCTAGATACCTTCAAGTACTTACATATAAATCTTAATAAAATTATAATTTACAGTTATTTTATTTTTATAGGAAAATGTGATTTATTTTTCTGAATTTTTTTAGATCACCTGTCTTCCGGCAAGGACTGGTATTATTTAAAAACCAGGCCCATTCGAAGGTTTACTTATTAGTTTCTGACATAGCTCTCAAAGTTAGTAAGTTGAAGTAGCAATAGGCAGGTCATATAGCTCGAAGAAAATACAGCTTTAGGGGAATAACGATTCTTGAATAGCAACCACAAACCAGAGGATAGGGGAAGCCTCGTTTAGATGGACCGAATACTACTACTAATTTTAGTAGTAGATAGAGATTTTTTGTGATAGATTTCGTCCGGGAAAGTACCACCACAATACATACCTATTTCTACCGCAAAGCAGTAGTGCTCTCATTGCTGTGTTTCGGTTTGAAGGGTATGGTTGCCGGTGAAATTATAAATAATAAAATGATTTATAATAAATGCTTTAAATAATAATAATAAATGCTTTACTGTGTCAAAAATGGTTATCTGGTACATGCTTAGTATAACATTATGTAACTTAAATAAATAAACTGAAATATAGTTCCACGGTTAGGTTAGGTTAGTTTAATTACAGGCACATGGGACTTTTCATCTTTATGTCTTATGATGGCGGGCGCAGTGCAATGCCACATAGGGTGCGTCCTAGGTGGACGTGACCTATGAGATAATGCAATGTTCATAAGCAGAGGGGGTAGCACCAGATAGCAGACAGCAGATGTTAAGCGGTAGCTTAACATCAGGTGGGCCATCTGCTTGTAATCATCTAAAGCTGTATAAAAAAAATAAAAATTTCACAGGATTTCAGTGTATAGAGGCAGCTCAAGACAGTCCGTTTTAGATTTATATGGGGAGGCTTATGTAAAACAGTGGACTTCTTGTAGGCTGATGATGATGATTTGATTACTAAGAAAACATTAAGTATTCCGTATCTGGATTGAAGTTTATTATTGAAAGGAGTTTCAATACATTACAATGTGATATAGTTCACTCAGCGGTTCCCAACATTCCACGGCCGTGTGGCACAACTCACAATACATATCGCGGACGCAGACGAGTCAGGGTGACGAGGTGTGAACTAATTATATGTGAACATTTTATCCGTCTGAAGTGGGTGCTACACCGCCAGTAATAGTAATACATGTGTATTTTAAGTTCAAAATGTTGGTAATAAAGTTTCACGACTCTATGGCGCGCCTGTCTGATTAGGACCGCTAATGAAAGATCTGTGGTCTTGACGCGACTAAACTGCTGTTATATTTGCGTACCAGTTGTTTGAATATTCCTCAACGTATTATCTTTCATCACAAAGTAGGCATTTAATGGATTTTCTTTGTCTCATTATAAATAATGGACTGGTTGCTGGTTTCTTGCGATAGCTGTGTGATTTTGTAGGGTTTACAGTTGTATCAGCAAGCCGATGCAGCGTTTAATAGCACAGCGGTCGACCTATATAGCTTTAACTGACAGAGTACGTTTGGAAGCTCCTTGCCTAATCTGTCTACGAAATATCTGTGGTGTTGACGCAAATAAATTAGTGTTTAATTTTATTTTTGATAGCCTTGAGATCTCTTTTCTCTTCTTATAATAATGGTTTCTGAGGAGTGCTCCAAGCAATTTCGCCAATGTCAAGTGATATAATTATATTTGTTATAGTCAAGTCGTCAAAAGTCTCCTTCAAGTCATAATGGTGGCAGAAAAACAGAGCAAAAAATCCATCATTTGAAAACACGCAATATAATTAATTTTAACTACATTACAAATGTGCTATTTATCCAAGTGACACCGGATAAAATGCCACCAAAATGACACGAAATAACTCGAAAAAAACATATTAAAATTAAAAAGTATGACGTTTCTTTCAAAAATGCCAGATTGAATCTAGCTGTGACTTGACATTGGCGAAATTTTTTGGAGCACTCCTCAGAAGCCATTATATGAAGAAAAGGAAGGATATTCTATAGGTTACAGTGCACAGGGCTTACAACCGTCAACATGTAGGCAATGTAGCCGTCAGAGCAAGTGTGGAAACTCCTTGTCCAATATGTCTACTCTGTATTACGTATCAGGGCATGTTTATTATTTGAAACATTAGAAAAGTCATCGAATTTGTTTTAAAGTTAATTTGGTCAATGAATTCATTGCATCAATTGAATCGAAATTAAAATAAATTACAATATTTGATTGACTTTGACTATATTGTAAACAGTGTGTACGTTTTGTTTGTATTTATTAATACATACAAAAAGGCAAGTTACTAAAAAAAATGGGTTTACGAGAGTACGTTGTTAGGCAAATTTAGTTTATGTGATTGTATTTTTTTTGGATAATAATTAACTCATTTTAATGAATATAGTACTCAAACATGCAAAAACTAAACAAATAATCATACTAATTAACAATTTAATCTTAATTGTATTGTTCTTTTATGCAACATCCCCATGATTTTATCCATGTGACTCTACACTAAATATTAACTATTACAATACATACATACATACATAGACACACACTTTTTTCCCTGAAAGGGTAGGCCAGATAGACGTGACAAGGGGTGAGCTCATCGCCACCATTGCTTCTCACGACTGACTCGGCTAACGCTTTCCCCAGTAATAACACACAGGTAGGACAAATCTTATACCAACAAATCCTACTAACAGTCCGGGTAATAACTTATGTCAGCTTTTACGACATCCATGGGAGGAGACGGAGGGGTCTATTCTTATGCTGGACACACCACTATTCACTACCACCATTAACCACTATTAAGTTATTACAAATCTAAAATGTATTGAAAAGCAAGAACTTTGGATTTGCCTTCCAAATAAATGAAACCTGTAAAATATTTAACCCTCGTGCGACCTACGTATTACCTGAGATACGAGACACGCACACATGCCTAAAATCCGGTTGCGCATGCGCTTAAACACTATCACGATATTTCGTCGCCACGTTGCAGCCGTAACAAGACCCTACGAAACTTAGTAACAAAGTGAACAGCGTACGTACTCAATTTCGGAGAAATTAATGAATCTTTCTGAGAAGCGAGGTTTCATTCACCTATCTGATTAGGGCGGGCGTGGAGTTCGCTCGAGGCAGCTATAGTGACTCCGGCGCATGTGCCGAGATACATTGTCAAATTAACGGTACATGCAAACGTTGGATGTATAAAATTAATCTTAGGGTGTTAGCTTCAAGCTGTTATTATTTCCCTATTTTGGTTACCTTAAAATGAATCAAAAATCACTTAAAAATGTTAAAAAGCTAACATATGATTACTTAAATCAAATCCTTTTTGCTCCAAATAATATTTAAATAAAGCAGTGACTCATTGCTGAGAACAATAGCTTACCTGAGCGAAATTTACTTAAACATTCGCTTTTTATTAGGCTGGTACGCTTAATTAAATGGGCACCAGAATTACGAATCGAAATAAAAAGGGGTCAGTAGGCGACGGTTGAGCGCTAACTGCAAAAATAATGAAAATTGTTCATGGCTCATTATGGACTTAAATGAATGGTACCTAGCTTTGTTTCTCTGTTTATGTTCCCGAGGTTGCACACCCGCGGCCGTAGCGCACAAATGAATGGTACCTAGCTTTGTTTCTCTGTTTATGTTCCCGAGGTTGCACACCCGCGGCCGTAGCGCACAAATGCGCTGGACCTCATTATTGATGTGGCTCACAACTTTGCATTAAGCTGTCGAGTATTTTAGATACATAATCACTTGCGGCATGGCTGTGTAGCTGTTAATTAAACTGCTGAAATTATATTACGCTTATCGATATATTTCAGCAATTTTTCAATCACGTGTAAATTGATTAAAATTAAATTGAAACGTGAATTAAAATTTCACGTGAAATTCCGGTTACTACTATGGAAAAAGGTAGTATATAGCTTAATACAGGCTTATAGAATATATTGTACCAAATTTAAGTTAAATCGGTTCAGCCGTTTCTCCGTGATTGAGTAGGTAACAAACATACAAATATCCAAACATCCAAACCTTATCCAAACATCGTAGCTTTGATATTTATGATATTAGTGGGATTGCTTTAGTTATATAGTTGTCATGAAACTAAACTCTATTCCTATTCTGTGTTGGAGTCACAAATTTTTATCTAGACAATATGCAATTCAACACTCGGAACGGAACACAAGCCTGTGACTCTCACACGACCTATATAAAAATAACCTCTTCGTCTTTTGTTCCACCTTGTTTGTGATATCAGAATGTACCTATTAAACGTATGTTCGAACAAAATCGAGTACAATGTCATGACATGTTAAAGAGTAAATAATATGCATATGTAAATGTAAGTTACTTTTGTGATTGTGACATGAAAGTATTTACGCTCTCATTTTAACTTTGAAAACAGTCAATTTGCTTTGTATAAAGTGTACCAAATATTTAATAGTAAGCGATAGAGTATGTGTGTTTTTAAAACGAAAATATAGGAAATTAGTTTACGGAATTGTTTATTAGGTAAATAGCCTTCTGTATATTCCTTTATTGCCGCATGTCTTTTTATAATCTATAATGTGTGTGTCCTTACTTTCACTACAAGGCCTCATTCGTCAAGAACAGATTAACTCGATCTAAGACGATGCGTTGTACCACGACTGATGTTATGTATGAAACTAAATGAACAGTCATCTCTGCAAACTAGCTTGAGACAGTGAATAACCCTAAACGGAATAATAAGTAGTGTTTAATGAATACGACAAATAGGTTAAACAACGTTATTTATACGCGATATAGGTCAGTATAAACAGAACAATTCAATCTAGTTCTTTATTTGTGTACGTAAAATGATGCCACTCGAGGTTTAGTGAGGCTTGGCTCTTAAAACGTACGATACAACGCAGCATAAACGTTTACCACCCATTCTTGTTCTTAATTGCTATTTAAATAAGAACGTACCATGAAAGAAAAGGGACCTTTCTGCTATGAAAAAAAAAACACAACAAGTATAAGTGAACGATCGTATTTAAACTCTGGTACGCGAGTATAGCTGCGGTGTTATTAAGCCAAATAGGCAGTCATAATTGCTAGAATGCAATGGAACTTTCAGAACATGTTACTGACATATCGTCGAGCCTGTCGACGAGAATCAGGCTCCTAAACTGAGAAATAATGAGGATAATCCCCTCTCACGGAGGGAGTGGGTCTGTGGAACTCTTATCGAAGGAGATAGCGAAAGTAGCACGCACTCGCCCGCTGATCGAATGATTTTATAACATTATCTTTATTAACATTCGACTGCCTACTCACTCTTCATGCACAATTCACTTTAATTATAGCTTATTGAACAAAATTGATAAATTCAATAACTGCAATATTAATACAACAGGTATGAAATTTAATAAACTCTTATCGAATAGCAAATAAGGGTGACAGTGAATCTAATATTTCATTAATGAATCACACGCACTTCAGATAATGTCGTATTTTTTTAATAATGAACTATGATGCTACTGTCATAGAAATATCAGAACGAAACTTTTGTTATATTTTTATACAGAGTTTCCACGAGAATCTTAAAAATAGCGTGTTAAATTAATATTGGCTTTAATATGTTCGGTTGAAAATGTATTTTTTATAACAATTTTGATGTAATTGCATGAATGACTGAACTAGCAGATGGCCCATCTGATTTTAAGCGGTAACCTGCTCTGCCTTTAACAATGCATTACCTCATAGTTCACGTCCACATAAGACGTATCCTAATGTGGCATTGCACTGCGTCCACGACTAAAAAATACCCCAAATAAACTCCAGAGACATAAATATGAAAAGTCTCATGTGCCTGTAATTTTACCGACTTTCAAACCGCTTAACAAGGTAGTTTTAAAAAAAAAAAAGCTCTACTACTTCTAAATGTAATGCTGATTGCGGTAGGTTGTGAAACAGTTGTGCCGCGTTGTGCCGCGGTGCGTCCAGATTAAGAATAGACTCGTTCGTCTCCTCCCATGGATGTTGTAAGTGCTCTCTAAGTATTTACACCAGGAATGAGCAGCAGTGTCCACCTGAGCCCAAGCGGTGTGATTGTAGCCAGTCTACACATTGCATATACGAGGGTCGGGGAGCCTCATCAGCAGTGGACGTCTTTCGGGTGATGATGATGATGATGAAGAAGATGATGATGATGATGGAAAAAGATTTACTATTTTATTTTGCTGTATCATTAATATCAGCAAAAAGATAGCAAATGTTTTTGTAGGCACAGTAGGTATGTGTTCAGGTAGTAAAAAATATAGGCCACATGTTTGAACGCCTCGCAGTGTTGAATTACTCGGTCAGCAGAATTGTAATATCGTTGCTGAGAAAAGAAATTGTTTTGATATAAATATGTTACGTACATTTTTGATGTGTAACATCTTTCCTCTCTCTTTCCTGCAATCTGTGGGAGTGATTTCGTTAACAGGGACGGAAGTGTGTAACAGGAAGCGCGCATTTTTACGAGAGGTTGGTACTATCAGTGATATTGCTTACTAGAGGAATGCCCGCGACTTCGTCCGCGTGTAGTTCTCCATACAAACTTAAACACCCCGTTGCACCCCCTTAGGGGTTGATTTTTTGGAATTCCTTTCTTAGTGCACCTCTAGACCAAAAATGAAACGTACCCTCTAAATTTCAGGTCTCTAGGACTTATGGTTTAGGCTGTGCGTTGATAGTCAGTCAGTCAGTCAGTCACGCAACGATTTTATATAAATTGATGATTACCAAGGAGGTTCTCACCTCCTTGGTGAGAGCGCACATTTTTCTGAGAGGTTGGTACTATCAGCCATGTTGCATATTACCAAGGAGCTGAGAGCGCGTCTTTTTCCGAGATGTTGGTACTATCAGCCATGTTACTTATTATCAAGGAGGTGGGAGCGCGTATTTTTCCGAGAGGTTGGTACTATCAGAAATGTAGCTTATTACGAAGGAGGTAAGAACGCGCATTTTTCCGAGACGTTGGTACTATCAGCCATATTGCTTATTACCAAGGAGGTGAGAGAGCGCACCTTTTTCCGAGATGTTGGTACTATCAGCCATGTTGCTTATTATATTACAAGAGGTGAGAGCGCGTATTTTTCCGAGAGGTTGGTACTATCAGCCATGTTGCTTATTACCAAGGAGGTGAGAGAGCGCACATTTTTCCGAGACGTTGGTACTATCAGCCATGTTGCTTATTACCAAGGAGGTGAGAGTGCGTATTTTTCCGAGATTTTGGTACTATCAGCCATGTTGCTTATTACCAAGGAGGTGAGAGCGCGTATTTTTCCGAGATGTTGGTACTATCAGCTATGTTGCTTATTACCAAGGAGGTGAGAGTGCGTATTTTTCCGAGATGCTGGTACTATCAGCCATGTTGCTTATTACCAAGGAGGTGAGAGCGCGTATTCTTCCGAGATTTTGGTACTGTCAGCCATGTTGCTTATTACCAAGAAGGTGAGAGCGCATATTTTTCCGAGATTTTGGTACTATCAGCCATGTTGCTTATTACCAAGGAGGTGGGAGCGCGTATTTTTCCGAGATGTTGGTACTATCAGCCATATTGCTTATTACCAAGGAGGTGAGAGCGCGTATTTTTCCGAGATGTTGGTACTATCAGCCATGTTGCTTATTACCAAGGAGGTGGGAGCGCGTATTTTGCCGAGAGGATGGTACTATCAGAAATGTAGCTTATTACCAAGGATAAAAGAACGCGCATTTTTCCGAGACGTTGGGACTATCAGCCATATTGCTTATTACCAAGGAGGTGAGAGAGCGCACATTTTTCCGAGATGTTGGTACTATCAGCCATGTTGCTTATTACTAAGGAGATGAGTATTTTTCCGAGAGGTTGGTACTATCAGAAATGTTGTTTATTACCAAGGAGGTAAGAACGCGCATTTTTCCGACATCTTGGTACTATCAGCTATATTGCTTATTACCAAGGAGGTGAGAGAGAGCACATTTTTCCGAGATGTTGGTACTATCAGGCATGTTTCTTTTTACCAAGGAGGTGGGAGCGCGTATTTTTCCGAGAGGTTGGTACTATCAGAAATGTAGCTTATTACCAAGGAGGTAAGAACGCGCATTTTTCCGAGACGTTGGGACTATCAGCCATATTGCTTATTACCAAGGAGGTGAGAGAGCGCACATTTTTCCGAGATGTTGGTACTACCAGCCATGTTGTTTATCACCAAGGAGGTAAGACCGCACATTTTTCTGAGATTTTGGTACTATCAGCCATGTTGCTTATTACCAAGGAGATGAGTGCGCGTTTTTTTCCGAAAGGTTGGTACTATCAGCCATGCTGCTTATTACCAAAGAGATGAGTGCGCGCTTTTTTCCGAAAGGTTGGTACTATCAGCCATGCTGCCATGTTGCCATGTTGCATGTTACCAAAGAGGAGAGATGTCAGATATTACACATCATATACGACTACTGTAAGGCTCAATCGTTTTTTTATTATACAATTTGATACATAAACGAATTGTAGCAACACTCAACACTCAATCCACGTGGTCTGAAACTCCTACGTATAAAGTGCTATTTAATTTCAGTATCAATTTCACAAGCCCACTTCTTAAAGCTTGCCTAAATGGTATTTGGTATAAACGCATCCTGACCAGGAAGTCTAATTTTCGAAATGCCTAGGAAGTAAAATGCCTAAAATGTAAAATTAATATTTTGTAAAAATATTACCTACTAAAGTTCCATTGTGCCTAAAATATAAAAGGTGTATAAATTGGAATGCATGACTAAACTAACACATTATTAATACTTATTATCGGTATTGTAAGCTGTCTGTAACTGCCTTTAGTTTTTTTAAGAATGCTGTTTTGTTTTGTATTTCTTGCATTGCTGACCAAGAAGACCACTTAGGCGCTGTCTCCACGAGCGAGTGAATCGCGGCGATATTAACGTCGTGCCATGTATTTTTATGAACGCGTCTCCACACGGCGATGTTATCGCGGTTATAATTTGTATGGGCGAGCGTGGACTCGTCGCGATTCTCTCGCTCGTGCAGACAGCGCCTTATAACTACACTATAAAGAAACAGTATACTGATTGATGTGGATAAAATGAGTATCTTTTGATGAATCAATTGCTTGACGTCAAGATAATAAAGAAATGGGTGCAGAGTGTCCAAGCCCTATGCTTTTCGTTAAACGTTATATTCTACGTCATTTCCTTACATACGTTGCGTCAAAACATCGGGCCTGGCTATCAACCTGAAACTACAGACGCATAAAACGTCATGAAACTATTATTTTTCGAAATAGTTACCTATATTGTTCAATTGCTCGAAACATTCATACATTACTAAAAACTGCTACAAAACAAATACAAATGTTTTTATTCGGTAATAAAAGATACTTAATTTTAAACTATAGTTGAAAACACCTTTTAAGTATAAAGGAATACTTGTGATAGGCGTTTTCGCTTTTCCACATCTCTAAGTATACAATTTTAGGCTTAACATTTAAATACAAAAACATTGAGAAGAAAAATATAAACAAATTACGAACAAAAATTAAATTAGGGAAGGACTTATTTTTATGATTCAATGGATAGATGTTCATAATGTTTGTTTGGTCCAAGTTAAAAATTGAAGGCGTAAATATAGCTAGATATAGCTAACTGCTAGATCCCCCAAAACGCTGATACATTTTAGAAATAGTGATAATTTAAACAAGCGGTAGTCTATATAATCACAGAAAAAATAATACTATACTAGTAATATAATAGTACATTAGTTGGCTAAGTTGGTAATTACAGTCGAGGCGGGATTGCAGCCCGAGCCAGTAGGCGAAGGCTTAATGGAGCTGAGAGTGACCAATGAGACCAACGCTCACGCGTTTTATACGACGTTTTTCAACACACTTGCGAGGAAAAATAACTAAAAAAAAAAGTTCCTAAAAAAGCTAGCCGTGTTAACCCTCACATAACACTAACCTACCAACGTTTCGGTAAATCTACCGATTTTTGGTATATCTACCGAAATACCGATTTTTGGACTGAAACTACCGAAAACAGCAAAATATTAAAACATAATAAACTAAATATTTATGTATTTATAACAAAAATCTGTTAATTTGTTGTTAAAAATAAAGTATATGATAAAATTAAATTATTATTGCAAAAAGTTTACCTATTATTTTGAATATATTAAAAACATTGCTGGAAACAGCTAGATCACTCAAAACCCTGATATATTGCTGAAATATTGTTGAATTAAGCAAACTAAACAGAACACATTATAGAATAAAGAAACAATAAGCTGATTGATGGGGATAAGATAAGAATCTGGTGACGAACAAACAAATGACTTGACGTCAAGATAAAAAATACTATTGTTTGAAATATGATGTTGTTCTATTGCTTAAAACATGTAGTAGAACATTGCTAAAAACAGATAAATCACTCAAAACACATTGCTGAAATATTGTCGTATTAAGCAAGCTATAAAGAAGACTATATTAAGTAAGCTACTTAGAAAATAGAACAAACCAGAACTCATGTCACGCGGTAAAACTGTCACCACGCAAACTAGTCTCAATAAGAATAGTTTCACCCAGTATGTTTGACGACCTCTGTGGCGCGGCGGGCAAAGATTGGCCTGCGACGCAGGGAGTTGCGGGTTCGATTCCCACCTCGGAACAAATATTTGTGCGATCGCAGATATTTTTTCAGGGTGTTCTAGGTATTTTTTATGTATAATAAAATTAAAAAAACTATATGTAATGTATTATATTAAGTATCTCAGTTACTAAGTATGTCTACTACCCATAACACAAGCTCTGCTTAGCTTGGGGCTAGATAATGTTGTGTGAACTGTCAAGCATTATTTATTTATTTATTTATTGTTTATGGTCGGCCATGCGGCTAGTCGTGTCGAACTCGAAAGATTTTTGAATGATTTGCCGTCGTGTATCGTTCCCACATGTAAAAATTCTGCTGGGCGTAAAAAGAAAAAGGATGGAGTCACATTTAATACATTCATTATGCGGGTGGCAAGTATGCTAGGCGCGGGGGAGGAATTGCATTTGGCGACACAGCGCCAGCACCCCGTACTAATAGCATCGTACGGTACCTTCTGGTTTATTCTATATTCTAAGGTAAGTTATAAAGAAACAATAAGCTGATTGATGGGGATAAGACAAGAATCTGGAGAAACCAAGGGCTCGACGTCAAGATAATAAATATTGCTTTTAACATTATTGTACTCCAATTGCTCTTAACATTGAATATTGCTAGATCGCTCGAAACAATGATGCAGGCAGAAATATTTTTAATTGCTCCGTTTTGCTAAATTATTTTAAAACGGTTTTAGAATAGGAAGGAATGAGTATTTTTTGCGAGCAGGTTTTTATTTATTATTCCATATAGCATATAGTATATCTTGCGATCTAAAGGTAACTCAACTGTTTTTTATGTATTTTGTACCTTGTACCTGTGTATTTATACCTTGTATTAGTTGTATTATTCATTCTGTAAATACTCATAGGTACTTTAAAATCGTCATATCGTCATCCTTCTAATAGAGGGTTGCCATGTTCTTTGATCTTCATTCCCAAGGTGTCGCCGGCGACCAAGCTACACTTGAGTTTTTGGGTGTTCATGGTACCGTACCGTCCAAACGGAACTCTATTGTTATAACAAAGCCGACAATCTGTCTGTCACTTTAAAATCTAAATTACGTAAGATAAGAAATTTATATTCACACATAAAATGCTAATCCGTATTCCAAAGAAAGTTATGTTTTTTGAAGTACGCTCCCCAAATGTACATTTTTAATTCTACGTTTGCTTGTGATGTGTATTGAAAAGAGTTCTTAAGAGGCCAGCACTACCTCATACGAAACGACGACGAATGTAGTTCGTTTCAAAATATTGTTCTCCTAGGTGTATAGTAAAAACGGCTTTGCGTTGGTAGGCTAAATTTGCGTATTAAATTAATTATAGCCTTAAACTTAATAAAAAATACAATATATTTAGCTATACCTATGTATATAATTCAAAAGTTATGAGTAACTTTGTTTATTAGGTATCTACCAAAACTTAAATCAGTAGATTTTCAAAATTAACTATACCTACCAGCTATATACATGTTGGAAATGCATTTGGCTAATTATTGTAGATAATCTGATGAAGTCAAAAATAATAAACTTCCAGGAAATAAGCATTATTAAATTTTAATGGGAAACAGTAGCACAAACCCGTAGTGACTGGCGGAAATGGGGGGAGGCCTTTGCCCAATAATGTGAGAAAATGTTATAGTGAAGAGTTTACCCTCCAAGTATGGAAGTCAAAAGTAGCACAAAAAATAGTGTAGTGGCGAAAAGCCCCTAACCCGGTACAGTATGTGCTAACGGTAATATTTATAAAATATTGTTAGTATAACTATAGTAAGCTATACCACAGATAAAATAATACTGGCTATACTTTATTTCTAATAATTTAGAGAGTATCAAGTAAGGTTGTCAAAACGAGACCTAAACGATTGGGTACGAAAAGCATACACTTTACAGAATTTATATGAATTCAAAAATGTCAATCAAATATTTGTGACTGATAATTATTAACCTATTTATATATTATATGTTAATGTTACTAATTGCACAATTCATTAATAAAGGTAACTACTTTAAATGCTTGTCCAATTAGGAAGGTAATTAATAGTTTCATTTAAAAATGATGTTTTCGTTAATATTCTACGCAATCATCCATAAAAATACATAAAAAAGGAAAAGGAAAACAATAAAATTAAAAGCTATCCGTGCTAGGGTACTAACAAACGCTGAATATCTATAAAATGGTTACCTACTTCATATTTGGTCTCTTTTGGTCAAATTTGAAACTGCTTGTCAATTTAAAAGACAAAACACTGTGCAACTGTTCCAAGGATAATTCAAGTTTTACGGTAGGTAAGTAATGAACTTTGATTTTAGAAATGTTAAAATACTATCAAAAATTCAACTGGAAAAGCAGAGGTTATGCCAAATTCAACATACGTAATGTATTATACTATTTATCTAGTATTTAATTTATTATTAAATTTAATAATCTACCTGTTCGATAAGTCAGCTGATACAAAAAGCCGATAACAATGCTCTTTGTTTGATTTGTATTTGTTACATAAAATGGCTTTCTTTGATATACCTACTAGTAGAACATAGAATTACATTTGTAAAGGCTAATCGAATCAGTTTCCGATTGTTTATACTCTATTCATATAATAAGACTGTTACTAACATGAACAAAAATAATCCACTTAAACATTTTATGTTATATAGACAAAAGTAATGATGTTTGATACGGAAACTCATATGATAACAATGTCTCTAATAGTATACATACTCATTGAAAGCTGTTTGTGTACACTATTATATATAAATTTATCTTTTTGGTCAACATTCCATGTAAACATACCAAGTGTTGATTTAAATGAATAGGTAGAAAAATATGATTGAAATTATTTAAAAAGTTGATAAAATTTCAGGTCGCTATAGGCTCATAAAGAAGTTCCCAAATTGATTTTCGATTTCAGGAAAGTTTTTATAAAGTTATCGTTTGAAGCTTACCTGATTCGGAGGAGATCCTCTGAAGGCAAATTGTGACGTCATTTTTCACTAGGAAAGGAAACTTGTTAGTAATCACAGTTCTATGAGTCCAAGTCACTGACACTTCACAGTAGCATGTTGCCGCGCGCTGCGCCGGCTCTACTTCCAGGGTGCGAGGTGGAGCGGCGCTCGGTGCATCCCCGGGAGGAGCGGTAGTCGACGAGATCGCGGAAGACGGATGCACTCGCGGTGGCAGCCGCGGCGATGCGAATATCGATTGCGGTGCAGAGTCGGAGTGGCAGCGGACTGCGGAGCGTCACAGGAGCGGAGCGTGCCGCGTGGTGCAGCGGGCGCGTGGTCGCGCGCGCGGCGGCAGTGGGTAATGCGGTAGCTGCCCGCCAGGTGATAGTAATTGGCGCCGCCGTCCCGCTCTCGCCTCGTCCGTCCCGCTCGGCGCGCACACGCACACTCGTTCTTGTGTACGTGTTGCTCGCACACCGCTCCTTCTTTTCACGCTCGCGTCGCCGTTTGACCCCGCGCCGTCGTCGTCGCTCTCGATTTTTGCGGTGCGGTGGGTGGCGCCCGCTCAGGGGCGGCCCGCCGCGGTGGGGGCGACCGGAGGTGGGGGTAGATGCACTCCTTTCTTTTTTAAAGCTTCTCTTTCTTTTCTCGTATTTTTTATGTCAGTATTGGTACGAAGCGGTCTCTTTTATTTAATTTTATACTTATATTATATTGTGATAATTAACAGTGGCGATGCGCACAACGAGCGAGTTTGCCGAAGCGTTGACTTAATGATAGCTTTGCATTTGATTAAAGGTAACCACGACATTTGTAAGTTTTATTTTCTTATTTATATAGTTTAATGTGTCTGGTACCTACCTACCTAGTTAATCGTAAACAGTCTGTAAAGTTAACAATTGTGGCCGGTTGAAATAGGATGGTACCTACTACTCGATGGCGTTTATACGACTGGGGATCATCTTAGAAGTGAAGACATGTATACAGTGACAGCATTAAACGGTCCTTTGAATGTGTTTCTGCCAACTGTGTTTTGATAACAATGTTTTAAGAATATCTCACTTCATTTGAAAGCTCCAAATACTAGCACGAGTTGAAAATATTTTGTACAGATTAAACAGTTGGTAGGTACTTTACATTGATTCATTATTGCTATTCAATTATGTAGTTTATTTATATTTATGTATGTTTGAGCATGCACAATTTTTTTCAGTATGGATTCATAGTTGTTCCAATCTAGTGAAAACAATTCTTACGATTTATTTTAGTGTACATGTTTTTAATAATATATCGGTGGCTACAATTAAGAAATTATGACAAAAACAACGTGATATCGAAATAAAAGCGCAACGTCCCCGATCGATCTGTTCCCCTCTTCTTTCTTATCGCGCGAATATTTCACACTGAACGCATACCGACCGAAAAAACTCACACAGATATAAAATATTCAAACGGTATAACATAAAATAAATTATCTTAGGTGAGCGTGAGATTGTGTGCGTGGCCCCCTCCCCTGGGCGGGCCGGCGGCGAGCGACCAATTGGGGCGATCGGCGCGCGACGCCGACCGACCCGAAGTCACTCATCGTGGCGCTGTTGCTGCTGTAACACGTCGCGTCACGTCGCGTCGGCCAGCACTACTACCGCTCCCGCTATCGCCCCATCAATAACGCATGACCTCGATCTCCTGACTCATTACAACAATCACTTACACATTACCTAAGTTTAAGGTTACACATCCGCACTGACACCACTTCTTATTAGTGCTTAGATTTTGTATACTAGTTATTTTATTCAAATCGCAAATCATAAGATTCTGCGGGCAAATAAAGCCCACATAAAACCTTATTAGTTTGTTATATTCAATAGTATCAAAATGCTTCTGATTTAAAGACAAATTTATTCCTCTCAGGTTTAATGTCAGGAAGTTTGATGTCAGAAAAAAATGCTAGCTTCTTCATAGTATTTTTTTAAGCATGTTGAAGTGAAACTAACTTATTCGTTGTATCTGATAAAGGTCAATGTAATTTTCTTTTGCGGGTTCGATTCCCGCCTCGGAACAAATATTTTGCGCGATAATATTTAATTAAATATTGTGCGATATGCAGATATTTGTTCAGGGTGTTCTGGGTATTTTCTATGTATAATAAAAAATATCTATCTACATTATATATTGTATTAAGTATATCAGTTATCTAGTACCCATATCACAAGCACTGCTTAGCTTGGGGCTAGATAATGCTGTGTAAACTGTCCAGCATTATTTATTTATCTATTTATTTATTTTGATCTCCGTTTTTTTTTAAATTTAAATACTTAGTTGATTATCAGGTACTTACATTGATAGTTTTTTTTCTACATTTATTTAAAATTAATATGACGCTTACCTGTACTATTTCTATTGTTCATTGATTACAAAAACTAAACTACCTGTCAAATTTATAATATCTAGGTAATGAATGAAAAGGTTCAAGTTGATTGGTGAAGAATAAACAAAAAAAAACTGCAATAAATAAAGTTAATTTTGATACCTTTATTTATTTGTAAATAATTTTCCGATATTGAAGAATTTTAATGGATTTATACAGAGCTATCGGGATACCTACAACAACGAAGTACCTACTTACCTACCCCATACAGATTTAAATAAATCTTAAGTCACGAGCACAAGAAAATAAGAGTGAGCAGTTATTTGTTTTAGTCAAATGAGTTTCAGGCGACTTCTCATACGTAGACTTTGTGGGAGTCTTTATTAGCACCGCATCTATATACCATCCACAAAGACACATCGCATTTAAATATCACACTAAAAGCGTCAATCTACATACGTCCTATTGAGCAAATCCTAAAAGTGATTTATACTGAGACCCTATCCGATTGAAGTAGATTACAAATAATGAATAAAATTGCATACGAAATGAGTAGACCGAGAGGTCGTGGGTGTTGGTACCGACGACGTTTGTTTGAGCGGGGCGTGCGGGGAGGCAGCTTATTGCCGGCGAGTACTTAGCTAGATGTGCAAGTAGGTAGGCCATATCACTGGCAGATCTAGATACTATCTCGTGGGCACCTATCTCGTGGGCACCTGAATCTAACGTGGCCCTCATAACAGATCCATGTGACTACTATATCTAGTACTTATACTAGGTCACGTTTCCAAATTGAGTTTAGGCCGCGTTTTTAATGGTTCACCTTCCAAATATTGTTCCAAACCTATGATAAACTTGGTCAAATCGGTCCCGTCGTATTTACATGCCTCCATACTGGATCCAAACACTGGATCAATGAATTACTATGCCTCATGCAGATTTACAATACCTAATCCAGTAGCTGTATTCCAGCAATAAAATGGTATTGATCGCATGTAAGACACGTTTCAATCCAATCACGTATCGTGTCTTACACTTGTCTAGTGCCGATCCAGCGCTAGACTGGATGCAAACATTGTTCCAATAAAAATAAGCCTTAATTTCGTTTTAATCAAGTCCACGGTCCTATTTACATGCGTACAATGCCGATTCAGCACTAGACTGGATAAAAAAATGTGTTCAATTAAAATCATCCTTTATTATATTAAACACGTTTCCACCCAGTCTAGTGTCGGGGTGCGATCCAGCACTAGACTGGATCCAAACATTGGTTCAATTAAAATCACCCTTTATTAAATTAAACACGTTTCCATCCAGTCTAGTGTCGTGGTGTACACTCGTCTAGTGCCAATCCAGCGTTAGACTGGATCCAAACATTATTTCAATTAAAATCATCCTTTATTATTATTAAACACGTTTCCATCCAGTCTAGTCTCGTGGAGTACACTCGTCTAGTGCCAATCCAGCGTTAGACTGGATCCAAACATTATTTCAATTAAAATCATCCTTTATTATTATTAAACACGTTTCCATCCAGTCTAGTCTCGTGGAGTACACTCGTCTAGTGCCGATCCAGCGTTAGACTGGATCCAAACATTATTTCAATTAAAATCATCCTTTATTATTATTAAACACGTTTCCATCCAGTCTAGTCTCGTGGTGTACACTCGTCTAGTGCCGATCCAGCGTTAGACTAGATCCAAACATTATTTCAATTAAAATCATCCTTTATTATTATTAAACACGTTTCCATCCAGTCTAGTGTCGTGGTGTACACTCGTCTAGTGCCGATCCAGCGTTAGACTGGATCCAAACATTATTTCAATTAAAATCATCCTTTATTATTATTAAACAAGTTTCCATCCAGTCTAGTTCCGCGGTATACACACGTCTAGTGCCGATCCAACGCTGGAATGGATCAAAAAATTAGTTCAATTAAAGTTATCCTTTATTATTAAACACGTTTCCATCCAGTCTAGTGCCGTGGTATACACTCGTCTAGTTCCGATCCAGCGTTGGATTGGATTCACAAATATGTTCAATGAAAATCAGCCTTTATAATTAAATACGTTTTAATCAAGTCCTCTGTTGTATTTACACACGTCCAATACTGATCCAACACTAGAACTGGATCCAAACATTGGTTCTAAGAAAATCAGCCTTTATTTATACACGTTATTTAAAGGTGTAGTTATTTAATTACACGCGTCCAATATCGACTCAGAGATGGACAAGATTTAACCGCAAAGTAGGTAGAAATGAAAATCTTTCTTTAAAAAAGTTGTTTTCTAGACCGTTTCTTAAAAATATGTATATGAATACTGTAAAGAAATTGTTTGCTTGAAGTTACAAAATAAAAAAAAGTTTTTTTTTTTTTTTTTTTTTTTTAATTTATTTTACCTTATAAAATCTTTTTACATAATGTCTGCCATCAATAGCATCTAAAAACCACAAAGGTCCACCTACGTGGTATAGTTTTGTTACTAAGGTTCGACATAAAACTTACTTAATATAAGTATGACGTATAGTTACTGAACTTTGTGTTTTTTGTTAATACTCGTAACTACATTTTTAAATGAAATTTTTCATATTCATATTTTCATATTTTCCGTTTACCTGATTACATAAAAAACCAGCAAGCAAGCATCCAAGAAAGCAATTTTATCTTGGTTGATAATAAAAGAACCCGGCCAAGTGCGAGTCAGACTCGTACACGTAGGGTTCCGTACCACCGTACAAGTTTTAACACTATTTCCTTTTTTATTATTAGGACCTCCTTTGATTAAATATTTATTTTATTTGTATTATTTGTTGTTATATAGACTATAGTAATAGATATACTCTGTGTGAAAAACTTCATGTTTCATTTGCCTACACATGAAACATTTCGTGTGTCAATTTACTGTAAAAAAAAAAAATGCTGACTTTGACGGCATCTATTGAATTTGTTTTCCATAAGTTTTGAAAATAAAAAATACAGCCTTACTCTTCTTAATGAGTGCTATAAAATAATATCCTACATACTGGGGTAAGACAGTTTTATTTTGACGCCCCATTTTCTTGAAAGGGAGCAAAAAAAAATTAAAAAATCAATAATTACACATTTTTTTTTTTGCGCTTTTGCTTATTATGTTTTTTTTTTTTTTTTTTAATACTACTTGAATGACGGAGCAATCTGATGGCCCACCTTATGTTAAGCGGTAACCTCTGCCTATGAACAGTGCATTACCTCATAGGTCACGTCCACCTAGGACGCGCCCTATGTGGCATTGCACTGCGCCCGCCACCCTGAGACATAAAGATGTAAAGTCTCATGTGCCTGTAATTTCACCGGCACCCTTACCCTTCAAACATAAATTAATACATAAATAGTACAAATAATTATTAGACTTGTGACCGAGGGACAGACAGACAAACGGAAATATAAGCGAGAGCATTTTGGCTCCGTTTGGACCCTTTTGGTACGGAACCCTAGAAAACTGACAGACTGAAAATTTTCTTCTGGCAAATTAAACATATGCTAAGGATAGGTACTTATGGAACAGAAAAAAATATGTATAAAAAGAACATCTGGAATTAAATAAATCTCGTAATAGTTTTCAAGAAATATACATATATTCGGACAGAACATGAAATCGTAATATAACTTTTGAAACTATAATGTTTATGTGCATAATTTTCACTTATAGAAACGGGATATTTACCATGATATTTGAGTTATAAATGTTCCAGATAAAAAAAAACGGTAAAAAATCATGGTAAATATCCCGTTTCTAGTGAAAATTATGAAATCGTAAGTACGATATATATATATATATATTACGTTACCAAATGCAATTTTAGCATGAATAATTACATTGTTATTGTAGAACCACGTATATTAATTGAACCTACCGCTTCAGTTTATTCAACTTCCAAATGAATTGAAGCAGGAGTCTTCGTTTCTTAAAGAGAAAGATAACAAGTTCCAAAAACAGTTTAAGACAAAAGAGTAGCGAAGACCAGAAATGAATCCGGGCGGGCGGAGAGTTTCCGCTCGCCCCAGCGGGTGAGGCGCGGAAACAACACGGGCTATTGCCATAGACCTACGCGGCGTAAGAGCTGACTTAAACTGAGAATCACTTTATTGCTTCTAAAAGAAGACTTAGTAGAGCAGCCCTTTACATCAGTTCTTTATAAGTAATCGTGTCCAGAATGAACCAGAAATGAAACTTGTTTGGTGAGACTTCGTTGCCTGTAGTGTGCTTCTCAGCAACTTTACTTATTTTCCATTACCCACTTGAAATTTAACACTGTTTCCAAACTCGTTGGCCAAGATCAAATGGAGCAAAAAATTTGGAGAAAATATTATATATCATCAATTATGGGTTCCAAAAGCGGGTGGAAAGTCAAAGTTAACCAACAAAAAAAAAAACATTGATCCACGATTTAAAATAAGTTGTTCAACTTGATCACTTGGTTTAAAGATGTCCTCACATTATGAGGTAGTTCTCTTGGAATAAATAACCACATGGTATAAAAATTACTTCGCCAGGTATGCTATTCCGAGAAATGATGGTCACGAGGGAAACACCAGCCTACGTCATCACGATTGTGATTACTTGTCCAATAAGATAAAACACGAGGTCTTTACGTTAAATCCCTAAATTTATTGTTTCATTCGATTAGTGTTTGTTAATATTTTCATAACCAAGTTCGAATTTTCAAAGGTGCCATATTTTGGTTTTAATATATGGAATGCTAGTCAATCGTAGAAGTTGAAAAATCTAGAAAGTTCTAAGCAGCACAGAAAATTGCCAATTCTAATAGTATTTGTATCTCTATTTGCCGCACTCACCAAGTTTGTGGATACGGTAGCACGGGTTAACAGAGTAGAGGGATGGTCATTTAGTTGAAGGTAGCCACCCCACGCCCGGTCGTGTCTGCAGCACAGACTGATTAAACGATCCTCTGTATCTAAGCTTGTTTGCTCTGCAACTCTCATCGATACTGCTTCGTTTATAAACGTGAGCGAGCGGTGCAATTTTACGTTTGTTTCTTTACTTTTTACCACTTTAAAGAAGAGTATTTTATTGAAAGACTCACTCAACACCAAAAACAATTTGTCGAATGTTGTTATAAGGTTATAGAACGAACATATATCCTTTTACCACGCTGGTTCTCTCATTATTGGTCATCAGGGCCTTTTGAGTGCCACCATTTTCCTTTTTTCCTTGAATCAGCTTCCACTTGTTCTCGAGGCACCACACAGGCGCTCTCCACCTAGTAGTAAGAAGGATCATCAAAAGAAAAACAGACCGTGTTTGTTGCCTGATTCTTCTAGGTCTGGTTGCGTTGGAACAGGAGTAACTGTAAATTTATTTTTTAAGACGATTCAAAATGATCCTTGTGATTTCAATGAGTAAAATACTTTTGACTTTGACTTTGACTTTGACATGCCTCAAACTGGTCACTGACCTAACGTAGGGAGGACCAATACAGTAGTAGTTATAATACGTCCTTAATTTTATTTTAGCTCTTTGAGAAAGAGTTCGTCCGGGGAAGTACTACCGTCATATCTATTTCTGCCAAAAAGCAGCAGTGCTTGCATTCCGGTTTGAAGGGTATGGATGCAGGTGAAATTACAGGCAAATTCAACTTTTCATTTAATATCTCAGGGTGGCGGGTGCTGTGCAAAACCACATAGGGTGCGTCCTAGGTGGACGTGACCTATGAGCTAATACATTGTTATAGGTAGAGGTTACTGCTTAAGAGGCAGACAATAGCCAACAGCCAAATTATTATGTCACTATTTAACTCAGTAAAGTTCAGGTAAGTTAAGAAAGTGAAAAAAATCACGAAAAACAGTATTTAAACAAATATTTGTTATGTAATCGAAAATATACTCGGAAAAGCTACGATGCCCTTCATAATAATATTACTTGCTACTCTTATTTTTTTTGTCAATCATTGATAGGTAATAGATAAATTTACTTTATAAGATAATTTTAGAGGTTAGTTCACGATTTTTGCATAGAGAAAATTTATCGAAATCTTGTTTTGGGCTCACCCATGCCCTTGTAAATATAATGAAGAATAACATATATTTTCTTTGTTGTCATAATCTGTGTAGATTTTGCTTAATTTTTTTTTTTTTTTTTAACATTGATTGGCCTTTGTTTGACCACGATCTCACCTGTTGGTAAGTGACGATGTGGCCGAAGATGAAGCACAAAGGTCTAGAAGGCACCTATTCACTCTTGACTTGAAGATACCCAGATTATGGTTTTCAGGAAAAACACTAAAAAAATACTTAAAATACTTTTAAGAGAAGCGTTTTTAACTCTTATCAGCCTCTTAACCTCAGATGACCCAACTGCTTATTCCGTCATCATTCAAAAAGAAAAAAAAACCTACAAAGTTGTAGTGTTTAGTACTCAGGTGGATGGTCCTTGCCCAGGTTTAGTTCCTAATTCAGCTTTTACTGTATCCATGGGAGGAAACGGAGGAGTCTATTTTTAAGCTGGAATCAACACGATCACAATAAAAATAAATAAAATAAATAAATAATGCTGGACACAGTTCACACAACATTATCCCGCCCCAAGCTAAGCAGAGCTTGTGTTATGGGTACTAGATAACTGATATACATAATACAATACATTAAATAGATAGATATTTTTTATTATACATAGAAAATACCCAACAAACTGAACAAATATCTGAACAATGTTTCTTATATACTTCGCCAATTCTACTACCTGATTTGTTTTAGCAAATTAGATAAAATTCAAACAAAGGGTGATTAACTTTAATCTTTTAGTTTTTAATAGTATTATTTAATAACAAGTCTTTGTCAAGGTAGTTTTTGTCCAATATACTTAGATGTTATATTTATTTCTTGCATCCCATTGTTTATTTTGTACAAAAACATGTGTGAATATATTCAACATGTTTGTGAATATGTAGTTGAGAAATTTAGTTAGCAGTGGGGAAGAAGCGTACATGCCACTAATACCAGCTTATGTTTTATATATTTATATACATGCCTAAACAATGTAATGAAATCTTTTGCTTCAAAAAACGGTTTTATCTTGATGTAATACAGGAAATTTAAAATAATTAATAATTGTTAGAACTGGATTGCACTTTCCGCTATTAAAATGTTTATCATTAAAATAAAATAAATTTACTGCCAGTTTTTTTTACAATTTCTGAGAGGGTTGCGTTTGTCATCGCAATTTATTACATTTTAGAGCTAGTCCAGTCAAGATGTACATCCGAGCTTGCAAAAGTTCGGCACGCTGATTTTTTTATGTTGTTAGGACCTTAACCAACATTGAAAAACTAGATTTGCAAATTCCCAAGTGCTGTGCGTTCGGCGGTGTGCCCAAAAAACCATTAAATTTGTTTTTTAACGGCCATCGAGACACCATTTTCGTGCGAGCCCAAGCCCGGGCCATCTAAGATACAAGATCCGTTTTTAAGAGAACCGCTGTGCCTACATGTACCAGTTAGGTCTTAAATGAAAGCATATTAAATTTACTACATTTAATTTTCATAATATTTGACTTGGGATGCGTATTTTAGAAGATATTTCAAAAAATAACTGGTTTTTTAATGTTGGTTAAGGTCCTAACAACATATAAAAAAATCAGCGTGACCCGAACTTTTGCAAGCACGACCCACTTTTTATGTTTAACTTGACTGGACTAAGCAATGCTAAGTATTTTTTGTGTCTAGTTATATAAAAGGATTATCAATATGAAATCAGAATTACATTCATAAACGAACTTACTTTATAATTACAAAAAATTACAATTAGTTCATCAAAATATAACGTGGTAAACTGCCGGTATAATTTATAGAAATAGGCAGAAGTTATTTTTTATTTGATTTCATAATGTGATGAATATTCTTTTTTTTTTAACGTTGATTGACTTTTGTGTGTTCTTACGATCTTACTTGGTAAGTGTCGATGTGGCCGAATATGGATTGATGGCCGTGTGCTTGATATTAAGCATTGAAGGTTTTTAAGCTCTGAAGTAGAATTGTTTTTTTAAATTGTTTTTTCAGTAGAACTAGGTGCGAGAGATTTATCATTACAAAACAAGTAAAGTAGTGTTTGATAATGTGATGTAAAAACGAAGCAAAAATAAGGAAAAAATTCTATTTTTTACACTTCGTCAACAGTTCCTTTTTTGCCTATGCTGTTAAATTAGGCGCTTAAAAATCGTAGTTTACTCGCATGAAAGCTGCGCTAACACTAGGCAGAAATATTTAAACAAAAAAAAAACAACTCTTGCCGCTCCAAAAAGCTGTGTGCCCTTTGTGTACAATGTTTGTGGTAAATGTTATAGAACACCATTATTGTTGTACCTATCAGAATTTATTTTGTCCTTGTTTTTTTTTTTAATGTGTAAAATGTGTGATGTGTGTGTTTTTAAAATAAATAAAGTATAAAGCTGTTAGGTTTATATCACGTAAAATATAAATTGAAACACCCCGACCGTAAGCCTCCGGCTTTATTGTTTTGATTTTATTTATCTAATTTTTGACACAATAATATGCACCATACAATCAAATCTAGCCAAAAGTGTTTTTTTATCAATAAAATATTATCCTTTCATGTTTTTGGTACAGTAATCCCTAGTAGTCCAGGAACTTTAGCATTTCACTTCGGAAAAATTCCAACCAAGCAGAAAATTTGTGTACACGTACCTGTTAGCTCCCCAAATAACCTCTGAAAAGGCTCACGAGTCCAGATTTGTGCATAACTTTTGACAGCTAAAAAACGGTTAATTTTTTCGGTTTTTTGCCAATACTTTCGTTCCTGTCGATCTTACTGCTATGAGGTATACCTATAAAAAAGAAAGAATGGAAAATTCTCTACAAAAAAAGTTATATGAAGTTCATCGATCAAATTAGTAATTTCCACGGAAAACGATGCGAAACATCGGATTGAGTTTTGTAGGTTTACGCCATTGCCTGGTACGATGTGTATGGCGGTGCCAATAGCTGCTGTGCTTCCCTTCAAAACGTAAAAATTAATTTAAAAAAAAAAAAACGGAGTTTCGATGCCCGATTACGAAAAAACTATTAGTGTTATCAATAAACTTTATATAACCGTTTCTGTAGAGAATTTTCCATTCTTTTTTTATATATTATATACCTCATAGTGGTAAGATCAACAGGAACGAAGATATTGGCAAAAAACCGAAAAAAACAAAAAAAAAACACCGTTTTGTAGCTGTCAAAAGTTATGCACACCTCTAGACTCCTGGGACTTTTCAGAGGTTATTTGGGGAGCTAAAAGGTACGTGTCTACAAATTTTCAGCTTGGTTGGAGTTTTTCCGAAGTTTGGCCCATTTTTCGTCTAAAGTTCCTGGACTATAGGAATTATAATGTAGCATCCATGCATAGTTTAATTTGAATATTTTATCAGTTAAGTTATATTTATATTTAGTTAGTTAAATCAAATCTACAATTTGGAATTTTGCGGCATGCCCACCTTAATCAAGAGCTGTAAGAAATGCCAGGAGTCGATAGACAGGAATGGGAATATTAATAAATAGTCCGCATACCTCTGTTGGACATGCCAATATTGAAGTCTATGCTCCGCTGGCCTGATCTTCTATTTTATGATTAAGCACAGTCTAAGGGACAGTACAGTTCTCAAAATATTTTGTTGGGAATCAAAACGAAAATGAACATGATTTTTATAATAATAGGGTATTGTGTAATGAGTATTTTAAGCGGTGAGTAAATTTCACATTACATTTACAGTATTTTTTTTCTGTATACCTAATGCAGATTGCACACGCTTACACACAGCAAATGTTGCAACAAGTATTGCCACGTATGTTGCCTACTTTCACTTATTTATGCTTTTTCGTGTCACTAGTTCTCTCTTGGTCACTCTGCGTGAGGCGGTATCCCCGCTGGAAGAGTCGTAAGAGGTAAGACGTAAGAAAACCGTCACGAAAGGGACGCGGACGCAGCGTGATCTACACAGGAAAGGACGAAAATTTAAGATTTAAATCCTTATACAGCGTGATTGCACAATGCTAGCGTGTCTTTCTCGGAAAATGAAAAATAAACGATTCATTGATTAACTACAAGAAAGAGAAACCTCATATATACTTATCACTGAAAGGTTACGTGGGTTACAATTAAAATCAATGAATAAAAAACTCACTAGTGACATTAGCTTCTGGGAAATTGCTCCCCA
Organism: Operophtera brumata; assembly: GCA_932527175.1. Classification (NCBI taxonomy): domain Eukaryota; kingdom Metazoa; phylum Arthropoda; class Insecta; order Lepidoptera; family Geometridae; genus Operophtera; species Operophtera brumata. The sequence continues at coordinate 78,842,423 of OW052239.1, read as the reverse complement.
TACTTGGTCTTGAATATTTATATTATAATAGCCGGGTTTTGAAGATACTCCTCTTAGAATTATATCTTAAATTCTGGGTCGTCACGCATTTTTAATTATTTTTCGGACATCTGTAGGTACCGTAAGAAGCAAGACGCGACGCTTGCCTTGCTTGGGTTTTGATAACTCGAGGCGGAGAGTGGGTTTTGCGACGACGCGACTAATCCTGTATGGATCTGGCCATACAAAATGTATGCAGGCGACATTTGTCTTCACCCTCGCCCTACGTTTTACGTCTCTTGCTTTGAGGAAGATAGGTCCTGAAGAATGTCCTTAAAAAGGTATTGTGAGTGATGGTGAACGAACACGAGTGGAGAAGGAATTCAGTGCATCTCGCAGATAAATGTATGGAACCGAAATGGTAAATTGTTCTAATTGCGATTTAATTAGGTTGCAATCGTATTTGCAACAAATGATTGAAGTTGTTAATTCTTGTTTCGACTGCATTGTATTCAGGGCAGTGGTGCGACCTCGCCGAGCCCGTGACGTTTCCATTTTGTAATCAACATTAACCAAATATATTCCGCAAATCAACGAAGCAACAATGCCCCCATTGTTTTGAAAGTGGCAAACAAACTTGAACCTTACGACCTCATTTAAGTACAGCGTTCAAATTAAATTTAACAAAATATTGACATAAATTCGAGTGTTGTTTTGACCTGAGCTGTGATCATTATTATCCGCAGCCTTTAGACGTCCTACTGGACAAGGCCTCCCCATAGAAATGTCCCCCATAGGGGTAAAATGCTGTTGGATTAAAATGATAGTCCCATAGAATATGTCCCCCATAGAGGTGAAATACTGTTGGAACTGTGTAGAATTTATCTCAAAGTTGGGGGGTGGAGGTTAAACAATATCTATGGTTCACGGTTATTTTCAAAGTAAAAGTATCTATGTATATCAAAGTTATTTCTGGTATGGATTTTGATACTAACATTGCCAGCCAATTACTTGGTCGTTTTCCAATACCCATGGGAAAGGGTAGCTATATACAAGAATGTGTGTCACAAAATTGGCCAATTTATTGTCCGAAATATTAAAGCCTTCTAAATTTAGCTTATCTTTATGTTTCTGCATGGGGAATCATAAATTAAGATCTAAATAAAAGATGTCTTGTAAACAACAGACCTTTTGCTAAAAGCGGCAATAAATTGTGGGACCAGCATTTTTTGTTTGTATTTTATCACTTTTGCTCTGGCCTCACTATTGACATTGATTTTTATTACTTGAGAACAGATTTTTATCATTACGATGTAGAATATTTTAGCAAAAGTTGTAAACATCGGTCTGATTTAATTAGGAGCAAATATATATTTTAATTATTTTACTTTGGTCGAAGATTTTAATTACCTTTTGAGATGAAGCCAACGAAACTCCTCGATAGAACACAGTAGAATGGTAGTGTTTTGGTGACGATATGACAACCAGGGTTTGATTGTGAAACCCAGAAGAAAATACAGTTGTGCTGTCTAAAGTCCCTTGCAAACGATCTAAAGTTAACTGATCCAAACCTTTGCTAGACGGAAACATTGTCAACCAACATTGTTAACTAGAATAACAATACCAATGCATTGAGCCACATAAAAGCCAGCTCGCAGGTCGCGCATCGCTTCGACCAGACATCATGTAAAACTTTGAAAACGCAAAAGATTCTGGTACCCGGACCCAGTCTCGGCCGGGAAAAGCTCAAATAATGCCCTGAATCAGCCGCTGCACCGGCCCTAACTGATGTCCTGGACAGATGAGATGGCGCAAGGGTATCGACGCATATAGCGTCCCACACCAAAGGTCTACCATTCTCCCCCGGAACAAGATGCCGTCAGGCCGCTTACCATCGCTTATCATATTCAGTTACTTGTTTGTATACTTATCAAAAACAAGCATAGGTTAAAATGCGATAGTGATTGCGTTTAACACATTGATTGTGTCCGAACTTGCAAATGAATTAATTTGTATCGGAATTATAATGAGCAGTTCACAAAAGGTCACTGCGAGTCACTGAGTTTCATTACTACACGTAAGTTTGAACTATAATTACTGCCGCCTGTGTAATATTAATAAACCGGACTTGCGTAGTAGCTCCCCTCAAACCATGCATTGTGTAGGTTTCCGTACTCATACTCATACTCATTTGGTTGGTTATGTCAAATTTTATAGTTAGTAACACACAAATTCAAGAGAGCCATAAATAAACAGACAAGCATAGTGAAGCTATAGTTAATAATAGTAGATAACTGAAGTCAAAAAGTGGAACACGCTATCGTTATAATTTTTTGGCTGGCTAACTCTTTGTACGGGACTCTCCCAGAGAATTGGGAGTTTCTTACGGCTACCGAAATGCACACCTTGGTGGAATCCAGACGGCAGAAACGGACGGACGAATGCTAGCGTTGGCTTAGTCATAGGTATCCGTTTGGCTGCCAAATCTTTGGGTACGGAACCATGAAAACCAATACACAACAAAACGCTCATTGACCCAGGATTTTGCATTTTTTATGAGCACCATTGTTGTTTACTAGGAAGTGGTACGTTAGCTGTTGATTATCGTTTATACTTAAAGTGCATAATTATTGGTATTACTAGAGTTCAATGAAATGTATGATTACTAGTTATTTATCATTGTCGTGTCGCTTTGATTTGGATTAAGGTCATATCGTTGCCACCAGCCGAAAAGTCGGCTTGTTTTCTTAAATAACTAGCTGACCGACTCGCGACTACGTCCGTAACCGTAGAAAATCTTGACGTTGAACTTAGATATCCAACTAGAAAACTCTATTCAGTGGTTTTGGTGAAGAATGTTACAACACGAAAGGCAAATGTAATTTATAGTACTTTCTTCTTTTGACGTTTTAGTCATCTGTAATTTCGAGTTGATAGACAGTCCAATTTTTTTGATGCAACATTTAACGTTTTTGATTTTGGGTGATAGCCAGGCTTAATTTGTTGATGCCACGGTTTCAAGGGAATTACGTAGCAATTAAAGTATATAATGAACAATCTACGGATATGACATACAGAGACTTTTTTTCCCTAAAATCTAATCTTTATGTTTTTAGCTAGATTTAATAGCTTACCCAATTTTCTATAACTTATAAAAAAAACTAACAAAATCAAACTAACTAGGTCTCATAAGTTTTTTCTCAAAATGTTTTTATATTCACTTAAATAAACGCCCTTTACAAGCAAGGAAAAGATACAGCTTCCAAGCACAATCTTATCTTGAAGAATAGTCAGTTTCCGACCTCCGGTTTATTGGTCGTCGTTCATTATCAAGATAAATTATCTTTGAAGAGCCAATTAAATTTGAAAACAAAGGTAACATAATAATGCGCCGTGATCTTGAAGCAGGAAGGTGTGAAGAGTGGGGTGCCGGAGCCACAGTGTAACAAAGTAATAATACTACAGAGGCCGCAGTAACTATTATTGAATCTGTTTTGAATCTAATATGGATTTTTGTAGGAAAATTAATTGTGGTTCGCATAGTTTACGTTACGTTTGCTCATCTGTGTGTCCATACACCAAACGTCCATGTCATTTGTTTGCTTAATACTCAGACTCAGGCCTATGGGCACTTCAGAGTGTCGAATAGTCGTAGTGTAGCTGCTATACTCTATAGCAGCGTATTCACAGAGACCTTACGAGCTGTGGGATTAGTTTGTTCAGTGTAGTTCCTAATTTGAACAGATTTTAGCAGAGTTCACCGTGTTCTGCTTCACTGTGTCATTGATTTATTGAATAATTTGGTTGAAAATTGTTTTTCATGATTTTCGCATACATTTTTTTTCTTCATAATTTGCGCCGCACGGCTTGAGCTTGCCATTTTCAAGTTATTTTTCATTTTCATTAGTGTATTTTCAATATAATTTGCAACGTTACAATCCTTCCTAGTCAGAGTCACAGTCAAGAACTTTGGTAGCTAGAAAATTTCCACCAATTTGAAAAGTCACGCAATACACTTCCATTTCATTTCATTTCACTACACTTGTGCTCTATACACGAGCTACATTGATTAAAATGCCACCAAAATTACACAAAATAACTCAAAAAACACTAGGAAATAAAATAAAATAAAAGAAGACGACTTCTCTTTTTGAAAATGGTGAGAAGAGTCCCTCGCATACATTAAACATTTAGGTTCGCAAGCTTTATTCTGTCATTGTCTTACTTTCTTCTTATTCTTCTTCCTAAACGATTATGAGATAGGCAGTGACAGAATTTAGCTGATGTCAACGCCATGAAATTGATCTTCAAAATCAAATGATTATTCTATAAAAAAAGAAGAAGAAGAAGAAGATTATTCTTTACTTTATTCGTCCACATCCGGTCCATCGAGAGCATTTCAGTTTTATTGCCCCTATTTTTTCAAGGGTCGACAGAAAGAACTGTTTATAGCTAATGATACTCAGGTGTGTATTTTAACACAAACCCGAACCTCCAAAAGTCGCATGTAAAAAATATTCTACGATATAATAAGAAACCGACTGCTGTGCGTTCTGAAATTCTCCTCAGTTCCAGTGGCGCCTATTTTTTGTGAACATTTTTTGGACATAAACTGGGAGTTGGCAGAGCAATAAAATGGCAACACTAAGAAATTTAACAGCCACTTTCGGTAGACGTTTGACTTTGTAATTACTGTAGGGGTAAACAAATAAAATGGATAAGTGCCTTTGTTTTATACAGAATATTTTCAGCCATGCCGTCCGGTAGTGTATAAATGTATTTGAGTAGAAGTCGTACGTAGTGTTTTTAAATTGTCAGTGTTCCGTCTCGAAGGACCATGTCTAGGTTCTAGCGAAGATTGACATATATTGGTAAATAATTTAACAAACTGACAGTTGAAGTAAGCGCACTGAGCTGAAGCTCAAGCGCTCAATAAATGCAAAACGCGTTGATAACGCGATGCAAACATAGTGCACTTTTAGCAGCGCCCTCTAGTTACAACTTAACAGCGTATCTTTGCTTACGTTTCTATTTAAATTGGTCACGGACAAACTAGGTACTAAAACTTCGTGACATCGGTTATTTCTTGGTCACCCTGCGACCTGCTTGAGGTTAAGTAACCTAATTAGGAAGCGTATTAAATTCTACAGTATAGATGACCTTATTAATGATAAAGCCGCGTGACATGATGTCGCTCTGCCCTTCGACAACTAATATCACCTTACTGCCAATTTTCGATATCTGTACCTACACAGTTATTATAATAATTGACGACCTCTGTGGCGCGGCTGGCGACGGTTCGCCTACGACGCAGGAGGTTGCGGGTTCGATTCCCGCCTCGGAACAAATATTTGTAAGACCTGCTGATATTTGTTCAGGTTGTTCTGGGTGTTTTCTATGTATAATAAAAAATATCTATCTGTGTAATGTATTGTATTAAGTATATCAGTAGCTCTGCTTAGCTTGGGGCTAGATAATGTTGTGTGAACTGTCCAGCATAATTTTTATTTATGTATTTTTTATTTGTATGATCCTATTGGCATTTTTAATCGTGTAGTTTGTACAATGGAACTACAATTATGTGCTTTGAAGCAGCTCATAATTAGAAAAGAGCCATACGGAATAGGTCTGGCCACAGATCAAATAATACTTTGCCTGGCATGGGCTCGCGCTGAATGACGTATTTAAACTTAGGGAGTCCACATTAATTTTTAATAATATCTTTAACGTAAAAGCCAAAACCGTTCGTTGGGGATTTACAGATCAGACAGATATTTTTCTGAAAGAGCGGTGTAAAGTTGGGCATTGTGTTTTGGCTCATATAATTTTTACTATTTGTTTCGTAGGTAGGTCCACGCTTCGCTTTTAGCGATAAGACCGCCCATTGTACATTACTGTTATTGTTTTGTTTATTTTATCTTTTTTATTTTTTATATTTGGTGTGCAATAAAGTGTTAATCTATCTATCTATCTATCTATATGAAAATGAAACAATTTTTGGGAATTCAATAAATATTACTTAATTAGGTAGTTTTATATGAGGAGACCGAAATAAATCAAAACTCAATTCACATAAAACCACAAATAAAAAATACAATGAAATGAAATTAGGGCAACAAGTCAAACTTTCGGTTTGACTTACTTTGCCGTGTCACGCAACGCATACTGACAGCAGAACATAATGTCTGAGGAAACTAAAGGCAGCTTAAATTCAAATAGAGTTATTGTCGCTAACGCAATAAAACCTTCCGTTTAGGTCCATCTTTATCACAACGAGCACGACATGGAGTGGAAAGGTCCTTAGCAAAAGTTATTTACAAAAAGCGATAATGAAGGGAAGTCTTTAACTGTAGGTACTGCTTGGACACTTGAGCCCTCTGCATAAAAATGCAGTTTGCTTCTATTTCTGATATTACCTAGTCAGACTCCATACAATTTTGATCAATTGACGACCTCTGTGGCGCAGCTGGCGATGGTTCGCCTGCGACGCAGGAGGTTGCGGGTTCGATTCCCGGCTCGGAACAAATATTTGTGCGTTCTGCAGATATTTGTTCAGGGTGTTCTGGGTGTTTTCTATGTATAATAAAAAATATCTATGTGTGTAATGTATTATATTAAGTATATCAGTTATCTAGTACCCATAACACAAGCTCTGGCTTAGCTTGGGGCTAGATAATGTTGTGTAAACTTGTCCAGCATTATTTATTATTTATTTATTATTATTAATTAACTAATAAATAAATAAATAATGCTGGACAACTTCACACAACATTATCTAGCCCCAAGCTAAGCCAGAGCTTGTGTTATGGGTACTAGATAACTGATGTACTTAATATAATACAATACATTGAGAGATATTTTTTATTATACATAGAAAACACCCAGAACACCCTGAACAAATATCTGCAGAACGCACAAATATTTGTTCCGAGCCGGGAATCGAACCCGCAACCTCCTGCGTCGCAGGCGAACCATCGCCAGCCGCGCCTCAGATAATATAATATAACCTTTGATTTGTATTTTTTTGTGTAAAGTCTATGTTTTAAAAATCAGACTGATATAAATATTTGTGTGAGAATCTTACGAGTATAACCCATGCTAAATTGTCTGTAGATTGTGTCTACAAATTTTCATTGACTGGAATTGGTTATCCAAATGTGGAGCATACTTCGCTATGCACATATGGAGCGGCTGTGTTCCTTGAAACAAATCTCCCCAAGAAAGTAAACCGATTGAAGGCTACTGTTTCATTTACAGTATCCATACGATTTCTTATCTAATTTATTAAATTGGTGAATGATCAATGGAAGCCTTTAGATGTTTTAAAAAAAGCAAAAATTCCTACCTATCATGAATGAACCACAACATGTAATAGCTTTCTGTATTTACTATCTTTTATCTTAAACAAAAGTTGATGCATCTAACAAACGACAAAGTACCGGTTTAAGATTAACCCCATCAATTTAAGATAACTCGCTCCTACCGTTCTTTTGTGTGGCCTTTTGAATCGAGTTAAAACTATAGTTTTAAAATACTAGCTTGTACATGTGACTTTGTCTTCATTTTGTTTAGCTTTATCTACTGTCATACGACAGTGTCATGAGGTCACGTTTGACAAATTGGATTATCAGTTGGACTGAAATCCACCGCATAGTTTCAGCTTTCGCGGCTTGGGGTTAAGTTTCAGTTAATACTTTCGAAAACTTAACATGCGTGACATTCAACAGTCACAACTACAACTAGAACTTTGCACTACCTTATATTTTTTGTCATATCAACTCGCCCAGATGTACTTTGCTTGATTGTTTTTAGTTTATCACGCTACCTGACCGTACCTGGTACCTATTATAGTATCTATCTCTTTTAGAAACATGTATCTTCACTATCATATCATCATTATCATCAACAGTCTCAGACCTTTACCCATGGACGAGACCTTCTCCATATAACACATCGGAGGAATCCGTCACCTCACTTGGCAGGCGGATTGGTGATCGTCGTGTTGGTGCTCAGGTGATACTCAGGTGGAAGTGCTGTCCATCCCCATGTGTATTTCTTATAGTTCGTTTTTAGAACATCCACGGGAGATGAAGTGTATTTTTTAGGCAGAAACCACCGCTAAATGCCATATTTATTTTACTACTATCATTATACAAATGACATTTAGCGGGAAATCTCAGGCTGGTACTCTTATTAGGCACCGACAAGGAACACTTATATTTTGGCCATGTGCGTATGTCTGTCTGCCTGTCTGTCCATCTGTCCATAGTCAGAGCCGTCTTACTCGTAGACCACTATTAGTATCACACTGAAATGCACGGTAATACAAATTGGAGGAATTAAAATCTCCGAAAAAAATATTTTCCACAAATGTTTTTTTATGTATATTTTTATCACTTTACATGAATATGTTAAGTGCTTTTTAGGGTTCCGTACCCAAAGGGTAAAATGGGACCCTATTACTAAGGCTCGGCTATCCGTCTGTCTGTCTGTCCGTCGGTAACCAGGCTGTATCTCATGAACCGTGATAGTTAGACAGTTGAAATTTTCACAGATGATGTACTTCTATTGCCGCTATAACAATAAATATAAAAAAAATAGAACGCCGGTATAAAAAAATAGAATACAATAAATATTTAAGGGGCTCCCATACAACAAACGTGATTTTTTGGCCGTTTTTATATATCATGGTACGGAACCCTCCGTGTGCGAGTCTGACTCGCACTTGGATGGTTTTTTTTAATTGCTTACCCCATTTATTTGAATATCGATTTAGATTACAGGGCGTGGTCCTAGGCCTTTATGCCTGATAAATTTGGAGAATTAGGTATTCGCAAAATTTCAAGATGGCTTCCGACTATAGAACTAGTTTTTTTGTTGTAACTCCTTCTCTTTTGGCTCTTTCGGGCAACACTCTCAAACTTTCTACGCAAACGGGGCTTGAAATGCTTGGCATATAGTACTTGCCACAATTACTGCTCCCCCAAAATATATTTCGGCTCAACGGCTATTGGACGGGCCCTGGGCGATTGTCTATTACAAAACGTGCTCCTGCTCCATGGATCGTGCTTGTCTCCTGGCCGTATCAAAATGGGAGTCAGGACTTTGCTAGTTTTTTACCATCATTGTACTGGTACTTTAATGGATCCAGTTACTTTCAGTCTTGCAACTTCATTACAGTTGGTTGCAAGGTATTGTGCGTCATCAGTGTCCAGTGGGGTATGGTGGTTGAACAGCTTGGTCACCACGGATTATCGTGCACCAGGGCCGCCCTTAGGAGTTCTCGCTAGCCTTAATTATATAGTTCAACGAGCCTTTTCCAGCGTCAAATGCTCCAGCCGTTCTAGAGCCGAAAGGTTCGAATGGTAAGCGGCCTGACGGCATGACTCTTGTTCCGTGGGAAAAGGATAGAATACAGATAGATAGAAAACACTTTATTATACAACACAGAAAATAAGCTATATTAATAATTAATACATAAACTAAACATGGAAGTCCAATGGGCGGTCTTTTCGCTATAAGCGATCTCTACCAGACAACCTTGGGACAAAGGGTACAAAGGTGTACAAAGGGTAGGCATTCGGGGTTGGATGCTACACCTGTGTTACCGTTGCGCCATCTCATCTATCCAGGACATCAGTTAGGGCCAGTGCAGCGGCTGATTTAGCTCAGGATCTCATTATGCTCAAATATACAAACAAGGCGTATTTACATATTTGAACAAATCGGAGTCGTATCTCTGGGTTTGTGGGGTACATTTTCGCGTTTTCAAAATTCTTTCAGGGCGTTTTTTCGATGCAACGCGTGACCTGAGAACTGACTACTATCTGGCTCAACGCATTAGTATTGTCATTGATCGTCGCACTGCACTTAGCATCTTAGGGACGCTTCCGTCTGGTAGTGATTTGGATCAGTTGAGCTTCCTTATGATCGTTTGCAATGGTATTTAGATAGCTCAAATGTTTATTTTGATTTTGATTTGATTTTGTATATACCTGCTTGTATTAGTTGTAGTTGGTATAGGTACTTACTCTAAATAATGTTAATAAAAAAAACAGGTAGCTTTGCTTGATAATCTGAATGTATTATCTTGTGTGCCGTTTGATATAATCTGAAAATTTGGGTCGGGTGTTCCGATATTTTTTTACCGGATGTAAGTACTATGTATTATATTATGATCAGTAAAAAGACAGAAGCAAACTTAACGAACGATCTTGATTAGAATACACAATACCCTACCGTCGACTCTCCATTAGCGAAAGAGTAGGTGTCACGATTCTCTCGCACGGCTTTTATTATTTATTCCCACTTTCGAAACGGCTGCATTGCAAGCTCATCGGTTCTGAACACGAGCAAATTTAATGAACTTTTAACTTGGCTCTATTCAAATGCTGCCAGTAACTGCAGCCTCGTCGTAATTATGTAAGAGCACAACCTCCCCTTTTTAATTATACTTTGTACAAAAGAAGCAATGAATGGTCAAAATGCTGCAGTTCTGATTTTGAATCGTATCAAGACCAACCGTTCCACTGAGAACTACTTACGTACCTATTTAAGCTGGTTATAAAGGTGAATTTAATCGTTTCACTGCCGTTTTTGAAAAACAATGCCACCAAAAATGTTTAATTTACATCGGAAACAGCGAAACAAAAAGGTTTAAGTGGTGACATGCGCCGACACACCAAAAGCCTAGACTCGTCTGGAGCGTCCGGCCGCCGCCGCTCTGCACGCCGAAGCAAAAAGGACGAATCATTAGGAGGCGCCACACGAGATCCCATTTAAAAGTATGAGAATATTTTCACAAAAAGCCTCACATTCAACTCCCAGCACATTCATTTTATGAGAACAATGAGTGATTTTTGTATTTTTATTTAATTCTATGTCGATTTTATCCGCGGCAACGTGGAGGCGAGTCGCCGTGGTTGTCGCCTCTTTCTGTCTTCGACTTTTTGCTATGGGAGAAGCGCGGGTGTCGGCGGCAAACGGTTCTGTTCCCGCGGAGGCGCTACTGGGAGCTTGCACTCGCATCGCAGCACCCTCTAACGTCCTCTCGCCGGCGGCGCCACATTTCACACTCCTGACGTGCACCACACCGCCGCCACCGCTGCCCGTGAGCTTGCATGCCCTTGATGCTCCTCAATGCATCGACAATCAGTTAACGAGCTCACTAAATGTAAAAGCATCGCATGTTTAAGCCGAGATCCGTCCGATTAGTCTCTTAAACGCTGCTGTAACAATTTATAATTTCCGTTAATGATGCTTTTCCACACTGTGTGTTTACCGACGTACACGAAAACCGCTTATGGGATACCTACCTATTGAATTCATACAGCTGGCATCTTAACGATTGTTAAATCGGTTCTCGCCTCACGTTTTTGAGTCGTTTGTATTTATTTTTGAGATATTCTAATGAATAGCTTCAACGTAAACGCTGATAGTTTCGTAATTTATTTCTAACAGTTCTATGACGGGTGCGCATAACATTTTGGTGTGACGGCATAATGGTGCGGAGACAATGGACTTCAAGACTTGTTTATTGAGTGGATGGAGTTGTTTTGAAGTAGAATGTGCGCAGGAGTGGAGGCGGCGTCTGTCTGCAGAGGACCAATGATAGCCCGTTGACTCGGTGGGAGGAACGAGTAGGTAATCATGCATTAAGCACTACGAGCGATGTCAGGGAGATTCACAATGCGGATATAGCTTTACGATTCATTATACTTGTAGGTATATATAAACAGAAACTATATAAGCAGAAGTGAGTGTCACTTATGTTTATATAGTTCAAGTACTCTCATTCTATCAACGGCATAGAACCTGTATGTTTCGTTGGTATTGTATATTTTTATAATTAATTATCTTTTCATATTGTTTCTGCGTCATTACTTAGTTATGATATTGGGTTCGCTGAAGATTTTAAATTAATAATTATTGAAATAACTAGATACTACGGCACGATAATTTAAATTCTTTAGTAATTAATTTTGCTAAAGATACCTGGTCATTTTAATAATTAGACATTTTTATAATAGGACATTATTACTTTTGGACATTGGCATTGGACAATTTTCTTTTTGGACATTAGCCGTGCAAATCCGTATCTTTATTTTTCGTAGTGCCGTACGATACAGGATGGCATGCGTAACAAAACCATGCAACGCCATTTACTAAACCAATTTGTGAAACAAGGTTACACTTAATTTTGAAACAGGTATCTATATGACATCTTTAGTAACTTCACCCTGTAATATTTCTTAGTAAAAATCATTGGTGAAAAAGTTGCAAAGTAACGTCTATTTCTGCCTATCTATGAAGATCCCGTCAGCGCAATACAATTAGCAAACTATAAGCGTGTTTATTTACTGTCTCATATATGACTCTACCAACTCTACCATCGGCTATTTTTGGTTTCCATAATTATCTCATTGTTTTTGATTAAGACTGGGTTTTTTTTTTTTTTTTTATACAACTTTGAACGACGTATCAAGCATATGGGCCACCTGATATTAAGCGGTGCCCTTTGTCTATGAACAGTGCATTATGACATAGGTCACGTCCACTTAGGGCGCGCCCTATGCGGCATTGCACCGCGCCCTGAGACATTCAAATGAAAAGTCTCATGTGCCTCTAATTTCTCCGGCAACCATACCCTTCAAACCGGAACACAGCAATGCGAGCACTACTGCTTTGCAGCAGAAATACGTATGATGTTAGTACTTCCCCGGACGAACTCTTTCACAAAAAACCTCTACTACTACTGCTGTGAGTACCGTGTGTGATTATCATTTACATAGTGAACTGGGTAGCTATGTAGTGTAAAATTCAAAAAACTTAAGCAGAGCTGCATGATCAAAGGAGCCTTTGCCAGGCGCTCTGAATACTTTCACCACACTGGTTCTCTCATCATTGGTTAGTAGACCCTTTTCAGGGCCATCATACCTCAAGCTGGTCATGCTAGTGAGCAGGTATTTTTTATCATTATTTATTCATATATTATTGAAAATTGAATTTTCAATATATTCAAAAAACAGATATATATCAAGACACCGCAAACACGTAACTAATCATCACACCATCAGTTGCCTTCAGTTGTCCCGAAAAGGCTGAACGGATATTGATGAAATTAGGTAAAGAAGTAGACTAACCTGAAGTAAAACCGTGTGTGGTTATTTAGTATAGAAGGTTTTCTTATTTAAGAAATCTTTGCAATAATCATTCGAATCAAATGGGATAATCTTGTGCTTTCTCATACGGCAGCTGATGTCATCATAGTTGTAACTCAACCATATCCGCAGTATTTTTTAGAAATACAGTTACTCATCATTAGCAGCTCTCAGACGTCCACTGATGGACAAGGCCTACCCCAGAGACTTATTTAACATAATCACCACGCTTGGCAGGCGGATGGGTAATTTATTTTTCAAAACAAGCTTTTAAGAACTGTACTTCCGAGTCTTGATAATGATGGTGAAATTATTAAGCAGAACCATGTGCTGATTAAAATGAGCCTAAGCACGGCCAGTCTACTATTATCCATCAAGGAGTTCAGTTGTCCACCTTCCGTCATTATTAGGTCAGCTTGCTGTCATCATAATATTGTATTGTCATCGGAACTTGGTAGGTATGAAAAATTTCAGCTCAATCGGATGAAAAATAGTGGTTCTAATTCATGTTGCAAGATTTGCTGATTATAATATGGATACACACATACATACATAGACATAGACACACGCCTTTCCCCCCGAAGGGGTCGGCAGAGCCTCAATGGGCCGCTTTTCACAGTGGGTTGCGCACCATCGTGGAATATAGGCGGGACAAGTGGTGAGCTCATCGCCGCCATTGCTTCCCACGACTGACTCAACTAACGCTTTCTTCCAGTAATAACACATTCCACAATAAGCTAGCAGCCAGGACAAATCTTATACCAACAAATCTCACAAACAAGTCCGGGTAATCCCTTAGTCGGCTTTTACGACATCCATGGGAGGAGATGGAGGGGTCTATTCTTAGGCCGGACACACCACGGACCACCACATATGTAAATCTTTTAATTTTAAGTTTCTCTGTAAGTTAATTGGGAAAATAAATATTTTTGTATTTGTATTTGACCCGAATATACATACTCGTAGCATTGCATGTTAAGTAAAAGCTTGGAACATTATAACGATTTTCAAGTAGGGTCTATACCTCGAGTCTGCTTAGGGCCTTTTTCAGAAAGGGACATTTTAAGAAAGGGACGTTTTAAGAAAGGGCCTTTTAAAGAACGGGCCTTTTTGAGCATGCGGGACATTTTGCGAAAGGGACATTAACGTCCGAATCCGGCTTTCGTGCTACGCAAAGAAGAGATAGATTCAACAGAAAACCAGAATAAAAAAAAAAATACAATTTAATCACTAAATCGCAAAATAAACAAATGTTATATGAATTATACTGCATCGTTCGGCAATAAAAAATGTCTTTCGATATCGGTAAGACATAAATTACGGTTGTTGGGTAGCGCTCCGGTACATCCCTGATCACTGATTAGCGGGCGTTGCGTGACAAAACCCTATTTGTTCGATCATTGTCTTACCCCGTATCCTCGCGCCATCATAATAAACTGGAACACACAGAAAAAGAGATGCAACATCATTAACATTTTGAAAAAACAGACAACCATCATTCACGTACATAGTCCTGATCCCACACTAGGATCCCCTGTGTCGTGGGTATCAGGAACTACGAGTGCCATGCTACGACAATACCGAGACCAGAGACCAGACCAGACCAGGCTAGAGTGAATAGATGCCTTCTAGACCTTTGTGCTCCATCTTCGGCCACATCGTCACTTACCAACAGGTGAGATCGTGGCCAAAAAAATGCCATAAAAAAATAAATATTTTTAGATTAAAAAGGATATCCTATTTTCAGTTTTAGTAGTAGTTTTAGTAGTAGTAGAGCTTTTTTGTGAAAGAGCTCATCCGGGGAAGTACTACCACCATACCTATTTCTGCCGCAAAGCAGTAGTGCTCGCATTGCTGTGTTCCGGTTTGAAGGGTGAAATTACAGGCACATGAGACTTTTCATCTATGTCTCAGGATGGCGGGCGCAGTGCAATGCCACATAGGGCGCGGCCTAGGTGGACGTGACCTATGTGAGAATGCACTGTTCATAGGCAGAGGTTACCGCTTAACATCAGGTGGGCCATCGGCTTGTTCAGTCATTCAAGTAGCATAAAAAAAAAAAAAAAAAAAAAAACGTAATTTATACATTGACTTTGTCCTTAAAGTAAATGGACTCCGGGACTTTGGGTCAGCGCTCAAAAACTGTCTGAACGAAAAGAGAGAGAAAACGCATAAATGCCATGCAAATGCAAATTCTGACAATTTATATCCGTCTATTGCTGCTTTTAATTATTCAACACTAAACCAGGACTAAAGTATGAACCGGTAATGTATCGAACTCATTTATCATCGTTTGAATTTTCAAAAGTGTTATATTTTGGTGTTCATAGTGTATGAAACGTAGAGTTTTTAGCGTGTCTCTGATATTATTTCTTTCGGTATTATTTATTGGTTTTTGGTACATAGTGGAACATGAAATCTTATTAATTAGGAAAATAAAAATGCAATTTAGGCAATGGTTAATTTGATTTTAAGCATTGCTTAAAGTTAGTCCTGTTCTGCTAGTTACTATCCAATGGTGAGGGATGGTAACATTTTAGGCAATGGTTAATTTAATTTTAAGAATTGCTTATAGTGAGACCCAGTTCTGCTAGTTACTATCCAATGGTGAGGGATGGTAACATTTTAGGCAATGGTCTATTTAATTGTAAGCATTGCTTAAAGCTAGCCCTGTCTCTGCTAGTTATTTTCCAATGGTAAGGGATGGTAACATTTTAGGCAATGGCTAATTTAATTTTTAAGCCTTGCCTAAAGTATGTGCTGTATCTGCTAGTTATTATCCAATAGTAAGGGATGGTAACATTTTAGGCAATGGCTAATTTAATTTTTAAGCCTTGCCTAAAGTATGTGCTGTATCTGCTAGTTATTATCCAATAGTAAGGGATGGTAACATTTTAGGCAATGGCTAATTTAATTTTTAAGGCTTGCCTAAAGTATGTGCTGTATCTGCTAGTTATTATCCAATAGTAAGGGATGGTAACATTTTAGGCAATGGCTAATTTAATTTTAAGCCTTGCCTAAAGTTAGTGCTGTAAGGTATTATCCAATAGTAAGGGATGGTAACATTTTAGGCAATGGCTAATTTAATTTTAAGCCTTGCTGTTAGTCTTGTAAGTTAGTCCTGTTCTGCTAGTTAAAATCCAAAGGTGAGGGATGGTAACATTTTTGGCAATGGTTTATTTTTATAGGTTTTTATAAGTAAGCCCGTATTTTTTTCATCGTATTGTTTATTTATTACTAAAATAGCGAAGTGTTAAATACAAAACTAGTAATAAAAATAAATAGTAGGGGAAGTACTACCACCATACCTATTTCTGCCGCAAAGCAGTAGTGCTCGCAATGCTGTGTTCCGGTTTGAAGGGTAAGGGTGCCGGTGAAATTACAGGCACATGAGACTATTCATCTTTATGTCTCAGGGTGGCGGGCGCAGTGCAATACCACATAGGGCGCGTCCTAGGTAGACGTGACCTATGAGGTAATGCACTGTTCATAGGCAGAGGTTACCGCTTAACAATAGGTGGGCCATAAGCTTGTTCCGTCATTCAAGTAGTATAAAAAAAAAAAAAAAAAATTGATTAAAATATGAATTATTTTATTTCCCTTTCATTCTCTTAACACGCTGGAGGTAACCAATTAGCGTACCGTCTTTGTTGTTTCCGTTATTGTTTTTATATAAATAAAATAAAGTTCTTACTTATTCATACTGACGAACTACAAAAGAATAGAACCGTATTTGGTAGTAAGTTTTACAAAGTCCTCATAAAAATGGTATGTTGACAAAAGTGGGTATCAAATAAAAAATGCAAATGAACGCTCAGTTATAGCTTTATTTTAGTTTGCTCGTGAATTTAAAGTTTCACTTATCGTGAAGAGGCGCTGATAACATGAAATATGAATAAAAATGTAATGTGAACACATTCCCGCGTGGTATCTCGTTACTGAGTTCCGCTTTTGTGCGCCAACTTAATGAGGCAGGGCAGAGCGCAACCTCAACACAGTAACAATTTCTAATTTATTTTATATTGGGTTTTTATTTAATTTATTCAGTGTGAGAGAAGTGGGCAGGTTTCTGATGCTTGTTACGATACGATAATCTGGCTTACAGGATGTTTGTGGCGATTTAATTGGCACTCGAAATACTTGGACATTTTTGCGCCTGGCTTTTATTGTTGGCTAACGAGAAATGAACATAGTTACGTCACAGATAAAATAATACTATGTTAGTAGTTACGTGCAATAAATACACTGTTGTTAGAATTACTAGGTAACTCGAGTAACGTAGAACATATGTACGTCTAGAGTGGTAGAGCCCTCTGCATAAAAAACTGGATAAGTGCGTGTCGGACTTGCGCATGAAAGGAATCTTACCATCGTATAAGATTTAACACTTTGTACTTTTTAGGGTTCCGTAAAAAAACTACGGAACCCTTATAGATTCGTCATGTCTGTCTGTCTGTCTGTCCGTATATGTCACAGCCTTTTTTCTCCGAAACTATAAGAGCTATACTGTTGAAACTTGGTAGGTAGATGTATTCTGTGAACCGCATTAAGATTTTTAAACAAAAATTAAAAAAAAAAAACAATTATTTTTGGGGTTACTTAGAATTATACTTAGAACTGATCCTCAAATTTTTTTTTTCATCAAACCTATACGTGTGGGGTATCTATGGATAGGTCTTCAAAAATGATGTTGAGGTTTTTAATATAATTTTTTTCTAAACTGGATTGTTTGCGCGAGAGACACTTCCAAAGTGGTAAAAAGTGTGTCCCCCCCCGTAACTTCTAAAATAAGAGAATGATAAAACTAAAAAAAATATATGATGTACATTACTATGTAAACTTTTACTCAAAATTGGTTTGAACGAGATCTAGTAAGTAGTTTTTTTTAATACATCATTAATCGTAATCCATCCAAGAACTTTTATATTATGTTAATTGCTGCTACGGAACCCTTCATGGGCGAGTCCGACACGCACTTGGCCGCTTTGTTTATTATTAGAACATTAATTTATAACTTTAGTTCATTTCAGGGTGTAACATAATATCCCTATAAGCCCGGGGAGGAGGGTATTCAACACAGCATGGCGAATAAATTTAGTTCTACGAATTTTTAAATTTGGAATTTATTAATTCTTAAAATGCCTTTTAACAATCCTGAAATTCCTCAAGAAATTTTTCTAACTCACAACATGAGGATGTTACGGTACGTACGTAACGTAGGGCTGCCTCATGTTGTGCTATGTAAATTTTCGGAGCAATTTCAGGAATTTCTTGAGGAATGTCAGGATTTTTACAAGGCATTTCATGAATGTAAAACATAGAAATTCAAAAAGTCATAGAACTAAAGTTATTCGCCATGACGTGTAGAATACCCCATACCCAACCTAACAACCCCTTAATATACCTAAAACCTCTAAAACCCCTAAAATCCCACACAACTCCTACAGACTCTTAAAAATGAACTCTCTGCAATCACACAGCTGATGGTTTTCCCTGAGCATTTCACGGGAATAAGTATTTTTCCCCGCTGTATGACTAAGCGAGATCGTTTTATCTGGCTTAAAATACCCTATCCTGTGAATTTTATCAAAATCTTTCAAGCCGTTTCGGAGATTTTCCGCACACTCAAACAGACATAATATTATTATGTTACTAGATTAATACACAAGGAACTCTCGAGAATAATGGGATTATGTGTTGATGGAGTGACGACTTTGGTGATAGCGATAACGCCGCGCCAAGTGTGAGAACATTTGAAGTTCTCATATTTAATTTGTTCTTGGAATGTTCGAGGGTATGTAAACTTATTTTCAAATTATGATACCAAATAATAAATAAATAATAAAATAATGCTGGACAGTTCACACAACATTATCTAGCCCCAAGCTAAGCAGAGCTTGAGTATGGGTACTAGATAACTGATATACTTAATACAATACAACACATACATAGATATTTTTTTATTATACATAGAAAATACCCAGAACACCCTGAATAAATATCTGCAGATCGTACAAATATTTGTTCCGAGACGGGAATCGAACACGCAACCTGCTGCGTCGCAGGCGAACCTTCACCCGCCGCGCCACAGCGGTCGTCGTTTTCGAACTGCTTACGAACTAGCTCGCTAACTATTGGTCTCATAAACAAGGTCAAAGTCGAGAGCGGGCGGGTTGTGGAGAGTGCAATTTTCAGAGTTTCAATACGTGTAAGAATTCAAAACGAAGAGATCTATAGAAGAAAAAAGATCACAAATACCATCGACCAAACAGGACGAGTGCAGTGACGGAGGGTCCCTCCTGATGGGCCAAAGATATTATAAAGGTTGCAGGAAGTTGGTGGATGGAGGTAGTTCAAGACCGGTCGTCTTGGTATTCTATGGTGATGGGGGCGCTGCGCTAAGTCCAGTCGTGGACCTGAGGCTTTTAAGTTTGCTTGTTTTCTCTTTGAATCAGCTTCCACTTTTTCTCGAGGCACCACACAGGCGCTCCTTACTTAATAGTAAGAATGTTCATCAAATAAAGCCAAGCGGCCGAGCCGTGTTTGTTGCCTGCTTCTTCTAGGTTTGGTTGTGTTGGAACAGGAGTAAATTTATTTTATAAGGCGATTCAAAATTATCCTTTTGATATCAATGAATAATTACTTTTTGCCTTTGAATGTTATAAGCTGATGATCCTGATCATGATGATTATGATGACAAAGTTTCAAAGGTCACAAAATGTTGCTTAAAAGTCACATAAGAAGACACATATACATATATTCAAAATAATTAATACCTATAATTCATTTGCATCATTTGCATAAATCACGGGTGCATGTTTAATTTGTGTTGAGATTTTGCTTGCTTATGTGATGATAGTGAATGCGGCTATAGAGCCAATTATTGGCACGTATGAAGCAGGAACTTACTGGTAGGAGGTACTCACAAAAAATTACAAAGAAGTTCAACGAAAACGTTTATAACGAAAAAAAAAACTAGAGTACCTTCCGAGTTCCGGTTCCTATCCTTTTCAAATCCCGTTCTTCCTTCTTTTTTGAAGTCGGATCTATTGTCTGGATGTCGTTTAGGGTATACTTAGATAAAATATATTCCATGATTTCTTTGTTTGTTTGTAATAAATATAAAAGACCAATGTTTCCGGCAGCAAATAATCAATAGCAGTGCTATCAATCTCCTCTAAACTCAGTCATACAATGCTATCATACAATGACAAAACAAATCATTGTCATCTTAGGCAATGACTAGAGATTATACGACAAAGCGTTGACCCCTCGTATTAAGACGCGAAATCAAAAATGATAGCTTCGCGACCCCTGCACATATTTCAAGAATGATCCGCCTCGTCCATTTGGCGATCCTTGGACAATGGATCGGACAACACACAGTTAACGCCGCAAATGCCGTGAGCGTCCATAAATCATCGGCATAGCGGAAGTGCGTGGTAGGACGCGATGCGATGCCCGCACCCGCGCCCTGCGTCGGCTGGTTAGGGCTGCTGGCGCTGAGACCAAGGGAATAACGGTTGCGCACCCGTCTCCGAAAATTCAGAGTTATAGATAAATTAAATGCCGGCACATCCCGGGTGAACAAGCGCAGCAGAGGCGCGCCCGGAATGTCCAAATAAATTTTGTGATAAACGCACCGGAAGCTGACCCTATTACGTGATACTGCCCCCGTTCCGTCTTTCCACTTCTCAGTTATTGTTTTTCTCCATCGGCATTTGAGGAATTCTAAGCTTTTATTCCACCCGGCATATGGGAAACGCGGCCCTTTGAATCGATTAGATCTCAATCGATAAACTGTAATAGGTCAGTTTTGTGTCGGAATTAATCAAGCGTCAAAGGACTGGCTATAATTGAGCGCCAAAGGCTGCGGGTGTATCGTATATCTCACTAATTAATGGATTCACTAGAAATGTTTTTGTTACAAAAGACACCGCTGCACAAAAAACGTACCTGGTTGTTTTATGTTCTGAGACAACAACCCGTTCCCAGCTAGGATTCCTATTCGTAATTCGTCGCGTATGCTACATCCTGGAACAATACAAGGACATCAAAGTGAACATTACTAAAGCTATTTATCTATGATATCGCACTGAAAAAAAAACAGTTCGAGTAACCCGAAAACCGATAAAAGTTACCGTTCTGCGAGGTTAAAATAGAGCCAACACATTAAACACGTTAGCATAACTGAAAAAAAACAGTTAAAGTAAAACAGTTCATTTTACTGTCTTATCCGGACTGATGTTAACCGTTGAAATTTAAATTACTGCCAGGATACGTTGTTATTATTGACCAAAAAGTTGCTGTTGTAGCAACTGTGTAAATTTTAACTGTGCACTTTTTGCACACAGTTAGATATATTTTTTTTCAGTGCGGTGTGGCAGAATCGGAGCGTGCGAGCTCGATATAAAGAAATATTAATATTACCGCGACCATAAACAAGCAGTTGACGATGATAATTCGAAAGCATAAAACAGGGCGTTATCTATGATCAGAAGGCAGCCCCCGGAGAGTTTAGTGTGAAATGTGTTCTCAGAGACACCGTTTAGTAGCGTAATGCGCGTGACTGTCGTACAAATTATGCATTTTCGAGACAAGTCGATTTTATTGCCGCGGAAGTGACGTCAATAAAGCACAGTGTACAGCAGTTTAATGTTCTCGTATAATTTCATACTAGATCCGATCACGATATGCGCTATGACACGGAAGGTAGAACACGTGACTCCTATAACTAACGGTTCGAATTTGTTAATTTGTTGCCCATTGTGCTTAACATCAGTAGCAAGGAAATAAACTTATTAAGATTTCTTAGAACCCTCAAATAACCAAGATACAAGATACAAGATACAAGATATTTATTTGCATAAATAAGTGTTACAATTTGGTCTTATAAAATAGTGAGCACTTATGACTTATTTGCCCTCTGCAGGCATCGCAAATTTTTCGAGGGCGTAAACTGCTACTTAGTTTACTAAGTATATCTAGATTACCTTTGTTTTACCTATAGGTAAAACAACTAACTACTAAAATGTTAACTAATACAACAAATAAAACATCCAAAGTTACTAACATTACAGAGTTATTAGGTACATTCATCAATTTGGAAATTTAAAAATAGGTATAAAAGGTAATTTAGGTGTCTAAAGTTGGCAAATGGTCATTTTTATTCTATTAAATATTCGTCAACAGTATAGAAACACCTTTGAATAAGGAATGTTTTTAGCTTTCCGATAAACAACCTTATTTTAGTTTCATTTTTTATATTAATTGGTAGCTTGTTAAAAATTTTTACTGCCATATAATAAGGACTTTTGTTTAGCATACTTATTCTAGAATATGGCAGAAAAAGTCTGTCTTTGTGACGAGTGTTTCTGTTATGTGTTTCGTTTATTTTGGTGAAATGGTTATTATTTTTATAAACGAAAATGCAAATGTCCATAATGTAAATTGAAGGTAGCGTCAGAAGATGAAATTTTATGAAATAAGGTTTACAGCTTTGCATGTTATCAATCTGGGCTATGATTCTAACACATTTCTTTTGTGTAATGAATAGGTCTTTCACATTTACACTATTTCCCCATAGCATTATACCGTATCTTAGCCACGAATACGCATACGCATAATACGCTGATAATGCAGTCTCAGTGTTTGTACTGTGTTTAATTTGAAAAAGGGCATATGTAAACTTGGATAGTTTAATTTGTATGTGTTCTATGTGAGTCTTCCAGTTGAGGTGAGTATCTATGTTTAAACCCAGTAAGCTGAATGTGTCAACTTTTTCTAAAGCAGTGTTTTGAAAATCTATTTTTAATGGAATGGTTGGACTATTGTATGTTTTAAACTGCATTACTTTAGTTTTACTGCAGTTCATTTCCAGGTTGTGGTCTTGAAGCCAATTTGTTACGGTCTGTAATGTACTCTTTAATATTGAATCCGTCTTTTCGTTTTTCTCGCATTTTACTAATATTGAGACATCATCCGCGAATAATATAGGTAACGTTGTATCATTATTAAATATTTTTGGCAAATCATTTATATAAATAAGAAAAAGTACGCAACCTAGAACGCTTCCTTGTGGTATTGCACCATATACATTGATAGTACCTAAAGACGTCCTCTGTGGCGAAGCGGGCGAGTAGCCACCTGAGATGTGAGAGGTTGCAGATCCGGTTCCTTCTGCGGGTTTTTTTGTATGGTCTACAATTATTTGTTCTATGTTTGATATCGTAGTAGGTACTCATAGTTCCCGATACCCACGACACAGGGAACTGTGTCGTATGAGTACGATACCTCCTTTAGGATTTGGTAGGATTCCTCCTAGCGAGGGATAAGGTCTATTGTATAACTGCTGGGTGTTATGATAGTGTTATATTGCTCATCAGAGGTAAATTAAATCATTACAGACTGGGATGGAGTTGTGCTCCTGGATCGAGCTCGGCTGCGATATCGCGAAAGATGGGTAGGGTTTCCTGAAGACCTGCAACTGGTGGATCATTACTTAGAGCTGTCCATAATAACCCATCGGTTACCTTGCAGACTTAAACAGCCTACTCGCCACTGGTGCGAGGTCAGAAAATCCGCAATAGACTCATTAGAGGCAGGCAAGAATGTTTGATGACCTAAAACGGCTTCTGTTGTAATTGGGCACACAACATGCAACTGAAGGTCCGATATCATAACATGAGAGAATATTCGGTGTAGTTAGAAGAGTATGCTTGTTGACAAGAATGATGCACGCCTATGCATCAAAGAAACTGAAAGCTATGATGGATCCGTATGATAGTATAGATGACCCAGTTTGACGGGGAAAACAAACCCTATGGTAGTGGAATTCAAAATTAAGGTACATTTGTGCTAGCTACACCGAAAGTGTAATTTAACCCTCACGTGTACCTATATTATAATAATAATAATAATAAAGAGTATTTATTTCTAAAAACGAATACAATGTTAACATTTTTCACAAAGCATTTAAATTTTTAAATCTATATTTAAGACCTTGGCATTTTAATGTACAGCCAGTGAAAAACTTTGACACCTTGCTCTAACTAAGTAAAACTTGTGTTTAGACGCAAGGGATCTCTGCTTCGGCTTGGTCAGATAGATATTAACTAATCTAGTTTCATATTTTAGAGGTTATAAAAAGCCCATTTATCTTTAATTTAAAGTACTGAGATACTTACATAAGTATAGCAGTGTATTGTGTAGATTAGTGTATTGTGTAAATAGTGTATGTGTGGAAAGTGTGAATGGTGTGATGAGTATTTATGACTTGTGTGTGTATGTGTGTGTTGTGTATGCGTGTTGGGAATATTAGATAGCGTTAGGCTAGGTCACAGCACGTGAGAATTATTTTAAATTACACTCCGTGTTACTACGAGTGTCATATTCGAATCATACTTCCTCTGTGACGACCTCTGTGGCGCGGCGGGCGTATTTTGGCCTGCGACGCAGGAGGTGGCGGGTTCGATTCCCGCCTCGGAACAAATATTTGTTCAGGGTGTTCCAGGTATTTTCTATGTATAATAAAAAATATCTATCTATGTAATATATTGTATTAAATATATCAGTTATCTAGTACACATAACACAAGTTCTGCTTAGCTTCGGGCTAGATAAGTTGTGTGAACTGTCCAGCATTTTTTTTTTATTTATCCTTGTAACTGTTACACAGTGTTTTGTCTTTTGCATTGACAGGCATATAATTGATTTTAACTTTTAAACAGAGTAAATACTTAAAGGATATTCCGAGTTTAATAGTAGCACGGGTACACTTAAAATACCACTTGTAAATTAAATTTTACAAGTGTCATGTGACAGATCGATGAAATATCACAACGATCCACATATAAATGGTGCGTGACGCCCAAACGTTTCGAACTCCCTCCGAGATTTAGAACCAACTCCAAAAAATGATATACTCCGCACCTTATATTGAACGGGAAATAAATCGTATACTTCCTTTAAGTGCCAATAAAAGTTGGAGTAAATCATAAAAGTATCACTCGACGAGAAACGTCTATAACAAGTGTGTTATTGCGGAATAATTCAGTAGCGGAGGAGGGTGTTGTGAAGGATGGCTCCCTCCAGATCTTGCCGGGCGAGGCTCGACCTGATATTCCCGATGCTCTATCAAAGCCTTCAATTATTTATCGGACCCATGTCTACTTTTCATTTTACTCCTTTCCCCGGTAAGGCTTTCAGATGGCAAATAAACATGTCGCACCACTGGGAATAAGCTTTACACGAATAGTGGTATAGTGGCTGTAAACAGTATCGCTTTCTGTTCCGCGACACTGATATACGGGGTTTGTACTGATCATCAATAATACTTCATTATATGGGCAAATAATAAATCTTTAGGCTTTTCTGTGAATAAACAAATACTAAAATTTAAATTAACTTAGATTCGAAGAATAAAGCTGTTATAGGTTTCAATTTAAACGTTTTACTTATAATTGTAATAGCAATGTCATTTATTATCAATGACTAGCAGCGCCCCGCGGTTTCACCTGCGTTAGTCTCGATCCCGTGTGAATATCGGGATAAAAATGTGCCTATGTGTTATTCCGGGAGTCCAGTTATCTCCATTCCAAATTTCATGCAATTCCGTCCAGCCGTTTCAGCGTGAAGAAGTAACAAACACACTCACACATACACAAACTTTCGCATTATAGTAGGATTACTTTGGAATAACGTTCAACACGAAAAATGAGAATTCAATAAAATCCAGTTAATGTTAACCATTTTGAAATTCCGTCTCAAATTTGCTATTTTAATATCAGTGAGAACAAAATAGTTTATATTTGAATGCCAATACGACCAATAAATTAGAATCATAATTTATTGTTACTGTTTGCTATAAAATAGTGTCATTAGATAGACTAAAGTTGAGGAAACATAAAAATTATATGATCTTTTCACGTGTACGCGTTATCCATCGTTAAGTACGCGTAACGCCTATTTCAGATCGTATAGCGAACGCTATGAATTATTTTAGGACCATCAACGACAACAATTATTAAAAACATTATTAAATTATTTTGTATCATCTTGAGAATATTTTTATATTCTCCCTAATGTTGACAGTTTTTTTTGTCGCAATAAGTATTTTAGTACATCTCATTTTAATGTCATTGTTTTTAATTTTCACTAGAAACGGGATATTTACCATGATATTTACTGTGCCGAAATATCGGGAACATATAAAACTCAAAAATCATGGTAAATATCCCGTTTCTAGTGAAAATTATGTACATAACCATGATAGTTTCAAAAGTTATGTCATTGTTTTTGTTGTTTTTTAACACCCGACGCAAAAAAGACGGGGTGTTATAAGTTTGACTTGTCTGTGTGTGTGTCTGTCTGTCTGTGGCATAGTAGCTCCCGAAAGGATGAACGTTTTTTTTTTTAATTTGAATAATTGGGCAGTGTTCTTATCTATGTTTGATAAAAATCGGTTCAGCACATTGCGATGAGGTTTTTTTAAATTTTTACAAAATAAGTTTATTTTTAATAATTTTAGAATGCACTGTAATGACGGATCAAACAGATGGCCCACCTGATGTTAAACGGCACCCTCTACCTATATGAACAGTGCATTATCACATAGGTCACGTCCACCTAGGACGCACCCTATGTGGCATTGCACTGCGCTCACCACCCTCAGACATAAAGATGAAAAGTCTCATGTGCCTGTAATTTCACCGGCACCCATATGAAGCCTACAAAACCTACAAAACTACGGAGACTGTTCATTTAAAAAATATCAAAATTTAGATATAGTGAGTCCCTAGTTTACATGAAAACTTTTAACGAAAATCCAGTCTTTAAACTCCGTAAAAGTATTTGTGGAAAGAAAATGCGCATCAAATGTGATGCTTAATTTCATCGAGGGCTATTAATAACTTTAAATGGTCTAGTGGTAACCTTATTGTACGGAACCTTCGTCGAGTGAGTCTGACTCGCACTTGACCGGTTATTATATCAATGTGAAAAGAGGCTCATTGAGGCCCTGCCTACTCCTTCGGGGAAAGAGGCGTGTGTCTATGTAGGTATGTATGTACGTAGCACTCTTGGCAGGCGGATTCGTAAACGCAGTATTGGTGATTAGTACTCAGGTGGATTATGACCATCCCCTGTGGTGTAATCTGAGTCGGCTCTTACGACATCCAAAGGAGGAGACGGAGAGGTATATACTTACCCAGACACACCACAAATCGTTAATTTAGTCCACGACAACCAATCTTGATTTTCTTCTAAACATCATCATCATCAACACATAGAACTCATCAGTTAGTTAGTTAGTTTATTAGTAGAATTTATAGAGCACATAATGTAGTATTTAACTTCATCACTATGTAGTAGTATATTTTACCATATTATTCACATTATGTTTTTTTTTTTTTTTTTTTTTTTTTTTAACATTAATAGACCTTTGTTTGGCCACGATCTCACCTGTTGGTAAGTGACGATGTGGCCGAAGATGGAGCACAAAGGTCTAGAAGGCACCTATTCACTCTTGACTTGAAGAGACCCAGATTATAGTTTTCAGGAAAGACAGACGACGGCAGTGTGTTCCACTCCTTAGCAGTATTCGAGTTATGTAAACGTTTTCTTATTCATCTATCGTTATTATTGTTGTTATTATTTATTTATTTTACTCTGTGCACCGCCGTTCGTTATAACTTTGCTCATTACTGTCCATCCACAGGTTGCCTGGAAGAAATCGCATTCAGCGATAAGGCCGCCCATTGTACTATAATTTGACTTAGTTAATTCTTTTTTTGTTTTATTTTTTGGTGTAAAATAAAGTGTTAATCTATCTATCTATCATCTGCTGGACATGGGCTCTCCAATAAACCACCTCCATCCACCGACTTTCTGCACCCACACTATTTCGTCCGGCTTGTAGTCGCCACGCGAGGACTTTTATTCCCCAATGATCGTCAGTTCTACGACCTATACCTGGCCTACCCATTTCGCCAAATAACAAAGATTATTCAGAAAACAATGGCGGCGATGAGCTCACCTCTGATAACTCCTATATTCCACGATGGTGCAACCCACTATGAAAAGAGGCCCATTGAGGCTCAGCCTACCCCCCTTCGGGGAAAAAGGCGTGTGTCTGTATGTATGTTTTCAGAAAACGTAAGTTAAGAAGAGAAAACAAAAACACCATCTTAATTCAAAGCTATGTCACGTTGCCGTAGCAAGAAGGCATTTTTAGTCGTCTGTACATAAAACTGGGGGTAGATAGTACCTACATGGTCCACACAATACCAGCACACGAGGTTGTGGCCAGTTATGCGCGGCAAAAAGCGATGATAATGACAGAGACCATTGGCGCAAAGGGCGCGGGATGAGGCTCCGCCGACGTACGCGTGTCGAATAACGATGTGTCTCTTTGCAGACATTACAAATCTTTAGACCAGGCAAAGAATATAAGGCAATTTTTATTTTTGGGAAAAAAAAAATTATCAATGCAATCTTTTATAAAATTTGTCATCTTAACCGTGTGCTGATCAAAAATGAGCCTAAACACGGCCAGTCTACTATAATCCATCGAGGAGTTCCATTGTCCACCTTCCGTCTCCATCATCAGATCAGCTCGCTGGTAAACTATATACATTTATTTACATAAAGAATAATACAAGGTATGTACAAAATACATATGAAACAGTTGTGCTACCTGAAGACCGCTAAAAGCGATCTAAAGGTAGCTCAACTGATCCAAATTGATTATATTGTATTGTAATTGGAACTTGACAGGTTTGCCAAATTTCAGCTCAATCGGTTGAGGATAACTGCTTTAAAATTCTGTTGCAAGATTCCACCCGGATTCCACCCAAACAAACATTCATACATTGCAAGTTAAATAAAAGCTTGTAAAAAGACATTAGTCACACCTTCCGTCACAGGCTGGGACGACATCTGTGGCGCGGCTGGTGATGGTTCGCCTGCGACGCAGGAGGTTGTGGGGTTCGATTCCCGCCTCGGAACAAATATTTGTGCGTTCTGCAGATATTTGTTCAGGGTGTTCTGGGTGTTTTCTATGCATGATAAAAAATATCTATCTATGTAATGTATTATATTATGTATATCTGTTGTATAGTACCCATAACACAAGCTCTGGCTTAGCTTGGGGCTAGATAATGTTGTGTGAACTTGTCCAGCATTATTTATTATTATTATTATTACCTTCCACTTCATTCAATCTAAAAGGAACACTCAATAGATGGATTTTTTTGTTATGTTTAACTCAGTACCGATGAAGATTTTAGTAGTAGTAGTGCTTTTTTGAGAAAAAGTTCGTCCGGGGAATTACTACCACCATACCTATTTCTGCCGCAATGTAGTAGTGCCCTCATTGCTGTGTTCCGGTTTGAATGGTATGGTTGCCGGTGAAATTACAAGCACATGAGCGTTTTCATCTTTATGTCGCAGGGTGATGGGCGCAGTGCAATACCTAGTGCGTCCTAGGTGGACGTGACCTATGTGATAAAGCACTGTTCATAGGCAGAGGGTACCGTTTAACATCAGGTGGGCCATCTGCTTGATCCATCATTCTAAGAAGTATAGGTTACCGGGCATAATCATTAAATTACTTTTTTTTTTAAATTTGTGTTTTTTTTTTTTTTTTTATACTACTGAATGACGGAACAAGCAGATGGCCCACCTGATGTTAAGCGGTAACCTCTGCCTATGAACAGTGCATTACCTCATAGGTCACGTCCACCTACGACGCAACCTATGTGGCATTGCACTGCGCCCGCCACCCTGAGACATAAAGATGAAAAGTCTCATGTGCCTGTAATTTCACCGGCACCCTTACCCTTCAAACCGGAACACAGCAATGCGAGCACTACTGCTTTGCGGCAGAAATAGGTATGGTGGTAGTACTTCCCCGGACGAACTCTTTCACAAAAAAGCTCTACTACTACTAACTGTGTTTTACTAAACCTACACTGGCACTGGCCTTATACTTCCATAGGTACTTATTAAACTGACTGTTTTTAATGTTATTTTTATTTTTGTGGTGTGCAATAAAGTGTTATCTATCTATCTATCTATCTGGCTGTTTGGTACAGGCAATGAGAGGCCTATACTCAGCAGTGGGTGAAGTCAGGCTGTGGATGACGACACTGGCTGCTGAGAAAAAAAACTCGACGTGACCGAGCCAGATAAGGCTGTTCTTGTTGTTTTAATATGGTCGTCATTTAAATCAGACGTATCGTAAGTTTCGTGATCCTACTAATTGACTGAGTGAGCGAAGCGAGCTAAGGTAAGTATGTTGATACTCGCGTACAGGTTGTATTTTTCGACTTATCTCGACGAAACTTGGTATACAGAATCTGCAATTTCATATACTTTTTTTTAGTGTAAGCGATTTTTGATTGGAGGAGTATTTCCCCCAAAAAGGGGGGACATTATTGCTGTGGCACCATTTATCACTCGCGTGGTAGTTTACAGAACTACTAGTATGATAAATTGGGATGGTTTAGATGTTAAGATGTTTGTTTTTACTCAATCATATTGAAGTATATCAGTTGTCTAGTACCCATAATACAAACTCTGCTTAGCTTGGGGCTAGATAATGTTGTGTGAACTGTCCAGCATTATTTATTTATTTTATTTATTTATTTATTATTATGTAACGTGTTAATACAGGTATAGTTTGTAACCTGAATGGACGAACTCGCTTATCCCGGTACCACGCGACCACAAAGCCGCAGGCGGATGCTGGTTGGTAATAAATCCGAGTACAATTATTAAGGTTTTAAAAATGTATACCGTAATATCTTCACTCTATTGGTGCGGTATAAAACACTATTACCTACCATAGGTAAATTAAAAGCTACTTATTAAACCATAAAGAAAAAAAAAATGACGACCTCTGTGACGCGGCGGGCGAACGTTCGCCTGCGACGCAGGAGGTTGCGGGTTCGATTCCCGCCTCGGTACAAATATTTGTGCGATCAGCAGATATTTGTTCCGGGTGTTCTGGGTATTTTAACATATAATAAAAAATATCTATCTATGTAATATATTGTATTAAGTATATCAGTTGTCTAGTACCCATAACACAAGCTCTGCTTAGCTTGGGGCTAGACAATGTCGTGTGAACTGTCCAGAATTATTTATTATATTTATTATTATTATTATCTAACTTACAGCGAAAACGACATCAAAATCCGTTGCGTAGTTTAGAAGAACTAAGCGGACAAACAGACAGACACGGATAGCAACTTTGTTTCATACTATATGTATAAATGACAGCTATTAGTATTAAAATAAATGTTTATTTCTGAAATAAAAAGTGGTTCAGCTTTATACGTATAGTTATTACGCTTTAATAATGGTCTGTCTAAACAATCTATCGCCAGCTACATTTTCCTAATATAAAATCGTAGTGTTACTTCTCAGTGGCATGGTGAAAAGGGGAGGCCTAAGGAAATAGTGGAAACACGTCGCGAACATCGTTTGAGGGTCACGTAACGTAACGATACCGAATTACCCGCTTGTGCAAAGTGATCCTTATAGTACCCAGGGAATATGCCACGCTGAAATAAAAGTATTCCACTGATAATATAAAGTTTTATAGGTTTTCCATTATTGACAAAGTATCGATCAGTTTGTATGCGTATGAGAATTTGTAATAATTAGTTTTCATATACATGTGTGAAGACTGCCATAATAATGGTTGTATGTTGAATTTTTGTTTTATTGCCACCTATAAAAATATATAGAGAATTTTAACCAAACTCATTTTTTTCTTATTCTTCTTATAACCTACATTTTTGTAACCTACCAAGCTCGTGTACGGCCTGATTTAAGATAAGATAAGATAAGATAAGATAAATTTATTATTTAACTAAACACGGTTATAAAAGACATCAGTAAACATAGTTAAAATATAACAATGAGTAGGCATGTCCTAAATCTAAGTACTGTTTAAAATTGGTACAGTGGTTTTATGTGCAGCGGACATTACAGTAGGTCTACCACTACCTAGGTCGCATCCTATGCGGCATTGCACCGCACCCGCCACCCAGAGACATAAAAATTAAAGTTTCATGAGCCTGTAATTTAAGTGGCTTACGAACACAGATATGCGAACATTGCTACTTGAATGCATAAATAGTAAATGGCGTTAGTCTTAAGAACAAGCTCTATAACTAATAAAGCCACAACTATGACTTTATTCTCTCAACTTTCAACTCCTCGCATTTCATAATTCTTTCAGGGAGTTTGGTCGAAGCGACGCTTGACCTGAGAGCTGGTTCTTATCTGGCTCAACGCATTAGTATTGCCATTCAGCGTGGCAATGCAGCCAGCATCTTAGGGACGCTTCCGTCTGGTAGTGATTTGGATTGAGCTATATTCATATCATTTGCAACAGTCGTAAAAAAAAGTTGCGTTATTTCTTCTATAAATAATATTATTATATCTATTTTAATAATTGGAGCTTACTCCATTGGAATCGATTTTCTTAGAAGGCCCACGGTAGGCAAATATAAATGGGGAGTAAAACCGTAAAATCATGCATTAATTAAAAGTTGATTCTGGTTTGTTTTCCCTCTGCGCACCATATTCGCGCATCTGAACTGGACTGGAGTAAACTCCAGTCGCGGCGCGTCGGAGATGACACACAGCATTATTTTAAAATTGAAATTTTTCAAGCTTTTTGACGCAACATGAATACATATTATTATATGCAAAGAAGCTAAATAGTATTTAAAAAAAATGTTTCTTGTGCAATATATAAGTACTTTGTATGTACTTATATAAATACAAATACAAATACAAATGTTTATTGCGTTTCCAAAAGATACTTAATTTAAAAACAACGTTGAAATATCCTTTTAAGTAAAAAATACTTGTCATAGGAGATCTCGCTCTTGCTTAGATCTAATTGTCTAGGTAACTTAAGTAAACATAATTTCCACAGGTTAGGCCTTACAATGTCAGTCAAATGTGAGGGGTGTCGTAACTGAATTTTCGTGAATTTTCCAAAACAATATATATCCCCGCACGTTTTCTTCTCAAATCTTCAATAAGTCGCGCTCAGCTTTTTAAAATCTTATTCAAACTTTATAAAATAAGTGGTTCTCCCCTCAGAAGGGGTCTTACGGGTGATATTATTGTGTAGCCATCTGTGACGAGGCTCGCGACGCCATAGAAAGGACATATTTTTAGATTTCACTCGTAAATTACTTCGATCCAATTGGTTTACGCTCGTGTGAGAATTAAGAGTGAAGTTTTATTTGCCAGTGCGGTTGTTTATTGCCTTGGAATGCGGACTGGGGGAGCCATTCAATCATCATCATCATCACTAGCCTTAGACGTCCACTGATGGACGAGGCCTTACTCATACAAGGCCATGCATGGCAGGCGGATTAGTAATTGCAGTCAAGTCGATACCCATCCCCTGGTTTAAGGCGTGTACAGCTGCTGATTGGTCTTATTATGATGTTCAGTACTGTATGTACTGTTCATTACGTACTGTGTAATTAAGACTCTTTATTACCTAGTCAAGTAAAAATGTTATAAATCTTTTAAAATAAGAATGATGAAATGTTTGTAAATGACGAGAGACAGATGTCGCACTAGCACAATTAATTAGGTTTAATTAATTTTAATTTGCTCTTCTTTTTCAATAAATAATATTCAATTCTATTCTTTTCTATTCTTATTTGCAGGCATTATCCTCATAGAGGAGTCAATGTTAAGTGCTGAAAAAATAATAATTCATTGACCTTTAAAGTGAACACACAAAAATGTTCTACCTGTTCATTAACTTTATGTTCAAGTTGATCGTATGATTCTGTGATGCGACGGTTTTTTTCACGAGGCTTATGATTTTCACTTAATTTTTGTTCCACATGCACTATTCTGACAGTTTCTAACTTTTTTTTTTTTTTAATTTCTAAACTATCCTAACCTGATCTTGAATGAGTTAGAATTTGACAGAAATTGGCTTTTGTATGCGCCTTAATCCCTGAGTCAGCTTTTGAGACAACTTTGGGAGGAGACGGATAGGTATATTCTTAGTCTGGGCACACCTAGGCACTCATTAATCATTATGTTATTGTAAATACGAGTACTCGCAATTTAACTATATATTTTGGCCAATGTAAACCAGTATACTGTTTTATTGTTTGTAAGTTACGGTATCTTGAAGCAAACTTTTTCTAGTTACGAGGAAGATGCCACTGTTTTGTGAGTCGAAGATCATCTTACCCCTTAGCACTATAGGCGAAAACATAGTTTTTACATAATACACTGACTAAAAAAAACAAATATATAATTACCTACCTACTCACCTAATCGTCGAATATAATGTGTTGCTAAGTTCTGTGTAGTGCGCATTTTTAGTTATGCGATTTGTACTGGGGAGTGAGTCTGGTGCCTTTTTGCCTTTTAAGATTTGCATAAAGATGTTATTTATTACAGGGGTACTTACATAAGTCATCATCACATCATCATCAGCCTATATCAGTCCACTGCTGGACATAGGCCTCTCCCAATGATTGCCCTTTCCACCGATTTCCAGCTCTTCCCATCCACTGTCTACCAGCCGCCTTACGCAGATCGTCGCTCCACCTAGCCCGGGGGCGCCCCACAATACGTTTACCAAGACGTGGTCGCCAGTCTAGAACACGTTTACCCCAGCGGTTCTCGGTTCTTCGGCATGTATGCCCCAGCTCATTGCCAATTCAGCTTACTAATTCTTTGAGCTACGTCGATGACCTTAGTTCTCTGTCGAATAACTTCGTCAATGTCTTCCGAATGGGGACTGATTAAGGGACAAACAGTAACTCCTCAAAACTTTGTGTAAACTTTCGTCGTCTTATATAAGGGTTGCTTTCAATCGTTATATATAGGCAGCTTTAAACTAAGTACCTACTATGTACATGGAATGTTACAAAGTGCAAGTTACTGAAGACAAATAAAGTTGAATGTTATTACTTTTTTTAAATCTCCTCTTTGGTGGATAATGGCTCGGAAACGCCCAGTAATTGTGCAACCGGGATTGTTTATTGAATGGGCGGTAAGGCTAGTTGTACTCGTAGGGCAACCATTATTTAATAGCACAACAGAAGTTTATATTTTATTCTAATTTTTTTATTAATAAGTATATTTTTTCAATAAATAGAAATGTTTACTTGCAATGCGTTTTCTATAATGAGATTAAAATGACGTCTACTTAGACAAAGTATTATGAATCTCGAGATAGGTACTCAGCGGCTTGTTGTCTGTCCCTTGTTTGACTTTGGGTTAATCCAAACTCAAATGTGGGAATAAACGGCGAAAAAGGTAGTTTGCCCTCTCTACCTTCCGGGCGTAGCTGGTGCCACTCCCGCCGAGCTATGTTCGGAAGATAGATGATGGCCAGGTAGGAAGAGACATCTCCCTCTTTCGCCACGATGACACGAGCACGTTTTCGTGGTGGAGGAGAGAAATGTCTTGAGAGGGCTCTGGCCACCCTCCTACGAGCCTTTGGATGGTGGCAGCACAGAGTGGACCCTGTGCTGCCACATTTGGAGGGAGTGTTTGTGGTTGGCTTTTTGGCCAACCACGGGATGGGCCCTGTTGGGCGTCGCGCGAGATGGGCACCGGTGCGTTCCGTAGGAGATCCCGGAGCCCATCGACATGCGCAGAGGATGGCCACCGGGGTGTTTTAGTGAGTCCACGAGTCCGTGAACCTCACATAACCGTATTGCACCCTCAATGCAATACGGTATCAGTTTGCAGATTTCACCTCGACAAAAAAATAAAATAAAAAAAAGGTACTCTTCGGCTAGATACTATTTATCTGTCGTCTTATAACTTGTAACAAAAAACGCCGTATATTGCACGGAAGTAAAGGTTATTGCAAACTCGTGACGATAGTAAACCCTCGTCATTTGGCTACAGTTAACAAAACATTAACTAGTTTGCAATAATCTATTTACAAACCTTGTATCAAAATGTACTATTATGCGATAATATCCTTACTTTTTCAAAACATCAGCCAGTCGCCCAGCTTGTGACTCAATAAAACTTGACTTTAAATAAAATAAATAAATAAATATACACATAGACTTTTAGCTACTACATACAACTTAATAAATCGGAAATACTACAAAATTAACCAATTAAAATTTATTTATGATCAATTAATATAATGCTTAATTTAATAATTGTAACTTTAACTAACATTAATTATAAGATTTAATTTATTAACAAAATAGATGACATGAGAATTTTTTTATGTGTGTAATCTGAAAATAAACAATTATCTTATCTTATCTTATATTATCTTATCTTTAGAAAAGCCTTCAAAGCAACGGACATGATACCAGACACCGTGAAGTCATAAAATAAATCAAAAAATAAAATCAATGAATGCGTCTTAAAGCTTGACAATCACCCAAACCATCCAATTTAAAATTATACTTTCGTTTATTAACACGACAATAAATTAATTTACTTCTCATAATATAATATTTGAAGCTGCTATAAAAAGTGCCTGTCACCATAATTTTGAACACAGATTGTTGCACTAATGCGCTGACTTTAAAGGAAGGGGTTGACGACACCCCTTGCTCGATTTTCATTCGTCACACACACGCCGTCAAATGGAAGTTTAATATTTTAAAATTGGATTTTTATTGCGTTTTGAAACGGAATGAAAACTGGCAACATTATAAACAGCATACTGGCATCCTATTATGTATTTTTGACAGGTGCGCCATATTTGAGTATTAACTAATAACGTAAGTATTTAACTTTAACTTTTAAATTGCAAGTCAAAATGTCGTTTTTGTATGAAGAAAATGATAAGCGCCCCTAGCGGACTTGTTGAGAAACTCATTAAAACCATACATGTGTGACAAAAACTGCTATAAGATAGCAATTAATATTTATAACAAATTACCCAATGAATTTAGAGAGATAAGGGAAAATGAATTTAAAAATAAAATGGTAGCTGTGATAGATGTTTCTATTCCATAGATGAATATTTTAAACTAAAATTCTAAATGTTGTTATTATAATAATGTACTTTACAAATTGATTTATTTTGTAAAATTGTATTATCATTGCATTGACATTTAATAACTTGTATTTATTGTATTTTAAATGTTTATAATGTAAATAATAATAAAATAATTAATAATTTAAATAATTTAATTTATTTATTATTATTATTATATTTATTATTTAATTAATATTGTATTTAATTTTGTATATATCTTTTTTAGTAGTATTTTACATTGAATTAATTATTTACATAATTATTATAAGTTTTTTTGTATATGTATAATGCTATAAAAATGTCTACACTAGTCTACATCTACACTAATATTATAATGAGGAAAGATTTGTATTTTTGTGTGTGTATGTTTGTAATGAATAAAATCAAAAACTTCTTTGCCGATTTCAAAAATTCTTTCACCATTGGAATGCTACTTTCACCCTGAGTGACAGAGGCTACCATGGGGGGGATAGGAGGGTGGGGGGTATTTTTCATCGTGAAAATACGCGTGCGAAGCCGGGACGAGTCGCTAGTAATTAAATTTTTGCACGACAATCTAGTCGAGTACTGTGATACCAAATATAGAGAGTATGAACCAAACTGTATTCAAGCAAATAAATTTTCATTTCATTTCATTAAAACAAATATCGACTCACAATTCGATAGTCGGGATACCGAATGGAAAACTTAGACAAACCTGTACTAGGCCCTTTGGTAACGTTGACGATATCGTGTCGTGTTATTATTGTCTAATGCGACATTGTTCAATGTTGAAAGTTTATTGTGGTAGGTAGCAAATAAATTACGATGGAGATGATTGCTTTGTATTTTTGAGAACTTTTTATTGACATTCGTCAGCACTCGTTAGCGCTTTGTTTATTGAACACATTCATGACACAATGTGAACTAATCTCGAGGAGCTGAAATGATCATGAAGCTGTATTTAGGGTTCCGTATCCCAACAGGAAAAAAACGGGACCCTTTTGATCACTTTGTTCTCCGGCTGTCTGTCTGTCGGGCAAGAACCGTTTTCTCAGAAACGGATAAGGTTAACAACTTGAAGTTTATATATACCAATTATAAAGGTCTATGAGCATAAAATGTGGTAAAAAAATCAAGCTTCAGTCTCAAATTTTTGTGTGTGTGTGAAAAAGAAAAACCTCTCATTCAGTAACCTCTCCATTCAGAAATTCGGAACTCAAAGAGGCTTTGTGACACAAATAAAGGGAAAATTGATAAATTTAGTAAGTAAGTAAGTAAGTATAAAGTTTATTTTGATACACCATACACAGTTTTTTACACAAATACAGTTTAATAAATTTACATGGTGAAGTTTGTAGGAAAAAGTTCTAAAATTACATTACTGTAGTAAAAGCAACGGTACGGAAGCCGAGCCGGTTGCGAGTTCTACTCGTACTTGTCAGTATTTATTTGTGAACAATTTTGTTTTTAAATCACACACTCATACTACTTAACCACGAGTAGGCGCCCGACATATCTACTTATGTGGTCATGAGAACACGATAGTCTATAGTTTCATTATCATAATTATCATTACCAATTTGCATATCCACTGCTGGACAGAGGTACATGGCATTTGTTTTTTTTTTTTTTTTTTTTTAAATATATATCCGCAATCAGTTGGTGTACTATAGGCGGATGCGTGGAGTGGTATGTGGCGTTTGGGATCCAGACTCATTCGTCCTTCTTCCCTCGTTATAGCAGGTTATCCAGAACATGGGTTCTCTTCAGCCGATTTGTGTCACATGGATTTTCAATAAGCGCTCTCGCTAGCGGATTGGCGTGACATTTAAGACGGTCCAAGTAACGTTTTCCTGTTTGCTTTATTTCTTCATCAACTGTAGGGACCTCCAGGTATTCGTGGAGTTCATTGGTGGTTGTGAACCAAGGAGTATTAGCCAGAGAGCGCAATATCTTGTTTTGGCATCGTTGGATGATAGCACGGTTGGATTTACTGGTTGTACTCCAAATTTGTATTCCATATGTCCAAACAGGTTCGAGAATGCTATTATATGGCATTTGGTAACATTTGTTTTCCCCCATACAATGCCACGACAGAAGGTGTTGAGCCATCTCCTTC
Source organism: Operophtera brumata (assembly GCA_932527175.1). Taxonomy (NCBI): domain Eukaryota; kingdom Metazoa; phylum Arthropoda; class Insecta; order Lepidoptera; family Geometridae; genus Operophtera; species Operophtera brumata. Next base: position 78,803,159 of record OW052239.1, on the reverse strand, counting down.
AAGATATGGATAAACGTTTCAGCTCAACCTTTATAATGCAAACTGCTAAAGAGTGGAATACACTACCGTCGTCTTTCTTTCCTGAAAACTATAATCTAGGTCACTTCAAGTCTAGAGTGAATAGGTGCCTTCTAGACCTTTGTGCTCCGTCTTCGGCCGCGCCGTCACTTACCAACAGGTGAGATCGTGGTAAAACAAAGGTCATCAATGCTAAAAAAAAAAAAAACATCTTTCTTCTCTTGCCTTTTAGGAAAGTTACCAGCAGGGATACGAGTGAATGGTGGTTCGATTCCAGCTGCAGAACATAAATCCTGTTCGGTGTATTGTGGTGGTATGGTACTCGTAGTACCTGGTACCTCGTAGTCAAAGGGGTTTCTAGCGTGGGATCAGGATGTATGCGACTGTTGTGTATTAGGGGGTGTTATGTAATGCGTATGGGAACGCATTGTGTTGGGTTCCCATAGAATTTGGATGCCTTTGCATACTTTTATTGAACGAGCGAAGCGAGTTTTCTTAGTCAACTTAGAAGAATCGGCGTTTGTATGTATGTAAGTTTGTTAGTCTGAACATAAATGCGGAACCGTTAATATGATCTTCGTGTACACCACCAACAACAAGTATTTAATTTTTTTATTGAGCTGAAGTTTTTAACAGTATGCTTTGTCTAATAATAATGAAATATCACGATGACAGTGTGTTGATCTGATGCTGGTGGCGGAAACTGGGTAACAAAACTCCTGGATGGATTATGGTAAACTGGTCGTGTTTGGGTTCATTTCAACTACTCGAACCGAATGTTATCGTTGATAACATTCGTTGTCGTTCTCTATGTGGTGCGGCGGGCGAACGTTCGCCTGCGACGCAGGAGGTTGCGGGTTCGATTCCCGCCTCGGAACAAATATTTGTGTGATCCGCAGATATTTGTTCAGGGAGTTCTGGGTATTTTCTATGTATAATAATAAATATATATCTATGTAATATATTGTATTAAGTAGGTATATCAGTTGTCTAGTACCCATAACACAAGCTCTGCTCATTTTGGGGCTAGATTATGTTGTGTAAACTGTCCAGCAATATTTATTTATTTATTTTTATTTATCTAAAGAATAATACAAGGTATGTACAAAATACATATGAAACAGTTGTGCTACCTGAAGACCGCTGCAAGCGATCTAAAGGTAGCTCAACTGATCCAAATCACTACCAGACGGAAGCGTCCCTAAGATGCTGGCTGCATTGCCACGCTGAATGGCAATACTAATGCGTTGAGCCAGATAAGAGCCAGCTCTCGGGTCACGCGTTGCTTCGACCAGATGCCCTGAAAGAATTTTGGAAACGCAAAGGGCCCCGGTACCCCACGGACCCAGAGTCTCGACCCCGAAAGGCTCAAATAAGTAAGCTCTGTCGAGACTTGCATATTTGCGTCTTTTGGGGTCCTCAGCGGAATCTGCCGCCGCACCGGCCCTAACTGATGTCCCGGACAGATGAGATGGCGCAAGATTTATATATGCTTAAATTATTGTGTAATTATAAAACCGCAAACACCTCAATGTTTCATCCGCCACCAATTATGTTATTATGTAAGTAAATTTTAAGTCAGGTTGGACCAGCGGCCGACAATTACTTTGCCGTAGATGGTTATTAAGGGTTGGACTGCACCCTGCTATTAACAGCTGTATAGGGTTCAGTTACCTCAGAGCTAAATTTTATGCAAGCTTTTATGGAAGAATTGTTTGCAACTGATATTTCTGTTGAGAAAAAATTTGAGGCACAGTAGTGCCCGCGCTAAGTTCAGAGAACGAAGCCGTACTGTAATATTTTCTCGAAAAAATTCAGGCATTATAACTATCTTAAGGTGGATACTCACGCTTAAGACGCGAAATTCAAATTTTTTGGTGTTTTCTGCCTATTACAGCTCATCAACACTTCTTCAGATAGCGAAAGTTGATTTCGCGGGAACTACGAGACTTAACACATATGTTTTAATTGATAGTATCTCATAAATATCATAAGTTAAGCTACGATACCCCTAAACACATTTCTGCAATGTTTTATTTTTGTTTAGGGTTATCGTAGCTTAACTTACCCGCGAAAGCTGTAATGAGCAAAAAACACCAAAAAAATGCATTTCGCATCTAGTGCGTGAGCATTCACCTTAAGGCAGTCATAGCGTTTCCTAAAACATTACCATTATCAACACATCTGTAAAAGCCAGGATGCAGCTGTTCTATATCATTAACAGTCATATACATAAGTAGTCCTTATCCCATACATTAGAAAATTTGAGTACCATAAGACACGGAACAAATATTTGCAGATCAAATATAATAAACAAATAACAAATATGGCTGAAAATCATTGTTTTTGCTTCTTGAGCAAAATATCTCGCTAAGCCATGGCTTTTTTGACGTACTGCAGCACACACAGACATTTTACTTGGATTTTGTATATAATTATTATTGTTTGTTTTTATTAGTTTACTGTATTTTATTGTTTATTTTTACTTGTGCACTGTACTATTTGTTGTAATTTGTATGTGTGTGTCTGAAGTTGTAAATAAAGATTTTATCTATCTATCTATCTATCAGATCATCCATTAAAACTCCCGCATCGGCAAAAGAAACCAGCAACCTCTTGCATCTCAGCCGTCTGCTTGCCCGCCGCGCCACAGAAGTCGTCATTTGACCGGTTTGATGACATTATTTCATAGATTTAAACACCAAGATGCGGTTAATCTAATACTTGACATTTTTTAATAACACCAAACACCACTGATCTCTTATGAACTAGACTGGTGGTGGTTGACGTCTCGCATCCGAACTCAACCCAGAAAAAAATCGCATTAATTTTATCACGTCACCCGCCCTGCCCTTACCTTAGTAATAAGTATAGGTTTGTAATATGTTAATGTTAAGGTGGTTGCTTTTTCATTCAAACGTATTTGCACAAATATTGGCGAACAGAGTATAATTTTACACTGAAATTACTGTTGTTGGCTTTTATATTGGTCATTATTTGCGGCAAATCATATTTGGTTGAAGAAAACAGTGGGCTAATAGCGAAAATAACATCGAAATTTTAGTCCATACAAGTAATTTCTATGTTATTTTCGCTATTAGTCCACTGTTTTATTCAACCAAATATGATTTGCCGCAAATATTGGCCAATATAAAAGCCAACAATAGTCATTTCAGTGTAAAATTATACTCTGTTCGCCCATATTTGTGCAAATAGGTTTGTATGAAAAAGCAACCACCTTAACTTAGACCATACAAAATGAAAACCACTTCTTACCCCAAGAGGACAGGGCATTAATGATGGCTATATTGAAATAACTTCAACAGAAAGGTACTTCCCACGCGACAATCCACCTCTACGGCCCAACATCCTCCGATATTACCTCCGTACCTATACTTCTTTCATTTTCTCCGCAGTTTAAACAAGAAAGTTAGGGTGGAGTGTAATAAGTACGGGGTTCATATTGCAGTGTTGCCGAACAATCGGAAAGTTTAACAGACAGACGCGGCGCGGGCGGGTACAAACCCCAAGTTAATAGCGACAAAGCCAACACACACAGTGAAGTAGGACTACTGTTAATATTTGTATGATATATGCAAATATTATTGTAGCAATCATAGGCTTATAGTGTATCTAGGTAATAATTCGATTTAAAATAAATAAAAATAAATAAATAAATAATACTGGACAGTTCACGCAACATTATCTTGCCCCAAGCTAAGCAGAGCTTGTGCTATGGGTACTAGACAACTGATATACTTAATACAATATATTACATAGATAGATATTATTTTTTATTATATATAGAAAATACCCAGAACACCCTGAACAAATATCTGTAAATCGCACAAATATTTGTTCCGAGGCGGGAATCGAACCCGCAACCTCCTGCGTCGCAGGCGAACGTTCGCCCGCCGCGTCACAGAGGTCGTCCTCTGTGTTACGGAGGAGGTATTTAAAAAATACCTAATGAAAACTTCCGTCGCGTTAATGTATTATATGGAGAGAGATATACTCTGAGCGTCACTACGTAATAAAATCCGAAACAAAGAGATCCGTCGTAGAACCAAAATCACTGACATAGCTGTGGTGTGACCGGCTTAAGAATAGACCCCTCCGTATCCTCCCGTGAATGTCTCACCAATTAAGAAATTACACAAGATGATGGGCATTAGGATCCACTTGAAACCAATACTGCAATCACCAATCCGCCTGCAAATCGTGGTGACTATGGCAAATCCCCCGCATTATATTATATGGGGGAGGTCTCGTCCAGCAGTGGACGTCTAAAGGCTATGATAATGATTAGTCGCATCAACGATCCAGACGATGCGGTGTAGGAAGGCCTGAGGGGCTAGTCTGAAAATTTGACAAGCAACTTACACGGGCGTAAGGTCTACACTACACGGATTTTTGTATGGAATTTAAGGTTCTCAAGGTGCCCGCTAGGGCCGCTCTTCGATTTCTCCATACTAAAATCCGTGTAGTGTACCACCACACGACCGTGTAAGTTGCTTGTCAAATTTGCAGACTTTCCCCTCAGATCTTGCTAGGTTGTTTTATGTCTAGGGCTATATGGCTTTAAATAAATGTGGTACGACTGTGTAGCGGAGGGTTCACTAAAATGTCTATGTAGTATTCAGCACCTGCCTGACCAGAGGGGCTAGTCTGCAAATTTGACAAGCAACTTACACGGGCGTGTTGTGTACACTACACGGAATTTAGTATGGAGAAATCGAAGAGCGTCCCTAGCGGGCACCTTGAGAACCACAAATCCAGTACAAAAATCCGTGTAGTGTACACCACACGGCCGTGTAAGTTGCTTGTCAAATTTGCAGACTAGCTCCTCTGGTGTTGACTACACACAGAGTTATACACAGAGTTTGATTACACGTTGCTCAGGATTGCGATCCACGTGGGTTAAGCTTTTTTTTTTTCATCTACGTGAATGACGAAACAAGCTACGAAATGTATTGTTGTTTATTCGAGTGCTAGCATCCGCCTGCCACGATACAAGATAAAATGTACCTTTGTGGTACTACAATCATACTCAATTCTCTACGAAATTTCATAAAAATTGGTGGATTAGGACGACTTAAATAAGTAACGGCGCGATTGAGTATTTTTTTTACGTTTAAGGAGTATTCAAAATGGAAGTTATGGTTCTACGTCGATCCAGGTAATTATCTCTGCAATCCAGATCGTAAACCATCTCTGCAATCCAGATCATATTTTATCTCTACTATCCAGGTCATATTCTATCTCTGCAATCCAAGTCATATTCTATCTCTGTAATCCAAGTCATTATATCTCTACAATCCAGGTTATGTTTTATTTCTGCAGCCCAGATCGTAAACCATCTCTTCAATCCTGGTCATATTTTATCTCTGTAATCCAGGTCATATTATATTTCTGTAATCCAGATCGTAAGCCATCTCTGCAATCCAGGTCATATTCTATCTCTGTATTCCAAGTCATATTCTATCTCTGTAATCCAAGTCATGTTCTAAGTCTGCAATCCAGGTCATATTATATTTCTGTAATCCAGATCGTAAACCATCTCTGCAATCCAGGTCATATTCTATCTCTGTATTCCAAGTCATATTCTATCTCTGTAATCCAAGTCATATTCTATCTGTACAATCCAGGTCATGTTATATTTCTGTAATCCGGATCGTAAACCATCTCTGAAATCCAGGTCATATTTTAAGCCCTCAATCCAGGTATTAATCTATCTCTGCAATCCAGGTCATATTATATTTCTGTAATCCAGATCGTTAACCATCTCTGCAATCCAGGTCATATTCTATCTCCACAATCCAGGTCATGTCGGCAATCCAGATCGTAAACCATCCCTGAAATCCAAGTCATATTCTAAGTCTGCAATCCATGTCTTAATCTATCTCTGCAATCCAGGTCATATTCTATCTCATAAAAACATTCATACATCCAAAGTTTCTTATTAATAATATTGGTAGGATTACGTTAAATAAAACTATTAGCAGTAAGAGCATGTAAATGTTGAGATAACACTTATCTGCTGTTGCTGTTCTCACTGAGTTACACTGTAGAATTTGAGATGAAACTAACTCCTTCACTTCAAACTTTCACGCAACGTGATTGCGAATCTGAAAAGTTCTCGTCTCGTGTACACCCCACATGCGGCGCTTAACAGTTTTAAATGAAATGAACACAAATATCCTGGGCGTTAAGGTCTAACTTTGTTTGAACATCGCGTCGCGCTTCTGTGAACCATGAACTATTGGTTTCACACTCATGGTTTGGGATTATACTGTTACTATGTTATTTCACACAATTAATTTATAGATTGAACTGGGGTTTTTAAATTTAGACATTAAGATATATTGGGAAGTACAAACCCTCTTTAAAAAAAACAAAGTATTTTTTGATTATTAGCATGCCATCCTCTCCATTTGCACGCCGGCACCGGCCAAACATTGTTTCACACATCTATTTTTAACCCCCGACGCAAAAACGACGACGGGGTGTTATAAGTTTGACATTTCTGTGTGTGTGTGTGTGTCTGTCTTTCGCATCGTAGCTCTCGAACGGATGAAACGATTTCGTTTTTTTTTTGTTTGAAAGGTGAATTTGTCGGGAGTTTTCTTAGCTATGTTTGATCAAAATCAGTTCAGCTGTTTTATTGCGTTGAGAATTTTTTAATTTTTACTAAATTAATTACTTGTTACATATGTTTAAGGCGCGATAGGTTCTCAAATGTCTCTAGAATTTTAAAGTTTTTGATAAGAATTTTCATAGTTTTCTATGAAGAAAAAAATATATGATATTCTTGAGCTTTTTATCTAGTGAAATCAATAATTCAATACAATATTTGAATTACTTCACTCGATAAAAAAAAATAACAAAGATACCTCCTTTTTAAAATTGAAATGCTATTTTTCACTCACTTCTCTCACGTTTTAATTTTTGAAACATTTGGTTACATGTTAGTTATTATTTAAGTTAGTGAATTCATTAACAAAATTAAACAAAACTTTGAACGACATTTTTATATAATTTTTTTATACATAAAAACACGTCATCAGAGCGTGCGCTCGCCTTCTTCGCCTCATACAAAAATGTTCGTTGAACCTATAGCGCCTTAAGCAAATAAATTATCTTTATCTTTATTATATTTTTGAGTCAGGGCTTTGGGTCAGTAAGTAATAAATAGTGCATATATGAAGACTGTAGCTTCAACTGTTTAGTCGCTAGACCCTTGTGGCAGACAGACGGACGTATGAGCGAGAGCAATAGGTCTCCGTTTGGACCCTTTGGTTACAGGACCCCTAAAATCAAAACCATAAGCGTAAGTTTAGATTCAATAACAGCACACTGTATTGCAAACAAGTGCTTGCAAATAAGAACACTCGAACAAAGCATCCTCCCCTTAATAAATGGGAGAGGATATATTATGTCTACGTGAACGTGACCTAAGGTGACCTAAGAGGTACCTTAGGTACGTATGTGATCCTACTAGCTGTGACCACGACTTCGTTCGCGCGGTACATTCGTATTTACAACTTTTGAACCCTACAAGATCTTTAAATGGAACATACCTACACGAAAATTTCATTTTTACAAGCTTTTATTTACCTTGCAATGTATGTATGTTTGTCTGGGTGGAATCCGGGTGGAATCTTGCAACTGAATTTTTAAATTTATAATTTTTTTTAATTTTTTTTTTGCGATGAAATTTGGCATACCTGTCAAGTTCCGATGACAATACAATATGATGGTGACAGCGAGCTGATCTGATGATGGAGACGGAATGTGTATAACGGAACTCCTTGATGGATAATATGGCTCCTTGATAGCTGTGTTTAGGCTCATTTTGACCAGCACACGGTTACGATCAATAATTGTATAAAAGCTTGTATTGAAAAATATAAAAAAAAAAACTTATTTTCATAGAAATCCAATGAGACGTTTTGGAGCTTATTCGAGGCAAATTTACAGACAGACAGACAATTTTTTTTGTTGTTACTTAGAATTTTGGTAAATATTCAGGATACAAAGCTGCAGCTAAGCTGCTTCGCTCAGTCAAACATTATCTGCGTGTTTGTACAGCTATTTTAATATTATGCACAATTTGCATTCGCGCAAACGCTCTCGGCTTTTAATAAAACTAGGGAACAAACAGCTCCGGTATGGTATGAACTCTTGCAAATTGCTCTAAGCTGCAGCGCGGCGGCGAGACGTTTAACACGAACCTGCGCGAATGAAGTTCCGCCGATCCGAGCTTAAGGCTCTACTATCACCTCTACACCTATGCACTTCACCATAATCAGCAACGGTTTTTTTTTTTATACTACTTGGATGACGGAACAAGCAAGAGGCCCACCTGATGTTAAGCGGTAACCTCTGCCTATGAACAGTGCATTACCTCAAAGGTCACGTCCACCTAGGACGCACCCTATGTGGCATTGCACTGCGCCCGCCACCCTGAGACATAAAGATGAAAAGTCTCATGTGCCTGTAATTTCACCGGCACCCTTACCCTTCAAACCGGAACACAGCAATGCGAGCACTACTGCTTTGCGGCAGAAATAGGTATGGTGGTAGTACTTCCCCGGACGAACTCTTTCATAAAAAAGCTCTACTACTACTGTTATGTGTTTTTTAAGGTATTAACCTACACTTATGAGAATGCCGTGGTGTGTCCGGCCTAAGAATAAACCCCTACTCGTAAAAGCCGATGATCGGGATTACCCGGACTTGTTTATAAGATTCGTTGGTATAAGAGTTGTCGTGGCTGTTAGCTTATTATGGAATGTGTTATTACTGGAACAAGGCGTTAGCCGGGTCAGTCGTGGGAAGCAATGGCAGCGATGAACTGACCTGACTGACTGAACTGCACTGAAATGACTTGTCTTGACTTGTCACATCTATATTCCACGATGGTGTAACCCACTGTGAAAAGAGGCCCACTGAGGCTCTGCCTATCCCTTCGGGGAAAAAGGCGTGTGTCTATGTATGTATGAATGAGAAATACTAAGATTTTATAACATCACAAAAACAACCAACCAAGCGGAATACGAACCAGTGGCCATCTTATTTTTTTGTATTTAATTTGGATAACGTAACAAGCAAATGGCTCACCAATGTTAAGCGGTAACTTTTTTGTTTTTGCTTTCCCTAAAAGTTATACTTTTCTCTCATTTCAGTGATTTTTCACGAGAGTTATCTGTACCTAACTATAATATATACGATTTAGTTTATTAAAAAACACTACCGGAATGTATTATCATAACTTAACAAAATAGCGATTTGCAAATTTAATAAAATTAAACATTCACGATTCATGTTTTCAAATTCGGAAACATTCATTTTCGTTTCCACAATAGTTGATTGCTGACCTGTTCGAGTATAGCAGAACCAATATTTAAAGATGACCTTTCAATATAACATTCAAACATGATGTTACAATGACCACGTCACGATCTATTGTTAGTTCTAATGGCAGTCCTACATTTGTGATTGTCCAATTAGTGAAATCCGCACCTTAAGCTGTGCACTCGAGGGCCGAGAGCGGGCGAGAGCTTGCGAACAAAACTATTTGGTGCAGAATAGCGAAGCAAGCAATGCCCGACCTCGCCCCCCTCGTCCCCCCTGCCCCTAGGTACTACAGACTGAGGTGAGGTGAACACCAATCTCATTCGTACAATACTCTGTACCTACACAACAAAAGTTTCTGTGAAACTCTTCGCTACTTTTCGCTACTTTATTCGTCGGCTGAAAGGCATACTTCCCTTTTTTTACTTTTTAACCCCCGACGCAAAAACGACGGGGTGTTATAAGTTCAATGTGTCTGTGTGTGTGTGTCTGTCTGTCCCATCGTAGCTTCATAACGGATGAACAGATTTCGTTTTTTTTTTTGTTTAGAAAGTGAATTTGTCGCGAGTGTTCTTAGCTATGTTTGATCAAAATCGGTTCAGCAGTTTCATTGCGTTGAGGGTTTTTTAATTTTTACAAAATTAATTACTTTTTATACTAGCTGAATAGAATAGAATATAATATAAATAGAATAGAATAGAACACCCGTGCTTTGCTATGCATCACATCACAAAAAAACTAAAACTTTGTCACCCCTTTTTACCCCTTTTAGAGGGTTATTTTGAAAAATCCTAAAATACGTGTTCAATTATTCTGTATTTTAAGTACTCATACCAAGTTTCAAGCAAAAGGAGCCACGCGATAAAAAGTTCCCCTACAAACTTTAACATTACACCCACAATTGCAATTACAATTTACAAATACACAATTACACTAGAGTCTAGTGGACCGACTTTTGATACTTCAGTTATAGAGCACTGATGGTCAGTGTCTTGGACATCAGTGCTCTAGAACTCTAAATAACTAGAATAAATAAAGAAAGTACATTCAAGAGGTCGTATGTACAAAAAAAAAACAAAAAAAAACGATCTAGTTAAGTCTAGATCGTTAAAGTAGCACAACTGTTTCTAAGGTATTTTTTTTTATTTTATTTTTTGGTCTAGATCTGTCTAGACCATTAGTACGATTTAGACCACTTTTAACGATCTAAAGGTAGCTTAACTGATCCAAATCACTACCAGACGGAAGCGTCCCTTAGATGCTGGGTGCATTGCCATGCTGAATGGCAATTATATAAACTATGGATACTTAGCAAGTAGCTAAGTAGAACTTGTAGTAGGTAGTACTTTTAGAAGTCGTTTAGAATAATGTCGTCTATCTGTAATCTTGTCCATTGTTACAAAATTAATTCAGTAACAAAGCTGCCTGTCAGTCGGATGATAAGTCGAAGTCAAATTCATCTCATCCTTTATTGTAATCAGTGCTACTTAAATCTGTCTATGTGTTCCCATTGGTTCGTTAGGGAAAGGTCCAGCCACAGTTTCGTTGTAAACAATATGTTCGAAAGAAACTCCATCCGGTTAGTGGGTGTCTGCACTACACACGATTTCAAACCACTTAGACATATCTTGGGTTGTATTCTCGGAGATAAACAGAATTTAAAACATTTAATTAACGTGTTATAACTATGGTATTTAAAACAAATTGTTTAGTCATAAAAAAAAACTTTTTATGTTCCTCTTTTAGTTATGGTTTAGTATTGCCATTCGGTATGAGAATATTACGTCTGGTAGTGATTTGGATCTGTTGAGCTATCTTTAGATCGATTGCTACTGTATTTAGATAACTCAACTGTTATATTTACATGTTTAAAATTGTGTAAGTATAGACCTACTGGTATAATAAATACTTATTATAAACTAGCGGCCCGCTCGCGACCTCGTTCGCGTTGTCCCGGTGGCCCAACTGAAGCACCGCTTAACGGGTTTTTTAAAATTTTATTTTAAAATAATTTTTGTCTGACAATTACAAAAATAACAAAAAAAGAATTAGCAAAATCGGTCCAGCCGTTCATGCGTGATGCCGTGACCAAGGGAAATATGGATTCATTACGATTAAACAGATATGATGTAAATTTCCCTAACAACATATCACAATTGGCAGACTATATAGCTCGCATATGGTTCCTTCACCAGTGGTAAAGCTGCTCTCTACCTAACGCAGGGTAACTAAGAAAGAACCGGTGACACGAAGAACTTACAGTACTACTGCAAAAGTAAGAGGCGTCGTCAATCATCGGCTTTACGAAACAGAAATATGATTGCAAGTGTGTGAAAAAGGGACCGACAAGAACGACGACTGCCGAGGCATCTAATTTAAATCGTAGTACTGTTTAACCGCTTGGGAATAAAGGTTCTCGAGTGGTGAACATAAACCGGACGACGCAACGCAGACCAATTGATCTACCGCCAACCTTATTTTTTTATTAAACCTTTTTTGTTATTGACCTCAGTTGGTCTATGCTGTTTTACGAGCTATTGGCGATCATAGATGGCGCTCAACAAAGTTAGGTTGGGTTGGGTCATAGGAAGTGGATAGATAGAGGTGCGGCTAAAGACTGTCATGGCATTCTATGACCTTATGCCCAGCAGTGTACGGGTTGTCGCTAAACACGTAATAATAACTACATTTTATGACTGTTCTAAGAACCAATCAATACACAAACAAGTTAAATTTATGTTTTAAGTTAAAGTTAATATAAAAAAAAAGTTCATTTACAATTGGGAAAACGGAACACCTATGGACGCACATCGGTGTCTGACACGCATGATGTATACAAAATTGCGAGCCGATTGATCCTGGAAACGGCTGCACCGATTTCCACCAACCATAGCTAAGTACACTCTAGGTCAAGTCAAATTATATGTGTCATCTCGACGCACGACTGGAGTTGTTCTTTTTTTCTGCATGAATTTATGAAAAAATCAGATGGCCCACCTGATGTTAAGCGATAACCTCTGCTTTACACAACGCATTACTACATAGGTCACGTCCACCTCGGACGCACCCTAATAGGTATGGAAGTAGAACTTCCCCGGACGAACTTTTCACAAAAAAGCACTACTGCTACTAAAATATATAAATATAATGGTTATAAAACATAACAACTTCACTTTTTGCGACGACTCTATTTTACGATGTTACTCACCATCTATTCGCATACTGGTTACATACAAAAACTAAATCAAAATCTGTTCATCCGTTTGCGAAGTACGATGCCACATACTAGATACACAGAAACACAAACACGTCAAACTTGTTATACAACTTGGGGTTAAAAAAGGAAGCAAATTGAGAAAAATATAATGCAAAACAAAATTATAACATAAAAAACCCCATAATAAGTATACAAACTGTAATTAATTTTTTTTTAAATTAAAAAACCCTCAACGCAATGAAACGGCTGAACCGATTTTGATCAAACATAGCTAAGAACACTCCCGACAAATTCACATTTAAAACAAAAAAAAACGACATCAGTTCATCCGTTCGGGAGCTACGATGGGACAGACAGACACACACACACAGACACGTCAAACTTATAACACCCCGTCGTTTTTGCGTCGGGGGTTAAAAATATGATCTCATGTCGTATCGTCGGACGGTAACGCGATGTATATGCAAGTATACTAGTCAACATAGGTCCTCAAATGTCGGACATGTCGCGCCTATCTCTCGCGATGCATTTGTCGTTTAAACACCAACCTGTAATAAATCAGGCACAACACTTCAAGTTTCATAAAGTCATAAGTGAACCTATCGTTCGCATAACACTCCGACTTTAACTATAAAGCCTTAAGAATCTGTTTCCTTCGCAATAGAGATCCAAGTTACAACCACGCCAGTCGCGTTAATTTAAGCCTATCTCGAGTCCACTACAGACACTCTTCATTCAATACTTTAAATGAGATTCTTATCGCACGCCCTTAAATAGATTAGTAGATTAATGATGTCTGTAATAATTAATAATGGATCGTGAATTTTACAACAACAATAAAAGCGGTTCGGTCGCCGTCGTAAAGAGTATACCTTGCAGTTTGTTGTTTGAATCCTTTAGCTTAACTGAGGCTTTACGATCCGTCAATGCGTTCCATGTATTAACCTCTTCTTAATTACAGCGGCGTTATCGGCTCAGCTTTATTACACTTCATTTTTTAGTACGATCAAATTCCAGTTTACTGTTCTTGGATGATTTAATTTAAAAAACGCACTGTTGTTCATTTTAACATTCATGTTCGAATATTCATTTTATGGCCATTTTTTAATGAATATAATTATTTATAGAAATATTTAATAATGCAACATGTATTGTTACAACATATTGTAACAAATGAGTATTCATGGCATATCTGGACAAAAATATCTTTAGACTAAGACAAAGTAAACTAAAAACCATTAATTAATAATAATTAATAAATAACATTACATAATATTAATAAAAATAATTAAATACTATAATATTTTATACTTTTTTTCCCTATAAAGTGAAAAACATATTAACGAGATTTTGAACAAATGAGAGAGATAAAATAAAAAATATAACATACAACACACAACATACAAAAAATACAAATGTAACATTTGAGCTATCTAAAGACCGTTGGTAACTATCTAAAGATAGCTCTACTTTTAATGATTACTGCTCTACCCGTACGTATTATCGATGTCGCGATTGTGGCTCCGCACGTTGTATAATAAATGGTTAAATTTGCGTAGACATTTCTTACTCAATCACACCTTAACGGCTTAACCGATTTAGATGAAATTTCGAAAACAAATATTTCAATTCCTACATTAATATTAGTAGGAGTTTTTTTGTGAAATAGTTTTACAGAGGAAGTTCCTGCCGCAAAGCAGTAGTGCTCGCATTGCTGTGTTCCGGTGTGTTAGAGAAATTACAGGTACATGAGACTTTTAATCTTTTTGCCTCAGGGTGTTGGGCGCAGTGCAATGCCACATAGGATGCGTCCTACGTGGACGTGCCCTATGAGGTAATGCATTGTTAAAGGCAGAGGTTACCGCTCAACATCAGGAGGCCAGAGATGATACCTAGCTGGATTGTTTTTTCGCCCCCCAAAAACGCCGATATAGCAAATTTTATAGAAATCGTTAGAGCCGTTTTTGAGAACGTGGTTACAAGTGTGTATACAATTATTGCCCAACCTTTTGACCTCATTATTATAAATTTCACTAAATTTAATGGTATGTGTTTGTAGTGTTGCACTGTTAAATTATTTAATTGAATTTATGAAGTACTAGTGTCAGCCTACGGCTTCGCTCGCATATTTCGAGGTTAAAATTTAGCTCAATTCAGGTGATAATCTATCTATGTACTAAATTTCATCAAATTCGGTTTAGTTGTTTCGGCGTGATTGTGTAACAAACATCCAAATATCGTAACTTTATAATTTTTAATATAAGTGGGATTTTAAATGTAAGTCCATGGTAAGATCACACTTCCTCACTCAACGTGACTTTGTTAAAATATAGGTATATTGTAATTTTATTTATAATTATTTTTAAATATTTTTAACGTTTACAAAAGGTCCTAATTGTTAAATTAATAAGTGCAGGAATTATTATTTTGGAATAATGGAATTTAAGATTCAGCATTTTTATTTTTGGAATAAAATTTACTTAGAACTTTTGAACCTTTGTAAGACTATACTTTTTATGTATATTACGTAATGTCTGTTTTAGTTTTAAATTACTTTTAGTTTCATTACATTGTATTAACTTGGTTAATATAAATAAAATATAATTTTTTGATTTCTATATTATTTAATAAAGACGATTCGTTTACATTTTCACTTGATTTTAGATCAGATATCATGAAATAATAAATATCATAAATTTTTTTGACGGACATTCATTGCAAATTTATTTCATGATTTAATTAACATAGAAAGAATAATAGAACTAATACAAGGTATGTAAAAAAAATACTAAAATATAGATAAAAAAAAATAAAAAACAATAGAAGCTACGTACTCAATAAATTTGGTTCATAGGGCAAGGTGGCAAGAGCACTGGCTGCATTCCCACGTTGAATGGCCAAATAAATTCTTTGCGCCAGGAAGGAGCCAGCCCTCTTGTCACCAGCGGCGTCGGTGAGCAACGGTGATATTTAAAAAAAAAAGGTCTTAGTACTAGGGCCCCATGGTCCCAAAGTCTCTACACCATTAAAGTCATTCATTTTGCATTATTGTGTTTAATTAATTATGTGTGTTGTTTTGTACGTGTGTCATGTCTTATTATTGAATGTATTTGTACTCATTATTATGAGTCTTAGTTACTTGAATAAAATAAATAAAATCAAATTAAAATAATAAATATCATAGACTAAGTCAGCTATAATTTAGTTAATGTTTGCTCCCACTTATCTTTTATCGGCTTAATTGAAATCCATACAAGAATCGATGACATTGATCTAATCAAATAAGGCAGTAAGGAATAACGAACTGACTCCGGCTCAACTCTGTCGACGTACAAGCTTTAAAAAGTTAAGCCCTTTTTAAGAAAAGTATAAAAAAGAGAAGTGCCCCTAATTGATGCGTCGTCTTTGTTTAGGTTAATTCTAACATGCTTTTCCCATTAAAGTGGTCAGGAATCGGCCCGTGTGGAAGATAACGCGGGCTCTTTTACTCCTTACACGATATAATATCACGGGCCGGGTGACCCTCACGGGTTTAACCCTAGTTTTACTCACGTCTGGTAATGTTCGTTACTCTCCTGTCACACAGGAGGACAAATAAGTGAATGATGCAGTGTTAGCGCGGAGTTGCGTTTTTACATTGTTACTGCGTCCCCGGGGTGCCGGCGACGAGTATCGAGAATCGATATGTTTGCGCTAAGTGCTTAAGTGCTGTGAGGGGATAGCGTTTCACTGATCAACGGGCGTTCAAAATTCTGCATTTAAAATGTGTTGCATATTCAAATAAGCTGCTAACAGTCTATTTGAGATCAATAAAGTTCTTTCATACTTTGTTCTTTCTTAAGTATACCTACTAAATGTGATGCTAGACATATTTATTTACACAAAATTATGTATTTTATTTGTATTGAAACTAAACATCGATTAAAGTTTTGGTAAAACCGGGCGGGCTGAGTCTTGAAGACAACTCGGCACCTTTTGTGAGTTTTATGGATTATCTTGGTAGTACGTGTATTAACATGCGAGGCTGTGTCCGGTCGTGCGTTCAAACCCACGCCCACTCAAGTTTATCAGTAACTACGGTCAATGCTCGATAATTTTATTACAGAAGTTTTGTCGAATTACTTGGGCCTTCAAATTAAATTAAACGATACTTGTCTCCATTGATATGAAGCATTTATTTATTTAGAGAGCTCTCGATTTGAATGCAGTGGCCAAGAGGGATGTTTTATGTTCGAAGGTGTGATTCTTCCTCCGCTGTCATTGCCATGAATGCCCGGAGTATACACAACGAAGTGGTGGGAGGCGCTACACGGCACCATACAACAACGAGTCAAAAGCGAGTACTGTAACTCCCCCTTCCCGTTTCAGGAATGACACTGTAAACAAAAGTATCATATAAGTTTATTAATTACACGGCCCCTCTGGCACAAGCCTCCATGAATATTAATTACTGGATACCGAAAAGCTTTAGAACGCTCAAGGAGGGAAAGTTTTACAAAGAGCCTTTATTATTTAAGAAGTGGCGTTGATGCGGTGAAACGAATTATGCTCAAAGGTTCGTGTTTTTGGAAACTATGCGGTTGCTCGCTTGTAACAGAGTCGTCTTTGTTTTGTTTCTTGATCAATTTATCATAACTCGATAAGAAAGTGACGGAAGAAAGTCAATAGAGTAGGTGCTGGGGGGTAGGCTTAACATAGCCCCGGTGCCGGTAGTGAGCCCCGCCCGCCGCCCGCCGCCTGTCGTCTGCCGCCCGCCGCCCGCCGCCCGCCGCCGGCGTCGCGCGTACAAACAACAACCGCTTATCTATACAACGCTGCCCATTCAATTTATGCACGCCGACATTTGAATGTTAGTACAATTTGATTATAACGGCAATGTACGTTTGAGAGAATTGTACGTTGACGAAAGTATTTTATAAAACTAGTAGTTCAGCGAACAGTAGACCTCGGAGTATAAACTAGTAGTTCAGCGAACAGTAGACCTCGGAGTATAAACTAGTAGTTCAGCGAACAGTAGACCTCGGAGTATAAACTAGTAGTTCAGCGAACAGTAGACCTCGGAGTATAAACTTTTTTGCAACAATTATGTTAAGTGTTTATTAAAGAACTCTTAGATTATTATTCAAAGAACCTTAAATTTCTCGAAGTTTTGATTGTGCAAGTACACACACGATTTTAAAATCCTCGTAAAAGCAGTCGGTTTAATAGGTGTTCCTTTGTAGTAGAATATTATTATATCTTCCATACATACATACATGCAAAGACGACACCTCTTTCCCCGAAGGGGTAGGCAGAGCCTCAATGGATCTCTTTTCACAGTGGGTTGCACCATCGTGGGATATAAACGTGATAAGTGGTGCGGTCATCGCCGCCATTGCTTCTCACGACTGTCTCAGCTAACGCATCCTTCCAGTAATAACACATTCCATAATACCTAAGCTATAGCAGCCAGGACAAATCTTATACCAACGAATCTTATCAACAAGTCTGGGTAAAGATTTATACAATTGTACATAGAGCTAACGCATCCTTCCAGTAATAACACATTCCATAATACCTAAGCTATAGCAGCCAGGACAAATCTTATACCAACGAATATCATCAACAAGTCTGGGTAAAGATTTATACAATTGTACATAGGTATCTCGTAAGGTTTAAACAAGTTGGTTTTTTAAATAGATAACTTTTTTATTATTATGAAAAACTTAATATGACGTTTACGGATAAAGAATTATATATTTCCCAAAAGAATTACAAATTTACTTATAGAGAAAACTTAAGACAATGTATAAAATAGTGTGCCGTACGGCGTTATAACATAGTATTTAGTAAATATCAATAGGGCTCTTAATGGTAGGCAGCGCGTTTGCAATACCGTGGGTGTTGCAGATGTCCATAGGCGGCGGTGACTGCTTTACATCAGGCGGGCCGTCTGCTTGTTTGTCACCTTATTACATAAAAAAAAAAAAAAAAAAAAAAAATTAAAATAAAGGCTTATACAATATAAACAAGTTCAAAAATGTTTATATGATAATAATAAGCCTGTCCTTAATCTATATCTAGACAACCTCTTAACCGAATCTGCTCATATTTGAAACAATTGATTAGAATTATTGAGAGCCGAATGTTTCTGCCAAATATTATCAAAATCGCCGGTTAATGGCGCCGCAGAAAAGTTAACCCCCCTTTTTTTGTGGAAATACCCCTCCAATCGAAAATTACCTACCGTTAAAAGCTAGGTATAGAACCTGTATATCAAGTTTCGTTAAGATTTGTTGCAAAATACGCTCTCTCGGTCATTTGTAATGCCAGAATTTTATCACACATCTAATTTTTTCTAATTGAAATACATTGGTAACTACTTGTGTACATTTTTTTGTTTGTTTTTAGGGTTCCGTACCCAAAGGGTAAAACGGGACCCTAAATACCCAGAATAATGGGGTTCCGGGGCGTTTTCAAAATTCTTTCAGGGCATCTGGTCGAAGCGACGCGTGACCCGAGAGCTGGCTCTTATCTGGCTCAACGCATTAGTATTACCATTCAGCGTGGCAATGCAGCCAGCATCTTAGGGACGCTTCCGTCTGGTAGTGATTTGGATCAGTTGAGCTACCTTTAGATCGCTTGCAGCGGTCTTCAGGTAGCACAACTGTTTCATATGTATTTTGTACATACCTTGTCTTATTCTTTCTGTAAATAAATGTATTTTATTTCCCAAAATAAACACGTTGTTTGGAGATTTCTATCTTGAAGGGTCTTGTGTTAGACATGAAATGAAAGAGTATCTTAAATCAGAGAACGGTTAGCCCTTGGGCATATCGACAACGATATTATAAATATAAAGGCCAGGGCTTGTCCTTATAAGTTAAACGGAGATATTAGTTTTAAAACATTAAATAAAGTATTTCTGTGACGAAATTAAATATCAACAAAGACAAAAAACAGAAAAGGATACCAGGCATTTTGATCTATTTCATACCTTAATATATTTTCTATGAACTTCCTAATAATGTTTTCGGGTAAACAGTGTCCGGGAAACCGTGAGTTCTGCAAAGCCAGAGCTGAACATATAGGCCTCTCCTATAAATGCCACGAAGAATGTCTTAAGCCGCCTTCATCCTCGTCTTCCTGGGACCTTTAAAATGTCATCATTACTAAAGGGTTGGAGGAGGGCTTCCTATATTGCATGAATATAAATGATTAATTTCTCAGAAAAAGGATTTACATAGGATAATTAGCGTATGTACTTTTTATTATTATTATTATTTTATTTTTATTATTAATATTTTTCCATTCAACTCATAAAAAAAAGATTTTGAATGAATTTGAATTGAATAAAGGGTATGTGATTTTTTTCTTTATATTGTTTAAATTATTAATTATTTATGGAGTTGGTAGACTCAATGATTAAAACTATGTCAAACTAACAAATAAAAAGAAAAGAAAAAATAATTCTGGTCTGTTCACACAAGATTATCTAGCCCCAAGCTAAGCAGAGCTTGTGTTATGGGTACTAGATAACTGATATAATTAGGGCTGATTTTATAATCCTCAAATAAATGGTCCAATAACTATCTAACGAATACAGTTATATGGCTGTTTATACGAATAATTGATCACCGATTTTAGAATCGTCATTTATGCCATTGATAACTATCTGGCTGAGAAGTGAAGCAAATATATTGCTTAGACAAGCATTAGAACAAGACAGACTTCTCTATTCATTTTCTGTTAACAGCGTCACGTTTATTCTTTTAGGTTATGTTCGTTTTATTCGATACTGATAACTATCTGGCTGCGAAGTAAAGCAAATATATTGCTTAGATAAGCATTAGAACAAGACAGACTTCTCTATTCATTTTCTGTTAACAGCGTCACGTTTATTCTTTTAGGTTATGTCCGTTTTGTTCGATACTGATAACTATCTGGCAGTGAAGTAATGCAAATAATATATTGCTTAGACAAGCATTAGAACAAGACAGACTTCTCTATTCATTTTCTGTTAACAGCGTCACGTTTATTCTTTTCGGTTATGTTCATTTTGTTCGATACTGACAACTATCTGGCTGTGAAGTAAAGCAAATATATTGCTTAGACAAGCATTAGAACAAGACAGACTTCTCTATTCATTTTCTGTTAACAGCGTCACGTTTATTCTTTTAGGTTATGTTCGTTTTGTTCGATACTGATAACTATCTGGCTGTGAAGTAAAGCAAATATATTGCTTAGACAAGCATTAGAACAAGACAGACTTCTCTATTCATTTTCTGTTAACAGCGTCACGTTTATTCTTTTAGGTTATGTTCGTTTTATTCGATACTATTCTGTCTATTATTGAAGTTGTTTGATTTGGATTGTGGTATTTGATTATCATGGAATCTAAAAAAAATAGCGCTCTGCAAATTTTAATGCTGCTGAGGTTCAGCTTAGTTTAGTCGCTAAGTACAAGTAAATTGTTGAAAACAAAAAGACTACAATAATTTCAAATTAGATTTCAGAAGTTTCAGCAAATTCATGTTTTAGTAAAACGGTGGCAGTTTTACTAAAACTTTGTCAATTTCCACCAATTTAAAAAGTAACTTACATTTAATTTTACCACACCTGTGCTCTATAAACGAGCTACATTGGTTAAAATGCCACCAAAATTACACAAAATAGCTTAAAAGACACTAGGTAACAAAATGAAATAATTTAAAAAAATAATAATAATGAAAATTTCTGTAATAATACCACTTAATAATAGCAAAGTTTTCAATATCGAGATGTGGTTTATCTACAAAATGTGTATTTTGCATAGCACCAAACACGACCACTCGCGTGGCGAACTACGTATGTCATAGACTGGCTGTCGTTGGTGTCTAAAATCCTACTTTGGCAACGAAAATCCGGGCGTTTTTTTACCTTTTTTTGTCAGTAAATGTGACAAATTTACTGATTTATTTACACCGCGTCGTCCAGTTCGTTTCCGCCACTCGAGAACCGTTATCTCTAACGGTTTTCGTCTTGCAACTAAATATTTTCAGGTACAACGGGGTTATTAGTAAACGCAGATGAAATCGCTAATCTAATAGTAAAACATAGATTGGTACACTTATTCGCGATAACTTCATAAAACGGGTATCATTAAACTACCAATAAAAATAGACGTGACAAACGTGTTGTTTGGTGGATTACGACACCAATACGAGTTAATAAATAAATAAATAACGCTGGACAGTTCACACAACATTATCAAGCCCTAAGCTAAGCAGAACTTATGTTAAGGGTACTAGATAGCTGATACGATACATTGCATAGATAGATATTTGTTATTATACATATAAAATACTCAGAGCACCCTGAACAAATATCTGCAGATCGTACAAATATTTGTTCCGAGGCGGGAATCGAACCCGCAACCTCCTGCGTCGCAGGCGAACCTTCGCCCGCCGCGCCACAGAGGTCGTCACTTAGTACTTAGTACTTAGTCGTCGTCGAATAGTAGGTACTTACTCGAAAAATTACCCGAGTTTCATAAACGGGAAAAAAGCAGACATTGCATTTTAACAGAACGCCAATATTTAACATATAAACAGACGCGGTTCTCACAAAGACCACTTGTTTTTTTCTAGATTCCTCTATGTAAATATACAGATAATTAGCGTTAATATAACCTGTTCAAGGCGTTAGAACAGCAAACAACATAAAAATAATCACGATTTATTCCAACTAATTAAATATACTGCGAAACAATTAGGTAGCACCTATGATGTCTACGTTTAACGCTAGACGTGTACGCCTCGCAAGGTACAAACAGGTCAAGGCTAAGAAGTTATTATTTTAAGTAATTATTTAATTAACACGGTGTCACGGAGTCTTACCCTCTTAAGCGAGTTTAGAGCTACAAGGAATTAAGTAAGGGGCTAATGTTAACACGCGCATACGTGGCGGTTATTGTTACTGTAGTGCGGGAGACAGCGGGCGATATCGCTTACTTATTGATACAAACCTACTGACTGGGACCACGAGCAATTGAAACATAGTCCCAGGTATTAAATTTTAGGATAAGGTGTACGGGACCACCCGCAATATGACAAACAAAAATTTTATTCCGAATTTTAGTACAGTTAGAAAGAAAAGTATTGTAATAAAAGTAGTCAACTTCTTGATTGATAAAAAGATGGGGCAATCAGTTTTTCCGTAATACATACACACTGAAAAAAAAACACTGAAACCAGGCCTACTCCAGCAGTTAACGTCTAAAAACTGCTAATGATAATGGTGATTATGGTGATTATAAGGACAGATTTTTGAAACTAGATAATGAAGATGATGTTTTTAAAATGATTCACAGATTTTCTCGGCAAGTGTCAGTATTTGTAAATAGATCAATCTTTCTTCCATCCATACCATTATTATTATTGCCTGTCTGTTTGTCTGGTAACCTTTTCACGCCTATACCGCTTCCGATGAGTAGCAAGAGCAAGGGCAGTGATACATTTTCAGAAATAATATGCGGGTTTTGGTGATGAAAATCTAAAATGTGACGGAAAACTGTCAAGCAGAGTGCGCCATGGAAATAATATATTAATCATTCGGATCTCACCGAAGCGAATGGGTATTAAGATAGTATAATATAATAGCACAAAGAGTTGACAGTTACTAGCTCAAACGGACTATTACTAAGTACTTCATGTCACCAGTTCTTTCTTGGTTACCCTGTGTCAGGTCAGAGACCAGCTAGAGGTGCCTCTGAAATGGGTCTAGTGTCCTATAACAAAAAAAACAGTGTGGTGAAAGGATGCAGTGCGCCTCGCTGGCTCCTTTCATGCAATCGTCACATAAATTAAAATGTTTGGTTCTAGGATAACGCTGATGTTTCTTGTTCATTACATTTTCTATCTGGAAAAAACCGTGAATCTCAAACGGTCTAATAAATCTTCATAAAACAAGTCTATAAAGGTCAATTATGATCTAGAATACGGTCGTAAAGATTCATCAATCATGAATGAGTTTTGAAATACAGTTTTACAAAGTGATGATTGAATAAGAATTTAAGCTAGACAATTGTACAAACAATTTCATATCATGTTTTTGTTTAAACAGCCTCGCCCACATCGACTCTTCAAAGTATTGATGATATTGCGTCTGCGTTATTGTATTGTTATTGTATGACCACTTCGCTTGAGTACGAAGTACTCAGACCGAGTGGCAATCTGGGCGAGCAGTGATCTGAAAGCACTTTACCTTTGATTTCATCTCGTACGTCGTTTCTGTGTGCTAACATCATATGTTATGTATGGGAACGGCATAGGCTGCCGTCTCCACGACTAGCCGCCGACTCCGCGCGGATGACGCGGCCCCCCACTGTGGTATTTATGACGCTAGCTAGACCCAACTTTTAGCGCGCACACAGCTAAACTATATCTGTTAACAATGTTACTCTTACCCCTCGCTTTTAACGTCATTAGTTGTACGAGATTTCGCATACGCGTAATGTGTATTTGTTTTCATAACTCGCTGCCCTATAGTGTTTCAGCTCTCCCTTTATACTCGACGCCGTTTAATCGCTGTGGGAAACTAATGTTTTGACTCGGCAGATTTTTTAAATTTATTAGCGTAATACAATTTTATGACTTGAGCATACACCATTATGTCTACAACATATCAAAGCATTAAAGGCTCTCATATACGGGCAACATTCCGGCCGGAATTTTCGCAATTCGTTGCTTATTGCAATACCTAAGCATACCTTGTAGCTAGTAGTAGTAAAGTTTTTCTTAAGGAGT
The DNA here is from genome assembly GCA_932527175.1 of Operophtera brumata. NCBI lineage: Eukaryota > Metazoa > Arthropoda > Insecta > Lepidoptera > Geometridae > Operophtera > Operophtera brumata. Next base: position 78,778,802 of record OW052239.1, on the reverse strand, counting down.
TCTGCCAGGGATGTACTACTCCTTCTGCCACAAAACAGTAGTGTTCGCATTGTTGTGTTCTGGTTTGAAGGCTTTTCATCTTTTTTTCTCAGGATGTCGGGCGCAGTGCAATGCCGCATAGGGCGCGTTTTAGGTGGACGTGACCTTTGAGGTAATGCATTGTTCGTTATAGGCAGATGTTACCTGTGGGCCATCTACTAGTTCAGACATTCAAATCAAATAAAAAAAACCTAATCTGTGTTTAATATATTTAACATGATACGTGATTCCATTTGCACACATGGAAGCTGCAAAATACCCATCGGTAACGTTGCAGAAGACGAACCAGTCGTTAACATTGCCGAAATTATCTGAACTTGGCAGTTGTGTTGACGACCTAGATAGGTACCGGCTACTACATTAGCTTATAATAGAAAACAGCATACTTAGATATCGCTATATCGGACTGCGGAAAATTCCGGGAGTTATTTCGCGTATATATAAGCGCCATTATTCGTTAAATAAACACGACTAAAAGAAATAAACTTAAATTAATATTATCAGGATTTATTCGCTCATTAACAGTACCTAAACGTTATCTCGACTCCTAATATAGACAGTTAAAATAAATTCATCAAGGTTTTATATCAGTGTTTAATTCAGACGGCGTGCGTCAAAGAGTACTAAAGCTGTGCGCCTTTAAATTCATAACTTTTAATTAACTGGAATGCTAACACAATTACAGGGTTTATAGTCGTATCAAATTTTCCGAAACGGACTGTACGCCGTCGTAAAATGTGAGAATTATTACAAATTTTAAAACAAAGCATTGTAACGTGGAATTTAGTGGTACTCACAGCTGGCGTCTTGCTTAAGGGAAGCTTTAGGGCTCGTTCAGAGCTGGAAATGGGTCGTTGCATTGGCTCAGTTTGCTCGACTCTGTGTTAATTTGTCGCGACAAACGGAACAGATGTTACATGCGCCGCCGCCGCACCGCAGCCGCGCCCTGCCTCCCGCGCGGCGCTCTCCTCTACTTATGTACAACTAAATGTTACGCCAGAACTGTGAAATCCTTATAAGGATTTCTCCAAGTTTAATTAGTCGTAGATACGTTAATTTAAAACGTGCCTTGATTAGAGTTATTTGCTTAACCTATCGGAGTACGACCACACTAATATTACGAGTAATATATTAATGAGAATATTTGTATGTGCGTGTGTATGTATGTATGTTTGTTACTTCTTCACGCTGAAACGGCTGAACGTATTTAGGTGAAATTTTAATTGAAGACTGCTCGACCCATAGTATAACATATAGGCTAATTTTTTACCCAATATTCTCGTGGGATCGAGAGCTATGGAATAAGCCCGCGAAGCATCGTACTAAAAATTTATCGTAGGTGACTATTTATTTCGTACAAATCAATCTTACACTATGAAAAACTTCATTTCTTATATCAAATCAAGGTAATTTCAAAAACTATGAACCATAAAATTTACTAGGTGTATTAGCAGACGAAATTCTCACAAATTTTTTTAGAAATTAAACTGCAGTGTCGCTCATTGTAGCCATTTTACTCGAATAGCCATCCCTCTCAAAACTACAAAATCCCTCAGACATCTGTAAGTGATTGTATTCGTATAATTTAAGACCTCATACTTTTAAAACTAATGAAAAATTATAAACAAACTACCAACAATATTATGTCTTTTGAAAAATTAGCCCGTTTTCGGACAAATATTTTGATTTTCAACTTTGTACTCAACTTCTTTAGCAGCCTTTAGACGTCCACTGATGGACGTGGATGTGCATCCATAATTATTTTAAAAGAAAATAGAATTTGAATGGATCACTGCAAATAAACAGGGGTTTTAATTTTTTATAAAATGATTGCTTACTTACTTTTCAATATGACTAAAAAAACTAATACCTACTTTTAATAAAACGTGGTATCAAAAATAATCTAACTTTATCAAAATCAAAGATCCGGTTAAAATAAATTTCTAGCTCTTATAAATACATCTGTCTCTACCACCTTTTCAAAACGAGTTGGAAGCAAAGCGTGACTGTTAAGTTTCACAAGCAGTATCAAATCAGTATCCAAAGATGTTCAGTTTAGTGATATAGCGATGTACAATCCTATTTCCCTTCCGTCCCTGTTCCCGCTTCGCGACAACAAAGCGCGAATCACGAAAACAGGCGGCCATTTAAATTTCCGACAATAATCCGCACATCGTAAGGTTTGTTAAATCAAAATAAGTCCTCGCTTTATAATTTAAGCATTCCCATTTACATTCGAACTAGATTTATCTCGCCGTCTTCGGCCAAAAATTTTAATAACAAAATAACTTGGCAACTTCTTCTCGTCAAATATAATAGCGAAGTTGGAAGTAATAAGACAAAATTTTATGCATAACAAGGGGAGCCCTTCGACAAAAAGTATCGTAAAACGTGGTATCAAAAATAATCTAACTTTATCAAAATCAAAGATCCGGTTAAAATAAATTTCTAGCTCTTATAAATACATCTGTCTCTACCACCTTTTCAAAACGAGTTGGAAGCAAAGCGTGACTGTTAAGTTTCACAAGCAGTATCAAATCAGTATCCAAAGATGTTCAGTTTAGTGATATAGCGATGTACAATCCTATTTCCCTTCCGTCCCTGTTCCCGCTTCGCGACAACAAAGCGCGAATCACGAAAACAGGCGGCCATTTAAATTTCCGACAATAATCCGCACATCGTAAGGTTTGTTAAATCAAAATAAGTCCTCGCTTTATAATTTAAGCATTCCCATTTACATTCGAACTAGATTTATCTCGCCGTCTTCGGCCAAAAATTTTAATAACAAAATAACTTGGCAACTTCTTCTCGTCAAATATAATAGCGAAGTTGGAAGTAATAAGACAAAATTTTATGCATAACAAGGGGAGCCCTTCGACAAAAAGTATCGTAAAGAAAACAGTACCTCAACCACTTGCTTAAACGATGTGCCCTTCAAGCAACATTTCTTATTGAGTATAATATCGACGCACTAATATCATAACGTCAATTATTTTTTGTTTGTTTTACATTGGTAGACCTTAGTTTGACCGCTATCTTACCTGTTGGTAAGTGACGATGTAGCCAAAGATAGAGCCCAAAGGTCTAAAAAACGCATATTTACTATAGCCTTAAAGCGTCCCAGATTGTAGTTTTCAGGAAAGACAGACGACGGCAGTGTGTTCCACTCCTTAGTAGTTCACATTATGAAGTTAGAATCGAAACGTTTACTACGAATAGAGGTCATACTAATGAGGTTAGGATGGTACTGAGCCGTACGTCTGCTCGATTATGATGAGAAAGAGATGGTGGGATCAGATCGCGAAGTTCCTGGGAGCGTTCCCTGAAATATAAACTATCGAAAGGCATGCAACTTTACGGCGGTGCTCGAGACTCTGGATCTTAGTCTCCGCCATATGTTGCTCACCTACTCGTTTATGCCTGATAGCACTGCTTTCAATCGAGTCCAAGGCAGCAAGCTGGTTTTTGGCCATCCCAAATGTAGCAGCAGTACTCCATATCAGCCCGGACTTGTGCTATATGTAGACTGAGAAGCTGTCCTGGTGTGAAATAACGCTTTACCTTATTCAGGAAGCCTAGCTTCATGGCAGCTGTTTTCGCCTTAAGAGTCGATGTAGGAGCCAAACTTGAGAGTAAGCGTAAATTAAATACCTTAGAGCCCAAGGTGATCTCCTATAGCTACAGGCACATGGGGAAGATGGGAAATGTGGGTTAACACTTTCTTCCAGTAATTACACATTCCTTAATAAGCTAGCAGCCAGGACAAATCTTATATACCAAGAAATCTTACTAACAAGTCCGGGTAATCCCTTATAGTTGTTTTTTACGACATCCACGGGTGGAGACGGAGGGGTCTATACTTAGACCGGACGCACCACACATGTAACAAAAACCAGACCCAGGATATCTGAACAAGAAGAGTACTTTAAGTAAGTAAAATTGTGGTTATATTGGTGTCGATTCTGTGCAGCATTCTCTAATTTTAAACCGCGTAAAAGTTGTCGCGCGCCCTTTCTTTTTTTTTTTTTTCGTTTATTTCTTTTTTTTTCCCTTTTTCTTTCTTTCTTTCTTTTTTTTTTCAGACTGAAATAAAAGAGACCGCGATAATTTTAATGCAGTTTAAAATTAGAGAATGCTGCACAGAATCGAAACCATTATTTTGAATGAAGATGAATCACTGTTTAATAAAGTACATAGTTCGTTTGAGAGGTGGCGATGTGCGGGGGTGCGTTGGAGGGTTAGCACTTGTCTGCTGCCTAGCTAGACAGAAATGAAACGTCAGACCTTATGAAGATGAACAACTTCTCCTTAACAAATATAAATCTCCTTAACAATTTGCGTAGGTTTTTTAACAGAAGGATAATGTTAATTTATCGTTTTTAAGAGCCTATGTTGCTGTAGTTTTGCTTTGTTTAATAATATCAGAAACAAAAGATTATTTACTACTAGCATTAAGAAGAAAAATATGCTAAGGATTTGTTAGCAAATTATTTCAACAGATATTTCAGACACTTTCAGGCTGTTTTTATAGTTAAAATGCAAAATTAAAGCTAACGTACACTTCAATCACAAACTTAGATACGCGTCATCGAAAGATAAAGCTATATAATGCTAAATCCAAGACATAACAAACGATGCCAAGAACCATCTGTATCTTCTGACATCGACTCGATACAACATCTGCATCAATTTACATACTACAACAAAATATATTAAAATTCTGTCATCGCGATTCAAGACACAGTTGCCAGCCGTCATTGGCACCAGGCGGCCGGTGATTAGCTGCAAAGTGAAGGCAGAACCCCTTAAGGGTGGGGGGGAGGCTACCCAGGCGACAAGGAAAAAGGGCTACCCAGCAATAATTACTTTATATACCCCCTGTGAATAATTACCCGCGCCAAAGATCAATTAGAACGAGACCCCAAATTAAGGCTGGCGTTAATGAACGGGAAAATTTTATTTTATTCACATCTGATTTAATAGACAATTTTTTTTAAAACTGTTAGTCTACGCTAATAAATAAATTCTTAGTAAACCTTTTACACTTTGTTTATTAAAAAACACTTGTCACGTCTATTATCTATTATCTTCACTGCAGCCACGATGTGCAACCCACGTTAATAAGAAGCCAATTGAGGCTCTGTCTACCCTTTCGGGGAAAAATGCGTGTGTATGTAATTAGTTCAACTCTTCGTGATGTTTTAGGATTAGGTACCTACCTACTTATTTTTTTTAACAGCAAATATCTCGTTAACACTTTATCGAAAAGTATGTAAAAAATTACAGAAATCAATTCAAATTTATTTCTAAGACACTAACTAGATCTGCCTCGCCTTCCTCAACAAAACAGCTTATTGAAAAAAAACTCCTTAACTACTCACAGCCTATATTTTAAAACTATCTAATACTGTTGCTATGATAATTGACAGAATTCGTTTGCCAAGTCAATCCAACAAGGCCATTTATTAGAAAGTTTTTGCTTGCATTATGTTTGTTTATTTGTCGAACCAGCCAGGATGATACACGGAAAGCGCACAGTTTGTCGTACATTCTCTCACAAGTCGTAAAGCATTTTTTCGACTTCCTACTCAAAACGATGTAACGACTTAACATATGGTGAACTAAATTATGTTACCTACGTCTAAACGACAGCAAAATAAAAATGTCCAAACATTTGTATACATTAAATAAATTTATCATCCCGTTTCATTTATAGGAGCGTTGCAGTGAAAGGAAGCTGCCGGGCGCACATGGGGAGCCGTCAAATCCCAAACGTATTATTTTTTCAATATCAACTCACACGCTCGCTAATACAAGATAACGAAATTCACGACAATCGGATGAATGTTCGCGCCGCGTGAAATCAGGTCTTTTGAGAAGAAAAAAGGCTGACATCGAACGTTAGGTCGAAGAGTTCGTGTGGGATGAGCGGACACATGTATGTGGGCAGACGAGGGTACGGACATGTGACGATACCTGTCAAAATATGACGACTCTTATTCAACTACAGATGTCGCTATTGTCATCGCGCTAATCTAATTTGGAGTCGTATACCGTGAAAGTGTGCGATTAACACATTTTCGTTGCGAATTATTGGGAGGCTGTCAGTTGGTTTGCGTAAGCTGTGACAGGAGAGTGACAGGAGTCATGGGGATCGAGCTTAGAGCATAGGCGACCTCACGGACCGTTGCGTCTATCCATCCGTGTCCGTGCGCTGCTGTGTCGATGGTGCTACTATCGGAGTGCCTACAATGCTGCCAAAACCAACCCAGTGAATTCTAAAACCTCCTAAATCTAGCCCAGCTAAAAATACACATCACTCGAACTTCACCAACAAATAACATCAAACTAGATGATCAAATTGCCTCGGCGCTTATCTCCACACACCAATTGAATTTAGACCAATCTGTTCATATAACACATTTGGATCGAATGTTTCTTCCCCAATACATTTGTTAAGATACGGCTACTTAGTTAAATTAGAGGGTAGGGGAGAAGTGTCACACAAAAGTTATTTAGATGTTTACGCGTGCATTGTTGCATTAAATAAGCAACGAATCCATGCGGGGGGCGGCCGGATTCAAACCTGGGACAATGATATCGCGACACCCGGCCCACCCCGGCGCACTAACATGATTAACTTTTATATTGCTAATCACAGCCGTAGACTTTTTCCATTTTTTTTGACCTAAATTGAATTATTGTTAATTTCAAACCCAAAAGAAGCCCAAAAGCCACAACAAGGCTCTGTTTGCTGACACATGCTATTCGACCTAACATTAATAAGGTCAATCTTAGTGCTTGTTTTAAATATTCAGTTGATTTAGTCTATCTGACACACCCCGAGTGTACGTAATTGAAATATTAGGTTCTCTACTTACTGTAATTGATTGTTAGTTTTATAAATTTCTTAGTTCCCTTACTTCGATTAAATGGTACGGAATATTACCTCAGTTAATACCTCTAGAATAGGGTATCCTCGTGAACATTAGCCGTGATTAGGGAAGGCGTCTGTGTGATGTGGCGCTGATACAGATGTCTTTAGACGGAGGGGCTCGACGACTATCTAATGCCGATATAATGCTCGACAGAGGAGTTAATTGCAAGCAGTGCACCATACTCCAGCGTCGGGGGCCTCGGCTCTCCCCTGAGATTCCTCTGAGACCCGTCAGCGCGGTGAGATGCGGGGGACCCACATGACCTCTTAATCATTCACTGGTAATGGAAACCCATCTGCAACCTCTAAAATACGCATGAAATTTAAATGATCCACTCGAAAGAAAGAGACGAAAAAAATGCACCAAAATGTTTGCTGAACTGTGTCCACACGGAACAATAGCGAAGCCACCAACGCTGTCGTCCCAGCTTCCCGCAGCGCGACTTATGAATAGAATAATACGATGCTACACAAAACCCGTGCGAGAAGAACACCATCAATCAATGTATTTAGAAATGTTTCATTAGTAAACATTAAGATGTTTGCTTACATGTCCGAATGTTGTCTGCCGTAATATGGCCAGGTTCCGTGAAATGAGGGTTGTAAAAAATATTGTCAGTGAAGATGTATGGCACAACGGTGTAGGGAAAAATAATCGCAGGGTACACACACAATTGTATTGCGAGTTTACCACGCGGTAGGTGTCTGGGCTACTGCTGTGCAAATGTATCATGATATTAAGATCAGTTCAGTTCTATTCATGTTACTCGCTCCTCTGCTCTTTGCAGACCATTAGGTATATCTATATTATTACAATTTAAGTGTGGTGCGTGTTGCCATCAGTGGTGGCATACAGCACTGAGACGTGGCCTCATTCAAAAGCTCAAACAAGCGCAGCTATGGAAACCAAGATCACCGACATAGCTCTCAGAATTAGCAAGTTGAAGTGGCAATGGGTATGCCACGTAACTCTGTAGATAGAGCGGCAAAAGACCGATCGTCGTGGCATTGTATGAGGGAAGCCTATGCCCAGCTATGGACTTCTGTAGGCTAACGATGATGATTATGATGATGATCATAGTGATGATGAAGATGATGATGATGATGATGATGATGATGCTGATGCTGACGATGATGATGATGATGATGACGATGACGATGATGATGATGATGATGATGATGATGATGATGATGATGATGATGATGATGACGATGACGATGATGATAATGACGATGACGATGATGATAATGACGATGACGATGATGATGATGATCATAGTGATGATGATGATGATGATGATGATGATGACGATGACGATGATGATAATGACGATGACGATGATACCCCCAAGTGACCATTAAAGAAAGAAAAAAACAAGAAGCAAAAGTGAGACATCATGCAAAAATGTTACATATGACCACCAGGTAGAGGAAAAAAACGCTGACTTTTTATGTGATTGATTTCGAGTTATTGTTCTCATTGTGTTTAGAATAAGGATCCTTTTAATAAATGTCAATGTTTAGGACAGTTTTTTTTTCAAGATTCACGTCACAGGTAGTTTTGTAAGAATGACGACTATAGGTAGAACTCATAGCACAAATTTAGAGATACTAAATTTGTGCAAAATAAATAAATAAATAAATAAACTACTTTTTAATAAGTTATTGATGGAAGTAGGTTAATTAATTGATTAAAATCGAACCTTTCTTATACAATAGAATCTTTTTTATCTAAAGCTTATTATTTTTTATCTACCTATATCAGGGCGTCTAGTCGATGTGACGCGTGACCCGAGAGCTGCCTCTTATCTGGCTCAACACATTGATATTACCATACAGCGTGGCAATGCAGCCTGCATTTCAGGGCCGCTTCCGTCTGGCAGTGATTTGAATCAGTTGAACTATCTTTAGATCGTTTGCATCGGTCTTTTGATAGCTCAACTTGTTCCGAATGTATTTATTAAAAAAAATATGCACCTATCCACTAAACATAACATAGCACTGTTCATAGGCAGAGGGTACCACTTAACATCAGGTGGGCCATCTGCTTGAACCGTCATTCAAAGAAGTATAAAAAAAAACATATTTGTATCAGTTGTATGTTTTTTTTTGTGAATAAAATTTATAGCCTATTTATAACTATATATATCTATCTTATCTAGCTGTCTAATTAGCCCACACTCACTATTGAGTATACATTTATAGGCAGCGGTTTTAAATTGGGCAAGTATACCAATTTCAAGCCTGCAAGAAAAATGAGTAGGCAGTCATATTTAGTTTAAGTCCCAGGCTAAGAATGAAAAGGTCGTAATTAAATGGTATGTTATTAGGGATGAAATATTATATGGGACTAAATCTGAGTGCGCGGCAGCGCACCCGCCAAGTGAGCGCGCGAATCCGTACCGTTACCTTTTCTCGAAGCAACTCAGGCAGTTTTAGGCCCCTACAACTTTGATTTGGATTAGAATATCACACTGAACGCTAGGTATGACAGACATCACAATGGCCACAGCTAAATAAAAAATAAAAAAAAAATGCTGTAATAGTTTGCCAGAAGGTGAGGGGAGAGAGTCAAGAGGGAAAGGGGAAAAAGTGAGCAGGATGCGGGCTTAGCCAAGTTACTTTATGGCTCGATGAAAAACAGCATTTATCACCATTACAGGCTTACAAAAAAAGAGATCGCTATAAAAACATTTTTAATGTAAACATGACGTCAAGTCTCGCTACAACCTACTATACAAAAAAATTGCTATTAAAGCAGAAAGCATTACACATCAAAAAATTGTGAAGCATCACATCCATGCTTCGTGATAGCCAGGTAATAAAACTTGTCATGGTTTTATTGATTCAAGGTGATTAAATATGGAACTTTCTTTGAGAATGCCCGACTTGGTACTACATATTAAGAACGTTATATGCGGTGGGTAGTAGTGAGACTTGGCATCATTTTTACATTGAAAATATTTTTGTTAGGATAAAATTACTCATTTACGCCTTAGTGGGCTGGAAAGCTTAGTTATAGGTGTATAGATAGATAGATAGATAGAAAACTCTTTACAGTACTCACTTTAAAATAATAAAATAACAACATACTCATATTAACTTACAAAATAGTTCACGTTGATACAATGGGCGGCCTTATTATCGCTAAGAGCGATCTCTTCCAGGCAACCTTTGGATGGACAGCATTCTAAAGAACGTGAGAGGAGGTGAAGTGTATAGTATAGTTACGTACAGTAAAATTAATATAACTTTTGGAACTGTCACGGTTATGCACATACTTTTCACTAGAAACGGGATATTTACCATGATTTTCGAGTTTTAATTGTTCCCGATATTTCGAACAATTATAACTCGAAAATCATGGTAAATATGCCGTTTCTAGTGAAAAGTAAGTAAAATTAATGTTTCAAACAATTAATGGACAACAAATTACTGACTTGTTTTGTACCGTGGCTCGTAATTAAAACTGCAAAATGGCATTAAACAGTCAAAGAAGCTATCGTATGCCTTCATTTAGTTAATACCTAGTAGTAGTAGAACTTTTTTGTGAAAGAGTTCGTCCGGGGAAGTACTACCACCATACCTATTTCTGCCGCAAAGCAGTAGTGCTCGCATTGCTGTGTTCCGGTTTGAAGGGTAAGGGTGCCGGTGAAATTACAGGCACATGAGACTTTTCATCTTTATGTCTCAGGGTGGCGGGCGCAGTGCAATGCCACATAGGGTGCGTCCTAGGTGCACGTGACCTATGAGGTAATGCACTGTCCATAGGCATAGGCTACAGCTTAACATCAGGTGGACCATCTACTTGTTCCGTCATTCAAGTAGCATAAAAAAAATAAAAAATAAAAACCTATGTACGTGTAATTTACCTTTGATATCTATCACTGAAAAATTATGACTAAAATATTATGATTTTATTTTATTATTTTGCCGTGGTGTGTTTGAACGATCCCCTCCCTCTCCTCCCGTGGATGTCGTGCAAGTTGACTAAAGGATTACATCAGGGGTAGGCAGCAGCATCCATCTTACTGCAATCGATCGAAATAACGAGATTAATAGAAACTTTTTTATTTTTAATATTGTTATTTATAAAATATCCAACTATTTTTATAATTGAATAACCGTGTTATTAATCAGTTATATAAAACATTTATTTACAGAAAGAATAATACAAGGTATGTACAAAATACATATGAAACAGTTGTGCCACCTGAAGACCGCTGCAAGCGATCTAAAAGTAGCTCAGCTGATCCAAATCACTACCAGACGGAAGCGTCCCTAAGATGCTGGCTGCATTGCCACGCTGAATGGCAATCAGTTGTATTGTATTGTATTGTATTGATCACCAAGCGTAGTGATTATGGTTAAACCCCAATATGGAAGAAAGTCAGTGGATAGAGGTAGTTTAAGACCGTTGAACGTGGCATTCTAAGGGAGATTACTAGGTTTGTCCAGCTGTGGACTTCTATGCTGATGATGATGATGATGAGCTAAGTATGAGAAGGAATTACTCAGGGTTTAAGAAATTCTACTTTATAAGAAGTTAATTAAGAACGTCCAAAAGCGCCTTGAATAAAAGTGAAAGGCCCTGGTACAGCGGCTATCTTGCTGTGTTCACTTTTGTAGGCGCTTTTATCGTGGCTCACTGAGACTTTCACCGTCCTTATTTTTAGGGTTCCCTACCACGATAGGGAAAAAATGGAAACCTTATAGCATCACTTAGATATCCGTCTATCTGTCTGTCACGACCATTTTTCTCTGAAACGGCTACCACTTGAAATTTATACAAAATAGTTATAGAGATCTGTGAGCTTAAAAAACAACGTCCAACCATTGAGTTATTATTTACTAACGTAGTATATAATAACGCAATGGTTCCAACCAACGAAATTTAAATATATAGGTACATACATAGATACACGCCCTTTTCCCCGAAGGGGTAGGCAGAGCCTCAATGGGCCTCTTTTCACGGATGGGTTTGCTGGTAGGGAATACTTCTTAGCATTAAGTTCGCCTATGTACATTGTTTGTTTTGTGCAATAAAGAATATTCTATTCTATTCTATTCTATTCTATGGGTTACACCATCGTGGAATATATTCGTGACGAGTAGTGAGCTCATTGCCTCCATTGTTTCCCGCGACTGACTCGTCTAACGCTTTTTTCCAGTAACAACACATTCCATAATAATCTAGCAGCCAGGACAAATCTTATCACCAAGTCCGGGTAATCCCTTAATCGGCTTTTATGACATCCACGGGAGGGGACGGACGGATCTATTCTTAGGCCGGACACAATATATGGGAATGAATAACTCAATGCTTTCAACCGACACATTTAGAATATATGGTAATGATTTTTTTTTTTTTGAGAAAACTCGCCGTTGCTTATGTCTGCGCTGTTTCCCTAACTATACGGAAAATTTCCATAGACAGCTTATTGTGAGATACTAGTTGCCAAAACTAGGTGATCGAAATATCTGCGTCTGCATAGAGCTAGAGCTGCCTCCATCTACCGACTTTCTGCGACCCGTATAACGTCTTTGGTCCATCTAGAGGAGATCGTTCATCTAATGCTTCGTCCGGTTTGTGGTCGCCACTCGAGAACAAAATTATTCACCAACGGTTATTAGTACTGCGAGCTATTGACGACCTCTGTGGCGCGGCGGGCGAAGCTTGGCCTGCAATGCAGGAGGTTGCGGGTTCGATTCCTGTCTCGGAACAAATATTTGTGCGATCGCAGATATTTGTTCAGGGTGTTCTGGGTATTTTTCTATGTATAATAAAAAATATCTATCTATGTAATATATTGTATTAAGTATATCAGTTATCTAGTACCCATAACACAAGCTCTGCTTAGCTTGGGGCTAGATACTGTTGTGTGAACTGTCCAGCATTTTTTTTTTTTTTTTTTATTATTATGATCTGCCCATTGCCACTTCAACTTGCTAATTATAGGTAGGTGCCAATTTAGCTGTATTTATTGGTACCAAGCAATTAATTACCTGAAGTACCTACCTCTGTTTTGGTTTTGCTAGCTAAACGGTTTTTCTAGTTAAATGTAGGTACCTATAATATTGCTTAGTTCAAGACTAGTATAGTATTATTATATCTGTGGTTCAAGTTTGACTAGGACTCGGGAAATGTTTCATCCCTAAAGAAAGTAACTTGGAAATCATCATCATCCACAGCCTGACTTCACCCACTGCTGAGTATAGGCCTCTCTTTGCCTGTGCCATTCCTTACGGTCCCATGCCAGTCTCATCCAGGTTCGGCCCGCGACGCATGCGATATCGTCTGCCCATCTATAGCTGCTGGACGACCAACGTTTCTGTACCCAGTTCTTGGACGCCATTCAGTTAGCGCCGTACTCCACCTATCGTCACCTCGTCTTGCCAGGTGTCTTGGAAATACTTACCTACTTATTCCACACTTTTCAAATACAATTTTTTTAGTTACAAATAATATTGATAATGTCACAATGGGCACCGCACCAGAACAAGCCTGCATCGCGGATACCCGGACTAAAATTGACAAAAAAAAATAAGTATGCAGAAAACAATATGCGAGGCAAACATTGGAAATACTAAATTTTAATCAGTACAATAACTACATTTATTTACAGAAAGAATAATGCAATGTAATGCAAGGTATGTACAAAATACATTATGAACAAGTTGTGCTATCTGAAGACCGCTGCTAGCGATCTAAAGCTAGCTCAACTGATCCAAATCACTACCAGATGGTAGAGATTTGGATACAATAACTTATTTAAACAATAATAGTACATTTCACTGCTATTACTTAATACATGAAATTGCCATAGATTCCACATTGGTTACTAACGCTATACACATTGAAGGTTATATAACGCTATATAAGTATTTTAACCGAACAAAGAGATAGCGAGAGAGAAATTCGGCGACGCACTCAGATAGCCAAATCTGCAATGAGTAAACTTACAAAAATTTGTCAGAATGGGATGGTCTCCAACGTAACCAAGAAGAGACTAGTACGTACCTTGGTTTTCTCCATTTTTCTTTACGATTCCAACTCCTGGACGATCCGTGCAGTGGACAGAAAAAAGATCGACGCATTCGAAATGTGGTGTTGGAGGAGAATGTGGCGTATACCTTGGACTGCAAAAAGAACTAACAAGTCCATTCTCGACCAACTACAGATCAAAACCAGACTCTCCACTATTTGTTACCAGCGAGAATTGAGCTATTTCGGTCACATCTCTCGGAGGCAACCGGACAACCTAGACAAACTGGTGGTGGTTGGGAAGATAGAGGGGAAAAGACCTCGTGGCCGATCACCTAGCCGCTGGTAGTTCATAGTTCATAGTTCATTTATTCATAACAGATAATTGCTACATGTCATATACTTTATATAAATACCTATAATTATTTTTGACCAAAAATATTTAATATTTTTTAAATTTTTATTTATTTTTATTTTTTAATTTATTATTTTAATTTTTATTTTTATAATTTTTGGCTGGTCTGACCAAATCAAGGCATTAACAGGCCTCCCTGTCACTACCGCCCTTAGACCAGCCGAAGACAGCTAGGCTGGCATGTAAGCAGCTCGTCAGTTCCTCTACCAGAGCATTTCAAGACGGGCACGACCTTCAGTAATGAAGAAAACGACTAAGAAGAGAGAAGTATTTTAAAGCAGCCAGCAACCTTAGTCAAATACTGACCTAAAAATCAGGGTTGATTGATTTAAATCAATGATTTAAATCAAGTGATTTTTTAATTAAAATCAGTGATTTAAATCAAAAATAGTTTAGCTAAAATTACAATGTTATGGGATAATGGGACCAGAAAATAAAAAACTAAAGTGTGCAGATTAATTTACTTAAATACTAATACAATTATATATCATTAAAGTATTTAAAAAGAAACACTAATTTTGCCGCTTTTTCATTTCCTAACCTGTTTCGAAGTTTTGAGTGAACCAGCCCAAAAGTAGAAAAAATCCTTTCTACTGATGCAGCAGAAGCTACAGCTGTGAACAGCTGATAGAAGATAGGCGTAAGTTGACCATGTTCATCCAAGCTACCCAACTGAGATTTCTACCATTGCAACGGTTTTTCTTTTTTATTTCGTCGGCAAACATAACTTGTTTGAATGGATCGGCTGTTTGAGTATTGCTAGTAAAAAAAATGGTAGTTTTAGTAGAAAGTTATTAGTTCACAAGTCAAACACACCATTTCTGGTAAGGAATTTAAAAAAATCAAAAACATCATGTTTTTTTTGTTTTTTTTTAAAAAATCAAAAAAATCTGGTAGAAACAAAACAATCATGATTTTTATCAACCCTGCTAAAAATAATAACACGTGTATTATTACACAAACTCATACCTATGCAGGTTGTTTTAAAAGACTTATCCTCGTTCAGACCATGATTTTTAACCGATTCTTATCAAAAGAAACAAAATTGGATAGTACCAAACTATATTCAAAATTGAATTTTTTGCCACCATTTTTCATCGTTTCTTTTGCTGAATAAAATCATGTGCGTAAATTGAAAATCCTTTGGGATGATGTGATTTTGTTTTGAGCTAGGGGATGTCTAGGCCTCTAGGCCTGTGCCAGCCAC
The DNA here is from genome assembly GCA_932527175.1 of Operophtera brumata. NCBI lineage: Eukaryota > Metazoa > Arthropoda > Insecta > Lepidoptera > Geometridae > Operophtera > Operophtera brumata. The sequence goes on along the minus strand of OW052239.1, from coordinate 78,763,219 downwards.
ATACCTAAGCCCTAGCTAACTGTTGATCTTGCTTCACTAACAGTTTAAAATAGCTAAGCCTTTTATACCCCGGTACGGATTAAATTTTTGATTGCTAACATACTTACACAATCACGTAACGGCATAGTTACGTGAAATGTGGTGCATTCAAACCTTTTTTCTCAACGATCTTTATCGAAAAATCCATGAAATAAATAGACTTTTATGTTAATCCATCATAATTATAAAGCATGTACAACTTGTTTTCAAAAATTTTAAAAAGTTACTTAATTTATTAATAAATTTACACAGTAGCCTCTGTTTTCGTAGTAACAACCATTTTTCTCCTAAACTATCAATCATAAGATGTTTTTATTTGCCTTAGTATATTAAATAACACAACGCCGAGAGGACCTTGTTTTCATTTTACTTTCCTAATGATCGTTAAATTCAACCAAATCTCGATTTTTGCTCAATTTTCGTTTCGCAGTAGGTACTATACTGTCACTTTCTAGCTTACCTGAACTTTAATGAGTTAGATAGTGACAAGTAACATAAAAACAATTGTTTAAATATACCTACAGCTATGGAATACCTGTGTAGCTGCAACAACTTCATTCAAATATAGGTACACCGTTGCATAAAAAAAGTTGAACAGTCTAAATCAATTTAAAATTAATAAAAGCATTTATTTCGACCACATCGCTTAATCATCCGCACTTTAATTCCAAGTTTATTAAAACAAACATCATTCAGTTCTGGTGTTCATTATTTCTCTTATATTGAGTTCCAAATGACTTTTAATAATAGGTACCCTTTTAAAGAAACAACCCAACCCATTCACTGTTATAAGTGAACGATTATTGCTATAATAACGAATAACATACACGTCCATTGTACGAGTATTACCTACAAATGTGTTCATTCTAGCGGAGCTCAATATATCCTAGAGGCTAGATAATTGTCTCAGCTGCGCCTTCGAGTAGGTACCTACTTTGGTCGCATCCCTAGACACAGTCCCATCGAAAAACAAAACACTAACAAAATCACTAACAAAATAGAGGGACGGAGACCCACGCGTTGGACGGACCAAATACGCACCACGCTCCACAACTCGTGTGGTCAACACTGGCCTTAGCAGAAGACCAGCGCTGCAGTACGGCTACGGCTAGCAGTAGCATAAGCTAAGTTGAAGGCCCTTTCACCTGATTCGGACGCACCACACGGAGCTCATTCACTTTTGACTATATAAATCTTCATTATAGTTTTTTTTTTGTTAATGTTATACTCGTATGTACCTCCTTATGTCATATTTTTGTGGTGCGGGCATTTGTTTTTTTTTATTTTCTTCTTTCACAATGCCATTGTCAGAGGCCCTCGGGCGGCTTGAAAAACTCCGACACCAGAGGCCAGCACTACCTCATACGAAACGAACGAAACGAACGAACAATGCCATTCTTGACGCTGAAGATCGAAAGAAGTGTAAGTAAAGCAGTTAGTAGTAGAGTTTTTTGTGAAGAAGTTCTTCCGGGGAAGTATCACCACCATACCTACTTCTGCCGTAAAGCAGTGGTGCTCGCATTCCTGTGTTCCGGTTTGAAGAGTAATTATGGGTGCCCATATTACAGGTGCGTGAGACTTTTCACCTTTGTCGCAGGGTGCAATGCAATGCCGCATAGGGCGCGTCCTAGGTGGACGTGACCTATGAGATAATGAGATAGTTCATAGGTAGAGGGTACCGCTTAACATTAGGATTAGGGAGGCCTTCTACAGGCTGTTGATGATGATCTATTAACTGACGGCATGTGCGTCTGCATCACCATTGAACTTGGGTATCAAAGCCCTGACGGCATTATGTTTTAATAGTTTTTTTTGTTCTTAGATAGAGCTTCTGTTGAAACATTATTTGTCATATTTATTTCTTTTTTTATATTAATATCTATTAAGATTCAGTCATATTTGCATTAACTCTTAATCCGCAGGGAAACAATTGAGTCCTAATACTTATACAACGCACCGACGCGACGAAGTTTTATTTCAGGGATATCCTCAACACAATTTTCAATTGATCAAAGTATTTTGTTTTGGTTTTAGTGCAAAGTAGGTCATTCGTCATACGTCTTTGCTGTTGACTGTAGCATACCTACTTAGGAATAATTAGGTATATAATGTTAGCGATTTGAGATTGATTTATCTAAAGTTAAAGCTAAAAATAGAATACCGGTCCTTTGCTTTTTATATATAAAAGAAAAGGACGGCGATACGTTTAGGTAGCTTTAGCTTTAGAGAATGCAACTTCAAATCAATACCAATATCTGATAAAAACTTAAGAATGCAGTGTCAACTATAAAACATCGTAAACGAAAGGTTAAACAAATGTTCTCACAGATTCGTTTATTTGTAAATATTTTTATTAGATACATGATTTAAACATCTCGGAGATACAAGATTATGAGAGACAACATAACATAATATCTCCAGCCGAGAGCGATCGTACAAGCATTCCAAAAATTCAAAGAATATATTTTTGAAATACTTCACGACGATTATAACACACTCATATTCATTAATCTCGGGATAAATTATAATTTATAATGCTTCACGAGCGGAGGATTAATAAATATGAACGGGAGTATTGAAAAGTTCCAAGTTAAGATAAATAAATAACAACATGGTATCGAGGAAGGCAAACAAACAAACGTAGGTCACCTCCCGGAGCTCGGCGCGCGTGCCGTGGATTACCGTATTTTCATATCAAAGGGCTTGCTCAGTTTTATGAATTACTTCTATTTCGCCCGGCGTAATGTCTTTCTTTATTCGAGGGATGTTTTGCGTGGGAGAATTTAATTTGTTGCACTATTCATTTAATCGCATTAGAAAACTCGTATCTTTATTTAGTCGCCTGCCGATGGGGCTTTATCTTTCTTTTGCATAGACGTTAGTGACATCACTGTTATCCGTTATTTGAATACGGGATTATAAATACTGTTGAGGGTTCGTTTAGGGATGGACTCAAAAGTTGAACCCTTATTTTTATTACTATGTAGGTACTAGTGAATCAATAGTCCGAGTAACACAATTTTATAAGAAAGGTTCATGTTACATAAGTTTAATAAGTTCAATAAAAAAATCAGCATCAGGGACACTTCCCGCTGGTAGTGATTTGGATTAGTTGAGCTGCCTTTAGATCGTTTCCAACGGTATTCAGGTAGCTCAACTGTTTCATTTGTATATTTACAATTTTGTACCTACCTTACTTGTGTATAGGAATCAGTTATGATTTTTTTCTGTACATATATGTATCAATAAACAGAAAAATAAATAAAACATCTTCATCCTCAGGCTATACAGAAGTTCACTGCTGGGCATAGACCTCCCCTATAGAATGCCACTGTCCTCCTCACTGGACCTCGGTGGCGCGGCGGGCGAAGGTTGGCCTGCCACGCAGGAGGTTGCGGTTTCGATTCCCGCCTCGGAACAAATATTTGTGCGAACGCAGATATTTGTTCAGGTTGTTCTGTGTATTTTCTATGTATAATAAAAAATATCTATCTATGTAATACATTGTATTAAGTATATCAGTTATCTAGTACCCATAACACAAGCTCTGCTTAGCTTGGGGCTAGATAATGTTGTGTGAACTATCCAGCATTTATTATTTATTTATTTCACTATAAACGGTCTTGAGCCGCCACCATCCACTATTTATTTTATCAAAAATAAAAAAAACACATTTTAAAATCCACATATTTTAGATTGAACCACGGGATGGGCAGCAGCATCCACCTGAGTAATTAACACCAATACTTTGATCAATAATCCACCTAGCGTGGTGATGGTGATTATGTCAAATCCCCCCATTGCATTATATGGAATTCTAAAAGCTGACAATTAAGACGATAATACGATGCAGTGAAGTTATATATTATGAACACACACATACACATACACAAACACACGCCTTGTTCCCCGAAGGGGTAGGCAGAGCCTCAATGGGCCGCTTTTCACAGTGGGTTGCACCATCGTGGAATATAGACGTGACAAGTGGTGAGCTCATCGCCGCCATTGCTTCCCACGACTGACTCAACTAACGCTTTCTTCCAGCAATAAATCATTCCATAATAAGCTAGCAGCCAGGACAAGTTTGAACATTAAAGTGAAGATGACGGTCCATTCGATACAATTTCGGGCGAAAACATAGATGACGTCATTTGCTGGGTTCGCAAAAGGCTCTCGACTCATATCCGCGGACCACACCGGTACCGGGCATTGTAAGATTTGTCCTTATTTCCATGAATTTAGTTTATTCAACATTGGCCCGTTTCTGGATGTGTTTTGTTTATTTTTTAGATATAGGTACCCACACATGATTTATCTCTACCCATTAGGTCATGGTGAGCAATGTATGCGAGCTGGGTCCGCGCGGCGGGGCGTCCGATCCGTCCGCTTAGATAGCAACTACACATGTTGTCAACTTGTATGTTTTCATCCAAATATTGTATATTTGATAAATTTAACATTCTACATTAGTATGATATCTCGATAATGACGCCGTTTTATTCAGAGGTGTCAGCTAATAAAGTGATCGGATGCTGGGAGCGCCTGCGCCGCTCCGTACTACAATATGTTTGTGCTGTGTTGTAAAATACTGTCAACATTTAGTACATTGTATTAAAATTATGAATATTTTTTTTTTTTATTAATATGAATATATATAAACGATATAAGTATAATTATATATTAATCAGTTTAATTTTGCTTAGACCGTGTGCGTTGGTATTTAGATAGTTCAGCTGTTTTATTTGTATTTTTAACACTCTTTTATTAGCTTCAATTGTAACTAACAAACTTACCTACAAATAAACTGCATACTCATACTGCATTGGCACTCAAATCTTGGAATCAAATTTTATTTTCTTCTTATAATGGCTTCTGGGGAGCTACTTCCAGACATCCGATTGAACAGCGTAGCAAAAATTCTAAGTCTATGGATTGTACTGAAATTTGGCATAACTACCTGTCAAGTTCCGATGACAATACAATATTATGGTGACAGCAAACTGATCTGATGAAGGCGACGGACAACGGAACTCCTTGATGAAAAGTTGTAGACTGTCCATGTTTATAGGCTCATTTTAACCACACGCTGTCAATCATTAACTTTTTAAAAGCTTTTATTGAGGATTTACATCTACCATTTTTGAAAAAAACCTCGTAATTTTTATTTAATGATATTTTCTAGTTATTTCGTGTAGTTTTGGTAACGTTTTAACCGGTGTAACTTGGATAAATAGCACATGTGTGGTGTAGTTAAATATAAGTATATTGCGTGTCTTTTCGAAATGGTGGCTGTTTTCCTGTATAAACTTGGTTTTTCTGCCACCGTAACTGGGTTATGACTTGACGGAGACTCTTGACGACTTGACTGTAAAAAATATAATTAGATCACTTGACATTGGCGAAATTGTTTGCAGTACTCCTCAGAAACCATTGTAGAAGATAAGAAGAGAAGCTTGTATCGAAAATATATTTATCACAATAATTGTATTGATGTTTTCAGTGCAGTTCAGGGCGTGCAGTACTATCGTATCTTTTAGCCATTCCACAACGGAAAGTCAGGGTATATTATTAAGTTATCTGATGAATTAAACCTAAGCCATATGTGACTTCAATTGAAAATCAGTTAATAAAAAAAATGTTCGTGACGCTTTCTCGACTCTTGTTTGCTTTGCATAAACTTATCTACCGACTCTATGTCCCAATACCACCACTATTGTAAGCCTTTTTATTCCTGTAATGACTAATGTTGTCATCATCACCATCATCAACTTACTTAGACGTCCACTGCTGGACGAGGTCTGCCCCATAGAATGCCATGGGGGGGATTTGCCATAATCACTAAGCCTGTGAGGTGAGTTGGTGAACGCTAATATATTGGGATTAAGAACTCAGGTGGATGCTGCTGCCCATCCCCTGGTGTAATCCCTTAGTTTGCTTTTACTGCAATCACGGATGGAGATGTAGAGGTCATCTGTTGAATGCTGGTCTAATGTTAATTATATAAAAGGTATATGTAAGGCTGTATGTAATAATGCATACTAGTATTACCTATAGCCATAATAAAATTCAAAAAATAATTTCGCTGTACTTACCTGCATTGATAGTTCGCAAACAAAGACAGGGTGAATGAACTTTTGTGGTTATCAGCTCGTAATTAGCATAGGTAGCCCATATCGTCGTTCTCAGAAGGCTCTAATACCCACTACCTACGGCGAAGATATCGTATGTTGTTACATGTAGTCGACTCATCTTACCCATAAGCTGTAAAAGAGCGCAGTCATCAGCGTTATGGACATTCATGAACAAGTGGAACATATAAACAAAGGGCACTTGTCACCCAACGTAAGCGTTTTTGTTCGTCGTGCATTTTTATAACAAGCGTTTTTGTAGTGAGACGATGTAGGAAGGAAGCCACAGCGGGGGGTCCGGCCGTGGCCCTCCCGGGGCACACAAAACATTTCGTGATCCACAAAGACAAAAGGAAAATTAAAATCTGTAAAACTCTCGGGACTGTGAGCTTTACAGTACTCTGACAACGTTCCTACTCGGTGGAAGCTTACATTTCAGTAGTTAGTTATCATCATCAGCAGCAACACTGCCTTTAGGCATCTACTGCTGCACGAGGTCTTTCTTAGTCTTGGGAAATATAATTTTAGTCTACTTTATTTGAGTGAATTACAAATAGGTTTTTTTATGCATGATGATTAAACCAGGGTGTTGGTGAGAGGGAAGTTGGGGTAACCGAGGGGACATCAATGGGGTAAGAGTGACGGGGGTAGAGTGGAGATGAAAGTGAGGGAATCAAAAATGTGTGACCAGCTTTGGGCCCGGCTACACAGCACGGCACCGGCATTGTGAAATGGTGCGGCGTCGTGCGCTCGAGTCTGCAAATGAAACAAGCAACTACATGGACGTGTGGTGTACACAACACGGATTTTTGTGTGGAAATTGTGATTCTCAAGGTGTGCGCAAGGGGCGCTTTTCGTTTTTTCCATACTAAAATCCGTGTAGATTACACCACACGCTTATGTAGTTGCTTGATACATTTACAGACGCGAGGCTCAGACCCTTACTAGGGAAATGACCATATCTGACCGCGACATATTTTCTACATGCTTGTTTATATAATGCAAAATTAAGTTTATTTACGACTATGCTCCTTAAAATGGCACAGCTGCCTAGCGTCATCGCCTTGCAGAAACAAAGTTTTGGGATGGCTTGGGCATGTGCCTGGTGCACATGCCCAAGCCATGGACTGTTTTCGTTCGCCGAGAAAAACTTTACTTTCAGAAATCGCCGATGCCAAATACCTATAGGACGCCCAATGCTTAGGTTCAAAGACGTTCTTAAACGCGATTTGAAAACTTTTAATATAGACCAGACAAGCTGAGAGAGTCAGGCAGAAGATCGCAACTCGTGGCGAAAAACCGTAGCTAGTATAGTAGTCGCCAACGATGAGGCTTGGTTTGACTTGCTAGCTCATAAGCGGACGGTAAGACATGAACGCATCGCTAACCCTACAAAACCTACAGGGACTCCATTCACGTGTCAAAAGGGCGGCCGTGGCTGCCGCTCCCGGATCGGCCTATTTAGCCACGAACACAAATGCCTAACTGACGCTGCTTAAACCATCTTTCGTAGATGCTATAAGCAGTAGTAGAGCTTTTTTGTGAAAGGGCTCGTCCGGGGAAGTACTACCACCATACCTATTTCTGCCGCAAAGCAGTAGTGCTCGCATTGCTGTGTTCCGGTTTGAAGGGTAAGGGTGCCGGTGAAATTACAGGCACATGAGACTTTTCATCTTTATGTCTCAGGGTGGCGGGCGCAGTGCAATGCCACATAGGGTGCGTCCTAGGTGGACGTGACCTTTGAGGTAATGCACTGTTCATAGGCAGAGGTTACCGCTTAACATCAGGTGGGCCTCTTGCTTGTTCAGTCATCCAAGTAGCATAAAAAAAAAAAAAAAAAAAGGCCCATGACGTTCGTAATTAAATAAAAGATATACTGCATTGTGAAGCTCAGCTAAGTACGATGAATTAACAAAAGCACTTCAGGGCGTATCGACTCACATCATGAAACTGAATCAAAACAGATAAAACCGCACCACGGTCATTGTAAACCGTTCCTACATGCTCGCTATTCATAACAATTAAAATTGTTACAACGAGAGTTGTCTAAAAGTATTCACGAGGGCACTCTCCGTACCCTCCGGTGCGTTAGTGTATGTAATCACACTAACATCGTAAATGACAAAGTTTTTTTTTTTTTTTTTTTTTTATACTACTTGGATGACGGATCAAGCAAGACGCCCACCTGATGTTAAGCGGTAACCTCTGCCTATGAACAGTGCATTACCTCATAGATCACGTCCAACTAGGGCGCGCCCTATGTTGCATTGCACTGCGTCCACCACCCTTAGACATAAAGATGAAAAGTCTCATGTGCCTGTAATTTCACCGGCACCCTTACCCTTCAAACCGGAACACAGAAATGCGAACACTACTGCTTTGCGGCAGAAATAGGTATGGTGGTAGTACTAGTATGGTAGTAAGTTTGGATGTTTGGATATTTGGATATTTAGATGTTTGGATGTTTTTATGTTTGGATGTTAAGATGTTTGGGTGTTTGGATGTTTTGATGTTTGGATGTTTGTTAATCAATCGTGTCGTGACGTGTTTTATGAAACTAATAGGCAAACTAGCTTACGGCACACCTGTGCTTACAGTCACCGTCGCTTATAGACACCGGCAACACCGGGGTATTGTCGATGCGCTGCCTACCCTGAAGGAGTTTATGAAAATTTTTCTTGAAGCGAAATATATCATAACCAAGCGGGAAAACCTCAGATGGAAGTTCATTCCATAGTTTGTAGGTACGGGGAAGAAAAGATCTCAAAAAGGAGTCGTACGAGAAACCCAGGGATCTAGAAAATCCAAGCGAAGCCTAGCGGGTGAAGCGATTCCAGCGAAAGGTAAAAGGATAGATTATGACTGGGTGACTTTTTAACCCGGTAAAACGCGAGCGAAACTGCACGCGGACACTAGTATACAATAAAGTAATAACATGCTATTTATTATTCATGGAAACAAATGTCCTTTGAATGGTATTTGGATATGTTGACTTAATACAAAGTGCTTTGCGAGAGGTCGGTCTGTTGGCGACATTTTATATGGGTGCCCGATGTTTCGTTTCTCTTATTATAAGTAACACAATTTTTACTTCTCTTTGCACAGATTCGCTTGAATGGAGCTTTGTATAATTCTATATAAAATTTGACTGTGTATTTTAGTGTATCTACCGCTTGAGCACTTGATCAACCTTTGACGACCTCTGTGGCGCGTCTGGCGATGGTTCGCCTGCGACGCAGGAGGTTGCGGGTTCGATTCCCGCCTCGGAACAAATATTTGTGCGATCTGCAGATATTTGATCAGGGTGTTCTGGGTGTTTTCTATGTATAATCAAAAAAAAAAAAAAGGTAATGTATTGTAATAAGTATATCAGTTAACTAGTACCCATAACACAAGCTCTGGCTTAGCTTGGGGCTAGATAATGTTGTGTAAACTTGTCCAGCATTATTTATTTATTTTTTATTTATTTATCTCTCTCTGTACAAACGAAGTTTGCTTCAACTTTTATATTATCCCATGAAGTCCATGATTTTTTTTTATTTAAAGATTTTTATTGGATTCTCCCATGCATTTAAAACATTTTGTGCCGCTTAATTTGTGGCAAATAATATAATTGTATTTTTATGGAAATACCCAATTTTTTGTCGATTTTTCTATGTAGTGTACATAGACCTAGCCCAGGATGAAACATCTCCTTTGATGAGAAACTGACAAACCACTGGAACCATTTTTTTTCTTTTTGTATTATCTATTTAGCAAACAAGCATACGCCCACCTGTTGGTAAGTGGTTACCCTAGCCTATGACCGTAGTTCTATTCAGTTACGAGTATATCCCTAAATTGTGTTACTAAGTTGCATTAACAGACTTGAAAACAAAATCAAATAATGGTGATTAGCAACCCAAACGTTCATTTTATAAACAAATTTTATTTCGTAAAGAAAGAGATTTAAGTTTTGAAAAAAAAACAGGATATTACTTAATGCTTGTAGGTGCCTTAAATACGGTTCGTATTATTTCGCTCAATCTTATAAATCTTAAACATGGGTAATTTTGTGGGTCAATACAGAGTTTATTTGAAAAATAACTACAAATGCGATCTGAAAAAATACCCTCAGTTATGGAATTGGCATCCACTAGTGCATTAAGATGCCATTATAATTGTTGATACTTGGAAGCGAAATAAATATCAATAACCATGAAAACACAGAAATCAGGCACCGTGCCTTTATAGCAAGCGCCACACACAATGAAGTTCGAACTGAATTTGACCTGCTAATTTTGGGTTAAGTACCTATCACCTTATGCATATTTCGTATTATGTTAGAATCACCATAGATGGAGGCCCGTCCCATGTCAGCCATGTCCATCTCTTAGTCGGCTTACAAGACCTCCACGGGAAGAGACGGAGAGGTACATTCTTAGGCCGGACACACCACGGCTCATACGGTGAAAAATCTACCTATACATATTTTAATCTTACCACCTAGTAATATTACATAGTAGGTATCCTATGTAGGTACACAGCTTTATTCCCAGCACAATTCCCAGCTCATTCCAACCGTAAACTAGGAATATGTCGTACAATATGCACTTGAGCAAGATACGAGTCGTCATAGTACATAGTACCTGCATAGTAAGTTAAAGTATTGGTCAGTAAAAGGGCAAGTGTGAGAGAGGTCCTCTGTCCGGAAATCATTGGTGCCATAATAAAGAGCTGCCCGAGAAAGCGCCCGCACGCTGCGTGATAGATGCCCACAAACCGAACGACAAAAAAATAACAAAATTGACTTAGCAAACATGTTTAATAAAATGAATGACTCGCTCGTATATCTTCACCTGCTTAGTATGACATAAATTATAATAACATTATGTTGTACACGTTCAAGGAGTCCCTACAAATTCTTATTTACTAGAAATAAGACATTTCCCAACAAAATATCGTTCGAATTATAACAAGAGCTCGAAATAGATATGTTTGAATATTTCTAATGTCACCCTGCTGTTATACAGCGTTTTACTGTCCTTTTGTTGTATGTTTGCATGTTTTGTAAGATAGAAACGTTATTTTGAGAGAATTGTATAAAGCTTTGTTATTTTCTTGCAAATGCATTGATTTTTTCCACCGTATCTCAAGCAATTTGTTCAATGTAAATAGCTATAATAGTAATTGAACTTGACACTACTCCAAAGATTTGAGAGAGTAATTCTGATTCCACTTTATAGCTCTCCTAATTGGTAAGTGCAGCACTCTGTGATAAAAGAGATAGCGGATCAATTCCGAACGGCAGAGAGGGTTCAAACAAAGAGGTGTCGAGCCTTCCCCTTAATGATAACCAAAGCAGGCTCCACATAATTAGCTCTAAACAATATTTAGCACCGATTAACTCCATAAAGTCGCATTAAATTAGAAGGGCCGTAAAAATCAATTAGAGAGTCCATAGTGATGTAACCGCACGCTTCCAAATTCGTCCTTTTATTAACAATTAGATGGGTTTATGTGTGGAGTAGGTGCGGATTAGGAGAGTTTCGGACGACGTGCGTGTCTCCACCGGACGAGGAGGGCTTAGCCTCGAGGGATGTGGCGACCCTTCAAGTAACACGATGACAGCTGCCTTTGTCATGTCCGGAGAGGAATTTTATACCGCGAAATTGACAGCTTCGCAGTGTCATAATTCATCGACGGAAAGACGTGTTCCCAGCGATGTTCCGATGAGTGCAATAAAATATTCGGCCGTGTTCGCGGCGCGCTCGGCGCATGAGTGAGTCAAGTCCGCAGTTCACGCGGCGGGATCCGATTTATGTTGTTTTATATTGTCTTGTCCGCTTTTGTTAATGTGAAAACTAAATCAGTTTGTATTTTTATAAAAACATTTTCTTTATAGCCATTGCTATTAATGCCAACTTATTGCAATTACTTTAAAACATTTTATGAAATTTTTGATTTATAAAATTTTATTGTTAAATAATGTATTTTTCCTATGTTTTGCCAAATTATCTAGATATTTAGTTGCGGGTTCGATTCCCGCCTCGGAACAATTATTTGTGCGATCTGCAGATATTTGTTCTGGGTGTTCTGGGTATTTTCTATTGATAATAAAAAATATCAATCTATTTCACGTATTGTTATCTAGTACCCATAACACAAGCTCTGCTTAGCTTGGGCTAGATAATGTTGTGTGAACTGTCCAGCATTATTTATTTATTTGATTTATTATTTCTTGATGTTTTTGATGCCTTTTTTTCGATAGATAATACTGTAAGTTACCTAAAGTAATCATCGATTAAGTAGGTGCTTTAAACTGGCTTGCAATTTATTAAAATATGATACTCGTAGCTAAAAATACTAAAATCAGTAACGGCTGTGCGATTTCTAAACGCCTAGAACCAATCACGTCAGACGGTGAATTCATTTATAGGAAAACTCCAAAGTTCCTCAATTGTGAACCCTCAACGGCCGTGTAGGAATGTCTCATTGATTTTCTCCAGATTATGCGTCGTGAAAGTATTTCCCATTCGGGCAATTGAATTTGGTTGCAAATATTTGAATTAAATCTTCAAACTTAAGTACTGGAAAACCCTCATTAATTTGTTGTCATTATTCATTCAATATTCTAGATTTAAATCATAAGAGGTTGCATTTTATCAAACTAGGTGTATTGTCACCAGAGTACAAATCATTATTTTCAAATGATGTAAGCATTACCATACTTACATTTGCAAATAGTACATCGCTCACTTATCGGTAATTACTCAACGCCTCCTAAATAGTTTTGATATCATGTCAAACTTAAAAACTGTCTTTTGGTCAGTCTCGGCCACCCAAATTCTGTTACATATATCTAGCATTTAATTTAGACCGACTAACTTTCCTTCATACTTGAAAATATCTTTTTTGAATGAAAAGATTCATCTAAGATGGAATAATAGGCAAGATGCAAGGAGCCGAGCGCAGACGAATTACCGCAGATAAATTATTAAACGTAATGCTTTCAGTTATCTCCGATGTCAGGGCCAAGGAATGTCGACGATCACATCTCGGAGGGAGCGATCGATGCGCCGATATGAGCCCAGAACACATCTGGTAGCCAGTTTGTTATCGGCGTGAACCACCGGCCAAACCTATTTATCGAAGTCATAGAGATTTATTGACGCCTATTTTTATTAAATAACATGATAGATGTCTAACATAATTATGTCACCCTAAATAATTACATCTCTTAGTGTCAAGAAACCATTTATGTACTTGATAGTGAATGTTACCTAATCTGCTGATCTATTCAAAACATTGTGATAAAAAAATCGAATTAACGAAATGATAGATTAGTTATTATTAGTATTTAAAAGTATTTGTCTGGGATTAATGTTGCGATAAACTTGGTTCAAATGTTTCTTAACACAAATTTTATGTTAGCAGGTCATTCAACCACCAGTTTACCAAATTTTAAAATGCTTTACATCAGATAAGATTGCTTAACAAGGTAAACGGCGTTGGATCACATAAATCGTTCATAAAAATCTGTTTAGTGGCGTAATAAATAAAAGTGAAGGTCCGCTGGTCTGGCCATGCATATAGAGGCAATATTACGCAATAGTTTGATTTATTGGTTTCGGCAAGGTGCATGAAATTCTAACGGAGCGCGCCCTCCTCAGCAAACGGCGTGATAGAATTTGGGCTCGGCAATTTTCTCAAACATGTGGAAAACTATTCAGCGAGGCCCGCGGTGATAAATGTGGAGCTATGAATAAATTTGCCTCTTCACGCCGAAATCTGAAGCGATTAGGTTGGCCATGGTGGGCAGGTGAATTTGCACCTGTATGCTCAGGGTATCTAAGAGGATGTATGATGCAAAATTACAAATAGTAGATTTGATTTTTAGCTCAGTAAATCAAGTGCAATATTCAGTTGTAAAATATGCATGGATACTAAATTATAATTTCAAGGGATCTCATTACCAAATACGAACTGTACTCGACAGAACAAAAAACACAAAGTTACCTCTAACTGTTAACTAGATTCGATTGGTTGGTGCAAACTTCGTTTTTTTTTTAAATTATCTTTGTCTTAACAAATGCAATAGCTTTTGTGGCATTTTTATTTTATGAAGATTTCTGACCGAAATTGGTACAGCCGTATACGTTGTAATAGTGGTTGATAGGTATAATAATATTACATATTATCCTGCTGTGGTTGTATCTAATCTAACTATGGACTTTGTCTGAAATAAAGAGATTTTATTATTTTATTATTGACCCATTAAAGTAGAAGGCATAAATTAAATGTCTTAAATTTAATTTCATAATGTTTGTTTTTGAATTTTGTCCCCCGCACCTAATACATTTTACAAACTTAAAAAAAGCTAACGCTGGGGGTCTCATTCGCATTAAGAACCATTCTCGATGAACAATGGCAGAATAAAATTCACAAAGCAGTAAACGACGTTGGAAATCTAAATATTTATTTGAATTACTGAGAGCAGGATTGGGCGAGTCTTTGACGGCAGGCGCCGGGTCCCGGACCGAAAACTTGTATTTTGTTTCGTGGCGACATTTAGAACATTGAGATAGGTCATACTCAGCATCGATTACCTTAGAGTTAACGGCTACCGGCATCGATTACCTACTTAAGTCAAAGTTTTGATCGTCAACAAAGACAAACAGCCAATTTATCGAACTCTTAAATAACTGACCCGAGCATGACAAGCTATAGGTACTGTGTTTTATAATTAAGCGAGCGAGCGAAGCCTTTGCAACAACTGGCAAAATTTGCTTTCATCTGTCCGGATGTATGTATGTAACGTTGGTACTCGCGTACAGGTCGTGGTTTTCAACTAATCTTGGCTCCATTTACCGACCGAATTTGATCATATTTGGTAGAAACATTCGGCACTAAATTATTTGCATTATGCAAAATCGGTTAAGAGATTGTTAATATATAGATTAAGGATCGACTTGATACATTCAATAATTACATTCAGGGATTGACACTGACTAGGACTTGCGGCAGTGTGTTCTTACGTTGCCTCAACCACTCAACACTTTAACCGGTATGATTACATACTAAAGTCATCAGCTGGTGTTTCGTCAATATCATGGTAAGATTTTAATAGTATACAGTTTGTTATTTGACCACTAAAATAATTAAAATTTAAATGTCTATTGTCCAATGATTTACTATGCCTAAATCTATTAGCTACAGCTCGTTCACCGTAAGATGGCACATGTAAATACTCCATGGCAGGTGCAAACTTACGGTGAACAGTCTGTACTTTAGCTACATTATGTTCACCGTGGGATGGCACCTATAAATACTCCATGGCACGTGCCAACTTACGGTGAAAGGTCCAGTTCGTTCACCGTAAGATGGCAAATGTAAATACTCCATGGCAGGTGCAAACTTACGGTGAACAGTCTGTACTTTAGCTACATTATGTTCACCGTGGGATGGCACCTATAAATACTCCATGGCACGTGCCAACTTACGGTGAAAGGTCCAGTTCGTTCACCGTAAGATGGCACATGTAAATACTCCATGGCAGGTGCAAACTTACGGTGAACAGTCTGTACTTTAGCTACATTATGTTCACCGTGGGATGGCACCTATAAATACTCCATGGCACGTGCCAACTTACGGTGAAAGGTCCAGTTCGTTCACCGTAAGATGGCACATGTAAATACTCCATGGCAGGTGCAAACTTACGGTGAACAGTCTGTACTTTAGCTACATTATGTTCACCGTGGGATGGCACCTATAAATACTCCATGGCACGTGCCAACTTACGGTGAAAGGTCCAGTTCGTTCACCGTAAGATGGCACATGTAAATACTCCATGGCAGGTGCAAACTTACGGTGAACAGTCTGTACTTTAGCTACATTATGTTCACCGTGGGATGGCACCTATAAATACTCCATGGCACGTGCCAACTTACGGTGAAAGGTCCAGTTCGTTCACCGTAAGATGGCACCTGTAAATACTCCATGGCAGGTGCCAACTTAGGGTGAACGGTCTGTACTTTAGCTACAGCCCGTTCACCGTAGGATGGCACCTGGAAATACTCCATGGCAGGTGCTAACTTACAGTGAACGATCTGTAGTCTATGTTTTGGAACAACTATATTGTTTTTATTGCGTGTATTGTAATTATGGATGTCACTTTTTAATTTTAAAGTCAGTAGATAAGTAATTTAGTAATTTAGATGGTAAGCGGCCTGACGGCATGACTCTTGTTCCGTGGGAGAAGGGTAGGCCTTTGGTGTGGACGCTACATGCGTTGATAGTTGATACCCTTGCGCCATCTCATCTGTCCGGGACATCAGTTAGGGCCGGTGCGGCGGCATATTCCGCTGAGGACCTCAAAAGACGCAAATATGCAAGTCTCGACAGAGCTTACTTACTTGAGCCTTTCGGGGTCGAGACTCCGTGGGGTTCCGGGGCCCTTCGCGTTTTCAAAATTCTTTCAGGGCATCTGGTCGAAGCGACGCGTGACCCGAGATCTGGCTCTTATCTGGCTCAACGCATTAGTATTGCCATTCAGCGTGGCAATGCAGCCAGCATCTTAGGGATGCTTCCGTCTGGTAGTGATTTGGATCAGTTGAGCTAACTTTAGATCGCTTGCAGCGTCTTCAGGTGGCACAACTGTTTCATATGTATTTTGTACATACCTTTTATTATTCTTTCTGTAAATAAATGTATATCACTTACTTAATTAATTAATTAAATTAAGTAATTTATAGAAAAATAAATTTTTAAATATATTTTGCTGGGGAAGAAACATATTAGATACATTTTTGGCCTTGACCCTCGTACATTATGCAGACCATATTTTAAAGTTTCGTAAAAAGCCCATTCTCTAAATGCCCCTTCTGCAAAATATCCCATACGCTAAATGTAAGTTTTATAAAATGTCCGCAGTCATAACACTAACATACAAACTATTTTTGCAAGCATGTTATTATTTACAGGCCCCAAAGAATATAGCCTGACCAGTAACATAAATATAAAACCCGCACTGGTGTTTGGTATAGTAAGTAACATGCAGAATCGTAATTATCATTTCACTGTTGTATATTCCGTTCTGTTCCGTCCCGTAAACACTAGGTTTATGACGGATTACCTACAGACCGTTCACCGTAAGTTGGCACCTGCCATGGAGTATTTACAGGTGCCATCTTAAGGTAAACGAGCCGGACCGTTCACCATAAGTTGGCACCTGCCATGGAGTATTTACAGGTGCCATCTTAAAGTGAACGAGCCGGACCGTTCACCATAAGTTGGCACCTACCATGGAGTATTTACAGGTGCCATCTTACGGTGAACGAGCTGTACGTCTAATGTGATGACTGATGTTTGCATGAAATTGTTTGATGAATATGTGGATAATTTGATTTCACCCGTCAGAAAAGTACTTTGAGTTTATTTTGTCTAGATCGATAATATTTTTTTTACTATTAATATTCAAACATATTTACAGAAAGAATAATACAAGGTATGTACAAAATACATAAGAAACAGTTGTGCCACCTGAAGACTGCTGCAAGCGATCTAAAGGTAGCTCAACTGATCCAAATCACTACCAGACGGAAGCGTCCTTAAGATGCTGGCTGCATTGCCACGCTGAATGGCAATACTAATGCGTTGAGCCAGATAAGAGCCAGCTCTCGGGTCACGCGTCGCTTCGACCAGATGCCCTGAAACAATTTTGAAAACGCGAAGGGCCCCGGAACCCCACGGACCCAGAGTCTCGACCCCGAAAGATTCAAATAAGTAAGCTCTGTCGAGACTTACATATTTGCGTCTTTTGAGGTCCTCAGCGGAATCTGCCGCTGCACGATATAATTCCAACAAACATTGATATTTCATGAATGATGGAAATGTGCACTTGCATGGTGTCTACTTCTATAGTATGTTTATCTGATGTTGCAATTTGAAAGAAACATGATACATAGCTAAATAGAATCAACCTCGAATAGTGACGACCTCTGTGGCGCGGCGGGCGAAGCTTGGCCTGCGACGCAGGAGGTTGCGGGTTCGATTCTCGCCTCGGAACAAATATTTGTGGGATCTGCAGATATTTGTTCAGGGTGGTCTGGGTATTTTCTATGCATAATAAAAAATATCTATCTATGTATTATATTGTATTAAGTATATCGGTTATCTAGTACCCATAACACAAGCTCTGCTTAGCTTGGGGCTAGATAATGTTGTGTGAACTGTGTCCAGCATTATTTATTATTTATTATTATTTATTTAATAAATATTTCTGTGCAGAGCGGCTCCTAAAGTAGTTTTAAAAAACCCTTACAACCTACCTAGGGTGAACTCTAGTCCATTTGCAGGTTATTAGATATTGTTATTGCTTAAGTTTTAGGTCACATATTTTGAATGTATTTGAAATTCAGATGGGTCGAAAGCAATTTTTTTTTATAAAAATTTAACAGCCGTAAATGATTCTGTAATGCACAATTAAAGTAAGGGATATTTTTCAAAAGGTTTTATTAAGAAAAAGTACTTCTAGTTAAAGGTTTTATTTATCAAAAGTGACCGATTGACGTGCCAATATGCGACTAAACCGTTTTGAACAGTTGTTATTTTTAATTTCGAAGTTTTTAGAGTTTTCAAGATATTTAACCTGTTAGTTCACGAAAATTAAGAATGCAGGATCTAGTAGAGAGCGGATACACCTATGGTTTATTCTGAATTCACTCACAGAACAATAGGATTCCCTATATCGTGGGCATCAGTGACAATGGTACCACAGCACACGGATATGGAAAATATTTTGCAGATCATATTGTCTGGAAGAGATCGCTTTTAGCGATAAGACTGCCCATTGTACATTACTGTTATTGTTTTGGTTATTTTATATTTTTTATTGTTTATATTTGGTGTGCAATAAAGTGTTAATCTATCAATCTATCTATCTATCATGCAAACTTTTGTCATCGGGATTTGAACGTCTCGCATCTCAGCCGGCTACTAGCTCGCCGTGCGAAGTACTCTTCTTTGCTTTATCCTGTCCATTCAAAGGTTTTCTGGAAGAGATCACTTTTAGTGATAAGAATACCTATTGTAAGTTATTAACCTTCGGTAAGTGTGTGAATTTTGATATAATCATGTTGGGTGGGACGTGCGAACGCACGTTTTTATAAGCGATTTGTACCAAGTTAACTGGTGCTCATTTCACTGTGTGCCCTTAGCAAGGCCCGAATCTAAAACTTGGTAAAATTTCGAAACAGACTATAACCGCCATCTGGTGGCGCGTGCTGAAAACCCGTTCGGAGGCTACTCGCAAGCTTTGCCGAACGCATTCAACTCAAAAACAGACTGATTTTAGAGAATTTATAATGGGATGAATGGTGCCAATGGTTAATAATTCACATTATTATAATAAACCATCCAAAAACATACATACATATTCTCAAGACAAAAAAACATGTATTTTGTGATATAAATCGAGAAAGCACATATCCGATTTGTTTTATATTTTCTTTCCCATTCATCTCTCATTCCCAAAACTAAATAGCAAAAAATTACCATTTAACTTAGACCAGCTATCAGTGTAATATATTTAAATACTTAATAATGTTAATAACCTATTAAACACATTAATAACCTATTTCGAAACTAAGCTGTAGCAACTTTTTCTGAGCTCAGGTAGGTATCATGCACAACCGTTTTGCATTTTTATTCTAAAATTCTGAATTATCAAGGACTAAAATTCCCAGCTTGTATATAAGGTTTATGAAATTGAGTGCATTTTCCTTTTTTCTTAATTGACACAAAAGTTTTTATTTGTTTTTTCCTTCTATTTTTCATTAATACCTCAGCTAACCAATCTCAAAAAGATACCATGTAGATAGATACTTATTAATAAACATACAAGGTAAATGAAATAAAATCTTGTAAAAATATTCTCACATTTATTGATTTATTGGAAGCCCGTTCTTTAACGCATTGTGTTTTAATTTGAGCAGAAAGCTAATTAATTAAAACAAGTGCCTTCAGCATACACTTTTATAGCGGCAATCACCCGCAATGCTCTCTGATCTTCGGATAAAGGTAGGTATAAAATATTATTGGTGTCGCACGACCGTGCTCTGATTGGTTCCATAGATTATTAGCTGCTATTTGTGTTGTCAATGTTTATGACCATTTTATGACCACTGGCGGTTTTATTGCAGATTCAATTGCTATAGTAACGGATTTGATTAAGTAAAGCAATCGTCCGGTTTAGTTTGTCGCCAAATGAGTTAGGTTATTTTATGATCCATATCACGACAAAGATAACGTACAAATGAAGTTGATTGGGTCCGAATGGGTTCTAAGGAAAGGTCAAAAAACCGATTTTGACATGCAGCGAGAGACTAATATTAGGTAAGTAATTTAAAAACCAAATTTTTAAAGCTGTTCAGTTGATATTACATAGGTAGACGTATTTCATTATGTATGTGTATGATTATTGATTACTATATTGCTTTGCATATGCAAGAAAATATCTCTAACAAACCTCAGTGAGTTTTTTTTTCATCATCTGATTTTCCGTAATTACAACATCGTGCATCAATAATTATAAATCGAATCGCAATTACATTTTGAAAAATTTAATCCTACTCCTGTATAGTATCGAATTAGAAATTAAAACATGTTCAATCTATATACTCACTGAGAGGTTAATGAAAAAACTTTTCGTTTAAAACACTGCTATTAAACCCTTAAGCTTATTCGGATTGAATGCCACTTAAAAAGCTGAAAAAAGTGGTTCTTTTATTAGCCCTTAAGCATTGTTTAAGAGTTGAGAGTAAAGGGAGGAACCCTAGTCGGGTAACCGTCGACTTTTACCGGCTCATTATCGACTTTCCCCCATTTTGTTTGTACATTTCTCGAGACTGAATCATTTAGTTAACTCGATTTATTTCTCTTTTTTCCATTACGTTGAATTCATAGCCTTAGTATACCTGTGCTTAGCGAGGATTTGTTTTCCTTTTAAGAGTCAGAGCGGTACTTTACTGCCTTTTTATTTCTTAATATCGATGAGAATTCTTCTCTTTGAATATTGTTTGAAATAACTAACAACATTAGGACCTATGAATGAAAAATAGTGTGTTTTCGTTTGTGTAACATCCAGTCGCGGGATAATAAACTGCCTGGTTATCGTTTCACTTGTGATATACTAACAAATAAAGAAAATTTAAATAACACACGTTTAAAACTCTAGTATTTAATATTAGTAGGTTAGGATAGTCATCAACGGTAGCTTAAAGCAGTTTAATACTGGACATAAGCCTCCCCCATAGAATGCACTTCAACTTGCTAATTTTGAGAGCAATGTCTGTGATCATGGATCCTCTACGGATCTCCTCATTTTGGATTATATAACGTCGTGTAACTCAGACATAACTCTCTCCATACACCGCTGCGTGACTTTAATCTTTTGCATTAGACTAATAGTTAGAGGTGCAACACACCGTGATTACACACTTTCTGTGACGAGAAGATATATTGTAGTTTCCTGAGGATAGGATAGTATTATACTACTAATCAGTCTAAAGTATGCCCACTACTAAGAATCAGACGCCCTACCCAATGTTACCGTTGTTTTGTAACATTTAAACAAAACAACACTATCTACTTCTTTAACTTTACTATAATATGTATGTCCTATATGTTTATACATATGCATATATATTTATTTATGCAGGTAATGATATAAACTTTTTATTTATATATAGGTATTGTTATTATACGAGCATTAATAAAATTGATCTACCAAACAGATTAAGAAATTAAAGCTGTGGTTTATCTATAAGTTTATTTTTAATGTGCAGCAACCTACCTCTATAATTACCTCGAAGGTTTGCTGGAAGAAAACTCTGTTTACGGTTAAGCTCGTTTTTGTACATGCCCCTAATACAATTTTTGTACGAGTTTACTTGTGTGCAGTAAAGAACAAGAACTCATACATACTTCTTACTACTTTCTACCCCACATAGGTAGACTTTGCATAATTCAGTGCCAAAGATGTAAAAGCTTTAAACATTTTAATCATTGGTCTTATCCATATTTCAGGTTAATTTATGATAAGGCCAAGTTAAATAATACAGCAGTTTGGGAAAATCCATGGCTCAAGCAAGTATGGGTTCACGAATAAAAATGGACTCGTTTGAAATAAAGATTTAATTACAATCGTTACATAATTTTACTCGTAATAATAATTAATAGTTACATATTCTATAAATATCTATATAGAACATTTAATAATATTAAGCGAATGTATTCGATTTGGTCACGTTGAACATTCATAATTTTGTATTTCCTTTTCTATGTAAGCCTCCAATCTATTGTTTTGTGACCCGTGAAATTATAATGGCATAATGTTTGAAAATGGGGTGTTTATTCTTAATCTGCTTCACAAAGTTAAACTGTAAATTTATTTCCTAAATATTTGTTTTATTGACTCGATTGATTGTAAATGAGTGTATGGTAAGGTAATGAAGAATTTACAATACCTCTATGGAAAATCATTTAAATAAAAGTTTGTGGAAACGTTCTTCGATTTATAGTTTCGATAGTCGGGTGAATATTTGTACCGTAGCTTACTTATTTCTAGGGCTAAATTGGTTTATAAAACGCATCTGATATCATTATTGCATTGGTACGAAATTCACAAATGTATTAAAATTTATCTAACGGCCTGAAGTTTCATTCTCTGCCGAAACCATAAAAAAATATTTCACTAAATGCATTTTTAATGTAACTGCTAACTTTTAAATAATATAATATTCAGAATAATATTTATGTACACTCAGGTATACTAATAATACTTTAAAACAATATTTATAGTTCGTGTCGAAGTGTCGATCAACAACATCGAATGTGGCGAAAACATACTAAATACTTTGTACACAACATGTGAAACTAAAAATAGAAAATATACAAAACATTTTATATACAAGGACAACAACTAAATATACCTTCCATCGACTATTTATAATATATATGTTTTAACAAAATAAATTTCGTGTAGAGTACCTAGTCCAATGTTCAATTTGTTACTGAAACACATGATTTATTCTCTTAAGCCTAAGGAAGTTTATGTGGCACCAGAACTAACAAATCACTTATTGCTTCAAGGAGTTCAAACTAAAGTAAGATTGGAAGAACTTAGGTAAACATCAACAAATCAAATTAAAGATCCTTATTACACATACGTATGTACGAGTATATCAAGATTGCAAATTGATTTCAGATTGTACAATACACTAATTAAGTACTAGAACCAATAAAGGTTACCTCAATTTATAATACCTAATTGCGCTCTCCGTGTATCGTCTATAAATTATTTGGATTTACTTCCATTATTCTTACATCTATAAAAATACTGAGCAACGTCGATTCCATACATTATTATTATTTCATTCAATAGGTAATCCTAGACAACATCAAACGAAATTTATGTACTTATACTCTTCAATTATACGTTGTATATCTGTGCATTTAACTTTAGAAATTTAAAAATTACTCAATGCGATTTACAAATAAATTTATGTACCAAATTAAATATAGTTTACAAAGTTTGACCTAAAATTATGTATATTCAGCCAAGTCCTATTCTTCTACTTGGTTGCTTTGCTCTTAGAGTAACGTATGTAGACACTGTACCACGGGATCGGACAGTCTAGCGGACGCGGGTGGTGCGGGCACCCGGCTCTCACGAACTTTACCTGGAACAAATGGCAACATCTCATTATTATACCGAAAAATATATGACTCAAACTATATTCATTTCTTATATGAATATATTATAATTTAAGTTACTACCATATACATATATAGTACTAGCGTAAAGATGATATAATAAAATGACTGTGTTTTTCAGTGTCAAAATCAGATGCAATACACCAACGTGGGTAAAATGGATCAAACCCATAAGGGATCTATTAGGACTACTCGTTTGGAGTTGTGAGCAAAAGCAAATTTTGTAGATCGACCGCCTCTTCATAAAAACAACATATGACTTGAATAATAAAACAATAACTTTATACTTAGGTAGTACTTAATTGAACAAAAAATAACTGGCATCCCGATAGTGGTTCCGATTCTATCGCGACGCGGGCGCTGCCTGCTACGAGCCCGGCCGCGCCGACAACGCAAAGATCACATTATACGAATAAAAAAAGTAAAGAAGAGGTGACGAAACGTTCAGTCTCATTATCTCAGAATTTATTAACGAATCGTTCGGACCGGAAAACCAAAATGTGAAAGAAATAAAAATTCGACCTCGGCCGCGGTCATCTAAAGTTTGTATCGGCGTCAATGAAAAAAGAAGTCAAACAGGTTGGCCGGGTGACCTGGGACTGAATGAAACGGAGGACCCGAGTCAGGATCGGGAGATAAGAGGTAAGATTAGGGTCGTCGAAAAAAAGGAAAGCAGCTTTTAATGTGGAGGTAGTGTTGTGAATGAAGAGGATCCATTGAGATTCTGCGCCCACGCAGTCCAGGGTGGCGGCGTTATCGCCGAGCGAGGTACGCTTAATGCCGCTGCTGGTCTCAATATAATACTATGAACATCACGGATACTACAACAAATTTCACGAGATTTTTTAGTTTACCATTTAATGTTGTTCAGCTTAATAAAAGAACCAATTAAAAATAATAGGAAATTAATTACAAAGTAACATAAACTAGTCACAACAAAAGATCTGAGTATCGACATAATTTAGCAAAATAATAAATTAAAACGACGATGGTATGTTACTTAAGTCGAATATAAAAACTGTCGATTGAAATTCGTTCTTTTTGGGCTACTTTAAAAGGAATGCCGCGATAAGGAGTTATTTTTGCGTCAAAGAATTTGAGGGACAAAAAAGGCGTGAAAACCAAAATAAAACAAAAGGGTTATAGAAGTGAATTTGTGAACGTTTGGCTAAAACAAAATTCTTGGCGATTCCGTCCTGTGCGGCGACGTCGGTCGGGTCGCGATTTATTGTAATGAGAAGCGGATGCCACTGCTTCTTCTAAGAAAACCTTTGAGGACTCTTAGAAAAATGCGCCACGGCACCCATTGGAAACTAAATAGAATTCGTATTCACACGCTGTTTGATGGCAAAACTTATTAAGTCAATAATAGGCCCAGATACTATATTCTATTCTGATTTTCAAAAACCTATCTAGTCTTAGAAGCTATTATTTATTTTGCCTTGTTCCAGATGTCCAATTAAGTTGAACTTTTGCATACCTACCTTTCTAGTTTCGATGATAATACATGATTATGCTGACAACAAGCTGATCAGATGATGGAAATTGAACGAAGACTGCGGACTAATCGATGGATAATAATAGTCTGATTAGGTTTGTGCTCACTTTGGTTTGCACACGGTTTTGATTACTTTTAATATCATCATTATCATCATCATGATCCAAATGATTAAATACATGGAAACATGTTTTTAAAAGACAAATTTCAACGTAAGCCTTTAAATTTGATCCGCTTTTATTAGCTGTGAATTGTAAATGTCAATAACTGCTAAAAAATATCTTCTTTATGAACACGCCCATTTTACAATAATATTGTAAATAAGTACTGAGTCAATTAAAGCAAATTGCTGATTTAATTGTTATCTGGTGTCGATTTGTTCATGTAGCTACTTTCTGACTAGGATACAATAAAATGATTTAATGAAGTTTATCTGGGTACCCTGGCAAACTGGGCATGCTACTGGGTGGCTGTGGTGTGTTCGGCCTAAGAATAGACACTTCCATCTCCTCCAGTGGATATTGTTAAAGCCGAATGGATTACACATGGAGATGGACAGCATCCCCCAGATTACTTAACACGAATACTGCGATCACCAATTTTGCATTTGCGTTTGATAAGCGAGGTGATTAATATAATAAAATCTCAACATTGCATTTTATGGGGGAGGCCTCATCCGGCAATGGACATCTCAAGTTTGTTGATGATGTTGTCTGAGTGTTCTAGTTGGGATCCACAAATGAATTAATAAGTGAAAGAAATTTCTGTTACGATGATATAATACAAAAGTAAGTCCTTAAAAAAATTAAAAAGCCAATAAAGCTCAATGTTTTGTACATTTGACTTTTAAGAAAATATTAATTGATGATCGCATTGAGTGGCATTTTATTTAGTAGAGCATCCAAGTGTAAATTTATGCAAACGATTATTTTTTTCCGTAAACCGGTTACTTTTTTGCGGAGAATATGGAACTGTCTTGAAGCTAATGTAATGGTAAGAGCTAATTTGGTGAGGTCAGCGGAGTACGTGTAGTGTAGGCGTATGGAACGCGTCGCTTGACAATGACAAATGACGCAAGATTGCAATCTCGCCGCCCTCGAGTCGCGTCGCCCTTCCTCGACACAACTCCATTGTTTTCAATTACCGACATGACACCCCGGCGCGGCGCGAGCCTCCGCTACTAAACCGCAACTCGGTTTATGGCTCTCGCCGTATCTCTACAACGATCTTCCATTTACGAGCGCCTCTCTCATTTACATGCGTGCGCGTGTTACAGACCTACGTGTCGCGGTATTCGAGACCGTCAATTTGAATCAATCACTTCAGCAATTCTGGATGCAACCATCTCGCCGCATCTAGCTTTCTAAGGAGCTTTCTTTAGAAAATTGGTGTGACTTATACTCTATAACTCGGGTTACTTATCGACTTAGGATGATAAGTTAACCGAATTAATTCACGTTTTAATGTAGAAAATATTATAGTAACCTTTTATAGAACGGTTTAAAGGCGGCAGATCCTTCGTTATGGTGCGGCTGGTTAGGCTGGTGATTATTGGTGGCGTGGTGAGGATTGTGGTAGGGGTCACGGTGTGGGGACTGCTGGTGCCTTGGAAAGCAGTACCCGGCGCCGCCACCGCTGCCGAGCGGGTTAGCCACGCTTGGCAACTTCATGTTGGGTGGCGTCTGTGGCGGCGTATCCGTCTGCACATCGGGGAAGGCGGCGGGGTGAACGCATGGGTGCTGCGCACCATACTGCGCTCCCGGGAAGCCACCGTAGCGGCCGTACGCACCGCTGGCGGGGCTGGCGGCCGCGGTCGCCGGCAGCGCGAACCCGTTGGCACCGCCGTCGGGCGCAGAGGCGCGTTCGGGCCCGCCGTACGCGTGCTGCGGCCAGGGTTGCGCCGCCGGTGGGGGTGTCTTGCAGGCCGCTGTGTCCGCCAGCGACCATATCTTCGGTTTCGAGGCAGGGATCGGAATGCCACAGTCAGACGCCCCGCGCTTCGTCTCCTCTTTTATCCCGTATCCCAGCATCTGGTGGTGCATGCCCTGCAGCATCTCGTCGCCCTTTCGCTCGTCATCTGTAAAGATAAGCGTGTTCATCGATCATATTTTACGTCCGATAGGGCGATATACAAGCGCGGGTGTGAGCGTTCGCAGTCGTATTAGCCGCAATAACTAAAACGATATAAGGGGCTTAAAATGTTTTTCGAAAATCGACACTTCGAATAACCGGACTGTCGTCGACGTGACCGATACAAGCGGGACGTAAGTTTATACTCGTAAGATCCGAAATCTCCGTGCCCCTTCAGAAACATTGTGTGAAAATACGTTTGGCGTGCAGTGACCCATTCGATAAGTGGTTATCCGATTAGCGAAGTGAAAATACCACTTTGGGGCGCGACTCCCCTGCCGCGGGCGCGATGCCCGTCGATCCCTTTCGTATTTAAGCCGAGCATTTATTTCGCAT
Source organism: Operophtera brumata (assembly GCA_932527175.1). Classification (NCBI taxonomy): domain Eukaryota; kingdom Metazoa; phylum Arthropoda; class Insecta; order Lepidoptera; family Geometridae; genus Operophtera; species Operophtera brumata. Next base: position 78,735,334 of record OW052239.1, on the reverse strand, counting down.
TTCCCGAAGCGCCCCGCGGCATCACGCCACCGCACTCTGTAGAGTACCTACCTATGGGCGACACAGTGAATGGTCATCATCTACTCGTTACAAGGACCGAAATAAGTAAGGCAAAATAATATTATACTTTCAACACTATTGTGATGTGTGGGACTTAGCAGCCACGCCACACCATCGATTCAAATCTGCATAATCTTAAAAAATGTTCTTATAAGAATTGTACTTAATGGTACTTAGATATTTATGTGATATATCCAGTAACCAGCCTACCTAAGAGGCCACTAAGGGTTATCAGAACACATTTTAAATTTAAATAGCTTAAAATGAATCCTTAAATTTTATAAACCTTTTACCTATTTTCATTATAATACCTAACGAAATAGATGTTATTGTTCAATTACACAAAAATGTTTATTCAGCAAATTTTATAACATTCTAAGTATTATCATAATGCCATTTTCCGTTGTAAAGTGGCTTTTGGAGGGCACGGGCGGGTGTGGGCCAGTAATGAAATTCAGAGGCCCACGGAGTGCGGCGCGGCGCCCGTCGGTGGGGCCTTGAGGGGCGCGACCGCTCGACTTCATTCTCTTTATTCCATTTAATGCTGACTGCTCCTAGCTTTTAAGAGGGGTTATCCACGTTGCCCTTCACTAGGGATAAATAGGGTCGCCACTGATACTCGCGCGAAGATATTTATCCGGCAAATTGTTTTAATTTTCATTGTATTAATCTAATAAAGACCCACAACGGCGGGAGATAAATGAAAATTGGACGATTCCGTTATGTTTTAATATCAACAATATGTCTGATGTGTTTATATAGTTAATTTCTTTAGACATCGGGGTGCAGAAATAATTATATAAGCAAATAATTTAAAGCTTCTGTTATTGAATGATTGCTTACGATGGTGGTTTTGGTTGTTAGGTTAGATTTTATATTTTGACAGTGTAGAGAAATAGTTACCCCAAAGCTTATTGAGCTGCTATTTTTAATGCATAAAAGTTGTTCATAATACAGATAATATACAGCAAATAAAAATAAAAAAACCTAATAATAATTCCGTGGCAATTTTCTTTCAGTCGTTTGTTCCCAATCAACTATCCGTGGTTGGTTGAGGAAATCCGACCATAAATATTTATCGGATGCAGCACTTGTTGGCTATATCCTCCGGATATGCAAACTATAGATTTATCTGAGTGCAAGCGATCAGGCGACGCAAGGGGAAGCGTGGAAATGGTTACACGGCGCACTCTCTTGATACTGGCTCGTTGAGTGGTTTCCCTTCAGTGACAGTCGACGTGGGGCGAAGTGAAACATAATAAAAACACAGCTTGGGCGCTAGGGGCTTTTTACTAGATGATGTGTTGCCAGATTAAACAAGCTAGTACCTACCTACTTCTGTAGAGCTTTGAATTAGCTCGCAGATTTTAACCGTTAGTTATACCGATTTAACTGAAAAAGCAAGATTTGCAAGAAGATCCAGGCCCAGACCAGATTTAGACTGTTAAAAAACAGGCGCTATAACCGACGAAGCCATGACATTATTGTGTGTTTTTGTATGCTGATTAACGTGATAATGAAAGATAAGTACGATTGGCATATATTTGGAGGCACCGCATCCCGCGCCCCGCGGAGAGCCGCGCGGCAGGCGACGCGACGCACTGAGCCTGCACTTTACGGCCGAGGTCACTGCAATTTATTGCTTCTCGACATCCACCCCGCCGATGCTCACTTGTTTGTATTACTTCTACTCGTTTTCCATTAACGCGCGTCGGATTAATATTTTGTTTGCGATGCGTGCGTTCACGACAAAAATTAACATTTATTGGTGGGGTCCGAAATGAAGCTTTTATTCATGAGTGGCTTAGCGCGGGATAGTTCGGGATGTTTGTTTGTCGACTTCGGTCTAGGGATCGCGTGAGAAAGCTTTTACATTGCCTTTGTTTGCCGTGACTTATAATGATATATTACATGTCGCTAACATTGGCGTTCTCGTAAAAGAATGGTTGTGTATTGCGAGTGAGAAATGTTATGGTTTATTAGCTCAGTTGTAAATGTTGTAATGTACTTTGGTTTATAGAAAAACTAGCGTCAAAGTTACAAAGTTACGGGAAAATTTGCTTGCATTTCCGGGATAAAAGTTAACATGTTTGTTAATCCAGGTCATAATCATTTATCTTTATATCTCATCAAAATCTGTTCAGCCATTCCAGCGTGATTGTGTAACAGAGTAAACAAATAAACATACTTATTTTTGCATACCTACATAATCAAATTTAATTCAATCGTTTCGAGAGTTAATTCACATTCAATAAAGACAACATATACTATTTTTGTTGATTAGTTACTAATTGAAATCAATGTTAGAAAGTTATGTTAACCTTACAATGTTTAAGTCAAAACTAAAAGTATTTCACAGACCTTTTTCCCCAAAAGAGTAGGCAGAGCCTTAATGGGCCTCTTTTCAACGTGGGTCACCGTCTTGGGATTATAGACGTGACAAGCGGTGAGCTCATCTCCACCATCAACTGTATTATATGGCTATAAAAGAGCGAGGTCTTTTAAATCACGTATTTTTAAACAAGAATTATTTTGAATTGTCTTAAAAACAAAAATTTCTGCTGTTCCAATACGACCAAACCTAGAAAACAATGCCATCACGCGCGGCTTGGCTTGATTTGATGATCCTTCTTAAAAATAGGTGGATAGCACCTGTCTATAGTGCCTCGAGAACAAGGAGAATTGGATGTATAAAAATGTATACTTCAGAAAATTTCTACTTACTATAGTATCTATCTAAATATCTATAGTAAAATGTTAACAGATTCAAATGTTCAACAAAAATAGAATCTACACGCTTTATTGTTGTAGGTTACATAGTAATTATATATATTGATAGGAATATACTTCGATAAAATATATATTTTATCGAAGGGAATATAGGTTAATAATTAATTGACGGATCGATTGCAAATTGAAATATTGTAATATTCAGTTAATACAGCTGTTTTATGTTTTTTTTTATTTTAACTACTTGTATTAGTTGTATTATTCTCTCCGTAAATAAATACAAATTCAAAATCTATCAAAATAAAAATATTCTAAGGAGGAATATTTATATTGTACACGTGTACACCCGCGGTTTCACTAGCGTTTTACTGGGATAACAAATAGCCTATATATCATATAATCCAGGTTATAATCTACCTGTGTACCAAATTTCATCGAAATCAGTTAAGCCGTTTTTTTTTTGTTTTTTTTTATATTTCTGTATGACGGTACAAGCAGATGGCCCACCTGATGTTAAGCGGTAACCTCTGCCTATGGACAGTGCATTACCTCATAGGTCACGTCCGCCTAGGACGCACCCTGTATGGCATTGCACTGCGCCCGCCACCCTGAGACATAAAGATGAAAAGTCTCATGTGCCTGTAATTTCACCGGCACCCTTACCCTTCAAACCGGAACACAGCAATGCGAGCACTACTGCTTTGCGGCAGAAATAGGTATGGTGGTAGTACTTCCCCGGACGAACTCTTTCACAAAACAAGCTCTACTACTACTGATTGAGTAACAAACATCCAAACATCGTAACTTTGATATCTTTGATTTTAGTCGGATGGAAGTTTCATGAAAATAAGATTAATGTATTCTACATTGATCTGTGATGTAGTCATATCAGGGTCAAAAGTTTACCAACACATAAACGGGTTGTTAAACCACCCGCTGCACCATCTTAACTGATGCCCGGGACAACATGAAATAAAGGAGATAGGCAAGTGCCCATGTTCTTTCATAACATTCATATTCATTCATTCATTCATATTCATTCATATTCTAGGATTCGATTCAAAATGATCCTGGTAATTTCAGTAGAATACTTTTGATGTTGACTTTGAAAACATATGTTTTTGAGGATTATTTTACAGAAAATGTTAGTAATACCAAACCAGTTATTTTTAAAATATCTTTTATGGAACGCACTGTAAAAGATCTGTAATCAAGTAATTTTTACATGGAATCCATAGGCATGCAACTTCTTACTCGCGTTTCGCAAAAATCTTTATGTACTTTCAGCATTCCACTATCCCATCAACCAATCTCAGCAAACTAGGTTTCAGGTAGTTCAGTCACTCAGCCCCTTTATACCAATGGTACCTATTGGTAGTTTTGGCAACTGACTTCAGTCGCCTCTAGGCGTGAGGGTGTTTATGCGCCGAAAATTTATAAGTTGTAAAAATAAAATAAAATATCTAAAAATCACTAGTCCGATCGTAAAAATACAATATGCGTTGTGGTTCTTTCAATTATTGTTATAAAAAAACATCTCTAATAAGATTTTTTTGTACCAGAAGCAATCAAGAAAAAAAATCTTTAAAACAAATGAAACTGTCGAATTTTGCGAAACGCGAGTAAAAAATTGCATGCCTACGGATTGCCTATTCGCTTCAAATCCATCTACTGCACACTTAGTTTAAAAATATAATAAAGGAATTAGTGTAGCACACGAATTCTTTCATACGGAGAGTGTCTCCCCATTCTCCAAGGCCAACGTGAGAGGTGTTTGATCGTAGACACAACGTAGACGCTTCATAGACCCGACGTATACCAAACGTAGACTCAACTTAGACCTAACATAGGCTTCACAAAGATGCAGCGTAGACCCAACGTAAACCCAGCAAGACCTAACGTAAGCCTAAGGTAGGCCTCACGTAAACTTAACGTGGACGCAACGTAGACACACTGTTGAACCAAACGTTGCCTATCACAAACACACCGTAAACTCTTGATCCAAAGCCGTAAAAGGTGACTACACTGTCGCAGACACAACATAAACCCGATGTAGATGCGTGTTAACGGAGACAACGTTCACCCACGAAGACCTAACGTAGACCCATCGTAGATACAACGTACAGCCACCAAGACCTAACGTAGACCCATCGTAGATACAACGTACAGCCACTAAGACCTAACGTAGACCCATCATAGATACAACGTACAGCCACCAAGACCTAACGTAGACCCATCGTAGATACAACGTACATCCACCAAGACCTAACGTAGACCCATCATAGATACAACGTACAGCCACCAAGACCTAACGTAGACCCATCGTAGATACAACGTACATCCACCAAGACCTAACGTAGACCCATCGTAGATACAACGTACAGCCACCAAGACCTAACGTAGACCCATCGTATATACAACGTACATCCACTAAGGCCTAACGTAGACCCATCGTAGATACAATGTTCACCCACCAAGACCTAACGTAGACCCATCGAAGATACAACGTAGACACAACGTAAAAACCAAGACCTAACGTAGACCCATCGTAGATACAACGAAGACGCAGCGTACAGCCAACAGACAACCTTAGACCGACAAAGTTTAAGTGAAAATTACGTAAACAAACCATAGATCACGAAAACATTGCAGATCCACCGACGAGGTAACTTGGACCAAACGTAGAAACAAGATAGACACAACTTGGTTTCAACGTAAATCTAACGTAGTCTGAACTAAAACCCAATGTAGAAGCAGTAAAAATATTTCTTAGCCTTATACAAGGACCTACCGTAGTCCCATCGTATACCCAACGTAGATCAAACGGGGACCGAACGTAGACCCAATATAGGGTCAACGCAGACCTCATTTATAGACCTCTCAACTCAACATAAACTCATTTTAGACAAAGAAAAGATCTAACGTTGACACAACGTAGATAAATCATGGCTTCCACGTATACCCAACATACATTAACATTGATCCAAAGTTGATCATCCATCCCAACTTTGACCCAAAAAGACCAAAGTCAAAGTCAAAAATATTTTATTCATTTAAATCACAGGGTTGGTTTTGAATCGACCAAAACAAAACATCAACTAAAACATAACATACCAAACTCAGACGCAGCATACACCTAGACACACGAATACGTAACGTAGATATAATATTGATCCTTTGTGGACCCCAAGTAGTGGGTCTACTCTGACTCAAAATTGACCTGATATTAATCCTCCATTGACAAAACCTATAAAATGCAGCATGGACCCCAACGAAAGCCATACCGGACCAGCTGGATACACACGATAGAACTAAAGTAGAATTAACGTACAACAGCACAACTGTAACCCAACGTAGACCCACAAGTCCTAACGTATACTTAACGTAGAGCCAACGAAGATCAACCATTAAATCAACTAAGATTACAAGAAGCCCAAAGCGTACATCCAACATAGACTTATGAACGCCTAACTTAGACTTAACATAGACACAACTTAGAACCAATACGTAGCTTCTTAGTTAGACATCTAAGGCTTAGCTGAGACTGTGCGTACACCTAAAGATCTTCAAATACCTGACGTAGAACTACCGTTGTCTAACGGAGACTGAACTTAGTCCTACAGTAGCAACTACTTAGATCCAGATAAAACATAATACAGATACATCGTAGATCATTCCCCAAACTTAGGCCCATTGTAGGATTAACGTAGACGCTCGTAGACCTACGATGACCTAACGTAGACCTACGATGACCTAACGTAGACCTACGATGTTCTAAGGTAGGCTTAAGATGACCTAACGTAGACAAAAAATAGACTCACTGTAGATCTAAGGTAGCCTAAACTAAAACTAAAACTTCAGATTCAGGCTACACCCACGCCTATTAAGTTTGAAGTTAGCTACAACGTTGTCTCAACTGTACGTGCTACTCAACGGTTACGTAGATCCATCGTAAACTTACAACAGACACAATGACACAACGAAAATTTAACAAAGGCCTGTCACTTGAAAGCCAACATATAACCACGAAGGCTCAACAGAGATGTTAGGTAGACCCCACGTAGACTAACCGTAGATCCAGCGTAAACCTAGCGTTACAACAACGTATAGAGTAACAGTAGACCCATTATAGAATTAGCTTTAACCCACAAATACACAACGTAGACTTAACGTAATCTCGACGGACATCCAACCCTACGTCTAACAACGAAGGCTTAACATAGACGATAGGAAGACCCAACAGACTATACCTTAAATCAAACGTAGACCTACGAAGTTCCAACGTAGACAGAACGTTGACCTAATGTAGACCTCATATAGACCTAACGTAGACCTAGCGATCAGACAACGTAGACTAAGTATTGGAGTTGTACGTCGTACTACTCATAACTTTGCAGGTTGAGCGCCATCTGCGCTCACCAAAAGCCCGGTAACGCAGTCATGACCCCAGGAGGTCAACTGCATTTAAATACATTCGAAAAAAAAAAATCGTACTACTCAACGGATACGTAGACCCAGCATATACTCACAAAGTCACAACCTTATCGAAGACCTCGGTACAAGCAACCCAACTTATAACTACGAAGGCTCAACAAAGACGTTAGATAGACTCACGTTGATCCAACGTAGACCTAACATAGACTCAACGTAGACCTATCGTAGACCCAAAGTAAAACTAGCATTGCGACGGCGTAGAGCCTCAAAAACACAACGTAGACCTAACGTAGACCCAGTTTACATCCAACTCAACACATAACCACCATGGCTCAACATTAGTAGCTAGGTAGAACTAACCGTAGATCCAACGTAGACCCAACGTAGACCCCACGTAGACCCAATGTCGACAAATTGCATACGCACCAAAGTTCCTAATTAATAGGCGTCTTTGAGTCCTTTGAGTACTTGAGTGGACATAAGTATTTATTTACTTACCTCATAAGAGTATGCTTGGAAGGCTCCACCGGGCGTGTACACATAAGGCTTCGCGATTCCTAAGGGGGTGGTATAATCCCATTTCCCCTTTATATTTTATAATAAAATGTTGGGTCGAGGCCCGTTCACTCTTGCTAGTAGAGATTGGAGTGCCTTGATTTCCAAAAGTAGGTATAATTAGGCTGATGATGGTTTATATTGGATCATTGTTATACTTAAATCAACTAGTAGAATAAAAAAAATAAAAAAAATAAAAAAATTGTTTTTTTGCTTATGTGGATGCATTTTGCAATGATGTTGTTTTTTGGGCTAACGTTAAATTTAAATGGCAAATAATTTTTCTCTGCAGTCCACAGTTGTAAAACGGCACTGATCGCAAAACAGAAAATTATCGAGTATAATTAGCAGACTATTCAAGATGGTAACTACTATAGATAAATTTGTCAATATCATAACTAATGACTCTATATTTATTTTCAGAGGTACAACGAAACTCAGAGCTGGGAATGATTTGCGCTAGATTTTCAGAAATTCTTTTTTTTTTTTTTTAATAATCAACATTTTAGGAATTCATATTTTTGTGCCGTTAGGGAGTTATCGACTGATCTCAATTTCGAAGAAAGTTTTGGACCTACCTTATTAAATGGTCTGACCCAAATGGTCAACAACTTCGTTGATATGGTTCCCAATGTGTACCAGCATGGTTGCAAAATGGACATTTGACAAGCTGATCGTCGTGCCTATGTTCATTAATTATATTCATTATGCACCTGGAACCGTACGGCTTAGGGTAGTATGGACATAGTAAAGTTTTCGCGAAGTCGTTAGATGAAAGAGGCTCAAGTCCGTTCGTCATGGTATTCTGTAGTAGAGGCATGTCCAGGCAGCGGAACGGTAACCAGATACAATGATGATGATAATGATCAAAAAGGAAGTTATTATTAATTGTTTTAATAATAACAATAAACTTTTTTTTGTAAAATTCTAGCTTCCAATCTTTTTTGACATGTGAAATATGTTGGAGACGTTCTCAGCAGAGAATAATAATTTACAATAATGTGCCCCACGCTTGAAGTTCACATTCAGACCCCGCCAACAGGCACTTATAGACCTCAAGTCTGTTTATTAACGAAATGTTTTGCCCCCGAATGCCAGCTCGCGGCGAGCGACGCCATAGAAACCACGAATTAAGCACACTTCTGTCCTAACAATAGAGAGGTTCATTAGACGAGCGTATGCAGTGCGTCAGGCGTGACGCCCTCGACTGGAGCTCCCGGCGACTTGCATTAGCGCCGTGAAGTTCCCAATGAAAACACTCATGTTCTGAACCATCTTTACAATAACAATTCTCACTTATAATTCATGTTGTTGACAAGCGAAACTAACAGACGCACTCCCTCCGCGACTCTCCCGCACCTAATACGCATCTGGATTTTATTATTGCACTTAAAGCGTCCAACCACTTCGATTAACATATAAAATGCATCGGAACCCAACACCGATCTATAAGTGGAGCTTATTCATATTAATGAAAATCCTTATTGTGTCCGACTGAAAAAGTTATACATAAACAAATAACGACCCACTGCAAAGACCGCAGCGGAAAAAGGTTGTACATTCAATTGGAACACATTATAAATCCCCAAAACCGTAGTTACTTACGTTCCGACAGAATATCCTCATAAAAGAAACGATCCACGAACTCGACAAATCCTTTGGCAAGAACATGAAGTAGGGCAGATCGTCAGACACGCTGAACGCGACCTCCGAGCGTCGCTCCGTTGTACCGACGAACGGAAGACGCGTTATATGAAATTTGGTGCGGGCGCCGCCCATTTTACTACGAATAGGAAATCCGGGAGCGAGGAGCGGTTACGCACAGTTACACGCCTGAGACCTCCTCCCCTCCCACCGTACGCCTTCTCACCCCTCGCCTCCTCTCGATCTCTTACACCCTCAGGCCTTCAGCCACGTTATGCCAATTCACTCGACGATTTATACACCGACAAAATTAAAGCAAGTTTAAATGGTTCACCTACAACAATTTGTACATAGATAGCACGCACTACCCGGGTTTTACATAATTCATAAAGTAACATAAAATTATTGTCATTCGCAGTCAAGTTTAATTTAAAAACACAGATGATAACATTTTGTAGGCATTTAGCATTCGCATGGCAGTAAAGGACAGAACTTAATTAAAAGCACACCGAAGCAGTTTGTATAAAATCAACATCTGACGGTCCAGCCTCTTTATGAATACTTCAATGGATGCGTATTTATGAGGCCGACTACCAGATGTCTTATAGATATGGAACTCAACGAACCTTTATGGCTTTTCATTTTATCGTCCTGCTCATCTTTGTCTTTTTCATCGTCGGAGAGCATGGCATCGTCATCATCGTCGGTCTTGTTTTTGGGCTCCCACGTCATCTTGTTCTCCTTCTTGAGGCGCCGGCGCGCGTTCGCGAACCACGTGGACACCTGTGTCAACGTCATCTTGGTGATGATGGCCAGCATGATCTTCTCTCCTTTTGTCGGATAGGGGTTCTTCTTGTGCTCGTTGAGCCACGCTTTAAGAGTTGCTGTGGATTCCCTCGTGGCGTTTTTCCGCCGTGCCGCTAAATCGTACCCGGCTCCATATCTGCCAACAAACACGTACATACTTACATATATCCAGTAGGTATCATAACGCTTCCGACCTTAGCATAGCGCCAGCTTCGCAAAAAGGCTGCCATTATGGATCCGACCACATTTTAGTTTATTTTTGCAGGAAACTTTGACTTTATAATCGGAACCTATTCTTCATCCGACTTCTATTCAAACGGAAATGGAGAAATATTCAAAATTATTAAATGTAATGACGATATTTAACAGGCCAACTTCAAGGATATCTAAATATAGCCGCAGATTATTATGAAGAGTAATAACCGATATGTATTTCAGTTACCGACGTCGCCCATGCGTCGAATCGTTTATAGCGTGCAATAAATTGGCTTTTAAATTCGTAACAGATAGGCGTTTTATTAGAGGCAATAGATTTCTCGTAACGCCAGCAAAAATAAAGCTATCGCGGCACCGAGCGACATTCAGTATACATTTTAGGGCCTACGTTCCCATTTGCATCCGCATTCTGAGCGTAATTGTAGCGAAACGTGTCGTCCCCCCGGCATCGTACCTGACTTCGATTTTCTCTTCGACATGACAAAGGCGCGGTCTGAGGGGTCCAATAAATAGGCTTCGCGCGTGAAAATAGTTAAAAAATGAGATCGTATCATCATAATGTTCAAGCGAATTGTGTTGTTCAATCCTCCGGCTTAGAGTTGTTTCTTCGAAATCATAGGATGTGATAGCTGAAGTGAATATTTTAGACAAACATGATTTGCAATACTGATTGACAGTAACTGTTAGCCGTTATTTTACTTTAGAATCGTTATGGTGTGTTGACAAAAATGGAATACACTGAATTTAATTTGTTCAGTCTTAAATAACGATGTTTAGTTTATAAAAAACGTTGAAGCGTTGTTATTTATCAGTATTAAGGGTTTATTTGAAAGTTGTTGAAGGCAGTCCGTCGAATGCATTAAGCTGCAACTGCAAGGCGTTGCAACGCAGCGCAGGCGTGGGCAGCGTGGGCGTTCTCACCGCACATCGATCGCGACGCCGCGCCGCCATCTTGCCCACCGGACACCACGGAATCGCTAGTTGCCGTGCGACCGTTCCGCCCGCGCCCTACGCTGAGACGCCGGCCGAGACAATATCAAAGTTAAAAAAAACTGTTTATATAACATGCCTTGTTAAAGTTTGAAAATTAAAGATATTAATAACAATATGTATGTCAAACTAAGTATCTAAAACCGAAGCAGTGCATTAGTTAGAACACGAATATGCTCTTCATTCAACTAACGTCTACGGCTCGCGGCGGTGAATGCTTCGGAGAATAATCAAAGTGCTCATTTCTATACTATTTTATAGATATTTTGACACCACTTTTCAGCTTTGCAGTCTCGCATAGGCTGCGCCTTGCCGTGAAATTTGTTAATTAATTTAGACAGTCCACTTACTCGCCCGCCCTGCGAGCATATGCGTTCGGTTAGAATGTTAATACTCTCAGAAGCGGAAATACTTTGTATCCTTGTTAATTCGAAGACAGAAATATAAAACTGGGTGTCTCAGTTTAAATATTTTTCTTCTATAATTGTTGTAGATAGCCGTATTAAGCGTTATACGCATTTCCTTTCTTGCTTTAGAAAGCATTCATTAAGCATTTTCAACAAGTGGAGCACATGAGACTTTTCATCTTTATGTCTCAGGGTGGCGGGCGCAGTGCAATGCCACATAGGGTGCGTCCTAGGTGGACTTGACCTATGAGGTAATGCACTGTTCATAGGCAGAGGTTACCGCTTAACATCAGGTGGGCCTCTTGCTTGTTCCGTAATCCAAGTAGTATAAAAAAAAAAAAAAAAAAAAAACTTTGTTCGCGAATGATTGATGGACCAACGTCAGTCAAAACATTATTTACCTATAGAAGCAACTATGTACCCACTTAAATACAACTTTGTAATTCAGGCGCATTGCTATTATTTTCAAATCAACTCGCAACAGAAACAAAGTTTTAGTATGTTTGACCTCGTGTTGAGGAAAAGTAGAGGATGGTCGGGCTGTTACTGTTACAACCGTTCCTACATATTTGAGCTTGCAGAGTATTCAATTCGCGGTATCGGAGGTTTACGATCTGCCCGCTTGGGGGAATTGCGGCCTTTACGTGCCCTCCCCCGTAAACCAAACCGCTATGTACGAATACACGTACATAAGTAATACCCCCTTCCCCCGAAGGGAGACACGGGTCGTATTAGAATTAGGATTCGCAACTCGAGTGCGAGACGAGCGCGCGTCGAAGCGATTCTGTTGTTGCGTTTATTCTTTTAAGTTGTATCTACCTAATGTATCAGTTGGTAAATGACACTGAGTGCGGGCTTTTTTTTGAGCAATGGATTTAAAATATTTCGCAGAAGAATTCGAGCAATACAATAAAAGCAAACAATTTATTGATTATTGTAATTACAAAGACAGTTGATTTCAGTAAACTTTTCGATAAAAGATAATGAAACTAGATAATTAATTCGTAGACAAGGTTTTGCAACTAACTGAGTTTTAATTGAATATGCCACCCTGGCCTTTATGTATCAGCCAGGCAAATTGGCTGAACTTCCTTCGTCATATAGCTAGAAGATAGTTGAATATACGGACAAGTGTGAGCGAGACCCGTGCCCTCAGGGTTTCGTACTGTTAAACTATATAGAACATCGCCATCCCTCAATTTTAGACTTTTTTTTTTTTAAATCACAAAACCTTGTAGTATTCCACATTTTAGAATTGTTGGGTAAACTGGAAGTAGTATAAAGGTTTTTCTTATTAGAAAAATACGACGAGTTTAATTCATTTTTACAGGACCCACAGACAGCTTTAGTATAAATTTCGGGAAGATACCTATAGCCGTTCCTGAGAAAAAAAGGTCTTGACAGACAGACAGACAACAAAGTGGTCCTATAATGGTCCTGTTCTTTTCCTGTAAGAGTACGAACGCCTAAAATTTTTGTAAATATTCGTGGCTCTGTAATTGTTTATAACATTCCAAACGCCCTTTCATCAGTAGTACTGAGAATTTGGACAACTGACTTCAGGCTCTGCTTGAGGGTATTTTTGCACCATAAATTTGGTTGCTCCACTAAAAATTATCTTATCTTACTTATCTCTTAAATCTCAGGAACTATAAGTACAATCGCGAAAACACAAAATGCGTTGTGGTCCTTAGAATTACGTCTCTTCGGTAACCCCAATTTTGAGTATCAAAAGCACCGACAGAGAATAACAACTACATCTGAAATACAAAAATGTAAATGCCTGTACCTAAATATCGGCACAAAATTAAAAAAAAATACCAGCATTTTCTATATGCATGGCGTTAACAGCAATGAGACTAAAATCAACGAAATGAGGGGTTTTCACGGCCGTTCCACATCATGCTTATAGTACTTGTACTAATATTTATTATGTGCTTATAGCCTTGAAAATAGATGGCGCCAGCTCTGTACATAACTGTCAAAATAAAGTGAAATGTCAACGTCAACAACGTAGTGATTATATTTTCGTGGTATTTTGTTTACTATCACACAAAAGCACAGACAATGCATTTGTTAATTTTGACAAGAACATTTGAGTCAGCGCTATCAATCGAGTCAAATAGTTTTTTTTTATTCGAAAATGAAAAGCCCTCATTGGCTGAGAACTTGAAAAATAGCAACCATTTGAAGATTGAAGAGAACCCGTCAACCCTACATTCCATCCCAAGCACAAGTCTACCTATGATTCCATGTCTAGCGGTAGTCCCACGAATACCAGGACATTGTTTTATAATATTGGTTTATGTTATCTACTCCGAACGTAAAATTCTAGTCTAGTCAAAAGCTGGAAAGCAACGTTTTATTTCTCGACGGAAATCTGTCCATTTGTTTTCCTCATTAGGACAATGTACAATATATATTTATGTAGTCTAGTAATAGAACTATTATTTTTATTGATCGAGTTAACCGAGGTCTCATAGTCTAATTGCAGGACGCGGTGTTTTTATGTACCTATGTATGTATGTTTGTATTGACGTATGTACGACGGATGTTGTCAGTCATTCTATCAGATGGTAATTCCGACGTAGTTAATTAGTAACACCTAGTGTAGTATTATGTTATCTGTGGTAACACTAATTACCGTGAGCTCCACACTCCTAGGCCCAAGCAGCCATCACTCTGTCAAACAAATACTTATAAAAATGAAAAATTAATAGCTATATACACTTGATTGAGATATGGTATGTAATGTAATCATTATTATTAAAGTATATGTATCGTATAATAATGTTTTGTATAATAATGCCATTGTGATAATGAGCACATTTTGGGCGTTACCTACCTGCACTGTATAATTGCATTCAGTACCTAAATAATTAATAAATCTCTTAAAATGTAATGTATTTGTCAACACACTTGCTCATAAAGTGGCTCTAATGTCACCGCAATTAGGCCCATAATGACACCTGTAATCAAACTGTGACGTTTTTATTGCTATTATTCACTAGTGAGTTATAGAGACAGTTGAACATTTACACAGAGTGTGTATTTCTGTTTTATTATTATTTTCTTCACAAGTGTGTTGAAAAACGTCGTTTGATACATATGTGTATTAATGATTACCGTCCTCGGCTCTCTTAAGACCCTCACCTGACGGCTTGGGTTCATTCATTCACACTAGTACCATAATGTACTATTAATGTACAATATCCATGCTATCCATTTTCTATTGTCGCTCATTTAATTTTTACTTACGCATTCAAATTATACGGGAATCTTTCGTCGCCCATATAATGAAATTGTCATGTGTCTTATCTATAAGTAATTAATTTAACTTAATTTGAACAGTTTACTTCGTGTTACTATTTTACTTGGTTGCATAGTTTTGTTGCTACACAATAGTTATTTTTCCGAACCCTCAAGCAACGGTCGTTACTCGTTAGCAAATGACTCTTGAAATCTAAGCATCGTTTGCATGGCACGTCTCGTTAACAAGCGATGCTTACTTGGTTTATTTAAAAAGTAACAACCCAAATGGTTGCTACACAAATGATTCCCTTCGGAACGTCGCACGCTCGGGGCTCGGTAATTTCCTGCGTATTTTGATCTCAATGGTGCGGTACAAGTGCTCCCTCGTCCTCGTCTCTTTTCACTAATTTTTGTACGTTTTCTGTGCTCGAGTCTTGTGTTAAAAATAGCCAAGTAATTTTTCATTTCGGCGCGCAGCGGGCGTGGCAGATTACAGGCTGTTTCAAATAATACGCCAACGGTACTTAACTCGAATGCGCCCACTCTCGCGGCCAAGTTTTGTTGTTCATATACACTTTTCACCGTAGGTACTTGTTCTTTTACAGGGTTATTTATTTGGTATACTCAACTTATTGCGGAACCTGGAGGTGGCTGGTTATGGGCCTCTTATAAAGTTTTTGTTTCAAATTAATATACAACAATTTTGTTGGCAAGTCGAATGGTCTGTAATTACACTTGCAAATAAATGAATGTCGTTTAGTTCATCGCGACAACATGACAACTTGTTATATGCAAAATTTATTATCAACATTTTCGTGTTTATGTAAATGGTGTTTGAAATATGTCGTGAATTAATTTGAAGTCGGCAAGAATATTATGGATCACCCTATGATTCGGTTGAAATAGAGAACAATTGTGTGTGCGCGTCGGAGACGCTATATATCACGGAGTATTTCGGTGCACGCTCGGCCCGAATTTATACCGCTACGTCTTTTTTACGCATAAAAACTAATGTCTCCTCTAATTATTTTTAGATTATAACGCACCGCCTGCTATATATTAAGTCGAGCGCAGCCGAATTGTCAGCATAACTTTGCTTTGATGTACCATGATTTGTTTTTATTTTCAGGCCGTTTCAACGTGATTCATGGATAGATAAATTTCAAGTGCGCCGTGAAACGTATATTTAATTGATCACATAATACATTGTTATGACATTCATATTACGATCTTAGTCGATCAGTTTAGTGTTTTACGATGTTCAGGAACAAACAGAACGATACAAGTATAGCCGCCATTCCTCGGCGACAAGTCTGACGGGTAGATAAGTTTGCCGAAAACGTCAACAAAACCGTCGTGCGATCGCATTTCACAAAAAAACTGAATTAATCAGGATCTAGCGCGAATGGATGTGGTGTCATTCGTCTCAGTCAGTCTCCCTGGTGGATATGTGTCGAAATGAGACGGCGAACAATCGGGAGTGGTTACTCGGTCATTTGTCCCTTGCGGCCGGACACGCACTGCCTAGCACACGGTTCTGTGTGCATGCCCGTATACTTACCGAAGCAGTCCACTTTTTGTTTGTAAATATTTTCCCAAAACGTATTAACATTTTAATAGTCGTTGGCTCAAATACCGGGCGAGGATTGTTTTAGAAGTTTGGTACTCACGTTAGTTTTCGTACTTTGGCCACCTAATTTTTTACATGATTGGAATTGGTGAGGAAATGGCATGAGCTTTGCCATTATTACGTCAAAATTAAATGGTTACAGGAAAGTCTATACTAGGATGAAAAGCCCCGAAGATCAAGCCCTATACGATGGACGGAATATGGTATCAGAGAATCAATAAAATAGCAGTTAGCATGGCTCAGGCAACTAACAGAAACCGACGACCATATATCACGGAGATATCGATAGAGCGATGGTAGCCTAACGGTTCAATAGTGCAACTCAGAATCCAACGATACCGGGTTCGATCCTAGGCTCCGCACCAATGACTTTTCTAAGTTATGTGTGGATTTCCATCGCTCTGTGCTTCGGAGGGCACGTTAAGCTGTCGGTCCCGGCTGTTATTGATTAAATAGCAGTCAATAAGCCATGTCAGAGGCCCTCGGGTGGCTTGACAAACTCTGACACCAGAGGCCAGCACTACCTCATACGAAACGACGACTGAGATATCAATAATGATGATGATGTAAAAAATGAGATTAGATCAAAGAGACAGTGGAATAAATCGACATTATTTGATGAATTAAATTAGATTAGTATTGGTAATTTAATGAAAATTGATAAAAGTAGCCTAAACACAAAAACCGATAAATTAACTACCTATCCGAATTATTGTTTTTTTTATCTCAATGTTCGCGAAAAACAATATTAAGCACGAATTGGGTTATTCATATTTTTTATTTTTATTTATTTAAGTTCATCTCTAGCCATCATTCATCCAGCCTAAATTTGCATATCATACAATTTCAAAAGAAGCTTGTTAAATATCGACTAAAACCGAGGCAGATCTTTTGTACGATCGAGGCAATTTTGTAAGAAAGTTTTGTGGCATTATCCCAGTTACTAAGCAATCGGTTCGATCTTGCGACATCACCTGCCTAAAAACTATGCAGGTAAAACATGTCACTCACTCATGCGTTGAACTCACGATATCAATTTAACAATGAATGAAAAAATGACAGTCCCGATTTAGAAACTCTACACCGTCATTTTAAAAGCCCGCTATAAACGGCTTTAATTTGAATGGTTCAAACCATTTCACGATTGAATTTCTTTTTATGATGACACCTTTCATTCTAACACTTCACAGTTTTAAATTTAGAGAAAGATGGAAAGATTTATTCCTAAACTCTCAAAGAGAGTTAAAGGGATAACTGTAAACGTGGTCGGATTCAATATGTAACCTAAATGGATTTAAACAAGAAAGGGGTAACATGTGCACAACAAAACAAAATTTATTGAAGTCAAAGCGAGTCGCCAAATACAAACAGCCTTTCGCATTGCAATCTATTAGAGAGATAAGTCTCGATAGGGAAGTATTATGTTAATCCTGCGCGCGGCGCGGGCTTTATCTAAAGTGGCTCGGGCGTCGTGGACCTCTGGGGTCTCCCGGACCCTGGGGACTTACCCATAGGCAGCGAGCGTCGGATCGTAGGGGTAGTAGCCACCGGAGGGTTGCAGGCCGGCCGAGGTCCACGCAGACATCTCACCACCGCCCTCCTTCAGCGCGTAAGGGTTGCTCTGAAACACCGCATCACACAATAAGAAAACATATCACCACCGATTTCAGCGTATACTTGTTTTTGAGTCAGTTCTATTTCAGTTATAAAACATATAGTATTAATTTATAACATCATCATCATCAGCCCACACTAGTCCACTGCTGGACATAGGCCTCTCCCAATACGCGCCACTGAGCGCGCAGTAATTTATAACGAATCTTATAAATGCCTTCGTAAGGTGAAAAGGCTGGCAAGAGCTTTGATATAATTAACCAAAGTAAATTTTGTGTATAATAATTACTTCAGTTAGGAATAAACAGGATATTAAGAGGTACTTGTATACTGATATGAAACCTATAAGCATTTAAGCTAGTAGCACTCTACATAACTAAGCTCGCATGTAAGCTGATAAATCTCAACGCGTAATACCTCTCACTCAATCGGCCTTACAAATACGCTAGCTAGAATTTAATTAAAGTTAACTTAATAAAAGGGAATAAACTCACGAACAACAATAAAAGTCCCAAGTGGACGGGCTGACATATCACTAGCGTATTTGCATAATGTATGGATGCAGAGGGGAAAACTATTAAGGACTAACGCGAGTGTGCACCCTTTGCGTGATAGTTGTTTAACATCCAGCGAGTGAGCCGATGTGCCCTCTATGCTCAGGATATTCGCATACATTACGGAGGACTAAATTAAAAGTGTGAACGATTCATTGCGCCTCGGGAGTAGGATTGCATCCTCTCGCCCCTCAGTTTCAAGTCGACGCCTTCCGTTAATAAAATGAAAAGTAATATGATCCTTGCGACCCGCGATAACTGAATGAATAGAGCAAGCTTTATCCCCTCGGTGAGTAAGAAAAGTGTCTTGCATATTTTCTGCAATGCTCATTAATTTTATGTTTATTTTTATGAACAAAAATATAGACTCAAACAGTCGTGTAATGGCTTATTTTGTAATTTAAATTTGTAAGGTGTTTTTCTCTCTCTGTTTTTCGCATTATTTGTGTGTAAGTAAATGATATCGATGATAACGCATTGTTCGAATATATTGTTTGAAACCAATTGCAAGCTGTATATATGGTACCGATATTTTTACCCTGACTACGGCTAAGCTAAAGGAAGGTTATGAGTTTCGCAGTCTAAGTATGTTTGTATGTGTGAGTTTGTTCTCAATTCAATTCAATTTTTGAATGAATGGCATGGAGTGGTTTTCCACTCGTTCGCCAATGTCACATAGTAAGTAAGGCATGCAAACGATGGAGAATGATCGGTGATTAAAAAGATAGTCGGTGAAAGATTTGAAAACTCCGAGACATTCTAAGCATTATTTATTTTATAAATCTGAAAACCTAAAACCAATGAAACAACACAATACTAACTACACATACAAGACAGCACATATTTTTTACAATGTTAACAATTACAGATCTACAATTTACTCTCGCAGCTCCGAAACTAGTTGTCGAGTTTTGACAAATGAGGTATTATCATATGAAGCGTCTTGACGTTCCGCGTGTCAATATTATGAGGTCAAGTTCAATATGGTGGAAATTTAAAACAATTTTCCATCCTAGAAATATATATAAATACTTAATATGTTTTGATTGGTTTTGTCTTCCAATGCCATTGGAAGGAGATTGTTTCATAGTTATTTATTTATCAGAGTGTAGGTACCCGGACATTGTTAGTAATATTCGTTGGTATAACATTTGTCCTGGCTGCTATCTTACTATGGAATGTATGTTATTACTGGAAGAAAGCGTTAGCTGAGTCAGTTATGGGAAGCAATGGCAGCGATGAGCTCACCACTCGTCACGTCTATATTCCCACGATGGTGCAACCCACTCTGAAAAGAGGCCCATTGAGGCACTGTCTACCCTTTAAAAAAAAAAAAAAAAAAAAAAAAGGCGTGTGTTTATGTATGTATGTATGTATGTATTAGGCAAGTACTTAATTTATATTAACCTAAAATGAATGAATTAATATAATAATGAAGGTTTTTACACTCTTCATGCAAATATATGTAGTTCAAAATATATTGGTATTGAAAAGTAGGTATACCATTTTTTTTTACAAACAAAACCAATATCAGAGCTAATAAACGGGATTATACTTTCTGAATGCAAATACTTGACTTGTTGCTGAAAATACCAAAATCGATATGCCTATAATATTCAACCCCTCAATGCCTCAACCCCTCGTGGATCCTATCAAATCTAAATTTGGATAAAAATGGGACCTATCTGAAAGAATAACCATCCGAATAAAAAAAGGATTTTCCTAGTCAGTGTATAAATGACGAGAGTTATGCGATAACAAAAATTATAAAAAAATACAACCGAATTCAACATCCTCCTTTTTTTAGGTCGGTTAAAAAAATAAGCAATAGTCTTGTCGTCAGTTAAAAACTATCACGAAGTAGACCGTAATACTCTCTCGTACGTAATTCAAGATTTTTCAGATAATGGCACTGGATCAAAAAAGTGGAAAGGAGGTATTTTCCCAGTCGTGGGACGGTAAAGGCACCATTCATAATCATCGTCATCAGCTAGAAGACGTACACTGCTGGACGAGGCTTTCCCATATAATGCAATGGGGTTTTGCCGTAATCACCACGCTTGGCCGGCGGATTGCTGATTGCAGTACTCAGACTGATGCTGCTTTAAGAGGGCTCAAAACTCAGTCTGTCATTAATATCTATCATTGTTATAAGAGAACATTACATTTCGTCCCCCGCAAATAAGCCAGTGACAAATTTGCAGTCGCAACTCTTTTGTGGGACTGAGATAAAAATTGTTCCTTTTCCTGCCTCTGACAGGGTAGTGAAGTTCCCTTAGAGGTCGGAGGTTCGCTAACTATGAGTGATGATTGCCTCGCCCCCTACATTAGAGGAGCATGCACGTGCGACTATCAACATTAATGATATCATCGCATTCTATGGAAACACGTACATATTGGGTATAAGTAAGTCGGCTAAAACAAAGTTAAACAGGATCGGCCGAATACACAGATCTTGTCATTTCATAAAAGTTCATAATCGTTAAATTTATTATAACAGATGATTACATTTAAATGAAATATGGTGATGATCAAATGGGATCAGAAAAGTTAGCTTTTTCTAATACCCGTTCTTGCTCGCATCTAAAAACTAGCACTCATTCCTCAAATATGTGAGGTTTAAATCTATGATGCGTGTAAATAGCTCAGAGGTTCAAGAGTTTTTGGTATAAGATAATATCCTTAAATAACTAAGGTTTACTCATAGACAACACGTTTATTAACTATCAGAAATCTTATCCAAAGCAATACATCCCCCTTTTCCGTAAGACTGCATCTAATAACATTTTAATCAATTCTCCACAGAGTTCGCGAGTCAGCGCGTCAGATAGACTCATTACAGCAACCCCAAATAAATATAAACAGTAGCGAAAAGGGGCTGGCCCCACTATTTACGTTATTCACACGCATCGCTAGATCCATAAATAAAAGGCAACTATGCCACGACCCGAGAAACAAAAAAGACAAAGTTCACGATCGAGTGATCTGTGCGGTTCATAAATAAAGCTCGTTTATTTCATTGCATTAAACCAGTGATAAGTTATTTGACGGTTCATAAATTCGTACCCCATCGGCGTGGCGGCGGTGGCGGAGTGGCGGAGCCGCTTATTGACCTGGCATGGCGTCCCGACGGCCCCAGGCTCGGGCGGGCGCCGCGCCGCTCTGCCAAATCGACGACACTTCATCATTCCACGGCTCAACTTTCTGGCTACCGTACGCCAGTTAAAGGCATCATTTTACTTTGCTGTTGCGTAGGCCAATACCATTTTCTGCGTCATAAACCCCGTAGCTGTAGCGAGATCTACGCATATACGGTGTCGCACTAACAGCTCCATTTGCAGCGTCTCTTCGCCAAGCGTATGTCTATTAGTTGCGGTGCGAGCCAACTTTAGCCAAACATATTTATGTGCTAGTGGAACGCACACGGTATTGCCCGCGTGGTTTTACCATACAAAGTTTAGAATGACGGGGTTGTATTACAAAATATTTATTTCTTGTCTATGGTCAGTCATTCAACATCGACAGTTATTAAATTGTATGTGGTGTAGGCAAATACACGAGCTTTGTAATACCTAATCGAGTCTTTTTTGTTTCATTCCACGTTATGTTCATTCCAGTAGGTAGCACTGTAGAACTAAACTATGTAAACTCCGTCAGGCAGGACACACTGTACCATTAAGTACTACACAATACCTACAAACACAATTCATTTTATATAATAACGGTCGGAAACACTGCGAGCAGGCAGAATCTAAAGTGAATTGTGGCAGGCAAGTGGAAAAAGAATGGCTCTAAGTGGATAAAGAGCGAATACAAACGAAAAAGTCATTTCATGCCGCACCGTGGTGACGCAATCCATGGTGAGCACGCGATTCCAAATCTTACTAATTCGCATTAAGAGTTGTATTTGCAGAACACGAAGACAACGTGGCTAAGTTCAATAAAGCTTTCCCCCAAATAAGCCATAAAACGAGCGGCTACGGGCGCGGGCTGTTTAGGTACGTTCCCGTTCCAATTATTTGTTTGTGGAGGCACAATAATTTTATTTTACGTTTTATTTAACATTTATTTCGTTACGGCAATTTCACGGGTATCAAAGAATTGCTAGATTGTGATTTAAACGGAATTGGTTATTTTCTACATCGAGGAGACGATATTTTTCGTACGAACGACGGTATCGAGTTATATATGTTTTATTATGCGTGACATTTGTGTAAGTTTATTTCCTAATCAATTTTACAATCGGTTATTGAATCTGTGATTGGTTGCTCGTAAAATTATATTGAGTTATGCACTTTTATTACAAAATAATATCAATTCGCTAATGATATTTTTCTGATGGATTTAATAACACACGTCTTTTCCGACAAAAGGGTAGGCAGAGCCTCAATCCTCATCAAATTCCTCATCGTGGGAATATAGACGTGACAAGTGGTGACCTCATCACCGCCATTGCTTCCCATGTCTGACTCGGCTAAAGGTTTCTTCCAGTAATAACATATTCCTTATTAATTCAGTACAAATCTGCAAATATATTTAACAAAAAAGTATATTTTCTTGCCTATGATTAAATCGGGGAAAACCTAAAATTCCTAATTGACATCAAGAGATGGCGCATCGCCGTAAATAACCCAGTTTATGTTTTATTAAATAAACTATAAACCGGGATTAAACAAGTCAATTGAAGCTCAAACGCAGACAATGTGCGGTCACGTTAACTGCCTAACCCGACGGTAACCGATCGCGGCCGACGTAATTCAATGATCGTAAACGCTCGCAATGATATCAATTAGACGGGCCTCGAGACCGATAAAGCTCCGCTTTAATTAGGAGAACAAACAACAGACGGTTCTTAATGAGCCGTGAGCGTGTGGAGGGCGAGAGAGGTACTCGTAATTAGGTCGGGGGAGACTGCGGCGCAGTGCCACCGAGGGCGATCAATTATTGAGCCTTCGTGATTGATTCGGTTGTGCGGCGTCGCTCACTCGCTCGCGTCGCTCCACGCTGGCGCAAGGCGCGGTCTCGCGACTAGCTCCAGACGACCGCACTTTGACCTCACTCTTAATCCCGACACACTAACTTTAAACGCGTACTTAATCTACCTCTCAATAAGTTTTCGGTCTCGCTACCACACATTAGCCGCAATTCATTTCACGTTAGGTAATTTAAGTTATTCACATAAGCAAGATGCTTTTCCAGAGCAAATCTTTGCTTCATACCTTATTTCTTTTTATTAAACTTCTTTGGGATGTTAAAGGCTGAAAGTACATTTTAAAGTACTCTTATACTAGAAGCCCTTTGAGGCTCTGTATACCCTTTCGGGGAAAAAGGTGTGTGTATGTCTGTATATCAACTTTGTAATATAAAAGCTACGTCTTTTATTAACAGAAAGAATAATACAACTAATACAAGTAGCTATGTACAAAATTTCAAAATACAAATTATACAGCTGTGCTACCTGAAGACCGCTGCTAATGATCTAAAGGTAGTTCAACTGATCCAAATCACTACCAGATGGAAGCTGTATATAAAAGCAAACTTAAAAATAATAATATATGTACCGAGAAATGGGTATCAAAATCTCGGTGAAAAGTTTTCTTCATATTATTACAAAGGAAATATTAAAATAAAGTATTATGTAATTAAAGGGCTACAAAGCGTTAGATGCATAAACAAGTCACTAACAGTGTCTTAATAACAGTTTCCGGGGCCCCGCATTATTGTATTATCTGATGTCTTGCTAATAGCCATCATCGGAGGGTGAAGCGCAGCTGTAAAAGACCAGCCCCGGCTTATAAATTACTTATAAAATAAGGACATTAAAAACCATTTAGAGCAATAACTATAATACGGCAAATAAAGCTATACAAATAAATTTAATAAATTTATAAGTAGCTATGTATTATTTTGATACAAAAATAAATGTGTCGAGGTGTCAGCGTTAATGGTGGTCGCGGGGAGGTCGGGCGGAGAGGACAATGCGCCCCCGGGGCGCTTTTGTGCCGCGGATTCCCTGCCCGTGACATCTGTCCGAATCGCTACAATAACTCGCAAAAAAGTCACTCCAAATTCACCAACTGTAAAGCGCTCCTAGCGATTATTTTCCGCTGAATATAACAATACCTACGCATATTGGAACTTCGCAAGGATGTCTTCATTGGACTATTGTTGCACGTGACATATCATTCATTTTAGTATGAATTAGCGTCTGTCTACTACTGGTGGTCTCCATTCATACCAGAACTCAGCGTAACATAATAGTGTCATAATATTATAAACGGCTTTAACTTTTACTATAGAATGACGATTGATATAGTAATTTTGTTACTATTTTGTACTAAACCTCGTTGATAAAGCTTTCTTCGTTATTTTGTTCACTTAGTTAGCTCTGCTGTTAACTCAGACATGCATCCACAGTATAAAATATACCTATGTCAATAAGCAGGACTAACCACGAAATATCTATCTAGTAACTGGAGCAACGCTTCATTTTACTAAAGCTACAACACACCGTTCTCATAGTTCAAACTAGGAATAAGAATTCAAGTAACCAAAACGCTTCAAGAATGAGCATCAAAAGGCCATCAAATCAGAAACCTGGAAACAGGAATAAAATATAGGACAAGAAATAATTAGGACTGAGAATCAAGGAGACAGTAATGGAAACTATACTAGACTACATATCAGTGAATATTAAGATATACCTTACTCATCCATGAATCGACCAGAAAATGTAAGTTGACGAACTCTGTAGCGCGTCGGGCGAGTAGCCGGATGAGATGCGAGAGTTTTTTTTTTTTTTTTTTTTATACTACTTGGATGACGGATCAAGCATGAGGCCCACCTGATGTTAAGCGGTAACCTCTGCCTATGAACAGTGCATTACCTCATAGATCACGTCCACCTACGTCGCAACCTATGTGGCATTGCACTGCGCCCGCCACCCTGAGACATAAAGATGAAAAGTCTCATGGGCCTGTAATTTCACCGGCACCCATACCCTTCAAACCGGAACACAGCAATGCGAGCACTACTGCTTTGCGGCAGAAATAGGTATGGTGGTAGTACTTCCCCGGACGAACTCTTTCACAAAAAAGCTCTACTACTACTACGCGGTTGCGGGTTCGATGACAAATGTTTGTATGATCTGCAAATACTGCGTATTGCTTGTGTAGGTAATATTTGATTCAGGTCTGTGTGTTATGGTACCATGTTTTTCATTGTTCCTAATTCCCGGGACACAGGGATCATATTGTGAGATCAGGACTTTAGTATGTGACTGTTGGGTGTTATGTTATGTTCGTTCAGCAGTCAATTATACACACGTAACATAAGTGTGTATACATGTGATATGTATGTGTGTATGTCTACATAACATCCGCGCAACAGTAAATCTTTTTAACTAGCAATCCTATAAAAATACTCATACCGATTGATGTATTTTATAATCTATTCAGACATTATGTATACAGACCACTTTTTTAATTATACATTTTTACGGTTTATTCAGCTAATTATAAAAAACTAGTTTGACATGTATAATTAGGGTACGAGCTTTCTTAATATGCAAATTTTACGTGAAACATAAAACTACAGCATTAAAAAACAAACTAAAATTTAATAATAAGGTGGTTACAAAGCTATCTCGAGTTTAATCGACACCTTGTTTTATATTCGACTAATGCTTAGCGGCCGAGTGTCGGGTGGGGCAAGCGGCGGCCACGGACAAAAATTACGCGTGGATCACGTTTTTTCACTTCCGGTTTAGATAACGGTCAGAATAAGCACCTTTATGCTGTTAAGTGGTCACCGATCGCTTAGTAAATGACCGTATTTTCAATTTTTATAATAAAAAGGCAAAACCATCCTTCATTTCTTTGTAAAAAGTTTCAATTATCACCATTTTCACGCATTTGGGACGGTTCATTTTATAAAGCAAGAATGTTTACGTACTCGTGACCGGACCGTTTCCTCTTTTTGGCCGAGATTAATATCAGAATCTTTGAGACGGAACCGTCCAATATCCTCCCGTTCCGGAGCAAACAAAGGGACATTACGTCTCCGAGCATTACAAGATCGCTGACTAACGTCTATACATTTGCGACGAACGCTGTAAATGATCGCCGAATGAAATATGCATTAACGCGAGATTATACTCGTAGGTCGCGATAGTAGTTTAAGAAGTATTCAAACAATAGTAAACGCATTTAGCTCGACCATTCGTTGATTTATAGGAAAAGCGTGTTGGTAATTTATAAGAGTGGTGCCGGAGCACCGGAGGGTGCCGGCCTCCACGGGACGCCGCCGCCTCGCCGGGAAATCGGGGAAATCCGAAGATTTATGAGCGGCGAAACCGCGGCTCGCGGCTGACCACTGCCGCCCGCTCTGTTTGCCCACTCATTAAAGTCGCCAAGTAAACGCTTAGTGCGAAGATGAGTATATTTGCGGAACAATTAACGCTCTTGAGGTGAGACGAGGGTTGCAGGGTGATTAGCGGTCATTGTTTACAAATTATTATAAACTTGACAAGCTGACGCGTTTTGATGTTATGTATTTTAGCAGAGGATCATTTCTCAAAACTTACAAGCTACAAATTATGAGTGTGTTACTATGGTAACATAGTTATTTTTGCAAAGGGAATTCGTAACCATAGAGCTATATACACACTCGTAGCTTATAACTTGTGTATTTTGAAAAATAGGCCCCTGACCGCTTTCGTGTATACGGTACCTATAGCTTAAATACTTATGTCTGCTAGATAAGGCGGCTGATACAGAAGGTGTAGGTACGTACGTTGGGATATCACAGTGTAAACATGCGCAGTGTCAATCACTGCGAGGCGGCGCTTTAAAACATGTTATCGGTCGTCACTCGTCACATATGTAATCTAAGTATAACGCATTTATGTCAAATCGTCGATGTACCTATTGATAAGCCCACCCACGTTTCACTGGCTCTGTTGCATCATTAATGGCGGTTGATATAATGTACGACACTTACGGGTAGACATGCTGTTATACAAACATAGAAGAATGATTAATGCTTGTCCAGCCAGTATACCCGTTTTATACATTAATGGTATAAACAACAGGAATAATTAAAAAAACTATATAGACCGAGTCGATATACCTCAGTAAAATGTCAATATCTACAGCAAATCCATTGTAAAATTAAGGGTTGGTAACTAGTAGATACATCTCGCAAATTCTATTAGCTACAATATTGAAAAAAAAAAAAAAAAAACATGTTTTGTGACGAGTCATTGCCAAATTATCACCTACTTTGTTGGACCAAAAAATAATAAGGCCTTTTATCATCAACTCTGATTATTTGTTGATTAATAACTAGGAACATAATAAATAAAACAACGAACCTGGAGGCCAATTGTCGGATTGTAGAGATTATCTCTAAATTAGAGATAATGTCGAAGCATGAATGTCTACAAAAAATGTCACGAAAATGTCACAATAACCATCAAATCGTATTCGATTTGAATGATTTTGGTCGACTTACGTCTATTTGTGACATCACGAGAATAGCAAATTAAGATTTTATTCGACATTCGCCATCTTGTTTCGACATATGTCTAATTCGACTTAATCTCTAAAGCACGAGAATCGCCTTCCTGACCCATGCTTTATAGCCAAGGCATAATAAATATAGGTAAGTGGACTTTAAAGACTTTTTAACTTTTAGTTTTTAATTAAGGCATTTTAAGGGAGGAGAACTGATATCCTAAACACAGGGAAACTTAGGAGTTAGGGCTCAGCCATGTACCCGTTTTTTCTTACCATAATGAGACCCCAACATGCATAGGTACCTAGCTACATTAGTCCTACAACTGATTACCTATGATATGCTATGCTTTATATTGGTAAATATAATAACAATACAATATCATGGTGACAACGAGCTGATGTCATGGTGGAGACAGAAGGTGGACAATGGAACGCCTTGATGGAGATTGTAGACTAGTCGTGTTTCGGCTTATTTAGGCCAGCTATGACTAGGTAGTTATTTCCTAATTATTATCAATCCAAAGAACATTTAATATAAGCTAGTTTTATTAATATATTTAAGTAATCAAAAACCTGCCAATTGATTCTACATGGCTCCACTCGGAGTTGGCGGTAAGTGGATACCGAGTTTGAAATTATAAAAATTCAGAAATATGAAGCGACCACGATCCGGATGATGAAGCATATGGACACTCTCGATGGACCGACGATATTTTATAGGTCATCATAGGACGTCGGTGGATGGATGAGGCTCAAAGCCATTCACCGTAGAATAATATTGGACATATATCCAACAGTGGACTTGTCGTTGATGGTGATGACACAGATATCGATCTTACTTATTTACAGAAAGAATAATACAAGGTATGTAAAAAATACATATGAAACAGTTGTGCTACCTGAAGACCGCTGCAAGCGATCTTACTTGAAGTATTCGAGTATTTCGAGAAGTGGTGAAACCTCCCGTAAAACTTACTTTCATCTCTATCACGTCAACTTCACAAAAGGCACCGAAATAATTTACTTAATTGTACGTAATCAGAACAGATCTTCTTGAGTCCACATTGTAGTTGCGATACAGATTTGATAATTAGGTCGAGGTTTAAGCTGCAGTGATTAATGAACAAAGTAAGCACTAAAGACAGACCACCCACCGGGAGAAGACGGCTTAATAAGACCCTCATTAACACCTTAATGGCTATTCTCAATTCGCCTGATTTCTCTTCACTTTTATTTATTTTTTCCCTCTCGGTTGGACTCAAGTCTCCTGCGCATAGTGCCTCTCGCTCCAGCGCCCTTCTTTAATTGAATTTCTGGTCTCCTTTTTCTAAACTTATTCTCTTTGACTTAAGATTAGTGATGTATTTAAATTGGCATTTTGTAACGTTTTTATAGTCGGCCCAGAGTGTCTTTCGTTTCTTTTGACGTTTCCGTTTTCTTATCGAGCTTTTAATTTGATCGTGATAATGAAACGGGAGAAATAGAAGTTTTGTTAAATCTTTACTCTGTTTGTATAAGATTAGAGAAAACCATCGGGCGGCAGGTCACTTTTGCTCTCGAATTTGTATCTGGTTTATTTGGTGCGCGGCGTTGCGTCGTCATGTCTATCAGTGATGCAGTTCGTTGGGATTCAGAGGTTTCCGTTTGTAATAAACGGATGAGATATGAAAGTGGCAGGACACATGTACGCAGCATGCACTTCAATGACGAAAGATTTTATTGCTCTTCCCGGAGATTAGCCTGGAGTTTCTTTAAAATAAAATGTAACTAATTATTTTATAAGAAACCTTTGATGTTAGCGAATTATGATAACTTCATTCCTAGAGTGTCTACAAATTATACTTATATTATTACATGTTTTGTTGCGATTATACATTTTAATTGGGTATAGTTTACAATGTCGTGGGGCGGGTAATGAACGTACCTACCCAATAGTAGGCACAAAAGTAATACAGTAAAGTCGATGGATGGAGGCGGCTCAATACCGTTCGTTGCAGCATTATATGGGGGGGCCTTTATGTCCAGCATTCAACTTCTACCGGCTGATGATAATGATGTCTTGTTTTTTAATTGCGTTAACTGCGCTATATAGGTGTTTGAAATAATAATTAAAGATTCTCAAAATTATAGACTAAATGATTAGGTGTTTTTTTTAATATTTGACGTCGTTCTTCTTTTACATTTGCCATTTTTAAGTATAATTATTATATTTTCATTATAATTTGCAACGTTACAATCCTTCCAAGTCGTCAAAGTCACGGTCAAGTCATGTTTTAGTAAAGCTATGGCCGTCATTTAGTTCGCGGTTACACCAAACAAACCCCTTTATTGATTATCAAAAGCGTACAATAGATAAAAGATGGCGCTGGCTGTATTGTTAGTAAGTCGCAACTCGAACAGACGGCGCCACCGGAGTTGCCAGTGTTCAAAAATGGCAGTTGAATATTTTCCCCTACAATGGTTGTTGGCTGCGCTGTAGGAAAATACACCCAGTAACAACAGGATACGAAACAAATTGTAATGTGACGGTAGGAAGACTTACATGGCCAGAAACAGACACGAGTGTATTTGTGGTAGAGAGAGCGTCGTCATTGTTCGCTAAATTGTCGCTTGCACGGAACCGGCCAGGCCTGTCGTGAGCTAGGTATGTGCATAGGGCGCACAATGACAGTATACATACATTTAAACACCTGTTATTAAACATGCAGCGGGACACAGAATAGGTACCTACAGCAAACTTCGTTTAATACAATGACAGATAGAGATCTCACTGCCGGCGATTTAGGATGCATCACAATTACCTACACGAACTGCCATTACCGGCGTGATATTGTAATTATGAGTAGAACGTACTACTTGTATTTATTTAATCTATAAATAGGTAAGTAGTTCACAGCAACATTTTAAATAATTTAAATAAAAATAACTTCAATGGTTTAAGATGCCGAGTTTTGTAAAGACATACATACTTCCCCGACAGGGTGGTAGAGCCACAATGGACCTCTTTTCACCGTGGTTTGCACCATCGTGGGAATATAGACGTCACATGTGGCGAGCTCATCGCCGCCATTGCTTCCCACGTTTTACTCGCCTGGCACTTTCTTCCAGTAATAACAAAGAGATATCTAATGTTTTTTAAATCGTCAAGTTTTTTAGAGTTCCGTGTCCGCAACGGAACCCGTATAAGATTTTTCGGGTATTTTATTCCGTTAGTCCGTCCATCCGTCCCAGTCTGTCACAGACGCATAACTTGCACAGGTATGAACTATGCATGAAATTTGTTAAAGGAAATACTCGTAGGTACTTAAGATATAGGTACCAATTATCAAAGATAAGATAAAAAAAGGTGATATGCTTTTGTTTTTTTATGTTACGTCCCCATACCTTTTGTACCTATAGAAGGGATGTTTTTTAACGCATGTTTTTAATGTGATGTATCTCTATAAAGGTCTTATAAATGAGTCAGTGTTTTCCTACACTATATTTTCGTCTATATTTTTTTCATTATTACACGTGATCCCATGTAATTTCCAAGTCTCCGTCACACCATTACTTGATTTCGGAATCCTACAATGTGCGTGGTCTGACACGCACTTGACCAGTTGTTACGTTCTTCAACCAAGAGAAGGATTGGATTACATCGGAGGTCTTTGCCCAGAAGTGGATCGATAGGAGTAAAACCATAAGCCATTAAAAAAATAAGAAAATTATACGATTTGAAATAAAGGCCAATAGTCATTGGGTCTGGTTTAATGGTTCAGAGCAGAGAACAAAGTAGGTGGTGTAGACATTTGCTTCTTTGTCGAGTATGGGCCCATATAGGGATTACTTGTGCAGCTTAGACAGACCGCTCATTTGTCCCTGGTTGCCCAGACAAGGTGCTAAACTGAACAGTAGATCCAGACATTCTTTGAGACCGCAAATTGGATTTGTATCGCAATTTATGAACACCAGACTAACAATTTTAAAGTCGTTGAAAGAAATTATGAATAAATACTTTGTGTCATTCAAAATGAGGTAAAAGTATTATTTAATTCTGGAGTCAGTTAAAGCGTAATTGCTGTAATAATAGCTGGCGCTTTTTGAATTTATTTTTAAGTTTTTACAAGTATTAATGTTTCGTGACAGGGCGTCGAGGACGGGGTTTGCGAGGTGTCGGTGGTTTTCTGCCTCAGCGCTCTCGGACCGGTTCGGCGGAGGCTCGCGCGCCGCGCGCCGCACGCCAACCCAGCCAGGGAAGCCAAACACGTATCGCGGCGAGAGCGATAAACCTTGCTTTGTAAGCGGAAACAGCAAACCAACTATTGCAACCAATTTGCAACCTATATGTTCTCCCAGTGCTAGAAAACTACAACCCTCATTCGATGCCAAGTGCAAACATGCTATTGAGACTTATAGCATATTTACACCTGGAAGAGACTGGTTTTTATATGCCTAAACATTACTCGATCTTATAAATTACAACTACCGCCTTACTGGACATCGCGTTGCTAAGTCGAGCAATAACGAGGTGGCTAGCACTATCCGAACATCTGTTAGGTACCTAACGTTGTTACTGGCTTGATCTGAAATGCAAAATATACGTACCAATGGCGAGTAAAATGCCGAGCTATCGACACCGATGCTCGGGTAGGGGTTCTGATCCGTGGAGGGGTATGGGGTGCCGTAGACGCCGACCGTGGCGCTGGACAGCCGGGGGTAGGAGGAGAGGGCGAGCCGAGCGTTGTCGTACTGGCAGGAGCAGACGGTCTGGCCGGTCACGGGGTCGGTGATGATGGGGCGCGGCGTGTCACAGCAGGAGGCCGCCGGCGTGCTGGCGTGGCTGCCGGCGCCGGGAGACAACGCTCCGCCGGCGACGGCCGACCCGCCGGGAGACAGCGGCGGGGCTGAGCTCGACCCTCCGTCCGGCGAAGTGGCCGCGCCGCCGGTGCCCGCCCCGCTGCTGCCCACGAGCAACTGCAATCACAAATTATAGTATTTGTATACATCGGCAAAGGACCCTTGGATTCTTGTAAACCATTGTTTCAAAAGTTACAAATATTATCTCTTCCATGCCTTTATGTGTACGAAACTGCCGTGCATTGTATCTATATTCGTAACACCAGGAATGATGAACGTCTTGTAAACGAAATTAGTCCGAGAACCACACTGTACAAAAAACACTGCTATTATAAAGTTTTAAAGTATACAATATATTCATAATTATGGTATTTTTTTATTGTAATTAAAGATGTTTTTATTGTAACAAAGTTGCGGGTTCGATTCCCGCCTCGGAACAAATATTTGTGCGATTTGCAGATATTTGCTCAGAGTATTCTGGGTATTTTCTAAGTATAATAAAAAATATTTATCTATGTTATGTATTGTATTAAGTATATCAGTTATCTAGTAACTATAACACAAGCTCTGCTTAGCTTGGGGCTAGATAATCTTGTGTGAATTGTCCAGCATTATTTATTTATTATTTATTTATTGTATTGTGCCCCACTATTGTGTTGTGTGATAGCACAGATAATATAATACTATACGTGATAGTTAGCGTTTTGGTGTTTTTTTTTTTTTTTATACTACTTGGATGATGGAACAAGCATGAGGCCCACCTGACCTGGTCACCTGACTACATAATAGCAATACTGCGACCACCAATCCACCTGCTACGCTTGGGTGATTATGGCAAGGCCCCCATTGTATCCCATGGGGGAGGCCTCCAGCAGAAGACGTCTAAAGGCTGATAATGATGATGATAACAGCCAGTAATGTATAATTTAATTATAATTCATAATTTCACAAACTATTCACAGTCAACGCATTATTCGGTTGATTAGACAAACAAGTCGAACGCTTTCTTGTGAGTTTATTAGGGTTCTATATCCAAAAGGTGCAAACATCCATCCGTCTGTCTGTCTGTCCTATATTCTGTCACAGCGGTATATCAAATCAGAAGTACGAGGTTGCCAGTTAAAATATACACACAATACGTATGTGTTATTTGGGGGCCAAATTTTAAGTGAATTCCCGTGCAAAGAGTTCTCCGGCCTATAGGAATAAAACCGATAGCGTGTTCTTACTTCTAGTGGTGATATCTAGCCTTGAGTAGAGTAAACTTTTTATTTTTTTATATGAATTAAGTGATTTCATCAAAAAAAAGTCTTATGATTACCTTATTATACTTTTTGAGTTATGGAGGGACTGTAACTTGACTATGGAACCCTACACCTACGTGGTTCAACAGGAGACGTATGTCTGTTTTTTTTTGGTTCTATACCTAAAAAATATATTTGTGTTTTAGGCTTTATCATTTTCTTTATGATTAGTTGGTATATAAGTTTACATTATAGGTAAGTGAATTGTAAACTCTTATTATAATCAATTCTGTAACTAAAAAGGTATCAACGTAAGGTATTTTATTCGATGACACCTTAAAAAACAGTAAAAAAATGTTTTATATACAGAATTTGGTAACCCAATCATAAACGTACAGCGTAAACAAACAAATTTTGATTTTGGAGGTCTAATTTTTTTTTAAACGGTTGTTCTTCAGTTTATAATGCATATTTTTGGCTGACCTTTGGTGTAAGGGCATTTAGAGCCTCTAAGCGCCATCTGTTGACGTTCATGGATGATGGTGTGTATAGACGCGCTATAGTAAACGTAGAGTTTCTAGCGCCATCTTTTGACGAGTAGACGCACAATTATCTATCTGTGGTAGAGCAGGACGCATGTATCATCGATCCGCTTCTGATGTTTCGAGATAATTTCACAGAATGCTCGTTATCACTGGAACGTTCTCGGTTTTTTTTTGTTCTCATATATATCAAGTGTGCAGATATATCAAGTGACCTTAGAGTGATTTTAGAGTAATTAGTGAACAGTGTAGTGCAGTACAGTTTTAGAGAAGATTTGTTTAGTGTTTTTCTCATAACTTTATTAAATAAAAGTATTATTTTGGAAATTGGAGTTTATTGCCTTTATTTTATCCTGAACACTAGTTCGTAACAATATTTTAAAATATATGCTACATAATATTTTATTAAATAAGGAATGAAAGCGTTAGCAGAGTCAGTCTTGGGAAGCAATGGCAGCTTTGAGCTCACCACTTGTCACTTCTATATCCCACGATGGTGCAACCCACGTGAAAAGGACCCTTTCGGGGAAAAAGTTGTGTGTATGTATAGAAATATGGAATTTAGGTCCTCACTCATTGTTTATAGGAAAAGCTTACCGAAAATCTATAGTACTTAAAATCCCATGAGTAACTTTAAATATTCTAGAGCAGAACATGCGTATCAACTGTGTTGCTTTATGTCACCGAGGACTATAATCAAGTGGTTACAGTTACTTTTGTAGCCTACTTTTGTACGGAACCCTCTCAATACGAGTCTGACTCGAGCTTGACCAGTTTTTAACTATGCAAATTAATTCAATTTCTAGAGCACCAGTAAGATAATAATCAGGGGCATCCGGTTAATCTAAGCATCTACGGGACGGGCCCAGTCTCGCGTCCGAGTGGGTTAACTCAAATTACTTCTTGGAAATAATTAGTAAACATTATTAGTATAGCTGGCCGAAATACGTACATAGTGCTTGTTTTACAAATAAAACATTGACAGCGTTTGTGTAACATGTAATTATTTTTTTAAAAATAAAAAACCCTCATCGCTATGTAACGCCTGAACAGATTTTGATCAAACATAGCTAAGAACACTCCAGACAAATTCAAATTTCGAACAAAAAAAAAAAGAAATCGTTTCTACCGTTCGGGAGCTACGATGCCACAGATATACACACACACACACACACACACACATACACACATACACACACACACACACAAACATACAGGCACGTCAAACTTATAACACCCCGTCGTTTTTACGTCGGGGGTTAAAAATAAGCTCGTGCATCAGTTAGATGCTGTTTCCCATCCCCTGGTGTATTCCCCTAGTGTGTTTTTACGACATCCACAGGAGGACACAGAGGTATATTGGGCTGGAAATACCACAATACGTGCTTGAGCTAGTTCCAGGTTATGTCAAAGATTGTCAACCTTGGACTATCTCTGGTTTCTCTTAAACTAGCTAGCCCCCTTCATATTCGCTATGACCAAACGTAACATAGCGCGGGCTCTTTACGATATCGGCGTGGAATTTTCGTTTATATTATATGATGACGTCACATGTTATTGGCAAGCAATCTCCTATGGTCATAGCGAATAAGGGCTCAGGCCCATAATATGTTAAATACTAACTGACAGTTCATTGCTTGTTGTATGTTAGAATTTCAACTACTCGATTGTAATGTGACACTTAAGAATCATAGATACGTTGAAACTGTGTAGTCGCAAAAATTGATTGCGGAAAACAAACCGTATTATTTTGCGTTAAGGTTGTATTTACTAATCAGTTTGTCCTGTTTTCTTGAACTGATAGGCTTGGTCTAAGCTCAGGTTTAAACCATCTTTCGTATGAGACAGAATGCGTCTAACATTGTTGCATGTACTTAGAAACAGAAGCGGGTCTTCGGTAATATTAGGAGGGATTATTTATTCATGATACCTAATCGATCATGGTTTTATATCAAAATATATAAAACAAAGTCGTGTTAGTTACACCACTTATAACTCAAGAACGGGTGAACCGATTTGGCTGAAAATTGGTGAAGAGGTAGCTTAGAATCAGGGTAGCTGCTGCTGCTGGGTGGGTAGGAGGGGGGGGGGGGTCACCGGGGGCTACCTGTGCGAAGCCGGGGCGAGTCGCTAGTAATGGTATAATTATATAAAAATCAATTGCCGTGCGACTCAAAAATGGCTTGATTGATTTATGTTTTATTTTTGTGTTTTTTGTTTTAATAGAGGTTTGGTTTTACAGGATCAAGTAGGTACCTATACATGTTTTTAATTTATTAGTAGGTATTCGACGTAAGTAGATCGGTACTAAAATAAGTGCATTAAAACACTAGATTAAGAAACTACGTAATTCTATAGCCTTCCTAATAGAATGCCACGACGATCAGTCTTGAGCCGCTTCCATACACCGACTTCCTGCGACCATTAAAATATCGTCAGTCCATTGACAGAGAACCTTCCTACAGTGCGTTATCTGGTTATTAATCGCCGCTCAAGTACCTTTATTTACTTTATTCCAATGATTATTTTTTGATTTCAAGTTTAAAGCACAACAAACTACGAAACAAGATTTTCGCTGAAACATATAATATCATTTAGAAAACAAGCTTTCATAAAATTAGTGACCGGAGCGGTGTGCTGATCAAAATGAGCCCATACACTGCCAGTCTGCTGACTGCGGGGAATGGGTCAAATTTAACTTGTAAGATTTGATTACCTACACTGGCACATGTGAAACCAAATAAAAGCTTGTAAAACTAAATACTCTTTAATTATATAACATTCTAAAATAAAGGTCAGTAAGAATTTTAACGCAAGGTCTCCTAACAAGATTCAAATTCCATCGTAATCAACTAATGTTTGGTACATTAGCTATGACTCCCCTCAGATGGGGCCCTTCAGTGAAGAGTTGGCTTAGAGCTCTCGTGAGACCTACTTAATATAACAAATATTAATTCTTTATTTATTAAATAGGAGAGCAGTTTTGTCGGTGAAGATTAAAGGGACGTCAACAG
Organism: Operophtera brumata; assembly: GCA_932527175.1. Classification (NCBI taxonomy): domain Eukaryota; kingdom Metazoa; phylum Arthropoda; class Insecta; order Lepidoptera; family Geometridae; genus Operophtera; species Operophtera brumata. Next base: position 78,697,284 of record OW052239.1, on the reverse strand, counting down.
ATTTGATCAAACATTGGAGTTAGGTTGACTTAGAAATAAAGCATGAGATACTGTGCACACAGCCGGACCCCACTTCACGTCTGACGCTCCGTTTGAGTGCGTCAACTTGTTTTCTATAAACAGAGAAGTTCAAGGGATTTTCCTTTGTACATTGTTAGTTTTTGTCTTCAGTTTTACATGTCACTTGTGCATAAATTGGACAACGCAGGGCGTTCCACAACTCACCAAATACAACTAACTTTCAAACTAAATCCCGGACTTATTACTGTGTTCTCAAACTTGCAGAAACTTCAATAATATCTACCCTAGATCTTGTAAAAATGTATAATAGATCTTATATTATTAAGAAACTTAGCACTTATCAAAATCAATAGCAAATACCTACGAGTTTCGACTTTATTGTTTGTGAGTTAGGTCTGCTCCATCGTCGAAGCCTAAAATCACACTAATATTATAAATGCGAAAAGTGACTGTGTTTGTTACTTCTTCACGCTAAAACGACTGCGCCAACACCAGGCAGAAATCTTCATACAAAAAAAAACGCGTCGTACCGCATGAAAAAGCGGGTTTTATTGAATATCTCGTAAAAAAATAGATGAGTAAACTCTTGGCTTTGTTGTATTTAATTTTTATCTCAAATTTTTTACCCAATAATTATGGACCATTATGATATACAATCGAATAAAGGCAAAAAATAGACGTAATTTGTTTTTTTTTCTATCGAGAAAATATTGTCCTATCGTGTTTCTGTCTGGGTGATCATTTGGTATTATAATGTAGTATCTGTGCATATTTTTAATTTGAATATTGTACTTGATTTAGTCTATTATAAATCGAATCTATTATTGGTAATTTTGCGTTATACCCACCGAAATTTTGAGTAGAGATGGCTGGACCCTGGAATAACACATATGCTATTTTTTATCCCGGTATTCCCAGGGGTTCAAGACTTACGCAGACGCGGCTAGTAATTAATAATACTATGGGTCTTGTTCGTACACCCTATGGTGATCAACAGACTCGGGAGTCTGCGGGCGAAAGATTGTCATGGCTTTTTAATTTGATATTTGAGCTCAATATGATGATGACCACGAATTATCAAAATCATCATATTATGCTGGGCATCATCAGACACTGGCGCCAAAAGACTACCATTATGCCGTCGAAAATGAAAATATTGAGCTGAAACTGTATTTATTTAAAAAAAAACTCTTAAATAATAGTGTTTCAAGCTAATAATGATCCTGGCAATGGCTGCACCATTTTCAAAAACATAGTAAAGAAAAACCACGCAAACATCATCTTTCAAAAAAATATTGAAATCCAGAGCACTCTTTCTAGAGCTGTGACACAGTAATACAGATACACAGAAAAACACACCATGGCCTCAAACATAAAAGGCGAAGCGTGAGACATTCAACGAGATTTTAATATATTAAATATTTAAAAAATTATAAATACATTTATTTACAGAAAGAATAATATAACTAATCCAAGGTATGTACAAAATACATATGAAACAGTTCTGCTACCTGAAGACCGCTGCTAACGATCTAAAGGTAGCAAAATAAATAAATAGAAGAATTACATTTATTATAGAATACAAAAATAACAAAATTACATACATAATATGAATTACAAAAAAATGCTAGTAAGTGGTAGTAGTAGTAAAAATGCAGGTAGTACGTAGACATATGGAATCATATAGGCAGACATGCTTTGGGAAGGAATGAAAGGTTGACGTGGTTTCGTTAATCTTCAAATGGGCAACCACTTTCTAAGTTCTTTTTCGATTTTAGTCTCAAGCGGTGGGCCTGTTGACGATATTCATAGGATTTGCCGGTTTTGGGTTTGAAATGTTTGATTTGAGTAATATCTCGTGATATATCATTTTAAATTGTTTAGTTCTAATGTTGCTTTTTTCTGTGAGTGCTTCTAGTGTTTCCAATTTATTTTATTAGAAAGTATTTGTTCTGCTAATCACAACGAATTTTGTATTTTTAAAAAGAAGTAGAAGAAATAACATTTATTTGCTGTGTCAACAACATGATTTAACAAACAATATTGCACACTAAAAGACACACACACACACACAGAAACAAAGAAAAATAAAACTAATTTGTGCCTCTTAGTACTAGCCATGCATCACTGACACAAATTGGCGTCCAGCTCAGCATTTGTTGTGTTGTAGCAACACAACGCTGATCTGATTCTTTTTGAAATAGAACTTGCAGCTTTCGGGATATTTAAGTTTTAGTGGAGCAACTTAATATCATCGGCGCAAATTCAGGCCTACACAGCCAATATCAGTTGTCATAATTTTCAGTACTATTGGTGGAAGGGGCCCGAGTGACGCAATCACCTGATATAGCTGGTTTGCTGGGATTGGTTGTGCGGTTCGTGAGGTAGTGGTATACCAAAAGTACATTTGATATTTTCGAGAAACATGCGGTTGAGACATTACCTATGGATTCAATAGCCTATTAATTCCGTGTTAAAATGACTAAATATAAAAAAAATACAAAAAGACCAACAGACAGACGGAGAGGACCAATCCATAAGGGTTCCCTTTTTTAAGATTTGGCTACGGAACCCTATAAAGACTACCACATTGAAAGCCAGACAGCTATCTGTGTAAATGGAGCCAGTTGAAATCGGAGTAAACACTCACTGATCTGAACCACTCGCCACGATAAATTCGAGGTACAGTTACAAAGAGCCGCCCGATTTTGTCCGCCATGCTTTACAAATATTACTATCGGAATCGCTTGCGTGATACAATTAGTTCCTAATGCCAGCCGATATACGTATGACGCTCCATCCGCGTCATCATGCATTGCGACACCGACAAGGTAAGCGTCCACAGGTTAGCATCAGACGGATCGCATTAAAACGGATTTTATGGCTCTTTACATAAATAGTAAGTCATACATAGAGCAACGGAGGCCGCATTTCTCTAAGAAGCTCTACAAGTGCACCCACTGATTCGCAGCAGAAGGACCGCACACATCGGCCCGTCGGAAATTCCGACGCAATTTCTCGGAGGGGCAACCATATCAACGTGTGCCGATGACTTTGTACGGATCGCCGAAGAGCGGATGCACTAGCCCCACCATCGGACGCATGTCTTCTTTAGCACTTTCCAATTTGACACGCACACTCAATTTGCCTGCTCACATAGAAAATCCGAATGCTAATGTTAAAAACCCTTTTACAAATTAACATTGCGTCTGCAATCCAATTGTTGTGGACACAGTAAACGCATTACTAATTTTTTTGATGCGTCCGTTGCTTACGTTGCCGACCTATGGACGCTTACCTTTACCTGGTAGTATGAAATGCTGATTTTGATATCAATCACTAACGGCTAGATAACGTGATGGCACATACATAATAGGCATCGTGATTGTCTCCGAACGATATCCTGTAGGTAGGTACTCGTTAACATGCATAGGACATTAAATGTGTTGATAGGTATAGGTACGCCACGTTTCAAAGCGGCTTTGTCGGTGCTATAAATTATAGAGCTATTAGTCATGCACTTGTTAATGTATATTGTAAACTAGATCCTGTGTAGGTATATTCATTTAATTAATTACAGTTTATTGATGAACGGAACTTACTATACCTACAAGTTTTTTTTTAACTGCCTGGATGTCGTTTTTTAACTTCTGGCTTTAACACTTTTAGGGATAGACCGCCTAAAGCCGTAAACTGAGTAGCTTAATCATACGGCCACCACGCCTTTGGCCGGTGAATTTTAAGCCACTCACATGATCTTGTGCCGTAGACGGGATTTAAACTTGTACGAAACTTTTTAGCATCATAACGTGAAAGTGTCAATGCATTACCACATAGGCCACGTCCACCTAGGACGCATCCAATGTGGCATTGCACTGCACCCGCCACCTTGATACATAAAAAAGCGGCCAAGTGCGAGTAGGACTCGCCCATGAAGGGTTCCGTAGCAGCAAGTATCATAATATAATAAAAGTTCTTGGATGGATTACGATTTATGACGTATTAAAAAAAAACTACTAACTAGATCTCGTTCAAACTAATTTTGAGTGAAAGTTTACATGGTAATGTACATCATATATTTTTTTTTAGTTTTATCATTCTCTTATTTTAGAAGTTACGGGGGGGGGGGGGGGGGGGGGGGGGACACACTTTTTACCACTTTGGAAGTGTACCTCGCGCAAACTATTCAGTTTAGAAAAAAATTATATAAGAAACCTCAATACCATTTTTAAAGACCTATCCATAGACACCCCACACGTATGGGTATGATGAAAAAAAGTTTTTTGCGTTTCAGTTCTAAGTATGGGGAACCCCAAAAATTTATTGTTTTTTTTCTATTTTTGTTTGAAAACCTTATTGCGGTTCACAGAGTACATCTACTTACCAAGTTTCAACAGCATAGCTCTTATAGTTTCTGAAAAAAGTGGCTGTGACATACTCGGACAGACAGACAGACAGACATGACGAATCCATAAGGGTTCCGTATTTTTTTTACGGAACCCTAAAAATGGAAAGTTGCATGTGCCTGTATCTTCACCGGAACCAATATTGCTTCTAACCGGAACACAGCAATGCGAGCTCTACTGCTTTGCGGCAGAAATAGGTATGGAGGTAGTACTTACCCAGACGAACTCTTTCACAAAAAAGCTCAACTACTATGGTCAGCTGTGCTGGTGGTGTAAACAGGAACTCTGCCCTAGGTTACCCTAATAAGATTATGAATTGTTTTGCTTATAAGTTAATATCACGAGGGACAAACGCAACACGAACAGCCTCGTTTGCCTCACTGGGGTTGATCAAATCAAATATAAGCGATATTATGTATCTGTGTACAAAGAGGGTGATACTTTAAGAACGCTTGACTGCCTCTATCAACAAAACTTCCAATAAAAACTACTTGGACGGAAACCGACCTCGAGCTGACAAGCAAACAAAACTCAAAGGAAAATACTACGATACGCATTAACCCTCAAATTAAATAAAAAAACCTTTAGTAATTTAGTCCAATCTGTCAAATGAAGAGTGTTAAGCAAAGAAAGGGGGCCTGAATTAATGTTTTATGTGGGTGATATCAGATGTTTTCAAGTAGAGGGGGTGCTGAGTACTGTGAGTACGCAGTACTGTGTTTTCAGTGCGCTTGCCAGAAAATATACGCTTGTAGAAACGAGCTGGCTTATTATGTAATAGGTAATTTGCCTAAGAATGGCATACAATTAGTGTGATAAAGGGGAGGTGTAAGTTGAAGTCTGAAAAAATAACAATTTACACCAGAAGCCCAATTATTGTGATATTGCAAACACATGCGAGAAATGATTAAAAAAAAATGTTTGCATTGAATCTATTTATTTAATTCTAGCGTAATATCGTTTCCTACGTGAACCTGTCACTAAAGCTAAATTTCGAGAACAACATTTGAATGAGGAATATGTATTTGACGACTTACTTATGATATTACTAGTTGTCCGCCCCGAACTGAGATTTCGCCTATCCTTAAAAATCCTGTACCGATTAAGCTTATATACGAACTATCTAACTATATTTGAATCGCCTACTGACGGTACCAAATTCAAATTGGATCAACAGTTTCAAAGTTATCGTCGAACAAAATCTTATAAAAAAAATCCCTACATACGAAAGCATCACTTCGCTCGGTCAAAAATTAAACATTTTATTGCTAGATCCTACCGAGAATATGTTAAAAATGCGTGTTTGTTTTTACTTTTTAACACCGGGTTTATTAATACACATCGAAAATGCAAACTAATAGAACTGAATAATAAACTGTAAACTAATAGATAGCCCCAACTTGCCACAACTAAGAACTTGCGAATCGCAAACACGCACATACCAATTTTAGGTTAGGTTGAAAAAAGTTATCATCGAACAAATTCCCATCAAACATACAAACAAAAACAGTTCCTTCGAAAGCTGTTTTTTCGTGGTCCCAAGATTGAAATCTACAATCTGAAAGATTCAAATTTGATATGCAATTTGTATTATTACGCCGACCTATGGGCGTAAACGCATTTAGATACTTTTAGCACCATCTGTTGACGAATACAAGCACTACGTCAAATGTAGAGTTACTAGCGCCATCTGTTGACGAGTAGAGGTAAAATTGCTAGCTCTATTTATGGTGAAACAGGATACATATTGTATCATTTTGTCAACTATGCGGATGTTTCGAGAGATTTCAACTGAACGCTCGTTCGTACTAGAACGTTCGAGATCTCTATTGCTCACGTATTATATAAACAGATTTCGTTCGTAACTAGTGAGTCGTAAATTGGCTTTCAGTGCGAATAAAAAAAGTGACTTGAGAGTGATAAATAGTGAATAGAGTAGTACAATCATAATGAAGAATGTATTAGTGTTTTCTGGTAACTTTATTAAAAGAGTAATTTCGGAAACTGGATTTCAATGTGATTATTTTATCCCGTCAATTGGTTTAAAGCGTACAGTTAATTGGTGCTAAACCTAGTTGTTAAAATGATCGAGACATTACATGTGCGTATTTTTTGTATATTTAAATATTCCCCTATTAATAGTATTTCTGCTACAATTTGATACAGGTAATTATCTTTTGAACTGGGTAAACAACAATGAAATCTGTAAAAGAACACCATCCATCCATCATCGTTACTAGTATGATCGCGTATATACGGCAGCAAAAGGACAAGTAAGTACAAAAACAATACTGAACCCCACTCTCTCGGGGGATCAGTGTGACGTGTAAATGAAATCTGCTCAGAGCATTGTCACTCCACTGCAAATGTTCACTTTGTTTAAAAGCATTACCAGGGTGGAATAATGTTCGCATAATTCATTTACACAAACAAAAGTTGTTGTAAATGTGCGACGTTTGGGTGATCACGGCAGATTATTTTAACCAAGGCACTACCAGTAGAGTTAGGTAAGTCCAGGTTGAATTATTTTTACCATAACACTACTGGTAGTGCCATGCGGTTGTGTTATGTGGGACCACGTTTTTGAAAAGTGCAGCAAAAGCAGCTGTTTGTACCCGCAAAACTTACGGTTCAACCTTGAAGACTGGCCACATCGCACTATAAACTATGAACCATTGTTTTTAGAAATCAAGTTTACTAATCCCACCCTGATATTCAAAGAGTACCTTTGTTACATTCACATTATGCTGTGAGTAATATGCATAACAAATTAGACAATAGAGACAATCAATACCCTATTCAATGTCTATGTAACAACACGTCTAAATATAATAGAAATTGGGCGTGGGCTCATTTAGTATGCGCGAGATAAATACATGCTCTACGTGTGTAGGTGGTGTGGGGAAGCTTTTAGGCACCCGTCAATATTTGATGAGATTCGGACACCGGCTCCGCTTCGAACATGTCCGACGCTTTTGTGACATAAACCGAGTATACTTGGCACACGAAACTGCCCAACGAATCGAAGCTCGACGAGTAACATAGACCTTTAAGCAGTTTTAGACAGCTTAGACCTTAAAGGCAGTCATCCACACAAGCGTAAAACGATAACGCGAAGTAAAAGCAAATTACCATACTATACAAACTTTTTCGATCGCTTATCTCATCTCTATCTATGCATTTGACGACCTCTGTAGCGCGGCGGGCGTAGGTTCGCCTGCGAAGCAGGAGGTAGCAGGTTCGATTCCCGCCTCGGAACAAATATTTGTGCGATCTGCAGATATTTGTTTAGGGTGTTCTGGGTATTTTCTATGTATAATAAAAATATATATCTATGTAATGTATTGTATTAAGTATATCAGTTATCTGATACACAACATAAACTCTGCTTAGCCATCACCGTCATGATGATAAATACATACAAAACAGAAAACAAAATAATATAATAGGATAATAAAAGTATGAAAAACGAAAATATTTTGGCTAAGAAATATGAAAGAAGGAGATCTGTTAAGGCTAGCCCTAGACAAATGAGGATGACCATATAAGTTCCAAAACGACTACAGGGTTTTCTAGGTTTTTCTAGGTCCCCCACTACATCTATCCACACACCAAATACCATCAAAATCCGCTAAAGCATTCCCCCGACAACCTGCACAATACTATTCTGCATAAGCATGGCTCTTAAATGTTTCAGCACGTTATATTTTAGATAATAAATGGAATTTGCACTCGCCTGTCTACGCTTACGATGCCCATTTAAAGTGTTATAAACGTTATTATAGCTAGATTATCCAGCAGTAGCCAAAGAAGTCGGCACATACTCGCTTGAAACTCAGTTGAATTAACAATAGATTTAAACTGCATGAATCAGAAATAACGCCAGCCCTCATATTATCTTGTACTAATATTTATTCTGTGACTTGACCCCGGGAAGAGATGAGGTACAGATTTTTGCCGCTCGGTTTCTTTGTTTTGCTTCTAAAGTAGCAAATATCTAATTAATTAACGAGAACTAATCTAACTAATGTGATTATTGCTGAATATTATAAAAATTTAAGCTTAATATTTTCTCTAGTCGAAGGAGGGACCTAAAACGGGTTTTAGGAGGGCCAATTTCAAAAAATAAAGCTATCGAGAAAAGTTTCAGCAATCGTGTTTCTAGTCTATTATTTATTTAGATTACATCCTCAATTAATTACTGTATTAAGGTACTGAATGGTAATACACCATGCCAGCCCAATGCGGGTTGTGGGATGTCATATACCTTCGAGAACGCTAACAAGCTATCGGAAGCCTCTTTACACTTTATAATTTGTATAACTCGGAAATCTTGTCAAGTGACTCAATGCCTATTTTCAGCGAGAGTGAATGGGTTTTAATCCACCACGCCAGCCCAATGCGGGTTGGGGGATGTCATATGCTTTCGAGAACGCTAACAAGCTATCGGAAGCCTCTTTACACTTTATAATTTGTATAACTCGGTAATCTTGTCAAGTGACTCAATGCCTATTTTCAGCGAGAGTGAATGGGTTTTAATCCACCACGCTAGCCCAATGCGGGTTGGGGGATGTCATATGCCTTCGAGAACGCTAAAAAGCTATCGGAAGCCTCTTAAAACTTTATAATAATAAATAAAATAAATAAATAAACTAAATAATGCTGGACAGTTCACACAACATTAACTAGCCCCACGCTAAGCAGAGCTTGTGTTATGGGTACTAGATAACTGATATACTTAATACAATACATTACATAGATAGATATTTTGTATTATAGATAGCAAATACCCAGAACACTCTGAACAAATATCTGCGATCGCACAAATATTTGTTCCGAGGCGGGAATCGAACCCGCAACCTCCTGCTTCGCAGACCAAGTTTCGTCCGCCACGCCACAGAGGTCGTCAATAACATATATAAATTGGTTGTCACTTGGTTGAAATGAAACGCTATGCTGATTGAACACTGATTTACAACAACAACAATGATCATAACTACAGGGTGCGTCCGTATTCATCCCATGAATTCATCCCACAAGCGAAAAGTAACTGTCCTTGATAAGTGGCTCGGGGCCTGCTTTTTAACCCCCAACGCAAAAATGACGGGGTGTTATAAGTTTGACGTGTCTGTGTGTTTGTGTGTGTGTGTGTGTGTGTGTGTGTGTGTGTGTCTGTCTGTGACATCGTAGCCACAACGAACGGATGAACCGATTTTGATTTTTTGTTTTGTTTGAAAGGTGAATTAGTCGGGAGTGTTCTTAGCTATGTTTGATCAAAATCGGTTCACCCGTTTCATTGCGTTGAGGTTTTTTTTAATTATTACAAAATTAATTACTTTTGACGAGAGTGAATCGGTTTTAACCCATCACGCCAGCTCAATGCGGGTTGAAGGAAGACACATGCCTTCGAGAACGCTAAAAAGCTATCGGAAGCCTCTTGACATTAAAATGTATGTAACTCTGTAATTTTGTTCAGTAACTGTCCCTGCTAAGTTGACCAATACTGTGTTCAGTGATTGGAACTATACTTATATTAGTGTAGAAGCATACACTAAAACAGTATCTTCGCTTAAGGCGTATATAGCAGCTGATTGGTCTTATATTTGGAAGCTTTCTCCTCCTAGAGGAGTCAGTGTTATGCGCTGCAAAATATATACATAATTAATTCTGTGATGCGACGGTTTTTTACGTGGCAAATAATTGTTTTTTTTGTGATTTTCACTTACATTTCGTTCCGCGAGCGCTATTCTGTCACTTTCTAATTTACCTGAACTTTAATGATTTAGAAAGTGAAGAAATTTAGCTGTTGTATGTGCCTTAATGCGTGCATAAATTATGATCAACACTTAAATCGTCTATTGTAAACGCCAGATGACAGTGAAATCTTGTGTTTATTGGGGCATGAAGATGATCTCATAATTTCCATATTAGCAAAGGCATTAACTTGTCCCGAAGGTCCGGTTCTCGGTCCAATTTAGCCTCAGCCAACGGGATATATTAAAGAGGACATTAAAATAATTAGATTGTTATCAGATGTTATTATATAAATTTTCCAAAATTATAAGAGCGAACGTCGAAGATAGTCGACGATATCGTGACGATGCGGACGGTAGGAATAGATTACGGAATAGCCAGGGGGCAGAGGCGTAATCGGACGCACTAAATTCTGGTCCTTTAGAAGAACACGCCATACAGTAAATCGATAACCGATCATTATAATGATTGGCCTAAAAACGCCACTCTCGATTTTCAAGAGACTTGACGAACAGGAGTCGTGATTTAATTCAAAATTTGGGTATGGAAAAATGCTAATAAGAGTATAGAGTCGTTTGTAAAATCTACTAACATACTAAAACATACTCACTGAACAAAAGTTGTTTTATTTTGTTCAAAAAATCTGTTCTTACATGTTACTATAAAACGTGAATTATTCTTGGAAAAGCTACACAGTGTTTTGTATTTTGTATTGACAAAAAGTCCCAAAAAAAACAGTCTCTAATTGACAAAACACGGTGTATATTTAAAGGATATTCTGCATTTATAAGAACCGCAGATATAAATTAAATGAGTGTCACTAAAATCGTTGCAATTTAGATTATTGATTGATGTACTTGCTGAATAATTTTAATTACTTTTCTCTTGTGGGATGAAAACATTGAAAGTATACGGACGCATCATTCATTTAGGTTTACAACAAACAAGATTTAATACAATATCAATTGATTTTACTGCAAACTTTAATCTGGGTCTCATCATAGGAATAGTGATTAGGTGCATTTTAGACATATCACCTTTTACCATCAGCTATCATGAATTAGATTATCTAGCCTATTAGTACATTGTGATACAAGACTCGTAAATAGGTTATTACAAACGAGTTGACGAACGGCGAGCGTTTACCATCACCACGAGTTTACAATAACGTGTTTCACGTTTTCAATACAGTTCTGAGAAAACAGATAAATAATAATTTAAGCCGCCAAATTATTATCTCGAGCTCAGAATAAAATTAATAGGTCTCGAGATTAACTTTTCTTCGTCTTATAGTCCACATAATTTTATTCTCAATTTGTTAAATTCCGTGCTAGTAAACTTTTTGATTGGACTGAAAAATGTACTTCTAAGGTTATTAAGGAGTTTTTGATTGTTTAAAAACTGGCAAAGAGAGTCTCGAATAATCAGCATTTTTTTTTAATATATTTGGTTTTAGAACTCAAACTACATATGCTGTAATATTCCAGATTATAATAATATCAATCAATTTTGTAAATTCACTACTTGTTTCATGTATAAATTCATTTTTCTTCGTATAAAGCCTTAGAGAATTAAAAAAATTGGCTGGATATACAATCAAAGTATAAAGCCAACATCATTTTATTCTCATTTGTTTATGAAACTCTTTGATAGTAAAAAAATGTACGGCACTGGAATAAACAAATTTTGTAAAGAAATGCACTAGTGTGGTAAAATTAACTTTCAAGCTATGTTTACTGCCCATGTAAGTAAATTTTTCAAACAACTGTATTGAATCACCAAAAAACTGAGTTTTCATTGTTTTGGTGGTGAAATTATTACTACCTAGTAATAATTTAATGTGTACCTAATAGTAGCAGGTCGTCTTATGGAGACTGTTTGTAAGGGTTCCGTAGACAAATGGCGAAATACGGAACCCTTATGGATTCGTCATGTCTGTCTGTTTATGTCTCCCTGTCTGTCTGTCTATCTGTCTGTCTGTCCGTCCGTATGTCACAGCCACTTTTTCCGAAACTACAAGAGCCATGCTGTTGAAACGTGGTAAGTAGATGTATTCTGTGAACCGCATTAAGATTTTCACACAAAAATAGAAAAAAATAAATAAATTTTCGTGGATCCCCAAATTCAGAAATGAAAAAAAAAAAAAAAAAACGAACCCTTACTTGTGGGTTATCTATGGATAGGTCTTCAAAAATAATATGGAGGTTTCTAAAAAAAAATTTTCTAAACTGAATAGTCTGCGCTATAGATACTTCCAAATTGGTAAAGTGTGTGCCCCCCCCCCCCTGTAACTTCTAAAATAACAGAATGACAAAACTAATAAATATATATGATGTACCATGTAAACTTCCACCGAAAATTGGTTTGAACGAGATCTAGTAAGTAGTTTTTTTTAACACGTCATAAATCGTAAACCATCTAAGAACTTTTATATTACTCTTTATTCTTTGTCCTTTATTGTACACACAAACAGAGAAGAAAAAAACAACTTACATAGAGGACATGTACAAAGGCGAGCTTATCCCTAAAAGAGTTATGTTATATTATGTTACTTGCTGCTACGGAACCCTTCCTGGGCGAGTCCGACTCGCACTTGGCCACTTTCTTTTTAAACTTTTGTAGACCTTTGCAGACTATGGTAGAAAGAAGATCGAGTATTGTTAAATTTGCACACGCTGTACGATACATTTCGTCGACAAAATATTACCATCCCATCATAGACGATCACAAAATATAAGACTCAGAAAAGAACATTTCAACACTTAATTAATTTGTTAATGCATAATTTGAATAACAGCCAGTCTGCCATGTATGAGACATCAAAGATTTTACGCTGCAGCCGTCTTATAGGTTTATTATTATCTGTCCATCCTTGTACATTATTATCATCATCGTAAACTGAAAATCGTGTCACCATCACCCTTTCCTGTTCATTATATGTACTCAATACATTTGTTGATATAAAATATGAGCTGTTTTATCGAGGCAAAGAGGTGTGAAAAACCAGTAGCTTTTACAAATAATCATCTTATATTTTATGTATTCATTTCTCACTCATAATAGTTTTTAAGTGCCATTTGATATATCAAAGTAATGGAAGGAGAGATCACAAAATATCGTCAGTGTGTGGAACACAAAGGGGTCGTCTCCGTCGACACCAGCTTTCAATTGTCGCCACTGCTATGCGTATCATAAACATAAATCTTAGTGTTCCATTCCTTGGAAATATCATGTGGTGCTTTGCAGCAATATGCGAAGGGAAATGTCTCGCACTGAAACTATTTCATAATAATCCTGGATATATCGTGTGTATACCTAAACAAAATCCATTGAAAATAATCCATGTACCTCTTCTAATTGTACTTCTTAATTAGATATCATCATTATAATAAGTAATAGAAGTCCACCGCTGGGCATGGGCTTCCCCCTATGATATCCTGGGTCCATTAAGAGAGGGTCCTTTCTCTGCTGCGCCGTCCGCTTGTGGTCACCACTCGAGAACTTTTCTTCCCGAACGTTTATCAGATCTGCCAGCTATATGGCCATAGCCACTTCAACTCTACAGAGAGCTATGTCGGTGGTCTTGGTTCTTCTACGGATCTCCTTATTTCGGGTTATATCACGTAATTAAACTCCGAGCTTAGCTCTCTCCATAGGCTTAAAATAAGGTAGAATTAAATTATATTAAGTATTAGCTTTGGTATCCCAATTCAAAGTTTAAGCTAGAATGATCATTAGTTTGTCAATAAAACTGGCACTTGAAATTGTATAGAAATAAGCACCAATACTCGAATCAAATCTCGACATTCCCACCATTGCCGTACTTTTCGCTGTCGCAGTAATTCACGCTCGCGCACGCCACCCGATGCAAATAGATAACTAGGTGACGCTGATTGGCAATGTCGTTCTCATTTCCGATTCGGAAACCAAGCCATTCTATGTGCTAACTATGCTCACGGAAGCGGCGAGAAAACTAAATAAAACATCGACTGTGGCGAGCGTCAATGTTCCAATTAAAAGCCCACTGCCTATGTATGACTTGAACACCTAGGGAACGAGTTTCAGATAACTCTAAAGAGCATAACTAACGATTTGTGTCGAGCTCTAGAATATAAGACCTTGGCAATAAGACCATACACAAGTTTGCATACCGCAAAGTCGCTGTATAATTTGAGTATTGAGATAACTAAACGCCGCGTGCCATCCCTTTCTTTCCGATCAAGCTGTCCCTTTTTTTCGCTACGCTAGCTGCTCGTATTAAATACCAAAGAGAAGTGCAACCCTTACCGGCTATACACGGCGAAGAACGCGCCGACTAGAACATTAGGAGAGCAAGCTGTTGAGCTAGGCTTTCGTCAAATGTGCGGTCATCTTCACAAACGTAAAAACATATATATTTAAGTAGAAAAAGCTAGACAAGGGAACACGATATCCAAGTAAATGTCAGCAGAAAGACCAACAATAGCAACACAATATTTTCTTTTTGTGAATGTATTGTGGTCACTATACCTATAGTAACTATGACATCCTCTTAAGAGTAACCAGACGTTCTACCGCCTATGTCACTAAAAGACCCAGCCATGCATGACGTCCAACGCATCGCAACAAAGCATTAAGCTAATACGTTGAGAAAAATTCTAGGAGAACAATCAGTGTACAGATTAACCCTATGGATAAAAGTTGACGACTGTGACGTGGATACATAAGTGTAGCAGACGCAGTATGTGGTATATGAAGTCGTATTTAGGTATACAATTTTTTATAACTTTTTGCGAAAACAATGGTATGAGTAGTACGCAATAAAGCACCTCAATTCTTGTACTAAAATTGAAATGAGGTGTATGCGTGACGCACGATGTCACGAAAAACGAGTTCACGGCGTGGCGTGTGGCGTGCTTGTATAGATATAGTATAAACGATGAGGATGAAGTGACGGTTCGATCGTCGCGTCGTGGTCAACGCTCAGCAGACGCACTCACGTGCCTATTATATCACACCGCATCGCGTACATCACATTAAAGATGCGCCGGTGGTGGCAAGGGGCCACTACTTCTACTATTCATAAATACCAATACCGACCGCAACACCAATTAATGGTTATTTAACGCAGCTTCATTCAATTATCGTCAAGCGGATTGTGTGTCGATAATTCCAATGACCAAATTCCCAGTAGTTAATACTCAGCGGGCACTTCATTTATGGCTCTTGCCATGCGATCAATGGACTCGCCACATGTTCGATTGGCGACCATAGGACGTTAATTCTGCAACGTTCGCAACCGACAGAGCGTAAAAATATGTTAATGTTCAACTTTAAAGTAACGGACTATATCACAAACTTGTTTCTTAGATAAGACATTTAGTAGTAGTAGAGCTTTTTTGTGAAAGAGTTCGTCCGGGGAAGTACTACCACCATACCTATTTCTGCCGCAAAGCAGTAGTGCTCGCATTGCTGTGTTCCAGTTTGAAGGGTAAGGGTGCCGGTGAAATTACAGGCACATGAGGCTTTTCATCTTTATGTCTCAGGGTGGCGGGCGCAGTGCAATGCCATATAGGGTTCGTCCTAGGTGGACGTGACCTATGAGGTAATGCACTGTTCATAGGCAGAGGTTACCGCTTAACATCAGGTGGGCCTCTTGCTTGTTCCGTCATCTAAGTAATATAAAAAAAAAAAAACATAATTTTATTATATTACATACTTCTAACACCGCTGAACGAGGAACACATAGCGAAGCCGAATTAAGTGTGAAGATATCTGATATCTCTATCTGTAATTTTAATCTCACTAACAATATATTTTTATATATTTTAAAGCAAAACTGTTAACATATATTTTTTAATGTAATTAATTTTGTATGAGAACTTACACGTATGTGAAACCTCGGACGTTCGTGGTGTGTACTGTACATCGCGCACAAATGAAATGAAAACACATTGAAATAAATAGCTTCCGATAGAAATCAATCTAATCCTAAGTATGTATTTAAAATCTCAATCAGGCGCGACGCGGCAATTTAACAATCCATGTACCAACTTAAATTATCGACAAGTTTAATAACAAGCGTCGAGGCTATAGCAATAATCGCTGTAAATTAATTACTGGCGCAGAGCGAGCGCGAAGAAAAACAGTAAAAGTAATGACGCGTTGCGGAAACACGGCAATACCTGAATGGGGTGCAATCTAGGACTAATACTAACTGGATGCGAGTGGCTGCCGCTTTCGTAACAACAATAACAACAGTAACAAAGCGTTGCTGAAAGAAATCCGGAAATGCCTTTCATCATCATCATTTTATTGTTCTTGTTTTATTGTTGATGATGTTATACAGATCGCTGGAAAAGACTGGCCGCTGAAAACAAACGACAGAGAGAAAAATTGCCAAATTTTGCCAAAAAAGAACACAAAATTATAAATCAATTAATTTATATATTACAAATTCTTTATAAATCCATTTTAAAAAAAGTAGACCAATAAATAATAATAAATCATAAATAAATAATGCTGGACAGTTCACACAACATTATCTAGCCCCAAGCTAAGCAGAGCTTGTGTTATGGGTACTAGATAACTAATATGCTTAGGTATATTACAAAGATTTAAAAAAAAAAAGATTTTTATTGTACATAGAAAATACCCAAAACACCCTGAACAAATATCTGCGATCGCCAAAATTTTTGTTACGAGGCGGGAATCGAACCCGCAACCTTCTGTTTGTTATATTCAATAATTGTTGTATAAAAAAAAACACAATTAAACCACTAGTTTTCAGCTAAATTCGTTTTGTTTTGTAAATAATACAAATGATTTAATTAGTCAAAAATAAGATACGTAAATTGCTTGTTTTATAAATTTTTATATATTTTTATCTTACCAACAGGTGAGATCGTTGACAAACATAGGTCTATCAATGTTAACAAAAAAAAAGATATTCAACTAAGTACAATGTTGCGTTGCGGCGTGGTTTTTTTTTCTCTATGAAGACTTTCTTTTGGTCTTTTGTTGGAAAAGCTACCTTCACTATCGGCCTTACTCCACTAAAAAGCCAAGTACCAGCTAAATTAATGACAAGTTGCTGAGACACAGCATCGCATAGAATGGGGTGTCATCTTAGACGATATAACAACAGGACGCAAAACTCTACCGTTTTCGGCGTCACCCCGTTAGCGAAGTTAAGGAAATAATGCTACGTTTGGCTTGATTCTGGTGGTACTTATATATCAGTATAAGTGGCAGGGCAATATAACAAAAAATAACATTTCATTGTTTTTATAGTCCCATAATAATCCCAATAATATCATAAATTTCAAAGTTACGATGTTTGTATGTGTGTTACTCAATCACACCGAAACAGCTGAACCGATTTTGAAGAAATATTGTACACAGATATATTATGACCTAGATTAAGGTATACGCTTTTTAATCTATTAATGAATATAAAATAATAATATATGTGAAATGGCCAACTGCTTGTTCCGTCATTCAGAAGTATATTTTTTTTTTTTAAAAAAGGTGCTCTCTCTCTTTGTATATTACTCGGTTTGTCTTGGTTCACTTTGCGTTGCGTTGTGTTCAGAGACCAGCTGGATTTTTTTGTGGCTTAAGATGATTTTTATTCAAATAAATTCAAACTGGTGGTGCAAGTGCAACCCACTGCGAAAAGGGGCCCATTGAGGCTCTGCCTACCCCTTCGGGGAAAAAGGCGTGTGTCTATGTATGTATGTATGTAAATTCAAACTATATAACTGTTACCAAGAATGAGCATCTCGTTAAAAATACGAGATTAAAAAGATTTCATACATAGCTGGGGTCTTTTAGCCTCCAGTGGTGAAATTGTAGGGTGCAGTAGGTTAAAATGTACAGCCGTAGGTGTGCCGGCGGCGACCGTTTGGAGTTTGGCTTATAAATAACATTTAGCGAGTGGGAGGCTCGGATTATGAGGTCGGAGGACTCAATTAAACTGTGCTACCGGACCCGGCTTTTATTGTGGACTTTTGCCGTGACCTCCCGCCGGATTGCCAGATAAATGGGTCCACTTTACGCATAATATCGGAGCTCGGACGAACTTCGGTAAAATTAATGGTAAGGATTTTACCACAACGGACCGCTCGATACGTACGCGTACGCATATTGTTCATATGCTTTTATGAAGTGCGAGTACAGGTCGACCGAGATAATTAAATTAATAGACTTTTCGTGCTACTATAAAACGCGAATCATCCTTGGAATAGTTGCACAGTGTTTTGTCTTTAACATTGACAAGTTCAAATTCGATCGAATGAGACAAAACACGGTGTTTAGTAGCACGGGTAATAAATTGTCACTACTCTTATAGTCGTGAATGGTCGCGTTTGTTATTCGTGTTTAAAAATAGTTTTTATATGCTATTATAATATTAGAGTCATAATCAGCCAACAAAAGTAAGCCAGAAGTCAGCCTACAGTCAGCTTTTTTGCGAAAGAAATCATCCGTGGAAGTACTACAACCATACCTACAACCATACTACATACATACAACCATACTACAACCACAAAGCAGTAGTGCTCATTGCTGTGTTCCGGTTTGAATGGTGCTGGTGAAATTAAAGGCACATGAGTCTTTCATATTTATATTTTAGGGGCGGGCGAAGTATAGTGCCATATAGGGTGCATCCTAGGTGGAAGTGACCTATGTGATAATGCATTGTTAAAGCCAGAGATTACCGCTTAACATCAGGTGAGCTATCGGATTGTTCCATAATTAATGCAGGTAAAAAAGTACTCTTCCGCACATTAGGCGTCTCCAATAGAATGCCACGCAAACTGTTATGTGTGTTTACCCTTATATTTGTTCAAGCAGATTGGTGATCTCAGCATTAATGCTATGCCAACGGATGCTGCTACCCATCCGCTGGCATAGTCCCTTAGTCCACTTTTACGATATCCACGGAAGGAGAGGGAGGGGTCTATTTATTCTAGGCCGGTCAATAACATAAAAATATATTTTAAATACAAAGTAACTAAGTACATAGTGCCTTGGCGTGTCCAGATTGAGAATATACCCCACCGTCTACTCCCCTGGATGTCGTAAAAGATAACCAAACGGTTACACCTGTGGATGGGCAGCAGTATCAATACTTAACCGATACTGTGATAACTAATTCGCCTGCAAAGATACATACATACATAGACATACGCCTTTTTCCCTAAAGGCAGAGCCTCAATGGGCCTCTTTTTACAGTGGGTTGCACCATCGTGGAATATAGGCGTGACGAGTGTTGAGCTCATCGCCGCCATTGCTTCCCATGACTAGTCATGTCTAGTGATTCCGCCTGCAAAGTGTGATGATTATGACAAATTCCCCCATTGTATTCTATGGAGTGAATAAAGTGAACATCTATCAGCTATTGATGATGACGATCAAATTAACAAAGGCCGCAATTAAAAAGTATATAGTTGGATATAGAAGTATGTACCATAAACTTTTGAAACTATCATGGTTATGTATATAATTTTCACTAGAAACGGGATATTTACCATGATTTTTGAGTTTTATATGTTCCCGATATTTCGGCACAGTTGCATGCGCCATGATCACGGGAGAACTAACTAAAGTCTTTGCGAGTAGATGTTATTGGCAGATATATCGATCTACCCTCTTTCTCACTCTTTTATTACGAACGATACCACTACCATAAAAAAACAAAGACAAAGCAAAGACTTTAGTTAGTTCTCCCGTGATCATGGCGCATGCAACTGTGCCGAAATATCGGGAACATATAAAACTCAAAAATCATGGTATATATCCCGTTTCTAGTGAAAATTATGTACTATAAAGATACTTTTTTAAAGCATCAGCCAGCAAGCTCAAAATGAGTGAAGTTGATACCAGAATTTGAATACCTTTGAACTTTGCGATGTGAGCCAAACAATGGTTCTGTTTCGTTGCCAGAATTAAAATCTCTTGAATACTTTTTAATTTGAGACTACGTTTATTTTGGTCTACCTGAAACTATTGATGGCCAAATACTGGCACTATCTAACTCATTAAAGTTCAGGTAAGTTAGAAAGTGACAAAATAGCAATCGCGAAACGAAAAGTGAGAAAAATCAAGTATTTTTAATATAAAATTAATAGATAAGTATTTAAAAAAAAAAAAAAAAAAAAAAAAATATCGACAATCTAGTCGAGTAAAGTGATACTAAAAATAGATTATGAACCAAACTACCTGTATTCACGCAAATAAATCATTTCATTTCATTTCATTTCATTTCATTTCATTTCATTTCATTTCATTTCATTTCATTTCATTTCATTTCATTTCATTTCATTTCAAAAATAAAAATAGGTCCTCTCGGTTTAATTTACTGAAGGTAATAAAAACATCTCAGGATTGATAGTTTAGGAGAAAAACGGTTGTAACTACGAATACAGAGGCAAATTTATTTAATATTTAAGTAATCTAAAAAAAATGCTATTGTTTTATAAACACATCCTTTTTTGTAGATTTTTCGATAAAGATCGTGGAGGAAAACGGTTTTAATACAGCTCATTTAACATATAACCACGCCTTAAAGCGTGTGTCTTTGTATGTTTGTATGTACGAATATATTTAAGTTTTTATTTAGTTGGTCTAAGGACTCTAAAAACTAATTCGTGTTTGAGTAAATGACCGCGTTCATTATCTTGTAGTAATTCCTTAGAAAAGACATCAACGAGCTCATACGCTTTAAAATACCATCATCGCCCACATTAGTCCACTGCTGGACATAGGCTTCATCATAGAATGCCATGATCACGGTCTTGGGCCGCCTCCATCCACCGTTTTTCTGCAACCTTTATAATGTCATGGGTCAAATGAGAAATCTCGATACACTGTTTAGTTTAATTTGCGACTTCCATAATAAGAGATTTGTGGTATTTATGACATATATCGTTTCTTTTGTCCGAATGAGGCAATGGCTACCTGTTTGACGACCTATGTGGCACGGCGGGCGAAGGTTCACCTGTGACACAGGTGGTTGTGGGTTCGATTCCCGCCTCGGGACAAATATTTGTACGATCTGCAGCTATTTGTTCACGGTTTTCTATGTATAATAAAAAATATCTATCTATGTAATGTATTGTATTAAGTATATCAGTTATCTAATACCCATAACACAATCTCTGCTTAGCTTGGGGCGGGCGAAGGTTCGCCTGTGACACAGGTGGTTGTGGGTTCGATTTAGCGCCTCGGGACAAATATTTGTACGATCTGCAGCTATTTGTTCACGGTTTTCTATATATAATAAAAAATATCTATCTATGTTATGTATTGTATTAAGTATATCAGTTATCTAGTACCCATAACACAAGCTCTGCTTAGCTTGGGCTAGATAATGTTGTGTGAACTGTCCAGTATTATTTGTTTATTCATTTATTTTATTTAAATCATATTATAGTCACAACGCTTGGAACCGGCTACCAGAGACTGTGATTAGTGCACCTTCAGTGAACTCATTTAAAAACCGATTTGATAAACATTTTAAAGACAGTGCACTGGTAAGAAAGCGATGGTAGCCTAACGGCTCAATAGTGCAACTCAGAATCCAACGATACCGGGTTCGATCCTAGGCTCCGCACCAATGACTTCTAAGTTATGTGTGGATTTCCATCGCTCTGTGCTTCGGAGGGCACGTTAAGCTGTCGGTCCCGGCTGTTATTGATTAATAGCAGTCGATAAGCCATGTCAGAGGCCCTCGAGCGGCTTGACAAACTCTGACACCAGAGGCCAGCACTACCTCATACGAAACGACGAAACGACGACGAAGACAGTGCACTGATAGGATATACACGCATCTCCGGTACGGAGGCCTGCAATGCTCTAGGACACGCATCATCTTATGCCGCTAGTGTTTTCTTCTTCTTGCTTCTTTCGTGCTTGACATGAATGGTATACGCCCAGTGGCATATCCATGACTCTAATTCAGTATATATTCTTTTAGATACTCTGACACCAGAGGCCAGCACTACCTCATACGAAACGACGACGACGATACTAGATGAGCTTGAGGGGCTTTGCTCTTTATCCTTTTGAAGGTTTTTTACTTTTTCATAAGTCTGTTTTCAAGCTGGTTAGGATGTGGCTCCATTCGTTTAGCATAGGATTTGAGTTGGTTGCAAATATCTTGTTTGAACGTTGGCATCTCTATAATAATAATATACAAAAACCAGCCAAGTGCGAGTCGGACTCGTGCACCAAGGGTTCCGTACAAACCTGTAGAACCTGTAAAATTTATGGTATTTTTATTGCTAAATGAAATAATCATGAGTAAGTTTAAAATTATAAAAAATATTTTTATTATATGATATAACTACAAATTTATGCTTTTCGCAATTTTTCCTTTATTTGTGCTATAAGACGTTGCTTCGTACCAAATTTCAAGATTCTGAGTTCACGGGAAGTACCCTGTAGGTTTTGATTCCCTTACGAGTGTCGAAAATTTGCAGCATAAACGGCTGTATCTTATGATTGCGTTGGCTTAGAAGTTTTTTTTTTTCACAGCTCCAAGCAGTAGACTTGAGTATTTCATATGAATTTCAGCTTGATACCTCCACGCGTTCCTGAGCAAAAGGTTCTTGATAGACAGACAGACGAACAAAAAAGTGATCCCTTAATGGTTCCGTTTTACCTTTTGAGGTACGGAACCCTAGAAATAGTTTTAGTTTATGATAATCTTGTAATACAAACACTAATCAATCTGTTACAAACTTGATACCATCTAATTAATAACGACATTTACTTTAATGTTTTGCGCATAAGTAATTGATAATAGATTATCGTTATCGTAAATTAATGTTCCATTTGTAGATTTGTTTTTAAAATATATAATCTGTAGCAAATCTTAAAAGCTGGATTTCCTACACTTGTTGTTCTTGTAGGTATTGTACAAGTCAGTGTAAACACATGATTGTATAAAATTTATTTGCATAATTTATATTTTTAGTAAAAATATATATTTAAATAAAAAAACAAAAAGCAAGAGGTACTTAATTTAAAAAATACAAATACAGCCGTTGGTATACCTAAAAATCGTTGTATGTGATCAAAAGATAGATCAACTAATCCAGATCACTGCCAGATGGAAATCGAAAAGTGATGTTAGGAGTTACGTGCTCGATTTTTTAAGTAAAACATTCGGCATTAAAATTAGATTTAAATAAACTTTTAGTTTACACGAAAACGATGTTTTTAGAAAACAATAGTCGTTGGCTTCTTTGTTTGATCATTATGGATCGACATGATGCATTGTTTTAATACAAGTTTATGCTCGCGAGGTCTACTGTTCGCATGACTACTAATTCAATAGAAATAATTGATTTTGTTAGTTAACAATATATTATTTAAAATTGTGCCATTAGTCCTCGAGCCATGACATTTGGAGGGAACCATTTAGAACTAAGAAAGGTTGCACTAAGAAATTAAAACATTCACCCCCCTAAGGCAGTACAGGGGGGGGGGGGGGGGGGGGGGGTTGAGTTGAAGTTTATATGGAACAACTCGCGGGTGAATTCACAGGTGGTCACAGGTAATCATTATTGATCACTTCAGCCAAAAAGGCGTGTATTTTTGATCACTACAAAACGGATGAAGCAGTAAGTATTCGCGATATATCAGCAAAAAAGTGTAAACAATAGACGCTCATCTAAGTACAAATGTAACACCAATGGCTTCCTTTGCATTGAAGTAACTATTAATTATTCTGTGGTTCTGGTTGATTTTCCTTTGGCCGTATCAGGAGGCCATTAATTTTACTGCGATCGAGTCACTTGAATGGTCGATTGCATTCACTCAATTAGACGGAAAATTGTTGTGGCATTCAAGAGTTATGCTATTACTGCACTCAGTTTGTTGTTTGTTTATATAATTCTATGAGAACCGTGCCTTGGAACTATTCCTGGGTTCGTTTGATTGGTTTTATGGTACAGACGACAAACCGCCTCCCAGTGCTTGAATGTGACTTTTTGATGCTAAATGATAGAAATATAACTTTTGAAACTATCATGGTACATACTTTTCACTAAAAACGGGATATATATACCATGGCTTTTGAGTTCTGTTTGTTCCCGATATTGTATGAATCAAAAAAGTGTAGTTACCAGCTACGTGTCCGGATACCGTTAAGCTAAGGACAAACCAACACGTTCAGCCCGCGTCCGCGTTAGCGTGCACGGTGCCGATCCATTGTCTTACCATTGATTGCCAGCGTGCACGCCGATGGTACTGGTATCATTCATAATAAAAGAGTGAGAAGGAGGGTAGATCGATATATCTGGCAATAACATCTACTCGCAAAGACTTTAGTTAGTTCTTCCGTGATCATGGCGCATGCAACTTTGCCGATATATCGGCAATAATTAAAACTCAAAAATCATGGTAAACATCCCGTTTCTAGGGAAAAGTATGTATGTAAACGTTTTAGGCTCTTATAGGGACGTCTTGTATCTTGCTATTATTACTCTGAAGCTGACGTATTAGATAAACCACCATTTTAAGTAAACCGCCTTATCGTTACTTTCTCCAGGTGTGCTATAATGTTTGCTAAATGTTATCACTAACAGATCAACATACTTAAATCTCAATTTTATGGGAGCACAAACTTCGCTGTGAAATGTGTAGCAAATAAAAAATGCTACTTAACGAGACGGTCCATTTTACCTGACCTTAAATATTATCTGATTTTGTGATTACTGTGGCGCCATCTACTTTTTGCTACTACTGTCTATGCGGGTACCTACTAATGTGACACTCATGCTAGGGGTACATAGATTGTTTATTTTGTTTGACGACCTCTGTGGCGTGGCTCGATTCCCGCCTCGGAACAAATATTTGTGCGATTTGCAGATATTTGTTCAGGGTGTTCTAGGTTTTGAAATTACAGGCACATGAAGCTTTTCATCTTTATGTCTCAGGGTGGCGGACGCAGGGCAGTGCCACATAGGGTGCGTCCTAGGTGGACGTGACCTATGAGGTAATGCACTGTTCATAGGCAGAGGGGGGCCATCAGCTTGATCCGTCATACCAAGTTGTATAAATAAAATAAATAATGCTGGACAGTTCACACAACATTATCTAGCCCCAAGCTAAGCAGAGCTTGTGTTAAGGGTACTAGATAACTGATATACTTAATACAATATATTACATAAGATCGTTTTTTTATTATACATAGAAAATACCCAAAACACCCTGAACTAATATCTGAAGATCGCACAAATATTTGTTCTGAGGCGGGAATCGAATCCACAACTTCCTGCGTCACAGGCGAACCTTCGCCCGCCGGGCCACAGAGGTCGTCAAAACTAACCGTGTTTAGGCTCATTTCAATTAGCACACGGTTCCGTACACAAAATGTATTTAAAAACATATTTTTCACAAAAAGCTTATTTTAAAACAAGGAGGTTATAAAAGCCTATAAGGGCTATCACATCACACTAATATTATAAAGGCGAAAGTTTGTGTGTGTGTGTGTAGTGTGTTTGTTACTTCTTCACGCTGAAACGGCTTAACGGATTTGCATGAAATTTGGAATGGAGATAACTGGATTCTCGGAATAACACATAGGCACATGTTTATCCTGATCTTCTCACGGGATCGAGACTTACGCGGGTGAAACCGCGGGGCGCTGCTAGTATGTCATACAGTTTCAAAGTTTTTCGGCGACTTTGTAAGATCGTTATCGACAATAAACATTTTAAATTGTCCTCAGTAGTCAAATTCATTCAATAATTCAATAATTCAATAAGTCAAAGGTGTTCAGTGTGATCAGTAATCGTTTATCGACTGGACTGAATGTACTTCCGGCCCGTGAAGCGGCTCGCGGACAGCTGCATTAATGTCTTAAAACAAATAACCCTCCTTTGATAGACAAATTTTAACGAAGTATTTATTACGGTCTAATACTTCGTATTTTCCAGGAAGAGTTTTTGGTTCAAGATTTCATATCGCGAATTCAATTAATTGAATTCATTTAATAATTGTTGAGCTACCTTTAGATCGTTAGCAGCGGTCCTCAGCCAGCACAGCTGTTTCATGTATTTTTTTTATTTTGTATGTACTTCTTGTATTAGTTGTATTATTCTTTCTGTAAGTAAATAAAGTTATTAATTGAATCAACAGCGTAATCAAATTAATTAGTTTGGCTTAGTTATGTTTATTTTACTTGTTCTTATATTATTTTATATTACTTAGTATTATTTTTATTTGTTTCGGATTTGTATTGAGTTACTATCCTAATTAAGAGGTTTAAATTGTAAATTTAAATGTCACGGGAAGACGGTGCATGGAGGCGGCTAAAGATCGGTCGTTGTAACATTCTGAGGGATCCCTTTGTCCAGCTGTGGACTTCTACTGGCTGAAGATGATGATGATGATGACTGTATAGTTTGTAAAATGGGGTTGGTGTCTCCTCCCGTGGATGTCGTAAAAACCGACTAAGGGAATCCAGTGGAGGGCATCAACATCCACCTGAGTACTCAATATTACGATCACCAACCCGCCTACCAAGCTAGATGATTATGGTAAATTCCCCTGCATTCTATAGGAGAGGCCTCGTCCTACGGAGGACGATTAATACCTGATGATTAAGGTGACGTTGATGATAATTAGATAGTTATATAACATAACATAACATAACATAGCATAGCATAGCATAGCATTGCATAGCATAGCATAGAATAACATTACATTACATTACATTACATAACATAACATAACATAACATAACATAACATAACATAACATAACATAACATAACATAACATAACATAACATAACATAACATAACATAACATAACATAACATAACATAACATAACATAACATAACATAACATAACATAACATAACATAACATAACATAACATAACATAACATAACATAACATAACATAACATAACATAACATAACATAACATAACATAACATAACATAACATAACATAACATAACATAACATAACATAACATAACATAACATAACATAACATAACATAACATAACATAACATAACATAACATAACATAACATAACATAACATAACATAACATAACATAACATAACATAACATAACATAACATAACATAACATAACATAACATAACATAACATAACATAACATTACATTACATTACATTACATTACATTACATTACATTACATTACATTACATTACATTACATTACATTACATTACATTACATTACATTACATTACATTACATTACATTACATTACATTACATTACATTACATTACATTACATTACATTACATTACATTACATTACATCACATCACATCACATCACATCACATCACATCACATCACATCACATCACATCACATCACATCACATTACATTACATAACATTACATAACATTACATAACACCTAGTAGTCACATAGTCCTGATCCCACACTTGAACTGAAACTTGTAACTGAAGCAAGGTCTCCATCAAAAAATTGTGTAGAAAACTACTATCCACAATCATTCATAATAGAAAATATAGTATTAACCTGCGGTTTGGTTGTTATGACACCGTGGTCAAAAGTAGCTTATCACTGTGATAATCCCAGTATAACCTATCTGTGTACGTATCTATTTTCATCGAAATCAGTTCAGCCGTTACAGCGTGATTGAGTTACATACAAACATCTTAACATTCATAATTTCACATTTGTAACATACTACCGACCTGTCCTGGCTTTGCGCGTAAAGTGACTATAAACCTGCGTATAAACATTAAGGATTTCGAACAAACAGACAGATGTGGATAGTTTATTTTTAGACTATTATAATTGGTGTGTTCCGCCTATCAATAGAACCCTCCGTCTCCTCCCATGGATGTCGTAAAAGCCGACTAAGGGATAACTGGGACTTGTTTGTAAGATTTGTCCTGGCTGCCAGCTATTTACTGGATGTTCTAGCCCAGTCAGTCATAGAAAGCAATGGCTGCGATGAGCTCACCATTTGTCACGCCTATGTTACCACGATGGTGCATCCCACGGCGAAAATGGGCCTATTGAGCCTTTGCATACCCTTTTGGGGAAAAAGGCGTGTATTTATGTTTGACTGTGATAAATAATAATCTTTTTTTTTTTTTTTTTTACCTAATATAGGCTTGCATTTGGCTACATCTCACCTGATGGGAAGTGACGATGAGGCCTATAAGCACGCTCGCCTAGAAAATGCCTATTAACTCTTCGTTTGAAGACGCCCAAGTTGTATATGAAGTTAGGCTAGGCTACGCTCTATCCTAGGCTCCGCACCAATGACTTTTCTAAGTTCTGTGTGGATTTCCATCGCTCTGTGCTTTGGAGGGCACGTTAAGCTGTCGGTCCCGGCTGTTATTGATTAATAGCAGTCGATAAGCCATGTTAGAGGCCCTCGGGCGGCTTGGCAAACTCTGACACCAGAGGCCAGCACTACCTCATACGAAACGACGACGATATGAAGTTAAAGTACCTATGATAGGATATTAAAACCGAAGAGAAATAAAACATGATTTATATACAGTTTAAGTTTTTATTAAATATAACGTTACGTTCAACTGTATTATCTATGGATCCTCTTCATCATCATCATCATCATCAGCCTGCAGTAGCCTTATGCTGGACTAGGTCATAGAATGCCACGGCAAACGTTCTTGAGCCGCCTCCATCCACCGCCTTCCTGCGACGCTTCTAATGTCCTTGGACAAACGAGAGGAGGTCCTTCCTGCGCGTGATACGTGGTCGCCACTCGAGAATCTTCGTTCCACAACGGATGTCAGTTCTGCAAGCTATATGGCTTGACTATTGCCACTTGAACTTACTAATTCTGAGGGTTATATAATAATAAAATAATAATAAAATGTTTATTTCGGGTACATTTTTAATCCCCGACGTAAAAACGACGGGGTGTTATAAGTTTGACGTGCCTGTGTGTGTGTATGTGTGTGTGTGTATGTGTGTGTGTGTGTGTGTGTGTGTGTGTGTGTGTGTAGCATCGTAGCTCCCGAACAGATGAACCGTTTTTTTTTGTTTTAAAGGTGAATTTGTCGGGAGTGTTCTTAGCTATGTTTGATCAATATCGGTTCAGCCGTTTCATTACAAGTTACATTACATGTTACATTCTGGGTTTGGAGTTTCCTTTTAAGCAAAAAATATGCTTGTGTTAGGAGATAACGCTCTTCTACGCCCATGGTTTCAAATTTTAAGTACCTATACTTAATATACAAAACAGTAAACATTTTTGGAAAGAAAACAGAGATGCGAGCAGCAAGCAGACAGCGTTGAGAAAAATTTAATAGTAAGTGTAATCAAGTGTGTTGAAGTGTGTGTGGGTGTGTGTTGTGTGGGTGTGTGTTGTGTGGGTGTGTGTTGTGTGGGTGTGTGTTGTGTGGGTGGGTGTTGTGTGGGGCGGTGTGAGTGAATGTAGGTACTCCTGCTACCACCAGTCTCTTAAGAGCCTGGGTATCACAGGTGAAACCCTGATGAGTGAATGTGTTAATGTTAACGAACTCCCTTTTCCGCATTCGAACTCTATGGGCGGTCCATTATGCGTGAGTGAGTGAATGTGTGTGTGTGTGTGTGTGTGTGTGTGTGTGTGTGTGTGTATGTGTTATCTATTGATAATTTTAACATATATGGGTAGATACTTCTGTCAGGCCGTGGCTTAATCACATACAAATTAACCATGTTACTAGAAATTCTAAATATCCTTGGAAACAAAACACTTGACGACCTCTGTTGCGCGGCGAGCAACGGTTTGCCTGCGACGCAGGTGGTTGCGGATTCGATTCCTGCCTCAGACCAAATATATATACGATCTGCAGATATTTGTTCAGGGTGTTCTGGGTATTTTCTATGTTTAAAAAATATCTATCTATGTAATGTATTGTATTAAGTATATCCGTTATCTAGTACCCATAACACAAACTCTATATCACATTATTTTGATATATTTTTACTTGGTGCACTTGGGGTAAGCACTGAGTAACGACCTCTGTGGCGTGGCGGGCGACAAACCGGCTGGTATGCGAGAGGTTGCTTGCGGGTTCAATTCCGGCTGCGGGACAAACTATTGTATTATATGCGAATATTTTTCCTGGTCTCGGTGTACGGCACCCGTAGATCCTGATACCCACGACACAGGGAATCCTAGTGTGGTATCAGGACCATTTATGTGTACCTGTGTGACTGTTGGTTGTTATTATATACAGTTATTATATATATTATTGGTTGTTATACAGGTTATTGTAGCCTAACCATGTAACTCTGACAGACTCGTTTTTTTTTTGAAATTCATGTTATTTAAAAAAAACTCGAAGGATATTCCACGTACATAAGTAGCATGGTTAGTCTAAAATCGTCGTATATAATATCGTCTACAGATGATCAAAATGGCAGATGATATATAAGCAATTAAATGTAAAATTGGCTGATACATCAAAATTATTTATTAATCCAGTTTATAAAAATCGTGTACCTGTCGTGAATGGCTAATTATACCATAATACCAAAGCTATCAAGAAATTGTAACTATCTCGTCCACACTCAAACCGCCCGGAGGCCGTGAGGCTCTAAGTCAAGTCGCGTTACATAATTATATCGCGACTTGATAACAAGCGACGGAATCGTCCGTTTCATGATAAAAAGTGGCGCTTATTACTTTACTTACACTATAAGTGCTCTGTAAGTGTGTTTAACAGTTTAAGATATAGTAGTAGTAGAGCTTTTTTGTGAAAGAGTTCGTCCGGGGAAGTACTACCACCATACCTATTTCTGCCGCAAATCAGTAGTGCTCGCATTGCTGTGTTCCGGTTTGAAGGGTAAGGGTGCCGGTGAATTTACAGGCACATGAGACTTTCCATCTTTATGTCTCAGGGTGGCGGGCGCAGTGCAATGCCACATAGGGTGCGTCCTAGGTGGACGTGACCTATGAGGTAATGCACTGTCTATAGGCAGAAGTTACCGCTTAACATCAGGTGGGCCATCTGCTTGTTCAGTAATTCAAGTAGTATAAAAAAAATAAAAAAAAATGTTTACTAATCCAGTTTATAAAAATCGTGTACCTGTCGTGAATGGCTAATTATATAATAATACCAAAGCTATCAAGAAATTGTAACTATCTCGTCCACACTCAAACCGCCCGGAGGCCGTAAGGCTCTAAGTCAAGTCGCGTCACATATATTTTATCGCGACTTGATAACAAGCGACGGAATCGTCCGTTTCATGATAAAAAATGGCGCTTATTACTTTACTTACACTATAAGTGCTCTGTAAGTGTGATATGCTCAGTAAAAGTTGCGATACTCATATCGTGAAATGTAAACCACTATGAATTACTAGGCTAGATTTCCATCGCTCTGTGCTTCGGAGGGCACGTTAAGCTGTCGGTCCCGGCTGTTATTGGTTAATAGCAGTCGATAAGCCATGTCAGAGGCCCTCGGGCGGCTTGACAAACTCCGACACCAGAGGCCAGCACTACCTCATACGAAACGAAACGAACTAGGCTCCGACCACTGCTTCGCTTGTATTATACCAAGATATAATGTAGCCTAGGTGGGGTGTAAGTGTAGCAATCCAGGTCATAATCTCTACCTGTGTACAAAACTTTATCGATAGCGGTCGATCCTTTACTGTATGACTGAGTAAAAATAGGTTTAATGTAAGCCTATTTTAACCGCCTGATTTACAAAAAAAAATCGTCTTCGCCTATTTACTCCTACTCAATCTATGTGTAGATTTACTAAAAACTATGTTTAAAAATGCCTATTTGAATTTTGACCCCTTTGAACATACTAAGATTTTAATCCCAACTTTTGGGTAATTTTTGGGATCAGTTATCAAGATTATCTGTTCCTGGCTTTAGGTGTTGGTTACCAAAGATTAAGGGAATATCGGGAACATATAAAACTCAAAAATCATGGTAAATATCCCGTTTCTAGTGAAAATTATTAAGGGAAGTGTACCGTAAGCCCGCTCCATAAAGAACATTACAATACAATATCTTTATTAATACCACCATGTTATAAGTCAGGTGGTGTTATTCTATGAATAGAAATAGAAAATAGAAAATAGAAAATTATTTATTTCTGTAACAGGTTTACAGTTGTTTTAAATATGGTTGGAACTTCTTATAAGTAGAAAAATACTTGTGTTAGAAGATCCCGCTCTTCCATAGCGTAGGTATGGTTACAGATTAGTATAGGTACAATGATATACCTACTACTAGAAACTAAGAGATACTATTATTTAATCTTAACACATTACTACCATAATTGCCATGTTAGATAAACACTTAACTAAACTAATTAACATTGTGAATATATAAAAGTACAGTGCAACTAGATAAACAAATAATTATCTAAATCTAATAAAGTTTGTTTTCATTTGGATTTGAATTTATTGAAGAAATTGTACAAACTCAATCAGACTAATATCTAACCCTCTGGTTTGTTCGTTTCCCATTAAATTGTCTAAAATCAAACTGAGTTATAAGATTTCCATACTTTGGAAACCATAATAATATAATTTTATAGGAATCTGACAAACCACGGGTTATTTTTTTTTATTTTCTAAAGGAAATGTACCTTTATTAACAGAAAGAATAATACAACTAATACAAGGTATTGTATACACAATTTCAAAAATACATATGAAACAGTTGTGCTACTTGAAGACCGCTGCTATCGATCTGATGGTAGCTCATCGGATCCAAATCACTACAAGACGGTCCCTAAAACCTAAATTGCCGCGCTGAATGGCAATACTAATGCGTTGAGCCAGATAAGAGCCAGCTCTCGTATTTATTTATATGTTTATTTAACAGAAAGGCACAGGCCTATTTTCCACTAAGTAATTTGTATGCTACTCCATTTGTATATATCTACATATATATATAATATAAATTATTATATTGATTATGTGTATAAAATTTAATGGCGATTGATGACATGATATACAAAATATTCAAACTTCTTTCTCAAGGGCTCATGTTAAGGGCTCAAGCGCCCCTAGCTTTACCCTCCCCCCTCCCCTCCTAGTGTACACTCCATAAGGTAACTAAATTTTTAAAAGCTTCGTCAAGGTATGCTATAGTCTTGGACATGTCTATCTGAAGGCCGACTATTAAGTACTCAAGCACTATTATCTACCTGAGTAAAACTAATTCCATACGTAATTTACATGTAATTACATCATTGGAATAAGTAGATCTTAAAAATAGGTTGCCCTAGAACCTATTTCCATAAATAAATAAAGCGGAGAGCATTAAGAGTCAGTCAAGAGTCAGATAAGCTTCTCTTAAATGTATTTTTGTAAGAATCTAGAAAAGATATGACAACAAAAAAAAAATGTAAATTTTCATCATATTTTCAAGGGCATGGTAGACCCCAAAACAACATTTCGATAAGTTTTATCGATGAAAAAAATCGTGAGTTAACCTCTACAATGCTCTTAACATCTCTATTAAGTACCTATCAACGTACATTCATAAAATTAATAGGAGTAACAAATAATATTATTCTAGAAAGCATAGATTATATTTTAAATAGATTTATATTTTCAATTACGTAGCAACTATAATGTTGTAATTTTTTAGATACTGTTTTAATGATTTTCTTTCATTTGTCGTTGCGCGAGCGCTATTCAGTCACATTCTACATACCTGAACTTTACTGAGTTAGATAGTGACGTAGTTTGACTGTTGTCTGCCTCATATAATATAGGCAAACTATGGTACCAAGCGGCAAAGATTTTAGGCCTAACTTATTCGATTAGTTCTTGTTGTGTCAGTTAGGTTTTGTATTTGTTAGTGTAATTTGTTTAATGGTGATATTAGAAGAAGTAGCAGTAGAGCTTTTTGTGAAAGAGTTCGTGTGGTGAAGTACTACCTTTTTCTACCACCATACCTATTTCTGCCGCGAAACAGTATATAGTCGTAGCAATGCTGTGTTCCGGTTTGAAGGGTATGGGTGCCGGTGAAATTACAGGCACATGAGACTTTTGATATTTATGTCTCAGGGTGGCGGGCGCAGTGCAAAGCCACATAGGGCGTCCTAAATGGACGTGATCTATGTGGCAAAGCATTGTTAAAGGCAGAGGTTACCGCTTAACATCAGGTAGGCCATTCTGCCATTCACGCAGTTATAAAAATATCTATGTCAAATATATTATGGAAACACAATAATTTAAATGCAAATGCTTATCGTAAGCCGTAAAACGTAAGAACTCTGACGTACACGATAGATAATCTACATTATTTTATTTTGTATCGTTATCTGCAAGGTGACTTACTCACAATTAAGAATTATTTTAGTTCTTAAAAGAATGTAGAGATTTGTGTCCCAATGGATGTTTAATAGGAGCTTAGTGATTTATGTGTGTGTGTTGAATGTAGTGTTCGCGACCTAACCTATAAATAAATCTTAAAAAAGGTTTAATTAATTAAATTACTGCACTAACCTGCGAGGCGGGCGGGTACGAGTAGCCGAATTGTGCGTACGCTGCCATCGGGACGATCATATGGGCGGCTTCACTCAAATCACTGTCTCTAGAAGTCTATAGTACCACGGACGTGTTGATTGCCTAATATAATTCCTAATTAAGTAAGAAATTAATGTAATATATCACAGTTTGTTGTGTGCGCGGCGGTTCTTCGGCGCGCAGCCATTCTCGCGCGTTAGGGCACCGGTGCGCGCGCGTTTCGCATGCCGGACCCTTGCTCTACGACCGGCCTAATACCTTCTTCACACGTTCGAGGTTAAACACCGACTGGCGCGCGTACTACGTTTGACGCCCCTCCACCGAAGGAGACGGCCAATTTAGCTCCTCCCTAAAGGTGTGGCCTAACTTTCGCGCCCAATGGCTGCCGTAATTTTCTATCCCTTTCGAAATGACGAACGTGTTTTTGGAGTGCTATTCGCTCCGAGCGGCCCCCACCACTAAAATAGCTCCACCTCTGAGATAAGTAACGCCCACGTCAAGGTGGGGCGCCGGAAAAAAGCGGCAGAGTCGCCCTGACTTGATCATGTTTATGGCTTTCTGTCGAGACACTCCGCCAGCCCTGTAACGCAGGCAAACAAATCTTTAGTGGCAAAAAATGCCTCGGCCAGAGACAAGTTGTTTCACCTCGTCAGATTTACGAACGAACAACGTAATGTAGAATTACGAAACGATGTTATAGACTAACCGGCAACATCAGAGTCAAATACGTAAGCTATTAAAATATTAATGATTGTTTGAAAAGTATGTGAGGTAAGTACTAAAATATAAAATAATTTGGAACACGCAAGGTATGTGAAAATGCAACTCTTGGAATGTAGGTAACCTACCGACTCTTTATTAATTTGCAACATTTTTATTTTAATTTATACTGATTTAGAAGACCAGCAAAAAATTATATATATATATATATATGTAATTAGGTGCCTACATTATACATCTATGTATACATTATATGCCTTTGCATATACAAATACAAAAAAATACAAAAATTCTTTATTTTCCTTACAAAACTTGTATACACTGGTTCTCTATTAAAAAATCCGTATTGTAGATAGGTATTTGCAACTAATTTTAGTACCTACTAGTTCATAATAATACTAATATTTTTCTCTCGTAAACTCAAATACCAGCAACTTTATTTCAGCTTGCTTATAGAACCACTTTGTGTCGCAATATCATGGTTACAGAATAAGCTAGTTTGGGTCCCGTCCGACAGGTGGCGCTTGCTGTACCTTATACCACAGATAAAATAAAACTATACTAGTACTTATACTATTAG
This sequence comes from Operophtera brumata, assembly GCA_932527175.1. Lineage (NCBI taxonomy): Eukaryota > Metazoa > Arthropoda > Insecta > Lepidoptera > Geometridae > Operophtera > Operophtera brumata. The sequence goes on along the minus strand of OW052239.1, from coordinate 78,661,333 downwards.
CAAACCTACTTTTATGTACCTATAAAATATGGATTGAGGATTACGTCTAAATTAATAATTGGTTAATACATACCAAACTACTCTATTTTTAGCGTTCCGTACCTAAAAAGGTATCAGTGGAACCACCTCTCTCGTGTGTGTCTGTATGACAGTTTCTAGGGATATACTGGACAAAAAAAAATATGATACGAATACCACTTTGGTACAGAGTTAGATGACCCATTTACAAATTTGGTGTAAATAAATGAATTCTGATTTTGGGGATTCATTTGGGTTGGTCAAAATAGAACATTAAACAATAACTTTTGTCAACTACATCATCTGATGTATCATTTGAAAGGGCTCGCTATAAGGAAATATTTATTTTAAAATTGTGTATGCGTTGTTTAAAAATATTTAGAATTATACGAACATTGATAAATCAACTCCTATCTCTAAAAATACTAAGACTAACATTTAAAAATAAAATTAGAGATCTTCACTCATTGCTTACAGAGAAACCTAAGAGAAAATTCTTTTAGATTTACATTTGAAACTGAAAATATTCATGAAGCGAAAATGAGTCCATAAACTATCTGCCTATCCCTCCGGAAAACAGGAGCAAGGTATGTAAGTATTTAAAATGAGTATAAAATTCATTGCTTAATTTCACTGCGGAATAATAAGTTTTATTTGTCTAGTGGTTACTATGGTAGCTGCTTGTATGGAACCCTCTCCGCGCGAGTCTGACTCGCACTTAAACGGTTTTTTTAATAATTTGTTTACATTTATAGTATTCTACCTACCTGCACTCGGTCACAGGCATATCTCTTATACAGGGTGTATCATAATGTATCAATAAGCCCGGGGACGGTATTCTACACATCATAGCGAATAAATTTAGATCTACGAATTTTTATATTTCGATGTTTTTCATACATTAAATACCTCGTAAAAATCCTGAAAATCCTCCGAAATGTTTACACAACATGAGGACGTTACGGTACGTAAAGGAACCATACGTAGAAAGAAAGAAAGAAAAAGAAAGAAAGATTTATTTGTAGCACACACACTTAAGAGAAATAAAAAATAAAAATAATAATAATAATAGCATGTAAACAAAAAAACAAAGAAATATTACATAGAAAAAAGAATAAAACACAAAAAAAAGGGCTACCTCATGTTGTGTTAGGTGAATTTCTGAAGGAATTTCAGGATTTTTACGAGGCATTTCATGTAATTTCACTATGAAATTTAAAAAGTCGTTGAACAATAGTTATTTGGCATGATGAATAGAAAAACCCCTCCCAGGCTTATAGGGATACTATGATACATCCTGTATAACTAACTGCAAGCATGTAAATTGTATACAAGATAACTTAAAATCAATTTCCTGTCATCAATTTTGAGTCATAAACAAGCGCGGCTTCACTGGGAGACGTGTACTGCTCGTGTCGGCTTTTACAACATCCACGGGAGGAGACAGAGGGGTCTATTCTTAGGTCAGATACACCGCGATGATGAAAGCGGTAGGTATACAGTTTTCATATAGCTGAATGTATTAATTAATGAAAATACTTGCACACCTTACTTGCACAAACTAGTTAAAATAAAAACATTAATTAAACAAAACCTTAATGTAAAATGGGCGGTCTTATCGCTAAGAAGCGATATCTTCCAGTCAACCTTTGAATGGAGAAGAGCTAAACTTATAAGGAAGATTGGTTGGGTTACCCATATTTAGTTGTAGAAGAAAAATTTACAACAAATATACATTATACAAAATATTACAGAATAATAGATAAGTATAATAAACACACAAATATATATAACTATACAGACTCATTAAGTAGAATTACACAAATAAATATTACTAACTACCAAAGTTACAATATATAACATAATAATAATAAACCTACAAACAAATCTGATGAACAATTCATAGGCTTATAGTTTACATCTATGACGGAGTACGTAAAAAACTTTGTAAACCTACGAGACCTCATATTTATAAGAAGAAGAAGAAGAACTTACCTACAAGTGTCTTATAATGTAGCTTCAAATTAGTGAAAAGATGAATCTGATTGGTAGTTCCTGAGATTACCCCCTACATACAAACAAACAAACTTTATATCTTTCTTTTAAATAATTTAATTTAAAATGTTATTTTTTTTTTATTTATCGAATTGATTTAAATGCCGTTAACCTCCTGGGGTCATGACTGCGTTACCGGACTTTAAAAACATCTTAATGCCTTCAGCAACTGTTTAAACACTTGCCTATCAATTTATCCAAAAAAACCTGTAGAACTTTGTTAGGCTGAACGGTTCTTTTTTTTTTTCGAGTAGCTTCTAAGTTCTTCGAGAACGCGACCTTTGTTAAAAAAAACAACATTCACGTTTTCGAACCACCCAGTTATTTTAATCTTATTCCAATATTTTTGATCTAACTCCTATATTTTTGATCTAACTCCTATATTTTTGATCTAACTCCTATATTTTTGAACTAACTCCTTTATTTTTGATCTAACTCCTATATTTTTGATCTAACTCCTATATTTATGATCTAACTCCTATATTTTTGATCTAAGTCCTATATTTTTGATCTAACTCCTATATTTTTGATCTAACTCCTATATTTTTGATCTAAGTCCTATATTTAATATCCCTGCTCTACACCTTGATGCTCTACCTCAATGTCTATATTACTAAAGCTCTACCTACACTACAAAATTGTTATAATTTTTTTTTATCTTCTGAAAACCATCATATATGGACTAACAACAACCAATAAATACTATTTCTGTTTGTAACAATAAATAAATAAATTCAAGAAATTATAAAAAAACATATCAATCCAAAACTTTACGATGCGTGACAGAAATAATTATGACACTGACTGTACAGGTTAAATTAAATTTTTAACAAGCAAACTCATTAATAACGGCCTACCTTCTGCCGACGGCTTCGCTCGCGTAGGAAAAAAGTTACCTATGTATTATTCCAAACTACCTACTGCAATTTTTATTAGGTACCTACTTATATTTAATACCAATTTCACATAAATCTATCCAGAGAAACAGCGTGATTGTGTTACAAACAACCATAAAAACAAACTTCGCATGTATAGAGTAGGATCATAAAAAACTACTTAGAAAAGTAAATCTAATTGTATCAGCAGCTAGGATAATAATGTAAAGCTAATGCAATATGTATGGAGCCTATGTTTTTTTTTTTTTTTTGTACCACTTGGATGGCGGATTAAGCAAAAGGCCCACCTGATGTTAAGCGGTAACCTCTGCCTATGAACAGTGCATTACCTCATAGATCACGTCCACCTAGGACGCAACCTATGTGGCATTGCACTGCGCCCGCCGCCACCCTGAGACATAAAGATGAAAAGTCTCATGTGCCTGTAATTTCACCGGCACCCTTACCTTTCAAACCGGAACACAGCAATGCGAGCACTACTGCTTTGCGGCAGAAATAGGTATGGTGGTAGTACTTCCCCGGACGAATTCTTTCACAAAAAAGCTCTACTACTACTACCAAGAATCTAAATATATTTTTACATTATTAATCAGGCACTGCAAAGATGTCTTGTGTCCAAGTATTTTATCAATTTTACCGCCTAATCCATAATTTTATTATCTAATCCGATGTCTCATTTTTCATCACAAAAAAATCATGTCACTAATTGCATATCCATAGCTTCGGTATCAACACATCCGATCAGTCGTCCGAAGAGACACCGTTCAATCGTCGACAAAATAGTGTCTCTATTCAACGGATTTAAAGTCTCATTTAAAACTAGCACAGTCAGGGGCTGGCGCCAAGACATCTGTCATCGTTAATAACAAGCAATTTGAGTCAATTTTGCATTTTTAGAATATATGAGAGCGCCCAGGCGTCTCGCTCTCACAACAGGAAGTAACACAAAAACTTACACAAAATAAAGTAGTGGTTGACATGTTTGCTTTTTGCTCGGCTTACTAATTACCCGGCACAACCGTAGGTGCGTGAGCGTTCTCGTGAACCGTCGAGGCGAACGTTAGCCGTAAATGCTAACAGTTTCGATATTTATGAACATGTGTACGTAATTAATTTTTACGATGGATCAGATAACGGAATCAGTGGAGCGATACGCTTGTCGTGGCCCTGGCTTCTCGAGTTCAACTCGAGTAAAGGTTAATTAAGGTAGAATTAGCGTCCGAGGAGGTTTTTCCGCGACGCGACGGCTCGGATGCTGTTGAATAATGAAGGAAAGGTGGGTCGCGACCCGCACACAATGGATAGACCGCATACAATTACCGGCAGTTCAGACAGACTGCGGCCGGGCGACAATGTGTAAACATCGTTTACAAATTTCATTTCCATAGAAAACGTTTAAAATATATTAGTTCATCCGGTATTCTAGTATCTATTTATTCAACAGTATTGATTTGAACTTTCGATCAAGAATACAACTAGATTTCGGGTCACGTACAAAATCAAAGCTAAATACCGTCCGCGTGGGTACACATACTTATACAGCTATATTTGTTTACTAACGAACTGAAACAAAAAAATTAAAACACTTCTTAGTTCAACCAAATTACAACCATGACACTTAGCAATAAAGTAGCAAATATTCAAAATATTATCTTATACTTACGATCATTCGTCACAAAAGACGAGCAAAGCAATAAATTACTCCTGTTACTTAGAAATGACAATGAAAAGACATAGGTTAAACTAAACAACATTTAGTATGAAATCAAACTTAAAGAGCTACAAATAAAGTTCTCACAGATACAAATAAAAAATAAGAGCTCACTTTTTAAGTGTGCTGATTCACAGACGTATTTTTTTGCGCCGACCTGATATCTAGTTTTGTTCTTGATCGAAGGATTTGGATTAGAATACAAACTTGTCAGATTATACGGCGCTCTGAATCCCAATTTTATGATAGGATACTTTCGTTAAATGTATGAAAAAAACTGCTGAACATCGCTATAATCAATACGCTTGGCCAACGGATTGGTGATCATAGTATTAGTTTTGAGTACACAGGTGGAAGCTACTGTCCATCTCCTGATGTTATTCATAGTCGTCTCTTACGAAAATCCACGGGAGGAGACGGAGGGGTCTATTGTTAGACCATATATACCACAGTAGATAATTCTACTAGATATAGGGCTAGAAAAACCTTTGTATCTACTTCTTCGTCACTAGGTCCAGTCGGGGTCACTCAACAAATTAAGGTAGGGGTGGTCTTAAAAAGGGTATGTAGCCAACGCGACCGTGAATGAACTAAAGATTTGTCTAATGCTACCAGCTAGGATATGCTAGGGAGTGCGTGTTGCATGTGTGTGTGGTGTTCGCAAGGGGTGTTACACGAGCTATTGCTCCGGCGAGATGCGTCTCAGCTTTGTTTAGCCCCCCGCAATGAACACGACACCCCTTGACGCACAGGCGCCTTCCTACTTTCTAATGTCGGGTCCTTATACTTCCCTAATTTATTTATACAATCACAAAATGCACTTTATTCGTTAACAGTTTTAGTGATAACTTTTCACAAATTAATAGGGTTACTTAAAATATGGTAACAATATTTTGATAAAAGAGCGAGCAAGCCTTACAGTATTCGCATATGATTTGTAACATCTGACATCTCACCTCCTTGGTAATAAGCAACATGGTTGATAGTACCAACCCCACGGAAAAATGCGCTACCAACCTTTGAAAAATGCACGCTTCCGGTTATACACTCTCGACTCTTTTCACGAAACCACTCTCACAGATTGCAAGAGAGCGAGTGAAAATATGTAACACATAAATAACAAAAAAACTACTCTCTTAAAACCAAACTTTCGTTGTATGTACGTTTATCTCAACTAACTTAGCGGCCCGCTCGTGACTTCGCTCGTGAATGTCTAAAATCCATCCCTGGCGTGCGAACCCATACCAAAGTTTAATCGCAATGAATAAATACACCCCAAACGTCATCTTATAATTTTCCTTTTAATTTTAAACCTGTAGACCTTATCTGTATCTTAAACACAAAAGATACACTTATTTACAAGTATTCACTTTAGTATTCCTGACTTTTTTGCAGCACTACTAAAAGCCAGTATTTTTGCAAAACACTGTTTATTTATTTCAAATTGATTGGCCAACGCACGCTGATGAAGAAGCCAATCTTTTTGTCTTCGACTTGCTTTACGATTACACTTAGATATTTCAAAGAAAACATTTTATATTGGGAACTTGGGAATAGACTAACTTTCTGTACGTGAAATAATTTTCTAAATCGGTTCAGTAATTCACGAGATTAGCTCCTACAAATACACACAAACAAACTTTACATTATACTTTAGATCGGTCATTAGATACTTAAATGGTTGTTTTTATTTTTTATTTTTGAATATTATATTATTTCATATTATTCTGTCTGTAAATAAACTTTATTGTGTTATTTTATTTTAAGGTGGATGATCCAAAGCTGTTTCCTCTACAAACTTTTGAGGAACCAATCACGGTGATGGAATATATATAATTTTATCATATTTTAAGTAAAAACCAATATGGCAATTACCTAATTTAATAACAATTTTTAATATTAATATTATACAGAGGTAAACTTTGTTTGATTGTTTGTAATGGATAAACTCCAAAACTACAGAACCGATTTTTAAAATTATTTCAGCTATTGCAAGCTTAATTACGAGTCAAGTATCATTTATTTTTTGTAATAAAACTCTTGAGTAACTGCCATTTTTTAATTAGGTTTCTTATAAAATACTGCTGATGAAATTATATCTTTTCTATCACAGACATTGATTCCTCAAAGTTGTATGGGGAACGATTTTGGAGTATCCACAACGAAATATTCTGCTAACAACGTTTCGAACGTACAAACTCAAACAAGCATTGTTTTGCTTCTAGCTATTTGTGACTCGCATTAATTAACTCCCCGAATAAATGCCAAAAAGTAATCTTTTCCAGTAACAATGGGCGCATAAACCTTTTACGGTCCGTGAAAAAAAGGCTCGCTCACATAGATACCTACATGTGTCCACGAGGGACGGACTGTACACCGTGTTTATCCGTTGATTAAACAGAGCTACGGCCGCAATGCGTATGCAAGAGCGGACGGACATATTAACAGGGCTCGAATTCTGATTGTTTAGAGTATTTATTACTCTCGTGCCTTGTACAGTTAATTGAATTCGCCTGTAGAATAGGCACGGGCTGAATTGGCTGGCTACGTTTATCGTGTCTTCCCAGTGCGTGGTCTGACCAGGCGCCGTTTTTGTTCGTAGTGAACATTTAATTTTGTGATTTGGGTGATTAGAATAGGTTATCGTTTTGAAATGACTATTTTTTTTTTTTACAGTTGGTATAAATTTTAAATCAAACGGATCTTAGAAGAAAGTAAGAGATTATAAGTGCCATTTCGAGAATGGCATAATCTAGTGATTGAACGAACATATATAAAATAAAATTACAAAAAAATGGATCTTATTTATCATTTTAAAATTTTACCAATTGTTAAAGCAATACCTTGGTAACGTTCAGCTTTTATGTAGGTACCTACTGATATTAATTTTCAAAACGCATTTATATTAAATTCTTAGCAGACAAAATATTCTGTATTATTTCTGATTTCTAAATATCAGAAATATCAAAGTTCGATATTTGTAATATATTTTTTTATAATAGTTTTACTAATATTTTTTTTATATATATATTAGTTCGGATGATTGTTACTCAATCACGCCGAATCAGCCATAATTTGATATAAAAATAGAATATGACCTGGATTGAGCTAGACAAACTAACTTTTAAGGTCGTTAAATACGAGCGAAGCCGCGGGCGGATACAAGTACATTACCTATTACTAGCGTTGAAATTTGTACCTATGTTTGACATCGGCTATAATTTGCTGATTCCATTTGATTGATTTGATTTGGTCATCATTTCCTATCTTCGTGCCAAAAGTTGAATGGTTTCCGAGGAAATCGCGTGTGACAAATGGATGTACACCGAACTGCTGAAACCCTGAAGAACTAATTAGGATAATTAAAGGGATGCCCCATATCATTTATAAAAAAGTGTTTATAAAAAAGTGTACTTAAAAGTTTTGTTATTAATAATATGAATAAAATCTAGTAGTATGTACTCGTATCATGTGCTTCATTTTATTCTATAAACCATTCATTATTTATCAAGTTTATCAAGTTCACGCTCATTATCTAAGAACAAAACACTGTTTTTCATCGTTAACCACGTGGTCATTAATCACTAAGCAGGTAAGTAATCTAACCGAAATTTTTACCACGTTGTGTGTTATTTTAAGCTCTGTTCTGTTGTGATAAGGTTTTCATTACTGGCAATTAATCTTTTTCGGAGACTTGTACAGTTTAGCATCATTTAAAAAAAAAACAGTTTTATCTAGTAGGTAATCTTCTTGCAATATTTACTTAATTAAAACACTTAAGGTGCAAAAGGTTCACAGCATGTCTATAATGAAATCGAGAATTTTTAAATTGATGATAAGAGTTCTTACTGTTTTCTAGAAGAAACCAATATATGGTATTCTTAAGCTTTTTATCTACTGAAATCATTAATGCAATAAACTTCACTCAAAAAAAAGTTTTTAAAATTAAAATACCATTTTAGACTTACTTCTTACATGTTTTAATTTTTGGAACATTTGGTAACTTAGTAACTATTATTTGAGTTAGTGAAGTCATCAACAAAATTTACAAAACTCTAAAGCATATTTTTATATTCTTTTTACACAGTATCAGAAAGTCCGCTCGCCTTCTTCGCCTCATACAAAAATGTTCGTTCGTTTCGTTTCGTATGGGGTAGTGCTGGCCTCTGGTGTCAGAGTTTGTCAAGCCTCCCGAGGGCCTCTGACATGGCTTATCGACTGCTCAATAACAGCCGGGACCGACACCTTAACGTGCCCTCCGAAGCACAGAGCGATGGAAATCCGCACATAACTTAGAAAAGTCATTGGTGCGGAGCCTAGGATCGAACCCGGTATCATTGGATTCTGAGTTGCACTATTGAACCGTTAGGCTACCATCGCTCTAAAATGTTCTTAAATGTTCGTTGAAACTGGTTGAACCTATAGCACCTTAAAAATACTCTTGACTAATAAGAAAACACCATAATGTTCAAAAAATAAAATAAAAAAAACATAACATTTATCAGAATTTAAATACCCATTGCGTGGTTTTACCAGTCTATAAAGGATGTATAAAATAAATTATAGATGTCGAAGTACTATCACACTTGGTTTGAATCTTAGGTAGTTAGTTATACGTAACTATAAAATTAATACTTTATACTTTATTTATTTAAAAAACACACACATCATACATATTACACATTCAAAAAAATTACAAGGACAAAATAAATTCTGATATGTACAACAATAATGGTGTTCTATAACATTTACCACAAACATTGTACACAAAGGGAAAATAAAATAAAATAACAGTAAGAAACACTAAATTAAAATAAGAACTAAAAACTAAAGCTAAAAATTACTAAAACATAAAAAAAGTAATTACATTTTAAAAACTTGTGATTGAGCCTAAGTGGCTCAAAATCTTATTTTTAAAGATTCGTAGGGGGTCGCAAAATATGTCTATGTCTGGGTTTTTGTTGTTCAAATCATTGTATTGGTTACACATTCGCGTGGTAGGTACTTGTAAGCCCATATTAGTTCTTGATCGAGGCGTATTAATATTAAAAAGGTAGCTATCCTTTTAGAAAAAATACGTCTACAGGTAAACTACGCACAGTTCTACGTTAGGAATGTCGCGTCACTTATGTCCGTCTCACGACCTTCTAGCGTGGTAGCGGTCGGTGCTCATGAAGAAGAACCTTTAGATGATCAACAAAACGTCAGAAGGAGAATAGTAAAGTATACGTGGTGAACAGTCGTAATTGTTTGTACTATACAAAAAAACCTATCATCTTATGCCCGATTTACATTATTCCAGTCCAGTAATCCAGCGAGTTGATCCAGTCCAGTACTGGACTGGATCATATCATCCACATTATTCCAGTCATTCGAAAGCTGTCGCCCATTCCAGCGCCTCTGGAATAGTGTGAACCGCCAATCCAGTGTTTGATTGGCCGTCTACATTATTCTAGTTGGACTGGATTGATCGCACTGGATTCAAAAGTAGACCGCGAATCCAGTTACTGGACTGGAATGCTTACTGGTTTCAGTTCATTCCAGTGCCGGTTTACACTTTTCCAGTAAGCAATCCAGTACTGGACTGGATCGCTGGACTGGAATAATGTAAACCGGGCATTACGTTGAAACAGTTTACAATAACGACTATTTGATTCTGATTCTGAATATTTCTAAAATTATTCCCAATCACGATAATTACAATTCTAAGATTGTGGTGTGTCCGGCCTTAGAATAGACCCCTCCGTCTCCTCCCTTCGAGGTCGTAAAAGCCGATTAAGGGATTACCCAGACTTGTTGATAAGATTTGTCCTTGCTGCTAGCTTATTATTGAATGTGTTATTACTGGAAGAAAGCGCTAGCCGAGTCAGTCGTGGGAAGCAATGGCGGCGATGAGCTCACCACTTATCACTTATCGTCTATATTCCACGATTGTGCAACCCACTGTGAAAAGAGACCCTTTGAGGCTCTGCCTACCCACCTTCGGGGAAAAAGGCGTTTGCCTATGTATGTATATATGTGTAAGATTTATGTCTATGTCCAGCAGTAGACGTCAAGCGGCTGTTGTTGGTGATGAATATTATCCTAGAATGCATTTTTTGCTGCAAATGATGTCTTAAGTAGTCAGAGTTTAAGCCAACACAAAACATAAAAACAACACATCTGCAAGTCGAGCATTCTCTCAAGGGCCTTAATAGACCGACAACATTTGAAAAAAAATGCTTTACAAGTCACTCGGATCGGATATTATAGCGGAAACAACTTATCCTCGCCACTTGTGTATCCTATATCTGTTGTACACGTGTTAAGTATGTTTTCGTTACTTTATCGCCTTTGCGAAATGCGGTTTTTTATTTAATTAACATGAACAATTTAAGTACTGCATGTGGCTTTGATACGCACGCAACCTATCGGTGCTTTGAAAGCTAACTGGATAACTTACAGTCACCTATCCGTTACTAGTAAAACGTTATCCATACACGTATAAAAAAATGGATATGTTGTGTTTCCTGCGCTTAGAATGAAATACTTTTTTTTTAAACTACTTAGTAGGTATGACGGAACAAACAGATGGCCCACCTGATGATAAGCGGTACCCTCTGTCTATGAGCAGTGCATTATCACATAGGTCACGTCCACGTAGGACGCGCCCTATGTAGCATTTCACTGTGCCTGTCACCTTCGACGAAAGTTACTTTGGTCGAAGCCTGTCACCCTGAGACATAAAGATGAAAAGTCACATATGCCTGTAATTTTACCGGCAACCATACCCTTCAAACTGGAACACAGCAATGCGAGCTTAACTGCTTTGCGGCAGAAATAGGTATGGTGGTAGTACTTCCCCGGACGAACTTTTTCACAAAAAAGCACTACTAACACTAAGACACTAAAAGGTTGCCTGGAAGAAATCGCTTTCAGCGATTAGGCCGCCCATTGTACTATAATAATAAATAAATAAATAATAAATAATGCTGGACAGTTCACACAACATAATCTAGCCCCAAACTAAGCAGAGCTTGTGTTATGGGTACTAGATAATTGATATACTTAATACAATACATTAAATAGATAGATATTTTTTTATTATACATAGAAAATACCCAGAACACCCTGAACAAATATCTGCGATCGCACAAATATTTGTTCCGAGGCGGGAATCGAACCCGCAACCTCCTGCGTCGCAGGCCAACCTTCGCCCGCCGCACCACAGAGGTCGTCATAAATTTATTATCGACTATAATTTGATTTAGTTAATCCTTGTATTATTGTGTTTTTTATTATTATTTTTTGGTGTACAATAAAGTGTTAATCTATCTATCTATATCTAAAAGTCACAGCTATAAAACAAATTTCTTATGAAGTAGCACAGAATCGATTAAACTGCTTTTGACAAGACACTCCGGGGGACGAACTCTTTCACAAAAAAAGCTCTACTACTACTAACAAAAAAGCTGTACTACTACTTAACAGGTAACAAACAACTTTAAGGCGTTATAGGTTCACGAAATATCTATATTGAGCTCTAGAGCTTTTAAGGTTTTGACGTAGTTTTAGAAATTTTCTATCATATTTATTACAAATTCTGTAAGCTGTTTATGCCAAGAAGAATCGCGTTAACCGAAGGTATGTTGAACTTAAAAGTAAAGTAGAAATTATTATGTTAGTGAAATCATTATTGGTCAGCAAAACAATTTATAATATAAAAGATTTTTTGAAATAATTACTTACAAAGATTTTAAATTGACGGTAGGCATATCTAATTATTGTCAAAATATTATGTTTTAATTGTAAGTACCTACTTATTTTTGTCAATTTATCTTTAGTTTGTAAATTTGTTTAAAGCAAACTTGACTTTATTCGTATTCTTTACGACGTGGCCATTTTACAGCCCATTATTTTTTAATTAATTAATTTATTTTATATTAGAATTATCTTAAATTATTAAAATTAATAGCATATATACTAGCCTAATTATGTTATGACATAAAATCACGATATAATCTAATATGTAAACGAGTTTTTGACGAATCGTTGTATTTGTGGCGCTCTTTTAGTTTAAAACTAACTAAAAATTTTGTGTAGCTCATACTTTGGACAATAAACATATTAATTTCATTTTCATTTTCATTTCATTATATGTACGTAAAAGATTGGGGTAAAATGTAAACAACTCTGAATTCGAATGAAAAATTTCATGCTGTTCACACCTACATAAGAGAAGTTTGAAGTGGAACTTTGTTCATGTCGAATTTTGCCAGTTCAAATATATGGGGATAGATCGTAGGTAACTCGCTCAGCGCTAAGAGCTTTCCAAGACGTACTCCAGGAATGCATTTACATGTCACAAGATCCTGTGAGAAAGTTTGCACGTGTCGCTGATTGTATGCGTGTACCTGTTCCACTATTCAAATAATGTTATCAGCCGATTTCAACAATGAATATTCCATGATTGTTTATATAGATAGACTAGCTGACCCGTTCGCGACTTCGCTCGCACGTAGATTAAGGTATTATACCTACCTACTCTTACTACGTTTTCTGAATGGATAGTGGTACAAGTCATCTGCTGAACATAGGCTTCCCCCATTACAATGCCACAATAAACGTCCTGAGCTGCCTCCGAGCAACGACTTCCTGCGATTTTTAAAATGTAGTCGGTCCATTTATTGGGGAATCAATCAATCGTCCAATCTCGTACAAACCCATACACCCCATTCTAAACCTGTATTGACCGACAAACCTTGCTCAGGAAAATTTCTTCGGAATCGTGACTTTTCCTGGCTGAGGCAGGGACCAAGTAAGATCGTTTTCGTTTTCTCGGCTTCAAAACTCCTTGTGAGACTCCCTAAAATCTTTACAACCCCTACAAACCCTAAAAACCTTCACAAACCCTAATAGCAGTACAATGGGCGGCCTTGTCGCTGAAAGAGTTTTCTTCCAGGCAACCTTTGGATGGACAGTAATGAGCGAAGCAAAAACGAACGGCGGTGCACAGAGTAAAATAAATAAATAATAATAATAGATGAATAAAATACAACGTTTATATAAATTGAATACATAATATAGGTCCTGCAGTAAAATATTTATGAGTATATCAAGCGTAGAGTGTGCTGCCTTATGAACTTTTGCTGATTTTCTCTATCATCTTACTTTTGACTGCCTAGCTAAGTAATGCTTTTAAGTTAATTTTCCTTTTTTCTTTGAATCAGCTTCCACTTGTTCTCGAGGCACCACACAGGCGCTCCCCACCTAGTAGTAAGAAGAATCATCAAAAGAAAAACAGACCGTGTTTGTTGCCTGATTCTTCTAGGTCTGGTTGCGTTGGAACAGGAGTAAATGTAAATTTATTTTTTAAGACGATTCTTGTGATTTCAATGAATAAAATACTTTTTGACTTTGACTTTGACTTTGACTATTCTAATACATAGCAATGAAGTTAAATAATACATTACATGCCCTACTAAAAGAAAAGACAAAAAAAGAGAGTATTCTACTAATATACTTAAAACTTAAACTTGGTCTTATATCCAATGCTATTATATAATGGTCCAAGCTATTAGATTAAAATGAAATGCTAAATCTGGTAACAACTACGTTACTAGCCTGTCGTTCAAAAATACAATCGAATAAAAGTAATATTTCCGGAAAAGAGTTCCCAATCAAACTATTCGACATGCAAATTGAGCCTTCGAAATAAGGGTAACGATTTCGTTTGCATATCGATGACAATTGAAGAGTATATTGAGAGTCCCCGTTACTTTGTCTATTTTCCTTTTACGTATTGAAGATAAGGTTACAAGGAGCACAGATAATATAACACTGGAGGTACCTACTGCTGCTTTTTAGGGTTTTATATCCAAAGGGTACCAACGGTACCCTATTTGTAAGCTTACGCCGCGCCACCGGCCATGTTCTTTCCGCCTGTTACCTGCCTGCGGTCGCCTGGAAGAAATCGCTTTCAACTATAAGGCTGCCCATTGTTTTATCTTCATTGTATATTTATTCTAGTTCAATAAAGATTATTTATTGTACTTGTTTTAGTAAATCCTATTGTGGTTTTTGTACAATAAAGTGTTAGTCTATCTAATCTATCTATATTTTCGACTATCTGTCTGTCCATATTCTAACACAGGAGTATTATCTCGGAAGCCGAAATTTTTACAGATGACGTGTTGTTTGACATGAACAGCTTAAAAAAAACATTAAGTCTAAATCTAGTAGAATATTAAGATTAAAACTATGCATGGATATAACCAGTGGTCTCTGATACTAAGTGATACTAAAGTGATACTAAGTACATTATAATTCCGAAGGACCATTGTACCAAAAACATGACAGGACAACATTTCTCGATAGAAAACAATCAGAAAGTTACTTATAACTTTTGGTTAGATTCGATTGCATCTCGATATGGTGCATATTAAACAACAAAATAAATCCATTTAATTTTACCATAATAATAAAAATATTTACAAAGTTTAGTTGTAGTATGTACTCAATCTGATAAAACTAAGACAATAAAACAAAACTAAAACAAAAACCTACCTAACAGATCAGCACGCCGTCACCCAATGGCAGCGTGCCCAGAATTCTGGCTGCATTGCCACGCTGAATGGCAATGCTTATTCGTTGACTAAAATAAAAGCCAGCATTCCGGTCACGTGTGGATAAATGAAAATAAATGTAATCAATACAATGAAATCAAGGGCTTACTGGAGTAGCAACAATATTTTAGGAGATATTCAATTAAAAGGGATGTTGACAGCCTGGCCCACTGGCTTTTACGTGCAAGGCGTTTTCTTTTGTATGAAGATTTCTGCATTTTTTGTCTGGAGTTGGTGCAGCCTTAAACGTCCCGTATCCATAGGAGACAAATATGGCAACCTTATATATAAAGGAGGCCTCGCCCGACAGAAAAGTCTTACGGCTGATAATGAGAGATGAATATTACACAAATAAAATACTAGAACTTACCTTACCTATAACATTTTTAAGGTAAATGCTCACGCTTGCGACGCGATATTCAAATTTTTTGGTGTTTTTTGCCCATTACTGCTCATCAACACTTCTTCATATAGCAAAAGTTGAGTTCGCGAGAACTGGGAGACCTAACACACATGTTTTAATTGATAGTATCTCATAAATATCATCGGTTTAGCTATGATACCCTTAAACACATTTTTACAGTGTTTTTTTTTTGTTTAGGGGTATCGTAGCTAAACTGATGATATTTATGAGATACTATCAATTAAAACATGTGTCACCTAGTTCTCGCTAACTCAACTTTTGCTATATGAAGATTGAAGAAGTGTTGATGAGCAGTAATGGGCAAAAAACACCAAACAATTTGAATTTCGCGCCGCAAGGGTGAGCATTCACCTTAAGTTCAACAAAAGCCTCGCTCATTATTAGTTTCAGAAAACAATCTCAAGCATACGTTGGGATACTAAAACGCCAAATTCGCAAGACAAAGTAAACTCAATTCTAAACTGAGTCATGTCTACATCGTAGTGCTCCAATTCCATCGATTTAATCCAATAGTACATAGAGGTATGTATGTAACGTACATGTGAGTATAGTCAATAATACGGCGTTCACTATCCACCAAAGTAGTAGGTAACAAAGACGATGGAACACCTAATGTAGGAAGGTTTATTAGTCCTGTATTTGCTTAGTTCGAAGGTTCTATAGTACGCCGGGTGTGGATGAGCAAACAGATTATGGAAGTAATCTGCTTTGGTGTTTGTGTAGGTATAGGTACCTGGTTTTCCCCAGATACGAATACTATCGTTAAATAGATACCAAGATGTTTTGGTACCTACTTCTTGATCATCATTTCAGCTTAATGACGTCCACTGCTGACCATAGGCCTCCCCCACGATGAACTGTACTTCTTAGTAACTCAAACGAAGCTGACCTTACTAATGTACAACTAGCAGTTCGCCCCGAACGTGTACTCGCACAGAAACACTCGTGTCTCGCCCCGTAGCTCAAATACCCCTGCGTGCCGATCAAGCTCAAATTCAAACTTAAAAATTCTAGATCTCTAAATTTCTAGACGAATGACTATTCGACGCTGAATGATGATTTTGATGATGATAATGATGATTATGATGATGATGATGATAATTATGATGAAGATCATGATGATAATGATGCCGATGATGATTGATGATGTTGATGATGATGATGATGTTGAAGATGATGATGATAATTATGATGAAGATCATGATGATGATGATGCCGAAGATGATTGATGATGTTGATGATGATGATGATGTTGATGATGATGATGATAATTATGATGAAGATCATGATGATGATGATGCCGATGATGATTGATGATGTTGATGATGATGATGATGTTGATGATGATGATGATAATTATGATGAAGATCATGATGATGATGATGCCATGATGATTGATGATGTTGATGATGATGATGATGTTGAAAATGATGATGATAGTTATGATGAAGATCATGATGATGATGATGCCGATGATGATTGATGATGTTGACGATGATGATGATGTTGATGATGATGATGATAATTATGATGAAGATCATGATGATGATGATGCCGATGATTATTGATGATGTTGATGATGATGATGATGTTGATGATGATGATGTTGATGATAATGGTGATGGTGATGATGAAATTAGCTAGCAGCCCTTTTTTATACTACTTGGATTAACGGTTCAAGCCGATGGCCCACCTGATGTTAAGCGGTAACCTCTGCCTATGAACAGTATCACATTATCACATAGCTCACGTCTACCAAGTACGCGCCCTAAAGATGAAAAGTCTCATGTGCCTGTAATTTCACCGGCACCGATACCTTCAAACCGGAAGTAAAGTAGTAAGTAGTAGTAGTAGTGGTAGTAAGTATTAATTTATGTACTCAAACTATGTTCTTTCTTATTAATATTGTTTATTTTGATCTGTAACTAATTATTGTTATTAATAATCGAACTATGAACTATGTACCGGAACACAGCAGCGAGCACTGCTGCTTTGCGGCAGAAATAGGTATAGTGGTAGTATGTCCCCGGACTAACTCTTTCACAAATAAGCTCTACTACTACTAAACATACACTACCACTACATCATGCCCCAGAAGGAAAAAGATGTAACAGGGTCCTGATTCTTTGCCAAAACTATATAATTCTTCACAAATTGTTGTAAATATGTTAAGGCGCTATAGGTTCAACGAACATTTTTGTATGAGGCGAACAAGGCGAGCGCACGCTCTGATACCGTGTTTTTATGTATAAAAAATTTATATAAAAATGTCGTTCAAAGTTTTGTTTAATTTTATTAATGAATTCACTGACTTAAATAATAACTAACATGTAAAAAAATGTTTCAAAAATTAAAACATGAGAGAAGTGAGTTAAAAATAGCATTTCAATTTTAAAAAGGAGGTATCTCTGTTATTTTTTTTTATCGAGTGAAATAATTCAAATATTGTATTGAATTATAAAAACTAAAAACTAGATAAAAAGCTCAAGAATATCATATATATTTTTTTTTTCATAGAAATCTATGAAAATTCTTATCAAAAACTTTAAAATTCTAGAGACATTTGAGAACCTATCGCGCCTTAATTATATTACAGCTGTGACTATAAAACAAATTGATAATACTAACTAAATGATTGCATCCTGTCGGTAGAGTTTTACTTGGTAGATTCGACAGCATTATAAAATATACAGCTGTTTTATTAAGACTATTAATTGTACCATGTAAATGAAAGCTCCGATAAAAACCTCTACAATCCGGCTTTTAGTATTGTAGCCGAGTGGAAAAGCCTTTTGCTTACTATAAACACAAGTAAAATAAACAGACAATTGCAATTTCTATTGTAGTTTCAATGATTGAAATT
Organism: Operophtera brumata; assembly: GCA_932527175.1. Lineage (NCBI taxonomy): Eukaryota > Metazoa > Arthropoda > Insecta > Lepidoptera > Geometridae > Operophtera > Operophtera brumata. Next base: position 78,642,762 of record OW052239.1, on the reverse strand, counting down.
TTAACGAACCTTAAAGATATTTTGATCTAGAGAGCGAAGACTTTGCAACCTCTGACAAAATTCGCTTTCATCTTTTTTTTTTTTATACTACTTGAATGACGGAACAAGCATATGGCCCACCTGATGTGAAGCGGTAACCTCTGCCTATGAACAGTGCATTATCTCATAGATCACGTCCACTTAGGACGCACCCTATGTGGCATTGCACTGCGCCCGCCACCCTGAGACATAAAGATGAAAAGTCTCATGTGCCTGTAATTTCACCGGCACCCTTACTCTTCAAACCAGAACACAGCAATGCGAGCACTACTGCTTTGCGGCAGAAATAGATTATGGTGGTAGTACTTCCGCGGACGAACTCTTTCACAAAAAAGCTCTACTACTACTAAAACTACTCATCTGTCGGTATATTGGTACGTCTCACGCACAGTTCGTATTTTACAAGTTAATTTTTAGGGTTCCGTAAAAAAAAATACGGAACCCTTATGGATTCGTCATGTCTGTCTGTCTGTCCGAGTATGTCACAGCCACTTTTTTCCGAAACTATAAGAGCTATGCTGTTGAAACTTGGTAAGTAGATGTACTATGTGAACCGCAAAAAGATTTTCAAACAAAAATAGAAAAAAAACAATAAATTGATGGGGTTCCCCATACTTAGAACTGAAACTCAAAAAACTTTTTTCCATCATACCCATACGTGTGGGGTACCCTATGGATAGGTCTTCAAAAATGATATTGAGGTTTCTAATATAATTTTTTTCTAAACTGTATAGTTTGCGCGAGGGACACTTCCAAAGTGGTAAAAAGTGTGTCTCCCCCCCCCCCCCCCGTAACTTCTAAAATAAGAGAATGATAAAACTAATAAAAATACATGATGTACAATTACCATGTAAACTTTCACTCAAAATTGGTTTGAACGAGATCTCGTAAGTAGTTTTTTTTTTAATACGTCATAAATCGTAATCCATCCAAGAACTTTTATATTATGTTACTTGCTGCTACGGAACCCTTCATGGGCGAGTCCTGCTCGCACTTGGCCGCTTTTTTTATTTTTAGCTCTTAATATTTTTATAAATAAATAAATAATAAATAAATAATGCTGGACAAATTCACACAACATTATCTAGCCCCAAGCTAAGCCAGAGCTTGTATTATGGGTACTAGATAACTGATATACTTAATATAATACATTACATAGATAGATATTTTTTATTATGCATAGAAAACACCCAGAACACCCTGAACAAATATCTGCAGAACGCACAAATATTTGTTCCGAGGCGGGAATCGAACCCGCAACCTCCTGCGTCGCAGGCGAACCATCGCCAGCCGCGCCACAGAGGTCGTCGTATGTACAATATTTGTGTTAAACCAGGTATCCTCAACAGATTGGGATGAAATTTTGCATACCTTTCAAGTTCCGATGACAATAGAATATTATGGTGTCAGCGAGCTGATCTGATGATGAAGACGGAAGATGGGCAACGGAATTTCTCGATGGATAATAGTAGACTGGCCTTGTTTAGGCTCATTTCGATCAGCACTCGGTTCCGATCACTAATTCTATAAAAGCTTCTAAGAATTGACAGACATATTTTTCACAAAAAACTTATTTCAACTAATCTTGAATCTTGATGAAACTTGATATACTGGTTCTACAATTTCATAAATATTTTTTGTTGTCATCGGCGTTGTTAGATTGGAAGGATATTTCTGCCAACAAGTGGAAAAGTTTGCTGCGGTGCCATTTACCAGCCAATTTTGATAATATTTAGTAAAATGAACTAAAAATTCCTTAAAAAAACTTCCAATAAAAATTTCATATTAATTTAAATTCACGTCTAGCAGGGTTTAAATCATTAAAAATAAACTTTCAAGCCCTTACAAAGCTGTGCTTTTTGATAGTAATTAAGTCGAGCGAAGCTAGTATCCCCATAACTTTTGCATTTTGTGGTACACTTTATGAAAAAGCAATCATGCTTGTAGATTTGTAATTTAAACATAGTAATTTAAATTAATGTTAGATAAACTTAATCAAAATCGGTCGGCCACAGACCGACACACAGAAAAACAGATACCTACACACGTCAAACTTCGCAAAACGTGGGGTGTTCTCGGGGGTGTTATATACAATGACAGTTTCAACTGTCATTGGTCATCCCATTTTTTGCGTCGGGAGTAAAAAAAACTAGGTATGTTCACTTTTCGTAAAACGCAGTTAGGTTATTTATTTTGATTACAACTTGAGATGGATCAAGAATATTATAACAACAAAACTTAAATGCGCCAGTTCTTCAAAACTTCAGAACAGTTGAAGATTTGTAGCTATCACATAGCTGTATCCTCTGCGAGGGTAACAAGTTGGGCTGACTGTTTAATATATTCCTTGTTTAGAATAATATTATAATACTAAAGAAGGGCCGTAGCGCCGTATGGATCACAAACTTAGAGAAAGCGTCGCCAGTACCACACTGGTAAATTATAATTTAAGATGGATGCTCACGCTTGAGGCGCGAAATTAATTTTTTTTGGTGTTTTTTGCCCTTTACAGCGCATCAACACTTCTTCAGAAAGTTAAAGTTAAGTTCGCGAGAACTAGGACACTTAACACACATTTTTTAATTGATAGTATAGCATAAACATCATCAATTTAGCTATGGATACCCCTAAACACATTTTTACAGTGTTTTTTTTTTTGTTTAAGGGTATCGTAGCTAAACTGATGATATTTATGAGATACTATCAATTAAAACATGTGTGTTAAGTCTCCCAGTTCTCGCGAACTCAACTTTCACTATCTGAAGAAGTGCTGATGAGCTATAATGGGCAAAACACAATAAAAAAATTGAATCTCGCGGCACAAGCCTGCGCATTCACCTTAAGATTAATTGATACAAATACCTCAGCGGCAAATATTTTTGACTAAACATTGCCTCATCATCATCAGTGTATAGAAGTCCACTGCTGGCTTTTCTCATAGAATGCCATGACGAACGGTCTTAAGACCGTTCGTCATGTCTTCTTGCTACCTCTATAATCTTTGGTCTTTGGTCGATCAAGAGGGAAAAATTATTGATTTGTTGAAATTTACTTGTAGGACGGTTTTTACGAAATCAGGAAAAAATTAAGGGTTTCCGCAAGCGAGGGTACTTACAAAAAATCCGCTATCAGCATTTATTGACTCAATAATCACAAAGTTATCATTATAAATTACTATTTCGTATGTTATTATATTATTATTTTAGTAACTTTGGATGTTTTTTTTATATTATTTAAAATTTTAGTAGTTAGTTGTTTTACCTATAAGTAATAACTTATGTTAAACTATGTTGCAGTTTACGCCCTCAAAAAATTGCGATGCCTGCATGTGGCAAATAAGTCATAAGTGCTCACTATTTTATAAGACCAAATTGTTACACTTATTTACATACATACATACATAAACTCACGCCTGTTTCCCGGAGGGGTAGGCAGAGACCACGGATTCCCACTTGCTACGATCCTGACACACCTCTTTTGCTTCATTCACTCTCATCACATTCTTCATACACGCTCGTCGGTTATGGTTACTCTTGACCTGGCCTTTTTCCAGAACGTCTCCGATCTGGTCTAAATACGTTCGCCGAGGTCTTCCCCTTCCCGCTCGTCTTATGTACCCTTACACTTATTTATGTAAAAAAAAACAAATAAATATCTTGAAATCTTGAAAACCTTCCTCTTTTGCATCGTCTGGTTTGTGGTTGCCACTCGAAAGCCTTTCTTCTCGAACGGTTATCAGTTCTGCAAGCCATATGGCCTGCTCATTGCCATTTCAACTTGCTAACTTTGAGTGCTATGTCGCTGATCGAATCTCGAATTATCGAATTATCGCTTTATCGAATTAGGAAATCCGTTAGAGAACCATGGTTCTTCAACGGATTTCCTTATATTAGATTGAATCACGTTGTGAAACTCAGCATAGCTCTCTCTTTAGCCCGCTGCGCAACTTTGAGCTTTTGTATAAGGCCACTTTGTTAGCGAGCAGGTCTTTGTGCCGTAAGTCATCATTCATTGGCAACACGCATTGATTATAGACTTCAGTTCTGCGGTAAGTCTGAGTACCTATTACGTACTCTAAAAAAAATAAGTGCTTTTATTTGCAGTTTAGTAACAGAAAAAATTGTAATTATGTTTTAATTTGTGAAAGTGTATTAATCACAGTCTTAAATACTTCCACTAAAAGAGGTGTTAATAAATAGTTGCAAAGATGAAATGTAATGAGATTGCAATTGAAATGAACGGTAAATGGTATGTATGAGTGCCCGTATAGCTCAACAATGTAGTCAAAGTCGACTAATTAGCACTCCACGGGGTTGTGTGTATAATTTGTATCTTAAACAACCTGTTTTTGTAACCAATTTCATGCAACTTAAGTAAGCACCACTCATGCAAATGCATATTTACGTGTATAATAGTTACTGACGGTATTTGCTTGTGTTGTTGAAAAACACCATTTAGCAGCTGATATTAATTCAGAGTTAAAAAGTATTTAAAGTCCTTTAAAGTGTTTTAAATTTACTTTCATCAAAGATTTGTACCTATTTTTGTATGTTTGTAATGAATAGGCTCAAAAAGTACTGGGCCGATTTAAAAAATTCTTTCACCATGGGAAAGCTACGTTCACCCTGAGTGACATAGGCTACCAGGGGGGGGGGGATACGGGGGGGGGGCTGTTTTTCATCTGAAACTACCCGTGCGAACCCGGGACGAGTCGCTAGTCTATTATATAAAAATAAGTCAGGTTTAGTTACACCACTTATAACTCAACAATGGGTGAACCGATTTGGCTGAAAATTGGTAGGGAGGTAGCTTAGAACCAGGAGATAGGACATAGTGGGAGGGGTAGGACGGGGGGGGGGGGGGGGGGGGTTACCGGGGGCTACCCATGCGAAGCCGGGGCTAGTCGCTAGTGTTATATATAAAACTTATAGCCCAACTATGGTAAACTACAATATTAGGTACTTCAGTAAGTACAATATTTTTATAAAATATAACTTGCAAAAATCTCAATGAAGAAGGCAATATATATGATAGCAAAAAAACAGAGACCTCTTTTTTCCTTTTTTTGCATATAACATACGGATGTTAAGATGTGGATGTGTTGGAGGGACTTTTGAATGTAAGGAATCATTGTGACGGCACAGTGATTCCTTACATTCAAAAGTCACCAGAATCACAATAACGAATCACTTGACACCTCATTCATCAAAATCGTATGAGTAGTTCAGGCGCTACGGTGGAACATACGTAAATTCAAACACTAAAAACATAACCCTTCCTTTTGGCTTTCTCGCAGTCAGGTAATAAAAATATAGCCGTCAATGACCTTCATCACGTGACTGTTCTACATGAAAAATACGGAAAAAAGTCACATGTGTGCGTCATCCTACACATACGCACACATACACGATTAAGTATTCATTCACGAAGTGTCCGTTCACAAAAGGGCTAACATGTCCTCTGAACCCATCCTCTACATCTTGCCTTATCTGCGTTCATTCATTACCATCTAGTTTGAGTCGACGGACCGAAAACATATCGCGCCTCCACCTTATGTCACACCACTTAATTATCTGGATTTATATCACGATAAAATCGACCATGACGCTAAGGGTTATAAAGGGATTTTTGTGAATTATTCTCTGGTAATAACACTATTTGTTAAACTATTTATTTATTAGAAAACTAGCTGTAACCCGCGACTTCGTCTGTGCAGGATCATTATGCAGCGGATTATTAACTAAGCTAGTATTATTAGACTTACGCGGGTGAAGTTAGTTTCACCCGCGTAAGTCTCGATCCCGTGGTAATATCGGAATAAAAATGTGCCTATGTGTTATTCCGGGAGTCCAGTTATCTCCATTCCAAATTTCATCTCAATCCATCCAGTAGTTTTTACGTGAAAGAGTAATTAGGATAGGATATTCGGTTACCAAATTACTCCTGCATTCTGCTGCTCGCCTGGTACATTGGATGAAAGTCTTCGCATTGCTGCTGCGCCCCGCGGTGTTTTCCGCATATGTCTCGAGCCCGTGGGAATATCGGGATAAAAATGTGCCTATATGTTATTCCGGGAGTCCAGTTATCTCCATTCAAAATTTCATCCAAATCCATCTAGTAGTTTTTACGTGAAAGAGAAAACAAAGATACATCCATCCATCTATCCATCCATACTTACAAACTTTCACGTTTATAATATTAGAAGGATAACAAAGTTCCTTATTAAAAAAAAACTGCAATCACATCTATTAGGGTGGTTGCTTTTTCATTTTAATGTATTTCTCCATATATGGGCGAAGAGAGTATAATTTTACACTGAAATTACTCTGTTCGCTTTTATAATATTATTATGTTGCCAGGTCATCACATTAAACTCCTGCCGGCCTAGCCAAATGGCATTCGCTTAGAAGCGATTCCATTTCTTCAATCATAATTCGATAGCTTACGGCAATCTCATTGTTGGTTTTCTTTACTAGCGTCATCGCTGTTACTTTGTCTAAGGACTCTGATCAGCCAAAAATGGCACAACCTTGCACTTGGTTTTTTTTTGTTGAATTAGACGGTAAATCTAAAACCTTGATCTCTTTAAAACATTGTAACATCTTAATTGTACTTCTTTAGCCCACTTAGTTGATAACAATACTTCTAATATCAGCTAAAATTAGTTTGTGCCCATCCGGTCCATCCAGCCTTTATTAATTCAGAACAAGTCAAATGAACCCAGCACCTTATCGACGCTTCTGGTAGTTATTTGGATCAGTTGAGCTACCTGTAGATCGTTAGCAATGGTCTTCAGCCAGCTCAACTGTTTCATTTGTATATTTTAAATTTTGTATTTAAATTATTTGTATTAGTTGTATTATTCTTTCTGTAAATAAATGTTTGTTATAAACATCTATCTTCACTACGTCCATATCTTCAATAGGTCTAATGGACCTTCGTTCTTTCTTGTTTAAGTCGAACATAACACAAAACATATTTTTGAGAGTCCTATTTTGATACGGTTTCGAAATATCCGGGACATTTTTGGCACCACCAGGACCCGGTACATGTGATGATATTCCCAGATAAATCCCATTTAAAGATTGTGAATATAATTCGAAGATAATTTTTTAAAATAAAAAGGTAGTATTTTTTTTTTGAAATTTAATGTAATATTAGTACTTAGCGTGGTGTGTCCGGCTTAAGAATATACCCCGCCATCTCTTCCCATGGATGTCGTAAAAGCTGACTAGGAGGTTATACCAGGGAATGGGCAGAAGCATCCACCTATAAGTTCTCAACACCAATAATGCAATCAACAATCCGCCTGCCAATCGTGATAATTATGGCAGATCCCCTAATTATTTCTATGGGCAGGCCTCGTCCGGCAGAGGACATTTAAAGGCTGCTGTTAATAATGATGATGACGCGTAGGAGTAATTTGGAATTTATTTTATTGATGTGATTGTCCACGACACTGACAGAACAATGAACAAGTTTCGATCATATATCATGAGGTCATACATAAAATCGATAATGTTGTGGACCACATGTTGTTACTAAATTATAATATTAGAAAGGTTTTTGACTTGGACTCAAACAAAAGATATACTACTCCGTGCTACAATTAATTAGTTGTACATACACGAATGATATATTTACGAGTACAGTAGGTACTACTTCGAAAATAATGTGCCTCTGCAATCGCTGTTTGTCTCTATCTGTCGCTTTTTCAGTTACTTCCAATCATATGTTTGTTTCGAAAAGCTGATGGTTGCCAAAGCCTACTTTTGAATTAGTATTGTAGTACACTACCTATCTTGTAAATGCATATAGGTAAACGATAGATATCATTGAATGTAATACGAGTATGCAGTCCGAGGCCGTTTAAACCTCCGTTTCTTACATGCTAAACTGATGTTTAAATTGTTTTCAAGTATCCGAAACTTTTTTTTTTTTTGTATATGAGACAGACATACAAATAATCATACGATGCTTTTATGCCAGCCAGCCAGATACGCCCAAACAAGTTGCAAATACACATTACGAATAACTTCCTTAAAAGAGAACGTTTATTTTTCCCAACATGAAAAAAACACAGTTTAATAAAATCAATACAATTTCTATAAATTAAATGTAAAGTCAACAAATGTGCGCGCGGTGTGTATGGTTCGCTTCCACGGACGGTATAGTCGGTCGATTGAGTGGAATTATTCATGGGGGTGCATATTTGCAGTGTTTGTATCTTTTGTTGTGGCATGTCTGATACATTGGTCGGCTATTCGCCTGGTTTTAGTTAATTACAGAGTGCGAGCAAGCGCCGGGTGACGCTGCCTCCGCGTCTCGGCTCCCGAGCCTCGCTGGTGGCCAGAACACAAAGCGGGTCGATGCCTCCGATAACGAAGCGAGTTTTTATCTTCTTATTTCAACGCTTTTAATTAGTTAGGAAAATATTCTCAAATAAAAAGTGCCTGGAGCGACCACCAGTTCTCAATTTAAGGATTGTCTTTGATCGCTTCGAGCCTCAGGCGCACTATAATGGAAAGGAATACCTCCGTTATTTTGATTAGCTTCTGTATTTTCGATAACATTAATAACGGTAATTACTTTGAGTATATTATTTTAATGATTTTCTTATAGCTCGTTACGAATGGTAGACCGTAAAATAAAATACATTAATGTTAGGAGTTATCTGTTCCGTTTTATGATGGCAAACATTTACACACCCGTTTGACTTCGTGGCACTCGTGTGTATGGAGCCAACTCGTCGTCAAAAGATTACGAATTCAAGTAATACATACTATGACTGGTGCATAACCAGATGATGGTCCAATATGTCCAAATATATAGCCAGCGTCATCACACTAATATTATAAATACGAAAGTTTGTGAGTGTGTTTGTTACTTCTTCACGCTGAAACGACTGGACGGATTTGAATGAAATTTGGAATAAAGATAGCTGGACTCATAGACTAACACATAAGCTACTTTTTATCCCGATATTCTTACGTGTTCAAGACTTATGCGGGTAACACCGCGGGGCAGAGCTAGTATGTATATTAAAAGAGCGAAAATTGCAACACATCGCACATAATTATTCAAGGAAAATGAGCAGGTTCGAGTGCCAGCCACTTGCTCGAAAATGTTGAGTCACATTTATATCAATAAAGAATAATATATGTTCTCCCAAATTATTTTGAACTCCCGGCTAAAAATAAGGGATATAAGTTTGAGGTCATAGTGTGTTTGTCTGTGGCCTCATACCTCCGGAACGGCTGCCCTTATATCAATGCTATTTTTTTGTATGAAAGATGATGTTTGCGAGATGGTTCTTATCTATGGTGGAAAATGGTAAAAGTTTAGAATCGTTTGGCAGGAGGAGGAGGGGGAGATGGGGGGTGGTGGAGGGGGAGGGGTACCCCCTCACCCCTGGTACCAATCCCATAACAAGGTAACTTATAGTTTTCGAGAAAAAAAATAAAGAAAATTTTGAGGTTAAGTATGAGATTTTGGTAAAACTTTACAATCGTTTGGCAGGAGGAGGATGGGAGAGGGGGGGGGGAGTGGGGGATTTGTACCCCCTCGCCCCTGGTACCACTCCTATGCAAAGGTAACTTACAGTTTTCGAGAAAAAAATAAAGTTTTTTTTTGTTAAGTATGGATATTTTAAATGTCGGACTCCGGTATGTGCTCCCGCCAGTACTCTCGCGAGGTCGCCCTTGAGTGTCGCTTCACCCACTCGACCTTTTCTACGCTACGGAGGTCACCGGCTCGCTTCGCTCGCCAGCTCCCCCCTTCACTCCGCTCGGCCTCGCGGGCTTGCTCCACTCAAGATCTCCCACGCGAGCTACTGGCTCCGCGTTTTTATATACACTCTAGGGGCGTGACGCACAGTACCACGTGGAGTCGGGGTGCTCCGTATCGGGTCTGCCACTCTTTTCGGACCTAACCAACTATTGTCGGGGTGCTCTGTGTCGAGTCACACAGTCAGTCAACAATAAAAAATCCATAATTTATAACATTCATTAATTCCTCAAAAGGATCTCTCTTATTTCTTTCAACATCCCTTCTCTACAGATAGAGGTACCTACTCATAAATTAAATCGTTAATATTATTATTTTACGTTCCGATTTTGTAAAATTTTCTTTATTATTTTTCTTTAAAAGCACAAGTTTCCTGGACAAGGGAGCCGAGGCTGGAATTTCCTGCACCCTCCCTGCAAGTTGGCGATAACTCCCGTAACATCTGACACTTCCAATTCAAAAATTTCATACTTAACCTTAAAAATTTCTTTATTTTTTTTCACGAAAACTATAAGATACCTTGTTATGGGACTGGTACCAGGGGCAAAGGGGTACCCCTCCCCTTCCTCTCCCCCTACTCCCACCCTCCTCCTCCTGCCAAACGATTCTAAACCCAACCCTGGAAAATGGTGCATCCTTTTCCAGGATCAATTTGGTTGAAGAGAACTGATAAGTTTTTGCAGCTCAAAATGTTTATTTTCACCGGCATCAGTTCTGATGATGTCCAGCATAGGATGAACAGGAACTAGGGAACTACTGAATTTGAATCTTCATGAAAATTCTAATTATGGTGACATGTCATGTCTACCTCCCTCAGATTCCAGGGTCTGATGATGGTCTGACCAGCACATGATGAGTAGGATCTAGAGTGCAACGGTAGCGTCCATTTAAATGCGGTTTTATTTGTATGAAAACTGGTGTACACTGAAAAAAGTCAGTAGTTTTTTTTTATTACTGAATACATTTATTTACAGAAAGAATAATAGAGGTTTGTACAAAATTAAAAAAAATATATTAGATTATAAATTTTTCAACACACTTGCTCATAAAGTGGCTCTAATTTCACCGTAATTAGACACATAATGATACCTGTAATCAAACTGTGACTTTTGCATTACTATTATTTACTAGTGAGTTATAGAGACAGTTGAACATTTACACAGAGTGTGTATTTCTGTTTTATTATTATTATTTTCACAAGTGTGTTGAAAAACGTCGTATGATACACGTGTGTATTGATGATTACCGTCCTCGGCTCTCTTAAGACCCTCACCTAACGGCTCGGCTAGCTTATCACGTATCTTGCAATAGCAATGCGATAGCAATAATTGCGCGATCATCGCATCCAAATCGCAAATTTGTATTACGTATCAGCGATCCGTAATTCGAATTTGCAATTTGGATGCGATGATCGCGCAGTTCTCGCGCGATTTTTGCTATCGCATAGCTATTGCAAGATACGTTAATAAGCTAGCGGGTCTCAATGGCACCTCAGCGGTAATCACCAACATTACACACGTGTACCATAATGTACTATTATAACATTTATTTGTCTAACGTTTTTGTTAGGAGAATATGTAGGCGTTTGAGTGTAGATTCCATTACTCGATTACATTGAGCTCTATACCTATTAGTGTTAATCGTATCTGTGACGAAATTGATTACTTGGTTGATGGCTGGTGTGATGTACCTTACATATTACAATAGATAGTGTGTAGTTAAGTTCGTAAGTAATCCATGGTCGTTTTGTTTTTTATTTCAAAGTAGTAGGAGAGATTTGAGAAATTAAGCTATTAATTCTCAAAAAAATTATATGAACAAAAAAAACTTGTGCTACCTGAAGACCGCTGCTAACAATCTAAAGTTAGCTCAACTGATCTCTATCAGATCAGTCGAGCTAAAGTTAGTTGATCGAGCATAGATAGCTATATGAGCTACCTTTAGATCGTTAGCAGCGGTCTTCAGGTAGCACAACTGTTTCATATGTATTTTTATAAAATAAAGTAAAAAAATTGAAGGGAATCCTAATATTAAAAAGGACACAGTGTTAAACCTCGTACAATGGTACGAAACCCTTCGTGTGCGAGTCTGACTTGAACTTGGCCGGTTTTTTTAGTATGGGAACACAAACTGTGCCTTGAATATCGGAACCCGACACTAACTCGTGGCCGACACGCACCTGGCCTGTTATAGAGTTTCTTCAGAAAATTAGCTCGATCACAAACGTGCTGTATTGTGGAATATACTATGTTCTTCCACTATTACTATTTCGCAACGAAAAGAAAGTCCGCAGCGTGCTTAAACCTATTTTTAAAACTCTTAGTTCTTAAATCACTGTAATTCTCAACAAAACGTAAATTAACAATTATGCAAACAAGATGGTATCCGATACCATCTACAGCCGTCAACGTTTTAAAACTTCCAATTGTTTTGTAAAATAAACTTCAATTAAACAATAAAAATAAACGTTTTCATCCAATAACGATCAATAAACGAGATCAGACCATATCTTAATAACAATGAAACAAGTTTTTGAATGCAGATAATAATAGCTAAGTTAATTATAATTACAGCTGAGAGTCAGTTGGATACGTTTCATAATTAGAATTCATGAATAATGGAGTAAGGTATTCTCAAGAGTTCCACAATCAGACTACAATGAAAACTTAAATACCTGTTTGTGTCGAAAATTTCCTTAACAAATGATACTGTTGTTATTTTAAAACATCATTGTTTTAACACTGTCTATCGAATCTTATTCATTTTATAAAGGAACACTCGCGTATACTTACTAGTTAATAACATTGTATTAAATAATAACATATAATTAGTATATACCTGCTACAAAGATAAAGAAGAGACAACGAAGTTTTAAAAGCTGTTTACAATCAACCCTAAGTGGAAATACAAACGCTGACACAAGTTTTTACATCTATGATTAAGTTACGTAGACTTGACGAAGTATGGTTTGTAGTGAGCATAGAAATCTGAAGTAAGGAGAAGTATTTATCCGGGCTGTTTAGTATTTAATATGACAAATGTCGCCTTTTTTTGCTCTACTACTTTTAACACTCTTACTAACTTAAAGACTTTAAAAAGAAAAGTAAAATTTACGCGTGGTATGTATGTGATTCCGTGTGTCGTGTAGTTTATCTTTTGACTCTTGATTTTTGCAAATTTTTATGTCTTACGGCATTAACTGGACAGCGCTGGAAAGAGTTTGTACAATTTGCTCAAACGCTAGCAACACGCACCACGCGTCCATACCAATTCCCCTTTCTTTATATTGTATGGTAGTGTCTATAAACCAACACTTATTACGATATTTTGTTTTAACAAGTGGCATCTCTTTTTCCGTTTTTAGGTCTCAACGCCTCAGTCGTAAAAACCGACTAAAGGATTACACCAGGACATGAGCAGCAGCATCCACCTGATTACTCAACGCACCGATACTACTATCACCAATCCGCCTGCCGAGAAGAAGGATAATGAAAAATCCGGAAAAAAAACTAGGTGAAGTATGTGAAACCTAAGGATATTTTGCATTGGGTTTTAAGTTTTACACACAGTTGGTACAAAGATAGATTATGACCTGGATTGAGCTATAGGCTACTTTTTACCTCGATGAAACGCGAACGAAGCCTTGGGCAGACACTAGTTTATAATATGCTTATAATCTATCACAAATATAATTTAAAACTTTGAAACTTTTATTGGTTCAATGGCTACCCCATTTTACAAAAAGAGACTCTGATTACTCTGACTCTGACTCGATTTTACCATGACGCACTATAGTGCAATAAGCGTCTCATTATTGCTTAGTACACCAATCAGACGGTAAGATGATTAACATTTAAATTATCATAGCTAGCTAAAAGCTGCGACGATAAAGTGAAGCGAACTTTGTTAGATATATTCTAGGGAGCGATGGAATGATATTTTTCGACACACTTGCTCATAAAGTTTCTCTAATTGCACCGCAATTAGGCACATAATGACACCTGTAATCAAACTGACTTTTTCATTGCTATTATTCACAAATGTGTTATACAGACAGTTGACCATTTACACAGAGTATGTATTTCTGTTTTATTATTATTTTCTTCACAAGTGTGTTGAAAAACGTCGTATGATACATGTGTTTATTGATGATTACCGTCCTCGGCTCTCTTAAGACCCTCACCTGACGGCTCGGGTCCCAATGGCGCCTCAGCGGTAATCACCAACATTACACACTAGTATCATAATGTACTATTATGGTTCGAATGCTGTTATTTTACTTATCGAAGGCGTATCTTTTTTCGAATATTAAATTTTTCTGAACAAAGCACTTGTCGGCACAAGTGTACTGCGGACGTTGGGCTCGTTACCACGTTATCAGCCAGTCGCGATGTTTATCTTGACAGGCACGTATGTGACCACCTCTCGGTCTCTCGGGGCCTTCGTCATCGACACCTCCAAACAATAAATTGACCTTGTTAACCCCCTTTGTGCGAGTATTTAGATTTTTTGTGGTAAATGTAAAGTCATCGGAGACAGGTGCATGATCACTTGAAAAACGAGGCACTTTAAAGTTAAAGTTTGATACGTAGACGTTGCGTGTTTATTCTTTGATATTTAAAGTTAACATAAACATCAGGTGAGCTACATTTAGATCGTTAGCAACGGTCTTTAGGTAGCTTAACTGTTTTTTTTTTTTAAATTTCATGTTTTATTTGCATAATATTAAACTGATACCTGACTTTATCTTGATTTAAATCCTAAACCGCACTCAGCGATAGGAAAAGCCGAAATTTTCAGTTGTTATAATTTTCAGATATAAAATCTTGGATAGCACCAATCTTTTCAAAGTTTTATGTCTCATTTGTTTCATTCACTCTCTTCTTTATTCATAAATAAATAAATAATTAAATAATGCTGGATAGTTCACACAACATTATCTAGCCCCAAGCTACTAGTGTAGTATTATTGTACCACAGATAAATTAATACAATACTACCCAAGCTAAGCAGAGCTTGTGTTATGGGTACTAGATATCTGATACACTTAACACAATACATTACATCATTTTTATTTTACATATTAAATACCCAGAACACCCTGAACAAATATCTGCAGATCGTGCAAATATTTGTTCCGAGGCGGGAATCGAACCCGCAACCTCCTGCTTCGCAGGTGAACCTTCGCCCGCCGCGCCGTAGAGGTCGTCAAACATATATCTCTCTAAACATTCCATACAGTTTGTGAATTGATAACAACTGACGTCACCAAATGGCTCTGTCGGAAGACCAGCGTTGGTTGTAACGTGTTTAGAACTGGCTCATGCTGAGACAGAGACCATTTTGTGACTCAATGCAATTTTTTTATTATGTCTTCTATTTTATTTTAGTTTAGTTTTAGTTTTTGATTGAGTTACAAATAAAATAATTTCTTTCTTTCTTTCTTTCTTTCAACTGTTTTAATTTAACTACACCGGCCAGTTCCAGTGAATGTGTTGCAGCAGCTAAATACCTTTGTTGTATTCGCGAGTAATTTGTTGTAAGTATTATTTATTGCGTGTTTCGTAGTAACGCTCAAAACATTCGTAATAAGGCAAATGCATGCATGCCTGCTAACTGCCGACAGAGAAGTTGTTTTACTTCGAAAATAACATGTAGATACACCTTCGATAAGAGTAGTGAACAATATAAAAATTAAAAAAGTCCAACTCTCCGTGCGTTGCCCTCCCCGTAAGAGACTTTCATTCAAGGCATTTCACTTCTTAGGCATTTTGGAAATTAGACTTACTGATCAGGATGCAATAAATATACTTCTTTTTCAAAGGAAGAATCGACACCACAATCTACTTTAAAACAAAATGTTTTCAGGCTCTTATTTTTGTTACCTCCTAGAGCAAATCCTTCGTCCAATAGTACATCATAGTCTTGTGAAATGGTTTTCTTGTAGTGGGACAAGTGAACAACATAAAGATTAAAAAATTCTCAACTCTCCGTGCGTTGCCCTCCCCGTAAGAGACTTTCATTCAATAAATATACTTCTTTTTCAAAGGAAGAATCGACACCACAATCTACTTTAAAACAAAATGTTTTTAGGCTCTTATTTTTGTTACCTCTTAGAGCAAATCCTTCGTCCAATAGTACATCATAGTCTTGTGAAATGGTTTTCTTGTAGTCGGACAAGTGAACAACATAAAGATTAAAAAATTCTCAACTCTCCGTGCGTTGCCCTCCCCGTAAGAGACTTTCATTCAATAAATATACTTCTTTTTCAAAGGAAGAATCGACACCACAATCTACTTTAAAACAAAATGTTTTAGGCTCTTATTTTTGTTACCTCTTAGAGCAAATCCTTCGTCCAATAGTACATCATAGTCTTGTGAAATGGTTTTCTTGTAGTCGGACAAGTGAACAACATAAAGATTAAAAAATTCTCAACTATCCGTGCGTTGCCCTCCCCGTAAGAGACTTTCATTCAATAAATATACTTCTTTTTCAAAGGAAGAATCGACACCACAATCTACTTTAAAACAAAATGTTTTTAGGCTCTTATTTTTGATACCTCTTAGAGCAAATCCTTCGTCCAATAGTACATCATAGACTTGTGAAATGGTTTTCTTGTAGTCGGACAAGTGAACAACATAAAGATTAAAAAATTCTCAACTCTCCGTGCATTGCCCTCCCCGTAAGAGACTTTCATTCAATAAATATACTTCATTTTTCAAAGGTTTATTTACCACTCAAAATAACTATCATCGGGAAAAGTTCACTACTGCGTTGAATTTGATGCGAAACATGTTAGCAAGAGTCACGTACGACAGCTAATTTTAAAAAAAAATGTAAGTTACTGGATAATAACATTGTTATTCGGGAGTCAACTTGTACGAATCGGCTCTTGCATGTATGTATGTATGTATGTTTGTTTGTTCGAGGGTGACTTTCGAACCGCTGATCCAATCTTCATATACAAATTGTAGGTACATCTGGTACAATTTGTAGGTAAGGCTAGGAGCTAAATCGGTCAGGGAGATATTTCAGCCTGAGTAGGGTAAAAAAGATAAAGTGGGACGATCAGGTCAAGTGACCTATGAGGTAAAGCATTGTTATACGCAGAGGTTACTGTTTCATTTATTATTATTATTTAGTAGGTTGTGAGATTTAAGCAAAAAAGAAGTTGTAGAAAACTTCTAAGTAACTTTCAATGCTGATATTTGGTATGCTAGTTTTTTATGACACCAATACAGTGAAATGTCTGTACTCAATTTCGACGTTTTTATCCCAAAAAACATAACCATCTACAGTTGAGCTCCCATTTGATGCATTTTGAATTAAGTCGTTGTTCAAGCTAGTTCGAAAAACGAAAGGGTGTTATAAGTTTGACGTGTCTGTGTGTGTGTGTGTGTGTTGTCTGTCCCCATGGTCTGTCCCAGCGTAGCTCCCGAACGGATGAACCAATTTTTTTTTTTTTTTTTGATAGATTTATTTGTCGGTAGTGTACTTAGCTTTGTTTGATCAAAATCAGTTCAGCCGTTCAGCGTTGGGGGTTTTTTTATTTTTTTTTAAATAATTACTTGTTGACATTATTTTCTTATATACAAGGCCCATAGTAATTATCAATGGAAGAAAATGGTTATTATAGATTAAACTGCTATTATTGATATTATGGGCTGAAGGTCCGAAATATTAATAGCAGTAATATTTTAATCAATCCTCTATGAATAGACATGTAAGTACCTATCAAGTAGGTAAGTACGTTTAGCAAGACTTTTCACTGTCGTACGAGCACATCGAGGACTTTATAATACCAACTGACCATGCGACCGAACGACGATGGCTCCTTGTGAATAAATTATTAAGGCGGCAGGTGGAATGACCTGACACAAAATGTTTTGATGGAATTGTTTTAATTGGACGTTATCTGGCTTGAACTATCGCACCAATAATAAGTTTTAAAATATGAATTTGTTGGCCGGCCGTTCACGCCGTATCATTGCTATCGAATTTTTAAGCATCTTTTTAGGGTTCCGTATCCAAAGGGTAAAATGGGACTCTATTACTAAGGCTCGGCTGTCCGTCTGTCTGTCTGTCTGTTTGTCTGTCCGTCTGTCACCAGGCTGTATCTCATGAACCGTGGTAGTTAGACAGTTGAAATTTTCACAGATGATGTATTTCTATTGCCGCTTAATAACAAATACCAAAAAACAGAATAAAACAAATATACCAAAAAATAATAAAATAAAACGTGTTTTTTTTTTGCTGTTTTTATAGATAATGGTACGGAACCCTACGTGCGCGAGTCCAACTCGCACTTGGCCGGTTTTTTACTAAGCTGAAACAATGTTACAGTTCTGGGCTCTTGCTCTCGCACATCGTGTACTCATGTGGCGATAACGACGCTACAAGATCAGGTTACTTCGGTTATGTTAAGCGTATATGGAGGTAAAATAGACCACATGGAAAAGAGACAAATGGAAGGAATTGCATCGTCTCTTCAGCAATTCTTAAATCTAGAAAGACATTTATTTACAGAAAGAATAATACAACTAATACAAGTAGGTACGTACAAAATTAAAAAATACAATGTGCATTGTTATTGCCATTCAGCGTAGCAATGAAGCCAGCATGGACGCTCCCGTCTGGTAGTGATTTGGATCAGTTGAACCTTCAGATTGTTAGCAGCGGTCTTCAGTAGCTCATCAGCTGGTAAGTCTCAAGGTAAATCTTGAACGAATATGTACTATGAATGATACTGCTTCGACGCCGGAACCATAAATTACTAACAAACGTCATTACCACTAAGTGCTAACATAAATGATAATACTGTTTTCATAAAAAAAAAACGAACTCCTTTCAAGATCACCATAATATTCGTTAGTAGGATGGAAACAAAAACAATGTTCTATTATAGATGGAAAGTTATTCATAATTCCTAATGTTAAAAGCCCACGTGGACGCAAATATGCGGGTCATTATGTGGCGGAACCGTCTGAATCGACTTAAATGCCACCTTAGCAAAAACTGCTTAAGGTGTCATGAAGAACACTTTGAAAGGGCTAATAACCTTTGCTTGAGACATGAAAGTGGGCTTTAGTTTACGTTGTTGTTTGTAAATTGACTCCTATGATTAATTTATTCTTAGTTGGCGAGTACCTACTGAAAATAAGACTAGGGTTTAGGTATTAGGAATTAGACATGTTTGTAATGCCTTACGTTTTCGCGATAACGAATAAAGAAATGAAAATTAAAAAAAAAACGTGTATTTTATTTAAAGTTGCAAAAGATTTGAAACGTTAGGAATAAAAAAACATAAACAAAGTAAGCGATAAATCAGATTAAAATTGTGTAATTCGATGTTTTTTTTCAGCTTATAATAACCAGACAAGTGAAGCTTATCTGGTTATTTTCAGCTTTCATAGAGTTCTGAAGTTTACTGAAGTCAAAACTAGGTGTCACCAGAGTCACCACTTAGAATAGAACGCGCTATTGCGGTTATGGATGATAGACTTCATTCAAAGTCGCGCGTTTTCGACAGTGCAGCTTCGAAATATAATTATTTTCGCATATTTGCTTGAACACCTGAATCCAACATGGAGCTTTTATGAGCTGACTAGTTGCGCCCCACGGTGTTACCCGCATAAGTCTCGAACCCGCAGAAATATCTGGATAAAGAATAGCCTATGCGTTATTCCAGGAGTCCAGCTATCTCTATTCCAAATTTCCTCCAAATCCGTCCAGCCGTTTCAGCGTGAAGAAGTAACAAACACTCACAAACTTTTGCATTTATAATGCTACGGTGGACTTAGCATGCCATACACTATCGACGCCAAAATATGGCACCTTCGAAAATGAGTTCGAGTGCATCTGTATTGATCCCATGGATTCATCCCACGAATATTTATTTCCGGATTCATACCAGAATTCGACGCACATAATTAAGCGAACGGATAAAACTTGACAGTGTTGTTTTATGCATTTTGTTTCTCTTTTTGTTCGGACATTTTTTGAGCGCTGACCCGTTGTCCATTTATTTTGGGTGCATCCGTATTGATCCCACAAATTCATCCCACGAGCTAAAAGTAATAATAATTATTCCGGATTCATACCATTTTGCGTTATTTGCTTAGCTGTGATAATTTACTGTTACTATTTGAAATTATTTTCAGGTGTTCCCAATTAGCGGTTGCCAATTGGAATTTTGTTGCGGTTGGATACCGAGTGGGGCACTTGGCTCTATCACTACTTCAGAGGAAAATCATCAGAACCTACAGTCTGCATCAGGAAGACATGTCATGTCCTCTTAATCTGAAGTTTGAGCTCAAACTTGAAGATTCAAATACATTAGCGCCCTAGAACCTATTCTTCCTATGCTGGTCATCATCAGACCAGGAAGATGTCATTGAAAATTAACATTTCTAGCCCAAACTGAAAGTTCCAGCTGCAAAAATACCTTAGTTCCCGTTAGCTAAATGGTTGCGAGCCGATGAGCGGGTAAAACGGCTGCACCAATTTCTAAGCAGCATCTTGCAAACATCATCTTTTATATAAAAAACCGCACTGAAATCGGAGCAGCTGTTCTGGAGCTATGAGTCCACAGACAAACAGACAGATAAATACTTATGCTCACAAACTTATAACCATCCTCTTTTTAGTTGGAAGTTAAAAATCAAATTAGATGTAAATAATAATAATACAGGATTAGTAAGGCAAATCAAATCAATTAAATTAAAGTTTGCTGTCAAAAAAAGAAGATATTACATAGAAAAAGTTCAACCCTGCGTTGCCTTTACAGAGTGAGCACAGGGAACGCATCCAAATAGTTGATTACATTTTTAAGTTATGTGTAATACCCATTGGAAATCCAAATAAATAAATAAAATAAACCCCATAATTGAATCAAATTTAAATTATAACCCTTTTAATGATAAAAAAAACCTTCTTTACAGGATTACAGGACAGAAGAAAATATCAAATTAATAAAAATAAATAAATTCATTTGTTCTCTTCTGAGGATATGACCAAAATAGATTACCACAATGCGTTGTTTGGTGTCTTGTCATCACGATCCCCAAGCATAGTTAATACCAAGATGAAATCTTCTTTACATGAAGTTTTTTTTTTCTTTTTAGCATTGATAGACCTTTGTTTGACCACGATCTCACCAGTTAGTAAATGACGATGTGGCCGAAGATGGAGCACAAAGGTCTAGAAGGCACCTATTCAGTCTAGCCTTGAAGAGACCCAGATTATAGTATTCAGGAAAGACAGACGACGGTAGCGTATTCCACTCCTTAGCAGTTCGCATTATAAAGGTAGAACTGAAACGTTTAAAATAAATAACTTAATAAATAAATAAATAATGCTGGACAAGTTCACACAACATTATCTAGCCCCAAGCTAAGCCAAAGCTTGTGTTATGGGTACTAGTTTACTGATATACTTAATACAATACATTACATAGATAGATAGATATTTTTATTATATATAGAAAACACCCAGACACCCTGAACAAATATCTGCAGATCGCACAAATATTTGTCCCGAGGCGGGAATCGAACCCGCAACCTCCTGGGTCGCAGGCGAACCATCGCCAGCCGCGCCACAGAGGTTGTCACGAATACGAATACGTTTAGTACGAATAGAGGGAGAGAAGTGTATAAAGTTTGTCAATTTTGTTTTTCTTACTGTTTATGAAAGTAAGTATCTTGTGAGTAGGTACTCGTTGCCTTAACAAATAAATACTTCAGCACGTTTTTTTAAACATGAAATTCGATACTTCTGTGTCCGCAATTTTTATCAACCAACCGCAAAATGTGACGGTCGATAACAATGGCAGCTGCGGTGTAGTCAACTTTATATGCCCGCAATATGCTCTTGTCAACTTTAGAAAATAACTGCTTTTTTTCATTGTTTCGAGTGTGAACAAGTTCAGTGTTTAATTTCAGACATTTATGCGGTCAAAGCGTTTTCAATAAATGCAATTCTTTTACAAAGAAGTGTGTTTTTTAACTCGCGACGCAAAAACGAAGGGGTGTTATAAGTTTGACGTGTCTGTGTGTGTGTGTGTGTGTGTGTCCCATCGTAGCTCCTGAACGGATGAACTGAATTCGTGTTTTTTTTTTTGTTTGAATTTTAATTTGTTGTGAGTGTTCTTAGCTATGTTTGATCAAAATCGGTTCAGACGTTTCATTGCGTTGAAGGCTTTTTTTAATTTTTACAAAATTAATTACTTGTGATAAAACCTAGAAGCCGTTATCAGCCATCACAAACCTACAAACTGGGTATGTAGGTATGTAGGTATATAGGTATTGCTTGTTCCGACAAACAAGCAGTATTAAAAAAAAAAAACCTTTGGGTATGTTACGCTCCTGCCGGAGTAAAATACCACTCGTGCTTAGGCTTCACGGGTTAAGAAGTACAATTGTATTGCAGCTTTAATCCACCTCAAATATTACCGACATTGTTTCAGCCGATTTGATTTTAATAAACACACAAAAGTACAAAAAAAAACAAATTTTATGATTACTAGTACTTGGAATGACGGATCAAGCAGATGGCCCACGTGATGTTAAGCGGTATCCTCTGCCTATGAACAGTGCATTATCACATAGGTCACGTCCACCTAGGATGCACCTTATATGGCACTGCGCCCGGTACCCTCAGACTTACAGATGAAAAGTCTCATGTGAATTTCACCGGCAACCATACCCTTCAAACCGGAACACAGAAATGCGAGCACTACTGCTTTGCGGCAGAAATAGGTATGGTGGTAGTACTTCCCCGGACGAAATATATACATACATACATAGGCACACGTCTTTTCTTTCACAAAAAAGCTCTAGTACTACTAAAACAACTACTTATACACTTGTGTACTTACCAAGTTTCTTTAAAATATCATCTAAATATCGTCGCTAATTTTACTAAGTGACGTAACCGACATTTTGGTAATTTTACAGGACAAGCTTTTTTGTTGGCGTCGCGTACAATTGTGACTGATTTGTGACTGTAACACGCTTAAATATGAATCGATTAAAATGAAAATGCACACCAATATACTTCAAACTAAGGCCTTCCTGATAACGTACTTTTGATATTATTTGAATAATTAGTTAATTCAATAAATCAATTTAAAGCAGATACGACACCTAGTTAGAACTTTATTTTGAAATGTTTGGCTTCAAATTTCAGATAGGTCTGGGTATTTTTGAAGTTAAATTCGTTAATTTTAAATCAATTACAGTTTAATATTGTAAAAACGCTTAGTTTACTTTCTTATTTGTTAAACTATCTGGTTCGAACATTAAAGGTAGGTTAATTAATCACAATGTCGTACCTACTTGATACGTTATAACCTAATTAGTAATATTATTATTGGAACAATTTTTATCATAAATCAAAATAAGATCTATTTAAGATAGGTAATCTTTGAGTAGGTACTTAATTGATTATCGTAGGAAGAATAGAATATCAACATTTAACTCCATGCTAACAAAATACCCGTACAAACATTTTCGCAATGCGTTAACTATGCGATAAATACAGAGGTGCACATAAAAACTTGCACATTGTCTTCATTGATCTTGAGAAGGCATACGACCAGGTACCCCGAGAGGTTTAGTGGTGGGTCCTAAAGAAGAAAGGTGTGCCTCTGAAGTACATGGAGTTGAACCGAGCAATGTACATTCGATGCAGTATCCAAGTCAGACAGTTGGCACTACAGTTACAATGTAGCTGTAAGCTTGCACCAAGGGTCAGCTCTTTGCTATTACCTGGTGATAATGGACGCTCTTACGTCGGACATCCAGGAGGAGGCTCCCTGGTACCTGCTGTTTGCCGATGACGATGACATTGTGCTGGTTGCCGAGAATGGCCTCGAGGTCCAGAATAGACTGAAGGAATGGCGGCAAAGACTGGAGAGTGATGGCCTGAAAATCATCAGAACCAAAACCGAGTACGTGTTCTGCTATTTCGGCGGTCTCTCCAATCCTGTGACATTAACACTTGCCGAGATGTCCTTACCGGTCTCTTTCGGTTTTCGTTACCTTAGGGTCACTCTTACAGGGGGATAGTGAGATTAACCGGGACGTAGCGCATTGGATCAACTCAGGATGGATGAAATGGCGAAAGGTCACAGCAACAACGCGTGACCCATGGATGCCACTCAAGTTTAAGGGTAACATTTACAAATCCGTAATATGACCGGTCGTTATGTAGGTAAGGATCGGAATGCTGGGTCATGAAGAAGAAGAATGAAAGAAGATTGCAGGCAGCAGAGATGAGAATGTTGAGATGAAAAAGTGGAGTTACAAGAATGGTTAAAAAAGGGAATAAGTATTAGAGGAAGTTTGAAAATTGCACCAAAGACAGAAAAGTTGAAAGGAAATCGTTAAGCTTGGTATATAGGCATGTTATGAGGAGGGATAAAACGCATGTAGCTAAGAAAGTTATAAATATTAATGTAAGTGGATGGAAGAGAAGATGAAGACCTTAGAAAAGACGGATGGATTGCATGACAGATGATATGAATGAGAAGGGAGTGAATGATGAAGTGACGGCTGATAGGGTAGAGTGGAAGAAATAGACGTACTGCGCTGACCACAAATCAATTGGGAAAAGGGTAAGACAATGATGATGTGTGTTCGAGGACGATGACATGATATGGTTTGCTTCTTCTAGGCAATTTAGATATTAAATACATCAAAGTTGAAGCTACAATCGAATAACGATTCTGTCCCATGCAGCAAGTTTATTACCTGTTGTAGATTGAAAGTTGCACACTGTGCATTTTCCGGAGTTATTTTTGACTGCTGCTTACACTCGGCTCTTTTCGCCGGTAACAGATAATTTTTTCTTGATGTCTGTCGTAAGAGGAAATTTCACACTTACGACTTGTTTGAGTACATTTTGCGTGGATAAAAATCTTACTAAAAGTCGTAAGTGTAACTTAGGGCACTTAGAATAAATATAATTTTTAAGAACTGTAGATACGTCAACCATACTTCTAGACACTGGTAGAAGATACAGCAACGGCGATTAGACAGATCGGTGCGTCTTCAAAAGTAGATAAAACCAACATCAAAAATGTCAGTTACGCCAAAATGTCGGTTACGTCACTTAGTCAGATTAGCGACGATATATGAAGTTAAGGAGGGGTATAACGCGAAATTACCAATCTTAAATAAGATTTTTAAGTGACTAAATCAAGTACAAGATTCAAGTAAAAAATTTGCATGGATACTACATTATAATACCGAGGGATCACCCAGACAGAAAAACGACAGGACAAAAAATTATCGATAAAAAAAAAACAGAAAGTTAGATCTTTGGCTTGATTCGATTGTTTGTCAATATGGTACAGATTATTGGGTCAAAAATTGGATAATTAATATGAATACAATAAAACGGAAGTATCACCCACGGGGTTTCTTAAAGTTATCTATATCTCACGAGATATTCAATAAAAACCGCTTTTTCGAGCATCGCGTGGCGTTTTTTTTGTATGAAGATTTCTGCCTGGTGTTGGACTACGTTCTAGAGTTCTCTTTCGGGTATTCACTCATCTCACCTACCCAGTTTGTAGGTATGTGATGGCTGATAACGGCTTCATCTGTCCGCACATGGGATATAAGATAGGCGATAATTATATAATTTTCGTAACTCATGAAACGCCTCGAGAACGAGACACGTATTAATTAATACTCTCCGGAAGTCCGTCGCGTGCTTCCATCGCCGATAGTCCATTGAATTATTTATACTTTTAATATTGTAATTATTATACACCATCGTCCGCTGCCTTATTATCATTTATGTTATTATATTATATATTATAATAACGCTCATCACGGAAAGGTTATTATGATAAGGATATAACGTTCACTGTCAACGCTTAAATGAGGGTTTTTCTTTTAAGCCGATCGAAGCAATGCAGCGTCGCACACTCGAATGCTAATTCCCTACTCGGCAACTTGTTCTTTTTATTCATATTATTACAGTACACAAATAAATTATTTCACAATTTGTACTCGTTTGTCGCACTTGACGATCTCGATTCGATACCGAATGCTTTATACGACCTGTTGATAGCTACATAAACATCAATAATATAATTTTAATTCAATTGTTATGGAGTTTATGTTATTTAAATTAATGTTAAAATATTTATTGTTTTGCCAAATAAGATTATACATCATTAATAATTATTGAGAGACACTCAACTTGGTATTATTTATGTTTATTAATTTGTATTCGTAGAACACAGATCACCGATATAGCTGTCAGAATTAGCAAGTTGAAGTGATAATGGGTTCCATATAGCTCGCAGCAGAACTGATAACCATTTGTGAATAAAGGTTCTCAAGTGACGACCACAAACTAGACGACGCAGTAGAGGAAGGTATTTCTATCAATATACCAAAGACAAAAGGCCGCAGGAAGTTCCTGGATGGAGGCGGCTCAAGGCGATTTGTCGTGGAAGTATATGTCTAGCAGTGGACTTCTGTAGGCTGAGTTCTAGGGCTAGTTATATTCTCGGTCTTATTTTATAAAATGTATATTATGTAATTATAAAGTAGTGCAGTAGGCTCAGTTATTTATAGAATGACATTTATGTTGCCGCGCTACGAGTGCCTGCACATAGGTGTAGATAGTGAGGCAGATCTGATGATAAGGCATTCGCGATTCCTCGTATGTGAGTATAAACGCGTTATGAAATTAATTCGGACTCTTCGTAGCCCAACCGCACGCAGCTGCCCTTTAGTATAGAATATCATTAATATTACCGGTTCTTAAAATAATGCGGGTAGAGGAACGGTTGAGCAAATGACGAGCGTACGTACACACGTGTCCGAGGAAGTACTTATTACTGAGGCCACCTGAGTGCCACGTCGATGCACTTTCTCACGGCCAGACTGTAAAATAGTCTAATGCGTTAAACATAATGGCGAAAACCAGTAACAGCACTTAGCTGGCCGCGATAATGTGGTTAATGCAAGTTTCGACTGTTGAAAGCTTATTTAAGCAATTTCGTAAATATAATGGAACAGGCCCCAATTCAATTCTACTATTTTTTTAAAGATATCCCATTATTTTACTATGCAATTACAATTAAATCAATAAATAATGCTGGACAGTTCACACAACATTATCTAGCCCCAAGCTAAGCAGAGCTTGTGTTATGGGTACTAGATAACTGATATACTTAATACAATTACATATTACATAGATATATATTTTTTAGTATACTTAGAAAATACCCAGACCATCCTGAACAGATATCTGCGATCGCACAAATATTTGTTCCGAGGCGGGAATCGAACCCGCAACCTCCTGCGTCGCAGGCCAACCTTCGCCCGCCGCGCCACAGAGGTCGTCAACAATTCAATTACAATTGTTACTAAAAATTGATGATTTTATGAATTTTTACGAAGAAATATTTTACGATTGTTTTTTTTTTTTTTTTTATATTCTACTGGAATGGCGGAGCAAGCACATGGCCCACCTGATGTTAAGTGGTAACCTCTGCCTATGAACAGTGCATTACCTCATAGGTCACGTCCACCTAGGACGCGCCCTATTTGGCATTGCACTGCGCCCGCCACCCTGAGACATAAAGATGAAAAGTCTCATGTGCCTGTAATAATGTTTATAAATGGTCACAATTATAATGCAATTGAAAAACCATTAAAGTTAGTAGAATACCAAAAGTCCCAAAAGTGACAAGTATTAGACAATTAATTAACAATTTCCATACAATTGCTTTAGTAGAATTGGGCCCCAGGAAACACAGTCAAGCAAAATAAAAGGACACAGGTAATCGTCTTAATTTTTCACAAATCAATCTCACTTTTTTCTATTGGACTTCAATCAACATTACTAGTGAGAAAAAGGAAAATAACTACTCTTTTAAAAAACCAGCCTAGTGCGGGTCGGGCCTCGCTTATTCAGGGTTCCGTGGGAAATAACGAGAAAATTCTCGAAATATTTCTGGTTGTCTAAAATATTATTGTTTGTTGATAAAATATACATAATAAGTAGCATATATACAAACATTCTAGTTCCTTGGTCAAATGGTAAAAAAACTAGGTAATTTTTTTTTAAACTAACTTTGTTGGCGACTCGTGACTCTGTTTTCCATTACTTTTGAAAATATAAACTAACAATCTAATTTTACTAAAAAAAATATTCCCTACATTCTGGGACAGTATAGTTTGATTTTTCACGCCCCCTATTACTTGTACTTCTATTATTTACTCATAATAATATCAAAATATTTTTTGGTGATATATTTGGCTTTGGGTCAGTAATATATATAAATAGTGCATAATGAAGACTGTAGCTTCAACAGTTTAGCAGCTAGACCCTTGTGACAGACAGACGGACGGACGGTGAGATCAATAATATATAAATAATGCTGGACAATTCAAACAACATTATCTAGCCCCAAGCTAAGTAGAGCTTAAGTTACGAGTACTAGATAATAGGTCTCCATATATAGACCTTTTGGATACGGAACCCAAAATAAAAAGAAGCCCAACTCACTTTGGAAAAGTTAGCGCCATCCTGCCGGAATGGTGAATATTGAAGGAATGGGTTTTTTATAAGTTTTTTTTAAAATACACTTCAAGCACTTTGATCACTCTAAGTGCTTGTAGTGTATTTAATAGATAAAATTCATCATCATCACCAGCCGTTAGACGTCCAGTGATGGACGGGGCCTCCGCCATAGAATTCAGTTTGCCATACCTGATCACCACGCTTGTAGACGGAATGGTGATCGCAATAATGTGGTTGAGTACTCAGGTTAGTAAGACATTCACGGGAAGAGATGGAGGGGTCTGTCTATCCTTGGATTACTATATTTTTATTTTTCATCCATCTGCCTCCAGCGAGTTCTTGACTATTTTGGTCATATATCACGGAAAGACGTGACAACTTAGAGAAGCTGATTATCACTGGCAAAATTGAGGGAAAGAGGCCACGAGGCCTTAGCCCGTTACGTTGTTCAGACCAACAGATCCGCACCACTCTCGATTCAAAATTTGACGAAGCCGTAAAGCTCGCTGCCAACAGATCTCATTGGCGCGACATCGTCTGGGAGAAAGTGATCCATGGAGGGGGTCACGACCCTCAGCATTGAGGAATATGACACGAGGAGGTGGATTCTTGGATACCCCACGCAGGTTCGCCATTATGTGCGCTTTCACATAGGACAATAACGACACGTCAACGATACCGGTGACAAACCGACGAACTAACACACGTGACAGCATTATACTTCGTCTCAAAATTGTATCATTTATGTTTGTATTCCTGCTCGCCCCGGCTGCTCTTGCAGTACCGGGATGAAAAGCAGCTACTCCCCAGGGGGAGTGGGGAGTGGGAAGGGTGGATGGATGCGAGGGCACTAAATACCATCAAAATCATAGAATTGAAATTACCGTGGTATAATTTTAGAAAAATTATGACCAACCGCGACCACGCTCGAAGGCGGTGAGAAGGCCGGGAGACGGCCGTCGAGCGTGGTCGCGGTCGGTGCTCATGAAGAAGGACTTCTAAATGGTCAACGAAACGTCAGCAGGAGAATAGTAAAGTACGTGGTGTATAGTAGTAATTTTTCTAACATCATCAAAAACCGCTAACCTGTTACGGAGTTGAGTGGAACTACACATAACGCGAGCGTAGCCGGTGGAGGAAGCTAATAAACCATACAATTATCTTTCTTACTGATAATGTAGCTTTCTAATAGGTGAAATAGTTTTTTAAATCGGTAGTTTTTGAGTTTGTCCATTACAAAAGTTTACCTTCTCTATAATATTCGTGTAGATAAAGATGTTCATTTCACTATACTAGTCTCTAGCTACTGATTTGAGTGATTTACAAATAGATACGATAAATTATGAATTATGCATTATACGATATTAATGACAATTATGCAGGAATGGTCGGGGTGGTGGGGGGAAGCACTTTACTTCACTTATATACAATAATCAGGTATAATCAGGTTAAGTAGGTACACACTGCACAGAGGTAACATATTTTTTCAACACACTTGCTCATAAAGTGGCTCTAATTTCACCGCAATTAGGTACATAATGACACCTGTAATCAAACTGTGACTTTTTCATTCACTAGTGAGTTGTTGAGAAAGTTGAACATTTACACAGAGTGTGTACTGTTTTATTATTATTTTCTTTACAAGTGGGTTGAAAAACTTCTTTTTTTTTTAACATTGATGCACTTTGCTTCACCGCGATCTCACCTGTTGGTAAGTGACGATGTGGCCGAAGATGGAGCACAAAGGTCTAGAAGGCACCTATTCACTCTAGACTTGCAGAGACCCAGATTATAGTTTTCAGAAAAGACAGACGACGGTAGTGTATTCCACTCCTTCACCTGGAGGTGGTGGTTGGTACCACCAACCACCACCGCTTTGGGCTGGTTGGTGTTTTCTTCCTTCACTTCGTATGATACACGTGTGTATTAATAATTACCATCCTCAGCTCTTTTAAGACCCTCACCTAACGGCTCGGGTCTCAATGGCACCTCAGCATTAATCACCAACACTACACACTTGTACCTTAATGTAGGTACTATTCGCCAGCTTTTCTCTTCTTTTCTTTGGTTTGCTTATCGTAGGTCTCGTCCAAGAACATAAATATAAACAGAAAGTTAATAACCAACAAAGTGCAGCGAACAGACGAGATATGATGATGTCCTTCACATAATAACCACATGATACCGCGTCGTCACGATGTCAGTGTAGTCGAGTGTGAAAGCGTTTAGTAGGTAGTAATTACCTGTCCGACAATATCGTCGATGATATTGTGTCGTATCGTTCTTGTTCAATGTGAAAGCACCCAATCAACATACGTTTTGCACAGGGATTTAGCAAAACTTTATATTTAATTATCATTAAATTTCGTTGTTTCACTGTCTTGTCACCTTAGTTTGAACCTGTAGCCCAGTGCAGACTAGCTGGGTGTATCTTCTATCACGTTTAATGTTAAATGAATCCTAGTCGGGTGCCATGTGGCAAGGTGCCCGAGCGCTAGTATCGTTCGGTTCGGTAAAGCTTAATTGCCCAAGTAAGAGCGGCCTCACCACAACATTCTCTCCACAACTCTGTCTGATCTGTACAAACGTAGAGCTTGCTTTTTTTTTTCGAGTTGAAGTATCTTTTCAGGCAAAGATATTAACTTGAAGAGTATTTAAACCCAGTATTCTAAAATATTAAGCCTATATTCCTGAAAAATATAACTATTGTCCACGTCGAGGTGGGGTTCGCTACCTACTCCAGTTTTTTACATGTTGGCTTAAAAGTTTAAAACGCAGTGTTCATAATCTTTATTAAAAATTCTAGCTCTTGAGTACCTACCTACTACTTTTTTTATATTTATGTTCTTTCCTACATAGGACTACTTAATACTGACTTACTCAGTTATATTTAGGTATATTTTATTAATAACATATACTTTATTTATTTTGTTTATCTATTTATGTATTTATACATTTATTTACAGAAAGAATAATACAACTAATACAAGGTATGTACAATATACATTACATTACATACTCTATTCATTAATCTTTTTTTTTATAGTTATGATTATCTATTCATTCAAGTTAGAAGTATGTATGTTGTAGGTAATTAGTTTATCAGCTATATTATTGTTATTTTCTTTCTTTTGTAATTAGTTTAGAGCACGCCATCCATTACGTTCCATCCTCATGGATGATTGGCAGGAAATACTGCTTAGCATTAAGTCCTCCTTTTGTACAACTTCCTTGTGTTTTAGTGCAATAAAGAATTAAATAAATAAAATTTAAATGAACAAGCATGTGGCCCAGGGTTACCCTTTACCTATGTGAACATAGGTCACGTCCACTGACGACGCGCCCTATGCGGCATTGCACTGCGCCCGCCACCCTGAGACATAAAGATGTAAGTCTCATGCGCCTGTAATTTCACCGGCACCCATACACTTCAAACCGGAATCCAGCAATGCAAGCACCACTGCTTTTCAGGAGAAATAGGTATGATGGTAGTACTTCCCCGGGCGAACTTTTCACAAAACAACTTTAATATATCTCGACCTACATAACATCAACAGTCACATACCGTACCTACTAACGTTATGTAGCAGTTTTTCAAATCAGAATCCAAAACATTTCATGTAAACGTGTATCAAGTAAGCGTACATTGGTAGATTCAACAGTAGATAAGGCCACCCTACGAAGTACACCTTCGTAATTATAAAGCGTAACTTGTCATTTCAAGCTTAGAAAATAACAGGTCACCGTCGTGCCATGGGTAATTTCATACGAAGCACTTTAGTTAGTTTGTAATAAATGATAGAAAAATCGATTCATTTGTGTTTCTCAATACTAAAATGGAGTTTGTTTTTGAAATTAAAGCTGCCTCTACCTAGTGCTGGCTAGGTAGTCTACGTCTTATACAAATGCAGATACCACACAAACTTTATTTCAATAATAGACCATATACAGGGTGTAACATAATATCCCTATAAGCCCGGGGAGAGGGTATTTTACACATCATGACGAACAACTTAATTTCGATGACTTTTTGAAATTCGAAGTAAAAACTTCGAATTTCATGAAATGCCTTGTAAAAATCCTGAAATTCCGCAATAAACTCCTGAAACTCCTCCAGAAATGTACTTAACACAACGTGAGGCAGCCCTACGTAAGGTACCATAACGTACCGTAACATCCTCATACAGTTTTAGGAACATTTCTTGAGGAATTTCAGGATGTTTACGTACATTTCATGAATGAAAAACTGCGAAATTTAAAAAGTGGTAGAACTAAAGTTATTCGCCTTGATGTGTAGAACACCCCCTCCCCAGGCTTATAGGGATATTATGTTACACCCTGTATAAAGATCATCATCATCATCATCATTATCGGTAGCTCAAATAATAGCCCTCTGCTGGGTATAAGCCTCCTCCCTCAAACGCCACTCCAAACGGTTCTGTGCGATTCGCATCCAGGTCTTTCCCTCTACGGCCTCTATATCAACCGCCCACCTGGCTGATAGTCTGCCATGGCCTCTAGTGCTCCCTCTCGGCCACTACTCTTTCAGGGCCTTACACCACCTGCCGTCACCAAATCTACATATATCAAGGTAGTCACCGCAAACACATAAAGTATGAAACCAAGCCAGCTGTTTTATTTTGCACCTATTTTGCTACGAAATGTCTCCATTCGCACGGCTAGCTCATTTTGAAGAATTTTTACAGTTCCATAAGGCGCAATTAGGCATTTTTTCTATTAACATCCGAACTGCTATCGTGAAGACAGTCGAGAGAGAAATGGTTTGAGGTTATCTACAGGTCTTGCGCAACACTGAGTCAATCCCTGTGAGCGGTAGGTAAGTGAGGGTTGTTTTCGTTACGTCAAAATGAAGCTTGGCTTCATGTCATCTGATAATTAGAGAGACGAAAATACCCCTCCCGTACCGCGAACATATCTCAGGGACTGACACAGTTAAGCGCTAGACCTGTAATAGGTACATCCAAGTCACAAAGTCAAATGTTTTCTAAAAAAAAAAGTTTTTTTTCAATAACAGCTAGGAGCCCTTCCTCTACTGTGTACAAAATGAAACTTTCTGAAAATTCTTTCTTTCCTTCTTTCTTTCTTTCAAAATGAGCCTTTTCTGCTCAAATTTTGTTATAATCGATGTTCCTATATAACTAATCAAGGTGACTATAAAATATGCCCCGAAGAAGTTTCCAGGAAATAAAAATAAAATAAAATTCGTAATCAATATATATAAACCCGTTGCGTGACTGACTGACTGACTGACTGACTGACTGACTGACTGACTGACTGACTGACTGACTGACTGACTGACTGACTGACTGACTGACTGACTGACTGACTGACTGACTGACTGACTGACTGACTGACTGACTGACTGACTGACTGACTGACTGACTGACTGACTGACTGACTGACTGACTGACTGACTGACTGACTGACTGACTGACTGACTGACTGACTGACTGAGTGACTGACTGACTGACTGACTGACTGACTGACTGACTGACTGACTGACTGACTATCAAAGCACAGCCTCGACCGTAAGTCCTGAAATTTGAAGGGTACGTTCCTTTTGTGGTCTGGGGATGCACTAAGAAAGGAATGCCAGAAGGGTGCAGCGGGTGTTGAAGTTTGTATGGACACGCGGACGAAGTCGCGACGGTATTCCACTGGTGAATAATATTATGTGTACCTAGCGGTACCAGACCCTCTTTCATTCTTCTTTGTTTTAGTTCTTTGTTCTGTATATTTTAGATTTTGAGCGAGTGTTTAATTCAAATCAAATAAAATCAAATACATATTTATTTGGAACAAAAACATGAACAAACAATAACATTAAAAGAACGATAACATTCGCAGAAGTTATAAAACTGTGTCGCGAATATTAACGCCTACCTCCGCTTACAGAATCTAAACAAAATTAAAAATTAAAAGAAGAAATTAAGGTAGCATTATAATGAATACCTATTTGTTTGTATGTGTGGAATATGTGACTGTGTGTGTGTGTGTGTGAGTGTGTGTGTAAGTAAGTAAGTAAGTGTGTAAGTAAAATTATTTTATATGTTTTTTTGTAATTGAACTGGATTTTTTTGGAGATGAACTGAACGCCTATTATACGGAATGGGAAGCGGTTGCACTGGACCGTGGTGACTGGCAGAAGTGGGGGGAGGCCTTTGGCCAAAAATGGGACAGTATGGGCTAATAGTAGGTAATAGTAATAGCTTTGTAATTAATTTTGTTTATTTACAGAAATCTGTGAATATATATATATATATATATATACATCTATTAACAAGTAGGTATGTACAAAATTTAAAAAATACAATTTAAACAGCTGAGCTTTATAATTATAATTATAAAGCCGTTGCAAATAATGTAAAGGTAGCTCAACTGATCCAAATCACCACCAGACAGAAGCGTCCCTAAGTTGCTGGCTGCATTGCCACGGTGAATGGCAATACTAATGCGTTGAGTCAGTTATGAGGCTGTCAAGAGTCAAATAGGCTTTTGTAAACATATTTTTAGCAAAATCTACACAGTTGAACACAAATAAATATATATATGTTAATCTTCATCATGATTCCAAGGGCATGATTGACCCCAAAACACGATTTCGATAATTTTTCGCGATAAAAAAAATCGTTAACTTACCTCTATAATGCGCTTATAACGTAAATAAGAGTAACAAATAATATTGTTTTAGAGGGCATGGTCGATTTATATTTTCGATTACACAGCACATATTTGTTTACTTTTCGTAGCGCGAGCGCTGGTCTGTTAGTTTCTAACTCACCTGAACTTTACTGAGTTTTATAGTGACGGAATTTAGCTATTCTCGTGCTATAGACATTAAGTCGAATTAGACATATGTTGAAAAAAGATGGTGAATGTCGAATAAAATCTTAATGTGCTATTCTCGTGATGTCAAAAATAGACATGAGTCAACCAAAATCTTTCAAATCGAATACGTTTTGATGGTTATTGTTACATTTTCGTGACATTTTTTGTAGACATTCATGCTTCGACATTATCTCTAATTTAGAGATAATCTCTACAATCCGAGAATTGGCCTCCTGGTCTGCTTCTTAAGAGCTAGCTCTCGCGTAACGCGTCGCTTCGACCAGACGCCCTGAAAGAATGTTGAAAACGCGGTACCCTAACATTAGATGAATGGATGACGCCAGCGAGCGGAGCCACGAAAAATTCACTGCATTGGACGCTTAGTTAGCGACAAATATAGGTATGGACGATGCAAATTTAATGCTTTAAAGATTAGTATGGAGGATACCAGCAGAGTATTGAGCCTTAAAATATGTGTGAACCTATTGGACGCTAATAATTCAGGTAACAGCCGGCGCGGGCGAGCGCAGTGAGCCACAGCAAACAGTGAATTACGTGCATCGGACGCTAGAAAAAGCATAGAAAATTATTTATTATTTTAATAGTTTAGCCGTTTTAGAGCCTTTTCAAGACACACTTTCAGACAGACACAGAGGCAAAAATTCAATAATGTTAATTTATTATTAGACATCCAATAAATACCAGTTTTTATAACTTAGCTTTATTACGTTTTGAATACAATTAGTATTAAAAAGATGCAAATTGTGCCACATGGACTTGGAGATCTGCTTTATTCCATGTCATAGAAAACATATCTAGACAATTGTAGAGAAAAAGATAGCGTGAAGAAAACGGGACAGCGTGATATTTCTTTCGCGCTATTTCATTTAGTTCTACCACTGTTAAAATAATACTATACACTAGTCGTTCTACGATGTTATTTGATTAGTGAGAATAGAGACAACAAAATGCTTTCCTACTGAAAATATAGGATAGGTTGCGTCCCATCCATCGATAGTCAATCAGACCTCTGAACATCGGGATATCCCTTGCTAATTGTGACACCTGGCAACACTAGCGGGATTCTCCGTGAAATGGTTCTCGATTACAGTGAGTTCATTGATATACATCATGTAGCATTTCGGCTTTAGTATGCTTAGATTACAGCTTTATAAAGTTTCTACTCTGTACAGTTTCTTTACAATCAAATATTTACAAAATTATTATTATATCATGGAACTTTTTATCTTTATCATTTTATATAGCTATCAGTTACTATCACTAAAACCACAAAGTACCTTTATTTTGACTAAAACGCTACCACCCACTTATATCTGAAATTTGCATATTATGTATACATTTATTTAATCAATATCAATATTTAAGGTTATAATTATGAAACCATGAACAGCATACATGAAGAAATAGCAGTTTTGTATGAAAGCTTTTCTAAATAATTTAATAGAAAATGTATTTTACGCAATTTCTTCACCGATTCTGAACCAATTTTAATGGTTCTTTTTTTTCAAGCTTTTGTATGGTGCAATGTTTGTATGTTAGATTGTTTTTTTTAGATCAAACCTTGCAATCTGAATTAGAACTACTTTTTGACTGATTGAGCTGAAGTTTGGCATACCTGTCAAGTTTTGATGACAATACAATAATATGGTGGCAGCAAGCTGATCTGATGATGAAGGCGGACAATGGAACTCCTCAATGGATAATAGTAGACTGGCCATGTTTAGGCTCATTTCAAACAGCACAGGGTCAGATTTAGGCTCATTTTATACAAGCTTGTATTTAATAATATTGGTTTCAACAAAAATACTTATTAATTTTCCACACGACGACATGAGCCGCCAAATCAGACGCAACAACGCGTTACCAGCTGGATACCTTGACAGATATTTGGCTCTACCAAATGCCAGCTTGGTGCCTTGGACTCGATTGAACGCAGAGCTTTCAGGCCTATTGGTGAGAAATATATGGCGGAGACTAAGATCTAGAGTCTCGAGCACCGCCGTAAAGTCGCATGCCTTTCTATCTTCCATAGGTAACATTTCGGGGAGTGCTCCCAGGAACTTCACGATCTGATACCACCATCTCCTTTTCATCATAGGACGAGCAGACGCACGGCTCGGTACTTTTTACCTACTGCCACCAAAGCTGCGCTCGCACAATCCCTGTTACTTCCTGTATTGGATTACGCTGATGCTTGTTATCTGGACCTCACCCAGGACCAGCTTGACAAGCTGGAGCGCCTCCAAAACTTTTGTATTCGGTTTATTTTTGGCCTCCGAAAATATGACCATGTGTCTCCCTTCCGTTCAATGCTCAAGTGGCTTCCTATTCGTCTTCGCCGTAATTTACATATTCTCTCTCTTCTCTATTCTATCCTTTTCAATCCATTCTCTCCTCCTTATCTTAAGGCGCTATAGGTTCAACGAACATTTTTGTATGAGGCGAAGAAGACGAGCGCACGCTCTGATACCGTGTTTTTATGTATAAAAAATTATATAAAAATGTCGTTCAAAGTTTTGTTTAATTTTGTTGATGAATTCACTAACTCAAATAATAACTAACATGGAACCAAATGTTTCAAAAATTAAAACGTGAGAGAAGTGAGTGAAAAATAGCATTTCAATTTTAAAAAGGAGGTATCTTTGTTATATTTTTTTATCGAGTGAAGTAATTCAAATATTGTATTGAATTATTGATTTCACTAGATAAAAAGCTCAAGAATATCATATATTTTTTTCTTCTTACAAAACTATGAAAATTCTTATCAAAAACTTTAAAATTCGAGAGACATTTGAGAACCTATCGCGCCTTAAGGATAGATTCGAATATCTTCACTCTTTACACAATTTTTCTCTTAGGTCATCAGAATCCTTATTACTTGGAACTCCACTGCACCACAGCTCCTTCTATAGTGATTCTTTCACAGTCCAAGCTGTGCGGCTGTGGAACGCTTTGCCTCTTGAAATTAGACAAGCATCCTCACAACACACTTTCAAGATGAAGGTGAAACAGCACTACCTATCGGTCACATCTACCTAGCGTTATAATTGATAGTGTTCTTTCATAGTTATTACTAGAGTTATGTTGGTATATATATTAGTTTATTTTATAAATATACAAGTATTCGAATTTTACATAATAAGTATGTAAGTTTTTAGATTTTAGATCTTTTATCTCTTGTTTACTTTTTGAATAGCTTTGTAGGTACACCGCCGTCCATTAACCTCAGTTCGTTCCATCCAAAGGTTGCCTGGAAGAGATCGCTCTCAGCGATAAGGCCGCCCATTGTTTTGCCTGTTTTTTTATGTTATTATTATTATTTTTTGTATTATTTCTGTGTGGTAATCAATAAAGTGTTCTATCATCCTTACCTCATTAGTATACCCTCTATTCGTACTAAACGATTCAGTTCTACCTTTATAATGCGAACTGCTAAGGAGTGGAATACCCTACCGTCGTCTGTCTTTCCTGAAAACTATAATCTGAGTCTCTTCAAGGCTAGAGTGAATAGGTGCCTTCTAGACCTTTGTGCTTTATCTTCGGCCACATCATCACTTACCAACAGGTGAGATCGTGGTCAAAAAAGGTCTATCATAGTTAAAAAGAAACAAAAATATGAACAGCCGGATTGTTGAAATGTTTCATTTTCTTGACGACGACTTGGCAGACCGGATAGTTTTCCGCGGATAGTTGGGAGCTAGCGTTAACATGGGCGTCGTAAAAGAAGTGAGTGAAAAAAAAGCCGTGCGAGATATAAAATAAGAAATGAGTACAGTCCGACCAGAAAAAGTAGAAAATAAATGAGGGCGCCACTATCGTTTACATGGTATCACCATATACTATGGCGAAATGTTTTGATACTTGATATTTTTGAATATATAAAACACATTGCTGTTCTCATTTTAATAAATTTTACAACAAATATTTATGCTCATCACTTAAAGGAATAAGAATCAAACCCACTAAAAGTAAAATTGAATTTTAATATATAATGCATTATTGGTATCCAAACCAGTCCTATATGACACTAGGTACCTACCTAGAGAGAAAGTAAAAATATTTTGTATAATCAGAGGGGAAAAACCACAGTAAACCACAGTAATTTGACGACCTCTGTGGCGCGGCTGGCGATGGTTCGCCTGCGTCGCAGGAGGTTGCGGGTTCGATTCCCGCCTCGGAACAAATACCTTGTAAATAATAGGTGTTTTCTATGTATGATAAAAAATATCTATCTATGTAATGTATTGTATTATGTATATCAGTTGCCTAGTGCCCATAACACAAGCTCTGGCTTAGCTTGGGGCTAGATAATGTTGTGTGAACTTGTCCAGCATTATTTATTTATTTAAAAAAAAAAAAAACATATAAAAGGCGACAAATTCACTACAGCGGCCACACTGGCTTATCATAAAGAGTTGCCAGTTTATAGTAAATTTTAGTTCCTTTATAATTAAGTTCTACTCTTTATGGTCGGACTGTATATCAGAGGAACTTTTAAACTAGCGTCAGTTACAGAAAAGATGAGGAGTAGGTTAGCGTGACAAGGCATGCTATGCGGAGGGATGAAAGCCATGTTACAAGGAGAGTGATGAATATGACTGTGGATGGATAGAAGAGTAGAGGCAGGCCTATAAAGAGATGGACGACTGCGAGAAAGATGACATGTGTAGGAAAGGTGCGATTGCTCATATGACGGGAGATAGCGGGAAAGAAAGGAAAGAACATGTTGTTCTGACCCCACCTAAGTGTGATAAGGACCCTAAGATGATGAGATGGGAGCTAGCTTCGCTGGTGTTGTTACTAAGGAATAAGATTGAGCCTTTGGCTCACACCTAAGATTGTTATCAAAAGTGATGAGGCGGGTGATGAATGAGTGAATTAGTGATTGGTAAAAACTATAGACCGAGATGAAGAAAGTATGAAGTAACTTACCAGTGTACAGTCATATTTTAAGAAGGGCTTTTATTGCTTTATATTATAGCACAGTAGTGTCCGCTCGCGGCTTCGCTCGCGTTTTACTATGATTAAATGTAGCCTAGCTCAACCCAGGTCCATAATCTATATTTATACCAAACTTTATCCATATCGGTTATGTGGTTTCAGTGTGACTGAGTAACATACATACAAACATCCAAGCAACGTAACTTTGATTATTAGTGGGATTGCTTGCTTGGGATTGCCTCTTTAATCGTACTTTGCTAATAGATGGTTGACGAGAATACGAGTAATAGTGAAGCCAAACGTACCAAGACGGCGGCATTTTTTTATATAGTTTGATATCAACCGACCTAATACGTATGGGGGGAATGCTTAGCGTATTAGAATTACGTTTTCAAGTTTACTTAAGATGAATGTTTACAAAAAGCTTACACCACAGGTTTTTTTTTTATTCTACTTGGAATGACGCATCAAGCAGGTGGCCCACCTGATGTTAAGCGGTACCCTCTGCCTATGAACAGTGCATTATCACATAGGTCACGTCCACCTTGGACGCACCCTATGTGGCATTGCACTGCGCCCGCCACCCTTAGCCATAAAGATGAAAAGTCTTGAATGCCTTTAATTTCACCGGCAACATACCCTTCAAACTAGAACACAGCACTATTGCTTTGCGACAGAAATAAGTATGGTGGTAGTACTTCCCCGGACGAACTCTTTCACAAAAAAGCTCTACTACTAAAAATACCTTTAAAACGATTGAGATCTTTACTACTTGCATAAAGGTTGAGTTTCTGTCCCAACAACGGATAATCTATGTAAATTTCAACTGTCTACTTCTTATAGCTGCCGAAATAGCCAGTGACCCCAGTGACCAACACACAGGCAGACAGTAAGATAGGGTCCAGGTGGCACCCTTTTTTGTGCGGAA
The DNA here is from genome assembly GCA_932527175.1 of Operophtera brumata. Taxonomy (NCBI): domain Eukaryota; kingdom Metazoa; phylum Arthropoda; class Insecta; order Lepidoptera; family Geometridae; genus Operophtera; species Operophtera brumata. The sequence continues at coordinate 78,601,650 of OW052239.1, read as the reverse complement.
CCCTAAATTCAGGACTCCTCACCTTTATTTACTGTCTTATACCTTACTATACATTTTGTTGTTACTAACACCTTTCACAGTACCACATCAGAAATCGAGCGTATTTCTAGAATATTGTTAGAACCCCGAGTTCTACACATTGATTAAAAAAAACGATCAGGTCGTTTTTTTTTAAAGTTTATTTTTTTAATTTTGTCGTCTTGGTCACCCTAGTTATTAAAAAGACATAGGTATATCCAGTTCGTATATATGGACCATGTGCAGAGTCTAATGATACCTCTATCGGTTTGAGGCGTTTAGAGGATAAAGTAGAATAAAGAAACATACGAGTACATACATGAACCCTGGAAACAATAAACTCCATTTTTTGCGGTAGTCGTGTAAAAGCTTTGGATTAGCAAAATCGCAGAACCATTATCTGTAAATTTTGGTCACAAATATGTCCCTAAAATATGTTCCTTTTGGTACACCTGTACCTACTCACAAACTTAATTAAATACAAACTTGGTAATTAACTTTTGCTATCTACTTACCGGATGTGTAATCTGAGTTGGTTCGAAGTTTTGGTCTTTCGATTATTTTACATCGAAACTTTTAAAGCGTGTTTTTCAACAATACATTCACATGTTTAGATTACAGCTACAGAAGACATGCTGCATAAAAAAAACAATAAGTAGATATTATCCAATACAAAATACTGTAAGTACTTATCATGAGAGCTCCATGATAGTGCTTATACTCGTAATATGCATATAATTTATATCATAGACAGGGTGACTTACATCTTGCTGGCTAAAAAAATCATCTTGGGCGTCCTCGCTTGCACACCCCATATCTTGAAGCAGAGGCGTAACGTGTCGTTCCCAGTCATCCATATTAGAAAGTTATCCTCTTAGTTATACGTAACTATTGTAAGCCCTAATATCACAGCTCACTAACTGAACCGACCGTCATTTCAACATCTTTCACATATCCAGCACTCCGAGAAATCGCAAAGCCGTACTCCTCATTTCGCGCCAAAAACTTCTTATACTTTTCCGATTGCTACTGTAAGTGGCGGAAAGCGGACGAGATCGCACGCGACACTCGGCTGTCACAGACCAAGCCCGAGCGAAAGAGAAAAAACAGCTGCTTTGGCCGCGGGCGTATCACGTGCCGGCTGTTACCGGCGCGCATTCAAAAAACGCACTAGGAGAAAAGTCAGTGACAGCAACGAGTGCGAAGTCAGTGTGGCAAGGCGCGGGTTCCCGGCCGCCCGTCGACGCGACCGGAACAGGAGTGCGTGCTAGTCCGCGAGGTCGTACGCCCTCTGCGTCGCGCCGCCTCGCGGCCCTCTCATTCTCACCGCACTCGTCTCCATCAGCCTGTCCCCCTTCCACGGACCAGCGACGAACGCCTCCCATGGGCGGCAGCGATTTCCCGCCGTCGGCCGTCCGTGGCCGCAACATGGCCGAATCTCTTCAGACCTCCACTAACCAGCTCAGCTCCTCACCATCACCATCTCTACAGTGGTCCAACAAGGCTCAGGGATGAAATCATAAACCAAAATACAAAATAATCGTAATAGTTCCATGTTGCTTCAGGAAAACTCGTTACTGAAAACTTTGGAAAATTGCAGAAACAAAAGCAACGACAATTTTTTTTTTTTTTTTCAACTCCATAATATAACGGCACATTAAGTGAACACACTTATCAAACTTTTGAACTAGTTTTAATTAAAAAAATAATAGGATTCTAATAAGTTTTCATAAATGTAGATGTTACTTCAGCCAGCATTCTGCATCCCCATTATCCGCAAACATATCTAGAAATAACTAATATAATTTAAGTTTCGGGAGTAAGTTTAGCAAATACTCATCTGTTTCTACCGTCAAGTTCATTTCAATTTCCTAACCTATCGTGGTTTATTCAATTCAATATGTTTATTTTAGACAACAATACATTATAATTAAAATAAATTAGTGTCCATATTTCGAGTAAAAACATAATAAATCATCATTCAGTATTAAAATAACCAAAGCCCAAAGCTAATCAAATTATCATATCACTTGAATGGATTTTCCGTTTCATAGTTCCGAGTAAGCTATTTTATTATTCCGGACGCTATTAAAAACACAAAGTGGGTAGGTACGTATAACATAGTTAAACACTTACGGCGAGCAAAGTTGCTGAAGACCGTACAAGCGGCCAATTAAAAGTTAAATGTCTAATTCTTGTTAGACGCGGGAAGTCCGCAACTAGTGGGGCAACCACTACTAAATTTAAAGTTCTTCATTGTTGCGTATAGGTAGGACAAGGATCCACCGGGTAGTGACAGCGTGAAATCCTAATGATAAAGTTTAGTTTATTTCATTGCGCCAATTGATTCACGTGAAACTCTTTTCTGAAACACACGAACCTGCTAGAATGAGAGCTACGTTTAAATAACAATATCTGGGGCGACCACTCCGCCCAATATTCCAAAATAAAATAATTACTCTCAAAATGTGGTCGCCCATCCAAAAACGGACCTCGCAGATCATAGCCCTGAATTTTGAAAAACGCGCACTGAGATAAATTTTAATCAGATTTCACGTTAATGGAATCAAATTTCTGGTTAAAATAGCGCCAATCTGCTTTAAGGTTAAAGCTACAAGTTATATCTAGTCAAGTCTAACGCGTTTAAAAAAATACTACACGCAAAAAGTGGTCACCCATCCAAAAACTGACGTCGCAGACCATTGCCTAACCAAAATTTTGTAAAACGCGTGTAAAAAGATCGCCTAAAATCTGGTCACCTATCCAAAAACTGACATCATTATATTTTATCTGTGCTTAAACTAAATTTGGAAAAACACGTTTTCCCAGAGATTAGACCTAGCTAGATTGTTTTTTTGCCCCGAAAAACCGCCATATAGCAAATTTTATCCAAGTTGCTAGAGCCGTTTTCGAGTACACAGAATAAATAATAGTATAGTATACCTAGGATTAACTATTAGTGCTTATCCCACTGATGTCTGAATTGCTAATATCAAGTCGCATACTATGCGATAATTTGACACAAAACCTACCTCTACATCAGACAGACATTTCCAGAGGCCCGTTTTGAATCAATTAGCGGAAAATCTGGAAAGGTAGAATGAGGACTTACGAAAGGCGGCAAATGTGACAGAAAGTGGACGAGAGAGCCGAATATCGGGCTCAATGGCATGTATGACCAGCAGTGGAATAATCTGGGCTGAATGAATGAAAATACTTTATGCACTCCTTAACACACAACAATTAAACAAAAAAACTAAATGTACAATGGGCGGTCTTATCGCGACAACACGACAAGCTTTGGATGGAGAGGAACTAAACTTATATGGAAGATTGGTTGGGGTGTTCTGATGATGAGCTACCGGAAAATGGATATTTTTCTAGCACTGTCAACCGTTGATAGCCCCCCCTGTGGGATGGAATCTTTGTTTTGGTCTTTGAGACTACTATACCTCCTCTCTGTCGCAGACACATTGCCGGCACCAAAGTTAACTACTTTCTCCATTAGGAAAAAGTAGTTATAAATAAAAATAGCAAAGTAAAGTAGTCAAAAAATAGTCCATGGTCACAACATCGGCAGGCTTGATGTGTAATTTAGTCACAGATGTTATTTTCCAAGAAAATCTTAGTGTGGGCAAGCTTGGATTTTCACACTTTGAAAATAGCTTTGTAGCTTTATATTAGCTTTATCAGCCTTTACCAAAGATTATGAATAAAACAACTGAAAAGGGCCCACTCATGATACTTCGAGGGGAGTCGGGGACTAGGTACTTCATTTGACGACTTCTGTAGCGCGGCGGTCGAGTATAGCCGCCTGAGATATGAGAGATTGCGAGTCTAATTTCCGCGCGGGACAAATGATGTTTGTTCCGGGTCTGGGTGTTGTGGTACCACCATGATAATCGAAGTTCCTGATACCCACGACAGTTTAGAAGTAGTAAAGCTTTTTTGTGAAAGTGTTTGTCCGGCTAGCTTATTACGTATCTTGCAATAGCAATGCGATAGCAAGAATTGCGTGATTATCGCATCCAAATTGCAAATACAAATACAATTTGGATGCGATAATCGAGCAATTCTCGTGAAATTCTTGCTATCGCATCGCATTGCTATTGCAAGATACGTAATAAGCTAGCGGGGAAGTACTAACGCAAAGCAGTAGTGCTCGCATTGCTGTTTCGGTTTGAAGGGTATGGGTGCCGGGGAAATAACAGGCACATTAGACTTTTCATCTTTATGTCTCAGGGTGGCGGGCGCAGTGCTGCATTGTTAAAGGCAGAGGATACTTCAGGCTTAACATCAGGTGGGCTATCTGCTTGTTTTGCAGCCCAACAGATGCCAAGCAGTTAAAAAAAAAATAGTTTATATAGGTAGAGTACCTGCCTATAGCTTATTTTGATTATTGATTTGTGGACAACGCACTGTTTAGAATACCAATATATAGGAAAGGAATTTCCAACTTCAATTTTTGATTGTAATATTCTGAATGTTCGGAATCTCGTACAACTCAACAAGTAAAGTAAAGTAAAGTAAAAGTAAATATTTATTGCCAAGAAAAAAGTTTACAGAGTGACTTAAGTTAGGTACTTACAGGTACACAATGATATCCTTAGTCCTAAAGATTAATAGTAAGACCCAAACTAGGCGTGAATGCCTGTATCTTGGAACCTACTATAAGTACCTACTTATGTGTGTGTTAGATTATATATTCTGTGGTATTAGTTCAGTGTCAACTTCCGTGACCGCCAATTCTCTTACCCGAATCAGTATTCGCGATACCATCTCGATATGACTGAAAATTGGTATTCTGCTCCCTCCATACAATAATTTAGTCTACTTTCGATTCTTGTAAGTTACAAGTTCTTGTAGTTACAAGTTGTAACCATATAGGTATTACGGAAATACTGAAAGAGAGATGCGTCTATTAGGTCCATTAAAATTTACAGAAAAACTCTGAAACTTTCCAGTTTCAATTCATTGTAATCACATTTCTATGTTTGATTGTCATAATTTGTGTTTTCCATTAGAGAATTAAAAAAAAAACTGGCTGGATATATAATCAAAGAGAATACCATTTGAGACATTTATGACATTGACACTAGATCAAAAAAGCGGCCAAGTGCGAGTCAGACTCGCTCGTGAAGGGTTCCGTAACAGCAAGTAACGTAATATAAAAGTTCTTAGGTGGTTTACGATTTATGACGTATTCAAAAAAACTACTTACTAGATCTCGTTCAAATCAATTTTCGGTGGAAGTTTACATAGTAATTATTGTACATCATATATTTTTATCAGTTTTATCATTCTCTTATTTTAGAAGTTACGGGGGTGGGGGGGGGGGACACTTTTTACAACTTTGGAAGTGTCTCTCGCGCAAACTATTCAGTTTAGAAAAAAATATATTAGAAACCTCAATATCAATTTTGAAGACCTATCCATAGATACTCAACACGCATAGGTTTGATAAAATAAATGAGTTCCAGTTCTAAGTATGGGGAACCCCAAAAATTTATTGTTTTTTTTCTATTTTTGTTTGAAAATCTTAATGCGGTTCACATAATTAATACATCTACTTACCAAGTTTCAACAGCATAGCTCTTATAGTTTCGGAAAAAAATGGCTGTGACATACGGACGGACATACAGACAGACAGACAGACATGACGAATCCATCAGGGTTCCGTTTTTTGCCATTTGGCTACGGAACCCTAAAAATTAACACAACGATATTGTGACTATTTTTTAAGCTTCTTTTGTCCGCCTGTCGGTCTGTCTGTCTATCAAGACCCTTACTCAGGCTCGGCTACAGGTTACTTAAAATACCAAATACTTACTGTGAGCTAATAGTGCAGTAACAAATTCAAGTTTTTTATTCAAAGCATTATGGAGTTATGGCAATCAATGCCAATTTTCGTATGGAAATTGAGAAAATGGAAAACCACTAGGGTACTTCCACTAACCTCGCAATTCGAAATTCAGAATACTGGGAGGTTAAGGTAGACGCTCTTGCTTGTTGCGCAAAGTTAATATATTTTGGTGTTTTCAGCTCATCAACACTTCTTCAGATAACGAAAGTTGATTTCGCAAACTATAGGAGGCTTAACACTGTCAAGGATTGGGTGGACACGGTTATAAAACTTCTTTGACCGTTCATCATTAATTCTGGGTTGTAGCACTACAATATTTTAGAGATGATAAATTAGCCATTTTGACTTTTTTTTTTTTTATTTACATTTGGATTCGCACGGCTTGTGCATTTGCCATTTTCAAGTAAATATCCGTATTTTCACTATATTGTATTTTCAATATATTTTGCAACGTTACACTCCTTCCAAGTCGTCAAAGTCACAGTCGAGTCATGATTTAGTAAAACGGTTGCCAAGTTTACTAAAACTTTGGTAGACAATTTCCACCAATTTCAAAAGTCACGCAATTCACTTCCATTTCATTTCAAGACACTTGTGCTTTTCAAACGAGCTACATTAGTTAAAATGCCACCAAAATAACACAAAATAACTCAAGAAAAAACTAAAACAAGAAATAAAATAAAAGTAGACAACGTCTCTTTTCGAAAATGGCGGGGGAAGAGTCCATTTTGACTCTATTGCAGTGTGGGTCATACATAAAGGATCCCCTCTCTATTCAGTGTTGCTGTATACAATACAAAATTCATAGGAACTATCTCATAAATCTCATCAGCTTAGATACGAATCCCTAAACAAATCTTTAGTATTTTTTTTTTGTTTAGTGTATTCGTATTGTAATTTTGCACCACAAGCGAGAGCATCTACCTTGAAAAAAGTCTAAAATTGGGGAATTTCAACTTATTTCCCAGAGTGAAGTTTGTAGGAAATGGTTCGGCATGGTAGTACAAGTTATGCCAAAACAACGGTTCGGAAACCTCAGGGGCTTACAGTTCTACTTGCACTTGTCAGTATTTATTTATGTACTAGTGACTCGCCCCGGCTTCGCACGGGTAGCCCCCGGTGAAACCCCCCATATGTGCTTCTCCTGGTTCTAAGCTACCTCCCCAACAATTTTCAGCCAAATCGGTTCACCCGTTCTTGATTTTATAAGTGGTGTAACTAACACGACTTTGTTTTCTAAATAAAGAAAGATAGTTTTTTTTTTGCCTTATAACCGACGTAGATACAAAAAAAAAACTTGGAAAAATGCGCTTCCTGTTACACACTCGTTACACAAAATCACTCTCACAGATTACAGGGAAAGCGAGAGGTGCAAAAGCATCGCCTTGTCAATGAACTCAACGTCCTTTTTTACCCCTTTCCTATGAATAATGAGCACGCACAGGCTGCCAATAATAGCCTAGAGCCATTTTGGCTACTCAAGCTTTACATTTCCGCGGCTTGGTCTACTCGTCTGAACTTTGACTCTACCATTTTTTTTTTTTTTTTTTTTTTTTTATACTACTTGGATGACGGTTCAAGCAAGAGGCCCACCTGATGTTAAGCGGTTACCTCTGCCTATGAACAGTGCGTTACCTCATAGGTCACGTCCACCTAGGACGCGCCCTATGTGGCATTGCACTGCGCCCGCCACCCTGAGACATAAAGATGAAAGTCTCATGTGCCTGTAATTTCACCGGCACCCTTACCCTTCAAACCGGAACACAGCAATGCGAGCACTACTGCTTTGCGGCAGAAATAAGCCATTTCGGCTTTTTCGCTTCTAAAACAACATATATTTGGAGAATCGCTTCGCTCAACTGTTTTTAAATTTTACTGTACATTGTTGATTACAATTTTGACTTTTCAACGGGTTGCCTCTTAGCTTAGCCTTGGGTACTTTTGTCTTTACCATCTCCAATGAATTTTTCGTGTCATTTGTGTATTGTATTATTGTGTATTTTGCCAAATTTGACCAATATCTCGTGATATTAGCTGTTCAAAAGATTTTTTATAAAATTATCACTACGTAAAATTCAGATTTCATAGATCAATCACACAAAATTACTATTCAAAAAACCATCGCAACATAAAACGATACAAAAAAAATTGTTCCTGGCCTCTCGCAGTTCGCGAACTAAACTAATGATATAATAGTATACTTATGAATTAATACCAGAAGTCCACTCAACCTAGCATTTAATATATTTTTTATAGTTAACCTCAGCGTTTAAAGATCTGCGTTATTACCCACAATGTCACACTGAATTTTTCAAGGCTCCCTCCGCTCCCTTTAAATTATGTTATACCTAATACGAGTAGCTAAAATTTAGCTGCACTCTCCGCGAACTGAAAACTCTGAACATTTGCGGCTCGCTCCTTTCGCCTTTATATGTTATAATACTAGTAAGTATTATTAAGTCTACTCTTTCTTTTAAATAGGTACACTCTAATTTTCAAGGCTCGTTTCGCTCGCCTTTTTGGTTCACACAAATATGTATCTTTTAACACTCACCTCGAGCTAAAAACACTGAAATTTTCTACTGCAACCTAGATTTGTCCGATGTAAACTTCCGTGGTTGGGTCGTACAATGTCGCGGGTGGTGATGATTATGAAGAACTTCTTGGTAGCTTCTGAACTCAGTCTGGAAAAGTCAGCAAAAAGTCGAGAAACAGTGGTAAATAGCCTTACCTACATTAATTTAAACCCTAGATTTAGCTTGTAATATAATTAAATCATAAGGGTATGTACCTTATAAGAATGTAAAAATGTCTGTAAGTAGTAAAATAGTTATAAATGAATATTATTAAGGCGAGCGAAGTGAGTCCTCTACTATCCCACAACGTACTTATGCAATTTTGTGGTTCACTTTACGAAAAATCTATCACAAAATCACACCTCTAGATTTGTAATATAGGATGTTAAAAAAGTTGAGTCGTTGCGTTACGCTCACTCAGTAACAGTAAAGGTTACGAACTTGATGTTAAGGTGGTAGCTTTCGATACTATAAATTAAAACTTGTGTTTTAGGTCATATAATTACCGGCAAATAAGTTTTCGCTATCTGAAGAAGTGTTATTAACTTCAATTTTAAATAAATCATAGAGAAGAAACACGATTGGTGAAACTTTTCTCTATAACATTTTTTTTTAAATTGGCCCTCCTATAACTCGTTTTAGGTCCCTCCTTCGATTAGAGAAAAAATTAAGCGTAAATTTTTATACTATTCAGCAGGTAATTACATTTTTTACATTGATATACTTAAGAGAATTTATTTTTTATATTTGCTACTTTTGATGCAAAATGAAGTTTTATCATTTGTCGCTTAGGTATGTCAGTTACTTCGGAGCTGAAGGAATCTATGCCTCATCTCTTCCCGGGTTCAAGTGAGTAATAGAATAGCGCTGTCACTTTCTTGCAGCTATTGTTTTCTTGCTAGAATCCGCCCATTCGGTATTTTAACATATCGCCTTAAGGCGGTTGCTTTCGCTTGCGGCGCGAAATTCAAATTTTGTCACATTCATAGCCAAACTAATGATATTTATGTGATACTTTAAATTAAAACTTGTGTGTTAGGTCATATATATACCGGCAACATAGTTTTTGCTATCTGAAGAAGTGTTGATGAGCAGTGATGAGCAAAAAGCACGATAAAATTTGAATTTCGCGCCTCAAGCGAAAGCAAGTACCTGATCGTAATTTAAAGTCGTGTATAGGTCTGTTCAATTATTAAAAAAAAACAAGTAAATAAAAACTTGCAAAGCTGTGCTTGTTGCTAGTAGTACCTACCTAGTAAATAAATGTAACTACTTATAGCACAGTTTTACAATAAGGATTGTAAAAGTGAGTCATTCCCATCTTGGGAATTTCAATTTCCATATTAGTTTAATTCCCATCTAGGTACATATACCGCCCCATTTCTTGCTTCCCCATAATGTTGATTTGGTGCCTATACTGACTGTCGTACCTATACAAAATATGTTGTAGAAAATAGGTACCGAACATAGTTTTTGACTTGTTTACCGCTTACCTATTTGATTTGACAATTATTGTACATAGAGTCATCACCATCATCACAAAAAATCTCGAATAAAAAATTTCGCATGTAAAGTGTAGTATAAATAATCTAGAGTTAAAAGTCGCGAACTCTCTCTTACTTACAGGACGTTGAGAAGGCCATAGTAACTACGCCTTATATATTATTATTCCAAACCAAGTATTACCTACTTAGCCGTGGTTCGTCTGGTCTAAGAATAGAAACCTACGTCTCCTCCCGTGGATATCGTAAAAGCTGACTTAGGGATTGGTATAGTAAAGATTTGTCTGGGTTAGCAGCTTTAGATACCTACCTACTATGGAATGTGTTATTACCTACAGGAGGAAAGCGTTAGCTGAGTCAGTTGTGGGAAGTAATGGCGGCGATGAGCTCACTTCTTGTCACGTCTATATTCCCACGATGGTGCAACCCACGGTGAAGAGAGACCCATTGATGCTCTGCCTACCCTTTTGGGGAAAACGGTGTGTGTCTATGTGTGTAGCATGTAACTATTACCTACATACCTGGATAACATATGGAAAGACCTATGCTCGGAGTTCCTCTACGTGATAGAATCCGACATGAGATCCGTATAATAACCAATATCACCATCTCGCTCAGATATCTAGAATTAACAAGCTGGAGTAGGTAGGTATCCCGACCGCACAAAAAGTTTTGAGATCGTACCTATATAGTATCAATTCGGACATTCTCAAAGAACCGTCCAATTATAATAAAAATTATACTCTGTGCGCCTATATTTGTGCTGATACCTACGGTTGTATGAAAAAGCAACCACCTTAATATTAATTCTAAAAAGGCGGCCAAGTGCGTGTTTGCCGTCAGGCCACGCGCATTGTAAGGGTTCAGTAGGTACTTGCCCATCACAACTATGCAGACTTAGAAGGGGGCTTACCTATTGTTTTACACAACTAACAAAATAGCTAAGAACACTCCGGACAAACTCACACTCCAAACAAAAAAAAACTAAATCTGTTCATCCGTTCGGGAGCTACGAGGCGACAGACAGACACACACAGACACGACAAACTTATAACACCCCTTCGTCTTTACGTCGGGGGTTAAAAATAAGTTTAAAAAAACAGTTTAATCGTTTTATTGAAAAGAAAGATAATGATGATGTAGATATAATGTATGTAGACAAAAAATAATCCTAAGTCCTAGGTACCAGTCATCACACTCCTCATCAATCTAGGGCATTAATCAGTCTCAAAATAAAATCATGGGGCGTAGCGTAACTGCGTAACCTGAGTAAATAGGTACCTACATATCTATATGCAAATAGAATTTATAATGATATGAGCGGTTGACTGTTCGTTGATTACACCCATGACAAATTACAGCTTTGAGCTAAGCCGCGGACAGACAGACAGATAGACGGACGGATTTAGGGAAACAGTTATAAGGGTTCCTTGTCTTGTTTACTACGGAAACCTAAAAACTAAGCACATTAATGATAATACTTAGGTACCTACCACGAAGTACCTATCTACCTACGAGTATTTATTTCGATCACAGAAGTATTTACGCCAAGCGGCGCAGCGGTGCTTTTTTCTATTTTGTGATAATTCTATGGGATAGAGCAACATAAAGGCCGTCATGCTCTAAGTACCATGGTTGCTTCGCCTAGCTATAAAAAGATAAATCGTATATCATACAGGCTCTGCACCGTACAATATTATTAGAATAATAAACGAAACGTAAATCATTTAGTATTAAATAAACGTTAAAATAAAACGGAACGCTTTTGTTTTGACATTTCGGTCCGTCCGTCGTCCGTCTGACAGATTGATTTGATTGATTGAAAGGAAAATTTGGATTGGATTTGCTTTTTGCTTTGCTTGACTTGCTTGTTTCTTTTCTTGTGTGTGATGTCGTAGTGGCGGCCGAATTTATTTCCAAAATTACTTTCTGTGTTGTTTGTGAGCCTCTATTTTTAAAATGCCACCGCCTACTGAATTAAGTTACGATGAAATACTCAAGTTTATGCTCAAACACAACGGAAAAGTGACAAATCACGAGTTAGTGAAACATTTCAAAGTATTTCTTATGAATCCTGATAAGAGGAGTAAGTACTCTTGCTTTACCTTTCACCAAACATATTTCCTTTATCAGCAATCTCTGATAATTTATACCTTCCCTAGATGAAGCAAGAAGTACCTTCAAGAAGCACGTCAATACATTGGCCATAATCAAGAATCAGAATAACGAGAAATGGCTAATTCTGAAAAAGAAATACATGACCGGTAACGGTAAAGAGAATGAAACAGAGCTTGAAAGCATGGGACCACCGACTGCGGACGTCTCAGAAAACGCTGCAGACGCTGAAGACGCTGAATCATCTCAGTCAGTTCCCCCGCCTCGTCCTCCGTTGCCACTGCAGCTGAACCAAGACTTTAGTATTATAAATAATCTAATACATGAAAACAGCCCACAGACTCCTCAAACTCCTGCAAGCAATGATATATCCCTAAATGAATCTAAAGAGAGCTTGTTATCCATTCAAAGTGATGATGTGCCCCCAAAAGTTCATCCTAGAAGGAAATCTTCAGAGAAACGGTCAAGCATCCCTGGCACACCTCTGTCTATTCCGAATCAAGACATGTCTGAGCTGCAAGAGACTACATCGTCCACCCTATCGACATCACAAAGTGAGACGACGCTGGTGGATAGTGAACAAACCATCTCAGTCAAAGAGCGGAAACAAATGTTTAACAGAATGGCATCTGAAAGTGATGGTCTGAAGTCTAATAAACCAAATACTAGTTTTGGTTTGCAGGTATGTTAGAGTTTTTATACTATAGTATCTATAACGTGAAACAAGCTATGGAGAGAGATTGATGCTCGGTGCTTCACTATGTGATATAATTTGAAGTTACGAAATTCATAGAAGAACCAAGATCAGTAACATAGTTGGGTAAAACTATAAATACCGGGTATTTTTTATTTTGATTTTTTTATACCTTTTATTTTTCTGACACTTGGATATTTTTGTATATTGTGTGTCACGCATTGAGGGGCGGGTAGGAGGAGAGGGAGGGTGGCTGGTGGTGGTTCCTCCGCTGTGTGGGACGAGCTATGGAAACTTATAGTTTTCGAGAAGAACATTTTGAGGTTAGGTATGATTTTGTTAAAATATTAAGTGTCAAACTCCAGTATGGTCTGTCGTGCGAGGTCGCCCCCGAGTGTCGCTTCACCCACTCGACCTTCGCTACGCTCAGGGATTTGCAGGCTCGCTCACCATTCTCCACCTCCACCATTTGTTCCACTCGGTGGCTTCACAGACTTGCTCCATTCAGGGCTATCACATGACCTACTGGCTCTGCGCTTTTTTATATAAACTATAGGGGTGACACAGAAGACCATTTGGAGTTGAGATGCTCCACATTGGTTCTGTTACTTATTTTGAACCTAACCACATGCACTGCCTATCTATATCTTGAGGGTGAATGAGGTACTACCAGCAGGTCAAATCAAACAATGCAACTGATTATTTTAAAGATTTGTTTAACTTTATACACATGCCTTATAGTTCGACAAATCCATCTTTTTTATCATATTTCTTTCTTTTTTATAATTTGGCCTTTAAGATTGTCCTGTGTTTTGTGTGATTATTGTGTGATGTGCCTCTGTTGTCTGCAGGGGTCTTGATATATGGTCTGATCAGAAGACCATCCCCGTGAATAGACATATATTAAATAGTAGACACAAGCAAGTCAATAACTACATTTTCAAAACAGATTCCTTTTATTTGCGAGATTTTGTCACCTCCAGCTGGTTTTAGAAGAACTTTCAGAGCAGACAAAGGTGCCAAAAGATGACCAGCAAGCACAGAATAAAAATTGTATGGTTGTCTGATGTATGATACACTCCGTTCCTTAAGATTTAACCAGTTCATGTTGAACCCTGACAAGGCTCCTGAAGGCAGACCATAAATATAACATAACAGACGGATTGCTGTGGCACTCTATGGGGGGGGGACCTATGTCCAGCAAATTAGATATAGCTGTATGTTTTTACTAACTACCTTCCCATAGTGTACCCTGTGAAGCTGTAAATTCACCATAAACTTTAAATATAAAACAAAATAATTAATTTTACAGGCTCTGTTTTCAGTTTTTTTTACAAACTTTACTTTAGAACCTCTGTAGCGCGTCGGGCGAGTAGCCGGCTGGGGTGCGAGAGGTTGCGGGTTCGATTCCCGCTGCGGGAGAACTGTTTGCATGATCTGCAAATATTTGTTCCGGGTCTATGAATACTATGGTACTCGTAGTTCCTGATACCAACAACCCCAAGTGTGGGATCAGGAATATGTAAGTGACTGTTGGGTGTTATGTTATGTTACTTTAAGAGGCTGTCAAGAGTCAATTAGGCTTCCCTTAAACGTATTTATAGCAAAACCTACACAGTTTAAGACAATAATATATACATATGTTAATCTACATCCAAGTTCATGATAGAGCTTAAAATATGATTTCGATTTTAAAAAACCGGCCAAGTGCGAGTTGGTCTCGCGCACCGAGGGTTCCATACAAACCTGTAGGTATATGGGTAAAAGTTATGGTATTTTTCATCCCATCTATTCGAAAAGGACGACTGGGTTCGCCTTTAAGTGCACCCAACGGTGGTGTTTTCTATGAGAAACGTTTAGCGGGCAGTAATGAGTTTTCCGGCGCACTTATTAAGTTCCTAATTCAAAAAGTGCGCGGCAAAGATAATTGCGGCGCACTTATTGAATTTGGAACCAGCGCCAAATAATTCGAATGCAAATATTGTTTGAATAAATACTGGCTGGTACGACGGCCCAAAACCCAAAACAAAAAAACCCAAAACACACAAAAAACACAAAACACAAAAAAACACAAAACACAAAAATCACAAAAAAAACACAATACACACAAAAAACACAAAACACAAAACACAAAAAAAAACACAAAAACACAAAAAACACAAAAAACCAAAACACACAAAAAACACAAAACACAAAAAAAACACAAAAACACAAAAAAAACACAAAAAAACACAAAACAAAAAAAATCACAAAACAAAAAATAACACAAAAAACACAAAACACAAAAAAAACAAAAAAACACAAAAAAAAACACAAAAACACAAAAAAAAAACACAAAAAAAACCAAAACACACAAAAAACACAAAACACAAAAAAAACAAAAAAAAACAAAAAAACACAAAACACAAAAACACAAAACACAATAAATCACAAAACACAAAAAAAAACACAAAAAACACAAAACACAAAAAAACACAAAAACACAAAAAAAACACAAAAAACACAACACAAAAAAAAAATACAAAAAAAACACAAAAAAGCACAATACACACAAAAAACACAAAACAAAAAAAAAACAAAAAAAAAACAAAAAAGCACAAAACACAAAAAAACACCCAAAAAAACACAAAAACACAACAACAAAAAAACACAAAAACACAAAAAAACAACCATTTGTTTTATTAAATAATAATATTACAATAACATATGAGGCGCCTTTTATTTTCTCATAGTGGGTGATGAAAAGCAGAGTGTATCACACGGGCGCAACATATATTTTTGGCTCGGGCGACGTACTTTGAATCCCTCGCTACGTTCAGGATTCTACTAAAGAATCCCTCGCTACGCTCGGGATTCTACTCTAGAATCCCTCACTTCGCTCTGGATTCAAAAAAGCGCCCTCGCCGTAAAAATATTATGTTGCTCCCTTATGATACAATCTACTATTTATTGCTAAATGAAATCATCATGAGGAAAGGGGTAGTAAGTTTAAAATAATTAAAAATGATTTGATTATATGATGTAACTAAATATGTATGCTTTTCGCAACTTTTCCTTTATTTGTGCTATAAGACGTTGCTTCGTACCAAATTTCAAGATTCTGAGTTCACGGGAATTACCCTGTAGGTTTTGATTCCCTTGCGAGTGTCGAAAATTTGCAGCATTAACGGCTGTATCTTTTGATTGTGTTGGTTAGACCTGAGTATTTGATATGAATTTCAGCCTGATACCTTAACGCGTTCCTGAGAAAAAGGGTCTTGACAGACAGACGGACAACAAAGTGATCCTAGTTTTGCCTTTTGAGGTACAGAACCCTAAAAACGATAGTTTATTCAACAAAACTCAACATACATAGACACACGCCTTTTTCCCCGAAAGGGTACACAGAGCCTTAATGGGCAACTTTTCACAGTGGGTTGCACCATCGTGGAATATAGACATGACATCTTTTTTTTTTATACTTCTTTAATGACGGAACTACCTCATAGGTCACGTCCACCTAGGCCGCGCCCTATGTGGCATTGCACTGAGCCGGCTCCCTTTGACATAAAGATGAAAAGTCTCATGTGCCTGTAATTTCACCGGCACCCTTACCCTTCAAACCGGAACACAGCAATGCGAGCACTACTGCTTTGCGGCAGAAATGGTGGTAGTACTTCCCCGGACGAACTCTTACACAAAAAAGCTCTACTACTACTAAATGCGCAATACAATGCGCTTATAACGTAAATATCTCTATTATCCATCAACGTACATTGGTAAAATGAATAAGAGTAACTAATAATATTATTTTAGAGGCCATTTGATTTATATTTTCGATCACGCATGAAGTATTTGTTTAAATAATGTTTTTCGTGATTTTTGTTCACTTTTCGTAGCGCGAGCGCTGTTCTGTCACTTTCTAACTTACCTGAACCTTACTGAGATAGATATTGACGGAATTTGGCTGTTGTATGCGTCTGGGTTAGGTTCAATATAGATAGATAGGAAAATTACTTATTGCACATAAAAAAGATGTACAAAGGCGAACTTAATACTAGAAAGCATTCTCGTCCAGATAACCTTGGTGTATTGTGGGAAAAAAGATGTATCGGTAGTGCATAAGAAGGGAAATATTTTAGTAGTAGTAGAGCTTTTTTGTGAAAGAGTTCGTCCGGGGAAGTACTACCACTATACCTATTTCTGCCGCAAAGCAGTTTTGCTTGCATTGCTGTGTTCCGGTTTGAAGGGTAAGGGTGCTGTTGAAATTACAGGCACATGAGGCTTTTCATCTTTATGTCTCAGGGTGGCGGCCGCAGTGCAATGCCACATAGGTTGCATCCTAGGTGGACGTGACCTATGAGGTAATGCACTGTCCATAGGCAGAGGTTAACGCTTAACATCAGGTGGGCCATCGGCTTGTTCCGTCATTCAAGTAGTATAAAATAAAAATGTAGCAATACCTACTCAAAATTGACACTATAAACAAGTGGTGTTGAAGTTAGCACGTACTTTTATTATCCATTATGGTGACAATACCTGTTCTGTCTCGATGTGTAGTGTATTGTGCATTGTTTTACCAAATGTTTGTATTTTTTAAATTTGGTAATAATTTAGGCATCACAATGAATTGTGAAATCTTATTTTATTTTTGTTGGCTTCATTGAGTTATGCCTGTGATTTGGTTTGGCTGATGTCACACTAAAGAGCAATGTTCTACGAATTTATGTTTTTACATGCTTTTAATTAGTTTGAATTAACTTGCAATGTTTTTTTAATGTTGGTTTATGTCAAATATTGCAAGCTGGATTAGAACCTCGGAATAAGAACTAAAGCATGGAACTAAGGCTAAAAACGAAACGGTATCGATTATACCAGTCTCATTCTTTTATATGAATGTTTTCATGTGTTGGAATGAGACAAGCATAAATCTATCTGTTCTTATTTGTGTAAGTCGTAGCAGGCCAAATGTCAAATTACTAGTACATTCATGGTAACAATCTAGGGAGATGTATATGCATGATACCAAAATTCAGGGTACGGAACCGAAAAACGACTGTCGTGTGACAATATATTTGTTTCTCTCTAACATAGGATAGCAAGCTATCTTCTAGGATAGGAGTAAAAAGGAACACTCTATGTTATTTTAGCACTCAATGCATGTACTACTACATTCATGATTAGAACCAC
Organism: Operophtera brumata; assembly: GCA_932527175.1. Classification (NCBI taxonomy): domain Eukaryota; kingdom Metazoa; phylum Arthropoda; class Insecta; order Lepidoptera; family Geometridae; genus Operophtera; species Operophtera brumata. Next base: position 78,583,713 of record OW052239.1, on the reverse strand, counting down.
TTCTTGACATCCGATTGAGCTGAAATTTTGCATATCTGTCAAGTTCCAATGACATTACAATATTATGGTAACAGCTGATCTGATGATGGAGACAAATGATGGTGGACAACGGAACTCCTCGATGGATACATAGTATGAGTATACATAGTATACATAGACTGGCCATGTTTAGGCTCATTTAAATCAGCACACGGTGCCGATCACAATTGTATTGAAAAAAAAAACTTATTTTTATTTTTATCGGATTTTCTTTATTTTGGTTTCAGTGACATGCTGATGTAATATTTTTAGATGAGACTTGCTTTATATTGGAATGTCCTCGTCCAGCATTAACTATAGGTTTTGTCATTAACTATAGGTACCTACTTAAATAAATAATAAACTTCAAAATATGAGACTCCGTAAATGTGGACTTCTTCTCAGAAAATATAAAATTAAAGTATTCAGAAGTGGGATAAACCCTTTTGCGGGATTTCACACTCAGACACAGATCAATGATTTAGGACAGGAATTCTAGGGCCAGGCTGTCAACATTCCTATTTGAATAGTACTGCCATACAGAATTACCACTCCCCCGCGCTATCTGCGTACCCGCACCCTGGGTTTGGGATTCAATCTGGGAGTTCCTTAGTGAGTTTGCCTCTTGTTTTAGCCATGCATTTAAGTGACAGGTTATTTGAAAGTGGTCTACAAAAAACACTCGTCCTTTGCATATAAACACTCTTAGTAATTTTAATGTAGTATGATTAAATCTGAAGTATCCGTGTACCAACATTGATGCATTTTCATTGATAAACTGTGAAAGTCTTGATGCAGTGACAGATAGGGACGATCAGACGAACTTACAGCACTTGGTCCAATACACATTTTGTCTAAACATGCATTTAATTAAATACGCAGATAGTCGAATCAAGTACACGCGAGAAAATAAATGTCAGCAACCGTTTAAAAGGGCGTTTTAAAAAAAAAAAAAGAAAGGCCAATTTTGTGGCTAAAAAATACAAAAGTGCTGCTTATGACAACACAAAGCCTGAAGCAGCTTATGTTGATTACTAAACGTCATTTAAATAAATATTATCACGAGGCTGCCTTTTAAAACATTATATCCGAAATGTACAGTTCTAATTGCATTTTGATTGAATGTACGCCAGGAGATAAGGTTTCTTATAATACATATTTATTAGTTAGATAATGTTAAGTAGAAAATAATTAATAACAATGTCTGTTGTAAGTCGCGTTGGCACCTGTTGTTTGTCTGACAGTCATTAACAAATATTTAGAGGCAAAAACTAATAACTAATTATGGCTAAACAATATGTCAAACAAACTTCAATTTATGTAGTTCACCTGCAAAAAAAACTGGTTCATGAGGTGGTTGCTGGAAATCATGTTTTGATTCGTGAACTTGTTAACTGATGCATTGCATTTTTTACTGACTGAGGGAGGGTTATTTTTATCGATATGTATATTGTGCTTTCTTATTTTGCACTAAGCAAACGGCTTGATATATATTTATGAATGATGTTTCGTAAGACTCATCTTAATCCTGAAGTATCTTATAATAAGGTCCCGTTTGATACCCTTTGGGTTATGGTAACGGAGCAAAATAAATATGGCAGCCGTCATGTGCAATACTTTCTTCCCAAACAAAACCATCCCAAACCCATCGCTTTGAAATTATTCAAAAGATAATATCATCAAGATATGATGTCATAAATGTTAGGTAGTTAACTTTTTGAAACCATAATATATTTATGAGATGGGGCACACGCACACCTAAGCCTAGACTAAGGTTTACCCTGTGTCCTTCCACGCTTTACGTCACGCAGAGCCAACCATTTTGAAAGGTAAGGTATCTAGGTTATCACCCCAACTCTTCCTCGGCGTCTTTTCCCATCTCTAGCGGTTTGTCCGTTCTGATCACGCGAAACCGATCGCGTCCGGTCTGATCACACGAATGAGTCCAGTCTGATCGCGTGATCAGCCCCCATTGGCTATCAAACTGGTAATCGCTATCGATTACCAGTTTGCAGTACATTGCGCCGCGTGTTATAGCCTATTTTCAAAAATAGAAATATTCCACTCATACTGTGCAATGTACTGCAAACTGGTACCTAATTGTAAGCGAATAGCGGGCCAGATCCGCCTGCGTAGGCTTTGCGTGACGATTTGCCAGGGTGTATTCGTCGCACGTGGCTCGCCCTATCCCATAGTAAAAGCCATAAGTTCAGCCGAATGATATCATACCGGATCTTTTGTGCTATAAGGTATTATAGCCGCTAGTAGAAGTTTATGCACAACTCTTTGACTAAATACTTCCTTACACTTAGACCATTCGCTTGCAGTATTTTAGTTGTAACCTGCCCTCCTATGTCTAACTAACTGACAATCGCTTTCGATCGCGATTTCGCAATACATTACGCAGCATAATTTAGCGTCTTTTCAAGAACAGTAATATTCCAAACATACTGCGCAATGTATTGTAAAATAGTAATCGAAAGCGATTACCAGTTCGTTATACAATAAGCCCCCTTGTGTTTCTTGGAACCAAAAGTCGTTTGAGTCATCATAAACTAGCAAATTCTGCAGGAAACTTCATTGAATTCTGGTTTTGTAGAATCGGTCTGGTTTCGGAGAGTTAGGGTCAAGCTTCACATCGTCGTATACTTCAGTATCGCGCCCAAACTAAGAGCTTGTTTTGTATAATGTCTTCATATCATGTTATCGCTCAATGTACCAAGCGTTTTTACGACCCTAGTAAAAACTCCCTTTGATTCGATGCAGCACTTCATCATCGTCATCATCAGCCTACAGAAGTCCACTGCTAGACATAGACCTCCTCAATAAAATGCCACGACGAACGGTCTTGACCCGCCTCCATCCACCGCCTTCCTGCGACCTCTATAAGGTTTTTATTCCATCGAAAGGGGGATTCCTCTTTTGCGTCGTCCGGTATGTGGTCGCCACACCTTTCTTCCGAGAACCTTTCTTCCCCAACGGTTATCAGTTCTGCGAGCTGAATAGCCTCGCCCATTGCCACTTCATCTTGCTAATTCTGCACTAACTGACGTCTTACCCCAGGGTTTAGGAGGCATGGTAATAAATGAGGCATACGCTGGCTCCGCTACAAAGGTCGATTAAATTGTAAAGATAATTGACCTGTGTAGATGCTGACCTTAAATAACACTAATAAAACTATGAATTTGTATCTGATCTGCTCCATCAAACCCCTTGAATATTAAATTGTTGCGGTGCGAGTAAAAGTTTCCTGCTCGTCGACACCTGGTGCAGCTAATTGAATTGTAAAACCTTCGTCATGACCCTTTGGCGGTTAAAATGTTGTCGAATATGATAATTATTGAAAATAATAATTTTGATATCGCGCCATGATATTGCAGGGGAACGGGAAATCGCTAATGCTTTTTATTAGCAAACTCTACGTCGTATACGGGTTTTGCTTCGCTCGAAGTTTGTTGGTCTCAGTTCTTTTGTAATTTTTGATTCTACAGCGGACTTCTGCTGTATTTTAGGACTTGTTTTTGAGGTGAGCTCTTTTCCTTCTTGTTCCTTTCCTTACCTACTCTGTTTGTGCAAGATAATTTTATCAAGAAATTTAAAACCCCGACTTTTCTCAGTGTTCCACTAAATAACTAAACTAAAAAAAACCGTGTTTAAAATCAACCTAGATTACAGCTAATACTTTAAAGCTACAAATAACAATTTTAAGTCTTAAAAAAAAGATAGGTTCTCAATTCGACTGTATTTTTAACCCCAGACTAAAAAGAAGGATGTTATGCTTTTATGCTTGTATGCTTAGCATCTTAATGGGTGCTCGGCTTTAAATGTGGTTTAACGCTCTATTTGTTTATTAGATCCAACCTAATGAGAGTCAGCTAGTACCAATCGTACGTACTCAATTTGCAACACACCAACCCCAAAGGGCACATTCCTAAAACAACGAAAGAGGGATGTTTGTTTATTGCGAGTATAAAAATGAATATAATAATTTAGCTCATTCAACGGGAGCCATCCCCCTACACAAGGGAAGCGTACCTACACAACACGAACAACAAAAGCTTCTAATGACAAATATTAGCCTGCCCGAGTACGCCTCCACACCTAATGGACTTTACAATTGCTTTATACCACATACTTATTCACATTGTAACCTATTAAAAGGTATATGCATGTAAGAACGTACATTTTTGTACTAATGTCGGAACGGTGATTTAGAAAACTATGGGTGTTTGAAGCCACGACCAAACAGAGGGGTTTTATAAGTTCGACGCGTGTTTCTGAGGCGTTATAGATCCAAAATAAAAATGAACCGATTTTGATTTAGTTTTTTTTGTTTATAGCTGTCTTGATCGAGAGTGATCTCAGCTACCTTTGGCGGAAATTGGTGCAGCCGTTTCCAGGATCATCAGCGCGCATCTTTTTTTGAAGGGTTATATTTTCCCTTTTTCCAATTTTAATGGAACACTCAAAATAGTCGACGGTTTTTAAATTTTTATAAAGTTTTCTTGTGTACGATGTGTTAGGTATTTGTACGAGTTTGATGTGTGCATAAAAGATGAAAATAATTCTTTATTAAGGGGATTAGTCACCGGCAAATTATGTCACTATCTAACTCAGTAGAGTCCAGTTATGTAATAAACGGGCAGAATGAAATAAAAAGTGAACGAAAATCACGAAACACCGCAACTATCTCAAGTAAATGATTATTTTCAAAAATCTAAACATACGTTCTAATAAACCTATAATTTGCCTTTAAGCTGAAATCAGGCGCTGCTGTGCCTTTGTAGGAAGCGCCACACGGAAATTCGAACTAAATTGTTATTTAAATCTACGTCGTTAAGATCAGTGTTTCTCTCAAAACGCGTTGACCTGCTAATTTTAGGTCAACTCATTATGGCTCTATAGATTGAGATACTTTTTGTTGTCTCTGTTAATTATGTTGAATATTTTAGTCAATGTTAGTCACCTTTTCAAATGCTTTCAAAATATATATCTGAGGGTCAATACCCGTGAGCACTGAACACGAATCTGTTGTCAGAATTTTAAGAAAGTGGACTCCACAAAAGCTCTGGTTCGCTTCTCATCTCCTCTTTACGCGCTGACTGCTTTTAACTTCGCTGTGATTGAGCTGTAGAAAATAAGAGTCGCCGTTTGTATTTTTCCTCTAAAGCTGAACTGAGAGATGTGGGAATATCGATATCCTATTAGTTATTTCTGCATGGCAATTCTCATCACTGCAAAACTCTACTTTGGTGGATACAGGCCTGTAAACTTGGCCGAAGGCTTGTTAGATGGCAATCATTATGCAATAGTACAACAGAAGTTTAAGAAAGTTTATATTTTACATTATAAAATGAATTTTTCTTTTTATTTTATACATTTGACAAACTTATTTATTATCAAAATAACCAAATGCTCTATATAAATGACTAGTGACTCGCCCCGGTTTCGTACGGGTAGCCCCCGGTGAAAAACAGCCCTCCCCCCCCCCCCCGAATATTTTATTACTTATTCTGCTATTCGGAGCGGAGAAGAACCCACCAAAAATGAGATAACTAACATCGGTCCAGCCGATCTTGTGTTATAAGTGGTGTAACTAACACGACTTTGTTTTATATATATAGATTAAACTCGGTTAGATTAACAAAGACTCATTTTGTTAATATCATTCCTCAAAAAGTATTTTTTACTGCTCAATGTTTGCCGCTGAATTGGTTATTTAGAGTACCAAATGGTTTTTATCGCTAAAAATGCTATTTTGTTGCCGCTCAGTTAGTTACCACCCATTTATAATTTCTAGGGATTACATGACTATATAAAAAAAAATAAGTCGCCCGCAGTCATGGGTGAATCCCGCCGTGTGAAGGCACCTTTAGACGTGGGTCACCTGTGAATTCATTTGGGTGTGACAGGGCCTGACGTGCCGCAGGCGCGAATTGCTTTGAGTCAATATTACCATTTATTATTCACGGCATACGCTTATTGAATACTGGCTCGTGACTCGTGGTCGATTGTCCCTTGATAATTATTGTCGTGTGATTCCGCGCGCACGTGCACTGCCGCTAAAACATAAAGAGGGTCATTCGTGATGTTGTCTATTCATGTTCCTCGTTGTTATTTGCTAACTATGTTTTACGTCTATAAGTCAAATATATTTCGAACACTTTGCTTGCATGAAGTTTCTCGTCACTTCATGTTGTTGTTGTTAGTCGTCACTTACCAACATACAGCTCGTTCACCGTAAGATGGCAACTGTAAATACTCCATGGCAGGTGCCATCTTCCGGTGAACGGTCTGTAGAGATCGTGGTCAAACAAAGGTCAATAAATGTAAAAAAAAAAGGGTACGGGTTCTAAAACTTGGCCTTATCCTACTAATAGGTGGGGTTGATACAACATGTTTTACTTTTCCTTTCCTATCTATCATCCGTCATCTTAGTCTCACTCCATTCTGATAATGTCATCTTTCACACCATCTATCCTCTATTTCTTTATCCATATGGGGTCGATACAACATGTTTTACTTTTCCTTTCCTATCTATCATCCGCCATCTTAGTCTCACTCCATTCTTATAATGTCATCTTTCACACCATCTATCCTCTTTTCTTTTGGTCTACCTCTCCTTCTTTATCCATCCACATTAATGTTTATCACTCTTCTCGTCACATAGCATTCTTCCGTCCACATACGATGTCCATCCATGCCACGCTTACCTATTATTACTCTTCTACTTTTCCGTCACTGGCGTGGCGCTACTCGTAAACTTCCTCTGATGTAGGTACTCATTCGTTATTTTATCCATTCTTGTTACTTCACTTATCCATCTCAACATTTGCATCTCTGCCGCATGCACCCTTTCTTTCATCAGTCCCTTTGGTTGTCCAACACTCTTATTTTCAAGGGCTTTCAGAGTCCAAAACATGAGTTTGTTTAATTTTTTAGATAAAAATATCGAAAACTAAACTTTAAAATGCGCTTCCAATGTAAATATCTCTATTACTTATTAACGTACCTTGATTACATTAATTAGAGTTACAGATAATTATTTTAGAGAGCATAGTAAATTTACATTTTCGATTACGCTGCAAATATTTGTTTAAATACTGTATCTCGTGACTTTTATTTACTTTTCGTTGCGCGAGCGCTATTCTGTCACTTTCTAACTTACCTGAACTTTACTGACTTTGATAGTGACGTAATTTGGATGCTGTCTGCCTCTTCAGGGCTTGACATAGACTCTTCGACCGCCGCCGGCGCCGGCGCCGTCCTAGCTTCAAGCGTTCACGAGGTAGACCGTCTACAAAATATGCATACTTTCATGTTTCCGTCTATTCCGCATACGACCGCTAAAAATGATTCTTGGTATTCACCTGTGTATCAAAGTAAGTCTGCGTGTTATGCAGGTAATTTAACATTGGAGCGACTAACATACTTCGTTCATTTATTATTCGTGCTTTGAATATCGAAAACATCGAAAAAACCGGGTTCTTAAATTCAATTCCGGATTTGTAGATTGATAATTTGTGTCCGGTATTCCGGTATTTTCGAGAGTCGAGATCTCGGGTTGCGATCCCTAGCCGCTATGCTTAGATTACTTCAATTGTTGATATAATCTAACTTGCTAGTACCTCAAAAAGCTGTATATAATCGGTATTTCCTATTGGTCCATTATTCACACGTTTATCGCGTCACAAGTTTCGGCATACCTAATTTAATTGTATTGAAAATTTTAACCTGGCTACCAAACCAAATTTTAACGGTTGTATTTAACTCGATCTGTTAGTGTGAGACAAATTTAATACTGAATTTTGAACTGGTTAACCTTGATCGATTGAGCTGCAATTTTGCATACCTACCTAATATCACCGCTAAGATTGACACAAATAAAAGCTTAACTTTTAAGGTGAATGTTCAAGTTTCCTTGCCCATACAAAATACTTTAGGCCGTTACTCAAACCACAGATTGTCATTTTATAAATTGACTTATTTTGTAGACTTCCTAATGATAATAGTTATCGCGAATGGTCGTTCCAAACAAAAATATACAATAGGGAATTTTTAAAACAGGTTTGAAATACGACAATTTTTACAAATGTGTGAGTTTATTTTGCACGGACATCTATTATCGTAGCGAGATACTTTTACGCAGCAGAGCACCCAGTTTAATTAAAGATGACAGTGATGGCGCTAAATTGACCTTCAAACACAAGAGTTTTGTGTAAGATAGTAAGTAAACATGATAGAGATGGCGCTAAATAATAAAAGTGATGTTTTAGTCGGCAGGTCGTAAAAAGTGGGGTAAAGTAGTGGAAAAAGGTCAAAAGCTAATGAAACTTCAGGATGTTGTTCAGGGATGGTTAAATAAAAAAAACAAGTTTTGGACCTCGAGGACCCTGTGCGAAAAGAGGAGGGGGCGGGAAACTGCACCTTCCGCCGGTTTTTTCTCAATAACTTTTTTCCCTTACATCCTACGGCAAAAGTACTAATTATTTTTTGTAGAACGTTAAATTTACTATAATTTTGATTATTCAAACTTGATTGTATGTTGATAAGTTACCGAGATATGGCGCTTCGAAAAAATATTTTTTTAGAATTTGCTAAAATGTGCCGAAAAATGCTAAATTCCACCTTATTTCTTCTGTTATACCATGGTTATACCCAAATAATGATGGAATGTTATTATAATTATGGTTCCTGGTTACAATCACCTACTTTGGAAACCCCTCCACCCAAACCAGATCTCAAAAGCTTCTCTGATGAAAACCAAACATTCACATCATCATGTTGGTATTCATATTATAGTTATATATGATGTGGGGCGGCAGGGTAGCGCCGAGCTACGATACCTATATTGCTTGCCGTAGGTACGTGCTCCAGGCGTAGATGGTGATGGCGCCTGCCTAGTTTTGGCTGGTCCCGTTCCGCTGTCCGGAGTAGATGATGGGAGACAGGAAGGTAGATGACCTTCAGGGAGCCTGTATCGCCCCGAGCCGTGATGCCTCGTCCTGCCTACAGTCGATTGGGGTGTGGGATTCTTCCGAATTGAAACGATACTTCCGTTGGTTGAATGGTGCTTAGCGAGGCTGGCAGACCGTGCATTCGTCGGGTCCGTTCCTGTTCGTAGTACTGGATGACTTGTGGAAGCGTTCAATGGGCTGCACCTCATACTGTTTCGCTCTTCCAGACTATTTCTTTCTTCTTCTCGCATATAGGAAAACACTCATTGATGCTCCCACAAGCCAATTTACTTAGGAACCCCTGGGCGTTACCGCAACGAGAGCGGTGAAAGTTGAACGTAAACAGCCCTATTTTCGCTGTCCCTTGGACCTCAGTATGCCAACCTTTCTGACCATATCTCTTTATTTTCTTACATCTAAGTACATTGGTTACTATTTCTACGTACCTATTAGGTATAGCTACCTACCATATGTTTAATTTTTGTACATAGGTCCCTCGTTAGGTGGCTATATCGATTCTTATCCGCTAGTTTTACATTGTTACATAGTAAATGTACTTAGAAAGCCTTATATTTCTTGTTGGCCGGACTTGCCTTTCGGTTTATCCGGTCAACAAGACGCTGCCTACTCTTACGCACGCGTCGACACTAGCGTGATGCTGTCTAGACGATAATTGGCCTTGGTAGAAGGATTTTAATGATGCGACCTTAGTACAGTGGGCGCGCCGGACCGAGTTTATAAATATTAGCAGCGGTCCGCCGTGTCTCCGCTCAGTATGCGCCAGACCTTCGCGCGTGCCACTACTGACGGAGACCAGCTATCCTGGGCTTAGCAGCTCACCAGGTCTTTACTCTTGACGTGCCCACGTACCACCAGCTGAGAATCCTTTACCAAGTCTGTGCCAATTACCTTTAGCTACCTAAGTACCTACTTTACCTTTTACCTGCTGGTACCTGTGTACCAGTAGGTACTACCTGTGGTACTCTGGCACCTTGACCAGAACCTCGCCCCCAGACTTACCTCCAGACCTTCGCGTCTGGTTACCTGTCTGGTATACCGGGCGGTTCATACCCCTACAGGAAGGTGAGGTTAAAGAAACGCATCTACCTGCCTACCCCTAACCTATGGTGGCACCAACGTCCTTTATTCACAATGTTCTAAGTAACTAAAGCCTGCCTATTGCTAATAATAAAGAGAATCGTTTATTTCAGCCAACTATTTTAAGTTATGATACCTATTCATGTTTGTCTTAGAATTACTTGCTAAGATCATCTAATCATCATCGCGAGTCGCGGACATCCTCCCCCCGATGCGCGGCATTGTCCTCTGGCCGCTTACTCGCTGCTCGGCAGAGTCGTGGTGGGATGACCGTCGCTCTGGCTCTCGATATGTAGAGGCGTCGTTGTAGTGGGAAGACCGTCGCTCAGCCCCCCGGAGTGAAGTGAAGTCCTAGCTCGGGGTACACGATGACCGGTGTCTGCTGTCTCACTGGCTCCCTGAGAGACATGAGGGTTGTCTCCAGGGACCAGGAGTATCGCCTTGGAGCAGGGTCGCTTGAACGTCCCATGCGACGTGCGTGCCTCGATGTTCCTCGTTCGGCCATCGGGTCCAGGGTAGGTACGGACCACGATGCCTCGAGGCCAGGTGTTTCTTGGGAGTGTGGGGTCCACTATGAGGATCGTGTCCCCACACTGCAAGTCTCGTTCAGTGATGTTGTGGTTGTTTCGTCTAGGTACGAGAGTTGGTAGGTACTCTCGCACCCATCTAGCCCAAAAGTGGTCGGCTAGTCTCTGCGCCGTCCGCCATGAGCGCCGGCCGCTGAGGTCCGCTTCGGTGTAAGCCCCCATCTTTAGAGCTCCGCAGGATTTCCCCATGAGGAAGTGATTTGGTGTAAGCGCCTCCTCTTCTGTGTCATCAGTGGTGATGAGTGGTCGCGAATTGATCACGCGCTCGGCCTCTAGCAGTAGCGTATGTAAGACCTCTTCCTTGGGGTGACGCTCTCTCAGTGTCACCGCTAGAGCCGTCTTGACTGATCGAACAAGACGCTCCCATGCTCCCCCTTGATTCGGGGCCCCCGGGCTGATGTACTTCCAGCGCAGGCCCATGGTTTTGGCCTCTCCCGCGAGGCCGCTGTCGGAATTGAGTTCTTCGACAGCCCCCCGTAGCTCCCTGTCAGCGCCGACGAAGTTCGTCCCGTTGTCGCTGAACATGGTACGCGGCATCCCCCGTCTGGCCGCCATCCTTCGGTAACTGTCCTGCGGTAACTAATTTATTGGACTTGTGTCCATTCATTCTTTGATGAACCTATCTGAAATAAAATAAATTAAACTGTGGACAGAGAAGCAGCCAGCTCCAAGTACACTGCCCTTGTAGCTAAGCAGGTAAACAAGGCCCCCCATCTCTTCTCGTGGCGGCGTCCCACCGTCACTGTCATGGGGCCGAAGTAGTCCACACCCGTATTAGTGAAGGGCGGCTCTCCCACCTTGAGTCGCTCTCTAGGCAAGTCCCCCGTCGGAAGTCGTTGAGGCCCCTCTCTGTGGACTCGACACCATTGGCAGCCATGTCTCGTTGCTCTCACCGCCGACCGAAGCCCCAGCACCCAGTACCTTTGACGTACCTCGTTTATTACTGTGGCGTGATTACCATGATTGAATTTTTCATGAAAATGAGTGATGAGCAATCGAGTTAAGTAGTTCTTACTATCCAGTATGATAGGTCGCTTGTAGTCGCGATCTAACCCCACCGCTGCGTCGATCCTCCCCCGTATTCGCAGGAGTCCCCCTTCCTTGACGATATCCAATTTCTTTAACTTGCCTGAGTCCTCAAGGCAGCTCTCTCGTTGACTTCTCATTAGAAGTTCCCGTTCGGCTCTCTCTACGTAGGTAGCGTCTAGAGACAGAAACTTCTTACCAGTTTTCTTTTCTGTAGGCCTCTTGTAGAGCTGCTCTCTCTTTTTCTTAGAGACCCTTTTCCAAGTAGGGTCCTGTTCCTTTGCAGCTTGCACGAGCTCTACCTTACAGCGGCATAAGTCGATAAACTGGTATATCCGGGCAGTCGCTCTCAGGAGTCTCGTCCACCTCGAGAATCTAGTAGGGTCAGGGGTAGAGTACTCACAGACCCGAGCTGCCGCAGTGATGTGCAGCTCTCTTTCCTCTCCTGATTGCTCTCGCTTGAACGAGCGTACTGCCGGCCATTCTTCTTCTTCCTTTCCTAAGAACTCCGGGCCAATGAACCATCGATGCCCCCCGTTGAAGTCCTTAGGGATGTCTCTAGTAGAGTCATCCGCTGGGTTCTGACCTGTAGGTACCCAGCGCCATTGTTGAGGTCTTGTCGTATCTTCGATTTCCGCCAGACGATGTGCCACGAAAGACTTGAAGGTTCTTGGATCCGTTTTGATCCAAGAGAGCACCGTGCTAGAGTCTGTCCAATAAGTCTTACTTGTCGCCTTTAAGTCCATTTCCCGGTCGATAGAGTGCGCTAACCTCGCTCCCAACAGTGCAGCCTGCAGCTCTAGTCGTGGTATAGAGACTGGTTTCAACGGAGTGACTCTAGCCTTCCCGGCTAGTAGAGTCACCGTATACTGACCTTCTTGGTTTCTCTGTCTCCAGTAGACTGCACACGCGTAAGCTACCTCACTAGCGTCTGTGAAGACATGTAGCTCTCCCTCCGTTTGGTAAGGCGAGACGCATCTAGGGACTCGTAGATCGTCGAGTAGGTGTAAATTCTGAAGATACGTTTGCCATGAAGACTCGTCCGTCTGCTTTACCTTTTCGTCCCAACCGACGCCGCTCCTCCAGATGTCTTGAAGCAGTCTCTTCCCTTGGATTAGCACAGGCGACGCTAAGCCCAAGGGATCGAAGGTTGACATTACGGCGCTCGTGACTTGACGTTTCGTCGGAGTCTCCATTTGATCGACGACCTCTCTTACGTTTCTTAGATGGGTCCTGAATCCCATCTCGTCCTTTTCTGTGAACCAACGCAGCCCGAGGGTTCTTTCCTCTTTCGACCCGAGCTCTACCTGCGTGGTTACCTCTGTGGTGAGTCCTTTCTGGACTCTCTCTCTGTTCGATGCCCATCCCCTCAGCTGGAACCCGGCCTTTTGGTGGATGGTCTCTACCTCTTTCGATACTCGAAGCGCCTCTACCTCCGTTTTAAAGCAGTGAAGATAATCGTCCATGTAATGGTTTCTTACCACTGCTCTACCTGCTTCGGGGTATCTCTCCTGGAACTCTCGGGCGTTCAGGTTCTTCACGTAGATAGCTAGACTCGGTGAACAAGCGGCGCCGAAGATGACTGACGTCATACGATACTCTTTCGGCGCTCCGGTTCGCTCCGCTCCTCTCCAGAGGAAACGCAAGCTGTCTCTATCTTCATACCTGATTTTGACTTGAAGGAACATTTCTTTAATATCGGATACCACGGCGACCGGTCTCTGCCTGAAGCGAAGAAGCACTCCAAACAGTGACTGAAGCAAGTCCGGTCCCGCTAGTAGAGCGTCGTTGAGACTCTTCCCTTTGAACTTAGCCGCCGCATCAAAGACTAACCTTTTCTTTTCCTTAGTGGGATGCGTCACGGCGAAGTGAGGTAGGTACCATTTCCTTGTTGACGACGACTCGTGAGTCACCTCCTCGGCATATCCGCTGTTGAAGAGGTTCTCTACCTGCCTTTGGTACTCCGATTTCAGCTCTAGATCCTTGTCAAGTTTCCGCTCTATGTTCCGAAGTCTGCTGAGCGCGGACTCATAGTTGTCCGGCATCGACTCTAGATCGCTCTTCCAGAGCAAACCTGTTTCGAAGCGTCCGTTCTCTAACCTTCGAGTATTCTTCTGTAGTATCTGCACGGCTCGTTCTTCAGAGTCCGTGCTCGGTCGACGCGGTTGAACCCCCAATGATTCAATCGCGAAGTGTTCCTTGATGAGCTGGTCCAGCTCATCATCACGAGTAGAGACGTGTGCGCAGGTAAGGTAGTTCATCTTCTGAGCCGCTCCTCCATCCAGACCGTGAAGCACCCATCCTAGGTGCGTCAGTGAGGCAGCTGGCTGATTACGTTTACCTTTACGTGTCGCTCGTGATACTATCAGCTCCCAGTTGTCCTGCCCGATGAGCAGTCTCGGAGCTTCCTCTGCGTAGTGTAGCCTGCTTACCAGTTTCTGCAGATGCATACACTCTTCTAACCTTGACTTGTCGATCCGTTGAGGCGTCAGTCGCAACCGATCTATAGTGCGAGCCCCGCAGATCTTACGCCGTTGACTCTGGTGGAGGCCTCTAAGCTTCAAGTTCACCCGCATAGAGTCGTCCTTCTTGATGACTCTACCGCCGACTGTCTCTATTGAGAGAGCTTCCTTGGGTCCGTGAAGTCCAATTTCCTCTGCCACCGCCGAGTCGAGAAGGGTCACTGTTGAACCCTCGTCCAAAAGGGCCATTACCTTGGCCGTCCCCTTGGGCCCGTATATCTCTACAGGCACCATCTTTAAATACGCTCTCGCGCCCTTCGTAGCGTTCACCTGGCTTAGATGAACGTTGTTGGCCACTTCCTTGGCCCCTTCCTTGCTATTATCTGAACTGCTCTGATCCTTGGGCCCATGGTCTGGCTGCTTACCCTCTTCGTGCAGTAGGTGATGATGCCATCTTCTACATTGCTTACACGGTGGCCTTCGACAGCTCTCCTTCCTGTGTCTGGTTCTCAGACACTTAAAGCACAGACTAGCTTTCTTCACTATGACCCACCTGTCATTCACGCTAGCTTGCCGGAACTTCTTACACTCCTCTAGTGAGTGACTTCCTTCGCAATGCGGGCACGTATGTAGCTGCGTCTCTCTCTCCTTAGCGGCATGTGCGCTTTGACGCTGAGGGTGTATTACCTTCTTAGCTGTGGCCTCCTGGGAGGCATACGGGCCGCATCTCTCAGCTTCCCTGCTCAGGAACTGTGATATCAGCGATAAGTCCGGGTCCTCGTGCTCTGCTGCGAAGTCGTACCACCGGTACTTCAGTACCATGGGTAATTTATCAATTATTACCTTGATCATTTCCGGTGATTTCAGATAATGCGGTTTCTTTAGCCCATTGATCGTCGCGACGGTGTTGTTGATCACGCTGGCAAACACACACACATCTCGCGCGTTCTCCGTTGTTCTTGGCAGGTTCTTTACCTTTTCCAATTCTGCTAGAACTAGGGCGTCCGGCCTCCCATACCTGCGGCGTAGTGACTCTAGCACCTCACTAGGTGCGCACTCAGAATATAAAATACTCCTTACCGCTTCTTTGGCCGGTCCTCTGATCGCCTTCCTCAGCCGTGCCATATTCTGCACGGAACTGAATAGCGGCGCGGTGTCTTCGTACACCGTTCTGAAGGCCAACCATTCCCCACAGCTGCCGTCAAAGACTGGAAGTTCATGCATGTACACCGGTTGATGTGCAGTCCCTGATCTCGGCGCGGATGTGATGGCCCTCACGATCGCTTCGGCTAGAGCATCAGTGCCACTAGCCTCCATACCTTTAGGTGCTGTGTCCTCTGGCTTCACGCCGGCGGTGGCAGTTGGATCCTGAAGTTTTATGGCGCACTCCTTCGCGAGTACGTCACCTGGTCGCCCCTCCGCGGACGTCCCTTCTTCCCCTAGATGTCCTCCACCAGACATCCTGCCTACCGTAGCTTCCACCCAATCTCGGACACCTTCAGATCTACCTTCAGGTTCGTCCACAGCAGAGTCCAAGTCTGCCGCGTCCTCCTCGTCCAATCTCAACAGCTCCATGTCCGTCCTCGCTAGGTCGGCGGCGGCCTGGGCTTGTCTAAGCACCTGGCGGTTGAGTTCTGCTCGCAGCTCTACCTCACGTCTCTTCCTCGCCTTCTCCGCCAGCGAGGCACTCTTTGAGGCAGGGCGGGCCTTGGACTTACCAACTGTTCTCGTTCTCCTCTCACTTGGCTGCGCTTCCATGGTTTTATCAGTGGTACCTGTCGTTTTTGTCATCGTACCTTTAGTAGTATCCGAGCTACTGGCTACCCCTGAGATTCTGAAGTCCGAGTCCTCGGACATCAGTCCCTGACCCACAGCTGGTCGGACCGGAACCTCCGGTCGGGCTGGTGTAGGCCTCGACGCCTCCGTCGGGGTTGGCTGGGGTACCACTGGCTCCTCCATCGGTGGTCGACGTGATGTTCCTGCTTGGCTCCTGGTTACTGGCATCCCGTGACTGGTGTGTCTGTATCAGCAACGACTTACATAAACGCCAGTACGTCAGTCCAGGTCCGATGTTCCGATGGCCCAGGTCGATGATCCGGTTCGGTCCGCTTTGATCCGGTTCGGTTCGATCCGCTTTGGCTTGATCCGCTTTGACTTGATCCGCTTTGGCTCGATCCGCTTTGGCTCGATCCGCTTCAGGCTTGATCCGCTTCAGGCTTGATCCGCTTCAGTCCGATCCGCTTCGGTCCGATCCGGTTTGCTCCGTTGGTCCAGTGGTCCAGTGGTCCAGTGGTCCGCTATCAGGGAGCACCCGTAGGTAACTGAAATTGAACAGTAATCGAATGAGTTTCGATTAGATACGCAGCGCCAGTACTTCGGTCGTGGTGTGATCCACTTGGACAGTACTAGCTGGTCAGAAGATCCGCTTCCCCTCGATGTGGTTGTCACAGCAGCTCCTGGTTCCGCTCTGGTTTCCAGCAGTACGGTATCCGGCGCTCGAAGGACCAGATATATATGATGTGGGGCGGCAGGGTAGCGCCGAGCTACGATACCTATATTGCTTGCCGTAGGTACGTGCTCCAGGCGTAGATGGTGATGGCGCCTGCCTAGTTTTGGCTGGTCCCGTTCCGCTGTCCGGAGTAGATGATGGGAGACAGGAAGGTAGATGACCTTCAGGGAGCCTGTATCGCCCCGAGCCGTGATGCCTCGTCCTGCCTACAGTCGATTGGGGTGTGGGATTCTTCCGAATTGAAACGATACTTCCGTTGGTTGAATGGTGCTTAGCGAGGCTGGCAGACCGTGCATTCGTCGGGTCCGTTCCTGTTCGTAGTACTGGATGACTTGTGGAAGCGTTCAATGGGCTGCACCTCATACTGTTTCGCTCTTCCAGACTATTTCTTTCTTCTTCTCGCATATAGGAAAACACTCATTGATGCTCCCACAAGCCAATTTACTTAGGAACCCCTGGGCGTTACCGCAACGAGAGCGGTGAAAGTTGAACGTAAACAGCCCTATTTTCGCTGTCCCTTGGACCTCAGTATGCCAACCTTTCTGACCATATCTCTTTATTTTCTTACATCTAAGTACATTGGTTACTATTTCTACGTACCTATTAGGTATAGCTACCTACCATATGTTTAATTTTTGTACATAGGTCCCTCGTTAGGTGGCTATATCGATTCTTATCCGCTAGTTTTACATTGTTACATAGTAAATGTACTTAGAAAGCCTTATATTTCTTGTTGGCCGGACTTGCCTTTCGGTTTATCCGGTCAACAAGACGCTGCCTACTCTTACGCACGCGTCGACACTAGCGTGATGCTGTCTAGACGATAATTGGCCTTGGTAGAAGGATTTTAATGATGCGACCTTAGTACAGTGGGCGCGCCGGACCGAGTTTATAAATATTAGCAGCGGTCCGCCGTGTCTCCGCTCAGTATGCGCCAGACCTTCGCGCGTGCCACTACTGACGGAGACCAGCTATCCTGGGCTTAGCAGCTCACCAGGTCTTTACTCTTGACGTGCCCACGTACCACCAGCTGAGAATCCTTTACCAAGTCTGTGCCAATTACCTTTAGCTACCTAAGTACCTACTTTACCTTTTACCTGCTGGTACCTGTGTACCAGTAGGTACTACCTGTGGTACTCTGGCACCTTGACCAGAACCTCGCCCCCAGACTTACCTCCAGACCTTCGCGTCTGGTTACCTGTCTGGTATACCGGGCGGTTCATACCCCTACAGGAAGGTGAGGTTAAAGAAACGCATCTACCTGCCTACCCCTAACCTATGGTGGCACCAACGTCCTTTATTCACAATGTTCTAAGTAACTAAAGCCTGCCTATTGCTAATAATAAAGAGAATCGTTTATTTCAGCCAACTATTTTAAGTTATGATACCTATTCATGTTTGTCTTAGAATTACTTGCTAAGATCATCTAATCATCATCGCGAGTCGCGGACAATAGTGCAGTCAAGTTAAACATGAAAAAGGGGTCGTGCTTACAAAAGTTCCGGTCACGCTGATTTTTTATATGTTGTTAATACCTTAACCACTATTAAAAAACCATATTTTCCAAGTGCTGAGCGAGCGGCTCAAAAAATCATGAAATTTTATATTTTTTTTCAGTTTTTGCTCAATATCTTAGTCAAGGTAGGGTCTGACCGGTATAGTCAACAGGCATATTTTTAAAGTAGACTAAATTTTCTACAATTTGACACTAAGGCGAGATCTATACAGCCATTGGTTCCTCGAAAAGGAAGGAAGTTCTTCGAAAATAGGCAATTTTTCTCCAAAGTGTTTTTTTAAGAAATTTTTACTTATTTTGTGAAATATATTCTAAAATATGCATCCCACGTCAAAAATTATTTTAATGAAGTTGTAGTAAATTATTGTAGCTTTCATTTGAAACCAAACTGGTACCTTAAGGCCCGGCGGTTCTCTCAAAAACGACAGATAATCAAAACCAGTCATAAAGAAGATGCCACAGGCCACCATGCAGCAAGATAAATAAATAATGCTGGACAGTTCACACAACATTATCTAGCCCCAAGCTAAGCAGAGCTTGTGTTATGGATACTAGATAACTGATATACTTAATACAATATATTACATAGATAGATATTTTTTATTATGCATATAAAATACCCAGAACACCCTGAACAAATATCTGCGATCGCACAAATATTTGTTCCGATGAACAAAATGAACAAATGTTCCGGGAATCGCACCCGCAACCTCCTGCGTCGCAGGCCAACCTTCGCCCGCCGCGCCACAGGGGTCGTCAATATGCTACCTCCAAGCAATTGCTGAACTGGCGGGAAGTCAACTTGTATCCCACTAATTGGGGGTGGAAGCAGTCTTCTGCAGGGACTCAGTCTTCTCTTCTCAACCCCATCCCCACCACCATGATCACGGCATCCTCAAATGCCTGCTTCACTTCGATGCTAGCATCCACCATTTGTGTCATCAACATCGAAATGAATGCTCTCATATTGTGATCTTTTGCCAGAACTTTTCTTGTGCTATTGTCACCATAGTAGATGAGGAGAACACGACTTTGGTTGGTGCTTGTAATGCAGACTGGCGAGCTCGTTCTGCTGCTTTGGTGCTTTGATAGCCGGATTTAGTGGGGTATCCATCAAAGACAACAATCACATTGCTACCAAAGTGTCTCTGCACGTAGTTGATGTACTTAGAAAAAAACACACATCGCCATATCTCGATAATCTATTGACATAGAAACATGTTTTATTAGTCCAAATTATAGTAAATTTAACGTTCTACAAAAAAGTAGCTGGTACTTTTGCCGTGGGATGTAAGAGAAAAAAGTTATTGAGAAAAAACCGGAGGAAGGTGCAGTCCCCCCCCCCCCCCCCCCCCTCCACTTTTCGCACATGGTCCTCGAGGTCCAAAACTTGGGAAAATGTTAATTAACTATCCCTGAACAACCTCCCAAAGTTTCATTAGCTTTTGACCTTTTTCCATCTGAAACCACCTGCCGACTGGACTGTAATAATTATGTGTTATTTATGAGTATATCAAGCGTAGAGTGTGCTGCCTTATGAACTTTTGCTGATTTTCTCTATCATCTTACTTTTGACTGCCTACCTAAGGAAGGCTTTTAAGTTGATTTTCCTTTTTTTCTTTGAATCAGCTTCCACTTGTTCTCGAGGCTCTACACAGGGGCTCCCCACCTAATAGTAAGCAGGATCATCAAAAGAAAAACAGACCGTGTTTGTTGCCTGATTCTTCTAGGTCTGGTTGCGTTGGAACAGGAGTAAATGTAAATTTATTTTTTAAGACGATTCAAAATGATCCTTGTGATATCAATGAATAAAATACTTTTTGACTTTTACTTTGATATGTTGCCGCTCCGTCAGCAAAAGTTTAAAAGCGACGTTGCCAAACCGTTACTAGTGTGAACACACAATACTTTTTATAAGTTGGCCGTAATTTCTACTATAGCGAGCTAGTTCTGATAGGGTTGCCAACTGTACTTATAATAATGTATTCTAATTTATTTTACAACTACGTTCTTTAAACTTTGCAATAGCATTATAGTGCTAGAAAATACTTTATTTCAATTTAGGTAGCCTACCCAAGTTTTAAGTTACTATGTGAGGTGTTAAAAATAAAACAACGAAAGAATACGTGAAAACTTGGCCAGAATCAATGATAGTATGATGCACGATTCTACGAATTTTGAATAGTCTTATATTTCAAAATGAGTGAAAGTACAACATGGATTTAAAACACTAGAGAACAGTGATCACCACGAAAGCTGCGAGCGAGCCGAAGGCGAGCGTGGCTCAGTAGTCAGCAGGGCCCGCAGCGAACCAGAACCAACACCTGAACGCCAATACCCTAGATGATGATGATGATGATGATGACGATGATGTTGTTAATGTTCATCACCACCACCATCATCATCACCATCACCATCATCATCCTCATCTAGGGTATACGCGTGCAGGTGATGATGATGATGATGATCATGATGTTTTTAATGTTCATCACCACCGCCTTCATCACCATCACCACCACTAACATCATCATCATCTTCATCTAGAGTATTGGCGTGCAGGTGATGATGATGATGATGGTGATGGTGGTTAATATAATATATCTTCATAATGTTGTTAATATTCATCACCACCGCCATCATCATCACCATCACCACCACCATCATCATCATCATCATCATCATCTAGGATATTAGCGTGCAGGTGATTATGATGATGATGATGATGATGATGGTGGTGGTGGTGATGATGATGATGATGGTGGTGGTGATGAACATTAACAACATCATCGTCATCATCATCATCATCATCATCTAGGGTATTGGCGTTCAGGTGATGATGATGGTGGTGATGGTGGTGATGTTGATGGTCACCACCATCATCACCATCTTCATGATGTTGTTAATATTCATCACTACCTCCATCATCATCACCACCACCATCATCATCATCATCATCATCTAGGATATTAGCGTGCAGGTGATTATGATGATGATGATGGCGGTGATGGTCACCACCATCATCATCACCACCACAACCATCATCATCATCATCATCATAATCATCATCATCATCACATGCACGACAATACCTTAGACGATGATGATGATGATGGTGGTGGTGATGATGATGATGATGGCGGTGGTGATGAACATTAACAACGTCGTCGTCATTATCATCATCATCATCTAAGGTACTGGTGTGCAGGTATATAGATCATCTAAGAGTACGCTCGGAAATTTGGAGATTGGAGTTGCTCGCGTCCATAGGAAAATACCTTCGCGTCCCTACACGTGATCTCTGGGTGGTGTCAAACGGGTAACAACATTTCTGGTGGTAGGCTTCGGCCGTGGCTTATCACCACCCCATGGACATAGCCAGTCCGTGAAGCGACATTGTCGTGTTTCGGACTGATGTCCAGTGTAGCCATCGTGGAAGTGACGGGTTTGAGCAGCTATGGTATTCGGGGTACCGCACAGTGGGGCGATTTTGAAAAAAGGTGGAAGTAGAAACAAATTTCGTAATTTCGGTCTGAAAAAATTGCAACTGATAGGAAATTGTATGGTGATTAAAATATATTCTATTCAATTTGCAAAAAAAGGCACTTCTTCATGGGTTAAAAAAATAGTTTAGAAAAAAATGTATGGAAAGATTTATATTATATTGTTTTTCTCAAAAATAAGAAGCTTGTTAAAAAAAAACAACAATAGCTTAAAGCAGCTGCCGTCTTCTACAAATGGGTCATATAGGGTTCTGTTAACCCTGCAGCATTGGCAGTTAAGGGGGTTAAACTCTTGAAAAAAAATGTTTATTTTGATACGAGCATCTGATAGGAAATGTAGTGCTTGTTAAAAGTTATTCAATACAATTTTCCATAACAATGAGTCTGTGATATTATAAAAACATATTTCTGAAAAATGCGATGAAATATAAATCAACATAATTTTTCTCGGAATTTTAAAAGGTTTTCATAACAAACTTACACTACTTAAGTTCTTTACAAAAAATAAATAATCGTTTTTGGCTTAACGCTGTTGCAGCGGTATTTAAATGGGATCAAACTTAAAAAATATATGATTTAATGTTAAATGTTAATGGAAAATGGTTCAATTTCTGTCATTCGCTCAGTCTTATCTAAGTAAAATGAATAAATCATAATAAAATCTAGTGTAAAAAACTTCTAAGTCTAACTACTGGCTTAGTAATTATCTCCAAATAACTTGCCAATTTTTCCGATACTCGACATTTCTGACCTTGTAGGTAGGCACCAGATATTTTTCATTGCTACAGTACTTTCACTGAGTATTACGTTCATAATAGTAATAAATCAAAATAAAATCTAGTGTTAAAAAGTACAAAGATCGCTATAGTCTTAATAATTATCTCCAAATAACTTGCCAATTTTTCCGATACCTGAGCCTAATGACTGACCTTGTAGGTTAAGTACCAGATACCTTTCATTGTTACAGTACTTCCACTGAGTATTACTTTCATAAAAGTAAATCACCATATCATCTAGACTCTAGAGTCACTAGAGACAAAAACTACAAAGTTAGCGATTGTCGTATGGGGCCATTCAAGTATTACGTAAGCAGATTTTTTACAACTATTTATAATGCGCGTCATGTAAAAAGAACGCTGGCGGTCAAGCTTCTTCAGGCGTTCCAGCGTTCTTTTTAAGAGATTACTTACTTTTCTACTTATTTAAGAGATGTATACCTATACATTGAATGAGTGCCTGCCTAGTTTACTACAAATAATGTACCATTATAGTACGCGTCATGTAAAAAGAACGCTGGAACGCCTGTAGAAGCTTGACCGCCAGCGTTCTTTTTACATGACGCGCACTATGCCCACCCCTTCTGTGTAAGCTGTGTAAGCAAAAGTAAGCAAACCTCTTCCCCCCCTCCCATGCTTACTTAATCATTGGTACCTATATGCATTTTTCTTTTAATGTATTCTGTTTTTTTATTGATTCGTGAGCAGTAGTTAGCAAATAGGCTTAACTAACTTCTGTACATTTTGTACTTTTGTATTTGTATGATATTTTTGAAAACTTTCGAATAATTTTTGATATTACTTGGATTTGTTTATTTGAAACGACATGTTAAACAGTTAAGCTTGGGCGAAAAAGGATCACCGGTTAAAACAAAAATTAACTTGCTTTGATTTGCTTACAATACGTCAAATCGTCATTCGAATCGAAACGAAACAATAGATTGACGGAAGAAATTTAGACGTGACAAGTGCGCGCGGTAATCCCCACTCGCTTCTAGGCGAGTACCTATAACGTATTCTTTATTTGTGGGAATCCCCGACATGTGAGTTTTATTTTCAAGCATAGACAATTTGTGGGTTGCCATTTGTGTAAAATAAGTAAATAATAACTGCTGACGTAATCACGATATCGACCATGTCATCAAAAATAAGCAAAACAAAGACCCCCCCGCCCCCCTCAAGCGCTTACATAATACTTGAACGCCCCCTATTACTTATCTTGAAATAATTTGCCACGTATTATTAATAATGGTCCCGATACTTGAGCCTAATGACTGACCTTGTAGGAAGGTACTAGATTCCTTTCATTGTTAGAGACCCACCAACTTATCTGTAGAATTTAATGTATGTAGATGATAGAAAAATGTAGGTAAATGGTTCTACTGATAATTTGGTGGATCTTTCCAGTTAGTGATTACTAGTTTTACGAAGGTTGCTTGTAGTTTTAAGGGGATTTTTGTCATTATTAACTTTATTTGGGAAATATTTTAGTTACATCGATACTAAAATATCTATCATATGTTTTATGAAAAATGGCTGCTGGGAATTCCGGACTATTTTAAAATGGTAAGAGGGTAAATCATATTAACAGATCTGTAAAGTTTTGTTGTGATGCTCTGATTTTATTCATTGGATGCGATGATTTCTCTGATGAAGATAGTGCTCTTGCTCTTTCAACTTCGCTGAATCTAACGAAATGAAAATACTTATCCCTGAGGACAATGTTATCAGATTCCAGCATATCTGTATTGCCCTTCTACAACAAGATATTAGAAGCCAAAAAAAGATACTACCCTACAGAAGGTGTTGAAATAACGGAGGCAAAGATTAAGTTACAAGTCCTTTTGGATATAACAACACAATTGGCAAGTTATTTAAGTTATTTGGAGATAATTATTAAGACAATCTCTTAATCTCTTAGATCTTTGTACTTTTTGACACTAGATTTTATATTGATTTATTACTTTTATGAATGTTATGCTCAGTGGAAGAACTGTAGCAATGAAAAGTATCTGGTACCTACCTATAAGGTCAGAAATGTCGAGTATCGGAAAAATTGGCAAATTATTTGGAGATAATTACTAAGCCAATAGTTAGACTTAGAAGTTTTTTACACTAGATTTTATTATTTGATTTTATATAAGTGAAAAACTTTTAACAAGCACTACATTTCCTATCAGATGCTCGTATCAAAATAAACAATATTTTTTAAGAGTTTAATTTCCCCTTAACTGCCAATGCTGCAGGGTTAAACCGTCCAGAACCCTATATGCCCATTTGTAGAAGACAGTAGCTACTTTAAGCTATTATAGGTTTTTTCTTGAACAAACTTCTTATTTCTGAGAAAAACAATATAATATAAATCTTTCCATACATTTTTTCTGAACTATTATTTTAACCTATAAAGGACTGTCTTTTTTTTTAAATTTAATAGAATATCTTTTAATCACCATACAATTTCCTATCAGTTGCAATTTTTTTTAGACAGAAATTACGAAACTTGTTCCTACGTCCACCTTTTTTCAAAATCGTTCCACTGTGTACCGTGATTTGAGCCAATTCACTTCCTATTTGTGTCATCTAATTCACGCGTTGCGCGATACGCGTTACACGCCGAACTTTACTGAGTGCAGATTTCTTACTGCGCAAATCGTGAATATTCACGTGAGGCTTCATGCGGCCCCGAATACCACGGCAGTTCGTGCACTGGATTCAGCATGTGCGTTTTAGAGACCGCAACAGTGCAAGTGTGCCGGTTGGCTAGGCTTGGAAGGTAGCGGGATCCGAAGCACGGTTCTCCGCTGGCTGACTGCAGGTTGTAGGGGGCCCAACTAGTAAGCTAGCCTGCCGCCTTGCGAAAAATCCCAGAATGCTCCATCGTGCCGGTTGGCGACCGGATTAGAGGACCCGATGGCCATTCCTAGAGGGAGGTCTCAGTCTCCAGTCTAGTCTCCCACTGGCGCAGGAGCCTGCTGTTTGTCTCTAGGCTTTCACTGACCAGTGCCTCACTCAACAGCCGTTTTCCCACAAACCTAATCACTCCAAAAACCAAACCATGAAAAAGTCAACATATAATAAGTTGCGCTCACAGCGGAAGCACTTCCTACACAACCTATCATCTTACCAACGGTTATAACAGTTTTATTTATTTTTGTTTTCAATTCTCTAAGATCTTGTAGTACCTATACCTATACTTAGTAGATTTTTGATTTTGTCTTCTTGTTTTATGTGTGTGTTGTGCGTGTGGTAAAATTAATAAATTTTCTTTCTTTCTTTCTTTCTTTCTTTCCTCTCGCTTCAAGCGCACCTCTGAAACATTAGAGGACTGCACTCCAATCTCGATCCGGTCCACCACCACCTAGAGACAGCTAAGCCACACTTATTATTTAATCCTCACGGAGACGCAGATTCAATGAACCCGATTTCTCAGTTTTATGTACTTTGGTGGACACCTGCATAGTTAATTTTGTCTTGACATTCTATGGGGAGGTCCATGTCCAGCAGTGGACTTCTGTAGGCTGATGATAATGAAAAAACGTCATGGGTTCACGGGGCAAACTATGATAATTATGGGTACCTACCTACCTACTGCAATGATGAAGGTCAGTTACTTACATTCGTGTACATTTTGGACATTAGAAAAATAAGTTTTATTCTTGTAAACAATAATTTTCCGAGTTTTTCCCTGAAATACCTTTTATCATTCTAACAATTTTATTCAACGCGATCTATAAACAGATACCTACCTTGTAAGCTATTTATTTAACGCCATCTATCTAACGTCCATGCCAATGCTCTTGGACAATAACAACGCCATCTAGTGAAAACCAGAACAATGAATATGTATGTGTGCGTGCGTGTAATTACATCAGAAAAGTGAACGATCTTATTTCTAGGTAATTTGAACTTTCAAATGACTGTTTAAAGGAAATTCATACTGCATTAAATTCTTACAACTACAACTTAGCCGCGAACGATAAAATAAAACACGAAAGACGCCCGAATTTAGCAAAAAAAATAAAAAAGTAATACAATAAGTTTCCACGCCATCTACCGTGAACCGAGCTTTTAGTAATCAAGACGATTATCCTTAAGAAATGTCACCAACGGATAATAAGGCCCTTCGTTTTTTATATCATTTATAAGGCTCATCTTTTATTTTATATTTATTTTGTGTATTACATTTTCATATAGATGTTACATAAAAATAATAACAATAATAGAACTAGGTATATTTCAATTAAAAAAAAACTAAAGATATACTGGGCCTTATCAGACACAAAAATCCTTAGTTTTCTTGATGTTAATATACTAAACATATTATTTAAAAAAAAATTGTGGAGGCTCTGGTTTACTTATGACATGAATAAGTTATTTGTTATTTTTTTAAAAAATTATTTTATATATTTCAAAATTTATAAAATGAGCTATCAGAACCATGCGCTGATCAAAATGAGCCCAAACACGGCCATTTTACTATTGTCTGAGGGGTTCCGCTCTCCACCATCCGTCTCCATCATCAGATCAGCTCGCTGTCACCATAATATTGTATTGTCATCAGAATTTGACAGGTATGCAAAATATCATCTCAATCGGTTGAGGATAACTGCTTCAAAATTCAGTTGCAAGTTTTTTTTTTTTTTTATATACATACATACATTGCAAGTTAAATAAAAGCTTGTAAAAAAGACTGACAAGACGAGTAAGAGAAGAGTAAGAGAATGTCTGATAATTATTATGTCAATTACGTAACTGCCCTCTGCAAAAGTCGTAATCTTTTATGACATCTGGTAATCGTTCACTGTTGTGTTAATCTCCTTTCTCGCTGACCACTATAAATCTTTCAAAAACTTATCGAAAATAAGCTTCAGTTTAAGTATACATCATCACCGTTCCGAATAAACGCATGGTCGTTATGCATGATGAGGGAGATAAGATGGCACGGTCCGTTGCAAGTTGGCAGGAAAATATGACCGATTTCATTGTTCTCCCGCTGCTATTCGGCCTGAGAATCACTTGCAGACATCAACAACGCGGATGCCACACTTAACGAGCCTTGTCGAAGTAATGGAAATAGGAACGGATGAATTAGCTGTCAGTTATTAAGAGATAAAAGTGCAATCCGAGCGCGAATACACGCTCTACGGTGATACACAATCGGATGTTTTCGCTATTCTACAACTGCTATGAAACAATTCACTATAATTACCAGACAGCGCAATCAAATATACACGGCGCGCCTACTTAACTTATTTTCTATAAAGAATGAAAAACAAAACAAACAAATTGGTTGTTGATCGTAGGCGCCAGTGTCTTGATGGTATCTTATCTCTTATCTGTACAATGGTCTTCGAGACTGCTAATTCTTTATGTCTGCCAACTCTTTAAAACTTATTGCCTTGATTAATTAATTTTAAGTCTGGTTTTAGTTTATTACTTCGTTTATTGTTTAGTGAAGGAAGATGAAACGTTTTATTGTTATCGACTTAGATTTAATTACTTGTATCAGTAAATAGGTATATTTGAGTGCAGTGAATGTATTACGGCGGCGATGAGCTCACCACTTGTCACGTTTAGATTCCGGTGAAAAGAGTTCCATTGAGGCCCTGTCTACACTTTCGGGGGAAAAAGCGAGCGCCTATGTATGAATGTGTTACATACAGCTATAATGTAAACCTAGGAAATCGTAAGAATTAAGGACGGTTAAATTTCCTTGGTTGTAGTATTTGAGCCGAGTAGAGAGGCGTCGTAAGTCGCCACTCAAGCAACACCTGAATAACCACGACCACTCGTCAAGAGTGTACGACTAAGAAGAGAAGAGAGAGTATTTTTGATCTTGGTTGCAAGGCTCATACGTTCACGCCAGAATAATCATCAGTTTTATTTATGGACGATAATGCTGATTATTAATGTGATGTGAGACCAATATATCGCTGGTTGTCATGTCACCGCCGTCTAGTAATAAGGCACAGCGCGAACGCACCGTGCCGTACGACGACGCGACGCCCTGTTGAGCGGTGTTCGGCGAGAGTCGAGAGGCACGCACGTCACAAAAGACGACTGATAGATTACATTTTTTTACAATTTTATCCTAATATTTCTGACATGTAAGAGCGGGATCGGAGCTCAATCAGCGAGATATGTTTATAAACAATCTCAGATCGGCGTCGGCGTGACTGAAATAAGTGTACCTACATGCAAATAATTTGCCAAAATAATTTGCTTGTTTTGACAAATTATTCTCCCACTTATTTTACCAGCTAACGATAGTTTTAAAACTGCTAGTTGAACTGAGTGCCGATTGACTTGTATAAGAAAATTTAAAACAGTAATTGTGTGGGAGTACGATCAAATGGGATCTCTTTCGGATTTCGCTTAACGACACACTGGGTTTAATGGCTAAACGATTTTCCAATGAATCTGTTGAGTGTAGCTCTTGTCTATTTGTGAATCAATCTTAACCAGACGAGCGTCCGCGTCTAGAAACAAAAACAAATTGATACAAATTTAATTGCTATTTCCGTAGAATGAAAAACTAACAACTTACAAAGTTAATCTTATTATTAAATCAAACACATCACATTAAGGATGTTATCTTGTCAATATCGAAGTCCCTAACAGTGAGGCCTATAGTGTAGACATAAATATGTAACGACAGGTGGTAAAGTGGTCATGCTGCGAAGCGCACGCCCAGCTCACCAACAACAAACATTGTATATTTATAAAAATATTGCTTAAAATTGAACTGTATTATAATGCATCCGACGGTTCTTAATTACATCCAGTAATAGGCATTACTTACAACCTATTTAATATTGCATTAATCGCAGCGCAAGCCTGAAGACGGGAGAATTCGAATTTATTGACCATTAATTCAAAATATTATTTTCACAATATCAGTACTCATTTATTAATTTTGAAATATTAGGTTCCGATTAATTTATATGTGTCGTTAAGATATTTATTATGTATGTAAATATCTTCTTTGTTTATAATCCTAATCTTTTGTTTTCAGACGATATGTTCATTTCTTATACTGTAGGGTAATCGATTGCATACGCAAACGCAATCAAAAGATACAGCCATCTCTTACATTTAAAATAAGATCCTAGCTTATACTTTTCTATTCTTGAATATTCTGTAATATAATAGTAACATTTTGTTCTGACACTCTTTATAAAACAGATTGAAATGCTCCCAATATGGAATGGAAAAATTAAAAGTATATGGAGAAATACGTACAGGTCAACCTCAAATTCTTTTTTCATTTGCAGGGTGCAGACGAAGAAGACAGTGTGTCTGTAAGTATTTAATAAAATTGTAAGTTCCAGTCTCAATTTGTGCTGTGCTCAACACAAATTGAAAGATATATGAAAATAACTCATTAGCGCTAGATTATCGGCGATAATTCTAGACCATGCTATCCTTGACATATTACATTATTAAAATATTGAAGGGATTAGGGACTAGAAATGTACAAACAATTTTTTTACAGCTTGATCAGAAAAACGATGATCCTTTGGATTCAAAGCAGAAGCAATGGATACTGTGTGCGGCTAAGGGAGAGTACCATGCGCTAGCGAAGATGTGCAAAGAAAATGCAAAGCTTGTGAAGACAAAGGTAAGCATTAAAACCAAAATCTAGATATTGGCACATCTGCCTGACACATACACTACAAGTATTAAAACTGTTAAACTTGCCTAGACCGCTAAATCCTTCGACCACAGAGCTTAAATAAATAAATAAATCTTTATTACAGACACAATAATCCATAGTACATTAAAAAATAAAATAAAAAATAAACAGGTTAAAACAATAAAATAAAATGATAAACGTTCGTAGCTTGGAAGCAACTTAGGCGGCAATCTCCACCCAGCGTCGGTACATTCTCGTCTGCATCAGTGTATCCGCCAGACTTTTGGTGATAGCATTATGACACAAGTCAACTCTGTACATAAAGGAGGCGATCCTCTTCCTCTGGATGGCATTAAACGAATCTACTCGGGCGTCTACGTACATTTCTGAAGCGCTACAATAGCGCTTCAGGCCCAGGATGTCTAAAGATGTTGTTGATGCTTAAATCTCTCCGCTCCCTGATGTTAAGATATAAAATGGATTCAGTAGGACTGAGATTCTAAACTTGTTGCTGACACAATATTTCCCTGATGCCTTGTAACAAAATTTAAAAACCTATTGCCTGAAGTATTATACTTTAAAACTAACTGTGCCCGCGACTTCGTTCGCGCGGTAAATTCACGTCTCCTGAATCCTGCGAGAACTCGAAATGGAACTACATGAAAAATCCTGTTTTAATCCCTAAGATTTTCATTGAAATTTGTTGAACCGTTTACACGAAAAATCCTGTTTTAATCCCTAAGATTTTCACAGATATTTGTTGAGCCGTTGAATATATTCAAGACAAACTTACAGACAGACAGACAGGCAAAAACTCTATAAACGGTTATTTATATATAGGTATCGTATGAACATTTTGGAATATATTTTGATATCATAGACAGACACTTAAATTTGATCATTGTATGATAATATTCTTCGCCAGGTATGCTACTCCGTGAAACAATGGTCACGTGGTAAAGAACCAGTCGACGTCATCACCAATAATAATTGAAACAGTCCGTCTCTGTGCTACCAGAAAAGTGTAATCTATCTCCCCGACCCCCTAGTTCAATTCGATAAAACCATGAAAATTTTACAAAAAACTACGTTCAATCACTTAATTGTTTCATTTTATAAAAAAATAACAGAGTTTTGTTTTGTTATTATGTTATAAAGTTGCAACTGGATAGTGACGTCGCCTGGTGTTGGTCACGTGGCAGTCTCGGAGTAGCAGACCTGTGTTCTAAGATCATGAATGTTATTATATTGCTATAGGTTTAAGTTTGAACCAAAAATTCCGTTCTAGCGAGACACATATTTGGTAGACTATAATGCATTATCCCAAAATTCTAGTTAGAAAGTAAGAAAGAAAAAATATGTGTCAACGAACGCAGAACAAAACGACACATACACACACAGATACAAAGAATTATAAAACAACTTTGTGCCTCAAAGTATTATAAAACTAGGCTACTTTGGTGCCTCTCAGTACCAGTCACGCATCACTGACACAAATTGGCGTCCAGTTCAGCATTTGTTGTGTCGTAGCAACACAACGCTGATCTTCCGCTGGAACGATGTAATTGAAAAACACGGATGTCTGCTTCACAATAAATAATTACACATATTGATGAACAAATAATATTAATAATGGAGTAATTATTATTAAAAAAGACGTCATTATTAAAATTGTACGTCAAATTAGGATGTGGGTAGACGTAAAAACAGTATTTAAAGTTAGTTATTAAGTCAGTGTTAGTAGTTAAAAGTGACTTGTCTTAAAGGATCACATCTGTGGGTTTTTAGGCGTTAGTTAGCGCCAAGTGAGAGCACATGTCCAAAAGGTGTGCATCTAATTGGGTCTCGGGGAGCTCGGCCGGCGCCGAACCCGCGCCCCCCGCCGCATGCTATCTTGACATATCTCCGGACGTCCCTTGTTTTATTTTACGAGCCATCTCTCAAGCCCCGTCTTTTTTTATAACTATTGTTTACGCTGTTTCCACTCGCGCACTTGATATATTGACGTCATATAAACCGTAGGACCGCTAATTCCGAAGAGCGTTCTCCTGATCTACGATTACTAAGTCACAATAGTCTGTGTTTGAAGACCTGATTCATAGAACTATTCAACAACCTTCTAATTAACTAATTTGTGTTTGGTTGTCGGGCGATTTGCTAAATTAAACGACATGATAATGGGTTATTCGATAAGGGACCGAACAGTTTTAAAATTTAAATCCGGATGATCCAACGTTTATTTATTATTTCTGTCGTCCTAACGTCGTCGCCGCTGCGCTGATTACCAAGTAAGTACATTACTTTTATTGAATACGCAATAAAAAAGGTAATGATAGCCTTCTCTTTTATTGATTCGTTGTAAATCAAGGGTCGACGCAATTGGATTTTAATTTTATTGGCATCCTCTCCTCTCGTAGTACGTACGTTAATAGTTGTTAACAAAACTTAATGATAGTTAGCCGAGAATAGCTGTAGACTATTGTATACTATTATTGTTGTAGACTATTGTGTAGGTACGTCTACTGTTGAAATTAGGACTTAAATAACAGTTTTGAAGTACCTTGTTTACTATAAAAATATAAGCAAAAGAGTTACTCCGTTAAAACAGTTGAAAACTTGTCCATAATAATATAGTCTCGTTACGGATACCGCAGAGCCTCAAGACGAAAGTCTTTAATCTATCTATCATACATAAGGGTTAAGTTGTGCAGCGCGCCATGGAGAGAGCTATACTCGGAGTTTTACTACGCGATTTAATCCGAAATGAGGAGGTTCGTAGAAGAGCTAGATCAACCGACACGCTCGGATCAGCTGCAGGCCATACAGCTCGCAGAACCAAGAACCGTTGGGGATAAAGGTTCTCGAATGGCGACCACGAACCGGACGACGCAGTGTAAGAACCTCACCTCGATGGACCGACGACATTTTAATGGTCGCAAGAAGTTGGTGGATGGAGGTCGCTCATTAACGATTCGTCGTGGCATTCTTCGGGGAGACCTATTTCCACCAGTAGAATGATGTGGCTGATGATGATTATGCCCCAAAACCATGTGCTTTTCATTGTAGGTATAAATTTTCAGTGTCACTTGCTTTCATTTTCTTCTTTTCGCTTCCCGAGCTAATAAAGCAACAGTAATATTGTCTGACAATATGTAACACATGTTTGCTACTGTGTTTTGTTGGTCGACATTTGTCTTCCTCTAAAAAACACTTTGATGCTTATTTTCGTTTTTGCCCGACTCGCCGATGGAATTATAGATTTGTGGAAATATCTCTGTGTGAGTTCTTAAGATTTTTCTTTTGTATGATGTTCTTGAAATCGCTTTGAAATTTGAAATTAGGTATTTAAATATGTCAACACGACTTCCTATCTAAAGCTCCACCTTTTAGCAGTAAATATTTATTGATATAGGTTTTAGAGACAAATTTAAACATTGCTTTGTTAGTACCTGTGTTTTTGTTATTCAGAAAAACAACTAATACTATTGTGAGATTATTATTGTTAATGTACATAATTACATCTCGGTAATTCGGTTCTACTCAGGATAATAAGTAGTATATATAGCAGAAGATACTTCAAAAATGTGATTTCTTGTTCCGTTTTAAGTTTTTATCTGTTTTCTCGATCTCTATATATGAGGTCAGAAAAACTTAAAGAGCTCGTGTTACAAAATACGATATCGCAGTATTAGATAAAATCGTTTTTTTGTTGTGATACCTGATTTCGGTTAACTCTTTGATGACTCAGGCACAGGCAGGTTCAAAACTGTTTAGTGTTATCTTTGTTTTCGACAAAGGAAGCAAACTTTTTGTTGTCGTAGTTGGTGATCCTTTCAAAACCAATCGGTTAACGTTTAATTGTATTCTAACGATCGTGTAATTGCATTGATAAAGATTTGTTTGGTTCATAAAAAGACTCGGCCTGGCATTATTATTGTTGATTTACGGCTGCTGGACTCCGAACGGGGCGGGGCTGTTGATCCAAGTAATTAAATCCGAATCATTTGATGTTGCCATACCAACAGTTATATTGATAGGATCCCATTATGGTATTCTTAATTACATTTATATCGGTAATATAAGTAAATATTTTATACTCATTGAATGGCTACTTACAGTTTTTATCTGTTTGTTAATATACTTTAAGATTCCCCGCAATCAATCCGATACATTGGCATGCTCTAATTGGTGAGTTTACGTCGGGTGCAATTACAACCGTTCCTATTTTTTTGTGGCGCCAGTTCTGAGTCGGGTATACGATTTCACCTAAAAACACCTCTGAATATTCGTCTAAGATTTCGGTTGCACGCGCTATTTAACTCCCAACTCGACGATGGGAGTGTCGTTGCGGAAAGCAATTTACGTCCTGATTTATACGTGTGCAAGTCATAGTTTCGTTGACATCTCTCTGTCTAATTAAGACAGTGATTTCGTAATGATTTATCTTCATTTTTTTACTGAAGGAAAGTTATTTCAGTGGCTTTTAACTCATTGATTAAGGTGATTAGTTACCTCGAATTCAGTCACTATCTAACTAAGAGAACTATCTATCATTAAAGTTCAGGTAAGTTAGAGACATAATAGCGCTTGCGAATGAAAAATAGATAGATGTATAGAATAATCTTTAGTGCACAATACAAACAATGTACATAGGCGAACTTAATGCGCGCATTCTCTACCAGCTAACCTTTGTGTATTGTGGATACATTTATGTAGGTGGTGCACAAAACGGAGAAGAAAAAGCACTTCAAAGTACTAAAAAGTACTTAAAAGTAAGTAAAAATGAGCTAAAATCATGAAATAAAGCAAATTTAAATTATTATTTTGGAAAATCTAAACTATCTTTTTATAAACAAATAAACTGTAAACTATTGTAAACTAATCATTAAAATCTCTTCAGGTATTCGGAAGCAGCGGGTTTTTTTGCGTAAATCATAGAATACTTTGGATTTTTTCCTGTCAAAAATACAAACAACTTAAAAAAAACTATTGCACTATATACACATCTGTTATATATTTTTAAAGAATTTGGATTATCCGTTCATGAGAAGTAGACTTTCAGAGAGAGTTGATGCAGCTTAAGGCTGTTATCGTCTTAACGAACGCACGATCTTTAATTTCCTGCTTTGCTATCAGTGGTTCTCATGATCATATTCAATGTATCATGCAAGGCGCACCCGAAAGCTTACTACCCTACCAACGGCCACTATCAAATACTCTTTTATCTCTATTTGCAGAACCACCAAGAAGGAAACAGTGATATTAAAGATGATAAACGTGTATTTATTCGTTTAGAATGTATTATTAATAGTATAATAACTACCCAGAATCGACGAAATCGATGTTCCGGCACGTTTGTTACGGTCGCTTATTACGTCGTGTAGTGAAGCACAACGGCAAGAACTTTTGGTTTATTGTTATTTTTTTGGTCGTTTCAATGGGTGCTAACTTCTCGGATGTGTGGACCGGCGCCAAGTCGGTGCAACCCGAGAGTTGACGCCGCGCCTCATTTGACCCATCCGTCGAGGCGCGCGCCATTGTTTGGTATGCATGTTCAACACACGTGGGGCGGACAATAATATTTTATATTCTATATTTTGGATTGTCACCCAACCTAAGAATTGATGATAATATCTCCGTTTATTAATCTCAGAGTCTAATTGCAGGATGCGGCGTTTGTATGTTTGTTTGTTTGTTTGTAAGTATTTGTGTTTGTCCGACGATAACTGCAGAACCGTTGATCCAGTCATGATAAAACTTGGTAGGTATGTGAATATAATTTTTAAGTACGAACATGAGCTTGATTGGTGCAGGGGTTTTTGACACCCTAGAAGATGGTGGAATACAGCGAAGGACAGAGTTAACCAAAAACAGCTAGACAGCCTAGAAGATGGTGGAATACAGCTAATAGTTAACCAAATCAGCTAGACAGCCTAGAAGATGGTGGAATACAGCTAAGGACATAGTTAACCAAATCAGCTAGACAGTCTAGAAGATGGTGGAATACAGCGAAGGACAAAATTATCCAAAAACAGCTAGACAGCCTAGAAGATGGTGGAATACAGCTAAGGACATAGTTAACCAAATCAGCTAGACAGTCTAGAAGATGGTGGAATACAGCGAAGGACAGAGTTAACCAAAAACAGCTAGACAGCCTAGAAGATGGTGGAATACAGCTAATAGTTAACCAAATCAGCTAGACAGTCTAGAAGATGGTGGAATACAGCGAAGGACAAAATTATCCAAAAACAGCTAGACAGCCTAGAAGATGGTGGGATACAGCGAAGTACAGAAATTAAAGAAAGGATATTCTAGCAACGTCAATCTATTCACCTTTTTTAGGGTTCCGTAGTCAAAGACAAGGAACCCTTATGGATTCGTCATGTCTGTCTGTCTGTCTGTCCGTGTATGTCACAGCCTTTTTTTTTCCGAAACTATAAGAGCTATAAGTACTGTTGAAACTTGGTAGGTAGATGTATTCTGTGAACCGCATTAAGATATTTACACAAAAATAAAAAAATAAAACAATTATTTTTACCCCATACTTAGAACTGAAACTCAATTTTTTTTTCATCAAACCTATTCTTGTGGTGTATCTATTGATAGGTCTTTAAAAATGATATTGGGGTTTCTAATATATTTTTTTTCTAAACTGAATAGTTTGCGCGAGAGACAAAAATTGGTTTGAACGGGATCTAGTAAGTAGTTTTTTTATTTTTGGGGTTCCCCATACTTAGAACTTAAACTAAAAAAACTTTTTTTATCATACCCATACGTGTGGAGTATCCATGGATAGGTCTTCAAAAATGATATTGAGGTTTCTAATATATATTTTTTCTAAACTGAATAGTTTGCGCGAGAGACACTTCCAAAGTGGTAAAAAGTGTGTGTCCCCCCCATAACTTCTAATATAAGAGAATGATAAAACTACAATAAATATATGATGCACATTACCGTGTAACTTTCACTCAAAATTGGTTTGAACGAGATCTAGTAAGTAGTTTTTTTTTAATACGTCATTAATCGTAATCCATCCAAGAACTTTTATATTATGTTACTTGCTGCTACGGAACCCTTCATGGGCGAGTCCGACTCGCACTTGGCCGCTTTTTTAATTCAAAATATAGTTTCATAGATCAAGATGTCACAGATATAAAACAAATTCCTTATGAAATAGCCAAGAATCGATACGTGCTTTTGACAAAGGAAGTATGCATTATAATATACCCATTAATGATTGCCGCTGCCAATAATAATGGTAATTATATTTCTGCTCTATAGCGAGGATAGCAACTCCTAACTAACCAACTTGCCCGTCCCGCTCTGTACAAAACTTCAACCTCGTGAATGCAAGTCACTTCGACAAGAAGTGATTTCTAACACGATGACGTAGCGATATTATAATGGTTGTTTGTTTAGTGGTTCTACCTTACTCGTGTATCGACCTAATCATATATGCCCATAGTTTTGTTTTTATATCAACGTTTCATTATAGAGTTCATGGGCATGTGATGTTGGGCGCAATCAAACTTGAAAGGATACAGGTTGGCTTTCGTGCCGCTTGGTAATTTCTTTCTGGCGCCAATAGGTGTTGGCATGGCCTGATTGAATGTTCCAATCGTTTATGCCACAGCTAAAGTATATTTTTTTACTCCCGACGGAACGAAGCGTGTTATGCGTTTAGGGTGAGAGGCTGTGTGTTTGTGTGTGCAAATGGATGTTCCCATTCATCTCCAAAAGGTTAGACCGATTTAGATACGGCGTTCTTTGTGTTTGCGGGATGTTTCGTAGCTATGGTTGGTGGTAATCAGGCGTTTCCAGTCCAGAATCATCAGCACCTAAAAATGCTTTTGGAAAACAAATGCTCAGGAATGATAGCTGATAGCGCGTTCTATTTTCCTGTGGCGACATCTAGTCGTAAATAGAGTAACTAGCTTCGTGGCTCTACATAATGCCTGCTATGTAGAGCCAATGTGCGTCCATATGCTTTCCTTTTTTAGTGATTTTGAAGTTGGTTATTGAAATAGATATCTTTTTCATTATGTTAAAAGCTAATAAAAACTTAAAACGATGTTTGGATGTAAACTGTGCAAAAAATAACTATTGCAAAAAGTTTGTGCTCGCGTTCGTAGAACTAGTCGTTACAGTCTAGACACTGTCCAAAACTTATGTAACCCTTAAAACGTGAAACTTCCTTGCGTATACTTTCCCCTTTTCATGTTCCAAAAGTAACCCAAACGTTAATTTAAAAAAAACTTTTATATCGTAAATAAACAGATATCAATATGATAAAAAAATATACATTGGTGTTCAGGAACTCAATCAGTTCTAATGCGTGTTTCGTATTATTTCGCTCTATCGAAAAAATCTTAAACATGATAGATAGATAGATAAACTATTTATTGTACACCTAATAAGAATGAAACAAAACAAAGTGACAAACAACAAACTAATTAACAACGTACAATGGGTGGTCTTATCGCTAAAAGCGATCTCTTCCAGACAACCTTTGGATGGACAGGATATAACAATAACATAAAACCGGCGGTGTACAGGTAACAATTATACATTAATTATTATAACATACTACATACTTTAAAAATACTATAAATAGACAACATAATGACAACATGTGTCATTTTGTAGGTCAATACCATGGACTTAGTATACAAAAGGACTGAGCGCTGGCAGCTGAAAAACGTGCCGAGCAAGATATGAACTATAGAGTTAGTGTGTCTACTTCTAATACGGTGACCATAAAATAAAGTCATGTCCAGGAGACTTTTTCCATAGACACTATGAACGTGGAGTGGAACAAACATTATTTAAATCAAATTATTTATCACAGTTATTTATGCAGCCAGATTGATACTGGAGGCTTGGTAAGTGAACAGTATCACGAATCGATATCACTTTTGTTAATTTCGTATAATAAAATGTTGACCTTCCCTAATAGATGACTTGGAACTGGGCTTGCGTTTGTAGGAAACACGTTTTTTTTCTAATATCACAGAAAGTGTTATCGAACCTTGTTACTGATTACTTACCGAGTGTTCAGTGTCGGCAAACGGCGTGACTCGTGACGCAGCCATGCCGTGATGCTCCTCGTCTGCCTGGCGTCCCGCGACGCGACGGCCAACTTTTAGATTTGTAGTATCGATGACCTTGATGGTCACCCTTGCTATTACAAAGCTATCATTTCAAGTGTTAGAAAGGAACAAACTGACTCTATCTCTCTTGGCTCGTTTTTCCTCTATCTATGACGGTAATCGAAATTGCGCCTTAACCTAATGTCATAAGGTCTTGTTTCGGTATTATAATTTTTTAGAGCGCTCAGTCCTTTTGTATACTAAGTCCATGGTCAATACAGATTATATTTGAATAATACCTGCTAATGCTTAATGATTAGCCAAAATAATGTAATTGGCATCTTCTAGTGAATCACACACACATTTTGTTACTTGAAAGCGGAATAAATATTGAAATCTAAAATCAGGCCTTTGTCTCAAGCGCCACAACTGTCAAGTTCGAACTGAATTGGTCGTTAAATCTACGTTTCTTTCAAAAAGCATTGACCTGCTAATTTTGGGTTACCTATCGCCATGATTAAAATACCAACTGTA
Organism: Operophtera brumata; assembly: GCA_932527175.1. Classification (NCBI taxonomy): domain Eukaryota; kingdom Metazoa; phylum Arthropoda; class Insecta; order Lepidoptera; family Geometridae; genus Operophtera; species Operophtera brumata. The sequence goes on along the minus strand of OW052239.1, from coordinate 78,544,005 downwards.
ACAGGAACCAAGCTATGTAATAAGAACTATATAGGAACTCCGTTCAGAGCATGGGTGACGAAAGTTTGTAACAATATTTGTTAGATATGGGTTTAAAATATATATATATATGTATATGCCTAACCACGCTTTGTATCTGCAAAACGCGGCCCAGTTTGTTATTGCAAAACACGAAAGCATGCTAATTGAAATTCAGCATGAAAGGGATAATGAAGGGACCTCCATCGCCCGTGGTCTGTAAGGATGCAATTCGTCATCCGCTAACATCGCACGGGAAACTAGCGCACTGCCATAAGTTACTAAACTACCATTTGCCTGCGGGTCCTCCCGCCTGTAACCTAAGTAAAACCGTAACCTGTAACCTGTAACCTTAAACCTAAGACCGGTGTAAAGCCGTATAGCCAATAGCTAAGGATCTAGGCATATAGGTCGTTAATTTTAAAACAATAAAGTATCAAATCAACATTTTTAATTAGTCGGTCTACCTAGGTACACAATTATATAAACATATTTCTAAAACTAAGACTCATCAAAAATATTACACAAAAATAGTAAACCTCTAACATTTACGGTTTTACCCCGACACCTGAGTAAAATCGTATACTATATACGATATTTCCCCGGCAGTAATAAATCAATACATCGAAGACGTAACGGTCCGTTTGAATCGTCCTAGGCCTTTACTTATTGAAGAGTTCAGATCACTGTTCTCTCCGTATTCGTTCACTATCTTCTAACATCGACATCCGTATCTCATATTTTTAGAAGCTTTCATGTTTCCCATACTTCCATCATAAATGGATTGAATTTGTCGGGAGTGTTCTTAGCTATGTTTGATCAAAATCGGTTCAGCCGTTTCATTGCGTTGAGGGTTTCTTTAGTTTTTACAAAATTAATTACTTGTTAATTATATGGATTGTTTTTCCTATAAAGTATACACATTTAACAAGTTTTTCCAGTCATTAGATACATAAAAAAGTGGCCTGACAACCATTCTTCCGTGAGCAATGTTCTTTATATTGTATCCCCACAAGTTTACTCGTTTCCATTATAATAGTGCGGCCACGTTTAACTTCAGTCAAAATGTGTTAACATTTGCCGAGAGTTCATGTACGCTTGTACTTCAGCACTCTGTGGTTCTTGTGACAAATGATACCACTTTATATACGTTCAAACTTCTTCCCGACATTTTCTCATCGCGTACAGAAATATAATCCTCTTCATGAAATGACTGAGCTGAGCAGTGTTGTCACATACAATTTTGACAAAATGGTAGAACAGGGTGCAAAAATTGGTAGAAATAGGTAGAATTTGAAATGAAAAATAGGTAGTTCTACCAATCAAGTTTGAGTACATTTTTAATGATTAAAAATGTGTGTAAATTTTAAAAATTATTTATTGATGATGTTTTTACATCATTTCAGTGTCAAATTAACAATGTCAAGCAAGCGTCAGTCAGTTGTGACAGATGTCATTGTCAATGTCAATGTCATTGTCACTCCGTAGCTCTAAACTCTGTACCTCATCATTCACTTATTTCACTTAACGCGTTCCGTTTTGAGTGCTAACAAGCTAAATTCGATAGTAAGTAACAGTAAGTAACGTTTCGTTACACGCGTGGAGAATTGTTTACAATCGTAATATTTTCAAAAATAGGTAGATTTGAGGCTGAGGGTGGTAGATAGGTAGATTATAAGTAAAATAGGTAGATCTACCAAAAAATTGGTAGGTGTGACAACACTGTGACTGAGCTTGTAATATACCTACTTGCCAAACTAAATTGCCGTTCCAATGACCCAATTATTTATTTATCAATCCTACTAATAGCCTATGTGTTATTCCAGGAGTCCAGCTCAGGAGTCTCTATTACAAATTTCATCCAAATCCGTCCAGCCGTTTCAGCGTGAAGAACTAACAAACACACAAACTCTCGCATTTATAATATTAGTGGGATGTCAAACTTACTATTTTTGGATGTTTGTTACTTTATCACGCCGACACGGCTGAACTGATTTCTATAAAACATACACAGATAGATTGGATAGGCTACTTTCCGGGAAAATCACTAGCAAAACATTATGTTTAAAGGCAAAACAAACACAAATGTATATTAAAACGTAAATTCTCTTATTTTATTGGCCAGGACTTTGAACCCACAGAATCGCTTAGTGGCTTGTTAAATAAAGTATTATCTCTGAATAGAACGCCGTCCAACGGACCAAATTGAGTGGATCTGATTCCTAAATCCAGAACCAAGTGGCGGGGCACACGTAAGTACGAGTATGTTTGAAAACACAAACAGTGAAACTTAAAACAAACGCGAATGCAGACATTTATAAACTGGTAATCTCTTTTAGGCGTCGAATTTTAATTTGCCGAAATTGGAGCTATTGTACATGAGGGAGATGGGTGTGCAATTTACAAAACCCGACTGGGATGCGAGGGAGAGACCTCGCACTTTACCATGGCACATTAATTAAGCGAGCTGAATCTACATACGGCGCCACAAATACGTACTACAGAGCCCACTGGTGGCAAGAACGTAGATTTACGACTCATTCGACCACCATCTATCGGATGAACTAATTGCAGTGCAGAGCTATTGTTTCTAAACACTAGGCAGAAATAGAGCCTGCTGCAGTTCCAATGGCGAGTTAGGACCGATTGTGCGCCGGACCATCGAGGACAATTATTCGATTGTCTGTTTTGAATACCCTATGATGTTTAGGCGGTGATATACTAGTTTTAGTTCGGCTATTGTGATTTCGGGATATTAAGTCAGCGTTTTATTAACAATATCGAGTCCTATTTTAGGATTCGTCATCAAAATAGCTCTCTATCAAACCCTGTACTTATACTATTTTGTTATATATATGTCACAGACAAACAGACAGCCATTCCCGCGCTGCCATCTTAGTTATAACAGCCCTGTCTTTCAAATTGTCTGTTGATATTTTTGTTTAAACCTTTTTGAATCAACATATATTTTACATGAACAGCGAGTGCAAAAGCGCTAATTTGTACAGCCATGTGCATTGATTTACATATTATTCAGAAAATTAAACATACGTGAAGTCGTTTATGTCTATCTCTCGATTTTCGTAATCATATTTCTGTGTCGAAAAGCTGATAATTGCTGAGGCCCATTACTTTCGTAATAGTGCTGTAAATTTGACACAAATTCCTAAAAGAAACTTGGTTAGAATAGAGAGATTTAAACGTATAAAACCCGTAACAAAACGGTACTCAATCGTAGGTTTTGTGGAATAATGCATAATGGATAAACGATAGCTGTGTTTTACGTATGAGGGTGGATATCATCGCATGTCGCAGCTTCGTCCGCCCGCGGCGTACAAGCCGCGTGCCGCTCGCTTTCGGCTATTCGCGAACAAGCACTCCCTACCCTTATCTGCTCAACCTATTCAAGTCCATTTTGGTCCATATTAGACTTGAAACTCTCAGCGGGATAGATAACATTACGGTTTGTATCATCGACTACATGTAGTCACAGATCACAGCCATTGTAGTCTAATTATTTATGAAATGAACACTATATTTTAAATTTAAGATGGACGGATGGTCCAAAATCGTTTAGATACCATACAAACTTTGAGGAACCAATGCCGTGTCGGTGATTGAATAAATATAATTTCATCACTAGTGTTTTATTTGAAGTAAAATCTAATTACAAAATGGCATATACTCAGTTATATTAAATGTATTCTAGGTTATATTACGAATAATACATTTGTGTACTATTAGTGTTAAATAGTACTCCTGTGTATGTCTCAAAAAATTCATCTTACTACTATATTATATATATATTTAAATTGTTTTTTTGTCATAAAACTGGGTAATTGCAATTTTGTAATTATTTTTTTCTTAAAACAAAACACTAGTACTGAAATTATATCACCAACATTGGTTCCGCAAAGTTTGTATAGTGCACCTTACTTGGTTTTGGACCATCCCCTTAAATTATTTACCCGCATTTCACACAATAATGAGTACCTACTCAAATAAAATATCTTATAATTCGTTCTACATTACTAGTTATTATAAGTTTTCTAAACAACTAGTTCAAAATAAGTACCGTAAACAAATCGGAGCAATTCAGCTCTACGTGGGTCTAACTCGGACCTACACCTTGAGAGCTAGAAACTCGAGATTAGATCCTGTAGTGAAGAACAAACTCATAAGACAGGCTGCAGAGAAGGGGCGAGCACAGCGAGCCGCTGACCTGTTGACCTCCCGATTATAACGATAGTCTACTAAGAACAAAGGAGAATTCCAGTTGCTTGTTTATTAAAATTAGACAAACTGGTTTCTGTTTCGCTGTACTAGATAAATCCACACGAAGTAATCACAAGAACTCTCCGTTTTATAGCAACCAAAGTGTATTTAATCCATGAAAATGGCGCAGGCGTCAACTAGTCTCGTTTCACTTTGATCCCGATCTATCTATGCACAAGTATATATAACGAGCTATCTCACGACAAAAATAATTATAACAGAGGCAGTAGGCAAAGCTCGAGGTGCTCCGCTAAGCCACTACAATTCGTTTGCGGCGGCAATGAGCGGCTTGTAAATCAAAGGGATTCTACATAATTAAGCTCATAATTAATGTAAAGGCTCCTTTATTTATAGGCGCAGTCATTCTTAAAATTGCTCCCGTTTTGATAAGGCGGCCCTAAGAGGATGTGATTAACACATGTTACATCTTAATGGGTGTAGATAATGACATCAAGTTGCATTTTAACTTTTTATAAACGCCTCTAAATACTATGTTTGGTTCTTAGGTATTAGTAGCACCATCCCGCATTTATAATTTAATGTTCTCCGTAGCTATGTTTATACAAAAACGTCGTAAAAATGATTTCTGTTGAATTATGTTTCCTTTATATTCTGAAGCATAATGAAAATGTCACTGCTCGACAGGAAATGTATATTTAATAAAAGTAGAAAAAGCTTTGGTATGCGAGTGTGATTTACAACTTGAGCTTGTAATATTTTTTCTAAATGCATGAATGACAGCCAAGAGAAGTTGTCCATTGAAGCCCCTAATACGAGCGTGAGTTTCGTTTGAATGATGCCACCGTCGGATCGGGACCGACGACGACGGGCTCCCTATTAATTTGTTTGCATTAGTGACGTTCACTTGCGCAGTCAATCACGATTGTCGTCGACCGACCGATATACGATTTGTTTTCGAAAGATCTTAACCGTGTTTTGGTTATTTCTGTACAATTGAAGCTTTTAAATTTAGTGTCACCGCAACTCTCCGGAGACGCCTGAAACATTTGTCTCGGGATATTTATCGTCCCGGCTAGGAGTGTATATCATCCAGCTAGCATTGTGGCAATCGATCAGAAACCGCGCTGCCTCGGCTAAATTGATTATTTATTCAGGCTTAGTTAAATCTTTGAGCGGTCGCGTTATTTGTAGACTTAACAGCAGGAAGTGGTTAAATACTTTTACGAAATGGTTGCGAGAATACTCAATTTGTCTGTGCGGTTAATTTCTAACGAGTCAGTGAATTATCGCCTTTTATTTTACTTATTTTAATGAATGTTGTCGTGTATAGTCGTGGGAAGCAATGGCGGCGAAGAGCTCACCACTTGCCACGTCTATATTCCACGATGGTGTAGCCCACGGTGAAAAGAGGCCTATTGAGGCTCTGCCTACCCCTTCAGGGAAAAAGGCGTGTGTCTATGTATGTCTATGTTAAATTAATGTAAGTAACTACTCAACTGTTTTCGTTATCAAAAATATATTTTTATTAAATAATAACAATTCAGTAAATTAAAGCTAAACTGTATCCGCTAGTAAGTGTCTTTAATGTTACTATTTCTATATCCGTGGTTCGGTCATCTTAGTTACGTAGTAATATTACTACAATCTGTGTCTTAGTCGCGGACGGCACTCACTGATAATGTAGCTTACTGTAAGTGAAATATTTTTTTGTAATCGGATCAATAGTTCCGGAGATTACAGAACACCGCCTATCCTGCAGGAAACCCCTTTAGTTTTTCGGGATAATACATATCCTAGTATATGGTGTACCTACCACTTACTTATTTAGTACTTTACCAAGTTTATTTAAATCCATCCAGTAGTTTCTGTGTGACGATTCTTCAAAGACCAAGACAGTTTTTTTTTTTTTTAAATGCTTTTCTGTCTATATCGTTTAAGAAGTTTACCTCAATTATACATTCACACATAGAAACACGCATTTTTTTTAACATAGACCTTTGTTTGACCACGATCTCACCTGTTGGTAAGTGACGATGTGGCCGAAGATGGAGCACAAAGGTCTAGAAGGCACCTTTTCACTCTAGCCTTGAAGAGACCCAGATTACAGTTTTCAGGAAAGACAGAAGACGGTAGTTTATTCCAGTCATTAGCAGTTCGAAGTTTTCCTCCAAAAGAGTAGGCAGAGCCTCGATGGGCCTCTTTACCTATTTTTTTTATAAATACATAATGTACCTACAGATTTGTTCCAGTTACAGTTCTAATTACAGGCACATGAGACTTTTCATCTTTATGTCTCAGGGTGGCGTGCGCAGTGCAATGCAACATAGGGTGCGTCCTAGGTGGACCTGATGAGGTAATGCACTGATCATAGGCAGAGGTTACCGCTTAACATCAGGTGGGCCATCTGCTGGTTCCGTCATTCAGAAGTTTAAAAAAAAATAAAAAAAAAAATATTAAAACTTACGAGTTGTAGCAAACTTTTACGCTAAAATATTGTAAGATCATTGTACACGCAAAACGTTACCACACTCGGCGTGGTTGTATCCGAAACCCTGCCGACATGTCTCTTTATAATTATTTTACCTACTTGAAGATACTTCTGTGTAGAACATCGAGAGGGCCGTAGCCGCATGACCTCCCGGGGCAAACGAGGATAAGTACACGCCGCACTCGGGTAGAAATATAAAACATGTTCATTATTTTAAGGCTAATTGGCAAAGGCCGCTTGCAGCGAAGTAGGTGCGAGTCTGCCACCGCCCGCCCACGGCAGTACCAAATTCGAGCACCGTGTAAAGCCCCCATTACGGCATAAATGCGAATATACGTATAGACACTGTTTCTGCATTAACCTGAAGTGCTACATGTCGCTTTGTAAGATGAGTCCAAATTATACATACGTACATACGTGTAACCTTTATGTAGGAGTACAAAATATATGTATTTATACTAGATACCTATCTGAAAAAGTCTTGGAATTCAACATGTGAAACTAAAGTACATCGCAAATTCAGAAATGAATAAAGTATTAAATCTTTAGAATCTCTTATTATTTAAAAGAACTTCTATTTAATATTAGGGAGGCGAATATCAAGTTTAGAAAGAGGTTTTATTCTCTCTTTGATGATCTCCTTGCCGGAGGCGTGTACGTTATTGTGAAACTTTTATATTTTGCTGCAGATTGAGCGTTGTTTTACTGAAAAACTTCTCTGTAAAGGATAAAATACAAAAGAAGTTCACTTAATATACAACCCTTGCGTTGAGATTACTCTTTTCTACGAGAAACTTTTAATTAATCAAATTTCTTAAGATTCGGTGAGTGAAATGGACTACAGTTTTAACTCGTTAAATTTGTTAAATTCAAACTTGTATCAAAAAGGCTTTGTCTAACGTATAAAATGTATAAAATCAAATTAGGTACGAACACGGAAAGCGACTATTTTAGTAAAGCAGATCAATTGCGTATAGTCCCTAGAGAGACGGGTATTTGAATTCTATTAAAACGTTTACCCTCCTCCCAATTCGACTTGTGATTCAAACGGAGAGATACCAAATACCCTGCTGCTGAGCAGTGCGGAACCAGAGGCGAGCGATAGTTAATCACAATTCGCATCTGTGATGAAGTGTGGCTCGATTGTAATTACTTCGTGTGTTGATTTAAGCTTTATCAAGTTGGAGCGAAGGGATCCGCCATCTCCACTCCGGAATATTGAATTTATTCCTCGAGCTGTACTTTATACAATTATATGTGGTGGGCAGCGCGAAGGTGCCGCTGCGGGAACCTATTAAAATATTGAAGATAACATCAGAGTTTTAGTGCAGACGATGTGGGCCGGCCGCTTATAAACAGGAATCGTATTGCGGCTACTTCTCGATCTCTCTTTTTACATTTTATTATGTTTACAATTGTTTCTAATTATGAGTTGATCAAACATTCAATTCAGTTTGCTGTGTAATTATTATCTGTGGTTTTTAATTTCATATGTAATTTGTTATTTAATTGACTTATTATTGATTGATTGAATGTTTTTGACACGCTACTTCCTTGAGATGGGTTTGTTTTTAGATGAATTATATTAGTGTGTTTATCAAAGAAACCGAAATTGCTTTGACGATTTATTAATTAATTTTTAATATTATCTTTTACCATTCAAATAAATATTCGTATCTCTGTCTGTTTAATATTAGGTATTCATTTACACTCATCGAAAAAAGTATGCGATTCGGATAGTAGAGTTTTTAGTAATTTCATCATCATCAACCTATATAGAAGTTTACTACTGGATAGGCCTCCTATACATATAGAATGCCACTACCATCGAAACCTTTATCATATATTTGGTCCTTCGAGACTTTGCAGTGTCTTCCTGTATTGCGTCGTCCGGCTTATGATCGACACTCGAGACCCTCTACTCCCAACGGTTATCAGTTATGAAAGCCATTGGGATTCCCTCTGTATTTCTATTGTATTTGTAGTATATTAGTTGATGGTACAATTATAGAAATTAATAAGGTACCATTCCTAACTAGCGTCTCATTTCATAGCAGTATTTTTGTGTCGTTGTGAAGTAATAAAACTAAACGACTGGGAGGTGGTCAGACTCAATGACTTACTGCCCGAGGGGCTCATCGGCGTAATATACGGCAGCCTCTGAGTATAGTTTTTAATAAGGACCTGCCCACCGACCCAACACAGCCTCTATTTGTTTTGAAAATCGGATAAGATGAGAACGAATCGATAAATACTATCACGGATACTCGATTCGTGGTTTTATTCGCGAATCAGCCGTTAGAAAGATTTATTCAGCTGCCTCGATACGGGTTAGGTGCAATAATCAATTTGAGCAGAAGAGTAGAATTAACTACATATGGAGTAAACTGAAAACTAACCCTAAAATATTTTAACTAATGGTTCGCCCCGAACTGAGTCCTTGCGAACACACGATGTTTATTATTTACCTACGGGAAGTAGCGTGATATACCTTACTAACCGATCTCAAAAAATCATTTAGACAAGAGTTTCACAGGACCACCTTGCCATGCCTTGCCATGCTTGATCATGCCTTTGTGTACAGCGACAAAACGCTACATACATCTAATAGTAGGTATAGGGTAGGGGGTAGGAGTTAGGAGTGAATAGGTGCCTCCTAGACCGTCCTGCTTCATCGTCGGCCGCATCTTCACTTACGAACAGGGGAGATCGCAGTCAAATGAATGTCTATCAATGTAAAAAAAAGGTGCATATACTGCTGACGAATTTTTTGTGAAGTCAGGGAACATCTGAAAACAATCTATCAAGTTTATCATAATGGCAGTAATTATTGAAAACTATAGCAGTAAAGTTTAGTGTATCGAAGGAATTAATGTCCAAACTTACTTGAACTACTACGTTATTCAAATTATAAGAACTGGAAGCTCAACAAGTGTGGTTAGAAAGTTTTTTTTTTTTTTTTTTATACTACTTGAATGACGGAACAAGCAGATGTTAAGCGGTAACCTCTGCCTATGAACAGTGCAATTACCTCATAGGTCACGTCCACCTAGGACGCGCCCTATGTGGCATTGCACTGCGCCCGCCACCCTGAGACATAAAGATGCAAAGTCTCATGTGCCTGTAATTTCACCGGCACCCGTACCCTTCAAACCGGAACACAGCAATGCGAGCACTACTGCTTTGCGGCAGAAATAGGTATGGTGGTAGTACTTCCCCGGACGAACTCTTTCACAAAAAAGCTCTACTACTACTAAAAAATATGGGGTAAAAATTACGAAGTTCTTTGATTTTTTACTTTTCCGTGTATTTGTCTACACTAATATTATAAAGAATTTGTTTGATTGTTTGTTTGTAATGGTTAAACTCAATAACTAGTGAACCGATTTTAAAAATTATTTCACCTATAGGAAGCTACTTTATCAGCGAATAACATAGGCCGGGTGGGAGGAGGGTTTGACTGCTTTTCATCCCAATACTGGTGTCTCACATCGTCATCCGGCTCGGGTTTCAAAAACGTCAACTCTTTTGTAACACCTTTTGTTTACGACCCTTATATTATGGCAATGTACCTTCGATGAGCAGTTGTATTTCTGATCGAAGCAATGTCTTCGATGAGCAATATCCTGATCGAAGCAGTGTAGGTACTATTATTTATTTAACACCACACATTTCAATCTGAAGGCGAAAAAATTAGGCCCGTTCGAGTTTGATGCCCTGATTCTAAAAGTTAGAGAACTTGCGTGGCAAGATTAATGATGCTGCTGTCATCGCAAATTAAAGTTAGCTACAAGATTTTAATAAGGCTATTGTTGAAAGGAACTTCTAATTTCTGATAAATTAATAAGTTTTTTTGCACAAAGTTATCTACTTATCTATGTAGTACGTTTTACTCATATCGTTTAGGTAGGACCTTTATAATTTCGTCAAGACCGGACCACTCCCGACTCAAAACTTAAATAAAATAAATAATAATAATGCTGGATAGTTCACACAACATTATCTAGCTCTAAGCTAAGCAGAGCTTGTGTTATGGGTACTAGATAACCGATATACTTAATACAATACATTACATTACTTTGAAAGGTGAATTAGTCGGGTGTGTTCTTAGCTATATTTGATCAAAATCGGCTCAGCTGTCTCATTGCGTTGGTTTTTTTTTTTTTTTTTTTTTTTCAAATAATTATTTGTTGTTTGTATTATCTTGTACAGTTTCTTTTAAACCAAAAGTGTCACTCTTGTGTCACCTTCGCAAAGTAGCTCTAAAACCCTTTTAAGAAGCATGTTCTGAGCGTGCACAATAGGATGTTAATGAGAGGATGTGACAGGCCTTTCCAGGATTGCGACAACAACGAAGACAACCTGATTCAATATGGCGACGACTTTTGTGCAGAAGTTCGACGACGTTTAGTTGTAGTAGAGCTTTTTTGTGAAAGACTTCGTCCGGGGAAGTACTACCAACGTATGTATTTCTGACGCGAAGCAGTAGTGCTGTGTTCCCATTTGAAAGGTATGGGTGCCGCCGAAATTACAGGCTACACAGATTACATGAGACTTTTCATCTTTATATCTCAGGGTGGCTCAGTTGATGAGTATTCTAGATCTAGAAACAATGTATGTTACCACAAGGGCTCTGTACCTACTTCGCTGGTCGCCTCTAATACTTTCTTTGACAATTATTTTTGGCTTGTAATAAATCCTCCAAAAGAAAGACACAATATACATGTTTTTTTTTACCTCTGTTACCTTTTTTTATTTTTCTAAATTACCGAAAAAAAAATTCCGAATAAAAATACAAAATCTGCTGAAAATAAAATACACCGAATAAATACATAGAAGTATTATTTCGCTAATTCAGTTTAGTTTTCGGAAAGTTAGTATTTCTTTCGGAAGTTCAGTAATATACTCGGAGGTTTTTTATTTAAACCAGGTGGCCGTGAGAAATTTTAGTTTGCTAGCTTCAATTTATTTTTTCGGTAGATGTTAAATAAGTATATTTTTCGGTAACTAATTTTACCGCTGCTCATATAGTATAACAGTGTGCAGCATTTTCTGGGATTTAATTCGTTTTTCGGAGGCTTTATTATTATATATTAAATTTACAAGCTTTCGTTAGTATATGGACAAATTTTGCAACAGAATTTTAAGCTAGTGCCACCCAACCGGTTGAGCTGAGATTTTGCATACCTGTCAAATTCCGGTGACAATACAATATTATGGTTACAGCGAGCTGATCTCATGATGGAGACGGAATGTGGATAAGGGAACTCCTCGAATATTAATAATAGCCGGGCAGTGTTTGGACTGTTTTTGATCAGCTCACGGTTCTGATCACTAATATAATAACAGCATTTTTTTAAAGATATTTTCCAAAAAAAAAAAGCGAATTTATTTGTTGTGTGAAATCTAATTAAAAATAAGTCGGGTTTTCCTTCCTGATGCTATAACTCCAGAACGCACGAACCGATTTCCACGGTTTTGCATTCGTTGGAAAGGTCTCGCCCGTTGAGTTGGTCCAAAGAAACAATTCGTAATGTTTTGCATAAATACCCGGCAGCTGTTTACAATAATCGATTATTTATGTTTTTTTACGAATTATGAGTCACTTTTCAATTTATTCATTAACCCAGGTATTTAATTGTATCCAAAATGTTTCCGATACTTATCTATTTTGTAAAGTAACAAATTACAATTTAATGTTTTAGTAAAACTATCTGGAGTCACGGAGATTGTAAACGCATTTCCTGTGGGAGAAAACAAGATAAAAAATCTACATAAAAATGTATTGTCATTGTTTCTTCGTTTAGGCCATTCCGATTTTTGGCTTTTTATTTGTTGGGGTCTCCAAATCCTGTTCAAACGTAACCTCTGGATCATTGACTTGTGGGTATAGTCGTATGTATTGTGTTGGCGCAACGACGAAATCGACGACAGCGAGTTGAGAAGTTCTTCACATCCCGGTAAGATAAGTGCATTTACTTGTAGCGACAAGGCGCGGCGCGGCGATCTCCGCGCAGTCCGCCTCAATGGGCGCGCGCTCTTTATTTATATACGCCCTTTTGTAATTAACGATAGTAAAGATAAATTTATATCATATCACTCGCTGAGATGGTCTCATTTGGAGGTTTGATGTGTTTGATTTCTTGTTGTTATTTATTATAGGCGAATCGGTAGCTAAAAATTTGAAAGTGACAGTGGTGTTTGTCTATTACGAAAATACTTTAGCACCTAGATGTTTAAAAAAAACAGGCTTAGGTAAGTCTTTTCGTTTAAAGCTTTTGCGTCAGTATTTTGATGTTTATTTATAATATTTTAATCATTCCATACTTAAGAGTCGATACTACCTCACATTGGTTAGCATGATCCCCTGTTACATCTACATTACTGCAGCATTCAAGTTTGTAATAAATATGTGCTAAAGTTGAGGACTAACACTAAGCTAAAAAAAGCTAAAAATCTCTTTTTTGCTTCAAAGAGAATTCATAAAGAAAATATGCAAAAAAATACAAGTTTCCTCCAAATTGTAAGCAGTTAGTATTAAATTAATTGTTTTAGTAAGACCTTGAGACTGAAATGATAATGGAACCATAAAAACTATATTTTTGTCTACGACGCCTGGCGTAGCGCGAGTGAGATGGCGCGCGGGTTACCGAGTGCGTTGAAGAGGAAGCCTTAACCGTCGTTCTATGTGAAAATTCGTCGAATCATTCGTGATCAAATTTACGAGAAATCCGCTAATTTTCTGGTGAGGCTTGAGAGGTTCTTTCTCTTTTAAGTCTGTAAGTCTACTTCAAAGGCAACATCATAAAACATCGATTTTTAGAAAATCGTTTTCCTTATTAATCTGTTAGAAATTAACAAAAGAAAATCGCTGAAAATACATGTGGGTGATTCGGGTGCCCCTAGGGCTGCTCTACCACAAGACCTCCGCTTGACACTATTTTATGGTACATCACGTAACATTCGAACTATTGAAACGGATTAGTACAACTAAAACAATAATGACACAAACAAATAAAATTGCGAGACGACGAAACGAAAATTGAACGGAACGTGGATAAAATAAGAGTATTAGGGAGTAAAACGTGAGAAATGAGACATCGACGCAAGAGTGCAGAGGCGGTGGAGCAGCTGACACCTGTCATCACGCAATTTATTAGTCGCTCCGAAATAACAGAGTCAGTGAACGTTAAAACAAAATGAACAGATACAACGCTCTATTAACGACACATTCTCACAAAGCACCCGCTATAATGCCTACTACTATTGCGCACTCTACACTTAAATGCACATTCAAAAATTGTATTGCTTCACTAGTTTACATTAGAGTACTTAAATAAAAGACTCAAACTGTCATCGTTTTACTAATTTAACTTAATTTATGGTTTTCTCATTTTTATTTTAAATTCAGCGATAAACGTACTCTACATTATTAAATTAAGTATGTTATGTATGTATATGCCGATAATGCGGCAATGTAGCGGAGAAAATATTTATGTTGACGGATTGAAAAAGAATAATGCGTTCGAATTTGTCTCCTCTTTGATTTATATATTTAGTTGGTGTGTGAGGGGCACACGCAAAAGAGATAACAATATCCTCGCATGTCAGCTCATTTCATCCTGCCTGATGCAGTGTTCTAGCGCTTAATAACTGTCGACGAATGTTTGCGTCACTACGACTGCAATCCTTATGATAATATATCGCTTCTTATTTTAGAAATTCTCATTCACCATGCTTTATGTCCATGCGGGAATATCATTTATAACTGCGACACACATCTCTCCAATATGACATATTCTGACGAGTGATAGCTTTATTGCAAACTGGGAATACGTTTTTAATACCGTTGAATGCTATCACTTCATGTTTATCAACTTTACATCTCGGAACAAGAAATGTTTACATCGTTTCGTTTCGTTTCGTATGAGGTAGTGCTGGCCTCTGGTGTCAGAGTTTGTCAAGCCGCCCGAGGGCCTCTGACATGGCTTATCGACTGCTATTAATCAATAACAGCCGGGACCGACAGCTTAACGTGCCCTCCGAAGCACAGAGCGATGGAAATCCGCACATAACTTAGAAAAGTCATTGGTGCTGAGCCTAGGATCGAACCCCGTATCGTTGGATTCTGAGTTGCACTATTGAACTATGTTTACATCGAAATTAGTATATTCACGAGGACGTGACAGATTAAGAATGAAAAAATTTTAAATATGCTTTAACAAACTTAGCTAAATAAATCCAAATATAATTCTTAAATCAATTCATTGTATGATGGTAAATTATGTTAGTGAAAGCGCTCGGTCGCACAGTTATTACCGGACCTCATGGGTACACGCATGGGGTAAAGCACTGATGGGATATTAAGGTTATTACCAACGGCAAAATTGGCCGTGCGACCGCTGAGGAAGCTGCCCACCGAGACCTATTAGTGGTATTACATATTTTATGTGATCCACGGTCGATCGATGATTATGGGTGTATTAAAACGCCGTCCAACCGTCTCCCGATCATGGGAATATGCACTGGCCTCACATTCATCTACGTTTTTTACAGTTTAGTAGGTAATTCGGTGATCAAGAAAGCGTCTGAGAGTACATTATGGAAACCCTACTGGTACCTACTCGGAAATATGTTTTTTTTACTCCCATTAGCATAACCGTGAGACTGGATTCGGGATAATGAGTAAATCCGCGTGGTAGATTACAATCCTTGCTCTCACTGAGAACATCTAGAGTAGCCCGATAATAATATAATTTAACTATAAACACCACAAGTTGGAAGGTACTTATACCTACATAACATAAATAATGTTCTACAACTCTTAAATCGTACCAAAAGACATAATTGAATAGGTATCTGTTTTTTAATTATTATTCTCTTTTGTTCCAGGATCCTTTTACGGTAAGTCGTCGCATGGTCACGTAGTTGAATTTGCTTATTAATATAGAAAGTTAACAGAAAAAAACATATTCGATCCATTGCACTTAGCAAGATCTGAGAATGATAAATAAAAATAATTAAATAAATGAATAATACTGGACAGTTCACACAACATTATCTAGCCCCAAGCTAAGCAGAGTTTGTGTTAAGTACTAGATAACTGATATACTTAATACAAAACATTACCTAGATAGATATTTTTTATTATACATAGAAAATACCCAGAACACCCTGAACAAATATCTGCAGATCGCACAAATATTTGTTCCGAGGCGGGGATCGAACCCGCAACCTCCTGCGTCGCAGGCGAACGTTCGCCCGCCACGCCACAGAGGTCTATTTGCTGGTGTGTCTGTGAATCTGATCTGCTTTTGCGTCGATTCTATACAAAGGGGATTTAACGGACTCGGGCGCAGAACGTTTACTTCGCAGAATTAATGTGTTGCAAACCCGTTTTTTTTCTTCAGAATGTTTCAAATGCAAAATGTCGCTTTCACAGAATGCAAAATAGATTATACCTGATGTATTTAGGAAAGAGACTACTTCAACCCTGTATAAAAAACGCAGTAATTTATTTTTGTAATGTTTAATTGTTTTAATATTTGTAGCAGTGTAATTGTTTTAATTTCACTAACAATATCTTCTGTTTAAAAATATGTTTTTGAAGAAATAGTTAATTAATGCCTCATTTAACTTAAATTACAGGAGAAAATGAAAACTAGGATAAAATGTTTTTTAGTGAAAAGAACTTATTAAGCGGTATTTTGAGAAATTGACATACCCATTATTGAAATGGACGTTTTGCATCCCATAGACATCTTGCGAAGTGGGCACTCTGCGCCTGAGCCATTTTAAGTTTATTAATGTTTTTTTGTTTCCGGTTTCGCCTTCGGCTCGTCGTCACGGATAACAGGGCGTAAGTATTTAATTTTTCTTCTGAGACTAGCTTGTAGGTTCCGCATGAAATAGCCGCGTAATATGGACTAAAATAAAATTTGTTTGCATAGTTTTTATGACTATGTTTTTTTTAAACCCCGGATTTTAAAGTATGAAGTATAAAAAAGTATAAAAAGTTTATTTCAGTGACAACCGAAACATATGAAACGCAATTTTTAAAAAATTAAGGTAGGTAGTAGGTATAGGTACACTATAAAGACACTTAAATAATATAATACTTAACAAACAAAAAAAAACCATCTAAAGAACAATAATTGGAACCATGCAATGTTGGCAAATAATTAATTTGCAATTGCGCTAGCTCCCACCCTATATAGGAATACCTGTGTTGTTGGTAGATATAGGCCTCTTTCGAACATTGTGACCGTACATTGATAGATGCGGTAATGAGGAAGGTTGTTATAATTTATCCAAGTTACATCGGTTAAAACGCCACCAAAATTACACGAAATAATTAAAAAAACACATAAAAATATAATTAAATAAAAATTACGACGTTTCTCGCGATGATAACGCACAACGCTGCGGTACGCGGCTCCACCGCAGCGTCACGACTTACTCCTCACCGCTGACGCATACTGCGACGGAACAAGATACCATTCTAGACGTTTTTCGTACAATTATGTGTCCGACACCGCATACCGCAGTGTTGTGCGTTATGGGTCCCCGAGACGATCAAGTCCACTTGACAAGTCTACGTGCTTGAAGTGAATATTGATCGTTAACAGCGTTGACTTGACAAGTACCGTCATGTATCTACGGGCTGGACCATACTTGATAGCACGTAGACTTGTCAAGTGGACTTGATCGTCTCGGGGACCCATTATAATCGTGAGACCGAAGCAACAATGCAATAGATTCACTCCATTCGTCAAGTGGGTATATCAACGTCACTGTCACACTGTTATGCATAATTACACACGTAAGCAAGTTGACAGGTTGATAATTAGTGGCTTGGAAGACGCATCACCTCGCGGATCCTAATTGATGTACATGCAAACGCAATCAATGCGACGTGGTACCGGATGTAGCACGAACACCGGTGCTCGCTAGCCAGTGTGACCACACAGGTTACCGCTAAACATTACGTACCTATTGTCCGCAACACTTTGTAAGCAACGTCACAGATTACTTTATAGTTAATTCGTAAGCAACGTGGAGAAGTTTACTTTTAAAAAACAAATTAAGGCTTCGCCAACCCCATGCAGAAATCTTCATACAAAAAAACGTCTCGCGCCGCTTAAAATCTTCATACAAAAAAAACGCCTAGCGCCGCCGCGCCGCTTGGTAAAGCCGTTTTTAATAAATATCTCGTAAATTATAGATAATTTTACAAAACCCCTGC
Source organism: Operophtera brumata (assembly GCA_932527175.1). Taxonomy (NCBI): domain Eukaryota; kingdom Metazoa; phylum Arthropoda; class Insecta; order Lepidoptera; family Geometridae; genus Operophtera; species Operophtera brumata. The sequence goes on along the minus strand of OW052239.1, from coordinate 78,526,018 downwards.
AGTAAACTCTCTGCTTTGTTGTATTGATTTTAAAGTACTTATCTACTTGTATTAGTTGTTTTATTATTTCTGTAAATAAATGAATGTTTCCCAAAAAAATAAAATATTTTTACCCCTATGCACGGATAGGCTATGTGGCTGCTGGATTTTATCCAGCAGTCACATATCCCTTCACCTGTGTCGTAGGTATCAGGAACTTCGAGTATCATAGTACCACAAGACCCAGACTCGGAACAAATATTTGCAGATCATACAAACATTTGTCCTGCAGCGGGAATCGAACCCGCAATCTCTCGCATCTCAGCCGGCTACTCGTCCGCAGCGTCACAGAGCTGTATTTTTTTCGCTATGGCACGCTATGCCTCAAACTAATAACACACCTTTTTAGTCGGCGGTTAAAAACAGACTTAACTTACTTTTAGTTTGCTAGTTTTTGACAATAGTTGTACAAATCAATGTGAAGAATTAAATTTGTCAACTCTAAATAATTTGTATAAGCTGTCTAGAACATTTAAAGAGAATTTCGTTTTATACGTACAATAAAGTAGCGTTTGACACAGACAAGAGATTTATATCGGGCAAATTATAAAGCTTTGCTTTGTGCACGATCCAAGTAATCCTGTTTTAAATTTATTGGGTTAGCCGACAATAAATTGGTTAATTCTGTAGACCGCTGACCCGGAAACGTCGTCTTAATGAGATTTTTATTTTAAGGACTATCAAAGGACCCCTTATCTTATTAAATGACCGTTGTCTATTTTGTTTTTTTATCTGTTTTCTCAGATGTTTTTTCTTTCTTTTTCCCGCATGATATATCCGTTGCTTGATTGCCGACACAATGTGGACACACGACATGCAGTATGTGAGTATATTTTCTTTATTAAACGTGCTCAATATTTTTCAGTGACTACATATAACTCTAAAATCATTTAAACAAAAAAAGGCTTCCCTTAGTGGAAGTCCTCTATGGGGAACTTAATCATGGGAATGATAATTGTTATAATTATTTTAAGCATGTACCTACTAAGATCGCCCCGTGTTTAAGTCGAAAAATCTGTAACAAACCGAAGTTCCCGTTGAGGGATGTTATGGAGCTCCGAAGCCAATATGTCGGAACAAGTATAATTAGTAAAGTAGTCGGAATAAGTAGTAGATCTTTTTTGTGAAAGAGTTCGCCAGGGGAAGTACTACCACCATACATATTTCTGCCGCAAAGCAGTAGTGTTCGCATTGCTGTGTTCCGCGGTTTGAAGAGTACGGGTGCCGGTGAAATTACAGGCACATGAGACTTTTCATCTTTATGTCTCAGGGTGGCGGGCACAGTGCATGCAATGCCACATAGGATGCGTCCTAGGTGGATGTGACCTATGAGATAATCCTGCTTAACATCAGGTAGAACATCTGCTCAGATCTACTTAAAAAAAAAAAAAATTCAACTCGGGTTTCGATACTATCATAATTAAGGTTCACAAGAACTTAATAAATTCAGTAATGTAAATCACAAGAAAAAAAAACCCCCCGACACAATTAAATGGCTGAAACATATCAGAATCTATGAAAAATCGCTACAAAACCTGCTTTCAAATTAAAAAAAACGCATTTAACTCGGTTTAACTGTTTCAGAGCAACGGTGCCTCAGACAGACAGACACACACACATAGCGTTCAAACTTATAACACACCCCTCTTTTTGCGGCGGGGGTTTAAAATCAGATTACGAGTTTATCCATAAAAAACAGCATATGACAGTCTTCCATTGTAAATCCTATTGCAGTACTTCAAATGTAGGTTACAATCGATTTCAATTTAGCCAAACTTGTCCAAATTCGAGGCCAGCATGTGAGACAAAAGGCAATCTATGAACACATTATTTCACCGAGGCCCCAAAATACCTCCGGCAATATGGACGTGGTCGGGCGCTTCGGGTACATAGATAGATACGTGGAAAATCGTGCCTGTAGCCAATGTGCCCTGCAAATTAACAGCGCTTCCCTCGGGGCCAATATTTCTCCGGGCGACGTCGAACCTAGGACCGCCCGCCACTAACTACCCCACTGAATCAGCGACGATCACGCCTACACCTTGTATATACGCCGATTGGTACGTAACTCGTACCCTCCGCTTGGATAAAGTAATATATATTCCAAAGAATCTTAACTGCTGACTATACACCTGAAAACCGTGTTTTATTACTCTAGAGCCTCCCTATTCTCGATTCTAATATTTTTCCTATCTCTAGCTGGTCTAAATTACCTCTTGCCCGCGATTTCGTACGCGTTGTATCGGGATAAGAAGCAGCACCCCCCGAATTTCACAATTTTCTGGGTAACATTACCAATTTTTCTTTCCCTTAATAGCTTATTAGGAATATTAGGAGCATTTCAAAAATATGCCATATCTTTCAAGTGACGCGCTTACCAACGAAAAACTTTTCATTTTAACCTATATAAATAAAAAAACAAAAAAAAAACTGTACTGTTCACACAACATTAACTAGCCCCAAGCTAAGCAGAGCTTGTGTTATGGGTATTAGATAACTGAAATACTTAATACAATACATAGATAGATATTTTTTATTATACATAGAAAATACCCAGAACACCCTGTACAAATATCTGCAGAACGCACAAATATTTGTTACGAGTCGGAAATCGATCCCGCAACCTCCTGCGTCGCAGGCGAACCTGCGCCCGCCGCGCTACAGAGGAGATTTATATAGATATTGTGTTCTAAATCTATCTCAGGCCACAGTACTAACTCCTTAAATTGTTTAAATATAAACACGACAGTAGGATCTTAATTTTATTTAAACTCGTGGTTATCTAATAGTAATCTGAACAGCTAGTCGAACATGCTATAATTGCGTAGTTATTACCTGAAGTTAAACGTGAACCTTTATCTAAAATGAGCTTCGTTAAAATGATGCTTTACTTACCTTAACGTTTTAAATATTAAAATGACCCAACGATGATACCGAGCTAATTCCTATAACTATTGCTAATAACACCTACCTTCTCCAAAATATAATCTTTAATTTGGATGCAAATCATCCTAATACGTTCCGATTATAAAGAGCTATAATTTCGGCATTATATTGTCCATCAAAGTGTTTTACATATATAAAAAGAAAAGGCTGGCAATCAAGCAATTTGTTTCTCGACCTACTAAACTCTTTCGTGATGGAATCGAGTTTTGATCTTAGCTTAATACTTAGGCTTTATAATCTTGTATCGATTGGTGTATCATTATACAATTATGGCAATTTAAAAGTCTGTGCAGCTTCTAGTTAATTTTGAAAGCGTTTTGTATGTCCTGTTTAGTTTAGTGGTTGTGTATTTCAGACTGCGATGCATTGGGCTTGTAAGCGCGGTGATGAAAATTTAGTGAAACTACTGGGTGGAACCGATCGCCAGCTTGCCAACGAACGCTCCGTTGCCAACGGACGCTCCAGTCTCAACGAACGCCCCGTTGTCAACGAACGCTCCGTAAGTAAACACAACAGTAATGTATCTAAAATTTTCGAAATACAATATGTAATAATAATAAATTTGAGGTTCCAATACTGTACAGTTACTAGGAAAATAATGTGCCTCGTTCGTATCTAACTAACGCTTTTTCAATCACTTGCAATCATATTCCTGTTTCTAAAAGCCGATGATTGCCGAGGCCCATCACTTTCGTAGTAGTTCTGTAATAAAAGGGATGATAGACGTGCGAGTAAGTTCGCGAACTTGAGGCTCGACGACCTTTTTCGCTTGTGTGTCACCGTTCGCGTACTTTAAAACCGCCGAGTAAGTTCGTTGGCGATCTGACAACTTTGAAATTTTGCTCGTAACGTAACCCACCTGGGCTCGTACGAATTTGTATGAATTCTTAAAGAAACTTCGTAGGATTTTTTTTGTAATAATTATCTAATAAAATACTATTTTTAACCCCCGACTCAAAAACGAAGGGGAGTTATAAGTTTGACGTGTCTGTGTTTGTGTGTGTATGCGTGTGTATGTGTGTGTGTCTGTCTGTCTGTCCCAACGTAGCTCCCGAACGGATGAACCGATTTTGTTTTTTTGTTTTTTTTTATTTTAAGGTTTATTTGTCGGGAGTGTTCTTTGGTATGTTTGATCAAAATCGGTTCAGCCGTTTCATTGCGTTGGGGTTTTTTTATTTTTACAAAATTAATTACTTTTATTATAAACGGTACCTAAAAAATAAAAAAAATAAAAAATACAAACTAAATATTCAACTCTAAAGTCTTATAAGCAAGTTCTTCACCCACACTCGCCGATGTCGTCTTTTTTTCTTGGTTTTCAAAGTGATATGATATAATTCCTAAATAGCACAAAGCCAAAGCTTCCTCTGTTGACGAAATCGCGATACAGAGTAAGCAAGCTTCACGTGTGTCACCGACACGTCGTCGAGCCGTGTAAGTACGCGAACTTTAAAACCGCGGTTTTTAAGCTCGTACCTCTATCACCCACTGTGACACAAGTGACACAGGTTGCCTCTTAAATGGAAATCACGAATTGTGTTAGTAGCTTAGTACTAATCTGTGTAATCGTAAAGTTTACGTGTTACCTAGAAGCTTTGAAGGTTATTCTGCCTGCTTTACTGTATCGTTAAACTGTAGTTACACTCTTTTTCATGTGGTGTACTTCATCCGCGACGAAAACAGAATGGGGTAAGTCCTTTTATTGCTGAACTACTTGTGGATTCGAGGGAAGCGATTGTAAATTTATCTGAGTAGCACTTAACGTTTAATGTTCTTTTACGAATAATGCTAAAGATGTTTAACAACCATTTAATTATGCAATGTAGTGTCATCCGGAGAACTAGTAAAATTTTGAAACACATAACATCCCCATTAACACCCAAACAGTCACATACATAGTCCTGATCCCACACTAGGATTCCTTGTGTCGTGGGTATCAGAAACTACGAGTACCATGGTGCCATAACACCCAGACCAGAAACGAATAAGTATTTGACGATCATACAAAAATTTGTCCCGCAGCGAGAATTGAACCAGCACCCTTTCGCGTCTCAGCCGCCTACTCGCCCGACGCGACACAGAGGACGTCATATCTTTATAGTACAGTTTTTTTTAGGGGTATTGGCCCCGAAGTCTTCTTGGTGCGGCGCCATTTACTGGCCAATTTTGTTAATATTTAGCATAAACATTCGGCAGTGAATTCTTAACAAGAATTTAGAATATGACCAAAATCGGTCTAGCGGTTGTCTAGATATACAGATTGAGTTTTTTTTTACAAGCCTGTTTGGCGAAGCGAAACCGTGAGACCATGAGAGTTGTCGAGAAGTTATGTTAGGAGTTAAAGACTCAATTTTGAAAACAATAAGTTATGCATTAAAAAAAATAACTCAAAAAAATTATATCTTTAGTTTTTCTGAAAAACAAGTTTCATTTTTTTTTTCCTTTTTGGGGTTTTTTCACATTCCAGACTCGATTTTGAAAACAATAAGTGATGCATTAAAAAAAATAACTCAAAAAAATTATATATTTAGTTTTTCTGAAAAACAATTTTTTTTTTTGTCTTTTTGTGATTTTTTGTTTGAACATTATGTATCGACATGATGCATAGTTTTATACAAGTTTGTGATAGTTTTATACAAGTTTGTCCTCGCGAGGTCTACTGTTCGCAGAACTACTAGTTTTATTATGACTTGCTCAGTATCGTTATGTCTCAAACAGATGTATAAATATAAGTTCAAAAATTCCTCTATTACAGTTTACGTTACAGCTGTCGCTTTTATATTCTGTAATATCCACTTTAATATCTATCTTGTATAGTCAGTGTAAGTATTAGAATAGCGAGCGAGCGGGGCGATGCTGTATAATCTGGAGCGAGATGCCAACAGATGTGAACCCTTCGTTCGGAGTTACTCTGCATGTAACTCGCTCCCCGCGCGCTTCAAACTGAATTATTTCATATCTGGCACAATCGAAACCGCTATATTCGAAAATTTGTCGAAAAAAAACCAACAATATACAAAAAGGCCTATTTTCAAATTATTCTACATTCGATATCCATCAAATATGCTGTTGTATGTTGAGCTCAAGAATATACACGTCTCCTCCCGTGGATGTAGTATACTCATTAGTATGCCCTCTATTCGTACTAAAAGTTTCAATTCCACCTTAATAATGCAAACTTCTAAGGAGTGGAATACACTACCTTCGTCTGTCTTTCCTGGAAACTATAATCTGGGTCTCTTAAATAGGTGCCTTCTAGGCCTTTGTGCTTCATCTTCGGCCACATCGTCACTTACCAGCAGGTGAGATCGTGACCAAAGAAAGGTGATAGACATTAGTTAACAAAACAAAAATGGAGCCGACTAAGGGATTACTCCAGCTGAGTACACAACACATACACGCCTTTTTCTCCGATTGGGTAGGCAGAGCCTCAATGGGCCTCTTTTCACAGTGGGTTGCACCATCGTGGAATATAGACGTGACAAGGGGTTAGCTCATTGCTGCCATTGCTAATTACGAATTATGTTATTATGTTTTATTATGTTCTTTCTTATTATCATTTTTTTTGACATTATTGTTATCAATAAATGAACTATGAACTATTGCTTCCCACGAGCGCTTTTCTCTAGTAATAACACGTTTCATTAATAAGCTAGCAGCCAGGACAAATCTTATACCAAAGAATCTTACTAGCAGTCCGGGTAATCCCTTAGTAGGCTTTTACGACATCCATGGGAGGAGACGGAGGGGTCTATCCTTAGGCCGGACACACCATATAAGTATACATCTAAGTAAGTCTACATATAAGTAGTAGTAGAGCTTTTTTGTGAAAGAGTTCGTCCGGGGAAGTACTACCACCATACCTATTTCTGCCGCAAAGCAGTAGTGCTCGCATTGCTGTGTTCCGGTTTGAAGGGTAAGGGTGCCGGTGAAATTACAGGCACATGAGACTTTTCATCTTTATGTCTCAGGGTGGCGGGCGCAGTGCAATGCCACCTAGGTTGCGTCCTAGGTGGACGTGATCTATGAGGTAATGCACTGTTCATGGGCAGAGGTTACCGCTTAACATCAGGTGGGCCTCTTGCTTGATCCGTCATCCACATAGTATTAAAAAAAAAAAAACACAATACTGCGGTTTACAATTCGTCTGCCAAGCGTGGTGATTCTAGCAAATCCCCCCTTTGCATTCTATGGGGGGGGGGGGGGGGGGGGGGGCCTCGTCCGGTAGTATTCATCAATGTATCAAGGCTGTTGATGATCCATAAAATGTTCAAAGTCATAAATTCTATGTTTTACAGAACTTCATAAAAAAACTTCATTTTTTCAGGGTTACACTCCTCTGCATATAGCCATGCAGTTCCGACATGAGAACGTGTACAGATTGCTTGTAGAAGTTTACGGTCAGTATTAAAAGCGTATGTAATAGTAGATTGTATCATAAGGGAGCAACATAATATTTTTACGGCGAGGGCGCTTTTTTGAATCCAGAGTGAAGTGAGGGATTCTAGAGTAGAATCCCGAGCGTAGCGAGTGATTCTTTAGTAGAATCCTGAACGTAGCGAGGGATTCAAAGTACGTCGCCCGAGCCAAAAATATATGTTGCGCCCGTGTGATACACTCTGCTTTTCATCACCCACTATGAGAAAATAAATGGCGCCTCATATGTTATTGTAATATTATTATTTAATAAAACAAATGGTTGTTTTTTTGTGTTTTTGTGTTTTTTTTGTTGTTTGTGTTTTTTATGGGTGTTTTTTTGTGTTTTGTGCTTTTTTGTGTTTTTTGTTTTTTTTTTGTGTTTTGTGTTTTTTGTGTGTATTGTGCTTTTTGTGTTTTTTTGTGTTTTTTGTGTTTTGTGCTTTTTGTGTTTTTTTTTGTTTTTTTTTGTGTTTTGTGTTTTTTGTGTGTATTGTGCTTTTTTGTGTTTTTTTGTGTTTTATGTTTTTTGTGTTTTTGTGTTTTTTTTGTGTTTTGTGTTTTTTGTGTGTTTTGTATTTTTTGTGTATTTTTTGTGTTTTTGTGTTTTTTTGGTGTTTTGTGTTTTTTGTGTGTATTGTGCTATTTTTGTGTTTTTTTGTGATTTTCTGTTTTTTTTTTGTGTTTTGGGTTTTTTGTGTGTTTTGGGTTTTTTTGTTTTGGGTTTTGGGCCGTCGTAGCTGCCAGTATTTATTCAAACAATATTTGCGTTCGAATTATTTGGCGCTGGTTCCAAATTCAATAAGTGCGCCGCAATTATCTTTGCCGCGCACTTTTTGAATTAGGAACTTAATAAGTGCGCCGGAAAACTCATTACTGCCCGCTAAAAGTTTCTCATAGAAAACAACACCGTTGGGTGCACTTAAAGGCGAACCCAGTCGTCCTTTTCGAATAGATGGGATGAAATAATTATTTTAGTTACTCGCATATAGGTAACTTATTTGTAAGAGGTGTTACAATACAATTATTTCCCTTATATATTCTACCATCTAGATGGAGTGCAAAAGTGTAATTTCATAAAAAATTACACACTAAAATTTGCTCATTAAAATACAAAATGTCAAGTCACAGATTATTGGAAAAGTTCATTAAATCATTAATATTATAATAACTATGGTCGGCTAGCCATTTTGTCAGCTTGTTTTTAAACATAGTAAATGGCAAATCCTTAAATGGATTTGGTAATTTATTATAGACCCGTATGGCAAATGGAGGCTCAACATTTCTTACAATTACATCTGATTGCTTCCTAAAGTATTCTCACTTTATTTATGCTGTGCATTAATTACTTGTGCGTATCGCATATATTTAGTACTTGTATCAATACACTAAAATTATCTTGATTTAAAAATGGCCTAACATATATTTTCTGGTTGATGATGGTTTCATCCTGGCTGATTTTGGCCTCGACGACAAATCTTAATTAATACATTACGTGCCAAAACATTAAATAAAACAGACATGATAAAGTTCGTGGATGGAAGCGGCTCAAGATCGTTCGTCGTGGCATTCTATGGAGGAGGCATGTGTCCAGCAGTGGACTACTGTAGGCTGAGATGACTACCGGTTTTTTTGTGGGAATGAATTTGAATGAATGAGATGCATCATAAAACATTTTTTCTGTACAATCTTTATCAAAAAATCTACAATATATAAATACATAATCTAAAATAAATCTATTTTATCTCTACAACCTTTATCAAAAAATCTACAATATATAAATACATAATCTAAAATAAATCTAAAATAAATAAAACAAAGTCGTGTTAGTTACACCACTTATAACTAAAGATCGGCTGGACCGATCTTAGTTATCCCTTTTTTGGTGGATTCTTCTTCGCTCCGAATAGCAGAATAAGTCATAAAATATTGGGGGGGGGGGGCTGTTTTTCACCGGGGGCTACCCGTGCGAAGCCGGGGCGAGTCGCTAGTATATTATATATGTTAATTTACATCATATGAAGCACCTCCTCTTTTTTTATAAAACAACTTATAATGTTAAACATAAATTTGCAAAATAGCCTCTGTTTTCGTAGTTTCTACCATTTTACTCCTAAACTATCAATAAGATGTTTTTTTGACTTCAGTATATTAAATACCAAAACCAAAACGCTGTCAAAGCCTATCTGTTTTACTTACTTATATGTGTTGTGTATAGTTTTTTCACAAAATAAAAGTTTTACTTACTTTTTACTCACTTACTTACTTAAATAAGAAAACGCCAACAGGACCATCTTTTGATTTCTTAAAATTACTTTCCTAACGATATTTAAATTTAAATAAAGCGTGATATTCCCTCACTTTTGGTATCGCGAGCGCTATTATGTCATTTTCTAACTTACCTGAACTTTAATGAGTTAGATAGTGACACTGTTTAGCGTCCATTGACACCTTAAGAGGAAACACCAAGGGCTAGAGAATAAAAAAATAGGTATTTGTAAAATCTATTGCAGTCGCGCAGTGCCCGAACAACCAAGCGGCGTGATAGAGACAACTGCAGCTTGGATCGACAATACCTATTAAAAGTACATAAAATCAACGATTCGTAGTCCCCTGATTCCTTCTCCAAATTTTAACCAATTTAACTATTTTTTTTTATTAAAAATTAAAGAAAGTTTTATCCGTGTTCCTATGATTTCATTTTGTTATATAATCTAGTCAAATTTGTTTTCAGGATGTTTGAACACAGCGGAAAATCTGACCATGTTTTTAGGTTTTTGAATGTTCATATCTGTTTCAATAATTAATTTATAAAAAAAAAAGGAAAACATTGGGACATGCCAATGGTGGCCATAGATTTTTTGGAAAAAATATTGCTCTACTTGCTTTATCAGGGAGAAAACAGGGGACTCCGTTTGTATGGGAAAACGGCCCTTGTGTTTCCTCTTAACATTCAAAAGACTGTAAATTGATAAGGGTGATGAATGACTTTTCAGATGCTGATCCAAATGTCAGAGATTGGTCCGGCAGAAAACCTCGTCAGTACTTAGTTCACATGGATACATCACTATCACCAGGATCATACAGAAGTAGGTATATTCATCTAATCTACCATCACCGATAAGTTCTAGAAACCATTGTTTATTCGTAGCTTGAAGAAATAAACTGCACAAAAAAAACACTTCTCCAGTTTATGTTTTTAATGGATTACAAAAATAAATTGTGGAAAATATATTTTTCAATACAAGTTTTTATAAAATTAGTGATCGTTACCGTGTGCTGATCAAAATGAGCCTAAACACGGCCAGTCTACTATTATCCATCGAGAAGTTCCGTTGTCTCCATCATCAGATCAGCTCGCTGTCACCATCATATTGTATTGTCATCGGAACTTGACAGGTATGCCACATTTCAGCTCAATCGGTTGAGGATAACTACTTTAAAATTCAGTTGCAAGATTCCACCCGGATTCCACCCAGACAAACATACATTGCAAGTTAAATAAAAGCTTGCAAAAACCCCCAATGCATTGAACGGCTGCACTGATTTTGATTAAACATGGCTAAGAAACATCGCTAGACAACATGCTTTAAAAAAAAACCTCATTCAAATCGGTTCACCCGTACGAGCTACGGTCCCACAGACTGACACACATAGCGGTCAAAATTATAACCCTCTTTATGTGTCGGGGGTTATTAAAAAATTTGTTGGGGTTGTTAGAAAATTATTGTATTATACGGAAAAAATTACATGCAACATAGGGAGTTCAAAACCTTGTACTACCTTAACTGTTAAGGTGGGTACTGACCGGCGTTACGGGGCGTAATGTAACGTGTTACACCGCGAGCATTCGTGCAGTCAGTACGTCGTGTTACGGGGAAACCAGCGAGCAACGAGCGGCTCGTTGCTCGCTTTGAGTGCTCCACCCGGCTGTCGGTTTTTTGGCGAATCCTTTGACTGTTACGCGGTTCAGTCAGTACGCCGTTGCGAGTCGTCACGAGCGCACGTGGACATCGCAAGTGATCACCCGTTATTCCTCTCGTAATTATATCAAGTTTCAAGAAGCATGGAGTGGAATAAAGAAAAAACTTTGTATTTTATTGAAAAATACAAAGAAGAAACACTGTTGTGGAACCCAGGTCACTTTTTTTTTTTTTTTTTTTTTTCTTTTTCTTCACTTGGATGAAACAATAACTAAGTAGAATCAAAGTTCCCAATACGTCCTCGCTGTCGGCCATCTCGGAGTGAACTGGCGGCGACGGAGCACAGAGTTTTGACGAGCATGTTACGTCGATTTTAAGGACACTGCGTAACATGCTCGATGCGTACACGCTCGATTCGAATGTTACATTACACCTCGTAACGTTGGTCAGTACCCACCTTTATTATATGACTCTTTTTTTTCGTATAATATTTGATTAATAATCCATTAAAAACATAAACTTGAAATCGTTTCGATTTTTTTGATGAGAATTATATTACCCATCTAATCCTTTGAAATAGGTTATATTATTGATTTAGAACAGGGGTTCCCAAACTTATTTTGTCTACTGCCCACTTTGAGAATAAATATTTTTTTAGCGCCCCCCTTTTTTCACCTACTTAAAAGCCACTTTATCTGCAGAGATTAAACATGCACAAATCTGGTTATTTAACAAAAACTTGTTAAAACATGATTTCCCGCGGTCTATTATCTACGGAAATGACCTATATAGGAATACTAATAACTATTAAAATGCGAAAGTGTGTCTGATTTGACGCCACCTTTTTTTTCTGGGTCTCTTACCGCCCCCCTTTAGGCCTGCAGCGCCCGTGAGGGGGCGTTATCGCCAACTTTTGGAACCCCTGATTTAGAATCTCTCAAAGGGAGTTGCAATCTTAGTGTGAACAGTAGCGCCATCTAACGAACATAGGAATAATCAACATGCTACAAAGGACGCTCGCATATTGCCTCCGCGTAGTTCAACGTGGTTCGCTCATGGTGTTACAGAGGCCGACACTTATGACTTGAGAAGGACGGTCCCGTCTCCCCCAGCTATACGAATAACATCAAGTCCTTTTAGCCCTCAAACAAGTAAGAGTTATTGACGAGACAGTTTATTCCGCACCTTGAGTGAGTTCGTGTAATTTCATGTTTGTTAACTCTTCAGTCGTACGCAAAGTAATCTTATATACATATCTATTTGAGTATTTTCTTTATGTTGTTCTACAAAAAGGCATAAATTCACTGAAATAAAAAAAAAAAATTTTTTACTTCTCTGTGTGTAAGTAAACCAATGTGTTGTAACTTCGGTTTCGGGTGCTTTTCACATTGTTCTTCCTTCGTGTTGTAAAATTGTAATTTAGACTACTTATTAAGGCGCGATAGGTTCTCAAATGTCTCTAGAATTTTAAAGTTTTTGATAAGAATTTTCATAGTTTTCTATGAAGAAAAAAATATATGATATTCTTGAGCTTTTTATCTAGTGAAATCAATAATTCAATACAATATTTGAATTACTTCACTCGATAAAAAAAAATAACAAAGATACCTCCTTTTTATAATTGAAATGCTATTTTTCACTCACTTCTCTCACGTTTTAATTTTTGAAACATTTGGTTACATGTTAGTTATTATTTGAGTTAGTGAATTCATCAACAAAATTAAACAAAACTTTGAACGACATTTTTATATAATTTTTTTATACATAAAAACACGGTATCAGGGCGTGCGCTCGCCTTCTTCGCTTCATACAAAAATGTTCGTTGAACCTATAGCGCCTTAACTATTTTTATAAGAGCCCTTACAAGTTTCAGAGAAGAAAGCTATAACTATATGAATAACTATAAGATGTCTAGTAATTAATGCTACCATATTGCACAGATAGTGTATCACAGTGATACATCACATCATTCATCCACAGCTATGTGAATTTATGTTTTTATCGATTAGACAAAACTCTTACTAATATAATACTTTTTATTAGAGCAAATCAAAATACTACAGGTCTAGCGCTTAACTGAGTCAGTCCCTGAGGTATGGGGGCGGTACGGGAGGGGTGTTTTCGTCTCTCAAATTATCAAATGGCATGAAGCCACGCTTCATTTTGACGTAACGTAAATACCCCTCCCGTACTGCTCCCATACCTTAGGGACTGACTAAGTTAAGCGAGGCAAGAAATTTGCGTTGAAAAGAGGTACAGTTTTCTCCTACCCCCTCCCCCCCGAAACTTGTAGGGGCGCTTCGGAAAATACTGCCGAAAAAACAAAGGCTGTAAAAACTTTCACTGTTGTTAATTGCTGTCGGGACACAAGTGGCTTGATAGTTGAGATTGTGAGGTACAGAGCTGGTTCTGAGGCCGTAGCCCCAGGCGCACAAAAAATGGTGGTAAAAATGGTAATAAATGGTTGTTTTTTATTCTAAATGTTGACTTTTAATAAGGAAACAACTCGTTATATAACTTTTAATAATATTTTAACATCTTCATCATTGGCAGCTCAAATAATATCCCACTGCTGGGTATAAGCCTCCTCCCTCAAACGCCACTCCAAACGGTTCTGTGCGATTCGCATCCAGGTCTTTCCATCTTCAGCCAAAACATATAATTATGATTTGAAGACCTCTGTGGCGCGGCTGGCGAAGCTTGGCATGCGACGCAGGAGGTTGCGGGTTCGATTCCCGCCTCGGAACAAATATTTGTGCGATCGCAGATATTTGTTCAGGGAGTTCTGGGTAGTTTCTATGTATAATACAAAATATCTATCTATGTAATATATTGTATTAAGTATATCAGTTATCTAGTACCCATAACACAAGCTCTGCTTAGCTAATGTTGTGTGAACTGTCCAGTATTATTTATTATTTTATTTTATTATTTTCGAAAATAAACGTCTTCAGTGCTAGCAATTTATCCCCAATACAAGATGTTGCCATCTCTGGTCTTCTTCATCAGTTCCACTTCACCAAATGGCTGTTTCCCAATGCACATGCTTGACTTGTTGCTGAAAAAATACCGAAATCGCTATATGTTTGCCTACAATATTTGAGGAGTCCCCTCAATTACTCATGTATCTCATCATCGGAACCAGATTTAGATGAAAATGGGACCAACCTGGAAATATATCGATTGCCTAAAAAAAAAGAATTAATAAAATAAAAGAATTAAATAATACTGGACAATTCACATTGTCCCCTAAGCTGGCTTGTTCTAGCCCCAAGCTAAGCAGAGCTTGTGTTATGGGTACTGATATACTCAATACAATATATACATAAAAAATACCCTGACACCCTGAATAAATATCCGCAGATCGCACAAATATTTGTTCCGAGGCGGGAATCGAACCCGCAACATCCTGCGTCACAGGCGAAACTTCGCCCGCCGATGCCACAGAGGTCGTTAAACCAAGGTCAATTGAGAAAGTCCTCCTTATTTAAGAAGTCATTTTTTTTGTTTTTTTTTTGTTTGTACTTTCGCGTCTATTGTAAGACTACGGCCTCAGATTACTGGCTCGTTTTGCTAACAAATGATTACCGGAGTTCATTATCGTTTTTGTAGACTGCCGCATTTACCGACTTTGTACGTAGTATGCACCATAATTAATATATAGATAAGTATTCATACTCCTTACTTCTATTTTAACGTGATTTTCAGAGAAAGAAGGTTTCCTTCGGATCGGTTCTCTGAACGTGCGGGTTAAGAAGACAACGGAAGCGTTCAGTAACTTCCTGGGTGTTGGGGCTACGAGATCCTCCTCGTACATGCCTAAACCGGCTCGCGACCGGGAAGATAGGCGGTCGGAGGATTACGACCAACTTCACAAGACCTGGGGCTCAGCTGATAACATACAGGTATAATATCATCGACATATTAGCCCGAGTCCACCCATAGCTGGGTACAGTTTACTGTTACTGTTAGCCTGAATCATCCTCTTGTTGAGCAAAGGCCTCCCCCCATATCCTCCAGTCCCTACGATCCTGTGCTACTGTTTGGCAATTTGTGTTAAAGGTATCTATTTCATCGGGACATCTCTTGCGTGGTCTGCCGCGACGCCGTCTCGCTGTGTCAGGGCTCCACATAGTGGTTATTTTGGCCCACACAGTTAGGGCACAGGGTACAGTTTGTTCCATGTAAATTTTTGACGTCCTCAGCGCTTCGGGCTGGTAGCCGGCTTAGATGCGAAAGGTCCGTCTCCACCCGTGGATGTCGTAAACTCCGACTAAGGGATTACCCAGACTTGTTGATAAGATTCGTTGGTATAAGATTTGTCCTGGCTGCTAGCAGCTAGGACAAATCTAGATAATCTAGATCGAATCTAGATGGATAATCTAGATTATTATGCTTTTGTTATTACTGGAAGAAACCGTTAGCCGAGTTAGTCGTGGGAAGCAATGGCGGCGATGAGCTCACCACTTGTCGCGTCTATATTCCACGATGGTACAACCCACAGAGGCCCCTTGAGACTCTGCCTACCTCTTCGGGGAAAAAGGCGTGTGTCTATGAATGTATGTAAGTATAAATATTGCTACGGAATTTTAGAACAGTTATCCTCAACGTATTGAATTTCAATACAACATGATGGTGACAGCGAGCTGATCGGATGATGGATACGGAAGGTGGACAACGGAACTCCTCGATGGATAATAGTAGACTGGCCTTGTATAGGCTCATTGTGAGCAGCACACCGTTCCGATCACTAATTTTACAAAGCTTTTGGTGAAAAATATATTTTTCAACAAGGAGCTTATTCTAATTTTAATGGAACACTACATACATAGTTTTTTTTGTTGTTGTTTTAATACTTTCTAGGTATTAAACAAGCTTACGGCCCACCTGTTGGAACGCGGTTACCGTATCCTATGGACGCCTGCAATACCATCACAAACCAAGACATTAACAGTTAAAATATATTAAATTACAGAAAGATGATAAGCTCATGCCTCCACCGAGTAGCAGTAAAGTGAGACGCAGGGGGGCGGCCGGCCGGCGTGGTCTAGGGGCAGCGCATAGCAGAAGCACTCCATCTACCCCTGACCAGGTAAACAAGACCACCAAGACACAAACAGACTGTTAGCTGAACAAACCATTTACTAGTAGTAGAGCTTTGTGAAAGAGTTCGACCGTGAAAGTATGAATGAATGAAAGAAAACACTTTATTGCACACCTTACAAACTAGTTAAATTGACTCTTCCCGCCATTTTCGAAAAGAGACGTTGTCTACTTTTATTTTATTTCTTTTCCTTTTATTTTATCTATTTCCTTTTCCATTTTAACTAAAGAAGCTCGTTTAAAAAGCACAAGTGCAGTGAAATGAAATGGAAGTGAATTGCGTGACTTTTGAAATTGGTGGAAATTGTCTACCAAAGTTTTAGTAAAATTGGCCATCGTTTTACTAAAACATGACTCGACTGTGACTTTGACGACTTGGAAGGAGTGTAACGTTGCAAAATATATTGAAAATACAATATAGTGAAAATACAGATACTTGAAAATGGCAAATGCACAAGCCGTGCGGCGCCAATTATAAAGAAAAAAAAAGACACTAGCTAAAATAAACACATGACAATTAAGGTGGTTGCTTTCGCACGTGGGGCGAAATTCAAATTTTTTCGTGTTTTTTGCTCATCACAGCTCGTCAAGACTTCTTTAGATAGCTAAAATTATGTTGCCGCAAATTATTTGACCTAACACACAAGTTTTAATTTATAGTATCACATAAAAATCATTAGTTTGGCCACAGAATATATACAGGTTTGGCTATGAATGTGCTTGAAACAAAAAAACACTGTAAATATCGTAGAAGCACAATCGTAGCTAAACTAATGATAATGTAATACTATAAATTAAAACGTGTGTGTTAGTTCACATAATCTGCGGCAACATAGTTTTAGCTATCTGAAGAAGTGTTGATGAGCTGTAATGAGCAAAAACCACGAAAAATATTAAATTTCGCGCCACGAGCGAAAGCAACCATCTTAAACAAAAAACTAAATGTACAACAGTTTACAACAGTTTAGTGTACAAAGTAGAGCTCTCAGATGTGAGCGGGACAGAGCTATACAGCGGGTCAGAGCTATACTATACGCTCGGCTACTGTCGGGTATCAGTCTGCGCTTTTCTGCGCAAACGGAAACAGTCGATTGGACTTATATTTTGGGTAAAACTGTAGTAGAGACCATTCACCGTAAGATTGCACCTGCTTTATACTCTTAGTCTGTGTCCGTGTCTTGGGAATAGTACCAACCATAGAAAATTTAATACTCCTTGGCATGTGCAATCTTAGGGTGAATGGTCTCTACTACAGTTTTACCCAAAATATAAGTCCGATCAACTGTTTCCGTTTGCGCAGAAAAGCGCAGACTGACAGTAGCCGAGCGTATAGTATAGCTCTGACCCGCTGTATAGCTCTGTCCCGCTCACATCTGAGAGTCGACCGGCCGCGATTTTGCCGCGAAATTGATTAACCAATAACAGCGCAAGATTTTAGCGTGCGGTTGCTATTGGTAGAAAGAAGGTTCCCGCGCTATAAAAATTGGTCTACGACTTATATTTAGGGTAAAACTGTAACAGAGTGTTAGCTGAACAAACTATTTACTAGTAGTGGACCTACGTGAAAGAGTTCGACCGGAGAAGTACTACCACCATACCTATTTCTGCCGCAAAGCAGTAGTGCTCGCATTGCTGTGTTCCGGTTTGAAGGGCATGGGTGCTGGTGAAATTAAAGGCACATGAGACTTTTCATATTTATGTCTATCGGGCGCAGTGCATTGCCACATAGGGTGCGTCCTTAGTGGACGTGACCTATGTGATAATGCACTGTTCATAGGCAGAGGATACCGCTTAATATCAGGTGGGCCATCTGATAGATCCGTCAATCCAAGCTGTATTAAAAAAAACTGTCCTAACTACCCTAGGACAGTTTTTTTCAGTTTTTACAGTTCAATGCCACGTTGGACGCTTAGCCGCTCTTACTTACTGTCCACGCAATACTGATGCTTCGCCAGACGTGTGGGCAGACGCCTGGCGTTCGCGCTGTCACCCTTTGATCCGTGTCTCAACAAACGGATAAGTGGCAGACGCATTGGCCGACGTTAAATACCTACCACAGACGATCAAGTACCCCTGTCTACATGTCGACAGACGCATCCGCAGGCATCTGTCGATGTGTTGAGGAGGCATAATGTAGTTCTACGTCTCAAGCCTCCTCTACACGTCAACAGATGCATCTACAGACGTCATCTTCGGTCGGATGCGTCCGCCGACGTATGGAACTAATTTGCGCGTCTGGTGTAGGTATTTAACGTCCGCATATGCGTCAGCCTCGAATCCGATTGTTGTCGGTTTTTGTGGCACGGGTCAAAGGGTTTCGGTGCAAACGTTCTGCGTGTGTTCACACGTCTTTAAAGTACTTCTTAAATTAATAGCTGCGGCAGCTACGGTCTCAGTATCCATTACGTGCGAGTTGCGTCTGTCGAGAATGAACATCTGTCAGCGTCCGTGGATGCATCTGTCAGCGCCCGGTGATGCATCTGTCAGCGTCTGCGGACGCATCTGTAGACGTGTAAAGAAGGCTTTAACGAATTTAGTTCTTTCTTGAGAGTCCGCGTGTGGCAAGGGCCTCTTCATTGTATTAATTTTGTTTTATTTATGGCCGCAGCTTATGAGTGAATTGTTTCAGCCCCGCGCACAAATGGGCTTGAGCGAGGAGGGTGATTCTGACTCCGACTCCGCCGCTGGCTTCCACTCGGCCTGGCGGCATCAACGCGCATCAAACTGCACCTAGACATGTATATGAGTCTGTACTAGAGTCTGTTCAGAAAGAGACCCGTCGTGGGATTTGAGGGCGCAGCTGTGCTAATTTACCTGTCTTATTAAGGTGGACGCTAACGCTTGGGCGCGTTTTTTTTGTGTTTTTGACAACAAATAAAAACACTAAAAAATATTTAGGGGTATCCTAGCTCAACTGGTGATATTTATGAGATACCATCAATTAAAACATGTGTGTTAAGTCTCCTAGTTCTTACGAAATCAAATTTCGCTATCTGGAGAAGTGTTCATGAGCTGAAATGGGCAAAAAACACCAAAACAATTGAAAATCGCGCCTCATGCGTGAGCATTCACCTTAAGTGGACAATACAATAGCGCGTCTGTTCTAACTGTGACTATTTATTTAGTTTATGATACAAAATGCCGACAGAAAGCAACCAGAAATCGGTAAGTTCACAATTTTGCCACGATGATTCTCTTTCTGAACAGACTACTTCACAATGCTTATCATAATCCTCGGTTACATCAACAATACTGTAGCACACTGTGTTTTAGTAGTAGTACAGCTTTTTTGTGAAAGACTTCGTCCGGGGTAGTTCTACCACCATACCTATTTCTGCCGTAAACCAGTAGTGCTCGCATTGCTGTGTTCCGGTTTGAAGAGTATGGGTGCCGGTGAAATTACAGGCACATGAGACTTTCATCTTTGTGTCTCAGGGTGGCGGGCGCAGTGCAATGCCACATAGGATGCGTCCTAGGTGGGCCATCTGCTTGTTCCGTCATTAATGTAGTAAAAAACACACTTTTTAATAAAAAATATGGTAAGTTATACCATATAGGATTAATACTGAAAATTTCGTTAGGCAAAAATTACTCTATTAAAGTTGCCTCCAAATTCTACAATAAACCACTAGTATTTAAATAAGAATGCATGACAATTGAACTAGATATAAAAAAGACATTATATTTTTAAGTTTCTGAAGTCTTTATTTCCGCTATAATAAAACTACATTTTTGTTCACGACGCCCGATAGCGTGAACGAGATGGCGCGCGGGTTACCGCGTGCGTTGAAGAAGGAGCCTGTATGAGCGTTATGACATTGACTACAGACATTGAGCGTGGCACCGTTTATTCACATGTAGCGTGCCAGTAGTGTGCCGCCTCGTACATCGACCTTCGATCAAGAATACAACTAGATTTCGGGTCACGTTCAAAATCAAAGCTAAATACCGTCCGCGTTGGGTATATATACTTATACAGCTATATTTGTTTACTAACGAACTGAAATAAAAGTTTTAAAACAGTTCTAAGTTCAACCTAATAACAACCATAACACCTACCAATAAAGTAGCAAATGATCAAAATATTATCTTATACACGATCATTCGTCACAAAAAACTAGCAAAGCAATAAATTACTCCTGTCACTTAGACATGAAAAGACATAGGTTTAACAACATTTAGTGTGAAATCAACCTTAAAGAGCTACAAATAAAGTTCACACAAATACAAGCCAAAAAATAACAACTCACTTTTCAAATGAGCTGTTATTCACCGAGACGTATTTTTTGCGCCGACGCCTGATGCCTAGTTGTATTCTTGCTCGAAGACATCGATAGACAGCGTCGTCAGATCCTCCAGACTAGTCCGATGCTCTATTCACACTGCCCGGCAGTTACCTACAGACACGTACAGACAAAATATTGTAACCGCGAGTCTTCATATTGTACATACAATCTAGATACTAATATCTAGACCTGTGGTTTGACATCTTCCTATTAAATTGTTTAGAATCACACTAGCATGGGTCAAAGCTAGCATCAAACTTCAAAAAGATTCCCATACAAATATTTAAGTCGAACCACATCATTTTTAACCCCTGACGCAAAAACGACGGAGTGTTATAAGTTTGACGTGTCTGTGTGTGTGTTAGTATATGTCTATGTCTGTGGCATCGTAGCACCCGAACGGATGAACCGTTTTTTTTTGTTTTTTTTGTTTGATTGTTGAATTTGTCGGGAGTGTTCTTAGCTATGGTTGATCAAATCGGTTCAGCCGTTCCATTACGTTGAGGGTATTTTTTTTATTTTTACAAAATTAATTACTTGTTTAGATACGAGTACATATAGATACTCATATCTAGACCTGTGGTTTGTCATCTTCCTATTAAGTTGTATAGAATCACACTAGCATGAGTCAAAGCCAGCGTCAAACATTAAACACATTTCCATACAAACCCATCATTTTGTAAGATACTGAAAAACCACGGGCCTAGATATTAGTGTATTGATGAAACTAGGCATGCTACTGTTGGGTGGTGTGCTTACTTTAATTCTGTTACTGAGTAAAGTAGCCGTATTTGTAACTGAAATATCTATAAAATTAACTTTATCCTAACATCAATAAGCTAAAAGTATTGACTCATCTTTAGATCTCAAAAAGTATAAAAACTACAATTATGAAATTTGGCATATGCTTCCCTGGATTAATAAATCCTCACTAAAGTCCTGGTCCACGATAAGCTATAAATTTTGTTAACACTAAAATATAACCCGACCAAGTGAAATTGCTCGTTAGTTTCGTACAACACGTATGGTACTTTGAGTCGATTGAATTTGGGATTAATTGTTGTTGATTGAATTGTCGCTAGGTAACTTTAGTTACATAATTTATAGCTTCTCGTGGCGGGGACTTTAGAAAAAATTACCGAAATGTAAGGTGGTAAAAAGGTAATAAACTTTGTAGGAAAACTTATACCACCCCAAATTGAAACTTCCAACAAACTCTTTAGAGCATATTTTACATTAAAATTATATTTGAAAGCCGATGCTGGTTGGAAAAGTTGCTAGCGTTTATGGATTAATATGCTTGTAACTTTATATTATTTTATTGAATAAGTATTTACTAAAGAGTGCCTTACTTTGTTATTTTTAATGAATTGAACAAAAATCTTAGATTACCTCTGTTAAAAATTTAAAAATGTGATATAATCATTCCTTTTAAAATGATTTTAATTTTACAACAATATTATCTCTAATAAAATATAATTACGATTGAGTTTCTTTTTTTTAAACATTGCTTTCCATCTTCCAAACCCGCGATGCTAATTCGCGTCGCTTCGCATCCCAGAATTTAACAAGGAGCGATATCGCAGATGCGATGCGATGTGAATTCGTGTCGTATCCCAGAATTAAACAAGTGGCGATATCGCAGAGTGCGATGCGATGTGAATTCGTGTCTCGTCGTATCCCAGAATTTAACAAGGGGCGATATCGCAGATGCGATGCGATGTGAATTCGTGTCGTATCGATATCGCAATGCGATGTGTTGTGAATTCGTGTCGCGTCGTATCCCAGAATTTAACAAGGGGCGATATCGCAGATGCGATGCGATATGAGAAGTAACCTATTTAAGCCTTCGGGTCACGTTCAAAATCAAAGCTAAATACCGTCCGCGTTGGGTATATATACTTATACAGCTATATTTGTTTACTAACGAACTGAAATAAAAGTTTTAAAACAGTTCTAAGTTCAACCTAATAACAACCATAACACCTACCAATAAAGTAGCAAATGATCAAAATATTATCTTATACACGATCATTCGTCACAAAAAACTAGCAAAGCAATAAATTACTCCTGTCACTTAGACATGAAAAGACATAGGTTTAACAACATTTAGTGTGAAATCAACCTTAAAGAGCTACAAATAAAGTTCACACAAATACAAGCCAAAAAATAACAACTCACTTTTCAAATGAGCTGTTATTCACCGAGACGTATTTTTTGCGCCGACGCCTGATGCCTAGTTGTATTCTTGCTCGAAGACATCGATAGACAGCGTCGTCAGATCCTCCAGACTAGTCCGATGCTCTATTCACACTGCCCGGCAGTTACCTACAGACACGTACAGACAAAATATTGTAACCGCGAGTCTTCATATTGTACATACAATCTAGATACTAATATCTAGACCTGTGGTTTGACATCTTCCTATTAAATTGTTTAGAATCACACTAGCATGGGTCAAAGCTAGCATCAAACTTCAAAAAGATTCCCATACAAATATTTAAGTCGAACCACATCATTTTTAACCCCTGACGCAAAAACGACGGAGTGTTATAAGTTTGACGTGTCTGTGTGTGTGTTAGTATATGTCTATGTCTGTGGCATCGTAGCACCCGAACGGATGAACCGTTTTTTTTTGTTTTTTTTGTTTGATTGTTGAATTTGTCGGGAGTGTTCTTAGCTATGGTTGATCAAATCGGTTCAGCCGTTCCATTACGTTGAGGGTATTTTTTTTATTTTTACAAAATTAATTACTTGTTTAGATACGAGTACATATAGATACTCATATCTAGACCTGTGGTTTGTCATCTTCCTATTAAGTTGTATAGAATCACACTAGCATGAGTCAAAGCCAGCGTCAAACATTAAACACATTTCCATACAAACCCATCATTTTGTAAGATACTGAAAAACCACGGGCCTAGATATTAGTGTATTGATGAAACTAGGCATGCTACTGTTGGGTGGTGTGCTTACTTTAATTCTGTTACTGAGTAAAGTAGCCGTATTTGTAACTGAAATATCTATAAAATTAACTTTATCCTAACATCAATAAGCTAAAAGTATTGACTCATCTTTAGATCTCAAAAAGTATAAAAACTACAATTATGAAATTTGGCATATGCTTCCCTGGATTAATAAATCCTCACTAAAGTCCTGGTCCACGATAAGCTATAAATTTTGTTAACACTAAAATATAACCCGACCAAGTGAAATTGCTCGTTAGTTTCGTACAACACGTATGGTACTTTGAGTCGATTGAATTTGGGATTAATTGTTGTTGATTGAATTGTCGCTAGGTAACTTTAGTTACATAATTTATAGCTTCTCGTGGCGGGGACTTTAGAAAAAATTACCGAAATGTAAGGTGGTAAAAAGGTAATAAACTTTGTAGGAAAACTTATACCACCCCAAATTGAAACTTCCAACAAACTCTTTAGAGCATATTTTACATTAAAATTATATTTGAAAGCCGATGCTGGTTGGAAAAGTTGCTAGCGTTTATGGATTAATATGCTTGTAACTTTATATTATTTTATTGAATAAGTATTTACTAAAGAGTGCCTTACTTTGTTATTTTTAATGAATTGAACAAAAATCTTAGATTACCTCTGTTAAAAATTTAAAAATGTGATATAATCATTCCTTTTAAAATGATTTTAATTTTACAACAATATTATCTCTAATAAAATATAATTACGATTGAGTTTCTTTTTTTTAAACATTGCTTTCCATCTTCCAAACCCGCGATGCTAATTCGCGTCGCTTCGCATCCCAGAATTTAACAAGGAGCGATATCGCAGATGCGATGCGATGTGAATTCGTGTCGTATCCCAGAATTAAACAAGTGGCGATATCGCAGAGTGCGATGCGATGTGAATTCGTGTCTCGTCGTATCCCAGAATTTAACAAGGGGCGATATCGCAGATGCGATGCGATGTGAATTCGTGTCGTATCGATATCGCAATGCGATGTGTTGTGAATTCGTGTCGCGTCGTATCCCAGAATTTAACAAGGGGCGATATCGCAGATGCGATGCGATATGAGAAGTAACCTATTTAAGCCTTATACACCAGTGGGTTAAAGTAGTGGGACCACGAGTAAAATCTGGCTTAACCGCAACCAGGCGACGATGTAGATAGGTACTCACGTATGTGGGCTCCAGGAGTATTGGTAAGGAGCCTTCATTACCCGTGGCACAGATTAAATAATAGTACAAGTGCCGTGGTCCCTCCCGTAGACCCTGGAAGGTACCACGGGTATCTTTTTTACCCGCGGTCCCTCTGTTAAATACTATGCAGCCGAAATAAAACTGTACCTGAGTAAAGGCCTTCCTTTGTGTTTCTTTTTAAGTACCAGAAGAGCAGAAGTTCATATACCCATACTTACAGATCACAAGTATTTCGCTCAGACTATTTTTCCTTTGTGTATTTTTGAAACATGCATATATATTCTTCTATTTTGATGGTATTTGATAGATGCGGGGAAGGGGTGGGGGTGACTGCTTACATCCTACTTTCGATCCTGAGCACCAATGGATCTTTCACCCGAAAAATGTATTTACGCTATATTAAAACGTTGAAGGAAAACATCGAGACGAAACCGGCATATCCTAGAACCAACAATTCCAAGACAGATAGAAAATTCTTTATTGCACATAAAACAAAGAAGTACAAAGGCGAACTTAATGCTAGAAAGCATTCTCTTCCAGATTACCTTGGTGTATTGCGGAAATAAATGTGTGCATGAATGGAGGCTCCGTGAGGCGCGCTAAATTCTTTCACCACACTTATTGATTTGACGACCTATATGGCGCGGCGGGCGAAGGTTCGCCTCCGATGCAGGAGGTTGCGGGTTCGATTACCGCCTCGGAACAAATATTTGTACGATCTGCAGATATATGTTCTAGGTATTTTCTATATAAAATAAAATAAACTACCTATGTATTTTATTAAGTATATCAGCTATCTAGTACCCATAATACAAGCTCTGCTTAGCTTAGGGCTAGATAATGTTGTGTGAACTTGTCCAGCATTATTTATTTATTTATTCTTTCACCATTGGTCACTACGCCCTTTTCAGGTCCTCTTTACCTAGTACCTGGTACCTAGTATACTCTTTGTTTCAGGGCTAAAACCTCAGGCTGGTCTTGACCTAAAGTAGGGTGACCACGACAAAACCAGTGACACGAAGTGGTAGTAAAATAATTATTTTCGATAAAACTGACTTTCAGTTCCACTTCACCTAATGGCACTCTCTGAATGCACATGCCTGACTTGTTGCTGAAAATACCAAAATCGCTATATGTGCCTATAATAATTGATGAGTTATTATAGTTCAAGTGAGTAATAACGCTGTCACTGTCTTGCAGCTATTTTTTTCTTGATAGACACCGCCCATTCGATATTTTAACATATCCCCTTAATTACATTTGACAATAATATTAACACATCCACTTCTCTTTATGAAACAGCCTGCGGTCGTTTCGGAAGATTTAGTTTTTATTAACCGACTTCAAAAAAGGAGGAGGTTCTTAAGACTTGTGTATTTTTTGGTGTTTGTTACCTCGTATCTCCGTAATTTATGAACCGATTAGTTTTTTTTGGAACTGATGGTTCCTCATGGATCCCATCATCAGAACCAGATTTTGATGAAAATGGGACTAATCTGGAAGCATATCGAGTCAACTAAAAAAAACTAATCGGTTCATAAATTACGGAGATACGAGGTAACAAACACCAAAAAATACACAAGTCTTAAGAACCTCCTCCTTTTTTGAAGTCGGTTAACAAAAACTAAATCTTCCGAAACGACCGCAGGCATAGATAGATAGATAGATAGAAAATTCTTTATTGCACATAAAACAAAGAAGTACAAAGGCGAACTTAATGCTAGAAAGCATTCTCTTCCAGGCATCTACTTGTTTCATAAAGAGAAGTGGAAGTGTTAATATTATTGTCAAATGTAATTAAGGGGATATGTTAAAATATCGAATGGGCGGTGTCTATCAAGAAAACAATAGCTGCAAGACAGTGACAGCGTCATTACTCACTTGAACCCGGGAAGAGATGAGGTATAGATTTCTGCCGCTTGGAAGTAAGCGACAAATAATAAAACTTCGTTTTGCTTCTAAATTAGCAAATATATCAATAAATTATCATTAATTAATCTAAATAATGTTTCAGCAACAAGTATTCCGATACCATAACCGCTGTTATAACTACCTATATGGCATTACTGCGAAATAAATTATATGCTGAGAAAATAATGAATCTAAATAAAGAATAGTAATTATTTACCTACTGAATAGTATACAAATTTACGCTTAATATTTTCTGTAGTCGAAGGAGTGAACTGAGACGGGTTTTAGGACGGCTAATTTCAAAAATTTAAACTATCGAGAAAAGTTTCACCAATCGTTTTTCTAGTCTAAGTAATTACTGTACATATTAACATCAAGTTTGTAACCTTTACTGTTAATGAGTGAGCATGTAACGCAACAACTCCAAAATGTTAACATAGCGTCTTAACTACTGCTATCCGCGCTATTTGTCATGGCACACTTTGCACATATTCTGACAGTCGCGTCCAGTGAAGCCTCCCGCCGCCCAAGCTAGCTGGCGAGCGAGGGCGCAGAGTATTCCCGCCCTCGGACAGACACCGCCGCGTCCGGCGGTATCCACGCGTGGCGCGCACTCGTAAACTTGTGCGTCTAATTAAATAGAACGAGAATTAACTTAGAAATTACTCTGTGACACCGTTTTGTAAGTGACCTTGAGCTTTTAAGACTTATGCTGAAGTGAGTAGATATTGTACATTACTTAATAGTGACTTGTAAGGCGCTGTTGCGCGGTCTAATTAAACAGCAACTAGGGGAAACTTGGTAAATATGGAGAACCAATTTGTATTTTGAAAGAAAAAGTCGTTCCTACTTGTTGGTATATTTGTGGTTTTATTTAATGATCAGTCATTTATATCTTGTTTACTCCCAATTGTCACCACTAGATCTGTCCCAATGATTTTTCTAATTTTTCAGGATTTGGTAGAGGCAACTCAAAAACAAAAGTCAGTATAGATCCACCAACTTATCTGTAGAACCTACATTTTTCTATCATCTACAATACATTTAATTCTACAGATAAGTTGGTGGATCTCAACACAACAATTCGACTAATACAATAAATGTCAGAGTTACAATGTTTGGTTAGGTATATGTTTGGATATTTGTTACTCAAGTCGAACTGGCTGAACTGATTTCTATGAAATTTTGGTACACAGATAAATTATAACCTGGATTGAGCAGTATGCTACTTTTAACCTGGTAAAACGCTAGCGAAGCCGCGTGTGGACACTAGTTATATAGGTAACGGTTCCAATTAGGTAACTACAGTCTACAAACTAAAGTCAGTGCACAGCAATCCAGCACTAATATCATAATGGTCAAATTTACGATGTTTGGTTATAATGTTTGGATATTTGTAACACAATCAAGTCGATACGGCTGAACCTATTTCGATGAAGTTTGGTGGAAAGATTATGTCCTATATTGAGGTTATAGGCTCATTATCCTGGTAAAATGCGAAGGAAAGCTGCTAGTGGACACTAGTGTGAACTAAATGAAAGACTATTTATATAGAGTATAGGTATGTATGTATGTATGTTATATAACATAGGTACTTATCATCATCAGCCGGAAGACGTCGTGTAAAATAAATGTTGTCATATATTATTTATGCATTTTGTTTGTATTCTACATAAGCCTTGTACTTAATTAAATTTGAAATCATTAATGAATTAAAAAAGTTTTCATAGTTTTAGTAGTAGTAGAGCTGTTATTGTGAAAGAGTTCGCCCGGGGAACTACTACCCCCATACTTATTTCTGCCGCAAAGCAGTAGTGCTTGCATTTCTGTGTTCCGGTTTGAAAGGTAAGGGTGCCGGTGAAATTACAGGCACATGAGACATTCATCTTTATGTCTCAGGGTGCCCGGCGCAGTGCAATGCCACATAGGATGCGTCCTAGTTGGACGTGGCCTATGTGGTAATGCATTGTTAAAGGCTGATGTTACCGCTTAACACCAGGTGGGTCATCTGCTTGTTCCGTAAATCACGTAGTTTATTTATTTATTTTTAAATTAAATAATGGTTAGTTGCACCCACCTGAGTACTTAGCACCAATTTTTACGATCACCAGTCCGTTTGCTAAGCGTCCCTTGTTAGTAAGATTCGTTGGTATAAGATTTGCCCTGACTGCTAACTTAATAAGGAATGTGTTCCTACTGGAAGAAAGCGTTAGCCGAATCAGTCGTGGGAAGCAATGGCGGCGATGAGCTGTCCCATTGTCACGTCTATATCCGCACTATGGTGCAACCCACAATGTAGAGGCCATTTAGGATCTGCCTATAATAATAAATAAATAAATAAATGTTGCTGGACAGTTCACACAACATTATCTAGCCCCAAGCTAAGCAGAGCTTGTGTTATGGGTACTAGATAACTGATATACTTAATACAATGTATAACATATGGCACGGCGAGCGAGTAGCCGGCTGTGTTGCGTGAGGTTGCGGGTCCGATACCCGCTATGGGACAAATGTTTGCATGGTCTGGGTGTTGTGTTCCATAGTTCCAGTTACCTACGACACAGGGAATCCTCATGTGGGATCGGACTATGCTTGTGACTGTTGGATGTTATAATATAAATAAATAAATAATGCTTGACAGTTCACACAACATTATCTAGCTCTAAGCTAAGCAGAGCTTGTGTTATGGATACCAGATGAATGATATACTTAATACAATACATTACCTACATAGATATATAGTATATGTACCCTTGTTACTGGTACATTACCGAGTTACATGACCGGCAATGTGCAAGGAAAAAATATTTTTCGCACAGAACCGGGTAATGTATTAAGAAATATATGGGTGTTATTTCGATATCTTACAGAGCTCAGATTTAGAAGATTTGAATATCGCGACCGAAATCGCTGGCACAGCTAGTTCAATAATAAATATAAGGGCCTTTAAATAACTGCCTTGGTTGTTACACCTCCTAAAAGGCGTTTAATATTCTCGGCTAACGCTGGTTAGCGGTTACCACTAGAATCGTTAATACAGCCACGACGCGGAAAGTACCTACCTAGTCATAATATTTTAAAAAGTTGAGACTACAAATTACTAAGGGGATACCGAAATACGAGGGTCCAGCATCAAGCGAAGTACGGTAGTAAGTAGGTACCTACCACTAGTTACAGAAAGAATAATACAAGTAGTACAAAATAAAAAAACTAATTAAACAGTTGATCTACCTGAAGACCTTTACAATCGATCTAAAATTTTAAGATTTAAATCACTACAAATACAAACTTAGTTCTGATCGTACGTGGTCGATGTGTAATTTCTAAGTTAGTTTGTCATCTACCCATAAACCGAGGTATTTTTCTAAATTTGATTGTTTGATTAATTAATTGTTAATAATTTTCACTAGAAACGGGATATTTACCATGATTTTTGAGTTTTATATGTATATGTTAGAAAATGTTAATAATGTTGTTTGTTTTAATGTTTTTATGTTTGTTGTTTTGTTTGTTTGTTTGTTATGTTATGTTTTTTAGAGGGTAGATCGATATATCTGCCAATAACATCTACTCGCAAAGACTTTAGTCAGTTCTCCCGTGATCATGGCGCATGCAACTGTGCCGAAATATCGGGAACATATAAAACTCAAAAATCATGGTAAATATCCCGTTTCTTGTGAAAATTATGTACATAACCATGATAGTTTCAAAAGTTTCATTGTTAATAGTTAGGGTCTTAAGTCCGGAATATGTTTATTTTTTGCCGTAAAAATCATAAATGTGAAGACGGATTTTATAATATGCATGATCACTTAGTGGCGTGTCTAGTATACAAAAGGTTAATTTTCTTGAATATGTTGAATATGCCGCGAAATTCCTAATCTTAGATGATAAAATCATAAATGATGTTTTAGAAGTGTTTATCGTCATTATATTATACTTTAACCAAAATTTTGCGCATCATGTCATGAATTGATTTATCGAAATACAAGAGACAGGTAACGTCCGCGTACAGTGTTAGGTGGCCCATCAGCCCTATATGATTAACATTATTAACATAAACTAAAAAAATCAATGGCCCAATTATTAAGCCTTGGGGGATTCAGTATGTCACATTTTGGGCAGAGCTAGGGTGCTCATTTATTTTTACCACTTGATACCTAAAATTAATTACCTATTAATTTTAAAGCAGTTATCCTCAACCGATTGAGCATAAATTTTGCATATCTATCAATTCCGATGGCAATACAATATCATGGTGACAGCGAGCTGATCTGATGATGGAGACGGAAGGTGGATAGATAGATAGATAGAAAATTCTTTATTGCACATAAAACAAAGAAGTACAAAGGCGAACTTAATGCTAGAAAGCATTCTCTTCCAGATAACCTTGGTGTATTGCGGAAAAAATATGTATTGGTAGTGCACGAAAAGGAAGGAAAAAGGGAAGGAAAATATAGGATAAGTCTAAGAAAATTAAAAAATTATAATAATTATAATAATATAAGTACTTAAATTACTGCCTAAAATATAAAATAAACTAATACATATCATTAATATTATAATACATACCATTAATATAATTCTAAATGAAATGTATTAATAAAATTGCTCATTAATCGATCTTACTGAGGAAATGATTATAGATTCTAGACCTGAACACCTCCACTGAAGTAGACTCGCGATAATTGAGAGGGATATGGTTCCACAGGCGAATTGCAGTTACCGTGAAGGAGTCAGAGTATGAAGCCGCATTGTGCGGTGGAGTCATCAACTTACACCGTTGAGAAGGTCGCACAGGACGTCCTGGCGTAATTAGGGGAGTAAACCGCTCTCTTAGATAAATGGGACATAATTGGTTGTTTATTACATTAAAGAGAAGAGATAGTACATGCGCATCTCGACGGGCTCTGATGTCAAGCCATTTAAGTTGCTGACGGTAGACTGAAATATGGTCATACTTCCAACGGACAACGGAACTCATCGATGCATAATATTAGACTGGCCGTGTTGAGGCTCACTTTGATCAGCACACGGTTACGATCACTAGTTTTACAAAAGATTGTATTGAAAAATATGTTTTTCACAAACAAACTTATATAAATTTTGTAGACACAATCTAGAGACTAATGCCTAGACCAAGTCTTATTCCATTAAACTGTATAGAATAAAACTAGCATTGGTTATAAGATTTTCATACAAATTTTTAAGTTGGTGTGATTTGGACACTAGAATAATTTTATAAGAAACTGTTGCTTCCTAACTGTTTTTTTGCAGTTGGCCCAACGGTGTAAATTAATTAGATCTCAATGAAAAATATGTTGTAGCAACTGTGTAAATTTTAACTGTGCACTTTTTGCACACAGTTAGATATATTTTTTTTCAGTAAAGGGTCTAGATTGTATTGATGGGTTGTATTGTAGTGTACTGATCATGTTTACAAAATTTGAAGGAGTTTGATGAGTTAAATATTCAAAATAGGAGTAAACTTTGTTTGTATGCAGAGGGCTCGAGTGGCCTAGCAGTACACGCCCTTATTATTATTGTTGTGCTTAATTTTTACCAATTCCTAAGAAAAATATTAATCTGCAAACTAATTAAGACGCTATGTTAAAATTTTGGAGTAGTTTCGTTACTTGTTCACTCACTATCAGTAAAGGTTACAAACTTGATGTTAATAAAGTAAATACTTGAGGATGTAATCTAAATAAATTATAGACTAGAAACACGATTCGCTAAACTTTTCTCGATAGCTTTATTTTTTAAATTGGCTCTTCTAAAGCCCTTTTTAGGTCCCTCCTTCGACTAGAGAAAGTATTAAGCATATTTTTTTATATTATTCAGTAGGTAATCACATTACTTACATTAATTATAGATAATTTATTTTTTATATTTGCTACTTTAGAAGCTAAACGAAGTTTTATCATTTGTCGCTTACGTCAGTTACTTCCGAGTGGGAAAAATCTATACCTCACCTTTTCCCGGGTTCAAGTGAGCAATTGCGCTGTCACTGTCTTACAGCTATTGTTTTCTTGCTAGACTCCGCCCATTCGGTATTTTGACATATCGCCTTAATAATCAATTTACATCAAATCATTGCGTATATGACTGACTGACTCACTATCAACGCACAGCCTAAACTGTAAGTCCTGAAATTAATAGGGTACAAACTTCGACCAAAGTAAAATGAAATACCTATATTCCTTTTATGACATCCACGGGAGAAGACGGGTGTCTTTATTATTAAGCCAGACACACCACGGCAACAACAACAAATATACATATACTTGTTTTACGGCCACCTACAAATGTCATATTATCAAGTTATTTTCTTTTTATTAGATGTCGAAAATGATTATTAGAAAAACAACATTATTTTAACTTTTTACTAGCTGCGCCCTGCGGTGTTACCCGCTACAAAATGACTTCAAAAACGTTACCTATATTGCCGATTTCTCTCAGGTCCTCAGTTTCGAAGACCGAGATGGTCCTCAAAAACTGATATCGTTTATTAATATAAAAGCCAAAAGGTTATTATTAGGTGTTAATAAGTTATTTAATAGTTAATGGCATTGTGCAGCCACTATGCGCTCGTATGTGCGGCCACGGAAGACCAGCGCTATGGCACTAACTCTGCCATAGCACATGCTGAGTGGTTGCCTTTTTTGTAACTTTCATTTGAACGCCTACTTTAAATATTCGAATTTGTTGTATTTGGTTACGAAATAAATGTATTTTTATCTTTATCTTTTTTTTTTATTTGCTCATTAAGACTGCGCCAAAACCAGGCAGAAATCTTCATACAAAAAAAAATGCCTCGCGCCGCTCGAAAAAGCAGTTTTTATTGAATATCTCATAAAATATCGATAACTTTACAAAACCCCAACTATAAAGTCTCGGCTTTGTTATATTGATTTTATTTATCTATTTTTTTTACCCAATAGTATGCACCATTCAAATCTAGGCAAAAAATAGACGTAACTTTCTATCAAGTAGGTAAATATTATCCAATCGTATTTCTGGTGCAGTGATCCCTTGAAATTATAATTATATCCACGCATGTTTAAAATTTGAATATTTTACTAGATTTAGTCAGTTAAAAACAAATCGAAAATTGGTAAATTTGCGTTAGTTCTTACGAAAAAAACAAATTCATTACAAATGTCTAAAAAAACTTTAGCTAAGTATTGACGTATTTTCCCAGTTCCTCAGTTTCGGAGATTGGCGTGCTCCTTACAACCTGCTACCAGGTTTTTACAGCCAAGAAAAATGTATATATCTTTAGAAGTATAGAACTACAAATTCAAGGAACGTGTTCTTCAGTGTGGGTCCATTGGTCAATAGGCTCTTTTCTGGGTCACCAAACATCAAGCTGGTCACTGACCTAAAGTAGGGGACCAAGACAGAACCAGTGACACGAAGTAGTAGTAGGAAGGGACAGTGATTTAGGGCAGGACAAATTCGCTATAAAAACATAGCATAGGATTCCTAGTCCCTCGAAATTAGTAGTCTTAATTCTTAGACCTAGTCCCAACATTTTGATATCAATTCTCAAGAAATATGTTTGCTCACTACGTAGTTAATGATTACTAAGGACACGCGACCTGCTTAGCAAATGACGACCCACAACTAACAGTGAAGTGACACTCCCATAAAATGCATCACAATAAATAGCGCTTTACGCAATAATCAATACCCCCAGCTCAGAATCGGCCACACCATTATAACTCGATGAGTGAAGAATACTAATAAGTATGATCACTCTTTTGACGTTAGTGTTACTATTAAGTTGGCAAGATTCAATGATATTGCTTTTTTGATAAAACTTCTAAGATTACATAATATACTTGGTGGTAACTAGCTGACTCGCCCGCGTCTTCGAATGCGAATGCGACCCATTTTCGAAAGCCCCATTTTTTTTATTTTTTTTATTATCGCTTTTGATTACGATTTCACTGTACATTGCGCCATATGTTTTGGCATATTTTGAAGAGCATAAATATTCACAGCAATTAACTGTAAAATCGTCGTTGAAAACAATTACCAGTTTGTTAGACAATAACGCGTAGTTAGAAATCTTTCCCGGCTTGCGGACACTAACTCACCAAAGTTTAATAACTATCGGCTTAGTGGTTTTGGAACACAAAGTATAACTAACAGACAATACATATTATTGGGATAGTGGTTCACTAGGTGTACATACATACATACATATACATAGACACACGCCTTTTTACCCGAAAGGTAGGCAGAGCATTGGGCCTCTTTTCACTGTGGGTTGCACCATCGTGGGAATATAGACGTAACAAGGGGTGAGCTCATCTCCGCAATTGCTGACTAGTAGTACAGTTTTTACTTTTAAGTGCTCTCTTGTTAATATTTGTTTATAGTTTCAGCCTGATGTTGGAGGATCCAAGACGCCACTGCTATGTGGGCGTACATTATAGCAGCGGCGCGCAGGGACTCCCGCCAATCCACGCGTAAACGTTCTTCAGCAAACACGTCACAGAATCACTTGTACTCGTAAGCCTCTCTATATTACAATACTTGACCAACCCAGCTCAATAAGAGTTCTGTACCGCTAGCACGCTCCATAAGAACCGGAGTCTGCTCCTCATTAGGATACCAATTAATTAAAGTCGATGAAATTATATTCTAGAGACTAATATCTAGACCTGAGGTTTGTCAGAATCAAACTATTAAATCTTAAGTAGCGATGGTCGTGACAGTTGGCTAGAAGGAATGACGGAAGATAGAACACGACTATTACGGAATGGTGGCCAAGAGATACTCGGCGACCAAGAGGCAGACCACCTGCCCGATGCGATGGTCGGAGTAGTCGGACAGGAATGGATGAGAACAGCGCAGGACCGGAGAGAATGGCGTATTAGAGAGGAGAGCTACGGTGTAATATTCAACAGTGGGTGCACACAGGCTAAATAGATAGACAGATATAATTTTATAAGAAACTGACAAACCATTGGTCTAGATATTAAAGCATTGATCATGAATACAACATTTCATGGAGTTAGATGTGACCATAGGAGCAAATTTAGTAGTTAATAGTAGAGCTTTTTTGTGAAAGAGTTCGTCCGGGGAAGTAGTACCACCATATCTATTTCTGCCGCAAAGCAGTAGTGTTCGCATTACTGTGTTCCGGTTTGAAGGGTATGGTTGCCGGTGAAATTACAGGCACATGAGACTTTCAATCTTTATGTCTCAGGGTGACGGGCGCAGTGCAATGCCACATAGGGCGCGTACTTGGTGGACGTGACCTATGTAATAATGCACTGTTCATAGGCAGAGGGTACCGCTTAACATCAGGTGGGCCATCTGCATATAGGCAGAGGGTACTGCTTAACATCAGGTGGGCCATCTGCATGTTCCGTCATCTAAAGTAGTATAATAAAAAAAAATGCAGATTGTTCTTATGCCCTAGCAGCAACGTGCCTTTAAGTTGTGGATAGCCTAGCAACAGCTAAGTTTACAGTAATGTTAAAACTTATTTTATATCAAGAGTAGGTTCTTTATACTGCAGCCTGTAGCCCTTCCAGAGGGGGGTGCACTGCGCAGCCGTGGTCACCACGCCATGCCTGTGCAGACTGTAGCCCTTCCAAGTGAAGATGATGAATGATTGATTGAGATGGCGGCTAAGGCCGCCCAGAATGAGAGGGATTACTAATATCGCCAGTCGGATCGCGGAAGGATTTTGTTCCCGTGGTCTGGCAAACATGGCGCGAGAGGAACACCGGAGTAATTTTAGTCTGGTATTCTGCCCTTTTCAGGGCGGTGAGTCCAGACATAATTCCGGTACTCCCCGGACCGGTATATTCGTAAATGAATTTTAAACTCTGAAGACAAAAATAAAAAAAAATAAAAAAAAAATGTTCTTTATACTGATAACACAACATAACATACCCAACATAACTAGATTTCCCCGTGTCGTAGT
This sequence comes from Operophtera brumata, assembly GCA_932527175.1. Taxonomy (NCBI): domain Eukaryota; kingdom Metazoa; phylum Arthropoda; class Insecta; order Lepidoptera; family Geometridae; genus Operophtera; species Operophtera brumata. The sequence goes on along the minus strand of OW052239.1, from coordinate 78,489,274 downwards.
TATCAGGAACTGCGAGTACCCTGCTAACACAACACCCAGACCCGGAACAAATATTCATAGGCAGAGGTTACCGCTTAACATCAGGTGGGCCATCTGCTTGTTCCGTCATTAAGTAATAAAAAAAAAAAAAGTTAACCTAGCATATAAGAAGAATGTGATGAGAGGGAATGTACCAAGAGGTATCCACAGGATCTGTTATGGTGCCATAGTACTCGTAGTTCCTGATACCCACGACACAGGGAATCCTAGTGTGGGATCAGGATTATGTATATGATTGCTAGGTGTTATGTTATGTGTTATGTGTAAATCCGTGTTTTCTGGGGTGCAGCCGTATTGATCCCATGGATTCATCCCACGAATATTTACTTCCGGATTCATACCAAAATGTAGGCAGTTTTCATCCCACGAATAATAAAATTGTATTTTTGTTTTATTAATCCCAAAATGTAGTACGGATTCATACCACGGCCTATAACAATGGATATTGGTACGGTCAGACAGAAAAATGCAAGATGCAAATGCATCCGTACTATCATTTTCATGTTTTCTGCCTACCTCACTGTGAAAGACTTAAGTTTACATAACACAACATAACATACCCAACATAACTAGATTTCCCCGTGTCGTAGTTATCAGGAACTGCGAGTACCCTGCTAACACAACACCCAGACCCGGAACAAATATTTGCAGATCATATAAACATTTGTCCCGGAATCGAACACGCAACCACTCGCATTTCAGCCGGCTACTCGCACGCCGCACCACAGAGGTCGTCATTTAAGTATACAGGACGTCTCAAGACTATGCGACATGAAGGGAAAAAAAAAAAAAAAATAGTGACTTTATTAAATTAAAATTGCTATATTACTATATTACTCAAGAAGAATTATTATCTTTTGTCTATTCTTTCGATTGGCATTATAAAAATACGGGGCTGTTTTTTTTTTCTCTTTTAAGTTGGTTAGATTCCCAGATGAAGCAAATATTTTTTAGAAAACCTTTGAGTGTAGTATTAATAACTATTAAAAATATAATAAAGTCTGCTTTCCACAAAATATCCTATCTACCATATTGTCTATCTATTGTAGATAGGATATTTTAATTGTCTATCTATTGTAGATAGGATATTTTGCGGAAAGCAGACTTTATTTTATTTTTAATAGTTCTTAATACTACATTCAAAGATTTTCTAAAAAATACTTGCTTCGTCTGGGAATCTAACCACAAAATATTCTATCTACAATATTGTCTATCTATTGTAGATAGGATATTTTGCGGAAAGCAGACTTTATTTTATTTTTAATAGTTATTAATACTACATTCAAAGATTTTCTAAAAAACACTTGCTTCATCTGGGAATCTAACCACAAAATATCCTATCTACAATATTGTCTATCTATTGTAGATAGGATATTTTGCGGAAAGCAGACTTTATTTTATTTTTAATAGTTATTAATACTACATTCAAAGATTTTCTAAAAAACACTTGCTTCATCTGGGAATCTAACCACAAAATATCCTATCTACAATATTGTCTATCTATTGTAGATAGGATATTTTGCGGAAAGCAGACTTTATTTTATTTTTAAAATGTAGTATTACTACATTCAAAGATTTTCTAAAAAACACTTGCTTCATCTGGGAATCTAACCACAAAATATCCTATCTACAATATTGTCTATCTATTGTAGATAGGATATTTTGCGGAAAGCAGACTTTATTTTATTTTTAATAGTTCTTAATACTACATTCAAAGATTTTCTAAAAAATACTTGCTTCGTCTGGGAATCTAACCACAAAATATTCTATCTACAATATTGTCTATCTATTGTAGATAGGATATTTTGCGGAAAGCAGACTTTATTTTATTTTTAATAGTTATTAATACTACATTCAAAGATTTTCTAAAAAACACTTGCTTCATCTGGGAATCTAACCACAAAATATCCTATCTACAATATTGTCTATCTATTGTAGATAGGATATTTTGCGGAAAGCAGACTTTATTTTATTTTTAAAATATAGTATTACTACATTCAAAGATTTTCAAAAAATTACTTTCCCTTCATGTCGCATAGTCTTGGGACGCCCTGTATACCTTATTGATCGTGAAACAAATCCTAAGTAGTTAATTCGCTGAGTAACTACCTAATCCTTTACTTATTGATTGTAAACAAAGCCTAAAGTAACATATCTTACTGTCATTTAGATATCGCGATGGAAAGCTGTTCACGATGTCGGGCTCCGCGGTGCCAATGCCAGGACCCTCTGGGGTGAACTCCCAAGTATTCCCAAAAGAAGAGGAAATCCAGCAATCAGAGAACCAACATTCATCTCACAACAGCTTAAGCCCACTAAGAGCCTACGTCGTGGCAGAAAAATTTGAAATTGGCGTTGATCCTATTGAGCAGGTGAGTAGATACCTGTATGTGTGACGACCTCTGTGGCGTGGCGGACGAAGGTTCGCCTGCGACGCAGGAGGTTATAGGTTCGATTCCCGTCTTGGAACAAATATTTGTACGATCTGCAGATGTTTGTTCATGGTGTTCTGGGTCTCTTCAAAGCTAGAGTGAATAGGTGCCTTCTAGACCTTTGTGCTCCATCTTCGGCCACTTCGTCACTTACCAACAGGTGAGATCGTGGCAAACCAGAGGTTTATCAATGTTAAAAAAAACTGGGTATTTTCTATGTATAATAAAAATGTATGTTTCCCCTCCCCTACCCCTGACCCCCTCCTCCCTCCCCCTCCCCCTCCCCCGATGGTCAGGCTATCCTCTGCGCATGTTGATGGGCTCCGGGATCTCCTACGGAACGCACCGGTGCCCATCTCGCGCGCTTGCCCAGCCCTATCTTGACTGTCCACCTCTTGGTACCATAGGTCATTACTGGTAAGACCCACTGATTGAAAACTATAGTTTACAGGCTTTTGGTACAGGTGGTCTAAGTAGGTAATACTTATCGGTAGGTAATATCAAAATGACCATCCAGAGACCAGACCAGAAGAGCAAGGAATATTATAAAAAGAATCACGCGAACCATTAGTTCATATTAGCTCCTTTTAATACACCTAAGATCGTGATATGAATAGTCAAACTGAATAACACCTTCATGACATTGACACATTCAAGGTTGCAATCAAGGCTCTCAGACCATTGATAACTTTCCTTATCCTTACGAAATGGGATTGTATATAAAATCTATATAAGAAATAACTACACAGTTCGTCTGTCAGTCATCATCATCATCATCATCATCAACAGCCTACAGAAGTCCACTGCTGGACATAGGCCTGCCCCATATAATGACGAAAGATCTTGCACTGCCTCCATTCACCGCCTTCCTGCGATATCTATAATGTCCTTGGTCTATTGAAATGGGGAATTCCTCTTTGCGTCTACTAGTTTGTGGTCGCCACTCGAGAACCTTTCGACCACAACGGTTATCAGTTCCGCGAGCTATATGGCCTGCATATTGCCACTTCAACTCTCGTCTGTATAGGTAATAAGATATTACTATGTACCATCATTTTTGCAATCCTACTAATATTATAAATGCGAATGTGTGTGTGTGTGTTTGTTGCTTCTTCACGCTGAAACAGCTAGACGGATTTGCATGAAATTTGTAATGGAGATAACAGGACTCCCGGAATGACACATAGGCACATTTTTATTCCGATACTCCCACGGGATCGAGACTTACGCAAGTGAGACCGCGGGGCACTGCTAGTAAAGAATATAAATATATCGATGGACGTATATAAGAATCATCAAAGTCGACCCACGGGTTTGGTCTCTAGATCGCCCGACAGGAACAAACATCATACATAAGCTGAAAGACATATTACCCTTCATTGCGTCACGTAGTAAAACGAAGGAAGGGAGGAGTTTATTATATGGACCCTGGCCGCGAGCTGCTTGCAGTGGCTGATCTTGGAGACACATATCAGTGGTTCCCGTACTTTAATTGCCTACATAGCGACCAATTTTTTTTTTTTTTTATGATAGACCTTTCTTTGACCAGTATCTCACCTGTTGGTAAGTGACGATGTGGCCGAAGATGAAGCGCAAAGGTCTAGAAGGCACCTATTCACGCTAGCCTTGAAGAGACCCAGATTATAGTTTTCAGGAAAGACGGACGACGGTAGTGTATTCCACTCCTTAGCAGTTCGCATTATAAAGGTAGAGCTGAAACGTTCAAAGTCTTTCGTTTTATTCGTTCTATTATTTATTTCTAAAATAATAGGGGTTATTATGAAGACTATGTAATAGGGTTGTAAAATGTACATATACATATACTCACGCCTTTTGCCCGAAAGGGTAGGCAGAGCCTCAAATGGGCCTCTTTTCACTGTGGGTTGCACCATCGTGGGAAATAGACGTGACAAGTGGTGAGCTTATCGGCGCCATTGCTTCCCACGACTGACTCTGCTAACGCTTTCTTCGGGTAATAACACATTCCTTAAATAAGCTATCAGCTAGGGCCCAGGACAAATCTTATACCAACGAATCTTACAAAGAAGTCCGCGTAATCCCTTAGCTTTTATGATATCCACGGGAGGAGACGGAGGGGTCTATTCTTGGGCCGGACACACCACGACTTTGTAAAATGTTTATCATAAAAAGCTAAATTCATTTCATAATATTTGACGACCTCTGTGGCGCGGCGGGCGAACGTTCGCCTGCGACGCAGGAGGTTGCGGGTTGATTCCCGCCTCGGAACAAATATTTTTGCGACCCGCAGATATTTTTTCAGGGTGTTTCTATATATAATAAAAAATATCTATCTATGTAATATATTGTATTAAGTATATCAGTTGTCTAGTACCCATAACACAAGCTCTGCTTAGCTTGGGGCTAGATAATGCTGTGTGAACTGTCCAGAAATATTTATTTATTATAATGTATTATTTATCATATCAAAAAATTACTTTATTAAACTTCTGTTGTGATCACATCGTTTTCATATTGCATAATGATTGCCATCTAGCTAGCCTTACCGCCCATTCGGCCGCGTTTTTGGGCCAGTATCCACCAAAGTGGAGAAGATAGAATTACTGTGCGAAATTAGCTAATAGCTAATTAGTATTGCCATTCAGCGTGGCAATGCAGCCAGCATCTTAGGGACGCTTCCGTCTGGTAGTGATTTGGATCAGTTGAGCTACCTTTAGATCGCTTGCAGCGGTCTTCAGGTAGCACAACTGTTTCATATGTATTTTGTACATACCTTGTATTATTCTTTCTGTAAATAAATGTATTGCTAATAGGATATCGATATCCCCACATAAAAGTCAAACAGCGATCTCTAATTTTCTACAGAACAGCTCAATCCCGCGTGAAAAAGCAGTGAGCGCGTAAATGAATTAGATAAGAAGCGAACCGCGTTTATGTATGTCACATTTTAAAACATATGAACCAGCTCTGAAGTGCATTTGAGGTATTTCGATTTAGGTTACCACCATTTCATCATCTACTGCAACCCTTTAATGATATTAGTCGAAGAACATTCATTAAATCACAGAAAAGAAATAACCGCATTGCAAAAGTTCCTAAGAGGATGGGCCTTACCATGAATGAGTGATTGATTGAGTGGATTGAGTGCTAAAATAGCATAGAGTGTTCTTTCTTACTCCTATCCTAGAAGATAGCTTGCTATCATATGTTAGAGAGAAACAAATATATTGTCACACGACAGTCGTTTTTCCGTTCCGTACCCTGAATTTTGGTATCATGCATAATAATATACATCTCCCTAGATTGTTACCATGAATGTACTAGTAATTTGACATTTGGCCTGGTACGACTTACACAAATAAGAACAGATAGATTTATGCTTGTCTCATTCCAACACATGAAAACATTCATATAAAAGAATGAGACTGGTATAATCGATACCGTTTCGTTTTTAGCCTTAGTTCCATGCTTTAGTTCTTATTCCGAGGGCCTTACCCATAAAAAACGTCCATGAAAAATAAGTTACAATTACAACACATGTAAGTTACGTCACTCGTTGCTGTCACAAAGACCGACTGAAGCGAAGTGAGTGAGCTCACTCACTTTATAAGTTTCAAAACGATCATGCCCTACTTCATCAACCATCAGTCCATACTTTTTTATTTTGGTCGAAGCTAAGAGGTAACGAACACACGAGCCAACTCACCCCAAACAATACGGCAGTGATACCATGCTATTTACTCTTAGTTTCTGGTACCCACGACATGCGACACAGGAAAACTGTGGGGTCAGGGCTATATATATGACTTATGGGTATTAAGGCGATAATTTACAGGATAATTGAAAGAGAAAGGCCTCGGCAAAAGATTTGCATTGTTAAAAATTTCAGGGCTATTGAAGTTGCTGAAAAATATAAAAAGCGGCCAAGTGCGAGTCGGACTCGCCCATGAAGGGTTCCGTAGTAGCAAGTAACATAATATAAAAGTTCTTGGATGGATTACGATTAATGATGTATTAAAAAAAAACTACTTACGAGATCTCGTTCAAACCAATTTTTAGTGAAAGTTTACATGGTAATGTATATCATATATTTTTTTTAGTTTTATCATTCTCGTCTCGGGGGGGGACACTTTTTACCACTTTGGAAGTGTCTCTCGCGCAAACTATTCAGTTTAGAAAAAGATGATATTAGAAACCTCAATATCATTTTTAAAGACCTATCCATATACACCACACGTATGGGTTTGATGAAAAAAAATTTGTTGAGTTTCAATTCTAAGTATGGGGAACCCCAAAAAAAAACTAAAAAAAAAAAAAACTACTTCCTAGATCTCGTTCAAACCAATTTTGAGTGAAAGTTTACATGGTAATGTACATCATATATTTTTTTTAGTTTTATCATTCTCTTATTTTAGAAGTTACGGGGGGTTGACACACTTTTTACCACTTTGGAAGTGTATCTCGCGCAAACTATACAGTTTAGAAAAAAATAATATTAAAAACCTCAACATCATTTTTGAAGACCTATCCATAGATACCCCACACGTATAGGTTTAATGAAAAAATAATAATTGAGTTTACGTTCTAAGTATGGTGAACCCCAAAAATAATTGTTTTTTTTTTTCAATTTTTTTGTAAAAATCTTAATGCGGTTCACAGAATACATCTACCTACCAAGTTTCAACAGTATAGCTCTTATAGTTTCGGAAAAAAAAAGGCTGTGACATACACGGACAGACAGACAGACAGACAGACAGACAGACAGACAGACAGACAGACAGACAGACAGACAGACATGACGAATCTATAAGGGTTCCTTGTCTTTGACTACGGAACCCTAAAAACCGTCGGAAAAATACAGAAGTCTTCGCATTAGGATTTAAGAGCACAGGTGGTCAAGTGGAAGAGACCCGACTTCCAATCCAGCGGCCGCGGGTTCAAATCCGGTTGGTGCACTAATGGATTTTTCATTAGAAAAATGTATGTGCGCAATGTTATTGCCCTCAAACTGTGAAGGAAAACATAGAGTGGAAACCGGCATGTCCTGAACCAAAAATCATTGTGACACCTGCTTGAAAGAAGCCTCTGTGAGGCGCACTGAATCCTTTCACCACACTGATTCTTTCACCATGAATCACCGTACCTCAAGCTGGTCACTGACCTAAAAATAAGAAACTCTTATGAACGAAATTGGCAAAATGGAGTAGATAAATAAATAATAAATAAATAAATAAATAATGCTGGACAGTTCACTCAATATTATCTAGCCCCAAGCTAAGCAGAGCCTGTTTTATAGGTATGAGATAACTGATATACCTAGGTACTTAATACAATACATAACATAGATAGATATTTTTATTATACGTAGAAAATACCCAGAACACGTTGAACAAATATCTGCTGATCGCACAAATATTTGTTCCGAGGCGGGAATCGAACATGTAACCTCCTGCGTCGCAGGCGAACCTTCGCCCGCCGCGCCACAGAGGTCGTCGAGGTAAATTGGAATATGCTAGAATTAAATTGGGAACGGATACAACCATTCGTTTGAAAAGAAGGCAAACTGGGGAAGTTTGTAAAGGGTGGTAAAGGGAACACAGGCCAACGCAGACGCAAGAGATAACCGGTGACACGAAGTTTTCCTTTTTACCATTAGTTAACGAAACCCAGGGAACACAGGCCAACGCAGACGCAAGAGATAACCGGTGACACGAAGTTTTCCTTTTTACCATTAGTTAACGAAACCCAGGGAACACAGGCCAACGCAGACGCAAGAGATAACCGGTGACACGAAGTTTTCCTTTTTACCATTAGTTAACGAAACCCAGGGAACACAGGCCAACGCAGACACAAGAGATAACTGATGACACGAAGTTTTCCTTTTTACCATTAGTTAACGAAACCCAGGGAACACAGGCCAACGCAGACGCAAGAGATAACCGGTGACACGAAGTTTTCCTTTTTACCATTAGTTAACGAAACCCAGGGAACACAGGCCAACGCAGACGCAAGAGATAACCGGTGACACGAAGTTTTCCTTTTTACCATTAGTTAACGAAACCCAGGGAACACAGGCCAACGCAGACACAAGAGATAACTGATGACACGAAGTTTTCCTTTTTACCATTAGTTAACGAAACCCAGGGAACACAGGTCAACGCAGACGCAAGAGATAACCGGTGACACGAAGTTTTCCTTTTTACCATTAGTTTACGAAACCCAGGGAACACAGGTCAACGCAGACACAAGAGATAACCGGTGACACGAAGTTTTCCTTTTTACCATTAGTTTACGAAACCCAGGGAACACAGGTCAACGCAGACACAAGAGATAACCGGTGACACGAAGTTTTCCTTTTTACCATTAGGTAACGAAACCCTAAAAATATAGCAATGATTCAGTGAAAATCCACCAATTTCGTTGAAACGTTCGTATTTCAAAAATGGTTTTAATTGCTTAGAGGATGAACATGATCAAGTTAATGCATTAATTTTAAAGGAGCTATTAGGCTTATTAGTTACGTTCGGTGATGGTGGTCGGCTCGCGCAATCAGTATTTACGACGGAGTCTACTGCGGCCGCGTCATAAACGTGACATCGGGAAGTCGTATGATCGACAATCCTCATGGCCTATTGTTTCGATGGTGCTGCCTTGGACACGCACAGACTATCCATTAAATTTGGACCTGATGTTCATTCCCAATTCGACAGTGGCACTAACGGACGCTGGAAACCTCGCACGATTTTTTAACTGTCTTAAATCTATTTTCATACGAGAGTCGTATTTAAAAACGGCTCATATCTTCCAGTTAACAAAAAATATTTAATTGATGTTCGTGTCGACGTTACCTATCCATCTGCCAATTACTGCGATACGATCTTTGCTAATTGTCGAGTCAAATGACTTGAAGACATCTGTGCGGTGAACATTGAACGAAAATATTAGAGTCATTTTTATACTTCTGTTAAGTGGATGTGCGTCTTATTGAAACTATGAGTCCCGTTTACACCATTCACCAAATTCGGCTCAATAACATGGCTCCGGTAAGTAAATAATCAACGCATCTCGTACTAGGTTGACTGTAGCGCTTGCCAATACAAACCGGAGTGTGCTCCTCGTTTGGATATTAATTAATACAAGTCCATGAAATTTTATAGACACAATCTAGAGACTAATTTCCAGGCCTGTGGTTTGTCAGATTCCTATTAACTTGTATAGAATCGAACCAGCACGTTACAAGATTTTTAAACAATTCTTTAAGTCGGTGTCATTTGGAAACTATAATTATATTTTATAAGAAACTGGGGGCCTATATTAGTTCATTAATAATGTTAACAAAATGTTATAAAGTTTGGTGAAATAATATCCAAACTAGGAGGAAACTTCGTTTGTATACAGAGGGCTCAAACACACTAGTCACAAGAAAAAATAATACTATACCCCCAGTGTGTATACTGTTATCAAAGTTGTTTTCAATTTTCTCCGCTTGCGTTTCGGATAGTACCTTACTGCGTAAAGTCTATGATATTTGCTGCACCCACTTTGAATAAGTCTCGTAATTCAATAAATGTCTATTTATTGCCACCATCATGTGCATTCGCGTCACAAAGCATCCGTGACATGGGTGTTAATTTTGATAATAAACTTTTATTTGATCAACACGTCGTTAACATTGTAAAGAAGGGCTCTCGTTTGTTAGGTTTTGTATTTACGATGTCATCAGACATTTACCTAAACCTTTATAATAAAAAAATTGCAAAATGCACACTAATGACTGCATTTTGCGCAGCCAATTGGAGTACGTCTCACAGTTATGGAACCCGCGTTACGACAACTACATTTTTCGGATCGAGGTATTCAGAAACGTTTTTTACGCTACCTAGACCTTAGAGCGAAAATCTACCTCGCAGATTACACAGAACGGTGAAAAAAGTTCCACTTCCTACCGTTTAAAGAACGAAGGAATATTGCTGACTTAGCAAGTGGGGCAGTAGACTGTCCGGAGCTCCTAGAACTGATTGGTTTGCGCGTGAACACAGCTTCTCTACGTAAACCTTCTGTTTGTACCATTGGTGAGGACGAACTACAGGCAGAACTCGTTTATCTTATGGCCAAGCATTTCCTTTAATGATTTGTTAGCGAATATTGAATACGTTGTGAATGCTGTTGATTTAGACTTATTCAATACCTCCTCCAAGCGTCTTAAACGCTTGATGAGCAATTTATTCTTTGATGAATAGGTAGTTAAAAAAGAAATTAATTTTTGTATTTTAGTAGTTCCTGATAGATCCCTTGGCTTACTCATCATGACTATTATGTTTAATGATTATAATACATTTTTCTTTGGAAACTTTAAATTTGCTTTGTGTTACCAATTTTTACTAGTATCACTACTACAATTGGTACTAGCTGTAAGTTCTCCTAAAACTATAATATAAAATAAATAAATTGTATAATCAGAAGCCAACAGCCGTTGTGGTACCACAGTTTTCGTATAGTTTGGGTGTTTTCAGTTCACCGCTAAACTTGCTGTTGAGTGATTTTTCTTAGTTTATCCGGACTGTCGACGTTTTTGGCCAGATTAATGTTACGTTGGTGGTCAACTATCTCTTATACGACACGGTTTGCAGTTTGTAGTTTCAAATGCCATGCAAACCCACATATTACGGGCACTCTAAACGTAAGTTTTGTGTTTTCAAACCAAGCTTTACTGAAATTAGTCATCGGAACCGTGAGCTGATCAAAATGAGCACAGCCAGACTACTACTCGTATTAATCATCGAGGAGTTCCTTTGTCCAACTTCCATCTCCATCATCAGATCAGATCACTGTCACCATATTATTGTATTGTCATTGGAACTTGACAGGTTTCAGCTCTATTGGATATTGGGAAGTAGTACAAAATGCAATCACCAGAATTTTCCGCCACAGAAAGGAAAGCAAAATAAAAAATTAAAGCTAATGTACAAAAAAATTATACACCACAAAAGAGTTTTAAGAACAGACACAGAGACACAGACAGGTAGACACAGACACAGAGACAGTTACAGAGTAAATTCTAATTGGTTGTTCACTGGTTAACCAGTAAATAGTTATATCGAGTGGATACACATCGACCCATCACCGAACCATCACCCCAGTGTAACCTCGAGTGAGTAAGTAAAGAGCGCTCACTAATTGCTGCCATTGTGACATTTAATGGCTTACTGTACGCAAATGAATGTTCGTGTCTAGCATTCGCGAAGCAGCAAGTGGCACTTGGGCTGCTACGAAGACTTTTATGATGTAATATGTAGGGGCTTAGGTAGTATGTACCTACTTCGTTATAGAAAATAACGATTAGCTCGCAGAGTTACGACGTTGGCTAACTTACCTACGTTTTAAGAGCAGTAATTGACAAATTACAAAATGATGCAGGTACCTAAAATGCAGGTTTATAAAATAAATATCAGTTGATGTAGGTACCATTAGTATCAAAAATGAATATGTACTTTATTTGCAGTAAGATAAATACAACTTGGCAACTTGGTAATACACACAGGCAAAAAATACAAGCAGGTTTAAATAAAAATCAGAGAAATAGCCATTTATACAAACGTAGCCTCAAATTCTTCATCCGGTGTTTGATGGTTCTTTAGCTTCGGTATGATGTCCTCGCGAAGAATCTCTTTTTTTTTTTTTTTATACTACTTGTATGACGGATCAAGCAAGAGGCCCACCTGATGTTAAGCGGTAACCTCTGCCTATGAACAGTGCATTACCTCATAGATCACGTCCACCTAGGACGCAACCTATGTGGCATTGCACTGCGCCCGCCACCCTGAGACATAAAGATGAAAAGTCTCATCTGCCTGTAATTTCACCGGCACCCTTACCCTTCAAACCGAACCACAGCAATGCGAGCACTACTGCTTTGCGGCGGAAATAGGTATGGTGGTAGTACTTCCCCGGACGAACTCTTTCACAAAAAAGCTCTACTACTATAACAACTCACCATTCTCATCATCATTAACAGGAATGAAAATGAATCTTGTTATAATTGGCTAAAATAAGTATAACATAAGGAGATCCGTAGAAGAACCACCCATAGCTCTCAGCAAGTTGAAGTGGCAATCCTCTCCATTGCGACCTCAACTTGCTAATTTCCTTCTCCATATAGCTCGCAGGAATAAGGGTTCTTCGAGTCACGACCAAAAACCGGACGACACGGTGTAGTAAGACTTTATCTCAATGCAGTGGATGGAGGAGGCCTGGGAATGTATTTGTATATCTACCTTACTTTCTTACATCATCAAACCACAATTCATCTCACAAAACCATTCAAAGCGGGCTGAAAAAAAATGGATGCTAATTTTTTAATTCTGACACCAGATTTTTGTTTAGTGATCACAGCTTTGATTATATATGGTGCCAGACAACAATTTTTAATTCTCTAAGGATCACAGGGACCTTCAGATTTGAAAGCAATCGGTCCCGTATCAAGAAATTTCTAAATGGCCACATTTTTTTCATTCTGACGGCAGAGTTGTATTCATTGATCTTATGGGCACATCAATAAATACAGATATAAAAAAAGTAGCCAAGTGCGTGTCGGACTCGCCCATGAAGGGTTCCGTAGCAGCAAGTAACATAATATAAAAGTTCTTGGATGGATTACGATTAATGACGTATTAAAAAAAACTACTTACTAGATCTCGTTCAAACCAATTTTGAGTGAAAGTTTATATGGTAATGTACATTATATATTTTTTTTTTTGGTTTTATCATTCTCTTATTTTAGAAGTTATGGGGGGGACACACTTTTTACCACTTTGGAAGTGTCTCTCGCGCAAACTATTCAGTTTAGAAAAAAATTATATTAGAAACCTCAATATCATTTTTTAAGACCTATCCATAGATACCCCACACGTATAGGTATGATGTTTTTTTTTTTTTTAGTTTCAGTTCTAAGTATGGGGAACCCCAAAAATAAAAAACTACTCACAAGATCTCGTTCAATCCAATTTTGAGTGAAAGTTTATATAGTAATGTACATCATATATTTTTTTAGTTTTATCATTCTCTTATTTTAGAAGTTACGGGGGGGGGGGGGGGGGGGGACACACTTTTTACCACTTTGGAAGTGTCTCTCGCGCAAACTATTCAGTTTAGAAAAAAATGATATTAGAAACCTCAACATCATTTTTGAAGACCTATCCATAGATACCCCACACGTATAGGTTTGATGTTTTTTTTTTTTTTGAATTTCAGTTCTAAGTATGGGGAACCCCAAATATAATTGTTTTTTTTTAGTTTTTGTGTAAAAATCTTAATGCGGTTCACATAATACATCTACCTACTAAGTTTCAACAGTATAGCTCTTATAGTTTCGGAAAAAAAGACTGTGACATACACGGACAGACAGACAGACATGACGAATCTATAAGGGTTCCGTAGTTTTTTTACGGAACCCTAAAAAGAGTATTTCCTACTATAAGTAAAACCTGTCTGATACAACATTTAGGAATATCATGCGAAGAACCAATACAAAACTCACTCTATTCTTAGTGATCTAGTGAGACCATCCTTGTCTCGCTATTAAAAATGTTTTCAAATATCAGAATAGTGAGCTGGTTTCAATTCGCGAATGTCTTTGAAAATTTAATAAAAGACAACACACACATTATATTAGAATTTCATGATTCTCTAGATGATTAAACGTTTCTTTATGACGGCCATAAACATTCTGAGGCGGAATGCGGGCTGGTCGTCGCTATTCAAAACGCTTTTAAACTTATGTTTCCTGAAAACGGTTTATGGACTTTATGTGGAACTAGAAAATATAGAAATAATAATCTAATTCATCATTATCTTCAGCCTACAAAATGCCACAGCCAGACATAGGCCTCCCCCACATAATGCCACGACGGACGGTCTTGTACCGCCTCCATCCACCTCCTGGACTACCTGTGATCTTTATAGATTCTTAAGACACTGCTCCGCCGTTACCGGGGCTGCTACCAAAACCAGAAATAGTGGAACCGCTGGGGAACTGGGAGGCATCTTCTATACATGTTTACCATATTAGGGAGTTACCTAATTATATGAAAGAGGGGGGCTAAGCCCAGCAGTGGATTTATGTAGGCTTATTATGATAATATGGTCGAAATTATGATATTATGGTCGAAAAGTCTATTGCGCTTTCGTGGATTTGGAAAAGGCCTACGATAAAGTGATGAGGAATGAACTATGGTCGGTACTGTCGATGTATGGGGTAGACAGGAACCTCATTCGAGCTCTGAAATCTCTCTACGAGGATTCCAGTGCTTGCGTAAGAATACACGGGTCATACACTGAATGGTTTAGCATCGAAAAGGGTGTTAGATAGGGATGTGTAGCGTCACCGTGGCTGTTTAACCTATTCATGGACAGTTGTTTGCAAGATTTGAAAGATAGTGAATGTGGGTTAAGAATGAATGAGTTACTCGTCAAATGTCTTCTCTACGCCGACGACCAAGTAATACTTGCGCCGTCCGCGGATGAGTTACAAGAGATGGTTACAATTGCGCATGAATGTTTTGAGAGGAAAGGAATGAAGGTAAACGTAAGTAAGACGAAAGTAATGGTTTTTGAAAGAGACGAACTAATGACAATATGTGATGTTTTGATTGGTGGAGAAAGAGTGGAACAAGTAGAGAAGTTTGTATATTTAGGAACTTTGTTTACAAGAGACGGCAAGCATGAAGATGATATTGAAAGGAGAGTGAATGCTGGAAACCAAGTGAATGGGGCACTTCACGCCTTTATGAGCAGTCGTAATGTGTCCAAAAAGGCACGACTGGCCGTGCATAGAGGGGTGTTAGTACCTACACTAATGTATGGTAGCGAAAGTTGGGTATGGCAGAAGAAACATGAAAGTAGAATAAATGCAGTGGAGATGAGAGCTTTGAGAAGTATGTGTGGTGTGACTTTGAGAGATAGAATAAGGAATAGTGTGATAAGAGAGCGTTGTGAAATTAAAGAAGACGTAGTGACTAGGATTGAGATAGGTATGCTTAGATGGTTTGGGCATTTAGAAAGGATGGACGACAGTAGATTGACAAAACGGGTACATAAGACGAGCGTGAATGGGACAGTGGGAAGGGGAAGACCTCGGCGAACATATTCAGAACAGATCGGAGACGTTCTGGAAAAAGGCCAGGTCAAGAGTACCCTTAACCGACGAGCATGTATGAAGAATGTGATGAGAGTGAATGAAGCAAAAGAGGTGTGTCAGGATCGTAGCAAGTGGAAATCCGTGGTCTCTGCCTACCCCTCCGGGAAACAGGCGTGAGTTTATGTATGTATGTGTGTATGTATTATGATAATGATGATGTTACTTAACTTGTTACTATAGATTAGGGCCTTTTTCGCCAGACTGCTTGTTGGACGCATTCCGCTTTGAACAGATTCTTGTTTGGACAGATTATGTAATTACCTAGAAATATACTTAACTTGTTACTTCTGTTTTTTCATAGGTGGTAAACGAAGCGAACAACGATAACAATTGGTTTCACAAGCAATGGACTAAGGTGGCTACAAATCTTCGTTATCGTATCAGCGGCGAAGGACGTGCCAAGCCGCCAGACTGGTTCCTTGATAAGTTTGCTGCGAAGACATTCACGGATCCCGAAGAGCCGCTGTATCAGACCAAACGATCCAAACTGTTCTGTGGCTTGAAACTTGCGTTTGATCCAACACTACCATCACATTACCAAGTAAGATATATTTTAGACTCGTCTATTTGGTATCCACACTATCAAGGTAACGATAATTCGCATTGCAACCAAATCAATTATTACTTATATTTAGCAGACTTCAAAAAAGGAGGAAGTTCTCATTTTTTTATAAATGTTTGTTTTCTTGTTTTTTTTTTTTATATAAATATACTTTAAAGTCATTTATGGGGTCCATGCGGAATTTAGGGAACTCCTCAAATATTATATAGTGATTTTGGTATTTTCAGCAACAAGTATATTTTAGAAAAATTACGATACACATCACTATTCTCCTTTCCAAAATGATAACAAGCCATGGTAATTTCAATTCCATGTTCAAGTATATTTGTACATCTAGAACCTTCAGTTTGACATTAAAAATATCAGGTTAGACTTCAGGCTCCAAGTCCTGGGTATGATGATGACTAACACAGGATATACAGGATCTAGGGTACTCTTCTTCTCAGTCGTTGCACTCTTGACAGAGCGGTCGTGGTCGGCATGTTGTACTGTTGTTAGGGGCTGATGTTGCTCGCCTCACGATATCTCGCCATTTATCTCTATTCGTGGACATCCTAGTGCATTCATACAGGTTGCCACACACTGCAGACTTGATCTGGTCGGTCCAACGCATGGGCAACCTTCCGCGCGGTCTGGTGCCTTCTACTCGTCCTTGTATGACAACACGCTCAATAGAGTCAGTGTCCCGTCTCGAGACGTGTACGAAACATTTAAGGATGCGAGTTTGAACTAGATCAGATGCTCTTAAAGTATCTACACATTAGTACGAAACTCTTACCATGATACAAGCAGTCTTGTCCAGCACCACATTTCCAGAGCATCTATCTTTTTCTCTTCTCGTCTTCTCGCAGCGTCCACGTCTCTGCTGCTACTACTACAGGGCACAACAGAAGTTGAAACTTCAAGTTTGAGCTCAAATAATATATTTAGACGACATGACATATCTTTCGGCCGCAGACACAAAAGGACAAACATAGAATGAACAGGATCTATCTAGGGTAATCTTCAAGTTAGACTTTTAAATAACACATCTGATGTGTTCCGTTTTTCCAATTTCAATGGGACTCTGAAAATAGTTGTTTTTAGGGTTCCGTACCTCAAAAGGTAAAACGGAACCATTATAGGATCACTTTGTTGTCCGTCTGTCTGTCTGTCAAGACCCTTTTCCTCAGGAACGCGTGTAGGTGTCAAGCTGAAATTCATATCAAATACTCAGACTGTCCCTTGGAGCTGTGAAAAAATCTTCTAACTTCTAAGCCAACGCAATCAAAAGATACAGCCGTTTATGCAGCAAATGTTTGACACTCGCAAGGGAATAATAACCTACAGGGTACTTTCCTTGAACTAAGAACCTTGCAATTTGGTACGAAGCAACATCTTATAGCACAGATAAAAGAAAAATTGCGAAAACCAAAAATTTTTAGTTACATCATATAAAAAATATGTTTTTAAAAATTTAAAACTTACTACCCAAATCCTCATGATGGTTTCATTTAGCAATAAAAATACCATAACTTTTACATACATACCTACAGGTTTTTAGAGAACCCTCAGTGCGGGAGTCCGACTCGTGCTTGGTCAGTTTTTTTTCTTTTCTATAAATGTTATTATAATTACGGTATTTTGTTTTACAGTGGTTGGCGGTGGTGTCATTGGCCATTCTCTACAATATGGTATTTGTTATTGGCCGCGCTGTATTTTGGGAACTTGATAATTTAACCCCGTTTTGGTTTGTTATGGATTATCTCTGTGATATTATATACGTCGCGGACACCATCATTCATATGCATGAAGGTAAGATTGCAGCCTCGTCGTAACATAACAAGCAACACTCACATTAGTCCTGATCGCACATATAGGATAGTGGATATGGTGTGAGTATCAGGAATTACGAGTACCATGGTAACACAAGCCCCCGTTACATAAGAAACATTTTTCCCGCGGCGGGAATCGAATCCACTAATTTCTGTCGGCTACTCACCCGCCGCGCCATCTTCTACTGGGTGCTTTTTAGGGGTTTGTACAGCTTCGGCAAATGTTGAAAAGGAACTATTTAACAGGCGGGTATTTTGCATAAGTGCGAGCAAGACAACGTTTGAGTGTGCGTCGAAAATGCATTGAAAGTGGAAGACTTTTTACCCAAACTTTAGCAACCTCTTGACCGATTTTGCTCATATTTTAAACTCTTGTTTAGAAAACTGTTGACTACCAAATGATTCTGCGAAATATTATCGAAATCGGCCAGTAAATTGTGCCACAGCAAACTTATGTAAATAGTTGGCATACAATAATACCTTACCTTTAAATTAAATAAAACACAAAAACCTTTTTTCTTTTTTTTATGACTTTGAGCTTAGGAGCGCCGAATAAAGCACTTCCTGATAGTACAATTTACTTGAAAAAATTGAGTTTGGGCTGTAGCAAATGCTGTCTTATAATATTAGTAGTAGGATCAAATATTAGACATAAAGGTACATTGTTAAAGTTCTCTATTAATAAATTGATCTGCGCGGCGTGACATTAATTGTTGTATCAACGAAGTATGTAGCTGGTGAATTCGCTCACTTAATCTTAATCAAACCAATGAATAGGCATTTAAGCTACTGAAACAATCGTTCAAAATACAATTAAAACATTCCTGCCTAGGTAAATTTGATTGGTATCTAATTTACCTAAGAGGCAGGAATGTTTTAATTTTTTTAATACATTATTGGTAATACAGTATTCGTTCGTAAAACTTCAAGAACTGTGTTTATGTCGAAAAAATCGGTTGATATCATAAAACCGTGAGCTTGAAAGGAATCTGAGCGAGGTGCACTGTATTCTTTCACCACATTGGTTCTTTTACTATTAGTCACTAGGCCCTTTCCAGGGCCACCATTCCTGAAACCGTAAAGTTCGGGTGACCAATACAGAACCGGTGCCACAAAGTATGTATGTATAAAACCGTAGGAAAACCAACCTAAGCCCTAAGGTAATAATAGTGTTTCCACGTTGTTATTACAAAACAACAACAAGTGAAAAGTAATGCATAAATTGTCGCCACTTGAAATCGATACTATTCGCGTGCGACAAACTAAGTTGCTTGTATTGCATTCGACTGAGTCTCGCAAATCAACAATTTGTTTGACACCCACACACACAAAGCCGCGCCTTGCGTCATCAAATTTAGCTAACGTGTGTACATATTCGACCCAGCCTAGTCGCTTTTTCCGTACAAACATTCCAATGGGCCGCTTCGACACAAACTTCGAGAGTTTTTGGTAGACATTTTGATCTTACTAGCCCAATAGATATAACATGATTAAGATTTATTATTTTTCAAGTGTAAACCACACTTTACGGATAACATTAAATTTAAATGTGACCCAAAAAATCCGTTCTAGCGTGACTCGAACCCGCATCTTCGCCTGTAATCGGCGATGCCTTCACCAGTTCGGCCATAGAACGAGCTATGACGCTGAAGACGACATTTTTGGGCACTATCAACTCAGCTATAGCGCTGATGGGAATGTTTGGGTCACATTTAATTATTTTAATGTGCATTCTTTTTACAGGATATTTGGATCAGGGTCTCATCGTTAGGGACTCGATAATGTTGAGGAAGCACTATCTAAAAACCAAAGCTTGGCGATACGATTTGGCATCCCTCATACCAACGGATATAGCTTACTACTGGTGGAAGCCTGGAACGTGTGATCATGTTGGTACAAGTCTTACTTAGTCAATATGTTTTTCCTAATCAGATCGGCTGTACACTGCTGATACAGCTGCTGAATAGCCTCCATTCTTCGAACTGCTGATCTTCTCGCATCCAGGTGCCAAATGTTTAAATACTGAAAAATAATAATTGACGGAACAAAGCGTGATCTCAGAATCTAATTGTATGATGCGGCGTTTGTATGTAGGTATGTGTATACAGCATGTAAATCAAATCAAATCAAATATCTTTATTTATTAAAGTATGGAGATAATGGGACTCTCAGGGTTCCTCTATAATACCTTTTCTGTTGTAGTTAGAGAAGATTGTTCTTTGGAAACATTAGGTGAATTTTGAAGACAACTAAAACGATATTTTTTTATTTTTGAAAAATAGTACCTACTGTCTACTTGATAAATCACCCGCAAAATGTCGGTCCCGGCTGTTATTGATTAATAGCAGTCGATAAGCCATGTCAGAGGCCCTCGGGCGGCTTGACAAACTCTGACACCAGAGCCCAGCACTACCTCATACGAAACGACGACGACCCGCAAAATCAGGATTCGCTATCTCAAGATGTGTTGATGAGCTGTGATCAGCTAAAAACACAATAAAATTTTAAGTTCGCTCCACAAGCGAAACGTTCCTCCTTAACAATGTTTATTATCTCCAACCTAATGCTGGAAGTCTCAAGTATCTACCTAATTTAATGTTGAAGGCCATATAGACTTTGTAACGACCGTGATGCAGTTATGTATTTGTGTTCCGTTTTAATCAAACAGAAGTCCACATCAACAAGAAGTGTTCCGCCCAGACATTCTTTAACTGTGTTATTGCTAAAGTGTCAATATTGGTTGTGTTCCAGAAAGGTTTGCCGTGCCCTGTTATTGTACGACTGAATAGACTTTTTCGCCTACCTCGAATGTGGGTGTGGTTCGATCGCACGGAGACCGCCACGAGTTATCCAAATGCCTTCAGAATTTGCAAGGTCAGAATATAACGAATTTACGATTAAGGCCGCGCTATACGCCAAATAACTTGAAAGCTTTCGGAACAAAAACAAACTTTATTGGATGAAAGTAAAATTAGTAAAAAAAATAACCTACCTATATTGTGTTTATAAATAAGTAATTTTCATTTTAAATTCCTTTTAGTCCAGTTAAACCAACTGTAACCTTTATATTTTGCAATAAAACATGAATCATGGAAAATATGTATGTATAGATATCTTTTGTGACTCATAAGTGCACTCATCAATGAGTTGGTTTATATACATCTGTTATTTTATTACAACAACTTTATATTATATAACTTTAGTTAGTAGTTTTTTGCCAAATAGCGCAAAACAGCGCAATCTTAAAAAAACATTTGCAATATTATGCTTGTTTGTGTTTGCAAATTGATATAAGTTCGTTTTCAGGTTGTAATGGCGATTCTCGTATTAATCCACTGGAACGCGTGTCTTTACTTCGTCATAAGCTACGCCATAGGCTTTGGCACAGATAACTGGGTGTACAATCTGTCCGGCCCACGCAACAATTCGCTCGCTCATCAATATATTTACAGCTTTTACTGGTCCACATTAACTCTCACAACAATAGGAGAAACACCACAGCCAGAAATTGATGCTGAGTATTTGTTCGTAGTGGCAGACTTCTTAGCTGGAGTGCTAATATTTGCAACAATCGTTGGTAATATAGGATCTATGATATCTAACATGAACGTCGCTAGAGTAGAGTTTCAAAACAAAATGGACGGGGTCAAACAATATATGGCTTTCCGAAAAGTAAGCGGTGAGTTAGAAGCCAGGGTTATTCGATGGTTTGCTTACACGTGGGCTCAGAGTGGCGCTCTCGACGAGGAACAGGTGTTGTCGTCGTTGCCCGATAAGCTGAAAGCTGAAATTGCGATCAGAGTGCATTTAGACACCCTCCGGAAAGTGAGAATCTTCCAAGACTGCGAACCCGGACTACTTGAAGCTTTGGTATTAAAATTGAGGCTCCAAGTTTTCAGTCCCGGTGACTACATCTGTCGCAAAGAAGATGTCGGGAAAGAAATGTACATAGTCAAAAGAGGGAGACTTCAAGTGGTTGCCAATGACGGTACCACCGTCTTGGCTACCCTAAGCGCTGGGTCAGTATTCGGAGAAGTGAGCGTATTGGATATTGCTGGAAATCGCACCGGAAATAGAAGAACGGCCAATGTTCGATCCTTAGGATATTCAGATTTGTTCTGTTTGGCAAAACGAGATCTATGGGAAGCCCTTGCTGATTACCCTGATGCCAGAGCAACACTCACTGAACGTGGATGTCAACTGTTAAGAAAGGTACCCATTTTATTAAGAATCATCATTATATTTATACCTTTTATTTATAAATCACTCTACCTGGCCATGAATGATAATGCGATATCTCATAATCAAATAAAACTTTTATAAAATATATGAACGTCATTCATCAGATTATGTACTTAATGCAATTTAGTGTCAAACACCTATAGGTTGGGCTTTATGGCTCTTTAAATATATCTATAAATCGCGCCAAGTGATAACTTATACGTCCGTCACATATAATAACTGGCTCTGAATAATACTTTTTTTTCAATAGGATGGACTTCTTGATGAAGTTGTATTTGCAAGTGCTCAAACAACCCAGCAGAGTCTGGAAGAAACGGTCAGCAAACTAGAAGATACCGTGGACCTTTTACAGAACCGCTTACAAAGTCTCATAGCTGACTTCGGTGAAGAACAAGCCAAAATAAAACAAAGAATAGACAAAGTGGAAAACAGGTCAGTTACGGCTTTATCTGAGAGCATAAATCTTTTTGTCTCTTTCAAATTTATTTGAGTGTTTCTTCTTGCAAAGCAATTTTTAGTATTAGCGCAAAATGTTATACCTATTATTGTGCGACTGCAGATGCGATTTTCACTTGCGATTGTGTATTTTCTTTCGTAAAACATGAGATATTTTGTCGGTCGGTTTACAGAGTAATGGAGTCAGGTGAGGAGTACGACTCGGACGGTAGTTTGGCGAGTGAGAGCGAGCTGAGGAGTGAGGCGGGGAAGCATTGTGACGTCTCCGTGTACAGTGAGGTGGTGCTGCAACGGACGCGCGGCCGCTCGCTCAGCGTAGAGCGCTCACCGGCGCTGCTGCACCCCACACCCGAGCCGCGCAGCAAGTCACTTCGCCTCAAAAGAGTGCACATAAATGACGCCAAATGAACGCGCTATGCGAGGACAATTAACCTGTTTACATTACAGTGTTTTCCATAGCTTATCTTATTGTCAATTTTGTTGATGCTACGATTGGGAATCGTGCGTAGGAAGCGTTTGGAATACGAATATTTTTAGTAGTTTTCCAGTGGGAACAAAAATATACAAACACATTAAGCTTAGCTAACACATGAAATTTAGTGACATAAAAGCTCTGAACAATAACTACTTGCTTTAGTCATTGTTCTGAGTATGAAAGTTCGTTCGATAGTATGAGCGTCACCGACAAGAGAACTTGTAAAGAATTTGAATTTATATGTCATTTGAAAGTGTAACATATTTTTGATACCGGAATTTTACATCAATACCTTTTAATTATCTAAGGATTGTGCTGAATCCAGAGATTTTTATATAGTTAGTTATAGTTTTAGTTTAGTCAGCAACAAACGTTGATTAACATTTGTTTTTTTTGTCTCAGAATTTTTTCAACATAATATAGAGCTATTTTAAAGTTACCAATTTACAAAAACATACTTTTAAACACTTAAATTAATAATCTACTTATGTTATTGAATGTACAATATAGATAGATTGCAAATACACTCATTCAAAACTTGTTATGACGACGGTTTCTTTATAGTAGAGCAAACATCTTATAATAGTTGCGACAGGAACTAAATAAGCGTAACATCAGAATAATGTGCAAAATAAATCAAAATGACTACAACCATTTACGTATGGAATCTATCCTTGTTTGACCGCGATCTCACCTGTTGGTAAGTGACGATGCGGCCAATGTTGGAGCACGAAGGTCATGAAGTCACCTTATTCACTCTTGCCGAGACCCATATTATAGTTTTCAGGAAAGACAGACGACAGCAACTTGATCCATTCCTTAGCTGTTCGCATTACAAAGGTGGAACCGAAACGCTTAGTGCAAATTGCGGGTATACTGATGAGATAAGGATGGTACTGAGCCGTGCGCCTGCTTGTCGTGTGATGAAAAGGAGATGGTGGGATCAGATCATGTAATGAATCATTCTAGACTGTAACCGTCCCGAGCCCGAGTTGACCTAACGCCGACCATTCTTTTACAAATTCATATGCCACGCCAAAAGATAGGAGTGATTTGCATTTGTTTTTTAGTTGTGTTTCATTCACGCCTGCGGTACTGTCATGATTAACGTTTTCAGAACGTTACTTTTATCCCTTTATGTCACCTGTACCAGCCCTTAATTCAAAACTTTCTTCAGTTGCCTTAGTTTGTACTAAAACAGAATTAGAAATGATGGTGTTATGAGTGGTATTTTCCAAATTTTCCAAAATTATAGTATTAAAAAAAGTGGCATTTCTACTATGTAACTGTTATACAGCTATACACATTAAAATTAACATGGTTTTAAGCATTCCGTCGTTCAAATCTTAGGTTCATCAGAATTGGTGACTCTCAAAACCTATCTTTAAAGTATAGAAGATGTGCTTCTACTATTTGATGAATACTAATACAATACCAACATGTTTTGGTATGCGTGCTATTTTTTAAAATTATGTAGTTATTTTGCTACTGCGTTAGGTAGATATTTAGAACGCGTGTCAATGAAATGTGGCTTTAAAAATGATTGGTGAAATTTGTAAATGTTTACAAGGTACTTACCACATATATAATGTATTATACCAATTATAGAATAAACTTTAAATAGTGACGTTGCATATTAAATGAAATGTTAAAAATAATAAGTATAAATAAATTCAAAAGAAACAATACATTCTACGAAACTACATGCTTTCAAGCTACTACATCGCCTGTTCATTATCACAATAATAGAAATAAAAAATCTACGTTCTGACCAAAACAGATTTTAAGACTGTTTCTGTGGCCGGTTTAGAGTTTAAGATGTATTTTAAGAACAGGATACAATATTAGAATCGAATAGAAAACAAACCTATTCAAAAGTACACTTTGATTAATCTCTATTACTGTCCTTTTCGTTGTCACATTCTTACCTACAACACTTGTCTTCTCTGTACTTGTTATTAAAACCTTATGTTACATTCCTTGTTATATTATGATTGGCTACGTACTATTACAGAAAGTAATATAAAAAAATACATCAACTTCATAAAAGCATTGATGATTTATAAAATTGTAAATTTAAAACTAATTACAGTGAATCCTTTGTATCAATATGTTCAGTAAAGTCTATTTTCATGCCACCTGGTATTGGACCTATTTGAGGAATATCTGTTTACCTTTACCTTTTCTTTAATTATGTTTTTTTATAAATCTTTCATATCGTAAGGGACATCATCTTTCCTGTTATATTTTAAAATATATTAATAGAGGAGAATGGTAAAACTAAATGGCGAATTAAGATGTTTCACATCTCAATTACTTCTTTTATAACCGACAAACTTGGAAAAGTTGTTTCTTTTGTCTAGGTTAATTCAATTAAATTCATTTATTTATGTTTTAGTACAATAATAATTATGCACTTAGACATTTCAATAGGTTGTGGTTTACTTTGGTCGAAGGTTGTGGTGACAATGTCATGCTTGGTTCACTAAGAAAGGATTTGACTGCATCTTCTACAGGATTTGAAAATGTGGATAAAAGATTCCATTGGACTTTCAAAAACGACTCGCAGACGAAGTTACGAGCGGGACAGCTAGTAGTAGGTATATTATTTTTCTTGCATTTTATAATACTACTACTAGGTCTAGAATACTCAAATGTATCTTTAATATTGTGGTTTCCTGAATCGGTGCAACCGTCATAAATGACAGCCGTGATATACCTATAGCTCGTTCACCGTTAGAAGTTAGCATGCCAAGCAAGGCAGGTGCCATCATACGGTGAACCAGCTGTACTGATACATCAGGGATGCGCCGGACTTTAATTCGTTCCTTGGGATTAGACTTAAATTAAAGTCACCACTATATCACGGCCGTTTTATAACGGACACCGCTTCTTCTGAAATCATGGCTTAACACAAAATTTGTGCATATTTGTTAGAAGCCTTTGTATAGGTAGTTATAATAACAATATTCACAAAAATCATCGTGCAACTGTTTTTTCATGATGGTCTTACTTGGTAAAATTATACTTAAACCAAAAAACTAGGTCCAACATAGAAAGTCAGAAACCACAAAAAAAACATATGGTGTTTTATCTGATAATTATGATATTTTAACTAAGGCTTTCCACAGCAAGTTCTTAAAATCTTTTAACATTGAAATATTTAGATATGGGTATGTGATATGATGATTCGTTGTAGGTCTTCTTTGATTACAATTCCTTATCCTGTTGACACTCTCTATCAAGTGGGCACATTATTTTCCACAATTTGATTCAGAGACATAGATTCAACTTCCTGCTGACTGAACGGTACTATAATATTTTTAGAGGGTCGCGGAGTGTCTATAGTTAGCTCTAGAATTTTCAAAGTTTTGATATTATTTCTTATAAACATATGTTAATATATGCATGTAATATTGTAGATCAAACATTCTTAAATATTTATGGTATTACTCATAGAATTGAATTGAAAGAATTGAACGTCAGCAGGAGAATAGTAAATGTGCTGAATAGTCGTATTTTTTCTAACATTCTAGTCGTATCTAGTGACATCATAAATTCAATACGCTATTTTTTTTTTTTTTTTTTTTTTTAACATTAATAGACCTTTGTTTGACCACGATCTCACCTGTTGGTAAGTGACGATGTGGCCGAAGATGGAGCACAAAGGTCTAGAAGGCACCTATTCACTCTTGACTTGAAGAGACCCAGATTATAGTTTTCTATTTGCATTACTTGATAAAAAAACAACGGTACCTACCGCCTTTTTAACATTGAAATCGTATTTTAGACTTACTTCTTACACGTTTAAATTTTTGAGACATTTGGTAACTTATTTTATCATCAGAGCGTGTGCTCGCCTTTTGCTCCTCATACAAAAGTGTTCGTTGAACTTATAGCGCCAGCGATCTCTTATCTGCCGTGGGTGATTTGTTTATTCAACAATTCATCCAAGAAGTTTAACTTCACTTAAAGTGGTTCCGATTTGCTATTCATTAACATTAAGGGACTGTTGTGTTGTTTTGCTAGACATAATAGCAGTGTTTTTAACAATAACTCTGTTAGGAGTTTAGGACCCTATTTTTTTGACTTGAGTATACCTACATACATAAATGTACTAACATTGCCAAAGATATATATTTACCAAAATAATATTTAGATTAATTTTACATTTTTGATAGATTTACTAAATAAAAGCGGTTACTTATTGATTGATGGGTTCCATGTTTCACCTTTAATAAATTATTGTAAATAATATGTGATGTGTGTGTGTGTTGTGTTTATATGTTTGTTTTTTGTTTAATGTTTTAGTTATTACCGTTTTTTTTTCAATTATGAATATTACTCACGGAAGTTTTAATAGTATTAATGTTTATATTGTATTGTACTCCTCAGTTTATCAAAAGTTGAAATAAAATAAAATTATTAGGTACTGGTCCATCATAATCCTCAATCGAACTCCTCGTATGAACGCCTAGTAATTCATTGTATCTCTATGAACCTACCAAGAACTTCATGTGAATCCTGTTCTATTTGTTTATCATTATGAATAATTAAGTACGCAGATAGGTACTTACTATAAATTACTCTAACTTACCTAAGATGTAGAGTTAATGTAAATAAAATGTCGTCTATCAAACGAAATACTCGTAAGAATCAATATTTTGTAAAATTGTAAAGCTCTCGTCATGGACAGACAATCGTGGCAGCGCAGTTGTTATCATAACTTTTATTAACCGAATCGAGTGGCTCTCGAATGATATCACGATATTAGCCTAGATTTGCGAATATTTCATTGATTTTATTGTATTGCCAGATGTATGTTGCCCAAAACTAAGAGCATTAAAATAAAAAATACACATTTGTCTTATGTTATTCTTCACCGTCAGCAGCCTTTAGTCGTCCGCTGTTGGACGAGGCCTCTCCTATAATAATAATAATAATAAATAAATAATAAATAATACTACTGGACAGTTCACACAACATTATCTAGCCCCAAGCTAAGCAGAGCTTGTGTTATGGGTACTAGATAACTGATATACTTAATACAATATATTACATAGATAGATATTTTTTATTATACATAGAAAATACCCAGAACACCCTGAACAAATATCTGCGATCGCTCAAATATTTGTTCCGAGGCGGGAATCGAACCCGCAACCTCCTGCGTCGCAGGCCAAGCTTCGCCCGCCGCGCCACAGAGGTCGCCTATAGAATACATACATACAAAGACACACGCCTTTCTCTCCTAAAGGGTAGGCAGAGCCTCAAATGAGTCTCTTTTCAACGTGGGTTGCACCATCGTGGGAAATAGACGTGACAAGATGGGGAGGATTTTCCATAAACAACAAGCTTTGCAGCCGGATTAGTGATCACAGTATCGATGTTGAGAACTCAGGTGTGTGCTGCCGCCCATCCTCTGGTGTAATCCCTGAGTCTGCTTTCACGCCATCCACGGGAGTAGACGGGGGTATATCTTAGGCTGAATACACCATGTACGTTCTTACCTGCTCCATAAACTGTAGTCTAAAGTCAATCCTAACACACTTCTAGCCTCGAATAACAATAAGCAAGACTATAATCTTTTTAGTTATTATACAGGAAGCAGGAGACTTCGCATTTAAAATCAATGAATTTCTTGAAAAATGCTTTTCATTTTAGAAATAACTTTATTTTACAGTACTTACATATATTTATTTTACAAGCTGGTAGGTATTTCAAACTATGAAAGCCTAAGGATACACACACTTTCTGTAAATACTATTAATAGTCCTATTATTAGAACATCACCTCTATTACTGCCAAGAAAATAGTTTCTTTTGATATACAAAGAAACATATACATACATACAGGCTGTAACGTAATATCCCTATAAGCCCGGGAGGAGGTATTCTACACATCATGAATAACTTTAACTCGACGACTTTTTAAATTTAGAAGATTTTCTTTTATGAAATGCCGCTTAAAAATCCTGAAATTCCGTAGGAAATGTACGTAACACAACATGAGGACGTTACTGTACGTTAAGGTACCTTACCTAGGGCTGGCTCATGTGGAAAACAAATTACTAGAGGAACTTCAGGAATTTCTCGATGACTTTCAGGATTTTTACAAGACATTTCATGAATGAAAAACATCGAAATTTAAAAAGTCGTAGAACTAAAGTTATGTGTCATGATGTGTAGAACAGCCCCTCTCGGGGCTTATAGGGATATTATGTTACACCCTGTATATACCTATATATACATATATATACATTATGGGAACCTCAGAGAAATTACGAAGGGAAGACAGTTTTGTTCTTAAGTGTTTGTTTGCTCAGTTTTTGTTCTTAGTGCCTGTAGTTTTTTTAAACATATCATAAGCCTAAGTATTTTCTCCATGAAATGAAGTGATAATTAATCATCCGTATTTGCCATCAGAATTTTTTTCCTCAAAGTAACATATCCAATCAAATCTATAGATAACGATAAAAATAAATGCTAAACAAGTGCAATTACTGAAAAAAACAAAAAACCCGACTGTGTGAATAATTTTGATATAGTGTCACTCTCACATTAAGACGAATCTAAAAGATTACTTCCTCAATGGACGAATCTATAACACCGCTGAATTAATCAAATTAGTTGAATAATTTTGTCTTTGTCAAAATACGAATGTTCGATGGTTTGATTAGTGTATGATAAAGATTATTTACACAATAAAAAAAAACTGAACAGCGGATATACAATTGAGCGAACGCACAAAATTTAACAAATTCTTAAAATGAAAAATTTCAGTTAAGCAAAATTTAACTATGGTGTCAAAATAAATATTTAAATTCATGAAATTCCTGGTCTAAAAATATAAAATAATAATATGGTTGTTAGCTAAAATTTTACAATGTTATTACATGATGGTTGTTTTGGTTTTATGTCCATTTATAATATTATTTAAATAACGCTAAAAAAATAATAGATTTTGATAATAGCTCAATGTAAATTAGGAAAATAAACAAGCATTCGTTTTTACGCGAGGACTTAACGCCAGATTTTTGTATTGTTTTTCAGCTAGGTAGGTAGGTAGGTTTAGTAGGTCTAAGATCTTTATTTAATTATTATTTATTTGTGGTCCACGCTGAAAAAACTCAAATAATCTTGCGTGAAACTGACGTCTACACGTAAGAATATAATGAAAATTACAATATAGTGCTACTAGGACAATAATGAGGATCGACAATCGTCGTTCGTTTCTAACTGTCGCTATTTCAATCACATGCAACCATATTCCTGTTTTAAAAAATAATCTTAACCCATGAAAGCTGACGAATTCCGAGATTTCATAGTAGTACTGTTTGTATTAAACATTTTTAAATTAAGATAGGTAACAAATAAAAAAATGGGTTTTATTTATGACTACACATTAATTGTAATAAAATCCGAACAGACAAACTAACAATCACGATGAATGTATATCTAGGTACTTTTTGATCCACAAAACGAGAAAATAACTATATTCTTAAATTATTTTAAATAAAATATTGCTTATGTTAGTTTACTCAAAATCGTGGAAATATTATTTAACTAACTATTTTTCTCTGGGGAAAAGATTCTAATGTGAAATGAAGTCGATTGAACAAAACTTCAATTATTTGGTAAATGAAATTGTGCTTAATCGACTGAAATTAATTTATAGCTTGACTGATAAAAACTAATTATAAAGTAAATTTTACTTAAGAACAAAACTTTTTTTTTTTTATAGAAAACGTACTTTCCCTGAGAAGTCCGACATCTGCCATTGCTGCTTTGCTATTGCCTGTATATATGTTTTAAGTAGGTATGGTGTGTGTATCCATCCGTACCGTGGCAAAATTTGGTATAAAAAAACGGATTTCACATAATATTTTTAAATGAGATCACATGTCAATAATTTCTGTGAAAGTACTATATTCTACTACATTTCATTTACCAGTACATACCATGATTAATGGCTATTTAAGTTTATACTTACATAAAGTTCATAAATACAACATCAAGTTATATTTTTTGTTTTTACATAACTTTCCATTCGGTATTTAAACTACAACAACTGAATTAAATCAACATTAAGTTGGTATTTCTGTCACTTTGGAGATATAAGTAAGAATTTGTCCTGCGTTTTCGTTTTATATCATTACAGTTGAGCTTACTCATATACAGTGATTGTGTCATGCATAATTTTATAACTACCTACTTTTCCTTTGTATAAATATTAAATTCATCATCAAACATAACAATCTTTTTCACATATCATGACTTGTAATCCTTCCAAATATCTGGCTCATATAACACCCTTGGAATATGCACCAGCGTTATAGACAATGTGGCTCAGCGAAGCCTCTTCTTTGACAGCACCTGTCAAAAGAAGATATGGCCGTATTTAAGTAGACGATGCTTTGTTAACATGCTTGCTGCTACTTTTGGTTACCGCTAATCTCATGCATTTTGCTTCATTGGTCATGCTCCCCTGCATGCTGAAAAGCATCTCTAACCACGACCTAATAACGGCTTATTAGGTATTTCATCCTCATAATCAATTAAGAAATATTTTATATTGCAGACAATGCTCGCCCCTGAACCCAGTTACTGAAATAAACGTGCACCAAAAAGAAACCACTAGGAAACGCTTGGACTTAATTACTTATTTGAGAAGCATGTACAAAATACATGCAATAAAAAAATGAAATCGTTATTTGTTCAATATAAGCATAGGTTAATTACCTGCTATGAACATAAAAATCACTATTAAACCGTAAAAAATACAACTGGTTGCAGAAATAGTGAACAAAGTTATCATTGGCAGCTTTTCGTCGGGCTGAAGCCTTGACGGGTGAAAAACCTACGTAATAAACCAATCAAATACTACCTGGGGGTCAATTTTCGCGATTTTAAACAAATGTCGAACTTGCCACTGCCACTTGCCACTTTAATACAACAAAAATAGAACTGTTTTGACAGAACTTGATCAGGGCAATCGCGCTAATTTTTTACGTAATTATTAAAACAAAATCAGAACCACGGTTCACGTTATTTCGTTCGTCTGGTTTGAGGGATCCTTGCTTCAATTGAGCTGTAACTTCCATAATCCTTTGAGTTTCAGGCTAATTCTAACCATAATCACTCAATTTAGACGTACGAAACAACGTGATTTGGTTTTGTTTCGGTAATAAACTTAAAAATTAGCAAGATTGGGACCCTGATCTTTTATAAAAACTATGAGTACGACATTTGTCTATCAGCGCAAGTATTGGGCACCAGACCTACTTTAAAACTGTGATTATCAATCGAATACTCAAATGCCGATTAAAAAGAGCGCGATTATAAGGGAACCACAAAATAAAAAAAGTAACAAGTACCTACATGTGAAACGTAAATGGCATAACTACACAAAAAGTTACAACGCTCTTAATATGACTAGCGTTTTAGTATCCGAGGGTTAAATGAGCTATTTACATCTTAGTACCTAATAAGCAAATGCGCAGGCATGCTATTCACCATCGGTCCAGAAGGGGAAGCGCGCAGCGTCAGAAGACGTGACTGCATCGTGCCGGCGCGGCGGTGAGAAGCTGGCCGGGACGTAGCCGGCGCCCGGACTCGGGGAACCGCCTGGGAACAACAAAAGCGCTATATAAACCTACACCACATTTTTATTACTGTTCACCCTAATTGTAGGTCACCTACGGTAGAAGTTTTAACGAAAATTCTTCATTAGTACAATTGCTATCTCGTCAGGGGCCCAAATCTAATATTTTTTGAAGAAAAACCATTCTTATACTACGCTAATTGCATAGTATAAGAATGGTTTTTCAATTGAATTACAATTATCATTAAAAATGGTGCTAAATTAATTATTTTACGAACTTTTACGAAGAAAGATTTTACGATTTCTAAATGGTCACAATTATTACTGCAATTGAAAAATCATTGAAGTTAGTATAACACCAAAAGTGTCAAAAGTGACAAGTATGTGACAATTTATTAACAATTTAAATACAATTGGTTAAGTAGAATTGGGCCCCTGTTGTAATGTAGCTTTTTTTACATGGTCCGAGAACGTGTATAAGTAAGTCAAAGGAAAGCATCCACTAGCATAATTTCATGGTGTTTTCGTTTTTATGAAATGCAACGTTTGCTCTGTCTGCTCTACCTATACTCTGTTTGATTTTGATGCGGTTTTAACAATCGCGTGTTTCGAGTTACCACGAGGGCCATGGGTAAAAGCTAATTAGGTATCTACCGCATCATTTAATATACTTTACTTTTCTATCTAACTTACCTTATACACCTACTAGCTTTAGCACAGTGCACAGTCAGCCCCATCTAGCGTAGGATTTCACAACTTTATTCGCGGTAAGCCCATTTTAGAACCTTTTTCAATCATTTTGCAAGGCTCACAGTAATCCTTACAACTCATAGATGTCGCTGTTGCATACATACAAAATCTCACCTTACAGTGTATTCCCACTCCTTGGTTGATGATAAAAGCTTTCTTGGGATGTGACGGTTGACCATGCGGTAACCGAACATTTTTGAACCAGCCGGTATCCGGCCGTATAGCAATCAGTACCTATCCGTTCGGATACCGGAAATTAGTAACAATACTACAAGCTTTTATACAATAGTGATCGGAACCGTTTGCTGGTCGAAAAGAGTCCAAACACGGCCAGTCTCCCATTACCCATCGAGGAGTTCCGTTTTTCACTTTTCATCAGATCAGCGCGCTGTCACCATAACATTGTATTGTCATCGGAAATTGACAGGTACCTATGCAAAATTTCATGTCAATCGGTTGAGGATGCTTTAAAATTCAGTTGCAAAATTTGACCCGAACATACATACTTACATACAAACATTGCAAGTTAAATAAAAGCTTGGAAAAAAGTCATTACCATCACGAAAATTGCTTTATTTCAATCTAGCAATTATAAACAGGTACTAATTAAACGAGTTCTCTGAGTAAATTTCAACGAAAAGGCGTTTGTATATAAGTAAAATAAAAGTAGGTACCTACTAGTTGTCTTCGGTTTTACTCGCGTTGCGTTAAATAGTAATAACTAGTGGTTCGCCCCGAACTGAGACCTCGCATACACACGCACGCGATGTAGGTAGGTTACCTATTTTCTTCACCTTTCTAACCGACTTCTATAAACATTTATTACAGAGATATTTTCACGGATCCACCTCAACATAATTCCCTAAACATCATCGAAAGAACCTTTAAATATGACTAACCAACGGGGCATAAACATACCTATTAATATAAGTGGCTAACGAATTAATTAATAACCTTTCTGTTATCATCTCAAAATAATCTAGCAAGTGCTTACAAAACCTCTTAGCGTTAAAAGTTTCTGTGATGTTTCTGGAATTGTTATAAGAAGAGTTATTTTTAGATTTCGATTCGAACGTGATTTCTATCCAAAAATATATGTCAAATGCATTGAGTTAGAACCATGTTATTTATTACGCCACTAGAAGCTCACAGACCTTTATATTAGTATAAATTGATACCTTTAGGAGGTTATAAGACAGACATACATACAGAAAGGACGGACAAAAAAAAGATCATAATATAAGGGTCTCGTTTTTTCTTGTTGAGATATGGAATCCTACAATTTTTTTTTGCAGATACTAGATGTCTTACGCTCTTTTAGCCTTCGACGCCTATCTATGTGAAGTTTGAAAATTAATTTAATCGCTAGCAATGGCAACGCATTTTTTCTCTGTATCCTATTAATCGAACAGCCAAAATAAGTATCGCACATTTCAATAACTGTTGTATCACTATAGATGGTCTGATATAGCAGTTCAAATCCAAGATACTTCTGGCCGAATATCTGGTTGTCAGATATCCGGCACTCCAGTCTAAGCCTCAACCAGTAATTCGATATCCGGGCTCCGGCCACTACCCGTTGCATCTTTTATCCATTACCGCACAAAACCTTTTTTTCTCTTATCTTATTTTGATTTTCATTACCAAGAACAACATATTTGTGAAGCTTGGGTGCATCCCTACATTCTGTGTTGCCAGGAGCAAACGACACAGATGAGAAGCTTGGGTGCATCCTTACATTCTGTGTTGCCAGGAGCAAACGACACAGATGAGAAGCTTGGGTGCAACCCTACATTCTGTGTTGCCAGGAGCAAACGACACTGATGAGAAGCTTGGGTGCATCCTTACATTCTGTGTTGCCAGGAGCAAACGACACTGATGAGAAGCTTGGGTGCATCCCTACATTCTGTGTTGCCAGGAGCAAACGACACAGATGAGAAGCTTGGGTGCATCCTTACATTCTGTGTTGCCAGGAGCAAACGACACAGATGAGAAGCTTGGGTGCAACCCTACATTCTGTGTTGCCAGGAGCAAACGACACTGATGAGAAGCTTGGGTGCATCCCTACATTCTGTGTTGCCAGTAACAAACGACACAGATTAGAAGCTTGGGTGCATCCCTACATTCTGTGTTGCCAGCAGTAAACGACACAGATGAGAAGCTTGGGTGCATCCCTACATTCTGTGTTGCCAGGAGCAAACGACACAGATGAGAAGCTTGGGTGCATCCCTACATTCTGTGTTGCCAGTAACAAACGACACAGATTAGAAGCTTGGGTGCATCCTTACATTCTGTGTTGCCAGCAGTAAAAGACACATTTGTGAAGCTTGGGTGCAACCCTACATTCTGTGTTGCCAGGAGCAAACGACACAAATGAGAAGCTTGGGTGCATCCCTACATTCTGTGTATGCCCGGAGCAAACGACACAGATGACAAGCTTGGGTGCATCCCTACGTTCTGTGTTGCCCGGAGCAAACGACACAGATGACAAGCTTGGGTGCATCTCTACATTCTGTGTTGCCCGGAGCAAACGACACAGGTGAGAAGCTTGGGTGCATCCTTACATACTGTGTTGCCAGTAACAAACGACACAGATGAGAAGCTTGGGTGCATCCTTAGATACTGAGTTGCCAGTAACAAACGACACAGATGAGAAGCTTGGGTGCATCCCTACATTCTGTGTTGCCAGGAGCAAACGACACAGATGACAAGCTTGGGTGCATCCCTACATTCTGTGTTGCCCGGAGCAAACGACACAGATTATAAGCTTGGGTGCATCCCTACATTCTGTGTTGCCCGGAGCAAACGACACAGATGACAAGATTGGGTGCATCCCTACATTCTGTGTTGCCCGGAGCAAACGACACGTGTGAGAAGCTTGGGTGCATCCTTACATTCTGTGTTGCCAGGAGCAAACGACACAGATGAGAAGCTTGGGTGCAACCCTACATTCTGTGTTGCCAGGAGCAAACGACACTGATGAGAAGCTTGGGTGCATCCTTACATTCTGTGTTGCCAGGAGCAAACGACACTGATGAGAAGCTTGGGTGCATCCCTACATTCTGTGTTGCCAGGAGCAAACGACACAGATGAGAAGCTTGGGTGCATCCTTACATTCTGTGTTGCCAGGAGCAAACGACACAGATGAGAAGCTTGGGTGCAACCCTACATTCTGTGTTGCCAGGAGCAAACGACACTGATGAGAAGCTTGGGTGCATCCCTACATTCTGTGTTGCCAGTAACAAACGACACAGATTAGAAGCTTGGGTGCATCCCTACATTCTGTGTTGCCAGCAGTAAACGACACAGATGAGAAGCTTGGGTGCATCCCTACATTCTGTGTTGCCCGGAGCAAACGACACAGATGACAAGCTTGGGTGCATCCCTACATTCTGTGTTGCCCGGAGCAAACGACACAGGTGAGAATCTTGGGTGCATCCCTACATTCTGTGTTGCCCGGAGCAAACAACACAGGTGAGAAGCTTGGGTGCATCCCTACATTCTGTGTTGCCAGGAGCAAACGACACAGAGGACAAGCTTGGGTGCATCCTTACATACTGTGTTGCCAGGAACAAACGACACAGGTGAGAAGCTTGGGTGCATCCCTACATTCTGTGTTGCCAGGATCAATTGGATTAATAAAGTGTAGTACCGTCAGTCCAGAACGGGAATCGTGTTACTGCGTCGGAGGACGTGACGATGTCGTGGTGCCGGCTTGGCGAGAAGCCGCCGGCGGACGTAGCGTAGGCCGAGCCGGGGCTGGGAGATCCATCTGCAAAAAATATACTAAATAGGAACAGGTACTTTCCCGATATACCAAAAGCCAGCACAAAACAAGTAATTAATTTTGTAATAATTAAAAAAACCCTCAACGCAATGAAACGGCTGAACCGATTTTGATCAAACATAGCAAAAAATACTACTGACAAATTCACTATTCAACAAAAAAAAACGAAATCGGTTCATCCGTTCGGGAGCTATGAGGCGACAGACAGACACACACGCAGAAACACACACAAAAACACAAACACACAGAGACACGTCAAACTTATAACACCCCGTCGTTTCTGCGTCGGGGGTTAAAAATTATACTGAATAGGAACAGGTACTTTCCTGATACACCAAAAGCCAGAACAAAACAAGAAATTAATTTTGTAATAATTAAAAAAACCCTCAACGCAATGAAACGGCTGAACCGATTAAGATCAAACATAGCAAAAAATACTACTGACAAATTCAAAATCCAACAAAAAAAAAAACGTTTTATCCTTTCGGGAGCTACGAGGCGACAGACAGATACACACGCTGAAACACACACAAAAAAAACACACACACACACAGACACGTTAAACTTATAAAACCCCGTCATTTCTGCGTCCGGGGTTAAAAATTATACTAAATAGGAACATGTACTTTCCCGATAGACCAAAAGCCAGCAAAAACAAGTAATTAATTTTGTAATAATTTAAAAATCCCTCAACGCAATGAAACGGCTGATCCGATTTTGATCAAACATAGCTAAAAACACTCCCGACAAATTCACCTTTCAAGCAAAACAAAAAAGAAACGGTTCATTCGTTGGGGGGCTACGATGCCACAGACAGACTCACACAGAGAAACACACACAAAAACACATAGACACGTCAAACTTATAAAACCCCGTCGTTTTTGCGTCGGGGGTTAAAAAACACGTATCACGTATCGTAGCTCAAAGCTTTTCATACGAGTTTTTTGTGTGCTGGAGTTAATTAATTTTTTGAACGCTCCAATGTCTGACAATGGACTCTTATAGTTTCGCTATGTCCTTCTGTCCGTCCGTAGTTAGAGCCGTTTTACTCGTAGGCTATGAGTTATACATGCTGAAATTTTGCACGGTAACATATTGGTGACGCCTAGGAAAATAAGAAAAACTCGGAAAAAATTTTTTTCGTTGTACCTCGCTACATTTGATTATCCTATCAGGTCCTATCGGTGTACCAAATACAGGCAACGTGGTTTTTCAAAACACATCGCGCGGTATATCTTTGAATAGGTATTTAAAAAAACAGTTCAAACCGAAACTCCAAACCCGAGACTAACAGCGGAGCCCGACTTGAAGCCCCCTTAATTTTTTTTTGTTTTTTTTGTTTTTCTTATTTGCTTTTAAAGCGGCTACAGAAATACATCAACTGTGAAAATTTCAACTGTCTAACTATCACGGTTCATGAGATGCAGCCTGGTGACAGACAGACAGACAGACGGACGGACAGCGGAGTCTTAGGAACCCTAAAACCAGTGATTTTAATCATGTAAGATTGTTACATGAGCATGAGCATAAAGCTTATAGACCGTGTTCCCAACATCGAGATAAGAAGTCGAACGAAGCTTAAAGATGTTGGGAATCGTATAACGGATCTAAAATTAAGTTGGGCAGGACACCTGGCAAGACGAGGTGACGATAGGTCGAGTAAGGCGCTAACTGAATGACGCCCAAGAACTGGATACAGAAACGTTGGTCGTCCAGCAGCGAAATGGGCAGACGATATCGCATGCATCGCGGGCCGAACCTGGATGAGACTGGCACAGGACCGGAAGGAATGGCACAGCCAAAGAGAGGCCTATACTCAGCAGTGGGTGAAGTCTTACCGAGGGCATTTACTCCAATAGGATTGTAAGTATTCATTGACATCGACTGCATCGGCTGCAACGTGCTTTGGAGCTGTAATTTAAACCAAAAAAACATATTAGGTTAATTCGTTTTGTACTGTCAACATTAAGTTAGCTATGGTGTTATTGGTATTATTGGTGTGTTATTGCAATGTCAACCAAAGTCAGCAATAATATCGCTGACTGCTAGTATGTAAAAAGTTACGGCCACAGCAATATAATTGGGAATAGACTGCTTAGTACTGAAAATATTATATTTCAATGCAATACTTGAAAATAGAGCAGAAACTATAGCTAAATAAATGTATGTAATGTATGTATGTGAATAAAGTAGAAATCGGTTGAAACAATTTTTTTTTCTCAAACATACCTACATACATAGATACACGCCTTTATCCCCGAGGGGGGTAAGCAGTGTCTCAATGGGCCTCTTTTCACAGTGGGTATAGACGTGAAAAGTGGTGAGCTCATCGCCGCCATTGCTTCCCACGACTGACTCGACTAACGCTTTCTTCCAGTAATTCCATCATAAGCTAGCAGCCAGGACAAATCTTATACTAATGAATCTTATCAATAAGTCGCCATCCCTTAGTCGGCTTTTACGACATCCACGGAAGGAGACGGTTGCAAAATATATTTATCAAACACGCAACATTTTTTTTCCAAGGATTCCTCGACATTAATCCTCCTTATGCATGTTGGTATGAAAATCCCTAAGTATCTGTCGTCTGATCACAGAGGATATTCCACTATTAAAATCAGTGGCAAGAATAATCACATCAAATCATATCAAATATCTTTATTTCAGGCTTATTGTAAAATGGAAAAACCTAAACAATAATTTTCACTAGAAACGGGATATTTACCATGATTTTTGAGTTTTATATGTTCCCGATATTTCGGCACAGTTGCATGCGCCATATCCCGTTTCTAGTGAAAATTATGTACATAACCATGATAGTTTAAAAAGTCCTAAACAATAAGTCCATATCAACATAAACCTTACCTTAAAAACTAACATGCATATAAAAAAGCACTTTTCTTCTACTTTAATGCACACGTGTAGACGCATGTGGCAACTGAGTTAACATATTTTAGTAAATGTATATGCAAGCCTTGGCCGCACGCAACATAGACGTAGATGTACACGGCTGAACTTCTTGGTTAGAAGCACAAGCTCTAGCTAGCTGAAGTGGCAGTGGGCCGGACATGCCTGCGTAGGTATAACCGATAACCGTTAGAGTAAACGAGTTCTTGAGTGGAGACCGCGACTAGGAAAACGTAGTGGGGTGGCTGCTACCAACTGGATGGGGAGAGCCGAAGACTAGGCTCAGTGACACGCTATGTGGGAGACCTATGAACAGCAGTCGACAGCAATAGATAGAAGGACCATCGCTTTGAGTGCAATCTTTGTGCCAAACAAGTTTGAACCTAGGTTGAATAGTTGTGAAAGAAATCAGAAGCCCAATTCTCTTATTTATTTTATAACCACACTGCAAGTTGACCGAAACGAGATTGTATTGTAAATTGACTGAAAAATTGGTATTCTGCTCCCTCATAACAACAATATAATCTACTTTCGGTTCTTGCGACCATATATTAGAGTAGGATAGTGCTATATAATAATTGTAAAGAGCGAAAGAGAGAATTCTCAGAACTTTGAAACATTCAAGTTACAGTCACATTTCGATATGCGAACGACGAACGATGCGGCGGGCGAACGTTCGCCTGCGATGCAGGAGGTTGCGGGTTCGATTCCGGCCTCGGAACAAATATTTGTGCGTTCTGCAGATATTTGTTCAGGGTGTTCTGGGTATTTTCTACATAAAATAAAAAATATCTATCTATGTAATATATTGTATTAAGTATATCAGTTGTCTAGTACCCATAACACAAGCTCTGCTTAGCTTGGGGCTAGATAATGTTGTGTGATTTGTCCAGAAATATTTATTTATTTATATAATCACATTCCGCGTTGTATTGTCAGGTGAGCAGAATACCATTTTTGACGTTTGTGACATCGACATTAGATCGTAACATGATCCGAACTTTAATTTGACTATTTTTATTACGAGAATGGGGCTTCAGATGTGACAGATCCTTATGGTGAATGGTACAAAACGGTATCCCAAACATACCTTAAGGAAACAATGTCGATGATAGAATAGATATAATTACATCACTAGTATTTATTTAATGTAAAATCGAATTACAAAATGGCAATCAACCAGTTTTATTACAAAAAAAACAATGTTAATAGGTACTAATAGTATAAACATTTATTTTTACGATATCTTAAAGCTATGTTCACTGACGAAAGACGGTAGTTATTACTACCATATACCGGTATTTAGATGTGGGATAAGATCCACTTGGTTCTTATGGCGAGCGCAGTGCAATGCCACATAGGGTGCGTCCTAGGTGGACGTAACTATAATGTTATAATGCACTGTTCATAGGCAGAGGGTACCGCTTAGGTGAGCCATCCGCTTGATCCGTCAATCCAAGTAGTATAAAAAAATTAAAAATACTTTTAACACCATCTTATTCAGTCGGGAGTTTAAAATTAAAGCTGGTAAAACGAATATCATAACAAATAAAATACCTACATGAGTATTGTTTGTAAACTTTCTCAAACTGACACCATGTTACAAGGCAAATAAATAAATAATAACACAAGGCGGTAGAATAAGTACTAGTAAGTACCTACTTTGTAGCGCAGCCCCAGCAGGAGAGGCAATGATGGCCTAGTTGGGGGTACCCAGACATTCGATGCTAGCATCGAAAGTCTGGGTCCCTCCCACTAGGCCATCATTGCCTTAGGGCATCATTTTGGGCCTTGATCATCTTGATCACCTCAGGAACACCTCTATACTCCGATAGATTTTCCATTCGAAAAACGTATGTGCTCGGCAACTCGAACCGTGTGCCGTCTCAATGTGCTTTCGGAAAACTCGAGACATTACCCGGACTTGTTTGAAAGATTCGATGGTATAAGATTTGTCCTGGCTGCTAGCTTACTTAAGGAATAATTAAATAATTAATAATGCTGGACAGTTCACACAATATTATCTAGCCCCAAGCTAAGCTTGTGTTATGGATACTAGATAACTGATATACTTAATACAATACATTACATAGGTAGTTTTTTTTATACATAGGAAATACCCAGAACACCAGAATGTATGGCGGCGATGAGCTCACCACTTGTCACGTCTATATCCCACGATGGGATATAGACCCACACACGGTGAAAAGAGGCCCATTTGAAGCTTTGCCTACCCGTTCGGGGAAAAAGGCGTGTGTCTATGTATGTATGAGACATGTGCATGAAAGGAGCATCTGCGAGACGCACTGAACCCTTTCACCATACTGTTTCTTTCAGCATTGGTTCCTTTCCAGGGTCACCCTAACTCTGGTCTTTGACCTAGCGTAGGGTGACCAAGACAACCAGTGAAACGAAGTTAGCCGCGCCGACGCCGGCCAGCTCGCTACGGATGAGAGGCTCAAGACAGACTAAACTTGAAAGAGCTGGAGGAGTATCAAGAGGGCACGCTGTTGGACAAGCTAAGTTGAAAAAGCCTATAAATTAGCATTAAGTTAGACCTAGTTTGGTCTAACTTGCCTTATTTCGCGTGCCATGTGGCACCTTATGACTTTAGTAAAAAGTGGGATTGTTAAGATCACTGACGAACCACTGAGGGACAATTTTTTTTAACTGCATTTTTACGGATCTTGCTGACTTAGGCTCTGCCTTTTACGATGCATGAGCTTACAGGTCACGTCCACGTAGGACGCACCTATGTGGCATTTCACTGCGTCCAACATCCTAATTTATAAAGTCACTTATGCCTGTATTTTCCTATGTATTGAGGGTGTACTGTGAATTTGGGCATAGTGCTATCACAGTGTAAAATACTATGATGTGCGTCATTTTATTATTGTATAGGAGGAATAACCAAATAATATGTCAGTCCATTTGAGTTAATTTGAAAAAGTTATCGTCAGCGACAAGTTAATTTTACCTGCAGTTTTTCTACGTACGTATGAAGGTACGTACCTACGTAGGTATGAGAGTGCATATCAGAAAAGCGAGAAGATTGCAAAGTAAGCAAAATAACATGTATAACTTATTCTGCAATACTGAAACCGATCGAGTTCATTCCGTTTCTTCGAGTCTTGGTTCTTTTTGCATTAGGTCAGTGACCTGTACCAGGTTGTAGGCCCTCAGCTTTGGTCGACTCGGTAACCAATGGTGAAAGATCCAGTGTAGTGAAAAGATTCAATGAACCTCGCAGACATGCTTTTACATGCATCGAGTTCATTAAAACTCGAAAAATATTTCAATTATTCCTGCATCAATCTAGCATACAAATTTAACTGTTTTATGATACGCTACTCCAACTTTAATCTCGTTTTAATTAGGTAAGAGAAGAAATTAAATCGTGATACGCTATAAACACCAATATTTACGA
This sequence comes from Operophtera brumata, assembly GCA_932527175.1. Taxonomy (NCBI): domain Eukaryota; kingdom Metazoa; phylum Arthropoda; class Insecta; order Lepidoptera; family Geometridae; genus Operophtera; species Operophtera brumata. Next base: position 78,445,606 of record OW052239.1, on the reverse strand, counting down.
GAATAAAATCAGTTTTGTAAAGTAATATGTTTCCATAGTGAACACATCCATGAACTGTAGTAGTCAATGGAAATGTTTAATTTTATTTGTTGTAGCAAATGTATGCTCTACAGAATGTCACGACGACGTGTCTTGTGCCGCCTCTATCCACCGACTTCTTGCAACTTTAAAATGTTGTTGACACATCGAGACCTTCCCGGACTACGGGGTCCGGTACGTGGTTGCCACTTGACAAACGTCATTAGCTCACAGAACCGATAACCGTTGGGACTGCTTATTGCCACTTCAACTTACTTCAACTTCATCAACACTTATTCTAATAGCTATCTATGATGGTGATATTGGTTATATCTCGAATCTCCTTTTTTCTGATTCTATCCCGTATTCTATCACGTAAACACGGCCTGATTACCCATAGACTTAGTCTTGAGACTGCCGTGTCTGTGGCAATAATATATACCGCAGTTTCCTGAACACTGCCCATCAAAGTTAGATTCGCCAGCTGACCTTTTTGTCGAAGTTGGACTATCCTAGTTGCATCGTATGACCCAAACAGACATAGTTGTCAACAACTTCGATTATATCGTTCCCAATGAGTACCAGCATGGTTGTGACATGAGTACTTGGTATGATGACCGTGTTGCCCATGTCCATTTTAAGATACCTCGTTTCCTGAGCATATTGTGCCAAGGTCTTTCAGCGATTCTGCCATGATGACTATATCATCGGCAAAGGTAGTTAAATTTAAAGAAATAAACATCTTGACATTTCCATGTCAATATTGAAAACCTGATGTATGTTCGCAAAAATATAAACTTGTTTAGTAAAAAAAGCGACAATCATAATATAAATACTAGGAACAAAGATAAACGCTGTTCCCACTGTCAGGCTTCATAAAGTTAGTAAAACGTTTACAGGACAATGTGCGTCTCCCAAGCGACGTGCTAAAGTTGTCGATAAACAAATTTAAAAACTTAATTAAAATTAAACATCTCAGATTATTTAGATGATAATAAAGCTTGAGACTGAACTTTTTTTTTATACTACTTGAATGACGGAACAAGCTGATGGCCCACCTGATGTTAAGCGGTAACCTCTGCCTATGAACAGTGCATTACCTCATAGGTCACGTCAACCTAGAAATAGAAGTGGCCTTGCTATAGAAACACTTCAGCACTTCGATATCCCGGTAGTCGATCTGGCAGCCGTAGTGACACAGCCCAGTTCTTGATTGAATCGAAGGCTTTCTCATTTCGTATGTAGTGGATACTGCTCACTATATACGGTTTTTTGTAAGATGTTATGTGTATCTTATAGATACGGCCGTAGTGACACAACCCAGGTCTTGATTGAATCGAAGGCTTTCTCATTTCGTATATAGTGGATACTACTAACTATATACGGTTTTTTGTAATATGTTATGTGTGTCTTATAGATACGGTCGTAGTGACACAACCCAGGTCTTGATTGAATCGAAGGCTTTCTCATTTCGTATACAGTGGATACTACTAACTATATACGGTTTTTTGTAAGATGTTTTGTGTGTCTTATAGATACGGCCGAATAGTGACACAAGCCAGGTCTTGGTTGAATCGAAGGCTTTCTCTTTTCGTATATAGTGGATACTACTAACTATATACGGTTTTTTGTAATATTTTATGTGTGTCTTATAGATACGGCCGTAGTGACACAACCCAGGTCTTGATTGAATCGAAGGCTTTCTCATTTCGTATATAGTGGATACTACTAACTATATACGGTTTTTTGTAAGATGTTTTGTGTGTCTTATAGATACGGCCGTATAGTGACACAAGCCAGGTCTTGATTGAATCGATGGCTTTCTCATTTCGTATATAGTGGATACTACTAACTATATACGATTTTTTGTAATATGTTATGTGTGTCTTATAGATACGGCCGTAGTGACATAACCCAGGTTTCGACTGAATCGAAGGTTTTCTCATTTCGTTTATAGTGAATATACTACTCACTATTCACGGTTTTTCGTAAGATGTTATGTGTAAGGTAGGAATATTATAGATACATACCTGCCCTTGCAATTGATGCGTTGCGAAAGGGTTGACGGAAGATGACTGGTGCTGCAGCCCGCTGTGTGGAGAGATTCCTGTTGGACTGCGGCCCATTCCTGGTCCGTATCCCAAACTACCAGGTGGCTGAGCCAGCCAGGTTCTGTAAATCACGAAAAAAACAATGAGGTATCAGTAATGATCAGAATGAGTTGGAAAGTTGGCAAACCTAGCTCTAAGTAAAGATGGCGGATGATCCTAAAGGGTTATGCCAAGGTTCTTAGGCAAAGCAAGAGCAACACTATATAGATATCTTCCATCTATCTAACTTAACTATAACGAAACTATAACGGGCCGAATCTGCACTACTGCACTACTAAAAAACGCGGAATATCCTTGGAATAGTAACACCATATTTTGTCTCTTTCGGTAGTTAATGTAAAAGACAAAACACTGTAAATATTTCAAGGATAATCCGTTTTTGATGGTACCACGGTTAGAGGCCAAAACACACAGATTTTAGTATAAAGGTGTGATCTACAAAGCTGGCAGTCATTTTATCGCTGCAGCTGCCATGTCCTTACGCTTAGATACTAGTATAGTATTCTTTTATCTAGTTTTTTTTTTAGTAGTTCTTTTTGACGACCTCTGTGGCGCGGCGGGCGAAGGTTGGCCTGCGACGCAGAAGGTTGCGGGTTCGATTCCCGCCTCTGAACAAATATTTGTGCGCTCGCAGATATTTGTTCAGGGTGTTCTGGGTATTTTCTATGTATAATAAATAATATCTATCTATGTAATATATTGTATTAAGTATATCAGTTAGCTAGTACCCATAACACAAGCTCTGCTTAGCTTGGGGCTAGATAATGTTGTGTGAACTGTCCAGTATTATTTATTTATTTATTTATTTATTTATCTGTGCGCTTAGTAATATGCCTATGCCAAAACAGTTATAATTTTTTCATTTTGTCTTGTTCTTTTATAAATCATCACGCTTGAACTATTCTAATGACGGATTCTAATGAAACTTGGTATATATACACCACATACTACCTATGAATTAACATCTACTCGTAGAATATGTTATAACCCGAGAAACGACAGGCACGGAACTACAAATCCGTTTTCAAAAATTATATTGTATATTGTATATATATTATATTATACCAGTTATATTGTACATCCTTTGGGATGCAGCTATTTGTTTTTAAACAAAGCCTAGGTCCCCTAGGCCTAACTGTTCCTTCATTTTTCGAGAGCTGTCTTATTACATCCTGTACCCAACGTTCCGAGTATTACAGTATACAGTTATAGAGCCTAAATAAGGTTACGCTTATTCGAAACAAGCTTTTAATAAGTAACTGATCGCAACCGTGAGCTAATCACTACTATTTAACATCAAGGACTTCCGTTCTCTACCTCCCGTCTCCATCATAATATCAGCTCACTGTCATATCTATGCAAAATATAGCTGAATTGGTTGGGAACTGGATTAAAATGCAGTTGCATTTTTGACCCAACGCGTGCACCACATACTAACAAGTGAATTTAACAAGATGTTTTAAAAAAACAAGCTGAATTTTGTAATACTTCTCAATTCATTTAATTTATCTTTATCAGAAAGCTGCTGGGTCAAATGGTCACTTAAATAAAATCTAGTTAATACCTAAAAGTCAGGTGAATCTTATCAACAAGAAAGGACGCCTCCATTCAAAATAAGGTCATGCTCTTTGATTAAGATGTTCAATGTTATAGTGGCGCGGCTGATAAAATAATGTTACGTTCAAAAGTTTAACAGTTAAGGAAATCGGAAGTAAAATCTTGCTTCTATCAGTATATCATTAGTGTTTGTTTTGTAAACATGCATCCAAGAAACGTAAATATTTATTACAATTAATATGTCTCGAAAATAATAAACAATAAATGGCAATCGAATTAATAAAATGTACGATTTCTCATGTTAACAATGAACGCGGCATTTTTTTTTTTACTTGATACTAAAAATTTATTTTCTATTCCAAATAAGTCTCTGATTTCTACCTATATCAAATTGTTTTTTTCATAAAAATTCATTCACTTCATTTTTTTTTTGTAGGTATCAATAATATGAAAAAGACCCAGAAGCTAATTTATAAAACTAAATTGTGTGGTAAACTATAGGAAGGTATTTATTGAGTACCAAATATGAATAAATTATGATTCTTACTGAGAATCCATTATTATATATTATGTGCGATTACAGTTTAATTTTGAATGTCTTTGCAAGAAGTTAATTACAAAGTAAACGTAGCTGGTAGCACAGCTGGTAGTAAGAAATAAGTACAGGGTGCAATACTTACGTATCGTATCTGGGATAAGCCGGGGGGTGATATGGAGATCCCGAGCCAAAGTAGTTCCTAGCTCCTAGTGGCAGTGGCTGCATATGTGGCACATGTTGGCCAACGTGCGCGAGTTGATAGCCTTCCCCGAACAGTGACTTGGAGTAAGGAGCGCGGAAAGGCCGTTTCATACGACGTCTTCTCCTGAAGTTACCATTCTCGAACATCTCCCCGCATTGTGGATCTACAACAATACTACACTGACCACCGAAATATATCTATACTTAAACTTCTATTATGATTCGCAAGCCATTCGCAATTAAAACAAAATTATGCCACAGACAATCGCAATTGTACAACATAGTCAACAATAATAAGCGATACGATAAAGTATAGTAGTTACTTATAGTTCTACTGATTTAAGTTGGCTGCCCTGAAGTTAGCTGTTTGAATGTGCTTTAACCTGATTTGATTTTTATGAGCAAAGTTGTGTAATGCAAATTCAAACGTCTAACTTCAGGTCGCCAAGCCATATATTGATACACCTACATCAGAACTAAAGCGCATTTTTATATTATCAACAGCATCAATCATACCTAGCGTCCAATAGTTTCCTTTTCGCTCCCCACCACCCTCTCTGGGTACTTTTATGAAGCATTCGTTAAGGCTTAAATTGTGTCGGATCGAGTTCTGCCAACCTTTCTTGTTTTTCTCGAAGAACGGAAATTCCTTGGTGATGTATGAGTAAATCTCGCTGAGGGTGGCGCGTTTCGTTTGGCTGTTTTGTATGGCCATGGTAATCAGAGCCACGTAGGAGTAGGGCGGCTTGGTGAGAGTCTGTGCTGTGGTTGTGGTCGACTGCGGCTTCATCTCAGAGCAGCCGGGACTAGTGGGTGTTGTCGGCTTGGACCGGTTCATTTCGTTGCTACGAGACAAATACATACTTTTACAAACCATTCATCAAAAACGTTCATTTCTGGAAAGCTGACGGAAAACCCCATAGTCAGCGTACATTTTTCGTGATCTTTAAATCATATGTTAAATCTTTTCTCGCGTCGTCATTCGGTCATTTCGTGGCAACTGGCAACGGTCATTTGCTTGGCTTTATAGATAATTGAATTCACTTACCTGGTACTAGGACTAGCATCGTCTCTCAGAAGTGGAGGCAACGAGAGCGTTTGATACACCCGTGAAAGTTCTTCTTCGTTCTTGATGTTTTGTGGGTTCGGTAGGTCTGTGGTGTGGTTATCTTGCAGGCAAATGCCACTGTCGTACGATGATGCTCCTATGCAAAAAAGACGATGTATAAAACATTTTATCATAGAGTTTTGATGTTGTGTCTCCTAATTATAGGTATCTATACAAAACTTTGTGCAGAATGTGCAAATAATTAGTCAATGTAAGGTAGATTTTAACCGTATTCATTTAATGAAATCGTTGCGTGATTGACTGACTGACTGATTATCAACGCACAGCCTAAGGTACAGACCTGCAATTTTGAAGGTCATTCCTTGTGTAGTCTAGGAGTGCACTAAGAAAGGGACTTCCGAAATTCACCCCTGAGAGGATATTGAAGTTTTTACCTATGGATTGAAGTCCATGTGAACGTTCTACTAATTTTTAATAATGTCTAGTAATTAAATAATTCCCAGCTAACAGAGATCAATTACGTAGATAAAACGGAACTCAACACCGCCGCCAGTAGGTAAGCCGACCCCGAGAAATAGGAAAAGGAGAAGGCAAATAAGTATCTAATCAAATAACGAAAAATTGGGGCCAATATCCCAATAATACTAGATACTACACTTTGAGTAATGTTTTACAACACCGGTTATATTGATTAACATTAACGTTTAGGAAAGATGTTAATTATTCAAAGGCCTTAAGTTTCTCCTTGGAATGCCGTGATAGTTTTATTGGGAGGAAGTCCTGTTTCGGGGAAGTAGAAGCCACAGTTGGCTGTTTTGCTGGTAAGCCGTGGATAAGGCCCAGAATAAATAAAATAAATAATAAATAAATAATGCTGGACAGTTCACACAACATTATCTAGCCCCAAGCTAAGCAGAGCTTGTGTTATGGGTACTAGATAACTGATATACTTAATACAATAATTATATATTACATAGAATACCCAGAACACCCTGAACAAATATCTGCAGATCGCACAAATATTTAGGCGGGAATCGACCCCGCAACCTCCTGCGTCGCAGGCGAACCGTCGCCCGCCGCGCCACAGAGGTCGTCAACACGGCGTGAGTGCACTGCTGGAGCACGTTTGTGGATTTTATCGTTACATGGCCTAGCTGCAAACTCCATAGAAGTTTCAGGTCCATTCGTTGAGAGTAGCATTTATAGTAGCTTATAAGGTGGACCAGGTACATCCATATACGCAATTGCAATCTCATAGTTTTAGCAATAATTATTAGTATTGATCAGTCCTTAATATATCTTACTACATTCTTCTTACTTAGTACAATTCATCATTACATTATTTTATCTGTGTCATTACTTAATTAATCTTAGTTTCACTGTAGTTTAATAAACTTTATTATTGTTACGAGTATATTTTACTTGTATATTTTACTTGTATATTTTACTTGTATATTTTACTTGTATATTTTATTATATTATATTTTATTTTAGCTCACCACTTGTCACGTCTATATCTTACTTTGGTCGAAGTCTATATCCCACGATAGTGCAACCCACGGTGAAAAGAGGCCCATTTGAGGCACTGCTTACCGTTTCGGGGAAAAGGCGTGTGTCTACATAGACACACACATACATATACATACTACATATGTATCTACGTATATTTTACTAGCCGCCACCCCGCAAAGGTAGCCTATGTCCTTCTTCAGGATGCAATCTATCTCGTTCTTTTTTATCGAAATCTGTTCAGCGGTTTAGGCATGAAAAGGTAACAGACAAACACCTTACATTTGCTTTTATAATATTAGTATGTAGTAATATTAATAAATTAGTTTGTTATTATTTGATGATTTTGAAGCTACCAATTAAAATAAAACACTAACTTAACATTTAATGGTTATATTAGTCAAAGCAAAGTCCACAGGATCATAGCCAAGGGACTATTAGTAACTCGCGCATATACCGTAAGGGAAAGGCAAAAAGTAGCTATTTATAAATCATGGAGTTATTGTTATTATAATTGTTTTGTAATAGCGTATAAAAGTAGCGTTCTAAGTAACTGCCGACATCGTATACGTACACGATATTGTTGTTGTTACATTCAACACTTGAGATTTAGCCAATCTTACGCGAACGTGCCTCCCGATACGGGTTTCTTGGAATTCGTCTCTTAACGCTGTAGTTATGTAGAAACATATTCATAACATTCTCAGTGCCGGATTTAGGGAACGAGGGACTGCCACTGCTGCGCCTCCCACGTGCCTCTTTCTGTTTAAGTTCTCCACAAGTTTACTGTTTTTACAGAAAGAAAAAGCCTGAATAATTTTAATTTAAGGGTCATGAAAGCTGTGTCTTTTGGCACGCATAATCACTTGATGTTGACAGTTGCCGGGATGATGCATAATAATAGCGATTTTATTGTCGTCGTTTCAATAACTGCGCAATTTAAATTACTGTTTATCAGATACTAGCCTTTTGCCGGCGACTTCGTAAGCGTGGTTTCGGGATAAAAAGCAGTACTCCTTTCCCCTCCCCCCTCCTCCCTCCCACTTTCATCCAAAGACGTTTTTATGTCCAATGGAAATGCTTTTTCTATGGGGTTTTTGTAGGAACTCAAGACGAAACAAAAATCCCATAGAAAAAAGCACTTTCAGTTTTTCCAGAAATTTCCACTAATCTGGGCATTTTTCCCAATTATTTTCTATGTCTTAAAACCTTAACTGGTTATTACAGACATTTATTTTCTAAAAAATAAATAGCCAAATCTGTACAGCCTGTCTCAAGTTGATGCGCTAACCAAGAAACAGCAATTATTTTTAATTATATAGAATATTTAGAAAATTATGTCTGATATCCATCGTTCACGGACTCTTTCGTCCGGTGGGGATTTGCATCATGATCTTTGATCGTTTGCAACGGTCTCTAGATACCAAAGAAGACCATTTTTTTTATTTTAACTAATTACGTTTATGACGGGACAAGCCGATGGTCCACCTGATGTTAAGCGGTAACCTCTGCATTTAACAATGCATTACCTCATAGGTCACGGCCACCCAGGACGCGCCCTATGACCCTATGAGGTTTTATGTTTAGGAATTAGCCTACATTACTTGGCTGCCCCGGACCCAGATACTTTATCTGGCCCTGCAAATACGAATAGTAGGTATGAAATGTGTTTCTATCGACCACCAGTTGCTTCTGTTAATACTTAATAGCATACTCACAAGTTTATTTAGCGCGAATTTAATTTTGTGAAGTACTTTTTACAAGTTTCTCTTTCTACGATTTAACCCGGCCTTGACAGTAGCTTCAATAAACATCGAAGGCTACTCAGATGACAAATCATCACTACTTTCCGAACTTAGCCGAACGACAAAGTGTGACATCCTGTGTGTTCAGGAGACTCACCGTGGTGACGACCAACTAAGACCACAAGTACCCGGCTTAACACTCATTGCCGAAACCCCACATGATAAGCACGGTAGTGCTATCTTCGTCAAACCTGACGTAAATATCGTATCCGTGTGCTGTAACACCCACAACTCCATAGAGACTCTAACTATAGATATTGGAACTTGTACAATAACATCAGTCTACAAACCACCTAAACAGCCTTTCGTTTTCACGAAAACATCAAATTTTGATAACCGTGCAACTAAAATAGTAATATAATTTTCACTAGAAACGGGATATTTACCATGATTTTTGAGTTTTATATGTTCCCGATATTTCGGCACAGTTGCATGCGCCATGATCACGGGAGAACTGACTAAAGTCTTTGCGAGTAGATGTTATTGGCAGATATATCGATCTACCCTCTTTCTCACTCTTTTATTACGAACGATACCACTACCATCGGTTTCATTGTCACAATTCACACCAACTCGACACACAACACTAACGGTGTCCGGACGCGTAGCAGGTACCACACTTTTTTGATTCTTACACATTCTTACCACAGGCTTCCATACTCCAGATAATTGAAAACCATCTTCTCTATTGAAGTTTCTGTACTTAGTAATCTCAATTGCCTCTTGTACCATTCTCGGTATGTAATGTCGCTCTGTCGAGATTACCTGCGGACTGTGTAGCTCGATCCAATGATTTGAGCCAGATTCCAAAAGGTGTTCTGCTATGGCTGACTTATGTATGTCCCTGTTACCTGCCCCTAGACTTTAGTCAGTTCTCCCGTGATCATGGCGCATGCAACTGTGCCGAAATATCGGGAACATATAAAACTCAAAAATCATGGTAAATATCCCGTTTCTAGTGAAAATTATGTACATAACCATGACAGTTTCAAAAGTTAAAATAGTAATAGGTGCTTTCAATAGTCATAGTCTATCATGGGGCTACCGAGACACGAACACCGATGGAAATGCAGTTGAAGAATGGGCAGAGACCCTGGACTTAACTTTACTGCATGACTCAAAACTTCCTCCATCTTTCAATAGTGGTAGATGGAAAAGAGGCTATAATCCTGACCTAATATTTGTCAGCTCCAACATCAGTCCTCTCTGCGTTAAGTCAATGTGCATTCCCATCCCTCACACACAACATAGACCTATTGTCTGCCAAGTCCAGGCCGCCTTAAAACCGATAGAAGTTCCATTTAAACGACGGTTCAACTTTTCGAAAGCGAACTGGGAACAATTTTCTCATGATGTTGACAGAGATCTCAACGTTGTGGAGCCTTTACCAGACAACTACGAAATATTCATAGATGTAATTAGGACTGCGTCCCGTCACAACATCCCAAGAGGGTGCCGCAGATCCTACATTTCAGGTTTGAACGCGGAATCTGCTTCCTTACTGGCTGACTACGAACGACTTTATAGCAGTGATCCATTTTCCGAAGAGACGATAATGGCTGGCGACGATTTGATGCATATGGTCCGCGAAAAACGAAGAAAAGAATGGATGACCACAATATCTAGCGTTAATATGACGCAAAATAGCAAAAAAGCCTGGCAAACCGTCCGCAAACTCACCGGAGACCCACCTGCAGCTACAAATCCAGGTCAAGTGACGGCAAACCAGGTTGCCCACCAGCTTATACTCAACGGTAAATCACCCAAACGGATGATAAAAGTTAAAAAACCACCCAGACAAGCTAGAACTTCCAACTCCATCAGTAAGCCATTCACACTCTCGGAAATAGTTTATGGCATTAAAGCACTCAAAAGTGGGAAAGCTTCCGGAATTGATGACTTAACAAATGAGCAAATTAAACATCTTGGCCCACTGGCAGTATCGTGGCTTCTGGCACTATTCAACACCTGCTTAAAAGAAGCGAAGATCCCCAAGCTTTGGAGAAAAAGTAAAGTCATTGCACTTCTCAAGCCTGGTAAGCCGGCCGACAACCCCAAAAGCTACCGGCCTATCTCACTGCTATGCCACACCTATAAACTCTTCGAAAGACTGCTTCTAAACCGCCTTACGCCCGATATTGACTATAAGCTAATACCCGAGCAAGCTGGGTTTCGACCTGGAAAGTCCTGTTCCAGTCAAATTCTAAAGCTGACACAACACATCGAGGATGGATTTGAAACCAACAAGATAACCGGTCTTGCCCTGGTCGATTTATCGGCGGCATATGACACAGTCAATATTAAACGACTCCTCATAAAAGTAGAAACTATGACCAACGACACAGGGTTCGTACGCATACTCGGTGAACTCCTTTACAATCGTCGGTTCCAAGTGTACCTACACTCAGGGAAGAGCAGGTGGCGTTCTCAGAAGAATGGCCTTCCTCAAGGAAGTGTCTTAGCCCCAGCCTTATTTAATATTTACACAAACGACCAACCTTGCGTCTCACGTACTAACCGGTTTTTGTATGCGGATGACTTGGCGTTGGCTACACAGACCACTACCTTTGAAGAGGCGGAGACCAACCTTGAGCTAGCTCTCAATGAACTTGGCCAGTACTATGAAGTGAATGGTCTAAAACCCAATCCTACCAAAACCCAGGACAGCGCATTCCATCTACGTAATCGCCAAGCAACACGAGAGCTCAAGGTTAGCTGGCAAGGCATCATCATCGAATACTGCTCGCATCCAAAGTACCTAGGAGTAACGTTGGATAGGACTTTGAGCTTCAAGTCCCATTGCCACAAAACCAAGCTCAAGGTTGGTACGCGCAACAACCTTCTCCGCCGCCTCACTACCACCAAATGGGGAGCAGCACCAGACGTGCTCCGCACGACCGGTATGGCACTATGCTTCTCCGCAGGCGAATTTGCGTGTCCTGTTTGGCACCGGTCCGCACACGCCAAAGTTGTCGATGTTGCGCTGAACGACACCTGCCGCACGATAACTGGTTGCCTGAAACCGACCCCTCTAAACATGCTTTACCCGTTAACAGGCATTGCTCCACCTTCCATCCGACGGGATGTCGCTTGTGCAACAGAGAAGGCGAGACAAGCATCTGACAACCGACACCCTCTATTTGGACACCAAATCCCGAGAGCCCGGCTGAAAAGCCGTAAGAGCTTTGTCCGCGTAACTCAAGCAGCACAAGATCACCCGGCTGCCATGAAAGTCAAAGCATGGAAGGAGACGCACCCACCACCGGCTGATTTTATAACACCTACCCCCAGGTCATGAGCTGCCGTGGCCGGTCTGGAAATCTATGAACAGGCTCCGGACCCAAGTTGGCCGCTGCAGACAGAACCTCTGCAAATGGGGGATGCGAGACTCCGCCCGGACTGAATGCGACTGTGGAGCTACCATTCAGTCCATGAATCACTTGCTCACCTGTTCCTTGTGTCCCACCACCTGCACAAGGGAGGACCTTAACAAAGCCACAGACAATGCTGTAGAAGTGGCTACATTTTACTATAAAATAGTTTAAACAAAAAAAGGTAAACCGTTGATACGATAGAAGAAGAAGATGGTGCTTTAGGTGTTTTAGTTTTAAAAAGCTCTATATTATTAGTACTATTACTAAAAATATTATTATGTAGGGGAAAATAACTTCTTTTTTTGTGAAAACTATCTTAAAATGCAACTGTGTCATTTATATTAAGAGATAAACGACTAATTACCACTATTATTCGTCACTTTGCTGACGTTTCGAGACTAATAATCGAATAATCGAATAATAGTGGTAATTATTAGCCGTAAGTAGCCGTTTATCTTTTAATATGATTCCCAACCACGATAGTTTCAATTCTATGTGTCATTAATTTTTTAAATGTTATACATTGTATTAGTTGTATTATTCCTTCTGTAAATAAATATATGATAGAGACGAACAAATATTTAGCCACCGTAGCAACCATTAAACCAGTTTTAAACTTATTAGTCCTCGATATTATAATACAATTTAATTCATTATGCAGTATGGTAGCATGCATTATATGAGGATGATGAGAAATTTTCTTCCTCTAACAGCCAGGATAACACTGGTAAACGCGCTGTTTCTCCCTCTTCTTGACTATGCTGATGTTGCTTTTTCTGATGCTAATGAGGTGCAACTAAATAGACTAGAACGGCTGCAAAACCTTTGCATACGTTTCATACATGGGCTTCGCAAGTATGATCATGTATCTACTTTCCGCGCTCAGCTGAGGTGGCTGGAAATCAGACAGCGTCGGAACATCCATATACTAAGCCTTCTTTTCAACCTCTTACATGATCCTTTGTCACCCCACTACCTTAAAGATCTTTTTTCCCCTCTGTATGGTGCGGACCGTTCTGTGCGCCCCCAGCACCAACTCCAATTGTTAACCCCAACTCACAATACGTCTGGTTACTCCGATTCATTCCCAGTTACTGCGATTCGGTTGTGGAATGGTATCCCACACCATATTCGAGATGTATCATCCATCGGTGCCTTCAGAGTTGGAGTGTTTAATCACTTTTACAATTACAGGCACATGAGACTTTTCATCTTTATGTCTCAGGCTGGCGGGCGCAGTGCAATGCCACATAAGGTTCGTCCTAGGTGGACGTGACCTATGAGGTAATGCACTGTTCATAGGCAGAGGTTACCGCTTAACATCAGGTGGGCATCTTGCTTGCTCCGTCATCCAAGTAGTACAAAAAAAAAAAAAAATTTTTACTCTCATGATTAACTCATATAAAGTAAGCGGTATCCTGAAATAATAATTCTTAGTTTATTTTGGAAATACCTATGTATTTATTGATATGCATGATTTAATATCCAAGTAACGTAGCTTTACGTTTATGCATATTACCTATACTTACTATTATTTATTTTAGTACTATGTAATTATATTATATAGTATTTATATTATACATTATTATTTATTTTTATAATATAATATTGTGTTACTAATCGCTTGCAGCGGTCTTCAGGTAGCACAAATGATTCATAAGTATTTTGTACATACCTTGTATTATTCTTTCTGTAAATAAATATTATGTTACTTACATATCTTGTATTGTTAGACTACAAAGGTCTCTTTTTCTTCTCCTTATTACGTTTTTTGTGCACTACCTACATAAATGTATCCACAATACACAAAGGTTAGCTGGTAGAGAATGCTTCTTAGCATTAAGTTCGCCTACGTACATTGTTTGTTTTGTGCAATAAAGAATATTCTATTCTATTCTATTTATTTATTCGAACATCATAGGACCATTAGGATTACACGTTACACACAGGTTACACACAATAATAACTTATACTCGTACAATAACGATTTTACTTTATTTATTAAAAGTACATACAACCTACCTAGATTTGAAATGCACCATACAGTAATGATTCAGATACTACTGACAGTCAAACCTAGCAGCAAACATCTTCAGGGTGTTGTTAGAGCTGGCCCGTACCCTGTGACCAGGGGATGTGCCTGAGTTTTTTCTCTACATTTATATTTTCCGTTTCCCGCGAAAATATTATAAAACTTCACTTATCGTTTACAGGAAAACCTAAACGAATTTCCTAAGTCGTACATGTCTTCCTGTAAACTACAAGTGAAGCTCTTTATTTTTAATTTTTCTCAAAATTTTAATAGTCTTCGTAGGGGGATAGACGATGTTCGTATAATTTCAGTAATATCTTGTAACCCATGCATTTTAAATTATAACACAAAAAACAAATACGATGCACATGCAAATGTTTTTTTTTTCGTTTTCTAGTATGCCCCAAAAAATATACCCCATAATAAAATAAATATATTTACTTTTTATACTGATGTGATTGTGTCATCTTACTATGTATGCACCTACAGAATTTCAACTTTTAACGTCCTGTAGATTCGGAGAAAATAGGCTGTGACAGACAGACAGACACCAGAGTGATCCCTAAAAACAGAAACCAAAAACCAAGAAATAACCGGATGGAGTAGTCACCAGTAACAGGTCATTTGAAAGTCAACTAGATTCACGAAATTTGTATACTTAGCGATAAGTTTTTAAAAAGAGTTTCCAAGAAGAAAAAATAAATTATATTCTTATTCTTTCTATCTAGTGTAATCATAAATTTAATACGCTATTTGAATTACTTAACTCGACGATAAAATATAAAAGATTTTTTAAAATTTTAGACTTACTTCTTACACGTTTTAATTTTGGAAACATTTGGTAATTTTAAATTTAAATGTAACCAAAAAACCCGGAATTTTTGGGTTACATTTAAATTTAATGTTATCCATAAAGTGTGGTTTACACTTGAAAAATAATAAACTATTTGGTAACTTATTAATTGAATTAGTGAATTAATAAACAAAATTTAATTCACGAAAATAACTAGCGGAAGTAGCCCGGCAGGGTAGAACTTCCAGTTTTTACCACGCATAATGGAGTCCGAATTTAATAGGTAGAGAGCTATCTGTAGACATTCCTTCTCATTCCTACTCTTTGTACGGGGATTGTTTCTACTAGTTATCCTCCTGTGTACATGTTAGCACTGTCATCTGTGTATTTTCTGTCTCCTCAGGATAGTGTACGTCTACAGGCACCATATTCAAGTTGATCGGAAATGTCCTAGGCTGTGAACTTGAAGACGTTGAATTTCGTAGTCGACGCTGAACATCTTGTTCTTGTTCAACCTGATTCGAGCTGGATCGATTTTGTTGGGCTTCTTTTTTCTTTAAACAGTAGCGGCAATCCCTCTCCGCACCCGAGAGTGGTTTTAGTTCGCGAATGGGAGGATGCCTTTTTATCTTCCTTGTTTTTTGGCATTTTGATTGTCTAATCGATTCTATGAAGTAGTATACGATAAAAAAAAAAGTGTCATATGTTGGCAATTTCTTGTGTATGAAATGCAGTTTAAATTGTCCCAAACGAACATTAGTTCTTCGAGGAATATGGCCTGCCCATTGCCACTTCAACTTGCTAATTCTAAGAGCTATGTTAGTGATCTTAGTTTATCTACGGATCTGTTCATTCTATCGCGGATCCTCGCATTCTGTCACGTAGTGTATAACCCCGAGCTATCTCCATAGCCCGCTGTGCGACTTTGAGCTTTCATATGAGGCCAGTAGTTAGCGACCACATCAGTACTGTAAGTCATCAATGTCTACGTCTGTCGATATAATTAGGATTATTAGGAACCTGTTGTCTTATCGGCCGTAAATATTACTCGTTGTATGACCAGCCTTCGTTTTCTGCCGTGGATGTCAAAAGAACTACTAATGAATTACAACAGGGTATGGGCAGCAACATCCAACGGAGTAACTGAATACACCGACACTACAATCACCAATAATCCTAGGCTCCGCACCAATTACTTTTCTAAGTTATGTGCGGATTTCCATCGCTCTGTGCTTCGGAGGGCACGTTAAGCTGTCGGTCCCGACTGTTATTTATTAATAGCAGTCGATAAGCCATGTCAGAGGCCCTCGGGCGGCTTGACAAACTCTGACACCAGAGGCCAGCACCACCTCATACGAAACGAAACGAAACGAACAATCACCAATCCATCAACCAAGCGTGGTGATTATGGAAAATCCCCCCATTGCATTAGGCTATACACCTTATGCAATGGGGCCTCGTACAGCAGAGGACTTCTATTGGCTGAAGATTATGATGACGATGGCATGTAGGTCAGGAATAGTGTTTTAGTATAGTAGTGTTTTAGTGGTCTTATTCGCAACCTATAAAATAAATCATATTAAATCATGGCAGATATAGGTTTTCAGTCATTTTGTTCCGATAAAGTTAGCGCACAAGAATGTCGGGCAGACTCGACTGTAATGCAGTTGCATATCGGATTCGAACCCAGCCGCGAACACCGCGAGGTATTGTGTCGCTTATAGAACAATGCCTCGTATTTATAAAACATAAAAGCCGGCGTATCGTTCGTGAAATTAATAACAAATAACAATTGTGAAACGTTAGTTCGGGAGCAGTGCGAATTACCCATGACGCTGAATATCTAGCATGTGAATATGCAGGGCGGAGATACAGCGATGACAGAGTACATAAAAATACCTTACATTAGATATTAGTTTTTTGTCTAATTTTAACTGTAGACCTTTTTATTAGTCATACTTTACTGTTTTATTATTTAGAAAAATGGCTCGAAGAGTATTACTAGAAATCACAAGCTGATAGTTTTCACACCCACTGTGAAAAGAGGCCTATTGTGGCTCTGCCTACCTCTTCGGGGAAAAAGGCGTGTGTCTATGTATGTATGTATGTATGTATAGTTGGAGGCAAAACGAAATATCAAATAATAGCATCTACTTCTGGAGTAATCTGGAATGTGGAGCGAGCTGTTTATTGTACACCCTATTGGATTTTAAGGGTGTAGGTAAAAGCCAGAGTATCACTGGATAGGTTACTATCATACCCTCGAGCGAAAGAAACCCAATACTTTTACGCTCAATTAGCAGTTTTCCAGGGGGGAGCCGAAACACCTCGAGGGCATTATTATTCAAACACCTGGTTACGAAGAAAAATAAATGTTTGGGAAATGGCGTCGTTAATCTGTTGCGAAGGTATTTAGAATTAGTGAAAAGAAAAAAGTTTTAACAGTGTTTGTAAATAATAATACAACGGATTGTAAACAAGGTCGTTAAATGTCAAATGAAAATGAACACATTATGGTTTACGAAGAAACAATGTTTAAATGATGTTAATGATGTTGAAATAAAAGTTCTAGTAGTGTCATCTTTACTTCGCTATTTTGTAGGTATATTTGTGATTTAGATCTTTGTCAGTACTCTTATACGATATATTTAATTGACTTTAAGAAAGGAGTAGACTGTTCTAAATTAATCAGATATCTAATACAAAATAATCTATTTTACTTTTTATTGTAATTATTCTGTTAGTAGAAATTAAAGATTATACAACACTTTTAGTTATATCTTTTATTTAGTAGACCTGGGTCATCTTTATACTACAAAGAGCAGAACAATGACAAATTATAAGGTGAAACTTGGAACTCAAGGAGTGGTATACGGTAAATAGTCTGAATTCGATACTTAGACGTTACATAACGCGTCTACTGATAATGGAGTCGATATCACACTGGTACAAAAGGTAATTGTTCTCTTAAACAATAAAGCTGAATAACGTAAGGTTCTAGGTAAGGTGTGTGCACGCATTGTAACCGATGACGAGCGCCCGGTGCACCGACACGATTGCTGCTCTTACGTAAAGGTGTGAACACTTGTTGCTGACGCGTGTACATGCTCAATAACTCATTTTTATTTTCTCCTCAGCGTTCAAGGAATTCTTCGTTTTCAATTTCGAGATTTTTTGTAGGTGTATACCATATTAGAAACAGACTTTACTGGTCTCTGTTGGAACGTATTTTTAACCGCGGACAATGAAGAGGGGTGTTTTAGATAGTGTGTTTGTCTGTCAGCCCGTTTGTGGCCTAATAGCTCAGGAACGGCTGCTCTAATTTCAATGCAGTTTTTCTTGTTTAAAGCTGGTGTTTGCGAGATGGTTCTTAGCTATGTTTGTTGTAAATTGGTGCAGCCATTTCCAAGATCATCAGCTCGTAACATAAAAAAAAACACTTGCATTTTTGCTGTTGTAAAAAATGTTTATTGAAGCTCAAATGTTAGTTTGTAATCTATCAATGCCCTGCGCGTCCAGTATAATAATGGCTTGAGGATGCTGTTGGTGCAACCCCGTTTCAGTAGCGCTTCAGGAATATGTGCAGAATCCAGTGTAGATGGATTCCACGCAATCATGCGAAAATGAGTTGCCTCCTTGATGAGCCGCGTGCGAGGTAGTACCAATAGCCTCCTCGTCACCATCCTGGACAGGGTTGACTGTCCCGTCGTTAGGCACTGGAATGCCATACTTTTTTTTTTTATACTACTTGGATGACGAAACAAGCAAGAGGCCCACCTGATGTTAAGCGGTAACCTCTGCCTATGAACAGTGCATTACCACATAGGTCACGTCATATGGCTTCCAGAGCCGCTATGTTTAATGTGCGTTAGGTATTTGGTTTTGATTTGGCTCTTTTTAAATTGTGTTTACTGTATGGATTTTATCCGAAATAAATGCTTTAATAATAATTTGACGGCATATTGTTGTCTGTTTTATGTGTATGAATACTAGTGTAAGAACACTGAAAACAGTCGGTTTTATTTTTATTTTTGTCATTCTAGGTACCTTGTTTCTTATATCCCTCAGATCTGGAACTAGTGGTCGCCCGCTTCTCCACTCGAGTTTTAGAATAAAAGTTACTTCAGTGTTTTATGTTTTGTTTCAGTTTTTAACCCACGACGCAAAAACGAAGTTTGACGTTTCTGTGTGTGTGTGTGTGTGTGCCTGTGTGTGTGTCTGTCTGTGGCATCGTAGCTCCCGAACGGATGAACCGATTTCGTTTTGTTTTGTTTGAAAGGTCAATTTGTCGGGAGTGTTCTTAGCTATGTTTCTGATACAGTTTTTTTTTACACGTTAATTGTTGTCCTAATTCATAATTATATCATATTGAAAGTAAAACGAAAATGATTTACTCACTTTTAATCTTAATCTTTTTTGTCTTAATGACTCTCACTCACTCACATAGATGTACACCCTTTCTGTATTTTTTATTAATTGTACCTAAGACGCAAGTTGTTGTATACATACTTACCAACACCCAACTCTCATACTTGGGCCTCCTCCGGTACCCGGACTCGTAAGACACTGGTGTTATCGGAGGAGTTCCCACACTGAAATGTACTCGTATAGCGCTCGTCTCGACTTGTCACCTCGAGAGTACTAGCTGAAAATCAGTGTTTGCTCTTTGAGCAATATCTTTCGCTGAGCTATGACCTGAGGGGCAAGTCCGAGTTTACACACACCATCGTAACGATGATCGTAACGGCGAGTGTACGTGTATTGCGTAGTAACTAGCCATTAATCTGTGACGTTTTTGGCACAGATTAATAGCTAGTTATTATGTTATACACGTACGATCGTGTTACGTTCACCGTTACGATGGTGTTTGCAAAACTCAGACTCACCCTCCTGAGCTATGAGCTGTTTTAGTAGTAATAAAACTTTTTTGTGAAAGAGTTAGTCCGGGGAAGTACTACCACCATACCTATTTCTGCCGCAAAGCAGTTAGTGCTCGCACTGCTGTGTTCCGGTTTGAAGGGTATTGTTGCCGGTGAAATAACAGGTACATGAGACTTTTCACCTTTTATTTATTCTGCTATTCGGAGCGGAGAAGAATCCACCAAAAAAGAGATAACTAACATCCATCAACCCAAACTTGAGTTATATGTGGTGTAACTAACAAGACTTTGTTTTATATATATAAAGATATTGGTTATCTACTACCCATAACACAAGCTCTGCTTAGCTTGGGGCTAGATAATGTTGTGTGAACTGTCCAGCATTATTTATTATTTATTTATTTATCTATGTAGTTTTTAAGTGCAGTTTTTGAGCTTTGTGTGTTTGGAAAAATTCTGACTGAAGTATTCAGGTCAAGTGGGATATCATAAAAAAGGTCATATTGAAACAGATAAAGGCAAATTGTATAAAAACCCCTTGGTAGAGTCAGACTCGTGTTTTAGTGATTTGATTTTATCAGAACTATTCAGAACTAAGTAAACGGCACCTTCCTTAAGGCGCTATAGGTTCAACGAACATTTTTGTATGAGGCGAAGAAGGCGAGCGCACGCTCTGATACCGTGTTTTAATGTATAAAAAAATTATATAAAAATGTCGTTCAAAGTTTTGTTTAATTTTATTGATGAATTCACTAACTCAAATAATAACTAACATGTAACCAAATATTTCAAAAATTAAAACGTGAGAGAAGTGAGTGAAAAATAGCATTTCAATTTTAAAAAGGAGGTATCTTTGTTATTTTTTTTTATCGAGTGAAGTAATTCAAATATTGTATTGAATTATTGATTTCACTAGATAAAAAACTCAAGAATATCATATATTTTTTTCTTCATAGAAAACTATGAAAATTCTTATCAAAAACTTTAAAATTCTACAGACATTTGAGAACCTATCGCGCCTTAACTGAAATTTTTGATTGTTTCCAGTGTTTAAAATAAAAATAATATAATTTAAATGTTTTTATTCTATGATTTAGTCGATAGGGCATCTCAATGAAATCGGAATGAAAACATCGTTCCTGATTTTCCATAAATTTTAGGATATTTTAGGAAACCCATAAATTTTATAGGTATGTACATATTTTTTTACGACTAAATATAAGGTATATATAATGCAAAGAATATACAATTATTTACAGAAAGAATAATACAACTAATACAAGGTATGTACAAAATATATATGTAACAGTTGTGCTACCTGAAGACCGCTGCTAGCGATCTAAAGGTAGCTCAACTGATCCAAATCACTACCAGACGGAAGCGTCTCTAAGATGCTGGCTGCATTGCCACGAATATTTATTTATTTATTTATATAAAGTACATTTTGCCTTTATTTTTCGCAGTTTTTTCGGTTGATCATTTCTCGCATACGGCCATCTCCCCCGGACTTATACTATATCATATTATTATATAACTAGTATCCGTCCGCGGGTTGGTTCGCGTTATTGTACCAATAACAAAAGCACTGTTCCAAATGGAATTGGCTCAGCCTTTACTGTGTGATTGAGTAAGGAACATTTTCGTACTTATAATTGATCGAGCGAAGCTAGTTCTCTGAGTCAACTTGGAAGAATCGGCGTTTGTATGTATGTATGTATGTATGTTTGTCCGAGCATACCTTCGGAACCGTTAATCCGATCTTCATGAAATTTTATCGGGAGTAGATAGTGTTGGTACAATTTGATGGTAGTGTTATGAGCTATATCGGTCGGGGGGTTGTTAAGATATTGGGGCCCAAGAGGAGGTAAAAAAAAGGTAACAATATCAGATGAAATGGGGTGTCATAATGAAAGCCCCTTGCTTCGACATTTCAAAACATTTTTTTATTAATTTTCAACTTACTTAGCTTTTGAGATATTAGAAAAAATCTAAAAAGTAAAATACCAAACCCTCTAGGGTACTTCCACTAATCCTAAAACGCTGAAATTTGGTACGTTTGTTGCTTTTATGACACAAATACTGGGAAAAGTCTAAAATTGAAGAATTTCGAAACTTGTACCCTATAAAACAATAACCAATATTGTTGACCTGCCGTTTCTAGGAATTTGAACGACGTTGTAAGTCTAACTTTTCAAATGACTTAACCATTTAATCTTAGTAATTGTTTTTAAAAGTCTGTTTTTTTTACTATGATATACCTCTGTTTGACCACGATCTCACCTGGTGGTAAGTCACGATGTGGCCCAAGATGAAGCACAAAGGTCTAGAAGGCACCTATTCACTCTAGCCTTGAAGAGACCCAGATTATAGTTTTCAGGAAAGACAGACGACGGTAGTGTATTCCACTCCTTAGCAGTTCGCATTATAAAGGTAGAACTGAATCGCTTAGTACGAATAGAGGGTTTACTAATGAGGTAAGGATGGTACCGAGCCGTGCGTCTGCTCGTCCTATGATGAAAAGAAGATCGTGGGATCAGATCGTGAAGTTCCTGGGAGCATTCCCCGAAATGTAACCTATAGAAGATCGAAAGGCACCAGCGTAAAGTCACATACTTTACGCTCATGACTCTGGATCTTAGTCTCCGCCATATGTTGCTCACCAATGAGCCTGTAAGCTCTGCGTTCAATCGAGTCCAACCCAGCAAGGTGATGTTTGGCAGAGCCATCCCAAACATGGCAGCAGTACCTACTCCATACCAGCCCGGACATGAGATTTATATAGACTTAGAAGCTGTCCTGACGTGAAGTAAGGCTTTACCTTATTCAGGATGCAGAGCTTCATGGCAGCTATTTTTATCTAAGACTCGATGTAGGAGCCAAAGTTGAGAGTAGGCTTAAGTGAAACACCCAAGGGCCCTATAGCTACATCTACAGGTACATCTCGGAATACAGGAACTTGGAGAAACTGACTTTTTTCGTCGAGAATATTCAAGCCTGCGTTTTAGATTCGTTGAACTTCACTAGATTAGCATCGCCCCAGTCGGATACGGCCTTGAGAGTCAAATTCACACGCTACAGCATCTCATCTCTTAGCTCCTGAATTTCATTCTGCCTAGCTCGGGCAGTGGAAACATATCTGTCCACAACTGTGCTGCCGTCTGCATACCCAATTATACCGGGTATTATGTGCAGCAGAAACAGTGTGGCAGATAGCACAGATCCTGAGTTACCCCGGCGTTTATAGCCAATTGATCCGACGAGCAGCCATCAATAACTACTCAAATGGATCTTTCCCTCAGAAAGTCTGCAAGCAGAAATTGCAGAATTGAACTGGCAGCCAATACGGTTAGATAAGTATTTTTATATTTTGTGCGAAACTACAGGGAGAAGTCTAAAATTGGGGATTGACGTTGTAATAACAATTTTTTGCGATGAAAATCTTAATCTTTGGTGGTTAAGTAGCAAATCCACATCTAGATGGCAATGCTAATTATGTCTGAAAGTTAGATCGCGCTATCGATGCGTTTTGAAGCTTGGATATGAAGTACCGTGATAACTACGTTCATTTTGTGTGGCTCACGTACATAAAACAGATATTTTTTCGAAAGAAATAAGGTAACCGGTAACCTACCTAAATCGCGTGTATTCGCGAGTTCTCAGTTCGGGGCGAACCACTAGTATAATTAGTAACATTGTTGCTTTGTAGGTAAGTATAGGTATTTTTTATACTGTATTGTAATCGGATTGAATTATGAACGGCTTGCAACAAGAGCATGCAGGTTAAGGGGACGTGACCTCAGGTGACGTCATGGGTATCAGACGCCCTGCCCGCTAGATACCAAGTCGTTATTTTAGATAAGCTCTGTGGTTGCTGCCAACATTGATTTACATGTAAAATGAATTAATTGTCACATTTTCATTACATTACTTATTGAAACCAAATGTAGATACAACAGAAAATAACGCAAACAAATTCCTTCACTCCCCCCCCCCCCCCCCCCCCCCCCACCACTCCTTCCTCTAGCGGTTCACCAGTATCGCGACTTGGTCAACTAAGATAATTTGATTGTGTGGCTAAACCATTTCAAAAAATAATTTAAGAGGGAGGGTTCTATATTCGGCTTTATGTATTTTTTGCTCATCGATATGTCCGCAAACTGTGAACCAATTTAAAAAAAAACTCCGTTGGTCCAAGTCAGGATCTGATGATCGAATCTCAGAGAAATTGAGGGAATTCCTCAATAAATAATGGCACGTACAGTGTTTCTTAATTTATGCAGGTGTTTGCGTCTGGGAGTATCAAGCTCGTAGCTGATCATGAAAGCCACAGCACTCCTTATCGATTAGGAGATAGGAGATAATACTGAATTTAAGACTTAATTATGCAGTAAAAAATGCGCATAAGCCTTTCTATTTATTTGCTTTAGAATAGAATAGAATAGAATATTTAGTTATTAAGACAACAAGAGTCCAACTTATTAGTAACACGACTTAAAACTAGGTTAGTACTTAATAATAATCAATGAGTTAGTCCTCTGGACGAGCTTCCAAACCAGAGGACAATCGGAACGATCAGAGAACGCGCTTAGGATAATGTTGCTGCTCGCGCGAAGCCTGCTCAACAGTGAGGCCGTCTTTTTGCGCCAGATGGCGTCAAAGGTGTCGGTACGCGCCTCGGCAAACATACCTGAAGCGCTGCAGAAGCGCGGAAGCCGCAACAGAGCCCTAAATGCATTGTTGTATTGGACCCGCAGAGCATTGTAAGCTTTGGAGACGGTTTTTTTTTAAATGTAGTTGTAACAAAAAAATACTATATTTTTTTTTCAGGATCTTGTTGCAAGCTCACTTCAAATTAAGTATTCGTAATTAAAATGGAGATGGGGGCAGGTCAGGGAGCTGTTTTCAAAGTGAGCTTAAACCTCTCTTGCTCAGGGTTGCCATAACCGGGCAACAAAATTCTGGTCATTATGCTAAAATCGAAAATAAACTTGTTTCCACAATCTTGCGATAAATATATATAAATAAATATATAAATAATACTGGACAGTTCGCACAAGATTATCTAGGCCCAAGCTAAGCAGAGCTTGTGTTGTGGGTACTAGATAACTGATATATTAATACAATAACATTACCATGATTCCCACCACGATAGTTTCAATTATATTACCATAGATAGATAGTTTTGATTATACATACATAGAAAATACCCAGAAAACCTTGAACAAATATTTTCAGATTGCACAAATATTTGTTCCAAGACGGGAATCGAACCCGCAACCTCCTGCGACGCAGGCGAAGCTTCGCCCGCCGCGCCACAGACGTCGTCTATATGATGATGCTTTACGCCGTGATAGGTTAATATCAGCTCAGAAAACGCGACTCTTTTTTCTTTTGCACTACTTAGAAGCGACGACTGACTGGCTGATTGGCACTTTCGAACATATCCTTCGGTCTGCTGATGGTGTGTAGCGCCGCCCGCCGCCTGCGCGCTGCCGCCAACTACACCGCCGTCGCCGGCGAATGGCAACGTCACGTCCACAATTCTATCCGACCGGACAAATTGCGTTCGGTCGGAAGTTAGCGACATGAGAGGCTAGTCTGCAAATTTGACAAGCCACTTATACGGGCGTGAGGTGTACACTACACGGATTTTAGTATGGAATTTGAGGTTCTCAAGGTGCCCGCTAGGGGCGCTCTTCGATTTCTCCATACTAAACTAAAATCCGTGTAGTGTACACAACACGCCCGTGTAGTTTGCTTGTCAAATTTGCAGACTCGAGGCTCTGCGCGCTGCCGCTGACTACGCCGCCTTCGCCGGCGAATGGCAACGTCACATCGACAATTCTATCTGACCGGACAATTTGCGTCCGGTCGGAAATCAGGAGGGCAATTCTCAGATTGTAGAGATTATCTCTAAATTAGAGATAATGTCGAAGCATGAATGTCTACAAAAAATGTCACGAAAATGTCACAATAACCATCAAATCGTATTCGATTTGAATGATTTTGATCGACTTATGCCTATTTGTGACATCACGAGAATAGCAAATTAAGATTTTATTCGACATTCGCCATCTTTTTTCGACATATGTCGAATTCGACTTAATCTCTACAATCCGAGAATTGCCCTCCTGGGGCTTAGTACGAGAATTTGATAGTATAAGAAACTATATTATTATGAAGTTTCGTTTCCTTCCACACATTTACTGACAGTGTCCTTAGTTTTCTCCTCGTTTCCACTAGGGGCGCTGTCAGTAAATGGACGAAAGGAAACTTCAAATATTATCTGAACCCGTACTAGACTGACTGACCTCACTTTGGAGGCTTTACTGCGCTCTTTTGCAGTTGTAATACAATTATTGTTAAAAAAAGACGAAAATTTTGTCGCATTTACTTGGAGATCTAAATATCTACTGACGACTGCAGTCTCATTTCGCTTCGCTCTGCCGTGAGTTTCAGAGTGTACTCAGAGAGTGTCTGGGTTCTATTTTTAGAACTCCATTCCAACCACTTGGACAATTTCCACTAGCCCTTTGTTCAGTTCGTCTACGTTACGCATTTAGCTAAGCATTGGAAGTGCCTTTGGAGTTCCAACTGAAAGCTCTCGGGTTTTTAACTTTGACCAGGATTTGGGCGGAGAGTAGATTTCATCAGACGAATTTTCTGGCTTATCGTTGAGATTCCATGTGGAGATCGGTGATTACTGCAGGTTTTCACCCTGTTGATCACAGCCATATCGTTGAGAACATGCTTCTTGATCCGCATTATGTCTTTTCTCGATTTTGATCGCTCCGAGGCCGAGGGTTTGTCTGTGTTAATTAGCAGTTTTTGTATGTGATCCTGTACGATAAAGGTTTAGTTTATCTATTTACATCTTAGCAAATGATACTAGTCTATGTTCTAGGTACATTTAGAACTCATAAGTTTTCTAGCTAAAGAATCGCGGTACGAGGCAAGTTTTTATACCGACATCACTAAACCTTTTGTGGATCAATAATTATTTTTTACATTACATATTTTATAAATTACTGAACTTCATTTATATGACATTGCTTAAGATACATATAAAACGTTACTAAAGTTTTATATAGTTACAAACTTTACACGGGCTTTATACGTTTATAATACGTTGTAATAGTAGTTAATAGGTACCATAATATTACATCTTATTCTGCTGTGATTGCATCTAATCTAACTATGGACTTTGTCTGAAATAAAGATTCAGAGAGTCAGTCGTGGGAAGCAATGGCGGCGATGAGCTCACCACTCGTCACGTCTATATTCCACGATGGTGCAACCCATTGTGAAAAGAGGCCCATTGAGACTCTGCCTACCCCTTCGGGGAAAAAAGCGTATGTCTATGTATGTAAAGAGATTTAATTTATTTATTTATTTATATACTCTCTATGTCATCATTGTCTGAAAGTGTATGTTGTTTAGACGATTTTAATGATACACATGTTATTTCTCAATAAAAAGAATTACCATCATAAAAACATCGTAAATGAATTATCAGCACAACTCTAATCGATTTCTCTCGATGTCAAATCGATTAACGTGTAAACTGTGTTAAAGGTGGCTCGGTGCGATAGGTACATTAAAATCGTAAGTGCGTTTTCATATTTGTACTGGATTAGTTATGGACTGTTTTATGGCCATAATCGTAGTTCACAAGTCCCACCCCAGTGAGTCCAAGTGCTGTTAGATCAATAAATAGCAATCTCGACTTGTAACACTTGATTTAACTGTTTATAGGTATCCGACTTAGCAGCGGGTACTTTTTAGTTTTCCATACCCCAGAAGGAAATAACAGTTATCAATTTAATAGACTCGATAACAGGGTTGATTTAAGAAGTTATTGTAAAATAATTATTACGGTATAAAAGATAAGGAGTATTAAGGTGGGATAATTTAACCTGTAAAAAGTACCTAAGCAACACCGCTGCATGGATTTATAACATTTCCATTTAGCTATCACATTTACAATGTTTGACACTTTTCCACTTTTTTTTCACCATGTTTTTAGAGGGTTATAGTAGCGTAAGAGATAGTTGTGATAAATATCAATTTGATAAGAGATTATACATTAGTCTGAGATGATGCTTAATAACTTCAGATTACAGACAAAGTGATAAATATGGCTTTCGGAAAAGACTTGTTCACACCTTCGCTGTCACAGCAGTCGACTCAAGAGTCACTATGCCAGCTTCAATGCAGCTTTGTGAAGGCCGCAGAGGTGGTGGAGTACCTCTGCGGTGGTGGAGTATTTATGTTGATATGGGCTTATTGTTTAGGTTTAGTGCATCTCTCAATAAGCCTAAAATAAAGACTTTGAATTTGATTTTGAATTTAATTCCAACCCTAGCCTCGGTTCCAGTTCGGTCATCTCATTCCGACTCTGGACCTCATCTCGAGCTTCTGGCTCTGAACTTTAAAGTACATTAAAGGGTAGGTAGGGCTGAGTGAGGCTACGTGGTTTTGGTTTCTATCTGATTCGTTAGCGTCACCTATTCCGACTTACTTCTTTGAAATAATTTTAATTTGACTTACCGCAATTGGTTGTGTGGGACAGTTTGTTAAAATTGTATTTATTTAAATATAATTTGCGACGCACGGGTTGTTAATTTGCCATTTTCAACATATTTTATTGTATTTTCAATATAATTTGCAACGTTACAATCCTTCCAAGTCGTCAAAGTGGGTTGGCAGTTAGTTTACTGATAAGGGGCGATGGGCTTGTAACCTATCACTCCAGCTAGATACATGATCAAACATCTAAAAAACAGAAATTGGATGATACCATAACATAACATCC
The DNA here is from genome assembly GCA_932527175.1 of Operophtera brumata. Taxonomy (NCBI): domain Eukaryota; kingdom Metazoa; phylum Arthropoda; class Insecta; order Lepidoptera; family Geometridae; genus Operophtera; species Operophtera brumata. The sequence continues at coordinate 78,416,904 of OW052239.1, read as the reverse complement.
AACATACATATTGTTCCCAACCTATACCGGATGCAATATAGGCATTGGGCATGGAATGCTAGGTAACTTGTTAGCCAAAAATTGGGCATGTACAAAATAACATTGATTAAACTTGCCTCTGACCTCATTGCGGTCAGCTCTCGGACTATAATATTATAGTTCCATGTAAATTGTTCGTACAAAGAGCTTAGAACTACCACGCCATGAATGATGTCATGGAGACAAGATGGCTGTGATTGTAATGTAAACAACTAAGCAAGAACATAGAACTCCACCGCTTTGAACTAGCACCAAGGTATAGTTTTTTATTGTGAGTCATACTAAAAGAGTATTGTATTTGTTAGTGGAAAAAACTGTAGTGATGAGACACGACTAATATTCTATCATTCCTAAGTTACAAAAAAAAAAAAGGATTTCAAAACTTATGTCAATAGACTGAAAACAGTTTTTAGTTATATTTTTATTTCTGTGAACGGATAGATATTTTGGTATCGATTATACAAAAAGATAACAAAATTTGAAATTTAATATGCACCTAAATTATCGTAAAAATTAAAAAACTGGAGTAAGTAAGTACACTAGTGGCACTAGTATGAACAAATGGTAAATTGATCAAAATGGGAACGTATTGACCTTTTTTTTAAAAAGTAGGTGAATTGTGAATGTTGGCATAGAGGACACAAATCTTAAGTTTACGTAGAGCAATTTTTTTTTTATACTTCTTGAATGACGGTACAGGCTGGTGGCCTACCTGATGATAAGCGGTAACGTCTACATTACCTCATAGGTCATGTCCACCTAGGACGCGCCCTATGTGGCAATGCACTGCGCCCGCCACCCTGAGATATAAAGATGAAAAGTCTCATGTGCCTTTAATTTTACCGGCACCCTTACCCTTCAAACCGGAACACAGCAATGCGAGCACTACTGCTTTGCGTCAGAAATAAGTATGGTGGTAGTACATCCCCGGACGAACTGTTTCAAAAAAAATCTCTACTACTACTAAATACTATATGGCCACCAGCCGACCCGTAGGTAGTTTATATATGGTCACTAAACTATAGCAATATTTAGCCGTTTGGTGGTTATTAAAGCTTTTAAATAAATGAAACGAATTATAAATAGCCTCTCTTCAAATTTTTATTTTATGTTGTAACGCTACTTTGTCCGCGCGGAGTATATTCCTACAAGTTTCAACACCCCCGCTGCTTTACTTAGGGGGTGAATTTACTTAGGCTGTGTGTAGTTTGTCAATCAGTAAGTGAGTCAGAAACGCAACGATTTCATATATTTTTAGTAACGAAATTTTGATATACAGAATTAAGAAACCCGATGCAATGATTCATCATCAGCCTGTAGAAGTTTACTGATGGAAATAGGCCTCTATTTAAAGACATAACGAACGGTCTTGAGCCGCCTCCAACCACCGATATACAGCGTTCAAGTTTAAAAATATCGTCGGACGCATAGAGGACAGTCACTCCTCACATATTTTATAATAATAGATAGATGCCGTGGGGGTGGGAACGAAGAACGGAGTTCCAGCCAATCGGATTGTCGAACATGCCAAGTAGGTAACTTCGATATCGACTCCTAGAATATAAAGCACAACAAGCCGTTACTGCCTTCTTCAAGGATCTCGGAAATCTCCGTGAAAATAGCGTCAGTTAATAGTACCGCGACCGAATCGACCGGACGGCATTAATGACTTGGCAATTTACTTCTCGATTCGAATTCTACTGTACCGCATTGCTATTTTAGACCGAGGCGATTAAATCTATCAATGAATTTCCGGCAGCGGCAGCGGCTTGACACTTTTAATATCGCCAATCAGCCGGAGCCGTTCTGAATGAACAATGCTCGTTCGCTCGTAAATTATATACTTAAGTTCGTGCCAACACAGCTGAAACCTCGAAGACCTGAATCGCACTTCGGCTCCGGTCGCTGACTTGCAACAGGAAACGAATATTAGGCAGCAACATGACACCCTGATAAATAACACAGCTACGCATTTGATAAAAGAACTCAAATGTCAACATTTATATCCCTGTCGGTGCGTTGGAACTTGTATAGCCAGCCACAATTGAAATACCAGCTCACAATTAAACCAGCAAAAACTGTTCCCAATTGAACCCCTATCGAGTAATGGGATATTTAATGGCTTAAAATAACCTGTAAGGGAGCGAATACGTGGCCCGAAGCAAAATAAGGGAAAACATCGTCTTTCGGCGTGAAACATCACTTCAGCACTTAGAGCATTGCAGGCCTCCGCTCTCGACTCTTCAGCATGAAACAGTATCACGTACTTAGTACGATTACTTTTCATTTAACTTGCATATTAAACTCGTCTTATTGTATATCCAAGAGAGAGTTGATCCATTAGTTGCTAAGTATATAACAACCAAGAACATAGGTCATAGGTCATAGGACTATTGTTGAAGACGTAAAAAGATATGAGGCAGGCTTACAAGTATTTTGGAAAACATCTATACCTACTTATATATATTAATTAAGCAAGATAAGTTATTTGTAAAAAAAAACATTTTTCAATACCAGCTTTTATAAAGTTATTGATCGTAACCGTGTGCTGAAAAACACGAGCCTAAACACGGCCAGTCTACTATTATCCATCGAGGAGTTCCGTTGACCACGATCTGTCTCCTTCATCAGATCAGCTCGCTGGTACCATCATATTCTATTGTCATCGGAACTTTACAGGTACCAATGCCAAATATCAGCTCAATCGGTTGAGGATAACTGCTTTAAAATTCAGTTGCAAGATTGCACCCGGATTCCACCTATGCAAACATACACACATTGCAAGTTAAATAAAAGCTTGTAAAAACTATATTATTATCAGTGCTGTTTTTCAGTGCACTTCTCTTTCTACTCCCACCCGAGTATGTCGTAATATCATCAATCCATTATTCAAGCGTGGTGATTATGCAAATCTCCTATTTTTAACCCCCGACGCAAAAACGAAGGGGTGTTATAAGTTTGACGTGTCTCTGTGTGTGTGTGCGTGTGTGTCTGTCCCATCGTAGCTCCCGAACGGATGAACCGATATCGTTTTTTTTTAATGTTTGAACGGTGAATTTGTCGGGTGTGTTCTATGATGTGTAGCTATGTTTGATCAAAATCGGTTCAGCCGTTTCATTGCGTTGAGGGTTTATTTTTTATTTTTACAAAATTAATTTCTTTTATTTTATGGGAGGCCCCGTCTCATGGGCACCTAAAGGCTGATAATGATCACGATATTTTTATCAGGATCATTCTCTATTTCCTTCCTAAACAACTTATATACAGGGTGTAACATAATATCCCTATAAGTCCGGGGAGGGGGTATTCTACACATCACGGCGAATAACTTTAGTTCTACGACTTTTTAAATTTTGCTGTTTTTAATTTATGAAATGTCACGTAAACATCCTAAAATTCCTCTAGAAATGTCCCTAACACAGCACGAATATGTTACGGTACGTTATGGTACCTTACGTAGGGCTGCCTCACGTTGTGTTAGGTACATTTTTTGTAGGAGTTTCAGGAATTTATCGCGGGATTTCAGGATTTTTTAAAGGCTGAATTAAATGAAGGCATGAAGCATGAAGGCATGAATTAAAAACTTCGAATTTTAAAAAGTCCTAGAACTAAAGTTATTCGCCATGATGTGTAGAATACCCCCTCCCCGGGCTTATAGGGATATTATGTTACACCCTGTATATATAAGTAGTATGAGAAAGAAATAATGCCTCATACCTGCTCGCCAAGTCGTAGTGAAACAGATATACCTATGACTCGTCAACTAGGCGAGGTTTAAAAATTCATGATAATATTTCCGAGCGGACATCATTATAAGTGTTTCAATATTGTGGCATTCTATGAGGGAGGCAAGAGATCAATGATGATGATGATCGACATTTAAAGTCCACTGCTAGAAATACAGGCTGTTGATGATGAATTAGACCCAGAAGATCCTCAAACTTGCCTAATTACCTTACACCTTTATAAAGTCTAGGTCTAAGAGGCACTTGAAAGATTCTAAGGTAATTATTTTAATATGTAATTATCTAGTGCCTATATAGGTTGCCAATAACCTCGAATTTATTTATTTCAGTATAGATAAATTATGTTTTGTTTATGTAAGTATCCACTTACCTGATAGATTTACGGAGCACAGGTTAGAAGATGCCGCCAAGGAGTAGGAAGGCTCGTCTTTGGGTTTCAGCAGCTCATGTGTAGACACCGCGTGTATTGACAGCTGTTCCTGAACAGAAAACACGTCTATGACTAATTCAGAAGAAATAGATGCCATGTGAAATTTTCGCTTAGACGTTTTTGCATCATCATTATTTCAGAGTGCTACCAAGCCGCAGATGGGTTTAGGACTATTCCTTTAGGTCCATCGGTCTCGTCTATTGGTTCCAAGCTACGTGACAATGTCAGTCGATCATCGGGCAAGTGGTCTACCATTCGGACATCGAGCATCTCCTAACCACCATTCAGTGAACACCTTCGACCAACTCCCATTGTTCCTTCTAACGTTTCTAATGGTGTGTCCTGTTTAAAATAACCCCTCTGTCTCCTCCCGTGGATATCGCAAAAGCCGAAAAAGATATTACTCTTGAAAGAATTTAAGATCTTACTTTTGACTGCCTACCTAAGGTTTTTAAGTTTGTTTTTCTTTTTTCTTTGAATCAGCTTCTCTTGTTCTCCAGGCACCACACAGGCGCTCCTAGGTGGGTACTACTAAGTAAGAAGGATCATCACAAGAAACCAGATCGTGTTTGTTGCCTGATTCTTCTAGGTCTGGTTGCGTTGGAACAGAAGTAAATGTAAATTATTTTTTGAAGACTATTCAAAATGATCCTTGTGATTTCAATGAATAAAATACTTTTTGACTTTGACTTTCATTGAGAATTCTCTTGATTAAGAATTTCTCTTGAAATACCGTAAGTTCCTGAGATCACATTCAAAACGTGTGCGAAACTAGTATTTTCTATATTTATTTTTATTGAGGTTTTTTTTTATATTGACGACCTCTGTAGCGCGTCGAGCGAGTAGCCGGCTGAGACGCAAAGGTTGCGGGTTCAATTCCCGATGTGGGACAAATGTTTGTATGATCTGCAAATATTTGTTCCGGGTCTGGGTGTAATGGTACCATGGTACTCGTAGTTTCTGATGCAATCCTAGTGTGGGATCAGGACTATTTATTTTATATATTTTTTTCATTATTACAGGGCCTTTTCTAATTTGTTAATGAATCACCTCATACTTGTCACTTTTGACACTTTTGGTATTCTACTAACATCAATGGTTTTTCAATTGCATTATAATTGTGACCATTTAGAAACAATCATAAAAATCTTTCTACGTAAAAATTTGTAAAATCATAATTTTATCAGACTACTTTTTTTTTGATAAATGCAATTGAATTGTAGTTGCATAGTCCAACAATGGGATTTCTTTAAAATATAGTAGAATTGGTCCCCAGAACCAATTAAAAATATAAAATTTTCATATTCCAAAATATTTTACTCGTAGAACCCGTAGATAGTGAGTTCTAGGACGATTTTGATGGATAAAATTACATATTACGGCCTGTTAATGGCGAAGCCTCGTCTAAAGGATGCTGATGATAATGATTTATTAACCGTAAAACAAACGGGCTTGGTAAAAATAACTATCGTTTTAAAGCGCGAAATCACTGCACAAATGTTTACTGAATCGATAGTCATATTTCGCCACAGCTAGATCTTAATATGTTATGTACCTAATAATACTATTTCAGAGTACCTAAATATAAAACTGTGATGTAAAATGTCGTGCCCTTATCTCTTACCTAAAGTGCATTTGAGCAAATCATCAACAGCAATCTCTTAGCACGTGCGTGCTATATTTTTCCACTGTTCATATTAAATCGAATCCCAAAGAGATGGTCAATAAATATTGTACAATTCCTATTTTTAAATACGTTGGATGCTTTCTCCGATCTTGAATGAACGAAGACACAACCCTCCTCGTATATGTCTTCGCTTGTTAGGGCGCGGTATATACTACAAGCGAATGACGAAAGCATTAAGAATATACATCCCACAAATTAAATTAGGCTTAGTTAAACTGGTTAATAGTTATCTACGGCTAGACTACACGGAGACCATGTCTTTTTACTGCGTCTTTTGGATGAAAGTGAGTTAAACTCTAGTAATATCACAGAATACATAATAATAGTACAGGTACAGAAGTGCGCCACGCCTGGTAATATTATCAATGGTGATCGCCTCACTCAACCTAACACAACGCATTATTAATTCTCGTGCGAATCAGATGTTTTTTCACTGGTTAGATAAATCGGTTTTGGTTTTAATTTGACTTATTACGAATTAAATTAAAAAAAACTAGTTTTTTTTTTATATTTCTATTTTCATGGCAAAGCCGCTGCCAGACTGTCTCTCGCGCCACAGGCGCAGTGTTAGCTTTTTGACAGTGTCAGCTATATCCGAGCTGATTTGTTCGCAACAGCTGCGCGAGCGCACCTATTAACCGCTGATACATGTTTGTCAGCCGGCTATTAGGGTGAAAGAGATAAAATTCCGAATTATCTTTAAAAGAGCGAGATCGATTCATTTCTCCAATTCACGACCAATATTTATTTGCTGCACCGTGACATCCCAGCTAAATTCTTGTACCAAAAAAATCTAATTTGAATACAAAAATGCGTTACCTTCACTTTTTTATTGCGAGTATATGTTTATAGATAGGTACTATTATTAGTGTTTGTGCATCCGTATCGATCCCATAGTATGATGTCTCTTTTAGCACGTTATTTGCGGTACCTAGATCGTTCATTTGTTAATGTCAGTACAACACTTAGGTGGACGTGACCTATGTGAAAATGCACTGTTCATAGGCAGAGGTTACCGCTTAACATCAGGTTGGCCATCTGCTTGTACCGTTATTCAAGTAGTATAACAAAATAAAAAAAATAAAAAAACACCTGAGAAACTTTGTAGGTAAAAATTAGTATTGCATACTTTGATTTAATTTTATTCGTTTCTTTGTCTGTTTTTCCGGTTTGTTTGTGTCGCCTTTCCTGAGTAGTGAATGTGGAGACGGACGGGTCTAGACAACCACTGTATAATCAATATATATAAAATCATGACGTGACTGACTGACTATCAACGCACAGCCTAAACCGTAATTCCTAGAGACCTAACATTTCGAGGATATAATGTATTTTGTGGTCTAGGGGCGCACTAAGAAAGGAGTCTCTAAAATTCAAAGTGTTTTTTACTTGTTCCGATTTTCCAGTTTTGGTCGGTATACCAAAAAGAAGAACTTTTGTAGTTTAATGCTGTCATTATTTTATTAAGCTGTAAACATCTCGTAAATGTCTTGCGTTTGCTAACAAAATACGTAACATCTAGAACTATAATTCTTTTCAACGGCATTTATTTACCTTTATAATATTTTTGTTATATCATTAATAACTATTTGTTTGATCTGATCAGCTCGGCTCAGGAGAGCTGGAGATAATAATAATGAACGACGTGCACGGGCCTAAGCCAAGTGCACACCAGTTGATAAACTACATATTTTTATCTCTTGAATTTGATCGTAAAATACCGGCGGATGGTTCAATTTGTAGAAATTTCCTAACTATTCTGCACGTATTTAGAATGACCGCTTTTTGCAGAAGAACATAGGTAAATACATAGGTAAATCTAACAGAGTAAGAGACTGAAACAATTGTAGGATGACGCCTGTAGTGGAGATAACATTAGGTTTTTTTTTTTTTTATACTACTGATTGACGGAACAAGCCGATGTTCCACCTGATGTTAAGCGGTAACCTCTGCCTATGAACAGTGCATTACCTCATAGGTCACGTCCACCTAGGATGCGCCCTATGTCACATTGCACTGCGCCCGCCACCCTGAGACATAAGGATGAAAAGTCTCATGTGTCTGTAATTTCACCGGCACCCTTACCCTTCAAACCGGAACACAGCAACGCGAGCACTACTGCTTTGCGGCAGAAATAGGTATGGTGGTAGTACTTCCCCGGACGAACTCTTTCACAAAAAAGCTCTACTACTACTAAACCTTCTCTAATCTCCACATCCGAGTGATCTCATCCTTCAACTCTATGTATTTGGAAAGCTTTTCTGCTAATGTATTCTGTACATTGTGGGTGTTAGGTACGGCTATATCGATAATTAGTGCTCCTTTGTTAATAAGGGTCAAATCTGATCTATTGTAGTGAGTAGTTTTATCTGTGAGGATGGCTCTATCAAAATAGAGTTTATGAGAATGATTTTCAAGCACGGTTTCTGGGGTGTATTTGCAGTAAGGTGTTGGGCCTACAGACGCATCAATGAGGTTATATTTTGTTGCTAGTCTTTGGTGGATGATGTTCGCCACCTGATCATGCCTGCACTTGTAATCTGTCTGGGCGATGGCTTTGCATGCTCCTGTTATGTGCTGGATTGTTTCGGATGAACTATTACAACGACGGCACAGATCAGTTGGTAAGTTGTGTACTTTAATTATATGTTTTTTTATAGTTCCGTGTCTCAATTACTTGGTCCTGTATCGCAATCATGAAGCCCTCTGTCTCTGGGAAGAGTTCCCCTCGACTGAGCCATTCGTTCGACGCTTCCTTGTCGACGTTGGGCTGACTCAGGTCGTGGCGATGTCTTCCATGAAGAGACTTAAGGGTCCACTCGTTTATAAGTGTCTGTCTGTCTGTTATTGCTTCATTCTTCTGCTTATTTTGATCTTTTAAATTTAATGATGTTAATTTGCGGTCATATTATTATTATTATAGTACTAGAATGCTCGTAACTTCGTTTGTGTTTTTTTTGTCTACTCTAGCTAGGACACCTCCTTAGGAGGTGAATTTCGTAAATTGGTTATTATTGGAATGGAAGCAATGGCGGCGATGAGCTCACCACTTGTCACGTCTATTTCCTACGACTTTCGGCGGAAAAGGCGTTTCTATATATGTATGTATGTGCCTGTGATGTGGAATGTGATTACTTATACTCATACATTGTTACATTACCTGTTTGTTTTAGTAAGCACTGTGTGCCTACCTACTTTCTGACGAATGTGAGTACCTAGTTAAACCTATGGAGGTTTTTAAGGTACAAAATTAAAATGGACTTTGTTTGTTATATTGTGTATGAAATAAATAAGATAAAAACCTAGGTAGGTACCTGTACCTACCGGTACCTAGAACATTTACCTGTCATTATAGGTGTAACAAGTGTCTAGGCCCCCAAACATTTATAATAGGAGACACCACAGCCTTTCATTGAAATAATTGAACACTATACTTAATGAGTACTTTTACACACTATTTGAGTCCTATTATCAAACACTATATTAACCACATTCAGAACATGGGCAACTTTCCATACATTTTTTAACCCAACTTTATTGACTATTGTAATTTACTTATATTATATTATATTGTATATACTATTTAAATTATACTCTGTTCGCCCATATATTGGTAAAATACGTTAGTATGAAAAAGCAACCACCTTAAAACGATATATTATTATGTATTTTACCACGGGCTTTATTAGTTTTTTTAGCCATTAGGTCGTTGTCACTGCTTACATACATAGTTATGAGATTTTATGTCAATTAGTCTGCTGCCTTGCGAATTGTAACTACCTATTCAATATTATTTTTGTTTTATTTACTTCTGCCTTTATGCACATCTGTCTTTCTGCTATTCCGGGATTTTGCTTATCTGTCCTTCTGCTGCAGAGGGCCTGGTGCATCTACGTGTTCTTCGTCGGTCTTTGTTCGTCGGTTCTGTCGGTGTTACGGCCTTACATTGCTTCTTCGACTTGCTAATTCTGATAGAAATATCGTTGATCTTGTTTTTTCACCATTAATGCACTGTAACTTAATTATAACTATAAATTATTATCCTTAATCTTAGTATTATATAATAAGTATTATTATATTTATTTTCTTATATTTTACTATGTATCCCTGTAATAAGATGTCAATGTTGTATTTCTTGCGCACGCTGTGTTTTTTTTTATGTAATTGCTCGACAAACTGGCATACGGCCCGCCTGATGGTAAGCGGTTACCGTCACCCATTGACATCTGCAACACCAGTGGTATTGCCAATGCGTTGCCTGCCCTGAAGGACTCTTTTTACATTTTTTTGAAGCGGCTCATGTTTTAGCTGAAATACCTCAGGAGGGAGCCCATTCCACAACTTGCACGTAAGGAGGAGAAAAGATCTCGTACAGCGAGCTGTACGAGATACCCACGTGTCAATGATGGGTGGATGAGCTCCCTAGCGTTGTCGAGAAGTGCGATGATAGAAACTGGAAGCGGGTATGAGATTGAACAGCTCCTCAGAGCACTCCCCATTATAGAGCCGATAGAACACACAGAGCGAGCCGATGTCTCGGCGCAGGCTCAGCGGCTCTAGTGAACTGGAGAGCTTGACGATTCTAACGGCTCTTCTGTGTAGAGATTCAAAGTGAAGCAGCTGGTACTTAGGAAACCCGTGCCATAGGTGAGAACAGTATTCCATGTGCGGCTGAACTTGAGCTTTGTAAAGAAGTAAGCGCCCCTAATGCCCTATAATTAAATAAATAAATAAATAAATAATGCTGGACAAGTTCACACAACATTATCTAGCCCCAAGCTAAGCCAGAGCTTGTGTTATGGGTACTAGGTAACTGATATACATAATACAATACATTACATAAATAGATATTTTTTATTATACATAGAAAACACCCAGAACACCCGGAACAAATATCTGCAGATCGCACAAATTATTTGTTCCGAGGCGGGAATCGAACTCGCAACCTCCTGCGACGCAGGCGAACCATCGCCAGCCGCGCCACAGAGGTCGTCACGGGTCAATTACGGGAACACTAAGATTTAGACCTTGTTTTGTTTTGTTTTTTGAATGTGTTAGTGTAAACCTGTGTACCTAAATAACACACAATTACAGTCCCATATAAATAAAAAATAAAAAAACTAGGACGCGGATGAAGTAGCGGGTTAAAGGTAACAGAAAAAAGGTAGTAATAGTATCAAATAAGATTTTTTTAAACAATAGCCAGGAATATCTAGGGCCTATTTCTCAAAAAATACAAGTTACAAGCCAGGATGGTAAACCCGTGGTTACATGTGTTTTCCCTTGAAAAAAACAAATAAGAACGTTACCATAACAAGGTTACCATAGCGACACACTTGTAGCTTGTGAGTTTGGGAAATAGGTCTCAGATTCCAAACCTTACAATGCGGGATGTGACAAGGTATAACTGCTTCCATGTGCTTGCCTAATGGTCAACTACGCCCGCGGGAGTTTTTTTCATACAAACTTCAACACCCCATTGCACCCCCTAAGGGATAAATTTCGGAATTTCCTTTCTTAGTGAACCCCAGATCTCATAAGCAATGTACCCTCCAAACAAGTCTCTATGACTTGGTTTAGGATGGGCGTTGATAGTCAGTCAGTCACGCAACGATTTTATATAATATTGATGTCAATGTATGTACTAATAGTGTTGATAATATTTCTGCATAATTATGAGCTCACGAGCGTTATGATTTCATTTCATTTCATTTCATTTATTCATGCTTAATGTACATAGTTTCAAGCTTAGATGTAATTGCGTAGCTCAATGTAAAGTACATCACCCTGCAAGGGCGCTGCATGTTTAGTATATACGTTTTTGTTAGTATATTATTTTATATTAGCTTATAGGATACATTCAATATAATTCAAATAGGACAAAATTAATTAATTACATGTCAAATAGATTTTAAAGTTGTTAGAATTGTTAGTTCATGAATTTATTATCATTGAAAAACTCGTCAAGGCTATAATAACATTTTTCCACTAATACTTGTTTAATAATTCTTATAAATTTATAATCATTTACATCCTTTAAGGTGGTGGTACCTGCCAACGGCTTTGACGATCTGGGCGGAGTCAGATATTTTCCCCGCACCAGATACATTTCCTCGTAACATATTTACGCGCGCAGAGCTCGCTCCGCGCTCACTCAACGCAGCCAGCCGCGTCGCGCTGGGACGCAAAACTTGATTCACAAATTTTAGATTTTTATTTTAGAGGAGTAGCGCTGGTTTCCACACGTATGAACTAAGTTGCCTACAAAAATATACTTCTTTATTAGTATGATTGCAGTGATAGGTAGGTATCTGTGGTACCTACATCACTAAACATATCTATCATATGTTTGTAAACTGTATGTAAAAATAACTATGTGTATGGTGTATCAAAATAAACTTTTTACTAACTTACTTACTTACTTACTTACTACATAGAATAAAACAAAGTCGCTTTCCGCTGTCTATCTGTCCCTATGTATGCTTAGATCTAACTGATTTTGATGCGGGTTTTTATAGATAGAGTGATTCAAGAGGAAGTTTTATATGTATAACTAGCGACCCGCCCCGGCTTCGCACGGGTAGTAGTTTCACATCCCGTGCGAAGCCGGGGTGGTTCGCTAGTCATAAATAAAACTGTTTTATAAGTAAAGGATATGTAGTATAGTAATTATAGTATAGGATTTTTAGTAGACTGTATACCAAGTGCATAAAACAAGACCATTTATCCAAGACATATCTGCCCTAGCCGAAGGCGAGGATATTGAATTCGAGGATAAAATGGGTTTTATGAACAAGATATACACTCTGCCTTTCACTTCGATTGCGCGGAAATGGTGATATCAACAGAGATATCATTACTATCTATCGTTAGAAGTTTTTACCTAGGTACCTAGTGTAAAAAAGTCACATAGGTCCTCCTGACCACACCTACCTTTACTAAACAAATAAATACGACACGCCTAGGAACCTAGTGTAAAATAGTCATATTAGTCCTCCTGACCACACCTATATTTACTCAACAAATAAATACTACACACCTGGGTACCAAGTGTAAAATAGTCATATTAGTCCTTCTGACCACACCTACCTTTACTAAACAACTATATAATATGCACCTAGGTCCATAGTGTAAAAAAGTCACAATGTTTTCCTGACCACATTTACCTTTACTAAACAAATAAATACCACACACCTAGGTACCCAGTGTAAGAAAGTAGCATTGTTCCTCCTGACCACACCTACCTTTACTAAACAAATAAATACGAGACGCCTAGGAACCTAGAAAAAAAGGCACATGGTCCTCCTGACCACACCCATCTTTACCAAATAAATAAATACTACACACCTAGGTACCTAGTGTAAAATAGTCACATTAGTCCTTATGACCACACTTACCTTTACTAAACAAGTATATAATATGCACCTAGGTACATAGTGTAAAAAAGTCACAATGTTTTCCTGACCACACCTACCTTTACTAAACAAATAAATACCACACACCTAGAAACCCAGTGTAAGAAAGTAGCATTGTTCATCCTGACCACACCTACCTTTACTAAACAAATAAATACGAGACGCCTAGGAACCTAGAAAAAAAAGGCACATGGTCCTCCTGACCACACCCATCTTTACCAAATAAATAAATACTACACACCTAGGTACCTAGTGTAAAATAGTCACATTAGTCATTCTGACCACACCTATATTTACTAAACAAATAAATACCACACACATAGGCACCTAGTGTAAAATAGTCACATTAGTCCTTCTGACCACACCTTTATTTACTAAACAAATAAATACCACACACATAGGCACCTAGTGTAAGAAAGTAGCATTGTTCCTCTTGACCAAACCTACCTTTACTAAACAAATAAATACGACACGCCTAGGAATCTAGTGTAAAATAGTGACATGGTCCTCCTGGCCAAACCTACCTTTACTAAACAAATAAATACGACACGCCTAGGAACCTAGTGTAAAATAGTCACATGGTCCTCCTGACCACACTTACCTTTGCTAAACAAATAAATACCACACACCTAGGTACCCAGTGTAAGAAAGTAGCATTGTTCCTCCTGACCACACCTACCTTTACTAAACAAATAAAAACGACACGCCTAGGAACCTAGAGTAAAAAAGTCACATTGTTCCTCCTAACCACACTTACCTTTACTAAACAAATAAATACGACATAGATCATATAAACATTGCCCCACCTCGGAAAATGAACCCGCTACTCTCACTTCTTAGCAAAGCACTCAGAAACGCTGCACCACCTTATATTTATGACGATCTCTGTGGCACGTCGGGCGATGGTTCGCCTGCGACGCAGGAGGTTGCGGTTTCGATTCCCGCCTCGGAATAAATATTTGTGCGATCGCAGATATTTGTTCAGGGTGTTCTGGGTATTTGCTATGCATAATAAAAATATCTATCTATGTTATATATTGTATTAATTATATCAGTTATCTAGTACCCATAACAGAAGCTCTGCTTAGCTTGGGGCTAGATAATGTTGTGTGAACTGTCCAGCATTATTTATTTATTTATTTACTTATAGGTCTGTATTCATAGGTAGGTACCCACCTATATACAGAGTGGTGTAAGATATTGGGACTCTCAGGATAAGTGCATTGTCTGGTGTAGTTAGAGAGGTTGGTTCTTGGGGAACAATTGTCACAACATGCTTACCTCGGTAGGTACTTACCTACCTAACACATGCGCAACTCTGTTTCTTATAAGAGTGCGACCGAAAATATTTCATCCTAAGTATCTAGCCTATAGATAAAATAACCATCTCTAAGTATCTAGTACCTTACCATTTGATAACATTTTTATGATTTTCATGTTAGTATATTATTTTAGAAAGTCGAGGAAACAGAATTTACAACAAGAAAACAATATAGCCATAGAAGTACTAAAAACAAAATATTTCGTGGAATTGCCTACCTAGTCTCTTACAAAGCAAACCAAATCCTTGCTCATTCCGGCACCTTTTCTGCACGAACTGAGCAAAAGTGTAGGTATAGTTTTGCATACTGACCAATATCTGAAAACATCCACGGTGGGGAAAAAGTCGTGATTATGTGATATTTGTTGTTTTATTTTTCCTGACTACTTTAGTGAGGCATAGCAATTTTGACAAATGAGGTGTCAATCGCTTCATCTTTACCATGAGGTGGTTTTTGAATTTATATTTTCAAAAACACAATATGACATCCTTGCGTATCTGGAAGGGGCTCGACTTTTTGTGTCGTGAAATACGTAGTATGAAAGGTCTTCCAAAATTCAAAAAATCTTGAAAAAAAATCTGGAAAATCTCGAACGTAAAGACAGAGGGTACAGATTTTCATTCGAAATTTTTCCTTCGGGATTTTTAATTCAAGATTAGTTATGAAGACACTTTTTTATAAATTTAGTTTTTCCCACGAACCACTCTAATCTTTATTTACCTTATTTTGAAAGACCTTTCAAACGACATATTTCATGACAAAAAAAAGTCGTGCCCCTTCTAGATACGCACGGCCGCCATATTGTGTTTTTAAAAATATTAATTCAAAAAGCACCTCATGATAAAGATGAACTGATTTACACTTCATTTGTCAAAATTGCTATGCCTCACTAAAGTAATCAGAAAAAAAAACAACAAATATCACATAATCACGACTTTTTCCCCACCATGGATATCTTCAGAATTGGTCAATACGCAAAACTATACCTACATGCCCACTTTTCGTTCATCCAGAACAGGTGCCGGAATGAGCAAAGATTTGGTTTGCGTAGTAAGCTAGGTAAGTACCTACTGAGGTATGCAGGTTGTGGCAATTGTTTCAATCAACCTCTCTAATAACATCACAAAATGTACATACCATTTCCAGTCTCCATATCTTGATACACTCTGTATATAGGTAGGTACCTATCTATGCAAACAGGCCTATAAACATGTCGGGTGCAGCGTCGGTGGACTAATGTGCCTATTTTACACTAGGTACCTAGGGTGTGTAGTATTTATTTATTTGGTAAAGATGTTTGTAGTCAGGAAAACAATGTGACTTTTTTACTCTAGGTTCCTAGGCGTGCCGTATTTATTTGTTTAGTAAAGGTAGGTGTGGTCAGAAGGAACAATGTGACTTTTTTACTCTAGTTTTCTACGCGTGTCGTATTTATTTATTTAGTAAATATAGGTGTGGTCAGAAAAACAATGTGACTTTTTTACTCTAGGTCCTAGGCGTGTCGTATTTATTTGTTTAGTAAAGGTAGGTGTAGTCAGGAAAACAATGTGATTTTTTTACTCTAGGTTCCTAGGCGTGTCGTATTTATTTGTTTAGTAAAGGTAGGTGTGGTCAGGAAGAACAATGCTATTTTCTTACACTTGGTACCTAGGTGTGTGGTACTTATTTTTTTAGTAAAGGTAGGTGTGGTCAGGAAAACAATGCGAATTTTTTACTCTAGGTTCCCAGGCGTGTCGGTTTTTTTTATTAGTAAAGTTATGTGTGGTCAGATTGAACAATGTGACTTTCTTACACTAGGTACCTAGATGCTAGTTATTTATTTGTTTAGTCAAGGTAGGTGTGGTCAGAAGAAACAATGTGACGTTCTTACACCAGGTACCTAGGTGCTTGTTATATATTTGTTTAGTAAAGGTAGGTGTGGTCAGGAAAACAATGTGACTTTTTTACTTTAGGTTCTTAGGCGTGTCGTATTTATTTGTTTAGTAAAGGTAGGTGTGGTCAGAAGGAACAATGTGACTTTTTTACTCTAGTTTTCTAGGCGTGTCGTATTTATTTGTTTAGTAAATTTAGGTGTGGTCAGGAAAACAATGTGTCTTTTTTATTTTAGGTTCCTAGGCATGTCGTATTTATTTGTTTAGTAAAGGTAGGTGTGGTCACAAGGAACAATGTGACTTTCTTACACCAGGTACCTAGGTGCTTGTTATTTATTTGTTTAGTAAAGGTAGGTGTGGTCAAAAGGAATAATGAGACTTTTTTACTCTAGGTTCCTAGGCGTGTCGTATTTATTTGTTTAGTAAAGGTAGGTGTGGTCAGGAGGACTAATGTGACTATTTTACACTAGGTACCTAGGTGTGTGGTATGTATGTGCTTAGTAAATTCAATTCAATACATTTATTTCAGACAACAGAGAAAAATGTACATTGTACCTAGACAAAGGCCCATACTAATATATACCTTACAACTAACATATATACAAAGATATTTAAAAAAAAATGTAAAGGTTGGTGTGGTCAGGAGGACCAATGTGACTTTATAACCGACTTAAAAAAAAGGAGGTGTTTCTCAATTCGTGTCCTTATTTTATGTGTGTAACCTCATATCTTGTTACCTCATATGACATTTATGAACCGATTTGTATTTTTTTTTCTTTTAGTTGACACGGTATACTTACAGATTGGTGCCATTTATAAGATAACCAAAATCAAATCTGGTTCTGATGATGGGAATTGAGATAACTCCTCAAATATTATTGGTATTGTACACACATAGCGATTTCAGTATTTTCAGCAACAAATCAAGCATGTGCATTCGGAAAGTATCATTTGGTGATGTGATAGAACTGATAAAGAAGACCAGATATGGCCATTGGAACTCCACTCTCCTTTTAGTAGTAGTAGAGCTTTTTTGTGAAAGAGTTCGTCGGGGGAAGTACTACCACCATACCTATTTCTGCCGCAAAGCAGTAATAGTGCTTGCATTGCCGTGTTCCGGTTTGAAGGGTAAGGGTGCCGGTGAAATTACAGGCACATGAGACTTTTTATCTATAAGTCTCAGGGTGGCGAGCGCAGTGCAATGCCACAAAAAAGTATTTCACGGGTGGCGACTTTCCGATATCCGATAGAGCTGAAATTTGGCAAACATGTCTAGTTCCGATGAGAATACAATATGATGATGACTGCGAACTGATCTGATGATGGAGACGGAAGGTAGACAACGGAACTACTAGATGGATCATAGTAGATTGGCCGTTTTTAGGCTCAATTTGGTTCCTTTTCTACGCGGTACTTTATTATTTTATAAAATCTTGTAGGCATTGGGGATAAATTTCTAGCATTGAAGTCGGATTTTTTTCTAAAGAATTATCTTCAGTAGTTTTCATTACCTACCTATAAACTATACTACACTATTTACAATATAATAACCTTATACTAACTGAACTGTATCGTCACAAATAAATAAGCGTCAAGCGCGAAAAAATACCTACATCAAAAACATAAAATAACACCCAACAGTCACATACATAGTCCTGATCCCTCACTAGAATGCCCTGTGTGTCGTTGGTATCAGAAACTACGAGTACCGTGGTAACACCACACACCTAGACCCGGAAAAAATATTTGCAGATCATACAAACATTTGTCCCGCAGCGGCAATCGAACCCACAACCATTCTCATCTCAGCCGGCTACTCGCCCGATGCGCTATATAGTTCATCTAACCTAACTACCTTTCTACAAATCCAGTAACAATAAAACTAAAATAATAACTAACACTCCAGCGTCCATGCGCGAACTGTGGCTCTCTAATAACGATTATAGCAGGTATCCTACAAGTAGGAACTACTAATAAATGTGAGCTGTATCAAAAATTCTATTTCGGAGCAACAAGCGACACAACCTCCACGTCCGACAGTCTGAGTTACACTGCCGCCCGTCGCCCGTGCACGGACCCGCTGAGTAAATTTCATATCGAAAACAAACAATAATTATTTGTAGCCAGATTAATCATTTGTTTGACTTGCCGAATGTTCACTTTATGAAAAACACCTTTACAAATATTTGTGTGAAAGAAAAATACTAACATTCGATGCCGTTTAGAAGTAGTTACAAATTTAAAAATCAAAACAGCTTCTCTTTGGATTTTATTTTCATATAGTTATAATATACTTAGAATTTTTTCATATGTTGCTTTTATAGTTCAATGTCTAATAAGCAACATATATTTTTTTTGTGCATTTATATTCATTCCTCGAAGAAGAGTTACGTGGAGAAAACCTCACTTTGGCGAATAGTACGCCCTTAAATGATTGGAAATGATGAATGATTTGATGATTAGAAAGATCAGTCCCCATATTGCCTATCATACTAGTAATCTCTTTCGATTACCAGTTAGCAGTACACTGCGTTGTATGTCTGGAAAATTTATATTCTTGAAAGGAAACTAAAACGATTACCAGTTTTATAGGGATCAGTATCAGTGTGCCAAAAGACGGAAAATAATACTTAGTCCGAACAAATAAGAAATTCGTTGTTTGTTAAAAATATAGGCCAATTTCGATGTCGTACATAGATAGATGAGAACATAAGAAACATGGGATACTTTCGTTGAATTCAGTTATGGGAGTTGAGCTTTTTTGTGAAAGAGTTCGTCCGGGGAAGTACTACCTATTTCTGCCGCAAAGCAGTAGTGCTCACATTGCTGTGTTCTGGTATGAAGGGTTCCAGTTTGGGTGCCGGTGAAAATGAATGTAGCTTTCCAATAGTGAAAGAATTTTTGAAATCGGCACTGTAGTTTTTGAGTTTATTCATTACAAACATACACACACACAAAAATACAAATCTTTCCTCTTTGTAATATTAGTGTAGATTAGCACACTCAAAATGTACACCTCTAGTACGCTTTATGTACGCTAGTACACCTCAAAATGTATTTCGTCGTCATCATCTGGCCTGTAGAAGTCCACGGCTGGACTTAGGCATCTCTTGCAAAATGATGCGACAAAAGGCCTTGATAAGGCAAGGGTACTTGCCATCTTCAAAATTCATAATTTATTTAAAAGACTATACAAGGACAAAGATTTTTCACCAAATGTTTTATATCGTAAATTCTGAAACATGTTTATTTTATCTGATATTTTGAAATCTAAAGTTTCCTATATTTACAACAATTGGACTAATATGACGTATACTATTTAAAATAAGTTTTGATTCGAATAAAAAATGTCTAGTAACATCGAGATAGTGACGAGACGACGACCGCAGGGTGGGATTACACGAAAATAGCATGGTAATTAATGGGCGTTTTCAAGCCCACAATCTCAAAACGCGACACATTACAAGAATTCCACATCGTATTTAATAAAATCATCGAATGTAATATTCATATTTAAGACTACTTTTGAACGCTATTAAAAAATATAACTCGCAAGGCACTCTTACGACTATTTATCTTCTAGTGCTGTATACTGTTAATTATAATGTAATTAAATTAAATTATATTTGCATATTCTGCAGTGAAATTCTATTTCGGAAACGAAACGTCAAGTGTATGTCTAGTGTCAAGTCGAACGTAGTTTATAGATAGATAGATAGATTAACTCTTTATTGTACATTTACGACAAAACAACACACAGAAATACAAAACATAACTAAATAACAAAAATTACAGAAATGTACAATGGGCGGTCTTATCGCTCAAAGATGATAGACAGATGTGTAAGCTCAGATCAATAACTAAAGCTATATTGTTCTGAGTGTGTAACATCTTTCCTCTCGCTTCCCTGCAATCTGTGGGAGAGATTTCGTGAAAAGGGACTAAGTGTGTAACAGGGAGCGCGCATTTTTACAAGAGGTTGGTACTATGAGCCAATATGTTGCATATTAGCAATGAGGTGCGAGATGTCAGATGCGAACATCATATGCGAAAACTTTTTTTGCACGTTTTTTTTTTGTATAGTGTCCCAATAACTTCTGTTCTGTCCTTTCTGATCACACGAAACAGTCTGGTCAGATCGCGTGAAAAACCTGAAAAACCTACCAGAACCTGTGCAAAATTAATATTTCAGTCCAGTCTAACTACGAAAAGTTCGGATACCGAGAAGAAGGAAAAAACCTAATTTTCAGTGTTCCATCATCAGTTTTCTTATAAATAAAACCATATTGAAATCGGAGCATCCATTCCACTCTAGATCCTATTCATCGTGTGCTGGTCATCAGCAGACCCTGGAGCATGCGGGAGGAAAACATGTCATCATAATTTGAATTTTTGTTGAAATTTAATTTAGCCTCTTACTAACATACCTACATACAAACGCCGATTCGTCGAAGTTAACAAAGATATCAAAGTGTTCTAGCAAATGTTGAGTTCTATAAAGAGCTTATTTTCTAATATTATTGTTTTGAAGTACATCCTTGATTCGAGATTTTACATTCGTGACTTTTTATTCGGCATTTATCATTCGAGATTAAATCCATAATACTTTTTTATTTGACTGTCCTGGTAGGCAGTGTACGAAAAATTGCTTTATAATAGAGTATACCTAGTGGAGACATGTCATCGAGGAAAACATGCAGGTGATTTAGAGAAGCTCTATTCGATTGGTGTAAAAATACCTTTATAATTGGCGTCGCATGTCTTGAGCATTTGCCATTTTCAAATTGTATTTCAATATATTTTGCAACGTTACACTCCTTCCAAGTCGTCAAAGTCACAGTCAAGTCATGTTTTAGTAAAACGGTGGCCGTTTACTAAAACTTTGGCAGACTATTTCCACCAATTTGAAAAGTTACTCAATTCACTTATATTTCATTTCACCACACCTGTGCTCTTTAAACGAGCTACATTGGTTAAAATGCCAACCAAATAACACAAAATAACTCGAAATAAAACACTAAGAAAAAATATAAATTAAAAGTAGACGACGTCTCTTTTCATCGTAGCGGAAAGAGTCGGATGTAAAATTTTATTATACCAAGTTTTTTATTTTTTTTATTTTTACTACTTGAATGACGGTACAAGCTGATGGCCCACCTGATGTTAAGCGGTAACCTCTGCCTATGAACAGTGCATTACCTCATAGGTCACGTCCACCTAGGACGCGCCCTATGTGGCATTGCACTGCGCCCGCCATCCTGAGACATAAAGATGAATAGTCTCATGTGCCTGTAATTTCACCGGCACCCTTACCCTTCAAACCGGAACACAGCAATGCGAGCACTACTGCTTTGCGGCAGAAATAGGTATGGTGGTAGTACTTCCCCGAACGAACTCTTTCACAAAAAAAGCTCTACTACTACTAAAAGTGATGGACTCATCTACATTAATAATCTCGTTCAATATACTCTTTACTTACATCATGTTCGTAGAATTCATTGCCAAGTACGTCTTACTATTTATTGTTACATTAAACATTTATACATCTTGTATCATGAGAATTTAATCAAGATAAAAATATGCCACCATGTGAATTAGCTCGTGAAATAGCTCCATTGTGCTTAGTACTCGACCGATTTAGCAATGTGCTTTAACAATATTTCCGATAAACTACTCCTTAATCTCCATCAGCTCAATATGCTCCTTCGTTAGCTTTCTTTAAGATTGAATCTTGTTTGTAGAAGGACGAGAATGAAAGTTGACGCTCGAGTAAAATATACATGTAAAAAGTAGTTGTGGGCCACCCAGAAGCACTTGAAATGCCCTGCACTTTAGATATATGTACATTTACTTAGTAGGTATATTGGGAAGCTAGGTAGCAACGACCAAGTAACCTAACTTCGAACAGCAATGTACCTACAATGACGACGAGAGTCTACTGAAAGCGTAAACTAAAAATATTTTTGGAATACAGTTGCTCGAAAGGCCGATATACATATCTAGAAAGTTAATTTTACCGCATAGTGCGATTTCTTTAAAATTTTTTCTTTATTCCAGTCCAATAAAAAGTTTACTAGGAAAGAGTTTTACATAAAAATGTGAATAAAATGATGTTACGAAAATACTAAATGAAAATAATTTTCGTTTATGAAAGTACTACATACATAGACACATAGACACACGCCTTTTTCCCCGAAAGGGTAGGCAGAGCCTCAATGGGCCACTTTTCACGTGGGTTGCACTATCTTCGGAAATAGACGTGACAAGCGGTGAGCTCATCGCCGCCAATGCTTCCCACGACTGACTCTACTAACGCTTTCTTTCAAGTACTAAATCGATTAAAAATACTAAAAAACACGAGTGCCACGATTTTGAAGTCAAAAGTTTGCTTGTGAACTTACGTGCAGTAAAAACCGTGTTAGTATTTTTTTCATAATTTCATATTTCAATGTGCGTAAACGTGCAGATTCTAGTTTCATTAATTTATTTATTTTTCTTTGGGCACAATATATGCATTTAGACATGTCAGAAACAAAAAAAAAATTCTTTTTTTTTTTTTTTTTATTTTCTTTTCCTTTTTTCTTTTCTTTTTTTTTATTTTTTCTTTTTTTTTTTTTCTTTTTTTTTTCTTTTTGTAAACATGTAGAAAATATAAAACACGGTATCTGCATTATCAATCACATAAATACATTTAACTTACCGATAAATGTGTGATGATACCACAATAATCTAGAAGATATTGTTTCAGAAACATACATACATACATGAACCCTGAAAACAATACGCTAATTTTTTTGGGGCAGTTGTTTAAAAATTGGTTTATTTTTAAAACTAAGCAATGAATTTACAAAATTGATTGTTTTTTTTTTATGTAATAAGGTGACAAACAAGCAGACGGCCCGCCTGATGTAACGCAGTCACCGCCGCCTATGGACATCTGCAACACCCACGGTATTGCAAACGCGCTGCCTACCATTAAGAGCCCTATTGATATTATTATAATCTTTATTTAATTACCAAAGGATTTTAGTGTAATATACATTACAGTAGGTACATTTAATTAATTTAAATAGTCGTGAATGCTTATTGCTCGAGACTCTCTTTGTCAATGCAATTATTTTCTTTCTTACAACTAAAAACTCCTTAATAATTTATTTATCGTATATTTTTTCAGTCCTATAAAAAATCTTTTATATGGAGTTTTATAAAATGATGTCGACTACAGACGAGGCGAATAAAACATAATCTCGGGATTATCTTTTTTCTGACAACACAGACTCAAGTCGGAGTTTTGCAAACACCGTCGTAACGATAGTATGTGCAAACTCGGACTTGGGGTACAGAGGCCCTAGTCGGAGTTTTGCAAACACCATCGTAACGATGAACGTAACGACGATTTTACTTGTATAACTTAACAACTAGGTATTAATCTGTGCCAATAACGTCACAGATGAATGGGTATATAGTTACTACGCAATACGCATACGCTCGTCGTTGCGATCATCGTTACGATGGTGTGTGTAAACTCGGGCTTGCCCTTCTGCTGAAAAAAGCGTCGTATGGTACACGGACGTAAAAGTTATGACAAACTCGTGACGATGGTAAAACCTCACCGACTCGTTTGTAATAAACTATTACGACCCTAGTATCCCAATGTATTATTGTTGCTAGTGGGTATTTTACCTTTTAAACTATTTTTTTTATTTTTGTATACTACTTGAATGACGGAACAAGCAGATGGCCCACCTGCTGTTAAGCGGTAACCTCTGCCTATGAACAGTGCATTACCTCATAGGTCACGCCCACCTAGGATGCACCCTATGTGGCATTGCACTGCGCCCGCCACCCTGAGACATAAAGATGGAAAGCCTCATGTGCCTGTAATTTCACCGGCACCCTTGCCCTTCAAACCAGAACACAGCAATGCGAGCACTACTGCTTTGCGGCAGAAATAGGTATGATGGTAGTACTTCCCCGAACGATCTCTTTCACAAAAAAGCTCTACTACTACTAAAATAGTTACAATAGTTACAAAAATAATCACCGTACAATCCTTAAAAGTAGTCTATGGATTCAAGTCATCATAAATCATAAATCATTTATTGCCTATATATCTAGGTAAAATACAAAATGCATTAGAAGTTAGGTTGTTAGGTAGGTATAGCTAAGATCGCTAGATTCTACTTGTCAGCGTACAAACATTAGACAGGTAAGTCAGATTGGCCAATTTATACTTGACAACAGATCGGCAAGTTTATAATTAAGAGCATGCACGAATTTCAAGTGCTAAATTGTAAATCGTTTTGTCCCCTCGAGCAAAGGCCAAGAGACTATAGATTAGATAAGACCTAGTAAATAAAATTAGAACTTCGATCAAGTTTGACAAAGATAATAAATCCGAAACACAACAACTCGCTGATACGCGCGGTTTTGATCTATCAAAACTTTGGTTTTAATCTATCTAAACCTACCTTTCACCAAAATTGGTTCATTTAAATCAGTCATTTTAGCGTGAAAGTACGACTTACAGATAATACTTCTGCAGCCTGCTACTGGCCTGGTAGTTATTGCATGAATTCCGGTATTCCGGATATCTGGTATACGGTTATAAGTACTGCACTGCAGTCTGCTCCTTTCCTGGTATATTGAATGAACCCCAGATACCTGGATATCTTTTCTGGATGAAAATTATCCTTGGCTCAATCTATCAGCGTACAAAATTTCAACGAAAGTAGATTAGCCGTGTCGGCCAGCCGTTCCCGAGTTAGCAACACAACCATTCATTTATATTTTCATTTAAATTCATATTTTATTACATTTATTTACAGAAAGAATAGTACAACTAATTCAAGGTATGTACAAAATACATATGAAACAGTTGTACTACTTGAAGACCGCTGCTAGCGATCTAAAGGTTGAATTTATTACTGAATTTACTAAATTTATATTTATATTTGTATTCATATTTATATAGAAGAAGAAGATCAGTCATCATAGATTTTGGAGAAGTCATATGAAAATAAAATTAAAAAAGAAACCGAGTGCTGGAATTTTTGATGTGTAACATCTTTCCTCTCGCTTTCCAAGGTGGGAAATTTGGAAAGCGGGAGGAAGCTTTCCATTCCTTTTCAAGCAATATGTGGGAGTGATTTGGTGACAAGGGACTGAAGTACGTAAAAGGAAGCGCGCATTTTTCCAAGAGGTTGGTATTGGTACTATCAGCCATGTTGCATATTACCAAGGAGGTGAGATGTCAGATGTCACACATCATTATGCGTTCATACACTGTAAGGTTCGCACGTTTTTTATTTTATTTTGTACGTACCCACTTGTATTAATTGTATTATTCTTTCTGTAATTAAAGCTTACCTATAGGAACACAAGGAAACCTAGACAACCTTTGAGGCGGGGCGGGCGAAGGTACGCCTGCGACGCAGGAGGTTGCGGGTTCGAGTCCTGACTGGGAACAAATATTTGTACGATCTGCAGATATTTGTTCAGGGTATTCTGGGTATTTACTATGTATACTAAAAAATATCTAATAACTAATGTATTGTATTAAGTATATCAGTTATCTAGTACCCATAACACAAGTTCTGCTTCGCTTGGGGTTATATAATGTTCTGTGAACTGTCCAGCATTATTTATTAATTATTTTTTTGTACATGCAAAACAGAGGCACTGCAAAGGTGAGTTGTTGCCCGGTCAATTTTTAGTTTCGACACATTAACATTGGCACATTTATTTAGTATCACTATTACGCTTTATTTGATTGAGGTCAAATGTTGCGACATCGATAAATGGTGTGTCTGTGTGTGTGCGTGTGTGTGCTTATAGTAAGGAAGGCGGGTCTCTGTTATATGTTTTAAGATATCCTACTTCAGATTAGAATCTGTATTCGCTAATTTGGGTCGCTTTCGTTTGTGGCGCTAATTTCAAACTTGATGGTGTATTTTGCTCATCACAGCTCTTCATCACATTTTGAGATATCAAAACCTGAAATTGCGAAAATAAGGAGAACTAACACACATGTTTTGATAGATAGTGTCTCATAAAAATTATTAGTTTAGCTACGAATGCCAATCAATGATTTTCACAGGGTTTTTTTTTTGTTCATTGATATTCTTAGCTAAACTGATGATATTTATGAGACACTTTCAATCAATATATGTGTGTTAGTTCTCTTAACTTTTGCAAAAAGGTTTCGATATCTCAAGATGTGTTTATGAGCTGTGATTAGGTAGCTAATACACAATAAAATGTTCCGCCTAAAGAGAATAATAAATAAGCATTTTCTGCGGGTGTCATTTTTAATCGAATTTTCTTTTCACGAGTATTTTTCAGGTTTCAGTGGTTTAAAGACATATACGTGGTTTAAAGTTGTGCTACTAATAAAAGAAAAATGCCCTTTTTATATCTTTTATATCCTTTTTATACAGAAATATCTATTCCAGTTTTATAGTAACATGTTTAGGATTTTCGGTTAGGTTATCCAGAAAACTATGAGTGAGGCCCTATATTCCGTATTTTTCAATATTTTGGGCTTTTTTTCATATAAAAAGAACGGAGTTGGTCAATTTTCGTATGTTTTGTTATTTTTTTATTTATATTTTATAACGAGCCCTTTCATTTAGTGTCACATGATGCATGTGTCTGACCGAAGAATTATCGGCTGCCCACATAGTCCTGAAATGCGTGGGAGTAGCAGTGTACTATTATTGAATGAGCGAAGCGAGTTCTCTGAGTCAACATGGAAGAATCGGCGTTTATATGTATGTATGTATGTATGTATGTTTGTCCAAGCTTAACTACCGAACCGTTAATCCGATCTTCATGAAATTGTATAAGGGTGTAGATAGTATTAATACAACTTGGTGGTAAGGTTATGAACTAAATCGGTCGTTGTTGAGGTACTCGTATTGTGGTCCAAGAAAGGGTAAAAAAAAGGTGAGAATATCAGATCAAATGGGGGGTCATATGAAAGCCCCTCGCTTCGACATTTCAAAAGTACTTTTTATAATTTTTTAACATAATGTAGTTTTTGAGATGTAGGGTAAATCGCAAATTTAAAAAAATCAAAACCTCTAGACACTTCGACTAATTCTACAACGCTGAAATTTTTAATATTTGTAGCTTGTATGCGGTTCGAATGTTATGCTCGGACAAACATACATACACAACATATACAAACGCCGATTCTTCCAAGTTCAGAGAACCGACTCAGAGAACTCGCTTCGCTCGTGTAATAAAACAGTGTCCAGTATAATATCCATTGTTGACCTCCCGTTTCTAGGAAATTGAACGACGTTGTACCTAAGTCTAACATTTTGAACCACCACCACCGTGACAAGTATTTTCATTTATAAATAAATAATGCTGGACAGATTATACAATATTATCTAGCCCCAAGCTAAGCAGAGCTTGTGTTATGGGTACTACATAACTGATATACTTAATACAATATAATACATAGATAGATATTTTTTATTATACATAAAAAATACCCAGAACACCCTGAACAAATATCTGCAATCGCACAAATATTCGTTCCGGGGCAGGAATCGAACCCGCAACCTCCTGCGTCGCAGGCCAATGTGTGGATGTGGTTATGTGGATATACTCACGTACATAGATATTTTTTCGAAAGAAATAAGGTAACCTACCGAAACCGCGTGTATTAAGCGAGGTGTCAGTTCGGGGCGAACCACTAGTTTATTCTGTGGTAGCAGCTCATCGTGAAGAAACCCTCAACAACCCGAAGTCACTCCGCCAAGCCTGCGAAGACCCCAGGAAACTACTGTGCTTCAGGACGGAGTTAGACGGGCTGACTACTTATATAGTCGACAACTCTAACGTAGAATAGACCACCCAAAGATTTCAAATACGGAAAAGCAAGTACTTTAACTTAAGGCGTAGGTATACAGCAGCTGATTGGTGTTATTTGGAGGCTTTCCCCTCATAGTCAATGTTGTAAATATATGCTGCTGAATATATATATATATATATATATAATATCATTCATTGCCTTTTAATCTGTAAAGTGAATGTACAAAAATGTTCTACCTGTTCATTAACCATGTGAAAAAACATAACAAAATGCAGCTGTTTTCAACTGAATATTTGATTCAACTTTTAAACGAATTTTGTACTTTTTCTTTCATATAAATGTCGGCACTTTATCTTCAAGTTGAACGTATTATTCTGTTATGAAACGGTTTTTCACGAATCAAATATTTTTTTTCGTGATTTACATTTACTTTTCGTTCCGCGAGCGCTATTCTGTCACTCTAACTTACCTGAACTTTAATGAGTAAGTGACGAAACTTTGCTTTTGTATGCGCCTTAACATTAACATTAGGTAGTCGGAGGCACTAAACCTACTTACTTCTCACATATCACAGGCCCGATCGGGTTACAATGGCGAGACGACATTCGAATCGAACGCGTGCTCTACAGCTGACTCGGAAGGTACCTATACGTCACCAGCAGACTGCAGTCATTTCGTAAAATCTGAATATTCAGCACATGCTTAGTGAGTCAGTAATGCTTGACCAAAAATCTCAACTGATGAAGTGACAATTCTTTTTTTTTTTTATAGTACTTGGATTACGGAACAAGCAAGAGGCCCACCTGATGTTAAGCGGTAACCTCTGCCTATGAACAGTGCATTACCACATAGGTCACGTCCACCTAGGACGCACCCTATGTGGCATTGCACTGGTCATATGCATTGCATATAAAGAAAGAAAAGAAAGAAAGAAATAGCATTTATTTGTGTCAACAACATGAGTACAACAACATATGGTCGAGATTACGCTTCTGGTAGCGAAAGTCTCAGTAACGTTGAACATTTACCTCATCCAGTGGCGTAACTATACCATCTGGGGCCCGTGGCAAATTATTTTGATGGGGCCCTATCAGTAAAAATCGTCCCGTTGTACTCAGTTTAATTTTAATAAACTTCGGGATTTTCAGCGTAGGTACTCAATTACACGTTGTATATGTCCCACTAATGAGCATAGGCCTCCTCTCTTAGGCGAGAGGGAATGGTCTGCAGTCCCCACGCATAGAACATAATATCTCAATGCATTCATCATCTATTCGCTAGCTTTTCGGTGAAGGAACAACATCGTGAGGAAAACCTGCATACATTTATAAAGATATAATAATTAAAATTTATATTCAAAAAGATACTTTTGAGCTCGTGGCCTCTTGTGCCGGGGCCCTCTTGGGTCGGGGCCCGTGGCATTTTGCCAGCCCTGCCACCCTATTGTTACGCCACTGACCTCATCGTTGTTTCTTTGGTTCTAAGACATGCCCGTTTGAGTGCGCAAACCTCATTAGCGAACGTGCGTAGGGATCCAAGTCAAACCCATGACTAATACGGTTAGGTACCCTAATCTATACCAATATAAGGTATATTAGGTGCCGTAATAACAGCCAAATATTATGTATAATAAAAAATATCTACATGGAATGTATTTTATTAAGTATAATATCAGTTATCTAGTACCCATAACACAAGCTCTGCTTAGCTTGGGGCTACATAATGTCGTGTGTAGGTACTGTCTGCATGGTTTATTAAGATACGCGAGTACCAATATAACTACAGACAGGTGAAAGTAAAAAAAAATATGTTTTTTAAAGATTTAAAGAAAAAAAATCGTTAATATTGGACCGATTGGAATCAAGGCGTAGGTACTCAGTACAGAAAAGTAGGAAAAAAAATGAAAAATTTATATTTTTTTTCTCGATTTTACGAACGTGTTGCAATAACATAAGAGTACCAGAGGAACCACTTTGATCACTTTGTTCTCCGTCTGTCTGTCTGTGAAGACCCTTTCTCTGAGGAACAGCCAAAGGTATCAACTTATTAGGTACACTAAATGTAAAGGTCTGTGAGCTTAAAATGTCCTATAAAAACAAGATCCAACTCAATTCATTACAAAAATATGCCAAAGAATATCTAATTGTTGTACCTAATGAAAACGCGAAAATGAAAAACCTCTAGGATACTTCCAGTAACCTCACAATTCTGTAATTTTGAAGGGCTCTGTGACTGCCACAAATAAAGGTAAACGTCTGGCATTTCTAGTTTTTTACCCCTAAAGTGGCTTGGTAAAGTTTTAGGAAAAAGTGACTGAAACGCGAGCTTACCGCCACCATTGCTTCCCATGGCTGACTCGGGTAGCACTTCTAGTAATAACCCATCCTCATTTATTCAATTTAGTACGGCCTTGGCCAGTTACACTAAATTTATAATTTATTCCTTTTATTTTAACAGAATACATAATACATTAAAGATTGACACAGAGAAAAACATAATTAATTTACAACTTAATAAACAAATGACTACATTGTTTATTGTACAAAAAACATAAAACTTATCAAAACCTTATACACTAATTATCGTTTTTATTTCCTAGGAAGTGAATAATCTGCAAATATAATAATAAGAAAGTATGAGGGACTGTTTTTAAATAGAAAATATATGAGAAAACAGTTTTAATGGATATTTCGTCATGTAAATTTAAACTTTACAGTGATATACAACATTCAATCTTATTGACAATAATCTGTTGCTTGCGATGAACTCAAGTCAGGGGCATGCGATAATAAAGAGCTGTGCGCTCAGATTAATTAAAATTTTCATCAAATTGTGCACACTGTTACGAATGGGCCACGTCGTCGTCTCAGCTAAAAACTACTTATTTTGGCTATTAACATAGTGTCCAAGCTTCATGGGCCACGTCGTCAACGAAAATATTGAATAATGGGACGTGCTGTCAATGGGCCGCGTACAGTGGGCCAGGCTGTCAACATTCCGAATTACTTAATAAGTCTCTGACTCTGACTAGGTGGTGGTCGAAGTTGGGCTGAAGAAGTCGGGGTCGTCTCAAAGAGAGATGGTCTGATGTCACAGGAAAAACCTGGATGGGAGTCGCAAGGCGGGGACGACCTCTGTGGTGCGGCGGGCGAACGTTCGCCTGCGACGCAGGAGATTGCGGGTTCGATTCCCGCCTCGGAAAAAATATTTGTGCGATCTGCAGATATTTGTTCCGGGTGTTCTGGGTATTTTCTAAATATAATAAAAAATATCTATCTATGTAATATATTGTATTAAGTATTTCAGTTGTCTAGTACCCATAACACAAGCTCTGCTTAGCTTGGGGCTAGACAATGTTGTGTGAACTGTCCAGCATTACTTATTTATTATTTATTTATTTATATATTTATTTATTTAAGGGACAGAGGAGGCTGGCAGGAAAGAAAGCAAGCCACCAGTATAACATACTGTAACATAACATAACATAACATAACATAACATAACATAACATAACATAACATAACATAACATAACATAACATAACATATGTACAGTATGACATAGTATATTGGCTGCTTAATATGTCTGCTATAGCAGTGGGGTCTATAAATTATCTAAGGCAGTGGGTAATTCCGTGATGTGATGCTGACGATAACAGAGTTTTATGCTACTTTTTAGGCTTCCGTACCCAAAGGGTAAAACGGGACCCTATTACTAAGACTCCGCTGTCCATCTGTCCGTCTGTCACCAGGCTGTATCACATGAACTTTGATAGTAAGACAGTTGAAATTTTCATAGATGATGTATTTTTGTTGCCTCTATAACAATAAATACTAAGAAACAGAATAACATAAATATTTAAGGAGACTCCCATACAACAAACGTGATTTTATTCCCGTTTTTATAGATAATGGTACGGAACCCTTCGTGCGCGAGTCCGACTCGCACGAGGCCGGTTTTTACACTCTACCATCAATATAAGTAATCATTTGTCAGTCGATATGCCCTCGGGCGGCTTGAAAAACTCTGACACCAGGGGCCAGCACTACCTCATACGAAACGAGACGAATTTGTCAGTATGATCATAGGCATAACTAACGCTGATTTAATCCCACTAATATCATAAATGTCAATATTTGGGTGTTTGGCTGTTTGTACCTATGTTGTCACTCAATCACGGCGAAACGGCTGAACCGATTTCGATAAAAATTTGGTACACAGGTAGATGTAAAGAGGGTTGAGTTATAGGCCACTTTTTAACCTGGTAAAACGCGAGTGAAGTCGCGGCCTAACACTAGTTATAAATAAATACCTACATTAAGTCGGAAACTAATTTAGTTCAGAATTTCACGCACAGCTAAAATAGACCACGAGCCGTTAATTTTAAAATAACTATATATTTTAGTTAAATATACCTATTGATAAATCTTATATAAGTCATAAAAGTCAAACAAACAAGGGCAGTGATGTAACCATAGTGACGAAGATTACTGCAGATAACTAGAGTTCAGCGATGTGATAGATCGAAGCTGGAAGCAACTCGTCATGTTACTTATTATGGAAGCAATTATCATCTATTAACTACTAATATCGGAAAATATTATTTGATGGCAAAGTCCGAACAATGGTTTATTTTATACTTATAACTGATAATCTTACTAGAACTCCACAGCTTGAGGTTTACTAGCACAACTTTTCTCAGGGGTTTTAATCCACATGTTCCCGATAATGAGTTCTAATCTGAACAATACCTCGCTCGTGTCGAGGAAAGGCGAGGCGAATGCCCACTCAAAGAGCAGAAACCTTACACCCAAAGGTACCTACTGTAACTTCAAATCATTTTTATTTTCGCGCCTTGCTCTGCACTCCGTCTTTCAACGTTTTACAATTTTATTGTTGACGTTTTTATGACTTAAAGACGGATTTGTTTTGCCACGGTTAAACGATTCGTATTAACTTTTAGCTCTCCGTCATATTTTATTTGACATTCAACGTGTACGTTTTTGAATGACTTTGTTTGGAATAAAGATTAGGTACATACACACGTACCTACCGCTACCGACCCACGATATGCGACCTCGAGATATCCGTCCAACACTTCAACAGACGTCACTTAAAGTTTCAATATCAACGAGTAGATAGCGCTGCGTGCTAACTTGAAAAACAACAGCTCACTCGGTAGGTACCTACACAACAACAATTACGTATCGGTTCAGTTATTTGCTAGGTTTTAAGTTTTAAGGTGTATCCTTAAAATACTAGGTAGTGCAACCGCCCGCGTATTCGTCGACGATTAATTTTCGAAAGTCCCATACATATGAATAAGTACCTCAGTTTCGACAAAATATATGCACTTTTCTTAATTTTGTTTCTTATCCTATCTGAATTGAACCCTCAGTTTGAAATACTGGCAGAGACCCGTAAATGTAAGCAACTTTTCAGACTTGCATTGGCTTTCAAATCTAATTTGATGTAATATTCAATTTTGCTTGGATGAGCTCGGAATAATTTTTTACCATGCAAACTTTGACGAACTTTGGCCCAACGACGAAAGGGGTCGAATTTTGTAAAATAGTTTCTCGTGCACCTAGAAGCCAAAGGCGTTTTCAATTATGGAGATCTGGGTGTTAATCAGTGTCAACTAGTTTCGTCGCTTAATGTATACTTAGATCTTATACATTTATCTCCACGGCTTGGTTAAGGTGACTGGAAAAAGGTGTAAGGTGACTCACCGCTGGATGTATATGTGGATGCGAGTAGAGTTGCATTCTGCGAGTGTCCAGCCCGTACGTGTGGGATGGTAGCTCGTTCATGTCGAAGGAGGGCCTGGAGTGGAGGCCTGGGTTCAGCCGCGCGATGTCATCACTGCCCCCATCGAGGCCTGCCCCATCGGAGCCCCGCGCCACTGTTCAACAAATTATTATTATACTATTTTATACAAAACTTTTCCTTTTCCATACAAATTTCAAGACCCCGCTGCCCCTCTTAAGGGTTGAATTTCTGGAATTCCTTTCTTAGTGCACCCCTAGACCACAAAGAGGAACGTACCCTCCAAATTTCAGGTCTCTAGGACTTACGGTTTAGGTTGTGCGTTGATAGTCAGTCAGTCAGTCACGCAACGATTTTATATATATTGATTACACGATTTGATACACGATTTTCAGTGTTTTCTATTAAAATTTAAAAAATGGCCACTTATGGAAATTCTTTGTCTACAATAATTTTTTATCCAAAATTATGTCCTTCGTTGCCCTACCCCTAATGGTACCCTAGATTCTACACATCGTATGCTGGTCATCAAATTTTGTACATACCTAGTTGTATTAGTTGTATTATTATTTATATAAATCAATGAATAAATTAATTATTAGTAGTTTATGATGGTGTTTTAATACCTAGTTATGTGCAGTTTCATACACTACACTCATCGAGCAACACGGAATGGAGGCCTGCGTTGCTCGATGACTAGGTACACTCATTACACTAATAAAACTGGTACAAAGCACATGAAAACAGTTTTGACGACCTCTGCACGTGGCGCGGCTGGCGATGGTTCGCCTGCGACGCAGGAGGTTGCGGGTTCGATTCCCGCCTCGGAACAAATATTTGTGCGTTCTGCACATATTTTTCAGGGTGTTCTGGGTGTTTTCTGTGTATAATAAAAAATATATATCTTTGTAATGCATTATATTATGTATATCAGTTATCTAGTACCCATAACACAAGCTCTGGCTTAGCTTGGGGCTAGATAATGTTTTGTTAACTTGTCAAGCATTATTTATTTTATTTAAAAATAATTAAGTAAATAAATGGCGTTAAATGATTAATCAAATGAAAATACATGATTAAAAGTAAAAACTGTAAAAATCCTCTTACATAGTAGTCCATGGATAACAAACATCTTAGGCGACTACCGTAAGCCTCGCACGTTTATTTCGTATAATAAAGTCTCGAGGAGATCCTATGAAAATTTTCACTGGTAGGTATTCAGAAAGACTCAGCCACTTCGTGTTTTATTTTTATTTTAA
Source organism: Operophtera brumata (assembly GCA_932527175.1). Taxonomy (NCBI): domain Eukaryota; kingdom Metazoa; phylum Arthropoda; class Insecta; order Lepidoptera; family Geometridae; genus Operophtera; species Operophtera brumata. The sequence continues at coordinate 78,381,539 of OW052239.1, read as the reverse complement.
ATTAATTAAAAATCATCATTTCCACTTCTTTACTGTAAAGTTCGTGTGAATGTGTTATTTTACAAAGGATTCTACCAAAACTCAGGGAAAATAAGGACCTACCCGAAGCAGCAAGTAGACAGAAGCAAGTAGTAGGTTACCAGTCCATGGTATTATCTGACATCGGAGGCCGCAACGCTCTAAGTCTGACATCTCACCTGCTTGGTAATAAAAAACATGGCTGATTGCCCGATAGTACCAACCTCTCGGAAAAATGCACGCTATTGACCTCTCGGAAAAATGCACGCTATAGACCTCTCGGAAAAATGCACGCTATTGACCTCTCGGAAAAATGCACGCTTCCTGTTACACACTTCCGTCTCTGTTTACCGCAATCATGAATGTAGTACCGCAATCACTCCCACAGATTGCAGGAAAGCGAGAGAAAAGATGTTACATATCAAAAATAATCATGCATGGGGGAATTACAACTACATGCCTAGGTCATAAAATAAAATACATAGCAGACTAATCTCCTTTTAAGTCAGCTCAAAATAAATAAATAATGCTGGACAAGTTCACACAACATTATCTAGCCCAAAGCTAAGCCAGAGCTTGTGTTATGGGTACTAGATAACTGATATACTTAATATAATACAATACATAGATAGATATTTTTTAGTATACATAGAAAACACCCAGAACACCCTGAACAAATATCTGCAGAACGCACAAATATTTGTTCCGAGGCGGGTATCGAACCCGCAACCTCCTGCGTCGCAGGCGAACCATCGCCAGCCGCGCCACAGAGGTCGTCAAATATTTAAAAACAATACGTAAGTACCTAAGTATTCAGGGTATGATGATGGCAGTATTCAAAGAAACCCTATAGATAAGCAACATTGTAAAATTTAGGCCAGGTATCCACTATGCTGGACCGGCATATTTGACGGTCCGGCAAAACTGCCGGAAAGGCAGAAAGGCGAAAAGGCTGTAAAATTTATATGAAACTAGGTATTCAGTTTTTGCCGGATCCGGCAAGAATTCTTGCCGGAGCGTTTGTCACTGGGCCGGCCCGGCGGAAGCACGCCCGGGCCGGAACGAGTGAGTACCAGACATAACACACATGTTTTAATTGATAGTATCTCATAAATATCATCAGTAGCTACGATACCCCTAAACAAATTTTTACATTGTTTTTAGGGTTCTGTAAAAAAAATTACGGAACCCTTATGGATTCGTCATGTCTGTCTGTCTGTCTGTCCGAGTATGTCACAGCCACTTTTTTCCGAAACTATAAGAGCTATGCTGTTGAAACTTGGTAAGTAGATGTACTATGTAAACCGCAAAAAGATTTTATACAAAAATAGAAAAAAAACAATAAATTGTTGGGGTTCCCCATACTTAGAACTGAAACTCAAAAAACTTTTTTTCATCAAACCTATACGTGTGGGGTTATCTATGGATAGGTCTTCAAAAATGATGTTGAGGTTTCTAATATAATTTTTTTCTAAACTGAATAGTTTGCGCGAGAGACACTTCCAAAGTGGTAAAAAGTGTGTGTGTGTTTAGTTTTATCATTCTCTTATTTAAGAAGTTGCGGGGGGGGGGGACATTTTACCACTATGGAAGTGTATCTCGCGCAAACTATTCAGTTTAGAAAATATATATATTAGAAGCCTCAATATAATTTTTAAAGACCTATCTATAAATATCCCACGATAATGGGTATGATGTTTTTTTTTTGTAAGTAGAGTTTAGTTCTAAGTATGTAAGTTGTGGGAACCCCGAAAATTTATTGTTTTTTTCTATTTTTGTGTGAAAATCTGAATTCGGTTCACAGAATACATCTACTTACCAAGTTTCAACAGCATAGCTCTTATGGTTTTGGAAATAATTTGCTGTGACATACACGGACAGACATGACGATAAGACTTCCGTAATTTTGTTACGGAACCCTAAAAACGGGACTCTCGTAGGATCAGTTTGTTGACCGTCTGCCTGTCTGTCAATACCCTTTTTCTCAGGAACAGAAAATATCAATTAATATCATCCTTGTTAGTTTATAAATAATAAATAAATAAATAACTAGTAACTAATAAATAGTTTATTTATAAAAACAAAAAAAACAAGCTAACGCAATGAATTTGGTATGGAAATCGTGAAATTTTAAAACCTTTAGGGTACCTACTTCCAGAAACCTCTACTTCTGAATTTATTAATGCTATAGGAGGCTTTGTGGCTCAAATAAAGAAAACAGTAAAAAATTGCGGAATTGGTAACTTTTTACCAGTGCATGGTGAAGTTTGTATGAAACGTTCGAGTACGGTTTCATAGAAGGTACGGAACCTTCAGGGTGCGAGTTTCGCTCACACTTATCTGTTTTTGTTCTATATCGACAATAGAGCCGATATAGAGCACTGGAAAGTTATCCGTATGTTGTCGGTGATAGACATCGTTTAATGGTACAGGGGGGTTACTATGAGCTCTTATATCCATTCAGTTCAAAAACTATTCAGTACAAAATATCGCTCCATCGTTGACATTTTTCATCGTTAAATAACTTTAATCGCAGAAGTCTGTAGACCCTCTGCGATTGTGCCTTTAAATATAGTTGCGGACATCAAGGTTTCAATATTTTGTACTGAATAGTTTAGCAACTGCATGGCAATAAGAGCTCATAGTAACCCACCAGCCCGCGGAAATGTACCTATCTGGGTAGAGGCCAATATTACCTTTACACTTTATATTAAGTAGTACAGGCAAATAAGCAAAAAGTGTTGCCCTAAGTCATGCACCGACTACATCTATTTTCCCCATTAAGTTACGGGTATTATAAGGTTTTCACCCTATTTCACCCTGTTCCGGGGGGGGTGAATTTGCTGAAAGTTATATTAGAGGTGATTTTTAAGCCAAACAAAACAATTAAAAAAGGTTTTGTGACTACATCTAATTACTTCCACACTTTTGCTAAAAATCACCTAATTTGCCGGTACTAAATCTCTTATATAAAAGGCCTGACTGACTGACTACAATAACTGACTGGCTGACTGACTGACCGACTGACAACGCAGCTGGTCACACAGTCTTCAAATTGTGTGTTTGTCTCGAAGCGAAGGGTCGTAGTAAGGAATTTTTGAAATTCGCATCCTAACGGGTTCAAAATGGGGTTCTAAAGCAAAACAAAAATGCTCTGGATTTCGGAAACTGTTTGGTATTAGAACTTTGAAATTTTACATGGAGATTTCTCAAAAATTAACAGACACGTGTTTCAGCGGTACCTGAAATTTTCCAGAAAAAGGACACGGGAACGTTTTCTTTGTAAAAAAAACACTTTTCGTTTAGATGTAAGTTATTTTCACGGTTGGTATAAAATACCAAATATTTTTATCCAAAAGTTGTTAAGATAAAAATATTTTCAGGATCTCAATGTTAAAATGGGACACCGAAATTTAATAACTTGAGTGCCGCTTTAAAGGACGTTTCGAGACTACGCGCGGACGAAGTCGCGAGCGGGTCAGCTAGTCTCATACGAGATTTATCCGAGAGAATAGATACTCTTGAATTCCTTATGTCATGCACGCAATTTCATTTGGGGTGGTTTTATGCAATGACGGCCTACCTAAAATTAAACTGTTTTTTAATCGGTAGGTAACTGTTTCGATATCTTCTTAAGTACTAGTTTCAAACCGTCATATGAAAATGTTATCTACGAATAAATACTTAAAGGTAAAGAAGCACCAGAAACAAAATATGAAAAAACAACGAAATAAATAAATAACAACGTAATATACAAAATAACCTGTCTCCAAATAAACGTGTTCTAAGTCGTGGTAAAAGGAGAACGATCTCTGAAAACCTCTTCAGTAGTAATCTATACCTTGCTTGATATCGCTTTTACATACATACATACATAGACACACGCCTTTTTCCCCGAAGGGGTAGGCAGAGCCTCAATGGGCCTCTTTTCACAGTGGGTTGCACCATCGTGGAATATAGACGTGACGAGTGGTGAGCTCATCGCCGCCATTGCTTCCCACGACTGACTCAGCTAACGCTTTCTTCCAGTAGCACATTACATAAATAAGCTAGCAGCCAGGACAAATCTTATACCAACGAATCTTACAAACAAGTCCGGGTAATCCCTAAGTCGGCTTTTACGACATCCACGGGAGGAGATGGAGGGGTCTATTCTTGGGCCGGACACACCGCGGTCTACAACTACTTCATCTGTGGGTTTTATGCAATGACGGCCTACCTAAAATAAAACCGTTTTTGTAATCGGTAATTAAGAGTACTTAGGAGATTCGATATCTTCCTAAGTACAGTTTCAAACCGTCATTTGAAAATGTTATACGAATAAATACTTAAAGGTAACGAAGCACCAGAAACAAAAAAAAAACAACGAAATCATTAAATAGGTACCAACGTAATATACAAAATAACCTGTCTCCAAATAAACGTGGACAATAATAGTGGTGGTAAAAGGCGATCGATCTCTCAAAACCTCTTCAGTAGTAATCTATACCTTGCTTGATATTGATGTTATCAGGTTTATTAAGGCCTAATAAGTTGTTGAGACCTAAGAGCCTCCCAAATACTTATACCGGTGTTTCCTAGAGCTATATTATGCCGTCGTGGCCGAACTTTGCGTGTGTCTGTTTTATTTGTTTTGGCCAGTGTTTGTTTTTTCAATTTCATTGGTCAAAAGATTAGCTTTGTACGACGGCCCCCGTTGAATGGAGAAAAGATACCTCGTTTAGTTTCCCATTATGACCGCTTTCCCAGAATTACTACTTTCCCAAAATGAATAATTAAAAAAAACATTTATCTCGAGAACGGTGTACCGATACGGTTTCCTATAAAAAGTTGGTGTTTGCAAGTTCGTCTTTAGTTATGTTTGGTGGAAATCGGTACAGCCGTTTCCAGGATCATAAGCGCGCAAAAATGCTATTGGAAGACATTGGAAGATAATTGCTTCGAATGACAGCCGATAGCGTCTTCTATTTTTTCTAGTAATGAATAGAAAAATAAAATCTAGTAAATTAGCTTCGGGGCCCTACCATAGAAAACTTTATTCATATGGCCGTATGTACACTATGCGTGCTTGACCCCGATGTGTGTCCATAAGTGATACTTTTTTTCCAATTTTAATGGAACAGTGAAAATAAACAGGGGTTTTAATAGTAGATTAGTAGCCAAGGGCTGTAAGGCATCAATTGCAGCCCGAGCGAGGGCGCCTATAGTTCGAGGGTGCCATTGATGCTTACACCCGAGCTAACTACTTTGCTTTACATCTCGATTGTGAGGTAAGTAGAAAAAAACCGGCATTACTGCCTATTTCATATTATTTAAAATAAAAAATTCAAATACGAAATTGAGCTTCGCCTTTCGATATTTCAAATTGATGACTATTATACTCATACGAAGACAAGGCTGAATAGCGAAGCAACCTCTTTTGTCATTGGGCTGAATGCATGATGTCTATTGCCAGTATGATGGTTAGATGTACGCGAACTTTTTTAAAGAGTGAAGTTTTTTTTTTTAATTACTTACCGCCCTAGTGCTTTTCTAGCTACATTATTACCCTAGAGCGCTAATTGGTCACCTACAAGCCCCATTTGGGGGTAACAAGGACCTACTTACCGAATATGAGAGATGTAAAAGTTATTAAACATAGGTACCTACTCAAAGTAAATGAAAAATAGACTGATATTGCTGATATTTAACAATATCAGCAACCTATAAATTATACGTACCTACATTACTACAAAAATGATGAACTGCAGAAAAAGTAAAGAGAACGCTTGTCGTAAATATTAATATTACGCTTACGCTGCGATAGTCATCAAATTTTAATGGGTTTTCTCTTTGATTTGTTGGGCCTCGCTGAAGATCCCATGAATTTTTTGCATAAATAAGGAGACATTGTTACGCATCGCTACTAGGCTCGGGGAATAAAGTGGATGGTAACCGCTTGAAAATATAGTACCCAAAGGTACCTATTATACAATAAGGTACAATGCACAGTGGATCTTTGCCCCTCTGAAGTTGGCTGCAAAATCAAGCTCAGTCCTTCAGTCGGATTGGAGGCAAGCTAGAGATGCAGAGGGGGATAGGGATTATGTTTCTTCTACAATTATCATTAATCGAAAAAAACCGATTAAGTAATTTAATAATAATTAATAATCGTATTTTGTATTTGCAAGTGCATAATTAAATCAAATAAATACATAAATAAAATAGCCTATAACTACATGAAACTAAATAACAAACTAACTTTAATAAACAAACTGCATCTATCTAGCTAACATAACAGTTTCTTCTCTTCTGTTTATATTTATTTATTCCTTCTTTTCTCTAAAAAGTTTATAATGTATTAGCTATCCGTAGTAGTCGCCTCAGCAGCTTAGGCCTCCCCTAAAAGTTTCCACACGTCTTTTTCTCGCGAAATCATTGTATCCCACTTTAGATATTTTGCAGCGTGAGTTAGCTCATACAATGTATTAGCTATCCGTGGTAGTCGTTTCAGCGGCGTAGGCCTCCCCTAAGTCTCCACACGTCTCTTTCTCGCGAAATCATTGTATCCCACTTTAGATATTTTGCAGCGTGAGTTAGCTCATACAATGCATTAGCTATCCGTAGTAGTCGTTTCAGCGGCGTAGGCCTCCCCTAAAAGTCTCCACACGTCTCTTTCTCGCGAAATCATTGTATCCCACTTTAGATATTTTGCAGCGTGAGTTAGATCTATGAGTCTGCTATCTGATAGTAGAGTTCTTACATTTAGACATACATGTCACATAAAGATTATGTGGCCGTTTATTCCTGTACTTTTCGATGTCTCTATCCATTTATAAATCTTTTTTTTTATGATTATATTTTGTTTTAGGTGGTTTTGGTCAGACTCTTCCACGGTGACCGGCCGGCTTGGAAGAGGTAGAGGTGGAGAGACGCGTCTTAGTTTTCTTTATTTTCCTGGTCATCAAGTCTTGTGGGTAATTACAAAGGGACAAAGATCTGCTGTATTTCACCTATCAAACCAAAAAGATTTTTTTCAAAACTTTTTCATTTATTTGTATATTTGGTATCTACCTAATATTCACAAGATACTCACTTACCAGCTTTTTTAAAAACAAGGTACTCTTCCACTGCCGTCTTGATGCCGAAAAGTCCCACTCGTAGCAAAAAAAAACAAAATAAGTACCGACACCAACAAAGTTAACTTTATTTTGTAGAAATTCACAAGGTTTTTATTTTTCAGTGGAAAAAAATTGTCCGTATTCTTTTTATTAATTTATGAAAATTATGTTAATATTGTTGTTTTTTATTTATTTATTAGCAGAATCGCGAACGTGTGTGTTTTCGTGTTAGCTCCGGTCGTATCGCGCAAGCTTTCCGCCGTGCGAGTGACGCGCGTCGTGTGCGGCGGCTGAGCTGCGTACTAATGCTCGACTGAATCTCGCGACGAACACTGCACGATATTGCTAACTAAAGCTCGCGCCAACGCATATCACCACTACCTCATTCATTTCAAATAAATTGTAGAATACTTTTTGAAAAAAATATAGGTTCTTTCTTAGGGCAATTGTTCCGTTGTGTTGATGCCTTTCTGAAATCTAAGCGTTTGTGTCAGGAGCGATCGGCTGACCTAGGAACCCGCGGATGCTACCGTACATTGTGTCATTACTAGGCAAGATTATACAATTTTTCTTAATCTGGAAAACCGTAATCTTTGAGTAACTGTTGCGAGTGGGGTAAGACGCGGTCCCATTGGCGGAGCTACGACGCTCGAAACCAATAGCGAAGGTAGGAGGAGCCGTATCGTGAACACTTCAAAGTTCGGCGAGACAAGTCGCTTGCCTTTTGCCTCCCTAATTTCCTTTTTCCTTGAAGCACCTTACGAAAATAGGACTCGAAACTCAAGTTTGGACTGGGCCCGCCTCCCCCACGTAGATATAGGTAGGTACCTATGCATACTCTAACGCAGACTCGTCTTGTATGATCGTGATGTTCGAAGACACATAAATACAGCAAAATTATAAGTTATAGTGGTTATTGCCTTAACGAATGTGAGTATATTATATTGTAAAAAATGGTATGTTTGTCAGAAAAAAACTTGGAGCTTTTCCAAGAATATTCTCGCCCCCGAAATCTCCTCCTTTAATTAGCGCTCCCCTTATATAAGCTTTGCCAACATAGGGCGCGTCCTAGGTGGACGTGACCTATGAGGTAATGCACTGTTCATCATAGGCAGAGGTTACCGCTTAACATTAGGTGGGCCATCTGCTTGTTCCGTAATTAAAGTAGCATAAAAAATAACATAAACGTTTAAGTATAGGTACCTACTTATTTTTCATTTTTTTAAGCTTTCCTTCCATGTCTTACATATATGTATAGGTACATAGTGAAAAACCTGCGCTGAAGAAATGTAATAGGCCCCGAAATTGATAGGACAGGGTAACCTCAGGTACTTATTACAAAAGTTTGGATGCATAAATTTAGGTATATTCAATAACAACATTAACAATATTAAGCACAATCCTTTTTCCCCGAAAGGTTAGGTAGAGTTCACCGTTGGTTGCATCGTTGTGGGAATATAGACGTGACAAGTGGTGAGCTCATCGCCACCATTGCTTCCCACGATTGACTCGGCTAACGCTCCCTTCCTAACATATTCCCCGATCAAATCTTATAGGTACCCACAGATCTTACTAACGAGTCGGTTTTTACGACATCCACGGGAGGAGATGGAGGGGTCTTTCCTTAGGCTGGACATACCACGGCACTATTCACAGTACGAGCGGCGACCGTATGATCCTCTTCGTCATCTGATACAAAGATAAGACACATGGCACATGATTATAAAAAGTGATGATAGTTTAGAAAAATATGTGACAAAAATTAAAGTTGGCCGAAGGTACAAAAAAAACTATCACTTCCGGTGATTTTTTTTAATGGTATTTACGTCATTTGTTACAGAGATGATATTTATTATATTCAATTTAATTTATTTTATTGCACACGGGAAGATGACCATACATTGCAGAAGTTATAGGTCTAGGAACGGATACAAGATACAGTCTCATAAACTTATCTGACCCGGTGACGGCGTCGCTGTTGTCGAATTTAGTGTTGCTGCTAAATGAAATAGGACTTTTAGCGTAAGGTAGGGTAGAGTTAAATAATATTGACTAATTTTTATCTCTAAAATTTAAGTCATTACATCATGAAGCAATTGAAACACAATAATATACGTATGTACGACATTTAGTTCCAGTTTTGGCCACCGGGTCAGATAAGTTTGTGGCACTATAAATATATGCAACATAATCGGGTATGTATAAACTGGACTAAAATTATGACGTAGGTACCTATGCAGTGGCGATGGGTGGGACACATAGTCAAGAAGGAATGACGGAAGATGGACCACGACTATAACAGAATGGTGGAAGAGATGCTCGGCGAACAAAAGGCAGACCACCCACCCGATGGTCGGGTGAAATCGTTAAAGTATTAGTTGGACGAGAATGGATGAGAACAGCACGGCCCAGAGAGAGTGGCGTATTAGAGAGGAGGCCTATACCCAGCAGTGGGTGATCACTTTTACGACCTCTGTGTCGGGGCGGGCGAACGTTCGCCTGCGACGCCGGAGGTTGCGGGTTCGATTCCTGCCTCGGAACAAATATTTGTGCGATATGCAGATGCTCAGGGTGTTCTGGGTATTTTCTATGTATAATAAAAAATATCTATCTATGTTATATATTGTATTAGATATATCAGTTATCTAGTACCCATAACACAAGCTCTGCTTAGCTTTGGGGCTAGATAATGTTCAGCATTATTTATTTTATTTTATTTATTTATCACTGGCTAAATAGAAGATTGACTAACATTATGGGGAGGGGAGGCCTATTTCTAGCAGAGGATTTCTACAGGCTGATGATGCTAATGATACTGATTATGATGATGAAACTGGAGAGAGACATACACTATGAATTCTACGCTTAAGGTGGGGCATTCCACAAAATTCCAAATATTAGATTTTATTTTTAACCCCCGACGCAAAAACGACGGGTTGTTGTAAGTTTGACGTGTCTGTGTGTGTAGCGTGTGTGAGTGTGTGTGTGTGTGTGTGTGTGTGTGCTGTGGCATCGTAGCTCCGGAACGGATGAACCATTTTTTTTTCGGTATAGGTGCCGTAGTCGACAAGCTCGGCTAGTTATAGTTACCTGCAAACTGATCGAAGCCTACAAATAAGAAAGTTTGGATGTGTTTGTAACTACAGGTCTAGGCGCTTAACTGAGTCAGTCCCTGAGAAGTGAGAGCGGTACGGGAGGGGTGTTTTCGTTAAGTCAAAATGAAGCATGGCTACGTGTCATCTGAGAGACGAAAACACCCCTCCCGTACCGCTCCCATACCTTAGGGACTGACTCAGTTATGCCACAGAATACCTAAATATTAGTACAAGTAGTTGTGTGCTAGACTTGTACCTAGCTACTATAGTATTCTTTTATCTGTGACCTAGCTCAAAGAAACGGCCGAACCGATTTTGATGAACATTAATTAGTAGGGGAGCGGGGCTCAATGCGGGCACAGCACCTTCGTTTATACCGTAATTTAAGCTTAGAGCATTGCAGGCCTCCGTACCGGAGTGCTCGATGAATTTAAGTAAATACTTAGCATGGCCACACTACACGTGGAACAACACTCCTCCCCGCCAAACTCGCACCCGTCATTCGGTCCGCTGCGAGCCTGCGACCGCGCGCACGGTTGTTACCACGCAAAAATTATATTAGGAGTGATTTGAAAAAAAAAACAAGGTTAGTATGTATTTTTTCTTTATACTGAGGGGTTTTCACGGACGTTTCAAATCATGCGCTAATAGATGGCGCTGCTTTGAACCTAGCTTTCAAAATAAAGTGAAATGTCAAAGTCAACAACGTAGTGAAATATTTTCATGGTATTTTGTTACCATCACACAAAAGCACAGACAATGCATTTGTTAATTTTGACAAGCATACTTGAGTCAGCGCTATCTATCGAGCCAAATTGAACTACTTTTTTATTTTTTATTCGTAAATGAAAAGCCTTCATTGGCGCCGCACGTCTTGTGCATTTGCGATTTTCAAGTAGGTATTTGTATTTTCACAAAATTGTATTTTCAATATATTTTGCAACGTTACACTCCTTCCAAGTCGTTAGAGTCACATTCAAGTCATGTTTTAGTAAAACGGTGGGCATTTTTACTAAAACTTTGGTAGACAATTTCCACCAATGGTGGGTTTTCACGGCCGTTTCACATGCATGCTTAAAAATAGATGCCTTGAAAATAGATGGCGCCAGCTCTGTAGGTACTTAACTTTCAAAATAAAGTAAAATGTCAAAGTCAACAACGTAGTGATAAATACCACGAAAATATTCAATTCATTAAAAATTGAATTGAATATTATTTTTTTGGTTATTATTATGATATGAAAATATCATGAAAATAAATATCTTGTATCAGACAATGCATCTGTTAATTTTGGCACAGAACATATAATAGTACAGTTTGGCAACCATATTTATTCAGCGCCATCTATCGAGCCAAATCGAACTACTTTTTTTTATTCATCGCAAATGCAGACTCCGTAGCTGAATATTTGACAGATAATTTTAATTAGGCGTTAGTTTATTTTGACTTGTATTATCCATTTGACATATTGTTTAATAATATTTGTATACTAATTAATTTGTTAATATATTGTCTTTAGATTTTAGTAATAATTCGTAAAATAACTAAATAAGTAATGTATTGGGAATTTCATAATATATTTTAAAATGTAATTTTTGCATGCCTATAGCGGTAGAAATAGTTTGGTACTTTTAAAAAAAATTATAACATCTTTGTAACACTATTTGTAGCAAATAAACGATTTGATTGATTGATTGATTGATAGACTACTTACTATGGTACTATGGACTAGTCTATGGATAAGTAATGCCCGCCCGGACTCTTCCCGCCATTTTCGAAAAGAGACGTTGTCTACTTTTATTTTATTTCTTTTCCTAGTGTTTTCTTGAGTTATTTTGTGTTATTTTGGTGGCATTTTAACTAATGTAGCTCGTTTAATAAGCACAAGTGTAGTGAAATAAAATGGTGAATTGCGTGACTTTTGAAATTGGTGGAAATTGTCTACCAAAGTTTTAGTAAAATTGGCCACCGTTTTACTAAAACATGACTTGACTGTGACTTTGACGACTTGGAAGGAGTGTAACGTTGCAAAATATATTGAAAATACAATATAGTGAAAATAGATACTTGAAAATGGCAAATGCACAAGCCGTGCGGCGCCAATTATAAAGAAAAAAAAAAAAAAAGTAATGCCCGCCGCAATCGCCGCATCCGCATTTTCTACCAAACAAGTATTTAAATCCTCTTTGCTACCAAATAATAAAAAACGAAAACTCCGGCAAATATATAAACTAAAGAACATAAGTACAAACGGAAAATGCCGCAGGCGCGGGTGAAACAGTTGAGTTTAGCCAATTTGAGCTATCTATAGACCGTTGCGATGCAAATCGATCTAAAGATCGCCCTACTGAAAAAGTTAAATTGTTTTGATCGGTATCGTTTCCTAATTTTGCTCCCGATTACAGCAGACCAGCTCGGAGATCTGCACGGATCTCTGAACTGAATGGAGCCCAGTTGAAGATAAACACTACGAGAAGCAGGAGTCCCATTAAAAGTGGAGTGGAAGGTGTTTCTGTGAGTTTTATACGTATTACACAAGGGCCATGTCACTGAGGGAAAAATTAGGTAGGTACACTAGCAGGTTGGTGGCTAACTCAAATCAAATTCTTAAAAATTTTAAGAAGTGCTGGACGGGTTGATTATGGGCGGGGGCGCAGTTCGAGGTATAGTTTTCGAGAAAAAAATAAAGACATTTTATGGCTCAATTTACACTGGAATAGCAGCGGCCGGCAGTGACGCGACGATCAGTTTTAATGACAAAGCATTTTGAACTTTATTTTCAAACGTAAAAAGTATAGATTCACTTGATAAAACAGAAAACGGCGCGTGGCGCATCGAGGCGGCTGTGACGCTAGCAGTCACGTGGCCACGGGCGGTTTGTGCGTCCGCGCTGGCGGCCGGTGTCGAGCTGTGCCGGTCGCTTCCGGCTGCTGCCATTCCGATGTGAATTGAGGGAGTATTATTGTTCTGTGGAATTGAGCCTTAAGGTGACATGACATTTTAATTTTAGTGTCGGTCTCATGTGTTGTCTCTTGCCAGTACTCTCGCGAGGTTGCCCATAAGTGTCGCTTCACCCAATTAGATTTTGGTTACAAAATCGATGTAGGGCACTTCGAAATAGGATATACACTTGAGTAGGTTCAAAATGTGTGACAGAACCCATTCCGAGCACCTTGACTCCACAACATGGTCTTGTGAGTCACGCCCCTAGAGTGTACAAAAAAACGTGGAGCCAGTAGCTCACGTGGGAGATCCTGAGTAGAGCAAGCCCGCGAGGCCAAGCATAGCGAAAGTAGGGTGGGTGAAGCGACAGTACTGGCGAGAGCCCATACTGGAGTCCGAAACTTCAGAATTAAAAATTTCATACCTCATAAATCAGACCTCAAAAATTTTGGCCCCAAAACCAGAGGCCAGTTTCTTATGCACACCCAATTCTTATTTTATTCAGTGCCTATCCCCTCAGGTAGATATTAGATACTAGTGATGATTATGAGGAGGTACACTAACAAGATAAATAATAATAAATCATAAATAAATAATGCTGGACAGTTCACACAACATTATCTAGCCCCAAGCTAAGCAGAGCTTGTGTTATGGGTACTAGATAACTGATATACTTAATACAATATGTAACATAGATAGATATTTTTTATCATACATAGAAAATACCCAGAACACCCTGAACAAATATCTGCAATCGCACAAATATTAGTTCCGAGGCAGGAATCGAACCCGCAACCTCCTGCGTCGCAGGCCAACCTTCGCCCGCCGCGCCACAGAGGTCGTCACATGATGGATGGCAACCATGATGGTCACTGATTTTGAGGGTGGGGCATCGGGGAACATGGGGTAAATTAGGTAGGTATTTTTCTCATTTGCATCGGGACACAACGAGAAGTACCTATGTAAGTAGCACATGTACTAGATCATTAGTTATTCATACAGTGTAGGCTCGGTAATAGGGTCCTGCTTAGCACCCTATAGGTAAAGAACCCGTACAGACCATAAGATATACTTTATGATACACAATCATCCCCAGCCAGAACTGAATAAGCTACTGCTAGACATAGAATATCATGATGAACATTCTTGAATTGTCTTCATAGAATATCATGATGAACATTCTTGAATTGTCTTCATACACCAACTTTCTGCAATCACTACTATTTTATCAGTCCTTCATCTGTAGTTTGGTTATACTGGTCGCCACCTACACCTACAGTAATTGCCACTAGATAAATATGTATAATAATAATAATATATAGTAAACACTACTGGGACAAATCTTGAAACTGAATTGTGAACAAGTTAACCTCGACTGATAGAGCTGAAATTTTGCACACCTGTCAAGTTCCCATGACAATACAATATTATGGTAACAGCGAGCTGATGTGATGATGGAGACAGAAGGTGGACAACGAAACTCCTCTATGGATAATAATAGACTGGCCATGTTTAGGATCATTTTAATCAGCACATGGTTTGGATCACTAATTTAACAGCGAGCTGTTCTGATGATGGCGATGGAACGGTGTACAATGGAACTCCTCGATGGATAATAGCAGACTGGACGTGTTTGGGGTCATTTTAATCAGCACACAGTTCCGATCACTAATTTTATAAAAGCTTGTATTGAAAAATATATTTTTCCCAAAAAAAATATTATCTATATGCAGAAAAAACTAAAACCTGGCAAAAGTAATGACCATGAAACAACAAGTCATAAATTGCAACATAAAAATCTCCATAAAACTGAAAAAGGAGAACACAGTTTTGTTCAAGAGTCAAAAGAATCACGAGAATTTATAAATGCTGAAAATAGAGATTCTAAAAATTATCATGGAACAGAGAATTCATCTGAGGATGATACTGAATCAGAAATATCAGCTAAGATTAAGCCACCTGATGATTCCATGGAACAATCAATGACAGAATCAAATAATAATGATGAAAAACAAAATGAAAGATATGGATCCAGCAACGATAATGCAGATCTTTTAGAGAAATGTAACACATGTGGTCAATTTTTAAATAATTCTGACTTACTATTTTATGAGGGACATCCACAGGACGCAGAAGATGAAGTTATAGTATTGGCGAATAAAAAATTAGGATATGGTAAGGATTTTCTACGTTATTTTTGATGTTAGTAGATAGCCCCCTTGCTACCCAGTTGCGTAGCAAATGATTAGAGGGAACATTGCTAGCTGACTTTTACTTTAAGGTACCTGAATATAAAAATGTTTAATTGGTACCTATTGCCCTTGTTGAAACTAAAACTATGGTACCTAACTACCTACGGAAGAGCAAAGACCCCTAACATAAGTATTTTATACTTAAAAGGTGATCTCATTACACTATGTCTCATTTAATATATTAAATTAAAGAAATAATCATTATTACCATTATTAGCTAATGGCAGTATACAGGGCGTCCCAAGACTATGCAACCTGAAGGGAAAGTACCTTATAGTTAGGAGATTTTGCTGAAAGGAAACTATATTAATTTTAAAACATAGTAATAGGTACTGCATACTAAGATTTTCTAAAAATTACTTGCTTCGTCTGAGAATCGAACTGATTTTATTTTATTTATTTTATTAATGAAGTATTACTGTTTGAAAAATAAAATATAGTATCCTTTCAGCAAAATATCCTATCTACAATATGTATGGTACCTATTTTCCCTTCATGTTGCTCGCATATAGTCATGGGACGCCCTGTATACTGTGCTGAGGTGTGTGAATGTATTGGTAGGTACTTTTATTGTTTAATAATGCACATGGGGCACATGGAAAGTTTTGCGAAACTGAAAATAAAGTTCTATTACTAAAGTATTTCCACTCTAAAAAGGTATTGTCAAATTAACTACTAATTAGTTTTTATTCCGCATCAGAATGAAAGTACATACATACCTACATAGGTACTTATGGACAGATGAAAGCAAATTTTGCTGGTTCGACTTCGCTGGCTCGCTCAATAATCGAGTTTACAAAATAAAATATAACTACCCAGTGTCTCATACATAAAAAAAAACGCAAAACTTTCTGCGTAGCCTTGAGATTACAATATTAACGAATATTGTAACACAATATATAAAAAAAAGCCCGGTCGAAAGGCTAATTGGTAATATTTTTTAGTAGAAGTAGAGCTTTTTTGTGAAAGAGTTCATCCGGGGAAGTACTACCACCATACCTATTTCTGCCGCAAAGCAACAGTGCTCGCATTGCTGTGTTCCGGTTTGAAGGGCTATATGGTTATGGTTGCCGGTGAAATTACTGGCACATGAGTCTTTTCATCTTTGTCTCAGGGCGGCGGGCGCAGTGCAATGCCACATAGGGTGCGTCCTAGATGGACGTGACCTATGAGGTAATGTACTGTTCATAGGCAGAGGGTACCGCTTAACATAAGGTTGATCCGTCATTCGAATTTCACTAGTAGCTAGTAATATATGTCTAGATTTGTAAACAATGTTCTGCAACCCTATTTCAGGAGAGACTGCCGATATAAAGGGGGACCGACCTCACATCAATATAATGGGCTTCTCCATTTACGACAAGGCAGGTCATCTGTTGCACATTGATAGTGGACTCATTGAGATGGGCGTTCCCATCTACATGTCCGGTTACTTGAAGTCAATCTGTTCTGATTCACATGACATTGATGAAGATGTAACAGTCAAAGATGTGGGCCCTATACTTACATGGTATGTAATATCACCTAATTTACTGAATCGAGACTCACGCTGCATAAGATTTATTAATTTTATAAAAACCGGAGAGTGTGAGCATGTGTGCACCCACTGCTGGGTATAGGCCTCCTAGAGAGGAGGCCTATACCCAGCAGTGGGTGCACACATGCTAAATAGATAAAAACTGAAATTTTTCACTCACATTTATATCGATGTAGGCGCGGACTGGTTTCGATTCAAATGTTGTAGTCTTGGGACGCCCTGTATACATACATACATACATACATAGACACACGCCTTTTTCCCCAAAAGGGGGTAGGCAGAGCCTCTTTTCACAGTGGGTTGCACGGAGTTGCACCATCGTGGAATATAGACGTGACAAGTGGTGACCTCATCACCGCCATTGCTTCCCATGACTGACTCGGCTAACGCTTTGTTCAAGTAATACCACATTCCATAATAAGCTAGCAGCCAGGACAAATCTTATACCAACAAGTCCGGGTAATCCCTTAGTCGGTTTTTACTACATCCATTGGAGGAGACGGAGGGGTCTATGAAAAATGCTTAGGCTTAGGCCGGACACATAGTTTAGTAGTAAATTCTCGTTTTTAAGAACTTAGTACCTATTATTAACTTATGCTCGAGTCTCGATTTAGTTTCAGTTCGGGAAACAGGCCAGAGTGCCTTTCTTAAACGGTCAGTGTTTAAGAAAGGCACTCTGGCCTGTTACTTACTACTACTACTGTTTACTGTGTTACTTTAAAACTCGAATTATCCTTGGAATAGTTACACTGTGTTTTATGTTTTACATTTACAAGCAGTTTCAAATCAAATCAAGAGACAAAACACGGTGTAACAATTCCAAAGACATTTCGCGAGTATTATTAGTTGCACGGTTAAAATAAAAAAACTAACTGTTCAAATTCTGGGTTTAGATTATTCAGGTAAAATGGATCCACTGCCCAAACTTTTACTGTCAGAATATGGGCTTTTCTTCCAACTTCCTTAACCTAAAATAGTAATGATCCAGCTACTTGTTATTTGTTAATGTAACTATCTACTTATATTTGTTTGAATTTTCAGGTCCATTCATGGATTTGATGGCGGAGACAGAAACTATGTCGCAATAACCACTGCATTTGCTGAATATAATCTACTGAAACCAAGTGATCAGTACAAACCACTCAGGGATGATTTATACGAAAGGATCTTGCTCACTAAAGTTGTTGTGAAATATTTAGAGGAGAACAATTATTTGCAGCCATCATATGAAGAGCTACTAGAGGTTATAAGAAGTTCCACTATAGCAGAGTTGAATGACAAACCAATGAGTGAGGAAATACTCCTCAAACACTCTCAGTTTGTGTGCGAACAGGTTTCAAGCTTAGAAGCAGATGAGGACGAACAACCTCTGATCGCTCTGCCGTGTATGGAGGAGCTGATTAAATTAATGGGGATACAATTCGATCGCCCTAAAACACAAAAAATGGAGTTCAAGAAAGTAGATAAAAAGGCGCGGACAAAGGCTACCACCACTCCGTTAGTGCAGAAAACGTTCAAAGGCGTTTTCTCGAACCAATTGGATAAAACAAATGATGAGCTACATTTGAAGGGAAAGAGGTGTGGGGTGTGCGAGGTGTGTCAGCTACCCGACTGCGGCAAGTGCAATTCTTGCAAAGATATGGCGAAGTTCGGAGGGCATGCGCGGACCCACAAAGCGTGCACTCAACGTCTCTGTAAACAAATGGCGGTCGAGCAAGCTGATGATTCGTACCTTGATGACGACAATGATTTCAAAATACCGCTAGAAACGAAACGGCGCAAAAAAGTACCGGTCCCAGTCAAGCTGAACGAAAACAACGACAAAAAAATCAAATGGATCGGAAAACCCGTCCAAGCTGATGAGACGAAAATTTACTATGAAAGAGTAGAGATCGATGGAACCGAATATTGCAACGGAGATTTTGTAATGCTGGAGCCAACAAATCCCAATATTCCCGCGTTTGTCGCAAAACTTGGATACATGTGGAAAGAGACTACAAAATCGAAAATGGAATTATTTCACGCCGAAGTGTTTTTCCGGTCGTCTGACACTGTTTTAGGGGAAGTGGGCGATCCGAGAGAAGTATTTTTAGGCGATAACTGCTTCCACGGTGCTCCCGTGTCTTCGATACTGAGAAAGGCTTCTGTGGAAAAGAAAGATATACTGGCAGATTGGTTCAAACTCGGAGGGAAGGAGGTAGACGAAAAAGCTTTTGAAGACGACGGTAAAACGTACTTCTACAGCAAATACTATTCAAGGTCCACCTCACGTTTCGAAGATCTTCCTGACAATCCAGAATGTCCTAATTTTATGCGAATACATAGATACTGTCCGTCATGCGAGCGCAAATCTAAACGAGATTTTCAGCGTATTCCTAGAGTTGACGGTAGAGTCTTTGAACAATCAATTGGAGTACCAGTAAACAGATCAGAATGGACCATGGTGAAGTGGAGAGGCTACGAGTATAAAAAAGGTTGTGGCGTATTCGTTAAACCGTTTACTTTCAAGTTAAAAAACAGTTACATCACTTATAATGCTAACTCTAAGCAGAAATTGGAGAAAGTTGATGCGAACGTATACCCTGAGTATTATAGGAAAAGCGAAAATAATTTGCGAGGGTCAAATATTGATACGAGACAACCATTCGGTGTGGCTTACATAGTCGCTGTCACCGCGAAAGGAGAAGGGCTACTTATTACACCTCAAGACATATACCTACAAGTGAACGTCCTATACAGACCTGAACATACAAAGAACAGGTTTCCACAGCGCGAGGACCTAAATATGGTTTACTGGAGCGAGGAAATATGCGAAATTTCATTTTCTTCCATCCAAGGACCTTGCTATTTGGTCTACGAGCAAAACATTCCACAATCGGAGTCCTTGCTTGAATGGTTCGAGAAAGATCCCAGCAGGTTTTACTTCAGCAAGTGTTATGATAAATCCACTGGTAAAATTGCTGACGTGCCGGACCACGCTAAGGCTGTCGGCCGAAGCGACATAGGGCAGGATAAAGGGAAGGGTACAGGGAAGGGGAAAAGTAAATTGAGCAAGTCGGCTGAAGAACAGCCACATGAAGATGAAGTGAAGATCCGGCCTTTAAGAACGCTGGATGTTTTCGCGGGATGTGGAGGGTTGTCTGAAGGGTTACACCGGGCAGGTGTTGCCGAATGTCGCTGGGCCGTGGAGAATTCAGAAGCCGCTGCTCATGCTTACTCCCTCAACAACAAGAAGTGTTCTGTGTTCAACGAAGATTGCAATGTACTATTGAAGGACGTGATGTCCGGAGCGACGCACAACGAACAGGGCGTACGCCTTCCCATGCAAAATGAAGTGGAACTAATCGTCGGCGGACCCCCCTGCCAAGGCTTCTCTGGAATGAACAGATTTAATTCCGGAGAATACTCAAACTTCCAAAACTCTCTGGTCGCCTCATATCTGTCCTACTGCGATTACTACCGACCGAAGTTCTTCATACTAGAGAACGTGCGGACCTTTGTAACTTTCAAAAAGGGAATAATTCTCAAGCTGACTCTGCGTGCTTTATTAGCCATGGGTTACCAGTGCACGTTTGGTGTGTTACAAGCTGGGCATTACGGTGTACCACAAACGCGACGTCGGCTTATTATACTAGCGTCAGCACCGGGGTACTCCTTACCTTTATACCCAGAACCGACGCACGTGTTTAGCCGTCGGGCATGTTCACTTGGTACGTCCATAGACGGGAAGCGTTTCACTACAAACATACGCTGGGAGGGGTCCGCGCCGCGGCGCACGTGCTGTATCCACGACGCCATGGGCGACCTACCGGAAATATGCAACGGTGAAAACATATTAGAGATGGAGTACGACTCCATGCCAGAGAGCCACTTCCAGCGAATGGTTAGAAGTAAAGATGAGACTGTTAAGCTACGCGATCATATCTGCAAGAACATGGCGCCTCTAGTCCAGGCGAGGATAACACGGATACCGTTGACTCCTGGTTCTGATTGGAGGGATCTTCCCAACATATCGGTTACGTTGCCAGATGGGACCAAGAGTAAGGTGATCTACAGTTTTGATATTTTTTCATCACTGAATCTTATCACAATTTCTATAAAAAAAGGAGCTTATAGCGCACCTCGTTCTGAGGTCCTATTTTGAATTCGAACATACACTCGTGGGTGTGTTACACGTGTTTTTGTATGAAAACTGAAATAGCGCCTCTAGCAGACCATTTTCAGCAACTCAGTTTGTCTATTCAAAAACCCTTACCCATAACCCTGTTCATAAGTTGTCAATCCACAAACACTAGATTGCAAATAACCTATGGACTCTACATATAACGTCACTCACGCAGCATCTGTGATTTCTTCCAGGTGCTGCAATACCGCCACGACGACAAGCGCAACGGACGTTCGTCGAGCGGCGCGCTGCGTGGTGTATGCGCCTGCGTGAATGGCAAGCCGTGCAGTGTCGCCGACAAGCAGGAGAGCACTCTCATACCGTGGTGTCTGCCGCACACCGGCAACCGACACAACCACTGGGCTGGCCTCTACGGTAACTATACTAATGTGGGCTGTAAGCCGTGCAGTGCCGCCGACAAGCAGGAGAGCACTCTCATAACGTGGTGTGTGCCGCACACCGGCAACCGACACAACCACTGGGCTGGCCTCTACGGTAACTATACTAATGTGGGCTGTAAGCCGTGCAGTGCCGCCGACAAGCAGGAGAGCACTCTCATACCGTGGTGTCTGCCGCACACCGGCAACCGACACAACCACTGGGCTGGCCTCTACGGTAACTATACTAATGTGGGCTGTAAGACGTGCAGTGTCGCCGACAAGCAGGAGAGCACTCTCATACCGTGGTGTCTGCCGCACACCGGCAACCGACACATCCACAGGGCTGGCCTCTACGGTAACTATACTAATGTGGGCTGTAAGCCGTGCAGTGCCGCCGACAAGCAGGAGAACACTCTCATACCGTGGTGTCTGCCGCACACCGGCAACCGACACAACCACTGGGCTGGCCTCTACGGTATTACACCAACGTGACACGTTACACCTCATTGAACCCAGATCGTTGTACATTGCAGGGCGCATCGCGTGGGACGGGTACTTCAGTACGACGGTGACGGACCCCGAGCCTATGGGCAAGCAGGGTCGCGTGCTACATCCCGCACAGGCGCGCGTGGTGTCGGTGCGCGAGTGTGCGCGCTCGCAGGGCTTCCACGACAATCACATGTTCGCAGGCTCCATACAGGACAAACATCGCCAGGTGAGGACATTAGACCAGCAGCCATAGCACAGGTGGTAGATTTACTTTATCGAACTAGCGAAGCAAGTTCTCTGAGTCAACTTTAAAGAACCGGCGTTTGTATGGATATATGTATGTATGTTTGTCCGATGAAAACTTCCGTAGCGTTAATCCGATCTACATTAAATTTGGTAGGCGGGTAGATAGTATTGGTATAATTTGTATGTAAGGTTATGAGCTATCAGTCGGGGGGTTGTTGAGATATCGGGTTCCAAGAAGGGGGTAAAAAAACAGATCAAGTGGGGTGTCATATGAAAGTGCTGTGCTTGGACATTTCAAAGCAGATTTTAGACCATATAGTTTTAATATAAAATAGGGAATAAATAAACTGTAAAAAAGCTAAGTACACTATTTCCAGCAATCTCACAATGCTGAAATTTGGTATGCTTGTAGCTTTTGTGACCCAAATACAGGGAAAAGTCTGAATTTGAAGAGTTTAGGTACTTGTATCCCATAAAACAAAAACCAATGTAACATCCATGGTTGACCTCCCAGTTCAAGGAATTTGAACGACGGTGTAGTTCTAATTTTTCGATACTCGCAACTTATTATGGTTTTCTTGCAATAATGCCATCATGACACCCTTGCTAGATTATTTTGAGATGATAAGTGACTTCACTTTCACACTTTTCTTCACGAAAATTAATAAATCTATATCTAATCTAAATTTTCACACACTGCATATTCGAGCGCCTTGCCGCCTTAAGTTTGTTTTATAATGATTCGGTTTATAGAATCTGTATTGTCTTAAGAAATAACAAAAATGTCACTTATAAGACAATTTATGATAACCTAAATATGGTTAAGCGGTGAGCATGCATCACAGGTTAATTACAAAGCTGGTGAAGGTATTTATTAATCAAAACACAAATAGCGAAAACAAAGTAGAATAAGTTTTTGTAAATAAATATAATAAGTATTGTTTATCAACAACCAAGGGTGATTGTTGTTACTTACTCAATATTTTCTAGCACATACAATTTAACTTTATTTTTAAACAATGCAAAATTGTTCTCAGATCGGCAACGCGGTGCCTCCCCCATTGGCCGCCGCGCTGGGCAGGGAACTCAAGAAGGCAATAATCAGCTCTCTAAAGATCCCAACCGTAGTCTATTCATCAGCTGGGACGTCTACTGCTGGAGACAACAAATCTCTTGCATAGGACATGATGAGCCGCCTCCATCTACCGATTTCCTGCAATCGTGCAATGTCAACGCGATGACCGTGACGACGATCATCCGTGTATTACGTAGTAACTAGCCATTAACATGCAAACACCAGCAGAATTGCGTCACGAACTTTTTTTTTTACTACGTGAATGTCGTAACAAACAGATGGCCCAACTGATGTTAAGACGCCATAGGTTCTCAAATGTCTCTAGAATTTTAAAGTTTTTGATAAGAATTCTTATAGTTTTCTATGAAGAAAAAAATATATGATATTCTTGATCATTTTATCTAGTGAAATCAATAATTCAATACACTATTTGGATTACTTCACTCAATAAAAAAAAAACACAAAGATACCACCTTTTTAAAATTGAAATCATATTTTTGACTTACTTCTTTCACGTTTTAACTTATGAAACACTTGGTGTCATGTTCATTTTTATTTAAATTAGTGAAGTCAATAACAAAATTTAGCAAAACCAAAAGGGATTTTTTTAAATATTTTTTTAAACACAAATATAAGTACCAGAGCGTGCGCTCGGCTTGCTCAGACCGGTCGCAGACCGCATCGAGGCAGGATCTGTGTCAATTTTCCCGCCATCGGTCACGTGACTACGGATGAAATGGAAACTATCAAGTCAGGCTACTCGCAAATCATAATTATGAAAAGAGCCAACATAGGTACTTGTACTATTATTTATTCTGTGACAAAGGTAAGTAAAAGTAAACCTAGGTAAACAAATACATTATCCGATTTGTTTTGCGAATAAACTCTGACTTCATACTGTTACTTTAGATAGCTACATGCCTAGTAGGAGTAGAGATCTGGCCAAAGAAATTACCTCTCCGTCCCCTCTAGTGGATATGGGATGTGCTGTGGTCTGTCTGACCAAAGAGTTGACTCTCCGTTTCTTCCCGTGGAAGAGAGAGCTGTGGTGTTTGTCTGGCCTAAGAAAATACCTCTCCGTCTCCTCAAGTGGATGTGTGAAGTGGTATGTCCGGCCTAAGAGTAACCCTCCGTTTTTTCCTATGGAAGAGTGTTGTGGTGTTTGTCTGGCCTAAGAAAATACCTCTCCGTCTCCTCAAGTGGATGTGTGAAGTGGTATGTCCGGCCTAAGAGTAACCCTCGGTTTTTTCCTATGGAAGAGTGCTGTGGTGTTTGTCTGGCCAAAGAAAATACCTCTCCGTCTCCTCAAGTGGATGTGTGAAGTGGTATGTCCGGCCTAAGAGTAACCCTCCGTTTTTTCCTATGGAAGAGTATTGTGGTGTTTGTCTGGCCTAAGAAAATACCTCTCCGTCTCCTCAAGTGGATGTGTGAAGTGGTATGTCCGGCCTAAGAGTAACCCTCCGTTTTTTCCTATGGAAGAGTGTTGTGGTGTTTGTCTGGCCTAAGAAAATACCTCTCCGTCTCCTCAAGTGGATGTGTGAAGTGGTATGTCCGGCCTAAGAGTAACCCTCGGTTTTTTCCTATGGAAGAGTGCTGTGGTGTTTGTCTGGCCAAAGAAAATACCTCTCCGTCTCCTCAAGTGGATGTGTGAAGTGGTATGTCCGGCCTAAGAGTAACCCTCCGTTTTTTCCTATGGAAGAGTATTGTGGTGTTTGTCTGGCCTAAGAAAATACCTCTCTGTCTCCTCAAGTGGATGTATGAAGTGGTATGTCCGGCCTAAGAGTAACCCTCCGTTTTTTCCTATGGAAGAGTGCTGTGTTGTTTGTCCAGCCTAAGAAAATACCTGTGCGTCACCTCACGTGGATGTGTGCAATGGTCTATCTGGCCTAGGAGTAGACCCTCCGTCTGTTCCCGTGGAAAAGTGCCGTGATGTGTGTCCGGCCTAAGAAAATACCTCTCCGTCTCCTCAAGTGGATGTGTGAAGTGGTATGTCCGGCCTAAGAGTAACCCTCCGTTTTTTCCTATGGAAGAGTGCTGTGTTGTTTGTCCAGCCTAAGAAAATACCTGTGCGTCACCTCACGTGGATGTGTGCAGTGGTCTATCTGGCCTAGGAGTAGACCCTCCGTCTGTTCCCGTGGAAGAGTGCCGTGATGTGTGTCCGGCCTACGAAAATACCTCTCCGTCTCCTCAAGTGGATGTGTGAAGTGGTATGTCCGGCCTAAGAGTAACCCTCCGTTTTTTCCTATGGAAGAGTGTTGTGGTGTTTGTCTGGCCTAAGAAAATACCTCTCCGTCTCCTCAAGTGGATGTGTGAAGTGGTATGTCCAGCCTAAGAGTAACCCTCCGTTTTTTCCTATGGAAGAGTGCTGTGTTGTTTGTCCAGCCTAAGAAAATACCTGTGCGTCACCTCACGTGGATGTGTGCAGTGGTCTATCTGGCCTAGGAGTAGACCCTCCGTCTGTTCCCGTGGAAGAGTGCCGTGATGTGTGTCCGGCCTACGAAAATACCTCTCCGTCTCCTCAAGTGGATGTGTGAAGTGGTATGTCCGGCCTAAGAGTAACCCTCCGTTTTTTCCTATGGAAGAGTGTTGTGGTGTTTGTCTGGCCTAAGAAAATACCTCTCCGTCTCCTCAAGTGGATGTGTGAAGTGGTATGTCCGGCCTAAGAGTAACCCTCGGTTTTTTCCTATGGAAGAGTGCTGTGGTGTTTGTCTGGCCAAAGAAAATACCTCTCCGTCTCCTCAAGTGGATGTGTGAAGTGGTATGTCCGGCCTAAGAGTAACCCTCCGTTTTTTCCTATGGAAGAGTGTTGTGGTGTTTGTCTGGCCTAAGAAAATACCTCTCCGTCTCCTCAAGTGGATGTGTGAAGTGGTATGTCCGGCCTAAGAGTAACCCTCCGTTTTTTCCTATGGAAGAGTGCTGTGTTGTTTGTCCAGCCTAAGAAAATACCTGTGCGTCACCTCACGTGAATGTGTGCAGTGGTCTATCTGGCCTAGGAGTAGACCCTCCGTCTGTTCCCGTGGAAGAGTGCCGTGATGTGTGTCCGGCCTAAGAAAATACCTCTCCGTCTCCTCAAGTGGATGTGTGAAGTGGTATGTCCGGCCTAAGAGTAACTCTCCGTGTTTTCCTATGGAAGAGTGCTGTGGTGTTTGTCCGGCCTAAGAAAATACCTGTCCGTCACCTCACGTGGATATGTAACGTGGTATGTCCGACCTAAGAGTAACCCTCCGTTTTTTCCCATGGAAGAGGGCTGTGGTGTGTGTCCAGCCAAAAAAAAAACCTCTACGTCTCCTCCCGTGGATGCAATGAGCATCACATCAATGTACCAATTCCACCTATTGCATTAGGATACGATTTTCAATGTTAACTACATTTTGATTACTAGGACAGAAAATGTATGGTAGTAAATGTGTTACCGGCTACCACCATCCAAAGGGCGTCGACGATTTTGGCATAGTCGTCAGCCACCATTTAGTTTTATTTTCAAGTTAGTGGCGCACTTTGAAAACTGTACATAAATGGCTAGAGGATACGGCTTATTCGCAAAACGTCCACTTTTCATAATGTACACCGCACTTTTGGTCCTGACCAAAACAGTTCTTTGAAACGGTGACCGATCGGATCCGTTCAAACGACGCGTCCTACTGTTTTATGGGAAAGATTAAAGAAAAATGTTACAAACAAAAAAAAATAGAAGGCTGCTCTATAATGGCTTTTTTAAACAGACTTGTCCGACTAGACTTTGGTTAATTAAAGTCTTGTACCAAAGTAAACACTCGAAAATTTTGTTTATGCAGAAATGTTGCCAGCATCTCGGTGAATATACGAAAATCCTAACTTTTTTCAAAACCAAGATGGCAGATGGTGTGGCGGCCATTTTGTTAAATGGTGGAATATAAAATTTACAAATTGAAAAAAAGAGACTGTGTGCAACACTTAGCTTGATTACTTGTATAGGGCTGTTGAGTGGGAGGACAAGTGGTGTTGCCAGGTGGAAATATTTTCCCCGTTTTTAGGGCAATTTCTTAGATTTTCTCCAAATATATATAAAAAATTAAGTTTTTGATAATAAAATGTATGTGGTATTATGAAGGAAACCCTTAAAAATAACCTTTGCCTATATAAATTTGTATATTGTTGGTAACCCTGGGAGGAAACGGTGCTTGTATAATCGAGAGACTGAAAAAAACGATATGGGTGGCGTTTTCGAGAAATTTGGAGGTGCTGATTGCGAATAAATCATCAAATTTGCAGTCAGGTACGTATGTAAGTGAGTAGGAAGGTAACCTGGCAACCCTGCGTAAAGGTAATATAAGAAAAAACTAATATGGGTGTCGTTTTTGAGTAATTTGTAGTTGCTGATTACGAATATTACTTAAATTTTTCGGTTACGTGGGTAAGTTAGTAGGTAAGCTGGTAACCCTATAAAATGGTAAGATCAGAAAAAAACTAATATGGGTGTCGTTTTCAAGTAATTTGTGGGTGCTGATTACGAATATTACGTTAGTTTTCTCTCTTCAAATTAACTTTGCTGTAGCTTATCGAGCTAACGAGACCAGCGTGACACGAAGTGGAACGATTCCACTGAGTGGAACGATGGTCGAGTGAGTGAGATAAACGAAGAGGCGACATTCGTATTAATTAGTGCAGGAGCATGTACAGGTACAGGTATAATTACAGGTACAGGTACAGACACAGGTACAGGTACAGGTACAGGTACAGGTACAGGTACAGGTACAGGTCAAGGTCAAGGCTAAGGGTCAAAATTAAAGTAGATTTATAGAGGTTCGTAGGCGTTGGAAGGAGTTTGTAGGGTTTGTAGGATTTTGTAGGGGTTTGTAGTGTTGGTAGGGTTTGCAGGGGTTTATAGAGGTTTGTGCATACACGCGAGTAAGCGGCAAAGGAAAACTGTACGCCAGCTGCTCGCACCTCACTCACCACCGGCCCACTAGTTATTGTGCTATGGCTAGAGGATACAACTCATTCGCAAAACGTCCACTTCTTGTAATGTACACCGCACTTATTCTCAATATGACCACTTCGCATAACCTCCACTTCGCAAAATATACACTCAATTTTTTTGCTCAAATAGACTAAAGGAGATGTCCAAAAAATATATGAAGGCCGGTATAAAAATAACTAGAAATTCTAAGCAACATAATAGTTATTTACGGATAAAGGGCATTTATTTGGCTATTTTTCAGCTAATGAAAAATAATAAATGTACCTCAATTTTTTTAAACTTGATTCAAATGTTGTGTTTTTCAAAATAAAGTTAGAACTTGTAACACTCCCAAAAGGTGAACTTGACGCTCTTTGGAAGGCAGACTAAGGAATTTTGATACTCTCTAGCTAGCGAGACAGGCCGCAGACAGACAACCACAAAGAACTTTTCATACGACTATCCTACCTTCGTTCCATGTTGTCGCGTTATTACTAATACTTCACTTATTAGTTTTTCTGTTCTGTGTAGGTTCAGGATACATTCTAAGTAGATACCTACCTACACTGTTGGAGAGTTCACTAATAGATAGGAGCTGCCTGTAATGATAATAGTACCTTTAGCAATATGCATAGGTACCTACATTCCTCGCCTCCTTATAAACATATGTATTTTTCAGGTAGCTCAGGGCACAGATAAATTTATTGTAAATTGTGTGTTAGCACGTATTCCATTCAAGAAGAATATTTTAGTCATCATATCTTTGGGCACAGGAAGAAGAAGACGAAATAGCATATTTTCGTGTTAGATAATATTTTAGTCATCATATCTTTGGGTACAGGCAGAAGAAGACGAAATAGAATAATTTATTTTATGTGCGATCGCAGATATTTGTTTAGGGTGTTTTGGGTATTTTTATGTATAATAAAAAATATCTATCTATGTAATATATTGTATTAAGTATATTAGTTATCTAGTACACATAACACAAGCTCTGCTTAGCTTGGGGCTAGATAAAAAATGTGAAATGTGTAATGTGAACTGTCCAGCATTATTTATTTATTTATTTATTACACACGTGTGGTTTTGGCATGTTTGTTTCATTATGTTTTCCCTTCAAGAACAATTTTATTATTTTCTCGGAAACGGAGGTTTTATAATATATAAAATTTATATAATCGAGTAGCCCAATAAATAAGCTTTTTTAGATATATTTCATAACTTCTGAAATTTTCTCAGAATATTATACCACTTCTGGACATCTCCATTATTCGCAATATGTTTACTGGACTTTTCATAAAATGACTTTTTTTTTTTTTTTTTTGTGTTTTTTTATTTTATACTTTTTTCTTTTTTCATATGATTACATTTTGACTTCTTGGTTTTAAAAGTAAAATATAAATACAAGTAAAATGTAACGAAAAGTAAAAAAGTTGTAATTTCCACCAGGCAACACCACTTGTTCTCCCACACGATAGCCCTTTACTAGTCATCAAGCTCCGGCCATGCCCGCAGTCTCTTTTTTCAATTTGAAAATTGAAAACTTTACGATTCTACAAAATGACCACCAAACAATCCGCCATGCGCCATCATGGTTTTTAAAAAAGTTGTGATTTTGCACCCTATATACACCAAGATACTTACAACATTTCTATATAAACCAAATTTTCGAGTGTTAACTTTGGTAAAAAACTTTAATTCACCAAAGTCTAGTCGGACAAGTCTGTTTAAAAAACCCATTTTAGAGCAGCAATCTATTTTATTATTTTTTTTATTTTATTCTTTAATCTATCCCAAAAAACAGTAGGATGCGTCGTTTGAACGGATCCGATCGGTCACCATTTCGAAGAAAGGTTTTGGTCAGCTTGGATTTTTGAAATGACAGATTTTTTCCCGAGTCTGATTAAAAAACTAAACACTTTCCTAGAACATGACCCATCACTAAAACGACTCCTTCTAGGAGAATAACGATGTCAATGAGTCAGTGAGCCAGTAACCCATATCCAGCTTTTATGAAAAAAAAAATATAGTTAGAAAAGTGCGGTGTACATTATGAGAAGTGGATGTTTTGCGAATGACCAGTACCCTCTAGAAAATGTAATTTTTTTAAAGTGCGCCTCTAACTTAAAAATAATACTAAATGGCGGCTGACGACTATGCCAAAATCGTCGACGCCCTTTGGATGGGTGGTATGGTATGTATGTTATGTATGGTAGTAACACATTTACTACCATACATTATCTGTGCTAGAAATCAAAATGAGTAGTTATTACATTGAAAATTGTAGAATGATATAGGTAGAATTTGTAGATTGATGTGATGCTCAATGCATCCACGGAAGGAGACGGACAGGTATTTTCTTAGGCCGGACACAAATCACGGCACTATTCCACGGGAACAGACGGAGGGTCTACTCTTAGGCAAGACAGACCACTGCACACATCCACGTGAGGTGACGCACAGGTATTTTCTTAGGTCGAACACACACCACGACACTCTTCCACGGGAAGACACGAAGGGTCTTCCCTTAGGCCAGACAGACCACTGTACACATCCACGTGAGGTGACGGACAGGTATTTTCTTAGGCCGGACACACACCTCGGCACACTTTCATGGAAAGACACGGAGAGTCTTCCCTTAGGCCAGACAGACCACTGCAAACATCCACGTGAGGTGACGCACAGGTATTTTCTTAGGCCGGACAAACACCACAGCACTCTTCCATAGGAAAAAACGGAGGGTTACTCTTAGGCCGGACATACCACTTCACACATCCACTTGAGGAGACGCACAGGTATTTTTTTAGGGCGGACACACATCACGGCACTCTTCCACGGGAAATAATGGAGGGTCTACTCTTAGGCCAGACAGACCACTGCACACATCCACGTGAGGTGACGTACAGGTATCTTCTTAGGCCCGAAAAACACCACAGCACTCTTCCATAGGAAAAACCGGAGGGTAACTCTTAGGCCGGACATACCACTTCACACATCCACGTGAGGAGACGGAGAAGTATTTTCTGAGGCCGGAAACACATCACGGCATTCTTTCACAGGAAGAGACGTAGGTGCTACTCTTTGTTTGGACAGACCACTGTAAACATCCACTGGAGGAGACGGAGAGGTAATTTTTTAGGCTAGACACCACGACACTCTTCCACGGGAAGAGATAGAGGGTATACTGTTAGGTCGGACAGACCACTGTAAACATCCACTGGAGGAGACGGAGAGGTAATTTTTTAGGCCAGACACACCACGACACTCTTCCACGGGAAGAGACGGAGGGGCTACTCTTTGTTCGGACAGACCACTATAAACATCCACTGGAGGAGACGGAGAGGTAATTTTTTAGGCCAGACACACACCACGACACTCTTCCACGGGAAGAGACGGAGGGTATACTGTTAGGTCAGACAGACCACTGCACACATCCACTGGAGGAGACGGAGAGGTAATTTCTTAGGCTGGACACACACCTCTGCACTCTTGCTCAGAAAGAGACGGAGGGCCTACTCTTAGGTCGGACAGACCACTGCACACATCCACTGGAGTAGACGGAGAGGTAATTTCTTAGGCCGGACACACACCCCTGCACTCTTCCTCAGAAAGAGACGGAGGGCCTACTCTTAGGTCGGACAGACCACTGCACACATCCACTGGAGGAGACAGAGAGGTAATTTCTTAGGATCGAATCATGAGGTACTTATTTTGTTTATGGAACATCTGATTTTCTGCCACAACTAGATACCTTCCTGACGATCCATTTTTATAGGTAATGTGATTATCCAAATATCCAACAGAAATAATAAAAAAACTTACGTAAAAATTCTTTATTATTTATTTATTACTAGCACTAAAACTTATTATTTTTTGTGCGCATATTTTACTACTTTATGACCGTATGTGCGAAAATAATAGCAAGGCGCCTTAGAGAGTTTCCACACTATCCGATGCGATACCGTTATCGGCCGTAATTTTCATACATTTTA
Source organism: Operophtera brumata (assembly GCA_932527175.1). Classification (NCBI taxonomy): domain Eukaryota; kingdom Metazoa; phylum Arthropoda; class Insecta; order Lepidoptera; family Geometridae; genus Operophtera; species Operophtera brumata. The sequence goes on along the minus strand of OW052239.1, from coordinate 78,349,308 downwards.
TCGGTCTCCAATATCAGATACCGACAAAATGTATGGAAATGTGTTCCGATAAGGATATCGGATCGGAAAGTGTGAAAACGCTCTTACCCGCCGATAGAATTCGGGTCATTGAACTCGGCGCATCCTGCGTCCCGCTCAGTGGGCGGGGCGACCCCGCGTGCTTCACACCCTGACATAATAATTTTCGTTGGCCCTATAGCGCCTTAAGCGATAACCTCTACCTTTAACAACGCATTACCTCATAGGTCACGTCCACCTAGGACGCACCCTATGTGGCATTGCACAGCGCCCGCCACCCTGAGAAATAAAGTTGTAAAGTCTCACGTGCCTGTAATTTCACCGGCACCCTTCAAACCGGAACACAGCAATGCGGGCAATACTGCTTTGCGGCAGAAATAGGTATGGAGGTAGTACTTCCCCGGACGAACTCTTCCACAAAAAAGCTCTACTGCTACTAAGTCAGTAAAGTTCAAGTATAAAGTGACAGAAAAACGCCTGCGCAGCAATTACTGAACGAAAATCACGAAAAACAATATTTAATCAAATAGGTATTTGCTGCGTAATCGAAAATATTAACTATGCCCTCTAAAATAACATTATTTGTTAGTCTTATTAATTTTACGTTGTACGTTGATAGGTAATAGAGATATTTACGTTTGGTAGAGGTTTCACGATATTTGTTATCGATATCGTGTTTTGGGCTCTTATCATGGCTTTGGAAAATGTTTTTTTTTTTTCATTTGTATCCGCAATCAGTTGTTGGACTTTAGGCGGATGAGTGGGTGGTTTCTTGTCGTTTGGGATCCGGACTCATCAGACCTTCTTCCCTCATTATAGCAGGTTGTCCAGAATATGGCTTCTCTTCAACCTCTTTGTGTCGCTTGGGTTTTCAACTAACGCTCTTGCCAGCGGATTAGGGTGTGTTTTTAGGCGGTCCAAATAACTGTTTCTTCGGAGTTTATTTTCCTGGTCAACTGTGGGGACTTCTAGGTACTCTTGAAAATGATACTTTATTTTTGTCTTAAACTGTTGACTTTGCTAAAAATACGTTTAAGAGAAACTATTTGACTCTTGACAGCCTCTTAATAGTGCGCGTACAGATTAATAGCTAGTTACTACGTAATACACGGACTATCGTCCTCGTGTCACGGTCATTGTAACGATGATTGCAATAAAACTTGCACTTAGGCCTTAGTTCGTCGTCGGTGTTCGAGAACATCGGACGGTTCTGTGAGCTTTATTACCAGGTATTGCAACCTGATAATTCTGTGATAATAATGTTAGTGCTCATCAACACATCTTGAGATAGGGAAACCTGATTTTGGGGAAACTAGGGGAACTAACACACATGTTTTAATTGACAGTGGTAGCGATTTGAGGTTGTATTCTCTAAAGTTAAAGCTAAAAATACAATCACGGTCCTTTGCTTTTTATATACAAAAGAAAAGGATAGCAATACGTTTGGTTAGCTTTAGCTTTAGAGAATGCAACTTTAAATCGCTACCACTTTCTCATAAATATTATTAGTTTAACTACGAATGTAATTCAACGATTTTTAGTGTTTTTTTTTTGTACTTTGACATTGTTAACTAATCTAATGATATTTATGAGACATTTTCAATCAAAATATGCATGTTAGCTCTCCCTAGTTTTCGCAAAATCAGGTTTCGCTATCTCAAAATGTGTTAATGAGCTGTGATGAGCAAAATACATAGTAAAATTTGAATTTCGCGCCTCAAGCGAAATGTTCCGCCTTAAAGTGTGTCTTTAACTTCTGAGTAGAAACCTGTTCTACTCCCGATCTCTTTTCTAATTTTTATATTTGATTGACTTTGTATTAGGATAAGTTAAGTGTACTCTAATATAAATATATGCAAGTTTCATATTAAGGCAAGCTGTATGTGGGTACGTAATATTTACGGGCGTGATCCCTTTATGTTTTTTTTTATTTTTATACTACTGGAATGGCGGAGCAAGCAGATGGCCCACCTGAAGGTCAATTCTCGTAATAAAAATAGTCAAATTAAAGTTCGGATCATGTTACGATCTTGTGTCGATGTCACAAACATCAAAAATGTTATTCTGCTCACCTCACAATACAACGCGGATTGTGATTATATCGAAATGTGACTGTAACTTTAATGTTTCAAAGTTCTGAGAATTCTCTCTTTCACTCTTTACAATTATTATATAGCACTATCCTACTCTAATATATGGTCGCAAGAACAGAAAGTAGATTATATTGTTGTTATGAGGGAGCAGAATACCAATTTCTCAGTCAATTTTCAATACAATCTCGTTTCGGTCAACTTGCAGTGTGGTTATAAAATAAATAAGAGAATTGGGCTTCTGATGTTAAGCGGTAACCTCTGCCTATGTGCAGTGCCTATGTTAAACAGTTTATAATAATTTGACTCCGTCCAAGTAAGGGTTTGCAAATATTCGAATGGTATCCATAAAGGAAGGATCCAAAGAGGATTTCCTTGTCTGATTTTAACACATAGTAATACTTTTTTATTTATATGAATTTGCTGGTATCTTTTAAATACAGCATATTTTTACTTACTTAACTGACCGACGGCTTAAGTGGCGTATCTCCTGCGCGGTAATATGGGAGCGGGGGGAGATGTTACCGGGCGGGTGAGAGGGGTACGTGGAGTAGAGAGCTCACGTCAAGCGCGGCAGTGCACTGGCGGTGCTCGCAGCGCGCGGTTGATATCTATGTTACGGACGCTTGGACATAAACGCACAAGGTAAACTTGACTTGCCAAGATTAATCCCAAGATTAACCACACTTCCTGTTTTGCGAAAAAAAATAACAAACAAGCTAAACAAATAGCATACAATGTGTATAACTTAACTAACAACTAGATATTAAAAAATTCTTAAAAATACAGGTACTACCTTTGGATTATTGACTCCGTGTGTAGCGCTACCCGCCCCCGCTCCCTTCTTACCGCTCAGGAGAAACGCGAGTTAAACGGTCGGCCTAAAGTACAAGTGATGTGATGTGTACTTTACTTATTAAGTAAAACTTTTCTTCTTATATGAATTTAACTTATGTAATTTTAAGATAAATGATCTGTTTACTTGGGTACTTAATTAAGTACACATGATGTGATATGTACCGTACTTATTAAGTTAAACTTTCTAATTATGTGAATTTGCTGGTTGTAATTTTTAATTAAAGTATCTGTTTCCTTGGGTACTTAACTAAGTACAAATGATGTGATATGTTCCTTACTTATTAGGTAAAACTTTTCTTCTTATATGAATTTCCTGGCTGTAATTTTAAGATAAAGTATCTGTTTACTTGGGTACTTAATTTAGTATACATGATGTGATATGTAATGTACTTATTAGTTAAACTTTCTAATTATGTGAATTTTCTGGCTGTAATATTAAGATAAAGTATCTGTTTACTTGGGTACTTAATTAAGTATACATGATGTGATATGTAATGTACTTATTAGTTAAACTTTCTAATTATGTGAATTTTCTGGCTGTAATATTAAGATAAAGTATCTGTTTACTTGGGTACTTAATTAAGTATACATGATGTGATATGTAATGTACTTATTAGTTAAACTTTCTAATTATGTGAATTTTCTGGCTGTAATATTAAGATAAAGTATCTGTTTACTTGGGTACTTAATTAAGTATACATGATGTGATATGTAATGTACTTATTAGTTAAACTTTCTAATTATGTGAATTTTCTGGCTGTAATATTAAGATAAAGTATCCGTTTACTTGGGTACTTAACTAAGTATATATGATGTGATATGTTATGTACTTATTAGTTAAACTTTCTAATTATGTGAATTTTCTGGCTGTAATTTTGAACTATTATTTTTTACTTAGGTACTTAAAAAGTACACAAGGTGTGATATGTACCTTACTTATTAAGTTAAACTTTATAATAATGTGAATTTGCTTGTTGTAATTTTTAATTAAAATGGTAGCCTAACGGTTCAATAGTGCAACTCAGAATCCAACGATACCGGATTCGATCCTAGGCTCCGCACCAATGACTTTTCTAAGTTATGTGTGGATTTCCATCGCTCTGTGCTTCGGAGGGCACGTTAAGCTGTCGGTCCCGGCTGTTATTGGTTAATAGCAGTCGATAAGCCATGTCAGAGGCCCTCGGGCGGCTTGACAAACTCTGACACCAGAGGCCAGCATTACCTCATACGAAATCGCTATTCTTCTTATATGAATTTGCTGGCTGTAATTTTAAGATAAAGTATCTGTTTACTTGGGTACTTAATTAGGTACACATGATGTGATATGTAATGTACTTATTAGGTAAAACTTTTCTTCTTATATAAATTTGCTGGCTGTAATTTTAAGATAAAGTATCTGTTTACTTGGGTACTTAATTAAGTATACATGATGTGATATGTAATGTACTTATTAGTTAAACTTTCTAATTAAATGAATTTTCTGGCTGTAATTTTTAAATAAATAAAGTATCTGTTTCCTTGGGTACTTAACAAAGGACACATGGTGTGATATGTACCTTACTTATTAAGTTAAAATTTATAATTATGTGAAATTTGCCGGCTGTAATTTTAAAATAAAGTATCTGTCTCCTTTGGTACTTAACTAAGTACACATGATGTTATATGTACCCTACTTATTAAATTAAACTTTCTAATTATGTGAATTTGCTGGTTGTAATTCTTAAATAAAGTATCTGTTTACTAGGGTACTTTATTGAGTACACATGATGTGATTTGTACCCTACTTATTAAATTAAACTTTCTAATTATGTGAATTTTCTGGCTGTAATTTTTAAATAAATAAAGTATCTGTTTCCTTGGGTACTTAACAAAGGACACATGGTGTGATATGTACCTTACTTATTAAGTTAAAATTTATAATTATGTGAAATTTGCTGGCTGTAATTTTAAAATAAAGTATCTGTCTCCTTTGGTACTTAACTAAGTACACATGATGTTATATGTACCCTACTTATTAAATTAAACTTTCTAATTATGTGAATTTGCTGGTTGTAATTCTTAAATAAAGTATCTGTTTACTAGGGTACTTTATTGAGTACACATGATGTGATTTGTACCCTACTTATTAAATTAAACTTTCTAATTATGTGAATTTTCTGGCTGTAATTTTTAAATAAATAAAGTATCTGTTTCCTTGGGTACTTAACAAAGGACACATGGTGTGATATGTACCTTACTTATTAAGTTAAAATTTATAATTATGTGAAATTTGCTGGCTGTAATTTTAAAATAAAGTATCTGTCTCCTTTGGTACTTAACTAAGTACACATGATGTGATATGTACCCTACTTATTAAATTAAACTTTCTAATTATGTGAATTTTCTGGCTGTAATTTTATATAGAGTATGTTTTTTACTGAGGTATTTTCTTATCTGTGCTTTGGTACTTAAAAAGTACCCATGATATGATGTGATGTGTACTTTACTTATTAAGTAAAACTTTTCTAATTATCTATGTGAATTTGCTGGCTGTTTTTTTTTTAAAGAGAGTATGAATTTTAATTAGGTAGGTACTTAAAAAGTACCCACGATGTGATGTGTACTTTACTTATTAAGTAAATCTTTTCTAATTACCTATATGAATTTGCTAGCTGTAATTTTTAAACAGAGTATGTTTTTACTTATGTACTTAAAAAGTACCCATGACACAATAAATAATAGTACCATGATGTGATGTGTCCTTACTTATTAAGTAAATCTTTTCTAATTACCTATGTGAATTTGCTGGCTGTAATTTTTTAAATAGAGTAATATTTTTTCTTCGTTGCTTAAAAAGTACCCATGATGTGTTGTGATGTGTACTTTATTTATTAAGTAAATCTTTTCTGATTACCTATGTGAATTTGCTGGCTGTTAATTTTGAAATAGTAATTTTTTCATATTTTTTTGGAAGTTTTTTTTTTTCTTTACTTAAAAAGTACACATGATCTGATGTGTACTTTACTTTAAAGCAAAACTTTTCTAATTACGTGAATTTGCTAATAAGTCGCAATTTTTTAATAAAACAACTTGATTTTTAGCATTTATTTTTGTTTTACTCCTTTATTTTACATATCAAATTGTTGACCAGTGGATCGAGTTCAGTCTGCTGGTACGATTTCATAAATGCTATTGTTTTACATGGGCTTCTCCATCGGACGTTGTAGACTTATCCTGAATTAATGTTAACCTTGTTCATTGTTAGTTGGTAACTACTCGCTCGGATCAATCCCACTAATATTGTAAATCAGAAAGTTTGCCGCAAAGTCTGAACCGATTTCGATGAAATTTTATAAACAGATAGATTGACCTGGATTGAGCTATAGGGTTTATTAATTTGATTTGATTAATTGTTTGAGCAAATTGCCCACTACGATACCTACCTCATAGGTCACGTGCACATTCTATATATAATTGTTTCCCCTATGCCACATAGGACGCGCCCTATAATTTCACCAGCATCCATTCAAACCGGAGCATAGCTATGCGAGCTCTACTGCTTTGCAGCAGAAATATGTACGGTACTTCCCCGGCCGAACTCTTACAAAAAAAGCTCTACTACTAACCATGTTTCTACCTAGTTGTTACATAATAACTTATTATGCTACTAACGAAGGGTAGGGGCTTTTCATCTAGAAACCAACCCATAAAAGGGATCAGTTTTAATTTTATGAATCCGATAGCAACAAAGTAATTCAAGTGCACCAAATGACTACGTTATAACTGTTGTTCATTATCATCTAATAAACTTTCAATGTGTGTAGTTCCTGTGTAGCATTCTCTAATGCTAAACGACACTAAAATTGTTGCAGATTTAAATAATAGAATATTGGACAGAACCAATAAGCATAATATCTATATATATACAAAACAAAGTCGTGTTGGTTACACCACTTATAACTCATGAACGACTGAACCGATTAGGCTGAAAATTGGTGGGGAGGTACCTTAGAACCAGGAGAAGCACATATCGGGGGGGGGGGGGGGGGGGGGTTACGAGGGGGCTACCCGTGCGAAGCCGGGGCGAGTCGCTAGTTATGAATAATAGGTAGGTACCTCATGTAGAATCATTGAAGATCATCAACATTATCAGCCCAGACGTCCACTGCTGAACGAGGCCTCCCGAAGTTGACTTGTTTAGTCAAAAGTCTATATTTGTGAATTTCCGGTATCCACAACGAGAATTCCGTGAAATCAGAGGCGCTAAGCTGGATCGCGTCGCCTCACTGATCCGCAACGTGCCTCGACCCTCTGCCTCAAGGTGAGCAGCCTCAGTCTGCCTCAAGTAGAGGCTGGTGAAATGGATTCAAATCATCTGTGAACTTCATCGTGTATTGCTTGCATTACGCAATATAGTAAAGCAAAAGTAGAAGCCGGGTGAAATAAGCAGTTACTCAAAGTGAACCTGCTGGAGATTTATTGGAGTCCCTTACTCATCACTCGACCATCGTTCCATAACATCCTGTATCTTCTACTTTACAATATTGTCTAACGCTAAGAGCCCACGCAAACTACAGACTTCTGATCCGCCGATAGCTTTTACCGACCAACACCGAATCGTTATAATGTGTGCACTTGCATACATTTTCATACTGATTAGGTAGGTATCCGACTGAACTATCGGCCGATAGAAACCATGCCAAGTCACCACGAACGACCACCGATGACTGCCGACTCAAAACGACAGCCGTCCGTGAGGTCCGTGCCATGGACTTAGTATACAAACAACCCAAACAACTATATAAGTCCATGGTCCGTGCATGGACTGATGGGTCCGTGCGCCTCGGCGACTAACAAGTAACAACTGAAAGATGCGAGGTTTACAGCTCAGCGACGTGTAGACTACACGTGCAACCGCCCCGCCGGCACTAAGTGCCGGCGGGGCGGTTGCACGGACTTTTTAATTTGCGACTGTCCATTCTCAGCTACAATAACGGAGCTGAGCTATGGGGACGTGCTGCCGATTGTGAAACAATCTGCCTGAAACTATTAAATCTGCCAATAATTTGCCGTGTTTTAAATCTAGGCTTAAGCGTTGGCTAGTCGACCAGATTTTCTACAGTTTCGTAGAATTTTTAAATTCGTAATTATTTAAATTAACTTTGACATTATTGTAATCTGTTCGTATTTTTATTTTGTTTTAATGTTATATTATTATTATTTTGTATGAATGTGTTAGTCAATAGCACCTCTACTAATCCAATAACCCTACTTAATGTAGAAAAATTGTACCTACCATTGGCGTGTAAAATCTTAATTTATTACCAATAAAATACTATTGACTATGCTCACAGAGCCACTAGTATTATTTGTGTATTGTTTCGGCGTGGTGACCAATAAAGAGATAAACTATGTATTTGGGTTTAGAAACCGGAAATCCTAAATTTAAAGCAAAATATAACTAAACTAAATAAAAATCCCAAAGTTTTCTAAAAACATATAATATTAAATGCAATTTTATTGCTTTAATTTACAATTAATCGCTTTAATTTACAATTAATCGCTTTAATTTACAATTAATCGCTTTAATTTACAATTAATCGCTTTAATTTACAATTAATCGCTTTAATTTACAATTAATCAACATTGATTGCGATAGTTTTCTATCAGATTCCCTATAAATTGTATGAGAAAACATTTTATAAACTTTGCTCCGTTTTTTTCTATCAATACAATTAAAATCTATAACATGAAACTCAATCGATACGCATTAAAAAAAATTTATCCAAACAACTCATTTTTATGTAGAACTCAAGCTTGACCAAAAATTACTACGCCAAAATAATTTACATGCGAAATGAGTAAATGGTTCCAAAGACAGTTTTCCCGTATCTAACAAAAAAACGTTAAAATAATCATAAAATAAACACTCCAAAAGAAAAACAACCTTATAAAATGTAATACAAACAAAAAAATATTAAAAGTAATTTGACTTCATTTGAGCTTACATATTTATACGTTACATATTGTACCTATCTTATATATTAGTAAAGTTATCAAAAATACACATTTAAAACCCTTAACCGTGTCCCTTTTTTTACACTTTAGCTTAAAGTATTTGTTATTTCAATATACTTATTAGGCACTTATATTAGCTATTAGTTAAAGGAACTTTGTTGCAACAAAGGAACATATTTATTGAACTGATTCATAAAGATAAATGTAAGGTACGGTGCATCATGGTCACTTCAGGGTAAGTCCCTACGCGGAACGAACGAACCAAACAAACCAGCTAACACGGCTAATTCGGGAACATACACTACAAATAAAAACATCCACATACACCTACTGTATATTCCACGGCTATTATACATCGAGGACACGTAGGTACTTTAAATATTTGTCTTTATTTATTAAAGTCAGTAGTACATTAAAGGCTTTTAAAAAAGTTACTTGCCCAAAAAGGGACCAGAATCCGCTAAATTAAAAAAAAACTATGTTTTTTATGATACCGATTGAAAGGGTATGCAAGGATAAATTCCTTCACAATCATCACACTATTATTATAAAGGCGAAAGTTTGTGTGTGTGTAGTGTACGTGTTTGTTACTTCTTCACGCTGAAACGGCTGGACGGATTTGCATGAAATTTGGAATGGAGATAACTGAACTCCCGGAATAACACATAGGCACATTTTTATCCCGATATTCCCACGGGATCGAGACTTACGCGGGTGAAACCGCGGGGCACTGCTAGTTATATATAATATCTCAAATTAAAGGAACATCATGAAATTATGAAATCCAGTAAACACTGACTTTATGTAAAACTTCTTAACTTCAATATTTAAAGTTCTTGTCCTCCATGTAGCTTGACCGAGGGACATACTGTTTAATGGGACATACCTATCTGCTTTTAATGTTTGAACTGGGACACTATCTATTATAATACTAGATTCATTCCAGAGATAACTAAACACAACGCTGGATTTAGAGAAGGGGTTAAAAAAAAGTATTGTCTCCACGATAGAATTGGGTTGCTCTGGATTGATCAGGTATAATTTCAATCAAGGCTAACAATAGTTCACTATGGAATTGGGTTGCCAAATGCTGTCGCACTTATCCACAATCTTGTATGACGTATCTTTGCCTGCGGGGAAGTGCGGCAGCTTCTGAGCAGGCAACCCAATTACATCATGTAAGTAGAGAACAGTTCCAGCTACCATTAACGACATATCTCATGAAGATCCCGGGGAAGGGAATTCGGAAGCTTTGGATATTCTATTCCTTACTTCTAGCTTACTTTTCAGCCAAGTCTCTCTAAATCCAGACGAGTGTACCTAGACATCCTTTAGTCTCCAAGGGCGGATCTCGACTTTAGCTCTGATTTCTCCTACTGCATAAAAACAACGTACCCGCTTTGTACTGTTGCTACTAATACAGCATGTTATCCACTACTTAAATCTCAGAGTGGCGCAATAATGAAGCGATCCCGACGTAGCGCGAGGTTGTAGCGCCCACGTCATCGCGCGAAGACGAAGTGTTCACGTCGGCGTCGTCGTTCCAAGACGAATCGACCCCGTCATCGCGTGAAGACGAAGTGTCCACGTCGGCGTCGTCGCTCCAAGACGACGCTACCCCGACGTGGCGCGAGGTTGTAGCGACCACGTCATCGCGCGAAGACGTAGTGTCCACGTCGGCGTCGTCGCTCCAAGACGAAGCGACCCCGACATGGCGCCAGGATGAAGTGGACCCGACGTGGCGCGCGGTTGAAGCGAGCACGACGTTGCGCGTGAACGAAGCGACCCTGTCATTGCGTGAATAAGAAGTGTCCACGTTGGCGTCATCGCTCCAAGACGAAGCGACCCCGACGTGGCGCGAGGTTGTAGCGACCACGTCATCGTGCGAAGACGAAGTGTCCACGTCGGCGTCGTCACTACAAGACGAAGCGACCCCGTCGTCGCGTGTAGACGAAGTGTCCACGTCGGTGTCGTCGCTCCAAGACGTAGCAAGCACGACGTCGCGCGTGGACGAAGCGAGCACGACGTCGCGCGAGGCTGAAACCTGCAAAACGGAAATTGAAATTACATCGGGCCGTAGCAGGAATAAGTAGTCTTCCCATACAAAAACATTTATCGTTGGGGATGGGAGTGGTACGGCACCAAAGGGGTTGAAAAACCAATTGAATGTGTGAAATTTATAGAGCACATATTTGTTGTGATATTATTGCTAATTATGTACTTAATTAATTAGAAAATAACAGAATTTTTGGTTGGTTGAAAAGTAGCTTACAAGCTACGAGTTAGCTTACGGGTCCAAGGTAGCTAATCAATATTATACTAGTAAAACAAGGAATTCCAGAAATTCAACCCCTAAGGTCAAATCTAATAAATTATTTCTCATCCAAAATTTTGGGCCCAAACTAGAGTTGGTAAGAAAGCTTCTGATCACACTAGGAACCTGCACTGTCTAGCGTCTAAACTCGTGCCCTTCGGTCAAAGTCAAAGTCAAAAGTCAAAGTCAAAAGTATTTTATTCATTGAAATCACAAGGATCATTTTGAATCGTCTTAAAAAATAAATTTACAGTTACTCCTGTTCCAACGCAACCAGACCTAGAAGAATCAGGCAACAAACACGGTCTGTTTTTCTTTTGATGATCCTTCTTACTACTAGGTGCAGAGCGCCTGTGTGGTGCCTCGAGAACAAGTTGAAGCTCAAGTTGGTCTCAGTGTCTATCTCTCGTGCACGTCTGTCTACTTCGGGTACAGTACTCACCACTAAATGTCCGCGCCCTGGGACAAGTGGTGTCCGGGCACTGGCTCAACGCTGGCCACGGGGCACCAGATGTCTATAAGTATAGCAAACGTTAAGTCGGGTACAGTACTCACTTCAAAGTCCATTTTTCTGGGGTTATGACGTCCGGGTTGAGGTTCTACGGCAGCCAAGGAACAGCAGCGGTCTAATATAAAGAATTACAAACGGTTTGCGACAGTCTTCGAACAAACCGTTGTCCTGTCGACCGCTTGGTGCTGCTGTGGACAAATACGTTATTATTAGTAACATCAAGTAGTTAGTTGTTTAGTATAGTGGTAGAGCTTTTTTGTGAAATAGTTCGTCCGGAGAAAGAAAGAAGAAAGAAACCTATCAACCATCCATACCTATTTCTGCCGCATAGCAGTAGTGCTCGCATTGCTGTGTTCCGTACGGTTTAAACGTTTAAACCCAGCGTCCCCCACCTGTCTGGCCCCACCGGGGGACGTTGAGGGTATGGTTGCTGGTGAAATCGCAGGCACATGAAGACTTTTCATCTTTATGTCTCAGGGTGGCGGGCGCAGTGCAATGTCCTAGGTGGACGTGACCATGAGGTAATGCATTGTTAAAGGCAGAGGTTACCGCTGAAAATCAGGTGGACCATCTATTTGTTCCGTCATTCACAAAGTTTGACAGTCGATGGAGAAAGCAGGTAGAGTCCGCGCCACGACTGAAGTCCGGTGACTGGAGCGCTAGTTTCTATGCGCAAAAGTGCAAAAGCGAAAATCTACCTCTGTTATCCGTTAGTTCCTCAATAGGCCGTCGGACTTCAGTCGTGGCGCGGACTCTACCGTTATTTGTTTACAATATAAAGCGGTCTGGCGCTCTGGAATGGAGTTTGTCAAATGGCGTCAACTCCGAACAAAGCAATCCAGCAGCTGTACACGCATCACAGTCAGTCACAGCATGTATTATGAAATGTATAATGATATCTAATCTGGATGACAAATTCATCATCTTAGGTGATTATAATCTAACTAAATTACAATGGTACTTTAACCCAAACAATAAATCCGTTCTACCAGTTAGTTCAAACGATGAGCATGAAATCTTTAACCTATAATGAATGTCAATACAATGGTGTGAGTAACGGCAAAGGTCAATTTCTGGATTTAGTATTACGCAATCAGACACTTGAGATAATTAAGTGTTCACAACCCATGGTTGCGTTGCAACCGATGAACATAATTCACAGATTATTATTTCACCTACTTTTTTGACAGTTTGTTATTTTTAACCGACTTCCAAAAAAAAGGAGTAGGTTCTCAATTCGTGTGTTTTTTATGTTACTGTTTATAATAATTTGGCTAATTAGCTAGAGTGGGTCAGATGCTAATGACAAGGACCTTTATCTAATGATGTACTTTTAAATACCATAATGATGCCTATATATTTATGTAAATATTTGTCTTACAGTTGTTATTTCAAAATAAATGGTATTTAGCTAACTAGCAAACCTTTTTAGACCACCTGCTAATTAGACCAGCTGCTTTTTTAGACGAAATTATACCTACTAACCCATTGGAACTTGGACGCCACCGGCGACTCCCCAAAGGTTGATTGGATGCTAAAAACTTACGAACATTGGCATAATCAAATTGAACGAAATTATCAATGGAAGAGTTTGTTGTGTTGAAAGTATCTGTTAAGTATTTGAAAAGAGACATGTATGGAATAGTATTTCTAAACTGAAGCCAATACAATAAGTTTAAAAATAATTTATTAAATAAATATTTTGTATTCAATACGCAAAAGTAAATTAGATATTTTGAATAAATAGTACCTACATGTCTCTTATTACTTACTTGAGATGGTTTATGCTAAGTCTTAAAAGCTAAAATACAGCTTTAATTTATCATTTAAATCATGATTTTAATAGCTATAAATATTATATAGCTATATATATTTATAAGTGTTAGTATATTGTGTTACTGTTTGTTTACCCAAATAAACTAAAAAAAAAAAAAAAAAAAAAGTGCATGATACATGAATGGGAGAATTTTAAAAAAAAGTTATTTAACCTTAAAACAAAAAACACAATGTAGGCTACATTTATTAAAATAAGGTTTAAACTTGATCACTTTAATTAATAAAATAAAGCAAAGCATATTTTTATAATTGGCGTCGCACGGCTTGTGCATTTGCCATTTTAAGTATATTAAGGCTACGTCCCCAGTAGGCAAACTGTTCGCCGCCGACTGAGTTATCGGCGTATTGGTTTAGTACGCCCTTCCATATATTTGAAATGGAGTGTTCACAGTTTGCTAGTTTTGCGCGTAACGCTGCAAACTGCGTAGAGTGAGCGCAAAACTAGCAAACTGCGAACACTCCATTTCAAATAAGGAAGGGCGTACTACGGTTTAGTACGCCCTTCCTTATTTGAAATGGATACGCCGGTAACTCAGTCGGCGGCGAACAGTTTGCCTACTGGGGACGCAGCCTTATTTTATTTTCAATATAATTTGCAACGTAACACTCCTTCCAAGTCGTCAAAGTAACAGTCGAGTCAAGTTTTAGTAAAACAGTGGCCGTTTTACTAAAACTTTTCAACCAATTTGAAAAGTCACGCAATTCACTTCCGTTTCCTTTCACTACACTTGTGCTCTTTAAACGACCTACATTGGTTAAAATGCCACCAAAATAACACAAAAAACAATAAAATAAAAACAAGTACACACCCTTTTAAAAAATGCCGGAAAGTGTCCAGGAACATTGGCACAATCTTAGCTATAGTTCATTTTATAAATCTAGATCGATGTCAAATTGCTTATTATTATTATGCTGCCTTGCAGCTGGATTTAAATGTTATAAGGGTGCATTACTCTTATAGACGCTATGAAATAAAAAACACAATTTGGTTCTCAAATACTAAAAGTGCTACCTACTACTTTAAGTGGTTCCGATTTTGAGGAACCAAAGCCAAGTGCATATTTATACCCCATTAGCCCAAAATTACATACATACATAGACACAAGTCTTTTTCCCCGAAAGGGTAGGCAGAGCCTCAAATGGGCCTCTTTTCACTTGGGTTTAAATAAAAATACAAGATATACCTATACAAAACCTATTCACGCGGCATCCATCCTATGTAGCTAGGTACGCGAAATGAAAACAAAATCGGCGCGTGGCGCGAAGCCCGCTATAAATACCTATACCTAATGCTGGACAGTCCACACAACATTATCTAACCCCAAGCTAAGCAGAGCTTGTGTTATGGGTACGTACTAGATAACTGATATAAGTACTTAATACAATACCTGCGTCATATAGATAGTTTTTTTTATTATAAGTACATAGAAAATACCCAGAACACCCTGAACGGTGAGGAAGGGGAGAAAAAATAAAATAAATAAATAAATAAGTAGGAAATTTATAGTTTTCGAGAAAAAATAAACGGAAAATTTTAAGGTTAAGTAGGTATGGTTTATTGGTTTAAGGCTATTGGGTATTGGCGAGCAGGTGTCTGTTCTGGTTCGCTGCGGGCCCTGCCGGGCCACGCTCGCCTTCGGCTCGCTCGCAGCTCACTGTTGATCACTGTTCTCTAGTGTTTTAAATCCATGTTGGACTGTCACTTATTTTGAAGTATAAGATATCGATATTACAAAGGCTATTGTATTAGCGTGCAGTATTGTTAAAATAAAAGACAAATAATAAAAAAGTTGCTCGAGTGCAGGTTTCCATAGGTAGGTACTTAATCTAAAAACTTTCTTTATTTTTTATCTCGGTAACTAGGATTTTAGTCTACGTTTCCCCACCTATAGGGGAGATGTCTTCCTCTGCCTCCCACTCCTTCCCGCTCTCTCTTCAACTCCCCGTAATTTTAACTCGTGTACTTACCTACCTACCTATGTTTCCATACTTAACCTCACAAATTTAATTACCTATCTTTTTTTTCTGAAACTTTGTTTCACTTTTCCCCACTTTTAAGGGGAAGTCTCCCTCCCACTCTTCTCTCTCTCCCCCCCCCCCCCCCCCCTCTCCAGCCTCATACTATTGGTCGATTTTGGAAACTTGAGCCCAAACATTACCTACTGCCTGAACTTAGATAAATCTATAGATTATCTAAGTGCCTGAAGAGATTACTGATATTGATGCGACCTAAGATAAAATTTTCCCATTGTTACTAATAAGATATTTACCCAAGCTTACTAATGCTTTCCCCTCCTCGCATCGTATTCCTCAATGCTGAGGGTCGTGACCCCTCCATGGATCACTTTCTGCCGGACGATGTTACGCCAATGAGATCTGTTGCCAGTGAGCTGCACGGCTTCGTGGAGTTTTTAATCGAGAGTGGTGCGGATCTGGTCTGACCAACGTAACGGACTACGGCCTCTCAATTTTGACAATGACAATCAGCTTCTCTTTCATCAGCTCGCGCCTTCGCGCCGTGTGGAGGTGGTGACTTGGTGCGACGCGGGCTTTCGCGTCCGATCCGCTAAACGTCGCGTCGGTAACTTCAAAGGCTCGGCGCGAGCGCAACCTGACTTGTGATATCACTCGCCGTGTGGAGCCAGCTTAAGTTGCCCCAATAAGCTGTTAAATGCTTACCCGTTGCATATGCTTCTCTTTGTGGCCTCCGTGCGAAAAATCTTTCTCAGACACCTTGTACCTACTTAGATCGAATATATAATTAGTTTAGCTGGCACTGCAACGCCCGAATATATCAATAAAAAATTACTTTGTAGGTATTTAAAAAAAAAAATTGTATAAAAAGTAGGTAGTTAGATAAATCAAACGAAACAAACGTTCACCGTCCGCCCACAGATGAACAGATAATTAATTAGTATGTCATTATGTATTTCTAAATCTATAAAAATTATCTATGTTTTCGGCGTCCACCGCGGCACGCCATGCGCCAGCCAACCGACCATAGAGAAAATAATATTATACATCCATGATAATAACCAAGTCCGCGCCACGACTGAAGTCCGACGGCCTTTTGAGGAACTAACGGGTAACAGAGGAAGATTTTCGTTTTTGCACTTTTGCGCATAGAAACTAGCGCTCATCTTCCCTATATACTCTGTGGAGTGAACACACAAACGAAAATGAGAAGAGATAGTACTTTTTTTTACGCCTGGCGGCAGTGCACTCCACAGATTTAAGTAGTGCACGCATAGCCGCATAGTGAACTTTGGTACGTAGTACATTACTTGGTCATTTTAGAACTTTGGTGAACTGAACTCAAAACAACTTTGTTTACTGGAGATATTGGCTTTTTTACACCTGCTTAGCTCGAGCAAAGAATTAGGTACAATCTACATAGGAGCTCGAGCCACCTCTCTCCAGGTACCTATTTAAAAAGCCAGCTATACTATGAAGAAAATGATCTAAAGAAAAGTTTTAAATTATCTTGGGCTCTCTTGGCGTTCTTCCCGCCCGAATCTATCTTAGGTATATATAAAAGTTATCTGTGAATCTAAATCTAATTGATCTTAATTTTGCCAACTATACGTTCCGTGAAGAATCACTAGGTACCTAATCGTATTTTTCCTTGTGTTTTTCACTTGAAGAACTGGGATATGCAAGTAATTAGCCAGATTGATTAATGATTTACGCTAGCAGATTATGCTGATTCGTATAAAGGTATCATAAGTGCACTGTTTCATTAAAATTGTAATAAAAGTTTACCGAGGCAGCACTATTCACCATCTCTGTTAGCCGGTTTTACACCCTTGGGCAAGCAGTGTTTGCTGGGAAGGACTTTCCTATACCTAACGAATTCTCCTAGCTCACAACAGTTATTGAAAAGTTGAGCGGTTTGCTGGGATTGGCTGTTCCTTGCAGGTTTACGAGCGTTAGTGAGTGTCCCCTCTATTTGTTGCTCAGGAAGTATCTCTTCTTCGTTTGTGATTCAGGGTGATGATGTCATGTTCAAGTCTTGAGCCCACTCTTATATGCAGTCCAGTTTTTTTTTTGCCATTTGTTTTGATATATTATTATTCGGTTACCCATCTCTTTTGTATCATCTGCATAGATATTGTTCCTACAGCTCGTTCACCGTAAGAGGCACCTGTAAATACTCCATAGCAGGTGCCAACTTACGGTGAATGGTCCGGCTTGTTCACCGTAAGATGGCACCTGTAAATGCTCTATGGCAGGTGCCAACTTATGGTGAACAGTCTGTACTTACTAGATTGTGACCATTAGAACAGTATTTACTTCAATGATTGACATGCGCTTGATGTTATATCATAGTTTACAAGACTTATTTAAAAACTTACCTGCATATAGGTGGTGTCAGACAGTTTGCTTTTCATTCATTTCTGTGTTTCATTTTACTCATAGTGAAACAATTACGTACTAATCCAATGGAATAAAAACATCAAATTTATTTGGGCTCAGTGATTCCATTTCACCTGTATTGGGAGGTTGTACGTCTTTGTTCAGCCATAGTGTTTATATTCTCATTACGTTCCACAACACTCAATAAAAGAACGAATGCAATTTTTTTTTAATGTTTTCTGCCTGTGCCATTTGATTCCATAATGAAATAAGATGAATGTTTATGCAAGTGAACATTCTCCTAATTGTGGAACTTTGCACAATTGCCTAATTGCCTTTGATGTGAATAATTTACCATTGACATACATCCGTTTGCACTAAACATAAAAAGTTCTTTCCTAACTTGTTTAGACTACTATAAATTTGCTTGCACTAACCCTAAGCCATTCCTTAATCCACTTAGGCTAGGCTGTTCTTAGGCTTAGGTGTATCTTAACTAGGACAAGTCTAACCTTATTTTTAGTTCAAACGGGCATTAGTGTTCCTATATTATGAAGGATTAGTCCCCTGCAGTACAGCTCCTACCATGAAGTTTGTTTCTGCATTAAAACATACATAATGCATGACCTTACAATGAATAGTAATAATACCTCTGTATAATATTTAATATTACTGCAGCAAACAAAGATATTTGTGTTCCTCACAAATATTTTATATTTTTTATATGCATTCCATTTTAGGCTTTAATAATGATGATAATACTGTGTTAATTTGTCTGTAACCTATTTGATGTGTATTGTTTTCAGAATAATTACTGCTTATAAAATGCTGTCATCAAAAATGAAAGTGAATAAAAAGCTTTTGCCGATTAAAGGACATTACTTCTTTTTTAATGCTGGTAAGACGTTTTTACTTGTACAGTACTAGCTTGGTAGACCATTCTCTTTAAGGTGAATGCTCAACATTGCGCGAAATTCAAATTTTTTAGTGTTTTTTGCCCATTACAGCTCATCAACACTATTTCAGATAGCGAAAGTTGAGTTCGCGAGAACTAAGAGACTTAACACACATGTTTTAATTGATAGTATCTCATAAATATCATCAGTTTAGCTACAATACCCCTAAACAAAAAAACACTGTAATAATGCGTTTAGGGGGTATCATAGCTAAACTGATGATATTTCTGAGATACTGTCAATTAAAACATGTGTATTAGGTCTCCTAGTTCTCGCGAACTCAACTTTCGCTGTCTGAAGAAGTGTTGATGAGAGTTGTAATGGGCAAAAAACACAAAAAATTTGGAATTTCGCGCCGCAAGCTTGAGCATCCACCTTAATAGTAGTAGGTGGAACATCAAATTCAATATTATGTTTTTTGCTCATCACAAAAACAAAAAGCAAAAACTGATTTTGCGGAAACCAAGTGACACATGTTTTAATACTACCTATCTCATAAATATCACTGTTTTTTTTTTCTTAACCTATTGTGTCCCACTGCTGGGCAAAGGTCTCCCCCCAAAATTTTCCAGGCATCTCGGCCTTTGGCAGTTTCCCACCACTCCTTCTCGTGAGCTTCGAGATCGTCCCGCCAACGCCTTCTCGGTCGGCCCCGTCTTCGCCTTCCGTCTGAAGACACTATGAATATCCTTCAATTATTTTGCAGTGTTTTTTTTGTTCAAACATTCATAGTTGTACTAATGACATTTATGAAACACTATCAATCAAAAGATGTGTGTTAGGCCTTCTAGTTAACGCAAAATCAGGTTTTGCTAACTCACGAATTGTTAATGAGCCGGGATGTGCTAAAAACACAATAACATTTTAATTTCGCCTTGTTTGTCTAACGTCCAACGTGTCGTGTCGACGTACGTTTGACGACCTTTGCGGCGTGGCGGGCGAGGAGCCGACTGACATGCGTGAGGTTGCAGGTTCGATTCCCGCTGCGGGACAAATGCTTGTATGATCTGCAAATATTTGTTCTGGGTTGTTTTAACAGATATTAATTTAAAAAAAATATTGAATAAGTTATATCTCCAGGGTGGTTCCGTTTAAATTTAAAGAAAATATTCCAATATACTAGGAAAATTAGGGGATAAATACCTCAAGGAGTAGTTTTTTTAAGTAAATAAATATTAGATATGTATTTAATAATTCGGCATTTTCAACATCTGAGACAAGGGGGAGCAATTGGTGCCGGATTATCGAGCTCGTACCTACTGTTTCATAAATAAAACAGGGTTGCTCATATAAATATCAATTACGAGCTACAGAAAAGGAACAGTTTACCAACAACAACATGACTTGTCCAATCATCATACTTAAGTCATTATCAGCCTCATCTACATGTCCACTGCTGGCCATGGCTTCCCCAATATAATGCCACAACAATTGTCTTGACATTGAAATTGTCTTGAATTGTCCGCCTCCATCACGACCTCCGCTTTGTCGTCAATTAACCCTTGAACCAAATAATATGCTGCCATTCATCACATAGAAACAGTTTAGTAAATGATGAATACCTACATAATAATTTATAATCAATAAACTATGATAAACATAATCTATTTCAATGATAAATACCGCTGGTTATTGCATGGTACCTAATGACCTTGCCACATTTACGTTAAGGTTGCTTTCGCTTGTGGCGCGAAATTATTATTTTTATTGTTTTTTTCCTCATCAAGACTTCTTCAGATAGCGAAAACTAATTTGCCGGTAATTATATGACCTAACACACAAGTTTTAGTTTATAGTATCACATAAATATCATTAGTTTAGCTACGATTGTGCTTCAATGGTTTTTACAGTGTTATTCTGTTTCAAGCACATTCATAGCCAAACTAATGGTATTTATGTGATACTATAAATTAAAACTTGTGTGTTAGGTCATATAATTACCGGCAAATTAGTTTTCGCTATCTGAAGAAGTGTAGATGAGCTGTGATGAGCAAAATAAACGAAAAAAAAATTAAACTTCGCGTCACAATCGAAAGCAACCACCTTAATGTCTCTCTGCGGGTTAAGGCGCGATAGGTTCTCAAATTTCTCTAGAATTTTAAAGTTTTTGATAAGAATGTTCATTGTTTTCTATGAAGAAAAAAATATATGATATTATTGAGCTTTTTATCTAGTGAAATCAATAATTCAATACAATATTTGAATTACTTAACTCGATAAAAAAAAATAACAAAGATATCTCCTTTTTAAAATGTAAATTCTATTTTTCACTCACTTCTTTCACGTTTTAATTTTTGAAACATTTGGTTACATGTTAGTTATTATTTGAGTTAGTGAATTCATCAACAAAATTAAACAAAACTTTGAACGACATTTTTATATAATTTTTTTATACATAAAAACACGGTATCAGAGCGTGCGCTCGCCTTCTTCGCCTCATACAAAAATGTTCGTTGAACCTATAGCGCCTTAATAGGTCCGTTTCAAATTGTTATATTACTCCCGGAATAAGGCCGAGATGAATAGATCTTACTTAGCATGTACTAATGCTTAGCATTATCCCTGTCACTTTCACGCACATCATGCCAAATTTCAGCTCAATCGGTTGAGGATAACTGCTTTAAAATTAAGTTACAAGATTCCACCTGATGGATTCCACCCAGACAAACATACATACATTGCAAGTTAAATAAAAGTTTGTAAAAACAAAGAAACATTATGTCTTCCTTATTTCTAGTTCAATATCAAGATCTATTTAAACTATTCCTTGAAACGGTTTATTGTACAATTTGGAGACAACTTTGTTTTTTTTTCTATAGATTTTGCCATTTTGTTTTCGCCTAATATAATGCATAGCATGAACCCTCATCTTTACAAAGTTAATGCTGCAGTATTGTTGATGTAATAGAGGATCATGCTAAGCAATGTGAAGAAGTATCGACTCTAGGGTCAATTTATACTAGCGCAGAGTCGAAGCGCATCGAAGCGTCTATCCAAAACTGAACATAACAAATTCAACCTTAAACTCCACAGCGTAACGCACACATTACTTCTGAGATTTTAAAAAGACGCGCGAATTCTTCGGAATTCGCGCGTCTGCGCGTGAACAACGATTTAAAAATCTCAGAAGTAATGTATGCGTTACGCTGTGTAGTTTAAGGTTGAATTTGTAATGTTCCGTTTTGGATAGACGCTTCGATGTTCTTCGTCTCTGCGCTAGTATAAATTGACCCTTAGATGCCGGCATTTCCGATGTGGGGATCAAAACAGCCAAGATCAGGACTGGGCGACCCTCGCTTGGGTCAATTTATACTAGCGCAGAGTCGAAGCGCATCGAAGCGTCTAATCCAAAACAAAATCAACCTTAAACTCCACAGCGTAACGCACACATTACTTCTGAGATTTTAAAATCGTTGTTCACGCGCAGACGCGTTAATTAATAAATAAATAAATAAATAAATAAATAATGCTGGACAGTTAATTCCGAAGAATGCGCGCGTCTTTTTATAATCTCAGAAGTAATGTGTGCGTTACGCTGTGGAGTTTAAGGTTGAATTTGTTATGTTCAGTTTTGGAAAGACGCTTCGATAAGCTTCGACTCTGCGCTCGTATAAATTGACCCTAACGCAATATCTGGTGTTCCACACTTGGGTGGTTTCGATTATATTCTGCGTTCAATTGCCGTCTGAGGATGGAGTTGTTTTAGGGAAGAGGTACTACTTTTTTCCCGACACCACGCTTGCGAAACCGTGGGCAAATGGCTAGTACATTTTATTTATCTAATGATAAAGATCGACCTACTTTAATTGGTTAGTAGGCTAATGTTATCATATCAGCAAATTATGCCTTGTTATGCTCAAATATCTTATAATGAAATCGGTATGAAATATTACATACAATGATGGCAGCATAACTGTTTTTTTTAGATGATATACCTACCTACTTGTTACTAGTGGTATATTAGTGGTTCGCCCCGAACTGAGACCTCGCGAATACACGCGATGTATACTTTACTCTAACCAACTTCTAAAAAACATTTACATTGATAACATTTTCACTGGAACACCTCGAGATAATTTCCTACACATCATCAAAAGAACCTTTGAATGGGACTAAGCGTTTATTAAAAGATCGTATTACATATCGATTGTATTAAGATCGATTGTACATACCTATTAGAATTAGCGTATCGCCGGTCAGTTTCCTTATTTGTCAATTTTGCTGATTCAACAGTTTAATGATTAGACTGTTTCTTAATTCGCCAATTTCCTTTTTTGGCAGTTTCACTAAATTGTCAGAGCCTCTATTAAGGCAGTTTCTTGACTCGCAAACTTCCTTATTCCTCAATTATCCTATTTCGTCATTTTCCTAATGCGTTACTTTCCTTGTTCATCTGATAGTTTCGTTTGTCAGTTTTCCCATCTCGTCATGTTTATGATTTGCTAATTTTGGGGTCTGAAATCACCTTGTATATTTGATACACCGAAACACGACTATAAGACCCTGGCAACTAGTGAAACTGGCGAATATAGAAACTGATTATCTAGGGAAAATGACCATTTGACCAAACTGACGAATAATTAAATAACAACATACGGAAACTAGCAAATTTACGAAACTGAAGCCTAGCAAAACTGGCGAAGGAGTAAACTGAAGGTTTAGGAAAATGACCCACTAGCGAAATTGTCAACCTAGTGAAAATTACCAGAAGGTAAACTGTTGAATCAGCAAAATTGACGAATAAGGAAACTGACCGGCGATACGCTAATTCACCTATTAGTATAAGTAGCTGACGAATGAATTGATTACCTACTTTTGTGAAGTCAGTTATCTTCTCAAAATAATCTAGCAAGTGTATCATGATGGCAGTATTGCAAGAAAACCTTTGGCATAATTGTTAAGTTTAGTGTGTCGAAGAAATTAGGACTACAATGTCATACAAGTTCCTAGAAATACGAGTTCAACAATGGATGTAAAAATGGATGTAATAATGGAATAATGAATAAACCTGTAAAAATGGATGTTAAATTGGTTATGTTTTAAACGGTACAGGTTTGTAAACTCTTAATTTTAAGAGTTTTCTCTGTATTTGTGTGATAGACACTACAAGCATACCAAATTTCAGTATTGTGAGATTGTTGGAAGTGCCTTAGAAGTTTAGTTTTTTTACATTATCTGTTTTCCCTAATATCTCAAAAACTACATAGTCTAAAAATGAATCAAAGATAGTATTGAAATTTCCAAGCAAAGTGCTTTCATATGACACCCCACTTAATCTGACTGTCTCAGTTATTTTTACCCCCTCTTGTACCCCAATATCTCAACAACCACCCTACCGATATAGCTATACAAATTGTACCAATACTTTCTACCTCCTAACAAATTTAATCAAGATCAAATAAACAGTTAAGTTATCCTCGGACATACATACATACAAACGCCAATTCTTCCAAGTTAACTCAGAGAGCTCGCTTCGCTCGTTGAATTATTTACAGAAAGGGTAATTAAAAGTAACATAAATAGGTATGTACAACATCTTAAAAAATACAAATTAAACAGTTGACCTTTCGGAAAACCAACTGTGAGATTATTTGTATATTGAATTACCTAAGGTAGCATGTTTTAAATAGATACATAAAATAAAGTACCCACTCTGAAAGTATTTTTAACAAACCTGTATAGGTATTGATGTATAGATTCAAGGTAGCACCAGCTCAAACCTTTGTGGTTTTTAGATGCTATTGATGGAAAAAATTATGTAAAAAGATTTTATATGATACAACAAATAAACAAATAAAAAATAAATAAAGTGTACTTGAGTGATGCTACACGTTATTATTATATGAGCCTGTAAGGCCACCCTTCTTTCCTTCCACTCCTCTCTATTGAGTCCTATTTGGTTCTATTGGTCTGTGTTGGCCAGAGACTAGTTCGTCTCTACATATTCGCCGTACATTACATTAAACATAGAAAACTTATGGAAAAAGAAAATTATTATTACAGACAGAGTACGAGTTGAAACATGAAACATGCTGAAACTTTTAAGTACCTACCTATTCTTAATAAGTATAAAATGTGCGAGTAAACTTTAGCATTTGCCCTGCAATGCTCTAAGTTTGCATCAAACTAATTACCCAACCAGAGGGGCTAGTCTGCAAATTTGACAAGCAACTTACACGGGTGTGAGGTGTACACTACACGGATTTTGGTACGGGATTTGAGGTTCTCAAGGTGCCCGCTAGGTGCTTTCTTCGATTTCTCCATACTAAAATCCTTGTAGTGTGTACACCACACAGCCGCATAAGTTGCTTGTCAAATTTGCAGACTAGCCCCTCAGGTCATGACATGAGGTAGGTACAGGCACATAATTGCTTCGACCAAAGTAAAAAGTATATATTTTAGTATTGACTGCATGATGTCCATATTACGTTACTTCGCTATTTTGACACGTTGTCTGTGGTTTGTTTGTATTAACACGTTATTAACATGCCAGCACAAGTGAAGATACTTATATAAAAAATATTAAAAAACACGACCGCCATGATTTCAAAGT
The DNA here is from genome assembly GCA_932527175.1 of Operophtera brumata. NCBI lineage: Eukaryota > Metazoa > Arthropoda > Insecta > Lepidoptera > Geometridae > Operophtera > Operophtera brumata. The sequence continues at coordinate 78,323,819 of OW052239.1, read as the reverse complement.
CAAATTAGTTTTTTTCTTGATAATGCAGTGCACTAAACGTGTTGTAAAAATCAGTGTTTTTTTTTAAAACCTGCTCCCCAAGTTCTTCACCTTTGATTACACACGATCAGAATCAGTTTTTTTTATGTTTGGTCTTTTTAATTTGGACATCATGGTCAACCTAGTTATTTTTTTAAATTGCACATATCGAGTGGGGTTCGGGATAACGACGTTTAGAGGATATGTTGAAATAATAGTACATTATGGTACTAGTGTGTTGTTACCGCTGAGGCGCCATTGAGACCCGAGCCGTTAGGTGAGGGTCTTAAGAGAGCCGTGGACTGTAATCATCAATACACACGTGTATCATACGTCCGTTTTTCAACACACTTGTGAAGAAAATTATAATAAAACAGAAATACACACTCTGTGTAAATGTTCAAGTGTCTCTATAACTCACTTGTGAATAATAGCCATGAAAAAGTCACAGTTTGATTACAGGTGTAAAACAGAAATACACACTGTGTGTAAATGTTCAACTGTCTCTATAACTCACTAGTGAATAAAAGCAATGAAAAAATCACAGTTTGAAACCAGGTGTCATTATGTGCCTAATAGCGGTGAAATTAGAGCCACTTTATGAACAAGTGTGTTGAAAAGAAATATACATACATGAACCCTGAAAACAATCACTCCTTGTTTTGGGGCAGTCGTATAAAAATAAGTTTGTAGGTAGGTACCAATTTAATTATGAGCATGAATGTTCTTGCTCGTTGTTCGTTTTATCCAAGCCTTGTATAATCCCACCTCTAGTTATTGACCCAATACATTGGTTAGTTGGGTAAGTATCCGCAAAGTCAAAGTCAAAAGTCAAAGTCAAAGGTATTTTATTCATTGAAATCACAAGGATCATTATGAATCGTCTTAAAAAATAAATTTACATTTACTCCTGTTCCAACGCAACCAGACCTAGAAGAATCAGGCAACAAACACGGTCTGTTTTTCTTTTAATGATCCTTCTTACTACTAGGTGGGGAGCGCCTGTGTGGTGCCTCGAGAACAAGTGGAAGCTGATTCAAGGAAAAAAGGAAAACCAAATTAAAAGCCTTACTTAGGTAGGCAGTCAAAACTAAGATGATAGAGAGAATCAGCAAAAGTTCATAAGGCAGCACACACTGCGCTTGATATAGTCATAAATAACACATCAGTAATAAATTATATGCAGGTACAGACATTGCAAATTGACAAATTAGGTGTCGAGGGGCAGAGCGACATCAGGCCACGCGGCTTTATCATTAACATAGTCATGTAGCGTGTAATACGCTTTCTTAATTAAATTATTCTTTAGTATTATTATTATTTTTACTTTAGTATTAGTATTATTCTTAATTATTTCTTTATCCTACGCATGGGTCATATTGCACCAAACTGATTTAATTACTCGTTGTGTGCTTACATACAAGACAAGTGCGTCCACTGATCGTACTAAATACAAAATTTCATCAGTTTAGCTATGATACCCCTCCTAAACACAATTTTACAGTATTTTTTTTTGTTTAGGGGTATCTTAGCTGCACTGATGATATTTATGAGATACTATCAATTAAAACACGTGTTCTAGTTCTCGCGAAATCAACTTTCGCTACCTGAAGAAGTGTTCATGAGTGTAATGGGCAAAAAACACCAAAAAATTTGAATATTCCGCAAGCTTGAGCATCCACCTTAGAGGAGGAGCGTTTCGCTCCAGGCGCGAAATTTAAATTTTATCGTGTTTTTTCCTTATCACAGCTCATCAACACATTTTGAGATAGCAAAACTTGATTTTGCGAAAACTAGGAGACCAAACACGCATATTTTGATTGAAAGTGTTATGAGACACTAAATAATTAGTTTAGCTACGAATTTCAATGAACAAAAAAAAACACTGAAAAATCGTTGAATGACATTCGTAGCTAAACTAATTATATTTATGAGACACTTTCAATCAAAATATGCGTATTAAGTCTCCTAGTTTTAGCAAAATCTGGTTTTGCTATCTCAAAATGTGTCGATGAGCTGTGATTAGCATAAAACACAATCAAATTTGAATATTGAGCCTCAACCGACTTAATGCGTCCGTTGCGTACGATGGCGACGCTTACCTTTAGTTGGAGCACTATAGAAAGCGTTGATCTCAATAATAACCCGCACGTATAATAAATTCCAGGTACAGCTCCGTTGGTTCCTTATTTATCGACGTACGCCCGACAGCTGGGGTTCTCGTCAGCGACGGTCGGATTGATCTACACAGTACTACCGATATTCGGACTCATTGCCAAACCATTGTTCGGTGTTATAGCAGATAGGTACTGACATACTTCTAAAACATTACTAGAGTCATAACTTTTGAAACTATCATGGCTATACACATGCACATACTTCAGAAAAATGAAATTACAGGCACATGAGACTTTTCATCTTTATGTCTCAGGGTGGCGGGCGCAGTGCAATGCCACATAGGGCGCGTCCTAGGTGGACGTGACCTTTGAGGTAATGCACTGTTCATAGGCAGAGGTTACCGCTTAACATCAGGTGGGCCTCTTGCTTGCTCGGTTATCCAAGTAGTATAAAAAAAAAAAAAAAAAAAAAAAAAAAAACAACTACCTCTGTGGCGCGACGGTTGGCCTGCGACGCAGGAGGTTGCGGGTTGTTCAGGGTGTTCTGGGTATATTCTATGTATTAATAAAAAATATATATCTATGTAATATATTGTATTAAGTATATCAGTTATCTAGTACCCATAACACAAGCTCTGCTTAGCTTGGGGATAGATAATGTTGTGTGAACTGTCCAGCTTTATTTATTTATTTTATTTACTTTTGACTAGAAACGGGACCAACTAGAACTTTAGTTAGTTCTCCCGTGTTTAGTTAGTTATCATGGCGCGTGCAACTGTGCCGAAATATCGGGAACAATAAAAACTCGAAAATCATGGTAAATATTCCGTTTCTAGTGAAAAGTATTAGGGTGCCTGCTCCGGTAGACAAATTTTATGACTTTAAAACGCACAATTTTCTGATTTTATAGTGATATATATTATCCGGACTTGTTGATAAGATTCGTTGGTATAAGTGTTGCCTGGCTGCTAGCTTATTATGGAATGTGTTATTACTGGAAGAAAGCGTTAGCCGAGTCAGTCGTGGGAAGTTATGGCGGCGATGAGCTCACCACTTGTCACGTCTATATTCCACTGTGAAAATTGAGGCTCTGCCTACCCCTTCGGGGAAAAAGGCGTGTGTCTATGTATGTATGCATTTTTCTACCCTCCGTAATAGCTTTTTTTTTTTTTTTTTTACTACTTGGATGACGGAACAAGCAAGAGGCCCACCTGATGTTAAGCGGTAACCTCTGCCTATGAACAGTGCATTACCTCAAAGGTCACGTCCACCTAGGACGCACCCTATGTGGCATTGCACTGCGCCCGCCACCCTGAGACATAAAGATGAAAAGTCTCATGTGCCTGTAATACTTCTCAAGCATTTTGTCCTAACCAATCTCAAATGCCTAACTGCCTGATTATATTATTCGATGTTATCATAATCTGCAGTGTTATAAGAATTTATTACTTCCTGAATTAATCTTGTGTTTGAATATTGATATGTGAGTCAGTGTTGCCTCATTTTATACATAAGTACATTGATTACACACCCACATGAGGTGAAAGTTGCGCAGCGGGCTTTGGAGAGAGCTATGCTGTGGATGCCGTAAATGCCGATTTGAGGCGCAATTCACACCAGTTCTCAGTTAGTTTATTTCACTTAGAATACAAATCATAACTAACAAAACAGATGCACCTATTATTAGGCATTATAAAAATGGCCTAATACGACACTAACAGAACTTTGCCTTCGGTGCTATAGTTAAAAAACTGTGTTACGGATATATATCACGACGATTTGACGACCTCTGTGGCGCGACGGGCGAAGGTTCGCCTGCGATGCAGGTGGTTGCGGGTTCGATTCCCGCCTCGGAAAAAATATTTGTTCAGGGTGTTCTGGGTATTTTCTATGTATTATAAAAAAAATATAGTATATCAGTTATCTAGTACCCATAACACAAGCTTTGCTTAGCTTAGGGCTAGATAATGTTGTGTGAACTGTACAGTATTATTTATTTATTATATATTTTATTTAAACTTTATCTTCATCCTACTAATATTATAAACGCGAAAGTTTGTAAGTATGGATGGATGGATGGATGTTTGTTACTCTTTCACGTAAAAACTTCTAGATGGATTTTGATGAAATTTGGAATGGAGATTAATGGACTTCCGGAATAACACATAGGCACATTTTTATCCTGATATTCCCACGGGATCGAGACTTACGCGGGTGAAACCGCGGGGCGCTGCTTGTTGCTAAAATAAAGCTGTACTGAATGTAACGACCTGCGCGCCGCTGCAGAAATTGCTGCATGTTGCTGTGAATTGAGCGCGGAATTACACCGCAGGAGACGCACCAGCATTCACCTGAGTACTCGACACTAATCCGCTACCACGTGTGGTAACTGTTGCATTCTCTAATGGAGGCCACGACCAACAAGTAGACGCGTAACTACTGATGATGAATTTCTTTCTACAATATGTTATCTATATGTGTTGAAGATATTAAAATTAATGATTTCAGGTTCAAAATTCAGAAATCGATATTTATCATATTCCAAATAGTGACGATAGTGAGTTTCTCTGCGATATACTTTATTCCGTCGAGTCCGGCCGCGGTGTCCGTTGAGCTGGACTGCAACCGCGTCACAATGCTGAGGAGCTGTTACCAGTCCAGCGAGCTGGTGGACTCCTGCAAAGTCGAACTTCTGGGGAACCAAAACACTTCGGCGTCCTGTAAAGTGAGTAAGCTGTGCCACCCGAACCCGCATCTGCGCCCCGAATCGACAAGGTCTTGAACTTCTTCTTCTTAATTTTTTTTATGCTACTAGAATGACGGAACTAGCAGATGGCCCACCTGATGTTAAGCGGTAACCTCTGCCTATGAACAGTGCATTACCTCATAGGTCACGTCCACCTAGGACGCGCCCTACGTGGCATTGCACTGCGCCCGCCACCCTGAGACATAAAGGTGAAAAGTCTCATGTGCCTGTAATTTCACCGGCAATGCAGAGCAATGCGAGCACTACTGCTTTGCGGCAGAAATAGGTATGGTGGTAGTACTTCCCCGGACGAACTCTTACACAAAGAAGCTCTACTACTACTAAAATAATGGCTTCTGAGGAATGCTCCAAACAATTTCGCCAATTTCAACTGATATTCATTGTTATAAAGTTAGTCAAGTCGTCAAGATTCTCCATCAAGTCATAACCTCTGGCTGCTAGCTTATTAGCTTATATAATATATTATTACTGGAAGAAAGCGTTAGTTAAATTAGTCGTAGGAAGCCTTGGCGGCGATGAGCTCACCACTTGTCACGTCTTTATTCAACGATGGTGCAACCCACTGTGAAAAGAGGCCCACAGAGGCTCTGTCTACCCCTTCGGGGAAAAAGGCGTTTGTCAAACCAGTTCCACCCAGCCGATTGTGCTGAAATTTGGCCAATACCTGCCAAGTTACAATTCAATATGGTGACAATCAGCTGATCTGATGATAGAAACGGAAGGTGGACAACCGAACTCCTCGATAATTATCAGTAGCCTGGTAGTGTTCGGGCTCATTTTGATCAGCAGGGGCGGCTTTACCTATAATGCAGGGTGTGCGGCGCGCGGGGTCTCAGGGGGCGCCTCCAAAGACCCTGCGCCTTAAATTATAGCCAGCGCCGGCGGTAGCAAGGCGCGAGGTACTCTCCTCGAGCCAAAAAGGTTTTTATTCGAGGCTCGCTCCCCTCGCCTTTGTAGTATGAAATTTTTGCTGCCTCGTAGAGGTAAAAGCACAGTTTTTTTTTCAAGAATGGTATTATGGTATGGGGGAAACTGAGGGGTAAAAGGGGGCACCGGAGCTGGGTTCGCACCCGGGCGCTAGATAAGCTAGAGACGGCTCTGTTGATCAGCTCACACTATTGATAACAAATTTAATATTCTTATTTTCCAGATGAACTGTGATATGACGTCGCCCAAAATGTGGCAAACAGTGTGCGAACACTGGCACATCCCGCAGTACTGCTACAGTCACACGGACAGTATGGAGTACTCCGCACATATCGGCCAGGTGCGGATGAAAGAGAAGTGCGCGTATTTGTCGGCAACCAACGTCACTCTGGACGGTAAGTGCTCACCTCGGAATAAGAACTAAAGCATGGAACTAAGGCTCAAAACGAAACGGTATCGATTATACCAGTCTCATTCTTTTATATGAATGTATTCATGTGTTGGAATGAGACAAGCATAAATCTATCTGTTCGTATTTGTGTTAGTCGTACCAGGCCAAATGTCAAATTACTAGTACATTCATGGTAACAATCTAGGGAGATGTATATGCATGATACCAAAATTCAGGGTACGGAACGGAAAGACGACTGTCGTGTGACAATATATTTGTTTCTCTCTAACATAGGATAGCAAGCTATCTTCTAGGATAGGAGTAAGAAGGAACACTCTATGCTATTTTAGCACTCAATCCATGTACCACTACATTCATGATGCTCACCCAACACTCACATACATAGTACACACCTACACCTACACCAGGAGGGCAGTTCCCGTGCTTTAGAGATTAGTCGAAATCGACATATGTCGATACGAAAACAGATGGCGAATGTCGAATAAAATCCTAATTTGCTATTCTCGTGATGTCACAAATAGACATAAGTCGACCAAAATCATTCAAATCGAATACGATTTGATGGTTATTGTGACATTTTCGTAACATTTTTTGTAGACATTCATGCTTCGACATTATCTCTAATTTAGAGATAATCTCTACAATCTGAGAATTGCCCTCCTGATAGCACAGAGGCTGGACACTGACTGTATATTTATGGAACACTGGACAAGAGCGTATATTGTGTTCTGTTGACCAGTGTTCGATAAATATTTTAAATATTTTCTAATTTATTTTAATTTTTGTTTTTAATTTATTTTGATTTTGAATTATGATTTTACTCGAAATATGGACACTATAACTTATTTTTATTTTTATTATAATGTGTTGTTGTCTGAAATAAACGTATTGAATTGAATTGAATTGAATAGCCCTGATCCCACACTAGGCTCTCCTGTGTCATAGGTATCAGCAACCTCTGTGGCGCAGCGGGTGAAGGTTCGCCTGCGACGCAGGTGGTGGCTGGTTCGATTTGCGCCTCGGAAAAAATATTTTTACGATCTGCAGAATTTTTTTCAGGGTGTTCTGGGTATTTTCTATGTATAATAAAAATAGGTACGAGCTCACCCAAGACTCACATACATAGTCCTGATCCCACACTAGGCTCTCCTGTGCCATAGGTATCAGCAACCTCTGTGGCGCGGTGGGTGAGAGTTCGCCTGCGACGCAGGAGGTTGCGAGTTCGATTCCCGCCTCGGAAAAAATATTTGTACGATCTGCAGAGATTTTTTCAGGTGTATTTTCTATGTATGATAGAAATATCCATCTATGTAATGTATTGTATTAAGTATATCGGTTATCTAGTACCCATAACACAAGCTCTGCTTAGCTTGGGGCTAGATAATGTTGTGTGAACTGTCCAGCATCATTTATTATTTACTTTTATGGAATACACCCACGTCTTTCACATACAAATACCGTCTATTGCCAGATATAGTATAGTCTAGTTTAGCTCGCGCGCTTCGCACACTGCTTAAGGTGGTTGCTCTTTCATACTAACGTATTTTACACAAATATGGGCGAACAGAGTATTATTTTACACTGAAATAACTGTCGTTGGCTTTTATATCAGTAATTACTTGCGGCAAATCATATTTGGTTGAAGAAAACAGTGGACTAATAGAGAAAATAACATCGAAATGACTTGTATGGACGTAAATTTCGATGTTATTTTCGCTATTATTCCACTTTTTTCTTCAACCAAATATGATTTGCCGCAAATAATGACCAATATAAAAGCCAACAACAGTGATTTCAGTGTAAAATTATACCCTGTTCGCCCATATTTGTGTAAATACGTTTGTATGAAAAAGCAACCACCTTAACTTGGGAATGCGATTGAGTTTTCATATCCCGATAGAAGTCCGCTGCTAGGTATATGCGTCCCCTATACATTGTACCGGAGTTGACGCTGTCTTACACAGCGTCGTCCGGTTCGTACTCGCCGTTCGAGACCCTTTATTCCTCAGCGGTTTTCGGTTCTGTTTGCTTTATTGCCTGCCCATTGCCGCTTCTTAACCCCCGACGCAAAAACGACGGGGTGTTATAAGTTTGACGTGTCTGTATGTGTGTGTGTGTGTGTGTGTGTGTCTGTCTGAGGCATCGTAGCTCCCGAACGGATGAACCGTTTTTTTTAGTAAGGCGAATTAGTCGGCAGTGTTCTTACCTATGTTTGATCAAAATCGGTTCCGCCGTTTCATTGCGTTGAGGGTTTTTTTTAATTTGTGCAATATTAATTACTTTTGTTATTTCAGGATATACCTACACACCTGGCTGCCGGATAGGGCAAGGCTACGTGGACATCGACGAGCCTTGTCAGCTGAATTGCACCAATGAAAAGCTATCCGCGATTCTGAGCACCGAGCGCGCCATCATGACCTGCCTGGAGAAGAATATGAACTATCGTTTGTGTGCTAACGACTCGACGGCGTTGGAGGCCTTGGCCAACGAATCCTGGGCAGGAGATGAATGCCAGGTATATAACATAGTATAGTTAGAATCTATTATCTATCTATTTCTGCCGCAAAGCAGTAGTGCTCGCATTGCTGTGTTCCGGTTTGAAGGGTAAGGGTGCCGGTGAAATTACAGGCACATGAGACTTTTCATCTTTATGTCTCAGGGTGGCGGGCGCAGTGCAATGCCACATAGGGCGCGTCCTAGGTGGACGTGACCTATGAGGTAATACACTGATCATAGGCAGAGGTTACCGCTTAACATCAGGTGGGCCATCTGCTTGTTCCGTCATTCAAGTAGTACAAAAAAAAAAAAAAAAACTAGCTGTTTTATGACGTTAACGTTTCCATGAACATAGAAAGATTGACTTCCTGCTACCTTTGTCCTTGGTCCATTGAGACCGGCCTTCCTACACTGCGTAGTTGCTGTTCGAAAACCTTTATTCCAAAGGTTGTCAGTACTGAGACTGATATAAACTGCCGTCGTTTCCATACAGTTTTGTAAAATATATACAGGGTGTAACATAATATCCCTATAAGCCCGGGGAGGGGGTATTCTACACATCAAGGCGAATAAATTTTGCCCTACGACTTTTTAAATTTTGAAGTTTTTCATTCATGAAATGCCTCGTGAAAATCCTGATGTTCAGCCAGAAATTCCTGAAATACTTCCAGAAATGTACCTAACACAGCATGAGGCAGCCCCACGTAACGGACTTTAATGTATCGTAACGTCCTCATGTTGTGCTACGTAAATTTTTGGAGGAATTTCAGGATTTTTACGAGGCATTTCATGAATGAAAAACTTCGAAATTTAAAAAGTCATAGAACTAAAGTTATACGCCATGATGTGTAGAATACCCCCTCCCCGGGCTTATAGGGATATTATGTTAAACCCTGTATAGTTTTTATGGAAATAACTTGAACAACGAACCAATCTCAATTATTTTGTGAATGATCTATTTTTTCAATCAAGATAATTTTTTAGGCTTCCTTATAAAACTGCAAATGACAAATATGAGTTGTAAACGTGTCCATAATGATAGTAATTATTATTGATTGCAGACACAATTATCCATAGTTAGTACATAGACAATACACAAAAAATAATATCATCAAATATCTTCGTAGGCACTCAAATGGCAATATCCACCCAGCGTGGTTAATTTCCCGTCAGCGTCAGTCGATCCGCCAGACTCATCATGATCGCATTATTACACTAGGACTCTGGACGTAAAGGGCGCGATCCTCTTCCTCTGGATGGCATTGAACGAAATAATACGACAGTTATGGATTTTCATCCTAACATTGCCAGCCTGGACCGGCAAGGTCGATTTATCTCGAAGAAGGTTCTCTGATTTTGTTTTAATATCTCTGCCGGGTTTACACATTCGCGCTCGCCACTCGTCTCGGCACTCGTCGGATCGTTCGAAGAAAACGTAAAAAACATGTGTCGACGCGAACTATTCGTTCACACAATCGCGGAGTGTTCAGTCAGTAGGCAACCGCTGTGGAGGGCAATCCTCTCGCAATTTGTGACTTCATGCACGCTGCGTTGATTCCTATATTCATGAACAAATCTAACGCAATCATCATCGCATCATTCCGAAAAAAAAAACCTTTTCAGATGTAAATCTTTACTATATACTTTGTCCAGAAGCCCAATTCTATTATTTATTTTAAAGGCAAACTGCAAGTTGACTGAAAAATTTGTATTCTGCTCCCTCATAACAACAATATACAATACTTTTGATTATTGTGGCCTTAATATTAGAGTTGGATAATGTAAATTATAATACTTCTTTACAATTATTAAAGAAGATTTAGTGGAAGAGAGAATTGTCAGAGCTTGAAAACTTTCAAGTTACAGTCGCATTTCGATATAAACACATTCCGCGTTGTATTGGCAAGGGGGCTTAGTACGAGAATTTGATAGTATTCGATACTATATGAAGTTTTGTTCAAAATTCTCGTACTAAGCCCCGTGGTGAGTAGCATACCATTTTTGACGTTTGTGACATCGACACTAGATCGCAACATGATCCGAACTTTAATTTGACTATTTTTTATTACGAGAATTGGTCTTCTGAACTAATCCTATGCGTAAAAGATGTTTGACTTTGCTTCTGTTTCTAGAAAACAGCAGATTTATTGTATTCACTCCAAAAACCTTCTTATTATCTTAGGTAATGGCTTCTGTGCGTTATTTGCATCAATTTAGCCAATGTCAAGTGATATAGTATTTATAGTCAAGTCGTCAAGAGTCTCCGTCAAATGATAACCCAGTTTAAATAGTGGCAGAAAAACTGAGTTTTTACGGGGAAAAATCCACCAATTCCAAAAGACACGCAATGCACTTAAATTTCACTACATCACACATGTGCTTTTTATCCAAGTTTTTACCTATTTAGTTCGCGCGCTCTTTACCAAATGACGTGCACGAATGTGTGAACACCAAGTTCATCTCGTCACTCGCGGCATTTGATTCGGGTCTGAAAAACCGCCGGCTACACGAGCGCGTGAGGTACGACGTACTCGCCTCGCCATTCGTCTCGACACTCGCGCGAATGTGTAAACGCGGTCAAAGCATGTTTGAGAAAAGGTCACGATGTCATTTTATGTAGCTGTGAGCCTTACTAATGCTTTTTGACACATCCTTTCATACATTATCTGCAATCTGAACTGGCGATTGTTTATGCGCCTCTAAACAGAACTGTAGTACAATATCAGGGCCCCAATCGTGCTAATTTTGAGACCCTGAGCTAAAGTATGAGTTCACTAGTTTGGATTTTAACGAAAATAGACTGAAAAGATAGCTAAAAGTGTTGTCTATCTACACGATAGAAATGGATGACCAGCTTCAAACTTGCAGGACTTTCCAGCAGCCTAAAAAACCCAGTAAAACCCTGGCCCCGGCATTGCGTCAACTGGATTTTGATACGATAATACTCGATGACGGCTAGCAATGGTATCTACACTATTGGAATCGGGTTATCTCCTCGAAAGCCAACCCAATTCTGTGCTGAGATGAGCTGGCAACCCAATTCTCTCATGTAGACAATAGTTCTAGCTTTATTTTCAGCCATGTGTTATATCCTGATGAGTGCGATCATCTCTCAGGCACGATCTTGTAGTATGAGAACCCGAAAATGAGAGTCCGATTTTGCCAGGTGTCGTGTGATCTCGATAAGGACGCTCCGTGGCGGCTGATGGAGATATGCGAAGGATGGCAGGCAGATGTGGCCTCTTCTTGCCATCCCAGGACGGAAGCCCACGGCACCTTCCCGTCGAACCTGTCATTCACCGGGGTCATCCTACTGGCGACCACGATATCGGAGCACAACTGTGTGTTTGCACAAATCAATCATATCTCGCTGCCTGACGGTGAGTGAATATCCTAGTATCCTAGTGTGTAGTGTGAGTTAAGACGATATGTTAAAATTTAGGAGTCGTTGCGTTATATGCTCACTAAGTAACAGTAAGGTTACAAACTTGATGTTATTTCAGTAATTACTCGAGGAAGTAATCTAAATAAATCATAGACTAGAAACACGATTGGTGAAACTTCTCGATAGCTTTATTTTTTTAAATTGGCCGTCCTAAAACCCGTTTTAGGTCCCTCCTTCGATTAGAGAAAATATTAAGCGTAATGTTTTGTACTATTCAGTTGGTTATCACATAAATTAAATGTTTCATCATTTGTCGCTTACGTTTGTTACTTCAGAGTGACAGAAATCTATACCTCATCTCTTCCCGGGTTCAAGAGAGCAATAGCGCTGTCACATTTTTGCTGCTATTGTTTTCATCAACTTATGTACCCATGTTTCGCAAAATAAATGATTGATTGATAATTTACTTGCTGTAGTAAACTTAAGGTTTCCGACGATTGGTTGTTTTTTTTTCTTTTTTTTATACCACTTGAATGACGGAACAAGCCGATGGCCCACCTGATGTTAAGCGGTAACCTCTGCCTATGAACAGTGCATTACCTCATAGGTCACATCCACCTAGGACGCGCCCTATGTTGCATTGCACTGCGCCCGCCACCCTGAGACATAAAGATGTAAAGTCTCATGTGCCTGTAATTTCACCGGCACCCTTCAAACCGGAACACAGCAATGTGAGCACTACTGCTTTGCGGCAGAAATAGGCATGGTAGACTTCCCCGGACGAACACTTTCACAAAAAGCTCTACTACTACTAAAATACTGAATTAAGCATCAGACTGCAAACACGCTGGCCCAAATGGAATATAAGTGGATGTCTCTTCCCTGTTCCTATTAATCCCAATCTGTGCTTATATTATTTTAATGTTTGGTATATTTACTCATATTTCAGGTACTATCCGTTATCCTATATGTCAATCAAAGGCTCAGTACCAATTGGAAACTGAGCTATTCCAATCTTCCTGTGAAATAAACTGCGATAATGCTTTGGTATGTTGTGTCATCATCTAATATTTATATCCAAAGAGGGGTAACTCATCCTTATATGAGGACGACCTCTGTGGCGCGGCGGGCGAAGGTTCGCCTGCGGCGCAAGAGGTTGCGGGGTTTGATTCCCGCCTCGGAACAAATATTTGTGCGATCTGCAGATATTTGTTCAGGGTGTTCTGGGTATTTTCTAAGTATAATAAAAATATCTATCTATGTTATGTATTGTAGTATTAAGTATATCAGTTATCTAGTACCCATAACACAAGCTCTGCTTAGCTTGGGACTAGATAATGTTGTTTTTTTATATCTCCAAAAATCTCAACTTGTAAAGTATGAATGTTTCTTTCGGCTTCTAGGTGCTCCCTGAAAGTATTTTATTAAATTCAACCACTCATCATAATCAAGCAGCCTGTAGCAGTCTACGTCTGGACATTGGCTTCCCCTTAGAATGTCTCGAGCTGCCGCCATCCACTGAATTCCTACGAGATTTATAATGTCCTATGTCAGTCGAGACCACCCTTATGATTCAACCCCTATTGGGATAAAAGGGCAGTTTTAAGTTGGCATGAAAAAAGTTATTCCATGCTCATCCGAGCCAAATTGTAATCTTACGATTACGACAACGCATATTTTACAGTCATATATTTAGAAGCCGACGCTATTTTAACAAGTAATTAATTTCGTAAAAATAAAAAAAACCCTCAACGCAATGAAACGGCTGAACCGATTTTGATCAAACATAGCTAAGAACACTCCCGACAATTTCAAATTTCAAACAAAAAGAAAACGAAATCGGTTCATCCGTTCGGGAGCTACGATGGGACAGACAGACACACACACAGACACGTCAAACTTATAACACCAAGTCTGTCAATGGAACTACTGGGAACAAATGAAACGTTGAATACTTAGATATTTCAGGGTACCATCAAGTACGGATTAGAAAAAAACTGACTAGCTACTAGTTCGCTCTTATGTAACTGTTTCATAAACTATTGAATAAGTACTTTGACGACCTCTGTGGTGTGTCGGGCGAAGGTTCGCCTGCGAAGCAGGTGGTTGCGGGTTCGATTCCCGCTTTGAAACAAATATTTGTGCGATCTGCAGATATGTTCAGGGTGTTCTATGTATAATCAAAATATGTTTTTGATTGAGTTACAAATAAAATATTTTCTTTCTTTCTTTCTTTCTTCTTAATTATATCAGTTATCTAGTACCCATAACACAAGCTCTGCTTAGCTTGGGGCTAGATAATGTTGTGTGGAATGTCCAGCATTATTTATTTATTTATTTACTACTTGTTGCACTCAACAGTTGAACGAGGTCTTCATAGAAGCCGCTGATAGTTACAACGAGGATACGACGCAGTACACCAAGCAGTTTTGGCTGTTCTTCCTACTGATGATCATCAGTTGGATCGGGCAAGCGGTCGTGGTCACATTTGCTGATGCTATTTGCTTCAACTTACTGGGTATGATCATTTTACGTATAGGTATCTATCTATCTATTCAGCCGGTAACACCCACTGCTGAGTAAACCGCTTGGCGTGCACACGTGTCGGCCGACACACCATTTTCCGCATACCTTGGAATCCTACTTGTGTCGGCCGACACAGTCATAGAGGGTTTATCATATTGTCTATCAGTCATTATTTAGGAACCGGATGCTAGATATTGCAACACTATTCCATAGAGGCATGATGGTAGACTGACAAAGAGGCAATAACCACTTTTTACGATTAAAGTTAAGTTAGTAAACAAATAAAATTCGATCGACATCGGCCGCCATTTTGTTGCCGCGGTCATCAGTTTTTATGAATTAAAGAAAATTGAGTGTTTTCTGGTTATTTGAGTGTAAATGACTGGAAAAATTGTGTTTTTTAGGATATAGACCATGTGTTATTGCCAATAAACTACTAGAAAGTGCTTTGTGAAGATGTTTCTTGTGATCTCAAAGTTAGTGGTCAGCTTTCGCTGACAAAGTATCGGTAGTGAGGAAATGTTTTTTTTTTTTTTAAATAAACGGTAAATTTTTATAAAATTTTTGCCTATAAATAAACCAATAGAAAATTTCAAGAGGATTCTTGTAGTGGTATTAGTTTTATGATCCCTCCATTCATTAGGCCACAATTAACGATTTAGTGATGAGTCCTCCATACCCCATTTTTTATCGCGACTCAAAGGATAGGACATAAGCGAAATCGCGCGACTTTTCCGGTTAAGGCCTCTTCTCTAGAACGCCACTCCTGGCGATGTTGTGCCAGCCGGATCCACTGCTCTCCTACTGCCTGCACAATATCGTCTGACCATCGGACAGGTGGTCTGCCTCGAGGCCGCCGCATATCTCTCGGCCTCCATTCGGTGACTGCTTTGGTCCATCGGTAATCCTCTCGCCTTGCCAAGTGTCCCGCCCATCTCCACTTGAGCTTAGCAATCCATATACCTACATCCTCGACCTTAGTCCGGCGTCGAATCTCGACGTTTGGTATACGGTCCACGAGGTGGATACCTAGCATGGCCTGCTCCATAGCTCTTTGAGCCACTCTTATCTATATATATAAAAGAGAAGTCCACTCCCTCACTGACCACTCATCACGAAAGCTCGGAAACTACTGGGCCGAGAGGTCTGAAATTTGGCACAAGCATTTATTAAGGGGTGCAGGCGCGCACTATTAAGAAACGATTTTTGATAATTCGCACCCGAAGGGGTTGAAAAAGGGTGTTAAAGTTTGTATGAAAGTCTACCCGTCGACGAAGTCGCGAGCGGGTCAGCTAGTAGTATGTATATTCGTGCTCATTTGTGAGGTATAGGTATATAAAAAAAATGTCTCCTCTCGCACAACGCAGTGTGGGCTTCAGAAGTCAATTCACAGTTCCGTCGTACGAAAAGTATTCGTGGCATTAAACCTTCGAGGCAGCTGAGCGGTGCGAAGATGCGTAGCGATGACGCTGTGAAACGGTGCGCAGATGAGCGGTGCGAGGATGTGTAGCGGGCTCTTTCCGTACAATACACATCTACCTCATAAAACTCCGCCTGGTGATTAGCTAGTAGTTCCTCTCTCGCGTCCATCCTTTGCACACATACCTCGCACACATCTCTCGCTTGTTTTGTACGTATAAAAACCTCGCTCTGCTAAAGCGTTTCCAGCAGAGCTGCCCTGAGCGAGGTTAGATAAATGAAGTGATTCTATTGGTTCTGAAGACTGCGCTTCCGCCAGGCAGAAATCTTCATACAAAAACAACGCCACGCGCCGCTCGAAAAAGCGGTTTTTATTGAATATCTCGTGAAATATACACAATTTAAAAAAAAAAATATTTTCTGTTTTAATGTATTGATTTTATTTATCAAATTTTTGACCCAATAGTCTATACCATATTGACAAACAATCGAATTTAGCCAAAAGTTAGAGGTAACTTTGTGTTTTTTAAAAAAAAGTTTAAAAAAAGTGTCAAATATCAATGGATAATTTGAGTAAATAAGCATTTAATGACATTTTTTTTTTGTTTATTATTTATAATAGTTTGGTATAAAACATGCTTCTGTGTAGTGAATTTCAGTGCACAAATAAAGGTACCTACACACCGTTTCCCTTCTGATGAGAAAAAGACAAGACCACTAAATGACAAGCACCAGCGATGGTGGCGCCATCTGAGATTAGTTTTGCCTGTGGCTTCCCATTGTAACAGCACTCGTGATGTGTTCCAGGCACGAAGGTGTCGCTTTACGGCAAGCAGCGGCTGTGGGGCTCGGTGGGTTGGGGCATATTCTCGCTGCTGACGGGCTCGCTGATCGATCTGTTCAGCGACGGAGCCTACAAAGACTACACGGTCGCGTTCGTGCTGATGTTCGTCTTCATGGCGGGTGACGTCATCGTGTCGTGCTTCGTCAAGGTAATTTTTTTTTAATCCCAAAAGACACCTCCACTAATTTTGTAAAAACGGGAATTTTCACGTACCTTTCATCGATGTCAGCACCGACAGTGACGAACACAAGTTATATTCCTACCCGCGCGCCCCACTACACGAGCCGAGCGGGCAGCAGCTCTCACGGTGCGGATTAGTGCTAAACGGGACGCGGAGGGAGTGCTTCGCGTTCACTCACCTTGAAAAAGACACTCGGAACGAGTCGAAACACTGTCGGTGCTGACATCGATATAACGGTACGCGAAAATTCCCGTTTTTATAAAATTAATGCTATGATTCACGAGAGTTTTTACAGTAAAAAGACACCTACACTGTCCTGATCCCACACTAGGATCCCGTGTCCACGAACTACCAGTACCATGCTACCACAACATCCAGAACCAGTACAAATTTCAGATTTCCCAGATCATACAAACATTTGTCCCGCAGCGGGAATCGAACCCGCAACCTCTAGCATCTCAACCGGCTACTCGCCCGACGCGCCATAGAGGTCGTTATAACGTTCCCAACTTCCTACTGCTTCTTTGTCTATCGAGTCAAAGGTTCTTCAAATTGTAATGACTTATTTTTTGTATTCCATTTGGTTTTTTTTAAATGGGTTTCAAAATATCCTCAAGTGAGGTTGAGTCGAGCCGAGGAAAGTTGGAGCAACGACTATAAGAATACCGGTGTGCTGATCAAGGTTTTCACACAGGCGTGGTGTTGTGCAACACGGATAGAGTCTTAATAGAGTCAAGATTCTAGAGTTTATATCGAGTATGTTGTTTTACAAGTTCTAATAGTTTAGGTATGGCTTCAACATGCTAGGGCATAGAAATTGTGTGCGTAGTGGCTAGGTGGCGAATATTATATGACGAATAAGTAACCTAATTATACGTCTTAAACCACCTTTTAACTATTACGATAATTACACAACATTTTAAATTAAATTAGGTTCATTCATTGTAAAACTATATTAGCATGTAAAAGCTGTTTAGGATTAAATATTTTTTTAGTTTATATTTAATGGGGGATCTTGTTATAGGTTTTAATAGCAATAGCATTTGAAAAATAAGAAATGTTAAGGGTTTATCTAAACTAATATGTGCCCAAGAATATTGTTGAAAAAGGTGCATATTCTACACACACACACACACACACACAGACAGACACGCGCCTTTTTCCCGAAAGGGTGGGTAGGCAGAGCCTCAAATGGGCCTCTTTTCACCGTCAGTTGCACAATCGTGGGAAATAGACGTGACAAGTGGTGAGCTCATCGCCGCCATAGCGTCTCACGACTGACTCTGCTAACGCTTTCTTCCAGTAATAACACATTCCTTTAGTAAGCTAGCAGCCAGGACAAATCTTACAGACAAGTCCGGGAATGTCTCGAGTTTTCCGAAGGCACAAGTCGGTTTGTTGAAAAAGGTGTATATTATTATTGACAAATTTACTTATTTCTAGGATATAATACAAATAAGAGTTAAGTTTTTTTGTTTAATAGAAAACTAAAGTTATTAATTTTGTAGACATAAAAAAAACCCTCAACGCAATGAAACGGCTGAACCGATTTTGATCAAACATAGATAAAACCAATCACGACAAATTCCCCTTCCCAACAAAAAAAAACGAAGTTTATCCGTTCAGGAGCTACGATGCCACAGACAGACACACACACACACACACACACACACACACACACACACACACACACACATACACACACACAGACACGTCAAACTTATAAAACTCCGTCGTTATTGCGTCGGGGGTTAAAAATATGTTATTAAAGTGTAATGCAATGCAGTGCAATGCCACATAGGGCGCGTCCTAGGTGGACGTGACCTATGAGGTAATGCACTGTTCATAGGCAGAGGTTACCGCTTAATATCAGGTAGGCCCCTTGCTTGTTACGTCATCAAAGTAGTAAAAAAATAATAATTAAATTCCAGATAGAATCGACTAAAATGTCAATGAACATCCTAGCCGACGTCGGCACTCTCCTGACATCGCTGCCGACATTCCTGTTCCTGATGTGGACCATCGCAGTGGGCCTCTGCACGGGTCTGCTGTGGCAGTTCCTCTTCTGGCTGCTCGAAGACGTCTCCCGACTGACGTGTGACGGCTCAGACTACACCAAGACGTTGCAAGGGCTGGTCAGCGCGATACAGACGTTTTGTGGAGAGATACCTTTCTTATTTGTGTCGGGTAAGACCTCCTCACATCGTTCATATAATTTTCTATTCGACCTCTGGGGCGTGGCAGGCGAAGGTTCGCCTGCGACACAGGAGGTTGCGGGTTCGATTCCCGCCTCGGAACAAATATTTGTGCGATCTGCAGATATTTGTTCAGGGTATTCTGGGTATTTTCTATTTATAATAAAAAATATCTATCTATTTAATTTATTGCATTAAGTATATCAGTTATCTAGTACCCATAACACAAGCTCTGCTTTGCTTGGGGCTAGATAATGTAGTGTGGACTGTCCAGCATTATTTTTTTTATTTTTTTTGTAGTAGTAGAGCTTTTTTGTGAAAGAGTTCGTCCGGGGAAGTACTACCCACCATACCTATTTCAGCCGCAAAGCAGTAGTGCTCGCATTGCTGTGTTCCGGTTTGAAGGGTATGGGTGACTGTATAATTACAAGCACATGGGACTTTCATCTTTATGTCTCAAGGTGGTGGGCGCAGTGCAATGCCACATAGGGTGCGTTCTAGGTGGGCGTGACCTATGAGATACTGCAATGTTCATAGGCAGAGGGTGAGACAGCGGCAACAGAAATACATCGTCTGTGAAAATTTTAACAGTCTAACTATCACGGTTATTAAAAAAAGTTTATTTTTATTTTTATTAGTCACTGTCTGGACAGGAACTTTTTAGACATATGTTTCGACTCGATGTATGTATGTATGTACTAAAGATATGTTTTCTAATATATAAAATTTCATATAAAATACTTTTCATCCATTAAACAGATGGGTGAAGGTCGTCTCTAGTGCGGATCTTAGACTATTAGGTCAGATTCCGCTCTCGTCAGAATAAATATTAGGCTGTTATTTTTCTATCGAATGAGAATTGAGTTTATTTTTCCTTTTTGTACAGTAATGCCTAAAGAAGTTTAACTTCCAAATCAATGACTCAGGGTCAATGATTCATATTTATCATATAAATGAATTCCTCTACCAGGATCCGAACCCGGAACTATCATAAACCAATTTAAAAAAACTTCCTAATAAAAAAGGAATCTGACGTAGAAGGAATTCCGTTTTCATCAGAAAAACAGCCTAGTATTTATTCTGACCCAAGTGAACCAAATCAAATGAATTGGTATAAACTGAACAAATCAAAAAGTACATTGAGACAAATAATTTTATTATATTTAAGGTGGATGCTCGCGCTTGTTGCGCTAAATTCATTTTTTTGGTAATTTTTAGTTTTTTTGCTCATGAACACTTCTTCAGATAGCGAAAGTTGATTTCGCGAGAACTAGGAGACTTAACACACGTTTTAATTGATCTCAATTGATCTCATAAATATCATCAGTATAGCTACGATCCCTCTAAACACATTTTTACAGTGTTTTTTTATTTAGGGTGATCATAGTGATAATATTTATAAGATACTATCAATTAAAACATGTGTGTTTAGTCTCCTAGTTCTCGGGAAATCAACTTTCGCTATCTGAAGAAGTGTTCATGAGCTGTGATGAGCAAAAAACATCAAAAAAAATTAAGTTTGCGCTACAAGCGAGAGCATTCACCTTAAATGTAACGTTACTTACGTTAATTTAAATTATTATTGCGTGATTAGTGGTTTTCAACTGCAAAACTGTGAATAATTTAAAAAAAAAATGCTGGACAATTCACACAACATAATCTAGCCCCAAGCTAAGCAGAGCTTGTGTTATGGGTACTAGATAACTGATACACTTAATACAATACATTACATGGATAAATATTTTTTATTATACATAGAAAATACCCAGAACACCCTGTCAGAACAGAATTGTTGTCTTTCTCGGTGTTACAGAGTTTTAATGTCTTATGTTATTGTTTAATCCTGTCCATCCAAAGGTTGTCTGGAAGAGATCGCTTTTAGCGATAAAACCGCCCATTGTACGTTGTTAATTAGTTTGTTGTTTTTAACCCCCGACGCAAAAACGACGGGGTGTTATAAGTTTGACGTGTCTGTGTGTGTGTGTTTTTGTGTCTGTCTGTGGCATCGTAGCTCCCGAACAGATGAACCGATAGAGTTTTTTTGTTTGTTTGAAAGGTGAATTTTTCGGGAGTGTTCTTGGCTATGTTCGGTTCAGCCGTTTCATTGCTATGACGTTTCTTTTTAATTTTTACAAAATAAATTACTTGTTTTTTATTTTTCTTAGGTGTACAATAAAGAGTTTATATATCTATCTATATATCTTAGGTGTGCAATAAAGAGTTTATATATCTATCTATATATCTTAGGTGTGCAATAAAGAGTTTATATATCTATGTTGTAAATTACAGGTTACCTCCTGCGGAAGGTCGGCCATGTGAACATGATGAGTCTAGTGCTCTTCGCGTTCGGCGCCCGGTTCATCCTGTACTCGTTCCTCAGCAATCCCTGGTGGGTCCTGCCCATTGAGATGCTGCAAGGGGTCACCTTCGGCATGTTTTACCCCACGATGACGTCATACGCTACCATCGTCTCACCCCCGGGGACCGAGACCACTGTACAGGTTAGTTCTCTCATCATTGGGAAATTGGGAAAAAGGCAAGACGCCTTTTTCCCAATTTATTTGGGGTCGGCGCAGTGCGTCGTTTTCTTCCACTCTCCCCTGTCAGCCGTCACCTCATCATTCACTCCCTTCTCATTCATATCATCTCTCACGCAATCCATCCATCTTTTCTTAGGTCTTCCTCTTCCCTTCCATCCACTAACATTCATATTCATAACATTCTTAGTTACATGCGTTTCATCCCTCCTCATAACATGTCCATACCAAGCTAAACGATTTCCTCTCAACTTTCCTGTCACTGGTGCAATTTTCAAAGTTCCTCTTATATACTCATTCCTTATTTTATCCATTCTTGTTACTCCACACATCCATCTCAACATTATCATCTCTGCTGCATGCAATCTTCTTTCATCCTTCTTCTTCATGGCCCAGCATTCAGTTATCTATCTATCTATTTAGCCTGTGGTCACCCACTGCTGGGTATAGGCCTCCTCTCTAATACGCCACTCTCTCCGGTTCAGTGCTGTTCTCATCCATTCTAATCCATCTACTTTAACAATGTCATCCGACCATCGGGCGGGTGGTCTGCCTCTTGGTCGCCGAGCATCTCTTGGCCACCATTCCGTAATAGCCGTGGTCCATCTTCTGTCATTCCTTCTAGCCAAGTGTCCCGCCCAAAAAAACATAAAACCCATACGTGTGGGTCTATGGATAGGTCTTCAAAAATGATATTGAGGTTTCTAATATTATTATTTTCTAAACTGAATAGTATGTGCGAGAAACACTTCCAAAGTGGTAAAATGTGTGCCCCCCCCCCCCCCCCCCCCCGTAACTTCTAAAATAAGAGAATGATAAATTTAAAAAAAAAAAACATTTACCACGTAAACGTCCAACGAAAATTGGGTTGAACGAGATCTAGTAAGTAGTGTTTTTTTAATACGTCATAAATCGTAAACCATCCAAGAACTTTTATATTATGTTACTTTGCTGCTACCGAACCCTTTATGGGCGAGTCCGACTCGCACTTGGCCGATTTAAAAAAAAAAAAAAACAACGTTTTTTCGTTTAATGTTTTCAAAGAAATCTTTAACTTTTTTGATATTTTAATACATTAATTTATACAAAGAATACAAGAAGGAATGTACAAAATTAAAAAAAAACATGAAACAGTTGTGCTAACTGAGGACCGCTGCTAACGATCTAAAGGCTCAAATGATCCAAATCACTACCAGGCGGAAGCGTCCCTAATATGCTGGCTGATTTAAACAAAAAAAATGGCTGATGGTACATGCTATTATTCTTTAAATGAATACTTACATTACGGGGGTTTTAATTATAATTTATTAATTTTATTTTTTTAATTTTAATTTTATTTAATTATTGACTTTTTTTTTATTACTCGTTCACAATTATTTTAAAACGTTTTTATTGTTCTTAATTTATTGTTATGAGTTAATTTTTATGCCTAGTAATAAGATAGAACATAAGTGGACTTCATCTAGTTTAAGATGGATGCTAACACTTGCGGCGCGAAATTCAAATTTTTTGGTGTTTTTTGCCCATATTTGCTCATTAATACTTCTTCATATAGCAAAAGTTGAGTTCGCGAGAACTAGGAGACTTAACACACATGTTTTAATTGACAGTATCTCATACATATCATCAGTTTAGCTATGATACCCCTAAACACATTTTTACGGTGTTTTTCTTTGATTAAGGGTATCTTAGCTAAACAGATGATATTTATGAGATACTGTCAATTAAAACAAGTGTGTTAAGTCTCCTAGTTCTCGCGAACTCAACTGTCGCTATCTGAAGAAGTGTTGATGAGCAATAACGGGCAAAAAACACAAAATAATACATATTGCGCCGCAAGGGTGAGCATTCACCTTAAGACCTTTATACAATGTTCTGGCAAATAAAATTATCTTATTCACCTTAAGACCTTTATACAATGTTCTGGCAAATAAAATTATCTTATCTTATCTTGCATTGCCTCATTTGTGATGTTTATTTGCAGGGCCTAGTGGGGGCAGTGTTCGAAGGCGTAGGCACCTCTCTGGGCAGCTTCATAGGCGGGCGGCTGTACGGCACATACGGCGGCTGGCTCACCTTCCGCTGGTTCGGCTACGGCGCGCTGATCTGCGGCGCGCTGAACATGCTCGCGCAGTATCTCGTGCGAGAAAAAACCGCTCTCATCACGCAAGGTAAAGCAAATGTCGACGATTAGTACAATTATTTATTATATAAGGGATACCTAGTTCTGCTGGCTTATTAAGGCGCAATAGGTTCACAGCATGTCTCAGAGTCAAAGTCAATTATGAGCTCTAGAATTTTTAAGTTTTTGATTAGAGTTCTTACAGTTTTCAAGAAGAAAAATATATATGGTATTCTTAATCTTTTTATCTAGTGAAATCCTAAATTCAATATAATATTCGAAATACTCCACTCGATAAAAAAAAATATCAAAAATATGATAAAATTGAAATACAATTTCAGATTTACTTCTTACACGTTTTAATTCTTGAATCATTTGGTAACATATTAATAATAATTTGTAGAATTGAAAATACCGTGGCTTGGTATCATTTTAGAAAAATTACGACTACACACCACGTACTTTACTTTTCACTGCTGAGTAGTTCCCGTGTCACGGCCTCCGAGCGTGGTCGCGGTCGGTGCTCATGAAGAAGGACCTCTAAATGGTCAACGAAACGTCAGCAGGTGAATAGTAAAGTACGTGGTGTAATTTTTCTAAAATAATTATTTGAGTTAGTGAAGTCATCAACAAAATTTAACAAAACTCTAAAAGGCATTTTTATATTATTATTTTTTAAACACAAAAACGCGGTATCAGAGCGTTCGCTCACCTTCTTCGCCTCATACAAAAATGTTTGTTTAAACTGATTGAACCTATAGCGCCTTAAGTGTTTTGCTGGTAGAAAGCGTTGTTACGTCTGTATTAAAGAGTAATAAGACCTACTGCTTCGGGGAAAACCCATGTGTCCATTACTACTACGAAAGTGATAAGCAATCGTCGGCTTTTCGGAACAGAAATATGATTGTGAGTGCAAAAGCGACGGTCAGCCATGAACGAAGTTTTCTGAGCCGCATTCCATTCGTAGTAGTACAGTATGGACACGGCAGTAGGACAAATAGTCCTGTTTCCTCTAGTACCCACTGCAAGTACGTCGCAAACGAATATATTGCACAGAGGTTTCAACGTGTCTTGAATCCTCCAGCTGATATATAGATACTAGTAATCGTCAGGTTGAGTTTCAGTTTGGTTTTGCCCTCGTATGATTATAGGATAAGCTATCTGGAACAATAATAAATAAATAATGCTGGACTGTTCACACAACATTATCTAGCCCCAAGCTAAACAATGAAATTGATTTTCACCATTTGAAAATTTCTTTGTCCGCACTTATGTTAGATAGTATTTTTTTGTTTTAGTTACAAATTTCAAATAACGAAGGCTGACAATCCGATTTAATCCCACTAGTTCCTTTTGACAGTTCCTTTAAAGGAGCTAATGGGACATTTTTTTCCCACTAGTTCCGATGTGTTACTCTAACTACTCAATACGACTCTGTTCCCTCGTAACTACTAAATGGTTGAACCGATTTTGATGAATGATATGTCGTTAGATTCGTCTTTATTGCACGAGTGCCAAAGGGTATATTAAAATTATAAAAAAAATAAAAGGCGTTTTTCTTGCGCCTAAATGAATGTTTTCAAACATTTTTTTTTAGATAATCATATCATGTTTAGTGTCAAATGAAAGGCCTTAATGAGCACATTCTAAATGTATATATATTATATTATATATGCAAATGTTTTTAATTTTATAACAAAATGGTCTCACAGACGATGTTATGAGACGGCTCAATGCGAAGGTAACAAGCGGAAGGTATTCCGTTGTCGGGTTTAAGTTTTTTAAAATTTTTTACTTGTTATAGTATTATAGGAATATTGTATCCAAGTTGTTATTTTTATTAATTTATTTTGTTATGTTGTATATTATTACTACCTTGTATTTATTTGTGATGTTCAATATGATCGCTATTTATTCAGTATAGATTGTTAAATAAGTTATATATGCTTGTTTAGAAAAAATACTGTAAAAATAGATTTTGATTACTATCACTAATATAATATTGAGATAAACGTATAAGAGAGATCACTGTTATGGTCTATTTGGCACCCCGTCTTTCGATCCTAAGGTCGCGGGTTCAAATCCTGGTCTTGTACTCTAGATTTATCTACTTATTTATACGTAATTACGTGCTCGCACTATGAAGAAAAACATCTTGAAGAAACCGGCGTAGCGTGATCTAGAGCCATGGTAACCAAGAAAGAACCGGTGACGCGAAGTGATCATTAAATTCCTGTTAAGAGTTTTTGTTACTATTTTAACATTGTACGGTATGTGCTATGTTAAGGTGATTAGTAACCCATTTTAAAAATAAGTTTTATTCCGTGAATACAGAGATTTAAATTTAAAAAAATACATAGGAGTTCAGGATATCATCTAGTTCTTGTAGGTGCCTTAAAGACGATTCGTATTATGTAGCTCAATGTTTTTCAACCTGTGGGTCGCCAGCCCCTGGGGGGTCGCGAAGCTTCTGTAGAGGGGTCGCCAGAGGTCGAAAGAACTTGAGTAAAACAACAATAAAGATTAAAAAGATTGATTTATTAAGTAAGAGTATTTTAACAAAAGGATATACTCATAAAAATTTGTGTGTTAATATAAACAAATTAACAAAAATTTAATCCTAAGACTCATGTTAATGCGAAGGTTGTGCTCATTTTTGATTAACCAATTTCTGCCATCGTGGATCTCTATTTGCTACACATAGAATTAAATCATTTTCCAAACTTAAGCGATTTCTTTGCTTACTTTTTATTTGGCCTTGGTCGTACGTACATATACCTATGTGCGTATACATGATAAAAAAACGATGGGTGCGAAATATTGTTTCATACCAGGGGGGCGCATCATGAAAAAGGTTGAAAAACACTGAAGTAGCTTAATCGAATAAAATCTTAAACATGGGTCGTTTTGTGACTTTATACAGATTTTATTTGAATAATACTTACTTATGCGATATGAAAAAATACCCAAAATAATGTAATTGGTACCTACTAGTGAATCAAGTTGCCACATTTTAGTTTTTGTTACTTTAAAGAGAAAATAATATTAATAACCAATAAAAAATAGAAATCAGGCGCTGCACCTTTGTCGCAAGCGCCACACTGACACTGAAGTTCGAATTGGTTTTTAAATCTACGTCGTTAAGATCGATGTTTCTTCCAAAATGCCAATTTTGGGTTACCTATCGCCTTA
The DNA here is from genome assembly GCA_932527175.1 of Operophtera brumata. Classification (NCBI taxonomy): domain Eukaryota; kingdom Metazoa; phylum Arthropoda; class Insecta; order Lepidoptera; family Geometridae; genus Operophtera; species Operophtera brumata. The sequence goes on along the minus strand of OW052239.1, from coordinate 78,296,681 downwards.
ATCAAAATCGGTACTTATATTTTGCCAAAACTAATATTACTTACTAATATTAAGTTACTGAAGAATAACAATGTCTTCTATTAAATTGTAATCTATAGTTTTTGGATGTTTTGTACTTGCGTTCCTGTCGCGAACAGTATTACTATACAATCTTAAAATATAATGTATATGTGTCCATGTATGTAGTTTGATTTTATCCATCCCTTTGTTTAAGTATTTATACTCTGTAGACCGCAACAGTCAAAAAGTTACTGAAATTATAACCAAAAACCTACATGATACAAAATTTAATCTTACTTAAAGCTTTAATAAAGGAAAAAAGTTAAATTCAATTTATTATTACCCAGCGACTCGCCTCGGCTTCGCACGGGTAGCCCCCGGTGAAAAAGAGCCCCTCCTACTCCCCCCCACATATGTGTTCTAAGCTCTTCCCCACCCGTTCAGCCGTTCTTGAGTTATAAGTGGTGTAACCAACACGACTTTGTTTTATATACAGGTTTCGATCATCGCTTACTACAACCGCGGCACCAAATGATAAAACCTGACGATGAACTCGACATTTATGTAAAAAAATTAGTTTACAAGAACCAGTATGAAAGTGTCCACGACAGAAGTTAAACGTATTATTCTAAATGTCCACCACAACAAGATCAAAAAATCGACAGGGAGCGAAATAATCAAAAGAGTGCGACTTTGTATTCAACAGGACTCATTTTGAGCATTTTGATAAATTGATTAATTTTGTATTAAAAATGTTAAATTTCATGTTCTTCCTTTTATTTCTGACACTATGTTATTTAGCAAAATATAATCCTTATGATGAAGCCTTTCAATCGGTATGATAAAGCTACAGGATGATTTTTTTTCTCGTGTAACGGGTTCGATTCCCGATTCAACCATGTAATTATTTAAATATCTATGAATGCAGTTTAAATTGTTTTTTAATTTCAAATAATGTCTTCTTTCAGTAAAATGTTCCATCTACAATATTCAAGGTACTTTCCCTCCATGTGGCATATCCGTGGGACGCCCTGTATATAGATATGAACGAACAGAGCTCTTAATTCCTTTGTCAATGAATAGTGAATAATTTAAATTATTTTCAATGCAACTCACGGTGTTTTAATGTAGAATATTTTTATTAGAAAAGGCCCCTAAGATTTTTTGCGCGGAACTTTAGAAAATACTGCACAGAATCAACAGCACAGCATATACAGGGTCGAAATTAGAAATGGTCAAACTACAAAAGTCTAACAAAGTTTTAAATAAAAATGGGGCTTTAAAAGCCTCTAGACACCAGAGCCGTTGAACTCTGTGCCTACTCGGTCCTGTAGATTATGTGGATGTAGATCTGAATTACTCCAAAAGTTAGGGTTACTCTCATATGAACTTTTTCTTATAGCTATAATAGTTCTTGTAGCTGGCCATCATGCGCCATCTTAATTTCCCACCCTGTATAATACTAGAAATGGACGAAAGGCGAACTTATGGAAAAAAGATCATTCTAAGTTTTGATTGAAATCTAACTTGGAAAAATAAAGTTATTTACAAAAGTAACCTCAAAAAAGACTTAAATTTTTCTTTAGTAGTTTATACAAAACACTCAGGTAGTATTTATATACAAAAAAAACATTATTTTAAAATATTTAAACAGCCGACCGCTGCCTAGCGCAGTAATCATGGTATTAGCCTAGATGAGAATAAGGTGTAGATAATCTTTTTATTGCTTGGATAATCTTTGATAGGCACCATAGCACATTATCAGATACAATGTATTATGTTTATTAACGGTATTACCTACTAGTGATAGCCAGCCATGCCGACAAATTATTCAAAAGATATCATTTTATGATCATAAGTAGGTAAATATACTTACAGGGTCTGTCACGTGCGTTTACGTAGGTTACTCTGAACGAGTTTCTTAAGACTGCGCTTCTGCCAGGCAGAAATCTCCATACAAAAAAAACTCAACGCACCGCTCGAAAAAGCTGTTTTTATTGAATATCTCGTGAAATATAGATAATTTAAAAAAAAACCGTGGTTGAACCCTTCTTTTTAATGTATTGATCAAATTTTATCAAATTTTTGACCCAATAATCTGTACCATATTGACAAACAATCGAATCTAGCCAAAAGTTAAACGTAACTTTGTGTTTTTTTCTTCGAGAAAATTTTGTCCTTTCGTTTTTCTGTCTGGGTGATCCCTTGGTATTATAATGTAGTATCCATGCATATTTTTAATTTGAACATTGTCCTTGATTTAGTCAGTGTAAAATCTAATCTAAGATTGATAATTTTGCGTTACACCCCACCTTAACTAGTTTCCCGCGCGGAACAGTAACATGTGTTGAGAAGAAACATCGTTCGGTAGAGCAAGAAGGATTGATTACGCGTTCACACTCTTCCGCATCGGTCGACCGATTTTGTGAACACACTGGCCCAACTAGCTGGGCCGTACCTGCGAGCTGCTTGATACGTAGTTTTGGCGGCTAAACATTGGCGCTCCATCCGTGCCGTGATATTTCATCCACACGTCAAAGGATATTGGCGCCAATGCGTGAAGTGCATTTATGTTCATAAACTCCTTTAGGGTAGGCAACGCATCGACAATACCCCCGGTGTTGCCGGTGTCTATAAGCGACGGTGACCACTTTACATCAGGTGGGCCGTAAGCTAGTTTGTCTATTAGTTTCATAAAAAAAAAAAAAAAAAAGTGCGTATACGCGTTGGCCAAGCACTCAGTTCGCGGGCGTGCGGCGGCGGTGCAAGTGTTTTTACCGTGGCAAAGTTTGGGCAATGTTTAGTTTAGTTTTACCACAGAGTAAGGAATAATACTAACGTACAAGTTTTACTCTGGTCTTCTTCATCAGCCACTTCACCAAATGATACTCTCTGAATGCACATGCTTGACTTGTTGCTGCAAATACCCTAATCGCTATATGTGTGTCTAAAATGTTTGAGGAGTTCCCTCAATTCCTCATGGATCCCATCATCAGAACCAGATTTTGATGAAAATGGACCAATCTGGAAGAATATCGAATAAACTAAAAAACGGTTTAAAAATGGAGAAGGAGATAACAAATTGAGAACCTCCTCCTTTTTTTGAAGTCGGTTAAAAATATATATCTATGTAATGTATTGTATTAAGTATCACTCATCTAGTACCCATAACACAAGCTCTGCTTAGCTTGGGGCTAGATAATTTGTGAACTGTCCAGTATTATTTATTAATTTATTTATTTAAATGAAGTACGGCAATATAAGTACTGGAAGCAATTGGTAAGTTACAGATCGTGTACAGACTATTGAATATTTATAACCTGATTTTATTGAACACAATTCAGTACGTCTGTTATTAAACTGCCTGGAAAAGTTCTTAAGGTGAATGTTCACGCTTGCGGCGCGAGATTCAAATTTTTTGTTTATTTTGTTCGTCACAGCTCGTCAACTCTTTTTCAGGTACCGAAAACTATGTTAACTGTAATTATATGACCTAATACACAAGTTTTAATTTATAGTATCATATAAATATCATTAGTTTAGCTACGATTGAGCTTCAATGGTATTTACAGTGTTTTTTGTTTCAAGCACATTCATAGCCAAACTATAGATATTTATGTGATACTATAAATTCAAACTTGTGTGTTAGGTCATATAATTACCGTTAACATAGTTTTCGCTATCTGAAGAAGCGTTGATGAGCAAAAAACACGAAAAAAATTGAATTTCGCGCCACAAGGGAAAGCAACCACCTTATAAGGCTGCGTCCCCAGTAGGCAAACTTTTCGTCGCCGTCTGAGTTAGCGGCGGATTTGTTTATTACGCCCTTCCACGCTCACGAGTGAGCGCAAAACTAGCAAACTGGGCACACTCCATTTCAAATATATGGAAGGGCGTAATAAACCGCTAACTCAGTCGGCGGCGAACAGTTTGCCTCCTGGGGACGCAGCCTTATAGTAAATCTAATCTATACACATCGTCATTGGCTTCAACAGTGTGGCAGTCATCCCATGTGTTTGTAGCGTAGTATCTTATGGTACGACATTTTAAAGCCATCACACGCGCTGTCTGTTATTACGCGTGCATTTTTTGTGTGGGCACGATTTGTAGCTTGACGCTTAGTCGTAATTTTTCTTACATGATACTAAGCCACGGTAATTTCAGTTCTTTGACGCTTAGTGTCTAATTTGTATAAATGATGACTCACGCTAGACCGTGTCGGGCCCGACCCGAGTGTCGGCCGTAGCACGGTCACTGAGCCGGTCCCGTGCGTGACTAGGCTACAATCATGTCATCACGACCGACTGCTCGGGCGCAGCTCGGCGGCACTGTATTCATGCAACGGGCCGTAGTCGAGCCCAGGCGGGACCGAGTTGTTTCCGAGCGTTGTCCGTTGCTCGGCCGTCACTCGGTTGGCGTTCGGTATAACGTGAGTGTCCATACAAAATAAATCAAATAAATAATGCTGGACAGTCCACACAACATTATCTAGCCCCAAGCTAAGATATAGATAACTGATATACTTGAAACAATACATTAAATAGTTTTTTTTAAAACTAATTATAGAAAATAACCAGAACACCCTGAACAAATATCTGCAGATCGCAAAAATATTTGATCACAGGCGAGAATCGAACCCGCAACCTCCTGCGTCGCAGGCGAACCTTCGCCCGCCGTGCCACAGAGGTAAAATTAGTTGACCGTGCTACGGCCGACACTCGGCTCGGACCCGACACGGTCTAGCATGAGTCATCCCTAAGTTGATTTATATGATGATAATAAGGCTTTTTTATTGTTCCAGGATATACGGCGGTGATACATTACGATCAACCAAATGACATGGTGCACATGTTACCTAGCGAAATGGAGAGCGACCATTGATAGCGGCCAGCCGGGGTGAACCGCCACGCGAAAATCTGCCTCCAATACTTACTTGCAGCTGGTTCCAAACTCAACGGCCGCTACAGCATCTACCGGAGGATAGTTTTTTTTTTTTTTTTTTAACTTTGATAGCCCTTTTTTTGTCCACGATCTCACCTGTTTGTAAGCAACGATGAGGTCGAAGATGAAGCACAAAGGTCTAGAAAGCACCTATTCACTCTAACCTTGAAGAGACCCAGATTATAGTTTTCAGGAAAGACAGACGACGGTAGTGTATTCCACTCCTTAGCAGTTCGCGTTATAAAGGTAGAACTGAATCGTTTTGTACAAATAGATGGTATACTAATGCGGTAAGGATGGTACCGAGCCGTGCGTGTCACATCATGTCCCCAGCCTGTTTTCCAAGTTTTTTTGATGATGATTCATTGTATGTGCGGTCGCGAGGCTTGCTAATATGCAAATGACGTAACAATATGCCTAAGTGATGCGCCATACCCCGTCCGCAGTAGACGCAGCAGCTAAAATGCTCGCTGCACCGTTACGAACTTGCGGCCAGCCCCGCCGCGCCCTCTGTGAACGCCTAGTATTAGATTTTGAGGATGTCGACGAGCGCAAATTATAAATTGTGTGCTCAATTACTTTGTGATAACTACCTAGCGTAACTGTTAATGCAGTTCATAATCTATTAATGTACCAAATTGTATATAAATCTGTTTAGCCGTTACGGCTTGATTGAGTTATAAACATATGTACAATCGACCGCATTTCAAATATTTAAGTATTGTTTTAATAATGCCACACCTGGGCCTAATCAACACATTTTAAATAAACTATTTTATTATACTGTATTGGCCATACTTGCGTCTAATCCCGTTAAAGAACGCGCTAATATTATCGCGGTATTTTCTGTACCCTTAGTACGAGTTTGGATAGTTTTCGAAACTATATGAAGTTTCGTTTCCTTCCATACATTTACTGGCAGCGCCCCTAGCGAAAACGTCAAAGAACTAAGGGGCGCTGACAAAAATATATGGATGGACACGAAACTTCATATAGTTTCAATAACTATCCAAACTCGTAGAGACCATTCATCGTAAGATTGCACATGCCAAGGAGTATTAAATTGTCTATGGTTGGTACTTTTCCCAAGGCACGGACACAGACTAAGAGTATAACGCAGGTGCAATCTTAGAATAGTTTTACTCTACTATCGTTCGATCTCGTATCCCAGAGGGCCTACCACAGGTTTGTAATTTGTTACAACTCGGAATAACGAAAAACGAATTGCGAGTCGAAATGTCGTTTTTGTATGGAGAAAATGATAAGCGCCCCTAGCGGACTTGTTGAGAAACACATTAAAACCATACATAAAAACAAATATCGACTCGGAATTCGATAGTCGGGATACCGAATGCAAACCTGTGGTAGGCCCTCTGTACCCTTAGTACGAGAATTTGACAGTATTCGAAACTATATGAAGTTTCGTTTCCTTCAATACATTTTCTGACAGCGTCCCTAGTTTTCTCCTCGTTTCCGCTAGGGGCGCTGCTAGTAAATGTATGGAAGGAAACGAAACTTCATATAGTTTCGAGTACTGTCAAATTCTCGTACTAACCCCCCAGATCATATTTTCAGTTTATAGGCCGCCGGGAACATTTTCGGGCTGCTTTTGGACAATATTCCTTGCAATGTCCTTTGCATTAACTTTTTTAAAATATCTAGAACCAGCTATTTATAGATATCTAATCAGCTGTACTTGAAGTGTAAAACATACAAGAAATTTTGCCTACCTAAAATGCCAGAAAAAGCTATTATTACTTTTTCCATCGGCTTGTTAAAAAATCCGTAATATTTCTAATTACCAAAATTCGTAAAAATCCGTAATATTTCTAATTTCCAAAATTCCTAAAACAACAATATTCTCTTTATTATAGAATGACTTGCATTTTATTATACAGTGTGACCCAGGGCGATGCTCCATGGGTGACAAGTACTTGAAATATTGAAGTTAGGAAGTTTTACATAATGGAGACTTTCCTTTAGTTTTTAATATCAGTAATACTACATTCAAAAATGAAAAAAGTGCCTTGCCTAAGCCGGGAATCAACCCCACTAAATTAAAAAAAACTGTTTTTTATTACTTACATAAGTACACTTATGTACCTACTAGGTAGGTATAAGACTCTTGAACGTTTTAGGTAGGTACACTTTATTTGTATACGAAATATTAATTAAATTTTTTGATGGATGTTTATTTGTTTTCTTTGTTATTTTTTGCACAAGGTGAACTGTAAGACTATAGATTAAATATATAACATTTTCAATGTAAAAACAAGTTTTTTATTTAAAATTATGGCATTGAAACAAGCTTTTATTAAATTAGTGATCGGAACGGTGTGCAGATAATTTTCACAAATACCTAGGAGTAATACTCAACAGATCCCTAACTAAAGAACCTCTCTGAAAAAAACTGAAGGAAACTGACTCAAAAACTCACAACAAGGAATATACTACACAATCTATACGGTACGACTTGGGGATTGGGGAGCATCTGCTGACTGCCTCCGCACGCTCTTGTCTACTCGGCTGCGAACCACCACGCTTGCAGGCGGATTGATGATCGCAGTATTGGTGCTGATAAGTAGGTATTCAGGTGGATGCTGCTGCCTAATCGAAGAGGTGACACTGCTCTCCAGTATGACTGGAAAACGCCCATGTGCACAAAGATTCTAAATTACTCGAAGCCATGCGCTGCATTTCTGGCACTATGAAGTCAACACCTGGCTACCAGCACTGAGCCACATAGAACCTCCACATCTTCGTAGGAGACATGCACTAAAAAGAGAGGCCGTTATGTTACAGCCGGCACTCCCCGTTCACGGCGACTTCTGCCCGCCACCTCACAGGCACCTTCTATACGTAGCTGCTCAAAAACTTCATAATTACTGACGGCTGTATAAGTGATTGTCATGAGGCTACATAAGTTTCGCACGCTTACGATACAAACACTAAGGCTTCAACCTGCCACGCAAACTATGGTGTCGCCTAAATAGGCTAAGAAGTCTGCAACCTTCGACCATTTCTTTGGTCGAAGGCTGCAACTACTTCCGGCACAATTGGTGTTGGACAGACTCCGTGCTCTGTGACTGTGGCGAAGAGGACCCGACCATGGAGCGTTCCAGCACTGCTCCGGTCACTCGTACTGAGGACCTTGGAGCGACATAATCACCTGGATATAGGGCTTGAAAAGTTACTTATAATTGAATTGGGTTAATATAGTTTTGATTTGATTAGCCACCAAATTTTATACCGTGTTTATAATTTAAATCCTTGTTTAGTTTTTTGATTGTGTTTACGCCTACGTCAATTAAATAAAAGGAAATACATTTATTCACAGAAATAATAATACAAGATATGTACAAAATACATATGAAACAGTTGTGCTACTTGAAGACCGCTGCAAGCGATCTAATTAATTATAAATTAATTAGTGTCAGTGTGAGCTTTTGCACCAGTTGTAACATCATCATTAGCCTAGCATCGGCATTAGTACACTGCTGGGAAGGCCCCCCATCGAATGCTACGACGAACATTCTTCATGGCGGCTGAAAGGCTTCAGCAGCGTCTTTGGTCCATCGAGAGGGGGCTTCTGCGTCGTCCGGTTTATGTTTGTTACTCGAGAACACTTATTTCCAAATCGTTCGAGCTATATGACCTGCACATTTCCGCTTAAAGTTGCTAATTCTTAAAGCTGTCGGTGATCTTGGTTCTTATACGGATCTCCTCATTTCAGATTTTGCCACGTATAGAAACTCAGAGCATAGCCCACTGCGCAACTTTGAGCATTCATTTCGAATTTTCCCATATTAAGTAGGTACTGCGCTGGCTAAATTCGGATTATATTAAAAATTATTAAGAAAAAGAAAACGTTATGAAAATTACTCTTATATTATTTAATAACATATATTTGAGCTTTCATTGCGAGTTTTTTAATATTAAATAGTACTGCGCTGGCTAAATTCGGACTATATGTATTAATAAGATGAAAATGAAAATTACGGAAATTACAAAAATTTCAGTATTATTAGGTAACTATAAACTTAAGTAACATCGGGGTAGGTAATATAATTACCTGATGTTACTTAAGTTTGAGTTTCATTTAGAGTTTTTCCATATTAAGGTGAATGCTCACGCTTGCAGCGCGAAATTCAATTTTTTTAGTGGTTTTTGCCCATTACATCTCTTCAACACTTCTTATAGCGAAAGTTGAGTTCGCGAGAACTAGGAGACTTAACACACATGTTTGAATTGATAGTATCTCATAAATATCATCAGTTAAGCTACGATACCCCTAACAAAAAAAAACACTGTAAAAAGGGTTTTGGGGTATCATAGCTAAACTGATGGTATTTATGAGACACCATCAATTAAAACATGTGTGTTAAGTCTCCTACTTCTTGCGAACTCAACTTTCGCTATCTGAAGAAGTGTTGATGAGCTGTAAAGGGCAAAAAAAACAAAAAAAATGAATTTCGCGCCTCAAGCGTGAGCTTCCACCTTAAGTAGGTACTGCGCTGGCTAAATTCGAGTAATATTAATAATAATGTTTAAACAATTAAATTACTCATCAATTATTTTATATTACTTAGGTAGGTACTGAGAATCAACATCATTGGAAAAGCTTCCTTATAAAAATCAGTCAATATACACGGTTAGTTTTTGGTCACTTTAATGCCGGTGCCTACGTAGTCAAAATCCCTAACCAAAAAATAATATTACAGTTTGTTTTTTATGATACATAGTGGATTTGTTGCAGTAATCAAGACGCGTCGGCGCCGGTGGGCCTTTGTTAGTAATCGGCACTTCAGTGGTCTACGTGGACCGCAAACCAATAACATAAGTTCGCGCAGTCTGCACATTGCGGGCGGGCCTTCCGACGACGGTACGCTTGTTATTGGTTTGCGGTCCACGTGGACCGTCCTCTGAAGTGCCGACTACCAACAAAGCGTCTTGCTATCTACGACAAGTTCTTGACAAATCAACATGTTTCGTGTTATTAAAAGTTGCATAAAGTTTTTTAGTATGGTTATGTATTTAGATGACGTGGATTAGGCTTTGAACTGACCAAAAACTAACTGTGTAAAGATAATAATATATATATTAATGCTTATATAATATAACATAACAGCCATAGTTTTCCTATACCTACCTATAACTACACATCTACTTATAAACAATCAAATATAAACAATACACAATAACAATCACAAATAACAATCACAGAGTTTTTTTTTCTTTCCTTATAATGATCTAAGAGGTTTTTTAAAACAGTTCAAACCATCTTTTACTATAAAACAAAATACAATTAAAGATATATCCTCTTAAAATTGATCAAACAAAACACATGTAGCAAAGTAAAATAATTCCCTAGGTAGGGTAAATAATTCACATTGTAATTAAGCTTTTAAAATGCTGTAAATTTTTTGGTACCTTGCATGTCACACATTTTTTAAGCGTTGTACCATAGCTGTTGAGGAGCAGGGTAAAAGGCAGTTAGTTGACAATAAGCTAGGGCATTGGAAATATGCTCCGGGAAAGATTGGCTGCTCATAACAAAAACTCGTAACTTGTAGTTAGTTACCTCTAGGATTGTAATCGTTAGTATATTCTCTCTGTTATTCCCCATGAAGAACATGAAGGACTCGATGGCGCTACGGTCAAACTCGCTTCCGTTTCGAGGGTAACATGTGCTCAGCTCGCAGTGTTGTGCGAGGCCAGGAATGTCTTCAACATCTTTATGGAGTGGCGTGAAGATGTGATCAGGTATTATACGTTCATCTGTTACTCCATAATCTATGGCATAAATAACGCATGTGCTATTTGAATTCACCGTTATTACTATCCCTCTTGCATAATGAGCCAAAGTAGGGGAGTAGTATATTATAAGAGTGTAATCTACCGTTCCTTTTACAAATCTTTGTCCTGGTCTTTCTAGGAGATGCAAAAGTACATAGCATGATAACGGAACAATATAGAAATTGTTAATGCTTCGTATGTTAGTTGCTACGCCTAAATATTCCAGACCCACTTTAGGGCATACTTCAAGAATCGCAAGTCGGAGTCTGTCCATCGATTGTTGAAAAGTTTCCATTTTAAAAGCCCGTACTATGTCTTGAATCCTGAAACAAGGGAATCCATGCTCAGTTAGATGGTACTCTAAACACTTACCCTTAACATATCATTATAAAACCCAACAGCCACATGCATATTCCTGACAGTATTTCCTTTGCCTATAGCAAGTCTTTTTGTACTCTAAACACTTACCCTTAACATATCATTATAAAACCCAACAGTCACATGCATATTCCTGACAGTATTTCCTTTGCCTATAGCAAGTCTTTTTGTACTCTAAACACTTACCCTTAACATATCATTATAAAACCCAACAGTCACATGCATATTCCTGACAGTATTTCCTTTGCCTATAGCAAGTCTTTTTGTACTCTAAACACTTACCCTTAACATATCATTATAAAACCCAACAGTCACATGCATATTCCTGACAGTATTTCCTTTGCCTATAGCAAGTCTTTTTGTACTCTAAACACTTACCCTTAACATATCATTATAAAACCCAACAGTCACATGCATATTCCTGACAGTATTTCCTTTGCCTATAGCAAGTCTTTTTGTACTCTAAACACTTACCCTTAACATATCATTATAAAACCCAACAGTCACATGCATATTCCTGACAGTATTTCCTTTGCCTATAGCAAGTCTTTTTGTACTCTAAACACTTACCCTTAACATATCATTATAAAACCCAACAGTCACATGCATATTCCTGACAGTATTTCCTTTGCCTATAGCAAGTCTTTTTTTACAACTTGGAATGACGGATCAAGCATATGGCCCACCTGATGTTAAGCAGTACCATCCGCCTATGAACAAAAATAAAGTGGTAATGGGAAGGCCATTTAGCTCACAGAAGCAACAACCACCATGAGCAGGTTGAGCAACATAGTATAGGCATAATATTGTCATCGGTCAATTGAGTGGGGTGCCCCCTCCCCACGGACCGATGACAATATTATGCCACAACCCCACAGCAAACTATTTACCTAGGTAGATAGATAGAGATCTTATAATTTTTATGGCCATTAGTATAGTAGGTATCGCTTTCAACATGTGATGCTGAAAGTTGTGCATCCCGTGGCATGGGAAAAGAACCAATGAGTCCATACTTGACCAACTGGCCTTCAAGAGCAGATTCTCCATCATCTGCTACCGTCGCTGGTAATAAACTGAGAACTCGCGTTCTCAGTTATTTTGGATACATAGCCCAAAGACAGCCAGATAACTTTGAACAAACAGTGGGAAAAGTAGATGGAAAAAGTCCATGCACCCAATCATCAAGTCGCTGATCTGATCAAGTCAAGTTACTCACTGGCCATACCTATCACAACTGCCCTAAGACATCTACCTACAGATTAGAACCATTTAAGGTCCTAATTCTGGTTGTAACTACACATGACCTTTTGGTGTGTTACTTGTGCATTTGAAATAGTTCATAGTAGTTATATAAATGATATGATGGAATAAAAAAGCGGCCAAGTGAGAGTCGGACTCACCCATGAAGGGTTCCGTAGCAGCAAGTAACATAATATAAAAGTTCTTGGGTGGTTTATGATTTATGACGTATTAAAAAAAACTACTTACTAGATCTCGTTCAATCTAATTTTCAGTGGAAGTTTACATGTACATCATATTTTTTAATTAGTTTTATCATTCTCTTATTTTAGAAGTTACAGGCGGGGGGGGGGGGGGGGGGGGGGGACACATTTTACCACTTTGGGAGTGTCTCTCGCGCAAACTATTCAGGTTAGAAAAAAATGATATTAGAAACCTCAATATCATTTTTGAAGACTTATCCATAGATACACCACCAGTATGGGATTATATAACGAAAAAAAAAATTTAGTTGCTGTTCTTAGTATAAATTTATTGTTTTTTTTTTTTTTTTTTTTAACATTGATAGACCTTTGTTTGACCACGATCTCACCTGTTGGTAAGTGACGATGTGGCCGAAGATGGAGCACAAAGGTCTAGAAGGCACCTATTCACTCTAGACTTGAAGAGACCCAGATTATAGTTTTCAGGAAAGACAGACGACGGCAGTGTATTCCACTCCTTAGCAGTTCGCATTATAAAGGTAGAACCGAAATGTTTTGTGCGAATAGAAGGTATACTAATGAGGTAAGGATGGTACTGAGCCGTACGCCTGCTCGTCCTATGATGAAAAGGAGATGGTGGGATCAGATCGTGCAGTTCCTGGGAGCATTCCCCGAAATGTAACCTATAGAAGATTGAAAGGCATGCAACCTTACGGCGGTGCTCGAGACTCTGGATCTTAGTCTCCGCCATATGTTGCTCACCTATAAGCCTGAAAGCTCTACGTTCGATCGAGTCCAAGGCAGCAAGCTGGTTCACAGAATAGGTACATCTACTTACCAAGTTTCAAGAGCATAGCTCTTATAGTTTCGGAAAAAAGTGGCTGTGACATACACGGACAGACAGACAGACATGACGAATCTATAAGGGTTCCGTATTTTGCCATTTGGCTACGGAACCCTAAAAGAGGATGTCCGATTTTTAGGTAATTTTCATTGATGCATGAAATCAATCAGAAGCCAGAGCAGTTATTTAAACATGCTTCTAAATAGCTCCATCAACTGGCTGGGGTTCGTATTGTGTTTACTATAACTTATTTATTACATGTTAAAACTTAATTTATCACTTACGAAGTTTGAAGTCTTCCTTTTACAATTTTTCCTGTTTCGAAACTACGTTGTTCTCTATTCCATCAGCTGGCTAGGGCTCGTATCGTGCTCACTGGAGCTAGTGATTATATTTTAAAACTTTACGCGTTACTTTTGAAGTTGTAACGGTCTTCTACAATTTCGTTACTTTAAAACTTTGTAATTTTTATCTAATAAGTTGTGTAGGTAGATGAAGGGTATTGGAGGGAAGAAAAAAAGATGGCAGATGGCGGTAAAATCGGATATTTTTAAAAAAATGAACATAAGTTTTATCTATGGTTGGTAAAACATGTAAAAATCCACCAACTTATCTGTAGAATGAAATATATGTAGTTTTCTATTATCTACATACATGTCATTCTACAGATAAGTTGGTGAATCTCTAACAACGATGGACTTAGTGTAACAACGGAAAAGGAAACAGTTTTTTTTGTTAATTTATTCTTATGATGGACTGACCCTCGCTTGAGGTGCGAAATTCAATTTTTTTAGTGTTTTTTGCCAATTACACTCATTAATACTTCATAAGCGAAAATTGATTTTGCGAGAACTAGAAGTCTTAACACACACGTGTGTTATAAATAAAGTGTTTTTATATATAAGTTAGTTTCTAAGGTTATGTTGCTATGGGATTATTGTTTATGAACATGTAATTAAGGTGGATGCGCACGCTTGCGGCGCGAAATTCAAATTTTTTGGTGTTTTTTGCCCATTACAGCTCATCAACACTTTTTCAGATAACGAAAGTTGAGTTTGCGACAACTAGGAGACTTAACACACATGTTTTTATTGATAGTATCTCATAAGTATCATCAGTTTAGCTATGATACCCCTAAACAAATTTTTACAGTGTTTTTGTTTGTTTAGGGGTATCGTAGCTAAACTGATGATATTTATGAGATACAATCAATTAAAACATGTGTGTTAGGTCTCCTAGTTGTCGCGAGCTCAACTTTCGTCATCTGAAGAAGTGTTGATGACCTGTAAAGGGCAAAAAACACCAAAAAATTTGAATCTCGCGCCGCAAACGTGAGCATTCACCTTAATTATGTAAAAATTAAACAACCCTCATTGCAATGAAACGGCTGAACCGATTTTGATCAATCATAGCTAAGAACACTGCCGAGTATATCACCTTTCAAACAAAAGAAAACTAAATCGTTTCATCCGGTCGGGAGCTACGATGCCACAGACAGACACACAAACAGACACGTCAAACTTATAACATCCCGTCGTTTTTGCGGCGAAAAAACAAGAAACGCAGTTTTCCATTATTGTCAGTTTATAGATCTTTCATCGTCAAGAGATGGCGCTCACGTAACTTTTGTTTTCTTTAGTTTATATGAACTTCCTTTCCTTTTCTTCATATAATGGCTTCTGAGGAGTCACTCAAGGAATGCTCCAAACAATTTCGCCAATGTCAAGTGATTTTTAATTATATTTTTATAGTCAAGTCGTCAAGAGTCTCCGTCAAGTCATAACCCAGTTTAAATAATGGCAATGAATTTCTTCATGGCCATCATAGATCTAGAATGTACTAGCGAAAATTCTAAGTCTATGATCATGGTAGTGGTTAACTTTGTTCAAAAAACGTAAATAGTTCTAAGATGACCTATGTCAAGTCGTCAAGAGTCTCCGTCAAGTCATAACCCAGTTTAAATAATGGCAATGAATTTCTTCATGGCCATCATAGATCTAGAATGTACTAGCGAAAATTCTAAGTCTATGATCATGGTAGTGGTTAACTTTGTTCAAAAAACGTAAATAGTTCTAAGATGACCTTGTTTTTGAATATATGTAGTGCAAATCTGTGTTGGGTGTCCTATTAAATAAATAAATAAAACGTAGTGACAAGCTCAGCTCAGCATAGAGAAAATGTTTATAATAGAAATGCTCAGTGCGGGCACAGATAAAATAATACAATAGGTACCTACTATATGTGCGAGGTAATAATTTTTGTATAGGTATAGAAACGGAAATCATATCCAGTCAAACCCATGGACTTAGTAACTTAGTAGCAGGTAGTAGTGTAAAATAAATAAATAAATATCGCTGGACACACAAAATTATCTAGCCCCAAGCTAAGCAGAGCTTGTGTTATGGGTACTAAACAACAGATATACTTTATACAATATATTACATAGATATCTATCTATTATTCCAATTAGAATAATAATTCCAGCCCATCCCAAGGTTGTCTGGCAGAGATCGCTTATAGCGATAAGACCGCCCATTGTACTTCCGTGTTTAGTTTAATATTAATTTGTAAATAGCTTATTTTCTGTGTTGTGCATTAGTGTTTTCTATCTATCTATCTATATTTTTTATTATATATAGAAAATACCCAGAACACCCTGAACAAATATCTGCGGATCGGACAAATATTTGTTCCGAGGCGGGAATCGAACACGCAACCTCCTGGGTCGCAGGCAAACGTTTGCCCGCCGCGCCACAGATGTTGTCAAAAGTAGTAAATGTAATAAGGCCTCTCACATGTAAACGTACACGTACACCTACTCCATTTTGCATGGAAATGGCGGTTACGTGATAAGAGAGTATTATTTGTTCTGTGCGTGATACCGTGAATCGCAACACATAAGGTCACCGAGACGACCGCGGGGCCGCTTGAGCCCTGACCGTTTATGTTTATACTAGTGTCCGCACGCGGCTTCGCTCGCTTTTTGCCAAGGATAAAAGTTTCATATAAGCTCAATCCAAGTCGCATTCTATCTTGGTACCAAATTTCATCGAAATCGGTTCAGTCGTTTCGGCGTGATTGAACAAATATCCAAACATCGTAACTTTGATATTTATGATATTAGCACAGAATATGTTAGTGGGAAGTGTTATTTTCCTGTAATGTTTTCCATGCTAGTCGTTTTTATTGGAGTCTTAATATGAATCAATAAAACATGTATATTTAGGAATGAAAATTATTGTTTTATTACATTGATAATCTCAGCATAATTCAATCTTATTTTAATATTCAGCTTAGATTGTTTATCCACTTCCAAAAATTATCATTGTAACGTTGCTGTAGTTACGTTTCAGTAGTTAGTACAAAACATTTGTTCCAAATATAAACTTAGCAAATCAGTCTGATCACCAGAGAGGAATGTTTGACGCTACAAGTCTACGATTTATAATTAAACATAAACTCCTAAAACAAATAGTTAGGTCCTACTTCTGCAACTGTACTCATAATTATGTATGTTGCGTTTACACATCATTTAAAAACGGATTAAAAAAATCTGCAAAATATGCTTGAAAAGACGCTGACTGGACCACTAAGGTGTTACTAATGCAGGTGATAGTTAAATCGTATTGTTTTTATATTGTGTCAGCCGTCATTTACCAACACCAGCGGAAAGAGACTTAATTTTGAAACAACTAGTTAAAAAGACTTGAATGGCAAGCGAGACATGGTGGCCTGGTGGGGGATTCCCCTGGGCATGGACCAATGGAAGAGCACATTACACTCGCCTACAGCTCCCCGTCCGCGACACTTCCTCTATATCAGTACCCTTAGTACGAGAATTTGTCAGTATTCGAAACTATATGAAGTTTCGTTTCCATCAATACATTTTGTGACAGTGTCCTTAGTTTTCTACTCGTTTTCGCTAGGGGCGCTGCTAGTAAATGTATGGAAGGAAACGAAACTTCATGTAGTTTCGAATACTGTCAAATTCTCGTACTAACCCCCCTGGCATGACAAGATTCGATGTGAGACACACTACAATAAGCGAGATAGAACACGGATGCCTCGAGTCTCGTAGCCGAAAATGAGCATAAGGCTCTGAATTTAATACGCATACAATATGAGTCCAATTATAGAAAAATAGATCCTTACATAATAACTAAGTACAATTTTCTTAAATACTAACCGTTAACCGTAATATCAGGAAAAAAATGAGCATCAAAACTGTTTTTAAAAAATAGAAAGAAAAAAAACATTTTCTAAAAAAGGTTAATCTATTTACTAGTCGTATACCAGTGCAATCGAAAAGGTGAGGTGCGCGGGGCCTCTTAGGCCGTCGCCATCCGGATATTTTACCGGTTAAACCAAACTGGTTGAACTAGTTGACAAGTTAGGCTGTCCTTTTTTTTCAAAACGATATCCTTTGTCTAGTTGCGGCTTGGCCGTTAGCCGTGTTGTTCTGAGTTCAAATCAAATCTTACGATCAAGAAATAGCTGATAATATTAGAGGGGTGTTGTTAAACATTACTTTCCCAAAAAAAATGGTAAAAAGAACCCTAAAGTCATAGGACAAATGTTGTTCTCGTTCGTGAGTAGAACAACGACCCTTTATAGAGATAGTACTAATTCTATGTATATAATTAAATGGAGGTAATTAAATTACGAATCCTGATTGAGGTCAGTCATCCAGAAATTGGGTTTGGTTTCCGAAGCCGGAACTGAATCTGAGTCGTTGAAACAACTTTAGAAATCGAAATCACAGATTGATTGAAGATGCATTTTACTATTAATTTACCGGCAATTCTTTATTATGATTAATAACCTTAATTAAATCAACACAATTTATACTAATTCGAGTTTTAAATACTGAGCGCAAGAAACTTAGATCGGGCGTCATCGCCAGAGTCTGTGCTGAGAGAGAATAGGCGAGGATTTAGCTAACTACTTGAAAATAGTAACTGTATATAGTTACAATTGTAACTGTACACAATTCTCGGTGAAGTCTGTTTGAGCTGAAAATTAGCGCTGGATAATTTACTTTTAAGTAACTTATCCAGCACAACGCTGAGCTGAAACCAATTTGCTGCAGCAATCTGGGACGCACAGAGGGTATCTTTTATGCATAGTTATTTTTAGATTACTTCCCATATTTTTATTTAGTATTAATTTTCTCTTCTCTTTTTTGTGTTAGCGTAGTGTGTGCTGCCTTATGAGCTTTTGCTGATTCTCTCTATCATCTTACTTTTGACTGCCTACCTAAGTAAGGCTTTTAATTTGGTTTTCCTTTTTTCCTTGAATCAGCTTCAACTTGTTCTCGAGGCACCACACAGGCGCTCTCCACCTAGTAGTAAGAAGGATCATCAAAAGAAAAACAGACCGTGTTTGTTGCCTGATTCTTCTAGGTCTGGTTGCGTTGGAACAGGAGTAACTGTAAATTTATTTTTTAAGACGATTCAAAATGATCCTTGTGATTTCAATGAATAAAATACTTTTGACTTTGACTTTGACTTAGTTAGGTGTAGGTACCGAGGCTACCTTTGGTACCCCCGTGTTTTTTGTAGCAAATAAATATTTTTATCCTTTAGCTTTACACTTACACACACACGCTTTTTTACACTTTCTCGTCTTATCATTGTGTTTACCATAGATTATTACACAAGCTCAGTCGCGTAGCCGGCTATGGAGAGTGCTATACAGAATCAGTAAAGAACTAACATCATCGATATAACCCATATAATTAGCAAGTTTTTATTTTGATACTACTTGGAATGACGGATCAAGCAGATGGCCCACCTGATGTTAAGCGGTACCCTCTGCCTAACAGTGCATTATAACGTGGGTCACGTCCAGCTAGGACGCGCCCTATGCGGCATTGCACTGCACCCGCCACTGTAATTTCACCGGCACCCATAACCTTCAAACCGGAACACAGCAATGCGAGCCCTATGGGGAAGAAATAGTTATGGAGGTAGTACTTCCCCGGACGAACTCTGACACAAAGAAGCTCTACTACTAATACTACTAAAATAATAGTGTAATGCAAGTTCCGTTTCTTGACACGCCTATTCTCCCTGCACAGACAACGGTAATTAATGAAATCTTATACTTAAAGGGCGCAGTTTAGCGCGATGAGATCCTATACTCTATTTGCATTTACTGTAGATTTTTAATAAGTTATAATTTTGCTTATTACAGTGAGAAATGGATATAAATTAACTTATTTTAAGTGACACCCCTTTCGACAGTATTTTTTTTTATGTGCAAACAATAAACGGGCTGGAAAATGGGCAAGTACATCAAGATCAACTAACTATATAACAGTATCACCCCAATTCTGCAACTTCACACAATTTTAAGAGCTTAAATATATTGCTGTCTCTCTCACTTTAACGTATATTGTAGTAACAGCAATAGGAGCGTTATAAAGTTAAAGTGTCATTTGAGAATTCAGGGGTATTATACTTGATCTAAGCGAATACACACATGATTGTGTTAAATTAAAATGGTGACCTAAATGAGACCAAATAAAAATTATCAAATTGCAAAACTTATTTTAAACGATGTGAAGCCTCAGAATGTCACAACAAGGCAAATAAGTAGGTACAGTTCCGCCGAAATAACTAGACCGCCCTGAAGTTAGCCATTAGGTCACAGGAATCAAGTTTTACAAACTACACATTAGTATTCGGACGCCATTTTTGTTTTCTTTAATGTTGTGTTACATGGGGTAATATAAAGGTACCTGAGGTTTCACATCGTCTGGAAAAACTATTCTATCAAAAAACTGTATACAGCTATAATTCGTAACTACAATATCAATCGTGGATCATTATTACGATAGTATCAGTCATGTACGTATACCAAATTCAATCATAAATTCAAATACAAATGTCATTTATATCGGGGAAATGACAATGGGAACACAAAGATAGAACACAAAAAATACTAAAACTAACATTGTGAAAGTCCTGCATTAAAAAGAAACAGGGGTGTTGTTTAGGGGTTGAAGTTGGGCATATCGGCGAGTTTCTGCTTCACCTCTTCGGTGGCGTCGTCACACAGAACCATAGAGTGCGAGTATCCCATGCTCACCTGCAATAGACAACCACACCACACATTATTAGAACGACCATAGCGATTTATTTCAGACTACCGTAGGATGGAGAGGACTGAATGGAAGAAGGGGACAAACCCACATCGTCTATACGTGTTTAAAGTGGCTGCCGTACCAACCTCACGGTTATACGCGGTAGCGCACTTTATCTGGCCGAGGCCAGGACCAGTTGCGGCAGGTCTTACCGTCCATCATGCTTACACACTCCGGGTACTCATGCGAGTTGCTCGTGAACTATACAGAACACAACCATTACTCCAAAATGGTATCGGACAAATTGTGGCCGTTCACCACCCGCACCCGCAAAGGTGCTAGCTTCAACCCCAGCTACGGGCGTTAGAGAAGCTAACTCCTATTTCTCCAGAATGGTACCGGAGCTGTAAAGCACGCTCACTTCTCGGCACACGTACATGTGCCTACCCAGGTCCTGCAGCTGGGTGGCCTGATCCATGCCAGCTCACGTCTCTACTTACTATCCAGGTAAGTACCGGAGATTACAACGCACCGTTAGGTTGTTGCTTAAAGGATCACTGACCCCGCTAGTCCCCACCTTACAGCCCAACGCCTTAGGCAAGACACCAAGTTGCGCGCGGGGGGAGACCCCGGTAACCAACTATGTACCGGGAAGACAACATGCCCACCCCTGCAACTAACCACATAGCCACCACGAAACCGAACCCAAGTCAGGATCTACCAGTTTAACCCAGTAGGTGGCTTCTCCTGACGCCCGTGGTATCCTAGTCCAAACAGCGGAACCCGTAGTTTCCGCTGCGAACCCTATCTACTCGGGTCGTGAAGATAGGGAAGGAAGGGACAGTGGTGTATCATCTTGTCACCTTGTTTGATATATCAAAGACATCAATAAACATATACATACCTACATCTAATACATAAACCTCGGCATGCCTGGCGGCAAAGTTTTTTTTTTATACTACTTGATTGACGGAACAAGCAGATGGCCCACCTGATGTTAAGCGGTAACCTCTGCCTATGAACAGCGCATTACCTCATAGGTCACGTCCACCTAGGTCGCACCCTATGTGGCATTGCACTGCGCCCGCCACCCTGAGACATGAAGATGAAAAGTCTCATGTGCCTGTAGTTACACGATATGTATAAATAAATAAATAAATAAATAAATAATGCTGGACAGTTCACACAACATTATCTAGCCCCAAGCTAAGCAGAGCTTGTGTTATGGGTACTAAACAACAGATATACTTTATACAATATATTACATAGATATCTATCTATTATTCCAATTAGAATAATAATTCCAGCCCATCCCAAGGTTGTCTGGCAGAGATCGCTTATTGCGATAAGACCGCCCATTGTACTTCCGTGTTTAGTTTAATATTAATTTGTAAATAGCTTATTTTCTGTGTTGTGCATTAGTGTTTTTTATCTATCTATCTATATTTTTTATTATATATAGAAAATACCCAGAACACCCTGAACAAATATCTGCGGATCGGACAAATATTTGTTCCGAGGCGGGAATCGAACACGCAACCTCCTGGGTCGCAGGCAAACGTTTGCCCGCCGCGCCACAGATGTTGTCAAAAGTAGTAAATGTAATAAGGCCTCTCACATGTAAACGTACACGTACTCCTACTCCATTTTGCATGGAAATGGCGGTTACGTGATAAGAGTGTATTATTTGTTCTGTGCGTGATACCGTGAATCGCAACTCATAAGGTCACCGAGAACACTGATATACTTAATACAATACATAGATATTTTTTATTATACATAGAAAATACCCAGAACACCCTGGACAAATATCTAAAGATCGCACAAATATTTGTTCCGAGGCGGGAATCGAACCCGCAACCTCCTGCGTCACAGGCGCACCTTCGCCCACCGCGTCACAGAGGTCGTCTTGTTGGTCTTATTACGATATTATTTATGTATTTTTAACAGCTCTATTGAAAAAAGTAGTATTATTCACGGACGTAAAGGTCATCACAAACTCTTGACGATGGTAAATATTAACAAAACGTTAACTCGTTTGTAACAACCTTAACAACCTAAATACGAACTTTGTATCACAATGTACTAACTGGACTTTAACCAACTAAAAACCACACCGGTGTTTCCTCACACGCTTTTTGCTGGGGTTACGGGAACAGTAATAATATTCCGCGACCCCGGCAGCGTAGGTCTGCTTGGTTGTGTCCTCTCTTTCGTTGTAAAGATATACCCCTTTAGGACCATTCGGTTGACTTTGCAAAATGTTGAAATCCGAAAATGTATAATTTCCCACAATGTTGATATTTTTTTGTTTCGCAAAATGTTGAATCCTTAAGAGTTTTGAATTATTTAAAAGTTGTATTCGCATAATGTTGACCTTTTTGGGATCGCATAGTTTTATCAATCACTAAGGCGCTCAGAAATCGCCACAATTTTGCCTTTAGGACCATTCGGTTGACTTTTCAAAATACCTTTAAAAATACCTGCTCTGGGGCGCGCGGGAAACACCGCGCGCGCTGCCTTGGGGCTATTTCTTCGACGGTAGACTCCCGCGAGTCTACCATCAAAGCCCCGGTTATGGAGGTTGCAGAAGAATGCCCGAGGGCCTTCTCCAAGTAGAGGCCCGTCCTGGTCTCTGGCAGCGTATCAGAAGATTGAAAGAGAACTGCCTCTCTCTCTCTCTCTCTCCGCAATGTACTAACCTGAGTTATGTTGAATCCCTCCATGCGATTCACTTCCTTGGGACGAGCGGATGACTTGTTGATTTCACCCATGCCCTGTCCACAACAAAACTCGTATCAGAACTTACTTATATTATAAATGGGGAAGTTTGGATGTTTGTTATTCCACAATCTGTAACGGCTGAACGGCTTTTGATGATACGGAACAAGCAGATGGCCCACCTGATGCTAAGCGGTAACCTCTGCTTAACCAATGCATTACCAGTCCTAGGCGGACGTGATCTGGACGCACCCTATGTGGCATTGCACAGCACCCGCCACCCTGAGACATAAAGGTGAAAACTCTTAAGGTGGGGTATAACGTAAAATTACCAATCTTAGATTAGATTTTTAACTGACTAAATCAAGTACAATATTCAAATTAAAAAAATGCATGGATACTACATTATAATACCGAGGGATCAGACAGAAACACGACAGGTCTAAATTTTCTCGATGAAAAAAAAAACAAAGTTACCTCTAACTTTTGGCTAGATTCGATTGTTTGTCAATATGGTACAGATTATTGGGTCGAAAATTGGATAAATAAAATCAATAAAACGGAAGGTTCACACACGGGGTTTTTTAAAATTGTCTATATTTCACGAGAAATTCAATAAAAACCGCTTTTTCGAGAGGCGCGTGGCGATTTTTTTGTATGAAGATTTCGCCTGGCGGGATCGCAGTCTTAAGTCTTAATTTCCGTACCCTTCAAACCGGAACACAGCAATGCGAGCACTACTGCTTTGCGGCTGAAATAGGTATGGTGGTAATACTTCCACGGATGAACTCTTTCACAAAAAAGCACCAGTACTACTAAAAATTATAACGCAGACAAATTGCATCTATCTGCGGGTTAAATTATAGTGCCTTGAAAGTGACACGATGACAAGGTAAGTTACCAGTTCTCCGTAAGTGGGGGAGACGCCCCACGCGATCAGCGACTTGTCCGCGGCGACCAGAACCGACGTGTTGCTCGTGCCCACGCAGCGGATATTCCAACCTGGAAAATTAATTTATTGTGAAATTTTTATAACATTTTTGTAACCTACTTGTTAGACAAATAGTTAAATTTTATACAGCAACATTCTTAAACTAAGTATTATTTCTATAAATTATTATCCTTTATCTTAGTCGGTCGTGGGAAGCAATGGCGGCGATGAGCTCACCACTTGTCACGTCTATATTACACGATGGTGCAACCCACTGTGAAAAGAGGCCCACTGAGGCTCTGTGTACCCCTTCGGGGAAAAAGGCGTGTGTCTATGTATGTATGTACTTTGCAAGTTGTGTGTTAGAATGGCTATGTATTATTATGACGATCTTTTCACGCTCATGCCACATACCTTCGAATGTTTGTGTCTAGGATATGTCGGTCTCCTCACGATGACAACCTACCTCTATAGTCACCTCTCTCTAGCCTTAAAGGTTGCTGGTAGAAAACTCATTTTAGGGTTAAGCTCGCCTCTGTACATGTTCGCTAGCTCTTACTGTTTATTTTGTGTTTGCTTGTGTGCAATAAAGAGCGAAGAATAAAGGATGTTTTGGAACCTCGGAGAAATCCCGGACTTACTGTTTATTTTGTGTTTGCTTGTGTGCAATAAAGAGTGAAGAATAAAGGATGTTTTGGAACCTCGGAGAAATCCCGGACTTACTGTTTATTTTGTGTTTGCTTGTGTTCAATAAAGAGTGAAGAATAAAGGATGTTTTGGAACCTCGGAGAAATCCCGGACTTACTGTTTATTTTGTGTTTGCTTGTGTTCAATAAAGAGTGAAGAATAAAGGATTTTTTGGAACCTCGGAGAAATCCCGGACTTACTGTTTATTTTGTGTTTGCTTGTGTGCAATAAAGAGTGAAGAATAAAGGATGTTTTGGAACCTCGGAGAAATCCCGGACTTACTGTTTATTTTGTGTTTGCTTGTGTGCAATAAAGAGTGAAGAATAAAGGATGTTTTGGAACCTCGGAGAAATCCCGGACTTACTGTTTATTTTGTGTTTGCTTGTGTTCAATAAAGAGTGAAGAATAAAGGATTTTTTGGAACCTCGGAGAAATCCCGGACTTACTGTTTATTTTGTGTTTGCTTGTGTGCAATAAAGAGTGAAGAATAAAGGATGTTTTGGAACCTCGGAGAAATCCCGGACTTACTGTTTATTTTGTGTTTGCTTGTGTGCAATAAAGAGTGAAGAATAAAGGATGTTTTGGAACCTCGGAGAAATCCCGGACTTACTGTTTATTTTGTGTTTGCTTGTGTGCAATAAAGAGTGAAGAATAAAGGATGTTTTGGAACCCCGGAGAAATCCCGGACTTACTGTTTATTTTGTGTTTGCTTGTGTTCATTAAAGAGTGAAGAATAAAGGATGTTTTGGAGCTCCGGAGAAATCCCGGACTACAGGCGTGCCCAAATTTGTTGGTAATTTTTTTCCTCACTGCTAGTTTATTAAGGAATGTGTTATTACTTGGAAAGCAATGGCGGCGATGAGCTCACCCCTGATCAAGTCTATATTCCGGCGATTGTGCGAATGTAAAGAGGCCCGTTGAGGCTCTGCCTAACGCTTCGGTGATAAAAGGTACATATTGAATACAAATTGCCGTGGTGTGTCCGGCCCAAGAACAAACCCCTCAATCTCCTCCCGTGGATGTCGTAAATGCCGATTCAGGGATTACCTGGACTTGTTTGTAAGATTCCTTGGTATAAGATTTGTTTGTCCTGGCTGCTAGGAATGGCTATTATTAAGGAATGTGTTATTTACTTGTAAAACGCGTTAGCAGAGTTAGTCATGGAAAGCAATGGCGGCGATGAGCTCATCACTTGTCACGTCTATTTCCCACGATGAAAAGAGGCAAATTTGAGGCTCTGCCTATCCTTTCGGGGAAAACGGCGTGGTTATGTATGTATTGAATTCAAAATTTACACACGCTGAATTAAATTGTACATACCTGCGAGATCTTGGACTGGTTTCGGGTACATGTTAGCTTCCCCGGTGCGCTTTGTCTGCCCGAACATATAGAGCATACCTGTAATAAAAAATATCCATTCTTAATATCGTTAAATTAATTTCGTTCAAGGTAAGTATTCGAAGTCTGAATTCGTTCAATATTATATCATCATTATAGCAGGTTGTTTACACTATTCCCCTCCTCTAAAAAGCTTATTTCATTCACTGAAAACAGTCAAAAACTTTGTTGGCACCTATTTCTGCCGCAAAGTAGAGGTGCTTGCGTTGCTGTGTTCCGGTTTGAAGGGTATGGGTGCCGGTGAAATTACAGGCACATGAGACTTTCGATCTTTATATCTCAGTGTGGCGGGCGCAGTGCAATGCCACATAGGACGCGTCCTAGGTGGATAGTAATGTTAAAGAACTCCCTTTTCCGCATTCGAACTCTATGGACGGTCCATTATGCGTGAGAGTTGTCTGAGTATAGGTAGTTAGCCAGCCTAACTCCGTCCAGAAGCACTGAAGTCCTAGGTGGATGTGCCCTATGTGGTAATGCATTGTTAAAGGCTGAGGTTACCGCTTAACATCAGATGGGCCATATGCTTGTTCCGTCATTCACGAAGTGGCGTCACGTTACCAGAGGTCAGTGCAGTCTTATCTCCCCCAGTTTGAAGTATAATAAGAGTGAGTATTTTGGTGATTATATAGGTATGTTATATGAGTGTAGTACTTTAGATGTAGTTAATGGGGAATACGTAAATAAATGTACGAACTCACTGTTACACTGAAGTATATAATCCCAAATCACTATTGTTACCACACAGAGTATGAAGGCACTAGGAGTATGAAGAAACACATTTTACACATAACCAAAAGATATCACAACTTGAGAAATATGGTATATAAAGGTAGGTTACGTAGGTACATAAATTGACCGTATTTACGAGCGCGGTGGGAGCGCGGGCGGCGTGCGCTTCGCGCTGTGTTCGAGCTGTGACTGGCGAATGCGTCCGCGCCGAGGCGTGGCGCGAGCCAAGTATATAACGCGCTAGTACATAAAAGCGCGCTAGTGTTGGGGTGTGGTTCGATATAACATCGAACTCGACGTATGCAATGTTAGTGTGTAGCCTAGGGTGCCTATACAGTACCAAGCTCGTTGACCGCCAGGCTGTAGGTGGCGCCGCAGTGCACGGAGCGCACGCCACGCGCCTGCGTCTCGAAGAACTTGATGAGTCGCGGCACGCGCTCGTCCTTCTGCTCGGCGTGCCCGAGCCGCCCGAACCCGCCGAAGCCCCAGCTGAACGCGCGCTTGTTGCTGTCGATTGCCACCTAGAAGTACAACAATAATAAATAAATAATGCTGGACAGTTCACACAACATTATCTAGCTCCTAGCTAAGCAGAGCTTGGGTTACGGGTACTAGATAACTGATATCTATATATATATAAAACAAAGCCGTGTTAGTTACACCACTTATAACTCAAGATCGGCTGGACCGATGTTAGTTATCTCTTTTTGGTGGATTCTTCTCCGCTCCGAATAGGCTGTTTTTCACCGGGGGCTACCTGTGCGAAGCCGGGGCGAGTCGCTAGTACTTAATACAATACATTACATAGATAAATATTTTAATTATACATAGAAAATACCCAGAACACCCTGAACAAATATCTGCAGATCGTACAAATATTTGTTCCGAGGCGGGAATCGAACGCGCAACCTCCTTCGTCGCAGGCGAACCTTCGCCCGCCGCACCACAGAGGTCGCCTATAAGAATAACAACTCCAATCGAACCCACCCATCACGCCTCGCTAAGTTGGGCAAGTTTTCCTTCAAAAATGTAGCGATAACATTACGTACCCAACAGTCACATACATAGTCCTGAGGGGCTAGTCTGCAAATTTGACAAGCAACTTACACGGCCGTGTGGTGTACACTACACAGATTTTTGTATGGAATTTGAGATTCTCAAGGTGCCCGCTAGGGGCGCTCTTAGATTTCTCCATACTAAAATCCGTGTAGTGTACACCCCACACGGCCGTGTAAGTTGCTTGTCAAATTTGCAGACTAGGCCCTCTGCGCCCCGATCGCGCTGTTTTGAACATTTCAAACAATCGATAGGTTTTTAGTTTTGTTCTAGATATGGTTTAGCTCAGTCTTTCACAAAGTTGGCTATAACGCCCCCTTGTGGGCGCTGGAGGCCTAGAGGGGGGCGGTAAGGGCCCAGAAAACATGAAATTAGTAAGAGAACGTCTGGTTTAGCTGATTTAAGAAATGGAGACACGCTAATAGTAGAACATAGTGAAAAGTTCGGTCCATCGCTACAGCAATGTATCTTCCAAAACAAGGCTAAAAAGTTTACGTACAAATACAGGAACGCAGAAAGCTTGTCCTATGTCTTTATAACTTGAGTTCGATTTATTAATTCGGAAATTAGACTCAAGACTCCGTAGGCTTAGCATGAGCAACCAACACACTGGTTTAATAAGGAAGAGAATATAAGAGCAACAGCAGCTTTTTTCCCTCCTTGCTCTTTTTTTATAGCATATATTTCAGAGCACTACTTTTTTGTGACTTCGTCTAAGTGAATATTCCATGTCAGCTTACTATCTAACGTTACACCTAAAAAATAACATTGTTCGTCAAGGAGATATTAAAATCATCCAAAATATCTTGAATACATTCTGGTGTAACCTTATTTTCTCTGGAGCCTAGTGCAAATTCTATCGTTTCGTTTCGTACGAGGTAGTGCTGGCCTCTGGTGTCAGAGTTTGTCAAGCCGCCCGAGGGCCTCTGACATGGCTTATCGACTGCTATTAATCAATAACAGCCGGGACCGACTGCTTAACGTGCCCTCCGAAGTACAGAGCGATGGAAATCCGCACATAACTTAGAAAAGTCATTGGTGCGGAGCCTAGGATCGAACCCGGTATCGTTGGATTCTGAGTTGCACTATTGAACCGTTAGGCTACCATCGCTTTTTTCATCAAATTCTATAACATTAGCTTTGTCTACATTGAGAAGCATGTTATTGACCGAGAACCATTCTTCGAAGTACTTTGTCTCATAAATATTAGATTTAGGACTAGATATATTTCAAGGGCCCAGAATGGAAAGGCCCAGCAAAGGATAGGACAAGGTGGAAATCTTTAGAGGAGGCCTTTGTCGAAGGACAAGCTGTTGAAGCGAATGCGATAAAACCGGTTGCCGATACATAATTTATGAAGTGTTAATTTTAGATAAGTTTATTATCCCTGGTTCAGAATTCGAGATATTTTTTGTAAACAAACAAATGTCACTGTCAAAGAGACAAGCCAGTGGTAAATCTTTTTTTTGCGTGGATCATATTTTACTAGTACTGACCCGCGGCTTTTACTACGGTATTATTTTTTTGTAATATCGGCCAGCGGGTTCCCTCGCGCGGTATGTACCTTCAATTTACGGCAAATAAACACAAACCCACTACCTACCTAAGTTTATCTGACGAGTCAATGTGTAAACGGCAAAATGTTATATATATAACTCTTACCTGTTGATCAGTATGACCATTCCATTGTAAAACTGTGCGAAAAGCACATTCGTATTCGGCAAATGAGGAGAAACGAATGAAATTAACAAAATGGGGACCCGGCTTTCAAAACAAAGCCCAATGTTTAGAATCTCTGCAGTGTTCCAAGTAACATGAAAAATTTTCTACTAACAAATACATTTTTGCTTGATAACTTTGTTAATAACCAAACTAACTCAAAAATATATACGACAAAATATTGATTACTTTATATTTTATCAGATCTGAGTTAGAATAACATGCCTAGCCTGTTTATTGGCCTAATTTAATAAATTACCATAGAGCACCCTTTTTTTTGCTATGGTATCCCCTTTGTTTACAAAAAATATCTCGGATTCTGAACCAGGGTATAGGTACCTATGTTATACTGTAAAACAAACAGCAATAAAGGCTTATTATATTATATTATATATTTCTAGGGATGAGAGAGTGACGTGTAGCACTGACCGTGTGGTTGTTCCCGCAAGCAAAGTCGACGATGTCGACGTCTCGCACGGGCGTCACGTGCCCGTCCTTGGACTTCTCGAAGAAGAGAGCCACATGCTTCGGCGCCATCTCGAAATGATACGACAGCTTCGTGGACGTCAGGAAGTACTTGCCGTCCGTGTTGTGTCCTGCGAACATGGGCACAGTTACAGTTATAGCGTTTAACCTATTAGCCTCCTGAAGTGTGGGAGCGGCACGGGAGGGTGGTGATTTTCTTATGACAAATGATTAGACAAGACGCACACGAGATAAGCAACCAAAGATGGGTCCTCGGATTAGAGCTCAAACTAAATATGTTGTTTATAATGTATATAATTTTTCAAGGTTAGGAAATCTGATCCAAATTCTGCCGAGCATGAAAATGATATACGATGACTCAGATAAAGAAAGTGATTCCAGTCATACTGACAGTGATTCGAGTAGCGATATGGACATAAGCTAATAAATTGAAAGTTCAGTTGAAAATTATTTGAACAAGTATTTTATTCTCTTTCGCAATGACTTAACAATACAATATATTTTGTGTATGAAAAATTAAAAAAAAAAAAACTGTCTTTTATTTACACTGGTGAAGTTTACGTAGCGTAGTCGCTAAACTTCATTAAATAAGTAAATAAACCTGGACAGTTCACACAATTATCTAGCCCCAAGCTAAGCAGAGCTTGTGTTGTGGGTACTAGATAACTGATATTCTGACATTATGACTGACAGTTCTACCTAAGAAATGGAATACACTACCGTCGTCTGTCTTTCCTGAGTACTATAATCTGGGTCTCTTCAAGGCTAGAGTGAATAGGTGCCTTCTAGACCTTTGTGCTCCATCTTCGGCCACATCGACACTTACCAACAGGTGAGATCGTGGTCAAACAAAGGTCTATCAATGTAAAAAAAAAACTTAATACAATATATTACATCGATAGATATTTTTTTATTATACATAGTAAATACCCTGAACACCCTAAACAAATATCTGCAGATTGTACAAATATTTGTTACGAGGCGGGAATCCAGAGCCATAAACGCGATTATATCAAGGCATGTCTATTGTCTACCCCGTTAATATGCTAAATACTTATTTATTTTTTGTCAATTTGGCCATTTGCCATATCAAATGCCTTCCTCGTTATGAGGAAACATTGTATAGCTTTAGAATACATAACTTAAAAGATATTCAAGAAAATATACGAAAAAAATTAATTTGCCTTCTCCGAAACCACAGAGTCAAAGAAGTTGAAAAGTTGATGGGCTCATGCCCATACTTTCTGTATTTTCTTTCTTTTGTAACTTTTTTTTTTTTTCTTTGAAACTGTGATGTTTACAAGAATACTTAAACGGAAATCCTAACTAGCAATATTTACGATTTTTATAAAATATTCGTGAAGAGATACAAAATGTGTTGGCTAGTGTCACCGAGGAGCAATAAGATCAATTGGTCTAGCTAGTGGTTACTTTGGAACCATCTCCACGTGAATCTGACTCGCACTTGACCTGTTTTGTTTAAAGCCCTCTGTACTCACCAAGCTGGCCGTACTCCGGCAGTCCGAAGGAGTGCAGGTTTCCATCGCAGTCCAGAATCATCGAGAACTCAGCGCCACAACCCACCTTCACTATTGGCACACCGCTGTAATCAATTCAATAGACATCGGGTGAAGTGTGCAGTTCCAATGCCTCAGTCAAAACGCTTAGTTTCTAGTGTTACCTGTCACAGGTCATCATCATCATCATGATCGGCCCACAGAAGTCCACTGCTGGACATAGGTCTCCCCCATAGAAACGGAAGCCCTCTAGCCGGACCCAGTGTGGTACTGATATATCCAGTAAGCAGCACTTCCGAGCCCCCGCTCGTACCCAATACGCAGATCTACGTGTCCCGCGTCTACTTCGACGTGAAGGCCGCAGAGGTGGTGGAGTACATAAGGAAGAAAGCCGGAGTGGGATTGAGGGTCATGAAGTTGGACTCTCGTCATAATGTGAGCTTTAGCTTATTTATGGTCAGGCTCCCTACGGAAAGTGTGAAGAGCAACTTGAGCAAAAAAAAAAACATTTATTCATTAAGAATTTACAACTGTGTTTGAAACTATGATAGGTACATAATAAAATAACATAAACACAAAAACAGTAAGAAATTATACAATACATTGCAAAATGAATCTAACAGGAATATAATTTAATTTTAAAGATAATTAAGTCAAAAAGGTTCACATTCAGTAAATAAATGCCCTGACTTCTGGCCGAAAGGGGTAAAGTTGCAGCGGTTCAAGGGCCGCCTGTCACATGATCTCCCGGGCCGCGACGCGTCGGCGATAACACGTGTGTTATCGCCAACATTAAGTTATAAATAAAGTTGTTTATATATATGTTAGTTACTAAGGTATATATGTTGCTATGGGCTTATTGATTAGGTTTAGTGCAATTCTCAATAGGATTGAAATAAAAAAAAAAAATGAATAGAATGCGACGGCGAACGGCCTTCATGCGCTGCCTTCCTGCAACCCCTATAATGTCTTTGGTCTATCGGCCGGGGGGGCATTTCTCTTCAGCGTCGTCCGGTTTGTGGTCGCCAATCGAGAACCTTTCTTCCCCAATGGTTATCAGTTCAGCTGCGAGACTTCATCATCAACCGGGAGCTGTTCACTGCTATGGACGAGGCCTGTCCCGTGGATTGCAATGGGGAATTTACCATAATCCCCATGCTTTACATGCGGATTGGGTAATCACAGTATATGTAAAGTGTTCAGGTGGATTAGTCCTTTGTCGGCCTTCACAATATTCAAGGGAGGAGACGAAGTCACCTCTCTGTCTTTGTGTAATTGTGTGCGAATCAAATAACAATATTCTTTATAAAAAAAAGTGTACTAGCAACGACAGTGTATAGCTTGAAAGTTAATTTTACCGTCTAGAGAGACTTCTTTATTATTTTTTCTTTATTCCAAAGAAAAAAGAAGAAGGACTTAGAAAGCATAAGTTAAGTGTACCAGCATAGATTTTTATAAAAAATTAGATTATAATTATGTCGACTTCATTCTTAGTTTTTTTTTAAAGTCTCCTTTATTTCTTGTAGTCTGCCTTTCCGGGCATTCATCAAGAGTTTTGTGCTTCTTTCGTGCTTGACATGAATGGTATACGCCCAGTGGCATATCCACGACTCTAATTCAGTACATATTCTTTTAGATACTAGATGAGGTCTTGAGGGGCTCTCCTCTTTATCCTTCTGAAAGTTGTGGACTTTTTCATGAGACTGTTTGCAAGCTGGTTAGGGTGTTGCTCCATTCGTTTGGCATAGGATTTGAGCTTGTTGCAAATATCTTGTTTGACTGTTGGCATCTCTAGGTCGCGATGTAGTTTATAAAGCAATGAATTTACAAAAAAGATTGAAATTATTATAGTCTGTATATAATTTATATTTAAGAACTAAATTTATGGCATCCAAGAAAGGTCCACCGACACGAGATAGTAACTTACGAGTGGCGGATGCGAGTCGGTTTGAGCAGCTGCGCTTTGGTCGACCCGATGCCGCACTGGCCGCTCTTGTTATCGCCGCAAGCGTACACTGTACCCGTATCTGAAACAGATTTACATTCAAACCTCGTTATTTATAAACGTGGTATAGTTCCGACGCAGTGATTAGTACCTGGTGCGACCGAGCTTCGCTCGTTGTTTCATTTTTAATAAACAATAATAAACAAAATTGTAGTAATACATAGTAGTTAGTAGTATTAGAGCTTTTTAGAGTTCCGTAACCAAAAATTACGGAAGCCTTATAGATTCGTCATGTCTGTCTTGTCTGTCCGTGTATGTCACAGCCACTTTTTTCCGAAACTATAAGAGCTAGGCTGTTGAAACTTGGTAAGTAGATGTATTCTGTGAACTGCATTAAGAATTTCACAAAAAAATAGAAAAAAAACAGTAAATTTTTGGGGTTCCTCATACTTAGAACTGAAACTCAAAAAAAAAACATCAAACCCATACGTGTGGGGTATCTATGGATAGGTCTTCAAAAATAATATTGAGGTTTCTAATATCATTTTTTTCTAAACTGAATAGTTTGCGCGAGAGACGCTTCCAAAGTGGTAAAATGTGTGACCCCTGTAACTTCCAAAATAAGAGAATGATAAAACTAAAAAAATATATGATGTACATTACCATGTAAACTTCCATCGAACATTGGTTTGAACGAGATCTAGTAAGTAGTTTTTTTTAATACACTATTATTAAAACATCGATCAAAGTTACAACGAACTACAAGAACTTTTATATTATGTTACTTGCTGCTACGGAACCCTTCATGGGCGAGTCCGACTCGCACTTGGCCGCTTTTTTATAAATCGTGTTTACTAAGTGTATCGCTACCCTTACCGTGTTTAATAACAACCCTTCATGAGATATTAGATAGATACCTGTGACGAAGAGTGTGTGATGCCTGCCCACGGCCGCGTGTATGATGTTCTTGCCCTGCAGCTCTGGGATCAGCTCGGGCACGTCGCGCGTGTTAGTGTCGCCAAAACCGAGCTGACCACTGTTGTTCCGACCTACGGACAAACAACAATCAGCTTTATCCCGCAGACTTAGGCTGTGAGCACTTTGGACACGAATCAGCATCGTACGTAAACGTACGCTGAGTGCACACACTGCATACGTTTTTCTCCGTTAAATAGGTGCAGATATCACATTCGTGAAGTGAAGCCATCTTGGTTGGAGCACAACAGGGTTCGAAGTGATAATTATCATTGATAATTATCAAGATAAATATAGGTTGATAATTATCTTGATAAGTATAATCGAAAATATTTGCCACTGGTTAATATGTCGCATTCAACGACTGCGTATATCGGAACATATACGCAGACGACGACGACGATATGATGATATAACACTCATCAATTAAATTAAGAAGTAAGTAGTTTATTAACTTCTCGTATTTTAGTTTGTAAGTTTTTATAACGCAACTATAAACAAAACTATTATGAAAGATTGCTGATTGTAAAATGTGTATAATTTATTTACTAAACTACTTGCTTAAATGTTGATATGTAATATCAGTTAAAAAAGGATTCCTAGGCTTAATATCTGTTTATCGGATAATTATCTGATAATTATCGCGATAATTATCAAAGGGCATATTTATCTTGATAATTTCAAACCCTGCAGTACAATGAATAATCTAAATCTGTATCTTCTAGATAATTCTGTTATAACTCGAAAACTGCGGCGGCGTCGTCGCTGTCGTAGAATCGAATGGGTCCGTGAAATATATTTAAAAAGACACAATTTCAATGAATTCCAACTTATTTTTACGCACGAACATGTTTTAAAATCCCTACAAGTCCGGATTGTATTCGGACGTCGAATGTACCCGTACGTATACGTACGACTAACTCGCACCCACTCGTTCATGCGTGGTCGTACGTATTCGCACGAGTAAAATTCGTACGAAAACGTATCGAAACTGCTCACGGCCTTAAGGTGTAGCTTTCGTGCGTGCGTGTAGATTCATACGGTTACTATATGGCTCAAATCTTGGAAGACAACTTTCACGCATAACGCGTCTAAGACAAAATGTCCGCTACACGTGCCCGAATTGAACTGAACATCATTCTCTTGTCCACAGACAGGACATTGTGTTAAGACGGGTTCAGTAGTTTTAGGGTTTCACATAACCTTTTAATAAAAGGATCACTTTGTTTTCAGTCTGTCTGGCAAGATATTGTTTTCAGAAACTGATAAGAGTTGTCAAGTTGAAAATAATACCAACTACTAAAGACATCCTGGAACAATAGTAGATTGTATCATAAGGGAGCAACATAATATTTTTACGGCGAGGGCGCTTTTAGAATCCTGAACGTAGCGAGGGATTCAAAGTACGTCGCCCGAGCCAAAAATATATGTTGCGCCCGTGTGATACACTCTGCTTTGAGTGCATGTTTCACTATGAGAAAATAAAAGGCGCCTCATATGTTATTGTAATATTATTATTTAATAAAACAAATGGTTGTTTTTTAGTGTTTTTGTGTTTTTTTGTTGTGTTTGTGTTTTTTTTTGGGTGTTTTTTTGTGTTTTGTGGTTTTTTGTGTTTTTTTTGTGTTTTGTGATTTTTGCGTGTATTGTGCTTTTTTGTGTTTTTTTTTGTATTGTGTTTTTTGTGTTGTGTTTTTTTGTGTGTTTTATGTTTTTTGTGTTTTTGTGTTTTTTTTTTTGTGTTTTGTGTTTTTTGTATTTTTTGTGTTTTTGTGTTTTTTTGTGTTTTTTTTTGTGTTTTTTGTGTGTATTGTGCTTTTTTTTTGTGTTTTTGTGTTTTTTTTTGTGTTTTGTGTTTTTTGTGTGTTTTGTGTTTTTTTGTTTTGGGTTTTGGGCCGTCGTACCAGCCAGTATTTATTCAAAACAATATTTGCGTTCGAATTATTTGGCGCTGGTTCCAAATTCAATAAGTGCGCCGCAATTATCTTTGCCGCGCACTTTTTGAATTAGGAACTTAATAAGTGCGCCGCAAAACTCATTACTGCCCGCTAAAAGTTTCTCATAGAAAACACCACCGTTGGGTGCACTTAAAGGCGAATCCAGTCGTTCTTTTCGAATAGATGGGATGAAAAATCAGGTTTAATTACAATAAAAAGATAAGGCCTTAAAAAGTGTATTTTCTTAAAACCCGAGTTGCTGTACTGTCACTTATAACTGACACATCAAAACCTATAATAACTAAATTAACTTTATAAGAAGTGAGAGGCAAGTTTTTCTTTAGTATTTGGCTTAAGAATGAATCTCGATTTAAGGCCCGTATTCTAGAGGTAGAGCGAGAGGTTTGAGCATCGTTTTGGAATAGGGCCTAGACTTTTGTTTCATGCAATAAACGTGTGGACTACATACCGAATGAGTAAGCTTCCCCGGTAGAGGAGATCAGCACAGAATGGCCGGCGGAACAGTGACTTGCGATGAACCGATACTGCAAACAAAACATTTAGGTAGGTAAATAAATATAACAGCCGAGTTAAGAGTTCCTTTTTTCTGAAGTATGTATAAAAACTGTAGACCAATCTACAGTGGCCCAAAATAGAGAGGCCTGGAGAGAAGGAAGGGAGGCCTTTGCCCTGCAGTGGGACACCACAGGCTCTTAATAATAATAATAATGTATAAAACATTTATTTAGATAGTAATCAATTAATTAGTATTAAAATTGATTAATTAGTGGTTCGCCCAGAACTGAGACATCGCGAAAACACGCGATTTAGGTTACTTTATTTATTTCGATAAAATATCTATGTACGTGAGTACACCGGCATAAAATGAACGTACTTGTCGGTTCGAAAAGTTAGACCTACAATGTCGTCCAAATTCCTAGAAATGGGAGGTCAACTATACTGGTTATCATTTTATAGAGTACATGTTTCGAAATTCTTCAATTTTAGACTTTTCCCAGTATTTGTGTCATAAAAGATACAAACATACCAAATTTCAGCGTTGTAAGATTAGTGGAAGTACCCTAGAGGATTTGGTTTTTTAAATTTTCAATTCACCCTAATATTTCCAAAACCACATGAGTTAATTATTTTTTTAAATAGTTTTGAAATGTCAAGACGATGGTCTTTCATATGACACCTCATTTGATCTGATATTCTCACCTTTTTTTTTTACCCCCTCTTGGATCCCAATATCCTAATAACAACCCCCCCGACCGATCAAGCTCAAACCTAACCTTACCAACAAATTGTATCAATACTATCTATCCCCTAATCAAATTTCATGAAGATCAGATTAACGGTTCGGAAGTTATGCTCGGACAAACATACATACATACAAACGCCGATTCTTCCAAGTTGACTCGGAGAACTCGCTTCGCTCTTTCAATGAATGTTGTTTTTATTAACAATATTACCCTCAGCATGCCTGGTGGCAAAAACTTACACTGTATGCGTGGTGAGCTCACAAACTCAAACATTTAAACCGCTGTTTTATATACAATTTGTGGTTAATATAGCACTGTGACTGTAATTATCCGAGGTGAAATGTTTAACAACTGATTTATCAAAAGGAACACTACTGCTATATGTATTATCTAAACAGGTGGCTGATGTTAGTGCAACCCTTGTAGGTTGTTTGAATAGAAGGTGTAAATTAAAACATTTAAATAACGTAAACAGTCTTTCATCTACATTGAAATCGCCGCAGACTTTTATTATTTTACTATGTACAACAATTTTGAGTAATAGTTCTTCCATAGTGGATTACACAACGATATGCCGCTCCAGCTTAACACATGACAGCTCAATAGTCCTCTCAATAGAAAGATTTGCAACATCTTTACGTTCCTTACACTTTAAAGTATTTCAAGCAACAATTAAGGAACCGCCACGTATGGCGTTCTTGCGTTTGTATGAACTTATAATACTATAATTCTCATAGTAAGGGAGTAATATCCAGTGTTCAGTAATAAACATGATATCTTTTCCTTTTTTTTTCTTTTTTTTACTTCTTGGAATTACGGTTCGAGCAGATGGCCCACACGTACAATGCATTACCTAATAGATCACGTCCACCTAGTACGCGCCCTATGTGGCATTGCACTGCGCCCGCCACCCTGAGACGTAAAGATGAAAAGTCTCATGTGCCTGTAATTTCACCAGCACCATTACCCTGAAAACCGGAACACAGCAATGCGAGCAATACTGCTTTGCGGCAGAAATAGGTATGGTGGTATTACTTCCTCGGACGAACTCTTTCACAAAAAAGCTCTACTACTACTAAAACGTCTTCGTCATTGTCACTTCCATCAACATTATCTTGAGCTCTGGTTTGTAGCACATAGCACATAAGAAAATCCTGCTACCACGGGGACGCACTCCGGACTGAGGCACTTGATGGAGGGTGTTGAGTAGTTCAAAATGCCAGCTCCTGAGAGCCGGTATGCACATCATTCAAATTTGAATGGAATACAATAGTTCATCTGCCGAGGTGGGTCTGACAGACCATGCCAGGGTTAACAAAATACAAATCAAACAGTTGACCTATCTGAAGACCAAATCCGAATAGTCTGCATTGACTGAACTTACCCGTCTATCAGTGAATTTGTGAAAAGTGTAGAGATTAGGGTGTGGCCTCATAGATGAGTTACTCTCCCTCTTCGCGACGAGGTCCCAGGATACGAGGCCAGCGATCATGAGCACCCCGGGAGGTTTGTAGAATGTTTTAAGCAGCTCCTGGGATTCAAATATTTTGGTATTATATAGATGTTGTTAAATTATTAAATATTTCCGTGATGAGACCGGCTTCAGAATAGACTCCTCTGTCTCCTCCCTTGCAAGACGTAAAAGCTGATGTAGGGGATAGGCAGCAGCACCCACGTGAATACTTAACGCCAATACTGCAATCACCAATCGCATTGAAACAAACACACCCTCCAAATTTCAAGTCTCTATGACCAGCGATTTAGGCTGTGTGTTGTCACTCGGTATGTCAGTCAATAAACAATTTGCTTTTTATATATTATAGAATATCTAAGTGGATTATATCATCATCATCATCAGCCTACAAGTCCACTGCTGGACATAGGCCTCCCCCATAGGATGCCACGACAAATGGTCTTGAGCCAATGCCTATGTAACTCTGATGTTACATAAGCTGTGACCATCGAGTTAGGAGTCAGGACTCTTTTGTAGATAGGATGTATTATAAGAAGTCTACATGTAAATAAGTGAAAACACTAGAAACGGGATATTTAGTATTTACCATGATTTTCGAGTTTTGATTGTTCCCGATATTTCGGCACAGCTGAATGCGCCTTGATCACGGGAGAACTAACTAAAGTCTTTGCGAGTAGATGTTATTGGCAGATATATCGATCTACGCTCTTTCTCACTCTTTTATTACGATCGATACCACTACCATCGATCATCGGTGATCATGGCGCATGCAACTGTGCTGAAATGTGCTGAGTTAGAAGTGTACATACAGGCAGACACTGCCTCTTCATAAATATTACCTCAGGGAGGGTGACAGTGGGTTCGTTAGGCAGCGGCGAGGGAGAACGCGCG
Source organism: Operophtera brumata (assembly GCA_932527175.1). Classification (NCBI taxonomy): domain Eukaryota; kingdom Metazoa; phylum Arthropoda; class Insecta; order Lepidoptera; family Geometridae; genus Operophtera; species Operophtera brumata. Next base: position 78,256,462 of record OW052239.1, on the reverse strand, counting down.
CTCTCGGCCTGCGGGCCGTCCTCCACGGAAGAGTCACTGGCCTCATCATCGGTCGGTGGCTTCTTGTTGCGCCGTTTCGCAGCATGCTTCGTCGGCAGCGCGGCGCGCTTACGGCTGCCGTCACTCACCGCCATACTTGGACTGGAGAATGTAAAATTGTTTTTTTTTTTTTTTTATACTGTTTTAATGATGTTTTACTGTTTTGGTTGATGGCCCACCTGATGTTAAGCGGTAACCTCTGCCTTTAACAGTGCATTCCCACATAGGTCACGTCCACCTAGGACGCACCCTAGACACTGCAACCTAGGTGCACTGCGCCCGCCATCCTGAGACATAAAGATGAAAGTCTCATGTGCCTGTAATTTCACCGGCACCCTTACCCATCAAACCACTACAGCTTTGCGGCAGAAATAGGTATGGTGGTAGTACTTCCCCGGACGAACTCTTTCACAAAAAAGCTCTACTACTACTAACATTTAATTCATTCATTGCATGTATATAAGTACATTGTTGATTGCTTAGGTTTAAATTTGCATACTACTTAACCTTGTTGCAATCGAGTTTGAGAGACATACTTAGGTATCTAGAACCTTGGTTATCCATGGTGTGTCCGGCCTAGAATATACACCTCCGTCTCCTCCCGTGGATGTCATAAAACCGACTAAGGGACTACGCCAAGTGATGGACAGCAGCATCTACTTGAGTACTTAACACCAATACTGCGATCGCCAATCCGCCTGCCAAGAGTGGTGATTATGGCAACACTCCCCCAATATGGTAAACACGCGGCTCATCTATTCCTGGTACTGGTAGCAGCCACGGTAACGGCGGAGCAGGGGGTGCTAAGAATCTTCGGAAGAGATCCAGCTACCAACCCCCGTGATCCTTGCACCTGGTAATCTACATTGCACGTATGCTGAGGACCTATGAGAAGTTAACAGAGCTGGAGGTAGTGAGCAAATTGCATTGGGATGTGATAGGATTATCAGAAGTATGAAGACAGGGAGAAGACACAATAATTCTTAATTCCGTCAACTTGTTCTATTAGGTGCCAGGTGGGCGATCAGCTGTCCCAACACGGTATCAGCTCTCTCATCCAAAAGTCCCAAATCAACAACATTGTAAAGATCGAAAGCATTTCGTCCTGCCGAGTATGGTGATTGTGGCAAATGCTTTCCAAATTGCAGCCAAATTGCATTATATTAAGGAGGCCTCATCTAGCAGTGGAGTGGATGTCTCATCTTATGGTTGAGATGACTTTGCGACACCCGGTATCTATAGAAGTAGGAATAAATTATATGATCTCTATGCGGCTAGGGAATCAATGTTGCATGACCCAAAGTTTATTTTGTATATAAAGAACTATTCATATACTTTTAAAAAAGTTTGTCGTGCAGCTAAATCATTACATTTGAGAAAAAAAATAGAAAAATCATCGAATAAAATTAAGGCAACTTGGAAATTAATTAATAATGAAACAGGTAAATCTAAGCCACGCAATAAGCAGATCAAATTAAACATAAACAATACAATATTGACAAAAAAGATTGATGTCGCGAATGCCTTTGACAATTTTTTCTCTAATATACCAGTTATTGTAACCCAGTCATTACAATCATCTGCCTCTGGAGCATCTACTTTATTGGAACTAAGTGTTGCTAAATGTGAGATCGCGTTTAGCTTTAGATACGTAAATGCCGATAGTATTGTTAAGACATTTAAGTCACTTAATATAAAAAATACTGAAGATCTTTGGGGAATATCCACAAAGGTGTTAGGTATTATAATTATTGATATTGCTCCATGCTTAGCCTACATTTTTAATAGATGTGTTGACGACGGAATCTTTCCAGATCTTATGAAACATAGTAAATTAATTCCTTTGTTCAAGTCTGGAAATGCAAAAGATCCAGCTAATTATAGGCCGATTTCTATATTGCCCGCGTTAAGTAAAATCTTTGAAAAACTTATTCTTACTCAATTATTGTCACACTTTAACTTCCACAGACTACTTCATAGTCATCAATTTGGATTTACCAAGGGTCGATCAACAGCTGATGCTGGTACCTTGCTTTTGGAACACATATTTCAAGCATGGGAAAACTCGCAAGACGCGATCGGAGTATTCTGCGACCTATCCAAAGCATTCGACTGCGTGAGTCATGCTACTCTAATTTTGAAGTTAAAACATTATGGCATCCAAAATCAGGCAATTAACCTTGTAAATTCTTACTTATCCAATAGAGTACAAAAAGTTGACGTTGGTGGTGAAAGGTCTTCAGGATCGTCTATTGTTATGGGAGTGCCCCAGGGTTCAATACTAGGCCCATTTCTATTTTTAGTATACATTAACGATCTCCCTTTTTATGTAAAAGACATATGTGATATAGTTTTATTTGCTGACGATACGTCTTTAATTTTCAAAGTTGATAGGTCAAAAGCTAATTACGATGATCTAAATAAATCACTATCGCGAGTTCTTGATTGGTTCACAGTAAATAATCTGTTGCTTAATGCTAAAAAAACTAAATGCATTAAATTCACTTTGCCAAATGTAAAACATTACCCAACTAATATTAAAGTAAATGGCGAGACACTCAATCTTGTAAACTCTACTGTTTTCTTAGGACTTAATATTGATGCAAGTTTGCAGTGGGGACCACAAATTGAGGCACTTGCGGGTAGACTTAGTTCCGCTGCATATGCAGTTCGTACGATAAGGCAGCTTACTGATGAAGCTACAGCTAGGCTAGTTTATTTTGGCTACTTCCATAGTGTTATGTCATATGGCATCATTCTGTGGGGGAAAGCAGCAGACATCCAAGCAATATTTGTTTTACAAAAACGGGCAATACGTGCCATTTATAAAATGAAGCCACGTGACTCCTTGAGGGAGCGTTTTAAGGAAATTAACATTATCACCGTAATATCGCAATACATCTACGAAACCTTATTATATACACATAAACACTTAGATAGATTTATGAAAAAAAGTGACGTGCATTGTTTTAACACGAGAAATAAAAATAAACTGAGTATTCCCAAATTTAGATTAAAAAAAGTAAGTGGGTCTTTTATGGGGAATTCTGTTCGGTTCTATAATAAACTTCCAGAAAGTGCTTCTAAACTTTCGATTCGAAGATTTAAATCTTACATAAAGAATAATTTAATTAAGAAAGCGTATTACACACTACATGACTATGTTAATGATAAAGCCGCGTGGCCTGATGTCGCTCTGCCCCTCGACACCTAATTTGTCAATTTGCAATGTCTGTACCTGCATATAATTTATTACTGATGTGTTATTTATGTGTATATCAAGCGTAGTGTGTGCTGCCTTATGAACTTTTGCTGATTCTCTCTATCATCTTACTTTTGACTGCCTACCTAAGTAAGGCTTTTAATTTGGTTTTCCTTTTTTCCTTGAATCAGCTTCAACTTGTTCTCGAGGCACCACACAGGCGCTCTCCACCTAGTAGTAAGAAGGATCATCAAAAGAAAAACAGACCGTGTTTGTTGCCTGATTCTTCTAGGTCTGGTTGCGTTGGAACAGGAGTAACTGTAAATTTATTTTTTAAGACGATTCAAAATGATCCTTGTGATTTCAATGAATAAAATACTTTTGACTTTGACTTTTTTGACTTTTGGTATCTAATCCACACAAAAAATACAACTGAAACTTTTCATCATCTAGTGATGTTTGGCGATAATACGTATTGAAATCGGATCAATTAATTGAATTAAAGAGATTTATGGTAAAAGACCACCACTATTCAAATATGGGCAAAGAAATACATTTGACTTGACTGGTGATTCATAATATATGGTATTATTATTTATTATTCGCTTTCGCTGATATGCCTATTTCAGAGTGTTGAAATGTCTTAGTTTCACTCGCTGCACCGATTACACTTTAATTTATTTTAATGTTAACTGTATGCTCTTTCGCAACCAATTATCCAATTTGTTTTTTAAAGCGTTTATTGATGTGGCAGTAACAACATCTTCAGGTAAATCATTCCAACTATGGACCACTCTAAGAATCACTCTATAACTATAAGAATACCTAAAAAGTACATACATTTTGGGCATTGTGGTTGTTGAACTCGCTGTGATAGTCTGCAGCTAAGAAATAACTTGCTGAAATCAACCGTTAGGTACCTAAAACAAACAAGTAAAGCAAATGGTTAACTGGTACTTTGCAAAGTCATCAAAATGAGCCGTGTATCTCATCCCGCAACTGGATTTTGATTTATTGCTGTTTTTCCCGTTGAAAATGTTAAATAAATTACTTATATTACAGCTGGTGTCTAGTATGAGTCAGATTATATACTTAATTATGATGTATTGAGGATGATTTATGCTAGGCCGAGCCAGGTCTGAGCCATTTTGCTTCCATGCCAACTGTGACAGCCTCTGCCTTGCATAAATAGACCTTTATTCAGAGTATATCAGGCTGCCTGCCTACTTCTAGATGGTTTAGTTAATTATTTGAATATCAGCCAACCAAAACTTTGTCCACCTTTCATAAATCATAATGCAGCAAACAGAGTAAAATTTGATTTGTACAGACATTATGATGTGTCTACAAAAAGTAGGTATTAGCTACTTACTTACTTACATAGCAGTACCTACTTAGAGAAAACGATTTACATGCCTATATTTAACAGTTATTTGTATTGCAATCCTACATAAGAAAGTTGAAACGAAACATGAAAACGTTTGGAATGCTACTTCTACTAAAAAATATTATAGCAACACTAAAAAAACAACGAAAAAATTCTTGATATAGGTATTGAAGTGAGTGTTTCTTGCTAGAGTTACGTTTCAGGTTGATGTAGAGGCAATTAATTACAACACATATCTAAAATGGAACCAAATTCCTAGCCTAAATAGATTGAAATACTTTACATCAATTCAAAAAGCTTGCCGAATCTGGCACGTGTGGTTTTTTATTAGAAAAATTCTACACTTGTACATGGTGACTACTGGAATCATGAAAGTCAAGTAAATTAATAAAAGTACAGTAAAATCAGTTAGATATCTACAAAACATGCTTACCCACCAAGATCAAAGAAAATTAATTGTAATCCCAACCCGAGAGATCCTATTACTAGTTTCTAGAAAAGCTTAAGAAAAGTTGAAGCTGTGATAAGTTTAATTATAATTAGAAACAATAAGATAAGTAGGTACCTCTTTTTATCACTATTGTATCTTTCTTTCGTAACTTGGTTGGAGGAATAGGACCCTACAAAAAATATTTTAGACGCTAATACAAGCCGTCCTTGCTTCGTAACTTAGATAGAATTGTCTTTGGCCATAAACGAAGTAGCGTTATATTTTGATGAAACAATAAATATGGTCCAAAGAGTAAGAAAAATAGATAGGTATACACCATGGAAGGTACCAAGGTAAAGAAGGTATACATTTAAATTACATTTGCGACGGTCAAGCGCTTCCAAGGTCAAGCGCGTCTTACTTACGTAGTAAATCTGTTTGTCAGTTGTCTTACCATGGATAGTAGACCGAGCTATCTACGCCATGGATAGTTATGTATGGGCCATGGACTTAGTATACAAAAGGACTGAGCGCTGGCAAAAGTGGCAGCTGAAAAACGAGCCGAGCAAGATATGAACTATAGAGTTAGTTATCAGAAGTAGATGATACGGTGACCATAAAATAAAGTCATGTCATAGACACTTATGAACGTGGAGTGGGACAAACATATATCAAATTATTTATCACAGTTATTTATGCAGCCAGATTCATACTCGAGGCTTGGTAAGTGATCAGTATCACGAATGGATAACACGCTTCGCGTTGAGCGGAATATCGTCGTTAACTTCCTATTCCACTGTCAAACTGACATTACAAATAGCTCTCGGAAAGTTTCGAATTCTAGTGTCAAAGTTTTCGATATCGGAAAGGTATTTTAGAATCGCGTTTAGCAGAAACTCGTCGGTAACTTCCGAATCCGCTGTCAGAAGGCTTTTCGAACGTTTTAAAATAGCCCTACTGGACAAGATAGCCGCTCTACCTATATAGTCGGTGTCTAAGGTGGTCTTTACGCTGCTGCTGGCCCCCTAGAGCAATACGGCCGTTGTTCTATGGCTGGTCCTATGTGTGGTGAGAGAGCATGGAGGAATAAGTAAATGGAGCGGTTTTCGGTTATTTAGCGTGTGCTCAATTTTCGAATAGAAGTTATTTGCACCCTGGGTAAAAGTTATTTGACCCACCGATCTCTGATGTCATCATACGGGAGCCCGCATTGCTTTAGGATCGTTCGACTGGCATCATAGATAAATTTTACTGGTATTTTGAGGAATTACTAAGGCCGGTGGCACACGATGCGTTGCGGCGGACACACACACATACATGTCACATGATACGCTGCGGCGCCGCACCGGACTTGCAACCACCGAGACGAGGTGGGGAGGGGTGAATGCGTTGCGACGCCGGAGTGTGAATAGTCTGTGACGCTATCTTTGCGGTGCGGCGCCGCAATGCATCGTGTGCCCCCGGCCTAAGTAACCTACCTACCGCCGCCAGATTTTTTGTACCAATCAAGTAAATTATATACTAGGTGTCTGGCGGCTGCACTCAAATAGGCACCTAATAACCTGTAACCTACCAACCTATATATACAATATACCTACCTATATAATTATAATATATAATATAGGACCCAACCCAAGAGTTTTTTTTTGCCCAGTTAGAAGGTACTTTAGCGAGAGAGGGAAAATAAATTACTATGGTCAAAAACAAGTAGTCAATATAATAAGTAGGTACTTACTATAATTACCTACATCCTAGACTATTAAACGAGCCACTTCAGACCCACCGTACCCCTGGCCGTAGGTACCTCTGGTGGTACGGTGGGTCCTTTAAAGTAAACGATACAACCAGCTAATAGTGTTGTACCGATCACTAAAATTAAAAACCACTTCAATGATGACATTGCGAACATAACTTCACGTTCGCAATTTAGGTATCTAACGCGTGACCCAATTGAAATTTATTTATTTACTTATCATTTGTAATTGAACGTGAGTACCTAATAAAGTCTTCATTGATGATTTGATCCTGTGTTATTTTTTTGGGATCATCTCCAATGTATGAATATTCTCTAACACTTTAGTAATCGCATCATTGTCACTGTATTCTTGTTGACACGTTTATACATTTTGGAGTGAAACGCCTCTATAATGTAAGTTGTTCTGTGGCGTTTACCAAATAAGCTTATTACCTACAGAATACGAATGGGTCCTAAACCAATATTTTATTTATTATATAAGTATAAGTATTTTATAAACTTTTTTATTTGTACCTACTATGCCATCAGATTCAGACTTCACATATTCAAAGCCATGTTGAATCTCGCAGTCAGGCAGAAGTGGTAATGTACTCGCCAGGGCTACCACCTATTATATATTCTGCGGCCAGGGCTACTATTCCACGTCCTGGCACTTTTCTTCCAAATGTTGCGTATCCAATGGTAATAGCACCCTCGCAATGTAATAATAATAATAATAATAAATGACAGCGGCTGTCGGATCAACAGCGGCTGTCGGATCAGGTACGTGCCATCCAACGGTTGAAACTGTTGGATGACACTGTGCTTGATCGGCTACGCTCTGAAACGCCGAGTGCTTTAGTGATCGACCACTCACAACGGGACCCGACTGCCACATCGCCGGTTACGACACCTCCGGCATCGGCGATCACACAGGCGGACCCCGTAGCTGACGACGTCGATTGCGAGAACACCAGCGTGAGTACCCAGGAGAATGAGCAAATGAGGAGGGCTTTGGAGGATGCGATTTCGTCGTATCGGTCCGCACCTCTCGAGGATAAGCCACGTCTACCTCGCTTGCCCACTCATAGACGGAATTTGATGTTAATGGGGGCCCTGAACCCTTTGCTAGTACCATATTTAATAGCTAGCAAAGACTTAGCTGATACCCACTCGATCCTGTACTGCGGGGCCATTGCGGCGTGCCGCGTCGCTCGTGTCAAGTTCCCGGACACTGACCGAGCGCCGCGACCCGCCTCTAGCACACCTGCCTGGCAAGTACGGATCGAGAGACGTATCAGTACGTTCAGGACCCTCATTGCAAAACTAATCTGCTTCAGAGGGGGCAACCATCGCCCCCGAGTGATGCGCTTTGTGACACAGGCTTTTGCAGGGACCGAAACACGGCCCCAGGACTACTTGGCCTGTGTGACAGAGCGTATCGACTTTCTGAAGCAGAAAGTCTCTGCGTGGGCAAACCGTATCCGTCGCTATAGAGAGCGTGTGGATAGATACTGGCAGAATCGCAAGTTCCAAAGTGACCAAAGGAAAGTGTACCGAAGTTGGGAGAAACCCGGCCAAAGTGTGCACGACGGACGAGTGCCAGATGCTGAAGTCGCGATTAACTTCTGGCGCGGTATCTGGTCTGCGCCCGTCGAACACACGGAGGGTGACTGGATGAGTGTGGTGAGTGCCGGGTGTGAACCGATTGAAGCCATGGAGGCTATTACCATCTGCCCCTTGGACGTAAGTTGTGCGATCCGCTCGGCTCAGAACTGGAAAAGTCCTGGGCCGGATGGACTACACAACTTCTGGCTAAATTGGTTTGGATGTTCACACTCGGTGCTCGCTAAGCAATTCCAAGAAGCCCTCGAGGTTGGATCTCTCCCAAGTTTTCTAACTACAGGTGTCACTTTCCTTCTCCATAAGTCCGGTAGTACCGCGGAAGCTAAGAACTATAGACCCATCACATGCTTGCCTACCATCTACAAGCTACTTACATCCATTCTGACTGTTAAAATTAACTCGCATATTGTTGCGAATAATATTTTGGCTCCTGCTCAGAATGGATGTAGGGTTGGGTCCCGCGGTACTAAGGAGCTCCTCCTCATTGACATGGCCATTAGCCGCTCACGCGCTGGGCAGGGGTGGGGCGCCTGTGACGTCGTGTGTTTTGAACAAGCGAAAAACGACCTTGGTAATGCACAAGTTTTTTTTGGCGCGCGCGCCGGGAGCTGCGGCGCGCCCGAACAAAGGATTTGATTTATTACGGTTCAAGTATCGAGTGTTTATCTAAGCAAATGGTTGTTTTGCCTAGCTAAAAGGTTGTCGGTACTATTACTTTTGTTTAGAACACCGGGCCACTTTTAAATAATATAAAAAATGATCTTGAAGTTGAGTGACTGGTTATACTAGGGACTTGTTTGGTTAAATATATTTTTTCGGTGAATTTTGAGTGATACTTATAGTTTTTGTTACTTTATTTAAGAGTTAATAAGTTTGTTATGATGTATAAATGAAAATATCAATTTATTATCCAGAAAAAGATACTTAAAAAAAAACTGAAACATCGACGCAGTCATAGGCGCGTCTTAGGCGCGCGCGCCGCTAAATCATGCTGCGTATCTAAACTCATTTTACACAAAATCCTTTGGGCACTGGACAATAACATTGCTATTAGTAGAAAGATTATTCTAATAACTTACCGTAACGATATCCATCAATACAAATTGCCATCACACTATTTAGGAAACTTCAGCTAATTGAAACCTTACACATAAACTCACTAAAAGATCAGGTGGTCACGTTAAGATCATATTTTGAAAAAGTTTATCGGTTTTCACCTATGATCATGCTCTGGTATGAAAGAACTTAAAACGTAGATTAAATTGGTATATAAAACTCATGGAAATCAACTAAAACGACAGGTACAAGATTTTTGTAAACATGACGCAGTTTCTGCACAGTCAAACCTAGAGACAAACTTTGCCAAAGGCTATTTTCACTGCAGTCCAAACAGAGTATAGGTTCCGATTAATTTAGAGGGTTGCCTATGATTTTTTCCATAGAGAGAAACTATCGCACGCGTAAAAACCGTCCTTAGAGAGAGTAAATCGGTTAAAATTGTACCAAAGTGCCTTGGTTTGTCCTTGGTAACTCTAGTTACCAACCACATTTTTTCTTCAAACGACCCTGGTAACTATAGTTACCAAAAAACAATGGACTATGTAAACCAACCTGGCAACCAAAGTTACCACCAACACTTGAGCGGTTAGCCAGCAGGTCAGAAGGAACAAGGGGAACCTCTCGGCTGCCTGGATTGACTATAAGAAGGCCTACGATTCGGTGCCTCATACATGGCTAGAGAGGGTCTTGGAGTTGTATAAAGTTGATGCAACGTTAAGATTCTTCCTTGGATCGTGTATGAGGCAGTGGACAACAGTCCTTAGTCATCCAGGTAGCCGATGGGATCCTTCTGCTCCGCAAGACCTAATAAGTATTGAGCGGGGTATATTCCAGGGTGATAGTCTGAGTCCTTTGTGGTTTTGCCTAGCACTGAATCCTCTCAGCACTCTACTGAAGGATTCAGGTGTAGGCTACCGACTCCGAAGAGAGGGTGAGATCATTTCTCACCTGCTGTACATGGATGACCTCAAGCTTTTTGCACCAAAAAAAACAGAATTGGTAGCTTTATTGAATATCACACAGGTATTCAGCAACGCTATCAGTATGGAGTTTGGTGTAGATAAGTGTGGGGTCATGCAAGTACAGCGGGGGAAAGTTGTAAATTCCACGAACTTGCAGCTTTCTGAGACAATGTCACTCAGATCTCTATCCGAAGTAGAAACCTACAAATACCTTGGTATGTCGGAGTCGTTAGGCATGGTAGATAGGGACATAAAGCAGTCGGTGAAGGAGCGTTTCTTTTGCCGCTTGACAAAAGTACTTAACAGTCTTTTGTCGGGTGGCAACAGGGTTCGCGCCTTTAACGGCTGGGTTATGCCCCTGCTCATATACACCTTCGGCATATTAAGGTGGACCCAGACAGAGTTAGATGCCGTGGATTGTAGAGTTCGTCAACTGTTAACGACCCATCGCATGCGACACCCGCGTTCGTCAGTAATGAGAATGTACATCCCGCGGAAGTGTGGAGGTCGAGGCTTTTTAAATGCTAAGACTCTACACAACCGCGAGGTGTGCAGTCTCAGGGAATACTTCCTCGACGCTGAGTACGGAATGCATCACGATGTAGTTGCAGTTGACAAGAACTTTACCCCGCTCTCCTTAGCAAACGAGAACTGGCGTAAACCATTAGCCCTGAGCACTCAGGACCGCAAGACCGTATGGGAGAGCAAGGAACTGCATGGGCGGTTTTACAAGGCCCTCACAGGGCCCGATGTAGATCTGCTCGCTTCAGTGAACTGGCTACGTTTCGGTGACCTCTTTGGGGAAACCGAGGGTTTTGTCTGTGCGATTATGGATGAGGTTATCAAGACGAACAACTATCGAAAGTACATCATGAAGGATGGGACGGTTGATATCTGTAAAGCATGTCACCGTCCCGGAGAGTCCCTCAGATATGTACTTTCGGGTTGTTCGCATCTTGCTAACTCAGAGTATCTGCACAGACACAACCAAGTAGCCAGGATCATCCACCAGCAACTTGCTCTCCGATATGGCCTCTTCGGACCTGAGGTGCCGTACTATAAGTACGTGCCTCAGCCGGTTCTTGAAAATGGCCGTGCCACGCTCTACTGGGACCGGTCTATCATCACGGACAGGACTATTGTTGCCAATAAGCCTGATATCGTGGTGGTAGATCGGTCGGAACGCCGGGCAATACTTGTTGATGTCACTATCACGCCGGGCAATACTTGTTGATGTCACTATCCCGCATGATGCTAATCTCGTGAAGGCCGAGAAAGACAAGTTAAGCAAGTAACTTGACTTGGCTTACGAGATTACCGCCATGTGGGATGTGGATTCAACAATTATCGTCCCGATAGTCGTTTCAGTAAATGGACTGATAGCGAAGAGCTTCGACCAATATCTTAAGAAGCTCTCGCTAAATGGTTGGATCAAGGGTCAGATCCAGAAGGCGGTACTCCTGGACTCGGCACGCATAGTCAGGAGGTTCCTCTCTCTGCAGCCCTAGCCCCCGACCGTTTGGGCCTCGCTCCGCGGTCGGTGGTTCCCCGTTTAGATTTATATTTTTTACTATAATGTTTTTTATACTATTTATTTTTTTGTAGATAGTATTCCTTTATAGTGAAAAATATATATTTTTTTACGAGATTTAGAATAAATAAGTGAGATAATAATAATAAATAATGCTGGACAGTCCACACTACATTATCTAGCCCCAAGCTAAGCAGAGCTTGTGTTATGGATAACTGATATAGGTACTTAATAGAATACATTACATAGTTTTTTTTTATTATGCATAGAAAATACCCAGAACACCCTGAACAAATATCTGCGATCGCTCAAATATTTGTTCCGAGGCGGGAATCGAACCCGCAACCTCCTGCGTCGCAGGCCAACCTACGCCCGCCGCGCCACAGAGGTCGTCATGTTTGGGAATACTTTCAAAATAGCGTTCATCGCTGCTCTTTCATAGTCTTTGTGAACTTTACGTGGGTTAAATACCCGGGTATTTGTGATTTTATATTGTTACCCGGACTTTTTCATAAGATTCGTTGGTATAAGATTTGTCCTGGCTGGTAGCTTATTATGGAATGTGTTATTACTGGAAGAAAGCGTTAGCCGAGTCAGTCGTGGAAAGCAATGGCGGCGATGAGCTCACCACTTGTCACGTCTATATTCCACGATGGTGCAACCCACTGTGAAAAGAGGCCTATTGTGGCTCTGCCTACCCCTTCGGGGTAAAAAGGCGTGTGTCTATGTATGTATGTATGTATATTGTTAAAAATGTAACTTTTTTGTTTTAAGTCCGACATAAGGGCTTCACTTTAGTAGTTTTCACACCACTTCCCATATAACCGTTAATATTATATAGTTACCTACTTGAGAAAATGGTTCTGGGCAACTATAAAAAAGCGGCCAAGTGCGAGTCGGACTCGCCCCTGAAGGGTTCCCAAACTAATTTTCGGTGCAAGTTTACACGGCTTAGTTTAGTTTTATCATTCTCTTATTTTAGAAGTTACAGGGCGGACACACATTTTACCACTTTGGAAGTGTCTCTCGCACAAACTATTCAGTTTAGAAAAACAAATTATTAGAAACCTCAATATAATTTTTGAAGACCTTTCCATAGACATCACACACGTATGTGTTTGATGTTTTTTTTTTTAGTTTCATTTCTAAGTATACCCCAAAAATTTATTGTTTTTTTTTTCTATTTTTGTGTGAAAATCTTAATGTGGTTCACAGAATACATCTACTTACCAAGTTTCAACAGCATAGTTCTTATAGTTTCGGAAAAAAGTGGCTGTGACATACGGACGGACAGGCAGACAGACAGACAGACATGACGTTTTTTGCCATTTGGCTACGGAACCCTAAAAAGTACCGTCGTTGAAATATTCTACGATATTTGGAATTATTTCTCGCGATTCTTTCGCGAGCAAAAAACTATACTTGTTATGGTATTGCTTGTCTGGCTTGTCACAGTAATAATTGAACGAGCGAAGCGAGTTCTCTGAGCCAACTTGGAAGAATCGGCGTTTGTATGGATGTATGTTTGTCCGAGCATAACTTCCGAACCGTTAATCCGATCTTCATGATGTTTGATTGGGGGTTAGATAGTATTAGCACAATTAGTTGGTAAGGTTATGAGCTATATCGGTCGGGGGGTTGTTGAGATATTGGGGTCCAAGAGGGAGTAAAAATAAAAGGTGAGAATATCAGCTTCAACGGGTTGTTACGAGTATAAGAAAGCCCTCGCTTCGACATTTCAAAATTTTATTTTGTATATTTATTTAACTTACGTCTATTTTGATCCTACCTGTTAGGGTAAATCGAAAAACGTAAAAAACCAAAACCTCTAGGGTACTTCCACTAATCCTACAACGGTGAAATTTGGTATGTTTGTAGCTTTTATGAAACACTGGGAAAAAGTCTAAAATTTAAGAATTTCGAAACTTGTACTCTATATAAAACGATAACCAGAATAACAACCGTTGTTGACCTCCCGTTTCTAGGAATTTGAACGATGTTGCAGGTCTAACTTTTCAAACCGACAAGAACGTTCATTTTATGTGGATGTACTCATGTGCATAGATATTTTATCGAAATAAATAAGGTAACCTACCTAAATCGTGTGTATTCGCGAGGTCTCCAGTCAGTTCGGGGCGGACCACTAGTAATCTGCGTAATTATATACGAGAGATAACTTTTTATAATTAGCAAGACGGCACTGGTAGCCTAACGGTTCAATAGTGCAACTCAGAATCCAACGATACCGGTTTCGATCCTAGGCTCCGCACCAATGACTTTTCTAAGTTATGTGCGGATTTCCATCGCTCTGTGCTTCGGAGGGCACGTTAAACTGTCGGTCCCGGCTGTTATTGATTAATAGCAGTCGATAAGCCATGTCAGAGGCCCTCGGGCGGCTTGACAAACTCTGACACCAGAGGCCAGCACTACCTCATACGAAACGAAACGAATACGGCACTTTAGCTGGTGGTATGGTTTAAATTTCACTTCTAAATATTAAAAATGCACATGTTCGTCACTTAGGTTCAGTTTTAGGTCATAAATATTTATTTTTTTAATATATTACGAATATAATATATATATATTATATTATCGCACTTATATTTATTATTTACTTATTACGAATATAATATATATATATATTATATTCGTAATCTCATTCTCAAAAATGGCTCCGAAGATTTTGATAAAATGTTGTATATGGGGGTGAAAAATCGGTCTAGCTAGGAACTGAATCGAGAACTTTTTAAGAGTCTACCGGTTAAAGGAAGTCATCATATAGTACAGATCTAATTTCCGCTTCATCGATGCTCTCAAAAAAGCTAAATAGTGGTATTTATTGAGGTTTGGTTCCTGGGCAGGCGCTTGGTAAATCGCCAGAAACAGCTTCTCGCCGGCCTGTCCAATACTCTCAGGAGATGTTGAGGGCTCACTAAAAATTTCTATCAGACCTGATCAAAAATGTTTTTGATCAAGTCTGGTTTAGATGATTTCTAAACCAGATCTCTATCAGATTTCTCTATCTATTCAGCCGGTAACACCCACTGCTGAGTAAAGGCCTTTTCTCTAGAACGCCACTCCTGGTGATCTTGTGCCAGCTGGATACACTGCTCTCCTACTGCCTGCACAATATCGTCTGACCATCGGGCAGGTGGTCTGCCTCGAGGCCGCCGCATATATCTCCGTGACAGCTATTCGGGGTTAGCTTATTTAGAAAATAATTATAAATAATTGCGTGTTATACTTAAACACATGTAAGTTTTTTTTATTTGACCATGTTCTTCCCTCCAAAATGTTTTTCCTAGCGAAAAGCATAGAGAATCTCTATTATAGTTTTTTTTTTGTTAATTACTAAAGTAGAAGAACATTTTTAGCTATAGGCCATCGTCTACGAGATATTTGTGAAAAACTAAAAAAGTGACTTTACAAGATAGGCTCCACCCGAAAGCTTAAATTTTGCCATAGCTGTTGGGAATGGTGTTTTAAACAAAATACTGAAAGTACTGATGGGTCCCCCACCCCATCAGTACTTTCAATATGTTGTTGGGATTCTTCGTACCAGGACTCCGCTCACAAAAACAATTGTCTTCATTGTTTATGACTCGATTGTAATAATTTAAGGTTTATTTAAAAGCTTATAACAATAAAACCCCTCATCGGGTTCCATTCTGCACAACCAGTTGGTCGGTTCAGTTGGTCGGAGTGGAAGGACAGCAATAACAATACATTTTATTAAATGCTTAGTTCCACAATCCTAACGGTTACCGAGCTCTTTACATATTTTTTTTTTTTTTTTTCAAAATTTTGTTTATATTAAATTGTTTAATTTGATATTAGCTTTACATGAACGCATGTTTGAAATCAAATAATGTGCATTTCATGGTCTTTCATTCGACACCTTATTTAAGTAAATCGGTTCAGTAGTTATATATAGATAATGTGCCGGCCCGCCATATTTGCTAATATGTCACAGCCCCCCTCCCCACACCCCTAGGAAGTGACTACCGCACTTTTTGTATTCAGGATAACATACCAAACAAGTACATACCAGTAGTCCGTATGGCGGAGCTGAGTCCCACGGAAATTAATTTTATGTCTATTGGGGACCGAACTATCAGTGCACAGAACAATAAAACAATAATATTCACTAGTAGTAGAGCTTTTTTGTGAGAGTTTGTCCGGGGAAGTTCTACCACCATACCTATTTCTGTCGCAAAGCAGTAGTGCTCGCATTGTAGTGTTTCGGTTTGAAGAGATAGGTTTGGTTGCAGGTGAAATTACAGGCACACGAGATTTTCATCTTTATGTCTCAGGGTGGCGAGCGCAGTGCATGCCACATAGGGAATAACGTGTGACGTCAAAATGTATTCTGAACGATGATTCCACGCAGATATCGTAACGAGCCCGCGTAATGTCACGTTTGGTCATAGCGAATATCTCGTCGTAAGGCTCGAGCGCGACGCGGCAATTGTTTCTGTGTCACTTCCACGGTGGGATTGTGGGATTTTTGTGAATGATGCGCGGAGTGCAGGGTTTGACGAAAGACGACCGCTTAAATCACAAGTTACTCGCGATTAGGGCATCGGAGTATTTTTCAGCTTCGAAGTTGGGTTTCGATGCTTAGCTGGCCTTAGACTTGGCTGGATAAAAAATACTTTTCACCCAAAAGTATTTTATATCCAGCCAAGGGTGAAGGTAGTTTATACTTCGGATCCTCTCCTACCTACCTCAAAACTTCTTGCAGTGAGATACATGCATCAGTTAGATTTATTCCTGGCCAAGATCATCACAATGGGTCTAAATAACTAATCGCTTTTTTATTTTCAACACTAACTTTTGAAACATTATCATTGTAAGACAAAGGATCGGACAGTCGAAAAGAAATTCCTCGTCAGGTACCTTTATTCTATGAAGTAGTCAATAAACCTAAGTATTTTTTCCATATGTCTAATCATGCAAGAGTAAGATTCCATTGGACTCTTGCAACATATCAAAACAGCAAATGCCAGCCAGCCCTTTAGAGCCAGAACCTTTTCCCCCAATATGAATCTTGAGACCTTTCAAAGGTTCCTCCACCAGCATTTCCTGAGGCAATAAAGGATCATTCGGACATTCACAATTCGGCGCAGGATTACATTCACAATCTGCTTGCTGCTGAGGCTGAAGCTTCCCATCACATGTACAGCAATCATTTGTTCCATGAAAGGCACAAGGATTCTGCTCTATAAAAATCAAGGCGTCTTCGAAACTGATCTCCTCCTCTAAAGGCAGGCGTTTCTTGAAATCGAATTTAAACCCAGATACCGTTTGCGTTAGTTCAGATCTCATTTTCATGTCTTCTTTTTCGTCATTGTAAATTATTGGCTCGATGTAAACTTCTTTTTCTATTACGACAGGGCATTCGCAAATAATTTTGTTTTGTTTTTCTTTTTTCTTTTTTGTCTTGGAATCTTTGCATTTACAGATGCAAGGTTTTTTGTTCAAGCCCTCCGAGATTTCCGCTTCGCATGTGCAAGTCCCTGTGGAAATGAGTGGCGAGCATATGGGCTCCGTCGCCGCGGATACTGTTGTGGGCTTGAAACCTGGGCAAGGGCGCGAATCATGCAACCCAACGTTCTTTTGTTTCTCGTACGAGTTAATACATTTATCTTTCATGGTTGGTTGGCCGGAAGAGATGCATGGGTTATCTCCAAGTCCTAGAAACAAAATCCAGGTTTAAATTTTAACTAGGCTCGCTGTTTTACGCCCGTTTACCCTTAATAATTCTTCATATCATTCGCAATAATGAGCAAATGTTATTTTGATTGCATGAACTAAATTCCACTTCAGGTACCTTTGCTGGCCGATTTCAGCGAATAATAAATTTTTGTATTTATCATAGAGTTTCTAAAACTCAAATTATTCAAATATTAATAAACTAGGATTGAAAAAGGTATGCTTAGATGGTTTGGGCATTTAGAAAGGATGGACGATAGTAGATTGACGAAACGGGTACATAAGACGAGCGTGAATGGGACAGTGGGAAGGGGAAGACCTCGGCGAACGTATTCAGACCAGATCAGAGACGTTCTGGAAAAAGGTTAGGTCAAGAGTACTCTTAATCGACGAGCATGTATGAAGAATGTGATGAGAGAAAACGAAGCAAAAAAGGTATGTCAGGATCGTAGCAAGTGGAAATCCGTGGTCTCTGCCTACCCCTCCGGGAAACAGGCGTGAGTTTATGTATGTAAGTATGTATGTAAATTATTCAATTTTGATCTAAATTTTGGTAATTTACAATAATATCAGAAGCTGATTATTTTATGTATGAAAGTACGTTTTATAAGAATTATGTTACCTACAAGTGCTACAAAAATTCCCAAAAGAAACTCAACAACTTTTTTGAAAACTGATCCTTTCAAAAATTCTCTAGAAATCATAAAAAAAACATTACTAAAAAATAAAAAGTCGGGGAACATACAGGGGGTTTAATCCAATCATATAGGTATTAATGTCCCTAACCCCAGACTTTCGCTCGTAAAAATATAGAAAAGACTATCTTACTAATCGGAACGGTACTGTTGTTTTCTGTTGCTTGACATTTAACATATCCCCGTCCATTAAATTGAACATTCCTGGAAAATTCTGTTTGCTTTC
Source organism: Operophtera brumata (assembly GCA_932527175.1). Taxonomy (NCBI): domain Eukaryota; kingdom Metazoa; phylum Arthropoda; class Insecta; order Lepidoptera; family Geometridae; genus Operophtera; species Operophtera brumata. The sequence continues at coordinate 78,237,855 of OW052239.1, read as the reverse complement.
GTTGCATCTCTTCAGGAAGGTGTGTACACGGCGTGACATTCCTTGAACATTCTCCTTTGTTTCGTTGCATCTCTCCAAGAAGGTGTGTACATGGCGTGACATTCCTGGAACCTTCGTCTTGCTTTCGTTGCATCTCTCGAAGAATGCGAATACTCGGCGTGTTACATTCTGGGGGAATATTCTCCAGACCATTATGGAAATGGTCCAAGTCCATAGGATGCTGTGTACCCACAGCGCACTGCGGCATTGGAGCTTCCATGGTGTGAGTCGGAGGTTTGAAGCAATTCCCAGAACCTCCGACACATGACGGTACATCATAATATATTGACGTGGGTTGTTTTTGGGACAAATAGGAAAAGTGATCAGTTAAGTTTAATCTTGGAACGTTATGATATGCATTCGGACTGAGACCTGCAAACAATTTATCAGATGAAACAATACACGTACAAAGGAGGTGGGCAACCGCTGACCCAGGTCACAAATAAATGAACCATGGCTATGGAAATAATTAGTACGGTTCTAATTATTCATTTTTTTTAAAAGAATCTTAAGAACTTGTATATTTTTAAAAGTTGCGAAGCAAAAGTTGTATTTCTAAATAATTAAATAATTAATTAGATAAATAAATTCATTGCATATTATGCGTGAAACAAAACGCAACAAGCTTTATTAATTTCCTACAACTTCTACGCAAGAAATTAAATTAGCTTTTTCATTATCTTACTTAACATAACCAAAAGTATCTCAACTGTAGGTACGAGACGTTAGTCAAAAAAGATGGGTCCGGTACGGAGGCCCGCACTGCTCTAAGGTTGGGTCAAACAATGTATGGGGAGTTGCCTATATGTACTTTCAATCATCGACGTAAATAAACTTTGGTCGAAGCTTTCAATGACGTTATTTGAAAGTTTAAGGGTTAAAATGTTACCTTGCGCAAAACCTTGACTGACAATCATCGGTGTCAAAAGTTCGGAAAAAACATTTGGCATACATGTGCCTTTAGATTCATAGTCTGTATTGTCCTGTTCTTTCTGTGAGCAGCAGCAGCAGCAAGGTTTGTCCTCTGTGGTGTCCATGCTGAAACAGCGAAATTGTCGCTCGAATGATGTAGGTTCATCATCATTGTGTTGATCCAGTATTTTTTGATCTTCGAAAGTCATAGAAGTTCCTTTTGTGTAATATTTTTTACGCTTAGTCTCTATCTTCAGACCCTGTGCAACACTTCGTTTGTTGAAGAATTTCCGTAATGGTTGGTAATCTGTGAATAAAATCGCTGCTTTGGATTATGACAGATTTTAAAGTGTAATAATTAAACCTCATTTTTTAAAGTAGATACGAGTAGAGTCTGTGTGAATAGACGTGACGAATTTTTTGAATAGTTCAATAGCCGAATAACGGTAAACTTTATGATAGATGAGGCCGCGGATGTTAAGTTTTATATCAGGTACCTTTCGTCTCTATAAAGTTATTTTTTACATTTAAAGCACATTTTTTGTTAAGAAGTACCTTTTTGTCCATTAAAGTACAGTACGGCCAGACCAAGGAGCTTTTTAGGGTTTCGTAGCCAAATGGCAAAAAACGGAACGCTTATGGATTCGACATGTCTGTCTGTCTGTCTGTCTGTCTGTCTGTTTGTCTGTCCGTGTATGTCACAGCCACTTTTTTCCGAAACTATAACAGCTATGCTGTTGAAACTTGGTAAGTAGATGTATTCTGTGAACCGCATTAAGATTTTCACACAAAAATAGAAAAAAAACCTATACATTTTGTACATTACCATGTAAACTTTCCCCAAAAATTGGTTTGAACGAGATCTAGCAAGTAGTTTTTTTAATACGTCATAAATCGTAAACCATCCAAGAACTTCTATATTATGTTACTTGCTGCTACGGAACCCTTCGTGGGCGAGTCCGACTCGCACTTAGCCGCTTTTATTCAATTTGTACTCATTAACGAATTATTTTTTGAAATAGCCTATGGGCTATCAGCTGGCTGTATCTCATGAACCGTAATAGGTATATTGTAGAAATTTTCACAAAGAACAAATAATAAAATATAAACTTAATTAAAGGGGCATACTAGGAAAGTGAAGAGGCGTTTTTTGCTCGACCTTAACAATTGTTGTATCTCTTGAACGGTAATAAAAAGACAAATTAAATTTTCAAAAATACAGTTGCGGTTTTTCGTGGTTTTCACTCACAGTTTGTTTTGCGTGCTCTTTTCTGTCCCTTTTTCACTTACCTGAACTTTACTGAGTTAAATAGTGACAGAATTTGGGATGACTTAAGAGAGACCTTAAGAGACCTCACCTTAAGAGAACTGCCCGCCTTAAACGCTAGCCCACTCCATACAATCCAAAGTTTGCTCCTCATTTGCATCTTAATTAATTCAAGTCAATCAAGTTTTGTAAACATAATCTAGAGATTAATAAATACCTATACCAGTGATTTTCCAGTCTCCCATTAAATTGTATAGAATAAAACTAGCCTTGGGTTATAAGATTTGTACAGTCAGGAAGGTTTACCCTTGGAACTCCGACTGCACATGCGATATCTCCACGGTAAGGCAGTAGACCTACAGTCTGAACCCCAAGTTCCCAGCATCCTAGTCCTTTAGTGTCCCTAATGTCTCTGGATCCCGAACCCTAGCCATGAGGCTAGATAAAGAGAGATGATAAATAAATAGATGTAATAAGTGCGGGATGTCCACTACCAGGAGACCTAAGATAGCAGACGAAGTGGTGGTAGGATCCAGGTATATGGATGGATGGTTTTCTCACGTTTTGTCTGTCAGGCAAGCTCATAAGACTAAGGGCTGGAGGGTGTCTTCGCCACGTGAGAGCTGAATGGTGACGTAGGATGCATTGGCGGCAAGGCAGACCCTCAGCGCTTCAGCGGGGTGTACGTCCGGCCGTCAGAGAGTAGCCCTGACCGTGCCGGTGGAAATGAGACAACCAATTGCTTGGTAACGTCTGATGTATTTTCATGATTAACACTTATTTATACTGTTAATATACATGGTCTTAACTATACACACATACTAATTCTAGTTTGCCTATTCTGTCTTGTTATGTCCTGCTTAGGTTCTTAAAGCCAAGTTCACACTTTGATTAGTGTGACGACGAGTGTGCAAGTGCAATTAGTGCAAAAAGTGATTAGTGCAAGTGCTTAGTGATTAGTACTAAACTAACAAGCTCTGAGGAGCTTTCCACTTCAGACACAAGCGTTGACTTATTCTCATCCAGTTCTGCACTTCTGCAGTTCTGTTCTGGTATTTGAGCGGCCATCAGAGTAGAAGGTATCACGAGTGCTGTTGTCTGCATAATAATGGAGACCGCTAGTTTGTAGCATACCATTGATGTGCATGATGAAAAGCGTAGGTGACAACACTGACCCTTGGGGTACGCCAGCGTTGATGGGCATGGAATCTGAGCAGGATCCGTCAACTACGGATTTAATGCTCCACCCAGATAGAAAACTGGCGACCCTACTGCATAAGCCCTCGGGAAGGCCGTATGTTGATGGAAGCGTCAATAGAAACGCCCGTGCCCAACCCGATCGAACTACTTTACGATGTGCAAAGCTACTGCCAAAGCGTATACTACCAACGGCTTCTGTCCAACGGTGAGTAGTCTAAATGCTGGCTCCACACTATCGTCCAACATCCGAACTGATCGTCCAACCGTCGACGTGTTGAGGGGTGGTTCGGATGAGCTCGATCGATTTGGTTCGAGATCGCTCCGGAAGCGGTAATTTCTGCCCGAATCAATCAAAGGAGTTCGGATGAGTTGGCGAACTCGCACAAACCTGCCGTCCACACATCAGAACACGCATGGCTGTCATACAGCTAATGAAATACAGTGAAGCTGCTGCTATCGTTTCGACGTCTGCCATGATTATGAAAGTTCGGAGTTCGGTCTCCATGTGTAGCGGGCCGGTTTGGAGATCGATCTGGTTTGCCCGGGATCGGAGGATATTTGGAGGTTCGAGTGTTGGACGATAGTGTGGAGCCAGCATAAAAGATCGCACGAGCTGTGATCGCTGATCAACTGGTGTTTCTCCACATAACCACAAGCCGACTGTTTGATCACTTTACAGAGTTGAGGTTTATGCTATAGGCCTGGAAATGTATGGTACGGGCTGTTTCAATCCCCATTAAAGGACTCCGTAGTCAACAAACATAAATAAAATAAATAAATAATGCTGGACAGTTCACACAACATTATCTAGCCCCAAGCTAAGCAGAGCTTATGCTATGGATACTAGATAACTGATATACTTCGAACTAGTGAAACTATTCAATATTCTGTGACTGACACAGATTGGGGAATAGCATAATATTAAAAATAAAGTTTTTTGTTTGAATAGGATTTTAAAGAGAGATGAGACCTAGCTAGATATATAGATCACCCCCCAAAAAGCCCCATATAGCAAATTACAACGAAATCAAATAATAAGTAGTTAAGCTATAATAAGCAAATTTTAACTTGTTAGAATATATTTTTAACCTCCGTCTAAAAAGAGGGGTGATATAAGTTTGAGGCTTTAGTGTGTTTGTCTGTCTGTTTGCCTCATAGCTACGGAGCGGCTGCTCTGATTTCTGCTGCGATTCGAGGATCATCAAGCTCGAAAAAATTGGGAACACCGTCATTTTTACAGCTAGAACCTTCAGTCAGAGCTCATCATTTTCATTTTTGATGATTTCTGTCTCCAGGTTCTTTCGATGACCAGCGTAGGATGAACAGGGTCTAGGGTACTACTAAAGCAGATTCAATTAAGATGTCATGACATGTCTTCCTCACGCAGACTCCAGGGTCTGATGATCACCCACGATGAATAGGATCTAGGATGCAATAGGTTATTCTGTGCTATGGGATGAAGTTCCAGCGGTTCAAGGGCCACTTGTCACGTGATCCCCGGGCCGCGACGCGCCGCCGATCATACGGCACTTTATTAAGTTATTAATAAAGTGTTTTTATAATATGTTTGTTAGTTTTTAAGGTATTTATGTTGCTATGGGCTTATTGTTTAGGGTTTAGTGCATTACTCAATAAGCCTAAAATAAAGATTTTAAATTTGAATTATGAATTATTTGAATTTTAGTCTTCACTTGTATCGTGCGCCATGTTCCGACTTGAGCTTATTGCGTTAGCTCCGACGCTTATAATCTCTTTCCACATAGACTCTACCTCTATCTATAAATTGACCGACAGGTACTTACTATTTGATTCAGTGCTGTAATCAAAGAAATTTTCTGGTAAGCGTAATGATAGTGTAGAGCTAGCAGCGTCAGTCAAGTTTGTATCGTTTACATCTGAATCTGCCACAATAACATAGACGGACGATGAATTTGCAATGTCATACCTAGCTAGTATTTTATCGACCACCATCTTTAGAATATCGTCTCGATCGTTTTTCAAGTTGCTTAGAACAGTGATAGAGTTGTGTTTGTTGTGATACGGTTCACGATTTTTTCTAGTGGTTTTAGCAGCATTGTAAGATTGTGATGTTCTGGTTAAATAAACATTGTTAGTTTCAACTCGATTTCTCTTTGATGGTTTTGTTACGCAGTACATCACTCTTTCGATGGTAGATGAGTACTTTATGACTTCTTCATTTTCACTGTAAATCAAAATCTTAAATTTACAGACATTAATATAATAATCTACTCTACATTTATTCATGAAAGTGGTTGTACCTCGACCGAGAATCCACTGCACAATAATCAATGACGTTTGTAAAGTATTCCGTGTCTTCTGAATGAATACTGCTTAGGCTGTCATATAGATGGTGAATTGACGTTGAAGTGGTGCTGCTGTTGTGTGATGGAATTATGCTTAAACTTCCTATACTCGCATTTGATTTTATTGGAAATTTTAGAGATATCTCTGTTTTGAAAATAGCTGAGTTTGAGCTAGACTGAGAAGTCATATTGCATGGTGCACCTTGCAATATAATTGGAAAATCTGACGTTGAGCTCGAATGACTTTCTGAACATGCTATTAAATATGTGGAGATACTGGTATCAGGTTTCATTTCTAGTTCATTAGCAAGAGAGTTCTGCATGTTTTCTTTGTAAATAAAACTCGGTTCTCCACTTGTGGAGAGACTTCCATTGGAATAATTTGAGTTTATGTATAAGATTTGGGATGGAATTTTGAAATCATCTGTACCGTATATCATATCTGAAATAGGGCATGTTTCATACAGAGGGGTAGTTTTAATTTCTAATGAATTCGTTAACTTGGATATTTCGTTATTGTATGAGGTTTTACCGTTTTTGCTGTTTTTGCTTTCATTTACCGTTGAGAACGATGGGAAACCAACGGCACTTCCAACAGTGACTTTTATTCCTTCGCTATCCACCAACACCCCCCCCTTCACACCAGGTATGCATTCATCGGGACAGGGACAAAGGGATGAGATGTCCGGAGATGTTACTCTTATTTTAACATAGCTGTGTTTAAATCTGATCTTCTTTTTATCACAGCCACAACCTCGATCACACGTAGTTGTTTTATGTATATCTTCAAACTCTTCAACAATACCAGCCTTTGCTATTCCACTTCCTACCTTTCTTGTTTTTGTTTTTGATTTGGTTTTGATTGCTTTACCTGCTAACGGTGACATTACCCCAGCTGGTTTTTCTTTTGCTCTCATAGACGATGGTTTTGGTTCAGGTGGCATTCCCAGATCTTTCCTTACTTTTTCGATTATTTTCTTCTCTGATGTTGTTTTTCCAACAGGCAAAGGCATGCCTTGCTGCGCTAAGCCTTTCACAATTTTTTCTCTTTGCTCGGCCGTTTTACCTGCTAACGGTGTCATTAGCCCAGCTGCTTTAGCTTTTCGTAATTTTTCTGATGGAATTTTTCCAACTGCTGGTGCTCCGGTGGCGGCTGTAACTTTAGCGATCAACGCTTTCTCGGATGGAGTTCGTCCTTCAGGGAGAGGAACTCCTGCTTCAGCTTGAGCTTTGAGAATCTTTTCTTTCTGCGACGGACTCTTACCGTCTAAAGGAGTCATTAGACCCTGAGCCTGAGCTTTTGCATGTTTAACTTTCATAGACGATGTTTTTGGTTCAGGTGGCATTCCCAGATCTTTCCTCACTTTTTCAATTATTTTCTTCTCTGAGGCTGTTTTCCCTTCAGGCAATGGAGCACCACCTTTTGCTAAGTCTTTCAATATTTTTTCTTTTTGTTCCGGAGATTTACCTTTTAATGGTGTTTGAACTCCCGCTGCCTTACCAGTTGGCATTCCCAGATCTTTCTTTACTTTTTCGATTATTTTCTTCTCTGAGGCTGTTTTCCCTTCAGGTAATGGAGCACCACCTTTTGCTAAGTCTTTTAATATTTTTTCCCTTTGTTCCGGAGATTTACCTTTGAGCGGTGATTGAACTCCAGCTGCCTTAGCAGCTTTCAATCGTTCTGATGGACGTTTCTGAGCCATAGCTTTGTCAAAAGCAGCTTTTTCTGATTCTGGGGTTAAAAGTCCACATATACATTCATCACTTGGCCCTTTGCCTTCTTTCATAACTTTTGCAGTTTTTTCATCAAGTTTTCTAGTTTTCTCAGTTGGAGCAGACTTTTCTTTTATAGATTTTTCATCAATTTTTTTACCCTTTTCAGATGGAGCACGTTTTTCTTTCATAGATGGAGTTCTTGGTTCAGGTGGCATTTTCAGGTCTTTTTTTACTTTTTCGATTATTTTCTTTTCTGAGGGTGTTTTTCCAACAGGCAAAGGTATGCCATGCTGCGCTAAGCCTTTCAAAATTTTTTCTCGTTGCTCGGTCGTTTTACCTGCTAATGGTGTTAATAGACCAGCTGCTTTAGCTTTTCGTAATTTTTCTGATGCAACTTTTCCAACTGTTGGCGTTCCTGTGGCGGCTGTAACTTTGGCGATCAATGCTTTCTCGGATGGAGTTCGCCCTTCAGGAAGAGGGACTCCTGCTTCAGCTTGAGCTTTGAGAATCTTTTCTTTCCGCGACGGACTCTTACCCTCTAAAGGAGTCATTAGACCCTGAGCCTGAGCTTTCGCATGTTTAATTCGCATAGACGATGTTTTTGGTTCAGGTGGCATTCCCAGATCTTTCCTTACTTTTTCGATTATTTTCTTCTCTGATGTTGTTTTTCCAACAGGCAAAGGCATGCCTTGCTGCGCTAAGCCTTTCACAATTTTTTCTCTTTGCTCGGCCGTTTTACCTGCTAACGGTGTCATTAGCCCAGCTGCTTTAGCTTTCCGTAATTTTTCTGATGGAATTTTCCCAACTGCTTGTGCTCCGGTGGCGGCTGTAACTTTAGCGATCAATGCTTTCTCGGATGGAGTTCGCCCTTCAGGAAGAGGGACTCCTGCTTCAGCTTGAGCTTTGAGAATCTTTTCTTTCCGTGACGGGCTCTTACCCTCTAAAGGAGTCATTAGACCCTGAGCCTGAGCTTTTGCATGTTTAACTCTCATAGACGATGTTTTTGGTTCAGGAGGCATTCCCAGATCTTTCCTTACTTTTTCGATCATTTTCTTCTCTGATGTTGTTTTTCCAACAGGCAAAGGCATGCCTTGCTGCGCTAAGCCTTTCACAATTTTTTCTCTTTGTTCGGCCGTTTTACCTGCTAACGGTGTCATTAGCCCAGCTGCTTTAGCTTTTCGTAATTTTTCTGATGGAATTTTTCCAACTGCTGGTGCTCCGGTGGCGGCTGTAACTTTAGCGATCAATGCTTTCTCGGATGGAGTTCGTCCTTCAGGGAGAGGGACTCCTGCTTCAGCTTGAGCTTTGAGAATCTTTTCTTTCCGTGACGGGCTCTTACCCTCTAAAGGAGTCATTAGACCCTGAGCTTGAGCTTTTGCATGTTTAACCCTCATAGACGATGTTTTTGGTTCAGGAGGCATTCCCAGATCTTTCCTTACTTTTTCAATTATCATCTTCTCAGAGGTTGTTTTTCCAACAGGCAAAGCCATGCCTTGCTGCGCTAAGCCTTTCACAATTTTTTCTCTTTGCTCCAGTGTTTTACCTGCTAACGGTGTCATAAGCCCAGCTGCTTTAGCTTTTCGTAATTTTTCTGATGGAATTTTTCCAACTGCTGGTGCTCCGGTGGCGGCTGTAACTTTAGCGATCAATGCTTTCTCGGATGGAGTTTGCCCTTCAGGAAGAGGGAGTCCTGCTTCAGCTTGAGCTTTGAGAATCTTTTCTTTCCGCGACGGGCTCTTACCCTCTAAAGGAGTCATTAGACCCTGAGCCTGAGCTTTTGCATGTTTAACTCTCATAGACGATGTTTTTGGTTCAGGAGGCATTCCCAGATCTTTCCTTACTTTTTCAATTATCATCTTCTCAGAGGTTGTTGTTCCAACAGGCAAAGGCATGCCTTGCTGCGCTAAGCCTTTCACAATTTTTTCTCGTTGCTCCAGTGTTTTACCTGCTAACGGTGTCATTAGCCCAGCTGCTTTAGCTTTTCGTAATTTTTCTGATGGAATTTTTTCAACTGCTGGTGCTCCGGTGGCGGCTGTAACTTTAGCGATCAATGCTTTCTCGGATGGAGTTCGCCCTTCAGGAAGAGGGAGTCCTGCTTCAGCTTGAGCTTTGAGAATCTTTTCTTTTCGGGATGGACTCTTACCCTCTAAAGGAGTCATTAGACCCTGAGCCTGAGCTTTTGCATGTTTAACTCTCATGGACGATGTTTTTGGTTCAGGTGGCATTCCCATATCTTTCCTTACTTTTTCGATTATTTTCTTCTCTGACGCTGTTTTCCCTTCAGGCAATGGAGCACCACCTTTTGCTAAGTCTTTCAATATTTTTTCTTTTTGTTCCGCCGATTTACCTTTTAACGGTGTTTGAACTCCTGCTGCCTTACCAGGTGGCATTCCCAGATCTTTACGTACTTTTTCGATTATTTTCTTCTCTGAGGCTGTTTTCCCTTCAGGTAATGGAGCACCATCTTTTGCTAACTCTTTCAATATTTTTTCTTTTTGTTCCGGAGATTTACCAGTTAACGGTGTTTGAACTCCAGCTGCCTTACCAGGTGGCATTCCCAGATCTTTCCTTACTTTTTCGATTATTTTCTTCTCTGAGGCTGTTTTCCCTTCAGGTAACGGAGCACCATCTTTTGCTAAGTCTTTCAATATTTTTTCTTTTTGTTCCGGAGATTTACCAGTTAACGGTGTTTGAACTCCAGCTGCCTTAGCAGGTGGCATTCCCAGATCTTTCCGTACTTTTTCGATTATTTGCTTCTCTGAGGCTGTTTTCCCTTCCGGTAATGGCATGCCTTGCTGCGCTAATCCTTTGACAATTTGTTCTCTTTGCTCGGTCGTTTTACCTGCTAATGGTGTTAAAAGCCCAGCTGCTTTAGCTTTTCGTATTTTTTCTGATGGAATTTTTCCAACTGCTGGTGCTCCGGTGGCGGCTGTAACTTTAGCGATCAATGCTTTCTCGGATGGAGTTTTCGCTTCAGGAAGCGGGATTCCTGCTGCAGCTTGAGCTTTGAGAATCTTTTCTTTCTGCGAAGGGCTCTTATCTTTTAAAGGAGTCATCAAACCTTGAGCTTGAGCTTTCTCATATTTTACTTTCATAGATGGAGTTTTTGGATGAGGTGGCATTCCAAGATCTTTCCTTACTTTGTCGATTATTACCTTCTCTGAGGTTGTTTTCCCTTCAGGCATGGGAAGACCATGCTTCGCTAAGCCCATCAATATCTTTTCTTTTTCCTCGGTGGATTTACCTGCTAACGGTGTCAAAAGCCCAGCTGCTTTAGCTTTTCGCAATTTATCTAATGTTTGCTTACTTACTTTCACCACTGGAGCTCCAGCCGTGGCTTCTGTTATTTCTTTTTCAGGTTTTGGTTTACCTTGTATTGGTGTTATAATTCCAATAGCTTTTTGAGACTTTTTCTTTTCTGCAGAAGGCTTAGGCACAGGTGGGTGCCCTGTTTCTTTTCGGACTTTGTCTATCAGTTTCTTTTCTGAAGGTGTTTTCCCCACTGGTAATGGTATCCCTGCTGCAGCTATACATTTAAGAATTGTTTCTGTTTGCTCTGGAGTTTTTCCTTCAAGAGATATCAAGAAACCACCAGATGGTATAGCTCCTTCTAATGCAACACCCATCGTGGCTTGAGTTTTTTGTACTGCAGCTTTTCCTTTTTTAGTTTCTGTGCCGACCGTAGGAAGCGCGGTTCCTGATTTTCTTAGCTCGCCTAGTTTTCTTTCTTCTTTGGGCAAGTGTCCACAGAGTATACAGTTACAGTAATCACAGTCTTTTTTCTTGTAGCAATCATAAAGGCTTTTCATGACTTCAAACATAGCATCCGAGTTACATGAACAGCAGCACACTTCTTGTTTAGTACTAATCTGACACCTGTACACCCGCCATTTAACTTGTGCAAAACAATTGTTGATTGAGTTTATATATTGTGGATGTTGGTATTCGGTAAGAGCATTTACGATGAACTTTGAATTGTATGGATTCATAACTACGGTATTAGAGCTACTCAATTTTGATTTCTTTTTTTTTATGTATTTATTTGTGAACTCAGGAATGCTGGAACATTTTATTATGTTAGTGGGATATTTTCTTACATCTATTGGGCTATCTTTCGGAACTCCCACAATTTGTTCCGGAGCAAGTATATTTTTTATTCTATTCTTATGGTGATGTAAGCTTTTCTTAAATACAATATCGTTTATATTTTTAATTCCATTACATAATGGTTTGCACTCATGATTTATGTACAAGGTTTCGACGATTAGAGTTTTTCGAGTGATTACTTTCATGTTGTAATTTTTTCTTCTGCAGTTTTTCTAGTGCTTTCTGTAGCTTACTCGAACAGTTATTGCTGTATGTTACTCACTAAAGTAAGAAGGTATTTTAGTTGAAAATTCCACATTGAAACGAAGAATCTTCATCATCAACGCATATTTTACAAAAGGTTGACTTTAAAATTTATTCTGGAAAAGAATAATGCGATGAAGTTTATTGTAGAAGTTAGTTTGTATACAAACATTACCGAAAATATTAGTTTCTAATAAAATAATTTATAAAAAAATAAGAAATCCGACTGGGAAATTGAACTCAAATGTAGTAGATTATCACAGATGGGGAAAATATTAACCATTATATGTAACTTTTGTGTACTCACTCGCGAATTGTGCAATGCAGTCAGAGGCATATCATTTAAACGAGTTAGTATCATTTCGTCTAAAAAAGCAACTGGTCTAATTAGCAAGTGGTCTTAAAAGCAGCTGGTCTTAAAAGCAGCTGGTCTTAGTACAAACTGATCTAAGGCACAAATGGTCTAATTAGCAAGTGGTCTTAAAAGCAGCTGGTCTAAGTACAAACTGGTCTAAAGCACAAACGGTCTAATTAGCAAGTGGTCTTAAAAGCAGCTGATCTAAGTACAAACTGGTCTAAAGCACAAATGGTCTAATTAGCAAGTGGTCTTAAAAGCAGCTGTTCTAAGTACAAACTGGTCTAAAGCACAAATGGTCTAATTAGCAAGTGGTCTTAAAAGCAGCTGGTCTAAGTACAAACTGGTCTAAAGCACAAATGGTCTAATTAGCATGTCAATTAATTAACATTTAATTTTTCATGTCAATAATAGAAAAAATATTGATATTAAATACAACACTGAATACAGTAAGCTATTGACTGCTTTGGAGGGTTTGATTTCACCGTTTGACTGTTTGAAGAAAGAAACAGAAGTTAAAAATAATTTTCAAAATATACAAACCTTAGGTTTATACTAGCGATGCATCCGATACCTATACAGATATATCGGCGATACTTCGGGTTAGCCGATATATTGGTATCGACGATATTTTTATAACCGATTCAACGATACTTTCTATTTTTTTAAATGTAGTGTAAACGAGCGTGTTGTCTCGTGTTTGTGAAGATATTATTAAAGAATCGGAGGAAGATGAGCCGCTGTCTGCTCTGAGCTGTAATTCTCTCAAAGAAGAAGTTGAGAGATACCTGAGGTCTCCCACTATATCGAGAGATGCAGACCCATTCGTTTTCTGGCGCAATGACGTCTTATACCCAAACTTGAAAAAAATTGCGCAGAAGTACTTTAGTTTCCAAATGAGTTCTGTCGCATCTGAGAGACTATTTTCCAGCGCAGGTCTTATTCAAACAGACTTGTGAAATCGCCTTTCTCCGCAAAACTTAAATTTACTTTGTTTTTTAATTTTATTTAAATCTTATGAATGTTAATTTTAATTACTAAAATTTATAATAATTATCTAATATCGACCTATGTAACTACTTTTCATATTAATAAAAAAAAAAACGACTGGTGATTTATTTATTTTAACTACATGTTTAAATTCACAATTAACGTATCGGTATCGGTATCGGTATCGCCGATATTTTTATTAGAGTATCGGTATCGGTATCGTATCGGCGAAAAGGTGTATCGATGCAAGCCTAGTTCATACATAGGGTTCCGTACCCAAATGGCAAAGAAAGGAACCCTTATGGATTCGTATGTCTGTCTGTCTGTCCGTCCGTATGTCACAGCCACTTTTTTCCGAAACTATAAGAACTATGCTGTTGAAGCTTGGTAAGTAGATGTATTCTGTGTATTATGTATGAAATAGGAAAGGCCGCATTTGGAGCAAGATTTTATTTTATTTAAGAAGGAGCATTTTTAGTTTAAAAGTTTTTTTTTAGTTTGATAATAAGCTTAGTCCAATAGTTACGAAGTTATTATGAATATGAATCCTATCCTATCCAACTAATATTATAAATGCGAAAGTTTGTGAGTGTGTTAGTGTGTTTGTTATTTCATCACGCTGAAACGGCTGGACGGATTTGGATGAAATTTGGAATGGAGATAACTGAACTCTTGGAATAACACATAGGCACATTTTTATCCCGATATTCCCGAGGGATCGTTTCCTATGCAGGTAACACCGCGGGCGCAGAAGCTATGCGAAGACTTTTTATCAAATGTACCAGGCGAACAGGAGGAGGAGTAATTGCAGGAGTAATCTGGTTATATCTTGAATCCTCGAATCTGTACAAATAATACAAGATAGGGGTTGCCCCTATTTCACATATTCCCACGGGATCGGGACCTATGCGGGGTGGTTAACATCGCGGGGCACAGCTAGTAAAGTATAATTCTACTGAGGTAATTTTATAAATTTTTGACGGGATGGGTTTTGGGTTTGGGTCAAAGAAAGTTTTAGACAAGTTGCGTTTTAGACCAGTTGTGTTTTAAACGAGATTTATTTTTAGACCAGTTGCGTTTTAGGCGAGAAGCGTTTTAGACCATCTGCCAGTTGCGTTTTAGACCAGTTTGTACTTAGACTAACTACTTTTTAGACCAATTGCTAATTAGACCAGCTCCTTTTTTAGACGTAATGACACTAACCCATTTAAACTTCCGACCACATTATCTACGAGTGTGGGTATTATAGCATATGATTGTTCCGATAATGCCTGCGATAATTTGAATCTTATTTACCACTTTTGAGTTAAATTTCGCAGTCAAGTTTCTTATTTTTTTATTAGTTAATCATTTTAGGTAGGTATTTTAAACTTTTAAAGTTTTTGACGGACAGAGAGTACCAGAGAGGGTAGGTATAGGGTCTCGTTGTTAGCACTCTACTCTTTGGGTACCTAGGGGAGAGGGGTTCAATGTGGGCATCCCGCCCAAAGCAAGCACCTTCGTTTATATCGTAATTTAAATAGTTAGCATGGCCACACTACACGTGGACAAGGCCCCCTTCCTGCCCAACCTGCAGCAGTCTTTCGTTCTGCTACGACCGCACGCACGGTTGATACCACGCAAAAATATTAGTCAGAGTGATTTGAAAAAAAAAAACAAGGTATGTTGATTGTGTTTTCTCTATTTATGAGTTTGTTGTGCTACTATCAGAATGGGGTGGTCATTTTCTGTCCATCACACGTTGTTTTGATTATATTTGTTTGGATGTGTGTTGTTAAAGGTTAGGTTTAATTATTAAAAAATAAAAACCTTCTCTTTTCTTCTGTGATCTATCAGTCTTTTCCCTTTCGCACCTACCGCTAAATATTTGTCTTAGACAATGGAAGTTTTCAATAGTGAAGGGAACATTATCATCGTCATCACAAAATATTCTTTGTATATAAACAAAGTCTATGGCGATGATTAATTGACTAGTGAAATCAATTGTACTGTATCAATCTTGTGTCTGGAGTGGACATGCTAATTTTTACTTTTACTGTCAACAGCACAGTTAATGTTGCATGATTTTGATTTCTATAATGCGACTCAGCCACACGAGTCTCATTGAGAAAATAACAAATGCTTAAGGTGGTTGCTTTCGCTCGTGGCGCGAAATTCAATGTTTTTCGTGTTTTTTGCTCATCACAGCTCATCAACACTTCTTCAGATAGCTAAAACTATGTTGCCGCAAATTATGTGATACACAAGTTTTAATTTATATCAGATAAATATCACATAAATATCATTAGTTTGGCTATGAATGTGCTTGAAACAAAAAACACCGTAAATATCGTAGAAGCACAATCGTAGCTAAACTAATGATATTTATGTGATACTATAAATTAAAAATTGTGTGTTAGGTCACATAATTTATGTTGATGAGCTGTGATGAGCAAAAAACACGAAAATAAAATGAATTTCGCGCCACGAGCGTAAGCAACCACCTTAACAGTTTTTCGCCGCAGATGGGTTCCAACATTTGGAGAAACCAGCCAGCTATACTCGTAAGTATACTATATTGAAAATGTTCGCACATAGAAGACGAGGCAGTTATCAAATAAAACCCTAAGTATTTAATTTAACAGTTAAATTTGATTTACATCAGCTCACTAGATACATACCTCTAATTAGAAAAACGGTAAATTTATGCCATTTTTATAAAGAATTCGCGTTACTCCTTTCTCACGGTTGAACTTAAGAAAATAAATGGGTAGATACTTCTG
Source organism: Operophtera brumata (assembly GCA_932527175.1). Taxonomy (NCBI): domain Eukaryota; kingdom Metazoa; phylum Arthropoda; class Insecta; order Lepidoptera; family Geometridae; genus Operophtera; species Operophtera brumata. The sequence continues at coordinate 78,221,940 of OW052239.1, read as the reverse complement.
TACGGTTCTTTTAAACTTCCGGAAAGTACATCTAAACTTCCTATTTGAAGGTTTAAATCCTACATAAATGTGACGTATATGTGCATATAATGTACATATATGTGAAATACGGTGCATTAAAACCTTTTTTTCTCCACTAACTTTATCGAAAATCTAAAAAAAAAAAGTTAATAAATATCAAAGAAAGAACCAGTCTTTCTTTTATTTTAAATACTAGTTAAAATGTAATCTAAACCCTCAAAAAAAAAAAGTACCCGCAAAGTTACTTTAATGAGTTAGGCCGGCCACATACACTCGGAATACCGTAAGTAACTCAATTTCTTTTCGTAATTCCTTCGCGGGATTCCGTACAGACGCCACACACTTGTTTTTTTTTTCATTCGAATCAATTCCGAACGCACAGGCCATCATGGGGAATTACGAATCGAAAAAAAAACTGTTCGTAAAATTACCTAGTGTGTGTGGTAGATCCATAGATTTGTATGGACTTCCTGCGTTCGATATTTAGAATTCCGTTTCGGAATTCCAAAACGGAATTCCGAGTGTATGTGGCCGGCCTAAGATAGTGACAGAATTTGTCGTCCATCGACGCCTTTAGCCGTTTTGGAGATAAATGACTGATAACACAAAGACAAAGATTTTGGAAGGCCTAGGCAAGCGTCCGTCACTCACTCAAAGCTACGCGATAATTACCTTCGCGGCGCCGCGGCGGCATCACAACATTTTGTCGGTACACCGGTACGTCCGTCTAAATCGTTAGGTACCGTCACTCGTAATCGTACCGTTTTTAACCCCCGACGAAAAACGAAGGGGTGTTTTAAGTTTGACGTGTCTGTGTCTGTGTGTGTGTCCCATCGTAGCTCCCGAACGGATGAACCGATTTCGTTTTTATTTTTTTGTTTGAATGGTGTAATTGTCGAGAGTGTTCTTAGCTTTGTTTGATCAAAATCAGTTCAGCCGTTCAGCGTTGGGGGTTTTTTATTTTTACAAAATTAATTACTTGGTCTACGAGAGTGAATTATTTGATTCTACTATTTATTCACCTGTGGCCTATGTCTTAGAATCTAGGATCTTTAGGTGTTCAGTGGCATATAGACCACCAGGTGGCACCACGGTATCAACAAAACACAGACATATCTACGTAGATATGTAATAAAATTAGAATTTATGCTTTGGTTTTATTAGTTAAAACATATGACCCTGCTATTAAGTGCATTTGGCGTATTATATATTTAAATTTGTGGTATCATCATCTATTGCAACTCCCCCTGTTGCCGTGTGACCTTTAAACCTATGTATCTAAGAACCTTCGTCGTTGTTATAAAAAACGGCTGTAAAAAGTCGCATTATAGTCGCCTATTTAGTGATATTCCCTGCCCGCAACAAACAATCCTATAATGATCAGATATAAGTCAGGTAGGGGTACGTGCATCATAAGATTAGGTCAGGTAGGGTAAGTGCATCACACGATTTTCAAATTGGAAATGAGACTGGTGCTGCCATAGATATATAATTTTTTCGCTATACTAGATCTATGGGTGCTGCACTTTCCCCATTGCTGATCTTCCCCCACCGGACTATAAGACGGACCCTAAGTTTCAAAAATGTCTGCTTTTTCCCGATACTTACCTATAATTTTTCGAGTGGTATTTTTAAACGGAGGGTACAGTATCATGGTCTATTTTGGTACAGGCTAGGTACACAGCAGCTCAAGACGCACTTACCCTAAACCTAATAAGGTCTCCGTTCTGTGTTATGTGAGTAAAAAAATAACCTTGCATTTTCTGGCAGCCAAATCTTCAAATTTCTTTTATTTCCAATCACCATGTTAGGAAAATTACAAAACCAATTATCTATTTAAACATTTTCAGGGGTTTCTTTCACACACAATTTTAAAAATAAATGTTGTATTGTTGCGTTTTTACCATTTTCCTTTTTGTATATGTGTTCCCTTGAGTTTATGATAGGGTTTTGACATATAAAAAAATTCTCTATGGTTTTGACCAAGAATATAATATAGAATATAGAAAAATATGGTTTTGACCATGGACTTAGTAAAGTCCATGGTTTTGACTGGTTTTGGCCATCGAGCATGGACTTAGTATACAAACAGGACTGAGCGCTCGCAGCTGAAAAACGAGCCGAGCAAGATATGAACTACAGAGTTGGTGTGTCTACTTCTAATACGGTGACCATAAAATAAAGTCATGTCCACGAGACTTTTTCCATAGACACTTATGAACGTGGAGTGAACAAACATTATTTAAATCAAATTATTTATCACAGTTATTTATGCAGCCAGATTCATAATGAAGGCTTGGTAAGTGATCAGTATCACGAATCAATAACACTTTTTGTTAATTTCGTAAAATAAAATGTTGACCTCCCATAGTAGATGACTCGGGACTGGGCTTGCGTTTGTAGAAAACACGTTTTTTTTTATATCACAAAATTGTTATCGATCCTTGTTACTGATTACTTACCGAGTGCTTAGTGTCGGCAAACGGCGTGACGCAGCCATGCCGTGATGTTTCTCGTGAGCCGGACGACCCGCGACGGCCAACTTTTAGATTTGTAGTATCGATGACCTATATGTATTACCTATACAATGACATTGTATTTACCTATACAATGGTCCTGGTCACCCTTGCTATCATAAAGCTATCATTTCAAGTGTTAGAAAAGGACAAAATAACTCTATTCAACCTATCTCTCTTTGCTCGTTTTTCGTCTATCTATGACGGTAATCTAAATTGAGTCTTAACATAATGGAATAAGGTAAAGTGTAAAGTATTTTAAATATTGAAGTTAGGAAGTTTTATATAATGGGGACTTTCCTTTATGCCTAAGCTGGGACTCGAAAAGACACGGAACCGTATATATTTGTAATATCGTATATACATACATAGACACACGCCTTTTTCCCCGAGGGGGTAGGCAGAGCCTCAATGGGCCGCTTTTCACAGTGGGTTGCACCATCGTGGAATATAGACGATATCGACGGAATATATATATATATATATATATATATATATATCGTTTATTATATAATTATATATATATAGATCGTTTTGTATATATATTTGTATTTTCTAAAACAGCTTGAACGGTTTCGACGAAATTTGTTAAATGGGGGTTTTTGGGGGCGAAATAAACACGATAAGGGAAGCGATACACTTAGTAAACACGATTTATAAAAAGAAAACAGCGAGCGAAGCTCGGTCGAACCTACTAAAATAAAGTAATGCGCATCTTAGAAAGTCATCTTACAAGTTCAAAGCTTATTCTAAAGTGGATCAAATGAGTATCTTTAGATCGTTAGCAACGGTCTTTAGGTACCTCAACTGTTTCACTTGTTTTTTATAGATGTAGTATACAGGATATTGTATACATCGAGCCTTACAGTAGGTAATCGCATACGATGTGTAACATCTGACATCTCACCTCCTATATAGGAAAGTACCAACCTCTCGGAAAAAATGTGCACTTCCTGATACACACTTCCGTTGCTTTTCACGAAATCACTCCCACAGATTGCAGGAAAGCGAGAGGAAAAATGTAACACATCACAAAAATAAAATAAAAAGTAGCGAAGTGCGAGTCGGACTCGCCCATGAAGGGTTCCGTAGCTGCAAGTAACATAATATAAAAGTTATTGGATGGTTTACGATTTATGACGTATTAAAAAAAACTACTTACTAGATCTCGTTCAAACCAATTTTCGTTGGATTTTTATAAGGTAAAGTACATCATATTTTTTTTTGTTTTATCATTCTCTTATTTTAGAAGTTACGGAGGGAGGGGGACATCCATTTTACCACTTTGGAAGTGTCTCACGCGCAAACTATTCAGTTTAGAAAAAAATGATATTAGAAAAACCAATATAATTTTTAAAGACCTATCCACAAATAAACCACACGAACGGGTTTGATGAAAAATTAGTTTCAGTTCTAAGTATGGGGAACCCCAAAAAAATCTTGTTTTTTTTAGATTTTTGTGTAAAAATCTTAATGCGGTTTACAGAATACATCTACTTACCAAGTTTCAACAGCATAGCTCTTATAGTTTCGTATTAAAGTGGCTGTGACACACACGGACAGACAGACAGACATGACGAATCTATAAGGGTTCCTTGTCTTTTTGACTCCGGAACCCTAAAAGCCCGCATTTGGGCATTTTTTGACATTGACAATGCTCAAAATAATTCCAAATTAAAACAAAGGTAAATCAAACAGTAAAAATTAACCGCATATTGTAACCGATACGGAATGTATTAAAATGAAGTTTGACGTCCTGGACCATGATGCCGTGCAAGTGCTCTGGAATCCAAATGAAGACATGCAGTAGTAAGCTGGTGCCGACGAATATCTTGACTCGACCCAATGACTTGGTTCTGGTTAAGAACATGGAGAAGCACAAATTTGTTTTCCGTCTGCTGGAGGAATTTTATGAGAAATGCGCTGGATACAACTTGAGGTTAGATCAGTAGAGCCTTTTATAGGCTGGTACAGTTAGCAGTGAAGAAGGGAGGGTTTTACTCGTGTCTCCTAAAATTTGCCAATATCATTTATATGACAGACCCTTAGAATTGTTGGAGTGGTATAATTAGCAACTGGAATCAGATCTCGGATCTTATCCAACGACTAGCAAAGAAGCCCTCCCTGAAGAATTCCACATGGAATTCTACAGTGCTCGTACTATGCGAGTGCTGGGTCATCATCTGCCTGAAGAAGTCCACAGTTGGAAATTGGCGTCCCCCATAGAATGCTACGACCAGTGGTCTTGAGGCGCCTCCATCCGACAGTGTGACCATGCGGTGTGCGCGGTGTGCCGCTCAAGAACCCCAGGGCTGGTCGGTTCTGGGAGCTATATGGCCTGCCCATATCCACTTTACGTCGGTGATCTTTATTTTTCACTGGACCTCCTCTTTCCGTAGTATGGTTTCCATCTTTAAAACACCCTGACCTGGAACAAATATTTGCAGATCAATGGAACCCGCTCTCGCGTCTCAGTCTCTACTTGCCGACCTTGCTGCGGAGAACGTCTGTGATGGATATACGTACAGCCATTTCCAAGACATATTTTAAGTTATTGATTTAAAGAAATTACTTTTAGGTACTGTCCTCTCCGCCGAGTCGGAAGACGTGACAGGTGCCTCAGCATTGCTATGAAGGACCTGATGATACTCATGTGCTTCCTCATGGCTAATTTTGTGGTGTTCGTAACTATTCTTACCAAAATGGGGGTTAACGTCTTCTATGTGTTGCGAGATACTGCTTTTTGGTTACGTTCAAGGTAAGTTTGTATTCAAAAGATCGTAGCTTAGTAATACGTAGTCCGATAGAGGTGGCTCTAGACCGTTCGCCGTGGTATTCTGCCTGGGCCTGGGGAGGCCTATGTCCAGCAGAGTGGGCTTCTGTAGGCTGATAATGATGATGATTTTGGATTTTTTGTTCACCCAATAACCAATTAAGTAACTACAGATATCGGGAATAAGAACGTATATTATACATAGCCCGGGAAAAACGGGTATCTTCTGTAGGAAGTTAGGTGGGTACCTACCTATATAACTTTTGAAACTATCATGGTTATGTACATACTTTTCACTAGAAACGTGATGATGAATGATTTTTCATCAAAAACTATGGTAAATATCCCGTTTCTAGTGAAAAGTAGGTACCTACCTAGTATTTAGGTATTGTTCTGCATTATTCTCCATTTCCCCTTCTATTGTAAACATTAGAAGGTCTTCTGTTCTTTCCGAGCCCCGTAGTGATGATGATTGTGGTAGCTAAGTGCACTAGCCCGGATCTACAGGGTACCTACCGTTAGTTGCAGGAACCCTGTAGCGGTTTAGCAAACATAGCTGCTCTAGACGATGAAATTGATGAATATTGGCACGATGAAATATCTAACAGTCTACATTTATATCTTCTATCTATCTATACTAATAGTAAAACTGTAACTAGGCCGGATCTGTAAATAAAATATTTTTAGAAATGTTAGATTATTGGCCAAAGACTTTTTTTGAATTTTTACATATGCTTTTTTACTGTGATAGTAATTTTTTGATTTATTTTTTTACTTTTGAATGACGGAACAAGCTTTTGGCCCACCTGATGTTAAGCGGTAACCTCTGCCTTTAACAATGCATTACCTCATAGGTTACGTCCACCTAGGACGCCCTATGTGGCATTGTACTGCGACCGCCGACCTGAGACATAAAGATAAAAAGTCTCAAAAACCGGAACACAGCAATGCGAGCACTACTGCTTTGCTTCAGAAATAGGTATGGTGGTAGTACTTCCCCGGACGAACACTTTTCACAAAAAAGCTCTGCTACTAACAAAAACACATCTACTACTAACAAATCATGAAACTTAATTTTGAACCAGTTATAAACCTCGACCGATTGAGCAGGAATTGAACACGGAAAACAAGCGTGAGTTAATTGTAGCTATATCGATAGGCTGTGATTCGCAAGCTACGATCACAGAACTGCGCCGACCTGACATCCAGTTGTATCTGTGATCGAAGTTCGCAAGCGAATTTTTGTAGCGGGTTTTTTCGGTCAGCGTTTTTTATCTTTAAATGCCCGGACACCCGAAAGCTGATTTTGTCGAAAAGTAGCAAGTAGGTCCAATTTTTACTAGTGAATATTAATTGAATGTGTCCGGCCCAAGAATAGACCCCTCCATCTCCTCCCGTGGATGTCGTAAAAGCCGACTTAGGGATTACCCGGACTTGGTTGTAAGATTCGTTGGTATAAGATTTGTCCTGGCTGCTGGCTTATTTATGGAATGTGATAATACTGGAAGAAAGCGTTAGCTGAGTCAGTCGTGGGAAGCAATGGCGGCGATGAGCTCACCACTCGTTACGTCTATATTCCACGATGGTGCAAGCCACTGTGAAAAGAGGCCCATTGAGGCTCTGCCTACCCCTTCGGGGAAAAAGGCGTGTGTCTATCTATGTATGTATGTATGAATATTGATTGAAGGAAAAGCATTATCTTTTTTGTGAGCGTGATAATGCGTGAGAGTTGGTGAGGGGACTTCACAGCTATATCACAGCCACAATAATTGTTGCCACTGGTGACAGTGCTTCTGGTAGTGGTTTCCTAGGATTTACTTCACTCTTCAGTTTTTCTGCTTCGTGGCGCCGCTACGGGACGGGTTCCTGTTCCACCAGATGCAGAAGCTTCGATCCCTGTTCGAAACATAAGATACCATAATTTACTCTTTCCAGATCTCTACTGAATCCTAAAAGCAACGAGACGTGTCGCTTCGAGACAAATTTCCTAAAACACGACTACCCTCCACCTAATAGAAAAAGTAAACTGTTTTGATAATAATGATACCCGTAGACAAATACGATTTTTAAAATAAATTATTTAACTTATTACGTTCTAATACGTTCTACACTCTATTACGTTCTGTTTTATTTGATTAGGTACCAATCTAGCTAGTTTCTTTCAGGAACCCCTGCGACTACTATATTTTTTAACACTGGGAATATAATATACAGTCCCTTCGTATAGTTCACAAACAAACGGGAGTGAAAATAGGCTGTTCTATCGTAAACAATAGTAACTATTTGACGACCTCTGTGGCGCGGCGGGCGAACGTTCGCCTGCGACGCAGGAGGTTGCGGGTTCGATTCCCGCCTCGGAACAAATATTTGTGCGATCTGCAGATATTTGTTCCGGGTGTTCTGGGTATTTTCTATATATAATAAAAAATATCTATCTATGTAATATATTGTATTAAGTATATCAGTTGTCTAGTACCCATAACACAAGCTCTGCTTAGCTTGGGGCAAGACAATGTTGTGTGAACTGTCCAGCATTTTTTATTTTTTATTTATTTATAACTTGTTACTTTACCTCTGTAGGTATAGTATACATCTTCGTCCGCTCGATTTGGTGGAGATTCTACCAATAAGAGGTATTCATCGTCTTGAAAAATCATAGAAAGGACCACAGTAAAAGAGACATCGGTAGGTACCTATTGCATAGTAGAGACCAAAGATTAGGCTGCGTTTCCATTGACGCGGAGCGGAGCGGAGCGGAGCTTAGCGGTGCATGAATTGACCAATCACTATGCTCGAAATCTCTGCTGGCTGCTCGCTCGCCATAGTGATTGGTCAATTCATGCACCGCTAAGCTCCGCTCCGCCCAGCTCCGCGTCAATGGAAACGCAGCCTTAAATCGGTAGAGAGCAGCTGAGAGTAGAATAGGAAAGCGATAAAACCACGAAGTTGAAAACGTTTCCATCCCAGACATTGTAAGACTGTAACGACTACTTTGTAAACGAAGCCCTGCCAACAATATTCTGGGTAAGGGCGGGCGCCCAGTGCCGGCACGACACGGCACGGCACGGCAGGTTGTGCTGCGGCAACCCGCGGCGTTCCGTGGCCGCATGCCGTGGCATCCTGCTGAAAGCCCAGCCTCCGCTGCACAAGTTTCAACCTTATTTCAACTATCTAAGCAATCATAATTCCTCAACTTAAAGTGACCCATACGCCTCGCGGGCTGTTCTTCCACTCTGACCAACTAAACTGACCAACTGAAACGGATCAACTATTTTTCTTTCTCAACGATACAACTTTTTGGTTGGTCTGATAGGAATATTTTTTTAATTCAAATTTATCCCCATCCACACAATTTAAAACGGATCACCTATTTGTTGGTCTGATAGGGAATATGGTGCCCAACAATGACTCAATACTTCAGTCAATTACTCATAAAAGATTAATTCATTATCTATTATAAATAGCCAGTTCATTAAAAAGGTTTAAAACCAAAGTTGTGTGGATGGGGATAGAATTAACATAATTTTTCCTATCAGACCAACTAAAAAGTTGTATGGTTGAGAAAGAAAATAGTTGGTCTGTTTTAATTGGTTGGTTCAGTTGGTCCCTTTGGAATAATATTTCTCAAAATAAAATAAATGATCAACTAGTTGGTTAGATTGGAATAAAACCCCTCATCGGGTTCCATTCTGCACAACCAGTTGTTCGGTTCAGTTGGTCGGAGTGGAAGGACAGCTCGCGGGATGCAATGGCGCGCCGCGGCAGCCCGTGGAATGAAACGGCATGCCGTGGCATGTCGCAGCATCACGCGGCATCCCGCGGCACGTCGCGGCATCGTGGCTGTATCTCATGGCCTTGAACCGTGATTGCTAGACAGTTGAAATTTTCACAGATGATGTATTTATGTTGCCGCTATAACAAAAAAATACTAAAAAACGGAATAAAATATATATTGAAGGGTTTGCATCACGTTTGTTGTATGGTTGTATGGGATACAACCAACAACCGTGATTTTGTTGCTCGTTTTTGCTTGATATTGATAACGGCAACAGGTAGACGCTTGAAAATATTCACAGAATATTTATATATGCTTTCTACGGTTCACCCAGGTGGTCTCAGGGAGGTGGACGGTGGGTAAGAAAATATTTATATATATTCACTTTAAAAATTAATAATTAAATTAAAATAAAACAAAGGGGGGGCTTTTTTACTTCAAATCGGGGCGTCGTTGGATTTTTTGTTCGTAGGTATGCGTGTCCCGTTTCCTCGTGGTCATATTTGCACCTGCTAGTGCCTCTGCTACCGCCGTTTTCTCGTACTTTCTCTGCTATCGCCCTTGCAACTAGCACGTGCCTCTGACCCACCTACTGTCCCCACTTCTACGCTCCTATGCACTGATGACCATGCTACTGCCCCTTCTGCGACTCCTAATGCCCCTGCTCCACCAGTGCCTCTGCTATTGCCCTACTGATGCCCAAACCTACCCTACTGAATCTGCTGCTGCCTGCCTACTGCCTCTTATGAAATTACCAGAAACAACCCAAACAAAAGTAGAAAAAAACACTTGTACATTTTATTAGTAGACCAAACAGTACATGTTTCGTTATTATATTAGACCTAAGTGAAATTTAAAACAATCCTAAAATAAATCTTTACAAAATAATATTAGTATTCTTCGCCACCTTCGCCCTCGCCCTCGCCAGAGTCCATGCCGACCTCCTCGTAGTCCTTTTCGAGCGCTGCCAGGTCCTCTCGAGCTTCAGAAAACTCACCTTCCTCCATGCCTTCACCTACGTACCAATGTACAAAAGCGCGCTTGGCATACATCAGGTCGAACTTGTGGTTGAGCCGTGACCACGCTTCCGCAATCGCCGTCGTGTTCGAGAGCATGCACACCGCACGCTGCACCTTGGCCAGATCCCCACCCGGCACCACCGTCGGTGGCTGGTAGTTGATCCCCACCTTGAACCCAGTCGGGCACCAGTCCACAAACTGGATCGTCCGCTTCGTCTTTATCGTGCCGATGGCAGCATTCACGTCCTTTGGCACCACGTCGCCACGGTACAGCATACAACACGCCATGTACTTGCCGTGCCGAGGGTCGCACTTCACCATCTGGTTCGCCGGCTCAAAGCACGCGTTCGTGATCTCAGCCACCGACAGCTGCTCGTGGTACGCCTTTTCAGCGGATATGACCGGCGCGTACGTCACCAGAGGAAAGTGAATACGCGGGTACGGCACCAGGTTCGTCTGGAACTCTGTCAGATCCACGTTCAAAGCGCCGTCAAATCGTAGTGAGGCCGTGATCGATGATACTATCTGGCCGATCAGTCGGTTCAGGTTCGTGTAGGTTGGCCGCTCAATGTCAAGATTTCGCCGACAGATATCATAGATGGCCTCGTTGTCGACCATAAAGGCAGCGTCCGAGTGCTCCAGAGTAGTGTGCGTTGTGAGGATCGAGTTGTAGGGCTCCACAACGGCCGTTGAGATCTGCGGCGCGGGATATATGGCGAACTCTAGCTTCGACTTCTTGCCGTAGTCCACAGAGAGACGCTCCATAAGCAGTGATGCGAAGCCCGAGCCAGTGCCACCGCCGAATGAGTGGAAGATAAGAAAGCCCTGCAAGCCGGTGCACTGGTCAGCAAGCTTGCGCACGCGGTCCAGTACCAGGTCCACGATCTCCTTGCCGATGGTGTAGTGTCCGCGCGCGTAGTTGTTAGCGGCATCCTCTTTGCCCGTGATGAGCTGCTCAGGGTGGAAAAGCTGGCGGTATGTGCCAGTGCGTACCTCATCTACCACTGTGGGCTCCAAGTCGATAAATACAGCTCGCGGCACGTGCTTGCCGGCGCCAGTCTCGCTGAAGAACGTGTTAAACGAGTCGTCACCACCACCCACCGTCTTGTCCGAGGGCATCTGCCCGTCGGGTTGGATACCATGCTCGAGGCAGTACAGCTCCCAGCAGGCATTGCCGATCTGCACGCCGGCCTGCCCACCGTGTATGGATATACATTCACGCATTTAAGATTAAATTACTTGAAATATACTTAATAAATTAAACTTTTTAGCTGTTTCAATTGCTTTGCAATCGCTTACTGCGAACTGACAGATTCGGAACAAAAGAAACAGCGTTCTATTATTTGAATTTCAAATAATTTCACATTATTTTTTTGATAAATAAAGAGTATTCTTATTAAAAGAAGGTGCTCACAAAAGATTAGGTACTCTAAAGTGGGACTTCTTACGTGAGGGCAGGGTTAGTTCTACATTCACGGGGCAGGGCTTAGAGCTCGTATTTCGTGTATATAAGCCGCAATACCACAGAGTACTCTGGTATATACTGAAACGCAATACGAACGCACTCCTATACGACTAACTCTTATACATCCACCCGAGCTCACTCCGTCCGAGCGCATTCGTACTGTGAAAACCCGGCTTAAGAGCATTGCAGGCGAGAGGGCTTCGTTCGTTCGTTATTTTGTGTTTTTGTCGCAAACGCAAACCTCATGTGGAATAAATCATTCGGGTTCCAAATGCTTGGTTCTCTGTAGTAGCATTCCAAATATATGTCATCGTTAGAACTTTCTACGGTTCACCTAGGTGGTTTTAGGGAGGTTGACGGTGGGTACGAACCGAATTTTTTCACCATATCGTCCTCCGCCATTGCGTCGTTGGTTGAAAAATTTACGAAAGATGCATTGTAAACATTTGCAGCAATCTCTCTTTGATTTGAGCAATATTAGATCATAAAAACCGATAGCCAACAAGCCCACCGAAACCTATGCAAATACCCTATCCACGCGTTTGTGTTTGCCTTAGAGCATTGCAGTCCTCCGTACCGTGCTCGATGGTGTTTTCAGAGGTTTGGCTTGGTTTGTCAAACATATATTATTAAATTCATTTGGCGCCTTGTAATAGGTACTTACAGGGTAGAGTCGAGGGCAGATTTGTAACAAACATAACTATACACTAATCACGGCGAGTTCAATCAAAATGTAATGGATTTGTCATTAATCACCACGCTTTGCAGGTGGATTGGTGATCGCAGTATTGGTGTTGAGTACTCACTATTGAGTAGACACTAGGTAGCTAGGTCCACTATTCATTGTAAGTGTAGGCTGCTCCTATGGCCAGCAGTGGACGTCTAGCGGCTGATGATCATGGTCCCTAGCCACGACTCCACACTACACAAACTATTTAGGTACCTAAGTAGACACTAGGTAGCTAGGTATACTATTCATCAAAATCGGTTCAGCAGTTTCATTGCGTTGGCCGCGTTTTACTTTGGCCGAAGGCGTTGGGAGATTCTTAAATTTCTAAAACTTGTAACACTGGCTAACTTTTCTAAAAGTTTTAGCTTTGAGCTAATCATACGCGTTTTTTTGCTAGCTCCTTGAGTATCATATTACAGGTCTAGCGCTTAACTGAGTCAGTCCCTAAGGTATGGGAGCGGTACGGGAAAGGTGTTTTTGTCTCTCAAATGATCAGATGACATTAAGCTATGCTTCATTTTGACGTACCGCTCCCATACCTCAGGGACTTACTCAGTTAAGCGCTAGACCTGTATGTAGTCTGTGGCGGCAGCCCAGACAGACAGGCATGACACAGACTTGTCTGCGACAGGCATGTCTAAAGGTTGTCAGTCACAGCGTAGCACCTAGGAAGATGTACGTAGCACCCAATCTTCCTAGGTAGCACTAACGTAGCACCCGTCAGCCTGCAAGCGATGTCGTCGCACCAGCTATACAGCTGCGTCGCACCCGTCCTGCTTTCGCCGCGCGCTCACCTCGCCTCGCCCAGCCGAACCTACCTTGGTACGCCGACCTACCGACTAACCCAACTTTCACGATTATCAGCGCGCCCCAAACGTAACGCGTGGCCGCTTCTTCGCTTTATGAGAAACTTTCTTTTTTTATGTTTTTTTTTGTTTTTCTTTTAATAACTATCCTTAAGTGTACTCAAAAATACTCGATACAAAATCACATACTTCGTTTAATCATCTTTACTAAGATACCACTGCATCCTATCCTTGTTGCTAGGCGGTAGTCTCACTCAAGATCATAAATTATTTTCAATGACCTTCATTTCCAGAATGAAAAAAGCGGCCAAGTGCGAGTCGGACTCGCCCATGAAGGGTTCCGTAGCAGCAAGTAACATAATATAAAAGTTCTTGGATGGATTACGATTAATGACGTATTAAAAAAAACTACTTACTAGATCTCGTTCAAACCAATTTTGAGTGAAAATCATATATTTTTTTAGTTTTATCATTCTCTTATTTTAGAAGTTATGGGGGGGGGGGACACTATTTACCACTTTGGAAGTGTCTCTCGCGCAAACTATTCAGTTTACAAAAAAAAATTATTAGAAACCTCAACATCATTTTTGAAGACCTATCCACAGATACCACACACGTACAGGTTTGATGAAAAAAAAATTGAGTTTCAGTTCTAAGTATATAACCCCAAAAATAATTGTTTTTTTTTCATTTTTGTGTAAAAATTTTAATGCGGTTCACAGAATACATCTACCTACCAAGTTTCAATAGTATAGCTCTTATAGTTTCGGAAAAAAAGGCTGTGACATACACGGACAGACAGACAGACAGACAGACAGACAGACATGACGAATCCATAAGGGTTCCTTGTCTTTGACTTCCGTAGTTACCCTAAAAAAAGCACTTCTAAAACACACTAATATCATGAATATCAAAATTACGATGTTTGCAGGTTTGTTACTAAATCACGTTGAAATTTAAATTTGGTAGGTATACAGACAAATTATTACCTGGATTGGCTACTTTTTATCCTGATAAAATGTCAATCTAGGTCATAGTCAGTGTACCAAATTCCATCAAAATAGGTTCAGCCGTTTTGGCCTGATTGAGTAACCTACATTCAAAAATCGTAACTTTGACATTTATGATATTAGTGGGCCATGTCCTGGATAATTAAAATGATTATCGGTTATTATTGATTACTAGAGCTGGCAAGGCTGTCGCGAGTCGTGGTCGAGGACTAGTTCATCACTCCCGATCGGCTCCTTGCATAGCATTATGAGAGCGCATGGAGTTCCGCGCCAGTGCCTATTGCCTCCAGCCTGCACGCCGGTTACGCGCGCTCAGCGCCCTGCATGCATCGTGCCGCCGGCATAATGCGAGCCGTCGCGTCGCCTGCGCCGACACCGATAACACAAATTATCCGTTGCGCTGATTCCGGCAAAAAAAGGAGCGGCAGCTGGTCTCTCCAACCCGCTGCGCATGCGCCTATATTATCGAGCGAATTTGTCCAGGGGCGGTTCACCGACCAGCGTAGTCATGCGCGGTTAGCTCTATTTAAGAAACGTATACTTAGAAAAGAGGTAGGAATTATACGCGCGTAAGACGATGTCGCGGGGGCTTGCTGACACCACGCGCGTTCCTCGCCCGAATCGGTATCGGACTGACTGAGGAACGGCAGCCGAGTCAGCGCCTTCTGAAGAGGCCACTACGCCCGCTCGGGCCCGTGAACTGCGCGAGTGTGTGTGCAGGTGCAGCGTCACGACGCATCCCGTACCCCGCACCGCCCCTACCGCATCCACTCCGACACGAGCCGATGTATGCATAGTACTCGCTTGTAATTGTGTAACGGAACATTTATATAGTGAATCGATCAGTGTGTGCAACGCTGATACATAGCAGATTTTTGCATCATACATACACTGGAAAGTTGGAAATTAATTGCAAGTAAGTGCATAAATTGCTACTATAAAAGAAAACTTGTAGCAATGTCATACATTTTTGCATTTCATCTACAATTCGCATTTTTATATACGTGGTCAAATCTAGAAGAAAGAAAATCATTGCAGCTGCATTTTAAAGTTTTACCCAACCGAATGACTTGAAATATTGCACGCGTAAAGTTTTGATGACAATGCAATATTATGATCTGATGATGCGGAAGGAAGGTGGTCAATGGAACTCCTCGATGGTTAATAGTAGCCTGGCAGTGCTTGGGCTCATTTTGTTCAGCTCACGGTTTGATCACTAATGTAATGAAATCTAGTTTTGATAAATATAATTTTCAACTAAAATACATATTAATCATGCTCATTTTTTGTATTTTCAGTTCTTACCTCATGGTCGCTCATGCAACGCTCTCTACTTAAAGCGAAAATATTGAGCCTCAGCGAAGGTGCTTCCACTTTGCGATCTTAAAACGAGAGCACCTGAATCACACAATTTGGGGACACTTATATGAATAAACTAATAAGTAGATTGAGTTTTAGAAACAATTTTATTTAGTCGATTGTTTATTTTTCAAATAATTAGTTTGATACAAACGGAAAATTATTTTTATCGTTCGCATATTATGTAAATATAGGCATTCGAATGTTTCAAATCGTATTCAGGTGATCTCGAATTTATAGCAGAATGAGCTATGCAATTTATATTTTTTGGTGGGCAGTTAGAATCATTCGATGTGCCTGGTTATTAAATTCGTTACAACCAAGAGACAGAGGGTTACACATGCTTTGCCTATACGAAGTTATGTCAGGAACAAATAGGCATTGTATTTTTTTTTTTTTTTTTTTTTTTTTTTTTTTATTATACTTGGATGACGGATCAAGCAAGACGCCCATCTGATGTTAAGCGGTAACCTCTGCCTATGAACAGTGCATTACCTCATAGGTCACGTCCACCTAGGACGCGCCCTATGTTGCATTGCACTGCGCCCGCCACCCTGATACATAAAGATGAATAGTCTCATGTGCCTGTAATTTCACCGGCACCCTTACCCTTCAAACCGGAACACAGAAATGCGAGCACTACCTGCTTTGCGGCAGAAATAGGTATGGTGGTAGTACTTCCCCGGACGAACTCTTTCACAAAAAAGCTCTACTACTACTAATTCCGACTTATCCCCTAGTAGGTTAGCCTCTTGGATTGAGGATTAGAGTTACATAGAAATGGAATTCGCAATTTGAAGATAACATTTAGATGTTAGTGAATGCAGTTGTTATACAACAAACCACTATAATCTGGGTCTCTTCAAGTCAAGAGTGAATAGGTGCCTTCTAGACCTTTGTCATCATCTTTGTTTTCATCTTCGGCCACATCGTCACTTACCAACAGGTGAGATCGTGGTCAAACAAAGGTCTATCAATGTTAAAAAAAAAAAAAAAAAAAAACCAGCAACCAAAAGAACAGTGGACCCTTGGACCCATCACCCAGATAAAAAGGGTAATCTTTAGTGACGACCTCTGTGGCGTGGTGGGCCCATCGCCCAAAACAGGATTCTGGGTTTTTATTTTGAAAATGTCAGCACTTATGACGAATTTGTGAAATTTTTGATTACCTCTGTAGCGCGGCGGGTGAAGGTTTGCCTGCGACGCAGGAGGTTGCAGGTTCAATTCCCGCCTCGGAACAAATATTTGTGCGATTTGCAGATATTTATTCAGGGTGTTCTGGGTATTTTCTATGTATAATAAAAATATATATCTGTGTAATGTATTGTATTAAGTACTAGCGACTCGCCCCGGCTTCGCACGGGTAGCCCCGGGTGAACCCCCCCTCCTCCTACCCTATGTCAATCTTCTGGTTCTAAGCTACCTCCCTACCAATTTTCAGCCAAATCGGTTTACCCGTTCTTGAGTTATAAGAGGTGTAACTAACACGACTTTGTTTCAGATATCAGATATGTTGTAGATATCAGTTATCTAGTAGGTACCCATAACACAAGCTCTGCTTAGCTTGGGGCTAGATAATGTTGTGTGAACTGAACTGTCCAGCATTATTTATTTATTTATGTAAGTTTATATAACTCTATATTGTTTTGAATTTAAAACAACTGGACCATACATACATACATACATACATACATACATACATACATAGACACACGCCTTTTTCCCCGAAGGGGTAGGCAGAGCCTCAATGTGCCGCTTTTCACAGTGGGTTGCACCATCGTGGAATATAGACGTGACAAGACCAATTGCACAAAATAATACTAACAAAATATGAAAAAGATGTTTTTTTCTTTATTATTGTACAACAAAACATGGCACTGTAGCACCCTCTACGCCGTAGATGTGTCTACGAAAATTGAGTGATGTCTTTTAATTTTGACGTGTGTGTGTGTTTGTGTTCGTATCTGTTAGATATTGGCTTAGTTGACTTGGTCGAGTGTTCTTAGATATAGTGGAAATTAACACATAACACACCCAACAGTCACTATAGTCTTGACCCCACACTAGGATCCCCTGTGTCGTGGGTATCAGGAAATACGAGTACCATGCTACCCGGAACAAGAACCGGCAAGACTCTAAACATCACCACGCGTTTTAAGTACCTGGGTCATTGGCTCACTGATAACCTGAGGGATGATCTCGACCTGGAAAGAGAGCGTAGGGCATTGTGTGTTCGCGTTAATATGCTGGCCCGGAGGTTTGCAATGTGTACTGAACAGGTTAAGGTAACGCTCTTTAGAGCGTATTGCCAGTCCTTTTACACTTGCAGCCTCTGGACCAATTATACGCAGACAGCATACAATGCCTTACGCGTTCAGTACAACAACGCGTTCAGGGTGCTGGTGGGGCGGCCTCGTTTCTGCAGCGCCTCTGGCATGTTTGCGGAAAGCAGAGTTGATGGCTTCCATAGCATCATGCGCAAGAGGTGTGCGTCAATGAGGGGAAGGGTCCGTGGAAGCCCGAACAGCATCGTGAACGCGTTGTCGGGCAGGTGGGACTGTCCTATAGCAAACCGCTGGATGCGCCTGCATGTTGGGTTTGCGAAAAATGTTTTTATTTAATTTTTTTAATTGTAAATGTGTCTCTCTACTAACATTATCATAAGCGCGACTAACAAAATATGGACAATGTCTGAAATAAATAAATTGAATTGAATTGAATTGGAACAAATATTTGTGGATCATACAATTTGTTGCGCAGCGGGAATGGAACCCGCAACCTCTTGCATCTCAGCTGGCTGATCGCCCGCCGCGCCACAGAGGTCTTAAAAAAATTGGTGCAACCGTTTACAGAATCATAAGCCCGCAATTTATTTTACAAAGTTCAGGCATTTGCGTAGATTGACAGCTGATAGAGCGTTCTGTTTTTCCTGTGGCGATATCTAGTCGTGAATAGAGTAGCTAATTAGCTTTGGAGCTCTACATCATGCGTGCTAGACACTGATATGTTTCTGTAAGTGCTCCGTTTATCAAATTTTAATGAAACACTGAAAATAGTCGCTGTATTTATCTATATATATAAAACAAAGTCATGTTAAGTTACACCACTTATAACTCAAGATCGGCTGGACCGATGTTAGTTTTCTCTTTTTTGGTGGATTTTTCTCCGCTCCGAATAGCAGAATAAGTAATAAAATATCGGGAGGGGGGGCTGTTTTTCACCGGGGTCTACCCGTGCGAAACCGGGGCGAGTTGCTAGTATTTTTATAAAATTAACTTAAATCTCCACAATATAGGTACGGAATTTACGATACACTTGCCCACGCAGCTGTTCCCTTTAGGATGGTAAAAAAAGATTTCTTCAAATCGCTTCGTTATGACGAAGATATAGGGTAAAAAACATTTAAAAAAAACGAAGAGAGAACCTCCTTGTTTTTGAAGTCGGTAAAAAATCACCTCGCACGGCATAAGCCTACATTTTCAGGACAAATGAATTAAAGTTTGAATCCTTAATACCACCTTAGTACCACATTAAATATGAACACTACCACGTTATGGCATCAGGTGAATGCGCATGTGCGACTCCAGCATCCAGTTTCCTGGTTCCCATTGGCTTTGAGCCAAATCCACGAAAGGACTCGAATAATCCCGAATAAATCCGAGCAGGTATTGATCTGGATGACCAGACTAACCATTCTCAACCTGAATCTGAAACCTATGCTATCTAGGAATAGTGGTGTCTGACTCTGATGTTATTTTTGGTAGTTGGATGATATGATATAAAAAATCAATAAATAAATAAATAATTCTGGACAGTTCAAACAACATTATTTAGCCCGAAGCCTTAGCTTGGGGCTTGATAATGTTGTGTGAACTGTCCACTGTTGTGTGACTGTGCTCTGCTTACAGAGCTTGTGTTACGGGTACTAGATAACTGATATACTTAATACAATACATTAAATAGATACATATTTTATATCATACATAGAAAATACCCAGAAAACCCTGAAAAAATATCTGCAGATCGTAAAAATATTTGTATCGGGACGGGAATCGAACCCACAACCTCCTGCGTCAGACATCTATATCCGTTCAGCGGTTTCAGTGTGAAGAAGTAACAAACACACACACTCACAAACTTTCGCATTTATAATATTACAAGCAGCGCCCCGCGGTTTCACCTGCGTAAGTCTCGATCCCATGGGAATATCGGGATAAAAATGTGCCTATGTGTTATTTTGGGAGTTCAGTTATCTCCATTCCAAATTTCATACAAATCCATCCAGTAGTTTTTACGTGAAAGAGTAACAAACATCCATCCATCCATCCATACAAACTTTCGCGTTTATAATATTAGTAGGATAGGATAGGATAGGATATAGTGTGATTAGTTGTTTCTAGTTAGTTGAAAGAGCGAAGTGAGTCAACTTGGAAGATGCGTCGTTTGGATTTATGTATGTGTGTGTGTGTATGTATGTTTGTTTGTCCGAGGATAACTTTCCAATCTTCATTAATTTTGTTAGGGAGGTAGAGCAAGGTTTTGTATGATGTAACTTTTAACTTATATATATCGAACGTTTATGTTGACTTTTAGAACAAATGTTCAAATCTATGGACTTGAATAAAATTTTATCTTTTTTGTCTTTTCTTTTTTTATTCATCTTGAAATGACGGATGAAGTAATGGCTCACCTGATGTTAAGCTGTACCCTTTGTCTATGAACAGTGCATTATGACATAGGTCACGTCCACCTAGGACGCGCCCTATGTGGCATTGCACTGCGCCCGCCACCCTGAGACATAAAGATGAATAGTCTCATATGCCTGTTCACCGGCAACCATACCCTTCAAATCGGAACACAGCAATGCGAGCATTACTGCTTTGTGGAAGAAATAGGTAGTTGGTAGTACTTCCCCGGACAAACTCTTTCACAAAAAAACTCTACTAAAATCTAAATTAAAAGTTTACTACAATCTATTACTCTAATCTACTAGATCTGATTGCACTAGTCAAATAAATAAGTCAATCGGTTAGCTAATCTGGTGAACAAATGTGTGCTCTATCGAGCACAGTCTGTGTAAGACTCTGTGGGTCATACGTTTAAGCTATATAATGTTTTGATATGTTGGCTTGGCTACCAACATGCAAATTCTAGCCTGACGAACGCCTTTGAATAAATCCATGGCTAAATACAAGCACAGATAAAATAATAATATACTAGTAATACAAGTAGAGTTATAAGAATGTCTTTGGCTTGATATAAAAAAATCTAAAAAAAACAGGGCTCGTCCGGGATTTGAACCCGGGACCTCTCGCACCCGAAGCGAGAATCATACCCCTAGACCAACGAGCCTTTTGTACGAACTACAAATTTATTGAACGTTTTGATCACCACGATCACCACAGATAAAAAAAGCCTTGGAACCTAGACCAACGAGCCTTTTGTATGAACTACAAATTTATTGAACGTTATGATCACCACGATTACCACAGATAAAAAAAGCCTTGGAACCTAGACCAACGAGCCTTTTGTATGAACTACAAATTTATTGAACGTTATGATCACCACGATTACCACAGACAAAAAAAGCCTTGGAACCTAGACCAACGAGCCTTTTGTATGAACTACAAATTTATTGAACGTTATGATCACCACGATTACCACAGACAAAAAAAGCCTTGGAACCTAGACCAACGAGCCTTTTGTATGAACTACAAATTTATTGAACGTTATGATCACCACGATTACCACAGATAAAAAAAGCCTTGGAACCTAGACCAACGAGCCTTTTGTATGAACTACAAATTTATTGAACGTTATGATCACCACGATTACCACAGACAAAAAAAGCCTTGGAACCTAGACCAACGAGCCTTTTGTATGAACTACAAATTTATTGAACGTTATGATCACCACGATTACCACAGACAAAAAAAGCCTTGGAACCTAGACCAACGAGCCTTTTGTATGAACTACAAATTTATTGAACGTTATGATCACCACGATTACCACAGATAAAAAAAGCCTTGGAACCTAGACCAACGAGCCTTTTGTATGAACTACAAATTTATTGAACGTTATGATCACCACGATTACCACAGACAAAAAAAGCCTTGGAACCTAGACCAACGAGCCTTTTGTATGAACTACAAATTTATTGAACGTTATGATCACCACGATTACCACAGACAAAAAAAGCCTTGGAACCTAGACCAACGAGCCTTTTGTATGAACTACAAATTTATTGAACGTTATGATCACCACGATTACCACAGATAAAAAAAGCCTTGGAACCTAGACCAACGAGCCTTTTGTATGAACTACAAATTTATTGAACGTTATGATCACCACGATTACCACAGACAAAAAAAGCCTTGGAACCTAGACCAACGAGCCTTTTGTATGAACTACAAATTTATTGAACGTTATGATCACCACGATCACCACAGATAAAAAATGCCTTGGAACCTAGACCAACGAGCCCTTTGTATGAACTACAAATTTATTGAACGTTATGATCACCACGATCACCACATATAAAAAATGCCTTGGAACAGTTGCACAGTGTTTTGTCTTTTGCATTGACGATGATGATGATGATGACGATAATGATGATGATGACATATTTCATACAGGCGCGTCTGAACAGTGGCTAATGCATGCGAGTAAGTACTTTTGGTTTAGACCATTATTTCATATCATTAACATGGTGTTTTCAAATGAATAACATACAAAACAAAATTAATAAGTATTATTTTATCTGTGATAAGGGCTTGTTATTCCCGCCAATTAGTTCAATGGTAAGCGTCCACTTGTCGGTATCGTACGCAACGGATGCATCGCACGCAACGGATCGTAGTATTCTTTGTATAGAGACTCATATAAGTGCGTCCACCTGTCCGCATCGTACGCATCGCACATCGGCAATGCCGAAACTGTTGCTCCGAGAGGCAACTTTTGTGATGCGTGTCGATGACGTCATACGGAATGCCGATCAGTGGACGCACCCCGCGCGCTCACTCCGCATCGTCGGCCATTTGCTTCAGAAGTTATGCTTCCTTTTTAAGTTTTTTTTTCTTGTTCTTCCTCTTCTGCTAATAAACAAGCAACAGCGACTTCTTTATCACTTTCCTCCATTCTCACAAACACTTTCCGCACGTACGCTCACTACGAAAATCCGAATGAACTGGCATCGTCAATCCGTATTCTGGTACTCATCGTCGGTAATCCGTACGCTGCCGATACAGTGGACGCACTGTGAAAACTTGTATCCGTTTGATGCGATGCGTCCGATACGTGCGATGCGGGCCTGTGGACGCTTACCACAAGCGGCATATTTATTATGCCACTAAAAAGAAATGTTATGTTTTTAGGGTTCATTCTATATTGAACCATATCTTCCAAACGCCTTAACCGATTTAGATGATTGAGGTGTCATTAGAATTTGCACGTTATCCCGACAAGCAAAGGAAACGTGAATATTCAAAAAATAAAACTGTGAGCGTGATGTCCAAATTAAAAAAAAACTGAAGCTTATCGAGTGTATATTCAATTTTTAGAACTTTGGTGAGTAAAAAATATAAATAAATAAATAAAGCTGGACAGTTCACACAACATTATCCAGCCCCAAGCTAAGCAGAGCTTGTGTTATGAGTACTAGATAACTGATATACTTAATACAATGTATATTACATAGATAGATATTTTTTATTATACATATAAAATACACAGGACACCCTGAACAAATATCTGCGTTCGCACAAATAATTTTTCTGAGGCGGGAATCGAACCCGCGACCTCCTGCGTCGCAGGCCAAGCTTCGCCCGCCGCGCCACAGAGGTCGTCAATATATAATACGAGAGTTGCAAAATGTCCATGATCCGGTGCAATCCGGTGTCATCCCTAAGTTGGCTTTTATGACATGCGCGGTTTGACAGAGGGGTATAGTCTAAGGCCAGACCATGAATGTAAGGGCCAGACACACCCAGCAATAGATAGAGAATTTACTTTATTTGTAAACTAAGCCTTACCATAAGTGCCTTACACCCGTTTGCACTAAACATAAGAATCGCCTAAGTTCTTTCCTAACTTGTTTAGACTACTACTAACGATAAATTTGCTTGCACTAACCCTCAGCCATTCTTAGCCCAGGCTTAGGTGTATCTTAACTAGGACAAGCCTAACTTATGTTTAGTGTCAAAAAAATATTTTTAATAAAAATTGATTAGAGTGGCATTATGATATTCACGGGAGGATAGGCCGGAGATACCGCTGCTATAGACCGTTGACCGTAAGTTGGCACCTGCCATGGAGTATACAGGTGCCATAAATAACGAATTTACTATATTTTTAAATGACTTTTAACCACCAACTCATAGGGTGCGTCCTAGGTGGACATGTCCTATGAGGTATTTTTTTTTATTTTTTTTATACTACTTGGATGATGGAACAAGCAAGAGGCCCACCTGATGTTAAGCGGTAACCTCTGCCTATGACCAGTGCATTACCTCATAGGTCACGTCCACCTAGGACGCATCCTATGTGGCATTGCACTGCGCCCGCCGCCCTGAGACATAAAGATGAAAAGTCTCATGTGCCTGTAATTTCACCGGCACCTTTACCCTTCAAACCGGAACACAGCAATGCGAGCACTACTGCTTTGCGGCAGAAATAGGTATGGTGGTAGTACTTCCCCGGACGAACTCTTTCACAAAAAAGCTCTACTACTACTAAACACTGGTAATGCACTGTTCATAGGCAGAGGTTACCACTTAACATCAGGTGGGCCATCTGCTTGATCAGTAATTCAATAAATATAAAAAAAAACGACTCAAAAACGACGGGGTGCTATAAGTTTGACGTGTCTGTGTGTGTCTGTCTGTGGCATCGTAGCTCCCGAACGGATGAACCGATTTAGATTTTTTGTTTTGTTTGAAAGGTGAATTTGTCGGGAGTGTTCTAAGCTATGTTTTATCAAAATCGGTTCAGCCGTTTCATTACGTTGCGGGTTTTTTAATTTTTACAAAATTAATAACTTGTTTAACGAGGTTTCATCGGTAGGTTTTTTTTTTACTTTTAACAAAACTGTAAAAAAGTTATATTGAAACAGTTGTCAAGCAACCTCTAAATCTAGGCGTCCTTTTAGTGGCATTGTGTAGGTAAGAAGGGGTCAAATCTAAATGTGTTTTGTCGAGACGAAGAACGATTCAATTCTAGTGCCTCCGGTCCTTGAACCAAGCTCCATCAAGTCAAATCAATATTTCTGTCTGCGTGAGATAGCGATAAATTGCATCTCATTTAGCCTCCGATGACCTGGACAGGAGGCAGGTGTGTTACAACCTCACAGTAAACACTTTAAATGTGTTTAAACTTTTGTATGTGTGAGTGGGAGAATGGGTCCAGCTGTAATCGGCCACTGGATATAAATTTAGTTTTCGTTTTGCTTTGGTAAATAACGGCAACTGCTTATTGGACCAAACGGTTACTGGACAAACCGCGACTTGGACTAACTGCATGTAGGACGAACAGCTAACAAATCAAAATTTGCGCGTTTGAGGCGATAGATTGACACAGGCAAATTTTTATAACGTTAACACGCGAGCAAACCCTCTGGCGGATGTTAGTCTACTCTGATTTTGAATATAACGTAAAACAGCACGCAAAATACGAGTCGAGTTTTTATATATAATCGACATCGTGGCAAGAAATCTTCCAAAATGTTTATTTTCTAAAATCTGCTCTACGCCAAGTGCTACGCTGCTACGCCAGATGCTACGCCGCTTTGTACTGATTTTGAGTTTCTTTTGAAATAGTCTAGAAGCTATATGTAAATAGTCATCTTAAAAAGTTGCGCCCTTAATTTTTCTACACTTTATCTTAATAGTAAACAATAAACTAGTGGCCCGCTCGCGACTTCGTCGCGTAGTCTCGGTGGCCCGACTGCAGCGCCACCTCCATCACATTTTGCATGACAAACGTTATACGCAAGATATACCTACTTTATAATCGTACAAAAATATATTCTTCAATATAAAATTAGTGATTATAACCATGTGCTGATCCAAATGAGTCTAAACACGGCCAGTCTACTATTATCCATCGAGTAGTGCCGTTGTCCGTTTTCCGTGTCCGTCATCAGATCAACTCGCTGTCACCATAATATTGTATTGTTTTTGGAACTTGACATGTGACGTGAATTTTATCTCAATCCGATGACAAGAAGTGGTTATAATTCAGCTTGCAAGATTTGACCTAAACCAACATACAAACATTCTACATGTTCTTTATGTAAATTGTTTTTTGTCTGTAAGTTTTTGTGTGTACAATAAAGAATAAAGAACATTGTAAGTTAAATGAACACTTATAAAATCTTATACTTACAAGTACTTTATGATGCGGTTCACCGTAGACGGGCTAGTTCTTATAATTATTTACTTGTAATCTAACTGTTTACTTGTTAGTTTTAGTAGTAGCAAAGCCTTTTTGTGAAAGAGTTCGTCCGGGGAAGTACTACCACCATACCTATTTCTGCCGCAAAGCAGTAGTGCTCGCATTGCTGTATTCCGTTTTGAAAGGTTAAAATGGTCTTGGATAGCTTTATTGTTTTAATCAAATCAAAATTCAATATAATCTTAATCAGTGAGCGTTGCCAGTGATGACTTACGGCACGGCATAAGACGTGGTAAACACTCATAAAAAAAGCTCAAAGTCACCCAGCGGGCTATGGAGTGTGGTATGCTCAGAGTTTCACAACGTGATGGAATCCAAAATGAGCAAATCCGTAGAAGAACCAAGAAT
The DNA here is from genome assembly GCA_932527175.1 of Operophtera brumata. Taxonomy (NCBI): domain Eukaryota; kingdom Metazoa; phylum Arthropoda; class Insecta; order Lepidoptera; family Geometridae; genus Operophtera; species Operophtera brumata. Next base: position 78,195,669 of record OW052239.1, on the reverse strand, counting down.
TTGGTTGAAATGGCAAATGGAAGAAAATACTACTACTACACTACAGTAGTACTACCGGTTTTTATGAAATAGTTATTCCGGGGAAGTACTACCATCATACCTATTTCTGCTGCATGTAGTGCTCGCATTGCTGTGTTCCGGTCTGAAGGGTAGGTGCCGGTAAATTACAGGAAAATTAGACTCTACAGTCCACATATTTATGTCTCTGGCTGGCGGGTGCATTGCAATGCCACATAGGGTGCGTTCTAGGTGGGCATGACCATTGTAGGTTAGGTTAATCTAATCTGCTTGTTCCGTCTTTCTCACAGTAAAATATTATTAGTTATCAGCTCGCAGAACTGATAACTATTTGATAAATACTGGGGTGTTTGGGGATGTTTGGGTTTTCTTCAAACAGCTTAAGGTCATTGATCAACTTGAAGTACCTATGAAAAGGCTCTTGTTATGGTGAATGGACGAATGTGGAGAAAGGCTTACGTACGATTATTGAAGCAGTTCAGTAGTGAGGATTGAAGACCTATGAAGATCGAAGACCGAAGGCTAAGGTGGTGGAATTGCTAAGACTGTGTCAGGGTTCCCGTCTCCACTCGGCACCCTGTCTCCGTTTTCGCAATACCACTACCTCTAATCATCTGAGACAACAGCACTGGACTGAAACCACGAGTTATGTATATCAAAACAACCTATAAACAATGACAATAACAATGCTGGTGCTTACATCGATTAAACGGTACGAGAAAATTTCCCGTTTTTATAAAATAAGCTATAAACAGGTGAAAACTTGTTTGTGTGACAGAACCGGTCAAAAGTTAAATTATTAAATGACCTTTTCCATCGCTGACCGCTGGAATAGGTCTTAGGCGTAGGGATTAGCTAAGATAGAGAATCATCATCTTAAGACTGCGCAAACCCCAGGCAAAAATCTTAATACAAAAAAAACGCCACGCGCCACTCGAAAAAACAGTTTTTATTAAATATCTCGTGAAATATATATAATTAAAAAAAAAAACCCTTATGTGATCCCTCCGTTTTATTGTTTAGATCTTATTTATTCAATTTTTGATTCAATAATCTGCACCATATTGACAAACTATCGAGTCTAGCCAAAAGTAAAAAGGAAACTTTGCGTTTTTTTTTATCAATTTTTTTTTTGTCCTTTCGTTTTTATGTATGGGTATACTGCACCATATTGACAAACTATCGAATCTAGCCAAAAATAGGAAGGAAACATTGAGTTTTTTTTAATCAAAAAAAATTGTCCTTTCGTTTTTCTGTATGGGTATAATCGGTATAATCTCGGTATAATTTAGTATCTGTGCATATTTTTAATTTGAATATTGTCAGTTACTTGATTTAGTCAGTTAAAAACCTCTTAAAAACCTAATCGTATAGTATTATTTTATCTGTGCCTTTTATACTACTTGGATGACGGAACAAGCAAGAGGCCCACCTGATGTTAAGCGGTAACCTCTGCCTATGAACAGTGCATTACCTCATAGGTCACGTCCACCTAGGACGCCCCCTATGTGGCATTGCACTGCGCCCGCCACACTGAGACATAAAGATGAAAAGTCTCATGTGCCTGTTTTTTGTGCCTAATCTAATATTGGTAATTTTGCGTTATACCCCTCATTCAATCCGTGCCACTAGCATGCGCATTCGCGGTATACAGTAAACCAATAGCCAAGTTATTCAGCTTCGACGATGGAGCAGCCCTTAGAATAGTTTTACTTCTTCATTCTAAGGGAGCAGCCCTACCCCACAAACAATTAAGCCCAAACACTTGATTTTGTTAAATTTTATAGGAAATGATTTATTCTTAAACTCGAGTCATACTTTCCGCGATAATATCTTTGGTTCAAAAACTCGAGGAAAAATCTATTGGTCTTAATGTATCGAACTCATTTCTCTTCGTTCGAATTTTCAAAGGTGCCTGGGCGTTCATAGTGTATGGAATGCAGAGTTATTAGAAAGTCATTGTTTCATAGGGACTCGTAGGCTCTTTCTCGTACGGTAAGGACCAGACGTTGTTATTTCAGACGTGATATTTCGAATAATTTGAGATTACATAGGAAATTATTGCTTTCACCTTATTCCGAGCTTTCACCTGAGAAGTGACGTTTTTCCAAGGTTCTCCGTCCGAACCAATATGCAATTTTACTTGGCGAAAGATCTCAAATACAAATTGAGCCATCTATAATTTACTCAGTTCACTAAAATCTATGAAACCAAGGAAGTATTTTCAGGTATAACTAAGGCTGACTACGTAGGCACAACCGTTTCCACCAGATGGCACCTCCACAGGGGGTTTTCCATGTAGGGTTGCGAACTGCATTTACTTTACGATGCAGTTTAGTTTGATAGTTACTGCTAGGTGGCGTTACGTTTCATGTTTAAGAGTAGTTAGCTTATTGGTAAAATAAAATAACCATGTACCCGTAGTGCGACTTTTTGCTACAAGTTTACGCGCTCTACCAAAACCGCGTTTTACGCGCAGTTTGTATGAAGAAACGTACAGAGCCCCTAGCGGCGAGTTTATGAATCATTTTGTGTGAGTGTTTTGCGAGTGTAAGTGACATTTTTGGCAGTTCACGTCACGTTGATTGTTGTTATTATTGTCGTAAAGTATACTTGTTGTATACCTTAATTACGCGGTAGTCGCGTAAACGCGTTTTAACTGCGATGCCCACACTAAGGCCTCTGAGGCCCTAGTCGGAGTTTTGCAAACACCATAGTAATGATGAACGTAACGACGATCGTACGTGTATAACATAATAACTAGCTATTAATCTGTGCCAAAAACGTCACAGATTAATGGCTAGGTACTAAGGAATACACGTACACTCGTCGTTACGTCGTAAACTCGGACTTGCCCCTCTGGTAGGTTTAATGATGTCGCGCAACCACTCGATGACGTCAGAGTGAATCAAATCAAAATCTATCGGTACTATATAAACGCGGACTATTATGGATTGGTTTAGATGTATTATTGACCGAGCTAGCGAAACGAGCGAGTCCTTGTAACAACTGGCAAAGAACATGGTCAACTATACACTGTTTGACTCAACTTTTTTGACTAACGTAACGTACCTATAGTTCAAATAGTTTTGGGTATCTATATATATAAAACTAAGTCGTGTTAGTTACACCACTCATAACTCAAGATCGGCTGGACCGATGTTAGTTTTATTTACACCACTTATAACTCAAGATCGGCTGGACCGATGTTAGTTATCTCTTTTTTGGTGCATTCTTCTCCGGTCCGAATAGCAGAATAAGTAATAAAATATCGGGGAGGGGGGGGGGGGGCTGTTTTTCACCGGGGGCTACCCGTGCGAAGCCGGGGCGAGTCGCTAGTTGATAATATATGTTAAGATACTGAAAAAGCTAATTTAATTTATTGCGTAGAAGTTGTGGGAAAATAATGAAGCTTGTTGCGTTTTGTTTCACGCAAATGCAATGAGTTGATTTATCTAATTATTTATAAAAACAACATTTGCTTTCCAACTTCTAAAAATAAACAAATTATATTAGAAAAATTGGGCAAAAAACAATATTTAGAACCGTACTAATTACTTCCATGAAGGGGCCCTGGTTCATCTGCCTAGCCTGGCTTTCATCTGACCGGATATTTGTATATATGAAATATGTGTGTGTGTGAATGTTTGTATGTATTATGTATATATGTATGTTGGTACTCGCGTACAAGTCGTATGTTCAACTAATCTTGACGAAACTTGTGGTTCTAAACTTTCATAGTTTTTTATCTTCGGTGATATTTGATTGGAGGTGTATTTCCCCAAAAAGGGAGGTAGTTTGATGCTGCGCCATTTACAAACCGATTTTGATAATATTTGTAAAAAAAACCGTTGGTACACAAATTGAAACCAGAATTTTGAATGTCTCTGTATGTATCATTATCTCTTTTATATTTAGATGTTTTGTAATTTGCAAGAGTACACCGCGTGCCACGAGCTGTAATATTATGTATTTTATTATGGCCTCGTAACGTTTCGGAGGTATAGTATATTAAGTCATTTGTGCGAAAGCTTTGTCTCTGTCAGGACTACCCCTTTTATGAGATTAAACTATATATGTATATGACACAGAAATAGGGTACGAGGTGGAAAATTAAAGGCAATTTTTGTATTAAAAGCAAAGTGGATTAGATTTGACGACCTCTGTGGCGCGGCAGGCGATGGTTCGCCTGCGACGCAGGAGGTTGCGGGTTCGATTCCCGCCTCGGAACAAATATTTGTGCGTTCTGCAGATATTTGTTCAGGGTGTTCTGGGTGTTTTCTATGTATAATAAAAAATATCTATCTGTGTAATGTATTATATTAAGTATATCAGTTATCTAGTACCCATAACACAAGCTCTGGCTTAGCTTGGGGCTAGATAATGTTGTGTGAACTGTCCAGCATTATTTATTTATTTATTTATTTATTTATTTTATATTCTATAGATGGTGGGTGCGGTTTTATACGATTTTATAAGATTCGTAAAGATATTAGAGATCGTATTATACGTATAATTAGCAAAGGCAATAATACTTTCATCTGAAAACTGTACGTATAATGTTATTATCAACTGTTATCACGTAAAAAAACTTAAAACAATCATGAAAAAAAACATGTTCCAAAAACTGTGACCTTTTCAACTACGGTGCCCTGAGAAACCGTGAGAGTTATCGAAAACTAAACTTACAATTAAAAGTATTAATTTATGTTTAGTTTATCTGAAAAATAAAGTTAGTATACAAAAACAATTTGGCTTTTTGGGTTTTTTGTTTGATCCATAATGGATCTACATGATGCATAGTTTTATACAAGTTTGTGCTTGCGAGGTCAACTGTTCGCAGAACTACTAGTATTAGAGGCAACTATGTACTAGTATAGTAATATTTTATCTGTGGCCAAGCGAACTCTCATGCAAGCCGTAGGAGCGCACTCGACCAGAGCACGCTCGAATCGTGAAAAGGAAAGCTAAGCTTTATGGAACATTTTTGTTTCAGAAAAACGAGCAAATTACCTACATGGCGACCAGATCATTCTTCCGTTCCCAAGGTTCAGTTAGCAATTGAGCTGGATACTCCACGACAGGATTACCACAAAGGTAAGACTGAAGTCAGTCAGCAAAGCTTTGCAACTTTACCAAGTGTGACTTTGAGCTTTTGGATGTACATTTAAAAGACAACAAGCAGGGTCCCAATCCAAAACAAAACACAGCCTTAACCGTTATGTTGTGTACATTTTGTATCACGCTAGTCATTAAGGTGGTCGCTTTTCCATACAAACGTATTAGCACAAATATGGGCAAACAGAGTATAATTTTACACTGAAATGACTGTTGTTGGCTTTTATATTGGTCATTATTTGCGTCAACACATATTTGGTTGAAGAAAACAGTGGATTAATAGCGAAAATAACATCGAAATTTTAGTTCATTTATGTCAGTGTGTGGGTGTACACTGACAGTGTAACACACATAGCCGCAGATTAGACAACAGTTACAAGTCTCTTACACGCGACGTTGTCAGCTCGTGACTTACGCCGGCTAAGCGCTGTTGCCGCTTCGATCTGTCATATCATAATTAGCTCGGATAGAAAATATTAGAAAAACAAACATTTAGGATTGGACATGTGTATGCGAATCAGCCAGACAGCCGGAGGCCGCAATGCATTGCAAGGTCTCTACATATGAACTTTGTATAAATAATGGGAGAAAATTAAATTACAAACAACTAGACAGAAATTACAGACACATATAATATTATCTTAATTACGTAAAAATTAAATTAAATACTACTAGCTGATCATAATTACCTATATATTTACGCACAAGGTTTTTTGAACTGAGACCTCACGAATACACACGGTTTAGGAAGGTTACCTTATTTATTTCGAAAAAAATATCTATGTACATCCACATGTGGTTCGAAAAGTTAGACCTTCAACGTCGTTCAAATTCCTAGAAACGGGAGGTCAACAAAGAATGTTATACACTGGTTGTTATTTTATAGAGTAGGTACCTACAAGTTTCAAGATTCATAAATTTTAGACTTTTCCCAGTATTTGTATCATAAAATCTACAAACGTAAAAAAAACAGCGTTGTAGGATTAGTGGAAGTACCCTAGAGGTTTTGTTTTTTTACATTTTTGATTTACCCTAACATCTCAAAAACTAAAAAAGTTTTGAAATGTCGAAGCGAGGAACTTTCATATGACACCACATTTGATCTGATATTCTCACTTTTTTTTACCTCCTCTTGGACCCCAATATCTCAACAACCCCCCGACCGATATAGCTCATAACCTTACCAACAAATTGTACCAATACTATCACCTCCCAATCAAATTTCATGAAGATCGGATTAACGGTTCGGAAGTTATGCTCGGACAAACATACATACATACATACATACAAATGCCAATTCTTCCAAGTTGAATCAGAGAACTCGCTTCGCTCATTCAATATTTAAAAAAAAAAAAAAAAATTGCCTTGTTTCAGTCGAAGTCAGTTCTGTGTAGGTAGGTGAAACTACAATCTTCAAACAAATTCGTTGAAATGATTCCTAGGGGTATTATTCATTATAATTGCGAGTTAGGGTCTTCGGAAGGTTCAGATATGCAGGCCCAGGGTGGGTATTGAACATTTTGCCTCCTGCTTAGAAGACAAGAGTTCATCTTACTATGACATGTTATGTCTGTTCGTGTATGTCACAGCCACTTTTTTCCGAAACTATAGGATCTATGCTGTTGAAACTTGGTAAGTAGATGTATTCTGTGAACCGCATTCAGATTTTCACAAAAAAAATTAAAAAAACAAAAAAAAATGGGGGTTCAGTTCTAAGTATTAGTACTTAGAACTGAAACTCATTTTTTTTTTCATCATTCCTGTTGGTGTGGGGTATCTATGTATAGGTCTTCAAAAATGATATTGAGGTTTCTAATATAACTTTTTTCTAAACTAAATAGTTTGCGCGACAGACACTTCCAAAGTGGTAAAAAGTCCCCCCCCCCAACCCCGTAACTTCTAAAATAAGAGAATGATAAAACTAAAAAAAAATGTACATTACCATGTAAACTTCCAACGAAAATTGGTTTGAACGATATCTAGTTAGTAGTTTTTTTTAATACGTCATAAATCGTAAACCATCCAAGAACTTTGATATTATGTTACTTGCTGCTACGGAACCCTTCATGGGCGAGTCCGACTCGCACTTGGCCACTTTTTTTTTTAATTTCCATAATATTATTTGCATGCAATGCATATCAGCCGGCCTAGCCAAATGACATTCGCTTCGAAGCGATTCCATTCCTTTCTAGGCGCTAGTCCAGATGGTACGTTCCTAAGCACTAATTTATTACTAGTAGGTAATTGTGTTTATACTGTACTAGCCATTTCACCGCAGCTTGGCAAACAAACAAACAAACAAAACAACAAAGTTTACATATTTACAGGGAATTAATTTTGTAAAAATTAAAAAAAACCCGAACGAAATAAAACGGCTGAACCGATTTTGATCCAACTAAGCTAAGAACACTCCCGACAAATACACCTATCAAACAAAAACAAAAAACGATTTCGGTTCATCCGTTCGGGAGCCACGTTGGGACATACAGACACACACACACACACACACAGACACGTCAAACTTATAACACCCCTTCGTTTTTCGTCGGGGGTTAAAAAATACAAAATAATAGTGAAGATAAATAAAAAAACATAAAAAAGATAAATATTTTATACATAGTGTAATACAAATTAACAATCTTTTTTTTAAGGAGAATTAGCCTTTTTGAAATACAATCCTTTCCCTCATTGTCTCGCAAGTCGCAAAGGCCTCGAAATTAAAAATAATATAATTAATTTTTATTGAATGGGTTATCCTCTTTTTTAACCCCCGACGAAAAACGAAGGGGTATTATAAGTTTGACGTGTCTGTGTGTGTGTGTGTCTGTCTGTCCCATCGTAGCTCCCAAACGGATGAACCGAAATCGTTTTTTTTTGTTTGAAAGGTGTATTTTTCGGGAGTGTTCTTAGCTTTGTTTGATCAAAATCGGTTCAGCCGTTCAGCGTTGGGTTTATTTTTTTATTTTTACAAAATTAATTACTAACTCAACTATAATCTGGACCTCTTCAAGGCTAGAGTGAATAGGTGCCTTCTAGACCTTTGTGCTCCATCTTCGGCCGCATCGTCACTTACCAACAGGTGAGATCGTGCACAAACAAAGGTCTATAAATGTTTAAAAAAAAAAAAAAAAACTTGTTGAAAATAGGGTCAACTGCGGATTTCCTCAATGAAGAATTGTTACTTCGTCGGCTTTATTTCTCAAACTCAAGACATCACAATAATGGAAATGGAGCGCGACGAATTATTCCCATTTGTCACACTGATCTGTCCCCCCTAAGGTGACAGTTAGAACAAAAAAGTTGGATCTGTCCCCCTGTTGCGTGATTGGGTGATGGCTGGTACATTTGCGTGTAATTTTTATTTTTATTTTAGGTTATTGTATGGAACCCTTCGTGCTAGAGTCCGACTAGCACTTGGCAGTTTTTTTTTATTTTTTATGATACGAATTGGCAAACTAGCATACGGCCTGAAGCCCAATTCTCTTAATTATTTTATAACCACACTGCAAGTTGACCGAAACGAGATTGTATTGTAAATTGACTGAGAAATTGGTATTCTGCTCCCTCACAATAACAAGATAATCTACTTTCGGTTCTTGCGACCATATATTAGAGTAGGATAGTGCTATATAATAATTGTAAAGAGTGAAAGAGAGAATTCTCAGAACTTTGAAACATTCAAGTTACAGTCACATTTCGATATAATCACATTCCGTGTTGTATTGTCAGGTGAGCAGAATACCATTTTTGACGTTTGTGACATCGACACTCGATCGTAACATGATCCGAACTTTAATTTGACTATTTTTTATTACGAGAATTGGCTTTCTGATGTGAAGTGGTCACCGTCGCTTATAGACACCGGCAACACCGGGGGTAATTGTCGATGCGCTGCCTACCCTGAAGGAATTTATGACCATTTTTCATGAAATAAAACATGTCGTACGTAACCAAGCGTTAAAACCTCAGATGGAAGCTCATTCCATAGTTTGTAGGCACAGAATAAATAATAGTACTTTATGGGGAAGAAATGATCTCGAGAAACGACTCGTTCGAGAAACCCAGGGTTCTATGATGTGCGGATGAGCTTTGTCACGGTGCCGGGAAGAGCGATGGTAAAATCTCGATGCGAGGATGAGATCGGAAAGCTCGTCAGAACATTCCCCGTTGTAGAGGCGGTAGAACACGCAAAGAGATCCGATAGCTCTGCGTTGGCTAAGCGGTTCTAGAGTATCGGAGAGCTTGGGGTCACCGATGATGCTAATGGCTCTTCTCTGTAAGGAGTCAAAACGAAGCAGCTGGTACTTGGTTGCCCCGTGCCATAGATGGGAACAGTTTCTACGTGCGGCCTTACTTGTGCTTTGTAAAGCAATAGCCATTGATGCGGCGTAAAATAAAGTTTCTATGTGCATTATATTATGGGGGAGGCCTATGCCCAGCCGTGGACTTCAGTTGATGATCTATCAATAAAAGCTGAAAGTAACTAAATCTTTAGAAAAAAAAGCGGCCAAGTGCGAGTCGGACTCGCCCATGAAGGGTTCCGTAGCAGCAAGTAACATAACATAAAAGTTCTTGGATGGTTTACAACTTATGATATATTAAAAAAAACTACGTACTAGATCTCTTTCAAAACAATTTTCGTTGGAAGTTTACATGGTAATGTACACCATATTTTTTTTTTTAGTTTTATCATTCTCTCTCTCGCAAACTATTCAGTTTAGAAAAAAATGATATTAGAAACCTCAATATCATTTTTGAAGACCTATCCATTGATACCCCACACAGGTTTGATGAAAAAAAAATGTGTTTCAGTTTTAAGTATGGGGAACCCCAAAAACTTATTGTTTTTTTCTATTTTTGTGTGAAAATTAGTTTCGGAAAAAAGTGGCTGTGACATACACGGACAGACAGACATACATGACGAATCCATAAGGGTTCCGTATTTTTTTTTTCGGAACCCTGAAAAACGACTTCATAGCTAGGAGTTTATACCCAATACAACATAAATACATACATAGACACACGCCTTTTTCCCCGAAAGAGTAAGCAGAGCCTCTCATGTGCCTCTTTTCACTGTGGGTTGCACCATCGTGGGAAATACACGTGACAAGTGGTGAGCTCATCGCCGCCATTGCTTCCCACGACTGACTCTGCTAATGCTTTCTTCCAGTATAATACATTCCTGAAATAAGCTAGCAGTCAGGAACTACAAGCTAACTACAAGTCCAGGTATAAGACTTAATAAAATTAGTGTGCTGATGAAAATGAGCCTAAACACGGCCAGTCTACTATTATCCATCGAGGAGTTCCGCTGTCCACGTTCCGTCTCCATCATCAGATCAGCTCGCTTTCACCATAGTATTGTACTGTCATCGGAACTAGATAGGTACGAGTATGCCAAATTTCAGCTCAATCGGATATCGCAGGAGACACCATTGTTGCCACCCATGAAATATAGTAGTAGTAGAGCTTTTTTGTGTAAGAGTTCGTCCGGGGAAGTACTACCACCATACCTATTTCTGCCGCAAAGCAGTAGTCCTCGCATTGCTGTGTTCCGGTTTGAAGGGTAAGGGTGCCGGTGAAATTACAGGCACATGAGACGTTTCACCTTTATGTCTCAGGGTGGCGGGCGCAGTGCTATGCCACATAGGGCGCGTCCTAGGTGGACGTGACCTATGAGGTAATGCACTGTTCATAGGCAGAGGTTACCGCTTAACATCAGGTGGGCCATCAGCATGTTCCGTCATTCTAGTAGTATAAAAAAAAAAAACATTCTGAATGCAAATGCTTGACTTGTTGCTGAAAATACCGAAATTGATATATGTGTGCCTATAATATTTGAGGAGTTCCCTCAATCTTCATGGATTCCATCATCAGAAAAACATTTTAATGAAAATGGCACCAATCTGGAAGTATATCATGTAATTTTTTTTCCTAATCGTTACGTAAATGGTATGAGGTAACAAACATAATAAAAAACTCTGGAATTGATAACCTCCTCCATTTTTTGAGGTCGGTTAAGAATCGAGTACCTACTTTTTGATTTGAAATAAGGACACACCACAACACTCACTTCACAAACATAATATTGGCTGAAGCAGAATCAGTGTATTTTGTAGATCATTACAAAAACATTTATAAAAAAAAATAGTCTGGTATCGAACCCAGTACTGTGGTTTTAGTGTCGAGAGATCTAGTCACTGGTTACAAAAAAAAAAGTAAAAAAAAAAAATACAAAAAATAAAGCCAGTATAGAATCGAACGCAGTAACGTGGGTTCAGAAGTTCTGAGTCGACAGTCCAAGCCGCTAATCCAACTATTTTGAAATTCGCGCGCCGAAATTAGCTTATAGTTCTAATACAATAATATCCTTGACTGTGTGCGTGAGTAGGCTTTCATATTGCTCGGAATTTGCTCGGCACAAGTATGTTAAAACTAGAGACTAAAATAACCTGAAATATAGCTAGGTACATAGCAAATGAACCACCATTTGCGTGAACGTTAGTGTTATGACATAATATGGACATTTTAATTCATAAATACATAAAATACTTCAAAATTTGGCAACAGCGCCATCTATTGACGTTGTCGTGCCTAGCTGACCACGAGGAACAACCTTAAAACGTCACCATTTTAGCTTTGTTTTGGAAGATACGTTGGTGTAACGATCGATCGAACGTTTCAATATACATACCTATATCACAGATAAAATAATACTTAACTAGTACCTATATAAAATAGTGCGATACCATTTCTTAGATCAGCTAAACCAAAACATAGCTAAAACCAGATAACATTATACTAGTATAGTAATAATAATACTAGTTACTGTTACTGTTACTGTTAGCCTGAGTCATCCCATTGTTGGGTAAAGGCCTCCCCCAATATCCTCAGTTACTAAGATCCTGTGCTATTGTTTGCCAATCTGTGTTAAAAGTGTCTATATCTCGCGCCATCTCCTGCGTGGTCTGCCGCGACGCCGCGCCGGCCGTCTCGCTGTGTCAGGGCTCCACATAGTGGTTATTTTGGCCCCAATAATATTAGTATAGTAGATTTATTCCCACTAGTCACTATGTTATCTACTAGTAACATAATAGTGTAGATTATTCCCACATAACACTATATAGTATAGTACCTATTATGTACCTTAACGTTCAAAGTAGCGCCCAATTGGGGCCCAGAGAGTCTAGTACAGGTTTGTCTAAGTTTTAGATTCGGTATCCTGACTATTGGTACCACGTATACTTAAGGAGTCGATATTTGTTTTTTATGTATGGTTTGAATGAGTTTCTGAACAAGTCTGCTAGGGGCACTTATCATTTTCTGCAAACAAAAACGACATTTCGTCTCGCAATTTAGTTTTCATTATTCCGAGTGGTTCCAAATTACACTCTCATTACTAACTAAGGAGCTAATGTATACGTGATAATATACGAAAGCAGTAGTGCTCGCATTGCTGTGTTCCGGTTTGCCGGCGAAATCACAGGCACATGAGACTATTCATATTTATGTCGGCGCATTGCAGTGCCACATAGGGCGCGTCACATGTATGCGGTTGCCCTCTAAACGGCGCACCGCCGTGTCGTGCTTAGCTTTGTCACATGTACGCTGTTTACGCACGGTTCACGGTCGCCCGGCGGCGGTCACTGTGTTGTCGTGGCAGATTGAAGACATACATACACACGCCTGTTGTCGTTTATTATTTACCCAATGAAACGAACCTGTATATAGCCTTAGGTATTCCTATTGTATCGACATCGTCAGCGTTAACTTCGTACACATCAACGTCAATTTCAGAAATTCTGCGGCAAACTTCCAAGCCCCACGCCAGGTTTATGTTATGTTAGCGGCCGAATGGCATTCTACGCTTCTAACATAGTTTTTTACTTAAGTCGAAGATTCTACGCAATCCCCACGCTTGCCGTGCCGTGTTGCGCTCGCGTTCATGTGAACGAGTCTAGAAGAGTAAATACAGAACTGTATAGACGGCTGCCGCGTCGAAACTGTGTCTGTCGTGGACTTAGAGCATTGCAGCCTCCGTGTTGCTCGATGGTCGTGGATGAGACGCGGTACACACGATCATGGTACAGTCGCCATGCCTTGTGAAAGCAGTCATGTTTGCTCATACACAGCATGGTGACCGTTCCGTGAACGTGCGCATGTGAAAGACCCTTAGGCGGGACACTAAGTACGAGCGGGACAATGCCGGCAGTTGCATACTATTCGATGCGGCTATTCCTTTCGCACACTGCGTTGTATGACTTATTGAACCCCGACACAGTTCCGTGGCCTACCTTCAGTAATTGCAGTCCTGCGTCCTTCTGCTATGAATACCGCATATAACCTTGCACACCTATCGATTCGAACAACTGGGTTACGGCCCCACTGTTCATTAGTACGTAATGGTACCATTTGTTCCAGATTTTTCTATTTTATTTTAATTTGCACATACACTGCCACGTCCTCATAATATAACACCCAACAGTCACATACATAGTCCTGAAACTACACTAGGATTCTCTGTATCATGTAAAGTATCTCGAACTAAGAGATCACCTGATTTTGAGTACCGTGGTACCACAACACCCAGACCTGGAACAAATATTTGCAGACACAAACATTTGGTACCCGCAACTTCTCGCATCTTTGCCGGCTACTGGCCCACCGCGCCAAAGTCAACAGGCTCTTGGCTCGTGCCGTGGTGTTCTGGCCTAAGAATAGAGCCCTACATCTCCTCACATGGATATCGTAAAAGCCGACAAAGAGATTACATAACAGGATGGGCAGCAGTATACCGGAGCACTCAACAGCCATACTGCGTTCAGAATTCCACCTGCCAAGCGTGGCAAATTATTTTATTGCATTCTATCCTCATCTAGCAGTGCACGTCTAACTTCTGATGATGATGATGATGACGTCACATCTCATTAGATATTGGTTTTAATTCGAGATAACTGATAACTTCTCGCGCACAACCTTGTTCCGAGAATCAACCCCTAAAAAGTAGAGCAAAATGAAAATGTATGCCTAATTAATACACAAAATAAAATAAAATAAATTAAGAAAGCCACGTATAATTACATCTAAAAAGAAAATCAATACTGAGTATTATCTGTGGTATTATTTAGGTTGTAGACGACTCTCTTAGGGCCTGGCCACATCACCACGGCACGGTGGGTTCCTTAAATTATTCGGAACTGCGTACGGAACCCCTAATAACGGAAATTAATAAAAAATAATGAAAATTAATAATATTTTTAGATGCGAGAGTAGCCAACATCGCTATAGAAGTTACCACTGGGTGGAGCGAGCCGCGAAAATAAAGAGTTTTAGTTCAGGGTTTTTTTTTTGTTTGTTGTATATATAATCGTAGGTTTTAGCTGTTCCTGCTGTGTAATTTAGAGCAATGCGGCCTCCGTACCGGAGTACAAGCTAGCTAACTTGGGGCTACAGCAAGTTTACCGTAAGATGGCACTAGTAAATACTCCATGGCAGGTGCCAAGTTACGGTGAACGGTCCGGCTCGTTCACTGTAAGATGGCACCTGTAAATACTCCATGGCAGGTGCCATCTTACGGTGAACGGTCCGGCTCGTTCATTGTAAGATGGCACCTGTAAATACTTCATGACAGGTGCCAACTTACTGTGAACGGTCCGGCTCGTTCACTGTAAGATGGCGCCTGTAAATACTCCATGGCAGTTGCCAACTTACGGTGAACGATCTGTAGATAATGTTGTGTGAACTGTCCAGCATTATTTATTTATTTATTTATTTGCACGTCAAGGCAACGTGCCGTGGTCAAGGCCTATACATACACCCAGAGCCACCCACACACTATCAATCTTACCTACAGTCACACCATCTAACCGGTCTAGGCCGATCTAGTCACATAAATACCTACCTGTGTGTTGTTTATTAACCCAGATTTTCAAATTAGATTATGTCAACCTTATTACCTAGGTGGTATGGACGTGTCCCTCTCCCCCCAAGGCCCCAAACGTGTGTTTTATGTACATAACTACATTGACGGTGTTTGCGGGACGTGCATATTTAACCTCTATTGATTGCAAACAGCAGCAGCGGGGTGAGCAGCGGACGCCGCAGCACATCCCTATATTACACTAGTGGAATGCCCGCGACTTCGTCCGCGTGTACTTTTCCATACAAACTTCAACACCCCGCTGCACCCTCTTAGGGGTTGTATTTCTAGAATTCCTTTCTTAGTGCACCCCTAGAACACAAAAGGAATGTACCCTTCAAATTGCAGGTCTCTAGGACTTAGGCTGTGCGTTGATAGTCAGTCAGTCAGTCAGTCAGTCAGTCATTCAGTCAGCCAGCCACGCAACGATTTTATATATATTTATTATGTGTACTTACTATTCCTACCTCGTCGTCGTTTCGTATGAGGTAGTGCTGGCCTCTGGTGTCAGAGTTTGTCAAGCCGCCCGAGGGCCTCTGACATGGCTTATCGACTGCTATTAATCAATAACTGCCGGGACCGACAGCTTAACGTGCCCTCCGAAGCACAGAGCGATAGAAATCCGCACATAACTTAGAAAAGTCATTGGTGCGGAGCCTAGGATCGAACCCGGTATCGTTGGATTCTGAGTTGCACTATTGAACCGTTAGGCTACCATCGCTCCTTTAGGCTACCATTGCTCCTAGATGGCGTGTGTACACAATGCAAAATTGCAATCGATCAATGTTGCATATGCGAGAAAGGAATAGTGGCTACCGAGCTTCGCTCGGCATTTATTTGATAGGTACTAATAGAAAACAAGCTTATACCTTGCCACAGACTAGCAGCGGCCGCATACCTACTATGATCGAATTGAGACAGTACTAACTATTCAATGTTCTGTATTGACTGACGCAGAATAGCAAATAGTGTGGGCGAGATTTTTTATTGAATCGAAGTAAAACCTATTCATTATTCTTTATTGGTTGACACATGTTTTGCGATTTATTGACTGACACAGATTAGCAAATAGGGAATTGCAATAAAAAAAAATTGTGGAAATTCGCGTTTTCCCAGAGATACGACCTAGCTAGGTTGATTTTTCGCCTCCAAAACCCCCATTTAGTAAATGTAATCGAAAACGTTAGAGCAGTTTTCGAGATTAGTTTCCTGAATATAAAATATTCCTTATTCCATATGCCTATGGTTCATTTCGAAACACTTTTACTTGGCACTTGACACAAGCGGAGGGGCGTTCAGTTTAAGATTGTATATTCTGTGGCCGTGGAAACTGATTTAGCAGATTTTGATGGTATTTGGTGTGAGGATATATGGGGGGGGTTGGGAAGGGTGGTGGGGGAGGGGGTATCACGACACTACCCGTGCGAAGCCAGAGCGAGTTGCTAGTCAAAAACACGATGGCGCTACGCACGCGCGTTTCTTGGTAGGTACCATCATTAAATTCTTACCAAATGTTCCGTATTCAGGGTTAAAGGGCGCATTTTTTTTACATCTTTTAGTGAACTTTACTGACCGTATTCAGTATTTATACACCCAAGCCCGGGGTAATGTTGCTACGTGCTGCTCGTCGTACGTGTGTGATAAAAGATTTAGGTATCTTTGACGTAGTATGTCGGTGATAGTGTGTCGGGGATACGTAGTCCTCTTCACACCACCTACTCGACAATGTCTAATTACATATCATGCAACCTCAACGTAAAGTAAAGCATTACCTATTTAGGGAGGTAAAGTTGTATGAAACTCCCAAGGGAGGTAACATTTGATTTGAATTTGGAACGTCAAATTCGTGTGAAAACTCGTGGAAAACTCTAAGTAAAAATATACCCATATGGCAAATGACATTGTAAAGAAGTTTGGTCGAAAATCGAACTGCCCACCGTATAGTCCAGTAACTTTGTCGTCTGAAAGTATGGGGTAGTATGCGTCAAATCCGGTAGTTCTGATTTTTTGCAGACTTGTTTATGATGTTGGCCTTGTGAATAATCCAATCGAAAAAGGTTTTTTTTGATTTTTGACAAGGTTGCGTTCGGCGCTCGAGGTCAAAAACTTGGTTTATTCATAAGGCCAACATCATAAACAAGTCTGCAAAAAATCAGAACTACCAGTTTTGACGCATACTGTGATGTATATGTTACTCGACTAGTAAGCAGAACTCAATTTCAAAGAATGTGAAACTAAAGACGGTGACTTTCAGTGAATTTATATTGTCTCGCAGAAGGTGTGAAGAGGAGAGTATGCTCCTCTGGGATAAAGCCTGTCTTCGCCTTGGACACCTTGACCCCTCGCTTCACTCTGGACTCTACATAAGTTCCTTACTACGCTCGGGAGTTAACAATAGAGTCCGTCGTTACGCTCAGGGTTCAATATCCCGCCCGTGACGTAAGACACTGCTCCCCCCAGTCCCCAGTCCTGCTGTCCCCTCAGTGCATAATCTAGCGTGTTGTGAGTCACTTAGGTGAGATGGAGGTATGCAAAATTTCAGCTCAATCTGTCGAAGTTACTGGTTCAAAATTGAGTTTCATGATTTGTCCCACACTAAATAACATACTTAAAAAAAAAGCTTGTAAAATGCTTTAAGTATTCCATTTTGTGGGTGCAATATTAGTTACTAAAATGCAATTGTAGACGTGCTATGCAGCTAAAACAAACAAATAGGTACGAAGCTTCGTAGTAAGCGATGGCCTTGTTTTATTTAGGACAAGTTCGTGAAGTTTGCGCCTGCGTAGTCCAGTCCTTATTACGTGTCGTGTATTAGGAAATATACAAGATCGAACTTAACTAACATTCTGCCGCGTCTTGAGTTTTTAAGTTACTAATGGTACTCGTAATTTCTATTTTTTAAACCCCGACGTAAAAAGAGGGTGTTATAAGTTTAACAACTATGTGTGTCTGTGTGTCTGTGGCACCGTTGCTCTTAAACGGGTGAACCGAAAGTTTTATAAAAATAGTTTCAGTCGTTTCAATGCGTTGGGGTTTTTGAAATATTACAATTTCTTCTTTTTACATACATACAGTCATACATACATAGACACACGCCTTTTTCCCCGAAAGGTAGGCAAGGCCTCAATGGGCCTCTTTCCACACTGGGTTGCACCATCGTGGAATATAGACGTGACTAAGTGGTGAGCTCATCGCCGCCATGCCTGCCACGACTGACTCAGCGAACGCTTTCTTCCAGTATAATAACACATAATAAGCTAGCAGCCAGGACAGATCTTATACCAACGAATCTTATCAACAAGTCCGGATAATCCCTTAGTCGGCTTTTACGACATCCACGGGAGGAGACGGAGGGGTCTATTCTTAGGCCCGACACATCACAGCACGACAAAATATTTTTAAGGCATGCACTTCTTTTTATTATGAATTTTAGTAAAGTTATGTCTAGTTCTCATAATATAACGAATATTTATTAATTTTAATTATTCCTAAACTAATGCAAGAGTAGAGGCAGGCCTAAAAAGAGAAGGATGGACTGTGTGAAAGATGACATGTGTAGGAAAGGTGTGAGTACTGATATGGCGGGAGAATTGGAAGAAAATAAAGGTTTGTGCCGACCTCACTTAAGTGGGATAAGGGCAGGGAGATGTTTTTCTTAAACTAAATAAAGTAACAAAAAGAATTGCTTAAAGTTGAAAAGGTTTAAGAAATAAAATAAAAAAAACCCCAACGCAATGAAACGGTTGAACCAATTTTGATAAAACATGTCTAAGAACCATCGCTAGAAATATATTTTCAAATAAAAAAACCGCATTCAAATCGGTTCACCCGTTTAAGAGCTCGGTGCCACACAGCCTCACATACATAGCGCTCAAACTTATACCCCTCTTTTTGCGTAGGGGGTTAAAAATTTTTGATCCCAATTCTTATGGTTCTAAAGTCCTTCGATAAGGAACCCATATATTTTTCACATGTCCTTCTGTCCGTCCGTCCTTCTAAAGTCGGAGCCGTTTTACTCGTTGTCATGCCAAAAAAAATAGCACGGTTATACAAATTGGTGTCGCTCACCTAGTTTTGTTTGTTTTCGGGGTATTTTCCGATACATGTGAAGTGGGTTATTTTATAAAAAACTAGCGACTCGCCCCGGCTTCGCGCGGGTAGCCCCCGGTGTAAAACTACCTCCCCGCCATTTTTCAGCCAAATCGGTTCAGCCGTTCTTGAGTTATAAGTGGTGCAACCAACACGACTTTATTTTATATATATAGATATGGGGATATCGGTTAATAGGTCTTTCAAAAACATTACCAACATTTTTTCACGAACAATTTTTAAATACAGAGATCCGTTTCATAATTATTAAGCTTTGCAGCGGTCATTGCCGGTCCAGTCACCCCCTCCCCCCCTCCTCCCCCCTCCTCCCCCCCCTTCCCCACTGGCTAAACCGCTGATTAGGAATACCTGAAAAGTATCCCAACTAGTAGCGTATATAATGAAATTACAAGGAAAATTACCACAATTAAGAACTAGAATTGTAATTAAGAATCACAATTAATAATTGTAATTTGTTTTATTTAATCCTAATGTGTTTATTTTTTGGTGGAGAATAAAGTGTTAATCTAACTATCTAACTAGGCCAGCTTCCGTCTGGTAGTGATTTGGATCAGTTGAGCTACCTTTAGATCGTTTGTAACGGTCTTCGGAAACAACTGTTCCATTCGTATTTTTGATTTTTTTTTAATACTAGTATTAGTTTTATTATTATTTCTGTAAATAAATGTATAATCCGAACTAGGTACTACTAAAGACAAATAAAGGATAAATTATGGATTACTAGTTTACGAGCCAGTAGCCGGGTTTTTAATCCCATCGCATCCCATCCGTATGTTCAGATGTGTGGACTTTTGTTACTCAATCACGCCAATTTTGGTAAAATGTAGTAGGTAGGTACACCGATAGATACCAGTATTACCATTATGATAGTTTTCATCCATACAAACAACCCTCAAAGGGGTGAAATTAGGTGTTCAATTATATATTTAAAGCTGTTTGGATAAAACTGGGTACGGATATACTCATTCATAGACAGATTGCGAACATCCCCAAAATTTTAAAACTTGCCGAGCCCTAAGCTGCATGCTCCGACATGTATTTGATCACTTGTTTTTAATAAATCCTTAAGATAAAAAAACTATACATATATCAAACACATATTATTATTTTTTTGTACTACTAGTATGACGGAAAAAGCAAATGGTCCACCTGATGTTAAGCGGTAACCTCTGCCTATGAACTGTGCATTAGCTTATAGGTCACGTCCACCTAGGACGCGCCCTATGTGGCATTGCACTGCGCCCGCTACCCAGAGACATAAAGCTGAAAAGTCTCATGTGCCTGTAATTTCACCGGCACCCTTACCCTTCAAACCGGAACACAGCAATGCGAGCACTACTGCTTTGCGGAAGAAATATGTATGGTGGTAGTACTTCCCCGGACGAACTCTTTCACAAAAAAGCTCTACTACTACTATGAAAATACGTTTAGAAGCTTTACAAACAAATTAGAATTGAAGCCATTTCGTAGAAACAGTAGTATAGCGTAGAGACGAGTTGCGTTTAGTGCGAGTGAAATACTTCAAGCTACTATTTGAACTCTATTTAAACACATTATCATAGTCTCATCCTCTGCAGACGTCACAGTGCAATGGATTTAGCGGTCACAGTTGTAATTTAATGAGACCTATGACACTGTATGCTTTCCCTCGCTCTTGCCACGACCTGGCTGCTATATGACCATGCTAACACCTCTAGCTGCAATTTACCAGTATGATTCTCCCCGCATCGTGATCTAAGCCATTTCAAGATGATGGCAAGAAGGTGCAGCCACGGCTCGGCGCATGTATGTGGAGTATCATAACGCATGCGCGGAGCCTGGTCGCCCCTCTGAGCGACAATTACTCTGTGGGCTGCATTCTTGCGTCGCCCCGTTTCGACCCAACACGTGTCGGATCTGTTTTATCTACAAGATTTATATTCTATAACTTTATGTAGTAAGGTGCATCGAAAGTTTACGTGTCGGAAAATTTAAAAGATTTCAATCTTTTCCATTTCATAAAAATAAAACGTAATGGAATTGGCTACACGGTGACCTAGAAAAGCTACACCCACATCTAGGTCAATCTAAAATTTTCGAGTTATTTTAACTCAATAAAACGCCAGTTACTAAAGATTTAATGTGCCCTTGCATTTTGGATTGTTAAGCATTATTCATAATAAAAAAAAGTATTCTACTTGCTACTAGCTTATGTAATTTTGTGTCGTGTGACGTCTCGCGTCGGGTCGCTGATTGGGCGGCAAGAAACAATGCATGTAAGTAATATTTCATAAGGAAATCGACCAATAATTATTATTTGTGTTAATATTTATTGTGAAAAGTTCAAGGTCATTGCCTAGTTATATCAGCTTTCTTAGCAAAACTTACGTTATGAGTTATTTTGGGCGTTAAACAAACCTCTTTTTATTCATACTTAATTTATTTCACGCTTTAGAAAGCTGTTTTTTTTACGGCGACCACTTTTGACAAAACTTATTTATCTTGTTTTTAACTTTAATTTATAAGAATACCTATTGCTATTTTTATAAGCAATTGACCATGATTAAATTATAATTATATTATTTTTGCTAAAGCCGCGAATTGACCAACGTGTAAGGCCGTTGAAGCTGGCGAGCTGAGCGATCACTGGCGAATGTATTGCAGGTTGCACTGCCCAAAGACGCATGAGACTTTGTACCATATTTTATTGTAGATTATTATTCATTAGTGAGTCTCGTCGACCGATCGACGGGACTATGCTGTCGGACCACGCGTTGACATGGAGTATTTAAGAGTTATGATTTAATAAACATATTCTGTTATAATTTCTCGCAACTACTTGTTTTATTATTCTGTCTGTATTTTTTTTATTTCTTCTGGACACCTCAATGAATTTCAAATCACCAATTTTCAAATCTACATTAATTATTTGGTCTGATTGTATTTATTTGTTTATGCTACAACTATACCGTATTGCTCTATGGATTTAGAAGTTTGAAAATCAATTAAACTATTTTTCAGAATAAACTTATGTGAGGCGTGGTACCAACGACCAAAAAAAAAAATAACTAAAGAAAAAAAAGAAAAAGAGAAAAAAAAAAAAAAAAAAACAACGAAAAAAATTTAGAAAATGAACGATTGAAGTGTATTACCAAAATTTTGCTAGAGCTCGTTATAGCTCTTTGTTTAGTTATTTCGACTTGTTGCTTCGATTTGAAATGTCCACTAACTTACAACTAGTGGCTGGGCAACCTACTATTCTCTGGATGAATGAATTATCTGTGTAGTTTTAGGTTCCAATTTACATCAGTGAACGGATAATCCGATTAGCTGTGGTCCGGTGAAAGATAATAGTTTCCTTGAACATGTAAACAGTTATATAATGTGGTTTCCTACAAGTAAAATAAATTACAGAATAGGATCAGTAGTTACCTCATATCTACATCCAAACTCACACAATAGTAGATTATGCACTGAGGGGATAAAGCAGTGTCTTACCTCAAGGGCAGCATATTGAACCCTGAGCGTAATGACGGACTTTAGAGTGAACTAAGGAGTTATGTAGAGTCAAGCTGCCCAAGACGAAGACAGGCTTTATCCCAGAGGAACATACTCTGCTATTCACACCTTCTGCGAGACAATAAAAAGCCAGGGCTCCATAAACCAAACACCGTCTTTTGTTTCACATACTTTGACATCGCGCCTTTTCTGTTGTTTTGAATTCTTATGGTGGCCAGTTCTATTTTGGAACAAACCTCTTAACAATGCCATCGGGGCATTATTTACTTAGTTTCCACACAAATTTGACGTTCCAAATTCAAAACACTTTAACTCCCTAGGGAGTTTCATACAACTTTACCTCCCTAAAGAGGTAATGCTTTACTTTACGTTGAGATTGCACGGTATGTAATTGGACATTGTCAAGCATTGTGAAAGAAACTTTACCTCTGAGTCTCAGTCTAATTGCATGATGTAGCGTTTGTACGTAGGTACGATGTATACATGTATGTTTGTAAGTATGTGTATTTATCCGATGATAACTGCAGAACCGTTGATCCAATCTTCATGAAAACTTGGTAGGTAGGTAAGCTGAGTATAATTTTTAAATTTGAGCATGAACTTGATCGTGTCAGGGGGTTTTGAGCTAAGGAGTTCAACGCGAGGTCACGTATTGGGTGAACTACCAGTAACACCTAGTAGTCCTGGGAACAGTAGACCTCGCAAGTACTAACTTTTTTGCACCATTTGTGTGGTATCCTCATAAAGGCAGTCGGTTTAAGGTGCCGCATAATTATTAATCTAAGATTTGATTTTTAGCAGAATAAACCAAGTGCAATAATTAAATTAATATTATGCATGGATACTACATAATAATTCCAAGGCAGAAACACGATAGGACAATATTTTATAAATAGAAAAAAAAAAATAACGTAAATTTTTTGCCTAGATTCGAGTTAACAAATTCATATAATTGGGTAAAAAAAATTGATAAATAATATCAATACAACAAAGTCAAGGGTTTACCAGATATTCAATAAAACACGCTTTTTCGAGCGGTGCGGTGTTTTTTTTGTATGAAGATTTTTGCCTGGTGTTGGTGCAGCCTTAATAGGTGTTTCTTTGAAGCAGAATCATAAATATCTCATGAGAATAATTGTCGGTTTTTGAAATAGATAACTTTATTCATTATGTTACTAGCTAATGAACATTTTAAGATGATATTTGTACGTAATTATTCAATGAATCATGTCGATCCATAATCTATATCTAGCCAACTTCTCGGTCGCTTTTCCTCATATTCAAAATTCTTGTTTGAATTGAGTACCTACCAAATGTTTGTGCCAAACATCAAAATGCCACCGCAGCAAACTTCACTCTATTTTGGGGGAAATATCCATACAG
The DNA here is from genome assembly GCA_932527175.1 of Operophtera brumata. NCBI lineage: Eukaryota > Metazoa > Arthropoda > Insecta > Lepidoptera > Geometridae > Operophtera > Operophtera brumata. Next base: position 78,171,623 of record OW052239.1, on the reverse strand, counting down.
TTTTGATAGTGTACATGAAAATAAAATAATTTCCTATTAGTGTTGCGAAGCTCGACACGCAAAGCGGCTTTCAATAAAAAAAACCTATTCACATAATAAAAAAACAGTCAAAATACAGTTTGGATCATTATAAGATCTAGTCTTACAAATATATGGCGCGGAAATGTGAATATTATATCGTGATATGATTCAAACTTGAACGAAGCTAAATCTTCAATCCTTTGGTATTGAAGATCTCTGTGGCGCGGCGGGCGAGGGTTCGCCTGCGGCGCAGGAGGTTGCGGGTTCGATTCCCGCCTCGGAACAAATATTTGTGCAATCTGCAGATATTTGTTCAGGATGTTCTGGGTATTTTGTATGTATAATAAAAAATATCTATTTAAGTAATGTATATTGTATTAAGTATATCAGTTATCTAGTACCCATAACACAAGCTCTGCTTAGCTTGGGGCTAGATAATGTTGTGTGAACTGTCAAGTATTATTTATTTTTATTTTTATTTTTATTCTCTCCCTAATTTAACATCAAAATTGAATTTTAAACATGATCGATGGTAAACTAAATTGAGCATAATACTAATTTCCAGTCATGTGAATTGACTGGAAATCGGCTTGCAAACCCGATTTCCAACATAAAGAACAACAAGTACAATTACTAGCATTAAGAAGTTTTACTCCGGCGACCCTGAGCTAAGCCAAATATAAGCCCGAATCGAGTCTGAATTGGGAATTTCAGTCTCGATTCGGGGATTTGGTCAACCTTTGATAGGAAAATAATTACGAGTATTGGCCTTCACCTTATATTTGGCTTGGAGTTCAGGGTCGCCGGAGTAAAACTTCTATAAAACTAGTAATATTAGATTTCCGTTTGTGCCTCAAATCAGACACACTTACTTACAAGCGATTGTCTTCAAAGCTGTGGCTTCTACGGAACTGTTGCATGGGTTTGCGATCGACAGAGCATGTATTATATCTTCATAATTAAATTTTCGATGAAAAGAGTTTTCGCGCAAGTCCACAGCGCACCTTCAAGGCCCGCGTCAGTCTCTACGAGACTTATAAGCCAACTACACGGCTACCGCGAGCCCGAGCGAGAGACGGCACTCACGCCACACGCGCGATACCGTTCCATGCTATATTCATTTATAATCTAACTTCTGAGGTGTGACGTATTCAGACAGAACTGTGTTTTTTTGTATAATGGTGAGTTTTTTTATAAGTACAAACCTAACAAAACTTTATTTAATTCTGATGTAGGTACAGTTAGCAGCAAGAATGAGTTACCAGTGCATCGTGTTAAGATTGAACTACAAATACGCAGGTTCCTGTTTTTCTCAATTCTATCTAATATATAAAATAGTTGCGTGACTGACTGACTGACTACCTCACTGACTGACTCAACAACACATCACCGCACCGGAAGTCGTAGAAACACGACATTTCGAAGGTATTTTCCCTTTGTAGGCTAGGAATGGATTCAAAAAGGAATTTCCAAAATTCTCCCCTTACCCCGTGCAGTGGGATGTTGAAGTATGTATGGAAAAAAACTCCACACCGACGAAGTCACAGACTTCCTCTGGTGCGCGAGCTGCATGCGGGTCTGCACGGTATGTATGTATGTGTGGGTGTGTTTGTGTAAACATAAAACAACCCCTAGTCACCTACCTACCTACTACTTAAAATCATTATCAATTCTATTATCCCAAAACACCCAAATAACCAATAAAACCCCTAAAATCTCTGACAACTCTAAAACCCCCCAGAAACTCCTACAACTCCCTAAACCTCTATAAACTACTAAACACGCTTACAAACTCCTAAAACTCTAAAAATCCATAGATTCTCCTACAACCCCCAAAAACTTGGCTTGCCCCTAAAAACCCCTACGAACTCCTACAACCTTAAAAACCGCAACAAACTCCTATAAACCCCTAAAAACTTCTACAACCCTAAAAACCCCTATAAACTCTTCATCAGCAGCCTTCTTACGTCCACTGCTGGACAAGGCGTCCCCCATAGAATGCAGTGGAGGGATTTGCATAATACCACGCTTGGCAGGCGAAGTGGTACGGAGTGATTGACGGAGATTTTACATCGCATAAACTAAATTAAATTGTTGTACGTAAATTTACAATCTTTTACGGTTTGATAAAATCATATAACATAAATACACCTCGCACACCGTCACATATTCACTTAGGGCCGGACGTCCGTTCTAAATGCGCGCCGGATGCACGCTAACTGGATTTCAGAAATCCTGCGACCCCAGTCTAAGTTTTGCAGCAACCATCGGTTCTATATCTGTGATCCAAGAACCATCGTAACTATAATCGTAACGACGACCGTGTGTGTATTCCATAGTAACTAGCCATAAATCTGTGCCCGCGCTCAATACAAACGGCACAGAGTTGGGCCTCTGATTGAATGTGAGAATACATGCCTGTGATACATTTTTAATAGACCTAGTCTTCGACCAAAGTAAAATGACCTAGTCACACTATCAGATCAACATTCTTTGTGGGAAATGCCTTTATATGACCTTCTTGTAGTCCACAAACGCTAAACATAGCCGCTGATTATACTCTTGGGTCTTCTGTCTTCTACTGGAGCGTATGGATGTGGTCAACCCCTTTCTCCCACCCAGGCTCAAGGTTACGAGAGCTCTTTGAGACTCACGCCTCTACGAGGCTCTACGAGGCTCAACAACACCTACGAGCCTCTACGAGATTATTTATCTTATTTATTCTTCATATTTTCACTGTTTTTTTTGGCAAAATTTCTCGTCATAGCCCGGAAGATTAGCAAGCTAAAGTGGCAGAGGGCTTCTTGAGTTCTTGAGTAAGAGCGCGATTAGACAAACGTAGACGCGACGTTCACCGGCTAGATGGAGTAATGACTTGCGCGGGGTGGCTGGTAGCAACTGGATGAGAGCCGAAGACTGTGACTGCAACAGGTTGATCATTAAAATATTGAGTAGTAGCAAGGCCCGTCTTGAAAGGATTTAGTAGTTTTTTTTTTTTTTATATACTTCTTGAATGACGGAACAAGGTGATGGCCCACCTGATGTTAAGCGGTAACCTCTGCCTATGAACAGTGCATTCTCACTTAGGTCACGTCCACCTAGGACGCGCCCTATGTGGCATTGCACTGCGCCCGCCACCCTGAGACAAAGATGAAAAGTCTCATGTGCCTGTAATTTCAGAGATGCAGACGAGCTTCTTCCACGCTGTTCTATCCTCGGCTTGTCTTAGGGCAGCGGTGATAGGGAGGCCAGTGAGTGCCCTGACTTGATCAGACCAGCGACTAGGTGATCGGCCGCGCGGTCTGTTTTCATACACATTTCTCACTACAACCAGTTTTTCAAGGTTATCTTGCTGTCTTCGGGCTATAGGTCCAAAATAACTGAGAACTCGCGGGTAGCAGATGGTGGAGAGTCTGGTCTTGATGTCAGTGGTTGATGATGTCTTAATCAAACCTTTTCTTAAGACCCCTTTATTTCCCATCAGTTGTAATTGCATAGCATGACATTATTCATGTTGACGGCGTCGGCATCGTATATCACGACGCGAACACCAATTTTCTCCCTAGGTGAGGCTTCATCTAAGGAGAAAATTGGTCGACGACCTATCATGTGCGCTCCAGTAAAGCCAGGTTTTTCAACAGCAGTTTCAGTTACTTATTTGAAAGACAACAAAGCGGGGAACGTGCATTTTAACTTATATCAACTTATACTACCTACAACACATACTTATACAACCATACCTATTTCTGCCGCAAAGCAGTAGTGCTCGCGTTGCTGTGTTCCGGTTTGAAGGGTAAGGGTGTCGGTGAAATTACAGGCACATGAGACTTTTCATCCTTATGTCTCAGGGTGGCGGGCGCAGTGCAATGCGACATAGGGCGCGTCCTAGGTGGACGTGACCTATGAGGTAATGCACTGTTCATAGGCAGAGGTTACCGCTTAACATCAGGTGGGCCATCGGCTTGTTCCGTCATTCAGTAGTATAAAAAAAAAAAAAAACTAGATGATATTATTATACGAATATAATTTATTCCGGCGTGGTGTACTCGTAGTTCGTGGGATCACGCTAATTTACCATACCATTTTTGCACATTTTGTAACGCGCTTGAACGTAAACGTTTTGGCTTTGTTTTGGAAGATACGTTGGTATCACGATCGATCGAACTTTTCACTAAGATATATAAAATAGCGCGACACCTATTCTAACAGCAACTAAACCAAAAGTAAACCAAAACCGAAAACGTTACGTTCGAAGTTTTGAAATGTTAGAAATAGCAGGTTGACTTCGTAACTTTTTTTGGACTAGTTAGGAGGTGAACATATCAAAAGTCCCCGCCCGTGGTAGCCATTGAGCTAAAGGCAAGGGGAAGGGGGTTTGAAGGTCCCATTTTTCGGTTTTTTGCTTAAATCTCGGAAACTATATCAAATCCCCGCATTCTATGGGGATGGCCTCATCCAGCAATATAAATTCGTCTAAAGGTGAATGCGATAATAATTCTGTATTTATATTTATTAATTCTATAAATTATTTTTTCTTCGTATAATGTCGACACTATTTTCTTCAAATATTTTAATAAAACTCTTTGATAATAAACTTATTATTGATTGGAATAAATAATTAATTGTAAAGAAATCGCACTAGTGTGGTAAAATTAACTTTCAAACTATGTTTAATGGCCTTGTAAGTATACTTTGCAAGCAACTGTATTGTAATTATTGTACTTGTATATTGATATTTTGGCGCGCACTGCGGCTGTTTTTGCGACGAAAGTAAAACTTTTTGCGATTAACAACTCGTGTGTAACATTAACAGTTCATGATTAGTTCTGTAAGCAGTCATTATTGGTGTTTTCGTTTGTTTCAGGCACAATGTCGAAGACACGGCCATCAATCGGAAACAAATGACAATAACTAGATTAAAGGTAAGTTACCCCGCTTCTCCTCCACTTATGTTTATAACAGGAAACGTCTGTATGAATTCTAGAGGGATTTTTAATGTCATGTATCGTTTAGTCTAGGCAGGTTTTAGTTACCTACATCTATTTAGTCTGGACAGGGAGCTAAAACAATATTTCTGCCAAGGTGCTAATCGAATGGAATAAACTAAAGCTACTACTACTATCTGGCCCAAACTGCAATAAAGAGCTCTCTTTGAAAGCCTAGTTCTTACAAACGGATTATCCAAATACTATAAAAAGATAGTGGCAAGCAATGGCGGCGATAAGCTCACCACCTGTCAAGTCTATAGTCCACGATGGTGCAAACCACTGTGAAAAGAGACCCATTGAGGCTCCGCCTACCCCCTTCGGGGAAAAAGGCGTGTGTCTATGTATGTATAAAAAAATATACAATGAACGTCTAATATAGTCAAAAATATTTCATTATGTTTTTTTTAAATAATTGGTACTTTTGACAGGATGAAAATCCAAAGTTTCCAAATCCTAAAAACCTAATGCTTGCTTACGAACAATGTTTTTTTCGCAAGATTAAAGTCAATTTATAGGTTTATAAAAACATATATTTAGGTGTTTGGAAATAATAATGCAATTTAGACAGTACGGTTTTTCGTGATTATCGCTTACAAAGTTTCGCGTGCTCTATTTTGCCCCTTTCTTACTTACCTGACTTTACTGAGTTAGATAGTGACAGAATCTGGGGTTATATAGGCATGTATGCTACGTCAATGAGTAAACGTACATTTAGCTTTGTTTCGAAAGATACGTTGGTGAATCGATCGAACTTTACTTGTGTTTGGATTGGGGTAGCCTTTTTGAGACGTAGCAATCATTTCTCCATATATTTTTTTAAAATAGGTATGGCCTTCGATCAAAGTAAAATGGTATGGCACTCATCTCCTTTGAGATTTAGTGACGTCAACGATTCAATCGTTAAAAAAACCGCGATGCCATTTATTACTCAAATTCATAGGATACTGCCTAAAAAAAAAAAAAACTAATGTCCTGGCCTAAGAATAGGTAAACTAAAGAATAGATAGACCACGGCAAAATTTCCCAATCATTCTCATCATCATTATAAGCCTACAGAAATCCACTGCTGGACATAGGCCTCCCCCATAGAATGCCATGTCGAAAGGTCTTGAGCCGCCTCCATCTACCTCCTTCCTGCGATCTTTGTAAAGTTTTGGGTCCATCGAGACAGCTTTCCACATTTGCGTCTTCCGGTTTGTGTTTGCCACTCGAGAACCTTTATTTCCGAACGGTTTTCAGTTCTGCGAGCTATACGGCCAGCCCATTGCCACTTCAACTTCTTAATTCTGAGAGCTATGCCAGTGATCTTGGTTCTTCCACGGATCTCCTCATTTCGGATTCTTCTTAATTAATTAACCGTTGAACCAATCTTATGAAACTTGGTAGGAAAGTTGGTTATGTGAATATAATTTTTAAGTTCGAACATGAGCTTGTTCGGTAAAGAGATTTTTGAGCTAAGGACGTCCAAGCGAGACACGTTATGGGCGAACGTGCCTTATTTGAACTCTATACATACATAGACACACGCCTTTTTCCCCGAAGGGGTAGGCAGAGCCACAATAGGCCTCTTTTCACAGTGGGTTGCACCATCGTGGAATATAGAACTTATTTGAACTCTTTTTGAACTTATTTGAGTCCGAGTTGAGCTAACAGGATCTTTCGCTTCGACTTAGCGTTCCGCCTAACGCTCTGCTTTTCTCGTAAGTTTTATACAACTAATACTCATTTTCAGGATTCAGACCCTTTTACTAAGTCTATACTATCCGTCAGTCTGTATTCTGTCACATTAGAATCATCAAAAATGATCTCTATCCTGTGATTAGTTTTTGAGTTATAGAGGGACTGTGAATTCGGAGCCGTTCACTATGCGTGGTTCGAGGTTATTAGTTCATCGTATGTGTGTTTTATTTGGTCTCATTTGGTTATTTTTATTGAAATAACTAGAATTTTTTCTAGATTTTCTAACGTCTATTATACTAGCCCCATCTTATATCTTATTCTAAACTATAATAAAACTGTAACTGGGCCAATTCTGTACATTTTATTTTAATTAGAATTTAGGTAAACTCCGAGGCCAAAACAGCATATTTTTTAATTTGTACCTCTCTGTCTGTCAGCCTGGATCAAAAAAATCAACAAGTTGAAACTACTGGACCACTTTTAATAAAACATGGTATAGTTATACCATATACTATGAGTTAACATCTAGAATATTTACTATCCCAAAAAACTGTAAACAGCGTTGTCTGTTGTAGGAAAATTTTTGTACAAATTCCATTGAAAATTACTTTGATGTGGTTGTTAGTTGTGTAAAACAGGAAAGCCCCCTTACAAGTCCCCATATTGTGATGGGCAACTACGGAACCGTTCCATGTGCGTGGCCCGACACGAACTTGGCCGCTGTTTATTACGATAACTGGGCTTTCTGGTCACCGAAGCGCATTGCCCTTGATGCATGCGTCGGCATACAGAATAATAGTACCTACCTCAATGGACAGAGCGCGACGCTATGCGACAAAATCAGTGGGCACTACTTGCTATGGGTTGCTATGGGTACAGTATTGCCGATATAAATAGACCGCCCTGATGTTAGTCGTATGGCGTTGCCCTAGACATCGATCCCATAATATCGGCCGAGAGTGGTGGACCTTTGAAAACGCTGGTCCACTGAGCAACCTTTAGTATTTATTGACTGAGCGAGCGAATTCCTTGCAACAACTGGCATAATTGGTTTTATCTCTCCGGATTTATGTATGTATGTTGATACTCGCATACAGATCATATTTTTCAACTAATCTTCACGAAACTTGTTAAATACAATTTCATAGTTATTAGGGTTCCGTACCTCAAAAGGTAAAACGGAACCATTATGGGATCACTTTGTTGTCCGTCTGTCAAGACCCTTTTTCTCAAGAACACGTGGAGGTATCAAGCTGAAATTCATATCATATACTTAAGTCTACTGTCCCTTGGAGCTATGAAAAAAACAAACTTCTGAGCCAACGCAATCAAAAGATACAGCCGTTTATGCTGCAAATTTTCGACACTCGCAAGGGAATCAAAACCTACAGGGTACTTCCCGTGAACTCAGTACTACGGAAATTTGGTACGAAGCAACTTCTTATAGCACAGATAAAGGAAAAATTGCGAAAAGCATACATTTTTAGTTACATATAGTAATCAAAATACTTTTTATAATTTTAAACTTACTACCCCTTTCCTCATGATGATTTCATTTAGCAATAAAAATACCATAACTTATACTTAGTATATACCTACAGGTTTGTACAGAACCCTCGCTGCGCGAGTCTGACTCGCACTTGGTCGGTTATTTTTAACGTTGACGATTTTTCATTTTAGGGGAGTTTTCCCCAAAAAGGTGGGAAGTTTGCTGCGGCGCCAACAAACTGATATTCATAATATTTGGCAGAAACATTCAGTACCTAAGCACTCAAATCTAAACAAGAATTTGGAATATAAGCAGATTGTTAAGATATAGATTATGTAAGTAGGTACCCACCCGACTTTAAAATGCAATCGTTTGAAATGGTGAAACCCTCCGTAGTATAATATTATTACAACTATTGTACATATCTCGTGATGTTTGATGCAAAAGAAACAGAAGAGAGAGTGCAAAACCAAAAAGATACAGATAGATAAAGATGTTTTTTATTGGTTCCTTCAAAAGTATAGTACAGTTTGGTATTATTCCAATAGTAGGTATAGTAACAACTTAATCAATTCTAAAAGAGCGCTGTCCTAGCTAGGTCTCAAAGAGCCTGTATTGGAGAGTCAGTGGCTCACCCCGGACTCTCCATCGTAAGTCGTCGCATCATAATATAGCAGGAAAACATTTTAAAAAAAAAAAGTCTCGTATCATTAAAAGTAGAGAATATCATTTGAATTTTTGCTATCCAATAAATTGTATGTTACCGTGGCATAATGCGATTCCGCGCCTGAGCTAACTGAATCTGAAATTGCATTTATTTCGCCCTTGCAGTCCCGTGAGTGAATTACGACGTCGGCGGGCCCAGGGACGAGCATGCAATCAATAAAACACCCGAAGTAATAAGGGAGCATCGACCCAGCGCTCCACCCAGGCGTAGAACCCAACTATAGAGCTTATAGACGGGCGGCAGGCAGCCAGAGTGTATATAAAGCAAACTGTAATTTAAAGAAGCATGGATGCTGAGCGGTATGAACGCCTGCTCATGGCGATCGCTCTTACAACTAGAATAGACACTAAAGACCCGGACTGGGAAGAAAACGACAACAAATGTAAGATTGTATTCAAATTTATCAATATAACACGCTTTATTATCTTCACTTTTGTAAGTTTGTGACTGTGAGGGGATGTGATAGTGTCAGTGATCTTTAACTTCTGATTTAGTAAGGCGAGTTTTGAAAAGCAAATCAACAAAAACTGATGCATATCATAAAACTTTTCCTGAAAAGGATCTTTTACTAGAAAACCATTATTATCATCAGCTTATAACGTAGTTACTCTCTCTTTATCTCAATAGCAAGAGTAGCCACACCTGTACAAAACATTACTCTTTTAGTACATACATAGTTTTTATATTAAATGTCTTTATATCCCTCCCATTGCATTCTATGGGGGAGGTCTCGTTAAAATGGACTGCCAGAATGGAGAAAAAAGTTTCTACTGTTCAATATGACATAATGGTCATACATATGATGAATATAGCCAAAAAACGACTCGAAAACAGTATATTATGATTCCGCCACATCACTATTGTACCTACCGCCAAAAGTTTTATATAAATTTAACGGGCCCATACTAAAGAAAAAAATTCAGAGACAGCAAATTTTAAAGTGATAGCAAATGACAAAAATTAAGAAAATTTGAATTACAAACATCGTATAATTTATCGAAGACAAATATTTACAAAAAACAAAACCAAAAATATGACGAAAATGACAAGAAAATGTCCAAAATTACGAAAGCTCTTACAATGGGTGCGACGCCGCTCCGTGTGATGTAGTGTGTACGACGCAGTTGGTTCAGCATGAAATATGACATAATACCATTAGGTAATCCGGTTTGCAGAATATATCATAGGGAATCCATTTGCTACAGTCAATAAGATTTCGTTGGAAATTGTATCTTTTTTGTAACGACTGTATATATAATAAGTTATTTGTTTAAAAGTATATTTTTCCAAACCAAGATTTTATAAAATTAGTGATCGGAACCGTGAGCTGATCAAAATGAGCCCAAACACTGCAATGTTACTAGTAATCATCGAGGATTGCCGTTTTCCGCCTTCCGTCTCCATCATCAGATTAGCTCACTGTCACCATAATAGTATATGTTATAAGAACTTGGCAGGTATGCAAAATTACAGCTCAATCACTTGGGTGGAACTGGTTTAAAATTCAGTTGCAAGATTTGTCCCACAAAAAGACAGACCGGAAAGCAAAAGCTTGTGAAAAGTCATGTCATTCGGGAGAGAAATGTTTCCATTTTATATATATTACGATCATGTTATTATTTTTATGAAACCGATCAAAACGGTTAACAAGGATAATTTCCTTGTCAGTAACATAGTATCTCAAATTAAAGTACCACCATGAAATTTTCCATTGAATTTAAAATGCTATTCACAGTTTCTGTGTCTTATTTCATAATTTAATGATGTTGCTTTACTTTGAGATACTATATTATTGAGAAAAAAATGATCCTTGTAATTTACCCTATCGATCGGTTTATAAATGAAAATAAATAAAATTTATTTAAAATACAACAGACATTACAGATACACAAAAAGTACAATCTAAAACGTAGTTGTCTTTTACACGCTGAAGAAAAACATTAGTACCTACCCAAACTAGGATTACCAGTGATATGGCGTAATAATTCCCTTCGCCAGACAGATATAAATACAGTTTTTAATGTAATTTAGCGGGTTCAAGCCCCGGCTTAGGCAAGTGACTATTTAATAAACTTGAATGCATTATAACTTTAAAAATAAAGGAAAGTCTCCATTATATAAAACTTCAATACTTAAAGTACTTGCCCTCTATGTAGCGCGGGCGTGGGACACACTGTCTAAATAATAAATGGAATAACAGTACTTACTGGACTCTGATTTACGTTGTTTTAATAATTGTAGCAGGGACAGGGTCCGACCGGGTATTGAGTACTTACCACTTACCAGCATACATTCTTGGGGTGATCATATCTTGTAGTGAATAGTTTTAGCATCAAGATTTATGTATTTATAGCCAGATGCCGAATCTTAGACTACTGTATTTTACAAGAGTTACCAGATCACTGAACTTTATAAGCTAGGGCTCTTTATAGATAGACCTCATCCTTAGGGCTTAAGAAGCTAAGCGAAGCTTTTGAGCCTGCTTTAACAGCAAGTATTATTTTTAACAGATGGTAAATGTTTACACATAACCTAGAAAGAGCACGGTAAATACTCAAAAATGCTCTTTAGCTAGTGGAAACCAGAAACTTCTGTTTCACTGATCAGACAGCATTCGAGCGTGGTGCCTTAAATGGCATGAAGTTTCTGTACTCACGATGCTTTTCATCTTGCTTTTATCAGTATGTGATCCAGGCTGAGGTAATAGTTCTAAGGCGTAGACACTCATGGAAGTGTCAATCATTTCCATCATTCAATAATTATAAATGACTATTAAAATGGTATTGACAAATATAAACTCTAACTACTTGACTGACGGTTCATATCCGTTTATCCAGATCGCCATTGCTGGTAGGTTATGCATCAGTCATAGTAGTGACTGTTGTAAAACTGACAGCAAAATCTAGTATCTAAGCGCCGCCTAACTCAACTACGATTCTGAATGTTATGTCGCTTTGTTCACAGTGTCGGGAGCGCTCATGAGACAGTCGTGCCATCGTTTGCTGGAGCACCAACAAACCGGAGGGGAGGAACCGCCCCTTTACTCGCCAATCGATCAAATTTCAGGTAATTTACCCTTCTTCTATCCTTCTTTGTCTTTTCTTCTCCAATGGCATCTGAGGAAATTCTCCTTCAATTTCGACAATGTTAAGTGTGTTATTATTGCGGTAAAATTACGTCAAGTCTCCGTCAACCTAGTTTATAACGTGTCAGTAATAACTGGAGGACAAATCCGCCATCATTCGAAAAGACACGCAATACACATTTGAAGTATTAATCCGAGCAACGCTGCTACGAAACTGCTAACTGCAACTGCAGGCTGTAAGTGCAGCGAGTGGCAATCGACCGCAGTAGCACTGCAGCTGTTGTGCTTATGTTTTCAAGAAACAAATAAAGACAAATTATATGCTCACATCAGTTCTTACACAGTAAAGAATATTCCATGCAAATCGGACCAGCCAGCCTTCGACCAAAATAATATGTCACAGCATTGTTGGCGTACAAAGTTACTATAAATAAATTTAAAGTTCTAGTAACTATTTACTGCCATGCAATGAAATGCAAAAAAAACGGAATAAATAGTAAATTACAGTCGAGGCCTGAAATCAAGCATGTTACGGCTGAGTAGTAGTAAGTGAAAGGCGTAACAGTCAAAAAGCTCTTTTAAAATATCGAATGGGCAGAGTCTCTCAAGAAAACAATAGCTGCAAGACAGTGACAGCGTTATTACTCACTTGAACCCGGGAAGAGATGAGGGATAGATTTCTGCCGCGGAAGTAACAGACGTAAGCGACAAATGATAAAACTTCGTTTTGCTTCTAAAATAGCAAATATAAAAATAAATTATCAATAATTAATCTAAGTAATGTGATTACATAGTATAAAAAACGCTTAATATTTTCTCTAGTCGAAGAGGGGCCTTAAACGGGTTTTACGAGGGCCAATTTCAAAACAACAAAGCTATCGAGAAAAGTTTCACCAATCGTGTTTCTAGTCTATGACTTATTTAGATTACATCCTCAAGTAAATAAATAAATAAATATAATAAATAATGCTGGACAGTTCACACAACATTATCTAGCCCCAAGCTAAGCAGAGCTTGAGTTATGGGTACTAGATAACTGATATACTTAATACAATATATTACATAGATATTTTTTTTTTATTATACATAGAAAATACCCAGAACTCCATGAACAAATATCTGCGATCACACAAATATTTGTTCCGAGGCGGGAATCGAACCCGCAACCTCCTGCTTCGCAGGCCAAGCTTCGCCCGCCGCACCACAGAGGTCGTCAGGAGTAATTACTGTATTAATATCAAGTTTGTAACCTTTACCACAGATAAAATAATACTAAACTCCTTTACTTTTACTGAGTGAGCATGTAACGCAACGTCTCCAAAATTTTAACATAGCGTCTTAATTTAACGAGGCTGTTAATTGCTATTTTTCTACAATTTTACAAAAAACAACATATTTAAAAAAAAACACAAAGTTTTGTTACAAAAAAGTGAATCAGTTCAAGTTTGGACTTGTGATAGTAGGTTCTGTTTTTTATTGAAAAAAAAAAAAAAAAACAACTGTCCAGCAGTTTCCAGTCTTAGCGTTCCTGGCACGCCATCAATTCCGATTCATGGCGTGCTAGCAATTGGTGGGGTATTATTTCTTTCCATACAGGAAAAAACCAACTGACATATTCTTTTTACCCGACTACGAAAAAGGAGGGTTATGTTTTTGACTGTCTATGTATGTATGTATGTATTTGTGTATGGGCGTATGTTCCCTCGGGGTACGTATCAAAATGTATAAATTCAAAACACATACGTTTAGAATTCATAAGTTCAAAACACATATATTTAAAAAACGTAATGGTTTAAAATTTATAATTTCATTTGATATAAGTTTAGAATAACGAAGTTCGAAATACCGAAGTTTGAAAAACATAATGTCAACAACACATAACAGCTGTAATTAATAATGGCTAAATAGCATAATAGTGGCCACAACGCGTTCATTCCTCGTCATTCGCGTTCATTGGCGTCTCTAGCCGCATCCATCCACCGCGTTCCTTGTCTTTGATCCATCGAAAGGTTGATTTTGGAACCTCACCTCTGACACAGTTTGAATAGAACCTGCATAGTTCACCTACTTCTGATATAAATAAAATATTCTCCCTCCAATCTTTCTCACCCACTTTCAAAAACCTTGCAATAAGGATATTGAATTTATTTTCGGTATTCTAAACGTATACATTGTAATCATTATTTATTTTGATTTCAGGCATTTCGACCTTTATAAATAAAAAACTTTAAGGGTTTTAAAATTATTTATTTTCACTATTAGGTTTTTTAAATTTATGTGTTTTGAACTTATGTGTTTTGATACGTACCCTTAACTGTATACGTTTAAAATACCGAAAATCAAAATACCGTATGGTTCAAATAAATAAATCGAATATCCCTATTGTACGGTTTTTATAATGTTTGAAATACGTCAAAGTGTCAAATTTGAAGGCTCCAGTACAAACTTGAAATTCGGCATGCGTATTTGTTTGAGATTATGGCTTTAGGCATTTCGACCATTATACATATAGAACTTTATCGATTATAAACCTTATTGATTTTCACCATTAGGTTTTTTAAATTTATGGATTTTGAACTTATGTATTCTAAACGTATGTATTTTGAATTTATGAATTTTAATACGTACCCGTTCCCTCGTATCACCTAAACCACTTAACCGATTTTGGATAAAAATGGTGTTTTTGTATTTATGCCATACCAATTATACGTATCAGGATACAATTTTACAAAAAAATTACAAATGGTACGTATCTAGGGTTAATATCACAAGTGCCTTTAGTTTATTTTGCCACCTTGTGGCCCCCTTGGCTGCCAAAAGGTTGCCGACCCCTGATTTATGCCCTCACTTTGCGTGTCTCCGAAAGGGTAGGCAGAGCCTAAATGGCCTCTTTTCACCGTGGATAGCACTATCGTGGGAATATAGACATGATATTAATATATTAATATTATTAATATATTAGTTGAATTATGTAGACGTCGTAATTGGGCCTCGATTACTCTCTAGAACGCAAGGACTAGTTCAGCGAGTCCAAAATGCCTGCGGCCGTTTCTGTTTCGATGTTCCATTTAGAGCTCATATCACGCCGTTTTTGAATCGACATTTCATCTTGAAAATGAAGCATCGTCGCAAATTGCACCTTGCGTGTCTTATGTTTGGAGTTATGAAGTATAAATCTCCGTCTTATCTCTACGAGAAGTTGTCATGGATATCCAGCGCCAGATATTGTGGCTCTCGCCAGTGTTCGAAGCAGCTCGAGACGCAGCGGCACAGCTCTGCTTGCTTCAGAGGCAGCTTTCGCTATGCAGCCTCAAAGTGCTGGAACAATATCCCGCCACCGATAAGGGACCTGCAAAGCTTATATTGTTTTAGATCTAAATTAAAGAAATTTTTGTTTGACCATCAAAAGGATCAGGAAAGTCTAAGACACGACACAAGTGCTCTGTAAAAGTTTCCTTTTCGGAACGTTATTTTTTTTTTCATTGGTATGATTATTGTAAAAAAAAACTTTCTTACCTTTTCTAAAAGTATGTCAGTGGTTTTTTTTAGAAATTTGAGCATACCTTACTTTTCTTTACCTTATTCTTATTATTAGTTTTCTTTATGTTAGTTGTGTGTATAGTCGTTGCGAGTGGTTAGCCGTAACGCCAACAAGTGGTTCTGCCGGAAGACCAGCGTTGGTTGCTAGCTTGCTGTCAACCAACTCATGCTGAGGCAGAACCATTTTGTTACTTGAGTTACACCTAGTACCTTCATATCTGTTTCTTCTTAGTGTGTTCTGTGTTTCTGTGTAGCTCTTGTATACAAATAAATATATATTCTTTCTTTCTTTTTTTCTTTTCTTTTATAATGATATATAGGATATATATAGCATTAAAATAAACAACATGGTGGATTTTATAGGTGAATTACACAAGTTTTTTGTTAAGTTGTCATATCATGTTTGGTATTAAAATAAAAATGCTTTTTTTATACCTACCACTTTTTATGACGGATCAAGCATGTGGCCCACCTCGTTTCGTTTCGTATGAGGTAGTGCTGGCCTCTGGTGTCGGAGTTTTTCAAGCCGCCCGAGGGCCCACCTGATGTTAAGCGGTACCCTCTGCCTATGAACAATGCATTACCACATAGGTCACATCCACCTAGGACGCATCCTATGTGGCATTGCACTGCACCCGCCACCTGAGACATAAAGATGAAAAGTCTCATGTGCCTGTAATTTCACCGGCAACCATACTCTTCAAACCGGAACACAGCAATGCGAGCACTACTGCTTTGCGGCAGAAATAGGTATGTTGGTTGTCCTTCCCCGGACGAAATTTAACACAAAAAAGCGGCCAAGTGCGAGTCGGACTCGCCCATGAAGGGTTCCGTAGCAGCAAGTAACATAATATAAAAGTTCTTGGATGGATTACGATTTATGACGTATTAAAAAAAACTACTTACTAGATCTCGTTCAAACCAATTTTGAGTGAAAATCATATATTTTTTTAGTTTTATCATTCTCTTATTTTAGAAGTTATGGGGGGGGGGACACTATTTACCACTTTGGAAGTGTTTTTTTTTCATTTTTGTGTAAAAATTTTAATGCGGTTCACAGAATACATCTACCTACCAAGTTTCAATAGTCTTATAGTTTCGGAAAAAACCCCACACGTATGGGTTTGATGTTTTTTTTTTGAGTTTCAGTTCTAAGTATGAGGAACCCCAAAAATTTACTGTTTTTTTTCTTTTTTTTTGTGAAATTCTTAATGCGGTTCACAGAATACATCTACTTACCAAGTTTCAACAGCCTAGCTCTTATAGTTTCGGAAAAAAGTGGCTGTGACATACACGGACAGACAGACAGACAGACAGACATGACGAATCTATAAGGCTTCCGTAATTTTTGGTTACGGAACCCTAAAAAGCTCTAATACTACTAACTACTATGTATTACTACAATTTTGTTTATTGAAATAAAGGTCATAAGCACTTTCTACATATACATATATACTCGTATATATATATATATGTATGTATTAATTACACAGAATTTTGATCAGCACACGGTTCCGATCACTAATTTTGTGAAAGCTTATATTTAAAAATATTACTTTATAGACTGTTGATATAAATTTCAGGCGCCCTACGATTTTATTGTTGTGTCTCATCTATGCCCTTTATTGATGAGGAGAGTTGTGTGATGACTGTAACCTAGGACCTACCTAATTATTCTTTAGCTTTTAGTACATTATTATATATTTAACTTAATGTACAATAATACTTAAGTTTGCTTGATAAGACAGACCAGCTTTGACAGTTTGCTTTTACCAGAAAAGAACTAAAACAGACCTAACTTCTCTGAGAAAAAGAGCATTGAGAGTTGTCTAAGTGCCGCGACGCTCCGCATAAAATCGTCGCTGTAAAGTTTCGCGTCGAGAACTTAAATCAGGTAGTCAGGAGGGGATAGGTGAGGTAGGAATTATGAGAGAAGAATTCGTATTACTAACTGAGCGGACAAAATATCTATAGAGTCTACAGATGGCCCTCGAAGATTAGGTAATGATGCTCTCATTGAAATCAGTGCATCAGTAATACGCTCGAATACATGCAAAATCCTGCCAAATAGTTTTTTTCTTAACCTCTTTTACCCAATGCTGGGCAAAATTCTTGGCCAATTGCTTTCATCTATCCCTATCTTTGGCGATCTCCCACGACTCCTCGAAAGCATGGACGTCTCTGTCACCGGCGGTTTTCTGCAAATACATTTAAGCCAGTCAATATTTATAGATTTTACTACAGACCGTTCACCGTAAGTCGGCACCTACTATGGAGTATTTACAGGTGCCATCTTACGGTGAACGAGCTGTAGATAATAAGAGGGGTAATTTTGTCACGAATATTCTTAATGTTCCAGAAAAGTGCGATGTGCTTAGAGTTGGTTCGTACGTTTTTGATCACCAGGTTACAGCTAAACTAATACTATATTAGTAACCAGGGTATGACGCAACCCGCTTCAGTGGGAACGTTACGATTAGATATTAAGGCACATAGGCTCGACGTGGGGTGCAGGGGGGGAGGAGGCCCAGCGGTATACTTTCTAAACATTCTCTGCAAGGGGCAGGAGCTTTGGAAGAAATTTAAAAGTAGCGTGCGTTATGAAATACATAAACGGTCAGCGAGCCCCGTTCAATTCCCATTGATGCTTTTTATTAAATTGATTCGTAAACAACGAATCAAATCAATGAAATTACAGGCACATGAGACTTTTCATCTTTATGTCTCAGGGTGGCGGGCGCAGTGCAATGCAACATAGGTTGCGTCCTAGGTGGACGTAATCTATAAGGTAATGCACTGTTCATAGGCAGAGGTTACCGCTTAACATCAGGTGGGCCTCTTGCTTGATCCGTCATCCAAGTAGTATAAAAAAAAAGGCGCCCCATAGCTACGTTTTTTATTGCACACAAAAACATAAAATAAACAGTAAGAGCTAGCGAACATGTACAGAGGCGAGATTAAGGCGCTCCTATTCAAGAATTTTAGGCATGTTGCGCCTCCAATACGTTCCGCTCGGGACTAAATCCGCGGCAAGCTATTCACATTATAATCACCGTTTTATCTCACATTTTCTACCACATTTATTTTGGTATAAGTTTTATCAATTATTTTATAAAAACGGGAAATTTTCACGGACCGATGTAAGCACCGACATTGTATCGACCCGTTTCGAGAGCCTTTTTCAAGGTGAATCGTTCAAAACTGAATGTAACTCAAATAAAACACCAATTAAATCGCAATTTAGAACTACCTTGGCTTTTTTTTGATGAAGCAAAATGTTAGTAATTGTGTATTGAAAAACGCTGTTTCTTCAGCCAGTCTCGCCTTAACCCTTTCGTTAAATTACGTTGTAATTTTTAATTATATGGGCGTCTTTTAAGTTTGGACTTCTCGTATGCATTTACATAGGTACCTAAAAATACAATTAACGTTCCAAGCGACAAAATTATATATATATTTAAGTCAAAGACCTCAAAGTGATTGTAGAATGTCTTTGATTTACGTATTCATAGCTCTCGTCGTTTAGGTAGAGTTCCGTTTTCAAGTCACAGGTTTTACTATGCAACTCTAAAAAAATCAACACATGCATATAAACATACAAACAGCAAACAGGCGAAAGGATGGACGGACTCGTTGGCACTCTTGTGGTACGGGAACCTAAATATGGGCTTGTAGCTAGTGCTATAGAGTTCTAATAGTAATAATGCCTTTCATTCAAACTTTTTAGGTGACATATAATACCATCGAGCACTCCGGTACGGAGGCCTGCAATGCTCTAAGTATAATACAAACGCTGGTTCTTCAGTAAGGCTTTGGCCTTCATCCAGACACGACCCTATGCCCTATATTATTTCACGGGACGTTAATGCATGTTAAAATTGACAAGTTTCCATGTACAACTGTCAAATTTGACACTAGTTAAATATCTCGTGGTCGGTGAAAATAACAATAAGAATAATAAATAATTACCCAACTTAAAAAAAATATATATTAATATTTCAGTATATTTTACTTTGTTTACAATACTAAATTCACGTTAACCAAAGAGATTCAATAATAAATATCTTTGACGTAAACAGTGTTTTACAGAATATATACGTGTACATTCAACGCCATTAATTTCAAATTTAAACTCTAAAATTGGTACATCAAAATTAATTAGGGACCGCTGTCGTAGCCTGGCGCTAATTGCCTATTTGGTGTATAATTTTCAAGTTTTTAATTGAAAAAGTCTCCTGAAATAAAATTCGTAGTCAGCAATATTACATTCAGTCAACCAAGTACTAACGGTTATCACATCGAGCGATGCAAATACAGATCCACCAACTTATCTGTAGAATTACATGTATGTAGATCATCTACATACATTTTATTCTACAGATAAGTTGGTGGATCTGTACTCGTAAATTGGTTGAAGTGAATAGAATATGCCGCTCCTGTTTCCAACTAAGTAGTATTTTTTTCGCTAGGTCTGACTACTTCGCGAGAAGCTTTATTATTTAATTACCTACTTTTAACGGTACAACCTGTAGATTATATTCGAATTAAATATTGTTACGAGCTAAGTAAGGTTCGGGATAAAATATAATCAGACTGAACTCCGGTTTAACTAAAATAACACTTTTAATAACGGTTTTCCTATCCGTGAAAACCTTCAATAAGCTTTCTGGTGTTTATTAATTTTTAAGTCTGTTAATTTTAAGCCTTTGGTTTTCCTTCAAATATATATAAATATAAATAAAATTATCCAGAAACACTAATTCACTCTTCACTATTGACTGTGGGTACTTCATTACATTATACACTAATTATCACTCTCTAGTTACTTGATTTATTCGCACTGAAAGACAATTCAAGACTAACTGCTCTTCAAGCGATTTCCGTTTATTTATGTGAGAAATAGACAGCTAGTAATTTCTAGTACTATAGAGCATTCAGTGAACTCCCTGGAACCATCCAAAGACAGATTTATATACGCATTCTGCTGTAATCGCACCCATTAATCTAGTGTTCTTACTTGCTAGCAGATGGCCCTTAGCAAGACTAGGTCCACTCGTCAACAAATGGTGCTAGTAATTCTAAATCTTCTATAGTGCGTCCTTTTGTTAGCAGATGGCGCTAAGAATATCTAAATGTGTTTACGCCATCGAGTACGGAGACCTGCAATGCTCTAAGGTTTACGCCAGTCGGTTGGCGAAACACTGCCCCTCCTAAGTAATGCTCGTCGCTTAATATCGTGCCTGTCGTTCAACAGAATAATCCAAGGCGCGTTTAACACTTACTTCTGGATCCGGTACATGACATCGTTGATCCCTGTCACAGCACGATAGGGTCCGTCCCATTTCGGCAACATCACTACGCTTAGAGGTATCCAAATGCTCTCAGTTGCAGCGTTCCGAGCTAGGTCCTCTTGACAGAATAGCCGCGTTACCGTTAAATCATTTACTGCTCTTTCCAAAATCCGCGTCGGGCAACTAGACATCATTCACACGTGCTCCAGATGTGTGTCACCATTGCGATTCTAGCGTTTCTAACAACTGTTATTAGGTAAGATCTTTTCCAAAGGTTTGTAAAATGGTAAGCGGCTCACACTATCTGTTGGCCTTGGCAACGACCTCGAACTTGGCAATATAGGCGAACTGGATAATATAGCCTGACTTTGAAGAGCTTCCATCAAAGGGCAGCACTTTGAAGCCTCACACCAAAGCCGTAGCAACCACCGAAGCTTAATTACCATTCCAGACTTTAGCACACCCAGAGCTTTTGATCTGGGTTTCAGGTTTGGAGATTCGTATCTCTCTGATGGAATGGTACCGTCCTTTACATCCCGGAGTTTTTACCCAATAGTTAAGTGCAGATCCTTTATAAGTCAAATCTGTTTTTCCTTATTCCGACGAAGTTGCTCGTCAAGGCATTGCGGTTGTTAATTCTGCAGACATGCCTGCACCTCCTTATTGCGACGAAATTGGTCCCCTAGTTGGCGAGCCTTCGATGGGCTTACTCCTCCTTATCACGTCTAAGTTGCTCCTCAAATCGGCGAGCCTTTTCTTGGAACATTGCCATCAAAGCAGCAAAATAGCCTGAAGTAGGAGCTTGGACCACAGACACCCCGGATGATCGAGTTGCTGGCTCCGTAATCGGATCAGGAACCTGGCGAGGCGCTTATGACGGAAAACCTTCAAGCTGCCTTACATCCATTTCCAGCTGTCTTTGGGTCCTAATCCTGGTGCCTTTCGTGTCGTCCTTCAGAAATACCAGCATTATTTTATCCCACTACCAACACCAATTTGTTTCAAGCTAGGGTTCAAGATCAAATAATCGCCCTGATCTCCGGTTTAACGTTTAATAAAATTAACCAAAAATACTAATTTATTCTTCACTACGACACTGTACTTCACTACATTGTTCACAAAATATCACTCTCAAGCATCTCTTATGTTACTTGATTGATTAGCACTGAAAGCCAATTTACCACTTTATTTATAAACTTAGCAAGTTTTGGGTAGGAGATGTATTTATATCATGCAAGGATTTACGCGAGAAAGCAGTTTGCTTTCAGCTCACTAGAGGTTACGTCGTAATTCAGGCCGCGTTATTCCGTAAACATGTTCGGTTGGCCGCGTCAATAGTACAGCCGCGGTGTTTGGGGAGCGGGCGCGCTAATTGCAGAGCCGGGCGTGTCCTCCTCTATGCCCTAATAAAAACAAGGAGTTTTCACACAGTGGTACCTGACCATGTGGCCCGGGAGGGCGGAGGCAAGCTGACACGATATGCGACGACGGAGGAAGACGAAGCGACTCTCAGGGAGCTTCTACTTAGGTACGTTTCACACTTTAACGACTCGAGAATAGCTTTCCGCCTTTACTACTGGCTTTAATTATGCATTCATGCGAAGTGTGCGTCTATGTGACGTCTATCTACATTTCACCTTGGCTTGGCATCCCAAATATCTTGTATTGCAGATATGATGCGTTGGGCGCGCGGGGGCTGGTTTCATTATCACTATCCTTTCATGATCGGCCTGGCACCGTGATTAGCCTCGATGGCCACGTCTACACCGGCGGAGGCGTCCGTCGGCCGCCACTCGAGCTTGTGACGTCATACCGTCCCGCAAACCCCGAGACCGGGTGCTAGCATGTGTGTCTCCGTGATGTGTTCTTATCAATGTACTTAGTGTATCTTAACGTGTGTTGTCATAGACATTGTGAAATTAGAAATGGATCTATAGCTGCTCTCTTTATGTTACTTTCCAAAAATAACTTCGTCCCGGTTTTATCATAGAAATTCACATTGATTATTTACCATGACAACTATTTTACGCGTTTGCTTCGCTAAATCTTATAATTTATTTATTTTGACACGTTAGTTATGGTAATTTATTTTTATTTTCAATCACCGTGTTTTTACAATTTCTTCTCACTACAGAATTTTACTATGTATATGTTAGTGGTTTATGTTTATAATAGAATGTATTTTATGTTAGTTTACTTTGGTACTCATTTGAATATTGATATACTCGTATCTGCTTCTGAAAACATATAAACCAATAGAAAAAAATTCACTTGAAAAATGTATTATGAAGCGCCTATTTATAAAAATCTAATGGAATATTTAAAAATATGTTAAACAACAAATAAAAATAAAATTGTTTTATAGACTTAAGGCAACGCATTGATAAACTATTATTTCGTATACGGTTTCGTATAAGGCCTCATACGACAAAACGGTTTTTACCCTTTAAATTAAAAACGACGATTAATTTTATAAATCCTTCTACAATATTGTTAAGTGTGTTTGGACGAATCTACCTCAAAATATAGAGGCTCTAATTGGTCCCGTTTGCCTGCAAATGTAAATCTCTGTTTTAAAAGAGGTTTCCTTGATATATTTTTTTCTGAAAAGTAAACCAATCGTTTTGAACTACAAAAAATAAGTCAATGATATGAAGAATCAGGTCACCAAATGTCATTTGAGTGAACGTGAGCTACCAAAATTTCCAAAGCGTCGTCTTAAGTGCAATAATCTTAAGATGACGTATTGGAAATTTCGGTGGCAGGGATCTAGATTTTTCTCAGCAATTACAAAGGAAGCTTGAAGGCGAGTAGCGGGCGGGGTGAGGCGCCACAGCATAAAGCACATCTATGTCGGTGCGCCGCACTTAGTTTGCTGTATTTACCCGAAGTGCTGCGGTCGTGTGTGTGGTGTGGTGCATCGTTTCGCCCCAGAGCCTCGAGTCTGCAAATTTGACAAGCAACTTACACGGCCGTGTGGTGTACACTTCACGGATTTTAGTATGGAGAAATCGAGGAGCGTCCCTACCGGGCACCTTGAGAACCACAAATCCATCCATGAAGTGTACACCACACGGCCGTGTAAGTTGCTTGTCAAATTTGCAGACTAGCCCCTCTGGTATCGTTGACGATATCGTGTTGTCGCTATCTTTTAATGTGAAAGCGCCCATTGTATTTAGATTCTTTTAAATTAATCGACGTTTTTAATTTATAGGAAAATAATCAATTTTGTCGTATTCGACCTTATATACGAAATCGTATAAGAAATAATAGTTTATCACTGCGTCGTTGCCTTAACACGGAGAACCTTAAGTACTGACGTTATAAAACTAATCAAATTTATGTAGTGACCTACTTCGTGTGACACTTAGTTTGCGTAAAGTCCGCTAACGACATTGTTAAAGCCAAGATATTTTAGCACAGCCCGTAACAAAAAGGCGGGTGGCGGAATCCGTATTCTTTTCCCTACGCTCATTTGCAAGCACGAATGAGCCGAATGACAAAGTACGCAAGCCACCACTTAAGGGAAAAAAGATTCAACTATGCTGAGCGGGTTTGAATGAGAATTCATCCGGAGAATACGACTTTGTGAGCCGCCAACGAACTCAAAACTTCTTCATTCGAACAGTCGAAGCCCACTAAATATTTGCATTTGCAACTAGAATAAGAAAGTGCAAGACCCCGCGGTGTTGATAGTCTCTTTTTACAGATAACTCAATAGGAAAAGTTAGTCCGAGCATTCGTTAAACTTGTGTCAGCATGGATACTGATGATGCTTTTGTTGGTCAGCCTTCAGAGACAGGTGGGCGTGATGAGCATGAACCTGTCGGCGAAGCTGGACGAGCTGCAGCGTGGCGACCGACAGCTGGAGACGACAGTCGCGCTCTGTGAGATCAGGACGCAGCTCCAAGAGTTGACCAAGAGCGTCGAATCATGCCAGAGCGAGGTTTCAGAGGTAAACAAATATACACAATTATAAACCCATGGGCGCCCTTCGATACAAGTTTACGTTTGAAGATATCGAATTTAAACGCATCCATACAGTTACTTAGTTCAGATTAATTAAGTATTAGGAATTGAAAAATTACCATACACACTCGAGTAGATAATAAAATTGATTGTTCGTTTTCTTATTCACACACTACAGCCCAAGAAAGTTGCTTAATTCTAAACATCCATGCAACTAAAGTTCTTTGATTAGGTCAAGCGAGACATGGTTGCCATCAAACAAGAGCTCGACACCGTACAACAGGTGAAAGAAGAGATCGAAGAACTCCGAGAGTACGTGGATCGCTTAGAAGAACACTCGCAGCGACGGAAGCTCAGGCTTTTAGAACAGGTTAGTAGAAGACGTCATAACACAGTGTTTAATAACTATCTCAGATTGTGTGCTAAAGATAACCTACATATGATTTTTTATTTCCAGGGCCTAACGTTCTTCCTTTCCTACGCTATACTGGCAGCAGTCCTGGGGATGTTGCAGTTTGGCTACAATACTGGTGTCATCAACGCTCCTGGCAAGGTAAACCATTTTTATCTGTAGCCCTTTCGATTGAATTATCCTATTATTTCTGAGTCTTAGCGAATATATATTATTTCACCCAGAACATCGCAAACTTCATGAAGGATGTATACAAGAACCGTTACGGCCTGGACCTCCACGAAGACACCGTAAACAGGCTATACTCCATCGCTGTCAGCATATTTGCCATCGGTGGCATGCTCGGTGGTTTCTCAGGGGGAATGATTGCAAACCGTTTTGGAAGGTATGTAACCAATTATAGAGACGCAGGGCGCTGGCAGTCCGGGGAAATATGGTCGCAAGACGGTTTGCGCGGTATTCGAAAGAAGTGAAAGTCAGCCTTTTCAAAGCTTACTGTCAGTTATTCTACTCGAGCAGCCTGTGGGTGAAACACACTTGCCGGGCTGCCAACACTGCGTATCCGGTATAATAATATCTTCTGGATGTTGATGCGTCTGCCTCGCTTTTGCAGCGCATCTGGGATGTTAGTGGAGGCGCGCGTGGATGACTTTCACGCGATTATTCGCAAGAGTGATGCTTCATTACTACAGCGTACGTGAGACAGTGACAATAGCATTCTTTGCAGATAGCTGTCACACGAATGGGTTGCCCATTATTAAAAAGATGGATGAATATACTGATTGGTTATATTGTAATTTAAATGATTTAAATGACCCCAAATGACAAATCTGTTATTAAAATATTTTATAAGTATTATTGACTTATTTTTTATCTGTAATTGTATGAACTAATTATTTAGTTTTTGTACTTATTAATTTTTATGTAACTATGGAATTTTTATCAGAAAAAACTGATTAATAATTAGTAACCACCGAGTAGAGTTTCTCTAACGAGCTACGTGTTTTATTAGATTTCTGATGACGTTTATTCTATTCAGGAAAGGAGGTTTATTGCTCAACAACATCCTCGGAATCAGCGGGGCGAGTCTCATGGGATTCACTAAGATCTCCCACTGTTACGAGTTGCTCATCTTCGGAAGGTTTATCATAGGAGTCAACTGTGGTAAGTGAAAGCCCTATATTGTCTCTCTTGAGATTTTATAATAGGTTTCATTTAAATTTCATGTCTTGATTATTGGGATTTTGCAGGGTTGAATACTTCATTAGTGCCAATGTACATATCTGAAATCGCGCCGCTGAACCTGCGTGGTGGTCTTGGCACTGTCAACCAGTTGGCTGTCACCGTGGGCTTGCTGCTGTCCCAAGTCCTCGGTATCGAGCAGATTCTTGGCACTGATGACGGCTGGCCTATTTTACTAGGTAAATTAAACCATAGCATCTACATATGTTTAGAATCATTTTCTTTGATTTGTAGTAGTTTTCCAATTGCGTAACTTATCTGGTTTTTTTTTATTTAGGACTAGCAATTTGCCCGGCTATATTGCAATTACTCCTGCTGCCAGCTTGTCCTGAATCCCCAAGATATTTGCTCATTACTCGTCAGTGGGAGGAGGAGGCGAGGCGAGCGCTGCGGAGGCTACGGGCTAGTAATCAGGTAAGGCGTGATTTAAATTGACTTCAGTGAAACGAGAAAACCTCAAAGTCCGTCCAACCCTTCGACGTCCAACCCAATCTGCATTGTACGTACTTCAGTTATTATTTCAAGACATTTAAACCCCCAAAACTGATTTCCAGGTTGAAGAGGACATTGAAGAAATGAGAGCGGAGGAGAGAGCGCAGCAGGCGGAGGCTTCAATCTCTATGAGGGAGCTGCTGTGCTCGCCGACTCTTCGCGCACCGCTGCTAATTGGTGTCGTGATGCAGCTGTCGCAACAACTCAGCGGAATTAATGCGGTTAGTTAACTGGCCAAAGACATTTCTTAATCTCGTTTTTAATTTTATTACCACGACGGGTCGGAGAAGTAGTATGCGTTTAGGCTGACAGGTTGTTTGTCTGGAAACAAATGTTTTGCAAGCAATTCACGAACAAGTTCACCGTCAAGTTTGCAGCGGACTTGAAGCCGCGACCAGTTTGCAGTTCGTCCATATAGAATACACACGATCAAGTTTACCAGCATGTTTGCTTGATGGCTTCCAGTTGTGGACATGGCGTCACCAGTGACAGACGACGACGCGTTTGCGACTAACATGGTGCTCGAAAACACGTGCGTGCGTGCGTCGCTCACGATGCCAACTAACGTCATGCATACTTGAACGGTCACACACATACCAGTTTACATGACGCTGTAAACTTGATCAAGCCGGCAGAACGAAATTATATTTTCACTTCAAGTAGACTTCATGCACACCCATAGCCATACGCCGTCAAGTTTACAGGACGCCGCATCAAGTCCGCTGCAAACTTAACGGTGAACTTGATCATGAATGGCCCGCATTATGTTCCTATGTATCTCTTAAACGGATGGACCGATTTAGATACCGTTTTCTGTAAAGGGTTTGTGATTCATTGGTGATCGTTCTTAGATAGGTTTTATGGTGTTAACTTGCTATATGGCGCTGCAATAAACAGTTTTAGCACATTTTTTGTATGAAAACTGGTGTTGGAACACTGAAAATAGTCGTGGGCTTTAATTTATTTATTTGACGAGTGGCCCGAGAGCTGGCTCTTATCTGGCTCAACGCATTAATATTGTCATTCAGAGTAGCAATGCAGCCAGCATCTGGGACGCTTCTGTCTGTCCCTTAATATTATTTCTTGCTTCTGTTTCACATAGATTTTCGGAAATAATCTAAAAAAAAAACTTTGATTTTCAGGTGTTCTACTACTCGACATCCCTGTTTACTTCCTCGGGCCTGACGGAAGAATCAGCCAAGTTCGCCACCATGGGCATTGGTGCAATTATGGTCGGCATGACCCTCGTTTCCCTACCCCTGATGGACCGCACGGGTCGCCGAACCCTACACCTCTACGGCCTCGGCGGAATGTTCATCTTTTCAATATTCATCACTATTTCCTTTTTGATTAAGGTGTGTCTTTTAAAAATTTGCTTTCATCACTGGAATATCTCTCTAAATTCCGAGAGACTTTATTCACGAGATGTGCCCAAACTCCTACACAAAGAATGTGGCCAAGTATCTTTTAGATAATTAAGATATAATATTGTTGTACCAAAAACGAAAAGAAAGAATACCTAGTTGAGTATAAGTTAAATATAGATCTATAGCACTGAAAAGAAACACAAGAGAGGGAAAGCTTGAGCTTGTTCAATTTGTGTCTCTTATCAGGGCTACTGACTTTCTTTGGATGATTTCGTTGTAAGTAGGTACTTCAAGTACCTAACTAAAACAATTGTTAGCTAGTCAACTGTGATACTGTTTAGAAATCATCCAAGGATTATAATATTTTTACCTCAAACATGCTTGGATTTTTAAATTTTTAATAACTTTCTTCGAGGTAAGTCCGATATAAGCCTAGGCCGGCAATGTTAGTACGAAAATCCATATATGTCATATTGTTAGAAATGGAAAATCACTATGATAATCATAAAATCAAGAAGTTCCGCAGGGGATGTGTGTCCTATTTGCCAAAGGGCGTGTTTGAGAAAAAAATATACTAGCCTTGGCTGCATCTAGGCGTAGGTAGATGAACTCACATATGTATGCGGCCCACATTACGCATCAGTCCACATTAGTCTATCTACGCCTGAGTTGCCAGCCACGCCAATAATGTTACTATTTTTAGTATTTATCAGCTTCGCACGCATTCACTTTGCTTATATTATAACATACAAACGACCAGTAAAATAAGTCGTTTTCATATCACATCTTCATTTATTGTTTTTTCAAATAATTTTATTTTTTTCTTGATATTGTCGTAGTTAAATAAACATCATTGGAATTAGTTACTTGACGATTAAATAAACTCAAATTAACAATCGTTTTTTGAAAGCGCCATTATATTTTATTATTAAATTTTCATTTCCACAATTTACCATTAGTTTGCTTTTCGTTTGCGGAAGTTCCAGTTCCCAATATTTCTTAAACGATTTATCCAAAATTAATGGTCACTTTTCCGGGGCGCAACGATATTGAAATCGTTATATCGTTTAGCGTTCCGTTAACGATAATTGGGAACGAGAACCGCCGCCGCTTCGCTAAGCCACCCCCCTGACTGCGACTTTCCTGTTTCCGAAACCGGACTCTCGGTAGAACATTTACAAATATCAGAGAAATAAACTCTCAAATATAAATGTTAGGTACATCACTCACAAAGCACCGAAACACATTTTTGTTCACCGCCAATATCGTGAAGACAAAAACGTAAAACTCACAAGAGGCTATAACGCACGCGTTTTATAAATGATGCGAAATTTTTGATCACACGAACACTGCTCAAAAGCAGATGGCACTTTTCACTATAGCATACGCATAACATGCGATAGACGAAGACACTTCGCTACTGGCACCAACTGGTGAAAACAATACGAACATACCAACTCCAGCACAAACTCGTGGAGTGCTATTCGACAGACACACAGACAGACGAGTGTGTGATGTGCATTTATGTTTGTGATTTATTTCTTCTTCCGATCGGTGACGGGAAAGAACATCATTGCTATCCCCTGATAGGAGTTCTTCGGATATGTGCAGGAAATGATCGATTGGATGAGCTACTTGTCGGTGGTGTCGACGCTTAGCTTCGTCGTGTTCTTCGCAGTGGGCCCGGGCTCGATCCCTTGGCTCATCACAGCCGAGCTGTTCTCGCAAGGCCCGCGTCCAAGCGCCATGGCCATCGCTGTGCTAGTCAATTGGATGGCCAACTTCGTCGTCGGGATCGGCTTTCCTAGTATGAAGGTCCGTTCAACTTCAGTTTTTTCTATAACTTCAATAGTTTTCTCTCTATTATTTATATTTACATTCAAAACGTTTCTTTGTTTTCAGGCACTATTGGAAAATTATACATTCCTGCCTTTTAGTGTATTCCTTGCAATTTTTTGGATTTTTACATATAAAAAAGTTCCTGAGACGAAAAATAAGACCTTTGAAGAGATCTTGGCACTGTTCCGGAATTCAAACGGCAGGTAAGTACACTTATAGATACATATACTTACGTACACTTTTTTATAAATGATTTGTGTATCGTCATTGAACATTGACACAGCAATGACATTTGTTTTACACCCTAGAGCACACTGATATATGACACAGTGAAACCAATCATACCATTTGCAAGCGAAGCACGTTTGATCTTTGTTAACAAATGAATGTTGCTTCTCAACACAGTCAGGTTTCCAGCTGAAACCTGGAGCCGCGTCTTCAATTGCCTTGAATATGGCGAACTATCGTGCAAAATTACGGTGCATTGGGTAGTGCAGTAGCGTTAGGCACACATAGACATGTCAGTGATGACGCATAAGTGTGTGCAGGGACAGTTTTCGAGACAGCCGGCTCTATGGCAGCATGATGAACTGCGTGAATGCTCTGGAGCAGCAGCTGCCTCCGCCACCACCCCCCGCTCCCGTCGACGAGAAACACGATTCATGTAAGTACAATACACCGGGGAACAATAAAACAAGGTCTCTGTCACTCATTTTATCTACTGGGTGTTGAAACCAATTATTGTTGAAATAATATTAAAACAAATTCGCACCTATTGCCGTCTCCTACTGTATTTCCAAGTTCTTGATCTTGTTTTACTGTGCCACGAGCCACCGCTTCACGAATGCCTTCATCATTATTCAACATAACACCCGAGCATTCAATTTCTAACATGAAAGCACTAAAATTGAATCGGCTTTTAAAATTACCATTTGTGATATAATATTTATCTTTATACACCTTTCTAAGACCATCATCGGTACGAAATCAATCCAGAACCTGTACGTATGGATGTCATTCATATAGATATTTGCCATGTCATTAAAATATGCTAGTACGTCTGGTATCACATAAGACAATTATTTTTAATAATTAGAAATAAAATAATAAATTAGATCAAAATAATGACTATGAATACATAATATGCCAAAATATTATTATTATTTATTTATTGAACATTTATTGGTGTATGTTATCTCTGAAATAGAGTAGGTGATTTCTCTCCTCGATTTTTATAGGTTAGTGTTATTTTCACTAATATATCTTTGAATTATACACATTTAATAAAGTCGGGGGAGAACTCCCGCACGGAGGAGAGTTGTATCTTCAGAAATAAATAAAACGCATATTACTCGTATTATTAATAAAGAATAGTTGTTTTAAAAAAATAGTTATGTTGTCATAATTAGTTACTTACTTGTTCTAATTTAATTTAAAAAATTGCGGTTACAGTGTCAGAGCAGTCGTCGGCTGGGGGCGATCAGGGGCGCCCCCCACCCCCCCTACCACCGCCACGGTTCCCTGCGACCGGCAATGTCTGACAATGGGCGAGCACTGCGCGTACGCCCCTAGTCGCGCCAATCAAGGCCGCCGCCAACTACTTGTTTCATGGACTCAAGCGTCGAGCGGACCGTGTCTTCTACACTACCACACAACAAATGTTCTAAATCGATGTGATTAGATTATTGAAAACGAATAGTCTTAAGTCACTTAAAATAGTTCTTTAGTCTGTCATTTTGTGACGTCATTTATGATGCATAAGTACCTTTTTTAAAGTACCATCTGCGTCTTGTAAACATCTTACTTCCTCGTCGCAAAACGTTGGATAGTGACCCTCGCATTTTAGATGCGAAAGACAAAATAAAACAACAGATAAGTATCTATACAGTTTGAAACGTTACGTTAAAAAATACTTGTACTAATGATAAAGTATGTTCGAGATGAGAAAGATTGATATAGATGCGAGCGGTAGAGACTGGCAAGTAAGTTAAATAGCCTCGGTGGTCGGGAGGCCTGCGTACGGACACGGGCTATGCCAACTATTCTTCGTAGTAAATTAACATAAAATGGGTACGATAGGAGTACTTAAGCATAAGATGTCACTAACATGTATAAAAAGATACAATGTAAATACATGCTGTGACTTTAAAGTATTTTTTGTTATTTTTTTATTATGATATTATTTTACGAATATGTTTATTCTCTTTTACTTGTAGTTATTATTATTGTATAAATATATATATATATATATATTTATTGATAAATTAGTCCTATCTTAAATTACCGAGATAATCTGTTAGTAATAAAAAAACTGAATAATAAATGCATCAAATATTTCTTAACAAATAAAAATACAAAGAATTAATCGCAGGAATTGATAAACCTAAAAAAAAAAAAACTATCGAAAACCATCTTGAGTTACACGTTACTAGGCTGTTTTAGTTAGTGAGTTTTGCGTAGGAATTTATTTGTAACGGTTAAATTAATAAAATCTCATTGATTGAATAGTCGAAAAAAAAGTGGTATTGTAAGTTATACAATTTTATGGAAATTTTAATGAAGCTTCTTAATCTTATACCCCCGTGAAGGAACGTTATTTTATTATTTATAGTTAGGGTTGTTGTCGATTCGTTCGTCCGTGCGTCTGATTAATGCTCAATTCATAAAAAAATAACTATAGGTGTTCCGTGGCGTATCGTGATTGATACACGGCCTGATATAAAAATGTTTGTGTGTATCTGAACGGTGTCGCTGACGTTGACTGAAAATATCATTTACTTGTATTGTGATACGCTCTAGTGCGGCGGCGCTGACGCGACGGCGACGACGCGGCGGCGAGCGTAGCCTTAAGGTGATCGAGGGGTGGTCGTCGCGAACTAACCTGACCAGTTTATATTGAATTTTCACTGATCTTGATTACGTAAATATATTCTGACGGCCCTACTGTGTTGCTACAGCCGTGGTCATTGATTGGAGTAGCTGAATGGAACTAACACCAAGAAATGGAGAAAACCGTATATATTCATATTAACTGAATCAGAACCTGTAAAAATTCAATTTAAATGTGTTCAAATCGCGAAAGTTTAAGAAATAAGCTGACTATGATCAGTCGCCTTACGTTTATTCTAAAGGTCATGCTGCGCAATAATACTGTTGAACCTCTTTACACACAATATTATATTGTTAAGATCTAGTTTAAATTTTACATTATTATAATATAACTAGTGTTGACTAGAATATTAGAGAAACGTATTAGTTTATCGGTTAACGCAAAATCTAAACGAATAATTTAAACCCGTCATTGTCAATTTCTCGATCCACGAATGGTTGTTATTAATATTAAAGTAAATTCCGCTCGAAACAAAATCGTTTAAAATCTTTTTATGGAAATGAGTATCATAAATAATATTTGAACAAATGTTTAGCATTGAACATACCTTCGTATCTTTGATTTTACTCTGTGTTTGATTTTACCATCGTTATTGTTCGGTTGATAATTGCGGTCGCCAATGGAATGCATTCTAATACCTTTTATATAAAGACAAAGAGTCATAACTATGTTATTCAAATCATGTATAGAGATGTTTTTAATGCTAGAGTATATAAATAAATAACTAGAGATCCGGGAGCGGGACTCAAGCAAGTTGCACAAATGCTGTAAGTATAGGGACGAGTTGAAGAGTCCCCATGCAGAGGATATATAATATTAAGAGCACAAAGTATGTACAAGAAATATTATTAGTTGTGAAATATAAACTTTAATGAACTTGATCTAGTCATGGATTTGTCTTGGAAAATTTCGCGGTAGTAACAACTTTCCATCAATAATTAATAGCATTTTTAAACTATAGTTATTGATATATAGTATTTTCAAAGCACACTTACTGAACCAATGGTAATAAATTACCTGCCGACAAAACATAATTTATAAATATTCATTTAGAGTGATCTATTCGAGATATTTGTAAATAAAAACGCAAAGCAAATATCATCTAAGTACTTATTCAGAAACCAGTTTTTATTCGATTAAATAAAACAACTTATTCAGAAATAAAATAAAAAAAGAAATTAAAACAGTGGGACATGTGTGTACGAAATTTTTACATAATTGTAACATTAACACCTAGTTCGGTTTATGTATATATGTACATGGCCTGTGGAAGTGAAACTGTACTCGAACGTCTTTATTGCATATTAATACAAAATCAGCTTATGATTGGGCCATGTTTTATAGGGTACAATATCATGGCCAATTGTCTACGGCGTAGATGATTTTATAGGCTACGAACATGGCCAACGATCCTCTACGGCGTGCCTACGCCACGGCGTTGAGGATTTCATCGGCCACGACAACAAGGCTGATGATCAACGGGCCTATAGGATTTTATCACCTAATATATATAACACGGCCAACGGTCTACGGCGTAGAGGATTTTATCGGCTACGGCAAAACGGCTGATGGTCTACGGTGTAGATGATCATGTACTCATGGGATTGAAAGTTTTTTTTTGTACGCAGCGGCAGCTTTACGCCGTCGAGAATAGGAATGCAATATTATTTTTATTCAGACCAATTCCGCCCGACCTTAAGCTGTTTTATAGATATAGATGGAGAATGGGAAGGGCGGTATATAAACACACACTGCCTGGTATATGATACCATATTATGCCACATTAGTTTATACAAATATTTTGAATGTATATTTTTTCGGTAAATTTGGTCATAGATCAATTGAAGCGGTCAAATTAGAAAGCGCTGTGACATACTCGTATTTATGAAAAATATACGTACTTCTAGGCGGCCCAGTTGAGCAAATGCAGTGCGACATATACGAGTATTGTGTGGGTTAGTATGGATATTATTTTATCTGTGTATGGATATCTGAAGTTAGTGACAGTTAAAAAGAATCTCGTGGGCTACTCCGCAAAGGCCATACTTGTTCGAGAACTGAGTTAAATTGTGAATCTTTTGAAATACGCATTCAACTTAGCTTTTTTACAATCATACATACATACGTACTCGTAGGCTACGATTGTAATACCCATGGAGGATATCCCCAGATCAGTATCAGTTCCGTGAGGATATCCTTCTAGGGCGTAGTCACAAGCAAGTGTTTTACTGACTGGACTAAAGCAGATAGAATACAGATAGACCGTGCGTTGGTATCCTTGGAAACGAAATTTTATCCTTGGATCCATTACACCGTGTTTTGTCTCATTCAACCGAATTTGAAATTGCCTGTCAAATGCAGGAGAAAAAACACTGTGTAAGAATTCCAAGGATAATTCGTGTTTATTGATAGCACGGTTAGAGTATGTTGCCTAAGAGCGTGCCACCAGCGGCAGATCCTGCTTAGGAGGCTTGGGCCTAATACATTAACAAATCAAAGGATGATGGGCAATTTGTTTTAAAATAACCCAGCGCAGATACGAACCAATCATGTGTTAATTAATGCGTCATAACCTATTAATTAACTCAGTAATTAACCATACAGTTAGATGCATCATATTCACTTTTTTTGGTAGAAAGTTCTATAGTATTCTGCTATTCAATCTACGTCTCAGGCGCTTGAGATTGGCTTGATGCTAAGAGAGCAGCAGAGTTACACGGTGCGCGGAGCGAGCCGCGTAGGTACCATAAATTAAGACATAATCTGTTCGTGCCTGTCTAGGTTTATATATGCCTTTCGTCCTTTTGTGCTAAATTAGTATAACTTTATTTTGCAAAAACATTGTATTTTAATGTATTGTATTCGATCGACTGAACCAACCCCTTTACGATCGGAATCTCAAGTTTTGATAATAATATTGAATGTAATTATTAAATTTTTGTTGAAACCTTATGTAACCTTATGTGTTATATACCTACACTCTAAATCAGCAATGTGTTTGCCTTTAAATCCAACTTTTCATAATTTGTATTTAATATAAATTATTTACCTAAAATTGTGAGGGATGAACATTAAGCTTAAGTTAGTGTATAAACAAATAGCGTAATACCTTGCGTAATACAATTGTATAAGCAACATACAATTTTAATTAGTAAAGTTTCACTGCGGTTCGTTACTTTTGCTCTATCAATTTTAGATAAACTTCGAGGCACAGCAAATAGTTTATGATTATTATGTTTGAACACTAATATGAATTGTTATATCTTTAAGTTTTGGCATTTGTTTAAAGTTTTTAAATCTTTATTAATACAGACTTGTTGTAAAAATGGTTGTTTTTGAGTCCATTTTAGGGTTCCACCTGTAACGGCTATTTTTCTGGCAACGCTGCTTCCTTCTGTCCGTCTGTATGTTAGTACTCCTAACTTCTAGACGAAATAAGTTAGAGACTTGAAATTCGCACACACCAAAAACTTCGCCAAAAACGAAAGTCGTATTTAAACGTTATTTTTAGTAGGTCATAAAAACGGGGAGGGCCTTTTTTAGTTGTATCTATGCCCGTGGGGTGTCGTTGAAAACAGATTTGCCGACAGAGCAGAAATGTATTTAAAAACAATTATCTTCAATTAGCATTTTGGGGGACCACCAAAGTCGTTGGTTTTAGACATGTTTTGTTAGTAGGTCTATATCAGAAACGGCTTTACGATAATTTATGTATTATATTAATCATATCCTGTACTTTAAAAACAAATAATAAAAACAGTTAAATATAAAAAATAAAAAAGTTGAGTAAAACAACCAAATCCTTTTTTTTTCATCTGTTACACAGTTGAATTTTCAAGTAAAAGTTTCCCACATTCAAGAGCGCTTAGTTCAAATCCAACAAGATGGTACTTTGTAAATTTTTCCTAAGGTTGCCTAACTGATTTGGCCACGAGGAATAAAATTTCCTAAAGGCCTAACTGCTGCGTCACAGAGGGATAATTATAGTAAATATTGTGTCTTCCGCAAAACCTGTTCCCATCTTCAAAAAGCTCAATCACTTTTTGCCCGTCTCGCATTACTGTTGAGTCATTTCTAATAATATGTTCAGCGATAGGTGTTAGATAGATAATTCATTTTATCACGTCATCCGCTTACTAGCGCTAGCGTAAGGAAAGGACACCTCTGTGGCATGGCGATCTGTTGAATGAAAACATTCGTCATAACTCTACTCGTATTTTAATATATTTACATTATGCAGTGCAAGAAGCAAAGTAATATGACTACCACTACTGTATGTATAGTTGTATAACTACCTATCAAAATATAGGACAGGAAGCATATTACTTTCACCAATCCCGGTGTCTATAATAAACACTCATAATTTTTTAACCAACTTCAAAAAAAGGAGGTTCACTAGTCGCGTTTTTTTTTCTTTTTTTATTATTTGTTACCTCGTATCTCCGTCCTTTATGAAACGATTTGTTTTTTTTTAGTTGACTCGATATGCTTCTCCCTTATGCTATTTTTATCCATTTTCATCAAAATCTGGTTCTGATGATGGGATCTATGAGGAATTGAGGGAACTCTATATATTATAGGCACACATACAGCGATTTCGGTATTTTCAGCAACAAGCCTAGCATGTGCATTCAGAAAGTTCCATTTGGTGAAGTGGAACTGATGAAGAAGACTAGAAATGGCCATTGGAACTACTCAATGATAAGTGTTTCACGGGTGGCGATAAGGGTGACTTTCCGATATCCGATTGAGCTGAAATTTGGCATACCTGTCAAGTTCCAATGACAATACAATATGATGGTGACAGCGAGCTGATCTAATGATAAAGACGAAAGGTGGGCAACAGAACTCCTCGATGGATAATAGTAGACTGGCCGTGTTTAGGCTCATTGTGATCAGCACTCTGTCCGATCACTAATATTATAAAATATTGTATTGGGGAAAGAATCCTAGCGAATTCGGTTTTTTTCCGAAAAGTATTATAGTATATAGGATGTCAATGAATACAAACTCATGTTTATCTTAAGAGCCACCTGTTGGGAGACGACGTTAATGTCTCTGAGCATTGTGCTAAGGTCTTCAAGCGATTCTGCCATGATGACACATCATTGGGCCAAGGTCTTCTAGCGATTCTGCCATGATGACACATCATTGGGCCAAGGTCTTCTAGCGATTCTGCCATGATGACAAGGTCTTCTAGATCATTGGCCGTCAGTGATGATGCCATGTGTATTTAAAAACATCCTCTTTATTACATTGTCTTATTTAGATACAACTTGAATTACGGAACTAGCAGATGACTCACCTGATGTTAAGCGGTAACCTCTGTCTATGAACAGTGCATTATCTCATAGGTCAAATCCACCTAAGACGCGCCCTTTGCGGCATTGCACTGAGCCCGCCACTCTGAGACAAAGATGAAAGTCTCATGTGCCAGTAATTTCACCGGCACCCATACCCTTCAAACCGGAACACAGCAATGCGAGCACTACTGCTTTGCGTGAGAAAAAGGTATGTAGTAGTATTTCCCCGGGCGATCTTCAATAAGTTCCACTGATGGGATGTTTCAGTTCGGCAGGTGACATTTAAAATAAATACAGTGAATTTTGGTTATTATATATCGTATTTATTAGATAAAATATTATAGTCAACTTTAAGGAATAATGTCATTCATTTTATTTCATGATTATACTTTAGTATGATTATTTATATAATTTTATAGTTATATTTCTGCCCATCATGTTTTTAACTACATCATGGTAAGTCACATTTTAAAACGTTTATATTAAGTCATTTACAAAAAATAATGGTAATTTTTATGGTCAAATAAAATATATTAAAATAATCTAATTATATGATTATTTTTCTCAGCCAAACCTGACGCCATCTTCTATGCACATGCAGCCAAGGTTGACTTTTAAATAGTATTTTCCTAATTCTACTCTTGCGCTCGTCGATACAGCATTTTATGGCCTGAAAACATATCTCTGTATTAATTGATTATTTTTACAAAACGATAGAAATAACAAGCAAAAACTTATAAAAACTGAAACCCGATTACGGTAAACCACAACATTAGGTACGTAACATAACATAGTATGTAGTTTCGTAACATCCACTTTGATAACCGGCCAGCATTCAGATCCATACGTTAAGTTGCTATTGTGAATTAGTGTTTTTATAAGATAATTTCTTAGAAAGTGTAAAGGTAACCGGTGTTTAGTGTGATTATATTATCGCGAACACTAGCTCGTTACAATAAATAGAAATAGCCGCTGATAGCGATACCACTAAGGTTCGAACCCCTTTACCTAAAACATACTGAATGCACACTGGATGCGTAACAGGGAGTTTAGGGCCCCAATCGCACTAATCTTGAACGTTATTACCAAAACAAA
This sequence comes from Operophtera brumata, assembly GCA_932527175.1. Classification (NCBI taxonomy): domain Eukaryota; kingdom Metazoa; phylum Arthropoda; class Insecta; order Lepidoptera; family Geometridae; genus Operophtera; species Operophtera brumata. Next base: position 78,132,193 of record OW052239.1, on the reverse strand, counting down.
CCCAGAACCGCTCACGTTATTTCGTACGTCTGGATTGAGGGATCATTGCTTCAATTGAGCTGTAATTTCTTTATTGGGGGGATGGTTCGCCTGCGACGCAGGAGGTTGCGGGATCGATTCCCGCCTCGGAACAAATATTTGTGCGATCTGCAGATATTTGTTCAGGGTGTTCTGGGTGTTTTCTATGTATAATAAAAAATATCTATCTATGTAATGTATTGTATTAAGTATATCAGTTACCTATAAGTATATAAGTTATACCAGCTAGTACCCATAACGCAAGCTCTGGCTTAGCTTGGGGCTAGATAATGTTGTGTGAACTTGTCCAGCATTATTTATTTATTTATTGGGGCCCTGATTTTATTATGTCCAGTCCAGCCATGATGTGATCCAGATCTGTCCATGTGGTAGTCGCACATATATATCACCACGGCATCGGATCGGCACCACCTACCCTCATCGCCACGCCGTCAACGCAACGCAGGCACTAAACTGGGGCGGCTCAGCATCGCCGGGGCGTCAACGACAGGCGACAGCTCGTTTTTATTTTTATTTTTTTATATAACTATAGATTACGGAACAAGCAGATGGCCCATATGATGTTAAGCGGTACCCTCTGCCTATGAACAGTGCATTATCTCGTAGGTCACGTCCACCTAGGACGCACCCTATGTGGCATTGCACCGCGCCCGCCACCCTGAGACATGAAGATGAAAAGTCTCATATGCCTGTAATTTCACCGGCACCCAAAACCTTCAAACCGGAACACAGCAATGCGAGCATGACTAATTTGCGGCAGAAATAGGTATGGTGGTAGTAGTAACTCTTGACGGTGTTTGAGACATTTTGAGAGAGCTTAGGTCTGCCCATGGCCTCCGGTGCGACCGCGAGACGTGATCGCGGTGATGGCGAGCGGTCACGGCGGCGACGGTGGGCATTGAAGTATGGAGTTTTATACAAGGTGATCTATTGCGGAGCTGATATGTGTGCGACAATTTTATAAATAGACCCCCCCATCTCTGTCCGTGGATTTCGTAAGAACCGGCTACGGGTAAAACAGGGAATAGGCAATACAGCGATCACCACTCCGCCTGCCAAGCGTGTTTGGTAGGTTACCACTTTGCATTCTATGGGGAGGCTATGTCCAGTATGTAGCAGTAGACGTCTACCAGCTATTGATAGCGAAGTATAAAGGTTGTTAGAATGATTTACCTCTCATCTAGTTCCTTGAATTGGTTTCTGAGCTCACGTGTATAAGCATCAAGTCTGTACGCGTTGGTTTCGAAAGCGCTTATCTGCTCATCCAATGCGTCTATATTGTCGAGCAAAGGCTTGATTTTAGCGATATCTGCAAAAAAAAAAAACTCATGACCTTAAGGGTCAATTCACACCAACCGGCAGGGTCTTCGTGACCTTCCTCTGAAAGTAGCGCGGCTGCGCTTCATGTGAATCTATGTTTTACAATAATGAAGATAAAGTTTAAAATGGTGCGTTAATTTTAGCTGACGTGCCAAGTAGTGCCAACCGATGCCATCTCGTTGTAGATTGGCATTGAATTGTATCATCTAGAGTAGGCACTGCAGCGTCCCTAGTGTTGTGTGGCAATAAAACTTATAGCTTATTTAAGCATAGCCAGCCAAAATGCTCCCCTTCTTAACCATGGTCCGGTTGTGTAGTCCGGCCAGCCGGACCGTGGAAAACTCGCACTGCTGGGAATTGAGGCCTACTCTCGACTAGAGTCCTTGAGTCCACCACGAGACACCCAGATGGGCACAAGCTTTCGCATTCATAGTTCTTGGGCATGAAGGTTTCCTCACGATGTTTTAATTCATAAAGAATTTATTGTTTTTTTTTCGCGTCTGTATCTTGTGATTACTTTTGATTACCTGGCGATGTATATGAATACACCATGAATAGGGCAGGATATAATAATATACTTCACGTGGTAAACACCAGCGTACGTCATCACCAATGATATTTGAGACAGCCCGTTTCTGTGCTACCAGTAGCTTGTAATCTAACTACCTGACCTCGTTATATTACATACCAGAATCTGATAGAAACACGAGGTTTTTACTAAAAAATTACGTTTAACCTCTAACTTGATTGTTTCTTTTAAATAGACTAACAAAATGAAAATATACGTCTCGATTTACCGATTGTTTGCCGTTTTTCTCCGTCACCTAACTATCATAAGAGTACTTGATTTTTACCCACATCCTTCATGGTAAGTCTTGAAGGCAGTGTTTAGGTTGGAGATGGCGCTACGCAGGTCGACGAATTTGGAGCTGGCGACACGGTTTACTTCTTCCAAGAGCTGATAATGTTCCTGGTAAAAAATTAAGCGGAATAAATTATGACTATGTAGAGAATGATATAACCCCGGTAGGTTAGGTTTTTTAAAACTATTTTATTAGTATTTCTACATAATCAATCTTGGGATCTCGAGAAAACAGCTAGGTATAATTTGTATCATCGTGAGATTGTAGTCACCAGGTAGGCTAATTTTTATTTAACTATTTTAATAGTTTTGAAACAAAACAATCAGCAAATTGTAGCAAATAAAATCAAATTTTACAGCTTGCTAAAATTGTATAAAATCTTAATTTGCTGCACTATTGCTAATATTGCTGTAGATATATTTTCCTATGACATGAAGTTTAAGGCTACCCAATATAACATTACTCTGTCAATTTAGTTGGTTTTAACGTCCACAAGAAGCAGCTCAATTCACTTTGTTTGCTGACAAAAAACATTTTGGAGCCGACCAAAACCTCTTTAATTAGCTGACCGTTTAAATCAGGGGTTCCCAAAGTGGGCGGTAACGCCCCCTTGTGGGCGCTGCAGGCCTAAAGGGGGGCGGTAAGAGACCCAGAAAAAAATAGGGGCGTCAAATCAGACAAACATTTGCATTTGAATAGATATAAGTATTCCTAGTTATGTCATTTTCGTAGATAATAGACCGCGGGCAATCGTGTTATGCTCACAATAATTTATAATAAATTTAATTTGAAGTTAACTATAGTGGTTTTTAAGTAGGTGAAAAAATGGGGGGCGCTTAAAAATAATTATGGGGGTGCTAAAAAATAATCTATTCTCAAAGTGGGCACTAGACAAAATAAGTTTGGGAACCCCTGGTTTAAATGATAGCCGTTGATTATTGATTGATATTGTCGCATCAGGGCGTTAGGGACACGGTGTCATATTTAGGCACTCACCTGACCAGCAGACATTTCGCCCTGCAAGTAGTCATTGGTTCCTTTGAACAGCAGCGTAGCAAGCCGGCTGATGACGGGGTCATGAGGATCCAGGACCTCGAAGCTAGAGCAGCTTGGCGACACTTGCTGATCTGCAATGAGTGTTTCTTTGATTAAGGACACATCCGCCAGATTCCACTTTCGCCAGATCATATATTTCTTCGGCATTCGTCATATGTTTTACCCTCTGACGAAACGATACGCGTTTGTCATAAAATTAAAAAAACGTAAGAATGAATTCCACATTCGACTGATTCCATATTATCACAGATAAAATAATACTATATATTATTAATCGGAATTAGTACCACGTACACAGCATTTTTTTTGAATACTTTAATTGCTGCCCTAATGTGAGACGGTGGTTATACCTACCATCAGCGAATATAAGTCCACTGCCGGGTCTATGGAATGCTATGACAAATGGTCCACCGCCCTCCCACAATCACTATTATCGGGGTACATTACTTAACTATGTCTATAAATATATATATAAATTGCGCTTGTATTATTTCAAAAACAGGTGATGAAAAAAATATATCTTTTATCAGAACTTTTTTGTACAGTTTTTTTTTTTTATTTGCAGGAATGATGGATCAATTAGTTGCCTCATCTGTTGTTAAGCGGTAACCTCTGCCTATACTATAACAATGCATTACCTCACAGAACATGTCCACCTAGGACGCGCCTACGTGGCATTGCACTGCGGTGCAAATAGGTATTTAGGTAGTACTACCTCAGATAATACCTTTCACAAAAAAGCTCTACTTAATAAAAACACAATTTTTCAATGTGAAATATTGAAGGTACATGATCATAGTTAGTTTGGTTAATATTTTAAGATACAATTTTGCACGCTTAACGGCAGAATGTACTGGGAACTACAATTTATATTTACCATCTATCTGGTATAAATGAATAAATGAAGTGAATGAATGGAACATAACTGCTACTATAATTTGGGATGTTAATTGGTATCTCTGCAATTAGAGATGTTGGTAAAATAAAATAAATATTTCTCAAAACAAATATGGAAGTATAACATTTTTTTTTTTATGAACCGCTTATGGGTGTTTTGCCTCTAGTTCGCCAATGTCACGTAGTAAGGCTTGCAAACGATAGAGAATGATCGGTGATTAAAAAGATGGTTGGTGAAAGATTTTATGACCATACTACTCTAAGACATTCTAAGCATTGATTTTATAAATCTGATAACCTAAAAACAATGAAACAACACAACACTAACCACACATTTAAGACAGCACATAATTTTTAGATGGCACAATGATTTTATTTTGTTTTGAGTTTGTTTCCAGTGTATGTATGTAGCAGTAATTTATCCTAATCTACACATTGTTTTGTCTTTTACATTGAAAGGCATTTCTAAATAAGATCAAAAGAGACAAAACACTGTTTAACTATTCCACAGCTATTCCAATGCAGAACATGTTAATAAAAATATACAAAACCAGCATTCACGCCCGTGACTTATTAAAAAATATCTTTTTCAAAACAAGCTTTATGAAGCTACTGATCGGAACGGTGTGCTGATCAAAATGAGCCCAAACATTACCTTCCGTCTCTATCATCAGATCTGCTCGCAATCACTATAATATTGTTATGTCATCATAACTTGACAGGTATGCCAAATTTCAGCTCAATTGAACACAGGAACTCGTTGTACACAAACTCAAGAGGCGACACCGCTTCAGGTTAACTGTACCTGACTAAATATATGAATGTAGGCCCATAGTATGTGTAACAATACAAAGATATGACCTATACATTTGGTAATGCCGTTCCTTAATGGATTTAATGGATTTAATTTTTATTATGGAACATCAACAGAATTTACATGGTTGGGTGCTTACTATTGCTAGCTTAAGATCTAATTAACATGCAATTCCAATTACAGATGAACACATCGTGCACTAAACATCCTATCCTATCCGTCCTTATGTTTGTATGGAAAATAAATCATTGTTTGGAGTATTGGAGTTTGGAGTCTTTAGACAACAAAACACTCTGATGTCAACTTGTGTATTGTACCATCACTTTAGACAGATTTGTAGGCATTACTGTCTACCTATGCTTTAGGAATGTGATCAAAAACTAGACATTCAACAATGTGATGGATGATATAGACATATCAGTAAAAGCTACTCAACTATACAAACATCAGGCAATACTGATAACCTTTTGATAAAACTTGGTAAAGAAATAGATTGCCGACTGGATTGCCACAACCATGTATCATCAAAACAAAGGCGCCTTGGCAGTAGATTGATGAGCTGACATAATGCAGTTGGTACATCAAATGCAAACTTACAAACAAGAGGAAATCACACCTAAGGACTGGCCATTTAACTCAACAAAACAATAGCTCAAGACTATTTGTTGTGGCATACTATGCCCTGTAATGGATGTCTCCCAGCTGACAATGAACCTTACAGATTTAAAATAAATAAATATAATAAAAGCCCAGCTACTAAGTACAAACAGAGCAGAATGGTCATGTACCTATTATTCTAATATATTATCATACATATGTAAATAACTAGCATAAATAAAGCGGACTGCTTTACAGTTACTATTCTGTTATATATAAAAAATTACCTTTTTCAGACATAACTTCTTTCTACCTTGGCTAATTAAGTGTGATTATTGATTATAGTTGGGTAGTAAAATCCATTTATGCGTTTTTGTTTACAAAGATTCTTTTGGATTATTTGTAGTCGTACAGCTCCTTTATCAGTATCACAGAGTAACTTTATAAACGGTCGTTTCATTTATATTAAAAAAACTCTATGTAGAGCTATTTGGTCGTCCATCCAGCTTCCAGCTCAATCAAGTACGATCGCTCATAGTCCTCTGAAGAAGGACTATATAAACATACCTCCATGATATAGTCTCATAGAAATATAAAAATAAACACTACGGTTACACTGTTTCTTCTTCTTCTTCTTAATATAATTGTAGAATCCTTTGGAATGCTCCAAACAATTTTGCCAATGTTGTCTGTGTTCTTTACATGGGTCTTTCCATAGAAGTGTTAATATATAGTATATACTTAGTATATACTAAGTCCATGTAAAGAAGTGTGAAAGTGTAAGAAGTGTTCTTTACATGGACTTACACTATATACTAAGTATATAAAGAACACAGACAACATTGGTAGCGATTTGAAATTGCACTCGCTAAAGTTATAGCTAACTAAAATTGGTTTAGCACGTGTTGGTATTTGAAACGACACTCTCTATTTCTAAAATTCTCTAAAATAAAAAGTATGACGTCAGCGGCCATTTTAGTTATTCAAATTAGCTAGTCTGCATTTGAAACGTCATTGCTATCTGTCACTTTTGACTTAATATTAAGAAATTCCTTTCTATTTTAGCAGCCACCTGCAGAGGTCCCTGCTAAATTTGGCGCCAGACAAATATTTGAAAAAATCTATATTTTAAATGAACGAATTATATTAATTCGCATCATAAACTCACAGAGCAAGTAATCACTACATTTTAAACTATTATATCTGAAATATGGACGATGAATTCGTTGTAGCGGCAGTGGTTCATGCATCAGAAAGGTTATTTTATGTGTGATAGGTACATACATCACATACATCGCCTGATCACTATCTTCAAGAAGCCCGAAGTATTCAAAATAATTTAATAAACACACTTTTTAATATGTAATTTGATTTTTATTGAGCCCCTCTAGAAGGTACAATTACACTACCCCAGTACTGTAGAAAAATCGAGTGCTTCTTGTTTCTACCCAATAAGTTTCTACCCATTTAGGTATTGTATCGTTTCAACCCATTTTACCTGCTTTTATGTTCTTGTTTCATCCGACACCTACTTACTTCAAGTTTCTATTGTCTAAATTCAAACATGTGACACAGTGTAACGAAGAAGCAGCTAGGCCAGCAGTTTTTCAATGTATATACCTAAATGTTATGGTCCTCGACCCATTGCAGTAGTGACAACCAAGATGCTTATATTCTTAGTTGTCCTAGCTAAAAAAATGCACAAGCGTTGATTTAATTTAGTAGAGTCCTAATTTAATACGAAAATATAGTTGTATTTTATTATGAAAATTATTATTGGCTGCTATTTGAAACCGATTTAGTTAGTGCACCAATTACTTTCGAAATTATTGAATTGAACATCACCTCAGACCTGAAAAAGACAAAAGTTGTTTCATAAGAATTTTCTTTATAAAAAGATGTTATTTGTTTTTTATTTATTTATTTTATTTATTTACTTTTGGTAGCACAACTGTTTCATATGTAAATTATTTTATAAAAACGTTTTTTTTTTGTTTCATATGTATTTGGTACAATATCTTGTATTACCTTTAGTAGTATTATTCTTTCTGTAAATAAATGTCTTTTAAGAAATTGATTATTACCTACCTAACGTTGTTTAAATACAAGAATAAACCGTTTTATCAAAAATCGGTATCTGATGGTCCCTAAGATCACCGAATATGACTCTGTTGTCAGAGTAAAAAAGATAGCCGTCATTTTCAACTTCTTAATGGACTTTAATGCTTTCAAAATCAATATCTGAGAGTATCTTTGATCACCGAACATGAATCTGTTGACACAATAAACAAAATGTGGCCGCCATTTTTTACTTTTTAAAATATAAACAACTGCTTTCAAAATCGACATTTGTGGGTCTAAATGATCAGCAAATGTAGTGCCGGAACCGAAAAAATGAGGCTACCATTTTATTGACAAATTTTTCGTGTTCCCAGTTGACGTGGCCAAGGAGATAATTAGTTCCTTTTGCTTTTTTTTTGTTGTTTTTTATTTTAGGTAGTTTTACAGTTCCAAAAAAGTAAATTTTTTTATACAACATGGAATGACGGGTCAAGCAGATGGCCCACCTGATGTTAAGCGATAACCTCGATACTGCGATACCCTCTGCTTATGACATTGCATTCTCACATAGGTCACGTCCATCTAGGACAGACCGTATGTGATATTGCACTGTGCCTACCACCCTGAGACATAAAGATGAAAAGTCTCATGTGCCTGTAATTTCACCGGTACCCATACCTTTCAAACAGGAACAAAAAATGCGAGCACTACTGTTTTGTGGCAGAAATAGGTACCTATACGGTGGTAGTACTTCCCCGGACGAACTCTTTCAAAAGCAAGCAATTAATTTTGTAAAAATTAAAAAAAACCCTTAACGCAATGACACGGTTTTAACCGATTTTGATCAAACATAGCTAAGAACACTCCCGACTAACTCACCTTTCAAACAAGAAAAACAAAATCAAAATAGTTTCATCCGTTCAGGAGCTACGATGCCACAGACAGACACACACACACACACACAGACACGTCAAACTTATAACACCCCGTCGTTTTTGGGTCGGGGGTTAAAAAGGTCTACACTACTAACAAAATAAATAGTAGGGGTATGAAATTGCAAAATTGTACTGAAAAATTTTAACTCGTTTTTTTATCCCCCAGCGTAAAAACGAAGGGGTGTTATAAGTTTGACGTGTCTGTGTGTGTGTGTGTGTATGTGTGTGTCTGTCTGTCCCATCGTAGCTCCCGAACGGATGAACCAATTAAGTTTTTTTTTTTTTGAAAGGTGTATTTGTTGGGAGTGTTCTTAGCTTTGTTTGATCAAAATCGGTTCAGCCGTTTTCCGTTGGGGGGGTTTTTTTAATTTTTACAAAATTAATTACTTGTTCTAAAATGTACTTAGCATATTTATTTATTCAAAATATTTACCGTCATTATCTATGCCTTGCTACCATTTAAACGGAAGTTAATTTATGCCTTTACGATAGAACTCTGGGGATCTAGATTCGACAAACTGTGTGAAAGCAGGTTACAAACTTGATGTAAAACTGCTCTCCTAAAACCCGTCTTAGGTCCCTCCTTTGACTAGAGAAAATATTAAACGTAAATTTGTATACTTTTCAGTAGGTAATCACATTACTTAGATTAATTATGGATAATATATTTTATATTTGCTACTTTAGAAGCAAAACGAAGTTTTATCATTATAATCAGTGACATCGGATACTTCCAAGTGGCTTAATAACGCTGTCACTGTCTTGCAGCTATTGTTTTCTTGTTAGACTCCGCCCATTCGGTATTTTAACACATCGCCAATACATGGTAATGGCATTGGGGAAGGGGTGCGCCTGAGCAGAGTTCGCTCCCCAGCTGAGCTAGAATTGGCCCTGCTCCTCTGAATGTGCCAAAGACAAAGGTCTCAGGAAGTTAGTGCATGGAGGTGGCTCAGGAACGTGCTTCATGGTATGCTACGGGGGCAAACTATGTCCAGCAGTGGACTTCTATAGGCTGGTGATAATGTTGGTTATAGTTTTAATACCACTGCATATTCACTGTGACTCAAATTTTAGGACTCGGTTGAAACAAGAACAGAAATGTAGGTAAAATGGGTTGAAACGATACAATACCTAAATGGGTAGAAAATTATTGGGTAGAAACAAGAAGCACTCGAAAAATCAAGCTTCTTACTAGCACTAGAACCACACCTTTGCATTACATTATGTACAATGCATTTTAAAGATTTGGTATTAGAGCTTCGCAACAAGTTGTTAAGACCAGTCTAGCCTTATTATATTACCTACCATTAGGCCTTTGTAGTGGGTTTTACATAGCTGGAATAACGAATATTAATATTATAAATATTAAAAAATTCTACGCAATTATATACATTTATTTTATAAAAACTTAAAAATTCCTAAACATATTTTTCATAGACTGTGGTGGAGGCTAGCCTCACCGCCGTCAGTTTGCTGCTGGGGTCCCGCCGCTGCGAACACTACCACCTGCTGAGGTTCAGGAAGTGCGGCAATAATTTTCTCTGTGGACTCCCTCACGACCTCACACATCATCGCCGCAGACTCCCTTATTGCAGACGCCAGGCATTCGGCCGCCTTAAGCATTGATTCCCTGTGCAGAGTACTGTTGCTTTGCAATACCCTACCCAGGGGCTCAGCCGCATTAGGCCGCCTGTAATGCCGGCGTCTGCGTGTGGGTCCCGCGTTATGTGTGGGGGGGCTCAGCGGTGGTGGTACATCTGGTGCTACATCTGGTGGTGATATAGGTGAAGGCGGGTCCTGAAACATGATTGCAACGCTTGCCTTACATACATATACACATTACAACGATACTGGTACTGGGCCATACATTTTCTCTTTAAACGAGCCTCACTAAGGCACGCACCCTGTACGCTCTAACTAACATCATAGTATGAAAAAATAAATACTGACCAGTCGGGGATATTCACGGTTCGTGACTCCATAGATGGCGGCTGACCCCAGGATTTCAATGACTTTTTCTTCTGTTGGGGTCAATGGGTCATTTGGAGGACCACCACCTGTGGCATTTATTGAGTCCCGGACCTTCCTCGCCTTCGTTTTCACCTTTACCACCCATCCGGACCACACCTAACATATAAATAATACATATTAGCAGCCATATTATTTCGACCTTGTATCTATTTGTAGGTATTGTTAAACTCACTTTCTGCCACTCTTCTGCAGTTCTCCTGCACCCAAGGCAATTGAGCTGGGTGGCCAGCCTCGACCACAGCTCAGAGAAATCTGCATTAGCAGAGTTTCCTGAAAAAATTAAATTTGAACACGTACAATTGTAACTTAACTACAAAGATTTGAGTAATGAAACAATTCATGATGATTCAACGCAATTGAATGTACCAACCTCTTGCCACCTCCATGTTAGCGTGCAGGGATTCCACCATCAGGTGTTGCTATTTTTTATTTACTCTTTTACGCGAGTTATCCATTTTATCCCTAATTATCCAACAAACACAGAAGATTTGTAACAACAAACGCAGGAAGATTTGCATCTTGGCGGCAAAGAAAATTGGATGGCAAGATTGACAAGGGTTTGGTTCACTGACGATGTTGCCAGAAGTAAAATATAATATAGCCCATTATTTCCTCATCAAGTGATAAATGCTATGAAAAATACACCTGCAGGCATAATTATCTTTGTAAAAACAATACAAAACAATGTTTTTATCAATACATCCACTTTCCCGCACTTTAAATGGACTGCAAAATAACCGGTATTTTCCGAAATTTATGTAATGGCCACACTCTGTTTGCGCACAGCTTTATCTGGAAAAAACCTAGAATCACTAAGTTGTCTATGGTTTATTCAACTTGGGTGGCTAACTATCGTTGTTTATTTTAGTAAGGAGGTGAAACTCAAATGCCGAATAACTAAACCTAAACTAAATTAGCATCTTTAAAATTAACTTTAGCTTTAGAAAGTGGTAATCTCAAATCGCTACCAATGTCAAAATTGTACATGGACTTAGTATGTACTAAGTCCATGGTTCTTTATTTAATAAGGAAAAACTAAATACCACGTATTTTTTTACTTCCTGACTTCCTGCTCCATCCATGACTTCCTGACTTCCTAAACTTGTTCCAAGGAGGATGTTTACGCAGCCCCGGCATGGTACGCGCTGCTCTCCGCGTCCAACCGAAGAAGACTACAGGTAGTCCAGAACACCGCGTTGCCGGTGTGTACGGGAGCGGGCCGTTACATCCGCAATGATGTGATCGCGCGCGATGTGCGTATCGAGAGCGTCGAGGACTTCGTGGTGATGTCGGCGCGTCGGATGTTCGACAGCGCCGACAACTGCCGCCACGCCCACCTCAACGCCCTCGCGCCCCTGCACGCGCGCCTCCCAGACCGTCCCGGACCGTGGAGGCCCGGTCCCAGAGACCTCCTAGTAGCTTCAGACCCCACTTCGGACTCCGCGTCAAGCGGAGTGTAAACAACGCACAGAGAATCTCCGCACATAGTGCGTACCGCCGTGTTACGGCAAAACCCACTGACCCAGGGGCAGCCGCCCCTGGAGTTGAAGCCAGGGTAGAGAAAGACGTTTCAAGGCCCTCTCCTAACGCCCCCAAGGGGGTGCAAGAAGATCATGATGATGAAGGAGGATGTCTTTGTCTTTGTTCAGTTCTTGATTTCTTGTTTACATATTAAGTAACTCTTTTTCTTCTCTTCTTAGAATGGCTTCTGAGCAGTGCTTCGCCAATGTCAAGTGATATACTGAGGACTTTTCATTTTCAAATAAAAATTAAAAGTAGTTCGATTTGGCTCGATAAATGGCGCTGACTCAAATGTGGTTGCCAAAATTAACAAATTCATTGTCAGTGCTTTTGTGCTTCTTAACAAAATACCATGTGAATATAGCACTACGTTGTTGACTTTGACATTTCACTTTATTTTGACAGTTAAGTATGCTTTCAGAGCTGGCGCCATCTATTTTAAGCATTACGTGAAACGGCCGTGTAAACCCCTCGTTTTAAATATTATAAAGTCGACTCTTTGCTAGAAAGAAGACCACAATTTTTTACTTGCATATTGGATTATTATAAACACAGACAGACAGAACAACTCACAGCTCATTGTCAGTCGCAATTCAACCTTGGCTCAACTTTTTTTGTTCAACTGTGCACAGAAGGGTTCAACAACTGTGGGGTCTTTCGAATTCGAATAACGGGCTTGCTCACAGTCACACACTCCACCATACGCATAGGTATAGTTACCTACCTACCTACACATATTACGACCTTGTTATTGCACCAATCTATTCAAAATGAAAGCTCGAAATAAAAAAATTGTATTGTTTAAAGTTTTCCTTTTTCCTCCGATCTCGTATCACTTTAAACTGGCTACTACTGAATACCCACTGGCAGCACTGTCTTGATTTGTGAGGGGCACAGCACAGAGAATACTCACTCTCTAACGAGAGGTGAGGGTGAGGGCATGAGGTTTTTGTATCGTATCATCATCGTGTCCCCGATGATGATACGATACAAAAACTATAATACATACGATACGTGAATCTTTAGCATTTATTCAAATTGTACATGGCAAAAGGATATTGTCCAAAGTAAAAAAAAAAAAAAAAGAAGGTGTTACGTGACGTGTGTGTAGAGATAATTTTTGCCGACTTTTCTAAATTCCGTTTAATTTCTGTTACAGAGTAATACTTGTGCCCGCCGAAAATTTATAATATTTCTACGAGTTGTTCGTAAAAACAGGTTACGTAGGATAGGTAGGTAGGTTCAGAAACCATCCATAAGCCGAACTCTGGAGAGCAAGTAACGTTACCTGGCAGGCTGGCACAGTTAATTTTGGAAGTGAAAATGCCTACGTCTGCGAATGGTGTTGGAGTGGTTCTAAATCCGAATCCCTCCAAAAAATCTGTCTTTGTGGCATATTTGCTATGGCTATTCGGTGGTATATTCGGGATGCACCACTATTACCTCGGGCGCGATAGGCATGGGTTTGTGTGGTGGACTACCCTTGGGGGGTTCGGTGTAGGGTGGCTCGGTGAAGTTTTGAAGGTCCGTAAATACGTATTGGATGCGAATGAAGACCACAAGTACATGACGGAGCTGATCAGCAAAATGCAAAGGAATCCAAAGGTGAGTACTACCAATTGAGGTCACAATGTATGAACTACTTAGCTAGACTTTCTTTTTATATTGGTTTGCATATTTTCTGGTTATTGATGTGTTTGAATTCTTCTATAGATGCCTATGTTATTCTACACTAGTGCCCGGTGGCCCCGATAACTGTTAGTAAGTAAAGTTGAAGTGTCAAATGTTTTGTGTAGAATGTATCATCATTGGCTTTTGAGTTCTTGTTCATATATCAGAATTAGTATTGCTACTGTAAAGAAAGTGCTTGCTGCATTGTGTTTGTTTTTATTATTAGACCATTAAGAGAATAATCTGCATCTCACATTATACAAGCTGATTCACAATTTGAGTTTATAAAACGCCAATAACTCTGTATTTATTGGTTTTTAAGAACAATAGTTTGCAACTCGAAGAGTTCTGACTGAAGATTTTCCTTTACTATTTACTGAAATCTTGTCAATATTTTGATTTTTAACTGACTTCAAAAAAGGAGAAGGTTCTCAAGTCATGTGCACTTTTTTCAGTCTCAATATGTTAGATATGGGTTATTTAAAAAGCCTGAATGTTGTTACATAAATATCTTACCCGTGGTTTATCAGTTTCTATTTTAAATTATGATTTCCAAATCACACAGACTAAGGTTAAATTGGAAATATTATAACATATGCTAGTTTGATTTTATACAATTTAATGTGAAACTAACTAACCAAAGGCTCTCTCATATAAGTCTCTAGATTGCGTCTGCAGAATTTAATTGACTTGAATTAATCAATATCAAAATGAAGAGCAAACCACAGTATGTATCAAGTGGACAAGTGATACAGTACTCTTACCACAAGTTACTGACGTTATCGAATCGCTAGAGAAACAATAGTGTGTCAAATATTGGCCAATGACATCAGGGTGACTAGAAATCTTAATAACTTGATTGGTTAATATTTGACATTGACTATCATCCCGATTCGAAAACGTCAGAAACTTGTGGTAAGGGTACAGTTATCTTAAATATTTTTGGCACTTTTGAGATTGTAATATGTATAAATAAATAAAAATAAATAATGCTGGACAGTTCACACAACATTATTTAGCCCCAAGTTAAGCAGAGCTTGTGTTATGGGTACTACTAGATAACTGATATACTTAATACAATACATTACATAAGATATTTTTTATAATACATAGAAAATACCCAGAACAAATATCTGCAGATCGCACAAACATTTATGCCGAGGCGGGAATCGAACCTGCAACCTCCTGCGTCGCAGGCGAACCTGCGCCCGCCACGCCACAGAGGTTGTATAGCACACAGTTACAAGTTAATGCACCATGTGTATAAATATAGTAATTCTATTTGCACACACTATACCAACACAAAAAGATTATTCATGTACAGATGGCATAGCTAACTGGTTACCCCCTGTAACCAGTTTGGGACCCTTTTGTGGCTTACGACGGGCGCACACACACAAATTGTCAACTATTGTTTATGTTTAATTATTTTTGTTTATTTCTTATCCTGTTTGCTGTGTTGTTGATGTGTGTCTTTTTGTTTTAGTTTTAACCAATTAGTTTTGCCTTAAGTAGCCTTAGTGTAGCTTATGCAGAACACCTGTCCTAGTCGCAATCATTTTATATTTGTCTGAGCGGACGGAAGTCGAGATTGACACGATATACCTACAGCTAGCGGATTACTTAGCTTGTTGCTTTAGTTTCAATGCCGTTTCTATCCGAAAGGACGCTTTAGCAATTATCCAATTTACGCAGTTTAACTAGAAAGATTGATTGTAACTAGACTGCATAAATTAGGTAATCGCCAAAACATAATTTCTAACTTTTGAAACTATCATGGTTATGTACATAATTTTCACTAAAACGGGATATTTACCATGATTTTTGAGTTTGCAATGTTCCCGATATTTTGGCACAGTTGCATGCTTCGTGATCACAGAAAACTAACTAAAAGTCTTTGCGAGTAGATGTTATTGGCAGATATATCGATATACCCTCTTTCTCACTCTTTTATTACGAACGGTACCACTACCATCGGTTTCATTGTCACACTTCACACCAACTCGACACACAACACTAACGGTATCCGGACGCGTAGCAGGTACCACACTTTTTTGATTCTTACACATTCTCACCACTGGCTTCCATACTCCAGATAATTGAAAACCATCTTCTCTATTGAAATTTCTGTACTTAGTCATCCCATTCTTGGTATGTAATGTCGCCATGTTGAGATTACCTGCGGACTATGTAGCTCGATCCAATAATTTGAGCCAGATTCCAAAAGTTGTTCTGCTATGGCTGACTTATGTATGTCCCTGTTCTTGACCGCTTGTATGTGCTCCTTAACCCGACACGCTATCGTACGTTTCGTTTGGCCAATGTACGAACTCCCACAGCTACAATCAATTTTATACACCCCTGGTTTTTCAAGTGGAAAACTGTCTTTTGGTGAACGCAAGTAGTGTGATATTTTCTTTAAGGGAGTGAATAAAAGAGTTCGTAATAAAAGAGTGAGAAAGAGGGTAGATCGATATATCTGCCAATAACATCTACTCGCAAAGACTTTTAGTTAGTTCTCCCGTGATCATGGCGCATGCAACTGTGCCGAAATATCGGGAAGATTGCAAACTCAAAAATCATGGTAAATATCCCGTTTCTAGTGAAATATAACTTAATTTCTAATAGAAACAGCATTGAAATCGATAGCAACAGAGTTACGTAGTCGCATCACTGATGTACAAAAACATAAATTAAAAAAATGTTGTTCCACAGCCTCCATTCTCAATGAACCGTTTCACTGGAATGCTGATGGTGGGCTACTCCTGGGCCCAGATGACAATGTACGCGATACCTCCCGACGCAGTCTGGGGCATCAACCTACGGTACCTCAACCTGCTGATACCTCTCGCAGCGGCACTCGGTGAGTAAACTTAGATATCTAGGTCTAAAATCTCAATGAATGATTCATGCTGATGGCTACTCGTGGGGTATAGTGCTGAACGTTGGCTACTCCTGGGATGAATGCTAACTATAGTTTTATGTAGTTTCAAGGCGAGGGTACGCTTTCGCCATGACTCTTTTCGATGTTGTAAATAAATTAATAAAAGAGCCAACTTAACATTTTTGTTATTTGACTGGTTGCTTCTAATATCGATATCTGTTTACTGATCACGTAACTCTGTTGCCATCAGTTTCATTTTCTACCCCAAAGAACGCTCTTGCGATTACTCAATTTACGCAGTTTACCTACAAATCTTGATTGCAACTAGACTGCATAAATTAGGTAATCGCAAGAACGTCATTCTAATAGAATCGAAGAATAGAAGCATTGAAATTGATTGAAACCGATAGCAACAGAGTTACGTTATCGCACCACTGTAGGTCCCTGTTAACTGAGCACATATCTTTTGTACACTACTTAATAATAACAATTTTGTCAGTGGCAACTTGTAGGACGTTTGCTGGTACCCACAGTATTGTCGATGAACTAATCGACAATACTGTATGTCGAATAGCTCTGCTAATTTCAGGGCGGCTATGATACATCAATAGTACTGAAAAATAATATCGAGCCAAGCGTGTTTGTTGCCTGATTCTTCTAGGTTTGGCCGCGTTGGAACAGGAGTAAATTTATTTTATAAGACGATTCAAAATAATCTTGGAATTTTCCATGAATAAATACTTCTAGACTTTGATTTTGAAAGTATACTAGAGTACAACAGTTTGATTCACATCATAACTTGTCCTACAGGCGTGTGGACTGTCGGCAACATAGGCCGTGAGAAAGGCTCACTGAAATGGCCGCTGATTGGCGCGTACGCTGCCTACCCCATCCGTTACTACATCTTTGACGAGTCGCTGTGGGTTATGGCCGTGGTTATCACATCGGCCCTGCTCTTCGACTCGTTTGCCAAGAACTGGGATCGCCAGCCAAGCAAACGCCATTTTGTCAAGTAAGTTGATCGTTTTAGCATGAATAATTGAGCTTCGAAGCTTGGAACTTTAGTACTTGTTTACACGGTCTAGGTGGACATCTTCCTCGTTCTTTATACTATGAAAGAATATTTTAAAGATAGCAAATGAAAATGCATATAACTTACCTAATCTACGAGATAATAATTTATTTAGTATTTAATAATTGTTATATATGAACTTCACACTATTTGTACGCTCGAAGTGGGCAGGCTGTTGAACTATTTAGTTTTTAACATCTCTATGTACACAGCTGAGCAATGAAGATTTCTCTGAGTCAACTTGGATGAATCGGCGTTTGTATGTATGTATTTTTGTCCGATGAAACAACCGTTAATCCGATATTTATAAAATTTGGTAGGGTGTAGATAGTTTTCGCAGAATTTATAGGTAACGAAATTTTGTTTTTAGAAGTCTGTTAGAAAGGTAAATAAAGTAGGTAACCTACCTACATCGCATGTATTCGTGAGGCCTCAGTTTGGGGCGAACCACTAGTTTTTATTCTCGTTAATTTCTGTGCATGACAGTAAAAAATGCAGACGGAAAGAGAGTTCAAAAATAAAACTGCACGCCAAACTCCCCTTTGATTTTACACTGGGTTCCCTGTGACTTCACATATATCTAGCGCGCAGAGCCGTGTTGTCTCCGGTCTGGCCTAAGAATCCCTCCGTCTCCTCCTGTGGATGTCGTAAACCAACTTGGGCCTTGTATGTATAACATTGAGCTGAGAGACGTGGTCAACGCTATTGCTGAGCGAAAGTGGAGTTGGGCGGGTCGTATCGCTAAGGCATGACAGAAGTCGCTGGACAAGACGGATCCTTGAATAGAGACTGAGCAAGCAATTCCAATGGAATGGATGCAAGCAATGGATGACCAAGAGGTCATCCATTGAAATGATGGGTGGACAACATTAAAGAATACGCAGGCTATCACTGGATGGCGAAGGCAACTGATCGACTCGCGTGGAAGAAATTGGGAGAGGCCTACGTCCAAAAATGGACATATAATGGCTCATGATGATGATGATGATAACATTTGACGACGTCTGTGGCGCGGCGGGCGAAGGTTGGCCTGCGACGCAGGAGGTTGCGGGTTCGATTCCCGCCTCGGAACAAATATTTGTGCGATTGCAGATATTTGTTCAGGGTGTTCTGGGTATTTTTCTATGTATAATAACAAAATATCTATCTATGTAATATATTGTATTTAAGTATATCAGTTATCTAGTACCCATAACACAAGCTCTGCTTAGCTTGGGGCTAGATAATGTTGTATGAACTGTCCAGCATTATTTGTTTATTTATTTATTTGTAGATTTTAATCAAGTAATGTAAAATCAGCAAACTGTATGCTTTAATGTGCTGGTTATTAAAGCTATTCATAAATTTATAGACGTGTCGCCGTGATTGGAGTCTGCACCTGCCTGTACCTCTCGCTGTGGGGCAGCTACTTGTACTTCCATGGTACAATCACCGATAGCCAAGGAGACGAGATCCCAGTCTACGAAGCCATACATCACTTCTTTACCAGTCCTTGGTGAGTTAGCTTAGCTGGGCCATAAGTATTTATCAAGCAAATGATTCTGACATTATGGTGTAGTGTAACACGGCATTAATATCGAGACACCTTTTGTTTTTAAGATGCAATTCCAATATAGCAGAGTAAAACTAAAAAAAATACAATAAGAACCGCTGGATAACTTAAACACCGCTCCATAGATAGCGATTGCAATAAGACATTCCTCGTCTTAAATTTGATGGACCCTCATCCACCGAAAGGCATCATGTCTGATTTTAAAAACTATTCTAACATGTACTTACCGGGTCTACTATTCAAAGTCAAAGTCAAAAAGTATTTTATTCATTGAAATTACAAGTATCATTTTGAATCGTCTTAAAAAATAAATTTTCATTTACTCCTGTTCCAACGCAACCAGACCTAGAAAAATCAGGCAACAAACACGGTCTGTTTTTTTTTTCATGATCCTTCTTACTACTATGTGTTTGGTGCCTCAAGAACAAGTGGAAGCTGATTCAAAGAAAAAAGGAAAACCAACTTAAAAGCCTTACTTAGGTAGGCAGTCAAAAATAAGATGATAGAGAGAATCAGCAAAAGTTCTTAAGGCAGCACACTCTACGCTTGATATACTCATAAATAACACATCAATAATAAATTATATGTAGGTACAGGCATTGCAAATTGACAAATTAGGTGTCGAGGGGCAGAGCGACATCAGGCCACGCGGCTTTATCATTAACATAGTCATGTAGTGTGTAATACGCTTTCTTAACTAAATTATTCTTTATGTAGGATTTAAATCTTCGAATCGAAATTGGTAAAAATTAACTTGTTTCTGTTTAAAAACAACGATTAATAGCAAACTTTGGTATTTTAATCCATCTTTGAATTTCGCGTCAAAACGCTGTCAGTCAAAACGCTGTCATGGCGTCTGGTTGTGACGACTCGATTTTGTAAGCAAAGAGAAGCCAGCTTAGTAACTATTATTTAACCTGTACTTTTGGTTCACGTTTGGTACTTTCTTGAGATACAAAGGCGTGTTTCACGTTCTAAAATTACTGATCACAACCGTGTGCTGATCGAAATGAGCCTGAACACGATCAGTCTACTATTAACCATCGAGAAGTTCCGTTGTCCACCTTCTGTCTCCATCATTAGATCATCTCGCTGTCACCATCATATTTTATTGTCATCGGAACGTGACAGGTATCCAAAATTTCAGCTCAATCGGTTGAGGTTAACTGGTTCAAAATACAGTTTCAAGATTTGTCATACACTAACATTCTAACTAATATACTAACATGTCAAGTTAAATACCTAGAATCTCGCTATGCCCACTATTAGGCTCCATAAAGATAATGAATCATTTACAGGACAATGTGTACGCTTCTATAACAATATCCACTGCAAAATTTTTTTTTTTTAAAGTGTCATGCAATATTTGTTTTAAAAAACCTTTTGAATTAATAATTTTGTATTGTCCCTATTTTGCAGGTGGCTGGACTTAAAACAATGCCTCATAGAGACGTACAACTACGCGCAACACCACGGTTGGTACGAGGTCTGGAAACAAATCATTGACCTCTCGGACCCACACGGCGAACAGAATGCATACAAGGTAACATCACCGTCAACACATTACATCATGCCGGTTTTTGGTGTTCCGTACCCAAAGTGCCCTATTACTTAGCCAATGCTTTCCATCTGCATTTTTTTTTAATACAACTTGTAATGACGTATGTAATCTGAAGTTAAGTGGTACATTATCACATAGGTCAAGTCCACCTAGGACGCACCCTATCTGGCATTGCACCGCGCCTGCCACCCTGAGACATTAAGATGAAAAGTCTCATGTTCCTGTAATTTCACCAGCAACCATACCCTTGAAACTGGAACACAGCAATGCAAGCACTACTGCTTTGCGGCAGAAATGGGTATGGTAGTAGTACTTCCCCAGACAAACTCTCACAAAGCTCTACTACTAATATGTCTCAGTTCATAAGCCTACGCTTATGAAAATAGGGAGAAGACTTAAAAGAACGAAACCTTATGAGTTTGTGTAGTATAAATAATAGTGTAATGCAGTGCAAACTAGCGCTAGCCAATAAGAACATAAGAACAATGTATCCTACCCTTAATAAACAGAGACAGTAAGAAAAGTGTTAAATAGACACATTCTTAAAAAGCATTCAAAAACTAGATAACTAGCCCATACTGAATCCATTTTTTTTTTAAACTTGTATAGACCTTTGTTTGACCACGATGTCACCTGTTGGTAAGTGACGATGTGGCCGAAGATGGAGCTCAAAGGTCTAGAAGGCACCTATTCACTCTAGCCTTGAAGAGACCCAGATTATAGTTTTCAGGAAAGACAGACGACGGTAGTTTATTCCACTCCTTAGCAGTTTACTTTTACTTACTAGCTTTTATGTGTCAGGTTCTCGGGGTTGGCCCAGACTCGTCCCAGCAAGAGATTACCTCCATCTGGCGCCGCCTATCTCGCGAGAACCATCCCGACAAAGTCAAGGACGAGACCCTTCGCCGCCAGGCTCAAGATCGCTTTATGGAGATTCAGCAAGCGTACGAATTGTTATCCAACAGCAAGAACCGCCGCAATCGCAGAAACAAGAAGGACAACTCGGCGGATCTCTGATATTTACTGCCCAATATAACACAGATACTTACTGCTCAACGAAACACAGATCCGGTGAATCACTAATATTTACTGCTCAACGAAACATAGATCTGGTGAATCTCTGATATTTACTGCCTAACATTGTATAGATCCGGTGAATCTGGTATTTACTGCCAAACGTAACACATCCCGTGATTCTCTTATATTTACTGCTCAACGAAACATAGATCTGGTGAAACTCTGATATGTATTGCTCAACGAAAATCATATCCGGTGAATCTCTGATATTTACTGCCTAACATTATATAGATCCGGTGAATCTGATATTTAATGCTCAACGTAACACAGATCCGGTGAATCTCTAATACTTTCTGCCCAACGTAACGCAGATCCGGTTAATCTCTGATATTTACTTCCCAACGTAACACATATCCGGTTAATCTCTGATATTTACTGCTCAATGAAACTCAGATCCGGTGAACCTGTGATATTTACTGCTCAACGTAATATAGATCCGGTGAATCTTTTATATTTTCTGCCCACCGTAACACAGATCCGACGAATCTTATTTTTACTGTTCTACGAAGCACAGATCCGGCGAATATTATTTTTACTGTTCAACGAAACACAGATCCGGCGAATCTTATTTTTACTGTTCAACGAAACACAGATCCGGCGAATCTTATTTTTACTGTTCAACGAAACACAGATCCGGCGAATCTTATTTTTACTGTTCAACGAAACACAGATCCGCCGAATCTTATTTTTACTGTTCAACGAAACACAGATCCGGTGAATCTTATTTTACTGTTCAACTAAACACAGATCCGCCGAATCTTATTTTTACTACTCAACGAAACACAGATCCGGTGAATCTTTTATGTTTACTGCCCAAAGTAACACAGATCCAGTAAATCTCTGATATTTACTGCACAACGAAACACAGTCTGATGTCACTACAGAATTTAGGTGTAGTTGAAGTTATGATGATTCATTATGGTCTTTTTACATACATACATAGACACACGTCTTTATCCCCGAAAGGGTAGGCAGAGTCTCAATTTGCCTCCTTTCACCATGAGCTACACCATCGTGGGAATATAGACGTGATAAGTGGTGAGATCATCGCCGCAATTGCTTCCCATATAGTCTTTTTACATTACTAAAAATCGAATTAAACTGAGCCGCTTTTTTAAGTCCTAGTATATGTTACCTATGAGACTAGAAGACAATTAAGAACTATTTAGTGTTAAAATCTAAACGTATCATTTATTTCTTACTTGGTTTATGTATTGTGAAGTGATTAGAGTATGGTTGAACCAATTTTATTGTTAGTTCTGATGAGGAAAGACTAATTTACAAGTGAATACGTGTTTAGAATAGGATTCGGTATAGTATAAGGTCCGGTCCAGCTCAAGACATGGCTGCCCTTATCTGGATTTTGTTTATATTTGCTTGAAAAGAATGCTAGGAGTATTGTCTGCGTGGTAGAACTGGGCCGTCAGCTCCAAACCTGCCAGATTGCCACTTGTTAGACCCTGGCTGCCGGGCATGGCGTCATCTGGATTTTGATTATCGCTAGTGATGATGCTCATCAGCGTTTATAATACGATTCATTGTTATTGCAATGTATCTGCTATAGTTTTTAAAGAATCGAAAAGACCTGTTTTTTATATTTTATGACCCTGATTTCTTGAACCATAAATTCTCCGTTCTCTTGGAACTGGGAAAACCCGGTTCCGATGCCTGAGGGAGAGCCGCAGTTTTTTTCTGAGTAGTTTTTAAACTGAATTTCATTAGGATCTCGTATTCATTCCATCGCGAACCACTTCGATTTAATAGCATTTAGCAAGGCAATACAATCGTATGCTGTAAGCATATGCTGTAATCGTAATGCCTTAGAAGTGCGATCAGATTTATTATCCGTCCTTTATCTTTGACAATGTAATTTTTAAGTTTTTATTTTTATATTCTATTTTGGATCCACATTTTTTTTATAATTTTTTCTACTCAATTTTTTATAATTTGTTGTTACGCTTCGCCCTGGTTGTGTAATCACGGAGCATAGATTTATTGCTCCTTGGTGTTATGCTGTCTTTGAACTGGGGGTTGATTCTCGGACAAATCTCGTGTACGAGATGATGTCATGTTTGATAGAGCGTGAGATGTGACTCCATCTCGTTTACTTTTTATCCAAGAATATGGGCCCTGATGTTTTGAGTAAAATCTTAGACGATTTATTAAAATTATGTTTATTAATATTAAAATTATACGCTATGTAGTAGTGGTAATACGTAAGATACCTACCCTCTTGTCAGCAAGGGTCCATTTTTATGAATTGTCTGAATTTGCTGCCAAATATTATCAAGGCTGAAGCGGCGCTTACACTTTGATTGTGCAAGTGTTTAGTGATTAGTGTGAGTGATAAAAGCATACACGTGTATTGTGCGAGTGGTGGCTTCTTCACATCTAATCACTAAGCAAATTAAATAATCACTTGCACTGCACTAATCAAAGTGTGAACCTGGCTTTATAACTTGTAGTTCTTATGTGTACTTATTTAGTAATTTAGTGACTGGCTGTAGGTTCGTTTATATCTACAGACATTGAGCGTGGCACCGTTTATTCACATGTAGCGTGCCAGTAGTGTGCCGTCTCGTACATCGACAAGCAGCGTCCTCAGACTCTCCTCCAGGCCCGTCCGATGCTCTAATCACACTGCCCGGCAAGTACCTACAGACACGTACAGACAAAATATTGTAACCGCGAGTACTGGCCGGGCACGGCCCGTGTCTGTTGGCGTCGTCGTGGCCGTGTTACGACGTATTTAAACATAATATTCTGTATAGAAGAATATTATTCTGTATGCCACGGCACCGGTCTGGCACGCTCAATGTAGATATAAACGGACCTTTAGGCAGCAAATTTTGTATTGTACTTAAAATAGGGCTAAGTTACCGGAATAACTGCAGTAAGGACTAAGGTAGATCGTTTGGGCACTGCAACATAGGTTGTAGTTACTGCCCGTTTCCGTATAAGCCTCGTCTGTGCGAAGATAAGACTGCAAGCACATCTCACTCCATTAGGGCCGGCGCCCACTGACGGCGTGGCGCGGCATGGCAAAGAATTTTATTTCTAATCAAGTTATTTTGAATCTTATTTCAATGAGTTTAGAATTCATGTTGCTTTATTTCGATGCGACATGCCACGGCATGCAGTTTAATTCCACGGGTTGTCGCGGCGCGCCATTGCATCCCGCGAGGCGTATGGGTCACTTTATGTCGAGGAATTATGATTGCTAAGCTAGTTGAAATAAGGTTGAAACTTGTGCAGCGGCGGCTGGACTTTCAGCAGGGTGCCACGGGATGCCGCAGCACAACGTGCCATGCCGGCACTGGGCGCCGGCCCTTACTGTCCTTTACCTGGGATGAGGGTCTCGGGAACAACATGTAATCTGTGAATGCCCCTTAAACTTAAGGGGGAAAACCACAAGAAGATCATCAGGCCTGTTGTATTGTACGGATCTAAGTGTTGGGCTACCAAAGCAAGGGATGAAATAAGAGTGTATGCCACGGAGATGGGAATGTTGCGATGCATGTGTGGAGTGACAAGAATATTTATGATAGTAAATTAGTATATGAGACGAAGTATGAGAGTAACGTCACTAACATATAAGATGAGATGTAATATGTTAGCCTGGTATGGGCATGATATGCAGAGGGAAGAAAGCCATGTTACATGAAGAGTGATGAATATGACTGTGGATGGATAGAAGAGCATAGGCAGGCCTAAAAAGAGATGGACGGACTGTCTGAAAGATATGTGTAAGAAAGGTGTGAGTACTGATATGACGGGAGGGGAGAATGGAAGAAAAGAACATGTGCCGACCTCACTTAAGTGGGATAAGGGCAGGGAGATGATGATAACCTGTGAAGAACCTGGTCTGCCTTAGATAGATCGTTTTGCTTTATTTAGTCTACCATATTTTGTTGAAAAAAAATATATCTTAATACAATATTAAAACTGTTAATGATGATAAGTATTTGAAGCCCGTCCATTTGTTAGATTGAAGACCCTTGTCTTCGTGAAATATTCATAGTCATTTAAAATGTTAAATTTATTTATTTTAGAATAAGATAAAGACAATGTTTGTCAGGTACCTATTGGATGGTGTGACAAAATGGAAATAAATATATTTATCAGGATTAAAATTGTCTTATTTATTAGGTCCACATCCACCGCCGTGCGTGGCTTTGCATAATATATTATATATCACAGAACAGCTCTATCGTCTTTATGTAGGTAGGTATATAAGCGTGAGTGATACCAATGAGACGTGTGTAGAATAAAGGCGAGCAAACAGTGCACCAAGTGCGCTACTGGCACGGCGCAATCACTATTTTGCCACTTACAAGATTGAATGTTCGGCAGTTGCGCTTCTATCTTTTTAAAGTTAAAGCTGTTCTATGTTCAAGGAATGGACTAGTCCATGGTTCAAGGTTATATAAAAAAAAATGATTTCATGATTTTCTACTTTTGACAATGACAGTGACAGTGACAAATACATAGTGAATTGTACATTCTTCTGTTTTTTTGTTATTCTGCAGAAAGTAGGAACACAAATTGGAAATAAACACAGGTGAAAGGAGAGCGAAACAACAATTGTACATCCCCCATGGATGTACAATTGTTGTTTCGCTTACTTCGCTTATATATTTATTTAGCTAATGAAATATATTCCTAATCTGTGGACTGTCTTCTGTCATGTCTTGTCTGTCTTGGTCGTCTGTCAAACAAATTGTCAGTCAATAAAATTGATCTGTCGTGTCCGTCGGTCCGTCGTCCGTCTCCAAGCCAGAAAGCCTACAAAAGCTTCTCTTTTCTGATTCCTGTTTCGGTTTCTTAACTCTCACCGTATTACGACGACGACCGTGCTACTTTTGAAACGAAATGCTGAAACATCACGCCAATACTTGCTTTTGAAGTCTAATCGATCGCGTCATCATGCGTAGAACACAAATTCACTAATCATGTTTTCACGTAAAATTCATTAGACGACCTCGGCAGGGGTAAACGTAATTTCCTCGCTGTACGGATATTGTGCGTTTCCAATATGAATTTCGACGATAGTGCCAGTAGTGGCTATGTCACTACGGAGACGATATACGGGACGCACGAGGATTCCCACGTAGTGATGTCGGAAAAGGTGCAGTCTCTGGCCGGGAGTATCTACCAGGAGTTCGAGCGGATGATAGCTCGTTACGACGAAGATGTGGTGAAGACTCTGATGCCGTTGCTGGTGAACGTGCTGGAGTGCTTGGATTCCGCGTACCAGACGAATCAGGAGCACGAGGTGGAACTAGAGCTCCTGCGTGAGGATAACGAGCAGCTGGTGACGCAGTACGAGCGCGAGAAGGCGGCCAGGAAGCACGCCGAACAGAAGGTAATTCAGAATGCTTACTCGGGCAGTACCAACAAAACCTTGATTCAGTTTTCATTGTATTTGCAACACAAGGCTGTTAGCCTGTTGCAGTGGCTTACTGCACACCAATTAATGTGCACGTTACTGTATTATTGCTCAATAATTTTTAATAAAAGATAAGTGCTTAATTGGAATGTGCCAGCCGTTTTGCTATCCGACTCTCAAGGTAAACAAGTTGAGCCTTTTTGAATAATTATAATATTGAGGCCTCAGTATTTGTATCAAGGACTGGGCAGTTATCTCTAGGTGCATGTGTGAGTGACCTGTGTTGATTTATATACATTGTTTTCAACACAGATGCCCCTTATCTGTCTATTTAAATGTTTATTTAAATACTATAATCATGTTGTATTATTCATAGCAATGATTTTAACTGAATAAAACGGTATTAAATGACTCCTCAAATCTTATTAAGGAAGTTAATTTGCATGTTGCTTTACTTATGGCCTTTATTGCTATCAATATTATATAATGACCATGGTGGCATAATAGTGATCTCCACACTAGGCACGGCCTTAAAGATATAATCTAAATAATGACATTATTATAAATAAAATAAATAATAAATAAATAATGCTGGACAGTTCACAACATTGTCTAGCCCCAAGCTAAGCAGAGCTTGTGTTATGGGTACTATACAACTGATATACTTAATACAATATATTACATAGATAGATATTTGTTATTATACATAGAATATACCCAGAACACCCTGAACAAATATCTGCGATCGCACAAATATTTGTTCCGAGGCCGGCATCGAACCCGCAACCTCCTCAATTATCTTCACAGTTTACATAATACCAATAATAGTTATTGTTATAATATCCAAATTCTTCTATTGGTAATATTGTTACAATATGTAATGTATTTTGCTGTAACAAAAACATTTTTCATTTTCATTTTCACACCATCCGATTAATTAAATTACCTGCTTATTGCTGTTTAGCTGTTAAGTGCTGTTTAGTTGCTGTTTGACGACCTCTGTGGCGTGGCGGGCGTACGTTCGCCTGCGACGCAGGAGGTTGCCGGTTTGATTCCCACCTCGGAACAAATTTTTGTGCGATCTGCAGATATTTGTTCAGGGACAGTATTTAATTAAAAAAGCCTACTATTCGGTCATTGACTTTGTAGAAGATAAATTAAATAAGTTTGTACTTAGCCTATAAATTGTTTTTTTGTTTTCTATATATAAATATAATCATTGTGTACCTCTGTACCTTATAACATTATTTGACATGTAAAATAACATTTTACCAATAAATTATCTGTACATTCAAAATACAGAATAGTAGATAGTTATTACATGACGACCTCTGTGGCGCGGCGGGCGCACGTTCGCCTGCGACGCAGGAGGTTGCGGGTTCGATTCCCGCCTCGGAACAAATATTTGTGCGATCCGCAGATATTTTTTCAGGGTGTTCTGGGTATTTTCTATATATAATAAAAAATATCTATGTAATATATTGTATTAAGTATATCAGTTGTCTAGTACCCATAACACAAGTTCTGCTTACTTGGGACTAGATAATGTTGTGTGAACTGTCCAGCAATATTTATTTATTTATTTATTTCCATCAGCTCCTAGAAGCCGAAGATCATTATGAAGGAGAGCGGAAAGACCTGAGTGGTCGCCTCGAGGCCTTGGACAGCATTGTGAGGATGTTGGAGCTGAAGCATAAGAACTCTCTGGATCATGCTAGCAGGCTTGAGGAGCGGGAGAATGAACTCAAGAAGGTATGTTATAGAAATGTATAGATTCTTTATGATAAGACCTCTCCCTCCATCATGGTCTGCTGGTACTACGTCAGTAGAATTGCAAAACTAGTACAACGCCCGCAATTTCGTGTGCTTGGAGATTTTTCCATACACACTTCTACACCCTGCTGCATCCCCTTAGGAGGTGAATTTAGATAAAATTACTTCTTGGTGCACCTCTACTACACAAAAGGAATGGGCTAAGCATTATAGACAGTCAGTCAGTCATGCAACTATTTTATATAAATGTATATAAATTATCATGTGTATAATAAAAAAGTGCAGGGCAGACAATATTATTGTACAATATATTTACAAATAAATAAGTTTCCAGGCTGGCTTTATGTGCAGTATGTACATACAGATACAGTGAAAGTGATTCATGCCTCCGAGATGTATTTATTCATGATGCACAGAATGAACACAATTGTTGCAAAGAAGTTTATGCTCGCGAGGTCTACTGTTCGCAGAACTACTAGTTTATTTCACAGTTATTTTGAATCGCGCTATCGTTGAGTTAATCCTGACTCCTGTGCCCCGTCTCTTACTGCAAAATGATTTTAAAACTGCTAGGTACATTTTAAACCAGGGTTATACTTATAGCTGGTCTTAATCATTTCACTTAATTAGAGGAAACAAGTCTACTGGGAAGGAAAAGACCTAAGTATATTACTTTTAAATTAAATTTGGCCCAATCTAGCTAGGTCAGTCCATTTGTGTAAAGGCCTGTCTGAAAATAAACCACTGGCCACTGAGTTATTTGTAGTTATAAAAAGTACTTACTTATTTTTATAAATAGTTTAAATGGGCACTAAACTATACTCTTAAATAGTAAACTAAACGTAGGCAATAATTAAACTGTCATAGTTATTAGTTAAATGTACATTTTCGCAACATAAATCGTTAAAATAAGTAGATTAAAGCCTGATTCAGATTATTTACAAACACCGTTACATCACTTTCAATGTAATGAATGAGTCACGAGTGAATCTTCAAAGGCGCGATTATATTCTGGGTCATTATCTTTTGCACATACATATTATTGTGGTCTCCTAATAGCTTTTGATTCTCATGGCCTTATCATTTTAAGATGGTTATGAAAGTTGAGAAGGCCCATGGAAACGAGACTTGCAGCGACTTGGCACTGTTACTTGATCGTTGGCTAAGCCTCATACATAACTAACTGGCTATGGAGAAAGTAAATTAAATATTAATAAAATACTCTTAACATTCTACGTTATGAAATCCGAACGACCAAACTATCTACTTATTTACTAGCAAAGATAAGTCGTATGTAGCTAGAATCGACGTTCGGATCAACAATCTAGTTCACACTTTAAACAATATGTCTCGTCTACGTGCCGAATCGAAAACAAACAGTAGCTGTTGTGTTGGTATTGACTATTGTCTAGACCTTTGTATCTTGAACACATGTAGGTTCAAGTTTTTACGTAAATTTTTCTTAGTATAAGCTTTTCGCCCGGGTAAACATGCGCCTTTTCCCGGTGAGGTAGACCGAGACCACGGGTTTCCAAGTATTTCGATGCCTCTTTTGCTACATTCACTCTCATTACATTCTTCATACATCTCTAAACCTGGCTTTTCTTCGGAACGCCTCAGATTTGGTCACAGTATACGTTCGCCGAGGCCTTTCCCTAATTCTCATTCAGAGTATTAAGGCCTGCACTAACGTCCCGCTGTGGAGTGTATTGTGCATTATCCTCATGTTCTACCTCTACCCAAGCTTCTTTTTTTTTTTTTTTATACTACTTGGATGACGGAACAAGCAAGAGGCCCACCTGATGTTAAGCGGTAACCTCTGCCTATGAACAGTGCATTACCTCAAAGGTCACGTCCACCTAGGACGCACCCTATGTGGCATTGCACTGCGCCCGCCACCCTGAGACATAAAGATGAAAAGTCTCATGTGCCTGTAATTTCACCGGCACCCTTACCCTTCAAACCGGAACACAGCAATGCGAGCACTACTGCTTTGCGGCAGAAATAGGTATGGTGGTAGTACTTCCCCGGACGAACTCTTTCACAAAAAAGCTCTACTACTACTAAAAGCAACGGAGCAGGCCTTTGGGATGATGACATCACTGGCACCTTCCCCTTCAAAATATTATATTATATTTATTTATTAGGATCTCCAATGAGACTTAAAAATATAATCAACAATTGGATGCGTTCCCTGTGCTCACTCTGTAAAGGCAAACACAACTAACGCAGGTATAATAAACAATGAGTAAGTGTATAAAAAGTACACAAGAAGTTTATACATTGACCGAGCTAGAAGAGATTATTTGCATTGTAGCAACTGTAGATAAATTATTGATAGCATATTTAGCATTTTTAGTATTTAGCTTGATTAACAAAATAAAATCAAAGAATTTTAAATATATCAACACAGTACAGGACTTGGTAAAACATTAATGTAGATACAAAAAAAAAATGTTGCCTTCACACTCGTTTGGGCTTGTCTCACCTTCTTTCTTCAATCACTTCTACTTCCCTCCAGAACTGTCTATAACTGCACTTCCTCCCTAGTTTTTTGTTCTCAAAACTGAGATTAGACCGCGCACACCTACATATGCAATGGACGGACTTTGTTTTATTGATAATCTATATACATAATATGTATATAGCAGTATTATGGTATCAATGCTCTCCGCTTTCTATATATGCCGATGGCGTAGTTTCGAACCTAATTGCTCAAACTAATGAGCGATAGCTAATAGGCACTAATCAAACAGAAGTGCATTCAATCAAAACAGTCGGGCCTTTGACCTAAGCATTTCAAAGAGGAAAAATTGAATAGTAGTATTTTTTAGTAGTAGTAGAGCTTTTTTGTGAGAGAATTCGTCCAGGGAAGTACTACTACCATACCGATTTTTGCTGCAAAGCAGTAGTGCTCGCATTGCTGTGTCCCGGTTTGAAGGGTGCCGGTGAAATAACAGGCACTTATGACTTTTCATCTTTGTCTCAGGGTGGCGGGCGCAGTGCAATGCCACATAGGGTGCGTCCTAGGTGGACGTGACATATGTGGTAATGCATTGTTAAACTCAGAGGTTACCGCTTAACATCAGGTGGGCCATCCGCTTGTGCCGTCAAGCGTAAAGTTACAAAAAAACAATTTGGACCACCTCCTGCGTCTTCTGAACGGAAAAAAGGTGTTCTGTTCTTTATGGGTCCCCGAGACGATCAAGTCCACTTGACAAGTCTACGTGCTGTCAAGTATGGTCCAGCCCGTAGATACATGACGGGACTTGTCAAGTCAACGCTGTAAACCATCAATATTCACTTCAAGCACGTAGACTTGTCAAGTGGACTTGATCGTCTCGGGGACCCATTAGTCAAGGATTCAAAACTTTTTATAAGAATGAGTCTTAACAAGAGGTCCTTCTTTTGTTACAAATTATAAATGTTAATGCATGAGTAACGTTGGAAGTTGCTTGTTAGATTCCAGCCTTGAAATAAACGTACAATCTCCAAATAAGTGTTTAGTTTCGCTCAGTTGGATTAATGCGTTGTTAATTTAGCTTGGGAATCAATTCATCTGGTAGGTGATTGAATAAGTGGTATGTGGTGGTTCACCTACCAGGTGAATTGACTCCCAAGCTAAATTAACAACGTATTATAAAATACCCTTAGAAACATGAAGTTCAGCTTTAAGTTAGACTGTATATACCTACGTAGGTATCATCATCATCATCAGCAGCCTGTAGAAGTCCACAGCTGGACATTGTCCTCCCCATATAATGCCACGACGAACGGTCCTACATAGGTATATATCGCATATACCTACGTAGGTAAGAATTTTTCTTCAAAGAAGTGCTGGCGAAGTTTTTCTTATAATGACATGCACCTATGTATAGTGCTACTACTCTTTTGATTTTAATTTTTGACATCTTTATCCTTTATCTTTATTATTTCACTATTATTATGTGTCGTGATCACAAAATTGCAGCGCCCTAACGGGGCTCATGTACATACTACATTACTAACAGTAGAAATAAGACCATATACTAACAATATTGTAAGTAGGTACATGTAAGCAATAAATAAATACAGTACAATACAATACAATAATTCTTTATTGTACACAGAAAAAAACATTACAAATAAAACAAACAAAAGATATGTACAAAGACGAGCTTAACCCTAAACAGTTTTTTTTACAGCAAACCTTTGGGGAAAGATAGAGGTGATAAAGATGTTTTTACAGCTTATCAATGTATCTAAATTCTACAGGAATATGCCAAGCTTCACGAGCGTTACACGGAACTCTTCAAGACACACATGGACTACATGGAGAGAACCAAACTGCTGCTCAGCACCACCAGCGATCGGAGTGAAGTACGCGGCCGGCTGGGGCTTAACCCCGTTGGACGATCTAGTGGTGAGTACAACATGCAGTGCCAAAACCAACCTGTACAAGCGTTATACGGAGCTAAAGCTATCTATCTGGTACCTACGTATTAAATCAATAAATAATTCTTTATTTCAGACACATGATCCATAGGTACATTACCAAAAAAAATAAAAAATAAAACACAGGTCAAAACAATAAAATAAAACTATAAAATTGACGTAGCTCGGAAGCTACTTAGGTGGCAATCTCCACACAGCGTCAGTACACACTTGTCTGCATCAGTCTATCCGCCAGACTCTGAAAATGAAAAAATGAAATGAAAAACATTTATTAACAATAAAATAAAAAATAAAAAAAAAAAAAAAATATTATTTATTTATTTTTTTAACATTTTTTTTTTTTTTTTTTTTTCTCTGGATGATAGCATTATGAGTAGTTAGTATTAGTCTGGTATAAGGTATCAGGTGGTATTTGGTATCTATCTGTAACGAGTTCTCGGTGGTTGGCCTACTGTTCCTTTTTTTAAATCGTTGTTACATAATTTGCATTTTTGTTTGGGAACAGCGGATAGCTTCCGAGTATCATGGCGGCTGTGAGGACAGCAGCTTTCTAAGGCGAGGCTGAAAAACAGTGTGGCTGAGCCCTCGACCTTTTCTCTTACACTAACCCTAAATATTATAACTATACTTATAAACTTTGTTAGTAATGATAGTGTATGTAATAAAAGCCCTTTTTTTCTTTTTACGGCTTTGTAAATCTACGGCTATCCACTGAACTTCACTATCATGAGAATATTTACTTGTTTCATACTTTTTAGAGCGTGATTTTACAGTAGTCGCGCTTTAGTATTTGAACATATTTTGTATACTTAATCGTGCCGTAACGGCTGTATAGATTTCGATGAAATTTGTTTGAGAGATACATTTTGGCGTCGATGCCTCATATGCTGAGCATAGTCTACTTTTATCCGGTACCAAGCAAGCATGGAAACGAAGTCCTTGATGTGAACTGGTCGATATGATTGTTAATTAACGGCCGGCCTACTATCGGGATTACTTACGCTCCAGTTTTTTCAAGTATTAAGGCTGATGGGTTAATTCCTAATGACCTTCAAACCTATGGAAACTCAAAAACATACTTATGAATGTGTATAAAACATGAGAATAAACCAACTCATGTGAAATCTTAATTCTATTTAATTTT
This sequence comes from Operophtera brumata, assembly GCA_932527175.1. Taxonomy (NCBI): domain Eukaryota; kingdom Metazoa; phylum Arthropoda; class Insecta; order Lepidoptera; family Geometridae; genus Operophtera; species Operophtera brumata. Next base: position 78,097,502 of record OW052239.1, on the reverse strand, counting down.
AGTTTTCATAACTTTACCTATAAATTGTGCCAATAATACGAGTATCTATCACGAAGATCAGATCAACGCAACCAAACATACATACATACAAACACAAATTAATTTAACCCTTATGTGAATAAAGCCCTGTGCTTTTTTAACCCCCGACGAAAAACGAAGGGGTGTTATAAGTTTGACGTGTCTATGTGTGTGTGTGTGTCTGTCTGTCCCATCGTAGCTCCCGAACGGATGAACCGATTTAGTTTTATTTTTTTATTTTTGTTTAAAAGGTGAATTTGTCGGGAGTGTTCTTAGCTATGTTTGATCAAAATCGGTTCAACCGTTTCATTGCGTTGGGGGTTTTTTGAATTTTCATTAAATTAATTACTTGTTATATACTCCTATTTACCTCCGGGTAGAGAAAACAAACAATAATAATAAATATTAAGAAATTAAAATTCAGCGACTCTCTTCATAATGACGCTCACAATGCAAATCGCAAGCAGAACACACAATACACAAAACATGTTCGCCTCTCCACGAAGCGTGAATGTAATCTATGTCCCAACTACCCAGGTCCAATATCCTTCGGCTTCGCGTCCCTGGAGAGTTCCCTGCATAACGTCGAGCAGACGGAGAGCATGCCCGGCAGTCCTGTGAGCCTGTCATCATCTCCTCCCACGCCGCCCATCGGCTCCGAGCTGGCTGCCGTCAGGACCGTCGAGAGAGCGCATCAGACCGACCCCATCACTCAGACCAGCCAGGTAGAGATCTTTGCAGACGAGGTCTCAGTACTATGAGCCGCTATAAATAGCCTATCATCCTCTTGAAAGGTTTCTGCACCACAATGGACGCTGCGGGCTGTACTATAGTAGTCTTCGTCTATAATCGCCGTTTGTGAAGAGGAGCCTTTACCCAGTAGTTAATCAAACTTCAGTTTAATAAAGTTATTTTTATTTATTATTATTAAAGTGTTCTGCCGATATAACAAGGTTGCCCTTAAAATAGGCGTTTGACTGCGTAATCAATTGTTTTAAGAACTATACTGCTTGTCCAAACTTTGCAGCCGAGGTCTCAATACTATGAGCCACTAAAACGAACCTGGCTTCCTCTTGCAAGGTATCCGCACCACAATGGAGAGCGGCCTTCTTTTAGGGTGGTTGCTTTTCCATACTAATGTATTTTACCAAATATGGCTGAAGAGAGCGGCAAATCTTGTTTGGTTGAAGAAAACACTTGATTAATAGCTAAAATAACATCGAAATTTTAGTCCATACAAGTAATTTCGATGTCATTTTCGCTATTAATCCAGTCTTCAACCAAATAAGATTTGCCGCAAATAATGACCACTAAAAAAAGCCAACAACAGTAATTTCAGTGTAAAATTATACTCTGTTCCCCCATATTTGGTAAAATACGTTAGTATGAAAAGCAACCACCTTAATGCCATCGCCGCCACGAAACATGAGCATGGACTAGCGGGGCGAGGGCACGTGAATAGCCAATATTCGACGATACCTACTAATCATGCGTTTCTTTGACATGTGGCATAGTGCTTTCGACTCGTCGCGCAAATTGTACTGTGTTACACCTGATACTCGCACTATGCTATATTTCCGCAGCTGTAAGGAGTGCGAGCGGAATCGCACGTCCAAACCAAATAATTTTTTGGCTATGAATATAGGGCGATAATTCTAGTATAGTAATGTCGGATAATGCGCGAGGTACACAGTAAAGTAACTGAAGATTTCACTAGGTATTATCTTTGATATCGCGCGACGTGAATTCAAGTATTTAAGACAAATAGACTCCACTTCCACCCCCGTTTCCTTTGCTCATCAAAAACATACAAAGAGGGACGAGTAACATTAAATTCGCGCAATCATTGCTCGCTGCGTTGCAACCATCTTCCCTACACTCGCAAGAAAGCGAGTAATGTAGACCACTGAACTTAGATTCCAAGCACTGCAGCGGTTCCTCATACATGTAAGCGCATTCTCGTATGATGGCCATGTCTTGTCCAGCCGTGAAGTATTGCACCTGAAAGAACCATAAATATGAAACCGGCCAAGTGGAAGACCTTGCTGTTTTAGTGTTCCGTACAACCAGTTGTTTTGATAACCTATTAGAGTTTAACATTAACCTGAAATATAGAGCGACACACTGGACTTAACGTTGTATTCGCGCAGTCCTTCAAGTGCCCACTATTTAGTTTATACTTGAAACATCCTAGGTTCGAAATAGAAGAACATTGGTAGCATTTCAGACACGCAGCATTACTACACGATAATACAACTAATAGAACTGGAACTAAGTTAAACATTGTTATTTATTCTTATGAAGAGATTGCGTGAATTGATGTGAATCAAATAGTGACTTGACGTATCTCAGTCATATTGGACATTGGACAAATCAAAATCAATAAGTCAAAAAGACGGGACTACCACGAAAAAAAATATGTCTATTAAACAGTTTTTACACCATTCATGTTCTACACCTTCAGTTTTTCGTCAATGCTGCCAACATAACCATTTTAGGTTAGTAGTGTTTGCCACGGCACTCGAGATTTTATCGATAAAACAATACCTATACCCTGGTTCAGAATTAGAGATATTTTTTGTAAACAAACAAATGTCACTTTCAAAGAGACAAGCCAGTGGTAAAATCATTTTTTTGCGTGGATCATGTTTTACTTGTAGTGACGCGTAGCTTTTCCTACGGTATTCAATTTTTGTAATATCCGCCAGCGGGTTCGCCCGCGCGGTATGAACCTTTAATTTGCGGCAAATAAACACAAACCCACTACCTACCTAAGTTTATCTCACGATTCAATGTGTAAACGGCAAAATGTATATATAACTCTTACCTATTCATACAGTATGACCATTCCATTGTAAAACTGTGCTGAAAAGCACATTCGTATTCGGCAAATAAGGAGAAACGAATGAATTAACAAAATGGGGACCGGCTTTCAAAACAAAACCATTGTTTAGAATCTCTGCAGTGTTCCAAGTAACATGAAATATTTTCTACTAACAAATATATTTTTGCTTGATAACTTTGTTAATAACCGAAAGAACTCAAAAATATATACGCCAAAATATTGATTACTTTATAGTTTATCAGATCTGAGTTAGAATAACATGCCTAGCCTGTTTATTGGCTTAATTTGATAAACTACCATAGAGCACCTATTTTTTTGCTATGTATCCCCTTTGTTTACAAAAAATATCTCGAATTCTGAACCAGGGTATAGGTAGGTAGGTTACTTGAATATAATTTTTAAGCTCGAACATGAGTTTAATTGATAGAGGGGTTTTTGAACCACGAGGGTCCAAGTGGTCCCCCAAAAACACCTAACTCGTACCAATTTATCGATAAACGATACATCACGAGGTCACGTTCGGGACTACTGAGGGGCTAGTCTGCAAATTTGACAAGCAACTTTCACGGCCGTGTGGTTTACACTACACGGATTTTAGTATGAAGAAATCTAAGAGCGCCCCTAGCGGGCACCTTGAGAACCTCAAATCCCGTACAAAAATCCGTGTAGTGTACACCACACGGTCGTGTAAGTTGCTTGTCAAATTTGCAGACTAGCCCCTCTGATATACAAATAAATAAGACTCTTGGAAGTCAAAGTCGATATCGATATTAATAGCACACGGCAGCACAACACTTTGATAGTACATAAATTATTGATCGCTCTAAAACCTAATCTAAAGAAGTATTTTGTATTTGTTGCAGTAAAATTAGTCGAGATCAGAGATCGATTAGAGGAAATTTTGCCATAAATTTTAGTTTTTCATTGTTTTTTCGCCCAGATTTTATCGTAAATATTCCACAAGTTTTGTGATTCACAATCGTTCTTCACGTAAACTGACACACTGTAAAGTTTATTGTGTTGCTTTTTAGAGCCTTTTCAATACCTGCAAATGAAAATGCACTTATATTTTTTATAGCTTACAGAAAACCAAACCGAAATCAACAACGATTTCAAAAATGTCATCTTTCATGACAGTTTCTTAGTTGACGTTTCCCAAAGAACAAAACAAAAAATATAAACAGGATATTTATAGCCACTCTAGGAAGATAGACTAAAGGCATGGAACTAAGGCTAAAAACGAAACGGTATCGATTATACCAGTCTCATTCTTTTATATGAATGTATTCATGTGTTGGAGTGAGACAAGCATAAATCTATCTGTTCTTATTTGTGTAAGTCGTACCAGGCTAAATGTCAAATTACTACTACATTCATGGTAACAATCTAGGGAGATGTATATGCATGATACCAAAATTCAGGGTACGGAACGGAAAAACGACTGTCGTGGGACAATATATTTGTTTCTCTCTAACATAGGATAGCAAGCTATCTTCTAGGATAGGTGTAAGAAGGAACACTCTATGCTATTTTAGCACTAAATCCATGTAATACTACTACATTCATGTAGTCATTCAGTACCCTTAGTACGAGAATTTGACAGTATTCGAAACTATATAAAGTTTCGTTTCCTTCAATACATTTTCTGGCAGCGTCCTTAGTTTTCTCCTCGTTTCCGCTAGGGGCGCTGCTAGTAAATGTATGGAAGGAAACGAAACTTCATATAGTTTCGAATACTGTCAAATTCTCGTACTAACCCCCCTGTACTATGCATATTCTTTGTTTTTATTTTTATAATCTTAGTTTATATTTCACCGCCACCATTGGCTTTCGGAAGCGTTTTATACCATACACCTATACGAGCACTTGATTTTTAATTTTGCCAACGTTATTTTGGGCCACAGTGTATGGTCGTATGGTTTATTGTATCCTACAATATTTTATAATACGACGCGTTGTGATTAGATTGATCTGTGATATTCTCAGATTATTTAAAAGAACCGAAAATACCGGGTTTTTTAGTTTTAAGACCCAGGTTTTTTTTTGTTTTGGAAAACCCGATTCCAATGCCCTAATAGCTATATAATAAGGAGAGTTTTGTAACATTGTTTCTAATCAATGGGGAGCCACAGGCAAAACTAATCTCAGATGGCGCCACCATCGCTGGTGCTTGTCATTTAGTGGTTTTGTCTTTTTCTCATCAGAAGGGAAACGGTGTCTACCTTTATTTTTACACTGATATGCACTACACAGAGGCATGTTTTATACCAGACTTTTATTTAATGAATGAATGAATCAATGAAAATACTTTATTGCACACCTTACAAACTAGTTAAAAACAAGACATAACAATTAAACAAAAAAAAACTAAATGTACAATGGGCGGTCTTATCGCTAAAGAGCGATCTCTTCCAGACAATGTTAAATGTTAATGTTGTTGTTGTTGTTTAATGTTTATTTACTAAAATTATCCATTGATATTTGTCACTTTTGACAGTTTTTTTTTTAACATTGATAGACCTTTGTTAGGCTAAGAAACAACACCAGCGATTATGCGCCACCTAGCGTGATAAATAAGCAGTGTGTCTCCCCATTACAGGCTACATCGCCCGTGGCGCCACCTAACTCGAACTCTGGCAAGTCTCAGACTAAGAGTGAGAAGCGAAGTGGCAACACCCTGTACCAAGAGCTGGCGTTCCACGATACGGACGCTAGCATGGTTGAGGGCGACGAAGGCGCTGATATTACAGGTACTTACTACTTACTTCGTGTCACCGGTTCTTTCTTGGTCACCCTGCGTTAGGTGAGAGACCAGCTGTGGCATTGCGTAGTAGACTGACGTTTGATGTCGATTAACAGTTTGCTGTTCATTGCGCAGCGTGTACTAGCTTTTTTACAAGAACATAAATATTTAAAACACTCTGCGCAATGTATAGCAAACTGGACATCGAAATTGAACGTCAGCCTACTACGCAATAACACCACAGCTTGAGGTATGGTGCCCTGAAAAGGGCCTAGTGACCGATGATGAAAGAACCAGCGTGTTGAAAGGATTCATTGCGCCTCTCCCACATGTCTTGGATTTTTTTAATTCTGTTTGCTGGTTTCCTCTATGTTTTCCATCACCGTTAAAGAGCCCACACATTGAAGGAGTGAACAATGATGTGTTTAATATGAGTATGGTATAAGATTTGTCCTGACTGCTAGCTTATTATGGAATGTGTTATTACTGGAAGAAAGCGTTTGTCAGTCGTGGGAAGCAATGGCGGCAATGAGCTCACACGTCACGTCTATATTCCACGATGGTGCAACCCACTGTGAAAAGAGGTTCATTGAGGCTCTGCCAACCCCTTCGAGGAAAAAGGCGTGTGTCTATGTATGTATGTATGTAGTACATCAAGTCTATCCAATATAACCAATGAAATTGAATTCAATCAGAACCAGTTATCTGTGAGTTATCTAAAAAGGAATTTTACCTCGAATTGAATTGATGTATAATAAACATTTTCATCACACTTGCTCATAAAGTGGCTCTAATTTCACCGCAATTAGGCTCATAATGACACCTGTAATCAATTTGTGATTTTTTCATTGCTATTATTCACTAGTGAGTTATAGAGACAGTTGAACATTTACACAATGTGTATTTCGGTTTTACACCTGTAATCAAACTGTGACTTTTTCATTGCTATTATTCACTAGTGAGTTCTAGAGACAGTTGAACATTTACACAGAGCGTATTTCTTTTTTCTTCTTCTTTTTTTTTCACAAGTGTGTTGAAAAACGTCGTATTATACACGTACGTATTGATGATTACCGTCCTCGGCTCTCTTAAGCGAATTCATTGTGCCATGAGTGTATACTCGTGACACAATGAATTCGCTACACGCAGACCTGGAACAAATATTTTCAGAACTTGCAAACATTTGTCTTGTAGCGGTAATCGAACTCACATTTCTCGTATCTCAGCCGGCTGCTCTCCCGCCGCGTCACGGAGGTCGTCTGACTGACGATGTTCGTATGACTAAGTTCGCTTTGCGTTGTATCGTTATATTTTGACGACCTCTGTGGCGCGGCTGGCGAACGTTCGCCTGCGACGCAGAATCGATTCCCGCCTCGGAACAAATATTTGTGCGATCTGCAGATATTTGTTCAGAGTGCTCTGGGTATTTTCTATATATAATAAAAAATATCTATCTATTTAATGTATTGTATTAAGTATATCAGTTGTCTAGTACCCATAACACAAGCTCCGCTTAGCTTCTGGCTAGATAATGTTGTGTGGACTGTCCAGCATTATATATTATTTATTTATAATTTATTTGTGTGCGTTCCCTCAGGTAGCTGGGTCCATCCGGGCGAGTATGCTTCATCAGGTACGTTTTGTTCTGTGTGTTTTTTACCTGTTCCACCATGGACAGATTAAGGCTCAATTCACACCGGTATGGTAGTGGCCGGCAGCGTATTATAGTAATGAAGATAAAGTTTTAAGACGCTATGTTAAAATTTTGGAGTCGTTTCGTTTCATGCTCACTCATTATCAGTAAAGGTTACAAACTTGATGTTAATACAGTAATCACTTGAGGATGTAATCTAAATAAATTATAGACTAGAAACACGATTCGCGAAACTTTTCTCGATAGCTTTATTTTTTGAAATTGGCTCTTCTAAAGCCCTTTTTAGGTCCCTCCTTCGACTAGAGAAAGTATTAAGCATATTTTTTTATATTATTCAGTAGGTAATCACATTACTTACATTAATTATAGATAATTTATTTTTATAATTGCTACTTTAGAAGCTAAACGAAGTTTTATCATTTGTCGCTTACGTCAGTTACTTCCGAGTGGAAAAAATCTATACCTCACCTTTTCCCGGGTTCAAGTGAGCAATAGCGCTGTCACTGTCTTACAGCTATTGTTTTCTGGCTAGACTCCGCCCATTCGGTATTTTAACATATCGCCTTAAATTATGCATTTATTTGGGCTGCGCTGTCGGTAGCTTTTATCTCGGTGTGAGTTGAGCTTATGGTGGCTAGCCTGAGCTTTTTGAGAAATTTTTGTCATCTAAACTCGCGCGTTAGCCATTTATCTGCCGATGGTGGAAAAGGCATCTTGGGTAAGGGCCGGAATCCACTAATGCGGAAAACGAGGCGTGTATAAATGCCAATATAATTGTGTCGTCTCTATTGTTTATGCATCTCCGCTCCGCTTTGGTCGATGCTACTAAAGTGCATGTTTTATTTTCATCAGCCCTCAGCTGCGCTCGCGTGGTACCCGGGTAAAAAATAGCCTCCGTTTATTCAGGTCCTAGCGACGCATATCCCTCTACAAAATGTTATCGAAATCGGCTCTGCCGTTAAGGTGTGCTTGAGAAATAATCAAACCTATCGCATTTATTATATTAGGATTTATTATTTATTTATTTGATTAGTAGGAGTATTCTGTTTCCCTTTCGAGTTATTCAGTAAATTGAATCCTTGTTCTGTTATAAAACTCCGAACTATCTTTTTAAGGAAAATGTAATCTAGTTACGTTAGCATTTGTATAGTTTCCTCCAATGCTTCTGCTTTAAACTTGTAAATATCACACAATTGTTCTATGTACCTATGTATAATTTTATCCATTTACTGGAACAATTTAACCTCCTGGACCGAACATTACCTCGAAGCTCAAGGCAATGTTTTAGAAGATTTTGTGTTCCATGTTTGAATTAATGTTGAATAAATTAATTTTGTAACTTGGCAGCGAACCCAGTCTTTTTATCTTGTTTTTCCACGTCCAGAGGATACATTGTTCATGTACCACTCATACCACACATCGAAGCAATCGCTTATTTTAATATTATATCACAAAAACAATATAACTGTACGTTGCCTATAAATCTTGGGCACTTTTCCGTCCTGAAAACCTTATCTAAGCATAGGTGTCTCTATTTTCTACTAAAGTTTGTTGTGTAGAAAATTACAATCCTTTTTATGTTCAATCTGTATCTGTATCTTAACATTAACACACCTATTTAAAAATTGTACTTACTAATATTTTATACTGAATTTGGTTTTGACGAATTAAGAACGATATCATCATAAAACCAAATTTGAAACACAATATAAAAAAAAAATTGAATTATTACTATTTTATGAGCCAAGATAGTGTGATGTGAATGGCGTGGCTTCTTACAGTGAAAATATAATAACTTTCACAAATAATTTCGTCGTACTAATACAATTTTCGTTCTATTTCCATGCGTTCTAACAAAATGTTGCATCACCGCATTGCAGTAAACGATAACTACTTCGGTAAGTGAACTACATGGGGGTTATCGCAAAACGCTGTTTAAAGTAAAATAACGTTTTTAATTAGCCTGTCGGCGTTGTTTGGCTGTAAAAGGTATAATTTTCATCAATGCGTTAATTTCGACTGCGTTTTGCGGTTCGACCCCAAGTTTCTACTATTTAATTTAAGCATGATTCTCATCAATTTTCGTAGCAGAAAATAGAGATTTAAAAAGATTTGTACAGTATTTTTGGTCATAACTATTATGCTTTTAATATATATTTCATTAATATGGCAAATGTAGGCTTATAGTAGAAATATCTTTACAGTATTTAATATATTCATTGCATGCGTTCGTTTATATCGCAACATAATGTTGCCAGTATTCATCAGTTTGTTTTTATTTGCATTTTACACACTGATTATTCATTAAATACAAATTTATTTTCTTACTAAGAATTTCTACTCAACAAAACTCTTAAAAAGTGTATTTTTCAATTGTTCAACAAGCTTCAGGCTCTGACTTAAAAATCGGTATTTATCTTATATAACCTCAATTAAAAATCGAATTCAAATGTAATTCTTATTGGCAGGAATGGGCAAGGAGGTTGAAAACCTTATTCTGGAGAATAACGAACTGCTAGCCACCAAGAATGCCCTGAATGTAGTCAAGGATGACCTGATAGTCAAGGTGGACGAGCTAACCGGAGAACAAGAGATCCTCAGAGAGGAGGTGAACAACCTCAGCTCAGCTCGAGAGAAGCTGAGAGAGCGCGTCACTCAGCTCGAAGAAGAGTTGCGGCATTTGAAGGTAAAACCTTTTTTTTTATACTACATGAATGACGGGACAAGCAGATGGCCCACCTGATGTTAAGCGGTAACCTCTGCCTATGAACAGTGCATTTCCTCATAGGTCACGTCCACCTAGGACGCACCCTATGTGGCATTGCACTGCGCCCGCCACCCTGAGACATAAAAATGAAAAATCTCATGTGCCTGTAATTTCACCGGCACCCTTACCCGTCAAACCGGATTACAGCAATGCGAGCACTACTGCTTTGCGGCAGAAATAGGTATGGTGGTAGTACTTCCCCGGACGAACTCTCACAAAAAAGCTCTACTACTACTAAAAACCTTACCTTTGATTATCTGTTGATTATAGTACGAGATCCGGTCTAAGAAGCCATTGCACTCATTTGGATTTTTATGAGACATTCCTGAAGTAGTTAACTGGTAAGACTACTCGGTAAAACTACTGGGAATAGCCCGAAAATAGGATAGAAGTATTTTCTCCGCGATTGGGTTGCCAGGTTACGGTTTGATTTGTAATGTTGTAATTTAAGGTTCACGTCAACTCTGCCAAGAGTGTAGCGACGAAGAAGAAAGTAAGGTAATGTTTGTAATGTAATTTAAAAATGTACCAAAGCTGTTAACATTTCCACTGCTGGGACTCTGCCCATTCTTGGCGAGAGTGAACTATGCTAGCACACCACACACACACTAGGGTGCGTCCTAGGTGGACGTGACCTTTGAGGTAATGCACTGTTCATAGGCAGAGGTTACCGCTTAACATCAGGTGGGCCTCTTGCTTGTTCCGTCATCCAAGTAGTATAAAAAAATAAAAAAATAAAACATGATTTACTTAACTGAAATATTTTTCTATAATTTCAGGATACCGTGAGCAATAACGCTGGCGGAGGTGAAAACGAAGACGAAGCTGATGTGCCGATGGCTCAGCGCAGGCGATTCACCAGGGTCGAGATGGCTAGAGTTCTAATGGAAAGAAACCAATACAAGGTAAGGGACATCCACTGCGGGATATATATTGCCATGACGACCCGTTTGGAGCTGCCACCATCCACTGACTTTATGCAAGTTTTAAAATGCTACCGGGTCCATCAAGTGGGAGACCTTCCTGCTCTAATTCGTCCGGTTTGTGGTCGCCACTTGAAACCATCTATTCCCTAACGATTGTTAGCTCTGCAAGCTATAGGAATCCCACTAAAGTACATAAATGTCAATGTTTGTATGTTTGGATATTGGACGTTTGGATTCCGCCGAAAGGGTTCGTATGCTCGTTACTCTGTCACGCCGAAACGGTTGAACCGATCTTGATGAAATTTGACAAAGTTCTAGTACGTATCACGAGGAAGGACATAGGATAGCTTTATTCAAGAGTAATAAGTCGTGAAATGGTAACAAACAGACAAGAGTTAGATTTCAATTATTCTGGCGTGATTAAACAGTTGTATAGTGGCCGTATCCTCACGTGGATGTCGTAAAATCCGACTGGCTGGCGGGCAGAAGCATTTACCTGAGTACTTAACACAAATCTGCCTGCCAAGCGTGGTGATTATGGTAAATCCCCCCCATTGCATTCTAAGGAGGATGCTGCGTCCAGCAGTGGACGTCTACAGGCTGATAACGATGAGACAGTGCTTTCATAAGAAACAACTAATAGTACATTACTGCCGAGGCCTACAAGTCAGGCGATGATGGTCGAATCTGGAAATGTGGATGCCCATATACGTGAGAATAACTTCTCCTGGTTGTGGCCATGGCGTGTATAGAATTCTTCTTAAACGTGACGACTTCTGTGGCGCGGCGGGCGAGTACTCGGCTGGAGTACAAGGCTTTACCTCCCAATGTCACTGATAAAGGTTGGCTAGGGCGGCCGGCTAGATTGAAGTGAACAAAGCTCGTCTTGCTCACATTGAGAAGAAAACCATTGACGCTGAACCATACGTGTAGCTGGATCGCCACTATGTTCAATCTCCTCTCCAACTGCTCCATATTAGGTGCCTGTGTTGTGGTAGCATGGTACTTGTAGTTCCTGATAACCACGACACGGGGGATCCTAGTGTGGGATCAGACTATGTATGTGACTGTTGGGTGTTATGTGTTATGTTAGGCAACTCGGTTGATAGTATGCCAACATAAAGTGATTTTCATAGTAAAATTCCCTTTGTGGATAACACGACAGGATATGGGTACTAACGATGCCGGCCTATACCGACGAGGACGAGTTTTCTCGAAGAAGGTCCTTGTAAAAATGTATGAAGATCCTATCAAGTATAGTGTTGCCTTGCCGTAACACAGTTTTTTAAGTAGCACGGAAGGCAACGTTCTATTAATTTCATATATACTTAAGACCATCTTTAAAAACGAATGCAAAAAAAAACTGTAAGTAACACATTTTGCTGTTAATATAATAGTAAGTTGCATCTGTTTTGTTAATTTTTATTTGTTGTACCTATTCTAAGTGAATAAATAAACTTATCTTATCTTATAGTTTGAAGGGTATGGGTGCCGGTGAAATTACAGGCACATGGTAATTTTCATATTTGTCTCAGGGTGGCGGGCGCAATGCAATGAGAATGCATTGTTGAAGGCAGAGGTTGATGGGGCATCTGCTTGTACCGTCATTCACGCAGAATGTTTTCAATGTGGCTTCCAGGAGCGCTTTATGGAGCTTCAAGACGCGGTTCGTTGGACGGAGATGGTTCGCGCCAGCCGCGTCGACTCCACAATGGATAAGAAGAATAAACAGAGCATTTGGAAGTTTTTCAGCAATTTGTTCAGGTAATACTTTTTGATCGTGCAATGAGCGAATTTACTTATAGTGTAGGAAACAAAGCGATTTTTTTGTATGAATACCTCTGCATTAATTTCTCAGTCACTGCAGCTTTGCTGGGTAGTACTATAGTAATGGTATCTTCTTCTCCAATTTGTTCAACTAGTCAGAAGCGACGTAGTTTAATTTTATGGTAACTGCTGTTAGCTCTATAGTGCCTATCAGATGCGACGTAGTTTAAATGCCTATCAGAAGCGACGTAGTTTAAGTGCCTATCAGAAGCGACGTAGTTTAATTTAGTGATAACTGCTGTAGGTATATAGTTCCTTTCAGAAGTGGCGTAGATTAGTTTGTGATATCTGATGTAGCTCTATAGTGCCTATCAGATGCGACGTAGTTTAAATGGCTATCAGAAGCGACGTAGTTTAAATACCTATTAGAAGCGACGTAGTTTAATTTAGTGATAACTGCTGTAGGTATGTAGTTCCTATCAGAAGAGACGTAGTCGATAAATTTAAATGTATTTATATTTTTTAGTTTTTGTGCTGGCAATTGCAACTATTCCGTTTCTAGAGATATGGCTAATCGTCATACATCCGCGCAAACTGTTCATGCGCGGCATTTTGCATCAGAAGTCATTTCTAATAATTATTGCAAGGTTTGCTGGAAGAAAACTGTTTAAGGTTAAGCTCGCCTTTGTAAATTTCCTTTATGTATTGTTTTGTTGTCTGTAATTTTGTGTACAATACCACTAATATCATAAATGTCAAAGGTGGTTTCTATGAAATTTGGTACACAGATAGATTATTACTATAGGCTACTTTTTGTCCTGGTAAATTAGGCAATCGTAAGAGTGTAGTTTCGAATAGAATCACAGCATGCTCCATTTAATGATAACGGAAGTTCTCGATGGATAATAATAACGAGCGCAGTGAGTTCTCCGAGCCTACTTGGACAAATCAGCGTTTTTATGTATGAATATGTTTGTCTGTAGGGGGTTTGTCCGAGGAATGTGTGTTTCTGTGAAGACAGCGGATGGAGGCGGCTCAAGACTGTTCGCCGTAGCATTTTAAGGGGGGGGGGGGGGGGATATGACCAGCAGCAGATAATCTCTGCCTGTAACATTAGCTGATGGGTCATGTCCACCTAGGATGCACCCTATGTGGCACTGCACTGCGCCCGCCACCCTGAGACATAAAGAAGAAAAGTCTCATGTGCCTGTAATTTGTTGTGTTTGTCCAACGATAACCGCAAAACCGTTGATCCAATCTTGTAGAAATTTGGTTGGTAGGTTATGTGAATAGAATATTGAAGTTCAAACATGAGCTTGATCGGTTCTGGGGTTTTGGAACTACGCGAGTTCACGTTCGGGGCGAGCTACTAGTTTAATAGTAGTATCTATGCTTGGTGATGTTCTTAATCTTCATAATCATCAGCGTAGTCTGATCTAGACGTAGACTGTCCCATAAAATAACACGAGGAACAGCTTGCAGCCGCCTTCATCGATAGGGTACTTCAGCGATACTTTTTGTCATTGCAAAATGTCCAACAAAATTGAGCTTATGTTATTTATTGAATTATTTATATATATTATATTATGTTAGGTATTTATATAGCTAGTTATTTAGAGTAGGTATTTAATTATGTTTATCATTTAATCTCAACCTATAATTAATTTTAATAGCACTACAACCCACTCTACATTACACAAAGGTTAGCTGGAAGAAAATGCTAACTAGCATTAAGTTCGCCTATGTACTGCTTTTTGTCTTGTGCAATAAAGAATTTTCTATCTATCTATAGCGTGGGTTCCTGTTGATGTAGACATAGATGTCATCGGTCTATTGCGTGGACCGTCCAACTCTGCGTCTTCTAGGTTACTACTTGCATGGATTTTAATTTTAAATTAGCTCTGTTATTTCAGACAAAATGGATCAGCCTTTGCTAAAGAATCGTGAACGCTTGATGATTATTGGTATTGCGTTTTTTGTTGTTATTTTTGCATAGCGATATATTGTACTATATAGTAACTTATAAGTAATTATTTAGTTAAGCTCTCCATAAGTAAGATTTATCTACAATGTTTTTTGTAGTTGAATTTAAAGTACCTGGGCGACCGAACTTCACTTAGCGTTTTGTTTTGTGTAATATTGCGTTTTCCAGAGATGAGACCTAGCTAGATTTATCGCCCCCAAAAACCCCTACATAGCAAATTTCATCAAAAATAAGAGCCGTCTCCGAAACCACAGAATATATATTTTATACAAATATTGCTTGTTTAATAGTATAGTGTAATTTAAATAATGTAGTAATTGTATGTAGAAGAAGTATAAGCATATCATCATCATCATCAGCTTGTGGAAATCCACTGCTGGACATGGAATGCCACGACTAACGTTCTTGAGCTGCCTCCATCCATCGACTTCCTGCGACCTGTTAAATGTCATCGGTTCACGAAAGCACGTATTTAAATACATGCGTTAAAAACAATTCAAACAGTTTGTCGTGCTGTGGTGTGTCCGGCCTAAGAATAGACCCCTCCGTCTCCTCCCGTGGATGTCGTAAAAGCCGACTAAGGGATTACCCGGACTTGTTGATATGATACGTTGGTATACGATTTGTGCTGTCTTATTATGGAGTCTGTTATTACTGGAGAAAGCGTTAGCCGAGTCAGTTGTGGGAAGCAATGGTGGCGATGAGCTCACCACTTGTCACGTCTATATTCCACGATGGTGCAACCCACTGTGAAAAGTGGCCCATTGAGGCTCTGCCTACCCCCACTCGGGGAAAAAGGCGTGTGTCTATGTATGTATGTTTGCGACAACCTTTGCACATTTCCACTGGCACAACCATGGCGAGTTGGAGGCGGAATTTCGG
The DNA here is from genome assembly GCA_932527175.1 of Operophtera brumata. Taxonomy (NCBI): domain Eukaryota; kingdom Metazoa; phylum Arthropoda; class Insecta; order Lepidoptera; family Geometridae; genus Operophtera; species Operophtera brumata. Next base: position 78,081,916 of record OW052239.1, on the reverse strand, counting down.
TTCGCGTCAAAGGATGCAACCTAATTTATTGAATTATACTATGACTTAGGTGTAACTATTAGTACAGTATGCTGTTGCACTCTGCTTCCTGCAAATTTGTTTTCTGTGTATTTCATTGCTTATAAGTTTTTCACATTATTGTACAGCTGCTAAAATACGCGCCAGAAACGAAATTTTTTTTTATGCATATGCAAATGATTCAAACATTGAAAATCAACATTATTTCCACATATATTCATTGCAATACCACACTTAGTGCCTTGTAAACTGATTCAAGACTATAAGTGGCTCGCGATTTCACCAGCGTTAATCTCCTGACGGATCTTAATTTCTGGATATAATTTATCCTATGATCCAGGTTTTTATCTGTGTACTAAATTTCATCAATGTTATGCCAGCTTTCCACTGAGAAAGGGTAATGAGCGGAAACGGAGCTAGCGAACTGAGCGGACCGGAGGAAATTAGCTGTGCACTTCCACTAAAAAAGAGTTTTAGCACTTGCCTTCCACTGCCAGCGGATTTTTCGGAGCGAGCGAAGCTAAGCGAGTCCGTTCAAAACTAGCGCGCGACGCCATGACGCAGCGGACCCATTTTAACTCGCTCAGTCCGCTCCGCTTACTCGCACGCATGCGATGTACTTGTATGAAAATCAGTGTTGCGACCGCTTTTGAGACTCTTTGAACTCGTTTAGTCCGCTCACTCTTAATCAGTGGAAGCACTTATATGCAGTTCACCGTTGCGAGTTAAGCGGAGTCCGTACGGAGTCCGTTCCGCTCGCAGTGGAAGGCGGGCATTAACCTGGCCGTTTGGCGTGGAAGCAGGACAAACGTCCCAACAAGATATAAGCTTTTCTTAATTTGTAAGGATATTTGAAAGGTACATAATTAATAACTAATATAAATGGTGCGTGCTTTAGTACAGATTAAATTCGAATTCATTGGTACCGATTTGAACTTGCATTATCTAAAGTTAAAGCTAACTAAACGTATCGCCATCCTTTTCTCTTATATATTAAAAGCAAAGGACAGGGATTCTATTTTTAGCTTTAACTTTAGAGAATACAATCTCAAATCGCTAGCGTCTTGATAAACGCGTATAGAGTTTTAACATAAAGGGGTAGAGCTAGAAACTCGATACTAGTTGCTTTGCGGAGCGTCGATCGATTTCCAGCTATCGAATAATTATTTCGCGGCTCGTAGAACTAGATGTTAAACAAAGAGATGAAACTTGTAAGTAGGTATAAACTTAGTATGTAGCCTATAGCTTCTCCAGTATTCAGAGTACTGAATACAGGCCCTCCACGTCAGTGGAGAACCCAACAATGGCGATCATCATCAGACCTTATACCCGCTGCTGCATGAGGCGTCCCCACAGAACGCGATGGGATGATTTGCCATCATCATCATGCTAAGCAGACGGATTGGTGATCGCAGTATTGGTATTGAGTACTCAGGTGGATGCTGCAGCCCATCTCCTGGTTAACTCCTTAATCGTCTATTACGACATCCATTGTAGACAGTGGGGTAAATTCACACCGCATTGACATCTTGCAGTTTGTAATTTTGTTCCCTTCCCCCACTACATGGCGCCCCATCGTTTCAGCAGCAGCAATGAGCGGCCGCAGCGCCCCCTATCGACACCCCACTTGCGCGCGGTCGCGGCTCCCCAGCCGGCTCTGCGTCACTCTCGTACTCAGGCGGATTTTATCGAGACCCAGCTCACCGACCACCATCACGCGAGGCGCCATGAGAGGAGTGAGCAGTTCAGACAGGTGAGCAATCATTCTGGATTTAGGCCAGCACTGAACTAAGCTCAAACTGAATCTAGACTTAATTTTTTTATTTGTACGAGGTATAAGTGGTCGAGCAAAGGGAAGTCTTATTTGAAGTTAAGCGGTAATATCGCTACCTTTTTCACCTCTGACTCTTTGACGACCTCTGTGACGCGGCGGGCGAGTAGCCGGCTGAGATGCGAGAGGTTGTGGGTTCGATTCTCGCTGCGCGACTAATAAATAAAAAATAAATAAATAAATTATGCCGGACAGTTCACACAACATTATCTAGCCCCAAGCTAAGCAGAGCTTGTGTTATGGGTACTAGATAACTGATATACTTATACAATATATTACATAGATAGTTTTTTTTATTATACATAGAAAATACCCAGAACACCCTGAACAAATATCTGCGATCGCACAAATATTTTTTCCGAGGCGGGAATCGAACCCGTAACCTCCTGCGTCGCAGGCCAAGCTTCGCCCGCCGCGCCACAGAGGTCGTCAAATGTTGTATGATCTGCAAATATTGGTACTAAATATGGTAGTTGTAGTTCCTGATACCCAAGACAGAGAATCCTCGCGTGGGATAAGAACTTTTTTTTTTACTTCGTGAATGTCTGCACGTGCAATTGTCCCACCTGGCATTTTATGTTAAGCGGTAACCTCTGCCTTTAACAATCCATTACCTCATACGTCACGTCCACCTAGAACGCACCCTATGTGGCATTCCACTGCGCCGCCATCCTGAGACATAAAGATGAAAAGTCTCATATGCTGTAATTTCACCGCCACTGAACACAGCAAAGCGACCGTAACATAAATAAAAAAAAAACACGCTTTTATATCTAACTGAACTAAAAAATAGAAAATAATTTTCAGTTTCAAAGAGTTTATTATACAGTAGTAGAAGATCGAACAATCAATCAGTTTTTTTTAATTTATTTTTTAAAAAGCGTGGGGTGCATTTTACTACTTTTCATAACTCTCCTCTCATAGATAGTTGCCAACAGAATGATTGTTACATTTACTTCATCAAGCACCCCACGCTATTTAAAAAAAACTGGTTGGTGGTTCGATCTTCTCCTACTGTAATATAAACTCTTTGAAATTGAAAATTATTTACTATTTTTTAGTTCGGTTAGCTATAAAAGCGTTTTTTTTTAAATATTATTTATTGACTGTTTTTTTGTATGCATATCTACTACTACATCCATTTTAATTATCGCTGGCTCTTATCTGGCTCAACGAATCAGTATTGCCATTCAGCGTGGCACTGCAGCCAGCATCTTAGGGACGCATCCGTCTGGTATTGATTTGGATCAGTTGAGCTACCTTTAGATCGCTTGCAGCGGTCTTCAGGTAGCACAACTGTTTCATATGTATTTTGTATAGACCTTGTAAGTAAGTAAGTAAGTAAAACTTTTATTTTGACAAAAAACTATACACAACACAAATAAATAAATAAAACAGATAGGCTTTGACAGCGTTTTGGCTGTGTATAGTGCTGTCAAAAGAGGACCGTGCTCAGCATAATGCTGCAGTAAACTGCAGCGCTGATTTTCAGCACGGACCTCGGTTGACGCACGGACTAAGCACTATATACTTGTATTATTCTTTCTGTAAATTAAAATAGTACCGTGATTATCTCGTAGCTGTTAAGATTTGACATTATGATTTATTTTATTTATTGGATAAGCTACAATTGTGACATTACTTTTTTAAATTTTGCACACCTTTATCAGGCAGAATGTAAATGAGCATTTCTATTTTTTTACATTATATTAACATCTATTATACCTACATAGTTGATTATGATTATGAAATAATGATGTTATATCACTGAATACAGTCCACAACTCTTCATTCATCCTCGGTACTAGGTGCGGGCGCATGTGCGCAAGGAGGACGGGCGAACACACGCGTACGGGTGGAGTTTACCCGGGAAAACAGGACAGCCTAAAGGACCCAGTCCTTGCACGTCGCTCTCGTCAGGAGGCGTGCCGGTTCCCGTCCCGGTGTTCTGCAGGTTAGTGCTACTCGTAGCCAATCTTTTTTGCCCGACTATTTTAGTGAGGCATAGCGAAGAGCTATTTCTCTCTTCAATGAAGTAGATGAGTTTAGCAATTATGTACGTTTGTATGTTTGTATGTGAAAACCACTTCACCGATTTTGACAAATGAAGTGCCAATTAACACGATGGGAAAATAATAACAATAAAAACCAAAGACATTGATAAGATAAGTGTAAAGACCATAGGGTGGTTCTAGGATTTAAATATTTTAGAAAAAACAAAATGGCGGCTATAGGCTTTCTAAAAGGACATGATAAAAACAACTATTTTATGCTTTACCCACCTGATTAAATGGACACCGTCGGTTTTAGACGCTAGCCCCCTTATTCGCTATGACCAAACGTAAAATAACGCGGGCTCGTTGCGATATATATGTTGGCGTGGAATCTTCGATTACAAAACAAAAAGACGTCACACGTTACTGGCAAGCGGCTAGCAAGCCTATGCCATAGCGAATAAAGGTCCAGGGCATAGACGTGGATGCATTGCCTACGTTGAAGATTTTTTCTAATTTTAATTACTTATCGGTAATTATTATTTATTGATTTTGAAGTTAAACTTCTTCAGACATTTCTGTCCAAAAAGGAAAAAAAGTCTCATTTCTCATTCGTCAGAAAAATAACAGACTTAATATTTATTCTGACGAAAATTCTACGGGGGAGGTCTATGTCCAGCAGTGGACTTCTGTAGGCTGATGACGATGATGATGAGTGTGCTTTGACTGCAGGCCGATAGCGGAAAGCGAGCCGCGGATGTCACTGCTATGCGCGGCGGCAGTGAATCTGAACGGCGGTCGTACGCCTGATGGTGGCTGTATGGTCGGAGAGAGCGTGTTCTACGCCAAAGAGGAGGACAAGCCAGAAAACGTCATGTCACTGGGTAAGTAACCTAAGTAATATAACTAGACCGTGGTGTGTCCGGCCTATGAATAGACCCCTCCGTCTCCTCCCGTGGATGTCGTAAAAGCCGACTAAGGGATTACCCAGACTTGTTGATATAAGAGTTGTCCCGGCTGCTAGCTTATGGCTAGCTGGCTGGAAGCAATGGCGGCGATGAGCCCACCACTTGTCACGTCTATATTCCACGATGCTACTATCCTCTGCCCACTGCCCTCTGTCGACATTCTTCTGCCCACATGCCTGTCTATTTCCCTCTACCCATTTTCCTCTGACGCGTTCATTTCTACTAGAAGAAATAGTGTATAAATTAATTGAAAAGTTAGAAATTATTGTGCATTTTCTTAAAGAAAACCTTCAATTTAAAATGATTTGGTTTCAGCGCTGGAAATCAGCAAAGCCACATTAGTCCATTCTCCCGAAGTGGAACAGATCAACCGTCAGCTTCAATCCACACAAAGCGTCGAGTATACGGAGAAAAATCTATCCTCGCTTGTCTGGATATGTTCCAGTACGCAGACTAAAGGCATAGTCATGGTGAGTTACCGCCACATTGACAACTCGGAACGTCACAGCCTGCGAATTCAGCTGAACGACTATTTATAGTGCATGACAGGAGCCTCTGCTAGGCGCACCGAATCCTTGCTGCTTTTTTCACCATTGTACCATAACACAAGCTCTGCTTAGCTTGGGGCTAGACAATGTTGTGTGAACTGTCCAGAATTATTTATTATTATTATTTTAACTTTTTATATTTTTCTCAAAACATTTAAAAATGTTTCGGCAATAAATGAAGTCACGGGCTTATGCCAAGTGGTCTTCATTGTCAGTTAGATTGTCATAATTTTGTATTGTACTGTCTTCCTGTAAGAATTTACGTACGATGCGGCAGGTGTTATAAATGGCAGCTTTTTGCATCATGATTATTATTATTATTGGTTATTAGGTCCTTTTCAAGGACACCATACCTCAACCTGGTCACTGACCTATTGAAAGATAACCAGCAACTTTCTACTTTAATTACTCCTATAGCCAAACAAAGGTCTATCAATGTTAAAAAAAAAAAAAAAAAAAAAATAGTTAAGGTATTTTTTGTTTCAAGCACATTCATAGCCAAACTAATGATATTTATGTGATACTATAAATTGAAACTTGTGTGTTAGGTCATATAATTACCGGCAACATAGTTTTCGCTAACTGAAGAAGTGTTGATCAGCTGTGATGAGCAAAAAACACGAAATTATTTTAATTTCACGCCACAAGCGAAAGCGACCACCGGAAAACAAGTACCTAATAGGACAAAATAATAAGCACTACTTCTTCATCATATCGATGGTTTAAAAAAATAGATTTTAAATTAATCTAGCATAGAACCTTGCCACGTCTATAGCTTTGTCATTGGCATCTCACAGATCTTTAATTGTGCATGTGTTGGGGCATCGCGAGCAAGAAAGTAAATGAGGCATTGTCTGAGGCGTCGTTCCACAGTCACACTGTATGTGGTCAGAGTATCAGAGTATCCCCATTTAAGGTGGATGCGCACGCTTGAGGCGCGAAATTCAAATTTTTTGGTGTTTTTTGCCCATTACAGGTCATCAACACTTCTTCAGATAACGAAAGTTGAGTTCGCGACAACTAGGAGACTTAAGGATAATCGTCTTGATTACTAAAAGCTCGGTTCACGGTAGATGGCGTGGAAACTTATTGTATTACTTTTTTATTTTTTGTGCTAAATTCGGGCGTCTTTCGTGTTTTATTTTATCGTTCGCGGCTAAGTTGTAGTTGTAAGAATTTAATTCAGTATGAATTTCCTTTAAACAGTCATTTGAAAGTTCAAATTACCTAGAAATAAGATCGTTCACTTTTCTGATGTAATTACACGCACGCACACATACATATTCACTGTTTTGGTTTTCATTAGATGGCGTTGTTATTGTCCAAGAGCATTGGCATGGACGTTAGATAGATGGCGTTAAATAAATAGCTTGGTATCTGTTTATAGATCGCGTTGAATAAAATTGTTAGAATGATAAAAGGTATTTCAGGGAAAAACTCGGAAAATTATTGTTTACAAGAATAAAACTTATTTTTCTAATGTCCAAAATGTACACGAATGTAAGTAACTGACCTTCATCATTGCAGTAGGTAGGTAGGTACCCATAATTATCATAGTTTGCCCCGTGAACCCATGACGGTTTTTCATTATCATCAGCCTACAGAAGTCCACTGCTGGACATGGACCTCCCCATAGAATGTCAAGACAAACAGTCTTGAGCAGCCTCCATCTACCGCCTTTCCGCAACCCCTTCTGTGGCGTGTCCAGCAAGATAGGATGTTGCATAAGAATGTTTCGTTTTACAGAAATGAACAAAAAAAAGAAAAAAAGATTATAAATTGTTTTATATTACAACTTCTGCTTACACTAGAAATATTAGGTATACAGTAAAAAAACATCATCAATAACTAAATACATTTTGCCTTCGTTTTTTGTATTCATTGCTCGAAGATTCTGTACCCGTACCTAAATCCGAAACATCCGTAAAAGAACCAGGATCATATAGCTTTATGTCTAGCCCATTGCCACTTCAACTTGCTAATTTAGGGACCTATGTCAGTGAGCCGGTGGACTTGGATCTACAGGCTGATGTTTGTACCACCATCCATTTAGAATGCGTAGTACGAATAGATAGGTACCTACTCTAGGTAGGTACCTACTACCTATTCTACGCACGGACATTGTTCAGCTAGTCTAATATAAAACCATTTTACTGACTTCAAGCCAATGTAGACGGTTGATCATCATCATCATCAGTCTACAGAAGTCCACTGCTGGACAACGGTTTCCTCTCTAAAATGCCACGACGAACTCTCTTGAGCCTGCATCTACCAACTTTCTGCTGATTATAATATCTTTGGTGCATGGAAAGAGGGGTCTTCCTCTACCTTCATCAGGTTTGTAGGTACCACTCGAGAACCTTTATTCACATAATATGGTTGTTAGTTCTGCGAACTATAAAGCCATTTTTTTTATTTATTTTTTAACTTTGATAGACTTTTGTTTGACCACGATCTCACCTGTTGGTAAGTGACGATGTGGCCGAAGATGGAGCACAAAGGTCTAGAAGGAACCTATTCACTCTAGTCTTGAAGATACCCAGATTATAGTTTTCAGGAAAGACAGACGACGGTAGTGTATTCCACTCCTTAGCAGTTCGCATTATAAAGGTAGAATTGAAACGTTGAGTACGAAAAGAGGGTATACTAATGAGGTAAGGGTGGTACCAAGCCGTGCGCCTGCTCGTCCATGATGAAAAGGAGATAGTGGGATCAGATCATGAAGTTCCTGGGAGCATTCCCCAAAATGTAACCTATATATAGAAGATCGAAAGGCACGCAACCTTACGGCGGTGCTCGAGAGACTCTAGTCTCCGCCATATGTTGCCCACCTATAAGCCTGAACGCTCTGCTCTCTGAACGTTCGATCGAGTCCAAGGCAGCAAGCTGGTGTTTGGCCGAGCCAGCCATCCCAAACGTGGTAGGAGTACTTCATACCAGCCCGGACTTGTGCTTTGTACAGACTTAGAAGGCTTCATGGAGGCAGTTTTTGCCTTAGACTCGATGTAGGAGCCAAGTTGAGAGTAGGCGTGAGTGAAACACCTAAGAGCTCGAGGTGATCTCCTATAGCTACAGGTATATCTCGGAAGACAGGAACTTGGAGAAACTTACTTTTTTCGCGGAGAAGATACAAGCCTGCGTTTTAGAGGCGTTGAACTTGACTAGATTGGCATCACCCCAATCGGAAACAGCCTTGAGAATCAAATTCAGACGCTGCAGCATCTCATCTCTTAACTCCAGAATTTAATTCTGCCTAGCACGCGCATTGGAAACGTATCTCTCCACAACTGTGCTGTCGTCTGCATACCCAATGATACTGGGCATTAGCAGATCATTTATATGCAGCAGAAACAGTGTGGCAGGTAGCACACGAGGTACCCCGGCGTTTATAGCCATTTGATCCGACGAGCACCCGTCAACAACTTACTCGAATGGATCTTTCCCTCAGAAAGTCTGCGAGGCAGGCGCAGAATTGAACTGGCAGTCCGTAAGCAGGAAGCTTGTCAATAAGGCGTGCCAAACCTGTCAAAGGCCTTCGAGACGTCTAATGAAACAGCCAGTGCTTCACCATGATCTCGATGGCCTCTCTCCAAATGTGCGTGGCATACACAAGAAGGTCCCCAGTAGACCGATTTCGGCGAAATATCCTCGATCCGTCGAGGTATGCAAGGACCTTCCTATTCTGTACACGCTCCATACATTTACATAGTAGGGAGGTGACCTAGATAGGGCGGTAGTTCAAAGGGTCAGCACGACTGCCTTTCTTGGGCACAGGTTGCACGTTAGCGAGCTTCTAAGACTTGGGGACTTCACCAGTATTCAAAGAGAGGCGGAAAAGTTGCGTTAATATTGAAGACAACTCAGGTTCACAGGTTTTTAATACTACGGCCGAGATACCATCCGGACCGCTAGCTTTATTCACGTCGAGACTACGTAGCGTTTTGAGCACTTCCTTTTGCTGGATGCGAATTCTTGCATTGAAGCTTCGCACCGAGGAAGGCTGGGTGGAGTTTCGCCAGAGGCGTCAAGACGCGAAGCCTCCGCAAATTGAGTGGCAAATAAATTTGCTTTCTCAACCGCAGCGTGAGTTTGGGACCCGTCCGGTTTCAGTAGTTGGGTTTAGTGAAGGGCGGCTGAAGTTCGCTTCCACCGACTTAGCCAGAGACCAGAAAGCTTTACTTCCCGCAGGGTATGCGGCAAACTTAGCACCCAGATAGCCAATCCGATTGAAGCGAGCCTTCTGTAACACCTTCTTGCAGGACTTGGTGGCTTTGTTATAGGCTTTCTTCATAATCCGTGCATCCGAGGTTTAACCGTTTCTTGCGTCAACGCAAGCTAGGTATGCAACACGTTTTTGCGCTTCCGCGCTAGCACACGCGGGACTAAACCATGGGCGAGCATTGCTTGCAGGTGAAGCATCGGAGAATGGAAAAAAATACTCCATTGCTCTATTTATCACCTCCGTAACGGCATCAGCACTGACCGTTGGATCACATGAAGAAAAGCAAGTTTGCCGCCAAGGATAAGAAGCGAAGAAGTGTCGCATCTCATCCCAATCTGCCGACTTGTAACACCACACTCGCCTACTACCTCTGGGCGAGGGATCGGGTGGCGAGTATGAAGATACAGGACCTCACCACACAGTGATCTGATGTTCCCAAAGGAAGCATCACTGATACCGAGTGGCGATCCGGCTCGTTCGTCAGCAGAAGGTCCAGGCAGTTGGCTGTGTGGTCCTCAACGTCCAGAATTCTGGTTGCCGCATTGACGAGCTGAGTGAGATTAAAGTGAGTGCAAGTTTGCACGCCTCTCTCCCAGCATAGTCGGACAACTGGTAAGGGAACAGCCACTGTTGGTGGTGGGCGTTAAAGTCCCCCAGAATCACCAGTTGGGCATCAGGATAACGTTGCTGGGCCACATCCGCCGCTTCACTGATGTAGTTGAACAACCTGGTTGTCTCGTGGTCTTCAGAGTGACAATGATATAAACCAGCATAGATAATTTTATCTAAGCCGGTGTCCACCAAAGTACATAAAACTGAGAAATCGGGTTCATTGAATCTGCGTCTCCGTGAGGATTAAATAATAAGTGTGGCTTAGCTTGTTTTGTTTTGTCTTTAGTCTTTGTTTTGCTTATTTTTGATGACATGGTCGATATCGTGATTACGTCAGCAGTTATTATTTACTTATTTTACACAAATGGCAACCCACAAATTGTCTATGCTTGAAAATACAACTCACATGTCGGGGATTCCCACAAATAAAGAATACGTTATAGACTCGCCTAGAAGCGAGTGGGGATTACCGCGCGCACTTGTCACGTCTAAATTTCTTCCGTCAATCTATTGTTTCGTTTCGATTCGAATGACGATTTGACGTATTGTAAGCAAATCAAAGCAAGTTAATTTTTGTTTTAACCGGTGATCCTTTTTCGCCCAAGCTTAACTGTTTAACATGTCGTTTCAAATAAACAAATCCAAGTAATATCAAAAATTATTCGAAAGTTTTAAAAAATCTCATACAAATACAAAAGTACAAAATGTACAGAAGTTAGTTAAGCCTATTTGCTAACTACTGCTCACGAATCAATAAAAAAACAGAATACATTAAAAGAAAAATGCATATAGGTACCAATGATTAAGTAAGCATGGGAGGGGGGGAAGAGGTTTGCTTACTTTTGCTTACACAGCTTACACATAAGGGGTGGGCATAGTGCGCGTCATGTAAAAAGAACGCTGGCGGTCAAGCTTCTACAGGCGTTCCAGCGTTCTTTTTACATGACGCGTACTATAATGGTACATTATTTGTAGTAAACTAGGCAGGCACTCATTCAATGTATAGGTATCTTAAATAAGTAGAAAAGTAAGTAATCTCTTAAAAAGAACGCTGGAACGCCTGAAGAAGCTTGACCGCCAGCGTTCTTTTTACATGACGCGCATTATAAATAGTTGTAAAAAATCTGCTTACGTAATACTTGAATGGCCCCATACGACAATCGCTAACTTTGTAGTTTTTGTCTCTAGTGACTCTAGAGCCTAGATGATATGGTGATTTACTTTTATGAAAGTAATACTCAGTGGAAGTACTGTAACAATGAAAGGTATCTGGTACTTAACCTACAAGGTCAGTCATTAGGCTCAGGTATCGGAAAAATTGGCAAGTTATTTGGAGATAATTATTAAGACTATAGCGATCTTTGTACTTTTTGACACTAGATTTTATTTTGATTTATTACTATTATGAACGTAATACTCAGTGAAAGTACTGTAGCAATGAAAAATATCTGGTACCTACCTACAAGGTCAGAAATGTCGAGTATCGGAAAAATTGGCAAGTTATTTGGAGATAATTACTAAGCCAGTAGTTAGACTTAGAAGTTTTTTACACTAGATTTTATTATGATCTATTCATTTTACTTAGATAAGACTGAGCGAATGACAGAAATTGAACCATTTTCCATTAACATTTTACATTAAATCATATATTTTTAAAGTTTGATCCCATTTAAATACCGCTGCAACAGCGTTAAGCCAAAAACGATTATTTATTTTTTGTAAAGAACTTAAGTAGTGTAAGTTTCTTATGAAAACCTTTTAAAATTCCGAGAAAAAATATGTTGATTTATATTTCATCGCATTTTTCAGAAATATGTTTTTATAATATCACAGACTCATTGTTATGGAAAATTGTATTGAATAACTTTTAACAAGCACTACATTTCCTATCAGATGCTCGTATCAAAATAAAAATTTTTTTTTCAAGAGTTTAACCCCCTTAACTGCCAATGCTGCAGGGTTAACAGAACCCTATATGACCCATTTGTAGAACACGGCAGCTACTTTAAGCTATTGTTGTTTTTTTTTAACAAACTTCTTATTTTTGAGAAAAACAATATAATATAAATCTTTCCATACATTTTTTTCTAAACTATTTTTTTAACCCATGAAGAAGTGCCTTTTTTTGCAAATTGAATAGAATATATTTTAATCACCATACAATTTCCTATCAGTTGCAATTTTTTCAGACCGAAATTACGAAATTTGTTCCCACGTCCACCTTTTTTCAAAATCGCCCCACTGTGCGGTACCCCGAATACCATAGCTGCTCAAACCCGTCACTTCCACGATGGCTACACTGGACATCAGTCCGAAACACGACAATGTCGCTTCACGGACTGGCTATGTCCATGGGGTGGTGATAAGCCACGGCCGAAGCCTACCACCAGAAATGTTGTTACCCGTTTGACACCACCCAGAGATCACGTGTAGGGACGCGAGGGTATTTTCCTATGGACGCGAGCAACTCCAATCTCCAAATTTCCGAGCGTACTCTTAGATGATCTATATACCTGCACACCAGTACCTTAGATGATGATGATAATGACGACGACGTTGTTAATGTTCATCACCACCGCCATCATCATCATCATCACCACCACCATCATCATCATCATCATCTAAGGTATTGTCGTGCATGTGATGATGATGATGATTATGATGATGATGATGATGATGGTTGTGGTGATAATCACCTGCATGCTAATATCCTAGATGATGATGATGATGATGATGATGATGATGATGATGGTGGTGGTGATGATGATGATGGAGGTGGTGATGAATATTAACAACATCATGAAGATGGTGATGATGGTGGTGACCATCAACATCACCACCATCACCATCATCATCATCACCTGAACGCCAATACCCTAGATGATGATGATGATGATGATGATGATGATGACGATGATGATGACGATGATGTTGTTAATGTTCATCACCACCACCATCATCATCATCATCATCACCACCACCACCATCATCATCATCATCATCATCATAATCACCTGCACGCTAATATCCTAGATGATGATGTTGATGATGATGATGATGGTGGTGGTGATGGTGATGATGATGGCGGTGGTGATGAATATTAACAACGTCGTCGTCATTATCATCATCATCTAAGGTACTGGTGTGCAGGTATATAGATCATCTAAGAGTACGCTCGGAAATTTGGAGATTGGAGTTGCTCGCGTCCATAGGAAAATACCCTCGCGTCCCTACACGTGATCTCTGGGTGGTGTCAAACGGGTAACAACATTTCTGGTGGTAGGCTTCGGCCGTGGCTTATCACCACCCCATGGACATAGCCAGTCCGTGAAGCGACATTGTCGTGTTTCGGACTGATGTCCAGTGTAGCCATCGTGGAAGTGACGGGTTTGAGCAGCTATGGTATTCGGGGTACCGCACAGTGGGGCGATTTTGAAAAAAGGTGGACGTGGGAACAAATTTCGTAATTTCGGTCTGAAAAAATTGCAACTGATAGGAAATTGTATGGTGATTAAAATATATTCTATTCAATTTGCAAAAAAAGGCACTTCTTCATGGGTTAAAAAAATAGTTTAGAAAAAAATGTATGGAAAGATTTATATTATATTGTTTTTCTCAAAAATAAGAAGTTTGTTAAAAAAAAACAACAATAGCTTAAAGTAGCTGCCGTGTTCTACAAATGGGTCATATAGGGTTCTGTTAACCCTGCAGCATTGGCAGTTAAGGGGGTTAAACTCTTGAAAAAAAAATTTTTATTTTGATACGAGCATCTGATAGGAAATGTAGTGCTTGTTAAAAGTTATTCAATACAATTTTCCATAACAATGAGTCTGTGATATTATAAAAACATATTTCTGAAAAATGCGATGAAATATAAATCAACATATTTTTTCTCGGAATTTTAAAAGGTTTTCATAAGAAACTTACACTACTTAAGTTCTTTACAAAAAATAAATAATCGTTTTTGGCTTAACGCTGTTGCAGCGGTATTTAAATGGGATCAAACTTTAAAAATATATGATTTAATGTAAAATGTTAATGGAAAATGGTTCAATTTCTGTCATTCGCTCAGTCTTATCTAAGTAAAATGAATAGATCATAATAAAATCTAGTGTAAAAAACTTCTAAGTCTAACTACTGGCTTAGTAATTATCTCCAAATAACTTGCCAATTTTTCATTACGAAGATATATTATATTACCCACCATCACCATCATCATCATCATCACCTGCACGCCAATACTCTAGATGAAGATGATGATGATGTAAGTGGTGGTGATGGTGATGAAGGCGGTGGTGATGAACATTAAAAACATCATGATCATCATCATCATCATCACCTGCACGCGTGTACCCTAGATGAGGATGATGATGGTGATGGTGATGATGATGGTGGTGGTGATGAACATTAACAACATCATCGTCATCATCATTATCATCATCATCTAGGGTATTGGCGTTCAGGTGTTGGTTCTGGTTCGCTGCGGGCCCTGCTGACTACTGAGCCACGCTCGCCTTCGGCTCGCTCGCAGCTTTCGTGGTGATCACTGTTCTCTAGTGTTTTAAATCCATGTTGTACTTTCACTCATTTTGAAATATAAGACTATTCAAAATTCGTAGAATCGTGCATCATACTATCATTGATTCTGGCCAAGTTTTCACGTATTCTTTTGTTGTTTTATTTTTAACACCTCACATAGTAACTTAAAACTTGGGTAGGCTACCTAAATTGAAATAAAGTATTTTCTCGCACTATAATGCTAACGTAGTTGTAAAATAAATTAGTATACATTATTATAAGTACAGTTGGCAACCCTATCAGAACTAGCTCGCTATAGTAGAAATTACGGCCAACTTATAAAAAGTATTGTGTGTTCACACTAGTAACGGTTTGGCAACGTCGCTTTTAAACTTTTGCTGACGGAGCGGCAACATATCAAAGTAAAAGTCAAAAAGTATTTTATTCATTGAAATCACAAGGATCATTTTGAATCGTCTTAAAAAATAAATTTACATTTACTCCTGTTCCAACGCAACCAGACCTATAAGAATCAGGCAACAAACACGGTCTGTTTTTCTTTTGATGATCCTGCTTACTATTAGGTGGGGAGCCCCTGTGTAGAGCCTCGAGAACAAGTGGAAGCTGATTCAAAGAAAAAAAGGAAAATCAACTTAAAAGCCTTCCTTAGGTAGGCAGTCAAAAGTAAGATGATAGAGAAAATCAGCAAAAGATCATAAGGCAGCACACTCTACGCTTGATATACTCATAAATAACACATATTACAGTCCAGTCGGCAGGTGGTTTCAGATGGAAAAAGGTCAAAAGCTAATGAAACTTTGGGAGGTTGTTCAGGGATAGTTAATTAACATTTTCCCAAGTTTTGGACCTCGAGGACCATGTTCGTAAAGTGGAGGGGGGGGGGGGGGGGCGCAATCGCACCCGCAACCTCCTGCGTCGCAGGCCAACCTTCGCCCGCCGCGCCACAGAGGTCGTCAATATGCTACCTCCAAGCAATTGCTGAAGTGGCGGGAAGTCAACTTGTATCCCACTAATTGGGGGTGGAAGCAGTCTTCTGCAGGGACTCAGTCTTCTCTTCTCAACCCCATCCCCACCACCATGATCACGGCGTCCTCAAATGCCTGCTTCACTTCGATGCTAGCATCCACCATTTGTGTCATCAACATCGAAATGAATGCTCTCATATTGTGATCTTTTGCCAGAACTTTTCTTGTGCTATTGTCACCATAGTAGATGAGGAGAACACGACTTTGGTTGGTGCTTGTAATGCAGACTGGCGAGCTCGTTCTGCTGCTTTGGTGCTTTGATAGCCGGATTTAGTGGGGTATCCATCAAAGACAACAATCACATTGCTACCAAAGTGTCTCTGCACGTAGTTGATGTACTTAGAAAAAAACACACATCGCCATATCTCGATAATCTATTGACATAGAAACATGTTTTATTAGTCCAAATTATAGTAAATTTAACGTTCTACAAAAAAGTAGCTGGTACTTTTGCCGTAGGATGTAAGGGAAAAAAGTTATTGAGAAAAAACCGGCGTAAGGTGCAGTTTCCCGCCCCCTCCTCTTTTCGCACAGGGTCCTCGAGCTCCAAAACTTGTTTTTTTTATTTAACCATCCCTGAACAACATCCTGAAGTTTCATTAACTTTTGACCTTTTTCCACTACTTTACCCCACTTTTTACGACCTGCCGACTAAAACATCACTTTTATTATTTAGCACCATCTCTATCTTTTTTACTTACTATCTTACACAAAACTCTTGTGTTTGAAGGTCAATTTAGCGCCATCACTGTCATCTTTAATTAAACTGGGTGCTCTGCTGCGTAAAAGTATCTCGCTACGATAATAGATGTCCGTGCAAAATAAACTCACACATTTGTAAAAATTGTCGTATTTCAAACCTGTTTTAAAAATTCCCTATTGTATATTTTTGTTTGGAACGACCATTCGCGATAACTATTATCATTAGGAAGTCTACAAAATAAGTCAATTTATAAAATGACAATCTGTGGTTTGAGTAACGGCCTAAAGTATTTTGTATGGGCAAGGAAACTTGAACATTCACCTTAACACACATGTTTTAATTGATGGTATCTCATAAATATCATCAGTTTAGCTATGATACCCCTAAACACATGTTTCCAGTGTTTTTGTTTGTTTAGGGGTATCATAGCTAAACTGATGATATTTATGAGATACCATCAATTAAAACATGTGTGTTAAGTCTCTTAGTTGTCGCGAACTCAACTTTCGTTATCTGAAGAAGTGTTGATGACCTGTAATGGGCAAAAAACACCAAAAAATTTGAATCTCGCGCCGCAAACGTGAGCATTCACCTTAACTAAATTGTACCACCTGCCATCGTAATCGGTTCAAGGACCCCAAGGATATTAAGCACTGCATTAGGTCCTTACAACAGGTTTATGAAATATGTACAATACATTATCGCCTTTATCGCAACTAGATGTGTTCACGTATATGTGCCTAATTCGTGAATTGCCATTGTAATGTACTATTTCTTCCAGATAATAGACGCTAATAATCCAGCGGAAGTCATAGAATCGTTCCCGGTGAGCGATAAACACATTCTGTGCGTGGCGTCAGTACCGGGAGCCATCGAGGAGGACTATCTCGAATATGAGGAGAGAATGAACTCAACGGACCC
Source organism: Operophtera brumata (assembly GCA_932527175.1). Lineage (NCBI taxonomy): Eukaryota > Metazoa > Arthropoda > Insecta > Lepidoptera > Geometridae > Operophtera > Operophtera brumata. Next base: position 78,064,535 of record OW052239.1, on the reverse strand, counting down.
CGAGACTAAGCAGCATTCGGTAAGTTTTTTATTTTTTTATACTACTTGAATTATGGAACAAGCAGATGGTCCACCTGATGTTAAGCGGTAACCTCTGCCTATGAACAGTGCATTCTCACATAGGTCACGTCCACCTAGGACGCGCCCTATGTTGCATTGCACTGCGCCCGCCACCCTGAGACATAAAGATGAAGTCTCATGTGCCTGTAATTTCACCGGCACCCATACCCTTCAAACCGGAACACAGCAGTGCAAGCACTACTGCTTCGCGGCAGAAGTAGCCATGCTGGTAGTTTTTTTTATTTTTTGTATACTACTTGAATGACGGAACAAGCAGATGGTCCACCTGATGTTAAGCGGTAACCTCTGCCTATGAACAGTGCATTCTCACATAGGTCACGTCCACCTAGGACGCGCCCTATGTTGCATTGCACTGCGCCCGCCACCCTGAGACATAAAGTCTCATGTGCACGTAATTTCACCGGCACTCATAACCCTTCAAACCGGAACACAGCAGTGCAAGCACTACTGCTTCGCGGCAGAAATAGGCATGGTGGTAGTACTTCCCCGGACGAACTCTTTCGCAAAAAAGCTCTTCTACTAATACGTTTCTCTTTAGTGTGTATTCTCTGGGTATTAGAGTCGCTAACAATACTTTTGTTGGGTGTCGCTGGAAGGTTGGTGATGAAGAATGTTGTACTAGTAGGTATCACCTATAGTCCAGCTATTATGGATGTGGAATATTTGTAAACAAAGAGGTCAAAATTAACCTAAAACCAATCCCTTAAATTAAAAGGTACAAAGATACTGGTTTTTAAGTCACTAACTTGTACAAATATTTATAAATTTCAAAACAAAACAGTTTTGTCACAATATAGTAGAGAGGCCACTTCTAAAAATGGCGATTCCCGTTGGACCATCGAGTCCCCCGCCGACAACCGGTATCATTGTGTTCAGCATGATCTCCTGAACAATAATAGACCGGTTGTCGCATTCTAAAGTGGTGGAGAGAGACGGGAGAGGAACGATGCGAAAACCGGGTGTTTAGACGACCTCTGTGTCGGGCGAAGGTTCGCCTGCGACGCAGGAGGGGGTTTGATTCCCGCCTCGAAACAAATATTTGTACGATCTGCAGATATTTGTTCAGGGTGTTCTGGGTATTAACTATGTATAATAAAAAATATCTATTTAAGTAATGTATTGTGTTAAGTATATCAGTTATCTAGTACCCATAATACAAACTCTGCTTAGATTGGGGTTAGATAATGTTGTATGAACTGTCCAGCATTATTTATTTATCACTGTTTGTGGTTCTTTACAAAAATAACTAAAACAGTCAATGCTTTTAAATAGCTTTTATGAGAAAGTGTTTTGTTACAGGCGTCACTTTTCTGTGTCGGTAAAAGTGAATCGGCCGAGAGTCAATCCAACGGCCTCCCCGGCTCCCTCGGAAGCAACGTAGGAGATAATGGAGATAAGGAAGTCGCCATTGGAACCGCACGATTGGTAACTTCAGCTACTGGCCGGATTAAGAAGTCATCCAATAGAAATGACACTCGTTAACAGCGGCAAATTAAAGCTAGATATTCACACATTTTTTAATCTACTAGCATTTGCAAGTGGCTACGGTCACGTTGAACCTAAAGCTGGGGTCCCATGGCGCGTTTTCAGACAGGCCGAGCCTAGACAAAACGCGACGGGCCGACGGAATAGTCTATCCGGGATGGCCTGGTTTATCCAACGGATCGCTAGTTGGTAACCTGTGGTAACGCACTTGTTAGTTTCGCACTTCAACCGCGTACGGAGTGGCCGAACGAACTAACGTTCTAGTTTTACAAAAAGTAAACAGCTATTTCAATATAAAAACGACGTCCATAACGCATGGTGGTTGCGGATATAAAGTAATTTAGAAGATGGCGTTGCATGGTGAGAATTGAGAGGCGCGGGCGCGTCTTCGTCCCACGGGCCCGACAGGCGAGGCGTAATTTGGCGCGGTGCGTCTTTAGACAGACTGAGGGACCCCAGCTTAAGTACCTACACTGATAAATCCTTCTTAAAAAAACACATTCTAATCTATATTTTTTTTAATTGATTCAATAGGATTTTTAAAAATATCTCGTTGGCACGTCACATTTTAGGGTTCCGTAGTCAAAGACAAGGAACCCTTATGGATTCGTCATGTCTGTCTGTCTGTCTGTCCGTGTATGTCACAGCATTTTTTTTCCGAAACTATAAGAGCTATACTGTTGAAACTTGGTAGGTAGATGTATTCTGTGAAACGCATTAAGATTTTTACACAATAATTGAAAAATAACAATTATTTTTGGGGTTATACTTAGAACTGAAACTCAAAAAATAAAATTTCATCAAACCTATACGTGTGGAGTATCTATGGATAGGTCTTCAAAAATGATGTTGAGGTTTCTAATATATTTTTTTTCTAAACTGAATAGTTTGCGCGAGAGACTTCCAAAGTGGTAAAATGTGTGTCCCCCCCCCCCCCCCCCCCATAACTTCTAAAATAAGAGAATTATAAAACTAAAAAAACAATATGATGTACATTACCATGTAAACTTCCAACCAAAATTGGTTTAAACGAGATCTAGTAAGTAGTTTTTTTTATACGTGTTAAATCGTAATCCATCCAAGAACTTTTATATTATGTTACTTGCTGCTACGGAACCCTTCATGGGCGAGTCCGACTCGCACTTGGCCGCTTTTTATAAAATAATTATAGTTTGCAATCTCATTATTAGATATACATTTGTTTTGGCTGTGTTGGAGCAAGCAGTTCCAAGCTTTATTATCATCTAAATAATCTGAGATTTTATAGTACGCTTTTTTAGAAAGTTTATTTTTAAATAAGTTTTTAAATTTGTTTATCAACAACTTTAGCACGTCGCTTGGGATCTTGTTATAGAAGCGTACACATTGTCCTTTAAACGATTTACTAACTTTATGAAGCCTGATAGTGGGAACAGCGAGTTTATCTTTGTTCCTAGTATTTACATTATGATTGTCGCTCTTTTTACTAAACAAGTTTGTATTTTTGGGAACATACATCAGGTTTTCATAAATATATTGACATGGAAATATCAAGATGTTTATTTCTTTAAATTTTTCTCGAAGTGATTCTCTGGGGCCCATATTATAAATTGCACGAACAGCCCTCTTCTGCAACACAAATATGGTGTTTATATCTGCAGCACTCCCCCACAACAATATGCCGTAAGACATAATGCTGTGAATGTAGCTGAAGTAAACCAGTCTAGCTGTATCTACGTCTGTAAAGAAACGGATCTTTACGGTAGAACGGGAGAACTTGAGTTATTATGAGTATGCAATATAGACAGACAGACAGGCGCGCTTTATAAATCTAGTTTCTTCCGTTTCCAACTGGATCTTCAAACTTACAACTAGCAAAATCATTTTCAGGTGCATTAGTATTTACATTCAGCGTGGCAATGCAGCCAGCCTCTTAGGGACGACGCTTCCGTCTGGTAGTGATTCGGATCAGTTGAGCTACCTTTAGATCGTTAGCAGCGGTCTACAGGTAGCACAACTGTTACATGTGTAATTTATTAATTTTGTACATGTCTACTTGTATTAGTTGTATTATTCTTTCTGTAAATAAATGTAATTACATTTTCAGGTTATAGCTACTCTCCTCACACCTCCAAGTACGCCTGTGAAAGAGGCGGCTCCTGATACGGAAACTGACGAGCCAACTGAACCGACAGAACCGACTGTCAAGGCGCCGCAGTCGGTCGAAACCGTGCCGACTGATAGTCCACCACTGAGCTCCACACCTATAGCAAGTAAGTATTTGAATTATTTTAATGTAGGCAACCTCTGTGGCACGGCGGGCGAAGTTTCGCCTGCCACGCAGGAGGGTACTAGTTCGATTCCCGCCTCAGAACAAGTATTTGTACGATCTGCAGATGTTCAGGGTGTTCTTGGTATTTTCTATGTATAATAAAAAATATGTATGTATCTATGTTATGTATTGTATTAAGTATATCAGTTATCTAGTACCCATAACACAAGCTCTGCTTAGCTTGGGGGCCAGATAATGTTGTGTGAACTGTCCAGCATTATTTATTTAGTTTGTAAGAGTAGATCATTGTGAAATTAGACATTATTTGTATGTTGGTATATATGACGTAGTTAAACTCCAACACTGTTTGACCGAGCGCTATGAAAGTTGGCATAACAAAGTGGTTTTTCGTGGAGAAGGTTTCTTTGCTACCCACCTGAGCCACAGCAACGCGTGGCTGGGTACAGTACAGCTGGTAATACATGTAGAAATGGACGCAACAGGCCTCCTTTACAATACGCTATTCGTGTTTACCCCTGCGCTCATCGTCAGCTCCTTAGCCAATATCTTTGATTGTTTTAGCTGGATTCTGCCTCCTTATCCATGTCCCTTATGTAGCCGCTGCTCGGTCAGAATACCACAGACTAACACGATTATGAACTGGCCTGGGTTCTTTAAACAAATCTGGATTCATCAGTGTGTGCTGTCTATGTTCCCGATCAGCACGATGCAGGTTATGAATTAAGATACATTCAACTTTTTCAAGTCGTTGTGCTGTGATGTGTCCAGCCATAGTTTCCGTCTCCTCCCGTGGATGTCGTAAAATCCGACTAAGGATGGACCAGGGGATGGGCAGCAGCATCCACCTGAGTACTCAACACCAAAACTGCGATTACCAATCCTCCTGCTAAGCGTGGTGATTATGAGAAATTTCCCTATGAAATGCCATAGACTGGCCTGTCCAGCAGTGGACATCTTATAGCTGCTGCTGATGATGATCACGATAATAATGATGACTAACGAGTCATCATCATTGAACTGATAATGTTGTGGATAGTATACACAACATTATCTTGCCCCAAGCTAAGCAGAGATTGTGTTATGGGTACTAGATAACTGATATACTTAATACAATACATAACGTAAAAATGTTCTAAATTGAATGCCAATATTATCATCAGCCAACATCTAGAACTAATTTGCTCAAATTTGCCCCAATGCCACACGCCATCCTTTCAATGTTCCCTCAGAAAGCAATGTTGACCTTTTTTGGCATAACCTGCCGAAACTCATGGAGATAGCGCAGCTTGCGTTAGAGAATATTGAATGTAAGTTAGTATTATTGTAGGTCTATCCTCAGTAGGTATTACCTACTTATTCTAAGCTTGGTTGTTTTTTTAGTTTTATATAATGATGTGCATACACCAACGCTTTGTGTTTTCTGTTATGGTGGTATACTTATTTTATAAAAACGGGAAATTTTCACGTACCGTTAAATCGATGTAAGCACCGACATTGTTTCGACCCGTTTCGAGAGCCTTTTTCAACGTGAGTGAACGCGACGCACTCGTTTTTATGGTGGTATACTTGTTTGTTAATAAATAAATAATTAAAATAAAATAAATATATTCACTTACCTCTGTTATTTTAAGCTGGAGGCCACCTCGGTTCCCCCGAGCCGGGAGTGGACGCGTTCGCCCAGGAGCAGTCCAATGCCGAGAGCCGGAGCGACGTGCCACAAGACCGCAAAATGTCGACTGTAATGGCGACCGTATGGCTCGGCACGAAGAGCGGCAACCTCTACGTGCATTCCGCTATCGGCAACTATAGCAAGTGCTTAGCGAGGTAAGAGTCTATAGGTCTAATCTAAAGTCTGGAGAACACGGGAAGAGTAAACGGTATAGTATCACGGAATATTACTAACCTTCGACCAAAATAAAAAGTATGGACGGGAATATAAGTCATAATTACAACACACGTACGTTACGTCACTCGTTACCGTCACAAAGACCGACTGAAGCGAAATGAGTGAGCTCACTCACTTTATAAGCTTCAAAACTATCGTTCCTTAAGGCCCGTCCATACTTTTTTATTTTGGTCGAAGGTGCTATCTATTCTGCCAAAATAATTTTTATGCACTACCTATATAAATTTATCCACAATACACAAAGGTTAGCTGGTAGAGAATGCTTCTTAGCATTAAGTTCGCCTATGTACATTGTTTGTTTTGTGCAATAAACAATATTCTATTCTATTCTATTCTATTCTATTCTATTCTACTAACTAAATCAAAATATTTATTTTATTTTATTTATTTGGTTCAACAAACAGCAACACTATGTATAACACTAAAGTAATTTTAAATCTATGTTGTATATAAAAATGTATGTTGGTATACAAATTAGACAGCATTGGTAGAATACTTAAACTTGAAAGAGTAGAGCGCGCAAGCTACTCTACCACTTGCCTTCCTCCATCCCAGCGCCTTATCTACTCTACCGCACACTTTACCGCATACTCGACCCGTGTATACGTACTCTACTAATAAAATATAGATTAACGTGTAGACAGACACTAATAAAACTGGTAGAGTACTTGCAATTGGTAGGGTAGTGCGCTAGTTGACTCTACTGTTTACTCTTCCCGTGTACATCAGGCTTAGAGTCCAGAAGAGTGTGAGAGCTTTCAGTTGGAACTCCAAAATCGTTTCCAATGCCGGGCTGAAAGCGATGCTGTGGACGAGTTTAACAACGGGCTGGTGGAAATGGTCCAAGCGGTTGCGTCGGAGTTCTTTAAGACCAATCTGAAAACTATAATCCAGAAACTCTCGGAGTACACTCTTAAACTCATGGCAGAGCGAAGCGAAATGAGACTGCAGTCTTCAGCGGTAATAAGAACTGCTCAATAAATAGATCTCCAAGTCCACGCGGCACGATTTGCGTAATTTGAATACTAATTATATTCGTTTCGTTTCGTTTGAGGTAGTGCTGGCCTCTGGTGTCGGAGTTTGTCAAGCCGCCCGAGGGCCTCTGACATGGCTTATCGACTAATTATATTAAAAACGCAAAAGTGTGCAATGAAGGCTCCAGTGTTTGCAAGAGGTTTATCTATTGGACATACCACTTTTGCTTCTTTCACTCTCATCACATACATCTTTTCAGGGCCCTACAAAATAAACGAAGATATTTATTTATGATAATTTCACTAAAATATTAATTCTCCTTTTCCAGGGTGAAGCTAAACGATGCGATTTTATCCATCGTAGCGTGCTCCTCCCGCTGCATAGTGGCGCTTGCGGACGGCACCGTGGCGATATTCGCACGCTCCGCCAATGGACAGTGGGACTTCACGCAGTATTGGCTGATGACGCTAGGGGACCCTAAGTGTTCAGGTAATTCGTTTTGCCGACCTTCACCGTATTTTCACTTAAGAGGCAACTAGCCGCAAAAAAATGGTAGTTTAGATTTTCGAAATGATAGAATAGAATAGAATTATTTTTATTTGTAAAAATAGATACACAGATAGGTAAAAAAAAGAAAACATGAAAAATAACACAAAATTATAGTTAAATATGCTGTTACAATAAGGTCTCTAACTCAGCATATGCAGGTTGTAAACAAACCTGCGCTGGTCTTCCGTTAGAGCTTTTTTCTAACCAAGAGAACATAAAAAACAGCAGACGTTTATCTGAATGATACGAACAATAACAATATATTAATTTAGCAGTAGGTAGAACAAAAATAAAAAATATACAATAAAAAAGTTGTACTTATTGGTAAAAATGGTAAAGAAGACGAATAAAACTGCGAGGATAAGAATTACAAGAAAATAACAAAGTATATCTACAAATAATGTAGGTGTTATAATAAAAATAACAATTATTGAAATAGGCATAATAATAATAAATATTTAAATAAAAATATAAATTATATAGCACTTGTATCGTGTTTGAGACATTCTTGCGTCTTCTGCCAATCGATTAGGTATTTCTTAAGTTTTTTTTTTTTTTTATATTACTTAATTACGGAACTAGCTGATGGCCCACCTGATGTTAAGCGGTAACCTCTGCCTATGAACAGTGCATTACCTCATAGGTCACGTCCACCTAGGACGCGCCCTATATGGCATTGCACTGCGCCCGCCACCCTGAGACATAAAGATGAAAAGTCTCATGTGCCTGTAATTTCACCGGCACCCTTACCCTTCAAACCGGAACACTGCAGTTTGAGACATTCTTGCGTCTTCTGCCAATCGATTAGGTATTTCTTAAGCTTTATACGAAAACCCATCATGAGCATGGTTTTTTTCTATAAGTACCGCTTTTAGCAAGTTTGTTTGAATCCCGCAGTGCGTTGCCTGAGTGCAGTGGGGTGCACGGTGTGGTGCGGCTACAGGAACAAGGTGCAAGTGCTGGAGCCTCGCTCGCGGGCGCTTCTGCACTCGCTGGAGGCGCACCCGCGCCAAGAGAGCCAAGTGCGGCAGATGGCGTGCGACGGCGACGGTGTCTGGGTTCGTTAAACCATCTATAGTTAGAGCCGGCGCCCAGTGCCAGCACGAAACGGCATGGCATGGCAGGTTGTGCTGCAGCATCTCGTGGCATGCCGTGGCATCCTGCTGAAAGCCCAGCCACTCTGGCATCAACCGAAATGACGACTGCACAAGTTTCAACTTTATTTCAACTAGCTTAGCAATCGTAATGCTTCGACATAAAGTGACCCATACGTCGGCATGTTATGGCGCGCCGCGGCAACCCGTGGAATGAAACGGCATGACACGTCATTCCGCAGCATTCCGCGGCACGACGCGTCATTTTGCGGCATCTTGGTATCGAAATAAAGTAACATGAATTCTAATCTCATTGAAATAAGATTCAATATAACTTGATTAGTAATAAAATCCTTTGCATTGCCATGCCGTGCCACGCAGTGCCGTCAGTAAGCGCCGGCCCTTAGCCTTCATCGTCCTTTTCCTTCACTTTTGAGTATAGGCCTCCTCTTTATCACGTCAACTTGCTACTCGATTGTCGTGAAGAGATAAAGATAAGTTTATTTCACTTAGAATAGGTACAATAAGTCATAATTAATATTTGCATTCATTTAAAAGATGTTCATAAGTATATGAAATAAGAGAACTTTGCCTTCCGCGCTAGTTAAAAAACTGTGTCACTCCACGTAGAATGGTCCATACTGGATATTATTAAGTAAAATTATACCTAAACGCCCATGTAAATATATACCTTATAAACTAACATATATATTTTATACTTGAAACTATCACTCATCATCACTGATTATCGTACCATCGGGCTGCAAGTCAGAAAAGACAACGTTAGAGTCTGAAAAATGGAGGATTCTCAGGTTACATTATTGGTTCTAATTAATGCCTTCGACGCCGTTGACCAAGCCCTACTCCCTCGACTTAGTTTCTTACCACTGTTTAGTTACGTGGCCCAATTTCAGTCTCCACTATCAGCTCACTGTCACCATAATATTATATTGTCATCGGAACTTGATAGGTAAGCAAAATTTCATCTCAATCGGTTGAGGATAACTGCTTTAAAATTCAGTTGCGAAATTTGACCCGAACATACATACGAGTACATACATACACACACGCCTTTTTTCCCCCGAAGGGGTAGGCAGAGCCTCAATGGGTCTCTTTTCACAGTGGGTTGCACCATCGTAGAATATAGACGTGACAGGTGGTGAGCTGATCGCCGCCATTGCTACATCAAGATAAATAAAAGCTTGTAAGTTATAAGTAATTAATTTTGTAAAAATTCAAAAAACCCTCTACGCAATGAAACGGCTCAACTGATTTCGATCAAACATAGCTTAGAACACTCCCGACAAATTCACATCTCAAACAAAAAAAAAAACAAAAAACGGTTCATCCGTTCGGGAGCTACGATGCCACAGACAGACAGACAGACACACACACACACGTCATACTTATAACACCCCGTCGTTTTTGCGTCAGGGGTTAAAAAGCGAAGCTCGGTCGCCCGGGTACTGTACCTAATTATTAATGAATTATGATATCCAGGTTTCAATTAAAATGGACTCCACGCTCCGTCTGTACCACGCGCACACGTACCAACACCTGAAAGACGTGGACATCGAGCCGTACGTGAGCAAGATGCTGGGCACGGGCAAGCTCGGCTTCTCGCTGGTCCGCATCACGGCGCTGCTGATCAGCTCCGGCCGGCTCTGGATCGGCACCAGCAATGGAGTGGTGATCTCTGTGCCGCTCTCCGACAGCTCCAGCAGGGACTCTGTCAGCGGCTTGCCGCCATCTAGATCCGGTAAACACTCACTACTTCTACCGCTATACAAAATATACAGGGTGGAGTCACAATGGTGACAAATAGTGATGGGTAATATATTAATCCTAATAATTAAGTCTATGTTAGCTACCACCCGTCAGCCAGTCAGACAGGTTTTTTTTTATACTACTTGAAATGGCGGATCAAGCTGATGGCCCACCTGATATTAAGCGGTACCCTCTGCCTATGAACAGTGTATTACCTCATAGGTCCTTTCCACCTAGAACGCGCCCTATGCGGCATTGCACTGCGCCCGCCACCCTGAGACATAAAGATGAAAAGTCTCATGTACCTCTAATTTCACCGGCAACCATACCCTTCAAACCGGAACACAGCAATGCGAGCACTACTAAATGCGGCAGAAATAGGTATGGTAGTAATACTTCCCCGGACGAACTCTTTCATGAAAAAGCTCTACTACTACTACTTAACTAAGTTTAAGATTTAATTGTACCTATTTGAAGTTGCTTTATTTAAAAGTAAAGCTAACTAAACGTATCGCCATCCTTTTCTTTTATATATAAAAAGCAAAGGACCGGGATTCTATTTTGAGCTTTAACTTTAGATAATACAATCTGAAATTGCTACCACTGTCTGTTTGACTTGTAAGATTTTTCTTATGAACTGAACTGAATGCTTGTATGTGTGCAGGTCACGGGTCGCTGGTGCGGGCGGGGAGCCCCACAGGCGCGATCCCGTGGTGCTCGATGGCGCACGCACAGCTCAGCTTCCACGGGCACCGCGACGCCGTCACGTTCTTCGTGGCAGCGCCGGGCGCCGCGGGCTCGCCCGACTCGCCGCGCCGCCACGACCCGCAGCCCCCGATGCTTGTCCTGTCCGGCGGGGAGGGCTACATCGACTTTAGGATAGGTGAGACTCTACTTTTAATGGGGAGATACACTGCTTATTTATCACGCTAGGTGGCGCATAATCGCTGGTGTTGTTTCATAGCCAAACAAAGGTCTATAAATGTTTAAAAATAAACTGTCAAAAGTGTTAAATATCAATGGAGAAGTTTAGTAAATAAACATTTAAATAATAGTCTGGTATAAAACATGCCTCTGTGTAGATTTCAGTGTAAAAATAAAGGTACACACCGTTTCCCTTCTGATGAGAAAAAGACAAGACCACTAAATGACAAGCACCAGCGATGGTGGCGCCATCTGAGATTAGTTTTGCCTTTGGGCTCCCTATTGACGTCGTCAATTATGCCTCTGTCTTTTTAGAGTTCCGTACCTAAAGGGTAAAACAGAAATACATCATCTGTGAAAATTTCAACTGTCTAACTATCACGGTTCATGAGATACAGCCTGGTGACAGATGGACGGACAGAGGAGTCTTAGTAATGGCGGGACCCTATTACTATGACTCCGCTGTCCGTCCGTGATAGTTAGTTGCAATTTTCACAGATGATGTATTTCTGTTGCCGCTACAAAAACAAATACTAAAAAACAGAATAAAATAAATATTTAAGGGGATTCCCATACAACAGACATGATTTTTTTTGCCGTTTTTATAGATAATGGTACGGAGCCCTTCGTGCGCGAGTCCGACTCTCACTTGGCCGTTTTTTTAATGTATATGTCGCAGTCAATTGGTTGAAATAGCCGTTTAGTTGTACAGCTAGCCCTTTTATTGAACAACGCTATTTAACCAAATGCCTAGTTTTGTTATTCAATCATTTATGATTGAATGAAAAACCGCCCTAAGTATAAATAAAATAACTGTAAATATTATAAATGTTTTCTCGTGGACCCACAATTTTAATGTTTTTGTAATACAAATAAAATAGTTTAAAAACCTAAACTACCTGGGGAATACGATCTCACAAACTGGCATTTAACAAGTTAGCTGAGCGTCGTCTGGCTGTAGTAGTAGTTGAGCTTTTTTGTGAAAGAGTTCGTTCGTGGAAGTACTACCACCATACCTATTTCTGCCGCAAAGCAGTAGTTGCTGTTGCCGTGTTCCGGTTTGAATGGTATGGTTGCCGGAGAAATTACAGGCATATGAGGCTTATCATCTTTATGTCTCAGGGTGACGGGCGCGCTGTAATGCCACATAGGGTCGTCCTAGGTGGACGTGACTTATGTGATAATGCACTGTTCATAGGCAGAGAGTACCACTTAACATCAGGTGAGACGTCTGCTTGATCCGTCATAACAAGTTTTATAAAAAACAAACTGTCGAACGTTGTGTTCAGCCACTCGGCTAATCGTCATTAGGCATGTGATTGAATAGCGTTTTTTTTTTTTTTATATACCACTTGAATGACGGAACAAGCAGATGGCCCACCTGATGTTAAGCGGTAACCTCTGCCTAAGAACAGTGCATTACCTCATAGGTCACGTCCACCTAGGACGCGCCCTATGTGGCATTGCACTGCGCCCGCCACCCTGAGACATAAAGAAGAAAAGTCTCATGTGCCTGTAATTTCACCGGCACCCTTACCCTTCAAACCGGAACACAGCAATGCGAGCACTACTGCTTTGCGGCAGAAATAGGTATGGTGGTAGTACTTCCCCGGACGAACTCTTTCACAAAAAAGCTCTACTACTACTGATATATATGTTCAGTGAAAGGGCTATTAAACGGCCAGCCGTGCAATTGAACGGCTATTTCAACCAATTGACTGCGGCATGTTGCAGTCAGCAGCACGAATTGATAACAGATCGTCTTAACTAAAATTGCGCGTGTCCCCTGTACATGGCACTTACAAGTTTGACGTTTGAACATGTCCCTTGTGTTTACGGAATATCGATTATTTCGACGTAATTAAACAGTGGGGCATGAAATTTGTTTTTTTATTATGTCCTGGATGTCTAAAGATGAACCACAAACACGCAGGTAGACATATTGTTCTCTCCCAATAATAAACCTAATGTTTAAACAAGTGAGATAAAATAAACGGACAAGTGCGAGACTCTCGCCTCGGTCGTTCCGTACAGTGCTCCATCCCATTTTAGGGTTACAAAAGCGTAAATTCCTCAATTTTAGAGTTGTACCTTTATTTATGCCACTTAGCGTTTCAATTTTTAGAATTACTTAATTCCTTTAGGTTACTGGAAGTTCCCTAGAGGATTTTTATTTGCGCAATTTCTATACAGAATTAGACATTGTAGAATGTCTTTTTCATGCGTTAAGTTAGAAGCTTGTTTTTGTATGGCACTGTTAGACCACACAACTTTCTATTTGTTAAAAAAAATGTAGTAGATACTTATAGTCGTTCCTAAGAAAAAGTATCTTGACAGACAGACAGATAGGTAGACGGAAACCTAATAACAGAAAGAGATTATGATTTTCTCTTGAAGTTCTATCTGTAGACACACAGGGTGATGAAAAATTCGTGCTACTGACCGTATACCGATAACTCTTCGCTGGCTTGTCCGATTTGGATGTTATTTTTCTTAGCATTGTAGAGAATGATATTTAGGTCGTTCCATATTTTTTTAGACGAAGCCCGATAAATGCTCTTCCTTTAAAATGGAATTTGGCAAAGCTCGGGTTCTCACACAACTATCACATACAAATACGAATCATATATGTATACACTCAAACTTTCAAAACAAAATAACATAATTTGACTTTCAATTACCTCAAGACGTAACAATCCATTCAAAACAAGCAATATGCACGTTAGCTCTCTAGCTATAAGTACCATTGCAACGCAAATAATAGCAGCTTCGTGTTAGATTCGATAGTATAATACCGTAGTGCTTAAAATGCTTACCATACAATCATGCTTAGAACTGTGATGCTGAAACTATAGTTTGAATTGAGAATCATAGTTCATCAATTGCATCATAATTACATGTCCTCGGATTTGTAGTGGCAATGGGCAGGTCATATTGATCGCAGAACTGACAACCGTTGGGGAATAAAGAGTGGAAAACTCAAACCGGATGACGCAGTTTGGTACGGCTGAGGAAACTATTACAAAATGGCGGTTGCGGGAGGTCTGATACTGAGAATAACGGTCGCAAAGTGTGCGAGTCAACATTTAAATCTAGATACTGTAGGTACACAGTTATCAACGGGTTCTCGACAAAAGTGACCTACCGCGGTTTGGACTGTTTAAACAGCAGTTTGCAGCCAAATTACTAGTGACCTTTTTTTTTTTTATACTACTTGGATGACGGTTCAAGCAAGAGGCCCGTTCAAGCAAGAGGCCCACCTGATGTTAAGCGGTAACCTCTGCCTATGAACAGTGCATTATCTCATAGATCACGTCCACCTAGGACGCAACCTATGTGGCATTGCACTGCGCCCGCCACCCTGAGACATAAAGATGAAAAGTCTGATGTGCCTGTAATTTCACCGGCACCCTTACCCTTCAAACCGGAACACAGCAATGCGAGCACTACTGCTTTGCGGCAGAAATAGGTATGGTGGTAGTACTTCCCCGGACGAACTCTTTCACAAAAAAGCGCTACTACTACTAAACTACTTTTTCTTGCTCTCTAATAACTCTTCCTCACAATAATGCCAAAGCCACGCAAATTATTGATAAATATGTTGACAAATATGGTGCCATGTTACGTCTTTCCTCCTTTACGTCCGGATGGAATGCCTTGTTGGCGACCGTGTAGTTGAAATAGTCTTTACAGTCCAAAGTCACCTCTGTCGAGAGTCCGTTGTAGCAGATAGTTCAACCTCGGGACTTGTGTAAACTACTCACGTAATATGTAATGGCCCTGACTGTTCAGACGTAGTGAATTGCTAATAGGGTCGAAAAAGACGTTATTTGTAGCTCTCTCACGTTTGTTTATGAGTGAGAGGGGAGACCAGATACAAATGACTCGTGTAGCCAAATTCGAATAAATTAACCCAAAAGCCAGACCTATATTTTATTTAAGTTCCCCGTTTTGTTCGATATTTTAATGAATTTGTGACTATTGTTTGATTTGGATTGCAGGTACAGTTTTTCTAATAAAATTGGTAATATTTTCATAAAAAAACTAATAAAACTTCGTCAACCATTTTCCTAAATTTTGGCATGACAACATCTGCTTCGTAATATCATGTTGCGTGCGCCAACCAATGTCATCATATTATAGAATCTTCACTTAATGTTCGATAATCCTTAAGCTGTCTGTCCACCAAAGCAGAGCGGCGCGTAGATAATAAAATCGTCCATTAGATTTAAACTCCACATCAGTACTCGTTTGTATTTTTGATTTTTGCCTGCCCCGTTCCGCTTAATAAAACAATCAGCCTTTCACAGCACAACATTTTGGTAGAAAAACGTACCTAAATAGGCAAAACTTCCATATAATTTCCCCATTATTTTTTCTTTTTCGCCGTATAGAAGAGCACGCAGATGACGTAAGAGATACAGCCTCCCACCTCATTGTGTGGCAGATTATGGGCGAGTCCTGATTTACCTGATAGAGTATAAGTACTAGTCTAAAATACGGGGTACGTTTATTTGTTTTAAAAGCACGGCTTCACACGTAACTCACTAACGCTATATCACTGTTGCATGTAGCGTCACTACCATAGATGTTAATGAATAAGAAGGCAGATTATGGTTTGCGTGTACAAAGCCGCATCGACATTCTTTGGAATTCGTCGTTTTTTTATAAATGTCGACCATTTGACGCCGGATATATTTCGGTTTAAAGTACTTTATTTGACTCACTATGAACTTTAACAGTTCATTTAAATATGAGCAAACATTAAACAATCAACAAATCTCTGCCTTTTCATTCAATTAACATTATTTCTCTTACATTCACTACCATTAACAAAAACAACTTCGTAACAATACTAACAGGTTAAACACGCAATTTTTTTTTAAATCAATTTTAAATACATATTTATTATTCGCTAACGTGTATATTGCTAATCCAGTATTGTAAATATTAACAATCAAATATATTTAGACCAATTTAACAATTTTAAACGGATTTATCGCGTATTTTATTTATTTATGTTATTTTTTATTATTCCATGAAGCTGCAAAGCATTCGAAACGTCATCAGGAATAACACGAAAAAGTAAATTACACGATAAATACGTTTAAAATTGTTTTTATTTACAATGTTAAGCAATCGCGAATACTTAAGACATTATTATATAGGTGTTAATAGTTTGTTATTAATGTGTGGTGTCCCTTAACGAAATGGTGTAAATTAACATTAATGTTTATATTTCTTGTTATTTTATTCTGTTTAGTACTCAATTTACTCTACTCTTCTCTAACCTAAACTTTTTAACGAAAGAATTAAAATTGTCTTTATACTCGTTCGTTCGTTCGTTTCGTATGAGGTAGTGCTGGCCTCTGGTGTCGTATACTTGACCTGTTAGTTAGCACGTTAGTGCAGGCCAAATATTAAACTAAATTTTGAACCAGTTAACCGATTGAGCTGAAATTTTGCATACTGTCATGTTCCGATGACAATACAACATTATGGTGACAGCGAGCTGATCTGATGATGGAGACGGAAGGTGGACATCCGAACTCTTCGATGGATAAAAGTAGACTGGCCGCATAATAGGCTCATTTTGATCAGCACACGGTTCCGATCACTAATTTTATAAAAGCTTTTATTTAAAAAAAAAACACAATAACTTATTACTTTTTATTTTTAAAAATTTGGTACAGTTTTATGTAGCATCAGTCTACCAGCCAGCTAGCTATTTCTATAGCTGTGCCATTCAGCCATTTAAATAGACGTATTACTCTATACTAAGTAGTTTGGTTTGGCTGTATAATTTACATATATCTGGTTTCTACTGATACAAAACTCAAATTGTGTACGGATACAACTGTCAAAGCAATATTTATAACCAACACCATTCTACCAGCTATGATCACAGCTCGTTCTCATTCCATAAGCTTAGAATGAAGTGAGCACATTTTATGGTCGTCGTTCGGTTTGGTTGTACAGTTTTCCGCCAGTACAATCTGACTGCCTTTCAAAATCTCTAGCTATCTTGAACTGTCCTGGTTTTGTATTATTTTATAACATATTTGGATAACAAACATGGTTGAGTTGCATATGTTTAGCAAACTATGGTTTAACTAGCATTCGCCCTCGGCTTCACACGCGTTTTATCAGGATAAAAAGTATATGTGTCAATCCATTTCGTTATCTGTCTGTACCACATTTTATCGAAATTGGTTCACATGTTACGCCGTAATAGGGTGTTGTGTTTTTAACACCCAAGTTTTCGAATCTATGTGGCATATTGACGACCTCTGTGGCGCGGCTGGCGAAGGTTGGCCTGCGGCGCAGGAGGTTGCGGGTTCGATTACCGCCTCGGAACAAATATTTGTGCGATCTGCAGATATTTGTTCAGGGTGTTCTGGGTATTTTCTATGTATAATAAAAAATATCTATCTATGTAATATATTGTATTAAGTATATCAGTTATCTAGTACCCATAACACAAGCTCTGCTTAGCTTGGGGCTAGATAATGTTGTGTGAACTGTCCAGCATTATTTATTTGTTTCTTTATTATTTATATTATATTTATAAATGTTCGTTCTTTTCTCCCTTATGACCACCTAAATAAAAAACGTTGTTTATCACATAACCACTGCAACTTAACCATGTTTTGTTTATGCTACAATTTTAACCCACTCTATACAAACCATTATATTTTTCCTATTTTGGATATTATCTAATTAAACTCCATGAAATTTGATAGACATGATCTACTCACTAATATCTAGCCCGTCGTTTGTCAGTTTCTCATTATGCTGCGTCCTCAGTAGGCAAACTGTTCGCCGCCGACTGAGTTAGCGGCGTATCGGTTTAGTACGCCCTTCTATATATTTGAAATGGAGTGTTCACAGTTTGCTAGTTTTTGCTTTGACTCCATTTCAAATATGGAAGAGCGTAATAAACCGATACGCCACTAACTCAGTCGGCGGCGAACAGTTTGCCTACTGGGTACGCTGCCTTAAATTATATCGTTTCCAAATCACAGCGTCCAATCTTCTTATAACCCATACTATTATGAACCTGTATAAATTAATGGGAAACAGACAATTCAAAGGCTAGACCTGTGAATTGTCAGTTAGTCTCCTAGATTGTGTCTACAAAATTTCATTGACTCGAATGAATGAATGTTCCAATTAGGACAAAACTTAGTTTTGTATGGAGCGGACAGGCGATAGAGACCTCTGTTGTTCTCTTGATACAGTAATGTTGCTTACCTTTCCAGCCGACTCGGAGATGGAAGACAGCGTGGTGGTAGCTGAAGACGGATCGTCCAGCGGACATAGCTCACTGGCTGAGCGCGCCGCCAAGAGCCACCTCATAGTGTGGCAAGTCGCCACTGCCTAACGCAACGCCAGCCGCGTACGCATAGACTCCGAGTCAGACTTCGTTTACGTGTGTACCTCGACGAAGCCCGAGAGCCCTGTCGACTCGCGCTAGGGCTCTCGTCGATGCAGTGAATAGGAAACGCCGGGTGACGGGGGTGTTCAATTCTAATTTACAGAAAAAAGTTAAATTCAAAAGAATTGCTGTGGTCATCGCGCGCTACGGCGCTCGAATACATTCCATTTCTGGACCAACTAACGAAGCGTAACGTACTTATGATGTTTCAGTATTACAGTAGAACTTCGTGGATAAAGAAAATGGAGAGCAATGTTTTCATATATAAAGTAGCCATAGTAATGTACAGTACTCGACAGCTACACTGGACCGCAAAGAAAGCGGGTCGGTAACAGAAACCTCAATAACTTCCAAAATAATGGAGCTAGCTTTATCAAATAAAGTCTGTATTATAGACAATTTTATGTTGAAGATTAATAAGTAAATTTTGATAAGGTAAGTAAAAATTACCATTTCGAAAAATGTGCTAAGGTATTAAATATGCATTATTTACACATTGTATTGGCACCACGAGCTATTAATATAGCACATGTAAAAAAAAACGATTGGTTTCAGTTGTATTTTTTTTTAAATCCACTTTATTTTTTTTATTTGTTGTTGTTAATACAATCACCAAAAATAAATAAATAAAGGTTTCACTACTTCTTATATTTTGAATGAAATAAACGTTAATTTAGTTGTTATTTTAAAAGGATTGCTCAAATATTTTAAAAGTTATCGCATTTTTTATAACCGACCCGCTTTCTTTGCGGCGCAGTGTATATCGGTGGTAGTCACAAGATACAAGCAGGTCATATCTATATGACCTGCTTGTATATATATATATAATATAGCTACCTATAGGTAGCTCGCAGAACCAACAACTGTTGGGAAATTATAGGTTCTCGAGTTCCACGATACATGTAAGAAGGCCCCTCTCGATGGACTGACGATATTATAAAGGTCGCAGGACATCTGTGGATGGAGGCAGCTCAAGACCTTTCGTTAGTGTCTACCGGTCAATGATCATTCAGCTATAGTAACGTTAAACACCCCCGTCGATCGTCAAATGTCAATGGATTTGCGCGAAGTGCTTGAAGTGTTAGCTGCGACATTGGATCGGCAATTCGGGATTGATTTGTTAGTGTTGGTCTTCGTAATCCTTCATTACCTATTCACAATCACGACTCTGATTCCACCGAACTGACCTACCGAAGAGTATTTACAACGAAACAAGTGCAATAATATGTTAGTGAGTACGTTCGCTGAAATCAAGTCGCGTTGTGTTCATCACTCATGCACGTCATACGGTTTCTTCATTCTCGGAATGTGTGCACGGCACTATGGACTCTTGAATCATATTATTCTTTGTGCTTTATTCGCGTGTATAGGATCTACGATAACCCCTCCAACCAGGTGTCCAAGATTGTAGACATAATATCGAATTCGTCATTTAATTATGGCTTCCGAGGAAAGTCTTTACAATTTTGCCAGTGTGATATAATAAGGCCAAGTAGTTACGTAAGTGTCAGTCAAGTCAGGCCACAGTAAAGCGACGGCAGTTTTACTATGATTTTGGTGGACGTTTTTACACAAGGTCTGGTTTTGAAATGATTTTTTAATGGCTTCTGAGGTATATTGCCATCAATTTAGCCTACGCCAAGTAATAATAAATTCAAGTAATAGAGTCTCCGTCACATAACCTAGATTAAAATGGTGGCAAAAAACCAAGGTTTTAGAGGACAAAATTAATCATTCCGAATACACACGCAATTATCTACACCGCTCATGTGCTCTTTATATATGTTACATCGGTTAAAAGGACACCAAAATTACGATATTTTTAATAACAATAAAATCAAATTAGTTAAAAATTGAGAAGTTTCTTTCAAAAATGGCGGATTGAAGTCCTTATATTAAAATGTCGAGTTTGATATAATGTCTACCATCTGAGTAGAAAATATCGCCTATGTAGATTATTAGGCGCCATCTATTGCTCACGTCAAGTGTTAGACGTATGGTTCGGTAAATACACTCGTTTTCGTTCCCACGTCCTAGCTTAATCTCATTTAGATTTGTGTACAAGATTGTAACCACCAAATAATATATTTTAGAAGACTGAGATTCGTTTACCATCCGTTTTGGGTCGGTATTCTCAATGATATCTTATATTTCTAATGCTACCAACGATGGTAAACAGTCTCTTAGTAGTTAAGAGTTTTTGATTTATACTATAGATTTATACATAATATATTTACACATAGATATTATTGAATTTCTCATTTATTACGTAATGTTTTTAAATTCATTTTGGGCTGTGGTTCTCATTTGCATCGCAAGCTGTACATAGGTTATGTTTGTATTTAGATCAGCTTACATTGAAAATCGCGTGACAATAAAGCGTGCATTATTGTCATAGAATTGTAACAAAAACTATAAATGAAATTCTCACCTTATATCATTATTTTAGAGTTTAATTTTATGCGTTCTTAGGTACTATAGAAGTACATCATGTTTTCTTTCCTTTTGTATAACTTTGCTAATTAATCTTTTTGTATTCATTCTTTATTTATAGTAATCGAACCTCGTAAAGAAACGGTGTTGTTTTATCTTTTAAACATTTGATGGTGCAAATATTATTTAAGGTTATGTTAGCAACGTTAGATATAGTTACATACTAACTCACTAACTTTTATAAGAATACTTATTTCAACGTCTGATGGCTGAATTAAGCCAGGTTCGTATTGTTGTGTCGGGGTGCGTCCTGGCGCGCCAGAACGCAATCAGTTACGTTTATTACATATGAGATTCACATTAGTAGGTTGTGTTGTGTTGTGGCGCGTGAACCTACTAATGTGAATTTAGTTGATTTTATGTGAATTTAATCCTACTAATATTATAAACACGAAAGTTTGTAGTATGGATGGATGGATGGATGTTTGTTACTCTTTCACGTAAAAACTACTGGATGGATTTGGATGAAATTTGAAATGGAGATAACTGGACTCCCGGAATAACACATAGGCACATTTTTATCCCGATATTCCCACGGGATCGAGACAAACGGGTGAAACCGCGGGGCGCTGCTTGTAGGTAATAAACGTAACCGATTGCGTTCTGGCGCGCCACGACACACCCCGACACAACAATATGAACCTAGCTTTAATTGTATCTTTATTTTATCTACAGCCGTTGGACGCTTTTACATTGGACGGGAACGACACGACACGATATAACCACACACACGACCGCAGCCCTGGTGTGTACCGACGGCACAACCAGTTGGGCATAGTAGTTGTGCCTTGGGGCCGGAAGGGGTGAATACAGCAAAGTGCGTCTCACAGACATATATGTGTGTGGTGCGGCGCGTCACCCCCCGCCCGCGACTCTCCCTCACCCCGCACCTTGTCGTTGCCGATATCGTGTTATCGTCCAATGTAAAAGTGCCCATTTGATTTCCACTGTTGAACGAGGCCTCCCCTATGGACTGCAACGGGGGGATTTCCTATTCTTAACAAAATTGGCAGGCGGATCTGTGATCGCGGTATTGGTTTGAGTGACCAGGTGGATGCTGCTGCCCATCCCCTGGTGTAAATCTCTTAGTTAGCTTTTACGACATCCACGCGAGGAGACGGAGGGGAATATTCTTAGGGCGAACACACCACACTATTGATTTACTCAGGACAAATTATAACGAGCATCTTCGGGCGCTAGATTATGTTGCAAGACGCTAACGTAGCGAAGAAAAGGGACTGACTCATGTGTAAGAAAGGGAAGGTCAGTCACATTTGTTCTATGGAACTTGACGTCATCGTGAGAGATGGCGTGGCGTTTTTCGCGTCGGTCGCTTGCGATTTGCGTCCAGTAGCCGGCTGAGATGCGAGAGGTTGCGGGTTGGATTCCCGCTGCGGGACCAATGTTTGTATGATCTGCAAATATTTGTTCCGTATCTGTAGGTTGTGGTAGCATGGTGCTCGTAGTTCATGATAGGTACTCACGGCACAGGGGATCCTAGTGCGGGTCAGGACTATGTATGTGACTGGTGTTGTTATGCGCTCCGGACGCTCATTATAATTTGTCCCGAATAATGTAAACACTGACTCCTAATAGGCAGTTTATTAATGAACAGTTTACAGTCTATTTATGAATTTATAAAAATATGTTAACCATAATTTTATCTATTTTATCATTAAGGCGCTATAGGTTCAACCAGTTTCAACGAACATCTTTGTATAAGGCGAAGAAGGCGAGCGCACGCTCTGATACCGTGTTTTTGTGTATAAACAAAACATATAAAAATGCCGTTTAGAGTTTTGTTAAATTTTGTTGATGAGTTCACAAACTCTAATAATAATTCATAAGTTAACAAATGTTTAAAAAATTAAAACGTGTCTTAAATATTATTTAAATTTTAAAAAGGTGGTATATCTTAAAAAATATTTTTTATCGTGTGATCTAATTCAAATTTTGTATTGAATTTATGATTTCGCCAGATTAAACGCAAGAATACCTTATATATTTTTCTTCTTGAAAACTGTAAGAACTCTTATCAAAAACATGAAAATTCTAGAGCTCATTATAGACCTATTGCGCCTTAAGTTTCATCCGTGTAGGTTATGAATGAAATATAATTTATTTATTTCATTTTTGCAGGGACGCTGGTTAAGAAACTACTACTTTATATTGATTGAACAGTGGCATAGTTTCGTTTATCTACTTGTAATGAAACAGGGCCTTTAACAGGAAACTATATCATGTCCAGTATGTAGTTTTTATAGTTACCCTGATTCTATAACCAGCGTTCACTGTAAGTCCTAGTCAAACTATATCGATGTAGATTTAATATTAGCTAGGCTTACATTGTTTGCTGATAAGTATAAAATAGTCACACGGTGCGAGTATTATTTGCAGTGTGTATAAAGATGACACGCGGGCACTAGTGGTCAGGGCTCGGACCAATGAAATAGGTGGTTCCAAATTGTCTCTTAAACTATTTGTTGTACAGGCCCCCGATTTCGTATGAAGAACCATGGATCTAATGTTCTAACTACGATGCATCTGTAATTACACTTTTCAAACCTTCAACGCGATGGCTCTTTTTGCAAATAGTGTGGAATGATCAAATGATAGATGATTGTTCGTAGAAACATAGAGAAGTACTTTGGATGTTTAGTATATAAAATGAACATTTTTAGTTAGAGATATAAATTTTGAAACTATCATGGTTATGTACATAATTTTCACTAGAAACGGGATATTTACCATGATTTTTGAGTTTTAGATGTTCCCGATATTTCGGCACAGTTGCATGCGCCATGATCACGGGAGAACTGACTAAAGTCTTTGCGAGTAGATGTTATTGGGAGATATATCGATCTACCCTCTTTCTCACTCTTTTATAACGAACGATACCACTACCATCGGTTTCATTGTCACAATTCACACCAACTCGACACACAACACTAACGGTGTCCGGACGCGTAGCAGGCACCACACTTTTTTGATTCTTACACATTCTCACCACAGGCTTCCATACTCCAGATAATTGAAAACCATCTTCTCTATTGAAATTTCTGTGCATAGTAATCTCGATTGCCTCTTGTACCATTCTTGGTATGTAATGTCGCTCTGTTGAGATAACCTGCGGACTGTGTAGCTCGATTCAATGATTTGAGCCATATTCCAAAAGGTGTTCTGCTATGGCTGACTTATGTTTGTCCCTGTTCTTGACCGCTCGTATGTGCTCCTTAACCCGACACGCTATCGTGCGTTTCGTTTAGCCAATGCACGAACTCCCACAGCTACAATCAATTTTATACACCGCTGGCTGCAACTGTACCGAAATATCGGGAACATTTAAAACTCAAAAATCGGGGTAAATATCCCGTTTCTAGTGAAAATTATTTTTAGTTCGGCCTGTTAGGCATACAAATTTTACAACAAGTTGATACGAGAGCGAAGCGAGGAATTATTTGATGTTTGATTTTTTACACCTGATTTACTTTTCATCAATAATGCGAGGATATTCAAATAAGAAGTCTCCGTATGGAGAAAAAGATGCGTTCCCGTCTTGTTTTTCATGAGATTTTATTGGATTTTAATAACTCTATTTTATTTTGTCATCGAGATGATACTCGTACGTATGTTATCACACTAATATTATAAAGGCGAAAGTTTGTGTGTGTGTGTGTTGTGTGTGTGTATAGTGTGTTTGTTACTTCTTCACGCTGAAACGGCTGGACGGATTTGCATGAAATTTGGAATGGAGATAACTGAACCCCCGAAATAATACATAGGTACATTTTTATCCCGATATTCCCACGGAATCGAGACTTACGCGGGTGAAACCGCGGGGCGCTGCTAGTAATAGCATAATTTGACGCATAATACAATAATAATTATAAAATTGATGTTGAGATTTTCGTTTGGATTTTATAATTTACTGCCACCTCTAGGAAGGTTGGAAAAGCTACATTACGGACATCTAGCTTTTGAGTAATCTAGCAGCTGCTGTTGGATCATATGTGTACAAGTGATGTGAGTAATGAACTGTTTCAACACAGTTGCTTGAAAAGTGTACTTACAACGTCAATAAAAATAACTTGAAAGTTAATTTTACCGCCCTCGTGTGATTTCTATATCTTACTACTAGTGCACTAGTGCGGTAAACTATTTTCTATAACATTTAACTCTTCCAGTTCAATGAAAATGTTTAAAAAATTGAGTATTCAATGATGACGTCTTTATACGTTTTTTTTTTTATAAATAGATTAGACTAAGAAATTAATAAAAAAAACTGAACTGTATTTAATAACCGCAGAATTTAAGTGTTGTATCTTTTTTTTAGTTCGTAATGGCTGAGTGTTCGACAGGACACTGTTTGTTAATTTGATTACAATTAATCCTATTTTTCCAGTCCAATGAAATAGTTTACTAGCAAGGAGTTTTATAAAATGAGAATAAAATTATGTCACGAAGAAAAACTAATCTTGAGGTAGGTATTTAGCGCCTTATTTATCTGTTTTCTCACAAATGTATTAAAAAATGTCGTATGATACACGGGCGTAATACAAACTCGTGACGTAATAACCTATTTACGACCCTTGTTCTTGATTTTTCTCCAAATGGTTTCGTATTCGAAATAAGGGGTCCTACAACCCTTGGTTTGTTAGATTCAAGTGAAACGATGATTATATTACATCTAGGTAAAGCATTGCCTGAATGCTTGTTATGATATAATAAATTATTGATAAAAATGGTTGCTTTTCTTTGAATTTTTAAAATTTCTTAAACAAATATTTTTTTTTACCTTTGAGTTTTATTTATTTTGTACTTAAGAGGTCTTTTAACTTTAATTTATTGTATTTTTTTTGTGTTTTTAATAAATTATTATTTTTATTTTTTTTATTTTATTTGACACTAGTTGTTTTTTTATACCAACTTCAACACCCCCCGCTGCACTCCCATAGGATGAATTTTGGAAATTCCTCTCTTAGACTACAAAAGGAAGATACCTTCAAACATGTTTCTCTCTTCAACAACTTTTGTTTTTATGTTTTAGGCTGTGCGTTGATAGTGAGTCGGTAAGTCACGCAACGATTTTATAAAAATGTAGATATACTAGTCCCACGATACCCACGGGAAAAGAGGCTCATTTGAGGATGTAGATAGGCTAGCTGAATACCGGTGCTTCGCTACGGTAAAACTCAATCGATTACTATATTCTATTATGTGGCGCACTCTGCTCGACACCGATTAATTATCTGAATTTAATGACGAAAATAACTTATTTTTCCTAAAAAAGTATCCAATGTCGGAACAAGTATTTGTACGATCTGCAAATATTTGTTCAGGGTGTTCTGGGTATTTTCTATGTACAATAAAAAAAATATCTGTAATGTAATGTATTAAGTATCTAGTACCCATAACACAAGCTCTGCTTAGCTTGGGGCTAGGTAATGTTGTGTGAACTGTTCAGCATTATTATTTTTAGTCTATGTGGGAGGCCTATGTCCAGTAGTGGACTTCTGTGGGCTGATGATGATGATGAAGATATTTCAAAGGTCGGCTGCAGTTAGTTTCGGTCACCTTTTAAATGTAGCAGACGCGGGAACCGGTTCGGACTGCCCAGTCAGCATCAACCTACTGCAGTCACTGCTGGACAAAGGTCTCTCCCATGGCGCGCCACTGAGCCCGGTCTTCGGCTCTCCTCATCCAGTTTCTGCCAGCCACCCCACGCAAGTCGTCGCTCCACCTAGCCAGAGGGTGCCCTACACTACGTCTGCCAAGACGCGGTCTCCACTCAAGAACTCGTTTACTTCCACCGGTTATCGGTTCCGCCTATCCCACAATGCCTAAAGACGAAAGTTGTTAATCAATGCGTCCTACCAGGTATGAGATGAGGAGCTGAAACGTGGACACTCACGTTAGGACGGGTCCATAAAGTCGCTCAGCGAGCTATGGAACGGGCTATGCTTGGAGTCTCTCTCAGGGATAAGATCCGGAACGAGGTTATCCGACAGAGAACCAAAGTTCTAGATATAGCCCAGAGGATTAGCAAGCTGAAGTGGCAGTGGGCCGGTCACGACTTCTCACAGTAAAGTTATTTATTTATTTATGATGTCTTCCGTGACACATACTTTAACTTTGTTGCATTTCATCATACAGTTTACATTTCTAAAATTAAGTATCAAGGAGCTCGTAAATAAAACACTTATTATAATTACATCTGTTTATTTCATGTACTCATGATAAACTAAACTAATAGCTAAACACAAATCACACACCGCAACTGATTCTTGACACTACAAAATCTAAGTATATTTTTACATCTTTCGTTTATGTATATTTAAAGACTGGCAAACACCTCCAGTCAATCAGACTGTGTATCGATTGGTTATGGTACAGTATTCAGTGAAAACGACACATGTGTCATGATGTTTACTTTAATAACCCCATATTTGTAGTAGGATACCTCTTTTACACGGAAAAAAATAGTATTTAAGCACTAAAGAAGTGAATATTCTGTTTTAAAATGAATATACGGTTAATTCCCACTGTTTTTTGTCGTTTTACTGACGTTTCGAGACTAACATCGTATCCTGCAATCTGAGACTCGCTTCGCTTGGTCAAATCCTTAGTAAAATTGTATTATTTTATCAGTGGTAAAAATGGATTTGCTTATAAATGTTAGAGTTCAGAAGCCTCTTCATCATGAGTACCGCCCACGACCGCGTTAACCGATAGAACGGCGAATAGAATTACATCTGGCACTGATTCGGACGACGAAAAAAGTGGTGATTAGCCGTATATTAATTTTTAAATGATTCCTAACCACGATAGATTCATTTCTAATATTGAGTTTGTTTATTTTTTTTCATTAATATGAAATAAACATTTGAAAGTCATACTTATAAATAAATATTTAACTAACTTACCAAAGAGGCAATCTAGAAAATAAATAAATGTCATTAAAACCAGCGTCTACGAAAATCGTAGCAGCTGCGTAGAGCCTGCTCTTATAATATATTATAATTTATTTAATTATGTTAAATGCATTTTTTTTGTCCCACTTTCTGGAAATTAAAGCATGGCTAAGGGCATTTACAGCGACTTTGAGAATAGGTCATAGTACTATCGCATATCGTTTTAGCGTAATCACGATGCTGCAGCTCGAACATTGTATTTTACTCTCGCTTCAAGGACTTTGTATAGCGATACAAAGTCGCGCGTTCTTGAAATACGGCAAAGTCGCCATGTGACGTTAAAGTCTTGAATTTGCTATTGCGGAAGACATCTTGGTGTTAGTGCCTACACACTGCGAAAAAGCAGATTCTGCGATACGGAATCAAGTCACTAGCTCTAAACTCTATTCACTAAACTCTACTAACCGGCAGCGCTACATTCAACTTTCATTATGAATTGATGACATACCTACTTAATGTTTTCGCAGTGTAGCTTTTTTCAGGCATCAACCGATGTTTTTGGCTTCTTACGAATTTACTGAAGGAAATAGGACCTGTGTACTTGTTATTCGCTTTAATAAATAGGTCGAGTACGGGTCGAGCGCAAAATATAACTACTATACAGACTTATGGCCTTATTCATAATCATTTTATAAACCTATTTTAGTTAAAATAGCTTTTTTTTTGTAAAATGGCATTGGTACTTGACGTAACTATTTTAGCTATAAGGCTTAAAAATGTATTATTATGAATAAGGGGGTATGTCATAGGTACTTGAGATATTTTATTAAGGGGTAGGTAACATTGCTTTTAGAATTAACTTGGAACTATATTTGGACATACCTAGTTGTTTTATCCTAATATTTAGTTATTTTTTTATAAGTTTGACGTACAACGCATGTTGTTGTTTTGTTAGTAACGTGCATTTTTAGCTGTTGAAATCAATAGGTATACACTAAAGTAAATGAATAAAGCTGGAAAAATTAAAAAAAAACAAATATTTATCGTTTAAAAAAAATAAGCCATGAGATAAAGGGAAGCCACTTTATAGCCAACGCCTACTATAGGAAAAAGCAGTGGACCCTACGCTTATGTATATCTTTTACCATTTCATCTTTATAAAAAGAGAGAATGGAGTTGCAAAGGAAGGAAGGAGTTGTTGAAGGCAACAAATTCAAATAATATGTAATCACAATACGAGCTAGCCAATTTTATAATTTACAAAAATAACAAAAAAATATACGTAGATCGAGATAACTTATTAGATCATAGCAAAAAAAAACTTGTGACATAAATAACAAGATTATAATGTATTTACGATATATATGTTTACTATGTCTTTAGTAGGATTCATACGCTTACTTATCTACATTAAATTAGCTCTAGGTAATACTTATAATTTCACATTATCATGTAATGTATCTACTACTCCATAACTCTGTACTTTGCTTATAATAATTGAATTTTAGGAAGGAATTAAAAATTGACAGTAAGATTTTGGAGTAAGTAAATTGAATACCTTGACAGGTATAGTTATGTCAATCTACCGCATACCTACGCATTTCATGCGCTTATTGTGTCAATGGATTACCGTGCTACTAATAAACGGGGACTATCCTTGGAATAGCTACACCGTGTATAGTCTCTTTCGATTTCATTTTAAATTGCTTGTCAATATAAAAGATCCGAGGCCCAATTTTACTACTTTTTAAAGAAAAATAATTATTTACTAAGCTATTACAATTCAATTACAATGGACATTAAAATGTTAGGTATTCTGCAAAATTTCTGTTTTTACAAATTATAACGAAGAAAGATTTCACGATTCTTTCTAAATGGTAACAATTATAATGCTATTGAAAACCCGTTGAAGTTAGTAGAATACCAAAAGTGTCAAAAGTGACAATTATGAGACAATTCATTAACAATTTAAATACAATTGTTTTAGTACAATTGGGCCCCCGAGTTATAGTAACACGGTTAGATGCTACATATAATTATGTCATGAAATTGTAAAACGAAAAAGAGCCATGTCGTGGCCTTAAAAGATGTGGATCTAAAGTGATGGACTGCTACTAGTAGATTATTTTCCTAATTTCACTATTCTCATGTTTCTAGTGTATCTCAATCACACATATTAATCCAGCCAAGTTATAACAGTACCACGTGTAGAATATTAGATTTTAAATTAGATTTCACCAAGCATTATGCTGGCGAAAACTGTATAAAATGAATCAATTTTAATAATGTACGAAATGAAATGACAACTTTGCCAGTCATCGTTTTGGCATTTTGTAAAGAATAATGGCGAATGCTTCGAGCGAATTAATTTACTATACATTATCTTAGTAAATTCCGATTAATTCTTAGTGTCTGCAGGTAAAATCATTAATTCAATTAATTTGTAATAATATATTTCGTTCTGCCTTAATACAAACCCAACATAATTAGTGATTATAAGAATCAAATTAATAACAAGCCTGTATTTAACTTCACCTGTTAGTTTGTTAGTACGGTTGGGACAAATGTTACAACTGAATTTCGAATAATTTCCTCCAAACCAATTTTGCTAAAATTTTGCATAAATCTTTAGTTATGGTGACAATACAATATTATGTTGATAGTGAGCTGATCTGATGATGGAGCCGGAAGGTGGACAATGTCACTCCATAGTGGAATGAGCGTGTGTGGGGGCTCATTTCGATTAACGGTTCTGAACACTAATTTCAAAAAGCTTGTTTTTGAAAATATTTTTTCCAACAATAACCTTTTTTATTTTTGCTTTTGATATCAATAACTGATTACAAACCTTAGCAGGTAATTTAATACTCACTGATCACTTTTGTTTATTTAAGTTCGTACTTAAGATAAACAAAACTGGGAAAATAAAGTTGTGTCTCCGAGGTCATTAAAAAGTTTGTCACAATTGTAACTGGAATGAAAATTGTCATATCGCGCGGAAACTTGGCTGGAAACATTCACCACACGCCAACGTGCACATCATCACATTGGTCATTTTATTTCTCCAAAACTACCCTATCCGAATCGACATCCACAAAATATTGGTCGTTATCGAATTATTTATACAAACTCATAATCCTGTTGGTGTTTAATACTTATCACCCCGTTACCATTACATTTCGTTTCGATCTAGTTGTATAAGTGAGATAGACCATAGATCAGACTTGTTAAGGATCTTATAAAGTGACGTCATAGAGGGGAGAGCTAGGTATACCCAATAGGTCTGAAGATGATGGAGTCTGATCAGATAGTATTAAAGATATTTAATTGTTTACATTTTCAAGCAAATCTGTATAGCATGGGCAATGACTCTGTTTAAAAGGCGACATACAAAAAAGAAGAAAAAAAAAAAAGAGAGAAGAAAAAAAAAAAAAAAAAAAGAAGAAAAAAAAAAAAAAAAAAAAATGAAAAGAAAGAAAAAAGTAGAAAAAAAAAAAAAAAGTAGATGTGTTTGTTTTTAAGAGTTCGTACCCTAGTGTGCCAACGGGACCCTACTACTTACCTACCAGCCGTCCGTTTGTCTGTCTGTATTCTGCTACAGGGCTATATGTCTGCAGCTGTAAGGGGTAGCCACTTGATAGCGACTTGAAAACAGAAGCCTACATTATGCGTTCCTCCCCATACGCATAAGCCAGTTTATTTTTATTTGCATTAAAATAAAGGATTATTTTGAATTTATTATTGTAAGAGGAAACTTTATTAAGGGTGTCTCTTAGTTACTCGAATGGGTTAAAGCACATTTACGCGGCGAAAAATACTACCTAATTCGCTCAGTCCTATCTCCGAACGTGGTCATGTTCACGCTAGCTTCCTATTTCTTACCATATTTGGCGTTTTAGTAGAAACATACAGTTTCCAAAAAGTTATTAATATAAGTTTTTACTTCTGTTTTTGTTTAGTTACTTTATATTATTTGAGTTTTATTTTGATATGTATGATTATGGAAATCGTCATAATAAGCCTTTTATTGAATATCATAATTAATTATAGTACAAATATTAGTTGGCGTCAGTGGGGGGGGGGGGGGGGGGGGGGGGCCGCGTGAGAGTAATAAGGGTTAATTAATTTAATTTAATTCTGTTGATGGCACCAACTCACTTATACAATTATCCGTAAGGCATTATTTTACACATGAAATCGAATTATGTACATTAATGTTACTCCCCTAGTCATTTCCATGCCTATGTTTCATCACATGAGTAAAAATCACCTTTCTTTCTACAACTAATAGTTTATTGACTACCAAATGACTAGAACTAGTCTACAATTAATCTAGGATTCACCTTCAAAGAGCCTATATGCAAAGTATTACATGCCCATTGAAGTATTAATAGTATTACATCCCATGCAAACGATAAGCAAAGGCTTCTTACCCACGACGGAACAAACGAGGTTGTAAGTGATTGGTGTATTAGTTAATTGAGTGTTTTTTGTCTGTCACCATCCCAAAAAGTGCGTCTGAAGGTTTTTGTTGAAATAGGAAGGTTTGAGATAGGTTTTTACATCACTATTATGAGGAGCTAGCGCCGCGATATCAGTGTGAAATAAGGGGGTCTGCGTGAAGTTCACGGTCGTGGGATTTGACATTTTATTAATGTTATTATTTTTTTGTGTGTCTAAACCACAAAAAGCGTGAAAACAACATTGATTTTCGGCTAAACAGAAGAGTTGCTTCAAACAATTGGCTGGATCTAATAACGTATAATCTGCATATCCTTAGACTAAATCGAAATAGGACATTGAATATCCAACACAAATATATATAGGCCGGCAGAATCGGCGATGAAACCTACATTTTTTTTAATTAGGTTTTTTTTATAAAACTAAATAGCTACTCAGCACAATAAATATATTATTTTAATTTTATAATTGTCGTAGAAACGTCTAACACACAATAAAATATTAAATTATCCTTAACATAATTCGTTGTGCAAATAAATTTCAACAAAAATTCGTTGTTTTACTTCGATTTATTGCTATCGTTGCGTCTTTATACACTTCTGATATATTTGAAAGCAATCTTATAACTAATTCGACTCAGCTCCTCAAACTTCATTTTATCATGTATTATGTCAAGAATGATGTCATTATGTCGTAATTATACACTTTTTTAATACTTTTGAGGCACATATCAAAACTCTAATTAGCAAAAGAATTGAGATAAATTATAGCCAAGACTTGAAAATAATAAGAATAGTTCACAAATCGTAACAAACTTGTCAACTAATAATTGTTGTAATGAGCCTACTAAAATGTATTCAGTTTCGACACGCGGTGAATTACCATAATATAATATTTTATATAATTAAAATCTTGTTTCTATATTACAGAGATTAATAAGCAAACATTTGTAACGTCAGACATTGTGGGATCGCGGATATTGCGGATACGCGGACAAGTGGAGCACTCGTAGAGGCCGCTGCGCGCGTAGCGTCGTAGAGGCCGCTACGCGCGTAGCTTCGTGTAGCTCCTTCGTAGCCCTCACGTCTCAAAAATTCTGACAAAAACTAAAGCTTACCAAATTAATTAAAAATTGATAAACGCTGATATATCATATGAAAATGAATTGATGGTCGCTTTAATCCGTTAGTTAGTAAGCATATGCTTGTGATATTAGCTAGTCATAATAGCCGAATAGGAATTTAGATTAGGTACAGTACATATAAATATGACAGATAGTATAAATTTTCTTAAAACCAAACTAAACCCCATTTTACGTTTAAATCCTAAGCAATAAATTCATAACGAAATTTAATTTTAAAATACTATATCACCTGTTTGCAGTCTACTAATTAGCCGTAAAATTGCTATAATATAAGTCACTTTTCATAACTAAATCTATTAAAACAGTATTGCTTTCGAATTGCTTTCTTAAATTGCTTTATTGCTATCGCCTAAAATTTAATATACATATCTAAATATTGCTTATAGGTATATTATATTGCTATTTTGGACAATTTCAATTTTATCACTGCCATGCTTAGCCGCATAATCTAAAACAAACTCATTTTACATTTTATTTCTTATAATTAGATAGGTTACCTAGAATTATATTTTTATTAATTTTAATACTGAGATGTAATGTAAAAGATACGGCTATTAAAAATTTGAACAGTTTCGGTAGCAGCCTGTTTCGATCTCTTTTCCTTAGTTATCAAACCGAAACTAATCAATTTTTGGTTCTTATATTATATAAGATCAGTTTTTATTGAATAACTCCTAAAAAAGAAGAACTTTACTAACTTTTACTTGTTTCAATATAAATAATAAGTTTTCTTAGATATTATTTTATTTTACGTCTACAACTACAAAAATTGTAAAGAAGGGAAATTTGGTACACAAGGATATATTTACAATCATGTATATATTTTTGTATATAAGTTGTGTTTTACGTCATCTTTACATTATACACCTTATGAAATAGTATACTACTAGAATAACTTTAGTATAAATATTTGAATAAAATAGTTTTATTCTCATTTTTTATTTTATAATAATTAAGCCAATATTCTTGCTTCTTACTAGTTTTATATTAGGTATCTACTAACGATGGGGCGCTAGTTTAGGATATAATTGAATAGTAGTACTAAAGAATAGAGAAGGAATATATACGTTAAGGAATATAGATGTCGCAGTGAGATAAAAAATATTTGTAAGATAGCTGTTTCACTAGTCAAATATAAACACGCATTCATTGTATGTATTTGTAAATAAGCTTCGCAAGAAGCCACAAATGCCGCCCCATTACTATTTTAACATTGTAACAGCTACAGAACTTACCGAGCTTCTGGCTTCACGTTTTTTAAATACTCTAGGGGTAAGACCGAGTTGGACCATGTGAATTCAGTTTGCTTCAATTTGTTTACACAACATATTTTGAAAAAAAAAGCCAACGAATAGTTGCCTGATTAGAACAGGAGTCAACTAACCTAGTTAATAAGACGATTCAAAATGATCCCTCTGAATGAAATGTATAATTGCTACAATTGCTATAATTTTAATATGTTAAACACATGAAAAATTATAAAGAAAGTAGAGCGGATCGGTCTTCGTATCTAGGACAGGTATCGTGGGTTCGATTGCCCCCCAGTTTGTAATTTTTAATAATAGTAAAATCTCAATCTTACTGCGACATATTGATAGATAGAGCTAGATCTACTTAGTTACAGTTAGGCTAGAATACTAAGACAAGGGAAAGTTGAAAAAGAGATCAACTAAAGTAGAGATACAAATTTTGAAAACGATATTCGATCTTATTTTCGATGTACGCACGTTACGTTTCGTTAAATATTTACTGTACCAAATGTACTTTGTTCTAATTCTACAAAACCTTATGAAATAAATAAACATTAATATTGCTTATTAAATTACATTATATTGCTTTTATGCGTTATCTTTGTCCGATAAAGCTTAATATTAAAAATATATATTTTTTATTACTGGTAATAAGATAGAGAATCATAATATCTAAAACTATGGCACTACAACTACAAGGATTATTAAGTAAGGGGGTTAATGACTAGAGTCGAGTGCCTCTAGGCGGTATCGACGTCTCTGCAAGACCTCTCATCAAACAAAACGTAATCATAAAAAATGAGATCTATAAGAAAATTGCCGATCAGAATATTATCTAAACCGTAAAAATAACATCAAAATTATGTATAATTTTTCAATATAACTTAACGCTACTGATCCGAAAATACACCAAATTGTACAAAAAATTCGTTGGTGGTCGGCCAGAAAGTACGTAACATTAAAAATACATTTATTGATAGCAACTATCTTTTTGAAATATTATGTTTAATTGACAGGGTTAAAAGAAATTCACAAATGACAAATTGACTTCAGGCACCATAAACTAAGAGTACATTGTATACTGTATTGTAGTGTATTGTGTACTTGTGTGCATTGTATTGTTGTTGTGTTGTATTGTGTGTTATTGACTGCTTGACTTGAAGATGTTCTAGGGGCTGGTTTTATAAAACGCTTTATACAACTGTATAAACAGTCTCCGTTGAGCGTAGTATTTTTTTGTTCAACTTTGACTGAGCCGAGCATTTTGTTTTCTAATTGCTGTGAGGAGTATGTTCACTTCGCGTTACTAGACTCTCTATTACGTTTTATTTTACTAAAATCAATCTGCGAAGAGATGAATATGCAGACTATAGAGTTGCAGGATCTATAGCTGGCCCCGAGAAAGTATTACCAATGTAACGAAATTATCTGGCCTCAAAGATGTCCATCAAGGCGCCGATATAAAGAGAACTAGCAACTACAGGTCTACAGGATGATAATTATAATACCTAACATACTAAGCCCACTGCGTTATTTCGACGACGTGCGTGACCTAGTACGTGCCTACATTATTATTGCTTTTCGATACCCATCACTCCGAACACCTCGTGTTCCTCTTAAAAATAGTTATAGCTAGCTTAGTCTAGTTATTTTATTGCCAGTTACTTTTGACTTGTCTCCTAAACATTCCACATAAAGGCATGCTCTCTGTTCTATCGCGCGGTACCGCCCCGTTGCTCTTTACCAATCACTTTTCATCGAAAATGGTTATTTAAAAGACCAATTTTGTTTTCTTTATACTTTAACCTCGTTAATGCTAGTACTTAATGTCTCAGAGTGGTGGGCGCAGTGCAATGCCACGTAGGGCGAATCCGGTGGACGTGATTTGTGTGGTTATGAAATGTAGGCATACGCATTTTTTTTTTTTTTTATACTACTTGGATGACGGAACAAGCAAGAGGCCCACCTGATGTTAAGCGGTAACCTCTGCCTATGAACAGTGCATTACCACATAGGTCACGTCCACCTAGGACGCACCCTATGTGGCATTGCACTGCGCCCGCCACCCTGAGACATAAAGATGAAAAGTCTCATGTGCCTGTAATTTCACCGGCACCCTTACCCTTCAAACCGGAACACAGCAATGCAAGCACTACTGCTTTGCGGCAGAAATAGGTA
Organism: Operophtera brumata; assembly: GCA_932527175.1. Classification (NCBI taxonomy): domain Eukaryota; kingdom Metazoa; phylum Arthropoda; class Insecta; order Lepidoptera; family Geometridae; genus Operophtera; species Operophtera brumata. The sequence goes on along the minus strand of OW052239.1, from coordinate 78,027,607 downwards.
TGGTGGTAGTACTTCCCCGGACGAACTCTGTCACAAAAAAGCTCTACTACTACTACTATATGCATAGGCTTAGACAAAAGTTACCATTACTGCTTATTCCGTCACATATGAAAAACTTCATATATTTGGAAAAAATGTCGTAAAAATAAATAAAACCAATCAAATGAAAAGTAAGAATTATGTTGTATAATTTAGTAGGTAGCCAACAAAAGCAACAAGTGTTTACGTGAGCTGTACGCGTTAAAATGAAGTTCGTTCATTCAATTTTTTATTCAGAAAACTTTGCTGTCCGGGTGTAAACTTGAAGTAGGTGACCAGACAATTAGAGTTGTAGGACATCAGGCCAAGGCTATTTGAGTTTATCACACTGGATTAGTGTAAGGAACTAATATGTAGGCCAAATTATTTTATGGGACACTTAGTGCTGTAAACTACTTACATAATTAAAAGTTGTTAAGCACAATTTTACACAGACACAGACGTGAGAAAGTGATCCATTAATGTTTTTTTTATGATATTGAAATTCAAAGCTTAACTAGGTAATTGAATAAATTATTCCTAGGTTTCTCAGACGAGGCAGTTGATTTGTTTTAGGAAGACTATTCATTTTATCGAAAAACTACTAAATTATTTTAACCTTATATTAAAGTCAAACTATCGTTTGCACGAAGTATTTTTTAAATACATATCTAAGTATTAACAAAACGACTTAGGTATTTAGTTTTGTTCGTATTTCGTTGGTAAAGAGCTACAGGGGCGGTGGGGGGCATGGTCGCTGCTAAGGCACTGTCGCGGTCCGACGCACAGGCGCCTGTCTGCCAACCCTATTTCATACTTATTGTTGTACAAATAAATACATTTCATGTTTTTGCATGAAATTTGTAAATATTAGTAGGTACATTTTAATTCAGTTCCAAAATGAAGCGTAATATTTGTTTGAACACTGAGAAATGGACGAGTGACTATAATAGGGAGTCGCAGGCGGGTTGGCAGCGTGAGCGGCGCGTGGCACGTGCGGGTGCGGCGCTGGGACGGATCGGTTGCGGGCCGCACCGAGACGGGCGCCGCCGCAGCTCTCGCGTCTCGACAATTCACTTACACCCTAACCTACACCTACTTTGCGGTTGTAAAAATCACCTACAAAAGATATTAGTTTCATTCATATTTCAATTATTCTATATAAGGGTATATTTACCGACGAATATATACAACTAGTCTAGAGGGACGTATGCCGCGCTGAGGCCTACAGCCTGCGTCGCGCGCTACAGGAATCTTACTTCATTCGTTGTTTGCGAAACGTTGCTCGGTGCGTCGCGGCGCCTCCGCCGGCCGACGCCGATTCCTTGCTGGTCCGCCGCCGGACGCGCTCACTCCTTTATAATTATCTTGTAAAATTATGTTATTCTAGTAAGCTAAATTCATATTAATAATCTATGTAAAGTGTAAACTATTCTGTTTCGGTTACGGTCCCTAGTGGCGTGCGTCGTGGGCGCGCCGGCTAGTATTCAGCGTCGGCGGCGGGAGGCTCGGCGTCGGCCGGATCGTCGGCCTCTCCATCGTCGTCGTGCGTGCATGCCGACTCCTGATGCTTGTTGAGGTAACTCTTCAGCGCGAACGACTTGCGGCATCGCAGGCACTCAAAGTTCTTATCAACGGAGTGTGTCTGCATGTGCGCGCGTAAGTTAGACCGGTCCGCGAACGCCTTGCCGCAGTGTGCGCACCCGTAAGGTTTCTCGCCGGTGTGCGATCGTAAATGGCCTTGTAGCAGCCATGGCCGGGAAAACAGCTTCCCGCAAACACCACACACGTGCGATAGTTGATGCGTTAGTACGTGCATCGCCAGCGCCGGCATAGATACGTAGGCCTTTCCGCATTCGCCGCATCGCTTCGCCGACACGGAGTCGAGGCTGCGATGCGTCTGCTTGTGTCGCGACAGGTTGGAGGAGGTTGCGTAGCACTTGCCACACTCGCTGCAGGTGTACTTATTTTTCTCCACTGGCAATCCAGGTACGGCGCACTCGACTCGCGCGTTGTGGTAGATTTTTCGCTTGGAGCGCCCGTCGCTGATGAAGAAAGCGTCGTAGGTGTATGCGATGGTTTCACGCGAAGGTTCGGGTAGTGAAGGCGCGGGTGGTGGTGGCGGCACGGGCGTGATTGATGATGGTGCTGGCTGCGGCAGTGGGTTGGATACGACACCTACGGTGACGATGACAGTCTGGTGCTGCAGCGCTGGCGGGGGCGTTGGCGGTGGTTCGGGCGACGTGGACTCCAGAGGTGTGGGAGGCGCGGGCTGCGCACGCGGCGCCAGGTATACCGCATGCTGACTGAGGTCTAGTATAGCATGCGCTGCGTTGAGGTCTTCCAAGGGCCGGTTGAGGTGTAGCGCACGATTTTCGAGGCAGTAGGGTCTGTAGATGTCTTTCTTTTTCGGCGGCAGAGAGAGAAGGGCGCCGGTGCTGGTGTAGCACATAGAGATGGACTTGCCGCTCGCCAGTGGCGGTAGGGGGGAAACAGGCGAAGATTGGAGCTGAACCTGGAGGAAGGTTGGGTCGACGGAGGCGGAGTCAGAGGCGGAGAGCTGCAGAAGGGCGTAGGAGACAGACTGAGGCGTCGGCTGAGGCGAGAGGGTCCCCACCCTCACCTCGCTCGGCAGCTGCGCCGTGAACTGAGTGGAAGGCTGCTCTTCTGTGTATCCTGCCGACAAACAGAAAAAAATATCAGTCGGTGTCTTAGCACTTATTTGTAATTGGTAGGTATTTATGGCCTGCATCGTATACATATTGCATTTTTAAAGGCATTAAGTAATTAAAATGAAACGGTCACCGCTTAGAGCAAATTTAAAACAAGTTAGTTTTTATAATAGCCCAGTTTGCCGAGTGCGCAGTTAAACTATTAGTATAGACGGTCAAAGGGGCAATTACCCCGGTCACAATGCCGCCGCCACCAACAACTTTTTAACCGACTTAAAAAAAAGAAGGAGGTTGAGAACCTCCTTCTTTTTCGTGTGTATTTTATTTTTCTTTTTAACTTTATCCTATTGAGCATTGTAGTTCCAATGAAAATACAATATTATGTGGACAGCGAGTTGATCTGATTATGAAGTTTCTTTATATTTTTAACCGACTTAAAAAAAAGAAGGAGGTTCTCAAATCGTGTTTTTTTTGTCTCTTTTTATGTTTGTTACCTCATATCTCAGTCATTTAATAACCGAATTGGAAAAATTATTCTACAGTTGATACGATATACTCCCAGATTGGTCCCATTTTCATCAAAATCTGGTTCTGTTGATAGGATCCATGAGGAATTGAGGGAACTCCTCAAATATACACACATATAGCATATATGGCAAACATATAGCGATTTCGGTGTATTCAGCAACAGGCCAAGCATGTGCGTTCAGAAAGTGCGATTTGGTGAAGTGGAACTGATGAAGAAGACCAGAGATGGCCATGGAAAATACTCAAAGATAAGCATTTCACGGGTGGCGATAAGGGTGACTTTCCGATGTCCGATTAAGCTGAATTTTGACATACTTGACAAGTTCCGATGACAATACAATATGATGGTAACGGCGTGCTGATCTGATGATGGAAACGGAACTCCTCGATGGATATTAGCAGACTGACCGTGTTTAGGCTCATTTTGATTAGCACACGATTCTGATCACTAATACTATACAATTTTGTATTGGGGATAAATTCCTACCCGTCGTTTTTTTAAAATTCTAATAAAAATTATTAAAAAACATTTCAATGATTGAAATACATTCAGAAATGTATTCGTGCCATTTGTGCTGTCCACTATCTCGAACCATGTTGGCCGCTTTTCAAGAAACATAGACTCTTGAGACTACCCAGTCTTTACATAAAACATGCACATTCTTTAACAAAACATAATTTTTGTTAAAGAACATCCAGAGTTGTACAGAAAGCACGAAGATTTGCGAGACTATCAACTTAAAAATCGGTCTAACAATAGGATTGTCTTGCCACTATGCATGAAGTCAATGCAAAAAAGCGGCCAAGTGCGAGTCGGACTCACCCATGAAGAGTTCCGTGGCAGCAAGTAACATAATATAAAAGTTCTTGGATGGTTTACGATTTAAGACGTATTAAAAAAAAACTACTCACTAGATCTCGTACATCAAATATTTTTTTTAGTTTTATCATTCTCTTATTTTAGAAGTTAAGGGGGGGGGGAGTGTGGGGGGGACACATTTTACTACTTTGAAAGTGTCTCTTGCGCAAACTATTCAGTTTTAGAAAAAAATGCTATGAGAAACCTCAATATCATTTTTGAATACCTATCCATAGATACCCCACACTTATGGGTGCGGTGTTTTTTTTTTGAGTTTCAGTTCTAAGTATGGGGACCTCAAAAATTTATTGTTTTGTTTCTATTTTTGTTTAAAAATCTTAATGCGGTTTACAGAATACATCTACATACCAAGTTTCAACAGCATAGCTCTTATAGTTTCGGAAAAAAGTGGCTGTGACATACACGGACAGACAGACAGACAGACAGACATGACGAATCCATAAGGGTTCCTTGTCTTTGCCTACGGAACCCTAAAAAACGCAAACTTAATGGCGATTAAAATATTTAATAATCTTCCTGAAGATATGAAAACGCTGACATTAGAGATATTTAAATTTAAAATTCATAATTGGCTTGCAGATAGATGCTTATACTCGATAGAATAATTTTTAAATAGGAATGACATGCCTACTTTATAAAATAAAATGAGTTTTTAAATTAGCTTTTTTATGAAATAAGCAAATGTTTATATTTTAATTATTTAATACAGATGGATATTATTTGATTGTGTACGTATTCTATTTTTGTTATTTTTAATGTTTTGTTTTTAATTTTTTCCTAATTTGACATACTCTTTAATTTAAATTAAGAGCATTTAAATTCCTACTAATAATGTTAATAGGAATATTTGCACGCTTTTTAAGCAAAAGTATGAGCACATATAATTATGTACAACTACCTACCCATAAGTTTACCATACTTTAGTAAATAAAGATATTTGATTTCATTTGATTAAACTTTGACCTTAGGTTAAGGTAAGGTCAAACCAACGCGTTCAGCGCGCGTCCACGGTGGCGTGCACGGTGGCGATCCATTGTCTTACCATTGATCACCACCGTGCACGCCACGCGGGCTGAACGCGTTTGTTTGGCCTTAGCTTTAATCCTTAAACCATCAAGCTTCTAGCTCAATGCGTATTTTTTTCGTAAAATGCGTAAATTAATTGAAACAGATTATAAAATTACATTTTGAGATTAGTAGGAGTGGTAAATATAGTTCTGTTAGCAGTCGTGCTAGGTCGGACCCGTGACTCAGCGGTGGCGGATAAATCTATATATATAAAAGAGAAGTCCACTCACTCACTGACCACTCATCACGAAAGCTCGGAAACTACTGGGCCGCGAGGTCTGAAATTTGGCACAAGCATTTATTAAGGGGTGCAGGCGCGCACTAAGAAACAATTTTTGAAAATTCGCATCCTAATGGTTTGAAAAAGGGTGTTAAAGTTTGTATGAAAGTCTACGCGTCGACGAAGTCGCGAGCGGGTCGGCTAGTCTTCAAATATGTACATTCAACGAGAAAAGTAAAGTACGCAAAATCCTAAATCTAAAAATAAAATGACAAACAAATATAAGAATGAGCAATTGCGGGTAGCACAAGATACCTAACGCTAGACCGTCTGAGACGCGGCTGTTACGCATTTCGGGTTAACGTACCAAATTCACAACTACATTTTCTAGTATAAAATAACGTTACGGAAGCCTCAGGGCACAAATCTTACTTGCACTTCTCCGTATTTATTTATTTAAGTATGTAAGGTAGAGAAGGAGCTGGGCGGGTGCCGTCGGAGGAAGGGAGGGGTTCTAGAGGTATTTCGGGAGTTAATAACTCGCAACCTGTAGCGTATTACCACAACCTGTGGCTTGCATTTGGTATTACTTTAGACGGACTAATTGTCGGCGCCTTCGCTCGTCATTACTACTTACCTACCAAGTACCAACACAGTACTTTATATGGCACAGTACTACTGCGAAAGTTAAGCCTCGGCAATCTTCGTCTTTTCGAAAATTGCAAGCGAATGGAATCGTGACAGTCACTCATGAACGAAACTTGCCGCGGCGGATTACTTTCAAAGATACAGAGGCCAAGTTTGTGAGCAAAGTTAAAACTTGCTTGACGATATATGTAGCGCGTCAGGCGAGTAGCCGGCTGAGATACGAAAGGTTAGGGGTTAGATTCCCGCTGCGAGAGAAATGTTTCTATGATCTGCAAATATTTTTGCCGGGTCTGAGTGTTATAGTACCATGGTACTCGTAGCTTCTGATTCCCACGACACATGGAATCCTAGAGTGAGATCAGGACTATGCTTGTAAATGTAGGCTGTTATGTTATACAGAGTGAGTCTTCATAATGTGCACATATTAAAATGTGTAACTTTGGTTAATTTTATCGACGGATAAAAACAAAAAAAAAACTATAATTTTTGTATTATTTTAAGACGCTTTTTAATTTTTGTTTGCTACAATGGCCTCCATCTAAACAAAACGGTGTAACTTTTAAACTAAACGATCTATTTCAATGAAACAAACTGATTGAGGATTAAAAATAGCAGAAGCTGCTCATAAAATAAAAATTTATAGGAAAAACAGCCCTCAATTGAAAATTAAGATGTTTTTCACAAGAATCAGCTTAATTTTCAATATTTTTTCCAGTTATTTTAAATTTTTGCAATAAAAGTCTTACTTTACCTACATTTTTTATTACGTTAAGTTATTTTACATTGTATTATCTATCTGATAGTAATATGTGCACATTACGAAGACTCACACTGTATATGCTATGTTATGTATACGCTTGTTGCCCGTATTTGTTGTTGTTCAGTTGTCCGGTCAACCGGACTACGGAATAAATATATTTTCCATGGTTTATACAACAAAAATATTATAGACTGAGTTGCAGTTTGAAAACTAAATATTATATCTTGGGCTATATTTTGTTGTTCTTCTGAGTATTAAGTATTGTCGTGCAACGATCAACCAATATTTGTGACATTGCAAAAGTTGTGGGGGAAAAGCTATTTTTCCCATTGACCTTGCAAAAGTCAAAAGTCAAAGTCAAAAGTATTTTATTCATTGAAATCACAAGGATCATTTTGAATCGTCTTAAAAAATAAATTTACTTTTACTCCTGTTCCAAAGAAACAGGAATCAACAGAAAAAAAATATTAGCAAACGAAGTGATCCGCAAAAATGACTGTGTATTGGACGCAAAGGAGCACAAGTAGAAATTGAAATAAATTTACAACCCCAGCGTAATGAAACGGCTGAACAGATTTTGATAAAACATGTCTAAGAACCATCGCTACAAAACCTATTTTCAAGTAAAAAACTGCATTCAAATTGGTTCGCCCATTGCAGCTACGGTGCCACAGACACACATAGCGGTGAATCTTATAACACCCCTCTTTTTTCGGTTAGGAGTTAAAAATAGCAAAATAGCTGTTTTTTTATTTAGTTTTGTTGGAACAATTCATAATGGTTCCTGTGATAGCAATGAATAAAATTCTTTAGACTTTGACCTTGAATTTGCTCAGTTTCAGTATAGATTTCTGTGAAAATATTCTATGTGTGAATAACTAAGCATAAGTGTGAACAACTAAAAGTGTAACTAAGCGACCCTCTGAGCGTTCCTTCATTTTCACACACTTTCCGAGTTTCAATTATAACTTAATCAAATTTGTAGTTTGTTTTCTTCGTTTCTCAGGATTTTCGCGTGTAGCCAACCACTTCAAGCAAACGCATTACCTTAAGCGGATAAATGAAACTGCTTGTAGTGGATTAAGACTTGTTCATCTTACTTTCCATTGAAGAAGAAGATAGGTTTTTCTTTTCTTTTATTATGATAAGGCATTATTGAGAAAACTTCTTCTTCTTCGTCGTATTCTTCATTACTGAAGGTCGTGTCCGTCTTGAAAGGATTAAGTAGAGATGCTGACGAGTTTCTCCCACGCTTTTCTATCTTTTGCTTGTCTCAGGGCAGCGGTGTGAGGGAGGCCATTTTTCCCACTACAACCGATTTATCAAGGTTATCTGGCTGTCTTCGAGCTATGCGTCCAAAACAACTGAGAACTCGCTGGTAGCAGATGGTGGAGAGTCTGGTCTTGATGGCCAGCTGGTCTAGTATAAACTTATTGGTTATTTTCGTCGTCCACGGGATGCGCAACATTCTCCACCAGCACCACATCTCAAAAGCGTTTTCCTATCCACCATGCTCATCCATGAGCCATACAGAAATATGGAGAAAACCAATGTTCGAACGAGTCTCTTTTTTATTGAGAAATATCGATCCGTAAATAAGATATGGTTTTATGAGTATGTATCACGTTTGTATGTATGAAATCACAACGCGGAGTTGATTTATTTTGTACGTTTTAGAACATTTAAGTGATTCGTTTTTCCACTTTAGCAAAGAACCCTAAAAATCAATGAATTGCCAGTCATGATGGATTTTTAAATCTAAAGTGAAAAGATTGCTTCGTGAAAAAGTGTATTATAGTGTTGGTGAATATTTAAAAGACAAGTTTTGAACACATTTTCTGATGCTTATATTTTAATTGACATGTTTTTGGGACGAATGATTTATTAATGACATTTATTTTATGACATGATTATTATTATTAATTCAACATTTAATATTGTGTCGGATTATGTTTTTGTTTTATATGATGGTATGTTAAAGTAAAAGCACCTACTTAAAATTTTGTTAAAGTAGGTACCTACTAGTTATATTGCATTCTGTGAAGCGGATTATGGTGGATTTTAATTTTAATTTGTCAACTTTTTCTTGTACCCATTCTCGCAATAAATAAATGAAATGAAATGAACAGCTGGCCCACGTGATGGCTTACGGCCTACTCTTTAGTCGAGAGTAGGCCTGAGTCTATCGTTCGACGATTCCTCTAGGCTTAGACGCGATGAAAGGTATAATGCACGTATTTAGTAAGGCGATCCAAAGTTATCTTTGCAATTTCGTTATGGAAATATTACATCTATAAATCAAATCAATAATTTTATTCCCTTGATTATTGCACCACAATTATATACTTTCAACCAAAGTGTAAACTATGGCGTCTAAAACATTAGATAGTCAGTTAGCAACTTATTAATACTAAATGTATTTACGTCAAAACGTATTTGCAAATACCACGTTGTTATAACTTCTGGTTGAGTCTCCCTTTTTCAAAGACCGACCACTTTCATATTCTCAGATCTCCATCGTCTTACCGTTTTATATCCTGTTGACATTGACATTGGCAAAATTGTGGAAACTTAAGCCACAGTAGCCACAAATAAAAGAAGAAGAAGAAGTTATTATCAAGACCACGGTTATTATTCAAGTCACGCTGAAACATCTTAGTGATATTGACCGATAGTTATTTGCAGTCTACTATATTTTTATGGTCACGTAAAGTTTTTAAATAAAAACTTCAACATTATAACTTGAACTCATGACTGTTAGTTTAATACAATCGTTGAATTAGCAATATTAACAACCATCAGGCAGTAACTGTAATTAAAGGGGTTGGGTAAGGGTTGTACATCAACACGTGCGGTCCTCAATTAAGCTTTTATACGACCTGTTCATATTTTACTATACATATATGATATATAGAATATAGTCACAACAAAATAATACATACAAATACTTATAAAAATAAATAAATAATGCTGGATAGTTTACACGACATTATCTAGCCCCAAGCTAAGCAGAGCTTGTGTTATGGGTACTAGATAACAACTACCTAGAGTGAATTGAAGGGAAATATTACAGTACCCCAACTTTAGATCCGAGGTGTTCGAATTGTTTTGTGTTGGGGTTCGAATCCCGGGCGTGAACTAAATGTATTTACACTCGATAAATCATCCAAAAATACATTTTAATCCATTATACAGTCGAACGTCTTTTTTTTTTTTAACATTGATAGACCTTTGTTTGACCACGAATAAAATGAATGAATGATGAATTTTAATGAATGAAAGCAATAATTCAACTAAATTCTCAAAAAATTTACTTTTTAATACTGTGACGTAGACACATCAGCGAAAGCTGCTCGTCTATAAATAAATAATACTAATAATAATAGTTCGATTTATCGTTGAGCATTTTGTCCGAATTCATTCATCCCACTTTACAACGCTCATCGATCTTGCTTTGTCATGTCGAATGAAACGGTGACAAGATTGTTCATATAAGTGTCACCGACGTGCAATAACATGCCTACATTGTACTGTGTTTTGCTATACGTTTACGATAGTTATGTACGGTTATTGGTTCACATTGATTTGTAAAATCTGTTTCGCAAACATTTTGATAAATATTAACAGGTTCGTCACACCAGTGTGTCCGGCATAAGAATAGACTCCTCCGTCTCCTCCCATAGATGTCGTACAAGCCGACTAAGGGAATACACCCGGGGATGGGCTGCAGTACTCACCTGAGTTCTCAACACCGATACTGCTATCACCCATCCGCCTGCCAAGCGTGGCGATTATGGCAAAATCCCTGATACATACATAACATATGAGGGCCTCGTCCACCAGTAGACGTATAAAGGCTGCTGAAGAAGAAGGAAGAAGAACAGGCTCCCTGGTTCAGGTTCAGGTCTGAATCATATTTGAACAGTTTTTCAGCTGAAAGTCCGTATCGTTTTTTCTTTAGACATAGTGCTACAAACCGAGTTTTAGCAGGTATGCGGATGTGTGGTTTTAACAACATACACGCCTTTTTCCCCAAAAGGGTAGGCATAGGGCAGAGCCTCAAATGGGCCTCCTTTCACGGTATTAAATCACGGTAAATAATACATACAACAATATAAAAAAGAGGGACATTTCAAAAATCGTATTTACGGGGACAACAAATCCGTCAATTTTATTTTACAGATCCACCAACTTTTCTGTAGAATGAAATGTATGTAGTTTTCTATCATCTACATACATTTCATTCTACAGATAATTTAGTGGATCTGTATTATAGTTAACAATTTGTATACGACAAAATAAAATAAAAGTACCTACCCTACCATTCTAAACTTTTCACATTACATTAACATTCTATTTTTTTTTAATACAAACTTAATAAATGGTCTGTCTAATGAACGTTGCTAACGATATAAAGATAGCTAAACTGATCCAAAAAATTGCCAAAAGGAGTAGTGAACAAATAAAGAACAGAAACCTAACTTTTCAATAAAAACTTATATTGAAGAGGGGGTCTGTCGTAAAATTAAATTTAGTCTGTATGTTCAAGATGCTTGTGAATCCAAAAATTCAATTGCGGAAGTTCAATATATTAATTTCAAGAGCGCTTTCCAAAGCAAATTTGCCCAAAGCAAAATGGAAATATTCTACTCAGTCAATTTAATTCTGCAAGTAGTAGAAACCGTAGGAATGTTCCAAGATTCCAGTCGAGAGCTGACTAGGGAAACTGCCTAAATTTTACCACGGATGTACGCCGTATCACACACCAAGCAGAGCGTAGCTTGCAAGTAACAAGTAGCCCGCGCATGTAGCCCGCGCAAGTAATCCGCGCAAGTTTCCCGCCCATGTTACCCAGAGCGTGTACGAGCAGCATAATTCACGGACGGTCCTCGTTTAGCGATCAAATTGTGTATAATAAATAAATAAATAAATAAATAATGCTGGACAAATTCACACAACATTATCTAGCCCCAAGCTAAGCCAGAGCTTGTATTATGGGTACTAGATAACTGATATACTTAAATATAATACATTACATAGATAGATATTTTTTATTATGCATAGAAAACACCCAGAACACCCTGAACAAATATCTGCAGAACGCACAAATATTTGTTCCGAGGCGGGAATCGAACCCGCAACCTCCTGCGTCGCAGGCGAACCATCGCCAGCCGCGCCACAGAGGTCGTCAATTATAATTAAGCTATAATATAATATAATAATAATAAAATAATAATAAATAATAAGGATTGTTAGGAAGTTTTTACAAACTGACCTTACAAACGAATCAACTAGTGTTCAAGTTATGTCGACCCGAACTACTGATGTGCACTTGGCTTAGGCCCGTGCAACTCAGTTATATTTCCGGTTCTGCTGAGCCGAGTTGATAAAAATCAAAAACAAAATAATAATAATAATAATAATAATAATAAGTGATCGAAACCCGCAATTATCAGAAGCACATTATAAAAGTACGCAGTCTACCAACAGACTTATGCCGCAGGTGTAACAGCTCCTCGGAAACCATACAACACATAACAGGAGCCTGTAGAGCGATAGTCCAAACCGACTACAAATTCAGACACGATCAGGTGGCCAACATCATACACCAAAGACTAGCTGCTATGTATGGGCTTATTGATGCATCTGTAAGACCAGCGCCATATTACAAATACACACCTGAAACTGTACTGGAAAACGTCTCCCATAAACTTTATTTTGATCGAGCCATCCTAACTGACAAAACTATACATTATAATAGACCAGATTTAACACTCATCAACAAAACCAACAAAACTGCACTTATAATTGACATAGCCATCCCCAACACCCATAACATACAGAGTACAATTGCTGAGAAGTTATCCAAGTACATAGACCTAAGAGACGAAATTGCTAGGATGTGGCGTTTGGAAAAGGTGTCGATAGTCCCAATTGTCTTGTCCACAACAGGAATAATACCCAAACAGTTATTTCAGTCCCTCACACTTCTAGATTTGCCCAAGCACACATTTGCCTTATTGCAAAAAGCAGTAATTTTAAACACTTGTAGGATTGTTAGGAAGTTTTTACAAACTGACCTTACAAACGAATCAACTAGTGTCCAAGTTATGTCGACCCGAACTACTGATGTGCACTTGGCTTAGGCCCGTGCAACTCAGTTATATTTCCGGTTCTGCTGAGCCGAGTTGATAAAAATCAAAAACAAAATAATAATAATAAATAATAATAAAATAATTAAGCTGCGCTCAATAGAAATGGCACCGTGGTTAGTTACTACGTGATAGTCACAATCGTCCTCGTGACGAAGGTTACTGCAAAACTTAGACCATGGCCTAAAAAGTGACGACTACGAGTACGACAATTAAACTATAGTCTACAGAACAGAAAAAGATGTGATTATCTTTACAATTTGGAAAGAAAACAAAAAAGAAAAAAAAACATATATTTGTGCAAATAAACTTCCACACAAAATGACACAAAGGAACAAAAAAAAAGCTAATGTTTGCCTCCTGTGTGTATTTTTATTTGGCACCGAAGCCTTCCTGGTGCATTGTGTGGACCATCCAAAACTTGATTTGGTTAGTTCATCTCATGGGCGATCGGCCCCGTGCTCGTGTCCACTCTGTACTGCAAATCCGAAATATCATAATTGTTATTTTATTGACACAAACATGCGCTCTTGTACAGTTGTAAACCGAGAATCGCCGGCGCCGTTTAGAGTTTACGACAGGCTGCTTTCATTGTGAATGCGTCCTAGGGCTACCACGCCGGGATTTAGCCGGCTGATTGCCGTAAATTAAATTGTCCAAGGCTTAAGATAACATACAAATTTACAAAACCAGTTGAGGCTTTCACTTCTGTAGATACTCATATAGATTTTCCGAGGCAATCAATCATTCGTAAAACGCATTTGGAATGCGTTCGCATTTATTTTCTGCATGTCAGATTTTCGGTTCTTTGTGACCCAGCGAAGCGAGATCTCAGTGAATGCGGCGTTTGTATGTATGTATACTTATGTTTGTAAGTATGTTTTTTGCAATTCAACTGGGTAAGCAAACAAGCATACGACCCACCTAGTATGTAAAATGTTTATTTTGATACACTTAACACAAAGTTATTTTTATAAACAGTTTTGCCCTGACAGGGTAATTATATCCGTTGTATTGTAATTTATGCACAAATAAATAAATACTAAAAACTAATTATAATACGAGCATATGATAGATATATGTAAAGTGCCGTCAAAAAGGTGTATGCTTATTAAATTAAAATTACCTCTTGGCAGGCCTCAATTACCTAGATATATGACACGAGGCGAATTAAAAATAAATAATACGGTCTAAAAGGAATACAAGTTCATGGTAGGTAGGTACCTAGTTACATATGAATTGTTTCATTATAGTAGCATCTACGCAGAGCTCAGATAAAAAATATATTTATCTTTTGTTACTTAAAGTAAGATAATCAAGTAGGTAACGAATAATCCATAAGAACAGCTCATGAACTAGGTAGCTATATAATATTCAGAAAAGATATCATTGGTTTTAGTTAGGCTAGGATGGTTTTGGATAGAAGCATAGACGTTTGTAACTTCGAACGCATCACACGCGTAAATAATTCTATTAATAATGGTTTTATAAACTTCTTAAATGAAAATACAGTCAAGTCATTACGAGTTTTAAAAGTGGCTTAACAATTTAATCAAAAAAATCAGTTATTTATTTATGCATCACAAAATGTATCATTTTAATTCAAACAATGGCGCTATTGTTACCTATCGGGCCGTTGCAAATTGGGCGGGTAGGGTTTAGTATTGTACAGTTTTCCATTCCATTGAATCGCCGCAGTGCGGAGTTAAACCGTTCATTCAATTTCCGGGACGACTCACCCCGAGCTACAAGGGGTAAACAGGGATTCAGTACCACGTGAAACAATCGAAACCTAGACAAAAGCTTGTCGACATCAAACTCCATGTAATCAGAGAATTTTTCAAATCTGTATGAACGGCCATGTTTTTATTTTCTTTAGGTGGATGAATGACAAGCTTTTCCTCTGGCGTTGCTGAGAAACATGACTCCTTTGGTGCAATCTGTTCATTACCGGTTTCTATCAGTTAGTTGCCTCAGTCTAGAGATGCTAGTCCGTCCATCGTTTGGGGTTGTTGTAGATCAACCCTGGTTTTTTAACCGGGACAGAAGGAGCATGAATTTTGCGTTAGAGGTTGTTAGTATGTGTTACTTTGTCTGTTGCCATTTATCTCTAAGCGGCTGAACCGATTGTAATTCACATTTTTGTAATCTAGTGTTACTGCAAGGATATTCTTAATTTCATCATCATCAGTTCACACTTTGAAGTGAAAATATACTTGATCACCAGCCAGAGAAGTCCATGCACTGGTCGACATAGGTCTTCGCCACAATCTCTCTACCGAATTCCTGCGACCATTATAATGTCATTGGTCCATCGCGTATGTTGAGTCTATACGGCACCTTCCGATTCGTGGTCGCCACTCGAGAACCTTACGTGGTTGTCGGTTCTTCCGTCTACCGTAAGGCTGCGTTTCCTCCAGAGATAAGCGAGGATGCGTAGCGAGGAATGTGTTTAAGAACCAATAGAATCACTTCCTTTATCTGGCCTCGTTCAGCGCAGCTCTGGTGGAAACGGCTTAGCAGATCGCGAGGTTTTTATGCGTACAAAACAAGCGAGGGATGTGTGCGAGGGATGAGTGCGAGGAATGTGTGCAAGGAATGTGTACGAGAGATGACATCTGAAAAGAGCCCGCTACACATCCTCGCACTGCTCATCTGCGCACCGTTTTACAGCGTCGCTACCTTCGACCAAAGTAAAAAGTCGCTACGCATCTCCGTACCGCTCAGCTGCCTAACACATCTCTGGTGGAAACGCAGCCTAAACCGCGGTACTTCGTCTAGTTTAAAAGGATTTTGTGATAATTTTTTGATGTCCTTAATACCATTTGTTTTTTTAGAAACTGTTAGAGGTATAGATTTTAAATTATACTAAAGCCCTCATAACCCTGTTAAAAATTGCCAGCGAAGAATTTGTGAAACTGCCGAGTTAGATTGGCACAGGGCCAAATGCGATGCCACAACCCCCCTAGTTTATGCCCTACCTGTATGAGTGCATTGCAGGGTTGGCACGGGAGGGTGGAAACAAAATAAACGGGATTTAAATGTTTAATTATTGCTTATGATCCTATCATCTGTCCACAGCTCAACAGTTTTATTTTATCTTGATAGGCATTGATTTATCACAAAATGTACCAATGAACCCATTATATGATCACGTTCGACTACAGAACCCTAAAAGATCAACAGATGCCGCTAGAATTTCTACTTTCCTATAGCGCGTCCATTTGTGAATAGATAGCGCTAAGAAGCACTAAACTCGCTTACTGGTTTCAGAGGCGCAGTAGAGAGTGAAAGTGTATTTTATTAAAGGTGTAATTTTGTATTTCAGTCTGACGCCGTTTATTTTATCAATGGGTCAATATTTGTTATAAGTGTTTAGTTAGCTATTTGATAAAAATAAATGGATGCGACATCAAAACAAACATTTATCTTTCACCAACAAGATATAATTTGGTTTGAACTTTCACTAAAAAACCATCTAAAAAATTAATCCAATCCTATCTTAAACTGATCTCAAACTGGCTCTTTAGGTGTCAAAGGAATAAATGCAAGAGTACCCGATGCTTGAATTATGCATGACATTCTGTAAAGTTAGACGCGACTGTGTTTCTATTAAATGGCGACTTCTCTTGCTTCCGTTTGCACAGTGAAATTGTGTATTTTATTTAAGTTTTTACACAGATCTCCCTTCATAATAATACCAGACAGCTTTTCTCAAAACGTCAGAAAGGAGGAAAATTGCTCTATACTTACTTTGCGTCTGCTAAAGCCGGTATACATCTATATCTATACTAATTACAAGCAAAAAGCACAGCTCGCCTGATTTATTTTCTAGTTTAAAAAAATATTTGGACTTGAACTGAAATTTATATGTTAAATTCTTCGATAAAATATACGTAGTTATTTTATCGAAGGTTAAATTACAGGCCTAGAAATGTGATAGTGGAACACAGCATTGCTAGCACTACTGCTTTGTGGCAGAAATAGTGGTAGTACTTCCCCGGACGAACTCTTTCGTGTACAAGAGGAGATGGATCAATTCTTAGGCCTATTCCACGGCGGGAATCGAACCCATGCATCATACCTACGAGAAAAATTCCATGGCAGGTCTAGTTACTAGTTATTTTGTAATATACTTTTACAGAACTTTCAACAGTCGTATTACAGATCCTACACTAGGATCCCCTGTGTCGTGGGTATTGGGAACTACGAGTACCATGGTACCACAACACGGAGCAAATATGTGCAGATCATGCAAACATATATACCAAGACCGGTATTTCGAAATAGCTATAACCTTTAAGGCTTCAACGTCTCGTAGCAAAAGTTTCACAAATACTTTCATTGTGATGGTGAAGCCAGCCTTCAGGCTGAGAACGTATCAGTGGAATAACTTTAGAGAACTCTCTACATCCTGTCTGGGAAATTACGTTGAACTTTTCTTTGATTTTGAGCTTTTGGTAAATGTTCCTTTGAATATTTGAGGGAAGGAAAATTATGTTAACAATTTACCTATTTAATATCAATATATATTATCGGCAATCTTTATTATCCGGTATTCTATAGACTATAGTTATCTTATAGAATGCATAAAACGTATGACTATTTAAAAAATTACTATTTCATCCCATCTATTCGAAAAGGACGACTGGGTTCGCCTTTAAGTGCACCCAACGGTGGTATTTTCTATGAGAAACTTTTAGCGGGCAGTAATGAGTTTTGCGGCGCACTTATAAAGTTCCAAATTCAAAAAGTGCGCGGCAAAGATATTTTTGGCTCGGGCGACGTACTTTGAATTTTACTTTGTTTTTTTTTTGTCGCTACGTTCAGGATTCTACTAAAGAATCTCTCGCTTCGCTCGGGATTCTACTCTAGAATCCCTCACTTCGCTCTAGATACAAAAAAGCGCCCTCGACGTAAAAATATTATGTTGCTCACTTATGATACAATTTACTATTTCATCTCATCTATTCGAAAAACGATGACTGGTTTTTCAATAAGTGCGAGCAAAGTAAGTATTTTCTCCAAGAGACTTTCATAGACGGCAGTAATCAGTTTTGAATCAGGAACATTAATTTGTACGCTAGAGCATTGCAAGCCGTATTGTATTGCTCGATGGTGCTACGTGACCAAAGAGATCGACCGGACTCCTCCCACCATTTTTGAATAGAGACGTCGTCTACTTTTACTTTATCTCATTTCCTAGTATTATTTGAGTTATTTTGTGTAATTTTGGTAGCGTTTTAACGTTTTAACCAATGTAGCTCATCTTTAGAGCACTACATAGTGTAGATGGTCTTCGGGTCAGCTGCCAAAAAGTATCCGAACAACGTCCGAACCAAGAGGGACAATTCTGTCAAGTTTTATCTGTCCACTGTCCATTGCTGCTCGATTATTAAACACATTTGAACGACTAGAGTGTGCACCGGCAGTGTATCGAACTCATTTATCATCGTTCGAATTTTAAATGGTGCCATATTTTGACGTTCATATCGTATGGAATGCTAACTCCACCGTAGAGTTATTAGAAAGTATTTGCCTATCACAATTACAAAATCTAATATGCAAAAGGAGTGAACTTTTTTTGAGACAACCTTGACACAATAGAAGAAGAATATCACGGCCGCAGCTGGCTATCTTTAAGGCAGTAAATCACCAGATAAATACGTAACTCACTTGGCAGGATCTTAATTAATCGGTCCCTTTCCGATTAACGTTGTATCGTGATAACGCCTTATCGTATATATCTCCACACCGGTAACGGCGCGTACACATAGAACGTCCGTTTTTACAGGATCCTTTTTAACTGATCCGTCACTACTGCAGGTAATATTCACACAGCATTTACAGGACCGATTTTAACGGATCCGTCGCTACATTCACACAGCATTTACAGGACCGATTTTAACGGATCCGTCGCTACATTCACACAGCATTTACAGGACCGATTTTAACGGATCCGTCGCTACTGGAGGTAATATTCACACAGCATTTACAGGACCAATTTTAACGGATCCGTCGCTACATTCACACAGCATTTACAGGACCGATTTTAACGGATCCGCCGCTACTGGAGGTAATATTCACACAGCATTTACAGGACCGATTTTAACGGATCCGTCGCTAAATTCACACAGCATTTACAGGACCGATTTTAACGGATCCGTCGCTATTGGAGGTAATATTCACACAGCATTTACAGGACCAATTTTAACGGATCCGTCGCTACATTCACACAGCATTTACAGGACCGATTTTAACGGATCCGTTGCTACTGGAGGTAATATTCACACAGCATTTGCATTTAAATTTTGACAGATTTTAACAGATCCGACGCTACTGGACTTTAGTTTTTCCGATAAAATGGATCAGTATTTCCGTTGTGTGTGGGATTTTTTACTGGATCCGGAATACTGTCATTTGTGTGAACTGGCTCATACACCTACATATGCTAATAACATATACGTTTAAACGGACTTGTAAAACGGATTGCTGCTTATTTTGTCGGATGGGTATTTTTTACTGGATCTGGAATACTGAATTCTGTGTGAACTCGCTCATACAACTACATACGCTAATAACATATTCGTTTAAACGGACCTGTAAAACGAAAATTCTATGTGTAAGCG
Organism: Operophtera brumata; assembly: GCA_932527175.1. Classification (NCBI taxonomy): domain Eukaryota; kingdom Metazoa; phylum Arthropoda; class Insecta; order Lepidoptera; family Geometridae; genus Operophtera; species Operophtera brumata. The sequence continues at coordinate 78,008,032 of OW052239.1, read as the reverse complement.
CCCTAACTCCAATGGTTTTGGTAATTAGTCTAGTTATAGTTCATGGTTTGTGCCACTTTACGAAAGCGTCCATCTGCTTATGTGTCGTTTTGATACGGGGGCTTACTATACAGTTTCACAATTGATGATTTACGACACTGAGAGGTGGTCGCATAGAAAAGCTCAAAGATGCACGGCTATGGAGACAGCCAGGCTCACTATAAGATAAGTTCACTAGTTCAAGGTTCTATATGATAGGATACTAAATGAGAAGATTCGTAGAAGATCACAGAGAAAGCTCTCAAAATTAGCAAGTTGAAATGGCAATGGGCAGGCCATAAGCTTGCGGAACTGATAACCGTTGGGTGAAGAAAGGGATCGGCGACCACTAACCGTATGACGCAAATGAGGAATCCCTTTCAATGGACCAACGACATGTCGCAGGACGGCGGTGGATGGAGGCGGCTCAAGACAGTTTTTTGCATTCCATAGGGAAGGCCTATGTCCAGCAGTGGACTTCTGCAGAATGATGATGATGATGCACAATTCAAAATCCACAAAATAAAAACGGCTCCATTGTCAGAAACAAACAACAGGTCGGCCATTTTCAAGTATTTATTGTAGTAATTTGCAACGTGGCAAATGCAAAAGCCGTACGACAATAATAAAAAAAACACAGACCGGCCAAGTTCGAGTTAGACTCGCGTACCATTTTTTTTTATGGATTGCATACTATCACTCACTCTAGTCTAAAATTGAGATATTGGAGTTTAATACTTTTTTATTGGCTTTCTTTACATGTTATATAAAACAAAGTCGTGTTAGTTACACCACTTATAACTCAAGAACGGGTGAACCGATTTGGCTGAAAATTGGTGGGGAGGTAGCTTAGAACCAGGAGATTGACATAGGGGGGGGGGGGGGAGGTGATCACTGGGGGCTACCCGTGCAAAGCCGGGGCGAATTGCTAGTTATTAATAAAAACCGGTCAAGTGCGTGTTGGTTCGCATTGTATAGAGATCAGTCAAGTTTTCCTAAATGCAACTTGAACAGTTTTTACAAAGGATATATACATAAGGATACACGAGGGGTAGGAGGGGGGGGGGGGGGGGTTACTGGGGGTTACCCGTGCGAAGCCGGGGCGAGTCGCTAGTGTTTTATAAATGTACACTTCAATCGATCTTTCTAAACACACTCTAGACATGAAGATATGAACCACTGCCCGATCACGTCTGAGTCGTCAGCTGCAGTGAATAGAACAGCGGCGAAAACTCTATGTCGTATCAGTGAGCTGACTATATACGCTAAATAATGATTCCACATTTACGACTCTAGACTTATAGTTGGGGAGTTAAAGGCAAGACGTTATAGACCTTTTCGTACCCGTATCTTTCGGTATAATTGAGTAACTTTCCAAACATCCATAAACATTGTAACTTTGTCGTTTATGATATTAGTGAATTTCACTATTAGTTAATTCCAACTTCAGTACCGAGAAAACTGTGAGTAAAAACTTAGTCCTTATGTTGAATTTCAAGATAGTGTTTTTTTAAAGTTCAACAAATAAATTCGCAAAAACAATTGTACAAAATAAACACAGACATTGTTAGCAGTGTCGGTGAACTAAATGTACTCTACATCTTACATTTTAATAACTATGCGAACAAAAACAGCATGAAAACATCTTAAAAACATTTTCCATTTAAATCTACCCTACAGCCTCTCTATGTCGTTTGCTAAAAACGTGAAGGATTTTACATACTAAATGACTAAATGACTCTACAAATAGGCTACAGCTAACGCTGTGTTGTTTACCCGACTTCATTCACAAATAACGCATTAGCTAGAACGTTAAAATCTGACTTGGATGTTTTAAAGTACATATAATTTCCTAACCAAAATTCCTTCGAGATACGAGTATATTAGTGTTCATTGACGAGTATGGGTATGTAACGATTTTCACAAATATTATACTAATAATTTTAACGACCAACATTTTGACAATTATGATTTTCTTAACTAGTGGAACACCTGCGACTATGTCTACGTGGGGTTTTTTCACCATCGCCACACTTGTTTTTTCACCATCGGTCATGGTTCTTTCCTATGGGTCGATGAAGTAACGCGTTAACGCCTAACCAGGGCACTCTGGCACTTTATCAAGGCCACACAATAAATGCCTATCGTTCAGTTCGTGATCCAAGAAAACAAGCTCTGCTACTCCGGGACCACCACGTTACATGACACCAGATGACGTCACTATCTAGTTGCTACTATTAACAGAATCAAGGGAAAAACTGTGAAAATTATTTTGGAAAAATATTGTAATTTTTCTGATGCAATGAAACAATCAACTTAGTGATTAAAAGTAATTTTTTAAGTAAAACCCTCTTGGTTTTTCCGAATGTGAGAGGATAAGGGGAAATAGAGATGTGGAGATGGGGGGGGGGGGGGTAGAGGAGGGGAGTAGTAGAGCTTTTTTGTGAAAGAGTTCGTCCGGGGAAGTACTACCATCATACCTATTTCTGCCGCAAAGCAGTAGTGCTCGCATTGCTGTGTTCCGGTTTGAAGGGTAAGGGTGCCGGTGAAATTACAGGCACATGAGACTTTTCATCTCTATGTCTCAGGGTGCCAGGCGCAGTGCAATGTCACATAGGGCGCGTCCTAGGTGGACGTGACCTATGAGGAAATGCACTGTTCATAGGCAGAGGTTACCGCTTAACATCAGGTGGGCCATATGCTTGTTCCGTCGATCAAGTAGTATAAAAAAAAAAATAGATTACACTACTGGTAGCACAGAGACCAGCATGCAATTCTCATTAGTAATGACGTCGTCTGGTGTTCAACCACGTGACCATCGGATCTCGAAGTATAGTACCTGGCGAAGTATATTTTTTCGTAGAGTTATTAGTAAGTCTTTGTATATATACCATATTTAAGCTTACCGTCAACGGTTTAGGCGGGAAGTCGATGATTGCACGTCTGCATGAGGACTGTGATTCATGCCCAAATTGCGTAATAAATATTTGAAATGCTAAAATTACAATGGATGAGGATAAAAATCAAATGAAACATCCTTTTTGAAATTAAAGCTGTAGTTACGATAAGAAATACCCTTTTGATTGGATCTAACCACACACTGACCAAACAGTCGAACTGAGAACCACTTCCTTTTTTCGGAAGTCGGTTAAAAATATCAGTTATCATTGTTGGTGCGTGTGTTTATTGAGTTTGTGTGAGGCGGGAATCGAACCCGCAACCTCCTGCGTAGCAGGCGAACGTTCGCCCGCCGCGCCACAGAGGTGGTCCGTGACTTCCGGCACTGAGACGTGGCTCAAATTTGCGCAGAGGGCTATGGAGAACGCTATGCTCGGAGTTTTACTACGTGATAGAATCCAAAATGAGGAGATCGGAAGAAGAATCAAGATCTTAAACACAGCTTTCAGAGTAAGCAAGTTGAAGTAGCAATGGACTGGCCATATTATAGCTGAAAGAACTGATAACCGTTGGGGAACAAAGGTTCTCGAGTGGCAACCACAAAGCGGACGACATAAAGGATGGTGGAGGAAGGGGGACACCCTTTTAATCGACCCTAGACATTATAAAGGTCGCAGGAAGGCGGTGAACGGCGGCGACTCAAGATCGTTCGTCGTGGCATTCTGTGGAGGCCTATATCCAGCAGTGGACTTCTGTAGGCTGGTAATGATGATCATGTGACTTTTGGGTGTTTACTAATTATTATGTCACTAATTTAATTGCTCGTTAAAACTCATTTTTTACTCAATCAAAAATAAATACACTGGGAAGAAAGCGGGTCGGTAACAGAAACCTTAATAACTTCCAAAACATTGGAGCTAACTTTATCAAACAAAGACTGTATTATAGAGAACTTTATAATGCTTAAATCAAAGTCATAAAAGTTCAAGATTATTTTAAATTAAAGTATGTTCAGTAAAAATTTCAAATTTACCATTTTTCACTAGATTTCGAAAAATGCGATATTAAATATGAAATTTTTACACATTTTAGTATTTTGTATTGGCACCACGAGCTGTTATGTTAATATAGCAAATCTAGAAAAACAAAAATAAAAAAAAATATTTCAAATTTTCTTATTTTAAAATTATGGTTTGAATACAATTACAAAAAAGAAATAAAAAGGTTTTACTTCTTCCTATGTTTATAATGAAATAAACATTAACTTAGTTTTAATTTCAAAAGGATTGCTCAAATGTTTAAAAAGTTATCGCATATTATAACTGACCCGCGCTAACTGACCCGATTTCTTTGCGGCGCAGTGTAGTATATTATTTTAAACGAACATATAACGAGTCGCATTAAGCAAACTCTTGAACTAAAAAAATTGCTGAATTAAACATTTAATTCTGTAGCCTCACGTGGAAAATTTCTGAATCAACCGCAATATCCCTGTTGTACGATACCCGGCCGACCCGTTAAGTCCAAACTTTCCTAAAACCTTTGAACTCTGCCGAAATAAAACACGAAAAGCCCGCCTCAGAACCGAGTAACGGCAAAACCAATATTCTTTATTAAAGGTCTGATAGCGTCGGCGCTGAAAACGGCGGCTAGCCTTAATCGCACAGTAGCTATTTTGATCGCAATACATTTTATCTAACAGACAATTTTCTTGCAAGTCTCGGCTGTTATTCCACTCATGTCGATTTTACACATTGTCCTAAGCGTGTGACACGACGCGACGGTCACAATGGTACGCGACACAATACTACGGTATTTCACACAATACACTATGTCATATTCTGTAGCAATACGCTGACAACAGCCAAATTTTATCACTATAATACGTCATTTAAGTTACAAAGTGACAGAATGTTATTTTTTTCGTACAATAGAAATCGTTTTTGGTCTCAAGTTGCGCTTGAAAATATGATGAAGATCAACATACATTTTATAGCTCTCATTTAATTCTCAGCTCTCATTAAATTCTCATTTAATTTTTAGCTCTCATTTAAACTCATTTGAGCGATGGTAGCCTAACGGTTCAATAGTGCAACTCAGAATCCAACGATACGGGGTTCGATCCTAGGCTCCGCACCAATGACTTTTCTAAGTTATGTGCGGATTTCCATCGCTCTGTGCTTCGGAGGGCACGTTAAGCTGTCGGAACCGGCTGTTATTGATGAATAGCAGTCGATAAGCCATGTCAAAGGCCCTCGGGCGGCTTGACAAACTCTGACACCAGAGGCCAGCACTACCTCATACGAAACGAAACGAAACGATAGCTCTCATAATTTAGAGAATTAAATAAAATTGTCAGTATCATAAAGATTTTGCTTAAAATACGTTTAGGTGAAGATTATTCAACTCTTGACAGTGTCGTAGGCGCGCACTATACATACCTCCGTCGAGTTTTCCTTATATGACATATCGCGCGTCATATCGCATCGGAAATGTCTTTTTTCGTCGCTCACATTGGATAACAAAGTTATTTGATTTGGACAACAATGCTGCTTCTACCAATGCTTAATGTATTTACGTTGTTACTAAATAAATAACAATGTAACTTAATAACTTTGTTGTAATAACAACATAGCAAAGACGTAAATTCCACTACGTTTAATGAAATCCTACGTCCACTAATATCATAAATGTTTGTATGTTTGTGACGCAATCACGCCAAAACGGCTTAACTGATTTCAATGAAATTTAGTACACAGATAGATTATGACCTGGATTGAGCTGTAGGCTACTTATTATCCTGCTAAAACGCGAGCGAAGCCGCGGCCAGACACTAGTTTCAAACAATTTTAACGGACAATGACTTCGAAAAGAAGTACCTTGCACCACAATAACAAGAAATGGAAAAGGATCTTGAAAATTCTACATTCAAAGCACCAATCAACATGACCGACCACAATAAGCCACCGCTCCGAGCCTTGCTCCAACCAACAGTTAGGTAAAAAAACCAGCTCTCGTTGCTACGTAAAAAATAAACTTTGCGATATAACAGCCACCGACAAGCAAGCCGAGGCTCGACGTCTGTCGACGCGTTGCGGGCACAATACCAAAAACAAACTCCACCAGTGGGATGAAAGAGGGGTACGCCGCATTGCACCAGTTGAATCTCACCCCTAAACACCCTTGGGGAGCAACTCGTAACACCCTCTCTTCGCCCCCTCTTGGGGAGCTGTACGGTACTTGTTGACGCCGAAACGCCGACTCATATGGCATCGGATGCGAAATGCGTACACCATTGATTTTGAAGAAATTGGCTTCGTTGCGGCGCTTTTCGGGCGTCTAAGCAATATTGTGTCCGAAGTTGAATGATTATTATTATGAATCGGTTAAATCTGGCTCGTAAAACAGGTAAACAGTCCAAGTGCGAAAATAAAACAGTCGACTGGTCTAACAAAACGTTGCTAACGATTTAAAGATAGCTAACTTATCCAAATAATTATTAAACGTGTTGTTCTGATAAATACGAGTATGTCGATTCCGACAGTTGAATAGCATTAATTTTCTACATCCGACTAAAAAGAGGGGTGGATGGAACCCCTGGAGGGGTTTGAGTACTGTTTGCTTGCTTGTCTGTATGTATGTATGTATGTCTGTAGCCTCATAGCTCCGGAACTGGTCTGCTGGTGCTCTGAATCGGTGGAATCCAGAGTCTGATGATGACCAGCGCAGGATTATTAGGATCTTGGGTGCACCAAAAGACTTAATTTTGGTCATAAAAATATGGCAGTCACGAATGTGTTTATATAAGTGATACGTTTTTTACATTTTAATTGAACGTATATAATATAAATAAATAATAAATAAATAATACTGGTCAGCTCACACAACATTATCTAGCCCCAAGCTAAGCAGAGCTTGTGTTATGGGTACTAGATAACTATACTATATATACATAATACAATATATTACATAGATAGATATTTTTATTATACATAGAAAATACCCAGAACATTTAGTTTTTTATAAAATTAACTTTGCCACCAGTCAAGGTATGTTGGACATTATAGCAGTATATTATTATAGATAACTTATCTGTAGAACCATTTAGCAAATTTTTTCTATCATCTACATACATTTCATACTACAGATAAGTAGGTGGATCTATAGCTTGTATGTCTATAAGCACAGATAAAATAATACTTAACTAGTATTTTAAGTAATATATGTGTTATGCAGTGGTGTGTCCGGCCTAAGAATAGACCCCATGTTCTCCTCCCATTGATGTCATAAAAGCTGACTAAGGGATTACCCGGACTTGTTGATAAGATTCGTAGGTATAAGAGTTGTCCTGGCTGCTAGCTTATTATGGAATGTGTTATTACTGGAAGAAAGCGTTAGCCGAGTCAGTCGTGGGAAGCAAAGGCGGCGATGAGCTCACCACTGGTCACGTCTATATTCCACGATGGTGGAACCCACTATGAAAAGAGGTCCATTGAGGCTCTGCCTACCCCTTCGGGGAAAGAGGCGCGTGTATATATGTATATAAGAATATATTATAGTAGTCTTATAGCTGTACGGTTGGATAATTATCAAAAACCTCGGTACTCGTGCATTTGATGAGAACTTTCGAGATTAACTTTGTTTGGGAGGTGGACCGACGCCTTTATACGAAATGTGGCTTTAATTCTGAAACTGTTATTTAAGCCAGCAGAGGCGTCTCTGGGCGAGGAAGTTAGGAACGCATATCAGAAGCCCAATTCTCGTTATAAAAAATAGTCAAATTAAAGTTCGGATCATGTTACGATCTAGTGTCAATGTCACAAACGTCAAAAATGGTATTCTGCTCACCTGAAAATACAAAGCGGGATGTGATTATATCGAAATTTGACTGTAACTTGAATGTTTCAAAGTTCTGAGAATTCTCTCTTTCACTCTTTACAATTATTATATAGCACTATCCTACTCTAATTATATGGTCGCAAGAACCGAAAGTAGATTATATTGTTGTTATGAGGCAGCAGAATACCAATTTTTCAGTCAATTTACAATACATAATTTTCACTAGAAACGGGATATTTACCATGATTTTTGAGTTTTATATGTTCCCGATATTTCGGCACAGTTGCATGCGCCATGATCACGGGAGAACTCACTAAAGTCTTTGCGAGTAGATGTTAATGGCAGATATATCGATCTACCCTCTTTCTCACTCTTTTTTTTTTTTTTTTTTTTCTTTTTTTTACCTTGATAGTTTCAAAAGTTAATTTACAATACGATCTCGTTTTGGTCAACTTGCAGTGTGGTTATAAAATAAATAAGTGAATTGGGCTTCAGGTAGTCTAAAACGCAAATTCGTAGACTTGGCATGAACTTGTTTAAGGTGCAACGAGCAAGAGCGAAACCTGATTTTGCGAAAACTAGGAGAACTTAACACATGTTTTAATTGATAGTGTCTCATAAATATCATTAGTTTAACTACGAATGTAAAAAAACACTGTAAAAGTCGTTGAATGACATTCGAGAGCAAAAACGCAATAACATTTGAATTTCGCGCCTCAAGTGAAACATTCGACCATAAAATCATAATTGGTCTTGAAAAATACCACTCACGTAGTGGTTTAGGGTTCCGCACCCAAAGGGTAAAAACTGGACCCTATTACTAAGACTCCGCTGTCCATCCGTCTGTCCGTCTGTCACCAGGCTGTATCTCATGAACCGTGATAGTTAGTAAGTTGAAATTTTCACAGATGATGTATTTCTGTTGCCGCTATAACAACAAATACTATAAAACAGAATGAAATAAATATTTAAGGGGGCTTCGATACAACAACCGTGATTTTTTTGCCGTTTTTTAAGATAATGGTACCCTTTGTGCGCGAGTCTGACTCGCAGTTTGCCGGTATTTTACACCTTGATTATAAGACAAAAAAACGACTGCCCCAAAAAATTTAGTGCTGGTACAGTCAGGTGAACTAAGGTTGGCCACGGAAAGAAATAAAAACCCCAGGAACACCTAGTTATCTTGAAAATGAAAGTGAAGAACGTGTTGCCTCTGGTAATAATCTCAAATATACCTACAAAGTATATTTCACACATACATATATACATACACAGCATATATGCAAAGTGATTAAAAGTTTAAAGTACGCCCCAGACAGGCAGCCCCAGCCAGGTGAACTATCAGTAGAGGATCCGCACTAGAAACGACCTTCACCCATCTGTTTAATGGATGACAAGTATTTTATATCAAATTTAATATATTAGAAAACATTTATTTACAGAAAGAATAATACAAGGTATGTACAAAATACATATGAAACAGTTGTGCTACCTGAAGACGGCTGCAAGCGATCTAAAGGTTTTTTTTTTTTTTTTTATTAATCATTGTCTATAGACAGGAATTTTGTAGACAACTCCAATCGAGATATTTTTTCTAATATATTAAATTTCATATAAAATACTTTTCATTCATTAAACAGATGGTTGAAGGTCGTTTCTAGTACGGATCTTAGACTATACGTAGGTCGACCACGGGCAGCGACTGAATTTGACAGATCCAAATAGCGAATGATTTGAAAGGGTAGGTAGAATGCACGCCAGATAAGTTTGCGTGGCGTACTTTAAACTTTATCACTTTGCAAATAGTAACAATGAAAACTAAATCAAAACATGGAGCACACCACACTCTATCATAACCACACCCTAGTCGATCTCTTCTGGATGCTATCTATAATTATGAATTAACTAAATACTATCATAAAGTGTAGGTCCTTATCTGATCAATAGCTCCCTGGATCTGTCCCTGCTTGGGTATACGGAAGCACGTTTAGAAGAGAGTAGAAAAAAAGGAGCATTAAAGGCAAAAGCGTGTTTTGCTGTATGCGTTCGTTTGCACTTCACCTGGGCAATAGTACCTACTGAAATGTACACAAAACTCGCTGTAATGACCAACAGTAATGATTCTTTTGAGTTTAGTGTTATGTTTTTTGTGTTATCTTTATACAAAGTAAGATTTACTTCAGATATAGGCAAACGTGTTTCCATTTTCAGCACAGCTTTCATTATGTAAGAAGATTTATGTTGAATTTAGTATTTATGACGAAATTAGACATTCGATATAGAATGTTCTCAACACGATTTTTTTAATTATTTATTTGACCAGAACCTTTTACAGTAACATAGGTAAAGGTAGCTAAGACCTTCGACCAAAGTTAAAAATACTTTGCTCGAAGGGTAAGACAAGTATAAATTAAATAAATCCAAGATTCATCATCATCAGCCTGTATCAGTCCACTGCTGGACATAGGCTTCTCCCAATGCTCGCCATTTAGACCGATTTCCAGCTCTTCCCATCCACTTTCTACCAGCCACCTCACGCAGATCGTCGCTCGACCTAGCCAGGGGGCGCCCCACACTACGTTTACCAAGACGTGGTCTCCACTCTAGAACACGTTTACCCAAGCAAAAAATAAAAGATCCAAAATCCAAAGAAAATAATAAAAAAAATGTATTAAATCCAAGATTAAAAACAAACTATTCTAGGTAGGTACAAAAAGTGGGTATCAAAGTATTTGTTTTGTTGTGGTGAATGAATTTTCAGATTTTACACAGGCTTTAGTAATCTAGTGTAGTAGAAGCAACGTATCTACGATATTGACGACCTTTGTGGCGCGGCGGGTGAGTAGCCGGCTGAGATGGAGAGTTCCGGGTTCGATTCCCGCTGCGGGGCAATTGTTAGTATGATCTGCAAATATTTGTTCCGTATCTGAGTGTTGCGGGACAGAGGTACTTGTAGTTCCTGATACCTCCTCACGACACAGGGGATCCTGGAGAGGATCGGGACTATGTGTGTGTTATTGTTTGGTGATAGGTTACGTGGATTGATACATGCTCTTTAGAAACAAGTAATTAATTTTGTAAAAATTAAAAAAAAAACCCTCAACGCAATGAAACGGCTGAACCGATTTTTATCAAACATAGCTAAGAACACTCCAGACGGCTTTCAAACAAAAAAAAACAAAATCCGTTCATCCGTACGGGAGCTACGATGCCACAGACAGATAAACAAACTTATAAAACCCCGTCGTTTTAACATCGGGGGTTAAAAAATATGGGATGGGTAAAAAAATGGAACTGAATACTTACTTACAAAATTAAATATCTACTTGATACTTCTAATAGTTACTGGTCCGGTAAGCGGGAACTGGTAGCTTTTGATATTACTGCAGGACCCGTTACATTTTTAGGCAGCTTTTAAATTACTATCTGTTTCGGTGACGATCTGGAGGGCAATTCTCGTGCTTTAGAGATTAAGTCGAATTCGACATATGTCGAAAAAAGATGGCGAATGTCGAATAAAATCTTAATTTGCTATTCTCGTGATGTCACAAATAGACATAAGTCGGCCAAAATCATTCAAATCGAATGCGATTTGATGGTTATTATGACATTTTCGTGACATTTTTTGTAGACATTCATGCTTCGACATTATCTCTAATTTAGAGATAATGTCTACAATTCGAGAATTGGCTTCCTGGTTAGTGACTCAACTATATCTGTATATTCGGTGAAAATTCAAGAACAGCTAAAGCTTATAACTATTTAAATCAATGGCTGCACATGTCCCTCTAACAAGTCTGCAACCAAAGTACATGTAACATAACACCATAACACCCAACAGTCACATACATGCACAATTGAATTCCCTGTATCGTGGATATCAGAAACTACGAGTACTATGGTACCCGGAACAAATATATGCATGATCATACAAACATTTGTACCGCAGCGGGAATCGAACCCGCAACCTTTCGCATCTCAGCCTACTACTCGCCCGACGCGCTACTGAGGTCGTCAAATAAATAATAAATAAATAATAAATAAATAATGCTGGACAGTTCACACAGCATTATCTAGCCCAAAGCTAAGTAGAGCTTGTGTTATGGGTACTAGATAACTGATATACTTTATACAATATATTACATAGATAGATATTTTTTATTATACATAGAAAATACCCAGAACACCCTGAACAAATATCTGCGATCGCACAAATATTTGTTCTGAGGCGGGAATCGAACCCGCAACCTCCTGCGTCGCAGGCGAACCTTCGCCCGACGCACCACAGAGGTCGTCTGGTACTTAAATTATGAATTCATTCATTAAATTATCAGTCTTGCTTACCTGTAGATACAATCTCCAAGTGATCTTACAACGCTTTTGTAATCAAAGTCTGTAAACGGATAAAATAATATTTTCGCCAGGCGCTAGGCAAGCTCTGTTCGCTAGGCTCGAATACCTTACCTTATTATGTCACTAATTTAATTAAAAATTATATTTTTACTACAAAGTGATACTATCTAAAAACACAAGAAAAAGGGTCAGAAATGTGTAAACAGGAAGCGCGCATTTTTACGAGAGGTTTACATGTTATAGAGGTTTTAGGTTTTATGGTACTATCAACCATGTTATTTATTACCTAGGAGGTGAGATGACATACAAACGCTACAGCCCGCATTTAGACTCCAAGATCCGCTCACTCAGTACTCCGTAGAACGTAGGTGCGCTAAATACTGGTTCGTTGGTCATTATTTGCATAGTGGATCTCAAGCTGCGCCAGACATGTAAAGATAGGTACTTTATGTGGCTTATTCCACTTACTATATTCTCCTGCTGCTGTTTGACGAATTTCCGTCTCACTCGCGTGGTATTGCGGTCGGGAAATGCTCATAAGGAAATACCTCAACGATCAACACAACGTCATCAAGAGAATAACAAACATACAAGTACATGGATAGTCGTATTTCAGTTTATTATGCACAACGTTGTAACTAAATATATTTATATATTTTTGCACTGCCTCTCGAACTACTGGTAGGACTGGATGGAATAAACCCTACTTTTCCGTATTTCTTTTTCCCGATACAAAGGTTTTTTGATAATACTGTTTTTATGTCTACCCACATCCTAGTTTGACGTACAATTTTAATTATCACGTCTTTTATTTTATAAAATACTTCTTTTTTTATTATTATTATTTGTTCATTAATTATTTATAATTATTTATTGTGAAGCAATCATTCGTGTTTTTCAGTTACATGGTTCCAGCGGAAGATCAGCGTTGTGTAGCAACACAACAAATGCTGAGCTGGACGCCAATTTGTGTCAGTGATGCGTGACTGGTACTAAGAGGCATAACTTAGTTTTATATTTATTTGTTTGTTTCCGTGTGTGTGTGTGTGTCATTTTGTGTGGAATATGTGGACACACATCCCGCCATCGTGCGCGAGCTCACCCACACGTTTTGGATGCGTGCGGAGATCTCGCACAGCGTGCGTTTCACGCGCTCGTTTCTCCCGCGCACTGCAAGGCGTGGAATGAGCTCCCGTTGGATGTCTTCCCACAGGGCTACAATATGGGTAAATTCAAGAGAAATATCAATAGGGCTCTTAATGGTAGGCAGGGCGTTTGCAATACCGTGGGTGTTGCAGATGTCCATAGGCGGCGGTGACTGCTTTACATCAGGCGGGCCGTCTGCTTGTTTGTCGCCTTATAACATAAAAAAAAAATGTTTCCATGGTTTGTTGACACAAATAAATGTTTTTTCTTTCTTTTTCTTTTCTTTCTTTCGTATATATATATACGAGTATTATTGAAATCATGCCACGATATTTTCAATTATACGATACCTATTTTGTAAGTTTCAAAATGGAATAACGGTGTGACATCACAAAACCTTATAGAATAGTTAACTGCACTTCGCTGAACTACTACGATCGATACTACACTCGTACTACAACCCTAGTTCACGGTCAAACGTTACGCCTATTTACAAACCACAATCACTTTCTAAACGGATTCGTAAATATTAATAATCTATGTTTTTGCTTTCATTGGTAAGGCTAATAAATAATACGGAGTGACCTATCGGAATAGCGGGGAGGTTTGTGAAGCCATTCAACAAATATTATTTTGCGTTTCTTACTGTTATTTTATTTTCCCTTTTGTGTACAATGTTTGTGGTAAATGTTATAGAACACCATTATTGTTGTAAATATCAGAATTTATTTTTGTCCATTTTTTTGAATGTGTATATGTTTGATTATTATTATGAGCCAGTGGTGTCCCACTGCAGGGCAAAGGCCCCTTCCTTCTCTCCAGTCCTCTCTATTTTAGGCCACTGTGGACCAATCCTTCAAATAAGTATCTATTTCGTCTCTCCATCTTCGCCGCGGTCTGCCACGAGATCTTTTTCCGTTCAAAGGCGTGCATTCTGTTAAGGCTGTGTGATTTTTTTAAAATAAATAAATATAATTAGCTTTATTTGTCAATTCTCTTTCACTTGGAGTTTTCCAATGAATATCCGAATAAACCTTTACAATGAACCCAGTCTAGTGCTTGAACAAGACCACAATTCAAATAAATTATTCAAAATTGTTATTATATTTGATGAAATGATGATAGTAAATAGAATCGAATTGAAATGTTTAGCATTAGCATTTATTGATTTCATGAAATGATTTTAGTAAATAGAATCGAATTGAAATGATTAGCATTTATTGATTTCATGAAATGATTTTAGTAAATAGAATCGAATTGAAATGATTAGCATTTATTGATTTCATGAAATGATTTTAGTAAATAGAATCGAATTGAAATGATTAGCATTTATTGATTTCATGAAATGATTTTAGTAAATAGAATCGTTTAACTTCCGTCAATCAGGCAGTTATAAAAAAAACGCACCTAACTTTGTAAAATTTAATTAAGTTCGGTCCGATTTGTAAATTTATCAAGTAATTTTTTTACTAATTTCACATAGTATTCTCTGAATACTATGAGCCTAGACAAAAAGAAAAAACAAATTGAAAAGTGTAAGGTGAAATACTGAGGTTCTGTCTACCCCTTCGAAGAAAAAGGTATGTATCTGTATGTATGTAGTAGTAGCAATATACAAAAATAAAAAGTAAAAATTAGAGCCCTACATTGGTGAAGTGCAATACTGCCTACAGCACACTTACCTTAAAATGTAGGTCACCTTCCAAAGTGCTGTGACGTTTCTTACCTTTTCAATTTGTGCAGCAGTTTTCGAGAGAGAATTCTCGTGTTCTTCGAGTAAGATTAAAAAATTCAGTACCCTTTAGACATTGCTATGTGCCTAGTTTTTCCAGCTAAATTTTTTTTAAGCCGTTATGCTTCTTTCTCCTTGAGTCAAAACGTGGGAATATGTACGTGACCAGTGGGAAGCTGGTCGCCGCCATTGCATTCACATGACCTACTCGGCTAACGTTTTCGTCCAGTTATAACACATTCCTTAAACAAGCCAGCAGCTGGAGCAAATATTATGTCAACAAAAATTGCCTAATTACCTATATGAAGATTATATATATAACTAGTGGAATGCCCGCGACTTCGTCCGTGTTTACTTTCCCATACAAACTTAAACACCCCGCTGCACCCCTTAGTGATTACATTTTTGGAATTCCTTTCTTAGTGCACCCGTAGACCACAAAAGGAATGTACTTTCCAAATTTGAGGTCTCTAGGACTTATGGTTTAGGCTGTGCGTTGATAGTCAGTCAGTCAGTCACGCAACGATTTTATATATATTGATATTCTTACACATCTGATAATATTCTCTGCTGGGATTTTCGGGATTAATATGAATGAATATATTGTGTATGATCGTACAGGTTCAACAACAATTTTATTAAATTTAAATGTAACCCAAAAATTCCGTTCCAGCGGAACTTTTGTTATCCATAAAGTGTGGTTTACACTTGAAAAATAATATAAACCATTTTATTGTTAGACTCCTTACACGTTCGCTGCTAGAAAACCAACACGTTTGTGTTTTATATTATAAGTTTTGTATTGATAATTAAACCCGCAGTCGTATTCAAATACAAACCTACAAAAGCTTCAACGATCGTGGAATGCGGTAGATCGTTCCAGGAGTACCTGCATAAACCTAAGTAGGTATTCAGTTTGTATACCTTCACCCGCGAGACCGTTTCCATGTTCCCGGGTAAACCCCGCAGCTGTGCGGGCCTCTCGGTTCTCACGACCTGCTTATAACGTTATTTTACTTTGAATATACCGTTTGCAAGGTATTTTGATCGGGTAGCTGCAGATGGTTTCGAGAGGCTGACTGTTATCAGTAAAAAACGCTGATTCTTTTTAAAAATATCTATGGGATCCGTTTTTGTCATTTAGCTAATAAAGGAATCCAAAAAATAGCCTTCTAAATAGGATTCGGACGGGAATGTCCATTTCTAAAAATGACCCGCGCTTTAAAATAAACCTTTATCGCATAACGTCGCGTTAAATATGTTGTGTCATCGAGCACAAATCACGACAAAATACAAAGTGGGGTGTCAAACGGCTTTTTTGTCATTTTAGGTTGGATTAGTCGCCCGACGGTGAACACGAATCTCAAAACGCGCGAATAAATCGCAATAGCACGTCAGTCGACCTACGAACGCGACCTACGTCTCTCGCTGACGTCCGTCGAACACTAAAGAGCACCCGTTTTCACTAAACCTAGGCGACGCCTAAATCTTAAGGAGTTGCCTAGAGCAAAAAAACCTTTCACGTTTCGTCGGTGATAACTACGACGTTAGGCGCTGCCTAAAGTTATGACATCGATTATGCGAGGCGTAATGTTAGACAACTCACCTAAACTGAAAGATTGTCACCCGTTTCCACTGAAGCTAGGCGACGCCTAAATCGCTAAAAACAAACAAACACATAGACAATAGTCAAACATTTTGGCAACTTCTATTGTTGGATTCATCTAGTGAAAATCGATAGGTGAAAGGATTTTTTTTAGGGAATTGCCTAGACTATTAGACGTTACTTAGTTAGGCGACTCATTGATCGAAGTTGGTGTAAACGGGTGTTAGTGTTTAACCGACGACAGTGAACGCGCTGATATCGATCGAGCGTAGCAAAAATGTACGGACGACTATCGGGCTGCATTGTGGTCATTGGTACGATTTCATTGATACAGCTACGCTCGATCGACCGACGTCAGCGCTTACCGTCGGTCCGAGCACTAAATTCAGACCGTGCATGTAGCGTTACACATAAGTCAACATAGTTACCCTAGTAGTAGTTAGTACTATTAATCTATGCCATAGTTTGGAGTGTTTTGATAATTGGTTGAAGGGACAACCTTGGAATAATTCTCTACAAAGTAAAGAAAAAACATCAAACCCGGTTCAAACATAAAAAAACGAGTGAGCCTTATAGGTAGTCGCACTGGCTTATTATTACAAATTAATTTGATTGATCAACTATTTACAGAAAGAATAATACAATTAATACAAGGTATGTACAAAATAGATATGAAACAGTGGTGCTACCTGAAGACCGCTGCTAGCGATCTAAAGGTAGCTCAACTAAATTGTTTATTTAGAAAATTTATCTAGCTCGTTTTGTGTGGATCCCAAACGTGATTCGACGCTTGTTACTTAATAAACGTATTCTTAATATAAACTACTTACTTATTGTAGGTACTTATTAGGTAGGTAGGTATTGTTACAGGTAGGTAGGTGGTTAAATAAATAAAAATAAAATAAATATTGCTGGACAGTTCACACAACATTATCTAGCCCCAAGCTAAGCCAGAGCTTGTGTTATGGGTACTAGATAACTGATATACTTAATACAATACATTACATAGATATATATTTTATTATGCATAGAAAACACCCAGAACACCCTGAACAAATATCTGCAGAACGCACAAATTATTTGTTCCGAGGCGGGAATCGAACCCGCAACCTCCTGCGTCGCAGGCGAACCATCGCCAGCCGCGCCACAGAGGTCGTCAGAGGTCGTCAGTTATTTACTTACTTGCTTATTATAGGTGTGGTTAACCTAGTGCTATTATTTAGTCTGCGCTATACTTTATATAACTTACGCATTAGCCATTCAGCTGGTTCGATTCCCGCCTCGGAAGAAATATTTGTGCAATCGCAGATATTTGTTCAGGGTGTTCTGGGTATTTTCTATGTATAATAAAAAATCTATCTATGTAATATATTGTATTAAGTATATCAGTTATCTAGTACCCATAACACAAGCTCTGCTTAGCTTGGGGCTAGATAATGTTGTGTGAACTGTCCAGAATTATTTATTTATTTATTTATTAATGCAGCCAGTATATTTAAATAATTTTATGGAAACAACTCATCCCTATTCGTTAAAATTTTCCCGGGTGATATAATAAATCAGGATGTTTTAATTAGATTTCAGTGTAACTAAAACTACGACCTAAATACGGTAGCAATCGCCTCTGGCTCGTCGTCGAAACAATGTAGTAAACTATAAGTAATATAATTTTGATGAAAACTGAGTTCAAACTTATTTATTACTAGATGTGCACGCGTTCGCGCGGTTCATTTTTTTTTAAAATAAAATAATTAGGCAATCTAGCAAACGGCTTACCTGATGTGAAGTAGTCACCGTCGCTTATAGACACCGGCAACACCCGGGGTATTGTCGATGCGCTGCCTACCCTGAAGGAATTTATGAACATTTTTCTTGAAGCGAAACATGTCGTAACCAAGCGGGAAAACATCAGATGGAAGCTCATTCCACAGTTTGTAGGTATGGGTACTAGTATAGTATTATTTTATCTGTGGTATGGGGAAGAAATGTCTAGAGAACCGAGTCGTTCGAGAAACCCAGGGTTCAATGATGTGCGGATGAGCTTTGTCACGGTGCCGGGAATAGCGATGGTAAAATCTCGATGCGGCAATGAGATCGAAAAGCTCGTCAAAGCATTCCCCGTTGTAGAGGCGGTAGAACACGCAAAGAGATCCAATGGCTCTGCGTTGGCTAAGCGGTTCTAGAGTATCGTAGAGCTTGGGGTCGCCGATGATTCTAATGGCTCTTCTCTGTAGAGAGTCAAAACGAACCAGCTGGTTCTTTGGTGCCCCATGCCATAGATGGGAACAATATTCTACGTGCGGCCTAACTTGTGCTTTGTAAAGCAATAACCGTTGATTCGGCGTAAAATACTGTTTAGCACTCCAAGCTTTTTGGAAGTCATTCCGAAACTGCAAGATATCGAATTGGACCATACACGAATGTTCAAATTATTGTTTTTGTCTTTATAATTTTTACTGGTCACCGTTGTGCTGGACATAGGCCTCTCCCAATACGCGCCACTGAGCCCGGTGTTCGGCTCTTCTCATCCACTTTCTGCACGCTTCCTTTCGTAGGTCATCGCTCCACTTAGCCAGAGGGCGCCCCACGCTACGTTTGCCAAGATGCGGTCTCCACTCAAGAACTCGCTTACCCCAACGGTTCGGTTCTTCGGCATAATATGCCGAAGAACCGAACCGTTGGGGTCGCTGATTAAATGCCAAAGGGCCACAAAGCAAAAAAAACAAAAACTCTTTTTATTCCAAAAATGGTATCTAAATCTTCAAAAATTTTATATTCGAAAAAGACACCCATGATTCTAGCGTTAGAAATGGGTTAATCAGACAACCGCCCCTTTGGCATTCCGAGACTTTGGTGACCAAATTCAGAGCAAAACGGCCATCTTGTCTGTTGTGTCCTCGAAGTGCACGTAATTTTTGTGAAAAGGGGCCATATTTCGAAATAAGTCTGAGTTTCATTAAAATGGTATAGATTAAAGGGCCATATTTTGGAATGCGGCCATTTGTAATATAAATATCACGTGAGTACCTACAACAATTTTTTAGGCCAAAGTGCCATATTATTGGATGTTTCCACTTTGTATTTAAATACTATGAGATTATTATTTATTTTTTAAGATGAAAGTGCAGTACTATTTATGCGTCAGTTTGGTATGCAAGAAAAAGGTGAATAAGATAGTATTTATAACAAAAAATTAGGTCATGTTTCTTTTGTGGCTGTATTGATGTTTGTAAAGATTGGCTTATATGTATTTTTTTAAGCCCTTAATTTTAATTTTACCTATTTTTATTATTTTTATCGCACCGCGTGGTTATCTAACTAAGTATTAGGCACGAGAGCTTTGCAGCCTGACCCACTGGCTGCTTACTGCTGCCGTTGAGTCATCAGGAGCCAATAATAGGGCCTCAACTTTGGTAGCTCAACTGATCCAAACCACTACCAGACGGAAGCGTCCCAAAGATGCTGGCTGCATTGCCACGCTGGACGGCAATACGATAGCTGATCTCGATACGCGATTGGGTCACGCGACGCTTTGGCAAGATGCCCTGAAATAATTTTTAAAACGCGAAGGGCCCCGGTACCCCTCGGCTCGACCCCGAAAGGCAAATAAGTAAGCTCTGTCGATACTTGCATATTTGCGTCTTTTGAGGTTCTCAGTGGAATCTGCCGCCGCACCGGCCCTTACTGATGTCCCGGACAGATGAGATGGCACAAGGGTATCAACGCATGTTTATATAAGCGTCCCACACCAAAGGTCTACCCTTCTCCAACGGAACAAGAGTCATGCCGTCAGGCCGCTTACCATCGTCACGTAGCAGACCATTTAGTTCTAGAATCGCTGGAATGTTAACGCTGGTACAGGTCCGGCGAATGATATCATTAAGGCTAGCGTGGCGGGAAATCCTACCGGCAGTCCTGGTGCACGATAATCCGTGGTGACTGAGCTGATCAACAGCCGTGCCGCACTGGCAGTGATGAAGGGCACAGCACCCTGCACCCAACCGAAAAGAAGTTGCAATATAGAAAGAAACTGGAGCCATTAAAGTATCAGTATTGCATGATAGAAATGCTTGCAACCAAAATCCTGACTCCCATTTGGAACGGCCAGGAGACGAGCACGATCTGTGGAGCTTGAGCACGTTTGTAACAGACAATTCCGCATCAGCTCACACAGAGGCCCGTCCCATTGCCGTTGAAACGAAAGAGATTTAGGGGGAGCGGTATCGGGGCAAGCACTATGCCAAGCATTTCGAGCCTCGTCTAAGTATGACAAGAGAAGGAGGTATAATTTTGTTAACCAAAGAACAAGTGCGGACGGAACAAGAACGCAGTTAGGGTAAGAATTTAATTTTTGGAGTAGGTAGGTACTATTTATTTTTGTAAGTAAGTAAGATTTTCAGTATACACACGTCACAGTATACACATTCTGAAGAATTCAGTGGTAGTATTTCTGGGAAGCTGTATGTTGTTATCATAATTCTTTTTGTGTTTAGTAATGGTTGATTGTAATTATTTTTTTAAGAAAAACGTTTAATAAACAATTATTACTTTTTGATATCTGGGGTTTTATCTATTATATTCGCAGATTCAACGGCCATTTTTATAAGCAAAAGGGACTCATGTGATATTTTCTTTCGTAATCTGCAAGCTGCTGCAATCACCTAGTAATAAATAAATAAAGCTTTTAAATACGCATCGAATGATATATAATACATAGATGTAGCCCTTACAGATTTGTAAAAAAATAAAAAAAAACACGATGAAAACTTTGATGGGCTCCCCTGTAAAATTTACCTTTTTCGCCTTGTGGCCCTTTTGCATTTAACCAGCGATATATGACCAACCCGTTACCACATCAGCTTGCTAATCCGGTGGGCTATGTCAATGACTTTAGTTCTCTGTCGGATAATCTCATTTCGGAATTTATCTTTCAGAGAAACTCCGAGCATAGCCCGTTTTATAGCTCGCTGTGCGCTGTTATTTTATACAATACTGTAAAAAATGGTTTATTCCATCCAGTCCTACCAGTAGTTCGATAGTCGAACTGTTTGGAATAAAGTATCGATTGAAACATAATAATATTTATTATTAATGCGGTACTCCCTTTTTTGAAAATACCATCGAGCAACACGGAAGGCCTGCAATGCTCTAAGAAAAATACCCATCGAATGCCTGCAATGCTCTAAGAAAAATACCCATCGAAGGCCTGCAATGCTCTAAGAAAAATACCCATCGAAGGCCTGCAATGCTCTAAGAAAAATACCCATCGAAGGCCTGCAATGCTCTAAGAAAAATACCGATGCATGGGTGACTTGTCGGTATGCCAAACGGCTGTCATGTTAGTTCAATAGCCGACGCCCGTGCGCCGTTGTAACGCATTGTGTTGATCAAATGTTTGTCGAAGAGATTACGGCGTCCGCCTGGTTTGCAAACACAGACTTGTGCAAACACAGAATGGGAGCTGGGATGTATATTATATATCATTCTAAATTATCATCATTAGATAGCAGACGTCCACAGACGGACAAAGGCATCTCCATAGAACACAACGACCAACAGTCTTGAGCTGCCTCCATTCACTGACTTCCTGCGACCATTCAAATTCAACAGGAACTTCTAAATCAATATAAATTAATCTATATTTAATTTCGAAAAGCGGTCACTGACCTTTGACCGTACCATCATTGGAATAACCAACAGGGATGGGATATAAAAGTATAGATGCAAGAAAGCAATTATCGTTTTATTTCGGTGCTTTCCAAAAACCTTTTTTTTATACTACTGAATGACGGAACTAGCAGATATCCCACCTGATGTTAAGCGGTAACCTCTGCCTATGAACAGTGCATTACCTCATAGGTCACGTACACCAAGGACGCACCCTATGAGGCATTGCCCAGCGCCCGCCACCCTGAGACATAAAGATGAAAAGTCTGTAATTTCACCGGCACCCTTCAAACTGGAACATAGCATTGCGAGCACTACTGCTTTGCGGCAGAAATAGGTATGGTGGTCGTACTTCCCCGGACGAACTCTTTCACAAAAAAGCTCTACTACTACTAAAAAGCTCTACTACTACTAAAGACTAGACAATGACTGCTTTTCACTCTTGGTTTGAAATTAGGTACGTATATTTTTACTTCGCTGTTTGTTTTATACTACCTAGGTAGCAACCAAGCATACCTGTTGGTAAGCGGTTACCGTAGCCTATGGACGCCTGCAATACCAGAGGAATAACACGCACGTTGCCGACCCTTTCTAAATTTCCAAGCACCCATTTTGAAAAACCGCATACTGTAGGTACAATGTACCTCATAACATCAACGCAGACGATGAACAACTATACAAACGATAAACTTTTCTACAGTATGGATAACTCCATATAACTTAAATTTTCCTTTAAAAAACCCTTACTTTTGTGCCACAATTGCGCTAAGAATATCTCTATTTACTAGACGCTTCAATCAATCTCGTCAACAACCCAAAGTAATTGCTGTGAGAAAACTTGTGTTAAGACAGGTGAGCAATCTAAACTGATCACGAAAATCAGGTTACGGATGAGAGTGGTATTATGATGTTCGAAAACTGTTAGAACGAACCTACAGTTAATAGAATACATACATAGTACATAGTAGTAGAGCTTTATTGTGCAGGTGTAAGCTCGTCCGGGGAATTACTTTCATAATAGGTAACTATTACTGCCGCAACGCAGTAGTGCTCACAGTGCTGTGTTCCAGTTTGAAGGATATTGGTCCCGGTGATATTACAGGCATGTCACACTTATATCTTAATCAGACCCCAACTGGCCTACTTCTCATAAGCGCATTATACAAATATTTTAAAAAATAGACGACTTATATAGCCGAAAATATTATTTTAAGTTTATTTTTTAAAGTTATTCAACGAGCCTTCAAACGAGCCCGCGACACATCCTCCCACACATCACACATCGAAGTGAATTAAATTTATTCGAGTAAATTTATTTAAGTGATAGGTAATTCAAGTATACCTACCGTGTTTTATATTGTCTGCATGTTTTCAGTACCTTTAGTCTAAAGAGAGTTGTTTTTTGACATGTCTAAGTGCATATATTGTGCCTATAGATAAATAAATAAATGAAATGAAATGAAATGAAGGTTGGATGCAAAGTAGGAACGTTGGACGACGTCTGGAGGCACTATTCAAACTTTATAGCCAATAGAGAAGTTGTCCGAGCGATTCCGAGTTCACGCGAACATTTCCGAACGCTACGAATGTATACCGAGTACCTCGGTAGTAAGATGACCTCTTTGGCGTGGCAGGCGAGTAGCCGGCTGAGATGCGAGAATTGCTGGTTCGTTTCCTGCTGCGGGACAAATGTTTGTATGATCTGCAGATATTTGTTTCCGGTTTGGGTATTGTGGTACCATAGTACTCGTAGTTCCTGATAGGTACCCAAGATACAGGGGATCCTAATGTGGGATCAGGACTATGTATGTGACTGAAGGGGTATTATAAAATAAATAAATAAATAATGCTGGACAAGTTCACACAACATTATCTAGCCCCACGCTCAGCCAGAGCTTGCGTTATGGGTACCAGTTAACTGATATACTTTTAATATATATTACATAGATAGATATTTTGTATTATACATAGAAAACACCTAGAGCACCCTGAACAAATATCTTCAGATCGCACAAATATTTGTTCAGAGGCGGGAATCGAACTTGCAACCTCCTGCGTCGCAGGCGAACCATCGCCAGCCGCGCCACAGAGGTCGGAGGATTATTTTATGTTATGTTCACATCACGTACCATCACGAGCACAAAGCCTATTTCATGGCTATTATTTAGCCCAAAAGAACCTAATAGCTCATACAACAGTCGTGTGCTAAATCGTCTTCAAAAAAAAGAGGAGGTTCTCAAGCCACGTTTTTTTTTTTTTTTAACTGATTTTGATTGCCTCGTGGATGTCAAAAGGCCTGAAAACGTAACTGAAGCTGCATAGCTGGGTAGCTGATGTTAGCTGATGTGTCAAAAGTAGATATATTAAGCCTGCAGTACCAAACAAAGCTTGCTCGAAATAAACACGAATAATATCATTAAGCTAGAAAGAGCCCAAAGATCTGTCTTGAAGGTAATGTTCCGCAAGCCCTTCAGGTACCCAACCAAACTCCTCTATCAAGAAACAAAAACATTGACAGTACGGCAACTTTACATTCAAAAGGCTGTGTTGGCCTACCATCATTCGCGCTCATTGTCCACCACTGAATCGAATAACAGCCGTTGCCTAAAAGTTAAAGTTCTGCTGGTGAAAACAAGATTCGCGTCTCTTTTCAAATCTTTTTCATACCATAAATTTTATCTTTAAATAAATTAATTAATTTTAATTAAATTAAAATAATTAAAATAAATTAATTTTAATTTAATTAAATTAAAATAATTAATATTATTTTTTTTTTTTTTAAATTTCATCTTTTTCATATGTTTTTTTTTTATTTATTTTTTTCATGTATAAACGTGCTATAACTCATTGTGAGTTCGAATCTTGTTCCCTCTATGGTGCTAAGGCAAAGCTCAGGAAGTGGCTGCTTTCACTTGATTATGATGAGATTGAGTCCTTATTGGTCGTTTTGGTTTAAAACTAACCTCATTCACTCATCATCACATACACTCTCATTTCACACATCTCACATACACACTCTCACTACATACATCTCACTTTCACTTTCACTCTCACCTAGCCCTTGTAGTCAGATATAATGAATTTACTTTTTTAGGAATTTAATCTTTGAGCTTTTCATTCGTTAATAGCAATAGTTAGTAGTCTCTTTTATTGGTTGTTTGATTTTATTTTAAAATGTAATTTTTATTAATTTTTTGTAAAGTTTGTAATAATGCTTTCTATTTTATTTATTTTTATTTTCTCGCATTGTTTCTCCCTATTAAATCGTATTTATTAAACTATTTCCGGATACCCGCGATACAGGCTAGCCCTAGTGCGGGATCCATTGTGTATAACGAAATTGTGTATAACCTGTTTTCAGAAATAAATTTATTTGTATTTGAAACTAAATTGGAAACCAATTGTCTGAATTTTCACCAAGTTACAAAATCTGTAATGACTAAAATTATACTTACCTCAGACTTCTCATATTTTTGTGAATGAAGTATCATAATAATACTCGCATCAGAGCGCCTAGAAAGAAGATTGGCGTTGGTTGCAGACGATATTAAATGTCATGAAGAAAATCCTCTCTCTAAAGCTGCAAATTTTTCCGTTAAGCTGCTTTAGTGTTGTAAAAAACAAAGAAATTGCAATATTCCCAAGATCCATTACGGGACTAACTCAAATAAAAATGTTTTCACCGCGAATGCAAATCTTTTGCGACAAAGTTGGATGTTTTGTCCAGTAGTTTTGATTGGATAAATTATCTTCTCTTCGCCATTTCTAGCAAGAACAAATAAGTTTTAATACGAGAAGGCGTAAATTCTAATTGGACTGAATATAGAATAAAGGGATGAGATAACAAAACATGAACAATAAAATCAGAGATCCGAATTAATGAAAGCGCGCGGAGCGTAGATGTCTATTATTACTAGAGTGACACGCGGAGTATTCTAATTCGATCCACAGAAAATATTATACAATGAGTAGGGACACTAGTAAAGACTTCACTGTACCACACTGTCCCGAGGTTTGCCTTAATCCAGGTATTGGATAACGCAACACGACGGGTCTGCTTCAAGTAGAAACAAAAGTTGATACTAGTGATTCTGTTGTAAAATATTTAGGTATACTGTGTCTAGGCTGTTTATTTTGTCCGAAATGGCCTGAAGTGAATCGAATGCATCAAAGTCAATGTGTAATTTACTTTTTTCGTTGCTCTTCCATCGCACGCCTTTAATTAGTGAACGATCGTTCGGAAAACGGATTCAGTCAATCGCTTTTCCTGGAATAAAAGCGTGTCGTTTTGACCTAAAATGCCCTTAGATAAATTAACACCCAACTATCACATAGATAGTCCTGATCCCTCACTAGGATTCGCTGTGTTGTGGGTATCAGAAACTACGAGTACCAGGTACCAACACCCAGACCCTGAACAAATATTTGAAAATCATACAAACATTTGTCATCGAACCCGCAACCTATCGCATCTCAGCCGGCTACTCGCCCGACGCGCTACAGAGGTCGTCACATTGATAAATTATCCTCAATAAAATTGCAAAGTGAGAGCTATAACTAGATCTAAGTTCATATTTTATGTTATAGATAGATAGATAGATTAACACTTTATTGCACACCAAATATAAAAATAAAAAAGTTAAAATAACCAAAACAATAACAGTAATGTACAATGGGCGGTCTTATTGCTAAAAGCGATCTCTTCCAGACAACCTTTGGATGGACTGGGATAATACAAAATTAAAAGACAGCGGTGCGCAAACAAAACATACCTACCTATATGTTATATAAATATCTTTCTCGATGTACGAGTGAAAACTGTTTAAGGCTTAATTGTTTTACACTTCCATTATGTATCCTTCCTAGTTTAATAAGCTATTTGTTTTCATGAAAAAAAAAAAAAAAAAATATTGTAGGTATGTACTTGCATTTGAGCATGAATTAATGAATAATGAAATTGGCTTGCAACATGTCAATACAAATGGATATTGATGTAAGTTATTTATTAATTTACTTATTCACTATTTTCTTAACAAAGTAAGATTTATTGAATACAACTTAGCAAGTGAAGATTTGTGTCAAACAACTTTTCATAAATTAATTTTTTTAGCACATATTTAATAAAATCTTAGATTAGAGCTGTTTCGTAAACAGGCACTTAAATCGTCACTTTTTGAAACGTCTGCTCTACTTTGTCCTTCGCCTGTGGCGTCATTATGAAAAAGTGTCCGTTTTCTCTTATGTAGATGTTTCATTTGCATATTTTACATAAAATTGACTATGTAGTGCCGCTTCAGTTGATATTAGTTATGAGTATTACGTATATCTAATAAAGCATTATTTTATCTATGCGTATATCAAGCGTAGCGTGTGCTGTCTTATGAACATGTCGATGTTCTCCATTATAATATCTTCTTGACTTTTTAATTTGGGTTGGTAGCCAGGCCAATTTTTTTGATAAAACAGATGCATGGAAATGACGAGGAAATTACTTTTAAAACGGAATATCTACGGCTTAGATACACTGAGCCCATTTCTTTTTATTTTACTACCTAAAAGGTAAAAAGGTACTCTATTTCTCGGCATGAGTTTCTTCTTGTCCAATAAGCACATAATAACACACAATATATGCACGTCCTAGTATTATGGACTAATTTATTATTTATTATTATTATTTATTATTATTATTTATTTGGGAGTAAAAACACATATTAAAATAAACAATGGGAAACGATGATGTCTGCAGAAGTAAAATACTGTGTCGCAGACACCAACGCCCTCCTCCTATAAAAAATCCCTTAACATAAAATTATTATTACACATTTCAGTAAAAAACTTATAATAATAATTGAGTTAATTGAAAGTGTAATTAGTAAGCGAGTGAAATAAGTTTGTATGAGTGTATGTGTATATGTGTGTGTGTGTGTGTGTGTGTGTGTGTGTGTGTGTATGTGTGTGAGTGTGTGTGTGTATGCACGTGCGTGTAATGTGTGTGTATTGTGTGTGTGTGTTATGTGTGTGAGTGTGTGTAAGTGTGAGTGGGTGAAGGAATATGAAAGTGTGTATGTTTATTTGAATATTTGTGAGTTATTTAGAAACTTCTAGAAGATTTTCTGTTTCGTCGTAAGACAAAGATTGCAGCCATTCGAGACATTTAATCTTGCATTTATATAGAGGCAGAGGATATATGTTTAATTGCTTGTTTAGTCTGTTGTAAAGAGTGGAACTGATGTAATAGAAGTGGCGTCTCGCTACTACCGTACGATGGGGTTCGGTTTTACAAACCATATCAGATCTTCGTTTATATTTACTAAGATCAGGGTCATAGTTCAATTGGGAGTGTTTACGAAGTACAGAAAACAGAATAAATAGTTGACGGATAGTTGGCACTTTGCAGAGCGAGTAAAGAATAGTGGTTGAAAAGTAAATGGGTTTTTTAGTTATAACTTTAAGTACGCCCCTCTGGGCCCGTTCCATTCTGAGCATTAGGGTTTTAACTGCGCTGCCCCAGGAGGTGATGCAGTATGATAAAATTGATTGCGCCAAGGCATAGTAAACAGTCTTTAGGCATTGAAAATCTACAACATTTCTAAGGTTTTTGAAAACAAACATTAGTTTCCTTACGCGAGAGATTAAGGATTCAATGTGAGGTTTCCAAGCCAAAGCACTATCTAACATTACTCCGAGGTATTTTATACAAGATGTGCGCTCAATGGAAGTGCAGTTACATGATAATGGATCAGCATTACTAGGACAGATATGAGCGCTGATAGAAAAATCAGAAGAAGGTAACGAAACTGTATTGAGGGAAAAGGTTAAATATTTTGTTTTACATACATTGATTGTAAGAAGATTGGTACGTAGCCAAGTCATAACAGATTTAAGGGCATTTTCAGTATTAACACGAGCCTCCTGCCAGCTCCGTCCGTGAATGAGGAGAGCTGTGTCATCAGCGTAGGTTATTATTTTGCAATTTGGTAGAATGAAGTTACATAGTTCGTTAATATAAATTAGGAACAGGGTAGGTCCGAGAACGCTACCCTGTGGGACGCCAAAGCAGACAAATTCTTCTCTACTCTTGATACCATCAATCATAACACATTGTGTACGGTTAGTGAGGTAGCTTCGGAGTATATTAAGACGTATCGTGAAAAGAATACACGAAAAGGTTTGCGAAAAGGTTACAAAGCTTAGAGCATCGTCGAAGACTTGTTGTGTATTTTCTACCGCATACATTTCGGCGAGTGTGCTCAGGAGCTGCACGATTTGATCCCCTCGTCTCCATTCCGCCACCTGACGACCAGACGTGGAGAGGCGTTTCACCCTTTTGTTGTTGATATACCAACGTCACGTACAAACCGTTTCTCAAGCTCTTTCATCATGCGGAAAGCACAGGCCTGGAACTCTCTTCCGGCTTCTTTATTCCCTTTATCATACAACTTGGGCATATTCAAACGAAGAGTTAATAGGCATCTTCTAGGCGAGCGTGCTTAAATAGGCCTCATCGTCGCTTTCCATCAGGTGAGATGTAACCAAACGCAAGCCTATTTTAGACTTAAAAAAATGGTCATAATCATAATCGCATTGGAACAACAGCAATCAGTACATTAACCAAGTGTATAAGATGATCAAATAATATTTTTAAGGGCTTATGTGGAATATTCCCGATAATAAATACATGTAATAAAACTAAGTCAAGGCTTAGTTATAGTTGTAATGTGAATAAACAAAACACTTTTGACTTTGAAAGTCTGATTTAGAAAAACTGTCTTGGAATACAGGAAAGAAAATAAAGTATCATTGAACCTTATTTAGATTCAGCTCATTTATATTTAACAATACAAGTGTGGAAACAAGCCATGTTGAATCTAAAATAGACACAAGGAAGATTATTTTTCACTGGGCACCAATAGAATAGGACTAGCGTTACTAAACAATAAACGCCTAAAGACGGGTATGTCTTCAGGCGTTTATTGTTTAGTAACGCTAAGCTTGTTTCCACACCCTTCCTTGCTTTGGATTCAACATGCCATGCGTACTACCTACGGGAATTACATATCTA
The DNA here is from genome assembly GCA_932527175.1 of Operophtera brumata. Classification (NCBI taxonomy): domain Eukaryota; kingdom Metazoa; phylum Arthropoda; class Insecta; order Lepidoptera; family Geometridae; genus Operophtera; species Operophtera brumata. Next base: position 77,977,711 of record OW052239.1, on the reverse strand, counting down.
TCTAGATTCCGTTTTGAAGTTTACACACAGTTCTCTAAGTTTTCGTGACTGGGCTCGACAAATAAAGAAGTAAAGACGAAACGTTGTCCTCTAACAAACTGAAGCCAGGTTTTTATGCGTATGAGCCTATCAAAAACAGATAACACCTTTACGAACACACCGAGTATAAGCATGGTTTTGATGTGTCTGTGCGCGAGTGCGTGTATAATTACTTCATGTATTATTAGTTATTCTGTGTAATGAGCATCGTTTTTCGGCTTCACTTGTATCGTGCGCCGTATTCTGTCTGAGCTTCTTCTTAGGGTTCATGCCCCAACCGTACCCAGTTGGCCCACACAGTTGTACCCTAACGGCAGCCGAAATACCCCTGTGGCAGAATATACATATATGGACATACGGACGGACGGCCTAGGCTTAGTTATAGACGGTAATAGGTTCACATTTGGCACTGTTTAAGTACGGTACCCTACAAAAGAGCTTCCAAGGGTTTAAAAGTTCCAAGAGTTTATATAAGTTTATATCACTTTCGTGAGTAATTCCTGTTAATATTTTGTAGCAAAAACTAGACGGGATTTAGGTTTCATTCCTAAAACTAGATCAGCTGGACGGCTAAAGAGCTCAGATCGAAAATGAGGGGCCGTTATGTATTGTCACTAAGTTGCCACTATATACGAGGCCTATTATCGTATCGAGCTCCAGTGCGTATCTGGCCTGAATGCATAGCCAAGTGGCTTGCTGCATTATTATTTAAATCGTATATATGATGGTGTGTCGTTGTTTTTGAAATGCAACAGAAACAGACCGATAGCCAAACTCCGAACTCTCGAATATACAATTAAAACAAAAATAATAATATATCTGAAACCACTGAAACAATAGTATTCAACTGTTTGTTTTTATTTATTCGCGGAAAACTACTGAACCGATTTTGATGAAACTTATATTATATTTTAGTCCAGGATCTAACGTTACGATTTTTATAAAAAATATAGTTTTAATTCACATATTGTCTGTGTTTCTCTAAAAGGCAACGACTTGTGTTTTTGAAATTATTTTTTATTGATTTTTTATTTTATTTTGTTTTTTCCATCAGTCCAACGCAAATCCCATCGATTCAGACTGTAGAAACAGAATGTAACAGGTACTACGAGCTACACGATCATAAAATCTCTACTTAAGTGAGTGAAACCGCGCGCGTTACGGCTAGTTTTTGTAATAAAAACAAAGTACACTTTCAGAACTAGTTAAATTTTGTTTAAAATTCTACAGAAGTTAAAAAATTCACAATATCACGTCGTAACAAACTTTTCCTGCTGTCTTGAAAAATAAATTTATACTAAACTAGTTAAGTTATCATGCTACTTTGTTTAAACTAGTGTCTGCCCGCGGCTTAGGTTGCGTTTTACCTGGATAAATAGTAGCTTTCTAGTCGAGGTTAAACATAAAATGATTTATTCCGCCAATATCATGAAGGTCAAGACTTTTTTATATTTTTTTTTTAACTTAGTTATACATTTGTTTGACCACGATCTGACCTGTTGGTAAGTAACGATGTGGCCGAAGATGGAGCACAAAGATCTATAAGGCACCTATTCACTCTAGACTTGAAGAGACCAAGATCAGGAAAGACAGACGACGGTAGTGTAGTGCGACGTTAGCAGTTCGCGACGGTAGAACTGAAACGTTTAGTACGAATAGAGGGTATACTAATGAGGTAAGCATGGTACCGAGCCGTGCGGAAATGATAAAAATGAGATGGTGGGATCAGATGATGAAGTTCCTGGGAGCATTCCCCGAAATGTAACCTATAGAAAATCAATGTGCAATGGACAAATTAATTATAATTATATTAAATTATATAGGCAGACAAACTAGAAAAAAGTCAGAAAGTTTGGGAATGGAGGCGGTCCAAGGGGACCGCCTCCATTCCCAAACTTCCTGCGGCCATTAAAACGTAGTCGGTCCGCCATCGAGACGTTCATTGCCGCGGTAGTAGTCACTGAAATAAAATTAAGCTCGAAAAGCGTAGGTGTTGATTATAATTCAAACAAGCTTTTTTACCGAAATTGGATAAAATCTGAATATAGGTACATACCTATAATACGAGCGCGGACCATCGTCAACGATACCTTATCGAGTAACAACATGGGACCACTTTGTGCTGGTGCAGCAGTGCTTTGTTTCTACGGTCCAGGCTCGTACATTGTACATTACATTGTAATTGTGTACATTGTGCATTGTTCTCTATATAATCTGACAGCTAATTAATCCAATATTGTTTTGCATGCATGCATGCACAACTATCTGCATACCTAATACATAAGTGGTATAGAGTGGCTACAGGTAGCAGATATCAAAGTTTCCACTCCAGAGGACTGAAAGCGCCCGGGCTCCTTCGCATGTTCTACGTTTACTTGAACTATTCAGCAACAAGATTATTGCAACGTTTGAACTTCAATGCCTGAGATGCTATATTTACAACAGTAACTTGAATCCCAACCTTACATAAGTTACGTAAGGTTCGAATTTGGTTGTTCAGTTATAAGTGTAGTAAATATCTACCTACTTACGTCTTCTGTCTGTCTAATGTGTAGGTAGGTATTGTTATGGGTTTTTGTTACGCGGTACTCCGACAGGGCCCTGTGCCAATATTATATTTCTTATATCGATTCCTCACTCATGAAATGCCATGAACTTTGTGATTCTCACAACTCGAGACTCTCGAATAATCGAGATAAAACTCGAACCAAAAATTTTAAACCAAAAACTGGCAGTTCTTATTTAGAACGTCAACAGGCCCTATCATAAACAAAAATCAAAGAAATCGGCTCAGAACTTAGAAAATGGCTACCATTTGAATATCGATAAAACCCCGTCAGTTCATTCCTTCTCAACACAAGTCTGAACCATGATTCCATGTCTACCGGTAGTTCTCTGAAAACCTAACAGCTCTTTACGTTCAATTGCCTTCATACAAATCACACATTAGATCACCATTAGATTAAGTACTTAAACAATAGTAGATTTTAACGCAAAATTTAGAAGCAATCGCAAAGGGGACGCCGAAACTAAACTACTAAGTAGGTACCTCGTTTATGCGCCTCCCCCCCCCCCCCCCTCGTTTTCATCACCTCCCGCTTTCATCACCTGAATTACGCTAAATCGTCTAGAATTCGAGGTAATGTCGGTCGTTACAGTACGCTTGCGATTGAGTCTAGCTTTATAAAGTAAGGGTTTGCAAAATGTAATTCTAGGATATGTATTTTAATTGAACTCATTTGAATTGCACGTCCTCATTCGATAACTTAATTTGAACACAATATTAATTGAACCCCACGACCACAGTTGAGAGTTGTTACCATAAAAACCGTTCGTATCATTTTCTTGCAAACAATGTTTCATTATTTCTATGACAAAGCTTGTTGTGAGCAAATAATAATCAATGCACTGTTTGTACCCAATACAGCTTTATCATTGTGTTAGATATAATTTTATTACCTTTCACTAAATAATGTATGCCCAAACCTGTATAAAAAACTTGCCTGAACAATGTATTTTCATAAAAAATTCACGTTTTTTAACAGTCAAAGTATTTCAAAGTCTGATAAAGAATGCATAGCTCTGCATAGTGAAATTTAAATTAGATACCAACTAGGTATTTCCAGGGTGATAGACAGACGGAATTTAAATAAGATCTCAACTACGTAGTTCCAGGGCATTAGAAAGACGGAATTTAAATAAGATCTCAATTAGGTCGTTCCAATGTGATAGAAAGATGGAATTTAAATAATATCTCATCTAGATAGTTTCAGGGCGATAGAAAGATTGGATTTAAATAAGATCTCAACTAGGCAGTTCCAAGGCGATAGAAAGACGGAATTGAAATGAGATCTCAAATAGGTAATTCTAGGGCGATAGATATACTGGGCATGAATCTCTCTAACTTATACTGATGCACCGTCATCCTTGAAACCGAATCCTTGGATTTTTCGAAATAGAGTCTGACCATTTTGATAACCATGCTTTTATGGATGTCAAAGAACAGACATTACTCAGTAACACTATGGTTTCTTCGTCGTCTCGTTACAACAGATTTAAAGCTATAATTTAGTGTTTAACCTTCGAAAATCGATGTACTGGGTTTAGTAGCAAGGTTTGTCTAAAGCTTGCATCACAATCAGACTGCAGACGAGGGGTTTAATCGTAAGGGAAGATTCAATAGCAATACGAGCTCCCTACATGTTCCTACCTATAAATAGGAAATTATCACGGGTGCTCCCCATTTACATGCACCCTTTGATGTGTCTGTGTGTGGCGTCCGTGGACAAAGGTTCTCCTGTATCAAAGCCAACCGTCTTGGCAATCCAAATTATTGACATCAGCATAATACCGAATACATAGTGTCTCTCGCTGCCTGTTGACCGCAGCGCGTATTGGATAAATTCAATGTGCAATGAAGAAGAGACGTTTTTGGGAAAGTAGTCAATTTTGTAATGCACACATCGGCAATAAGGCTGTGCCTAACGAAAAATTGTAGTTTGTAGTTGTACATTTGTAGTTTGAAAATAAAATAAATTGGTTTCGGAGATTCACATGCACATGTGCCAACATCGTCATCAACATCGCGCCGTCAACCAAGTAGTATAAAAAAAAAACATTTTGTGAAACACATTAAATGTGAACGTTCAATCAAGGCTTGACTTTGACCAAGACTACTATGTATGTATGGAAGACCTCTATGGCGCGGCTGGCGATGGTTCGCCTGCGACGCTGGAGGTAGCGGGTTCGATTCCCGCCTCAGAACAAATATTTGTGTGATCTGCAGATATTTATTCAGAGTGTTCTGGGTGTTTTCTATGTATAATAAAAAATATCTATCTATGTAATGTTTTGTATTAAGTATATCAGTTTAACTAGTACCCATAACACAAGCTCTGGCTCAGCTTGGGGCTAGATAATGTTGTGTGAACTTGTCCAGCATTATTTATTTATTTATTTTATTTTGTGCTAAGACTAAAGCTGAGATAAGTAGACGTTACTTAGCACATACTAATGCTTAGCAGTGTCTCTGTCGCTCTCTAGCACGCGTGATTTGATATGTGTGTGAAAATGACAGGGATAATGCTAAGCATTAAAACGTGTTAAGTTAGTCCTGTCGGCCTAAAACTTTAGAGATACAGAAATACTCTGGTGCTTAATTCTTCTTTTCAAGTCTTAAATCTTTGAATTCGGAGCTTCACATGCATGTATTTGTGAGGCGTATTCTTTTGCTAGCTCAAGCTATTCTTTAGATTTCGGAGATTCCTAAATATACGTGTCTCTGATGCAAGATTTTTTATCTTTTGAAATATTCATTATAAAGTCCAGAGTGGACTAGAGGATGATAATGATGATGATGGTGCGGAAGCTTGAGCGCGGGGCAGAACGGGCTACTCGTGGGGGATATTATGCTAGTTGGGCTGGAAGCTTATAGCCAAAGCAGCCGTCTGGTTTGAACAAGTAAAGGCGTACAGAAACATTACGCGTCACATAAAAGCTGCGCGACGTATTTGTTTGTATACCATTTATCCCTAAATAGCCACTGTAATTAAATATTTCTGAGAAATATGCCATTATTTCAGCTCAAATAGCAGACGACAGCTTAAGTGAGTAGGCAGTGGAACTGCTATAGGTCAGCTTGCGGTACCGACCGGTAAACAACATGCATATTGATAAGTCTTGGTTTCCTAAGAAGCGTGGCTGTTCTGTAAATGCTAACTTTGGTTAGTACAGTTGAGCCTAAGAACGTTGGGGACAGGCAGCGTTTTCACCAGATATGTGTGAGGAAGATGAGCGGTGCTCTAGGAAAAAAACTACCAATAGGATTGCTTCGCTAGAAAAATGAATTATTCCTATTGGTGGACCGCAAACCGCTCAGCTTCATCTCATAGCTCTGTTGGAAACGCATCCACAGACTAAATAATAGTACAAGCAGCCTTAAATTCCTCCTTTTTCAAACAGGCAACTTTTTTTAAACTATTATTTGTGGATAAAATAATGGTGGCTTTGGGTGTGAGTCCTACTCTCACTTACCTGGATTTATTTTAACATATTTAATTTTAATTTGTATCCATTTAAAGACTTTACAAAGCGAGTGTCCGTCTGCAGTATTTCGTAAAGCCCGTATACAACTCGATCGCCTCAAGGTTTCCCAACGAAACCTTTTAACTTATTAGGGCCTAAATAAATTAACGCTTGCCTCGGTGACCCAGTAATTAAATGTGACATCCGCGACGTTCCACGATTCGAAAACTGAACAAGATTTTGTAAATTAGACTTTATTAGGTTGGCTGAACTTTATGGTGAGCTGCCAACTGGTGAGCAAACTGGGGAATAAGTTTCTGTTTTGAAAATAAATCTTGTAGGTAGGTAGGTAGGTTTCTAGACGAGTTTCGAAGACGCTTTGTAGACGCATTCAAGATGTGTTGGAGACACATGCTGCAAATCCCCTGGACAGCCCACAGGAAAAACGTGTTAATGCACAAGGAAATCGAGATAGAAAAACTGTAGTTGCAATGCAAAACTCGTAATAGGCCTTCTTAGCTTTATCAAGTCCCATATGTGAACATTAACTATTAACAAAAATGATTCTTCTAGCACTGACATCTTACTGGGAACTCCAAAATTACCCCTTTTAATGGGAAATCAAAAAAACTGCGACGCACATTATAGAAAGCTGGCTTTACACGTAACAAGCAATCTAGAAGCATCCCAACTCCAACTAGCTTGTTTCAATATTACTAAAACTTTAGTTCAAACTTCTGGATCCAAGTATGATAACAGTCACTTTAGAGAAGCCATCTTAGTGGCTAAGTTGCAGGACTTTAGTTGCGCTCAAGACCGGAAGTGATCCTACAATTGGAATTAAGGTTTAAGCGCCATTTACACCGCTCGAAGTCTCAAGTTAGCTCAAGTTGTGGTCATTGAACAGGACCACTATTTACTTAGACAGAATTTCTAATCTCGGTCTAAAGCTATTCGTCGTCCGTTGGAGGGGCCTTTAGAGAAAGTATGTACGATCGATTAACACCAGAATTTTTAATTAATAGATATAATTTTTGCGATCAACAGCAATGTTACAATGATCAGGATGGCAGATGTGACATGGATTGAGGATGTTCGCCACATTCACAGTGTGTCGCCGTCTCTCCGATATAACCCCATTTCCTCATGTTGAGTCTTCAGAGGTATTCTAAGGTGCGGAATCGTTTGAGTAACTTTCAAGGGGACTAATGGATGTCATTTCGTACAGGAATCTCTTCAGCAGATTCCATGTAAGCTACAGCTGGGGAATTTTTCTCTAGCCAGAGGTCACAGCGAGCCTCAACAACAAAAGATTAGGTATATACATTGAGAGTGATAGAATTCAAACAATTGGCGATAAAATATATCACTTGTTACCAATTACTTTTTTAATGATTTATCTAAGCCCAAGCGATTTAGGAAAGACTCTCCTACACAGGATATACCGCCCGGAACCCTGACTGATGAAGCCGGAAATCGTATCGATTAGCTAGCCTAGCGGCTCACACAAACAAGTGCCAAATTTCGGTCGATATTATCGCGTGGCTAGTTGACAAGATTGTACTGCCAACGAATCCGTCAGTAGAATACGGACGTGCCAAAGCTGTGTGGTATCATACTAAATGTACTCAGAACAGATATCGCAATAACGCATTGCGATGGTTCCGACCGGAATATCGCACATGTATGTAAAAACCTTTATATTCTTCACCCGTGAAATCTTTCGGTCAATAATATAAATTAAACGCTGAGACAACACGGAGCAAACCGCAGCGCAGCTTTTAAGCTATTTACCCTGATATATAACAAGGAATTATCCTTAGGAAGGTCTCGCATAAAAGTGTAACTCCTGTTAAATTCCGCCTGTTTTAAAAGCTAGGGTCTACTAAAAATACTTCTCTAAGGCGCTGTCTCCACGAGCGAGAGAATCGCGGCGATATTAACGTCGTGCCATGAATTTCTATGAACGCGTCTCCACACGGCGATAATTTGTATGGGCGAGCGCGGACTCATCGTGATTCTCTCGCTTGTGGAGACAGCGCCTAACAGGGAATGTTAGCTATTTTATATAAAAACCGCAGACCGCTGAAATTGTAGGTTGTAACGCATCATTCAAAGAGCCATCTCTTTCGAGAGAGTTAACAACTCATTTTGACGTGTAATGGATAGTCAGCAGAACGTTTCAGTTCTTTTTCTTACCTCTTGCGCGCTAGAGTTAGTAGCGTGACATTTTAAAAGGGTCGTCGCGTTAATGTGGTTCGTTATACCCACTACGTTTTTAGAGAGGTCCAAGCAAGAAAAGCTTGTAAAGGCTGTGCCTAACGCAAAATTGCAAACTTAGATTTTATGTTTACCTGAGTAAATTAAGTACATATATTCAGAATAAAAATACGCATGAATACTATATATAGGTACTATAATTCAAAGGGCTTGCTCTAACCAAAACACAATAGAACAATAATATTTATCTACGGAAAAAAACACAGTTACTTGTAACTACGTTACAGGCAGACGTTACTGTATAAGGCAAAATCGTGTTTGTAAAACTAGTGGTTCGCCCCGAACTGAGATCGAATAGACGCGATTTAGGTAGGTTACCTTATTTCTTTCGAAAAAATATACGTATGTGTGGTTTGAAAAGTTAGACCTACAACGTCGTTCAAATTCCTTGAAACGGGAGGTCAACAATGGATGTTATACTGGTTATTGTTTTATAGAGTAAAAGTTTCAAATTCTTCATATTTAGACTTTTCCCAGTATTTGTATCATAAAAGCTACAAACATACTAAATTTCAGCGTTGTAGGAAGAGCGTTACTCAATTAAGAAGCCCAATGATCGTAATAAAAAATAGTCAAATTAAAGTTCGAATCATTTTACGATCTAGTGTCGATGTCACAAACGTCATAAATTATATTCTGCTCGACTGACAATACAACGCGGAATGTGATGATAACGAAATGTGACTAACTTTAATGTTTCAAAATTCTGAAAATTCTCTCTTTCACTCTTTATAGTTATTACTAGCACTATCCTACTCTAATATATGATTGCAAGAATCGAAAGTATATTATTTTGCTCTTATGAGGGAGCAAAATAAAAAAAAACTTGTCAATTCACAATACAGTCTTGATTCGGCCAACTTGCAGCAGCGTGCTTTTAAAACAAATAAGAGAATTGGGCTTCAGATTGAAGTAGGTACCTTTATACTTCGACCAAGATAAAAAAATTCTTTGGTCGAAGCTTTTATAAATAAATAAAATAAATAAATATAGCTGGACAGTTCACACAACATTATCTAGCCCCAAGCTAAGCAGAGCTTGTGTTATGGGTACTAGACAACGAATATACTTAATATATATATATTATATATATATTACTTAGATAGATAATTTTTATTATACATAGAAAATACCCAGAACACCCTGAACAAATATCTGTAGATCGCACAAATATTTGTTCCGAGGCGGGAATCGAACCCGCAACCTCCTGCGTCGCAGGCGAACGTTCGCCTGCCGCGTTACAGAGGTCGTCAGAGGTTATACAGTCTTTTTTCATCCACAATAAATTACCACGGGTAAAAAACGCTCATCAAAGCCGAATCTTGGTGAATTCTTCATCGACGATACGTAGCTGCGGCGACCAGAAAAAATATGGTATGACGGTATGGTAAATTTTGATTAGTAGGGTACGGCATTATCAAACAATATTTCCTATTTAGCAACCATACCTACTGACAAAATATGTAATCATATAAAAGCTGGGAACTCGTTATATGACTTAGTTTTGCTTCAATTATACCGCAGTTAGTTGGAGCCACATCCGCTGAGTCAGACTAATGGCAACACTAACTCACCTCGTAATTCCGCCATTGTCAATTGTCTATCCTAATTGCTCATTTTGTCCGAATAGGTGGCTAACATTTGTCTCTAGTGCTGACCATCGGTTGCATATTGACTCTGATTAATTGAATAGATAGACAATTAATAAACAAGAAACTCTGTTCGTGCTACACGACAGACGAACGTTGCTGGCAAAAAGAAGAAATTTGAGAACGCCTAGGTTTACGTCCAGAGGTCTGCAATTTACGCATCGGACGGATCGCATCACCATGTGCATTCATCGGATCAGACAAATTGTGAATGCGAGACCAACTATGTGATCAGAAAAGTGTTGAAGAAGCCGGGTGACGCGGCTTAGGGGGCCGCAGGGCGAGTGCGTGCACTGACCGGAAATCCGTATGACGGCATCGGCACGCATGGGAATAGTTTCCCTTCCAAGAAATTGCGTTGGCATTACCGACGGGCCGATACTTGCTGTCCGTCCGCTGCAGATATGGACGCACTTATATGACAAACAAAATCGTACAAATCATTATAATATCCGTTTGTTGCGATCTGTTAATGCGTACAATGCCAACCTGTGGATGCGCAGCTTTTGACGGTTGATTCATTTTCTTCTCCGCTCCCTTCAGTATTTCAGTATCCATTTCAACCTTAGAGCATTGCAGGCCTCCGAGATTTCAACCAAACCGCAAACCTGGTATATCTACCTCGTCATATGAAAGTATGGATAACTTGGAATTGACCATCGGACCAATAGATCAAATCGATTCTGCTTCGGTGCTCAGACAACTGAGTTAAGATGCACTCAGCTGACCTCCCGGACTTAATGAAATTACTGCGTAAGGTCAATGCGTGAAGCGTTCTCACCCTCTGAAACACGCTCCGTTGTAGAAACATACCATTAACCTATGAAACTAAACGCATCCCTATTTAAACGTTGCGTGCAGAACATAGATACGATTACCGACGCAGCTATTCATTGCCGTCCCTGATGCTGTTTTAAACCTATCTAGATTGCTATGTTCGAAACCTAATTGTGCGGTGTAAGTTTACCCGTGTTACTGTCCAACAGAATCGATATTCGTTTGTAATGTCAGCTCCCTGGATCAAGAAAAATTAATGGACTCGTCTTGATAGACAAGCCTTGTTACGGTAATAATAGGGTTTGGTGAATATTTTGGCGGATAATTTGTATAATGTACGAAGTTCGGAGTATTTCGATGGGATAGTCACTAGAAACCGTGTACGATCATATTTCGACAAAATTGCTTGAAATTCTTCATATAGTGTTTTTTTTAATGGATTAATGACAGAACAAGCAGATGGCTCACCTGTGTCTATAATAAATACAATACCTAACAGGGCATGTCCACCTAGGACGCACCCTATGTGGTATTGCACTGCACCCGCCACCCTGAGGCATCAAGGTTTACCCATACCCTTCGAACCGAAACGCAGCAATGCGAGCAGTACTGCTTTGCGGCAGAAATAGGTGTGTTGGTCGTACTTCCCCGGACTAACTTTTTTTAAACTACACTATACTAACAACAACAACGTACACGTCCACGTCTTTCGTACAAAACAACAACTTGATTTTTTAATAATTATAAGTATCCAAAAAATATACCATGGATAAATAAAAAAAAAACCGTTCGTGGTTTCCAGTTGCGCCAACAGTTTACAGTTGCCACGATTCTAAAGTAAACTTTCGAAAACCATGGACACCAGACAGTGTGACTATGGATCTCGAACGGTTTTCAAGCAAAAGTCGCGGTTACTAATTTCGGCAATCAAAGACTGTAGTCGATTGCCGAAACTCTCAACCTAAGTTGCAACGTGTGCGCAGTTTCTTGAAATTATATGGAAAACTACATAAGCCGGTAGTTGCGGGTTGCTAATTGCCGAAACTCGAGGTGCAAAGTTGCTACGTGTACGCAGCGCCGACTCTCAGTCTGAGACGAAGTCACAGACCGAGTGAAGCGAGGTCAGTTAGTTCAAGCCACATATAAAATAATACTATACTAGTAGTTCAAACACAGTAAGAGTAATGTTAGTATGAATATTTTATCACAATAATTAATCAATATCATTACTTTAATAATATAATAGATATGAGTAAATTTACTAACTTGCTTTACTAACATTAGGCGTCAATAAACTGTACATTCAACTTGAAAGTCACTACATATTTAATAACTATAGGGAAGAACATACTTTTAAAGTTTTAAGCTAACACATAGTGGAATGTATTAAATTTTTAATCAAACTTTAATATATATCCTCGTAAGGGAAATACAAAACAAAAAAAAAGGAGTGGGCCCTTTTCAGGGCCACCAAACCGTCTGGTCAATCTGGTCTTATCTAACTTAGGGTGAATAGGAGAGACACGATACACACGACACGGGTGACACGTTAGTAGTTGTAGTAATAGCATAGACTAACTAACACAATAGAATGCTAATCTCATACAAGAAAACGTAACTCAAAAAAGGTCAATTCCAGGCTATTTCTAGGTGGCGCTGGCAAAATTCCAGGCTATTTCTAGATGGCGCTGGCAAATTCATTCAATCAGCATTTTAAACCAATTATCTAATCTCGATAAAAATAAATATTTAAATTTATAATTTTTTTTTAATTATGAATCTATGGTCCGAAAATATATTTTATCGATCTATTCGAAATACATGTAAAAACGATTTCAATCGTTTATGGCAGATTCAAAACATCTAGCGTCATTGTAGGCATCGATATATTATGTATAATATATCGATGATTGTAGGCAATCATTCATCGATGCACGTTGTCTTGTATGATATTAGCAGTCTATTGTGTTTAGTTAGTCTATGGAAATACTAAGGTTCCAGAATATACGGCACTTTCAGGTGCTGTCAGTTCACGAAGTAGCCCATTTTGAAGTCACAGTATCTTCCGTAACATAACCACAGTGTAAAATTTACTAGACTATGGTTATGTTACACTTAAGGCGCTATAGGTTCAACCAGTTTCAACGAACATTTTTGTATGAGACAAAGAAGGCGAGGGCACGCTCTGTTACCGTCTTATTATGTATACAAAAATATTATAAAAACGCCTTTTAGAGTTTTGTAAAAAAAAATGCACCCCTAACTCAAATAATAACTAAAAGTTACCAAATGTTTCAAAAATTTAAACGTGTAAGAAGTAAGTCTAATATGGTATTTCAACTTTAAAAGGATTTTTTAATCAATTGAAGTAATTCAAATAGTGTAGGTATTGCATTTATGATTTCACATGATAAAAAGCTTAAGAATACCATAGGTATATATTTTTCTTCTTTAAATATATAAGAACATATCAAAAACTTGAAAATTCTAGAGCTCATTATATACATGCTGTGAACCTCATGCGCCTTAAGAAAATTTATTTTAATAAAGAAAATGGGATTAAATGTCGTCAATATTTTTTTTAAAATGCAACAAGTCGTTTCTAGATGCTCCAACCCAATGTAAATTGTATTATTTTAGGTCGGTAACAAACTTTACAGGACCCCCAAGAGGGATGAGCTCTATGCATCATCTCGGTTCGACGCGAGAATAACAAGTAGAAAAATGAATCACTCCCCAGACGTTGAAATATTAGAAATCCGCGGTATGAATGAAAACGGATTTTTAGGTAGGAGTTAGCAGGTGCAATAATTTGTATTTTATCTCTTCAGCTGTTGATGGCGTCTTAGTATAAACTTAAAACATATTTTAAGTTGGTTTCTATAGAGGTTTTAAAACGTGTTTTATGGATACAATAAGTAGTGATTTAAGTTTTTGTAACGTGGTGGAGTAATTTGTAACAATTTCATAAAACAGATTTTTTAACCTGACTCCTTCGATTTGTTATTTAGTTTAACATAAGGGATGCTGACCTCTATGGCGAGGTGGGTTCGATTCCCGCTGCGGGACAAATGTTTGTATGACCTGCAAACATTTGTTCCTGGTCTGGGTGTTAAGGTACCATAGTACTCGTAGTTTCTGATACCCACGACACAGGGGATCCTAGTGTGGGATCTTGACTACTTATGTGACTGTTGTGTGTTATGTTATGTTATGTATGTTCTATACAGAAAATGGTAGTGCGGTCCAATAGTACGACATTTTTAACGACCTGCGTGCTGATAATCTAAATCCAGATGTTTGAAATGGAGAAAAAAAAATATTTTTTTCTACACAAAATCTTTATCCTCTAATGTTTTTGTGATTTATACTTCCACGATACCCAGTCCGTCGATGTATTAACCTGTTTACAAAAATAAGCTAACAACAAGAAATTAATTTTGTAAAAATTAAAAAACCCTCAACGCAATGAAACGGCTGAACCGATTTTGATCAAACATAGCTAAGAACACACCCGACAAATTCACCTTTCAAACAAAAAAAAACATCGAAATCGATTCATCCGTTCGGGAGCTACGATGCCACAGACAGACAGACACACACACACACATACACACAAAAAAAAAAACTTTCGTGAATCATATCAATTATTTTATAAAAACGGGAAATTTTCACGTACCGTTAAATCGATGCCGATATCCACCAATATCACCGTTAAGCACCGACATTGTTTCGACCCGTTTCTATAAAAACGTCAAACTTATAACACGTCGTCGTTTTTGCGTAGGGGGTTAAAAATAAAATTTGATAAAGTTGAATTTTAAGGCGTGATCATTTCAGGTGTTATAATGATACATAAACTCGAGCTAGACGCTGTGCTAGCCAGGGCTCATCTCCGCTCCTCGACACAAAGCTAAAAGATTTGCAAGGCGGAACTTCCTTTGGTGACTCAGGACTTCGTTACGATAGAGTGATACAAAGAACATTTTTATGCTTATAAATACTAGTTTCGTCTTTCTAATATGTTTATTTTGTACTGAAGAGAGAACGAGGTCACCTTTGTGCATTTAAATTTGTCTAAAGATAAAAAAATCTAAAAATTGTTTAATTTTTTTGATTTTTAGGTGAGTTGTCGGCTGACATGCGTGAGGTTGCGGGTTTGATTCCCGCTGCGGGACAAATGTTTGTATGATCTGCAAATATTTGTTCCGGGTCTGGTTGTTGTGGTAGTATGGTGCTCGTAGTTCCTGATACCCACGACACAGGTGATCCTAGTGTAGGATCTGCTATGGTATTCGGGGTACCGTGAGTTGAGCCAATTCACTTCATATTTTGTGTCATCTAATTCACGCGTTGCGCGATACGCGTTACACGCCGAACTTTACCGAGTGCAGATTTCTTGCTGCGCAAATCGTGAATATTCTCGTGAGGATTCACGCGGCTCCGAATACCACGGCAGGACTATGTATGTGACTGTTGGGTGTTATAAATGTTATTATATTAATAGAGTATATATTATTATATATGCAATAATATATTATTAGTATATGTTATTATATTAGTAGCACGAGATCGTCGTCGCCGGCGCGCGGCGCCGTGTTGATAGCGCTGCTTATAAAGTTATATAAATCGCCGGACCGTAACTTCTCTCTCATAAAATATTAATAGACCACATAAAACAGATACAGCCATATACAGATTATATCTTGGTGTTCATTAGGACTATCAAACTCAAGTGTGGTGTTACGAAACAGTTTGGGATTGTCCGATATGTCGTTGTTGAAATATTTTATGGATAGTGAAGTGGTGTTTTTTTTTATAATTATTGTCGCATCTTTTGCGTTTGCCATTTTCAAGTATATTTATTATATTTTCAATATAATTTGCTACATTACACTGCACTCCTAGCAAGTCGTCAAAGTAACAGTCAAGCCATATTTGGTTTCCACCAATTTGAAATGACACGCAATTCACTTCCATTTCATGTCACTACACTTGTGCTGTTTAAACGAGCTACACATTGGTTATACATTGGTTACAAATAACACAAAATAACACAAAAAAAATACTAGGAGAAGAAATAAAATAAAAGTAGACGACGTCTCTTTTCAAAAATGGTTTGTGTAGAGTTGTAGAGTTCCGAGGAAAAATATTTTTTTCAAAAATATATAGTTTTTTGTACCTTTACGGATCCAGTTACCTTCAGTTTTGCAGCGCAGGATTCGCCTGAGGATCTCAAAAGGCGCAAATATGCAAGTCTCGACAGAGCTTACGTATTTGAGCCTTTCGGTGTCGGGACTCGGGGTCCGAGGAATCCCCTACGCTTTTTCAAAATTATTTCAGGGCGTCTAGTCAAAGCGACGCATGACCCGAGAGCTGGCTCTTATCTGGCTCAACACATTAGTATTGCCATTCAGCGTGGCAATGCAGCCAGCATCTTAGGGACGCTTCCGTCTGGTAGTGATTTGGATCAGTTAAGCCATCGACGTAAATAAAATTTTACTTTGGTCGAAGAGTTAAGCTACCTTTAGATCGCTTGCAGCGGTCTTCAGGTAGCACAACTGTTTCATATGTATTTTGTACATACCTTGAATTATTCTTTCTGTAAATAAATCTATTGTATAATATGCCTTCTTGATCAATAAATTGTTTATTTTCTTTTAAAGGCATTTATATTTAGTTACGTTAGTAGGTACAGAAGGCGGGGTATCTTATTTAAAATGATGGGCGCCATGCAAAACACGCTCATGCGCAGGAATTTTGTTCTAGATGAAACATTTCGACGACATCTTTTTTTTTTTTTTTTATACTACTTGCATGACGGATCAAGCAAGAGGCCCACCTGATGTTAAGCGGTAACCTCTGCCTATGAACAGTGCATTACCTCATAGATCACGTCCACCTACGACGCAACCTATGTGGCATTGCACTGCGCCCGCCACCCTGAGACATAAAGATGAAAAGTCTCATGTGCCCGTAATTTCACCGGCACCCTTACCCTTCAAACCGGAAAACAGCAATGCGAGCACTACTGCTTTGCGGCAGAAATAGGTATGGTGGTAGTACTTCCCCGGACGAACTCTTTCACAAAAAAGCTCTACTACTACTAAAATCTACTACATCTGTTGTTGAGCTGCTGCGTTATCAGATGGAATGTAAAAAGGTTGTGTGTTTTAATGTTATTATTATTGATAATTTGATATGTGTTATACTTACCTACTGAAGCAAATATGAGGAGAGCGAGAAAAAAACATTTTATAAATGAGTTGTCAAGCCTCTGTATCGAGATCGCTGTCGATAATTTCACATTGAGTGTTGAAATTCTGAATGGTTTATTTTAGAAGACACTTTATTTAAGAGAATATTATGGTTTGAGAGAAATTGGAAAGAAGATGAAACTTGCAAATGCAAATAAAAGTCTCCTTTTTCGATACTAGGCACCACACCAGTACCATCTAGTAGTTAAATTAAATCAAGTTAAATATATTTCGCAGAATATTTTTTTTAGGTTTAGTCGCGTTAGAACAGTAGTAAATGCTTGTAAGACTCTTTCCGACATTTTTGAAAAGAGACGTCGTCTTCTTTTATTTTATTTCTTTTTCTAGTGTTTTTTGAGTTATTTTGTGTTATTTTGGTAGCATTTTAACCAATGTAGCTCGTTTAAAGAGTACTTGTGTAGTGAAATGAAGCGGAAGTTTTGATAATATTTTCGAATTGGTGGAAATTGACTACCAAAGTTTTAGTAAAACAGCCATTGTCTTACTACAACATGACTTGACTATGACTTTGACGACTCGGAAGGAGGGAGTGTAACGTTGCAAACAAAAAAATAAAATTTAAAATGGCAAATGCACAAGTTTCATAAACATAAAAAAAAAGACGATTCCAAATGATCCTCCTCATTTCAAGGATTAAAGTACATTTAATTAAAGCATTTGAAATATGCTTCTAAAAACAGAAAACCAAAAACAAAACAACACTGTTTGGAAAACAGTGGTAATAGGTCGTTTTATTCATTTTTAAATGATTCCCAACCACGATATTTTCAATTATAAATACTATGCTTCTCATCATAAAAATCTAAACTTCTCAAGTTTATATTTTTAATGGATTATTAGAAAAATATTGTATAATTAGGAAAAAACTATGTCAAAAAAAAAACTTAGTACAAGGTTTCGAATTCCTTGTGTTATACAATTATATAATTAATTATATGTTATATAATTCGAAACCTTGTACTACCTAAGTTTTTTTTTTAGAATTGTTTCTTTTTTTGGTGATAATTGATGAATTCAAGTAGATTTATTTTGTTACAAATAATTTAGAACTGAAGTGGATCGTGCATTTTCTAAACTTATGGTTTTGGTGTAGTTAGTATTCAGGAATGGATTATGAAAACCTAAGTTTGAACTAGGTATTTTTATAGTAGCCGACTTAATGGATGAATAACAACGATTGCTGCAATTTGGTCAATCATATAAAAAGATGGAAAAATGACGATGAAGAAAAATGGAATGGAAGATGATGAAGATGGATGGATGTAGAAATCTGTTAAATTTCGATCAGACAGAGTTTTTTGTAAACATATAAAAGAACTTGATGCTTTCAATCGAGTTTTCTCTCATTCGATGTTCTTTTCAGTAAGAAATCCAATTGATTTATTAAAGGTCTCTTTTTAGATTATAAGTGAGTTAACCTCTAAATGATCAACGAAACGTTAGCAGGAGAATAGGTGCTGTATAGTCGTAATATTTCTAAAATTTAAATTAAAGCAATCTAGAACTCAAATTTAAATTAATGGTACTGATTTACGAGACGCAATAAAGGGTTCTTGAATGAGGAGGCTGATAAAGTACAACCCTCGTAAAATCAGCAATCCAGCTAAATTGAAACTACCTACTTGAAACTGTGGACTCGGACTCAAAGGAATTCTCGAAGTCAGACGACGACGAGATTGCGAAGCGCTAAGCTGCCTCTGTCAACTCTCTTATAATCTAAAAAGAGACCTTTAAATAAATTGGATTTCTTACTGAAACGAACATCGACTAAGAGGAAATTCGATTGAAAGCATCTTTGTGCTTATAGTTTATTTAGATTATTGTGTAAAAACTCTTTCTGATCGAAATTTAACCAAATCTAAAACATGATAATATAATAATAATATGACAATATTTATTAATATTGTGTAATAATATTACACATATTATACATTCTCTGTCAGTATCCCCAAGTAGTCATCTTCGATTTTTATTTTGGTCGTCTCGAGATGGATGAATGATGAATTACTGAAGTATACAGATTGAACACAAATGTTGCAAAAAAGTTTGCTCTCTCGAGGTCTAATGTTCGTAGTACTACTAGTTGTTATAATTATGTACATAAAGTCGGCAGTTTGGTGACATAATAATTAATAATTAGCACAATATAGAGCCGCGGCCGGGACGTTGGCGCGGCTTCACACGTTGAATTAACTTAAATGTTAACTCCTAGATTTGCGTCTACCTGTAAAATGTATGCCATTCATGGTCAGATTGGGCCTTCCGCAATCTATCTTCTATCTAATCCTTCACGGTTCCGTTATAGAGTACCTAATTAAAATATGACAACGTGAACAGTTGTTAACAAACAACACAAGATTGAAAAAAATTATCAAACTGAATTTTGAAGATTAATATTTAAAAAAAAAAAGTCTTCGTTAGTTAGGAATTTATCCCCAATACAAGGTTTTATAATATTAGTGATCGGAACCGTATGCTGATCACAATGAGCCTAAACACGGCCAGTCTACTATTATCCATCGACGAGTTCCGATGTCCACCTTCCGTCTCCATCATCAGATCAGCTCGCTGTAGCCATCATATTGTATTGTCATCGGAACTTGACAGGTATGCCAAATTTCAGCTCAATCAGATCTCGAAAAGTCACCCTTATCGCCACCCGTGAAATACTTAGGTATCATTGAGTAGTTCCAACGACCATCTCTGATCTTCATAATCAGTTCCACTTCACCAAATGGCACTTTCTGAATGCACGCACTTGACTAGTTGCTAAAAATACCGAAATCGCTATATATGTGCCAATTCCTCATGAATTTTGATGAATTTTGAAATGAAAATTGGACCAATCTGGAAGTATATCGTGCCAACTAAAATTAAACGTCTACTGTTGGACGAGGCCTCTCCCTTAGAACGCAACAGGGGGATTTGCCATAATCCCCACGCTTGGCAAGCGGATTGGTGATCGCAGTATTATTGTTAGTACTCAGGTGGATGCTGTTGCCCATCCCATGGTGTAATCCTTAAGGCTACTTTGTCCACAGGAGTTGGATGGGTCTATTCTTAAACTGGATACACCACAGCAGACAAAAAAGAAGACTTATCAAGTTTTCAATTTGTTGTTTGCTTTATAAATTTAAAGTCGATTGTTTAGTCTTGAAACTGGATGTACTTGTTTTTATCTAATAGTCGTTTCGTTCTTCTGATTTTCTACCCCTTTGTAAATGCAGGGAGAGACGCTATAAGTGCGACGCCCTTTAGGTATTGTCTGTCTGTGACATCTAACTGGTTGATTTGTTGATTGCAGGCAAGATATAATTTAGATCTTGAGATATAAATGGTATAGTGCCTTTTTGAATACCTACCAATAGGAAATTATTATTGTGAGACAATGAGCTTAAATTCAATATAGGGACAAACAAAACCTAGTTGTAAAAAAATACTATTAAAAATTAAAATTAAATAATAATAATTTAATTAAACATTATTTTGTTATTTTAATAGGTTGGTATCCAATAACAATCATATTTTTGAGTAGTTAAAATTGATTAAAGTGATTGATTGTAATTAGTAAGTCGATACTTCCATATCATAATTATCCTCACATGAAATTTCTCGTGTAAACTATAAAGCTGTTAACCGCTTTTGTAGTTTATAAGTATCTGAACCAAATACTTGAACATGGCTCAGATGGCAGGCTTCCAAGAGCGAGTAGGTAAAGTGTTTTATATTACTTTCTTACTTGTAGCTACATTTTCTTGTTGCGGTAGTTATATTGCTGTTAATATCCAATAATATATATAAATTCAGGAAAGTTTTAAAATGTCAAGAAAATCAATTTTAATTTCCTATAGTTTACAATATTTTTGTTGTTAATTCGACTCGCTTGCACCGTAAGTATTATAAAATCGCAGTGCAAGAGGCAATCGCATTTCTGCTATTTTCTTATGGTCTAATAAAAACAAATTAACGATACAACCTCAGTAAAATAAGGGTTAATTTAAGGAAAGAGCCTTTTCGTGGAGCGTCGCGTCGTTGCGTGCGTGTCGTCCCTGGCAATCTTGCGGCGCAGCGTGCCGCCCCCGAGACCTTGGCACATGACGCTCACGACCATTGAGACCTTCACGAGACTGGAGCTGGTCACTCACCATTGTAGAGCAGCGTGGACTCGGGGTCCCGGGGCGGAGGGCCCGGCGCGGTGGCAGCGGGCGCAGGGCTGCGGCCGCGCCCCTCACCAACCACGTCGATCTCCTCATCGGTGTCGTCCCCCAGGTATGCCGCCGGGGCCGTCTTCCACTTCTTAGCCATGAGGCAGCGCGGCATGGCGGCGCCCGCATCAGCCTCAGCGCGGCCGCATCAGCAAGAGACAGACGAACAGAGAAAAAGAGAGAAAAGAGAAAGAGCGGCGCCCCGGGCGAGCGGCGTTGCGGGCGAATTCACGCGCGTTCTCTTGCGGTGTGAGGAGATACGGTGAGTCCCCTCGCTTTTATAGTGGGGGTGCGAGGGTGGTGCGCGCGCCGGCACTTCGATCGATGGGGGTGGCGGGTGGCCCCATCCACCCTGACGAAACTTTGCTCGCGCCGCGCCAACTTATGCCGACACTTGACGGAGCTCGCAAACCCACACACGATCAACCAGTGGAAACGGACCTGCCTTGTTCACACGCGACGTGCCTCAATTACACCTTATAACTATAGATCGACTATGCGCAAGTGCCTCTCCCCCTAGTGCTTTAATTTCTTGTCTCGGGGCTTCTTTATTTACACAAAAAAACTTTCATCATGTATTTTGTATTTTAGGATAGTTGATGTTTTTTTTAAACTAAACGAAACTAGCCGTAAAATTTTACGCTAGTGTGACGTTGGAGTACCTAGTCCAAAACGCTACTAATAAACGCGTTTAAAGCCAAAACCTTTTTAATCTTTGCTTAAATCATTTTTCAAATTTGTTTCCGACTCCGACCCTTATTTATCCGTAGTTAGGCTAAAAACTCAGGCATCAGAAACTAGTAACAAACGGTGTCATCAGTGTCAAAAGAATAAAAATAGCCTCAAAAATAATGTTGACATAATTTACGAAATATTCCTGTAAACCACCTGTGTGACCAAGGAATTGATCGAAGCCAATTCCTTGGGACCTATGTATTGTCCAGGACCTATAGTATATTTTTGATGGCTTATTTCCTCTACGGTGAACATTTTCAATTCGATGAACTGAATCCGTGCAGCTGAGGAGAGTAATAAAATTTATAAATATTATTTATTCTGTGAATTGAACAGTTGAATTAATAGTAGATAATAGTAAATTTTACGACCTATTGACATGCAAAAAAACTGTGTATTCTCAGATAAATAGACCTGGATTTATCTGCGAATACACTACTATTAATTCAACTGTTCAATTCACAGAATAAATAATATGTATTAATAAGGTATGATGCCCATTTGTAGTTATGATTTTCATTCGAGATATCATCATCACGATATTTTTTCTGAGGATCACCTTCACCCATTTTTCTCTAGCGACGTAGATGCAATGTAATTGCGCGACACTCTGAGTGACGTTCCTACTGTTTTGTGATTATAAGTGGACTGTCCACGTGACCTGAATCTTAGTTGATCCAACGGTTACTGTATCTCACGTGACGAGCTATTGAATTATGAGGCAAGCTCGGATTAATAGATGGGTCAGATGTGTAGGCAGGTAGGAGCAAACATGCTGATAAATTGAGTGCCTACAAGCAGACTAGTTTGATTAAGATCGTATCTAACAACACTGCATTTTGAATATATTATTATAGTATTGGTAGTTCTAAAGGGCTGTTGTAAAATAATTATATCCGTAAAAAGATCCGCGGACGTGTGACGAGGCCTGTTTTGGTTTTTGTCTACAAAATGTACAACACCATCATTATGAGCCCCTTCGGCTCTTTTAGCGTGTGCATGAAAGGAGCCTCTCTGCGAGGCGCACTGAATCCTTTCACCACACTGGCTCTTTAATCATCGGTCACTAGTCCCTATTTCAGGGCCACCATTCCTCTAGCTAGTCACTGACGTAACTCAGGGTGACCCAGGTAGAACCAGTGACACTAAACCGCCTCCATCCACATCCCGCAAGCTTTTAAATGTCGTTGATCCATGGAGAGAGGGCCTTCCAATACTCCGTCGGTCGGTTCATGGGAGCCATTCAAGACCATTTTTTGAAAGCTATGCTGGCGACCTTCTCCAGTGACCTTGGATTTTCTACGATTTTTTAAATTTTGAATTATGAAACTCCGAGCATAGCTCTCTCCATAGCCTGCTGCGTGACATTGAGCTTACACATAAGAGTTAGTTTTTTAACATAAAATCTAATTTTACCTTGTGTTTGCTTTTTCAGATTTAGTAGTAGTAGAGTTTTTTTGTGAAAGAGTTCGTCCGGGGAAGTACTACCACCATATTCTATTTCTGCCGCAAAGCAGTAGTGCTCGCATTGCTGTGTTCCGGTTTGAAGGGTAAGGGTGCCGGTGAAATTACAGGCACATGAGACTTTTCATCTTTATGTCTCAGGGTGGCGGGCGCAGTGCAATGCCACATAGGGTGCGTCCTAGGTGCGTCCTAGGTGGACGTGACCTATGAGGTAATGCACAGTTCATAGGCAGAGGTTACTGCTTAACATCAGGTGGGCCATCTGCTTATTCCGTTAGTCCAGTAGTATAAAAAAAAAAAAAAAAAATATCTTATTATGCAGTCTAATAGTTACAGTTGAAGGGGTTACATAGAAGGATGGATATTCATAAACTATCAGTTTCTCCAGTCAAGTTGGCTACGAACCCGCAAAAATTTGACAAAAGCAAAATAATGCTGATCATTTCAGAGGGCCGAGATGGCACGGGGCTGACTTGGATATAAACGGAATTACCATAATACATAACCCACGCCTTTTTTCTCTGAAGGGGTAGGCAGAGCCTTAATGTCACTGTAGCTATCACAAGCGTGGGAAGATAGTAGTGTCCAGTGGTGAGCTCATCGCCGCCATTTCTGCAACATATGAATTACAATTCGTTTAAAACAATACAAAAGCAGTAAGAGTTTTTGACCGATGAAATAATGATGGCTAGTAATTATTATAGTCTCTATTAGTAACTAAACGAAACTATTGAAAGTTAGAAACTATCTTGTAACATAAATACGAGCAAACAACCTTTCACACGTCAGTATGCAGGGAAATTATAAAGTTTCATTTTGTGGGCTCGCTCGGAGCAGTAATAAGTTGGCTATAGAGCGTGCAGCTGAATTTATGAACTTATAGGCACTATAGCCGTGCTAGGACAGTGGTAGGGAACCATCGCTCAAAGGCAGGTGACATATATTTGTACGCATTGGGCCCGTTACCGCCCCCAGACGAAAACTGTGTTAATATAACTGGGGCTACGGTACTACTACGAAAGTAATGCGCCTTGGCAATCTTCGTCTTAACTAAATATGATTGAAAGTGGGCCGTCAGTAGATAGGCAGGCAGTGGGTAGGACCGCCAGATACAAATGAAGATTACCGAAGCGCGCATAGACATATATGTATACTAGCAGCACCCCGCGGTGTCACCACCGAGTCTCGATCTCGCGGGAATATCGGGATAAAAATGTGTTCCGGGAATCCAGTTATCTCTATTCCAAATTTCATGCAAATCCGTCTAGCCGTTTCAGCCCTTTAGGACCATTCGGTTGAATTTGCAAAATTTTGAAATCCCTATATGTATAATTTCCCACAATGTTGCTATTTTTTGTTTCGCAAAATGTTGAATTCTTAGAGTGTTGAATTATTTAAAAGTTGTTTTCTCATAATGTTGACTTTTTTGGGATCACATATATAGTTTTATAAATCTCTAAGGCGCTCAGAACAAAAAAACTAGTGCGAGAGTTTCGTTGTATGGCTCAAATGAAAGGTGATGACAAAATATACATTTTGGATGACAGCTGTCAAAATTGAAACAGTCATATGTCGGAAACTACTCGTGCTAGAGTTTCGTTGTATGGTTCAAGTGAAAGGTGATGACAAAATCTACATTTTGGAGGACAGCTGTCAAAATTGAAACAGTCATATGTCGAAAACTACTCGTGCTAGAGTTTCGTTGTATGGCTCAAATGCAAGGTGATGACAAAATATACATTTTGGGTGACAGCTGTGAAAATTGAAACAGTCATATGTCGGGAACTACTCGTCCTAGAGTTTCGTTGTATGGCACATATGAAAGGTGATGACAAAAACTACATTTTGGAGGACAGCTGTCAAAATTGAAACAGTCATATGTCAGAAACTACTCGTGCTAGAGTTTAGTTGTATGGCTCAAATGAAAGGTGATGTTAAAATATACATTTTGGATGACAGCTGTCAAAATTGAAAGAGTCATATGTCGGAAACTACTCGTGCTAGAGTTTCGTTGTATGGTTCAAATGAAAGGTGATGACAAAATCTACATTTTGGAGGACAGCTGTCAAAATTGAAACAGTCATATGTCAGAAACTACTCGTGCTAGAGTTTAGTTGTATGGCTCAAAGGAAAGGTGATGTTAAAATATACATTTTGGATGACAGCTGTCAAAATTGAAAGAGTCATATGTCGGAAACTACTCGTGCTAGAGTTTCATTGTATGGTTCAAATGAAAGGTGATGACAAAATCTACATTTTGGATGACAGCTGTCAAAATTCGTTTTGTAGCTCAACTAAGGCGCTCAGAAGTTGTTGCAAATCTTAGCTCTCAGTTGCTGCAACCGGAAAATCGCAACTAGCTGTTATTATGATATTCTCCTAAAAATTTGGGAAATTGCGCAGACGTAGCAAACTCTAGTTGCTATTTTCGGTGGTTTCAACAGTTTTCAGTTGCTGCAATCGGTGAATTTCACTCCCTCCACGTACCGTCAACACTAACTGTTGACCATATGGAAGAGAAAAGTTATTTTAGATATTTTTATAAAATATCGATGTATTGATATTTTATCTCACTTCCGACGTCCCTACACTAACTATGAGGACTCAACATTTTAGGATTCAACATTTTAGGATTCAACATGCTGCAAATTCAACTTTTTGCAAACTCAACATTTTAGTATTCAACATTCTGGGAAATTATACATTTTGGGATTTCAACATTTTGCAAAGTCAACAGAATGGTCCTAAAGGTTCACATTTCAGCGTGAAGAAGTAACAAACACACTCACACACACACAAACTTTCGCATTTATAATATTAGTAGGATTACTATCGTAAGGACAAGGTGGATGACTTGTTAAAATAACTACCAATTTTTCAGTGTCAAAATCGGATGCGAGACTTCGATCAACTTTGGTCGAAGAAGCGGGACACCAATAACAACCAGTCTATCAAAGAGGAGACAACCACTACGTTCAGTCTATGACTTAGTTCGCACGCAGTGATGGTGGTTCGCAAAGTGCATTTTTTTTATATCGATCTCATCTGGGTATTTTCTATGTATAATAAAAAATATCTATCTATGTTATATATTGTATTAAGTATATCAGTTATCTAGTACCCATAACACAAGCTCTGCGTAGCTTGGGGCTAGATAATGTTGTGTGAACTGTCCAGCATTATTTATTTATTTATTTATCTTAATATTTAAATCTATGGAGGCGTGTTATTTTCGTGTAACACACTATCATTACATAGCTCACGGTACCGTAGCGGCATTTATAAAATCTAAAACGACTCAATTTTACTAATGGACACTGATATTTTTATATACTTGCCCTACTGATTTGATTTGCTAGGAGAATGAGCACAATCCTTTCCGAATAGCTACGTGGATATCAGTAACTATGCTACGACGCCTACGCATAGCCTTTGTCGTAGCCAACATCTACGACGTAGCATACGAGTACATCTTAATTGACAAAAGAATGAGGATGCAGAGTTAACCATTTTGGCCATCGCAAAATCATTAAATATGTAATGCCCCTTTTTTTAGGTAAAAGATCCCTAATTATTTTTTCATATATGTTACTAGGTATAAAATTAATGACTAATTAATTAATGGCCAAGAAAAAATTAAATTTTTGGTAAGAATAACATTTTTCCAATAATTCAATATAGAAAATGAGGTGTGTCAGCATCGCATAAGGGACATAGCGTAAAGACATGTATAAGTATATAATTTTTTGATAGCTTTATTGATAACAAAATTTCAATTGCTATACGGGCAGCACTATAACAATCGGCCACATTAGTTTCTCATGCAGTTTAGGTAAACACGTTTTTTCTGTAGATATTTCAAGTCCATAGAATTCTTTAGTCATTGGTATTATAACTCACGTAGGTACTTGTTCCGAGTAAAAACACCCGACTCGAGTTTCTGGGATTTTTTCAATTATGAATATCACTCACGGAAGTTTTAATAGTATTACTTTTTTTTATTCGAAAATTAAAAGCCCTGACAGACGGAACTGGGTTTGGACCTTTTTATTCACTGATGTTACACAAATTCCTCTATGTGTTACACCTGCTGGGTTTGGGTTGTTCTATGTAATAAGGTTGTTGAAACAAATTTTCTAATCAATTGACAATGAGCACAACTCAGTAAAACACAAAACCGTAATTGATATTCTTTATTATTTACTGTTTACAGCAAAATCTATTTGAATAAAACAAGTTGATAAGCATGGCTACGAATACCTACAAGAAAAGATTGCATGGTCAATAACAAACAGGACTTTGTTAATTTTTACATTATAATAGTCCATATTTGTGCAATAATCTTCCGTGTGCATAATGGAAGTGCAAGTTAAGCTCGCACAAGTAGACTTATGATGTAATGAGAGCTAAAGTTACTCGGTGAACTCCATAAATTCTGATGCCATTTAAACAGCTTCCTTCACAGTGCAGTTAAGCTGCTTACACACATAATTACTGAAGATAAACTTGTAGCCCTATCAGTGGTTTGTTTCCACTTTCTCAACCAAATGTTGGGTAAAAAGTTGTGGAGAACACGTACAAGATTTTTGTTTATAATTTATTTACGTTAAAATGAAGACTATCAATTATGATAAACTTTTATTGAAAAACTTTAAATTCTTTGACTTTTGTTATATAGTTTTAACGCTCCGTCACGCTACCACAGTGCTAAACAGGCTTTATTTCAGTTTGATAAACTTATAACTACAACATATAAAAAGGTAAAAGTTATTTATAGTAAGTAATGAAAATAATATAAAACTTTATTTACAAGAATAATATTACAACTAATACAAGTATAACAAAATTTAAAAATACAAATGCAACCGCATTGAGCTATATAAAACTTGTATTTAAATTAATTATCTATATTAAAATGTGCAACACTTTTTTGCATTATAGACGTATACAAAATAAATAATCTAAATGTCGTGTAAGTGCAATTTGGTAATGACTAAATTTAAATCAATATAATTTGAATTAATAAATTATTCTAAATGAAGCTGGCCTGTTTTGGCTTACAACAAACAATTGTATATTACAATATAATCAGCTATTTTATGTATTTAATGAGTTTCAATGACCGCCTAATCTATGAAATGTTTGGAATATTCCTTTCACACAGTACAATAACTAGAAGATCTAGTTGTTTGTAAGTCCAAGCGAAAAACTGTAAGATATTTGTTTGCTTCACATTTTATAGCTTATTTTAAGAACTACGAGTAATCAAAAAAGTTTTGCACGATTAACGGTAATTCGTATTCTGATGAAATTAATCAACTTTAATGTTTATTTTGGTACATTTATTTGTAGTACGGGTAAAAAATAACCAATTATTACCCCATCTAAAAAAAACTACTTGCGTAGATTATTTATTTTTATTTTTCTTCTTTTTATACTTTAATCACTTTTATCTTGGTTATATTTTTATTTGTGTTTCTATAATTTATAACCTTTTTAAAATAAAAAATTTTCATTAGTTTTTTTATCGTGATTTTTAGTTATTCAGAGATTTTTAGGTTACTTTTATCTTAAGCTTTTTTTGGACATTGTAAACTCAGTGATAATTTCTGTCAAAGACACAACTTTGTTCTTTTATGAATTTAGGCTTCTGAATCCACCATCCGAGACTACGAGACTAATAAACAAAACATTAGTACAAAATGGGTACAAAACATTGGTTCATCTTGGTCTTACATGGGTTTTTTAATTGAAAACCTTCCTCTAATTTATTAAAAACAGCGCACCCCATTTGAATACGCCTCGCGATTGCGATTCTGGCCAAAAGCAAATAATGTCCACGGTAAACAGCGTCTATTTTAGGAGTTTAAGCCTTTATTTTAGGAGTTTAATTTGTAGATGTATTTATTTTTAGTTCATGGTTGCACATTTAAGAAGGAACTTCAAATGGACTGATTTCATCTCCGCGGGTGTGAAGGGGTTGGGACACAACAGGTTATTCTGCTCGCACTAGTGCGCAGGAAAGGATATTGACACCGTATATCCTTACCATGCCCCGTTTTGGTCAGAATGTAAGTTTTTTGTGAAAAATATATCTTTCCATATTTTTATTTACAAAATTTGTAATCGGAACCGTTTGTTAGTCAATATGAGCCTAAAAACTGCTAGTCTACTATTATCTATCGAGAAGTTCCATTGTCCACAGTCTTCCGTCTCCATCATCAGATCAGATCGCTGTCACCATAATATTATATAGTCATATTATGTTGACAGCGATCTTGAACAGAGGGGCTAGTCTGCAAATTTGACAAGCAACTTACACGGCCGTGTGGTGTACACTACACGGATTTTTGTACGGGACTGAGGTTCTCAAGGTGCCCGCTAGGGGCGCTCTTCGATTTCTCCATACTAAAATCCGTGTAGTGTACACCACACGGCCGTGTAAGCTGCTTGTCCAATTTGCAGACTAACCCCTCAGGTATGCCATATTTCAGCTTATTAGAATATCGGGAAATGGTCGAAAATTTGATCGCCAGATTTGTCCCACACGTACATACTACCAGGCGAAGCGCAATTAACTAGTTAGTTTGAAATTTATTTAAATAATTGATGAAATTTTAATACAGTGTTCACTTGTATCTTATAGAGTTAAAATAAACCTATCTATGTTTTGTGGACTATTTTTATAATCGGTAATTAAGGATTAAAACAATTTTATACATTATGAAGTAATATTATCACTGTGTATTCTCTCCTAATTAGCCTAACCATAGATTATGATTTTATTATGTCAACATTTAAATTAGAGTCATAATTTTAAAACAAAAACTATGTGTGATATGTGTGGATGGACGCGTGGGGGTAGTGAAGGGTAGGGGGTAGGTGGGGACTGCGTATCATCCCGACACTACCCGTGCAAAGCCGGGGTGAGTCTGCTATATAAAGTGTTTATTTTTAATCAAGCATATTACTAATAGTATTATTTGCTATGATAACAAAGCAACGATATAAATCTTTGTTATGTAAATTCGATTAGTATCGGATCTCTAGCCCGATATATACATAAAACATAAATATTTGCATGTATATACTCGTAGTTTCGTTGTTGTTGTATAAGATAAACCTTCCGCTCTGTATAAAAGAACACCGACAAATAATTGCTGATACTAATGTTCTTTTGCTAACGTATTTAGCAGAATTGCAAACGGGAGGAACTGTTATAACAGGATTTCGCTGTATACTAACGATGACACAAAGAGCGCCAGAATTTTTATTGAATTAGCATAATAAAACGGAGAGAAGGAAACTTAAGGTGGGGTATAACGCAAAATTACCAATCTTAGATTAGATTTTTAACTGACTAAATCAAGTACAATATTCATGTTAAAAATATGCATGGATACTACATTATAATACCGAGGGAGCATCCAGACAGAAACATGATAGGATAACAATTTCTCGATAAAAAAAAACGCAAAGTTACCTCTAACTTTTGGCTTAATTCAATTGTTTGTCAATATGGTAAAGATTATTGGGTCAAAAGTTGGATAGATAAGATCAATACAATAAAACGGAGGGATCACACTAGAGGTTTTTTAAATTATCTATATTTCACGAGATATTAAATGAAAACCACTTTTTTGAGGGGCGCGTGGTGTTTTTTTTATGAAAGATTTTTGCTTGGGGTTGGCGCAGTCTTAAGCTCCTTTCTGACTGCACCAAACACCTAGTCAACTAATAAAAAGTAAGGCGACATTTGAAGAGAAGGTTATACCCAAAATTCACGCTAAATATTTAGCGTAAAAAAGTACTTACGGCGCATACAACAGCCAAATTCCGTCACTTTCTATCTCATTAAAGTTCGGGTAAGTTAGAAAGTGACAAAATAGCGCTCTAGGAACGAAAAGTAAATGAAAATCAAGAAAAAATAATGATTTGACACATGAAAAACCGTTGATAAAGTCTTTGTCGAGAAGATTTTGTCACACATTTGTGGAACCCTAAAAGTGTCTCTGAAGTAAATGTTTATCTTACCAAGCAGATGAATCACCCATTTGAATTTTTTATAAATATTGAATTCAAAACGTTACGTTCAATGAGAATCAATAAAGGCTTATTCATTAGACATCTAAAGAACGCATACCACGATCTGTGAGATCCAGAGGTGTGCAAACTCGCTAATTGGCTGGCTTGTTTTATAGTATAAATAAGTCCAGCTCAGTCCTTGGCTAGCTTATTATGTATCTTGCGATAGCAATGCGATGGCAATGCGATAGCAATAATTGCACGATTATCGCATCCAAATTGCAAATTGCATATCGCTGATACGTAATACGAGTTTGCAATTTGGATGCGATGATCGCGCAATTCTCGCGCCATTATTGCTATCGCATTGCTGTTGCAAGATACGTAATAAGCTAGACGTTTTTGAAAGGCGATTCGGGCACCTAATAGTGATCTGCTTCAAGCATTCCTAAATCTAAATGAATCCAAACGCTATTATATATTCAACATTCCGCGTACACTCACTTGAATGCTCTCAGCGTTTAGTTAGAGAATACAAGAGAACGCACTAGTGTCACAAAAGAGCGAATTTAAAATAAAAACATACCGCACATACAACAATAATAGTAGTAGTAGAGCTTTTTTGTGAAAGAGTTCGTCCGGGGAAGTCCTACCACCATACCTATTTCTGCCGCAAAGAAGTAGTGCTCGCATTGCTGTGTTCCGGTTTGAAGGGTAAGGGTGCCGGTGAAATTACAGGCACATGAGACTTTTCATCTTTATGTCGCAGGGTGGCGGGCGCATTGCAATGCCACATAGGGTGCGTCCTAGGTGAACGTGTCCTATGAGGTAATGCACTGTTCATAGGCAGAGGTTACCGCTTAACATCAGGTGGGCCATCTGCTTGTTCCGTCATTCATTAGTATTAAAAAAAAAATAACGTTTTATTCCTTCGTTGAAAAACTCTTGTACGGGGATTTGGTTGTTTGCCGTATTATTATGTGGATAAGATTCATAACACAACAAGACAATGTGTGAAATTATCAAACTGGCTACCTATATGCCGAGATATACCGACACAGAAAGACAGACACACAGACGGACAGCGTTAATAGGTTCCCGTTGGCACTCTTTGGTCATGGAACGCTATAAATAAAGATAGCAAACTTTGTCAATTTCATTAGTCATGGAGGTAAAAGTACAGAAATGGGATAAAAAGGCCGTGCATAATTCTTTTTGAAATATAGCTTCACCAAAAAATGGGATAAAAAGGCCGTGCATAATATTTATTGAAATAAAGCTTCACCAGAATGGTTTTATGAATTTTTAATCGGCAATCTTTCGTTAATTTTACTTATGTAATGTGGCTGCAGAATTTTCAGTCATGCGTTCTGTTTCACAGCCTCCCAGAGCCAAACGTTACACGCTAATCTTTTGTTATGACCCAATGCCACGTTTTAGATGGGTATAAATAAATAATTCTGATATTAACAAGGGAAATCAAGGAATAAATATATATTTTCAACCCCATGGAACACGGTTTCTACAAAAAGTAGTGTAACAAAACTATTATGGTCATATTCTACTTAATAGAAGCTTATCAGATTCCACAATATATGTATTGTTGCTGTCGTGGATATCGTAAAAGCCGACTAAAGTAATAAGCCATGGGGAGATAAGCAGCAGCATCAACCAGAATACCTAACATTGATACTGCAATCATCGATCCCAGCTAAGAGTGATGATTATGCTATCATAGTAAACAGTAAGGTTCTGGTATGAATTATCTTATTAAAAAACAATTCACATATTTTATCTATTTTTAACCACCGACGTAAACACGAAGGGGTGTTATAAGTTTGACGTGTCTGTGTGTGTGTGTGTGTGTGTGTATGTCTGTCCCATCTTAGCTCCCGAACGGATGAACTGATTTGTTTTTTTATTTTTTTTATTTGTGAATTTGTCTTGAGTGTTCTTAGTTATGTTTGATCAAAACCAGTTCTGCCGTTTCATTGCGTTGGGGGTTTTTTAATTTTAAAATTAATTACTTGTTGTAACTGGGATAAAGTTATTTAAAATATATTTGGTATCTTATTTTATTAATTATCGTCTACATAACTTACTAATTGAAATTGACTAAAACATCTAATTGTTGGATTTATTTATTAGGTAATACCACCTCTATAGCCGAAACAAGGAAGACCATCTCCATGACAACTTGGCTAAATCTATGAATTTATATTACGTCAAATTGAGACACAATAACTATATAATAGTTAAAATATATACTGTTTAAAATTCAGGAAGTCATAAAACGATTTCAACAAAATATTGTGTGTGGATAGATGTGATCTCAATTTAGCACATAGGCTACTTATACGGTACGATCATAACGTGGGAATCGGGAGGAAAATATTAATAGTTTTTTTTTAATTGGTTGTTTAATTAGTTGTTTTAATTATGTATCAAACTTTGGTAAGTATTCAAATGATTACTTATCACATATTCATATAATTTATTATTGATGTGTTATTTATGAGTATATCAAGCGTAGAGTGTGCTGCCTTATGAACTTTTGCTGATTTTCTCTATCATCTTACTTTTGACTGCCTACCTAAGGAAGGCTTTTAAGTTGATTTTCCTTTTTTCTTTGAATCAGCTTCAACTTGTTCTCGAGGCACTACACAGGCGCTCCCCACCTAGTAGTAAGAAGGATCATCAAAAGAAAAACAGACCGTGTTTGTTGCCTGATTCTTCTAGGTCTGGTTGCGTTGGAACAGGAGTAAATGTAAATTTATTTTTTAAGCCGATTCAAAATGATCCTTGTGATTTCAATGAATAAAATACTTTAAGACTTTGACTTTTTGCTTCCTCTTCTTGTTATTAGGAGGTTAGTAAATTGTGCTAACAACAGCAACAGCAAGTGATGAAAATCATGTTGGAGCCCAAACTTTTATTAAAACTTGAAATAGACACCAAAACCTTATTTTGTTTATATTTTTTTAGTAACCAATTCCAAATATTCCTGATATAATCGATACAAATATTTACTAGAGAAGCTTTGCTTCTCAAATAAATGATAATTTGGAAGAACTGAGATCTCACATTGTCTCTTTGGGAATTGACGAATTCTGTTCAATTGACGACATGATTTTAAATATAAACATACACATATGAGAAACGTAACAATTTTTTTCAAGGTATATACTATCTGCTGTTTAATAGAGAGATAACTATTTTATATTTTATTCAAATGCAAAGTTATATGTATACTATGTCATATGTTTTTCAATAATATAAGTTTGTTTCGTTGAAAATCGTACTCTTGTTTCCTTTTACAGTGTAACTAACAACTACTTATATTTAATTAAATTTACCACTAGTAAGTTAACTTTATAATATTATATGTAATATAAGTGACTAGATTTCTAAATTATTTCTGTTTGTTCCCAGCGATGCTCCCATAAGGTTAAGAAATCATAGGGAAAAAGTCCAGTTTATCCTTTGCAGTTTAAGAAAATGTACTAACCTATCTGCTTTTTCTCTTAATTTACTTAATACACATCAAGTTAGATAAAAAACATATAAATCTTGTGTTGTGCATCAGGTATTAAAAAATAGGTTGTATACGTATTCCTAAACTGCTAGGGAACAGTGAGGATATTTATTTCCTATTTGTTTCCTTTCTACACATACATAGTACTTATTAACCATTTTGCCCCCTCGGGGACATGGCAGGGGGACTCACAGAAATAATTGAGATTACAAACATAATTCAACTTATCTACGTTATCAATAATAAAAAAACTTGACTTGTAATAACTAAATCAGACCAATATTTATCAACATCACATTCTTATGAGCTACGTATCCAAATATTCAAAGTATGGTAACACTGTAAAGAAATATTGAGTTAGCACTTTACGATGAAAACTGTTTTAAAATAATACTCGATATAAATTTTAACTGTACTCCTTATTTTTAAATGTTTACCTGAGTACTTACAGCCTTATGTTTAAAGATATTAGGTACTTACATAATAAGTAAGTATCCTAAAACCCACAAAAATTAGATCATAGAAACGGTTATCATAAAAATTATAAATAACGCATTTTGGAATAGATGGCACAAAAAGACAACGTTTATATAAAGTTACAGTTAATTTAACAACTACTCGACAAGCAAACACGATCACTAAGTACATTATTAAAATTGTGAAATATCACATATTCACCTAAAGTAATTCTAAAAATACTTTCTCTTCTGTACTTTTCCATTGCTCATTCGGGTACTATCCAGACTTATCATCATTCCTTATAACACATGAAAAAAATAACAACAAAAATAACATCGTCTTCAACGAGCATTCTTTAACAATTCCTCGATGACATTAACAAAATGACTAGGTACGACTGGACCAGTGGTAGCGAAGCCTGTGATCACAGTTCAAGTATTAGTACGAGTGCCGTCCAAAGAAATGTCTTCATACAACTGGATTTTGATCAACTTACTGAGAAATGCAACAGATTTCGAGCAGACAACCATTTACAAAAATATGGACAAGTGTGAGTAGGACTCGCGCCCTGAGGCTTCCACGCAGTTTTTCTTGGCCATGCCAATTTATAGTGATTTTGACTTCATACCATTAATGGGATAAAAAAGTTGTAATTCCTAAATTTTAGACTTTATTGTATTTGTGTTGAAGTACCCTAGAGGTTTTTCATTTTCACAATTTCCGTACAAACCTTAGACGTGTATTGCTATATCATTTTAGAGCATTGAGTTAGAAGCTTGATTTTTGTACGGCACTATAAACTCACGGTTCTTTACATCTTATATCTATATAGACTTATATATATATAAATGAATCCCTAATTTCCTTGGTCACGCCATAACTTGAGAACGACTGCATCAAATTGGATAATTCTTTTTTGTTGTGTTCGTTATTGTCAGGACAAGGTTTGTATAATCGGGTCACCGGGACCACACGAATGAAGTCGCGAGCGGGCTGCGAGTTTGATATACATTTCAAGTTGATTCAATTTCTGAGAAAAGTTTCGTGACTGACAGACGAACAAAGTGATCCTATAAGGGACCTAAACAACCAAACAATAAAATACTAATAGAATACTTATAGCTTTTATCATGGCATTTGTAAGTATAAATAAGAGTTGCAATTTGCGTTGTATTTCTTCTGATTCAATCACTAAATGGATTCGAATGGGGGTTTTCACTGTAAGCTGCTTGTTTTTTGGCTTTTGCAAAGTTCTTCGGCAAACTTTGCCGGAGTTTGCCCTTGCGAAGCAGGGTTGATCTAGTTGAAGCAAAATCTAGATTCATGACTGAAGACATCACTTAGGACAGATCTTGGATTAAATATAATAAATTATAATCGTACATACAAACTTAACATCAGAATTAATCTACCGAGTACCTAGTCTTATATATTTACAATCTATTTGAGCCATTAGGCGTACAGTCCACTGAAGCGACAGCTCTACGCCTGTTGTACGCCTTGTTGCTATAAGTTCGATGTTTTAGTGGGCAGGGTCTTATAAATAGGCTCGTTATAACAACAGTACCTACTGGAGTTACAATTTACGTAAACGATTAGATTACGTGACTGGGGAAGTGCTCGTGCTCCTAAATCCTCAAAAACTGTGTCACAAAGTTCTCCCTAAGATGTTTAATTAAGTACTTTACAGGTTATAAATACAAGCCAGTTGGGGACATCTATTATTCACAGCTTAGGGCATTGCAACACCATGAAAATTGGACGAAAAGCAAAAACAGATTTACTTCGACCGTTATCATTCCGTAAACATGCAAACAGGTTATTGGTTTTAATTTTCCACATATTGCATCGTAACGCGCTCGGTATATAGGTAGGTACACTATTTTTACTTTATTGCTCTATATTTTCTATAAAATTACCTAACAAGATTTATGGGGAAGGTGTAGGAAAACTTGTCCTACAAACACGTTACAAAATTGAAAGCAGTTCGAGTGGCTAGTCCCGCGACATTTGTGTTCCAGCTGTCAGAGCGCCGGCCACGGCGGCGGCACCCGAGCAACAGTTTGGTCCTCTCGGGCCTCCGCGAAGCTACACGCTAAGCATCGCACGCTACTCGTGCGCCTAACCATGTCACTCTACACTCTTTACTTTATTGCTCTCTTTGTACCACAGCTCGACGGTTTCATTAAGTCTCTACGTATCACCGTAACTACTATCTAAATCGTCAACACTTGTGAGACGGTTACTTATCTACTTACTTAGACCGAACTATAAACAACCTAATGCATAACGTTGCAGGCCCTCGCCATAAATTGACATCAATTTCTCCATCGCAGCCCATAAAACGTTTGAAAAATACATAAAATTTTGCTATTTTTAGAAATTTTGAAAGCCAAACTTTTTACGTCGAATTTTTACTTAGGTACATTATTATTGCTTATCGTTTCCTCGATGCCATCTCCCTATAAGCGCCTTCTTAAAGTTTTTTTCTTGCGAAATATACAAAGATGTAGAGAAGTTCATAGAGAAATCATTCGTTGTATATTTTCGCGGCAGCCGACACTATGCGGCGGCGCCGTCCTCATCTCCGCGCGTGCATGCAGACTCCTGGTGCTTGTTAAGGTAACTCTTGAGCGCGAAGTTCTTTTTGCAGCGCGGGCACTCGTACTTCTTGTCGGAGGAGTGCGTCTGTAGGTGCGCGCGCAAGTTTGAACGGTCCGCGAACGCCTTGCCGCATGCCGCGCAGTTGTATGGCTTCTCGCCGGTGTGCGATCGAAGGTGGCCGCGCAGCAGCCAAGGCCGTGAGAACTGCTTGCCGCACACGCCACACACGTGCCCCATGCGATGCGTCAGCACGTGCATCGCCAGCGCCGGCATCGATACATACGCCTTACCGCACTCGCCGCACTTCTTGGCCGAGTTGGAGTCGAGGCTGCGGTGCGTCTGCTTGTGTCGTGATAGGTTGGAAGAGGTCGCGTAACGCTTGCCGCACTCGCTGCAGTCGTACTTGCCTTTCTCTTTCACGGTAACGATACAAAGGTTGTCCTCGTCGGAGTCGCAGTCAAGATCTGTGGCAGACGACTGCGCGTGAACTTGAAGCTGCTGCGGCACGGGTTCTATGACGGGAACCTGCACGGACAGCTGTTCCGGTTCGGAGTCTGTCGTCACCTCTCCGACGGTGACGGTGGTCAAACCCGTGGGCTCGATGACAGAGACGGGTGCGCTTTCAACTACGCTGCCTTGAGACAGCGGGTGGTACTCGAGCGGTGGCGCTGGAGGCAGGCTCTCCGGATACGTGATGTAGCTCACTTGCTGGTGATTATCGATCGTGGTGTACTCGATCTGCCGGCAAAATAAACATTAGGTTAAATAAATAAATAAATAAAATAAATAAATAATAAATAATGCTGGACAATTCACACAACATTATTTAGCCCTAAGCTAAGCAGAGCTTGTGTTATAAAAAAGCGTTAATGTTTAATGTCTAATGGTTTCCTTGCAAATTTGGTGATGTGGTCATTGAACGTTAGCTTACGATCGAATGTTACAGGTCTTTAATGATTGT
The DNA here is from genome assembly GCA_932527175.1 of Operophtera brumata. Classification (NCBI taxonomy): domain Eukaryota; kingdom Metazoa; phylum Arthropoda; class Insecta; order Lepidoptera; family Geometridae; genus Operophtera; species Operophtera brumata. Next base: position 77,938,676 of record OW052239.1, on the reverse strand, counting down.
GGATCTTATTATGAGATTGCGATCTATCATGTGATGAAATTCGATTTGTTGCCACATACGCCCGAAAATTATGGCGTAGCTTTTCGATGAATTTAGCTCCATTCCGTTCAAAATCGAGATAAGAATAGCAAATTACTCATAAACCGCATCCACATCAAGTTCGAGGTGCAGACAGTCATCAACAGACTTTACTTCTGATATCAGCTTTAAGTCATCTGCATACAAAAGACATCTGGCATGTTTCGCGATAGCTTGAAGATCGTTAACCATCAGAATAAAGAGAAGAGGGCCGAGGATAGACCCCTGACTGACCCCAGATCATGTATGATAAGGGATTGATTCATACACGTCCTACCTAATATACTGTTGGCGATCCCTGATATAATCCGCAATAAACCTGAGTAGACCCGGAGCAAAACCCAAGATACTCAATTTTAACAGAAGTCGCTCATAAATATATAAATGACTACGGAACCGTAACTATGCGTGGTCCAACAAGCACTTGGCTGTTTTTACCGTTTATTCCTGATACTTTATAATGAAGTACAAGTACCTGTTGTAACGGGATGGTTTGGACTGCATGGTACATCGGCTCCGCCTGCTCGCTTGACAGAATGTAGATGGTGGTTGGCTGGAGAGTATAGGTGTATACAGGTACTATGGGCTCCGGGGGCCGCAGCACGGTGAGCACGGCGGCCGGGGGCAGTGGGGGCACGCCAGCCGCGAGGGAGAGCAGCTCATGAGCTGCCTCGGTGTCAGCTGCCGACCGCTCGGATATGGGAGGATTGCGCAGCTCAGCATATTCCGCCGCCGTACCACCATACTGACATGACTCTGCTGAAAATACAATCTGTTAAGGAAACTGATATAATACGCACAGCACAGCAGTTTATTTATGAACGGAACCTGTCACAATACAACGGTTAATTGACTGAACGAACAAAGCGAGCGAAACGAAATTGCTTTAATCTGTCCGGAAGTTTGTTGTTACTCACGGTATAGGTCGTATTTTTCAACTAATCTTGACGTAACTTGATGTAATAACTTGAGGTTCTAAAATTTCATAGAATATTTTTGCCGTCGTCTATTTATTTTTTATTTTTTTCCCCCAAAAAGAGGGGAAGTTTGCTGCGGTGCCATTTACCGGCCAATTTTGATAATATTTGTCAGAAACATTCGGTTTTCAAATATTCCACAATGGTGCAACCCACTGTGAAAAGAGGCCCATTGAGGCTCTGCCAACCCCTCTTCGGGGAAAAAGGCGTGTGTCTATGTAAATATGTATTCGGTTCTCAAAACACTTTGACTCAAATCAAAATAATTCAATTTATTTTTTATTTTTCTTTAAACTAAATTTTTTATAAATAAATAATAATTTTTTTGGGTTCTTTGTTTTATCGTTATGGATCGACAGTTTATTACAAATTTGTGCTCGCGAGATAACCGTGTCCCCAGAACTACTCGTTTATATAATTTATTAAATCTCCCATTTATTTTCAAACGGAACACTTAGAAAAACACATCTAGGTGTACAATGGTTTTTTGTCCTAGTCATCTTCAGAACCTGGATTTTTCGGGAGATAGATTTGTCATGTCGTCTTCATTTGAATCTTGAACTCAGGCATAATGATTCAAAAGTGCCCTAGATCCTGTTCATCCTATGCTGGTCATCATCAAACCCTGTAGTCAGAAGTCTAGCCTGGTTTTGTCAAAAAATCACATATTGAGCTCAAAATTAAGATTCCAGATACAAAGACGCAGGAGTTGTCTCCAAAGAAAGTGACATCTACATAAATTTCCACCAAAGATATGAACTTTTTTTTTATCTATACGTGAGTTACGGAAAAAGCTTATGGCCCACCTGATGTTACGCGGTAACCTCTGCCTTTAACAACGCATTACCACATAGGTCATGCCCACCTAGGACGCACCCTATGTGGCATAGTACTGCACCCGCCACCCTGAGACATAAAGATGAAAAGTCTCATGTGCCTGTAACTTCACCGGCATCCTTCAAACCGGAACACAAGAATGCGAGCAATACTGCTTTGCGGCAGAAATAGGTATGGAGGTAGTACTTCCTCAGACGAACACTTTCACAAAAAAGCTCTACTACTACTACTAAAAACCTTCTCGCAAACACCACTAACATGCCTCTTTTTAGTCTGGTATTGATAACAATGGAGTGGCAGGCCTGCAGAGACAGAGGCCATGCATCTACGTCGGTCTAGGTGTAGTCAAAGTAAGCTACGTAAGTTAAGCTACGAGTATATTCACAAACTAATAAAACAATTTAAAAATAAACGAATACTAAAAACTGTGTACTGTCATAAACTGATAGTTTAATTTTATTCAAAACGTAGCTATAAGCCAGTGTTCCTTATAGTTGAAAACTGCAGCTGGCTCAAAGGACTAACACAGCGTCTAAACAAGTTTTAGCCTGTAGTGTATTTACTGTGGTAGTTTAGAGCGTTCGAAGTTGACAGGGAACTTTATTTGTATACTAGCAACTCGCCCCGGCTTCGCACAAGTAGTATCGGGACCCCCCCGCCCTGTCCCCTGTACCCACCCCAAAATAATCTACCAAGTGTGTCAATGATAGCAGTATTGCAAGAAAATCATAGGCGTCGTAGGTTTCGTGTATCGAAAACATAAGCCCTCCTACATCGTTGTTCAAATTCCTTGAAATGGGACAACAATGGATATTATATTGGTTAATGATATATAAGCTACAAGTTACGTAGTCCCACTAATATTATAAATGCGAAAACATAAGCCCTCCTACATCGTTGTTCAAATTCCTTGAAATGGGACAACAATGGATATTATATTGGTTAATGATATATAAGCTACAAGTTACGTAGTCCCACTAATATTATAAATGCGAAAACATAAGCCCTCCTACATCGTTGTTCAAATTCCTTGAAATGGGACAACAATGGATATTATATTGGTTAATGATATATAAGCTACAAGTTACGTAGTCCCACTAATATTATAAATGCGAAAACATAAGCCCTCCTACATCGTTGTTCAAATTCCTTGAAATGGGACAACAATGGATATTATATTGGTTAATGATATATAAGCTACAAGTTACGTAGTCCCACTAATATTATAAATGCGAAAACATAAGCCCTCCTACATCGTTGTTCAAATTCCTTGAAATGGGACAACAATGGATATTATATTGGTTAATGATATATAAGCTACAAGTTACGTAGTCCCACTAATATTATAAATGCGAAAACATAAGCCCTCCTACATCGTTGTTCAAATTCCTTGAAATGGGACAACAATGGATATTATATTGGTTAATGATATATAAGCTACAAGTTACGTAGTCCCACTAATATTATAAATGCGAAAACATAAGCCCTCCTACATCGTTGTTCAAATTCCTTGAAATGGGACAACAATGGATATTATATTGGTTAATGATATATAAGCTACAAGTTACGTAGTCCCACTAATATTATAAATGCGAAAACATAAGCCCTCCTACATCGTTGTTCAAATTCCTTGAAATGGGACAACAATGGATATTATATTGGTTAATGATATATAAGCTACAAGTTACGTAGTCCCACTAATATTATAAATGCGAAAACATAAGCCCTCCTACATCGTTGTTCAAATTCCTTGAAATGGGACAACAATGGATATTATATTGGTTAATGATATATAAGCTACAAGTTACGTAGTCCCACTAATATTATAAATGCGAAAGTTTGTGTGTGTGTTTGTTACTTCTTCACGCTGAAACGGCTGGACGGATTTGCATGAAATTTGGAATGGAGATAACTGAACTCCCGGAATAACACATAGGCGCATTTTTATCCCGATATTCCCACGGGATCGAGACTTACGCGGGTGAAACCGCGGCTGCTAGTAACTAATAAATAATATGTGGGTCTGTTCCTAAATTCTTCAATTTTAGACTTTTCCCTGTTCGTGTTACAATTTTTCCTATTTGTGATACAAAAGCTACAAGCATACCAAATTTCAGAATTGTGGCATTCATGTAAGTTTTTTTTAATTTTCTGGTTCCTCTTATATCTCAAAAACAACATGGTCTAAAAAATAATTAAAATACATAGTTTTGAAATGTCAATGCAAAGCGCTTCCACATGACACCCCACTTAATCTGACTGTCTGAATTTTATTTTTTGTACCCCCTTTTGGACCCCGGTATCTCAACAACCCCCGACCGATATAGCTCATAACCTTACATACAAATTTTACCAATACTATCTACACCCCTACCAAATTTCATGAAGATTGGATTAACGGTAGGTACGGAAGTTTCCATTGAACTAACATACATACATACCTACAAACGCCGATTCTTCCAAGTTGACTAAGGGATTAACCGGACTTGTCGATAAGATTCGTTGGTATAAGATTTGTCCTGGCTACCTTAATAAAGAATGTGTTATAACTGGAAGAAAGCGTTAGCCGAGTCAGTGGGAAGCAATGGCGGCGATGAGCTCTCACTCGTAACTCGCTTCGCTCGTTCAATTACAAAAAATAATGCATAATTTATCATAGTGATAACATAACCCACTGCACAAAGAAAACCCTGTCCAAAACTCATTTATGAAACTTTATACAACGCTTTTTTAAAACATAGCTATTAAGCGGAAGATTTCCTCAGCTAATTGCAACCACCGCTGTTCCACAGGCAGGCTCGCTCAAACAGCTGACTCTGAACTTGAACGCCTGAACAAGTTGTTGCACGTTCGTAGTGCTTTAATAGCGCCAGCTTGACAGACTTTCTTTTAAACACTATGGAGAAGTGTCCTGCGATGAGATTTTATAATGAAATCATCGTGTTTCTTTTTTATATAAACTGTATCTTCACATTTGCCAGTAGTAATAATGGTTTTCAGCAAAGAATGAACTGTTAACCAATTTTAAAGCCTTTTTCATGTCACCCAGACAATTTTTTCCTCGACTGATCCAAGGGATATTACATCTTGGGATTACATACACCTCACAAAATTAACTTCTCGTCGGGCATAACAGACCAAACCCAACTAAAAATGGTTGTACTCCTTTTACAGTAGTTTATGAAACTGTTGCATAAAAAGGGTTCTTAAAATACGAGTACGAGTTAAAAAAAACTAGCCAAGTGCGACACTAGTCAAGTCGCGCACTATGGGTTCCGTACCACTATTTATAAAAAAACGGCAAAAAAAACACGATTGTTGTATGGGAAATATTTCCCTTAAATATTTATTTTATTCTAGTCTTTAGTATTTTTTTTTTTTTTATACTACTTGGATGACGGAACAAGCAAGAGGCCCACCTGATGTTAAGCGGTAACCTCTGCCTTATGAACAGTGCATTACCTCATAGGTCACGTCCACCAAGGACGCACCCTATGTGGCATTGCACTGCGCCCGCCACCCTGAGACATAAAGATGAAAAGTCTCATGTGCCTGTAATTTCACCGGCACCCTTACCCTTCAAACCGGAACACAGCAATGCGAGCACTACTGCTTTGCGGCAGAAATAGGTATGGTGGTAGTACTTCCCCGGACGAACTCTTTCACAAAAAAGCTCTACTACTACTATTATTTTGTATTTGTTGTTAAAGAACAACAAATACTAAAAACATCACCGGAATAGACCCCTCGGTCTCTTCCCGTGGATTGTCGTAAAAACCGACTAAGGGATTACCTGCACTTGTTGGTATCAAATTTGTTCTGGCTGCTAGCTTGTTATGGATTGAGTTATTACTGGAAGAAAGCTCAACACTTGACACGTCTATATTTCCACGATGGTGCAACCCACGGTAAAAAGATACCTACCTACCCTTAGGGGGAAAAATGTGTGTGTGTGTGTGTGTGTGTGTGTGTGTGTGTGTATGTAATCCTTGTGTATAGCTGAAAACAATTACAAAAGTTTGATTCATAAAAGGATTATTAGTAGCATTAAAGGTAGGTACTAAAATTATACTAATATGTTTTTATAGAATAGGTACAGAAATAAAAAAATAAACTCATACACACATATTTGATAGACTACTAACACACCGCGACTAGACATAGAATGAAAGTAATATGATTTTAGTAATAATAGGCGTAGTACAATTTGAAAATTGTATGTTTATGGATCGTAATACTAGACTAAATAGTGGCTAAACTAAATACAAAATGAAAATTGTAAGTTTATGGATCGTAATACTAGACTAAATAGTGGCTAAACTAAATACAAAATGAAAATTGTAAGTTTATGGATCGTAATACTAGACTAAATAGTGGCTAAAAGGAACTAGTATCCAGCCAAAAAAAAACATAGGCTCATAATTTTTTGTATCTTTCTGTCATGAGGAGTCTCCCCATCCCGCCCTCCCCTCTCTACAGCCTAATTCGTGCCGCACGATTCAAAAGACAACCCGCTACTTGTTCTACTTTTGCCTACGTGTTTTGAGAAACGATTATGCTTATCTTAAGCAAACGATTGGAAATCAATTCATTTGCCCACAGAAATTCCATTCTGTCGTTGGTCTGTCCGTCGTTTTAGTGGTAGTATCAAATGCAATTTTACCGAGATTTGCGGTCATTCCAGGTTATGCTAGGAATAGCAAAAGATATAACATAACACAGTGATAGGGACTAGACTACATAAAAATGGAATTAGACTAACCTGAATAAGATCGCATTGTTTGCTGCTGTTTAATATCTTACACCAATCTACCTACATAATTATAAGTTTAATTAACTAGCTATGTTTGTTTAATGGATGTGTAGAGCAACCGGAGGCCACATTGCTCTTATAATGTATGTCAGATTCTTTGTTTAGGACAAATCTTGCAAGCTGAATTAGAACCACTTCTTGACATCCGATTGAGCTGAAATTTTGCATACAAGTTCCGATAACAATCCCATGTTTTAGTGACATTTAGCTTCAGATCAGTTGATGATGGACACTGAAGGTGGACAACGGAACTCCTCGATGCTCATTTTGATCAGCATTTGGTACAAATCGCTAATTTTATAAAATTTAAAAAAAAAGTCTAATTAAAGGATCGCACCATACCAACACTCTGCTGGCTGATGCGGTTTGGCTTCGGACAAACTGAGGTGACCTTCATCAAATCAATATAATTATAAGACGTTCTTGGGCGGTACACTGAGATAAACATAAAATCGTTGCGTGACGACTGGCTGACTGAATGTCTATAAACGAACAGACAAAGCCTAGAAATGTTGTGTGTACATTCATTTTGTGGTCTAGGAGTGCCACGGTGTACGAGTACTCTAAGAGGGGTGCACTTAGAAAGGAATTTCTGAAATTCACTCCTAAGTTGGTTTAGCAGTTTGTATGCACCCGGACAGCGTTCGGTGTGGCGGAACTTTTTATCCCACGGTCGCGATATTAACGAATAAACAACTCATGGTGGCAGTTGAACCAAAAGTTGAATTTCAAATTAGCCTGGTTTAACCTTGATTTTATATACGGTAGGGCGTTGCCATTCAACTTATTCCAGATTATACTTGCGGGTGCGAATGGTGCATAGTTATATCGAAAGATGAATTTCAAATTTGTCAAGTTTAACCTTGATGATTGATGCGGCTCGAGGAGCGTACGTCGGGGAGGGGTTAATGTCCAGCAGTGGACTTAAGATGATCGTACACTCCCCGTTTTGTTTCTTTATTTTTGGCGTCGCACGGCTTGTGCCTTTGTCATTTTCAGGCATAATTATTGTATTTTCAATATGATTTGCAACGTTACTATCCTTCCAAGTCGTTAAAGACACAGTCAAGTCCTGTTTTTGTAAAACGGTGGCCACGTCTCGGCCGGAGTATGTTCAGGTTTTAACTGAACACAGCAAATGTGTATTAAGCAACGTCTGCATTTAATACGCATTTGCCAAAACTGAGCCAGTTTGCGATCACCAGCCTTTCGGGCAACTCGTGCTCACATAAATATACCATAAAACCATAGTTATACAATTATTAGTGAGTTAAGTAATATTGTGACTCTTAATACAAACCATTTACCATCTTATACAAGACTTTTAAATACCTCAACCATACCACAAACTATATACAGCTAAAACGAGTGTCCTAGGGTCACCATACCACCCTAATCGCCCCTCATTTTACATGAACATACACGGTCACGTCAAAGTCAGTCCATACACTTCCTTTTAATTTCACTACACTTTTGTTGTATAGACGAGCTACATTGGTTACCCATTGCCCCCAAAATTACACAAATTAAGTCAAAAAAACGCTAGGAAATTAATTAAAAATGGCGGAATCGTTCACTCCCCTTGACAACCAAAAGACACTACACCACTAGTTATGGCCTGCTAAAGTAATTATAATGTTATACATTTTACTTATTTCATAAATGCTTACGCTGATCAGTAAAAGTTTGTTCTTAAATTAGATCTTCTTTTTAGAGAAGCTGGCTTCAGAACTTTCATTTACGTTGAATTTAGCTTGGCGTTTTAGGGTTAATCCAAGTGAGCAAGTTCGAGGTGAAGAATGCCTCCGGCAGAACTTGCATACTTGCGTTATTCAGCTGCTATTAGGTAAGTTGTGAGCCGAGGATTATGATTATAACGCTTATTCAGGTTGTGCGAGTTAGCAAGTTGTAGTCCAAATAGCTCACAGAACTGTTAACCGATGGGTATAAAGGATCTCGAGGGGCTACTTCGAGTGAACGAAGGAAATGCTGCACGTGTGTAGTATGGAGCATCTGTATTTCGAAAGATCGATAGGTTACCGTAGGAAGCCCGTAGGAAGATTGCTGTTTTAGTCTCTACTATATCTCAATTAGAATTTTCAAGAACATTTTACAGTTTTGTTGTAGTGTCAGTTTCTTACTAACAAATCTATATATATTTATATTTATATCTATATACACATCGAGCAACACGGAACGGAGGCCTGCAATGCTCTAAGTATATATACACAAAGTCGTGTTAGTTACACCACTTATAACTCAAGAACGGGTGAACCGATTTGGCTGAAAATTGTTGGGGAGGTAGCGTAGAACCAGGAGATTGACATTGAGATTGGGGGGAAGGGGTAGGAATGGGGGGGTTCACCGGGGCCTACCCGTGCGAAGCCGGGGCGAGTCGCTAGTATATATATAAAAGAAAGTCGTTTTAGTTACACTATTTATAACTCAAAAAGAACTGAACCGATTAGGCTGAAAATAGGTGAGGAGGTAACTTAGAACCAGGAGACGGACATAGGATACTTTTTATCCCGTTCCCGTGGAACTTTTATCCCGATATTCCCACGGCATCGAGACTTACGCGGGTGAAACAGCGTCGCTGCTAGTTTACTATAGATATCCAGTGCGAACGCAAAGAGTTAATTCAATGGCTGTGGATGACGTGATCGTATGTTACCTCATAGGTCACGTCCACCTAGGACGCGCCCTATGTGGCATTGCACTGCGCCCGCCACACTGAGACATAAAGATGAAAACTCTCATGTGCCTGTAATTTCACCGGCACCCTTACCCTTCAAACCGGAACACAGCAATGCGAGCACTACTGCTTTGCGGCAGAAATAGGTATGGTGGTAGTACTTCCCCGGACGAACTCTTTCACAAAAAAGCTCTACTACTACGGCCTGATGCCTGCACATAAGTCCGACAGTAAGATGGGACGTGTAGAGATTGAAAATCCAGAATTGGATAATTTGATAAAGTTTTACACATCATCATCAGTCGATAGAAGTCCACCACGCTTGGCGGGCGGATTGGTGATCGCAGAATTATTGTTGTGTTTGAGATGGATGCTGCTGCCCGTCTCCTGGTGTAATCACTTGGTCATCTCTTACGACATCCATGGAAGGAGACGGACAGGTCTATTCGTGGGACACACCACGGTATTTTATCGTTACTATTTGCAAGCTTTTTTTATCTTCGCCTGTTAATGTGGGTCAAATCTACCAACTTAAATTTAAAGCATCCAACTAGCGTACCTGTCAAGATCCGATGACAATACAAAACTCGCCCTGGCTACTATTATTTTATCTATGCCCAGGAGGGCAATTCTCGGATTGTAGAGATTATCTCTAAATAGAGATAATGTCGAAGAATGAATGTCTACAAAAAATGTCACGAAAATGTCACATTAGCCATCAAATCGTATTCGATTTGAATGATTTTGGTCGACTTACGTGTATTTGTGTCATCACGAGAATAGCAAATTAAGTTTTTTTTCGACATTCGCCATCTTTTTTTTTTTATGTCGAGTTCGACTAATCTCTAAAGCACGAGAATTGCCCTCCTGGCTTTGCACAGGTAGTGTCGTACGACAAGAGATAACGGAATATACATATAATAAAGAAATGTGAAAAACTGTGATGAATAAAATTATGCCTATGATTTTGATAATATTTGGCAAAAACATTCGGTACTCAATTCTAAACAAGAATTTTGAATATGAGCAAAATCGGTCAAGAGGTTGTCAAGATATACGTGATTCACAAACTGAACACAATTGTTTCAAACAAGTTTGTGCTCTACGTTACGCGTTAGAAGAGAGCGGCAATGTTTGGGTGAATATCGCGTTAGGCACTAAGCGCTAATGCGAGCTGAATTGCACTCTGTTTAAGTGAGCCTTCTGTACTTGTATTATTATTTATGCTGTACTAGAACCACAGATAAATGAATACTATACTAGTAACTAGGACTAAGTATAGGAGCAAACTTCGTTTGTATGCGAAAGGCTTCAGCATGGGATTTTACCTGTGTTGGCGCGATGTTCGTCCGGCGGCCGGTAGCTTGGGGGCGCCACGCTGGCCTCTGTCGGGCTGCTAGGTGACGGCACGGGGTCATGTCGCGGCGCCCCCTTCTTCACCATATAGCAGCGCGGCATAGCGCCGTGCGCTGCAAACAAATACGTCTGCTGTGAAATATATTCAACAATACCTATAAACACGAGGACAGGCAACAATATTTTCATCCTATCTACAAGCTTACACAGAATTGCAAGGTGTTTGATTGGTATCGTAGGCCAGTCATATGTGATAAGTCATAATAGGGACCTTTCTCGTCAGAGCCTTCCTGTGTCGTATTTTTTGCACAAAACTAAAAGAAGTGAAGTTTTGCAGCAATAACACAGCGCACTTTCATTTTAGCATGCTGCAAATCTGGATAAATACTACCTAGGTGGACCCAAACAACATACCAGAAAAGCAAGTTTACCGCAATTATTGCAAATACAGCATTTTTTTTGTACGATATAGCCTTATGGTGTACTATTATTTATTCTGTGGTTTTGGTAAATATCAAGAAGTAAAGTAAAAAATTAGATTGTTATGCTTACTCAAAAACAATTAGCTACTAGCCTCAGCAAATTAATAACATCATACCAAGTAATTCGTATTGGTACAGTTATTTATTGAGGTGTCATGATGAATATACTAAAAGTTTTTTTTTTTTTTTTTTTTTATCCTACTTGTATGACTTATCAAGCAAGAAGCCCACCTGATGTTAAGCGGTAACCTCTGCCTATGAACAGTGCATTACCTCATAGATCACGTCCACCTACGATGCAACCTATGTGGCATTGCACTGCGCCCGCCACCCTGAGACATAAAGATGAAAAGTCTCATGTGCCTGTAATTTCACCGGCACCCTTACCATTCAAACCGGAACACAGCAATGCGAGCACTACTGCTTTGCGGCAGAAATAGGTATGGTGGTAGTAGTTCCCCGGACGAACTCTTTCACAAAAAAGCTCTACTACTACTAAGTCCAGCATAAAGTACTTAGGCGACGAGCTTATTTTGTGCCGAAGGTGTAGTGTAGTGTAGTGAAATAGACCGAAGAATGAGGCATGTAAAAAAATATTTTAAAAACCAATTGTATGTGAACCCAGCTTCTCTCGGGTGAACATTAAGGCGTATACATCAGCTGATTGGTCTTATTTGGAGGCTATCTCATAAATATACTGAACCATGCTTCCAAAGATAATTTAATTACGATTACAGCTCGTTCACCGTAAGATGGCACCTGCCTTGGTTGGCGTGCCGTTTTACCCTTTGGGTACGGAAACATGGTGTAGTGACGAAAAGCCCCTAACCCCTAAAAACTGTATCTCGGCGAGCAGTGTTTCGACATATCACTGTCACAAAAAACAGTTCTGTAATTATTACCTGAAGTCACAATTTTTAGTTTTGAATCTTTTTAACATTAAAGTTAAAAAAGTTTAAAGTAAAGTTTAAAGTTAGCTTGGCTTAGTTATTATGTTTACAGGTTGTTTTATTTTTTCTGTGTTTTCCTGTATTTGTACACCTTCCTGCCATCTTTATCATCCCTCTCTTGCCTCAAAGGTTTGCTTTAAGAAAACTCTCTAGGGTTAAGCTCGCCTTTGTACATATCTTTTGTTTTTATTTTATTTGTAATGTTTTTTCTGTGTACAATAAAGAATTATAAGAACATTGGCTGGTTAGATTCTACTACTAATTTCTTAACATAATTATTTAATTTGTTCAGTAAAGATATACTGAATTCATGAACAGCCTATAAAGCTACGTCTAATATTTATAGGTTGTCTAATACTGAACGAGGCCACCCTCATATAATGCAATGGCCCATAGTCACTACGCTTGGCAGGCGGATTGGTGATCACAGTATATTCGGTTGGATGCTGCTTATCATCCTCAGGTCGAATTTTACTTCATCTACGGGAGGAGACGTGGGGTCTATTCTTAGGCCAGACAAACCACAGAGAGAAAGTTATGCACACGATAAGCTGGATTTTAGACTAAAAAAGCTTACACAATCTTTAAATGCCGTTAAAAATTATAAAATATATAGCAAATAAAGGATCAGAAACTTTCTCAGCTTCAATGTTATATTCTTTTAACAATGTACGTAAAAATATGCAAACATATAACAGAATAAATTTAATTTGTACGGATGGCGCGGCGCAGTGTTTCTTTTTTAAATAAATTTGGAGTTCGAAAATATTGGCCCTTTGTTCTTTATAATTTTCAGACATAGGTACTCGATACACATTATTTCAGTTTATTGGTAAAGGCATAATGGATATTTCCCAGAAACTGATTAATTTACTCAAGATTCACGGAAAAATAATGTTGCACCCATATAATTAACCACAAAATTACCTATAGATACAATTTACAAATAAGCTACAAAACAACGAACATAAAAAAAACCGTCACCTAAATAAAGTAAAAATAAAAAGCCGAAAAAAATACTTATTTTAACCGACTTAAACCTACTTACTCAATACCTACCCAATAACCGATTTAAGACTGCGCAGAAATCTTCATACAAAAAAAACGCCACGGGCCGCTCGAAAAAGCGATTTTTATTGAATATCTCGTGAAATATAGATAATTTTAAAAACCCTCCGTTTTATTGTATTTATTTTATTTATCAAATTTTTGACCCAATAATCTGTGCCATATTGACAAACAATCGAATCTAGCCAAAAGTTAGAGGTAACTTTGTTATTTTTTTTTATCGAGAAAATTTTGTTCTATCGTGTTTCTGTCTGAGTGATCACTCGGTATTATAATGTAGTATACATGTATATTTTTAATTTGAATATTGTTCTTGATTTAGTCAGTTAAAAATCTAATCTAAGATTGGTAATTTTGCGTTATACCCCACCTTAAACCAAGAGGTTACCTACTCAATAACAGACTCAAACCAAGAGGCTCTATAACTGCTATAAGTAATGTATTTTTTGTTATATTATTATGTATAATTGCAGCAAGTTAAGAAACTAAAGTTTAATTTATCTCCGCAGATTTTATGGAAAATCAATTCGTACAATAAATCTACAAATGAATCAATTTCTGAAATCAGGATACATAATACATACACTGTTTATCTGTTTCAATCTGTTGATGGAATCACACACTATAACCACACACGGCTGTGTGACGAACTACAGCTAGAGATTTCAGTTACAAGAACAGAAGTCTGTTCCCAGACACGTCCAGACTAGCACTGAGATGCAAGCTTCATGCAGCTGGGATTATCACAGATGTGTGTCACTGGTAAACCTGTAGAGCTTTATCAATACATACTTTACAGTATGTATTCATGAGACACGGTTCATGCCTCCCCACGGCGACTCTGGACAGTATTTACTCAAGGTATTTATTAAATACTGATAACATAAAAACTATTAGTCAATTATTCTAAAAAGTTTTCATCGTTCGTATGTCTGTCTTTCGGGCTTCGTTCGTAGTCTGTTTTTCCATAATCTATTTTTCAATGCAATAATAATGTAGTACCATTGAGCTTATTAAAACTTTAATAATTTGCCGGTACTTTAGTTTATTAAGAGGAATCCGTTTAGTAATTTATAATCCACGATTAAATTTACTTAGGTAATTTAATATGTTGTGACTTGTGTATCGGTAAATATTTATAATAAAAATAATATTTGAGAATTAAGAATCGATGTAATCAGTTAAGGCCGGTGTTGGCTGCAGATTCGGCTGAGGACCTCAAAAGGCGCAAATATGCAAGTCAAAGCTTATTTATATGAGCCTTTCTGGGTCGAGACTCTGGGTCCATGGGGAAACGGGGCCCTTCGAGTTTTCTAAATTCTTTTAGGGCGTCTGGTTGAAGTGTCGCGAGATCCGAGAGCTGACCTTATCTGGCTCAATGCATTAGTATTGCCTTTCAGCGTGGCAATGCAGCCAGCATCTTAGGGACGCTTCCATCTGGTAATGATTTGGATCAGTTGAGCTACCTTTTGTTGCCGAGCCTACAAGCATGAAGTTAGCGGCGATACGCTTCCGCAAACTCATCCAATTTGTTCAACTGGTTGAACAGATAGTTGAACATATTGGAGTAGAGGTTCCGCTCATAACTTCAACTGGTCATTTGTATTTTTTTAATTTTGTAATAACTTGTATTAGTTATATTATTATTTCTGTAAATAAATGTATATCATCAGATCAAGGTGCAGATTATAATTACCAATATAATGGGCTTAAATCAACGTAGGTAGCCCAGTCGTATATAGGCTTGTTGACACAAAGTGTCCTCTTCGCAGACGATATTGCTTTATTAATGCCACGCACTGATAACATAGCTGGGACAATAAAACATGTCCTCACTGATGTTACGAAATGGATACAGCTTAGAAATAAACTTCACAAAACAAAAGTAATGGAATTTCGACCCCACCAAAAAACGACCCTGTATGTATGTACCATCGAACCAACCCACTTGCCTGATAATTCGTTTGAAACTTTCAAACTTGTAAGATCTATCGCGTATAATGCACTTACTACGTTTTAGGTACTAATAAAATTACGTCAATACAGGTCGCAGACCTATGCAGTTTTAACCTTTGTTATCATTGCCATAAAACCACATTTCACACATATACAGTCATTGTTTGAATCTCTTCTCGCTTATTTAACCTAAGCTTTTTGATGATGGAAAAAATATATTAAAAAAATGGGGTGTTCTACAAGTGTGTCATATTATGTCAAGTTGTCAGTCAATGTGAAAAAATAGAAGCTATATAGTAAAATGCTTAATAATTTTTAATAATGGCTAATTTAGAAGAACAAAAAGCTCGGATTGTAGTCTTAAGTGAGGAAGGCTATGGCATACGGGAAATATCACGCGAATTGAATATTTCTCGGAATACAGTGAGGACCTGGATCAGACGGCACGCCGGAGAGGGCATCCTCGAGGACAGACGACGTCATAACCACGGCGTTCGCCGACTCACGAACGAACAAAGAGTGGACAATGGACATGCAACACCATTACGAAGAACATCCTTTTACTCCCACCCGATATTTTGCGGCACAACATGACGTCTGTCTACAAACTATTAGAAATTATTTGCACGGCACTGGACTGCATTACAGACATTATGCTGAGAAAGTAGCCTTAACGGATGATCATAAAACAGCGAGAACGAATTTTGCAAACGCTTTTTTAGACTACGACTGGACTAACACTATATTTACAGACGAAAAAACATTTCGATCTTCTCAACATGGTCGCCTAACTTTGTGGCGTTACGATAACACTCGGTACACAGAAGATCACGTCGTGCCTAATCAGTTATCCGGTCGAATTTCAGCGAATATGTGGGCAAGGATGGGTATCGGAGGAGTAGGTGAGCTTGTCCATATTTCTTCTCGGCAAAACGCAATGAAGTATGTCGATCTATTTAGAAGAATCTATGTTACCGACAGTGCGAACAGTTTACCCGCGTGAAGGTGTGCCAGTATTTTCCTACGTTCATGACAACTGTCGAGTGCATACTGCTAGGGTAGTCTCAAATTGGTTTGATCTGCATGATGATGAAGTTACTTTGATTCCATGGCCGAGTAGATCCCCAGACCTCAACCCAATAGAAAATTTGTGGGGTTTGATGGTCCAAATGTGGGATAACAGAAACGAGAGAACAAAGGAAGCAATTGAGCAACATTGTAACGAAATTTGGGATTACTTGAGAGACAGAGACATTTGCAGTCGTCTAATAGGGTCAATGCGTGACCGATTACAAGCCGTTATCGATAACGATGGTGCACACACTAGGTTTTAGATACTGAATCTTATAATTTAAATTAGTTCTGTTAAAGATTAAATAAAGTTTTTTTCATTTCACAAATTTTATTACTCTTTTTACTTATATAGCTTGAAAGACCAACAATGGCATGTTTCTGTCCTTAAAATACTTATAGGAATGACGTGATTGAAACCAGTTAATGAATTAATCTAAAGTTTATGCTGGCACTTCACTAGGCCGTATTTGCCCAAACATGACTGCATTATTTTAGATTTTATATTCTAGAGAAATAAATGCGACTAATAGTTGAGCAAATTTAATACGGCCAAGTGAAGTGGCACCATTATGTTCGTAGAAAACTTCCTACACTTACCTACGTAATACAGATAAAGACAGTAAAATCATCTCTTCTTTTTCATATACGAGCTTAGTCGATACTGTCCGATTTATTTAACAGTGCACTCAGTAAATGTCAGTGTCTAATCAAATGATAACAATTTCGTTACCAAGGAAATAAATCTTCAAACTAATTTCGACCTACTTGCATTTAAGAGGTTTAGCAAAATAAGCTTATGGTGGGTCATGATTCAGTTGGTTCGATTGTACAAGCGTCTTTCAATAACATCTCACTTCACTACTTGGAATTAATATTGACACACATTTAATTTTCAAACAACACATCCAAAAAATTAAATCTTAACTGTCGAGCTTTACGTATGCTCTGCGCGAATTTAAAAGGACGACTGACCTTGCTACAGTGCTATCTGATCTGCCCATGGACTTATATACTAAGTCCATGGATCTGCCTACCATGCATATGTATGTTTGTCAAAAGAAAACTTCAGAAAATCATGAAAAACAGATAACTTACATTTTCATGTTTGGCAGGGTTACAATTACAATTTGTACCAATACTATCTTACATGCCTTTGAGCTATATCGGTCAGGGGTTGTTGAGATATCAGGGTCCAAGAGGGGTTAAAAAAACACCACAGTTATTTACCTACTTCTCGTGTCATTGAATCCTGAGGCTACGCTACGCTCGTGATTCAATTAAGGTAGGGTATAACGCAATATTACCAATCTTAGATTACATTTTTAACTGACTAAATCAAGTAAAATAGTCAAATTAAAAATATGCATGGATACTACACGTTATAATACCGAGGGATCACCTAGACAGAAACAAGAAAAGACAAAAATTTCTCAATTTTTTTTGTTTTTAAATTTACCTCTAAGTTTTTGCAAGTTTCGATTGTTTGCCAATATGGTACAGATTATTGGGTCAACAATTGGATAAATAAAATAAATACAATAAAACGTAAGGTTCACTTACGAGGTTTTTTAAAATTTTCGAGTGGTGCGCGCTCGGTAAAGCGCTTTTTATTGAATATCTCGTCAAATATAGAAAATTTTAAAAAACCTCGTGGCTGAACCCTCTTTTTATTGTATAAAAATATGCATCGATACTACATTATAATACCCAGGGATCACCTAGACATAAATAAATAAATAAATAAATAATGCTGGACACTTTACACAACATTATCTAGCCCCAAGCTAAGTAGAGCTTGTGTTATGGGTACTAGATAACTAATATACATATATAACATAGATAGATATTTTTATTATACATAGAAAATACCCAGAACAAATATCTGCAGATCGCACAAATATTTTTTCCGAGGTGGGAATCGAACCCGCAACCTCCGGCGTCGCAGGCGAACGTTCGCCCGCCCCGCCACAGAGGTCGTCAAGACAGAAACAAGATTGGACAAAAATTTCTCAATGAACATTTTTTAAACGTTATTTTCTATATTTCACGAGATATTCAAAAAAGCGCTTTTTCGAGCGGTGCCTGGCGTTTTTTTTTTGTATGAAGATTTCTGCCTGGCGGGATTCAAAATCAACACTAGAAGCGAATACCAACTTTTCTCTCTAGTTGCACAAATAACTAATGTAATACAGTATACCTAATTGAGCGAGGGAAGCGAGTTCTCTTAGCCAACAAAGAAATCGGCGTTTGTATGTATGTATGTGTGTATGTATGTCCGAGCATAACATCCGATCTTCATGAAATTTGATTGGGGGGTAGATAGTATTGGTACAATTTGTTGGTAAGGTCATGAGCTCTATGGGTAGGGGGTTGTTGAGATATTGAGGTCCAAGAGGGGGTAAACAAAATAAAAGTGAGAATATCAGATCAAATGGGGTGTCATATAAAAGCCCCTCGCTTCGACATTTCAAAACTATTTTTATATTTTTTTAACATAAGTTGTTTTTGAGATTTTAATTTAAATCGAATATGTAAAAAACCAAAACCTCTCGGGTACTTCCACTAATCCTACAACGCTGAAATTTGGTATGTTTGTAGCTTTTATGACACAAATACTGGGAAAAGTATAAAATTGAAGAATTTCGAAATTTGTACTCTATAAAACAATAACCAGTACAACATCCATTGTTGACCTCCCGTTTCTAGGAATTTGAACGACATTGTATATCTAACTTTTCAAATCACACGTATATAGATATTTTTGCGAAAGACATAAGGTAACCTACCTAAATCGCGTGTATTCGCGAGGTCTCAGTTCGGGGCGAACCACTAGTTTAAAATGTCGCGCGTGTGTTCCTGTTCAAATACGTTCCAAATGAAACCAACAGACGGTATCAGATCTTACTATATAGGTACCTTATTTCTAAAAACCAGAGATGAATGTTAATTACTGTTACATTTGATTATTTTTCAGGCTGGTTTAGCGCAGAAAAAGTATTCAAACGGAAGCTTCATAAAAGATGTCCGTGTTCTGAGCGCGGTGGAGGGCTCCTATGTCGAGGTTTCCTGTGACGAGACGAGACGAGTAGGGACGGGACGGGGCGGCGCGGCCCGTCGTCAACACTTTACTATTGCACTCACTCCACATTATATTTAACTAGCTGCGCGCCGCGGTGCTACCCGCTAAGTCATGAAACTGTGGGAATATCTGGAGAAAAAAAACAATGTGTTTTTCCAGGGGTCCAGCAATCTCTATTCCAAATTTCATCAAAATCCGTCCAGCCGTTTCAGCGTGAGGAAGTAACAAACACAAACTTTCGCATTTATAATATTAGTGGGAATCCATAGCTTTTTAACCAATGTTACAAACATTAAAAACACTTACGCAGAATGCATGAGCATAAGGTCACGGAGATGGTGGCACACAGTAGTAGTAAGCTCTCGAACGTTCTTGAGCTGCCTCCATTTTTTTTTATTTTTTTTTAGCATATATACCCTTCTTTGACCACGATCTCACCTGTTGGTAAGTGACGATGTGACCGAAGATGGAGCACACAGGTCTAGAATGCACCTATTCACTCTAGCCTTGAAGTGACCCAGATTATAGCTTTCAGGAAAGACAGACGACGGTATTGTATTCCACTCCTTAGCAGTGACAAAAACTGGTAGTCATTAGTTCAAAATTTACAAAGGCTTAATTATCTTAATCAACAAGTTCACTTACTTTGTTACCGTCATATTTTAAAACTTTATATACTTACCTATTAAAAACTTTAAGTGGCAGTAACTGCGATATAAAATTCTTGTTGTTACGTCAATATTGCGACACATTAAATTTAGGTACAATAGAAAATGGAGAAATACATTCATATTTTTTGCGGTAGGTACGTACCTACCCGCATACTTAGCACCTTTCAAAAGGGTTCAAAAAGGAGGTTTACTAATACTAAACGAAACACTAGCCTACTTCTTCGAAGAGTTCAGCCGATTAATCCAGCTGGAATGGGCAGCGTTCGGAAAACTACGCCATATCTTCTCGACATAGATACGGCAGAGCCTCAAGACGAAACTATATACAGGATGGGGCAAATTTTTGGCCCCTTAAGGGTAGCTACGTTTTCTTTTGTAGTTAAAAGGTTTTGTTCTTAGGAATCTTATGTTTTATTTTGAAGAAAAAAATATTGTCATTTTTAGGTTTTTGAAAAAAGTACGGTTCGCCCAAAAAATGACATGTGTCAAAAAAAACAAGTTTATCTTAATCGACTCTATTTCCAACCAGGAACACTTTTCCCAAAGTAACTTACCAAATGAAATAGTACGTTTTGGCAGTAATTAAAAAAAACAATTCCCATACATTTTTATAAGAAGCGCCATTCGCCGCAACAAAGTCATGCATACCATTCGAACACGGAAAGCAATTTGTTCTAAATTCAAATTATTTATTGATATTTGTTATTAAACCTGATTGATAGAATGATATATTGAATGACAATACCGCTAGAAAAAATTGGCAGGAAATATTTTGTTTAAATTTTAAATCCAAAATGTCTCTTACGAATCAACAGCAGCTAAGCTTAATAAAAGCTTATTTTAAAAATAACTGTCGTGTTCAAACAGCGTTAGAAGCATTTCGTAGAGAAAATGAAGAAATACCACTACCAGACAAGAAAGTTATAAAAACCTCCCGACCCCCTTGCGATTTTTTTCTATGGGGTTACCTGAAAGATAATGTATACGCTGGTATTACGAAAGTCCCGCCGAACTGAAAGTCGGCATTCTAAGTGCATTGCAAAATATGCATTACATGAAGGTAAGGGCTGCTACGCAAAGTATGTTAACGCGTGCCAATCTGTGTAGTCAAGTAAATGGTCTAACACTTTGAACATATCTGGAATTAAATTTTTACTTTTTTTTTTTATTTTATTATAAAGCAATTTATTTACTTACCAAACAAGTATGTTTTTTATTTAAACTCAATAAAATGGGTGTGTTTTGTAATTGGAGACATTTTTACGTATAAACCATCGACGTTAGAGCGAACATGGGTAGGAACATAAGCCTCACATAAAAATTAGCCTACCATCTTAAAAAAGTAGTTACATATGGATTTAAATTAAAAACCATTGAATGAGTGACATTGTTGTTTTCACTTACTCGTTTTTTCATAGAAAATGTATGGGAAAGGTTTTTGTTAATTTTTGCCAAAACTTACGGTTTGATTTGGTAGGTTACTTTGGGAAAAGTGTTACTGGTTGGAAATAGAGTTTATTAAGACCAACTTGTTTTTTTGACAAATGTCATTTTTAGGGTGAACACTACTTTTTTCAAAAATCTAAAACTGACATTTTTTTTTCTTTAAAATAAAACAGAAGGTTCTAAGAACAAAACCTTCTAACTACAAAAGAAAAGGTAGCTACCCTTAAGGGGCCAAAAATTTGCCCCACCCTGTATAGTCAGCGCGTGTTGCCAGTGATGGCTTACGGCACTGATACGTGATCGATAACTATTGGCCACATACAACAGAATAAATAATAGTAAATTTATTCATACGAAAGCTAAAAGTTGCTCTGCGGGCTTTGGGGAGAGCTATGCTCGAAGTTCCAGGACGTGATCGAGATACGACACGAGACTCAGAAATTAAATACAAATTCAAATTCAAAATCTTTATATCAGGCTTACTTAGAAATGCACTAAACCTAAACAGTAAGCCCATATCAACATAAATAGAAACTAACATATTATGTGTATGTAAAACACTTTATTTATAACTTAATCTAACACACGTGATCGCCGACGCGTCGCGGTCCGGGGGATCACGTGACAGGCGGCCCTTGACCCGCCGGAACTTCACCCCTTTCGGCCAGAAGTCAGGGCTCAAATAAGTCTTCACATTTTCCGTAGATGAAAAATATGTATAAAACGAAAGATGTGTAATTTTTTTATTTTGCTGGACTTTTCCCTCATCATTAACCATTCAAAGAGAGAATCAAGACCACTGATATAGCTCTCAGAATCAGCAAGTTGAAGGTCTTCACATTTTCCGTAGGGACCCTCGCCATACATAAAAAATATTATAACGAAAGATATGTAAAAAAAATATTTAGCTGGACTTTTCACTCATCATTAACCATTCAAAAAGAGAACCAAGACCACTGATATAGCTCTCAGAATTAGCAAGTTGAAGTGGCAATGGGCAGGCCATATAGCTCGCAGAACCAATAACCTTTGGGGAATAAAGCATGCTCGAGTGGCGACCACAAACCCGACGATGCAGAAGAGGAAGTCCACCTCTCGAGCAAAGACATCACAAAGTTCGCAGTCAGTGGATGGAGCAGTGGATATAGCAGAGATGAGATGAAGACGACGCTCTTTCACCTGGCCGAGTGCATTGATAAACGTAATACTACGAATGCAGGAGTAAGACACTACATTAAGGAATAAGACTCGACGATTTCTTCGCTGCACGACACCGATACATGACACCGATGCGGGTTGCATTGGTGCCTACTTAGAAGACCAACTAAACTATCAATCACAGCCCATATGAAGAATGTGATCATGGATATAAATTAGGTTCATAGCAAAACCGTCGTTCGCATTGCCATGGTCACAGCTACCAAAGTGAGAAACGACCTAGCCATGAACAAGATCGCCTTTGTCGTAAACTGAGCGTATTCACCGAAATTTCCGGTGCTTCCTCGTTGTCAAACCGACTCCAAATTTGCGAGGCTACTCCCTTAGAAAAACAGGAACTAAATCCTACAATTGCTACCGGATTCCAGACAAAACCTCTCGTTGGAAGGCTACTGTATGCCCTGCGAGAAAGGTCTTCGTTTACGAACATCTTAAGAAGACAAACAGCCTTTTATTTCGTGAAGCAAGCACCAAATCAAAGGAAAGTGGATTCAAATTCTGCTGGTTTGAGAGCCGGGCAGTCCATCTCAGAACGGCGGAGGGAAAACCAGTGTCAGTCATAAGTCAGCATAGCATAACATGGTCGGAGCCCAAGAGCTTCTAGAATAAACAACTTTGCCGATTTGTCAGATCCCAATTCAACGAGATTGCTGGATCTGACAACCTGCAGCCATAAAGAGGTCACATCAGCTATCAGAAACTGCATGACTCGATCACACACCACGAGACTAAAACAGTCACTTTAATTTATAATTACACTCTTATTTTTATCAGCTATGTTTATCACAGCAAACAGATTGCAACAATGTTAAAAATACCTACATAATCAATGTAATTCATAAACTATGAGATATTTTCGCTTGTACTATTGCAGCTTCGGTAGTTCAGTGGTAGAACGCCCGTCCAAAACAACGGTGCGGGCGACCCGGGTTCAAATCCCGGCCGATGCAACTATCAATCTCATGTCTGTCTTTTTGGATTGTAATAGGCGGACGTGAAATTGATTTTTACAACTATTTCACGAGGGTTTCATTGGTTTAGAATGTATGCTAAAACATGTTTTGAATTCCTTTTTCGGTTTAGTGTGCCAGCCAACGTCAGAAGAGCCCTCCCGTCTATAGCTGATAAGTTGGCACCTGCCTTGGTTGCACGCCAACGAAGGCAGGTGCCATCTTACGGTGAACGAGCTGTACACGCTATACGTCTAAACTCAACACCACATACCATATTATGCTGTGCTTCACACATATTATGCACAATTTAGTTAGATGAATTAAATTGAATAAGTGACATCATAGCAATTGGAGTGCCTCTGAGTTACAGGATTATAGCAAACTTTAGAAGAAGACCATCTCCCTAAGAAAATAGTCACGAAAATGTTGTTTTCTATTCATATTCTATTTTCCTAGTTAGATGGCCATCTTACCAGGCTAATCCAGTAAAATACATTTATTTACAGAAATAATAATAAACGAATACAGGTAGGTATGTACAAAATGAAACAAATACAAATGAAACAGTTGTGCTACCTGAAGCCTAACGATCTAAAGGTAGCTCAACTGATCCAAATCACTACCAGACGGAAGCGTCCCTAAGATGCTGGCTGCATTGCCACGGTGAATGGCAGTAAAATATAATTTTTATGACTAGATTACACCTGGATAAAGGCAGAAGTATCCTAGTTTAGTAGGTACTCTTTATCTATGCATCAGCTTGCCTTCGATATAACAGGCGCTTCACACTAAAACGTGGAGGAAATATAAAAACGGCCAAGTGCGAGTCGGATTCGCGCTCGAAGGGTTCCGTACCATTATCTATAAAAACGGCAAAAAAAACACGTTTGTGTAATAAAAATTACACGCAAAAAATGGTCACCCATCCAAAAACTGACCTCGCAGGTCATTGCCAATAAGCCTGAAATAAAGATTATGAATTTGTGAATTTGAATTTGATTGCTTAACCTAGATTTGGAAAAATCACGTTTGTTGCATGGGAGAAAATATTTATTTTATTATATTTTGTAGTATTTGTTGTTATAGCGGCAACAGAAATACATCATCTGTGAAAATCTCAACTGTCTAACTATCACGGTTCATGAGATACAGCCTGGTGACAGAAGGACAGCGGAGTCTTAGTAATAGGGTCCCGTTTTACCCTTTGGGTACGGAACCCTAAAAACTACGCGACCATAAGAATTTTGCGGATACATATTGTGTACTGAAATCAATATATTTTTTCGCTTTATCTTTTGGGGTAATTTTCAACCGAGTATACCGTAGGTACTCCCCGGCGAAGAGTATTAGTAACTACCAAAATCTTAGATGACGATACTAATTTGTGACCAAAGCCATACTGCGCTGTCAATGCGTTTTGAGAAGTTGATTTTAATGGTTGAAGTAGTACGTACCGCTTTTATATTCTTTAGGGTTCCGCATAAAAACCACGATCCCTATAGGATCACTTTGATGATGATTGAACATAGCAACATTAAGTAACTATCTTCAGCTGTATGCTGGCTATTTGACCGATTCCAAAAGCGTCTTTTCAGTAGGAACGCTTGAAACCGTTCGCACCTAGGCACCTTTTACCGTACCGAACTCTCAGGGCGCGAGTCCCACTCGTACCTATGATCTGTCCTTTTATTTATACATATATTGTTGTCAATTCCATATATATGTGTAAGTTTTCCCGTAAAATAAGAACTGGTTACGGAAATACCTAAAACATGGGAATTGAAAGTGAAATTACAGCTTTTATTGAAAAACTTCTCTAAAACTTGTGTAAGTGGAAAACTCTGTTAATGAATCAGGCATCAGAAGTTACGAGTATATTATAACGCGAGCGAAACAAGCAAACTGAATACTGAACGGAACTTTGTTCTAAGCATGAGCTTTAGAATTTATTGTCAAACGCAGTGTTTCTACAAACTGCAGTCATCATCAGCCTCATCTAGGTACTAATGCGCAGGAAATTTTGTGGCACCGGAGAAACCCATTCTAAAAACGCAGTGAGTCAACGTGGACGGCTTCATTCACCCACGTGGAGAAGAGACGACGACCAAGAGCGTGCCGCAATTAACGTGGCACCGGTCAGATACTGGCTGATTCGACAACACTGAATGCAGTGGAGCCGACTATAAAGATCTACCTCTCCCGAATAAGCGAGAAAACATCAGGAGATGATGCACCTACTCCGGTTCGTGGCGGAGAGGTGCCAAGGCCGGATTGGAGCGGCGATTCGGCTGTCTCTCCAGCGCCTGCAGACCAACAGGGCCACTGACTTCAAGTTATATGCTCTCCAGGTTCAGGCAAAGTATAGGTAAGGTATACGTAAGGTGTGCTCCTTGATCCGGATTTCTGGCCAGCTGGCATTGTTTACCGACGCTATAGGGATGTCGACCGACCTTCCTAGGTCGCTCTACGATTGTGTTGCTCTTGCGAATTTCAAAGCGAAAGATGTCGGCGGTTCTCAGTTGTGCCGATCGGCACACCACGCGGCATGGCCGCGCGCCATAAAAACTACGATTTCTTGCTTTTTTTTGTATAGAACCTACAGAAAACCTGGATATATTCGTAATTTAGATGATATTTTTTATCTAGTTGCTAAATATTTGACCCCCTAATGTCCCTACTAATAATCTGTGAACAGTTGAACTGCAGGTCGTGTCTAGTTACGGTACTTATTTAAAAGAGCTGATCTGATAGGTAGGTTTTTATTTTAGTTTTGTTTTATTGTCTTAATTTTAATTGAATAAATATTTAACTTAATTTAGTTTTTAAGACGATTCAAAATGATTCTTGTGATTTCAATTAATAGAATGAAATGTATGTAGATGATAGAAAAACGTAGGTAAATGTTTCTACAGATATGCGACGTCGCATCGCAGTTTTGTGAACAAGCCCTTAGTTGGTGGATCTATAAGTATATATAGGAGCGCTTAGGTCTCTCTTTCCGAATTTGGCGTTTTACGTCAACTCTCGAGTCTATTTTCCTCGAACTTCTTAATCATATTATTATTAGAGCGACAAGACGACCTGTGTGAAGCGAGCTCCTTCCAACCTGTAGAATTAATAGCGCTTCATTAGCGCGTTCAGATGTATTTTGAACATATCCGTGTAGCCCTAAATTATATTAAAGTTCGGTCTCGAATGAACTAACTAAACGATTTTGGTGAAGTATATCGGATTAAACTGTTCGGCAAACCAGCTAATCGTCCTATGAGCTGTAGTTTAAGAACAGAAGAGCACCAATAGGTATATTATTGAATTGTGTTAAGTAATCCATTTAGTGAAGCTCTCGGAGTAGATAATCTGCTGAGCGCCCGCAAAACCAATTCTCTAGTAGGTATCAAAGCTCCCACAATTCTCGTATAAGATCCAGTTATTGCTTTGCACCACAGAACACTGTTGGCTTAATGTGAGGAGGGCACTGGTGGCATAGTGGGACGAAAACAACTTCGAATTTATGGGTTCAAATTCCGGTCGAGCACCAATGGATGTCCACAGTCAAAAAAATGACGTGTGCAAAAAATAATAATAATAATAATAGTGTCTGAAAACATTGCTAGGAAACCTAGAACAACAAATTAGAAGGCATGAAGTGACTCTGCGAGGCACACTGAATCCTGTCACTATAGGTACCGGTTCTTTCACCATTATCTCAAATTCAAATAAATTACTCACAGGTGGGTCTAACGGGATGTTGTAGTTTAACAGTACTTATATATAATTGTATTCGTTTTTTTTATATATAATTGTTCTATTGTTAGTTATTTGGATCAATTGTGCTACCTTTAGATCGTTAGCAGCGGTCTTCAGATAGCACAACTGTTTCATATGTTTTTTTTTAAACTTTGTACTTTTCTTGTATTAGTTGTATTATTCCTTCTGTAAATAAATGTATTGTTCACTATGTTTGATGGTGTACAATTTATAGAAGCACAATTTACAATATGCATATAGGTATATAGGTAAGTTAGAATCTGGCATCCAAACCAGTCTCTTTTAATTTTGTCATTCAGATCTACGAATTATCAGCTATAAAAATAACTGGCCAATTGCATGTCGGAACACGCAGTATAGGGCTCCGAAGAAAATCACGATAACCTGGTGGGTTACTATGAGCTCTTATTGCCATGCAGTTGATAAACTATTCAGTACAAAATATTGGTTCCGTGATGTCCGCAACTATATTTAAATGCACAATCGCAGAGGGTCTACAGACTTCTGCGATTAAAGTTATTCAACGATGAAAAATGTCAACGATGAACCGATATTTTGTACTGAATAGTTTTTGAACTGAATGGATATAAGAGCTCATAGTAACCCCCCTGAAAAGTTTTAATCTATTGGAGAAGTTAAAGGTGTTCTATATAGGAATTAAAAAGACTAAATGCGCTGTAATAAGGTTTTTGAATCATCTTTTTTTATATACTTACTAGTGTCCGTCCGCAGCTTCGCTCGCGTTTAACCAGGATAAAAAGTAGCCTATAGCTTAATCCAGTTCATAATCTATCTGTGTACCAAATTTATTCGAAAACTATTAAGCCGTTTCGGCGTGATTAAGTAACAAACATCCGAACATCCAGGCATCGTATCTTTGACATTTATGATATTAGTGGGATTAGTTACTAGTACTAGGTACCTACTACTAGTAACTAATCCCACTTTTAGTAGTAGTAGAGCTTTTTTGTGAAAGAGTTTGTCCGGGGAAGTACTACCACCATACCTATTTCTGCCGCAAAGCAGTAATACTTGCATTGCTGTGTTCCGGTTGAAATTACAGGCACATGAGACTTTTCATCTTTATGTCTCAGGGTGGCGGGCGCAGTGCAATGCCACATAGGGCGCGTCCTAGGTGGACGTGACCTATGAGATAATGCACTGTTCATAGGTAGAGGTTACCGCTTAACATCAGGTGGGCCAATTGCTTGTTCCGTCATTCAAGTAGTATAAAAATATAAAAAAGTTACCAAGATAGGTACGGCATAGGTACAAAATACTTGTACCTACGGGCAGGTAGAACTAATTCCACATTTCGATTTATGTAAAATTTTATACTGAATAAATCCTGTAGGTTTTACTGCAAAGGTGTTTACCAGAAGTATAAACTAGACTAAACTCCCTACAATGATTTTTTCTAAAAATAAAATAAAATAAAAGGGCATTTATTCTTTACACTATACTAATAAATAAAGGATATAAGTACAAAAATAACATGTTTAGTCTAGTGTAAGAGAAAAGGTCGAGGGCTCAGCCACGCTGTTTTTCAGCCTCGCCTTAGAATGCTGCTGTCGTCACAGCAGCCATGTTACTCGGTAGCTATCCGCTGTTCCCAAACAAAGGTGAAACTATGTAAAAATGATTTAAAAAAAAAAAGCAGCCAAGTGCGATTCGGACTCGCCCATGAAGGGTTCCGTAGCAGCAAGTAACATAATATAAAAGTTCTTGAATGGACTTCGATTAATGACGTATTAAAAAAAAATACTTACTAGATCTCGTTCAAACCAATTTTCCGTGGAAGTTTACATGGCAATGTACATCATATTTTCTTTTTAGTTTTATCATTCTCTTATTTATGAAGTTACGGGGGGGGACACATTTTACCATTTTGGAAGTGTCTCTCGCGCAAACTATTCAGTTTAGAAAAAAATGATATTAGAAACTTCAATATCATTTTTGAAGACCTATCCATAGACTCGTTTGGTATGGGAACCCCAATAATTTATTGTTTTTTTTATATTTTTGTGTGAAAATCTTAATGCGGTTCACAGAATACATCTACTTACCAAGTTTCAACAGCATAGCTCTTATAGTTTCGGAAAAAAGTGGCTGTGACATACACGGACAGACAGACAGACAGACAGACAGACAGACATGACGAATCTATAAGGGTTGCGTAATTTGGTTACGGAACCCTAACAAGGAACTGCAGGACAACCACCGAGAACTCGTTACATATAATCTAATTTCTAAAACAGCCACCGTTTTACTAAAACATGACTTGACTGTGACTTTAACTACTTGGAAGGATTGTAACGTTGCAAATTATATCAAAATACAATAATATATTATACTTGAGAATGGCAAATGCAAGAGCCGTGCGTTGCCAATTATAAAGAAAAAAACCGTGCTACTAATAAACGTGGATGATTCTTGGAATAGTTACACCGCATTCTGTCTTTTTACATCGAATTTTTAAATTGCTTATCAATGCAAAAGACTAAACACTGCGTAACTATTTCATGGATAGTACGAATTTTATGGTAGCACGATAAAAGTAGGTACCTACTCAGGTGAAATAAATCTTTCCGGGCAAAAACCTTAGCAAAAAAGGAAAGAACAAAAATGGATATTTACAATTGAATTCACATTTTCAAACGTAACAGAAAAAGCTAGAATAAAAGTACCTATGATTATTGTTTGTAAAATAATTCTTCTTTTACTAAAATAACTGTCCTTATTTGAGTGTTCGTTCCATTACTCCGCCTCGCCCTTGTTTGCGTGGATTGCTTTCTTTACAACGTTTAAATACACGTTTTAACTCCCGTGTTGAGATTATCTCTTTTCCTTTCAAATAAACTGAACACGTTATTTTTATTTCATGCAAGCCTCGGCGTACATTAAAAAAAAGACATACAATAGAACATTGGCACACATTGTTTGACCCAACTTTTTTGACTAACGTAACGTACCTACAGTTGAGATACTTACCTACTTGATTATTGATAATATATGTATGTTAAGATAATGAAAAAACTTATTTAATTTCTTGCGTAGAAGTGTTGGGAAAGTAATGAAGCTTGTTTCGTTTTGATTCAGGCATATGCAATGAGTTGGTTTATCGAATTATTTAGAAATACAACTTTTGCTTCTAAAATTTTGTTTTTCTTATCCAAAAATATACAAGTTCTATAGAAAATTTTGACAAAAGACTACTTTTAGAACCGTACTAACTACTTCCATGATGGAAAGTATACTAACTACTTCCATGATGGGAAGTAGTTAGTACGTTCGTTCATTTATTTTTGACCTGGGTCAGCGGTTGCCCATCTCGTTGGGGATTTTCCAATCTTATTTAGTTCAGCGTCTGAATGGGGTAAGGCAGTCAGAACAAGGTCTGTTTCTCTGATATAATAATTATCTGATATATTAATAATGTGATAATTTATAATGTAGGTACCTTGTAGGTACATATATCTCATAAAAAATAATGTTGGTGCGGTGTTTCAATAAATAGAACTTTGCTCAAACAGACTCATAGAACTACAATGTACGAAAATTCTAAGTCCATGAATCATACCTGACTATGTCTTGTACCTACTACGTAAATATTTAGAAATATTTCCATAAAGTGGATTAGATTTCAAGATAAAAAATAAAACATTTTCTATGAAGTGACCCTTAATTAACTGAAGCCACTTATTTCGTTAATGATTAGTGTATTGTAAATTTAGTTCCAAGTGAATAATCCTGCAAGCGCCTAAAGTTCGCTTAATATTATTTCCCAGAATGTTTTCCGGTAATGTTTGAGAATAACAAATAATTGTACTCTGCATATTGAATAAGTAGTGAAATATTTGATTGTGATTTGAAAACAGTAATGAAATACAATATCCTTCGTTACGCATCGATTTCGTTTTGACCTGTAATTGTACCTTCAGTTTTCGGGAGCTGTCTTTAGAAACCGTATAGGCGGCGGTATAGGTATGTACATATTAAACTTAATCAACAGGTAGTCTGTAAACTTGTGACGTCATCGGCGGGGCTGGATGAGCTCGGGCTGTAACACTAGTCACCCTCAACAGGAACGGCTTTCTCTGTCTGAGCACTTGTTTGAGCACTTGTTTGAGCCAGTACAAACTTTATAATTTACTAGCTTTCACTCGTAGCTTCGCTCACATTGAAGCTGATTCTGTAACGTCTAGTGTGCTCGAGTGACGACCACGATCGT
Organism: Operophtera brumata; assembly: GCA_932527175.1. Classification (NCBI taxonomy): domain Eukaryota; kingdom Metazoa; phylum Arthropoda; class Insecta; order Lepidoptera; family Geometridae; genus Operophtera; species Operophtera brumata. Next base: position 77,907,024 of record OW052239.1, on the reverse strand, counting down.
GACGATGCAGTGTAGAAAGGCCACGATGGTTCGACGATATTTTACCCCCCCCTTTGGACTAAAATCTTGTAGGTTCGACCAATTCATTGTTTGAAAGAGAGGCACTATGAAAAATGAGAGCCAGTGCCAGACTTACTTACTTGCGAAACGGCAATAAATCCACAAAATATTCGTAAAACTTGTTCCAGGACGTACGTGTTTTTGAGAAAGCCTTACTAGTTTGTGACAAAAATGTTTGTTATTTAGAATCTACATAACATGGCAGAGGTCCCTCGGACGTCTTTTTTTACTTAAGTACAGTATGAACATCCAAAGTTCAGGTTGAAATTGTGAAAATAAGATGTTTCTTGCTAATGAAATAATTAATGTAATGTTTTTAATGTATTTTGGTACTTCGTCTAGTTTTAAGTTTTAATTGAATGTAACATTGACTCATAATTGTATTTAAAATAATGAATTTAAATGACATTATTAATTAATTGGTTCTGTTTTTGAATTTTCTATGTGAACAGTGCATTACCACATAGGTCACGTCGACCTAGGACGCGCCCTATGTGACATTGCACTGCGCCCACCACCCTGAGACATAAAGATGAAAAGTTTCATGTGCCTGTAATTTCACCGGCACCCTTACCCTTCAAACCGGAACACAGCAATGCGAGCACTACTGCTTTGCATAAATATGATAACGAAATTAGCATGCCATCCTCTCTATTTGCACGCCGGCTGCGGCCAAGCATATTGTGTCCCATACCTATTTAACCATCTATTTTTCGTTACGGGGCAGTGGTCCAACTGCTGTGTCCAATTAGTTGGACTACGGGCCTTTACTATGGGTCGTGGTCCAACTATATTTGCAGTTGGACCACGGCACCATAGTAGAGTTCCCAGGTCCAATTAAAACAATTTCAAATAATACAACTGCAATTATTGTAACCACAGCACCTTTTTAATTAAATAATTAGTTTAACAACGTTTTTAATACAGAACTTAAAGTAATGACCTTTTCTCTTAAAAAAATAACAAAACAAAACTGGAACAACATAGATGTTTCTGTAATAATAATATATCACCGTAATTTTTCTAAAGCATGGCCTATAGTTATTTCACCTGTGATAATTTGAAGTTGTATTTCTCTTATATAGTCGTCGTTATCGATTTGAATCTTACCCCTATTACACAAAAAAAAAAGAAATGTTACATTTGCAGTTGTATTATTTGAAATTGTTTTAATTGGACCTGGGAACTCTACTATGGTGTCGTGGTCCAACTGCAAAGATAGTTGAACCACGGCCCCTAGTAAAGGCCCGTAGTCCAACTAATTGGACAGAGCAGTTGGACCACTGCCCCGAAACGCTATTTTTACATATGTCTAAGCTAATAAATGATGTTTATCTCTTTTATAGCTTTATCTCTTGAAGGTTTATACTGAATTTAGTGGTAAAAAAAAAGAAATGATGTTACTCCGCGAACCTAGATAGATATTTGTACAAAACATCTAACGAAGAAATTGTTACGACTTCATAATCACGTACGAGCTGAGCACGAGCGTAACAGCATAAGCACCAGGTAAATGAACAAGAGACTCTTGGCAGGAGTATCACGGTACCGGATCCAATCAATTAATGGGTTGGTCAAATCAAATAAAAGATAAGAATTCGTTTTGGCTTTGTATTTTCCATTTTACTTACCATTGATCATATTTAAATAGAAACACTGCTTGGTTCGTATTTACTGGTCAGTATAATATACATAGGTAGGTACACACATCAAGTTACCTACATAGGTACACAAATAATATGAAATAACAACATACCAGTTTCACGTGTCTTTGTATTTTCCATTTTACTTACCATTGATCATATTTAAATAGAAACACTGCTTGGTTCGTATTTACTGGTCAATATAATATACATAGGTAGGTACACACATCAAGTTACCTACATAGTTACACAAATAATATGAAATAACAACATACCAGTTTCACGTGTTACGGCCAGCGCTGTCGATACAAGACTGCCCATTGCAACGAATAGCAGCTCTTTATAAAGCCCACAGTCGGACAAGTACGGGAATCAATGTTCCGTCTTTAATTATGTACAATTCTGGTTATCGATCGTTGGAAAACTAATTACTATAGTGATATACGTTTCAAATAATTACTATTGAATTTACGTATGATTTTAGAGATTAAGATTATTCAAGTTCAAGTTTAAACAATAATCAAATCACGTCCTCTGCTTAATTGCAATGGAAACTATACGGTCTAATATTGTAGGTATAAATTATAAATTAAATCATCAATTATTATCATAATATCTAAACCGGTCTTCAATTATTTATACCTACAAGTAAACGAGCAGACGCCCGACCACGTGTTACTTGTAAACAAACTGTTTTCAATTATAAAACATGATTGAAATGTACATACCAACATGTACATTTCAGAGATGATTCTTACAACTTCAAAATACATTTATTGGTAGGTATAATTTAATGTAAGAGTATCTTACTTGACAGACATCCAACGTGGTGGTACTTTTAAATATGACATTTCACATTTAATCATGTTGAAATGCAATCACAATCTAACAAGCGTTTGTATGAAAAGTATTGGGGTTGGCCGCTCTTAAGGATCGCAGGAGGTCCGTAGATAGAAGCGACTCACGACCATTCGTCGTGGCATTCTATGGGGGAGGACGAAGCCCAGCAACAGAAAACTTTACAGGCTGATGATGATTAGAGTGGGTATACCTATACTTTATGAGGGTTTTACGTATCTCTTGACTTCGGGCTGTTCCCAAGAATTAAGGATTCACAAGCAAAGCTGCTAAGACAGTGTGGCAAGGCCGGCTAATTGCATATTGAGACTATCATTGCTTCAATGATGGATGGCGATAGTATCAATATCAATCAACCCCGGAACTTGGTAGCGTAAAGTAACAACGCGTCTTGGGAGATATCAATCCAATCCAACAGTGTTCGAAGCTACACCTACACACACACCTACACCTACCTTACCTTGAGTTACACCTAGTAACTCCATATCTGTTTCTTCTTAGTGTGTTCTGTGTTTCTGTGTAGCTCTTGTATACAAATAAATATATATTCTTTCTTCTTCTTTCTTTCTTTTTCTTTATAGGTTACCTGCTTAGTAGGTACTTAACGATTTTGCTCCACATATATATAGTTACTATTAGCCCATACTGTCCCATTGTTGGGCAAAGGCCTCCCCCCATTTCCGCCCGTCACTACGGTTTTGTGCAACCGTTTCCCATTTCCTCTCATAGGCGTCCAGTTCATCCCACCACCTCATGCATGGTCTGCCGCGACACCGCCTGGCTATATCAGGGCTCCATGATGTGGTAATTTTGGCCCAAAGTTTGTCGGGCATGCGGCAAATGTGACTGGCCCAAACCCACTTCAGCCTCGCGGTCTTCTCCCACATCGGCGACTTTGGTTTTGGAGCGCAGTATGGTATTTCGGATGCAGTCAGTTAGTTTAACGCCCAAAATACTGCGCTCCATTGCCCTTTGGAAAACCTTGAGTTTGGATTTCTGGATGTTTGTCAAAGACCAAGTTTGTGATCCGTAAGTCAAGACGGGAAGGATGCACATTGTCCATAAGTTTGCGTTTTAGTACCATTGGAAGGTTACCCTTCATCAGCTGTTCCATCGACCAATAGCTCCTCCAAAGGCGTTCTCAGTGCGTCTCGCAAATATAAATGAAATAAATTAAATGAAATAATAATTCGGTTCGTTTCGTTTCGTATGAGGTAGTGCTGGCCTCTGGTGTCGGAGTTTGTCAAGCCGCCCGAGGGCCTCTGACATGGCTTATCGACTGCTATTAATAATAATTTATTGCATGAAATATGGTACACCAGAATGTAAAAAAATAAGATTAAATAATCTTAGGACCAGCATATTTCACCATGAGTTAGCATGCAATTTTAATAATAATGTTAGTCTCTAGCCTACAGTTTAATAGTATTTATTGTTACAATATAATTCAATAATAATAATAATGGCAACGAAACAAGGTAAAATAATAAGGAATCATAATAATAATTCTCAGTTTATTTGGAAATACCTATGTATTTATTGATATGCATAATTTAATATCCAAGTAACGTTAGCTTTACTTTATGCATATTACCTATACTTACTATTATTTATTTTAGTACTATGTAATTATATTATATATTTATATTATACATTATTATTTATTTTTATAATATAATATTATGTTACTTACATATCTTGTATTGTTAGACTACAAAGGTCTTTCTTTTTTTCTTCTCTTTATTACGTTTTTTGTGCACTACCTACATAAATGTATCCACAATACACAAAGGTTAGCTGGTAGAGAATGCTTCTTAGCATTAAGTTCGCCTATGTACATTGTTTGTTTTGTGCAATAAAGAATATTCTATTCTATTCTAATCATCATAGAAAATGTCCAAAAAAAATGATTATTTTATAAATGTCATGTTGTGTATAGGTAGTATTTGTGTTAAAAGTCTGGCTGGCCATACACACCTTCTAGAGCACCTACCGCAAAATAATAAGATATCTTATTTTATTTTATTTGGAAAACAATCAGTATTATACTCGTATATCTAGTAAATCACAACTATAAAAAAAAATAAAAAAAATATATATATATATATATATATATATCCCGTTTCTAGTGAAAATTATATAAAAACTAATTACCATTAACCTGTTTTCGCTTTTAAATTCAAATTCATAGACCTTTCAAATGATAGTGGAATGCTTATAAAAATAGTGAAACTGTGCTTCTGTATTAATAAGTAGTAAGGTTACTTTTACTTTTACAATGAAGCTTTGTTATGTCTTTGTAAGCTAATAATGTGTCTACAGCATTGTTGAACGAAGAAAAACCGTGGTTAAGATCACTGAACCCCGCACTTATACACTCTGAAAAAGCTGCGATTACTCAATAACGAACACTGTGTAAGTTTAAATAAGACCTATAATTGCTGCGCGAGTAAGCATGCTTTTAGCGTACAAAAGCACTCGTCTTTATGCTAGCGTTGCCTGTGGTTTCTCTTGTCTACACTTCCCTGTGTTGTTGTATCCAAATGACACCCACCCTCCTCCCTGCCTACATCGCTGCGCAAAGTACTTAAGAGACATGAGCTTTAAATTAAAGCTAATACAGTTTAAAAAGCAGCATAAACTAGAATTAAGTTAGGTTATCAAGTATTACACAGACGCTAAATGGCTAGAAATCTAGGAAGATGGACTAGAAATAGATTCAAATGAGTATAATTGATTGATTATACGAGTGTTTTTTTTAGTTTTTCAGTTGTTTATTGAACGAGTGAAGTGAGTTCTCTAGGTTAATTTTGAAGAATCGGTGTTTGTATTTACGTAGATGTATGTAAATATGTATGTTTGTCCGATGAAAACTTCCTTACCGGTAATCCGATCTTCATGCAATTTGGTAGGGGGGTAGATAGAGTACGCGTCATGTTAAAAGAACGCTGGAATGTATGAAGAAGTATGACCACCAGCGTTCTTTTTACATGACGCGCATTATAGTATTGGTACAATTTGTAGGTAAGGTAAAAAGGAAAAAATTAAAGGCAGTCGTATAAATAAAAAAAATAACGAATAATAAGTATCACCATCATCATCATCAGCCTGTATCAGTCCACTGCTAGACATAGGCCTCTCCGCAATGCTCGCCATTTACACCGATTTCCAGCTCTTCCCATCCACTTTCTACCAGCCGCCTTACGCAGATCGTCGCTCCACCTAGCCAGGGGGCGCCCCACACTACGTTTACCAAGACGTGGTCTCCACTCTAGAACACTTTTACCCCAGCGGTTGTCGGTTCTTCGGCATATATTATGCACAGCCCATTGCCATTTCAGCCTGCTAATTCTCTGAGTTATGTCGATGAACTTAGTTCTCTGTCGGATAACTTCGTTTGCGTATTTTATCCCTCAGAGAAACTCCGAGCATAGCTCGTTCCATAGCACGCTCAGCGACCTTTAACTGATGAACCAGGCGCACCGTGAGTGTCCACGTCTCCGCACCGTAGGTCATTCATTACGGGTAGGACACACTGATTGAAGACTTTCGTCTTCAGGCATTGAGGTATAGGGAATGCAAAGACGCGACGTAATTTACCAAAAGCTGCCCAGCCCAGCTGAATTCTTCGCTTGGTCTCCTTCTCAAAGTTGTTTTTACCCAGCTGTATTGTTTGCCCGAGGTAAACGTACTCTCGAACGACTTCAAGAGGAAGGCCGTTAACGGCGATGAATCCCGGGTTTATATGGTCATTGATCATGATTTTAGTTTTATCTAAGTTCATGCCGAGACCAATTTGTCGCGAGGATGCAGCAAGGCTGTCCAACATCTGTTGCAATTCCTGCAGCCACTCCGCCATTAGGACTATGTCATCCGCGAATCGTAAGTGTGACATGTTCTCGCCGTTTATGTTTATGCCCATACCATTCCAGTCCAGCGTCTTAAACATATCCTCCAATATGTTAGTGAACAGTTTCGGGGATATGACATCCCCCTGTCTCACTCCGCGTCGCAATTGGATGGGTTCAGACTGCCGATCCTGTAGTAATAGTTGCAGCATCATAAAGAAATCTCATCACGTTATAATAAGTATAACGAAGTTAACGGAAGGAAAACTAGTACAGCTAAGTAGGCTTTACAAGTTAACGATTAATAGTCGTCGTAAGATCGAAAGGCATGCAACCTTACGGCGGTGCTCGAGACTCTGGATCTTAGTCTCCGCCATATGTTGCTCACCTATAAGCCTGAAAGCTCTACGTTCGATCAAGTCCAAGGCAGCAAGCTGGTATTTTGCCAAACCATCCCAAACATGGCAGCAGTACTCTATACCAGCCCGGACTTGTGCTTTATATAAACTGAGAAGCTGTCCTGGTGTGAAGTAACGCTTTACCTTATTCAGGATGCCTAGCTTCATGGCAGCTGTTTTTGCCTTAGACTCGATGTAAGAGCCAAAGTTGAGAGGAGGCGTGAGCGAAACACCTAAGAGCTCGAGGTGATCTCCTGTAGCTACAGGTACATCACGGAATACAGGAACTTGGAGAAACCGACTTTTTTTCGCCGAGAAATTCAGGAGAGCTCGCGCAGTGGAAACATATATCTCCACAACTGCGCTGTAGTCCGCATACCCAATGATACCGGGCTATTCATTGCGCAGCGTGTTTTAAATATTTCTGTTCTTATAAAAAAGCTAAAACACGCTGCGCAATGAACAGCAAACTGGTAATCGACGTCAAACGTCAGTCTTCTACGCAATACCCCGGCAAGTCCTTTTTAACCGATTTCCAATAAAAGGAACAGGTTCTTAATTCGACTATTTTTCCAGTTCTAAATCCAACTGTTCGCAGTGCACGGACTCTAGTATATTGGTATTGTTCACAGATTTGCGATTATTATTCGCAACGATTAAAATTCGTGGTGTCCACTTAGCCTTAGCATTATTCTGTTCTATTTTATAGTCGACAGTAATATGCTTTATTAGATATCGAAGCTCAGTTCGTAACCAAATACTATGTAAGCATCCGGAAATATCTCTAATATAGGATCAAAAAAGAAATACCATTGTTTTTTTTAAATTATTTAGATAGCAGCTCTCTTGTTTGAAACGTTTCCATAGCTGTTTGTTTCCGATTCAACTCAAAGTTTGCATACCTGTCTAGTTCCGATGACGATACAATATTATGATGACAGCAAGCTGATCTGATGATGGAGACGGAAGGTGGACAACATGGGCGCCACAGACAGCCGCTCTGCAGATGGTGTCTGACTGAAGAAGTATCGCCTGCCCACTTATTCCTGGAATGCGTGGGAGAAGCAGCTCAACGTGAACAAATCCTCAATAACCCGAGGTTACTCCGCGAAGCCTGCGAAGACCCCAGGAAACTTATGTGCTTACGTGTGTACGAAGTTAGGCTGGCTAACACCTAGTCACAATACTCTCACGCACAATGGACCACCCATAGAGTTCGAATGCGGAAAAGGTAGTACTTTAATTATTATTTGAATAAGATTCCTACTCTGAAACAGTTTCAAACAACTTAGTACCTACCTACTCTAACTATTATCAGCTCAACAATAATCTTTAAAACAAGACCTCTGCTAAATTAGATAATTATTTAAAAAAAAGTTGGTTGCTAGATGTTTACATAGCCTTTTTAGTTTAGTTAACCTCACTGTATGAGTATATTGTTAGTGTCATCATCATTAATAATAAATATTCTGATTCTGATTCTTTGATTCCAGCAGGTAACTCGATGGGTGTTGAGTTAGGGTAGGTAAGCTACGCGGTTTCCTCTATACGAACTCGCATTCCTAAGTGGAAATGAGGTTAGGTAGAAAAGTTTGAATACCACGATGTTAAAATTATTAAAATGTATGAGTTCAGATTCCCGAGATCATTGAATACCTATATAAAACTCGTTTTTAAACGAATTTGAATAGTACATTACTTTCAAAAGTTTTTCATAATCAGCAGCCTCAGGCATTGCTTCGCCCACATAGAATGCAACTATGCGGTATGTGATTTTACGAAATCCACGGGAGGAGGGAGGGGTCAGAATAACCTATTACATATTCAGAAGACGTGTTTTTTTTATTAGTGGTTTAAAATTCGAACGGGAAAATCAATAAATAAATGAAAATCTACAGACCGGCGAAGCACGGAAGCATTCAAAGTGTACAATCTTATTAAAACTCGTATAAAGCCTGCAGGAAACACCAGCAGGTAGCGTTCATTCCATCAACAGAACCCCTCGGCGGAATATAAAGGACATGATTGTTGCGTAAATACTTATATTACGTGAACTCAAGGAGTGGAGTTGCGCACACTTCGCGGCACTCCTTTACACATTTTATTCTGCCAAAAAGGTTACGTAGGTAGATAGTTTTCAAAAACCTTGAGCAATCTCGTCTCGTTAGATATTCGGCCTTGGTACCGCTCGTCATGTGCGGCGCGGAAAGAGCGCGAGATTCAAAACTTGCATTTAAATAAACTTGTCTTTTATTTCGGTGTCAGGGTTTTTTATGGCGGACGTTGAAATCTGTAGGTACATTCTGGGAGCTTACCTGAGGTTCACGGAGTACCCATGTGTTAACAGGTGGCGATGGCAACAAGTCGCGTGAGCGCGGCGATGTAGTACACGTTCCACAGGTATGTCGCGGGTCGCGTGCGGCGGCGGCGGCAGCTCGTCAGCGACACAGCGCGCTCTGCAAGGACGCAAGCGCCCCGCGACCCCACATGACTCCCCCTCCCCATCGATTTTCAAAATACCCTAAGGCGCGGTATTTACTAATGCAGAGAACTGCCGACTCAGCCCCCTTCATAACACTTTTCCCTAACTCGAAGGAAACATCGCCAGTGATTATAACTGGCCAGTTTTAGTTCCGCATCCAACGGAGGACGAGCGCGTTTTCGCAGTTTCAAAGCGGTCAATGCCGCAACTCGAACCAAACTTCGAGTCTCCGTCAGTTCTACTTCAAACAGTTACTACCTGTGGGTACTACTTATTTAGAGTCGGACTCGCGTGGACAGGGTTCCGACAATTATACTACCTAACCACTATAGATTGAACTTGTTAGTCCTCGGTGAAATTTTACATGCATTTTGGCATCGCTAATACTTTCCACTTCCCATGAGAATTTAAGGAGTAAGGTTTTTTTTCAGATTTTCCTGTAAACTAGGGGCCTTCTATTCAGTGTGTTTCAACAATTCTTGCTCTACACTTGCTCTGACAACGCCGTAGAAGTGGCCCAATTTAGCCAAAATATAAAAATAAAAAAACAATGATCTATCCATCGACATGATGAATGAGAAGAACCCCACCATAATCAGAATTCATTCATTTACGCTTTACGTACGTGATTAGGTCACCTAACTCTCTATAATTTCGTCCAGGAGATTAGCAGAAAATAGGTGTGACGAGCGGACAGGCTGAAGCGAGAGTGATCCAAAAGATACGGTTCTCTAATTTAAATTTATTCCGACAAGCTAAAAAGCTAATAATAGCTAGCTAGCTATTTTTTTTAAGCTATCCCGTAACTTTTCAATATTTTCCCAAAATTGTGTATTTCGGAAAAATTATATTTTTACATTTTTCATAGGCAAGCTGCAGGGAAACGCGTTGAAGTCTCTTGGTCGGCAAAATGGCAATGTGAATATCGTGCACACCGTTTGCATATTGCCCCCTCCCATAGTTTAATTAAAAACGGTATTATAAACTAGTGGTTCGCCCCGAACTGAGACCTCGCGAATACTCGCGATTTAGGTAGGTTACTGGTTACCTTATTTCTTTCGAAAAAATATCAATATTATGTACGTGAGTATATCCAAGGTATATCCACATAAAATTAACGTAGTTATCACGGTACTTCATATCCAAGCTTAAAAACGCATCGATAGCGCGATCTAACTTTCAGACATAATTAACATTTCCATCTAGTTGTGGATTTGCTACTTAACCACCAATGATTAAGTTTTTCATCGCAAAAAATTGGTATTACAAGGACAATCGTCAATTTTCGACTTCTCCCTGTAGTTTTTCACAAAATATACAAATACCTTTCTAACCGTATTGACTGCCAGTTCAATTCTGCACCTGGCTTGCAGACTTTCTGAGGGAAAGATCCATTTGAGTAGTTATTGATGGCTGCTCGTCGGATCATTTCGGCTTGGCAACATTCAGAACCAAATTTAGCAGGGTTTTTTACATCGGAAAAGTTATGTTGCCAAAATGGCTCACAATATGCCGATGAAACGAAAACGAAGCCGTTTTTTAGAATTTTTGACTAGTCTACATTGAGACACCATCGTCGTGCGAGCCCAAGCCTGGGCCATCTAAGATATAAGATCCATTTTTGAGAGAATTGCTGTACCTACAGGTACCAATTTAGTCTCAAATGAAAGTTAATATAACTTATTTTTTGTAATAATTGACGTGGGATGCGTATTTTAGAAGACACATAACAAAATAAGTGAACATTTGGGAAAAAAACAGTTTTAGGCAAAAATTGCCTATTTTTGGAGAACTGTATCTTGGGAATCAATGGCTCTATAGAGCTCGCGCTAGTGTGAAATTGTAGCAAATTACAAAAACGCTACTACTACGCTACGCTTTTACTGGTACTTTAAAAGTATTCGCAGTAGCTGTACCGGTCAGACCCTTCCTTCACTAAGATATTGACCAAAAACTGAAAAAACCCCCTAACTTTCATGGTTTTTTGGGCACACCGCCGAACGCACAGCACTTGGAAAATTGCAAATCTGGTTTTTTAATGTTGGTTAAGGTCCTAACAACATATAAAAAAATCAGCGTGACCCGAACTTTTGCAAGCACGGATGTACCTACATCTTCACTGGACTAATAGTCCTTTAAAAAATAAGGCGTCGCACTCAAACAAGCCTGCGCTGTCCTGGCCCGTGTTGTTTAGATGAGGCCAATGGATTAATTTCATTCCTGGATTATTCATGAGGGTACACAAGTTTTGTATATAAAAAAATCGGGAGAAATTCAGAGGCGTTCAAAAAATTTATGTATAAAGAACATCTCTGCACTATTAACAGAAGAGTTGATCAATATAATAGACAAATAAATTGTACAGGATAAAAGACTTTGGATGATAAAATGGCAACGCGTATCCCACAAGCATTTGCACTCTCTATACAGCTGTATATTTTTTTAATTTTTCGTTCTCATTCAATTTCCTTGCCATCGCGGAATATCTTAACAAAAACAAACGCGTGAAAAGTCTACGGATAAGGCCATTATCGACACAGCGTTGGCTGCCAGTGTAACTGGCAGCCAACACTGGCTTCGTCTAATCTAAACTTGCTTTATTCTTGCTCTACGCACCAACCATGGAGGTCTTTAGTCCATCTTCCTAGGCACCAACCTATAGCTTTAGATAATAGTTAAGTAGTAGTTATATTCTTTGTTCACCACAGAGTACCTGCCTACTTTTTGAAATGTCTTTCTTTTGACTTTGTTGGGTCATATACCTACCGGTAGAGTTTTTATATTGGTACTCCATATTATATATTGTAGCTTTTGCTCCATATATCGTATTTGGATACCTACATTTTGGATACCTACATCTACACTTATAAAAATAATAATAAAACGCCTAACTTTTTCATCTAAATTATCCAAGTTGATTCAAGTGGCTTTTGTAAGATTTAACGAGCCCTTTTTATATTTTATCGTATTTATTACTTTTCGTTATAATGGTGGCTCCTAAGAATATCGCTCCCTTTGGCGCAAGCGTTGAAAGATTCGGCAAAATAACCGTACATCCGAATCTAGATCCCAGTGGATTGTACACCATCCGACCCGATGCTTGCGACCCCTGCTATTACCACCCACAGCCCCTGGACCTAATATTCGAAGTCAACAGATATAGAAAGGTCGACAAGGACCCCTGGAAATATAAAAGTGAGCTCGAAGAGTGGGCAAGGAACTTGGGCTATAGAAATCAAAAAGTTCTCGACTTACGAAGATGGCGCCAGTCCGTGCTCGGGCCAGCGTGGCACGAAATAGAGGAGCCTCCCTTAGGCGGGTCGAGGTACGAGCCGGCATGCAAGAACGTCGGTTTCGGAAGGGCACCGAGATCTAGACCCTCCAAGAATCAAATGCCTGGCCCTGGGACGTATTACAAATCAGAGCCCTTCAAAGCGCCTTACGGACCGCACTCCACCAGACCCTCGTTCGATAGAGAAGAACCTTGCCGGTTCAAGTCAGAAACCCGTAAATGGTCACTAGCTCCTGACCGCTACACCATCATAGACAAAGCTTGCATCGAGCAAAAGCCGAAGAAACTCGTGTCTTTGCGCGGTCCGTACGATCTCTTCACGGGTGGACGAGACGGTACGGTCAAGAACCACTTCAATACATCGATGCGGTGCTCTGCAGCGACCTGGCCCATAGCACTGACAGGAAGTTTCGAAACTTACAAGAAGTCTCGTGTGGGAGTAATGAATAAGACGGGTAGGGATTTGCCGTACAGGGGACGTAGCGCGCTGGTGGATTTGTCAATGTGTTTTCGTCGACCGGGGGAGCCAGGCCCCGCGTCATACAATACCGACAAGCCGAAGGTGTTCAAGAAGAACAAGCAGGGCTTCAATAGCTCTGACGACAAGCCGCCGGGCTACAGGCGAGTGGTGGTGTGGCCCGGCGTGGGCCGCTACAACGACAAGCCGCAATCTTGCGGAATATTTGGCCAGGGTCATCGTCACGTGTTCATCAGCAAGGAGGGCCGGACCATTGGCGCCATTATTCCCAAGCCATTGAACTCTTTTTGATTCAACTGCTTTTTCAAGCGTCATCCTCGTTAGTACGTTGGCACCTTGAAAGCCTAAGGTATTCCAAAGTGAGTAATTATAATAAGCCATTTATTCCCAAAAAATAATCAAATTACATTTTCAATCGTACTTGTAACTACAAATTAATTGATAATAATAATTATAATATTACACACCAATACATTACAACTACATTTAAATAATTAGATTTATATTAGCTAAATTTTTAATACATTTTTAATTATGTACATTATAATAATTCATACACATTATTAAACAATTGCATTAAAAACACACTTTTATTTATTGCATGCATATAATTATTGTCCATTCAGTTTTGTTTATTTGGGCACCCATCTTTTGGTGAAGGCCTCCTCCCTCCATCGCCATAGAGTTCTGCCTCTGGCGTGCCTCGTCCACGTGGCGCCGGCGACGACGTTGTCGTCCAGCCGGCGGGCGGCACGCCGTTGCGTGGGCCCGCGCGTTCGCTCGGCGTCGTTGCCGCGCCGCCCGTCGCAAGTGTACCAGTGTAGTAGGTACGCGCTCTGTCCAACTTCCGTCCGATGTTCGTGCCACATGCCCCGCCCATCTCCACTTCAGTTGGCTGGCAAGCTAGAAATCATTTGGATTCTCTACCTTAGGTCTGTGTTTTTGATGCGGTCTTCTGTTGCTCGTTGGAAGACTTGTATCTTTTTGAGAGAGCCCAATTCTGACACGCATAAAGTAGAAATTTTGAGTTCTGACTGAAGGTTCTATCAGCAAACTAACTGGTACAAAGAGACAAAAATATGTTTAATCTTTCTTTGTTAATCCGGGTGTCTGTCTGTATGTGTGTGTGTATCGTTTTGTTGAGTTTGACGACGTCTGTGGCGCAGCGGGCGAGTAGCCGGCTGAAATGCGAGGTTCGATGACACATTGTATGATCTGCAAATATTAGTTCAAAGCCCGTGTTGTGGTACCATGGTACTCGTAGTTTCTGATACCCACGACACAGGGGATCCTAGTGTGGGATCAGGACTATGTATCTGGCTGTTGCGTGTTAGGCGATGGTTTGGACCTACCTACTTTAAAAATTGCAGTCACTAACTATATTCCTGGCTAAGAATCCGGTGAACGAGTAAAGCAACTCAAATCAATATTTACTAATAACTTCTCGAGAGCTTTTCTTGATACAAATAAACTCGACCAAGGTTTTCTGGAAGAGAATGCTTTCTAGCATTAAGTTCGTCTTTGTACTTCTTTGTTTTATGTGCAATAAAGAATTTTCTATCTATCTATCTATCAACCCTCACAACGAGCTATAGTCTACCAAAAATGACAAAATTGTGTGGGATTTTTGAAATTGGAATACACTTATGGCCGTTGAATATATTTAATCTAACGATTATTAATAGTTTGAACCACTAGAAGAAAAAACATCTTAGACAAAAAAAACACGTTATTCTTATTCGATTCGGTGGCGAGAAATCCTCCTCTAGGTACATCATCATCATGATCTCAACAGCCCACAGAAGTCCACTGCTGGACATAGGCCTCCCCCATAGAATACCACTAGCCCACGATAAACGGTCTTAAGCCGCATCCATCCATCGACTTCCTGTAGAGTGCGTCAATCAAAAACTGAAGACGCCACAATACAAAATTAAATTTTCCCTATTCCGTAACCACAAGGATCATTTTGAAACGACGAGCAGTGCCAAATAAGAGACTGAGCCGCCAAATAGTAGTCTTACCTATGAGCTGGATATGAGCAGATGAGTGTGACCCGGGGGGTCTATATAGGAATATTAATTTTTAAATAGTGGCGTGTTCATTTTTAGACTGGAATTCAGGGGTGACTTCCAGACTAAAACAGAACAGACACTATTTAAAAAAAAACCTTATTCCGTAACCACAAAAATCATTTTGAAACATGTGCCAAATAAAAGCGATGGAACCGCCAATTACTATGAGCTGGATATGAGCAGATGAGTGTGACCCGGGGGGTCTATATAGGAATATTTTATTTTTAAATAGTGGCGTGTTCATTTTTAGACTGGAATTCAGGGGTGACTTCCAGACTAAAACAGAACAGACACTATTTAAAAAAAAACCTTATTCCGTAACCACAAAAATCATTTTGAAACGTGTGCCAAATAAAAGCGGTGGAGCCGCCAATTACTAGTACCTAGTCTTACCTATGAGCTGGATATGAGCAGATCCTCTGTTCCAAGAAGTTCCAATACTGTTGGTTCGACTGAGTGTGACCCCCCTGACTCGTGCAACTGAACTACACATAACGCAAGCGCAGTCGCGAGAGGAAAGTAATACTGAGCTTATAGCACTCAGGGATAATATAGCATCCTGTTAGTGAAATACATTATTAGGATCAGATCAGCAGTTCCAGAGATTACGCCCTACCTACAAACTCACAAACAAAATACCTTTAGCCGTTTCTGGGGAAAAGGGTCTTGATGTCTTGATAAACAGATGAACAACAAAGTGATCCTGTAATGTTCCCGTTTTTTCTGATGAGGTACGGAACACCAAAAAACGTAATAATACTTATCTGTGGTAAGTGCAATCCATTATGAAAAGCGGTCCATTGAGGCTCTGCCTATCCCTTCGGGGCAAAAGGCGTATGTCTATGTATGTATGTAAAGTGAGTTTGAAAAAAAATACTTTTATCTTTGTAATGGTCATTTGATTGAGGAACAAAGCTAAATTCAAACAGTAGTAATGAACGATCTATTAATAAGGTAGGTACGCACATTATAAGAACATCTTAATAATATGTATTAAGATCATTCGACATTTAACTATTAAGTTACCTATAATTATTTAGTTTTGTTCCCCAGTATCCATACCATTTAAATGTTTATTGTTATATCCACCGATAATAAAATCAGTACTTACACTAGATATAGTCAGAATAACATTATATTCATTATTTTCATTATTACAGAATGACTATGTGAAGTGCGCATTTGGATGGAACTACAAATCTAACGTACTAGTGTAAACGCGGGCGGTAAGTTCGCCCCCAGTTCCCACAACAGGAAAAGTAAAAGTTACAATACATTCAGATCCAATTACGCATTGCACACTGATCGCTACAAACATAAATTAATAAAATCAATAATCATTCAAAAATAAAGACAATAATTCATTAGTAATTAAAATCAACAGCACTTACATACTTGAAGCAAAACATTGGAAACAGTTACATAGCCCGCTATGAACAACAATTCGTAAACTTTACTAATAATCACCTAACCAATTGTTTTAAATGTACAAATCCTATGCATGCAAATCCTATGTCACAATATTTTGCTTCATTTCCACTTAAAAGCATAATTAAACTTGAGTTATTCTGCTAACTAAGGTGATAGCTATTTAGTGATAGCCTAACTTGGATGTTTAATAAATACAAAAGATATTAATCGAACAATCCAGCCAAAATGATGACTGCATTGATCCGGATGCTGATGGCTGGAAAGAAAGCTACGAGTATTGTCTGCGCTATAGAACCGGGTCGCCAGTTCCAACCCTGCCGGGCTTCCCAGCACCCAAGGAAAACAGACTGCGCGGAAGCGCGGCATCAGCTATTGAGCAGGCAACCCAATTCCATAGTTTATAATCTATGATTATGTGAAGTTGGGATACTCTTTATGTTGAAGCAGTTTGATAATGAAAATAACATACCAGCCAGCTTTCTTTCTCCCCCTCCCATCTCAAGAACTACTTAAAGGCGAAATGTTAACATAAAGAATGGGCCGAGTCTAGCAAGAAAACAATATCTTCAAGATAGTGATAGCGCTATTATTCACTAAAACCCGGGAAGAGATGAGGCTTTTTCCGCTCAGATGTAATTGACGTAAGCGACAAACAACAAAACACCGTTTTAAGTAGCAAATATAAAAATAAATCCTTTTCTATTTATCTGAGTACTGTGATTACCTACTGAATAGTATGAAAATTAACAGTCAATATTTTCTCTATTCGAAGAAGGGAACTAAAACGAGCATTATGAGGGCCGATTTCAAAAAAAAAAACTATCTAGTAAAGTTTGACCAATCGTGTTTCTGTTTTTGATTTATTTATTTTATTTTTATTTTATTTATTTAAGGAAGACAAAAAGCTTAATTTAGATACAAAATAATCTTACAAAAATAGGTATCGGAAAAGCCAATAAACGGTCCTCACGGCTTGATTACATCCTCAAGTAATTAGTGTATTAACATCAAGTTTGTAACCTTTACCGTTACTGAGTGAGCATGTAACGCAGCTACCCCAAATTTGTAACATATCGCCTTAAATGTGTTCAACGGTTATTCATGTTTTAATGTTCATATAGAACAGATTAGATTCTATTAGATGTTGTACAGGACCACCAATAAAAGTTCTGAGGGGCAAGTCTGACTTTACACACATCGTAACGATGATCGTAACGACAATCGTTCGTGTATTGCGTAGTAACTAGCCATTAACCTGCGACGTTTTTGGCACAGCTTAATAGCTAGTTATTATGTTACACACGTACGTTCATCGTTCGATGGTGTTTGCAAAACTCCGACTAGGGCCTCTGTGAACAAAATTGTCGCTAAAGCCGATTACAGTGTTTTATAAAATAATTACAAAAAATTTAACTATTATTATATTCTGCATCACTGGCTGACTGGCTTGTTAATAGACAACATTGTTTTAATACAATTCTGGTAATTATAATTGTAGGTGACGACGCTAACGACTTAACAGATATGAGTAAATTGGTGTAGCTATTATTTTATTTTATTTTTACATTTTTGGATAAAAAACAAAACTTATATTAGAAAATGGAACACATAGAAACGTATTGGCCTTGAACAGTTTTCACTTATGAATACAACATAAAAGTTGTACGTTAGTATTATTCCTTACTCTGTGATAAAAGTAAAGTTGTCCTAATTAGATATAAATGAGTACCTAAGTATAAGTAAGTTCAAACATATATATATATATATACAGTAAATAACTAAGCCATATCAAACAGAAGCTATCGAAAGAAGTTTGTTCCTACTAGTCTATTAAAAATGTTCTGCCTTGCCTCAAACAGAAACAACACGCGTATAATAGATAGAGTTAAAAATACATTTAAAAGTAAGCTCAAATATATAGTAAATAAGTTACTAACTAAACCATATCAACCCAGAAGATATCGAAAGAAGTTTGCTGTCTCAAAAAAAGTTTCTGACTTGCCTGAAATAGATCAACATTCATAGAATATTTATAGTTAAATAGACTTTTAGTTCGTACGAAAAAGGAGTTCTGCCTATAGTTAGTGGAACAGGTTGGGGTATGAAGTTTAAGGTAATTTCGACGAAGTACTGCTCGCAGGGGAGTTATTAATTTATTTTCCGAAAGAAGACCAGCCCAGTCAAGTTTTCCCAAAACAAGATTGACAAGAAAAGTGAGGCTGCTTCTCTCCGTTCAACAAGAGGTAGCGGTGATGTTTACAACTTTGATGGTAACCCAATATGTCAATTTAGTGCTTGAAATTGAGTTACCTCAAGAATTTACGCATGTATGCATTTCTAGCTGCGCCCCGCGGTGTTACCCGCGTAAATCTCGTTCCCGTGGGAATATTGGGATAAATATGTGCCTATGTGTTATTCCGGGAATCCAGTTATCTCCATTCCAAATTTCATCCATATCCGTCCAGCCGTTTTAGCGTGAAGAAGTAACAAACACACACACAAACTTTCGCATTTATAATATTAGTGTGATGTGATATTATGTATGCATGCATCATCTGCAGGGATACCGGCGCTAACCCATCAAGTACTGAACTCGCAAATGGTTGCTTGTCGTGCCTTCTGCCAAGGCCAAGCCTTCTTCTGGCCAAGCTAAGTACATGGATGGACTATACACGGTGAGTAATAGTAGTTTATGCAACTGTCATATAAGAAGGGGTATTAAAACACGAGAGTCTGTTTTTATCGCATGAGGCGAAGCCGAATGCGATAAAAACTGAACTGCCTAGTTAGGATCAGATTCAGTTCTATAACTGAATCCGAATCCTATGAAGGTACTTAATAATAACATAACATAATACCCAACAGACAAACATATTCCTAATTTTCACTAGAAACGGGATATTTACCATGAGTTTTGAGTTTGATATGTTCCCGATATTTCGGCACAGTTGCATGCGCCATGATCACGGGAGAACTAAAAGTATTTGCGAGTAGATGTTATTGGCAGATATATTGATCTACCCTCTTTCTCACTATTTTATTACGAATGATACCACTACCATCGGTTTCATTGTCACAATTCACACCAACTCGACACACAACACTAACGGTGTCCGGACGCGTAGCAGGTACCACACTTTATTGATTCTTACACATTCTCACCACAGGCTTCCATACTCCAGATAATTGAAAACCATATTCTCTATTGAAATTTCTGTACTTAGTAATCTCAATTGCCTCAATCTTGGTATGTAATGTCGCTCTGTTGAGATTACCTGCGGACTGTGTAGCTCGATCCAATGATTTGAGCCAGATTCCAAAAGGTGTTCTGCTATGGCTGACTTATGTAGTTTTTAGTTAGTTCTCCCGTGATTCTCATGCAACTGTGCCGAAATATCGGGAACATATCAAACTCAAAAATCATGGTAAATATCCCGTTTCTAGTGAAAATTATGTACAAAACCATGATAGTTTCAAAAGTTAAACATATTCCTGATCCCACACTAGGATTCCCTGTGTCGTGGGTATCAGGAAATACGAGCAAGAGTACCATGTTACCATAACACCTAGACTAGGAGCAATTATCTGCAGATCATGCAAACATTTGTCCCGCAGCAGGAATCAAATCCTCAACCTCTCGCATTTTAGCCGGTTACACGCTCGACACGCTACAGACGTCGTCAATCACAATACAACACAAATCACAATAATACATCGAACTACACAAAACAAAAGATAAATGAAACAACAAAGTACAAAGTATATAATTATCATAAGTATATAAATATAATTATATAATTTCGTAACATACATGGTACATACATTCACTATCATGGTGTATTTGAAGATGAAAAAAGTTAAATTAGACATAGGCTCATATAAATAAGTATTCATATTAATATGTGTCAATTCAAATTAAAATCAAGAATTTAGGCCTCCTACAATATTGTAATGATTATAAAATCACCCGCTGCATTATTAAATTTAACTGTAAAAAATAAATGTCACAAAATATATATTTTTTTAACTTATTTGATAGTGGTATATGTGTCGCAGTCGGTTGAAACATACATACCACTATCAAATAACATACATGGTACATACATTCACTATCATGGTGTATTTTAAGATGAAAAAAGTTAAATTATACCTTGGTTCATACAAATAAGTATTCATATGAATACGTATCAATTCATATTAAAATCATTTCATATCAAGAATTAAGGCCTCCTACAATATTGTAATGAATAAAAAAATCACCCGTTTCATTATTAAATTTAACTGTAAAAAATAAAGGTCACATAATATAATTATCTTTTTTCATCTTACCACCACCAGACCATAAGATCTTAGTACCAGTGGTCTTAGTATACCACTATCAAATAAGATGAAAAAAGTTAAATTATTCCTATGTTCATATAAATAGGTATTCATATTAAGGTCACATAAAAAACGACAGTACATATAAAGTCACTAAATTTAACACCCAAGTACTAACAAAATAATCAATTAAATGTCTTAACAATTTATACACCTTATTTAATTACTTTGAATCTAAAGTCCTGTTTGAAATAAGCCAGTAACTAGTAAGTGAGACTTACTTTTTGGAAGGCAGTCATGCCTTGGAACGATTCACATTGGATTATCAGGGTCACTTAGCTCCACTGGCTAGTGTGACTATAATTCCCCGGCCGAGAAAATAACGAATTCACCATATAACCACCACCATACAACGAAGTATTTTTATCAGGCAACCTTTTCCACACTTTATAAGATTTGATCTTCAACTCCTTGTTAATAACAGTGTGACACCGCCGAAGTACTTTAAGTTTAAAATATTACGGGAATGTCAATCTTAGAAGGTGTAAATAAGGTTCACAGTGCAAGACGCGCATAGCTCTTCTTACGCGTTCCAATGTGAAGCGAGTGTAAGTTGAACAGGCGCTCCCCGTACTTGATGTCCGTCGAGTCTCATCGTTGCGGGTTTCTACGGACCGCTTTGCGCACGCGTCGGTTTGTAGTCGAGCTTGGAGCGCTTCCCATGCTGAACTGGACCTGTCCCGGGGAGGAAGCTCCGCTGAAACTGTACATGCCAGGCTGCTGTATCTGTGGTTGCTGTGGTTGCTGTGGTTGCTGCGGTTGCTGCGGTTGCTGCGGTAACTGAAAGCAACATACATACAATGTTAATTAGTATTCCGTACCTAAAACAAGTAATTAATGTTGTAAAAATTAAAAAACCCCAACGGAAAACGGCTGAACCGATTTTGATCAAACATAGCTATCTACACTTCCAAAAAATACACCTTTCTAACAAAAAAAAAACTGTTCATCTGTTCGGGAGCTGCGATGGGACCGACAGACACACATACCCACACACATAAAGACACGTCAAACTTATAAAACCCCTTCGTTTTTACGTCGGGGGTTAAATAGACAGAGGGACATTTATAAATCACTTCGTTGTTTGTCTGTCACAGGCGGACAGTGTCAATATTGACAGCTTTTTAATAATATTTTTCCCAGCGCAACCCTCTCCATAACTATTATGATGTCTGGTACTTTTCCCAATGCACAGTTATACAGGCTGTTTTTTTTACTAACATTCTTAACTATAGACGTCTTAGAGGAAATCGCTGAAAGAACACAAGAGCTCAAATTTAAAAAAAATGAGGCATTATTTTATTTAAAATGGGTATACAGTTGTGGTCATATAATTAAGAACGATTTGAAGTTCTAGAAGTTTTTTATTTAAATCGTATCATACACAGAGATGTGTACCTTCTGAGAAGCAACTAGTTATGTTATATAATAGTCACATTAATAGAGCAACCTGACTTAAGAATAAAGTATGAAATCGCTAACTATTTTTTGCACATTTTATTGATTTTATCAAAGTAACACATTCAAATAGTACTGAAACTGGACAAATAATTAAGAACGATTTATTTAACTGCTCGGGAATTGTTTTGTATGACACTTAGATTTAAAAAATCACAAGATTATGTAGCACAGGAAACATAAAAAGAAATTTAATTAATATTTAACTAAAATTAATAGTTAATAGCATATCCACGGCTTTTAATTACAGCTTTACACCGGCGAGGCATTGACTCTATTAATTACTGACATTTCGCAAGAGAAATAGAGTTCCATTCTTCTAAAAAAACGTCATACAGCTCTCTTAAATTTCCACACTTTGAATTTGAAACCTTTTTCTTTACTTCAAACCACAGATTCTCTATTGGGTTTAGATCTGGACTGTTAGCAGGCCAGTCTAAGACAGAAACTAATTGCGCTGTAAGAAATTCCTTTACGGTGCGTGCAGTGTGCTTTGGATCATTGTCATGCTGGAATGTCCAAATGACCGGTAGAACGTCTTCAGCGTATGGTAACATTGTTTCTTCCAGTATATTTTTGTATTGGAACTGATGCATGTTACCTTCTATCAACTTTACAGGTCCTACACCATGTCCAGAAAAGCAACCCCAAATTTTCACATTTCCACCACCGTGCTTTAATGTAACTTTCGTGTACTTTGGGTCGAATGCTGTATTCGGGGGACGTCGTACATATCGTTTTCCATCAGAACATACTCTGTTTATTTTCGTCTCGTCAGAAAAAAGTACATTTTTCCACTGTTGCACAGTCCAGTTTTCATACTTTCTCGCAAATGCAAGCCGGGCTTGCCTGTGGCAAAGTTTTAACATGGGTACCTTTCTTGCTATCCTACCGTGCAATTTTTCTTCTACCAAACGTCTTCGAATAGTGCGTGCTGAGATTGCTGAAGGGTTGTTTTCACCAAAATATTCTTTTCTAAGCTCATTGGACCCTTTAAAAGGATTTTGTTTTGCCATACGAACGATGTTTCGGTCATCTCGAGGAGTTGTTTTTCTCTGTTTAGGTACACGGAAGATTCGAAGTAGTTTGATACTTAGCAAAATGCTTTACAGCGTGGAAAACCATCGTTTTTGAACATTGCAGATGGTCGGCTATCTTTTTATAAGACCAATTCTTCCGGCGAAGTTTTATTATTACTTCCCTTGTAGATTTATCACAACTTTTATTTTTTCCCATTGTTTTTTCTAAAGAAGCAATCACCTTTAATCTTTTACAGCACGTAATGGCGCCAAAATTATACAAACAGTAACAAATCGACTGAGTGTTCTCTATATAAATTTGAATAAAGGTATAAACTACTTAGCGTTCTTAATTACGTGACCAGCCAGTAATATGGAATACTTTGTTTAAAAGTAGTGTAAAAAGTTTGCCTATTGATTTTTAGCCAATCATGTGTATCAATGAATACAGTGGTAATATGGAAATGTTTTACGATACCGAGAGAAATAAAAACAAATGCATACAATTAGTTTTGCATCTTAGTTGGAAAAAATCTTCCCTTTATATCAGCGTTCTTAATTATATGGCCACCACTGTATATATATTTTTTTCGTTGCGAACTAAGTCATGTTAGACAATCATAGGTACCAAGTTGCTAGAAGTTATCTAAATTGAACTTAATGTACTCGACAAGAAGTTGTATAAAAAGGTTAATTTAGATATCTCAGTTTTTCGGTTCTTTTTTTTCGAATCATTTTCGAATCTGTTGTGGCTTCAAGAAAATTTTATTCTTGATGCCACCACACGAATGCGCTCCTTTCTCTTTTTCTGTTTATCCAGTCCATCCAAAGGTTGCCTGGTAGAAATCGCTATTAGCGATAAGGCCGTCTATTTTATTGCACTGAGTTCAAATATTATATTTTTATTGTACTTTTTTTATCTATCTATCTGCCTATCATCAACCATTCAATCAACTCACCTTGTAGAAAGCCAGGGGTAGGATTATTTTTGACTATTGCGTATTCAAAACTTTCTGTATATCACCTATTTCTCGCTCTAAATTACCTACATAACAGTAATAGGTATCCAAACCAAAAGAGAGACAAAACGCAAACAGGGACAATTCTGACAAGTTTTATCCGTCCATTGCTGCTTGAAGGACGTTTGAAGGCGTATGAACCGGCAGTGTATCGAACTCACTGGGGCGCTTTCGCATAAAAATCAGCTTGGCAATTTCTTGTACCAAAAAAAAATAGCAACTAACCAGCAATATCAATTTTAACTTGCAGGTTACAATTTAACCAATTTTTATATTATTTTATATTATTATTTATTTATAGTTTACAAATGAAATTAAAATCTATTAAACGTAGACAGAGTATAGTATAGACCGAACATTAAATTAATATAATTACATGACGCATGAATTAATACTTATTTGAGAGCAAGCGAGACAAACATATTACTTTTTATTTCGTCTGCGTATTGTTTACCATACAAACAGTTGACAACTGTTGTTGACAAACGGTGTTTTATTAAATATTTTGTGTTTGTGATGTTTAATGTTGCGAAAAGTAGTTGGAAGTGCTTTGTTTTATAAGAACATATGCCAAAATATGGGACGTTGCTGTATAATAGGCTGTAAAAACAGCCCATAACGAAAAATTCGCAACATAACCTCTCATCGGTAAGTAGCCTTTCTTTAACATCCCTGGACAATGATGATAAAACTCGAAGTAAATAATAAGCGAGAATTTCTCGTATTATCCGACCAAAATAGGTAGAACTAATGTTGTAGTACATTGCCATTTTGTTTATTGTCATCATCAAGTTTGTGTTATAATCTATTAAGGGTTACCAGCCTGGGCAAATTTTTACCCCATAAAGATATTAGTAGTCTACAATCATTTGTATTTTTAATTATTTTTAGGTTTCCAAAAGAAACAAGTATCACTTATCGTGGAAGAGTATAAAATATTTCAGATGTCAAAACCTAACTCGGGCCGAAGAGAGTGAGAGCCATTGGTTAACCCGGAGTAAGGGTGCTGAGAATGGAAATATAATCCCACTGAT
The DNA here is from genome assembly GCA_932527175.1 of Operophtera brumata. Lineage (NCBI taxonomy): Eukaryota > Metazoa > Arthropoda > Insecta > Lepidoptera > Geometridae > Operophtera > Operophtera brumata. Next base: position 77,881,549 of record OW052239.1, on the reverse strand, counting down.
GACGAGGCTGTCCTGATAGACCCCTTCTACATACATATAAAACGAGCGACGTAAAAACTAACAATAAAATACATATAACTTTTGAAACTATCATGGTTATGTACGTATGTACACACACTAGAAACGGGATATTTACCATGCTTTTTGAGTTTTAATTGTAAAACTGTCTTATTTAAGAATTATAAATTCCATATGATTGATTCCATAAAAAAAACAATTTCTGTACAATATGAAGAAAATAAATTCTACCGTTTTCTTGGGGAGAATTCTCCGGGAGAATTTCAGTAGGGGCTTGTATCACTTGTCGTATTTTATTGCTGTCTCATTCGGTATACTCTGTTGATCTCTCTATAACTTATTCTCGCTCTACGCTATTAAATTTACGTAAAAATATTAGTCACATAATCACGTACGATTCTCCCTTTAAACCGTTCCTTTATCTTTCCTCAAACTCCGAGCACTTTTTTGTTTTTATGTCAAGTTAATCACCTGTCATTGGCAAACTCTTGTGGCACCACTACCGGTCCGCTGAACACGCCAAAAAGAAGAAGAAGATGAAGAAGAAAAAGATTAGTCTGTTTTTTTAAATGTAATGGCTCTACAAACTGGCTTACGGCCCGTGGTACCTTTATGTGGTAAAATTGTTTACTTTTGTAGGTAAAACGACAGGAAACTTATAAAAAACTTCTTGTAGGGTATCAAATACTAGTACGTAAATATTACTACATCAGACAAGCAACAAAATGGATTTATCTATACTTCTATACTAATATTATAAAGAGAAAAGATTTGATTGTTTGGTTGCATTGAATAGGCTGCGAAACTACTGAACCGATTTGAAAAATTCTTTCACTGTTGGGAACATAGACGTAGAATACTAAATCTATGGTTGGGAAGCTACACTATCCCCGGGTGACATAGGCTATTTATATTTTCAAAAAATTAGGGACCCTTACTAAAACTCCAATAATGTAACCCAAGGTGTAAAAAGTGCGCTGCGAAAAGTATTGATGATAGAATAAAATAATAATGGATAAACGAAAAATACACTACATTATCGCTGAGTGCTATAGGATATGGTTTATTAGCTAACGCCCGCGGCTACGCTCGCGCTATTTGTGGTTCCACTCCGTAACGGTTAAGCGGATTTTGATCGCATTTGGGATGTGGATATCCATCCAGCGAAGGGGGAGGGGTGGAGGGAGAGGCTGTTTTTCATCCTGAAACTACCCATGCGAAGCCGGGGCGAGTCGCTAGTTCTTCTAATAAAACTATAATGTAAATTGGTACATTATTGTATTGTAACTAAACAATAATAATGACATCATATATTATTATAAATACTTGGAAATGCCAATGACTCTATTATTATATTATCATGCTTATTATGCATTATATTAATTATATTATTATAAACACATAACACAAAACCAGACTGTCACATAGATAGTCCTGATACCACGCTAGGATTCCGTTTCGTGGGTATCATGGTACCCAAATAAATATTTGCAAACATGTGACCCGCAGCGGGAAGCGAACTCGCACTTCTCGCATCTTGGCCAACTACTCGACCGCCGCACTACGGAGGTCGTCATACAATTTCTATAAATATATGCGTTGTTGTGGTTTCAAACTCAGGGTAAAAGAAAGTAATCATAAATAAGCCGAAGCCACAGAGACATTTTGTTTTCATTACAGATATGAAAAACTTTAGAGCCAAATTGAGTCTTATGAATACGTGATATAGCACATTTTATACTTAAGTTTGATTTGGAAGGAACAATACGGACAAGAAAAAACTAAAACTTGGAGTTAGTATGCATTATTCGGACTTTCGAAAATTACAGATGCGGCGGGGGCGGCACAGCTAGTACAGTATAAGCTCCTTAACCAATTACAGTATAATCTCACTAATCCGGCACTTCGATAGATCGGCACGTCCAATAATCCGGCACCCTCCGCCCACGTTAATTTAATACATTACATACATACATTTATTGCCTCTATGAAATGACTTTTTCACTATAATCCAGTAATCCGGCACCCTCCGGTTTTTAATAGTGCCGGATTAGTGAGATTGCACTGTATTCTCTTTGCCGGATTGTTAGAAATGCAGGATCAATAAGTAAGGACCAAAATAATCAAAAAGCGTGATTACAAATGTATATAACAACAAGGCCGTCCTACTGGTACCGTTCCCGGGACAGCAGTAGTTGCGGATTATCCCAGTACTTTATTGTTACACCATGAACATTTAACTATTGGCAACATTTTACCTCTGTAGCGCGGCGGGTGAGTAGCCGGTTGAGATGTGAGGTTACGGGTTCGATTTCAGCTGCGGGACAAATATTTGTATCTTTTGCAAATATTAGTTCCGTATCTGTGTGTTGTGGTACCATGGTACTCGTAGTTCGCGATACCCACGACATAGGAATTCCTAGTGTGGGATCAGGATTGTTTAAAGTGTGACTGTTGGGTGTTGTTTGTTTAATTTGTATACAAGGTAACATTACGGTGTATGGACAAGATTATATTTCATTTATTTATTCACAAAAGATCGTGATTTAAAATTCACGGTAAGCGTTGAAGAGATACAGGCTATTTGGCATATTTGCTGGTATATATATGTCTAGAATACATGGCTGTTGCTATTTGTGTGTAAAACTGTACTACTTACCTAAAAATATATAATTATTTACCTGGCCAAATCCGAAAACTGCGGGCACTGCCTGCGTGGCGCCGAAATTGAACGCGGGTACGGATGCGGACGGCATTGACGGAGTAGAGGAACCGAAAGCTGTCGCGTTAGGTGTTCCGAATATTCCCATCGGCGGCGCCGGATTGGCGGGCTGAGCGCTCCCAAACATATGCGTGGGTGGACTCGTCGCGGGGCTGGGGAACATCGAAGGCTGGCCAGCATTGCTCTGGCTCATACTGAACATATCCTGCGCGGGTTGCGCGCTACTGCCGAACACGTGCGTTGGCGCGTTGTTCACCGGCGCTCCGAACGGCGAAGGCGTCGGAGTTGCCCCAAACGAAAACGCCGATTTCGCCGGAGTGTTCGCCATGAACAGATTAGACTGGTTTGTAGTGGTTGGCCACATGCTTGTGGTTTCTTTAGCGGGCGCGTTGAACACAGCAGCGCCACCCGAACCGAGCATTGCACTCCCACTCGGCGTGATTCCATTCCCACCGGTGCCACCCAGAGTGTTTCCAGCAAGAGGATTTGCAGAAATGCCATTTCCGCCTAATGGATTGCTGGGTCCATTAACTAAGGAGTTGCCGGTGGGAAGACTGAAGGTGCTTGCGTTGGTTTGAGGCGTCGCGCCGAATGTTGGTGTGGACGAAATAGAACCAAAACTGAAGTTGAATTTCTTCGCGTCGGTAGCGGAAGCAGCCGCGGGCGCGGGCGACGGCGCGGGCGCGGGCGCGGGCGCAGGTGCGAATGCGGGCGCGGGCGCGAATGTGGGAGCAGACGCGAATGAGGGCGCGGGCGCGAACGTGGGCGTGATCGCGGGCGCGGTCGCAGTCACTGTCGCGGGCGCGGGCCGCGGCGCGTTGTTTGTGCTCTGGTTATTGCCGAAGCTGAACATAGCCGTCGCGGCGGGTAGCGCGGTGGACAGGACAGCGGGCGCCGGACTGCTTTGGACGTTGTTATGGAACAGCGTCGTGTTCGCCTGTGTCGTTTCGGGCTTCGACAAGGACACCGATGAAGTGACAGTGACTTCGGGTTTCTGGAACATTCCCATGGCAGGCGTGTTCGCCGGAGCGGGTTGCGTAGTCAAAGAATTATTAGTCGCCGTGGTAGCCGCCGATGTGAACAGACCAGAACTTTGCTTCACTGCAGAAATTGAGAACTCCTGTTTCGATGTCTCCAATGCCGCACTCGGTTGTTTTTTGATTGGAGATGCCGGCTTCTTTTTCTCCTCTGAATTGTTCAAGAAAGCGTTCATTGCATTCTGCGGGTTCGATGTCGACGAGAACAGTCCAGCCGAGGGTTTGGTGGCTTCCAAAGCTTTGAAAGGAATCTTAGGCACTTCCTGTGGTTTCTCTTCGTCTTCGGTAGGTTTCTCAGTATCCGATAGCTCGGTGGCACTTAGTGACTTCGGCTTGATGGGAACGAAATCGGTTGCGACGGGCGTATTGTTCAGTTTCGGAATACCGAATGAGAATGAAGGTTTGAGGGCTTCATCTTTGGGGCCATCTACCTTGTCATCAGTCTTTTTAGCCGGCAGTGTAAAGGTGAAACTTGGTATTTTAGGCACAATGTTGTTATTAGTTTCGGAATCTTCTGAACTCTTTGTTTTAGGAACCTCGTCAACTTTTTTTGAGAGGTTTGTTTCCTGTACTTTTGGGTCGATTCCGAACTTGAAACCTGGGTTTGGCTCCGCGTTGAATTTGAAGTTTTTGAATTTTGACGCTACATTATCTGTGCCTTGTTTCTCGGCGTCACAGCAGACGCACATCGATTTGTCGTTCGCATTGCTGGCCAGGCAGACGCGGCATTCCCAGTAATTCTTTTGTGATTTGATGATTTCTGACAACTTGTTATCTGGATCCTTGAACAGGTTACCGGAGGCGATGCTGGGCAGTTTTTTCGGGGCATGTTTCGTGCCTGGTTTGGTGCCTTCACAGGCCATGCACTTTTCCACACTGGGTTTGTTTGTGATGAAGCAATCCTCGCATCTCCAATCTTTCTCGATTGAACTTGCAGGCATCTTGTTGGGGCCGGCGGCGGCCGGCACGTATCGCTTCTCGGTCTGCCGGCTGCCGCAGCAGATGCATTTATCAGCGCTTTTTTCGTTCTCAACCCAGCAGTCGCCGCATTTCCATTTCGACGAAGATACCTTTTTAGTAAATGGCGAAGATTTTGTGGTTATAGGGCTTGTCCGCATTTTTTCACAATTGATACATTTATCAGAGTTTGATTGAGTATTTGCGAGTTTACAAATCGTGCACTTGGACGTTGCTTGGCTAGCGGTCGCTGCAGTTTCTTTTGACGGCTGTTTGGCTCCACAACAAGCACACTTTTTCGCATCTGCTTTATTCGATACCCAACAATCAAGACATTTCCAATCGTTTGACGCTTTGGCAAATGAAATGACAGTTTTCTCAGTACTTCGTGATTTTTCAGATTCATCTATTTTCTCTGGTTGTTCTACACTGGTTTGTTTTCCGAAAAGGAATTTAGGTGGCGAGGTGTCGACTGTGGCCTGCACTGGTCTGCCGAAGTCAAATGGAGGAGGTAGCGAGGAGTTCTTTGCATCCGATGTTATAGGGAGAGGGCTTGAAAATTTGAAAGGTTGATTACTCGTTGTATTTGCTATACTAGTGGGCGTGGTTTTGGAAGTAGGTCCAAATGAGAACTTTGGTAAGTTATTTTTGTCTATTTGAAGGACGGCAGTCGGCAGTTCGACCGCTTCCGGCATGCCGAAGGGGTCCTCTCCGCGGTTTGGCCTGGTCAGCCGCGACTTGAGTTTAGACTGCGACTTGGCCGGGCCAGACTCATTGTCAGGTTGGTTCCTACAAAAAAAAGGCACTATGAGCACAGTTACGCACTGGGTTGTGTGAGTATAATGATTGAGTAACTGCCGTATTCAAGTGAGGTCCACGACCTTACTTATTATAATATCTTATCTGTTGCAGCCCGCGGGATAAAATCACCAAGACCGTTAGCCATGGGTCAGTCTAATCTATTATATAATTTTCACTAGAAACGGGATATTTACCATGATTTTTGAATTTTAAATGTTCCCGATATTTCGGCACAGTTGCAGGCGCCATGATCACGGGAGAACTAACTAAAGTCTTTGCGAGTAGATGTTATTGGCAGATATATCGATCTACCCTCTTTCTCAATCTTTTATTACGAACGATACCACTACCATCCCAACCACCTATCGATACCACTACTATTTATCCATCATGGTAAATATCCCATTTCTAGTGAAAATTATGTACATAACCATGATAGTTTCAAAAGTTAAACAATTATAGTATTCATATATAAAAAATAAAGTAAATAACAAAATATCTATCTATGTAATGTATTGTATTAAGTATATCAGTTATCTAGTACCCATAACACAAGCTCTGCTTAACTTGGGGCTAGATAATGTTGTGTGATATGTCCAGCATTATTTATTCATTTATTTTATTATTTATTTAGTTCAGACAAGGGACAACAGAAATTAACAGTGCTTTATATGTGTATAGATAGATAGACAGATAAACTCTTATACCTAAGAAAAGTAAAAAACAACAAACTAATTAACAAAATACAATGGGCTGTCTTATCGCTACAAGCGATCTCTTCCAGACAACCTTTGGTTGGATGGACATAGTATAGTGTATAGTATTGGCGGTGTAGTGCGTTTCCTTTGGAGACTTTTAATTTATTTTGTGATAAAAATAAGCAACCATATTTGTCACTTCCCGCTCATAAGACACACTAACGGAAGCTAGCACGTCTTTCATTAAAATTCATCCAGCCGTTTGGTTCCTGCTAAGCAACTAAACGGCTGGATGAATATAGACACAGAATAAAACGCGCAATAAACATAATCCTTCTTAGACGGGCAAAAAACATAGGTGAAACTAAACCATGTTAACCAAGTCTAAATAGAATAGAACAGGAACTACTCAAATAATGGAGAGGTGGCCATACCCTTTTCGCATACCAGTACAGGTCGCGCAACGATTAATGAGCGCTGACCTTCAATGCGCAGAAGTCATTTTTCGAGTTTGTATAGCGAATACGCTAATGTAAACATGCGTAGTCAACCCCACCACGTTCGCCGAGCGCTCTTTACTCGTTGCGCGACCTATAGCAACATTACTGTTTGTCAACTAGCATCATGCCTATATTTTCAAATCTACATGGTGGCTCCCTCAAATGCTGCAGACTTCCCAGGAAAACCACGCTAGCTAGACAAGTGTCAAGCCACATTAGATCTTTTTTTTTTTCTAACGAAAGAATTTGGGGACAACGCTAATTTTTACACAATGTTTTGGTGATATCTTTCTTATCCTGTTCAAGACAATAAGGTTAGGGGTTACAAGTTTCGCAGAGTAAAAATAAGAAATAGTTCTTCAGCGCAAATTTCTCAATGGCTCTATGATGTCTGTTGTTTTTTTTATGCACATTTATAAATCATCTATTAATCTAGTAGATGTAGAATTTACATTTTACATAACAACTCAATTTATATTAGGAAAAATATTAACATAATGCACGAACATTTATAAACGTAAGCACGAAACACCAGATTATTGGATTGTATTTTTAGCTAAGACATACTGGGCATACAGTATATTAGTAAGTTCGCAATTTTGTATATTTTAAAGTTTATTGTACTTGGTCCTTAGTCCACGCTGAAAAAACTAAATAATTGTGCGCGAATCCGTCGGAGAGAATATAATGAAAATAATAATACATACATAGACACGTCTTTTTCTCCGAAAGGGTAGGCCGAGCCTCATTTCATCATGGGTTGCACCAGTGTTGAATTAATTGAATTGAATTTTATTTGAGATGTTTATACAAAGCCGTGTCTCCTGCAACTGTTTTTTCGAATCATTACACAAAAACTTTGAAACATTGGAGCGTAGCCATACACACACATTTGTATACTCTATGCATACATAATGTTTTTTTTTTCCGATGCGGACGGAAAACATCTCCCCGCGCGCGGATGAAGAGGGGTGGTCACGTCATGACTGTCATCTGTTACTAGCAAGTCGCATACGGGTTTTTGAGGTAATTTTACAAAACAATTTCGGTTTTGTGTTAACCCATTCCCATTGCCATTTCCCACTAGCAGGAGACAGCTTGTGTACGAAAACAAATGTTTTTGTTCCGATGTTTTGTGTTTTGTTTCGAAACAGTATTTTATCTATATTACTTTTGACTACACATTTAATTGCAATATCGAAAATTCGCTCAAGCAAGTTGTGTTAAAATGAAAATTCGTAGACTTGTTGGATAAATAGGTGATTATTAACTTTACATTGGGAAATGTACCAGAAATCTTAATAGTTATTGAGGTGTGCGCTAGGATAAGTACTGTTTTCTGTTTTTGGACTGCAAAACTAGCAAGGAACCCAAACAATTTTTTTTAGACTTTTCACCTTTTTTATTTTCTGATTGGTAGCCGGCCAACACTGAGCCCATTTCTTTTATATTTTTAATCTTGACTTATGATATTTTCTTTTATGAGGTAAATTAACAGTGAAGCGTGTTTGTTTTGCCTAACGCTAAAATAAATAAAGCTGATATGCTGCGTGTGTGCGTATATAAAACATACCTATTTGATTGGTCAGAAGTATAGGGTTGGTAAGGCGACATGGTACTGCTGTGCGACGCTATAATCTGCCTTGCTGCTTTAGTGGAGTCCATCAGACGACTCCTCGCCTTCAAGTGAACAACAGTCGCATGTGACGGTACGTACAGCTCTTGAGTCCTGTATGCTACAAATAAACATGACCATCAGACTTTTACCATACTTAGAATCAGTGTGGTAGTACTTCCCCGGACGAACTCTTTCACAAAAAAGCTCAAATACTATAATACGCAACAAACTGACAGATAAACGCAAACAAAAACACACGAAGGAAAATAGACTCAAGTCGATCTGATGCGGATAGGGCAGAATATAATTTAATCTAGTAGTAGTAGAGCTTCTTTGTGAAAGAGTTCGTCCGGGGAAGTACTACCACCATACCTATTTCTGCCGCAAAGCAGTAGTGCTCGCATTGCTGTGTTCCGGTTTGAAGGGTAAGGGTGCCGGTGAAATTACAGGCACATGAGACTTTTCATCTTTATGTCTCAGGGTGGCGGGCGCAGTGCAATGCCACATAGGGCGCGTCCTAGGTGGAAGTGACCTATGAGGTAATGCACTGTTCATAGGCAGAGGTTACCGCTTAACATCAGGTGGGCCATCAGCTTGTTCAGTCATTCAAGTAGTATAAAAAAAAAAAAAAACTAAGTTGAACTAAAAAAAAAACACAGAAAACCAAAACCAACCAGCAAAAACTATCAACACTGTCACCGTCATTCAAGTAGTATAAAAATAAAATAAAAAATAAGTTGAACTAAAAAAAAACACAGAAAACCAAAACCAACCAGAGGGGCAAGTCCGAGTTTACACACACCATCGTAACGATGATCGTAACGGCGAGTGTACGTGTATTGCGTAGTAACTAGCCATTAATCTGTGACGTTTTTGGCACAGATTAATAGCTAGTTATTATGTTATACACGTACGATCGTGTTACGTTCACCGTTACGATGGTGTTTGCAAAACTCAGACTCACCCCTCAGCAAAAACTATCAACACTGTCAGCTCACTCTATCCCTCGTGGAAAAAATAAAAAAGTTTAAAATACCACATATCCATGTCCCATCTATAAGAAAATCTCCGAACGACCAGTCGTCGGCTAGAAGCGGAAGGAGAAAGCTGAATTGTTCGCTAAACACCTTAACAAAGTTTTCACTCCAAACGAGTCATCCATGACGGTGTTCGAAAAGGAAAACACAGTTATAAATAGTGATCAGCAGTTATCTCCACCCCTTACACTTGTCACCCCAAGGGAGCTAACACGAACAATTCGCTACCTCTATAGCAAAAAAGCCCCTGGATTCGACCCAATAACAGGTAACTGCCTAGAAAAGCTTTAGCATTCCTGACAATACCATTCAACGGCATTCTTAGAATACACTACATTTCAAAGTTATGGAAAATATCACAAATCTGCATGATCGCTAAGCCGAGGAAGCCACCAACAGAACTTAGCTCATATAGACCCATAAGACTCCTCCCTATACTAACAAAGGTATTTGAAAATATATTGTTACTAGCAGCGCCCCGCGGTTTCACCCGCGTAAGTCTCGATCCCGTGGGAATATCGGGATAAAAATGTGCCTATGTGTTATTCGGGGAGTCCAGTTACCTCCATTCCAAATTTCATTCAAATCCAGTAGTTTTTACGTGAAAGAGTAACAAAAATACATCCATCCATCCATCCACGCTTACAAACTTTCGCGTTTATAATATTAGTAGGATTGAGGCTCAAACCAGTCCTGACAGAAAATAAGGACCGTTATTCGCTATGACCAAACGTGACATAACGCGAGCTCGTTACGATATCTGCGTGGAATCATCGTTCAGAATACGCTGTGACGTCACACGTTATTGGCAAGTAATCTCCTATGGTCATAGCGAATTTGACGGAAGGTCATCCTGACCATCAGTTCGGATTTCGGGAGAAACATGCGACCGTAGTACAAATGCGTCGAGTACAAACAGTCAATTGAGTAGGAGTATTGCTCTGCAGTATTTTTGGACATCCAACAAGCATTTGATAAAGTGTGGCACAAAGGACTGTTATCCAAACTCTGAACCTAAAATCTTACTTAGACCATAGAAGATTCCAAGGCAAATAATAAGAAGACCTCTCGAACCTGCACTACATCAACGCTTTAGTCCCACAAGGATTGGTGCTTGGACTGCTTCTGTACTATATATATATCTGCCTGAAACAGAAGACGTTGTAATAGCAACATATGCAGACGACACGGCATGCCTGGCAAGTGACAAGGACCCAAACATAGCTTCACTGAAACTACAGAAACAGCTCAATATAATAGACGTGTGGCTCCAAAAATGGAGAATGAAGCCTAGTATGAATCTATATACACACGTAACTACACACGTGTACTTGACATGGAGAATGAACGGCTAGCAAGGCATAACACAGTAAAATAACTGGGCCTACACCCAGTAAGAAGTCTGACTTGCGCCAATAATATGAAAGTTAAAAACACAGAAGCCACCATACCACAAGGGACTATCTTGGCTGCTAGGCAGTCAATCTCAGCTTAATCTGAGCAATAAACTGCTTGTCTACAAGGCAATCATAAAGCCGATCTGGACCTACGGAATAGAACTTTGGGGTCCACAGCTAGCCACTCCAATATCAAAATCCTCCAAAGATTTAAAAACATTGCCCTAAGAACTGCACACTGGTTAGTGAGGAATACAGAAATACATGAATAGCAGGAAATGCCGACCGTCAAGTAAGAAGTTAGCTAAAATACAAAGAAAGACCCGAAAATCGCTCAAACGAACTGGCTAAGAACCACAATAAAAAGTAAAACACTTAAAGAGATGGCAAATACTTGACTTAGACCAGATAACCTAACCAGTTCTTCAAATTAAATGGTTGTTATTCATTGGAATCTCACCTAAACCACAAACAACCCAGACAACATCTGATTATGGCTAAAGAGCCGATAACAGCAAAAAAGGAACAAAAAAAATTACATTGATGGTGCATTCCCTTAAGTGGGGGTGTTGTATTTTAGAGCACCCCACCGTCTTTTTTTCATTAAAAAGGTCTTGTTAAATGTAGCAGTGTTTGCTACACCATCCCCCCCATACCACTTCTAAGCCGTTTTACCTAGAAACTTGTAATTTCCTTGTAAAATACAAGTGGAACATGTCACTTTCTTAATTATCTCGGATATCCTGCAATGAAAACTTTCCGAGTTCTACAGGAAAACCTTTCTTTTAGACTTTGGAACCCCACACTGCATGCACTCATTTATTAATTGTTACATTCATACTTACAATGCCGTCTACTCGTGCTAGGCTGCATACTGCTGTTGATATTACCAAGCTCTGATAATTCATATCTTGGAATCCTTTTAGCCTCTATCAACGGTGACGAGTAATTCTCCAACAGATCCATGATCCGCCTCGATGAAGTGCTCATACTGACATTGTCAGCATTATTGGACTCATTCACATAAGTCATCTTCCGTTGCTTGATGTTCGGTTGGTTGACATATGAGGATGATGCAGAAGCTCCTCCATACATGGTCCTTCCGGGGTAGAATGGGGAGCCGAGCAGATGTGGCTTGAAATATGGTTGTTTCACATCAACTACTTGTTGGGCCGCTGTTTTTGCTGTAACCAAAGTCTCAGTCAGTTTTATAGATTTAATTAATTTTGATTATGTAAGTAATGCATAGGTATTCAATAGTATTTTTTTAAAAGCTTTTTTTTACTTTGTTAGTATGTTAGTTAGTATGTGTGGGACAAATCTAAATGGATCAAAACTCAATTTCAAGATTTGTCTTGAATTTTGACTTGACCTTGGCCGTTTAATATTATGGTGACAACGAGCTAATCTGATGATGGAGACTGAACGACAACGGATTTCTTCGATGTAAAGGATTTTCTATTCTATTCTATTATCTCACAACCACACACCTACATATTACTTATAAACACGAAACCATAAACAATATTAATTTCATCGGAAATTTATGTTGAATGTTGGACAGTGGTAGCGATTTGAAGTTGCATTCTCTGAAGCTAAAGCTAACTAAACGTACTGCCATCCTTTTCTTTCTTATATAAAAAGCAAAGGACCGGGATTCTATTTTTAACTTTAGCTTTAGAGAAAATAATCTCAAATCACTACCAGTATATTTACTTTATTCGTAAAAATTGTTTCTTTTGTTTTTCATTGTTTTTTATTATTACTGTATAATTTAGCTTTAAGATTTGTTAGCTCACTAATACCTCATTCATACTAATTTGTATAACTTTAATATTATGGTTACTAAGCGCAATCACTATCGAAGACTTACGATGTAGTGAGCCACTGTAACCTTGCAACACAGGCACTTTGAGACCTAGTGCAGGGAACAGCGCTCCTTTAGGTACATTACTTTGTTTAAGTTATTACTACTATTGAAATTAAAATAATCTTATCTTACTGTCGCGAACGTGAACTTATTCCTAGTCTTGCCCCCTAGGGAGAATAATGCACGTGAAACTAAGAGCAACCACTAAATTGAAATAAAGAGCAGTAAGTTCACTTACCACGTGCAATCAAGGATTGTTCTTTTTGTCTTTGCGAGTCGAACAAGGACTGCCTCTTCAACGCAATAGAATGTCCGATCGCCGACACAGTATGCTGCTTAAATGGATTCTCTCTTTCACTTTTCTCCATCCTTGAGTCCATATTCATAGTATCTTCAGTGTGAACTCTGACAGGAGTTGAAATTATGTTGGGTTCTCTTCGGGTATGTCGGCCAGGTGTAGTTTGTATGCTGTTGTATGGTACACTAGCAGCTTCTGTTGTGACGCTGCTGGTAAAAGTTGTCTGTAAAAAAAACAATATTTTATATCCCCTAAATAGTATAAGTTAGCTCATTTGTCTGGGTCTCATCTGTCTATGTATTTCAATGCGGGTTTTTTGTATGAAAGCTGGTTATTTGTTTGTGAAATGGTTCTTAGCTACGGTGGAACTAGGTTCAGATGTTTCCATTCTGTTTCTAATTCCGGCGGACGTCCGCTATTTCTATTTCTGATGCAGTTGTGAATTTTTCCCCACGGTAGACTAGAAGCGTAACCGCTTTGAAGGCGGCTATGACCTCTCGATAAAGCCGACACAATGAGGAGTATCTATGTGCCATGAGCTATGACATCTGTTCCAAATCTGGCATGTTTGTTCTTTGTTATTTATTTATTTTGTGTCACTGGTTCTTTATCTTAGTCACCCTGATATGTGTAGTGTTTGAGGTATGGCGGTCCGGAAAAAGGCCACCTAAGTGAGTGAAGACACATGATATGACTTACTTCAGACGTGGTTAGTTGAGAATATTTCCCCACAGGGGACGAATATCGTAGCCGCTTCGCCGGCGGCTGTAGCATGATGGGGTTCTCGGGAGCTTCATCTTCCGTCGAGGAATCTGTACCATCAGCTATAGCGGCCGATCCATTGGCGCTAGAAGAGCTGGGACTGCTGAACCATTTTGTGATTCCAGTTGGCAGGAATCCGGATACGCGTGATGTTACATTCTTGACGAACGACTGAAAGAAAATAACAAATTACTAGGTAAATTATATCAACCGTTCTAATGCGTGTCGGACCATGTAAAGTACGCTTCTTATCTGCTGCTTCACACACTTGGCGTCACATAAAACCAGCGCTGCAGCAGCGTTTGCGTTGTCACAGCGTACGCTGAGTGGCGACCCTTTTTGCTGATCATTAATTGGATATCTTTTTATTGTAAGTTTCTGTGTTGTGTTGGTAAAATCAATATTTTTGTATTTTTGTATTATTAGAGTTTGGCTTTTATGTAAAACATAAAGTTCATGTCTGTGTTCCATATATCTCTTTGTGTTTATCTGCGCAAGCATACACAATGTCAAATGAACGATAGAGCTGTTTATAATTTTATTTTAGATCTATTGCCTAGGAAGTGTTGTGTTAGTAAATGTAATTAGTAATGATAATTTTACCACATGTGCTAGTTGTAAATTTATTTTGTCTCTGATGTCTAGATAGCGTTACTTAAGAAACTTATGAAAGCTTCTGTATTAGATAGGAATTTTTGAGAAGCGTGACCTATGGGAAAATGCTTTTTTAAAATTTATTTATACAATTTGGAATGACGGGTCAAGCAGATGGCCCACCTGATGTTAAGCGGTACCTTCTGCCTATGAACAGTGCATTATCACATAGATCACGCCCAACTAGGGCGCACCCAATGTGGCACAGCGCCCGCCACCTTGAGACATAACAATTAAGTCTCATGTGCCTGTTATTTCACCGGCAACCATATCCGTCAATCCGGTACACAGCAATGCAAGCACTACTGCTTTGAGGCAGAAATATGTATGGTGGTAGTACTTCCCCGGACGAAATCTTTCACAAAAAAAGCTCTACTACTGCTTCATGGATTACGGCTCAGATTAAGTAATGTTACTTCGTAAAATTTCATTTAATTCATTTATTTCATTTATTTGCAAAAGGGGATGACATAAGGGACGAGTACCAAAGGCTTAATACTAAATTTTACTTGAGTAAATATTTAAGTCATTATAAGAACTAGCTTTAAAAAAACTTGATTCAACATCCAAGATATTTATTTGCACAAATAAGTGTAACAATTTGGTCTTATAAAATAGTGAGCACTAATGACTTATTTGCCCTCTGCAGGCATCACAATTTTTTTTAAGCATAAACTGCAACTTAGTTTCTTACATAAGTTTTACATATTTATTATTTATACATTTCATCCAAAGTTACTACATTCGAGTTGGAAATTGAAGCATAGGTATAAAAGGCAAATTACCTAAGTAGCTAAAGTTGGTTAGTACAAATGGACATTATTATTCTACCAAATATTCATCAACAGTATAGAAACACTTTAGGATAAGGAATGTTTTTAGCTTTCCTGTAAACAACGTAATTAAAAACGTAAAATTAATTAATAACACAGACCTAAACATACTGCAAATTCACTTGATCACATGTAACCTGAAATGGGATGAACATATAGTGGCGACTGTGAAAGAGCAAACTCTATAATGTATAAAGGAAGGCTTTCACATGCATTAACAGGGAGTTGTTTATAAAACTTTATAAGACATATCTGAGTCCATTATTAGAGTATGCATTCCAGATTTGGAGCCCATACTTCAAAAAAGATATTAACCTTCTGGTACGAGTGCAACGTAGCGCTACGAAAATGGTGCCTGGTCTTAAAGCACTCACATATGAGGAACGACTTTTCAAACTTGGATTAACTACCCTTCAGCAACGTAGAGCGTTGGAGACCTAGTAGAGACCTACAAGATCCTAAACAATCACAGTATACCAGATTAATCACAGAAAATATATACCATGAATAATATAGGACACAGAGGACAATCCCTGAAGCTGCAACGCAGGCCAAGTACCAGCAATCCGAGGATGCACATATTGCCCAATCGCATTGTGCGCACTTGGAACAAGATATACACATCAGCTCCAAGAGCTGCCTGGGTATTATAAACAAATCACACTAATATTATAAATGCGAAAGTTTGTGTGAGTGTGTGAGTGTGTTAGTGTGTTAGTGTGTTTGTTACTTCTACACGCTGAAACGGCTGGACGGATTTGGATAAAATTTGGAATGGAGATAACTGGACTCCCGGAATAATACATAGGCACATTTTTATCCCGATATTCCGACAGGATCCAGACCTATGCGGATAACACCGCGGGGCACAGCAGCAATGCAAAGACTTCTTATCCAATGTACCAGGCGAGCAGCAGATTGCAGGAGTAATTAATACTCGTCAATTAACAATCGAGCAATTAAGCTGCTCGTCTATAAATTAATAATAATAATAATAATTTGGTAACCGAATATCTGGAATACGGGTGAAATGGGAGCGAATGTTTATCCAATGTACCAGGCGAGCAGCAGAATGCAGGAGCAATCTGGCAACCAAATATCTGTAATTACCGGTAAAATGGGGGCGACCGCCATTCAGTATTTTCACCGGTATTCCAGACATTCGGCAACCAGACCACTCCTGCAGTCTGCTGCTCGCCCGGTATATGTACATGCTGCTGCAAGAGTAATCGGATTATCGGATACCTACTGGATAGTATCCTCAATATTAGAATTTATCCAATACAACACCAGGCAATCAGCAGGCTGCATGAATGGTTTTGTTTGCTAGTCTTGCTTTTGATGAAATTTGGTAGGTATATAGATAGATCAAAACCTGCTCTAAAGGAGAATAACGCGGGTGAAATCGCTGGCAACAGCTAGTAAATAAATAAATTATCCTACTTGAAAGAATGCAGAAGAAAGCAACCAAGATATCCACAGGCTCTACATTGCAAATCTTATAAAGAGAGCTTCAGTAACAGAGTGGTCTACCATTGGAACATCCTAGCAGACGATGATGTTTCTACCTCTTCTGTCAATGCACTCAAAAGCAAGCAATAGAGGGTATTCTTTGTGTCCCAGATAAAACATAAATCATTTATTGCTTATGAATCTAGGTAAAATACAAAATGCATTAGATGTAAGTAATTATGTGCATGGTGCATGTGCATTTAGTGCATGTAAGATATAAGTTTTGCGGTACGGTTCCTCTGTTTTAAATTCTGTTTCCAATGATTCATCTTTTGGGTTTTTTTGTGATCTGTGAAATTACGTATATTTCTTTGATTGATTCCTGTGAGTTTATCTTTGTTGATCCATTTTTTTCTTTATTGGTTTACTGTCTTTGGTGTGTTTTTTAATGTTAATTTCCAGTAGGGTGAAATCGTACAGCTTCGTCTTCTTTAACAGTCAATTGCTTCATATTTAGTTTGTATGTTGGGAGTTGGCTTGATCTGTTTCAGTTCCACATGTATTTGCTTGTCGGACAGTGATGAATTGATTATTGCCAAAAGTTTTTTTTTTTTTTTAGGTTAGTGCTAACTAACATTGTCAATAAAACATTTTCTTGTTGTTGAATGACGGGTGAAATATTTGTTACTGATTTTGATGAGTAATTAGAATCCGGCTTCACGTAAGACTACTTTGTACTGTCTTATTTATTTTTCCTTCTTAAGTATATTACTAAGTATTATAAATAAGTTATAATACTATTGCCCCTTTTCTTAGATGAAGTTGAGAATATAGGTCTTGAGAAATCTTTTGTAGTTAGTGTGTCCGGGGTTATACGCCAATTTTTTTTTTTTTTGTAACTATTATATACCTCTGTTGGACCACAATCTCACCTGTTGGTAAGTGACGATGTGGCCGAAGATGAAGCGGAAGATGTGAACAAAGGTCATACACACACCTATATACACTCTAGCCTTGAAGAGACCCAGATTATAGTTTTCAGGAAAGACAGACGACGGTAGGGTATTCCACTCCTTAGCAGTTAGCATTATAAAGGTAGAACTGAATCGTTTAGTACGAATAGAGTGTATACTAATGAGGTTAGGATGGTACCGAGCTGTGCGTCTGCTCGTCCTATGATAAAAAGGAGATGGTGGGATCAGATCGTGAAGTTCCTGGGAGCATTCCCCGAAATGTAACCTATAGAAGATCGAAAGGCATGCGACTTTTCAGCAAATCAACACACTTTTCTAGTAACCTCACTTTTACATGTTCTTTTTAAGTTGGACTAGACCATTTTACGACAACTTAGTTTTCGAGAAATTCTCTTTATTTTTTTTCTGTGTTTATCTGCGAACAGTCTTCATACTATGAGCAGGTTTGGTGTGGATAGACGGGCTTGTAAGAGAAGTGGTCCAGCGACCTTTTCTCCATTTCTGTGCATCATGTTCTGATGAGTTCCATGATATGTTATCTATCTGCTATTCAGCTATTTTGTAGTAAGACATCTTTTCTTTTCAGTCGCTTTTTATATGAGGGCTTAGTGAGTCGCTGTGCCAGTCTGGAGTTATGGCATCCACCTGTGGGGATCAGCTTGCACCTCCAACATAAATTTCATTCAACGCTTCTTTAGTTAAATAATTTTATAACAAAATTATAACGGTTCAATAGTGCAACTCAGAATCAAACGATACCGGGTTCGGTCCTAGGCTCCGCACCAATGACTTTTCTAAGTTATGTGCAGATTTACATCGCTCTGTGCTTCGGAGGGCACGTTAAGCTGTCGGTCCCGGCTGTAATTGATTAATAGCAGTCGATAAGCCATATCAGAGGCCCTCGGGCGGCTTGACAAACTCTGACACCAGAGGCCAGCACTACCTCATACGAAACGAAACGAAACGAAACAAAATTATGAATCTAAACCATTAAAATCTATTTTGACTAGCAAATGACTGCTCAAACACCGCTTTACCTACATGCATCTGGCTTTCTATGTACACTCTCTATCAGTTAAGTATTAGACAGTTCCGGGTGAGAGTCTGGTGGTCTTATTTAATTTCTGGATGGACCATTGACCTAACCCATCCTAGATTATTTTTTATTATCAATTCACAATTCCAGTGATAAAAATGAAAATGTCTGGTGTTTTCAATAAGCCCCATGCACTCACACCTCCCCTTATTTTATTTTATGTCATTTTCATATTTCATTTAATTTCAAAATCAGGTGCAAATGCTAACACCTTAGTTCTATCAATCCATCTATCAACTGGATCCATGTGGTGAATTTATTTTAACAATCCAGCGTTTGGCTTAGGACGTACTCATTACATTTCAGATGATTGACCACTGTGGTTTTAAACAATGAACTAACTATCAGAAGCAAAATCTTTTCGCAAAGTACAATAAATAAGCTAAGATCCTTGATTTCGCAAGACTTTCATGTTTGTCTGGGATAGGCTGAAAGATGGACATGATCGAAAGCAGCACTATTTTATCACAAGGTAATCAAATTCTAAGATTACTTCAAGTATTGCGAGTATAAAAACAACTACGCGTGAGGTCGCAAGACGTTGGATGCTAACGACATTTCATCAGAGCGGGAATATAGCAGTACTTACACTGTTGGATTCGCCTGTTGATGAGCGCGAACGCTTCTCTTTATTCTTCGAAAACACAAAACTCATGTTGTCTAAAATCTAAAACACAGGTTCATTGGCGCACTTTATACACTGGAAAATAATTTTGTCTGAAATCATTCCCAACCAACTGGCAAAAACGTGACAAACATGGCGGGCGTGAAAAAAACTGCGAACTGTCAATAAGGTTAGAGAACTAGACAAAAATTATCTATGGGACTTGAGGTTGGGTAATAGCATCGAGCAACGCAGGCCTCCGTACCGGAGGGGAGACGCCTTAGAGCTGTCAACCGATACATATTTATTCAGAAATTTTTGGGGGGGGCTTCACGCACTCACTTACAGTTTAATGCACACTTTTGTAACCAGTCGTTCTATCGCTATAAACGCACACATCTATAAACAGCAACACATCAAAAATCTTTATACACACATAGATGCTTTCTGTGTACAAACATCATGTTATGTCACAAAATTGACAGTAACACCCGTTCTAGGGACTTCCAGCACTCAAGTCGATAAATTAATAGTATCGATAACTTTTTGGTAGGAACTTACTTTGCCTACTGTATATATTCTGTGCTACCATCAAGGGTCATTGAAGGGATTTAAGGGCGGCTAGGTATGGGGGGGAAGGGTTGAACGCTCTCTGTGAAGGAGGAGTTCCGGAGTTGTTATCGAGGATAACATACAGATCATTTTGTGGATCACTATGAAATTTTAGATTAGTAAAAGGTAGTAGTAGGCTGGAGAGAGAGGGGGTAAACGCGGAAACTTAGAGTATAGAGAAAAAATCAAGAAAATTTTGAGTACCCCAGGTACAACCACTAGCTCATGAGATGATTAGTTCTTGGGAAAATTTAATTAGAATTTTGTTCAAAGCCTACAATAATTTCATAAAACTATGGGTCGGCAAGTCAAAAGAGACGAAAGGAAAGGAAAGGAAAAAACGCTTTACTTAGCTGCCGTCATCCTTCTAACCTACATAATCCATGTCGGTTCTGGCCACGAAATATACGATGTATTATATCTGTCAGTCACTGCTATTGTCAAAAACCAAAAATCATGATCCTAAGTGCCAAAAAACTACATTAGTCATTAAAATGTAAAACAGTTTTTTTTAAAATTTCAGGCATAATTATCCCACGTCACATGGGATCCTAGTGTGGGATCACAACTATGTAGGTATGTGTTGGGTGTGTTAAGTTATGTTAATGTTAAACAATGGTAGGTAAAGTAATACTTAGCGCTTTATCTAGTGAACAGAATATCGCGTTGAAAAAATTATACCTAGCAATTTTTTTTTAAATTCTTTGATCAATCAAAGAATAGGATTTGAATAGGAAAATCCCACGACACAGTACGGACACTCATGACACGACTTTTCTTGAAAATGAGTAAATGAGTTCAAACTGGGAAATGCTTTTGTTAATTTATCGTGATCACGTATCCCACAACCTAGGTAGGCATGCAACTTTTTACGAAAAACTATCACACCTCTAGATTTGTAATATCACATAGTAATTTAAATTCATGTCAAGATGTCGTTCCCCTCTGGCTATGCACAATTTCATTTGGGCATACGCGTTAGTAAAACTGTTTTCGCCCGATCATTAGGGCGAGCGAAGCGAGTCCTCTACTATCCCATGCAATTTTGTGGTACACTTAACGAAAAAACTATCCGTTGTAATTTAGCATAGTAATTTAAATTCATGTCTTTGTTTAAATATAAATAATCACGGAAAAAAGCTTGCTAGCCCTCACCAAGCATGTTTTGCTTTTGCTAGTAATAAAATTGTATCATGATGGGCCGATTGCTCTGTCAGACTGAACCGATCGTGTGACGCATAGAGTAAAACAGTGTGACAGTGCTACAAATACTGAAATGCCGAATCGTTACATTTTCAGATGTAAATCAAAGTCTGGAACATCGAATTTACGAAAAGATGGTGTTTTCTTTCACATTGTACCTAAGTGAATTTCAATATAAATATATATATATTTATTTTTATTTTAGTTTTTGATGCTGGACACAGTTCACACAAGATTATCCAGCCCCAAGCCAAGCACAGCTTGTGATATGGACTAGATAACTGATATCCCTAGTACAGTACATTACATAGATATTTATTTTGCATTAACATAGAAAATACCCAGAACACCCTGAACAAATATCTGAAGATCGTACAAATATTTGTTCAGAGGCGGGAATCAAACCCGCAACCTCCTGCATCACAGGCGAACCTTCGTCCACCGCGCCACAGAGGTCGTCAACTTATGGCATAAAATGAATAATTTCAAATTAAAATCATAACAGTTACCTACCTTGTTACATACCAATACCTTCATGGTGATTGGATTAACGGTTAGAAAGTTAGGTTAGGTTAGGCTATTGGCTCCCGAATAATATAAATCAAATTTCAATAGCTTGTAAAACATATTAAACGAGCATTTATTTTATCGATAAAAAATCTACTTTATTATTGAGGCACATCACTAAATTAGTAGTATAAAAGAAAACACGGGCAACTCACATACAGGAATTTATGAGAAATAAAAAAAACTGTTAAATGAGCACAAATCTATTTCAGTGTGCATTGAGGCTGTTATTGTTAGCAGTTGCTTATTTAATAAATAAAAATATTAGGTTTACCAACAGTCTACACATGTATGTCGGAGAGAGAAGTCATATGATGAATCTGGAGAATAGATCTACTGAGATTGAAGGCTTATAAACACCACGTGTACGGCTGCGAACAATCGTATTCTGTCGTGTCACGCCACCCAAACGAATGCGCCCGAGTCTTGTTTACGCAAAGACGCAAAGCGATCGACGCTCAGATATAAAAGGAGCGTACGAAGGCGCCAGAGCTCATTATTACATCGGCGTTGCCAGAGTGCACACGATTTAATCAACAAAATACAAAATCAAGTTCAAAGTCAGTTTGAATAAAATCTTAGTGAAACCTCTTTTAAATTTTCCTCATTTGCACGAGACCCACTGGAAAGCCCCTAAGTTGCCTTTTGCCGCTCGGAGGGATCTTGAGGATCCGACATGCATATATGAAGAGGTACAAACTATACACCTATCTTTAGCTACAGAAGAAACCAATGGGGGCTTTTCATTTTCGTTTTTTTTTAATTCAATTTGGCTCAATTGATGGCCCTGATTCAACTGTGGTTGTCAAAATCAACAAATGCATCGTACCTATGTTATTTTGTGTGATAGTAACAAAATACCACGAAAATATATCACTTCGTTGTTGACTTTTACATTTCACTTTATTTTTACAGTTAAGTACACAGCAGCGACATCTATTTTCAAGGGTTTATAGATGATTTGGTATGGCCGTGAAAACCCCTCATTATAGGCAAACACAACGTGCAAAGATTGTACAGTAACCTCACAACGGGCGATCAACGATTTTTTTAAAGCATCTTTATTTACATTTAACTGAAAAGAGTAAAGTTATTTAAGTATGATCAATATTGCCGATTTTGATAAAATTAACCACGTAGTTTTATTCTTATTATAAACTAGAAGCAACCCGCGATTTCACTCGCATAAGTTTTGATCCTATGGGAACATCTAAATAAAATTTAAAACTATTCCAGTGGTCCAGCTTTCGCCGTTCTAAATTTCATCCAATCCTTAGAAAATTTAGCATTTATAATATTACAAACATACACACATACTCACGCCTGTTTCCCAGAGAAGTAGGCAGAGACCATGAATTTCCACTTGCTACGAGCCTGGCATACCTGTTTCGCTTCATTCACTCACATCACATTCTTCATATATGCTCATTGGTTAAGGGCGCTCTTAGCCTGGCCATTCTCCAGATCGACCCTGATCTATTCTGAATACTTTCACCGAG
Organism: Operophtera brumata; assembly: GCA_932527175.1. Taxonomy (NCBI): domain Eukaryota; kingdom Metazoa; phylum Arthropoda; class Insecta; order Lepidoptera; family Geometridae; genus Operophtera; species Operophtera brumata. Next base: position 77,858,340 of record OW052239.1, on the reverse strand, counting down.
GTCTCTCCCTTCCAACTGTCCCATTCATGCTCATCTTATGAACTAGTTTCGTTAATCTACTATCATTCATCCTTTATATATACCCAAACCATCCAAGCATACCTTTCTCAATCCTTGTCACTATACAAGTGCTCTTTCATTTTACAATGCTCTCTTAACACACAGTTTCTTATTCTCTCTCAAAGTCCACCATACATACTTCTCAAACCTCATCTTCACTGCATTTATTCTACTTTCATGTTTATTCTGCCTTAGCAACTTTCGCTACCACCATATACATTAGTGTTGGCACTAACACCCCTCTATGCACATCCAGTCGTCGTGCCTTTTTGAATACGTTCCGGCTGATGATAAGGCGTTAAGTTCACTTGATTTCCAGAATTTACACTCATTTAAATATCATCTTCTTGCTTGCCATCTCTTGTAATCAAAGTTCTCAAATGTACAAACTTTTTGATGTTACACTTGTTGTTAATAGTAGTGTGATTTAATTTTATTTCTTTAAATATAGTTTCACATGACACTTACGTTGACATATCATATAATACACCTCTGCGAGGTACATTTAATCCTTTTACCTTACTGGTTCTTTCACCATTGATCACAGGCCACTTTCAGGGACACTATATCTCAAGTTGGTCACTGAACCAAGAAAGAGCCTGTGACACGAAGTAGTAGTAGTTAGTAGTTACCAGTTAGTTAGTGGTTACATAGCCGTCAAATACGATACTCGTTGATGCCACATGTCACATGATGTCGAACGTGTTTAATAAATGGTATTTAGTAATCAAGGATATTAAGTAATCATCCACCTCTTGGCTTACTGACATTACACGTTATATACATGTTTACGTCAGCAGAATACATCCTGACATACACATTGATGTATTATACACATTTATATCCATTCTTTTGGTCACTTTTATGTCGCCCCGCTATCACACGCTTAAGTGGAGCTCGGTTTAAGAGTGGGCAGGGTAGTCGTAAGGGAATTGGCTTTCAGTACGAATAAATCAAGTAACTTGGTAGTGATTTTAGAGTAATGAATGACTAGTGTACTGAAGTGCAGTCGTAGTGAAGAGTGAATCAGTGTTATTGAATAAAATATTCACGGTTTTTTTTTGTTAAACCGTTCAAATTTATTATTTTACCCCGAACACTAACTCAAAAATTACAAAATCTAAGATGGCCACTTTTGTTTTTATACGGCTTAATTTGACTTGGTCAATTTTTATGCAATAAATTATAATAATTTAATTGAAATTCAGGTACATGTGAAAGGAAACACCATCTTCTTGTAAATTTGATGATCCAATCATTTTTTTACAGCATAAAACTGAACAACTCGGCATTTTTCTTGGAGCACTATCTCCCACGCGAGTCAATTCAGTCTGACAGAGCAATCGGCGACAGCTAGTTTTTTATAAGCTGTATGCCCTCGAGGGCATTCAATTTAGAGGGGAACTACAGCGGGGAATGCCTTTGATGGCGTCTCCATTCCGTGTTGCTCGATGGGTAATAGGGTAATATTATTTATATTATTATTATTATTGTACTACAAAATTATTATATAAAAGGGTTGTTGACAGTGTTTTATTGTTCACTTGGAAATTGTCACAAACGAACTATAATAGCATCTGCCTACAAGCATGTACCATAAATACTTCTTCTGTGGCATGTACAGAAATTTCAAATTTCAAAAAAAACCTGAATATATGGTTTTCCAAGCACAGATGAAGTAGTACATGGATCATGGAGGTATAACAGTATGGAGTGAGTGCTAAAATAGCATAGAGTGTTCCTTCCATAGACGTAGAATTTTTTCGCTACGCTAAATAGACAAACGAAGCGTGGGAGAGAGAAGTCATTTTTAAATGTACCCCGTGCAAGAAGAAAAGTGACAGCAACAATGTATTGAATTTGACATGTTTTGCTTGAGTTCATGCCCATACCGGACGGTCTCTTGTGCAGTTTAACTAATTTCGTAATTTTTTTAGTAATCTTACTATTAAATAACAAATATAACTTTGTATGACAATGGTGTCATGTTCAGTTTGTGACTGTGAATATACAAGACGTAATTATCCGGGAAAATACACGTTTCACAGGTAAATAAGAGATTATTGGTAGTTCGATTGTATTGCTTATTTTATCAATTCTGCTTTAGTAAATGGCCTAAAAACCAGTTTCATTCGTAGATTAGGACTTTCCCTTATATTTTTTAATAATATTTCGTTGCTGCACCTAGAAATAAACAATATTTTATGTAAAATATAAAAATGTTTGATTACGATAGGGCTTGACCAAGTGATGACGTCAGAAATATCGATAGTCCTGTTGCAGTCTATATCGTAGTATAATGCGCATCATGTAAAAAGAACGCTGGCGGTCAAGCTTCTTCAGGCGTTCCAGCGTTCGTTTTAAGAGATTACTTACTTTTCTACTTATTTAAGAGATGTATACCTATGCATTCAATGAGTGCCTACCTAGTTTACTACTTTTTACATGAAGCGCACTATACCTAACTATAAATTAAATTTTTGTCCATCCTAGAATGGAGGTTTACTTTGTTTGGAGTAAATATGTTTGCTCTGTTAACATTTTACCGTTTTAAAAAAAATCTATAATAACCAGGTGGACATTGAGGTGTGTGTTTTTGTATTGACTATTGAAAAGGTAACTTTAAAGCACCACGGGTGTTTTATTGCAGTTTGTGTAGTAGATATTTTGGAGTAAATATTTACGTTGTTGTACACACGCCTTTTTCCCGAAAGGGTATATTTATTTTTTATTTTTTATAAATAAATATTGTTTATTTCTGCTTAATAAAATAATAGGTAACATATTAAATTTAAATATACCCCAGAAATTCCGTTCCAGCGGGACTCGAACCTGCACCCTCGCCTGTGATCAGCGATGCCTTTACTTTCGAACTTTGAACAGAAGGTTTCCAATGAAACACCTGTAGATACAGCACTATCAACTTGGCGCTACAGCCGAGTTGATAGTGCCCACAAATTTCGTCTCCAGCGTCATAGCTCGATCTATGGCTAAATTGTTTAAGGCATCGCCGATGACAGGCGAGGGTGCGGGTTCGAGTCCCACTGGAACGGAATTTTTGGGTTACGTTTAAATTTAATGTTATCCATAAAGCGTGGTTTACACTTGAAAAATAATAAACTTTGGGGTAACAAATTGTCTATAGATAAAGTAACAGAGTGAAAAATTATATGGGCGTAGCACGGCTGATATAAAATGTTTTTGTGCTTTCAGATTTCCAAGTAATCCTTTGCTACGAGAAAAATGGTTATCGGTTATAAGAAGAGTGGGATGGACTCAAATAAGAACTCCACTAGGTATATGCAGCAAACATTTTAAGTTTAAATTTAAAAGGGAAACTCTAAAATCCCACCTATAAATAAAACTGTAATATTTAGGGGTCAATAAATAATAAAGGTTTATTTATTAACTGTATTCAAAATTCTCTTTATGACGTCAAATCTGCCAAACTGTGTTATTCATGAAAGACTTAATCTGCATTAAGATGTATTTATCTACCATACACATCACGGACGGATGATGAATTCTATCGACAATGTAAAAGTGTTGGTCGAGGACAACACTATTTTTAACTCGGACATAGACTTTCACCAACACGTGCACATATTTTTTTTGGTTCCATCTTCGATCTCTGATTGTAGATCTAGTACATATACTAAATCTATGGTTCCTTCTGACTCCTATCCTAGAAGATAGCTTGCTATCCTAAGTTAGAGAGAAACAAATATATTGTCACACGACAGTCGTTTTTCCGTTCCGTACCCTGAATATTGGTACCATGAATGTACATCTCCCTAGATTGGTACCATGAATAAAGTAGTAGTTTGATATTTGGCCTGGTACGAGTACACAAATAAAAACAGATAGATAAGTACGATACCTGAGTAGTATCGATACTTTCTCTTCGATACCTAGTATTTTTGTACCTTATGCTTCGATTCCGATACTTTACTAGGTATTGCTACTTTTTCACATACTCGATACTTTTGTCTCAAAAAAGGCAAACCAGGCGCAATGACGACGCGTATAGAGAGGATGAAACGTCGCTTTACCTTGCAAGCTCCGTGTCCTCTATAAACTCTGACCCATTCAAACATTGGAGTGAGATGAAAGCAGTGTTTCCAAAATTATACAGTTTGGCAAGTCAATATTTGTTGATACCAGGAACTTCAGTCCAATCTGAAAGGCTTTTTTCGAAGGCTAGAGCGACGGTGACAGCGGCTCAGAACTGGCTCACTGGGTCGCGTATCGACAAATTACTTTTTATGTCTGAGTGCATTGAAGAAGATTGGGGATTTAAAAATTAATTTAAGTTTCTACTATACAAAAGAGTAACATGCACTCTAAATTAGTATTTACACTAAAACACTAATATTTTGGCCTGCTATCTGCTCTCCGACATAAAAAGTAATTTTGATTAGATTGATCTAAATGTTAATGATAAAATTATAATGGTAATTTTGTATGTTTTTAGAATAAATAATAATTAATTGAGTATGACGTGCTTGTTTATAACTGTTTTTGCGAATATTTACAGTTTCTAAGGTGATATTAAATAGTACTCGATACTGAGTAGTATCGTAAAAAAGTACTCGATACTGAGTAGTATCGTAAAAAAGTACTCGATACTGAGTAGTATCGTAAAAAAGTACTCGATACTGAGTAGTATCGTAAAAAAGTACTCGATACTGAGTAGTGTCGATACTTTTGGATCGATTCTTTTATCGGTATCGATACTTACTTCTGTGATCCCGGAATCGAGTAGGCATCGATACTTTTGAATTTTTGCGGATCCATCGTACCCATTCGCGTACAAATCCGCCATCGTCCACAGTGTATTATAGAGTGATGATGTAGATGAAAGAAAAAATAAAAATCCGAAGCCTTATTTTTAATTTTCCATTTCCAAGTACGTTGCAACATGTACATTCGCTTAGCATTCATATAGTGGCGATTAACACTATGAACCAGCTCTCCGTCTCTCTATATATAGGTAGATTACAACAAAAATATTGAATAATGCTGGACAGTCCACACAACATTATCTAGCCCCAAGCTAAGCAGAGCTTGTGTTATGGGCACTAGATAACTGATATACTTAATACAATACATTAAATAGATAAATATTTCCCCCGGTTACTTTTGCACCATTGATTTGCCCCATTAATGGTGCAGATGTAACTGGTTAGTTATGTTTGCACTTTTTATTAAACATAACAAATACCTAGAACACCCTGAACAAATATCTGCAGAATGCACAAACATTTGTTCTGAGGCGGGAATCGAACCTGCAACCTCCTGCGGCTGAACGACTGAAACACAGAATAAATATTTGACTGAAGTCCTGAGACTAGAGCGCTAGTTTCTATGCGCAAAAGTGCAAAAGCGAAAATCTACCTCTATTATCCGTTAGTTCCTCAAAAGACTTAGTAAAGTCCATGCATAAATCTCACTACGATTGTGCTTCTATGGTTTTTACCATCGCGGTACGGAGGCCTGCAATCATGAAGTTAAAGTTAAAAAATCTATAACTTCATGCCTGCAATGCTCTAAGGTATCGACAGTATTTGTTTGTTTCAAGCCATTCATAGCGAAACTTATGTGATTATTATTACTTAGCCATATTTATGTGATACTATAAATTAAAACTTGTGTATTAGGTCATTATAATTACCGTCAAATTTGTTTTCGCTTTCTGAAGAAGTGTTGATGAGCTGTGATGAGCAAAAAACACGAAAAAATAATAATTTTGCGCCACAAGCGAAAGCGACCACCACGTTATCACCAACTTTTAACAGATAACACATGAACTTCTGAGTGTAATGAAACGAAATGTATGAAGTCATCTGACATTTTCATTTTCCCATGTCAACGACTGTGACGTTAACGAACCATGGATGGACGTCATTATATGAAATGAAAGAGAGAGACCAAATTCAAGAGTGTATTATTTTCACTGTTCTAAGTTTTCGTCGCCATAGAATATCAGTGTTGATGAATAGTGTTTTTTTGTTTACACTGTAAATAGTTGGGCGGAATTATCTCATTTTAGATTTTCCTTTTCTGCTTTCTACTACTACAACATTTACATATGTTGTTCAAAGGAAGTGACATTTTGCTCGGCAACGTTGATGTGTGAATCAGTGATATCAATCATTTCAGGTTTGGGTTACATTGGATTGGGGAGCTGCGTAGCTAGAATATGGATCAAGATCATCATCCAAAATTGAACCCGGTTCGGGCTTTTCAAGGTAGGCTTCAGGATAGCTCTCATCGAAACTGCGACATTTTTGTATTTACCTACCATTTGTTGTACATTTACCTGCAAAGATTATATTTCTCCATAGAATCTTACAACATTTTAATAGAGTACGGTCACAGTTTTACAATCCTTACAGTTGTGAAATGCCTTTGTTGACGGGCGACACCGCCGCCGTGTAGGTACTTAGCTGCCACACTCATGTGCAAGGGTTGTCTCCATCATCAGGACAGCTGGTTGTTGCCATTATATTGTATTGTGATCAGAATTACATACACATGCAAAGTTTAAAATCGATACGGCAATTTTAAGTAGGTTAAAAACGTTTCCTTGGATTTGTAAATACAGATTAGTTCATAGTAAATAAAGAAAAATGCCTGTAATTGTTTACCTAAATTTTTTCACGAAACTCCTGTTTTTCTTTCTAGCCCTAACTCTATTTTACTATTACTATGTACAAAAAAAATAAAAAATAGATAATACTAGTTCCAACATAGACTGCAGACTGCAGGTAGGTACGTATAACGAAATTATTGGTGAAACTTACCTAGCATCACAGTACAATCTGTTATTATAAAGTCTTTAATTCTTATAGTACTTCACTGTCGAGGTACATCCATACACAGAACAGGTGTGCAATCATGGGAAAATCTATGATTTCGCTGTCTGTATACCTACATCAATATACAGAATATGTGTGCATCATTACCTAGTTTAATGGCTGTGGCCACCATCCCGGGAGAGCCCCGTGGCGTTGCGCTATAAAAGTACATTAGTTTCACAACTGTATGGATTTTAAAACTGGCAGGGTTATGAATAAGACATACTGGACATCTGTAATACCTAGTCGTGATGTCCATTATCAAGAGCATCTGTAGTCCATGAATGTTATCTGTGAGAGTACAACTTTTTTACATTGAATTTGTTTCCATAGCTCTCCATGGCAGTATGGACCTAGAAGACCAGAAAACAAGCCTGTCTGATTTCCATGATTATGAACCAAGCTTGGAATTCGATGACTCTGAATTGACTCAAGCTCAGGGGCTCGGTAAGGTCATTTGCTGCTACTAAAGAACCATGCAGGTTCTTCGCCGTAGTCACTAAGCTATTTTCATTGTAAGATAACATCCAGCAGTCACATATTTAGTCCTGATCTACAACTAGGTTCCCTGTAATGTAATGTAAATGCAATATATAAAAGAAATTCCTTTTGCACATTCAAACTCTATGGGTGGTCCATTGTGCTTAAGAATTGTTTGGCTAGGTAGTTAGACAACTCCATCCAGAAGCACAAGTTTCCTGGGGTCTTCGCAGGCTTTGTGGAGTGGCCTCAGGTTGTCCAGGATGGCTCTAAAACTAAACAGGGAACAGGCGCTGGTACAAATTCGCTGGATCTCAACATTAACATATCAATGACACTAGGCATACACAGTTCCATTTTTCATTGTGAATGCGTGGCCATCACTGAGGCCGCCACCGCAATAATCAGGAGAGGGATCATAGACTACAACATAAGGATCCTCTCCGACAGCTCAGCAACACTCAGAGCTCTGGAGAGCCACAGCTGCAACTCCAAGCTCGTTTACTAATGTCACCTAGCCCTGGAGAGAATCGCCATGGGAATCAAGGTGACTCTGCAATGGATAAAGGGGCATAGCGGATCACTGGGTAACGACGCCGCAGATGAGCTAGCTAGAAGAGGGTCGGGAACAACCACAGAGGGCCCATCTCCATTCCTCTCTCTGCCCTTCTCTCAGCTACGCACATGGATGCGGCTCTACACCATTAACCAACACAATGAGTGCTGGGCACGGATTACGGACTACAGTCAGTCAAGACCAGCCCTACCGACTGCCTTACCACAACTGACACGTCGCCTGCTCAACCTTCAAAGAAACAAACACCTCTTCAACATCGGAGCCACAGACAGCCCACTCTGCGGAGCGGGTGTCTGACCGAAGAAGAATCGGCTGCCCACGTAGTCCTGGAATGTGTGGGAGTAGCAGCTCCAGTTAAACAAATCCTCAACAACCCGAGGTCACTCCGCCAAGCCTGCGAAGACCCCAGGAAACTTTTGTGCGTCTGGACGGAGTTAGGCTGGCTAACTACCTAGTCAGACAACTCTCAACGCATAATGGACCGCCCATAGAATTCGAATGCGGAAAAGGGATTCTTTAACATTAACATGGCTTTATTGTGATGTTGATGTACAGTGCAGTGTGATTATATATTTTTCAACACACTTGCTCGTAAAGTGGCTCTAATTTCACCGCAATTAGGCACATAATGGCGACACCTGTAATAAAACTGTGACTTTTTCCTTGCTATTATTCACAATTGAGTTATAGAGACAGTTGAACATTTACACAGAGTATGTATTTCTGATTTATTATTATTTTCTTCACTAGTGTGTTGAAAAACGTCGTATGATACACGTGTGTATTGATTATTATCAGGTGAGGGTGTCAATGGCGCCTCAGCGGTAATCAACAACATTACACACTTGTACCATAATGTACTATTTGTTTATTGAATTAAAACGGACATACCAATTACATTAATTAAAGATAATTATAACAATAAAAAATAAATCAAATTACATTCAAAAGGTCAGTTACACATTAAATGAGAAAACACATAGATAATAATATAATGACAAATAACAGTTAAATAATAAAAATCATACACAATTATGATTTGGTGGTCCGTTGTATCTTCTTGTTTTTTTTTTTTTTTTTTTATTTTTTTTTTTTTTTTTACCTAAAATAGGCTTGCGTTTGGCTACATCTCACCTGATGGGAAGTGACGATGAGGCCTATTTAAGCACGCTCGCCTAGAAGATGCCTATTAACTCTTCGTTTGAAGACGCCCAAGTTGTATGATAAAGGGATTGTGTTGTTCAGTTAATTATTATCGTTTTGATTAAATAAATTAGTACCGCTTTCAACCAAGATGTAAATGGCCTGAGTTGATCTATGCAGATCAGAATAATTATTCGTTTAACAAATCAGAGCACCAGGTATGTTTGCTGGCGCCTGTAACGCTAAGACAGCGTAGAGCAGCGCTCAGGGAACAAAGATCCGTGACACCAAACGGTTGTTGAGGACCTATAAGAAGGTAGCTACAACAAACCAGTGTAGCCACCAAAGTCCACCGTCACTTTCGGTGTCTATTATATTAAAAAACACGAGTGAGCCTTACAGTAGTTGCATATGATATGTAATATCTGACATCTCACCTCCTTGGTAATAAGCAACATGGCTGATAGTACCAAGTTCTCAAATAAGCACTTTCTGTTACACACTTCCGTCCCTTTTCACCAAATCACTCCCACAGATTGGAGGAAAGCGAGAGGAAGATATTAGACATCAATAAATTCAGACAAAACACGGCGTACGAAACAAGTCAAGCCAAAGATTATCCTCATACAGAATAACTAATAGACTAGACGTACATACACGCACTCACACAGGCAATGCATCCATCCAAACTAAGTTCATCACACCTTAGTCTGTGTCGGTGTGTTGATATAGTGTGTGTTTGTTTCTGTATTTGTCTGAGATTATAATAAATAATCTGCTGTACTGTACGTGCAATAGTTGCAATTTTTTTTTAGAGTTACGTAGTGAGAACTATGACTTAAAAACGGGACCCTACAATATGGGTGCCCGAGCCCGTTAACCTACTGAAATTAAATGAAAATGATTTCGGCCACCCTTCTCCTCAATGTTATTTTATATTTGTTGTTTTTTTATTTTTTTTTATGTTCTCATCCTCACGCATAATATCTCAAAAGATACATTCAAATCAAGTTCTATCTATTGACGACCTCTGGCGCGGCGGGCGAATGTAGCCCCCGGTGAACCCCCCCTCATTACTTATTCTGCTATTCGGAGCGGAGGAATCCACCAAAAAAGAGATAACTAACATCGGTCCAGCCGATCTTCAGTTATAAGTGGTGTAACTAACACGGACTTTGTTTTATATATATATATATATATATATATATATATATTTATATACTACTGAATGACGGAACCAGCAGATGACCCACCTGATGTTATGCGGAAACCTCTGCCTATGAACATTGCATTACCTCATAGGTCACGTCCACCTAGGACGCCCCCTATGTGGCATTGCACTGCGCCCGCCACTCTGAGACATAAAGATGAAAAGTCTCATGTGCCTGTAATTTCACCGGCACTCTTACCCTTCAAACCGCAACACAGCAATGCAAGCACTACTGCTTTGCGGCAGAAATAGGTATGGTGGTAGTACTTCCCCGGACGAACTCTTTCACAAAAAAGCTCTACTACTACTAAATATAGATATAGATATCAGTTATCTATATAGTACCCATAACATGAGCTCTGCTTAGCTTGGGGCTAGATAATGTTGTATGAACTGTCCAGCATTATTTATTTTATATTCGTGAACCATATTCGATACAATACTGTTTGACATAGACATCTTCTTCTTCTTCTTCTTCTTTTTTGGCGTGTTCAGCGGACCGGTAGTGGTGCCACAAGAGTTTGCCAATGACAGGTGATTAACTTGACATAAAACCAAAAAAGTGCTGGGAGTTTGAGGAAAGATAAACATAAAATTGTAAGATCATGTACAATATAAATGTATATTACGTGTATAGTTTTGTATGTATATTGATTGTGTGAATATTTTGTTTTGTTGTTATGTGTATTAGTTTTTTTTTTCAGTTAAGTGTGAATCAATTTGTATTACATAATCACGTACGATTCTCCCTTTAAACCGTACCTTTATCTTTCCTCAAACTCCAAGCACTTTTTTGGTTTTATGTCAAGTTAATCACCTGTCATTGGCAAACTCTTGTGGCACCACTTCCGGTCCGCTGAACACGCCAAAAAAAAAGAAGAAGAAGAAGAAAGATAAAGGTACGGTTTAAAGGGAGAATCGTACGTGATTATGTAACACAAATTGATTCACACTTAACTGAAAAAAAAAAAACTAATACACATAACAACAAAACAAAATATTCACACAGACATAGACATCTCTAGCTTTTGTTACCTACCTAACGAAAGGATGTGATTTTGTGCACGTGTGAATAGATCAAGAGTTACCAGTGATGATTCCAATTGAATGAGAATTGACGAATTGTTGCATTATCTCGCACACACAGAATGCGTAATAGGGAAATCAGGGGCTGCACGTGATTGGTCGGAGATAACAAACGAAGGGCGCGTACACGCTACGGTCAATGGGGAGGCACACTGCATATTTATCTCGCTAGTTGGCGCATTATCGCTGGTGTTGTTTCATAGCCAAACATAGGTCTGAGGTCATAGGTAGAGTTCGCCCGGGGAAGTACTACCACCATACCTATTTCTGCCGCAAAGCAGTAGTGCTCGCATTGCTGTGTTCCGGTTTGAAGGGTAAGGGTGCCGGTGAAATTACAGGCACATGAGACTTTTCATATTTATGTCTCAGGGTGGCGGGCGCAGTGCAATGCCACATAGGGTGCGTTCTAGGTGGACGTGACCTATGTGGTAATGCACTGTTCATAGGCAGAGGTTACCGCTTAACATCAGGTGGGCCTCTTGCTTGTTCCGTCATACAAGTAGTATAAAAAAAAAAAAAAGAAGGTGTATCAATGTAAAAAAAAACTGACAAAAGTGTCAAATATCAATGGATAATTTTAGTAAATAAACATTAAATAATAGTCTAGTATAAAACATGCCTCTGTGTAGTGCATTTCAGTGTACACATAAAGGTACACACCGTTTCCCTTCTGATGTGAAAAAGACAAGGCCACTAAATGACAAGCACCAGCGATGGTGGCGCCATCTGAGATTAGTTTTGCCTGTGGCTCTCTCCCCATTGTCAGTCATATCTGTCTCTTGTGCGGGGGACGCGTAGTTTGGTGCTTTTTAGGGTTCCGTACACAAAGGGTAAAACGGGACCCTATTGCTAAGGCTCGGCTGTCCGTCTGTTTGTCTGTCTGTCTGTCCGTCTGTCACCGGGCTGTATCTCATGAACCGTGGTAGTTAGATGGTTGAAATTTTCACAGATGATGTATTTCTGTTGCCGCTATAACAACAAATACTAAAAAAACAGAATAAAATAAATATTTAAGGGGGCTCCCATACAAAAAACATGATTTTTCCAAATGTAGGTTAAACAATGCTCTGCGAGGTCAGTTTTTGGGTGGGTGACCATTTTTGGCGTGCATTTTTTATTTGTTTTTTTTTACAAACGTGTTTTTTTGCCGTTTTATAGATAATGGTACGGAACCCTTCGTGCGCGAGTCTGACTCGCACTTGGCCGGTTTTTTCAAGCTTTTATTTACTTCCACTTGTCCCGGTGTCTGTAATGAAAGCTTCAGCTCTGTGGCGCGGCGGGCGAAGGTTCGCCTGCGGCGCAGGAGGTTGCGGGTTCGATTCCCGCCTCGGAACACATATTTGTGCGATCTGAAGATATTTATGCAGGGTGTTCTGGGTGTTCTATGTACAATAAAAAATATCTATGTAATGTAATGTATTAAGTATATCAGTTATCTAGTACCCATAACACAAGCTCGGCTTAGCTTGGGGATAGATAATGTTGTGTGAACTGTCCAGCATTATTTATTTATTTGTTTAGTTGTGTAAATTTGACCCGCTTCCCGCTGTTTGATTGAGCTGAAATTTGGCATACCTGGCAAGTTCCGAAGATAATACAATTTTATGGTGACAGCGAGCTGATGTGATGATGGAGTCGGAAGGTGGATGAACAACAGCTGTCCTGGTGTCTGTAATTAAATCTTATGCTAGCACTCCACTTGACATATTTGGGCAAACATTTGTTTTATTTTGTCAAGCTAAGCAGTACCATGTGTTGTTGGGCACATGGTTGATTTTGCCTTGGAAAAATAACTCGAACATTTGCGCCAATACACCAAGTGAAGTGCCGCCATTACAAGTTTTTGACCCACTTTCGGGTGTTCGATTGAGCTGTCATTGGTGTCATGGTACCGCATCGCTATTCGCTCAAAAACGGTGACGTGACGACATTTGTATATTCGCCTTATTTGCACGAACTATATGAATGGTCACACACGGGCTCACCCGCTTGTAGGTTTGTGTTGGTCATCATCATTAGATTTGAAGATTCAGATTTGCCAAATAGGCTATTTTACCGTCCACATATCGCTCGCTCAGTTGTGTGCGCGACAGCGACACTACAGACGACCGGGTGCGCCAAGTTGCGCCTACAAGCAAACATATTCGTAAGTATATTTGCTACTCACGCCCTAGTGTTGACGGCGTTTACGTGATATTTGGGCGATACACGAATATTTGATTAAATACGGCGAATACTTACACAAATAGCGATGTGAAGTGCCACCATAGATTAGTAATTGATTCATAGTTTCGTGTCCTTGGCCAATAGACATCCGTTGATTGTTTCGCTAAGCGCGTTCGCATGGTTACCGCGATTAGGGTATCCTGGTGATGAACCTATCAGATCATAGATTCACAGTATCAACATATGATTCATCGCCATCTAACCTAAAATTGCGAAGTTTATTGTTCAATATTCAAATTGAAAGGTGTTTTCAGCGCCCCTGCCGCCCGAGTTATTGGACATGAACGATGAGTTCCTAGAACAGTCGGCGAGCGATGGCACGATTGAAGAAAACTTTGAAGAAGAGCTTGCCCGGGCCCCCGAAGTTTATTCTGAGGTACGTACTCCTTATAGCGAGGGTCGGAACTATTGCAACATTTTTCGTCACGAATATTCTCCAGCACAAAACGTAAATTATTTGAAGACCCTAAATTGACAACCTCTGAGGCGCGGCGGGCGAAGCTTCGCCTGCGTCGCAGGTGGTTGCGGGTTCGATTGCCGCCTTGGAACAAATATTTGTTAATTCTTGTACCCATAACACAAGCTCTGCTTAGCTTGGGGCTAGATAATGTTGTGTGAACTGTCCAGCATTATTTATTTATTTATTTATTAAACACGCCAACAAAGTGGTAATTTTTTTTTTTTTAAAAAGTTGTCCCCTACACGTAAAGTGGGGGGTTTTTTTTTCTTATCTATCCCGTGGCGTGGTTGTGGTTGCGTGTGTGAGAATACAATTTTTTTATTCAGGGATCCGTTTGCGAAATATTAAGCTTTAAAGTGCTAAAAAGTCAAGTGCAAATAACTTAATAATCATTACGCTCTGATATAATTATATTCAAATCACTAGCATTAAAATCTAGTCTAGAACGTTTGGCCTTATTAACTTACTTATAAATTGTTCTGATGCACGACGATGCACCGTCAAAAGTTGGTATATTACATAAGCGAGCTAAAGACGACCCAAACCTTTGCTTCGCTGTAAGTGCTAATGACACTCTGATTTTAAAGAACCCCACTAGGAAGGCGTCTTTTACTATCCTTAGTGAGGATACTAGCTAAGAAATCTGTTAGGAAGGAAGCTACTGGAACACACTACATTGTCTAGCATCCTTACTCAGACAGACGGGCCAAAATAAATAGACGTTACTTAGCACATACTAATGCTGAGCACTGTCACGCATAAGTGCACGCTTGTGAGAGTGATAGGGACAATGCTAAGCATTAGAACGCGTACGTGCTATGTAGAGTATGTTATTATCGGCCTCGAAGTGGTGCTAGCGCATACTCAACTTAAAAAAACTTAAGAAAGAAAGCCGGAGTGGGTTTGATGGTCCTGAAGTTGGACTCGCGTCATAATGTGAGCTTAAGCTCATTTATGGTGAGGGTCCCTACGGAAAGTGATTTACTTGAAGACTTACTTGAGCCCTGACTTTTGGCTGAAAGGGGTGAAGCTCCGGTGGTTCGAGGGCCGCCTGTCACGTGATCTCCTGGGCCGCGACGCGTCAGCGATCACACGTGTGTTAGATTAAGTTATAAATAAAGTGTTTTTATATGTATGTTAGTTTCTAAGGTATTTATGGCTTATTGTTTAGGTTTCGAGCATTTCTTGATAAGCCTAAAATAAAGATTTTGATTGATTTGATTGATTGATTTAACACCAGTTTTCATATAAAAACGGGATGTGGGATCAGTTGACCACCGAACTAGATAAAACTGAATTTAAACCGGAGCGCCCGTTGCTCCCTAGATCCTATTCATCGTGTGCTGGTCATCATCAGACCCTGGAGCCTGATGTCATCAAAAATGAACATTCTGAGCTCAAACTGAAGATCCTAGATTCAAAAATAACTGAATTCCCTTTTCACCAAACATAAATACATCATATAAAAATAAATAATACTGGACAGTTCACACAACATTCTCTAGCTCCAATCTAAGCAGAGCTTGTGCTATGGTACTAGTACAGTATTATTTTATCTGTGGTTATGGGTACTAGATAACTGATATACTTAATACAATACATTACATTGATAGATATTTTTTATTATACATAGAAAAACCCAGAACACCCTGAACAAATATCTGCAGATCGTACAAATATTTGCTCCGAGGCGGAAACCGAACTCGCAACATCCTGCGTCGCAGGCGAACCTTCGCCCACTGCCACAGAAGTCGTCAAATAATAACATAGCTAGACATATAAATAGATACATACTGAACATACATAGATACACGTATTACACACTACATGACTATGTTAATGATAAAGCCGCGTGGCCTGATGTCGCTCTGCCCCTCGACACCTAATTTGTCAATTTGCAATGTCTGTACCTGCATATAATTTATTACTGATGTGTTATTTATGTGTATATCAAGCGTAGTGTGTGCTGCCTTATGAACTTTTGCTGATTCTCTCTATCATCTTACTTTTGACTGCCTACCTAAGTAAGGCTTTTAATTTGGTTTTCCTTTTTTCCTTGAATCAGCTTCAACTTGTTCTCGAGGCACCACACAGGCGCTCTCCACCTACTAGTAAGAAGGATCATCAAAAGAAAAACAGACCGTGTTTGTTGCCTGATTCTTCTAGGTCTGGTTGCGTTGGAACAGGAGTAACTGTAAATTTATTTTTTAAGACGATTCAAAATGATCCTTGTGATTTCAATGAATAAAATACTTTTGACTTTGACATAGCTAAGAAGCATCTCGCAAAAACCTCTTTCATACAAAAAAACCCTTAGATTACCTGTCGCACAGAAAAAGCAGGCAATACTGCGAGTTACGAATAAGCTTAAGAGTGAAGTGTTATCACTCCTTCCTTAGTTAGAATCTATATTATAAGCATATAAAACAAAGTCGTATTAGTTACACCACTTATAACTCAAGATCGGCTGGACCGATTTGTTGGATTCTCTTAATAGCAGAATAAGTAATAAGGAGGGGGGGGGGGGGGGTGTTCACCGGGGGTTACCCGTGCGAAGCCGGGGCGAGTCGCTAGTAATATATATAAAAGAGAAGTCCACTCGTTGACCACCATCACGAAATCTCAGAAACGATTGGGCCGAGAAGTCTAAAATTTGGCAAAAGCAATCTTGCAGAAGGCGTGCACTAAGATTATTGAAAATTTTAGAATATCATAGTCCGGTTATGGGATCCTGGATTTCCTCAATACCGGAATTTCAATCTATAATACCAATACCGGGCAAGCAGCAGGCTGCAGGAGTAGCTTTATTTGGTAATCTTGCTTTCACGCTAAAACGGCTGGATTATACATTCATACATAGACACACGCCTTTTTCCTCGAAGGGGTAGGCAGTGCCTCAATGGGCCTCTTTTCACAGTGGGTTGCACCATCGTGGAATATAGACGTGGTGAGCTCATCACCGCCATTTCTTCCCACTACCGACTCGGCTAACGCTTTCTTCCAGTAATAACACATTTCATAATAAGCTAGCAGCCAGGACAAATCTTAAGGCGCTATAGGTTCAACGAACATTTTTGTATGAGGCGAAGAAGGCGAGCGCACGCTCTGATACCGTGTTTTTATATATAAAAAAATTATATAAAAATGTCGTTCAAAGTTTTGTTTAATTTTGTTGATGAATTCACTAACTCAAATAATAACTAACATGTAACCAAATGTTTAAAATATTTAAACGTGAGAGAAGTGAGTGAAAAATAGCATTTAAATTTTAAAAAGGAGGTATCTTTGTTATTTTTTTTTATCGAAAGAAGTAATTCAAATATTGTATAGAATTATTGATTTCACTAGATAAAAAGCTCAAGAATATCATATATTTTTTTCTTCATAGAAAACTATGAAAATTCTTATTAAAAACTTTAAAATTCTAGAGACATTTGAGAACCTATCGCGCCTTAACAACAAGTCCGGGTACTACGGCTGAATCAATTTTGATGAAATTTCGTAGTATGTACAGAATGTACAGATGGATCAACACCTGCATTACGAGAACAATAACGCGGGTGAAACATCCGAACTTCGATGACTAATAAGCGGGACCGTCGAGAAGACACCTTCCAATAAAAATTTACCTCGATTTTATACGAGTAGTGTGTGCTAGATCAATATAAGTGACCTACATGAGAAACAGTGTGGCCGAATGTACATAGTTATGATTGCAGATGCAATTCCATGAAATACACACGCAGCTTAGCTTAAATCGATATAGCCACCCTCACATCAGCCACCCTCTGTGCCCGGCTGTTGATTGTGTTTAGTTAGTTGTCGGTGGTCGAGGAGGCTGGTGCTCATACAAAGGTGTTTGATATATTACCTTATTACAATTTCAGAGATTTGAAATCTGACTGCGTCTCGTCTGGCCTATAGAATTCTATGTAGAGGCGGGATATTCATTTTTTTTTGTTTATTTGCAGATCGCAGGCTGCTCCCTGGGCGACGCAGACGAGACTTTCCTGGACCTTTCCGGAACGGGCCTGGTCGAAGTTGTGGGTGACGACGAAGTCGGTCGGCGCATCATCGTTGTCTACGCTTGCCGCCTTCCACCGCGCAAGGATTTGCATCCAGACAAGCTTCTAAGGTAACTTTTTCATTTTTTATTTATTTATAAGCCGGAAGTTTCCCACTGCAGGGCAAATGCCTTCCCTTTTTACTTTTACATAAAAACTATTTTTTAAATTTATAAATATTCTTATATTTATTGATTGTACACGGAAATAATTACAAATAAATATTACAAAAGATATGTCAAAGGTGAGCTTAAGGAAGAATGTTTCGCTATTGGCGTGACTTTTTTTTTTTTGTGTTTCTTGTTTGTCTCTCGAATGGGAACTAACACACATGTTTTGATTGAAAGTGTCTTATAAATAACATTAGACTATATAGCTATGCATGTCAATAAACAAAGAAAGCACTGATGAAATCATTGAATGACATTCATAGCTAAATAATTTATGAAGCAATATCAATCAAAACATGCGATGGTAGCCTAACGGTTCAATAGTGCAACTCAGAATCCAACGATACCAGGTTCGATCCTAGGCTCCGCACCAATGACTTTTCTAAGTTATGTGCGGATTTCCATCGCTCTGTGCTTCGGAGGGCACGTTAAGCCGTCGGTCCCGGCTGTTATTGATGAATAGCAGTCGATAAGCCATGTCAGAGGCCCTCGGGCGGCTTGACAAACTCTGACACCAGAGGCCAGCACTACCTCATACGAAACGACGACGACGACGACGAATCAAAACATGTGTGTTAGTTCTCATGGTGTCCGCAAACTCAGGTTTCGCTATCTCAAGAAGTGTTGATGAGCTAAGATTTAAATAAAACAATACAATTTGAATTTCGCGCCACTAGAAAAACTTTGCACCTTAACCCTACTACACTTGCTATGTTAATTATCTACTTCTTCTCCGCAATAGTTGAATCTACGATTGCTACTGTATTTATGCATTTTACTTGTTGCGTTCGCGGAATGTTGGTGGATATTTAATGCTGTTACAGTAGAGACCTCAACATCGGCCTTGATGTATTTCCTTTATTATAAATACCTACACCGTGAATGCCTTACGGAATTTCCTTTGATATGAATATGAGAAACTACCTACGAGCTACGATCGATTACTACAGTCGCAGAGATGTTAATGTAAATTTATCTAACATTAGCTTGTGCTACGTTTATGCATGATAAATCTTTAATAGGTATAAATAGCTGAAGACTTTTAATTTACATATCACTATACATTTTGACTTCGCTATACGGACATTGCGTCCCGTCCCGTACCTGTCTTTCCGCAATGTCAGACTAAAAATATCACCATACTTTATGACGCTGTTGTTTTAATGAAATACAAAATTATATCATGCAGAATCAACTTATTATAGAAATTTTACTTAAAATTAAATTAAATTTTAATGAAATTATAGAACCTACTTTCTTTACATGTCTAACAGACTTCTAAAAAACATTTATTGAGATAACATTTTCACGGGATGACCTAGATATATTTAGTTTTATAGGATACAATTTTAGAATTTTTTCAGTTGTAATCTTTTCCTTGCTGTTGTTGTTATTTTCCTTTTATTTGTTACACAAAAGGTACAAGTATACCAAATTTCAGGATTGTGGTATTGCTGGAAGATACCCTAGAGTAGAGGTTTAGTTTTTTTACATATATGATATATCCCTAACATTTCAAAAACTCGTAGTTAATGTTTAGGCAAAGCGCTTTCATATGATACCCCGCATGATTGACTGTCTCACTTTTATTTTTTGTACCCCCTCTTGGACCCCCGGTGTCCTAACAACCGACCGATATAGCTCATAACCTAACCTAAAAATTATACTTATACCATCTACCCCTCTACTGAATGTAATGAAGACCGGATTAACGGTTCGGAGGTTATCCTTGGACTAAAATACATACATACATACAAAGACATACTTCCAAGTTGACTAAGAAAACTTGCTTTGCTTGTTCAATAAATGGCGTGCTGTAAAATCAGCTTCTTTTCATATCTTTCAGTAGGATTGTATCGCGTGGATGTTGTTTACGATCAGCGACTTCAATAAAGTTTTTTATTATCTTCTCCCGTGAGAGAAAGTCTGCTGCGTTTTTATTCGTGTAGGTAACAAATCGTCTTAATATTTTTTTAAAGAGTTCTGTTTGTTTCTGTCCACTTCGCCAAAAGATTTTGCACTTGAAAAAGGTTTGTGCAAATATAAAAACCAACATAAGGAAAAAAGATAAAAAGTAAAGAAGAAAAAAAAATAGTAAAAAAAGGTAAAAGTGAAGAAATATATAAAGTATAAGAACTTTAAAAAGTAAAAAAGTGAAAAGAAGTAAAAAAATTAAACTTGGAAAAATGTAAAATAGTAAAAAAGTAAAAAGTCGAAGTTGAAGTAGTTTTGAGAAAATGTCAGGTGTACATTTGGCGAAAAATCCAGTGTACATTTTGCGAAGTGGTCATTTTGAGAAAACGTGCAGTGTACATTTTGCGAAAAAATCGTGGTACTTTTTGCGAAGTGGTCATATTGAGAAAAATTGCGGTGTTCATTACGAGAAGTGATGTTACTAACGGCTTACGTGCTCTCAAACGCTGAAGGGAAGCATCGCGTGGAAACCGGCATGATGATTCATTCACTGGCGGTCTTCATTCGTCGTCGACTTTTACTTTGGTCCATCTCAGGGCCAACACACATCAACCTGCCCCTTTATGTTTCGATCACAATTTGCGCGCGTACATTGCGCCGCGTGCTTTAGTTTATTTTCAACAGAAAATATACCTATTCAAAACAAAGCAGAATTACTTTTATGCGAGTGACAGTTCCTTAGACAAGCGGCGGTACCGCGCAGGCAGGGCTGTTATTTGCTATGACCATAGGAGATAACTTGCCAAGAACGTGTGACGTCACAATGTATTCCACGCAGATACCGTAACGAGCCCGCGTTATGTCACGTTTGGTCATAGCGAATAAGGACTCAGTACGCCCGTTCATATAAACGATAGATCGTTTAAATATTGGTGGTTATTTTAATTTATTTGCCACTAGTATATTATATCGATGTATTTGCCTAATTTATTTTTACATATTTGGAAATCAAACAGCACTGATATTAGAAAATGGAACACGTAGAAACGTATTAACCTTGAACAGTTTTCACTTATGAATACAACATAAAAGTTGTCCTAATTAGATATAAATGAGTACCTTAGTATATGTAAGTTCAAACATATATACATATATATGTAGTAAATAACTAAACCATATAAACAGAAGTTATTGAAAGAAGTTTGTTCCTACTAGTCTATTAAAAAATGTTCTGCCTTGCCTCAAACAGGACAACACGCATATAATAGAGTTAAATACATTTAAAAGTAAGAATGAATGTATAACCGCGCGATTTGAAAACGGGCGTTAGAGTATTGTCATCAGGGTGACCAGGAAAGAACCTATGGCTTGATATGAACAAATTAATTTAAAGATCTGATTCTAAATAAGTTATTGTAGTAGCTTAGGCACTTTTTTAATTTAGCTAGTAATTTTACTATACGTTTTAGCTATATTTTAATACCTAATCATCATAACTCATCAGTCTTTAGGTATTAAAACGTTAAAAACGATATAACTGAAAAATATACCTAGTTGAATATTATCACGATAAAATAAGTAAGTAGGCGTAACAAACATTAACGTCACGAAAGCACGCCAGCGAACCAACTCTGTTGTTTCACGTGAACACCCCCAGAAATGGTGGTAAATAGTGCTTACCCGCACCGTGTTTCTTGTTCTTATTTGCAATAATCTTTCTGTGTTTATACAAGCTGTTTGTTTACAAACAGCTTTCTGTTTGGCTGCTTTTTGTTCGCTTTTGATGTCGACGATATAGTTTACTAACCCAAATTGTTAGGGCCTATGTAGATTGACGCGTTGTGTCCCACAATGATTGTTAGACGTGAAATATTTGGAAGACCGAATACAACAAAAGACTTTCTAACCCCCAAATACTCTTTCAGATATTTAATATTCACTTTGGACAAATACGTCGAGCAGGATTACAGCCTGGTGTATTTCCACTGCGGGCTCACGAGCAAGAATAAACCGCCTCTATTCTGGCTGTGGAAGGCTTACAAAGCCTTCGACAGGAAGTACAAGAAGAACCTGAAAGCTCTGTATTTGGTGCACCCGACTAACTTCATTCGTATTGTGTGGCAGATGCTCAGACCTGTCATAAGCGTGAAGTTCGGCAGGAAGATGATGTATGTGAATTATTTGCATGAGCTCCAGCAGTATTTGAATTTGGATAAGCTTTGCATACCCGACGCGGTGCTTGAGTGAGTAATGTTTTTTTTCAACTAATTGCAAATACTTCGGTTATTGCTGTACAGTATACATTTGCCTGTAGGATATAGATAAGCGTCAGCTAACTCGCATTATGGCAAAGGATTTTCGATATAACACGCTATGTAATTTCAAAATTTAAATACAACACTGCTGAAATCATATTTAGTTTGCTTTGCATGTTTAGTACCTCTGCCTTCTCGTAATTTATATCACAAAATTCCACAGTTTCAAACAGCAAAAAGCATTAATACCGATACTCGAATAAAAATATGATGAATATTAAACTTAAAACAAACAATAATAAAATAGGTGGGTTCTTCAAAGTCCAAAAAACAATAATGATTCCCATTTATGACAAAATATTCATAGATACGTACCGATTACCGAATATGACGAGGTAAGTAAATAGGTAATATCCATTTATTTGACGAAGCCTTCTGAGATTGACCTTTGAGAACAGTCCGATTTCATTACTAGTACAAATTTGCAGATTAATTTAGAAAAGAATGTCGTGCAATATTACATCGGTCAACTCTGGTCAAAATATTGTTCAGTTTCCAGCAAAATATTATAACAATTTCGACACTGAAAAGCTAAAATGCATTATCAATTAGTCTTCATCCCTGCGTTAAATGAACCAAATTTAGTGGCGACATGTAGTACTTACCAAAGATAAAGTCGGTGCTAGACTTCCTTTCTTTCGTTTGACTCTGTCAAAACTCATCGTGCAAGTTTATTAAAATATAACGGCCTTATTACAAAAAAAACAAAATTAGTCCTGGTTTAAACCCGAACGACGTAGTCTAGGTTTGTCACGGTATTAAAGTTTTAAGAACACAAAATCAGATGGTTTATTTTCTAAACTACACATATTTCCGACGTGTCAATTTGACGGATCTTGTATCAGAGTGTCACATCACAATCGAGATGACGAACTTCTATTCTTCTATTATTCTTCTTTTCTTCTATTTCTTCTTTTCTTCTTCTTCTTCTGCAATCAACTGTAAAGTTGTAGACCATTGTTAAACTACCCCCTAGTTTGCTGGTGGTTTAAGAAAAACCAAAGATAGTCCGAGGCTTTGACATTTTTGACATAAAATCGAACTATCTAGCTCTAGAGTTGACTCCAGAAAACAAACCATCTACCTTTGTATTAAAGTTGTATCTAACTTAAATACCACTACAAACCTAGACTACGTAGTTCGGGTTTAAACCAGGACCAATTTAGTTTTTTTTTAATAAGGCCCATATAGTTTATTCTATACTAAACCATTTTATCACGCAACGTTTAGAACTGACAAGCTCCTCCTGCCTAAGAACCCGCGTGTGGCAGAGGTAGCCAAAGTGGGGAACAAAAGCGGCGCCGGGTCTAGCATCCAGGACAAATCCAAGGAAATGATACCGACGCAGCAGTTTGGGGTTTCCCTGAGCTTCATCCTTCTCCATAACGTCGACCAGGCTGGCGCTATTCCGCCGGTTGTGAGGCAGTGCGTTGAGTTCCTGTCGCAGCCTGATGGTAAGCTTGCTTTGTCAATAGTCGACTGGAAGGTTTCGGTTTAACTGTATTTACCATCAGTTGACTAAATGTAGGCATGTGTGCCTCCCCCTTAGATCGCCAAGACGAACGTCCTATACTGAATCTACTCGTTCAAGGTCGCGACTCGTAAACCTCCATATAGTAACAGTGCAGCAACAGTAAAAAACTTACACTCGGCAAACTAGTAGTAGGTAGAACTTTGTGAAAGCGTTCGTCCGGAGAAGTACTACCACCATACCCATTTCTGCCGCAAAGCAGTAGTGCTCGCGTTGCTGTGTTCTGGTTTGAAGAATAGGTGCCGGTGAACTAACAGGCACATGAGACTTTTCATCTTTATATCACAGAGTGCGGGTGCACCGAGGCGTGTTCTAGGTGGACATCATCTGAGAGGTAATGCATTGTTAAAGGCAGAGGTTACCGCTTAACATCAGGTGGGTCATCTGCTTGTTCCGTCATTAAAGCAGTTAAAAAAACAAAAAAAAACTTTTTTTGTTTACCTCGGTGCTGGTTACCATGTCAGCATTAAGGTGGTTGCTTTCGCTGTTGGCGCAAAATTCGAATATTTGTCTTGTTTTTTGCTCACCACAGCTCAGCAACACATCTTCAGATAGCGAAAACTAATTTGACGGTAAGTATATGAGCACAAGTTTTAATTTATAGTATCACATAAATATCATTAGTTTAGCTACGATAGTGCTTCAATATAGTTTATTTTTTGTTTCAAGCACATTCATAGCCAAACTAATGATATTTATGTGATAATATACATTAAAACTTGTGTGTTAGGTCATATAATTACCGTCAAATTAGTTTTCGCTATCTGAAGATGTGTTGCTGAGCTGTGGTGAGCAAAAAACAAGACAAATATTCGAATTTTGCGGCTCAAGCGAAAGCAACCCCATTAAATACTCTGCTCGCATTCTAATAAAACACTTGTATCTTTGCCCCAGCACTGGAGACAGAGGGAATTTTCCGGCGCTCGGCTAATATTGCAAATATCAAGGAACTCCAGTACTCCGTGAACCGCGGCGAGCCGATCAACTTCTGCAACGATCCTCACAACGCGGCCGTTCTGCTGAAGTCATTTCTGCGCGACCTTGAGGAACCCCTACTGACATTTGAGCTCTACGAGGATATCCTCAACTTTCAATGTAAGTGTGCGTCGTGTGTGCATGAATCGAGCTTGAGAAATTTGCACGCGTGTAAGATATTTTTTCGACTAGCGATCGATCGAACTTTACCTTCGTATGGATTGAGGGATCCTTGCTTGAATTGGCCTGAGAATTGAAGAATTCCTATGTTTAAGGTGTCTAACGCAAAATTACCAATCTTAGATTAGAT
This sequence comes from Operophtera brumata, assembly GCA_932527175.1. Lineage (NCBI taxonomy): Eukaryota > Metazoa > Arthropoda > Insecta > Lepidoptera > Geometridae > Operophtera > Operophtera brumata. The sequence continues at coordinate 77,832,959 of OW052239.1, read as the reverse complement.
TTTTAACTTGAGATGGCCCCCCCCCCCCCCCTGTGCTGTGCGCTGCTCTGTGCATGGACTCCGCTCTCTGGCTCTGCTCTATATCTATATGGGCTTATCTTGGACTAACTAGACTAGCTAGGTCTAGGTCTATGTGGCGCTGACACGCTATATGGCAAGCTGTGGCAAGCTCGCTCGCTCGCGAGTCCTTCCTTCCTTGCTCTGCGTATGTGGAGTGGTGAGAGCACCCGACAATAAATGGCGAGTCTGCTCTACTTATCCAATGCAAAAATGCATGACATGTATATCTGTCTGCATTGTCCAACACCATGTATAATGTATTCAGGCCGATGAAAGCCTGGAGTCTCATACACTTCTATGTATGTTTAAGAGTATAGCAAGTAGTAATACATATGCCAACCAACTGTATTGATTTAATCAGTGTGCAATAAATATTTATAGGCCAACTTGTTTCAATTCCAATTCAAGAGTTAGGTATCTCAGATTATTAACTCTTCAACATCACTGCTGTAGATCCTTCCAAGTTTCAGGCATAGCTGTCTTATAGGATACAGTCACCTTATATCTTTCAGAAATCAAAGTTTAGCGAAATGCCAATAGAGCCAATTCCACAAACTTAACAAGCGAGTTAAATTCATTAACAATCAGAGGTACTTAGCCCTGTGTTAGTCTAGAACCAAGGTGTGTTCTGGCTTAAGCCTAGTTGAGATAAATCTGTATTTAATGTTGGCTGGTAAAGTATTACTGATTTACCTACCTATGAGTTAATGGGAAGATGTAGGAAGGTTTCAATAAATTTCTGTTAGCGAATTCATGTGGTTTTGTATTTTTAGAACTCGCAAAAAAGTCTAACGAAACACTCGATTAATTAGATTAAGTCTTACTGATAAGCAAGATCTTAAACCCTTGATTTAGTTCCTAACCCATCCTATGAGGAGGTTAAAATGAATCAAGGACAAATAAAAAATCCCCCTCGGGTTGATTAAAGCTAGCTTAGTCTAGGTACAACTAACACCTTAATGTATTAGAAATTCCGCTTCAAACAATTGGTAAGTCCAAATCAATTGTCGTCTCTCCCCTGTACCATAGCTAGTACATAATTACACGTTGTAATTAGGTGCTTTTGGCTAGAACAGTATCGTTGAATTAGTCAGATGCTAATTACCCATAATGCATATTTCAGTCCTGTATATTTATATACAGAGCGTCACGTCGTCTGGTCAGCGAGCTAAATTAATCTGCGAGTTATCAAAATGCGATGCATTTAGATACCTTTATGCTGATTTTTAGGCTCCGAGTCAGGTCACCTGTAGGGTCTAGAAATCTATATCGATATCTAGGTTATAGAAGACACATTATTTAATTATAGATAAGACTTAACTTAAGTATTCCAGTATCAGCACTCGTTCTGAATTTAAAACCATACTTTTGTATGTATCAAGAACTGCTTGTGTTATTAACTTTGAACTTGGATAATGTTTATTCACAAGGCTTATTTTAACAGATTAGCGTTTTTGCTAAAATCGTCCAATCAGTGTTTCTTTATGTACAATTTATCAATTAATTGTAGAGTTTATTTTTAAATCCAAGCTTCTAATGCATCGACCATTCGGTCTCGTAGCCAAAATTCGAGTGAGTTAAAAATCTCTAATAATTACATATTTGAACACAATACTATCGCTTATTATATAATCGCTCTTAATATCTAGGCCATAAGGTTCCGTTTTCATCGTGTACTCGGTGTCAAGGGCTTGCTTCCCACGGGTGCGAGCGAGGTAGTTGCCATAGCAGCTCTGCCCCGTTAGACAGAGACGAGACATCTCTTTTCACCAGTACTGAAATCAACAAATTTACAAAGTAGTTTCTATTTTGAACCTTATATGCTCAGCACAAGATTCCCCTTATAGTTTTAACAGTTTCTGTGGAATTTGGTAACGCATATATTTCTGTGCTTAAGTTTTTTTTTTTTTTTATATTCTGAGAATCCTCGCTTTCAGAATATGGTGTAGGTATTTCAAAAGTATTACCAGATGTATGCATCATACATGGGAACCAGGGTACCATCACAAACTGACTGACTAAATCAAGTACAATATTCAAATTAAAATAGGCATGGATACTACATTATAATACCGAGGGATCACCTAAACAGAAACACGATAGAACAAAAATTTATCGATAAAAAAAAACATATAAGTAACCTCTAACTTTTGGCTAGATTCGATTGTTTGTCAATATGTTACAGTATATTGGGTCAAAAGTTGGATACACAAAATCAATACAATAAAACGGAGGGCTCACCCACGGGGTTTTATTTTTTAAATTATCTATATTTCACGTTCAATAAAACCCGCTTTTTCGAGCGGCGCGTGTCCTTTTTTTTTGTATGAAGATTTCTGCCTGGCGGGAGCGCTGTCTTAACATGTTGTTAAAAATACAGTATTTTAAGATATCGCAATAATTCAAACACGAATATTTTTGAAACTTTTGAATTTTGATATTTTTGAAGTTTTTTCTAGATTATGAATTAAATTACTACACTCGCCTTAGTCGCCCTACTCAATCTGAAAAAATAAAACTAGATCAAGGATCCCTTTAGGTTTTAGTAATATCAACGACTCAAACGTTCAGAAAATATCACGCCAACATTTTTTGTCATCATTTCAACCACATCTAAACCAATATATAACATAGGTCTCAAGAGGTTCAACCGTTGGACATGTTTATGCACCGGTTAATCCGGACAACAATGTGGTGCGGACTGGACGATAAAAACACTAACTCCTCGCTCAACTGCAAGGTCAGAGCCTAATCAACATCAGAGGCTCAATATTGATAAAATATATTAGAACCCACTGAGATATTTGAACGTCCAGTAATAAAGTGTTTAAAAAAAAGATATTTAACTCTCCGTGATTATACTTTATTGCCATGGTGTGGCATATGCGTAGACCCATCAGTCTCCTCATGTGGTTCTCGTAAAAAAATTACAAAGGGATCCATTAATCACGTGATGTTTTTTTAGCATTTTTGAACCACCGCATCAACCCCTGCGTCGAGAAATCGAACGCAAATATTGTTTGAATAAATACTGGCTGGTACGACGGCCCATAGTAGAGCCGACGGCTGAATAAAATAAAAAAAACCCAAAAAAAACACAAAAAAAAAAATTCAAACTACTGCCCGCGTTTTCGTAAATGTTCAAGGATTGATAGAAATTCATGGTTTTGTTTTGAAAAATGAGTTCTTCAAGTGACAGTGAAAGTATAGAATTCACTCCTGAAAGTATTAGAACTGACGCAAGAAATGTGATGGATATTCTATTACCTGCAAAATCCCGAGAGAAATATATGAAATCCTATGGTAATTTTTAATATAAGGTTTTAGTTGTTTTATTATTAGATACTATTTAATTTCAATTTAGTTGTTACTCTATGTTTTATTAAATAATAATATTACAATAACATATGAGGCGCCTTTTATTTTCTCATAGTGGGTGATGAAAAGCAGAGTGTATCACACGGGCGCAACATATATTTTTGACTCGGGCGACTTACTTTGAATCCCGAGCGTAGCAAGAGGGATTCTACTCTAGAATCGCTCACACACACGATTGACACTTCGCTCTGGATTCAAAAAAGCGCCCTTGCCGTAAATATATTATGTAGCTCCCTTATGATAAAATCTACTATTTACACAAGCAATTAGTTATGTAAAATTTAAAAAAAACCCTCAATGCAATGAAACGGCTGAACCGATTTTGATCAAACATAGCTAAGAAAACTCACGACTAATTCACCTTTAAAACAAAAAAAGAAAAAAGAAATCGGTTCACCCGTTCCGGAGCTACGATGCCACAGACAGACAGAAACACACACACACACACACACACACTCTCTTACACACAGACACGTCAAATTCATAACACCCCGTCGTTTTTGTGTCGGGGGTTAAAAATGGCGATTACCCATTACCCCCCACCAAAACTACATTTGATTACATTTAGTGTTAAAATGCATTTATTTATGATTAAACACTGAATAATTCTTTTTTTTTTTTTTTTTTTTTTTTCCCTAACCTATATTGTCCCACTGCTGGGCAAAGGTCTCCCCCAAATTCCTCCATTTGTCCCTGTCTTTGGCAGTCTCCCACCACTCCTCAAAATTTACAAGATCGTCCCGCCAACGCGTTCTCGGCCGACCCCGAGGTCGCCGTCCTTCAGGTAACCAGGGTGTGCTGATGTTGGCCCACCTGTTGGGAAGCATTCGACTGACGTGCCCCGCCCAGTCCCATTTAAGCCTGGCTGTTTTGTCACCTACGTCGGCAATACCGGTCAGGGAACGCAGCGTGATGTTTCTAACATGGTCGGTTCTCTTGTAACCCAAAATGCTGCGTTCCATTTTGCCCTCTGGCAAATCTTGTGTTTAGACTTCTGGAACTCGGTCAGCGACCATGTCTGCGCACCGTAGGTGAGGACGGGCAAGATACACATGTCTATGAGTTGACGTTTTAGTGTTAGGGGTAGGTCGCCTTTCATGTGTTCCTTCATGGACCAGTAGCTCTTCCAGGCATTTTCGATACAACGATCGATTTCCCTGTCCTGCCTGTTTACGAAGGATGCTATCTGGCCCAAGTAGGTGTTGTACTCATCGACATAATGTATTTCCTGCCCATCAACCTCAATCTTACGTTTCGTGCTGTTTGACATTACCATTTGAAGTCCAACCTCAATAATACTAATGTAATAAAACTGGGTAATTGCCATTTTGTTATTAGTTTTTATTTAAAATAAAACATTATTGATTAAATTATATGTATTCTATCACTGACTGGTTCCTCAAAGTATTTTTTGTATATTTAATAGACGTTTGACTACTATTCACATGATTATAGTCACAGGATTGAAAGTGACGATGTGGTCGAAGATGTAGGACTAAAGTTTGTACGGTAAACGGTTTTGGACCTTAATATTTAAATCGCTTGGTATAGCCTAATAATCAAAATCCAATCTGTAGCTGACGGGTACCTCAGTATATTGAAGTAGAGTGCAGGAACCTTTATTTGAAAAAATATGAATTTGTTGTTTCTTATTCGCCATCTTCGCAAGAAGATCAAGCAATCATGGTGGTCAAACGTCTGTTTTTTTAAATTCCATTTCCATTTTTATGTGTGTGTAGTCGGTCGTAAATAACAAAACCGACGCGTCTTTTACTGTAGCAATACGCTCGAGATTTGTAGCTTCTGTGACGTAAGCTTCAAGAAATAAGTCCTTGGGGTGGGTTACATAGTAAAGTAACAACTAATTACATTAGTGTTTCCGATACAAAAACACTATGTAATTTTAGTAGTAGTAGAGCTTTTTTGTGAAAGAGTTCGTCCGGGGAAGTACTACCACCATACCTATTTCTGCCGCAAAGCAGTAGTGCTCGCATTGCTGTGTTCCGGTTTGAAGCGTAAGGGTGCCGGTGAAATTACAGGCACATGAGACTTTTCATCTTTATGTCTCAGGGTGGCAGGCGCAGTGCAATGCCACATAGGGCGCGTCCCAGGTGGACGTGACCTATGAGGTAATGCACTGTTCATAGGCAGAGGTTACCGCTTAGCATCAGGTGGGCCATCTGCTTGTTCCGTCATTCAAGAAGAATAAAAAAAAAAAAAATGAGTGTCTTTGTAATGGACCTTGTACATTATTTATTGTGTATTATGCATGTCAGCCTGAATAATCATCATCAGCCTACAGAAGTCCACTGCTGGACACATGCCTCCCCCATAGAATGCCACGACGAACGGTCTAGATCCGCCTCCATTCACCGCCTTCCTGCGACGTCTGTAATGTTTTGACCCATCGAAAGGGGGCATTCCTCTTTTGCGTCTTTTGCGCAAAAAAATGCAGAACGAAAGTTCATGTACAAAAGCGAGCTTAACCCTAAAACGAGTTTTGTTCCAGCAACCCCTTGAGGCTAGAGAGTGCTAATTATAGAGGTAGAGGATTCAAGTGAGACATAAAACGAAACAAAAGTTAATAATAATAATAATAAATGAGTGGTATAATAATAATAGAAGCCTTTATTCAGATTCCTAAATTACATAAAGCTTTACAATAATAAAAACAGTTTAGACATTGACAACAGAATCTGTTTGCCCAAGTTTGGCAAAGGCCTCCTCCAACTTCTTCCACTCTTCTCTTGCTCTGGCTGTTCTGGACCATGTCTGTCCAGCTATTGCTTTTATTTCGTCATCTCATCTTTTAAATTGTCTCCCACGTTTCCTTTTCCTGTTTCTTGGGTACCAGTTCATAATGTTTTTGCTCCACTTCTCCGTTCCGCGCAGAGTGTGTCCGGTCCATCTCCATTTATGTTTTCTTATTACATATGTGACATTCTCTAGTTTTGTTATTTTCCTGATCGTTGTGTTTCTTACTTTTTCTGATTTTCTAATGCCCAACATACTCCTTTCCATTGAACTCTGGCAGACTTCCAGTTTTTTATTGAATCAATTAGTAAATATAGTTAAATTAAAATCTGTGACTTGTATCGACTGTGTGTTTCAGCCTACACCCCCCGCGAGAAGCGGCGTCAAGTAAAGATCCTCATCCTTGAATGCCTCCCGCTGGCCAACTACAATCTGCTGAAGTATATCATGCAGTTCCTGTGGAAGGTATGTACATATTTGAGGTTGTGGTAGATTAAAACCTGAATTGATATATTGGCTACGTTTTAACACGGTACAATGCGAGCGAAGCAGCAGGAGGACACTAGTTTTGTTATTTTTACAAGCTTTTATTTAACTTGACCTGTTAGTTTGTTGCGGGACAAATCTTGAAACTGAATTTTGAACCAGTTTACCTCTACCGATTGAGCCGAAATGTTGCATACCTGCAAAGTTCCGATGACAATACAATATTATGGTGACAGCGAGCTGATCTGATGATGGACACGGAAGGTGACCAACTGAACTCTTCGATGGATAATAGTAGACTGGCCGTTTTTAGGCTCATTTTTATCAGCACACGGTTCCAATCACAAATTATATAAAAGCTAGTATTGAAAAATTTATTTTTCAACTAAAATCTTATTTTTTTTAGTGACTGAAAATGCTGATGGCCCTCCTGGTGTTAAGAGGTAACCTCTGCCTATAACAATGCGTTACCTCATAGGCCACGTCCAGCTAGGACGCGCCCTACGTGGCATTACACTGCGCCCGCCATCCTGAGACAAAGATGAAAAGTCTCATGTGCCTGTAATTTCACCGGCACCCATACCCTTCAAACTGAAACAGCAATGTTAGCACTACTGCTTTACGGCAGAAATGCGTATGGTGGTAGTACTTCCCCGGACGAACTATTTTACACCAATTTCGGAAATTCGTTTCTCAGTGATAGACCAAAAAAGGAATATACCTACCCTCCAAATTTCAGGTTTCTAGGACTTACGATTTCGGCTGTGCGTTGATTGTCAGTCAGTCACTGAAAGATTTTATTGATATGCCAATAACAGGTGCAGGATCGCAGCTGCCTGAACAAGATGACGAGTAGCAACCTGGCCGTTGTGTTCGGGCCCAACCTGGCCTGGCCGCCCAACGGCCTCATGTCTCTCCAGGCCATCGCACCCATCAACAGCTTCACAGACTTCCTCATCGAAAACCAGGAGTCCATATTCATCATTTGAGATGAGGCTGCCCCTACAGAAGCCTAACTAAGGTTTCCACGGAGAGTACAAGGAAAAGAACAATGCTGCACGATTCTATAAGCTGTGAAATCTTTGTATAAATTGGTGAATAGTTTGCAGTATTTATGTTTATCTGAAATTGCCAAAGTGTTTCTGAGGAATATCTCTTGAATCGGTCTTCCCGCCATTTTCGAAAAGAGACGTTGTCTACTTTTATTTTGTTTCTTTTCCTAGTGTTTTCTTGAGTTATTTTGTGTTGTTTTGGTGGCATTTTAACTAATGTAGCTCGTTTATTAAGCACAAGTGTAGTGAAATGAAATGGAAGTGAATTGCGTGACTTTTGAAATTGGTGGAAATTGTCTACCAAAGTTTTAGTAAAATTGGCCACCGTTTTACTAAAACATGACTCGACTGTGACTTTGACGACTTGGAAGGAGTGTAACGTCGCAAAATATATTGAAAATACAATATAGTGAAAATACAGATACTTACTTGAAAATGGCAAATGCACAAGCCGTGCGGCGCCAATTATAAAGAAAAAAAAACTCTTGAATCTCTTGTATTTGAGGGCGTTTGGTGGTTCTAGTGCGCATTTTAACATCACGCTTACGTGACTTGACGCATGTTCAAACTTTCAAATTTCAATTATGCATTAAATGTCTTATTATATAAGTATTGATAAAAAGGGTATTAGCCCCGTATTCTATTTTAGTGCTGGAATACTAGTTTCTGTGCTTTATATGTCTATGTTAATAACGATAAAAATCAATCATATTTGTAGATGACTAAATAATAGCCTGAAATAAGATGGAACCGCTTTGTAACGCAATGAATTTTTAAATTTTGTAGCATTTTTTTTATTGTAATGTTCTATTTTGGTGGGATTTTAACCTATGTAGCTTTAAGTGCCCAAGTGTGGTGTAGTTAAATAAAACATTGCATTAAATGCAATGCGCCCTAGCGAATGAAACACAAATGCGATGCCAAATTTAAAGAGGAAACGGTATGTCGGCCGAAAGGAGATTTCTTGTAATTGCGATCCTTAGGTGACCCTTGATGTTGGCACTAGACAGCCATGTCAACTTTGGTAGTTATAAAATTGTAAAGTTTTACCTAAGGAATGGCAAATTATTTAATGTATAACGAAAAAAAAAACAGTCCTCGATACACGCGTGCGAAGTTTACTTATGGCAAAACTAGATTTCGCCTCTAGTATGGGTGTGATTCCTTGGTTGGAGCACGGGATCCTTTGGGATTTTGCATTTTTATTATTATGTTAGGGTTCATCTTTTTAATCAATTGAGTTAGAAGCTTGATTTTTACGGCTCTATAAAGCTTACAGACCTTTATAATAATATAAATGTCAAGGTTATATATTTATCTGTTCTTACTAAAAAAGGTCTTGACAGACGGACAGTCGGTCAAATAAATGATCCTGCAAGCGTCTCTTTTTTCTGTTGAGGTACGGAACCCTAACATATATAAATCCTATTTTTTTGGATTCAAATATGCACACCCAAAGTGTTTCCATCGTTCTATACAAGTGACGATCCATATCCTTTGACACGTCCAACCCTTTTCTAGTTATACAAGATATAACAGCCTGTATCAAATTAAACATCATTTATTAGCTTATATTCTGTATTTGTAACTTGTTACATTGACGGTGAAAGTCATGTGTAGAGTTAGACATAGTTGGAACATTCATATGGTTTGTCATTTCAGCTTTGAACCAGAAAGCCTGTTTTGAATTTTACAACATAACTGTTATACATTGGTCAGGAAATAAGGAAAGAGAAAGCGAAGTCTTATGTAAGACCTAATTGAGGATATTAGTGAAATAAAAAAGTATGTATAAACATTAAAATTATGTAACTCGCACAATGATTGGTGCAATCAAAGTGATTAGATTTGTACAAATTAATATAATTTTCGTTTTTAAAAGCTTCAAATTGAGAGACGTGTAATTACGTCTATGACACCTAATAAACACGCTGATAGGGATCTTATACAGTGAATGCCAGGTGTTAAACTGGTTAAGGGATCGTACTCTTCTTTAAATAGCAGATTATAAATGTTTTTTGTATGTGAAAAATAATAATGTTATGTGCTTAAATTTCGTAGGTTCTGTTCTACGCTGCCTATTGCAAGCAGTGCAGACGGGATGGCTTTTTCAGTATTTTGCGGTAAACGCGTTTGAAACGCATAGAGATTATCTTAATGCAGATTTCAGTAGAAAGTAGTTTGATACGATACGAAGGACTGATACTTGATAGGATTATATTGATCTGAAGATACAGGATGAAATTGGTCCGTGCTAGGATAAAACTTGTTTTACATTTATTATTAATTTTAATATCGGATAATGCGGATTAACTCGTGAATAAAAATCTAAATAATTTTCTTACTAAAGGCGAAACTGCGCCTACTGACAAACTGTTGGTACTCGCGTCGTAGTTTTCAACTAATCTTGAAGAAACCTAGAATATAGGTTCTATAATTTCATAGTTTTTTGTTTTTTCGATTGGAGGGGTATTTCACCCAAAAAGGGGGGAAGTTTGCTGCGGTGCCATTTACCGGCCGATTGGCAGAAACATTCGGTAGGTACTCAGTTATATACAATAATTTCGAATATGAGCAAAATTGATCAAGAGGATGTCAAGATATATATTATGGATCGACCTGACGCATAGTTTTATACTAGTTTGTGCTCGCGAGGTCTATACTTCGCAGAACAACTAGTGATAACTTTTGTCTATTAAAGGTTTGATGTGGTTTCTATTAACCTGACCCGACTATTTCTTGCAAAATCTAATATTACTGTTTGCACTGACAGTACAGTTTTACTGGTCATTATAACATGGAGAGACGAAATAGATACCTATTTCAAGGATTGGTCTACAGTGGCCCAAAATAGAGAGGACTGGACAGAAGGAAGGGAGGCCTTTGCCCTGCAGTGGGACACCACAGGCTCTTAATAATAATATAACATGTTGAACGGCTACGTACGGGTAAAGATGTGTGCCTATGAAATAATACCCAAACTTTTGGGTACGGGTAGATAAATATGGATCATTCCCAAAAAACCCACCAGCAAAACCCCCATCAGTTGAGTATTTGTGGATTTTTGATAAAATCATGGAATGGGAATTATGTTTAAGATAAACCAAATTCACTGAATCTTCAGGGAGCTTATTATCTAACGAACTGTTAATCGCTTTCGTTCACGATTTTTCAACGCATTGCGAAGCATATTTTAGAGTATTTACCAGATTTCTATTCAAAACATACTAGGTACGCAATGTATTGTAAAATGTTAATCGAAAGCGATTATCAGTTCGTTAGACAATAAGCCGCCAGATATTATTTTCCTGGCCTTTCATCCCATTTCTTTGTGGGTCGATCCTCCTTGTCTTATGCTTCATTCAGTGCGTTGCGTTTTGCGTGAGCTCAGGGTTCAAATCCATCGTATCCAGGTCCTTATGGACGGTTCCAATAAGCAGTCGGGGGTCTGCTGGTCTTCTTATTGCTTGTATTGTTAGTTTTTGTATTGTTTGTTCGAATATTTTAGACAAATAAGGTCTTCAAATAACCTATCTTTTGTTTTTAGTAACCTGACACTTTTTAGATCATTGTCTAATGGAATAGTTTTTGTTTTTAAAAATATTATTAATAACAGCGTTATGAGCAGCGTCTAATAACGTCAAAAACATGCGACAAACGAATATGCACGGCCACAAAGTCGCGCTTTAAAGTATATGTAAATTCACTACGAATGTTTCGAGCGATTTTTCTTTACTGTTAACAAGAGTGTACAAGGGCGCTTCAGTCCCCCTGCATACAAACGAAGTTTGTTACTATTTTTGATATTATCTCATTAAAATTATATATAGGCCTGAACTGTGAAAAGAGGCCTATTGTGGCGCTGCCTACCAGTTCGGGGAAAAAGGTGTATGTCTGTATGTATGTACAGGCCTGAACTTTGTCTTATAAAATCACTAGCGACTCGCCCCGGCTTCGCACGGGTAAAAAACCCCCGGTGAAAAACAGGGCCCCCCCCCGATATTTTATTACTTATTCTGCCATTCGGAGCGGAGAAGAATCCACCAAAAAAGAGATAACTAACATCGGTCCAGCTGATCTTGAGTTATAAGTGGTGTAACTAACACGTCTTTGTTTTATATATATAGATATGGTTTCAAAGTTAGTTTGATTCTATACAATTTTATGGGAAACTGACAAAACGCAGGTCTCTAGAATTTGCCTAAAATTTAAAATGACAATAAATTTACTTAAATAATATCAAAGTAGCAGCAAATTTCGGTTTGTACGGAGCGGACAAGTTATACAGTTGGCATAAAGGAGGCGGACCTCGCGTCTCCCCTGATTTCCCCCCTTGGGGAGACATCAAGCTGTTCGCCACCGTCCGTAGACCCCGGCCGAATTCTATTGTAATCCTTTTAGATTTAGTTAATTGCATATTATACCAAATATAACACAGTAGGTAGTGGTTGTTTATGTTTTACGTAGCTAACTATTAATGGACTTAGTATGTAAATTAGCACTAAGTTTCCTTCACATGATGAATGTTTTCTTCATCTATATCTACCGAATTTATGTACACAGTTTTGTAGTTTCATCTTTTTAAGATAAAGTCTGTCTAACACTGAACAGCGAGTTGCTAGGATATCATATACGAATAATGCGTTTATAATTTTCTGACTAAAACTTGTATCTATTTACAATCTTGGCTATCCGAGCTATATACTACTCAAAACTTTTATATAATACAGTGAAACTCGTTCTTATTATGTTTAATGTGTGTTTTCGCAGTCTAGCGAATTTATAAGAGATAATCATGTATTGTATGTATATTAAATGTAATTTATACTACGACTATTATGTGTAATGAATGCTTCAAATTGAGACACTTGCATAATGTTACACACAGCATCTTTAGTTCTGTATGAAATAGTGTACAACACGGTGCCATTTAGTCACTTTGAAAGTTATGAGTATGACACAAAAATATATTTTGTTTATGAATTTCACAAAAATACACCTACATAAGTAGTAGGTACTTAAATTAAAAACTTTTCTACAGATTTATTTATATTTGACTGTTAATACTTATTGGATATATAAATATGTATTATGTAAAAGCACTTTAAGATTGAATACATGTCCTGTAGTGCCCTAGAGGTGGATCTACACTGAAGCAGAGAACTCCTTAAAAACTCTTTACTATTATGCTGATTCAAATGACAACTCAATAGCAATTTCATCCATCTGATTATGAATTATTGAGGCTGTGTCCACAGAGCAACTGGCTTGAGTGTAGAGTGTAACTATTATCTTGGTTCACGTGGGAAGACCGCTGAAGTGCAACTTCTTCCCTTCCTTGATTGCCCGTTGAAACGGGATTATATTGCAGTTCGTCTGGAGTCCTATTTCCTTCCTCTACCTATGTGCTTCGGCGGCTATTCTCGCACTCTAGATAATTGTTACACAAACCGATAGACCTACTTTAGAAATATGATTTCTGGTTAGTTTGTGTCAGTTATGTATGATTTTTCTATATCATAAAAGTGACTAGTAGCTTTAACAAATAAACTAATCATTCCATCTAAAAGATATATACAATATTACGTGAATTTGTAAGCTTTTGATTACTGTTTTGTAGATATTTAGAGGAGGGTATTATATTGTATATGTAAACATTGTGAAATAATTCTCTAAAACAGCAGTTTATGTTACCAAATATTTTATAATTTCATAGCGTAACAATTGTTTACAATGTCTTAAAACATAGACTTATCAGTGTTTTGCTGGACTACATTATCAGAACGGTCACAGGTCAAAGGACTTTAAAATACTTAAATAAATACGGAATTTTAGTTTAAGTACTAAACTCCCATCAATAAATACCTACTGGAAAATCTACACCTTCATCCCTTGAGTATGTACTACCTAACTTATATTTCTTTTGAATTCTCTAATTCAAGCATTCCATGAATGTATGCGTTTTTTTCTCCAAAATTTACAAGGAACATTGGATGGTATTTTGTATGATTATAACCAAGTGTGAATGTCACTGTTTGCTTTATAAAAGCACTATTAATTTGAGATTATGGTGGTCTTGGAAGACCTTTAATGCGACTAACCATTTATTTATTTTTAAACATTGTTAGTCCTTCGTTTTACATCGATGTCACCTGTTGGTAACTGACTATGTGTCCGAAAATGGAGCACAAAGGTCTAGAAGGCACCACTCACTCTAGCCTTGAAGAGTAACCATGCTCCCATATTTTCTGATGATATGGTTGGAACTTTGCTGGAACTACTTGGACAAATTCAATAAGTTAAAGGATTTTATCTCTATTTTAGTCTTACTTTTTGCTAGTTTAATCTTGGATGTGTGTTGCGATGAAATATCTTTTATTTGCATAGACATTTCTATTTTTTTTAAATTGTTTAGTTTTTTAAATAATATATTTACAAACTGTTATTAGATCTATCAATGAATGTCAATAAATGTACCTAACTAAGTAAAAAGTGTAGTTTTTTTTTCTTCACCTAGGTATATTTGATCCGTCTATTCCAAGGACTTTTCATCAATCTGTGATCTAACTATATGCTATGGGAGCATTGAAATTTTAAATGTGAGATCTTGGATCCTAAATGGATCAAACGTGTCGAGGAAGATTTGAGGACTGAGGACAGTGTCCCCAAATCTTATAACTTTTGTATTTGTAGGCGTCTCACTATTCTAAGGTCATGACCTAGGGTCTTCAGGTTGCTGCTCTAGTAAGATTAGATGTAGTCGGCAGAACCTAAGTAGGGTATGTCATATATAGCTTACTAGCAATATAGGTACCTTAGGTACTAAGATATACGTAAGTATCTCTTATTGGTCTGTGTATTAGACACTAAACGCTAGTCCTCCCGCGGCTTGGCTTGCGTTTTACTAAGATAAAAACTAAACTAGCATATAGCTCAATGCAGTCTTCTGTCTTAGTCGTGTACCAAAAATCGAAGTCGATTCAGCCGTTACGGCTTTCGATCAGAAATTTCTGAAGGCTTTTTACAGCGTTTCCATTAACATAAAGTAGGCCTAGTTTTTGGCGTTTCCTTCTGTAAATTCTTTCGGCGTGTTTTTTTTTTATAATTGGCGCCGCATGGCTTGTTGTAATTGTTAAACAAACATCAAACAAAAGTCAGTTCAGTTCAGTTCTTGACAAGTGGCCCTTCTATTCCGCAAGGGCCACTTGTTCAAGAACTGAACTGAAGTGGCCCTTGTGGAATAGACCCTCGGATTAAGAACTTATATGAATAGACCACAATTTCTCCAACGTCACGTTTTAAAACAAAACCGTAGAGTGAGAAGACAAAACACCAACAAAACCTCCATGAACAAAACATCTTAACTTTGACATTTATGATGTTTTCTTCTTCTTTTGTTTGTGGCTATAGTTTCCACAATTTTGCCAATGTCAATACTCCGTATTAGGATGCTATCAGGGGACTCAATCTGCCATTATTGAAAAAAATCGTCTTTATTTATTATTATTTAAATCTTGTAGTTTTACTTGGATAACCGGTGTAACTTGGATTTAAGGCTCATGTGTGATGTAGTGAAATTTGGCGTCTTTTCAAAATGGTGGATTTTTCCCTGTAAAATGAATAATGAATAATAACGAATAATGCTGGACAGTTCACACAACATTATCTAGCCCCAAGCTAAGCAGAGCTTGTGTTATGGGTACCAGATAACTAATATCACACTTCATCACACTAATATTATAAAGGCGAAAGTTTGTGTTGTGTGTGGGTGTAGTGTGTTTGTTACTTCTTCACGCTGAAACGGCTGGACGTATTTGAATGAAATTTGGAATGGAGATAACTGGAATCCCGGAATAACACATAGGCACCTTTTTATCCCTATGTTCCCACGGGATCTAGACTTATGCCGGTGAAACCAGGCGTTGCGTAACTGACTCACTGACTGTCAACGTACAGTCTAAACTGTAAGTCCTAGAGACCTGAAACTTGGAGGCTATGTTCCTTTTATGGTCTAGGGATGCACTAAGAAAGTAATTTTAGATATTAGCTCCCTAAGGGGTCCAAAATGGGCTTATTATATAAAAAAAAAACTCTGTATTTTGGAAACCGTCGGTAGTAGTACCTTGAAAATTTAAAAGAAGATTCTTCAAATAAAATAAACAAATACGTTTATCAGCGGTACCTGAAATTTTCCTGAAAAACGGCAGGGAAACGTTTACTTTGTAAAAGAAAACGTTAGTTTTTACAACGCATAGCCTAAACCACTGGACCTAGACATATGAAATTTGGAGGATGTATTTATTTTTGGGTGTAGGATTGTACCACAGTTAAAATAATACTATACATTGTACTATAAAAGGATTCCGGAAAATTCACACTGTAAGGGGTCCAAAACGGCTTTTAATGTAAAACTAAAATGCTTCGTATTTCGGAAACAGTTGGTAGTAGATACTACGAAATAAAAAAATAAAAAACTTTATGTGTCAGGCAGTACCTGAAATTTTACTAAAAAAAGGTATAACGACGTTTTCTTAGTAAATATTCACTTTACGTTTTAGCCAGATTTCAGCGTAATTTGACAATTTAAAAGTTAGTATCTTGGTAGAGATCTAAATATTTTGAGGACCTCAAGGTTAAAATGGAACCCCTAAATTGAAAACCTTGAGTATGGTGTCGTTTCAAAGGTCATGTCACGGTGTCGTTGTTGAGATTTAAACATTTTCATGGTTTAAATGTGACCCCTAAATTGAAAAACTTTAGTATAGTGTCGTTACAAAGGATGTTACACGGTGTGGTTGTTGGGATTAAAATATTTTCAGGAACTCAAGGTTAAAATGGGACCTCTAAATTTAAAAACTTGAGTATGGTGCCGTTTCACGGTGTAGCCGTGACGTTGTATTGACGTACAAAATATAAGAGACACACACTTATGTATTAAAAGTCAAGTAAAAAAAAACAGTTCACAAAATCCTGCTACCGCATCGACTGCCATGCACGCAAATTGACACATAAAGTTAAATTAGAAACACATAAAAACACACACACTAAAATGAGGCAAAAAACCAGTAAAAAATCCAGCTACCACAGCAACTGCCATGCACGCTATAAATTTTGATATTAAAAAATATTAGAGACACATAAAAGCAAACATACTTATGACATGCCAAAAAAACAGTTAAAAAAAACAGATACCTTAGCAACTGCTATGCACGCCATAAATATTGACACATACAGTTCATTAGAGACACATAAAAACACACACACTTAAATCAAGCAAAAAACCAGTTAATAATATCCAGCTACTGCAGTGACTGCTATGCATACTATAAATATTGTCACTAAAAAACATTAGATAACAAAATCCAGCTACTGCAGCGACTGCTATGCATGCTATAAATATTCGTCGTTTACACTCCGCTCTACCAATTATTATATATTCTGTGGTTTGACGCGGAATCCGAAGCTTCCAGGAGGTCTCTGGGGTTATTAGACAGCAAAACCAGTAGTGTCAACGGGGGACGCCACGCCGTAAGCGCCCGTAGACCATGGAGTGTCACTTATTCCTCCATGGTCTGCAGGCGTACCGTAGACACTAGGCGTATTCATGTACAGCACGTTCACCGTAAGATGGCACCTGTAAATACTCCATGGCAGGTGCCACCAAATAACCTGTAGAATGAAATAAGTAGATAAATAAATAAATAATGCTGGACAGTTCGCACAACATTATCTAGCCCCAAGCTAAGCAGAGCCAAATAAATAAATAAAAGAGTAAATATGTAGCCAAGTAAATATGTAGGTAAATGGTTCTACAGATAAGTTGGTGGATCTAGACATTGCATATTGACAGCTATTGCAATATTATAATATTTTATCTAGGAAGATGTAATTAACTAATAAAGAAAGAAAGAAAAAAAGAAAAGAACCTAGAGCATTTCAGCCTCTGATGTATCACAAAGTATTTATTCCTGCTAGAAAGTGGAAACGAATTTTATGGTTCTCCTCATTCTTTAAAAAGCTGATATTTTTAAGTCCTGGCAATATTTTTACATTTCGATGGCAGCGCAGCCGGCGCCAACTGACGGCTATTTCGCGAAACCTCCTATTGATATCTCAAGCTCTATGTCCGATAAGTTTTTGATAAATTGTGCTACTTTCAGTTATTTATGTTTAATTTATGTGTTTGTGATCAAATTAATGACGACAATAAAGCGTTGAAAATAACGCCTCAATGTATCATACAAATGGGAAGTTCCTTTCAAAACCAATGACACTAAAAGAACTCGATGTGCGTTTTGGCCATTTTACTTGGCTTGCGTTGGTGATTCGTACGTAGTCACGTGACCATCATAAGTACACGAATCAATGGCGCCAAATGTCTTTCCTAGAAAATGTACGTAATGTTTTATGTATTTCACCTTTCTTTCGTGTTTTAAGATATCATTCAAGCAACAGAATCTACCAATAAACGATAAGTTCGTTGTAAAAAGACGTAAAAGATGCGACGATTCATGTCAATCTGGCAACAAAACAGTGCTGCTATCTATGTTGTCAACTTTGTTATGTAGCTTACAATGGAGACTTGAGATAAATATTTACGGATAGTTTTGGAATAAAATGCACTATCTGGAATCTGTTTCGCTTATTAGCGGGTGCATATAAATTAATAGTTGAGGTTGTAATCAACGTAATTGCAAATTAAACCAGCAGTTAGCAGTGCCGCGTATTCTGCAGGGTCGTCCACTGCCCGCCATAGATTTCATGCAATAAAGTGAAACGTCAAACGAGATTGTTATTAATTTTCAATTCTACACGTGAAAACATGTGTGAAATAACCGGTAAAGGATCTAAAATATACGCTAAGGTAAATTTCTAAACTAATAAGGTTCTGATCAAGGTTTTGTTTGGCTAAAAGTCCTAAAACTTTTTCATCTCTGTTTCCAAAGTGCTTTATTTTTGTAATTCACTGTCCTCAATAGAGCTTTGATGCCCTGAGTGTGTGATAATTACCATCAAAAATGTTGTTGTTTTGGAGATAGTTAGCTCCCTGTTTTGTTTCATGGTGGCTAAGAGGGAACTAGGAGCTGTCAGAATTGACAGGAGTTAGTTGCATCCCTTACGTTACGAAGAGTGCACGTCCCGGTATGCATCCCCGGCGTGCTTGCGCCATCGAACCCTTCAACCAGCTTCACTAAACTTTGTTTAAATTTCAGGTATAAACATATAAAGTGGAACCATGTAGTGAACGATGTGACTTATACGATGTTGCTGCCACGTTCCAAGTGCAAAGGCATACTAGGATCGTGAACATGTAGGTTGTGAACAAACACTAAACAAGATGTCGATGAGGGGCACCAAGAGGGCGACGGGTGGCCGACCTGAGGACCAGCCAGGGCCGTCCGGCTTGTCAGCCGGCCCGTCCAATGCACCCAGTACATCCAAGCGCCGTAGAATGGAGCCGGAGGACGCTCACTGGCACCTCCGGCAAGCCAATGACCTCAAGATGTCAACAATATATAATAGAAGTGCATCTGAAGCACCAGCAGAACTGTTCAGGTTTGTGTGCACAATTTTAGTTCAGCTTTCTATAAAATAGTATATATTTAATTTGTTTATGACTGGAGTATATTTCATTACAATATGTGTGACAATATGTGCTTATTTTATTGGGACAACATTTTAGAATTCATAATACATTGAAGATGTCATAACAAACACTAGTTCATAAGTATGTTAATGTATCTGCAAAGGTTTGCCGTTGGGTGACCCTAGGTTGCTGCTACATTGATTGATTGATTGAGTGATTTATATTAGCAAGATAGTAAAGTTAATTAGAAACAAGAAATTTATTTGAACACAGCTTGATATTTAGGGATGTCCAGAAATTAACCAATTTTCATAATAGGTACATTTTAAATCAAATAGAAGATCTAACCCCCTTGTATATTGACTTATCTATGACTAGTACCTTCCATTCCGATGCCTAGTCATAACTGTTTATATAATTATAAACAAAAAGCCATAATTAAATAAAATACACACAAATTGAGAAACTCCTCCTTTTTTTGAAGTTGTTTAAAAAAACATTAGTTACTTATCCTGTAAAATTTTAAGAAGAGTTTGCACATGTCAGAATCTAATGCTGCCTCAAATCTTACTGATAATTACGATTTGGTGGTTCGTAGTTTTTTGTTTCTATTCACTTTTGTCTCTCTTTCTGAAACCACCCTAGTTTTATGAAGGTGGGTATGCTGCTCCTACAAATACTAAGTGGAAGTTTTAAATGCAAAATCGTACCTAGCCAAAAGTTAAATACTGGGATACTTGTTTACATCAAAAAGGCACAACCATGGAAATTATATTACACAACATAATTTTCCAAAATATACATATCAACATGGAAATACCTATCAAATTAGAAAATATTTCATGATTTTGCTTTTGAAGTTTCATAATATATATCCTTATTAGTATTATCTATTTTTATGAGATCACAGCTTCTTCTAGTGCTATTTCAGTCTTTTCTTAATTACCCAGAGATATTCCGGGTCATATAATAAGTATCGGTGGATGAAGGCGGCTCAATACCGTCAAATGTGACATTCTGTGGAGGGACTATGATGCTTATGTCCAGTATTAGACATCTTCTGGCTGATTATGATGTTTTAAACATGAGGAAGTAATGTATCTCAATCTTTGCATTGATATGATAAATTCTGAAACAAGTGAATCTGTAGAAGGACCAAGATCACTAATATGTAGCTCTTAAAATCAAGAAGTTAAAGTGGCAATTGGCAGGTCATATCGCCCACAGAACCTACAACTGTTGGTGAATAAAAGTTCTAGAGTGGCTACCAAAAACCCGATGATACATTGTAGAAAGGCCCCCCTCTAGAAAGTATACAGGGCCTCCATTGATGAACCACTAAATTCTATAGGCTGAGGGAAGGAGGTGGATCAGGATCATTCATTGTGGCATTCTTTAGAGGCCTATGTCGAGCGATTTGATGATGAATCTTTGTATTTAGCACCGAGATATACTATATGGATAGCCCAATTGTAGGGCTGTGTGATATTATTTTGGAACTCTTACTGGATAAAACTTTCTACATATCCCATAACCTGCCAAAATGAATTGCTGGATTTATCATTTTATAAGGACACCGGTTAAGAGTTTTGACACAGTATTGAAGGTTTATCTAGTGTATAAAATAAATAAATGTATAGGACATCTCAGTGATACAAGAAACTAAGAGTAAAAAACCTCCTGAAAAATGCCCCACCCCCTATGTCGTCATCCCGAAGAGTAAGATCAAGAAAATAGACAGGGATTAAAAAAAATAGCACCGGCCCTGCTGCATGCGAAATCAAGCTAAAATTGTGAAATATAAGGCTTTGGGTAGCTATTGGCCTCAGGCCTTCTTTGCGAATTTAAAAGCATTCTCTGACATTAAGTTTTACTTAAGCTAAGTAAACATTGTACGAGGGTGAAACAACTGTACTAGGAACATTTTAAATGGATTGTTGAGGTGTAATTTAGTTGACTCTAAAAAATATATAATCTTTATCACTATACCTATTAACTAAAAATGTATTAATACAACTGAAATAATGTAACAACTTTTTAACTTGTTGCCTTCGTATGTCTGTGTTTCCGGTTCAAAATTTATAATCCATTTTTAATTAATTTTTGGTATTTGATTGAGCTGAATTTGGGGTACCTATCAAGTTCTCATGATAATACGATATATGGCGAAAGAGAGCTGATCTGATTGTAGAGACAGAAGGTGGACAACGTAACTCCTCAATGATTAATAGTAGCGTGGCATTGTCTGGTCTCATTATGATCAGCTCTTATCACTAATTTCATAAAAGTTTGTTTTGATACTTTTCCCACAAAACTATATTTGTTATTTTTTCAAGTGTAAACCACACACTTGTAAAAATTTAATTGAATGTTGAATGAACACACACTTGAATGTTTTCATTTTAATAACATTAAATTTAAATTAGTCAAAAATTCCGTTCCATTGGTACTCGAACCAGCATCTTCGCCTATATTCGGCGATCCCTCAACCAGTTTGACATTTAAATTTAAAATAATATTCTTCGTTGCTTCGCTTTTTCTTCACCAGACAGACAGGTAATAGAACTTTAAAGACTGATCATGTAGGCATGATGATAAAAATTGTGATGGCAGATATCTTTTAATAACTGACCTAAGATCAGAATCCATATTAATATCAAGTTGTGTTCCTGAAGATTAAAAAGGATATAGGATAGAACGATTTAGGCCCTGGATGCAAACTTTAAACTAGTCAACAACATTGTTGAAGTTTTTCATCCCATTGTTGTCCATCTATTTAAAATACTGAGTGCTGAAACTAGACCCATTCCTCAGTCTGTTAAATGTCAAAATAAAACATCAACAAGTATTGTATCTCGAGGCCAAATCATTATAGATGTAAGCAACTGTAGGTAAAACACGCGGCAGGAGCAGGGTTGAATTTTCATGCAAAGAAAATAAAGTTTTGTTACTGTGACTGACGAAGACCATATTGGCAAAAAAAAAGAAGAAAATGACTCACTCTTTGTTCCAAGTGACTTTTGTTGAGTTTTTTTATTTATAGCACTAAAATTAATTTTGTTCCTGGCGCGTGTCTTTTCTTTTTTATTTTCTGTAATCTTGGATGCTTTAAAATGCAGATATAGCAGTAAAAACTAGCTGTTGTGTCCATAGCTTAAGTCTTGTTTAATTGAAATTGATCCATTAATACCAACGAGACGCTGAAATTCTGTGTTTTCACACGCTCACCTGATGACGTCACACTCCGTCAAATTAGTTTAAAACATGGTATTTGTCCATGTAATTAATACATTATTTTTTACCTATCACATAGGTACTAAATTCTGATCCTACATTGGGGTTCCCTGTCGTGGGTATCACAAACTACGAGTGCCATGATACCACAACACCCAGACCTAGTACAATTTTTTAATTTGCAGACCATGCAAACAAAGTAGAGGTTTTCTATTTTTTTTATTTTGCTAATCTTATTGTACTAAGATTTTTTATGTGATCCAACAATCCTTACATTAAACTTTTATAGTAAATGCTTGGGTGATGATGAAAAAGGACAGTTTTTTTAAATCGTTTGGAATTGAAAATTCCTTGGATTCCATAACATTAAAATAGAGTGTGACGTCACAGCCGTAGTTGCTCGTTGAAACAAAAAAATTGTCTCCGATATTGATATGAATTTAATAAAAACTAAGACATTGGTTTGCTCATTACAATTTCGTTAATTAGTTCTTTGTAATAGAAATACAGGACACATACATCTACATTTTAAATTTCCAAGAACATCTAGTTTAAAATTTGTATTGTATAAGTATTTCTAAGTTAATATTTTAAGTACTGCCAAGCTAACTAAAAATTTCATTAAAAATCTCAACAAATGTTTTTTTTACTCCTATTTAGTAATTTATTTGTCCTAAAAAAAACTTTGAATGCAAAGTTATCTTTATCGCAACTATTTTATTTTCTAAACATTTTATTATTGGCCGGATCTCATGATCCGTTCGTAATCCACGGTAATCGTTATTCCTTGGAAATTTTCTTCTGTTGTTGAGATTTTTAATTCTAAATGCATTTGCCACTGTATTTTCGCCCGACTGCGTCGGTGCAGCTGTGCAATGAAAGCGATGTTACCATTTCCCCATTAGAAAAAAGCAGAACCTAAGCTGATGGAGTAGAATGCCTCCTGTTTCGCCATTGGCTTACAGCGAGCTGAGCAGTTCTTTTTAACTTGCGGTAGGTCCCTGTGTTTGCGTTGCTTTAGCCAAAAAGCATTTCGAATGTACATTTTCAAATGTCTATTTTAAGCTGCTGTTTTGCTGTAATAACTTATATCTGAAGTAAAAAAACAATTAATGCGCTATATCTGAAGTAAAAAAACAATTAATGCGCTAACTTGGCTCACCATGTCTGTGAGACTTTTGTAAGAGGTTTTTTGTAATACTCACTTGAATCTACATGAATTATGATTTGCCGCCATAATGGCTGCATACTGTCATTTTACTCTGGAAATTTACTAAGTATATTAAGTTAGTCCCATTAAACTGGCAGGAAATCCTTGTGGAATTTACGCGCGAACTCGATCCGTGATTATGAAGACGTCTTGTTCCCCCTTCCGGGGATTTCGCGCCAGTTTGACCGAGCTTTTATCGCTGTGCGGAATTTGTTATCTAGGTTACATATTTGTGAACAATTGTTAGGCATCTCCAATAGGTAGGTACAATTACTTGTTTGTGATATTGCAATACTCGGGATGCAAACTGACAGCTGTTTAACATAATATCTCATAACGAGCATGTGTCTCATCAGAGCCGGGAGAGTCACGAATCAAACAAGTGGAAGGTTTGGCTCGAGAAAAATATGCTAAGCTAATTACTTATTTAATAACGAAAAACTCATTTTATTGAGCTGAGCAAAAAAAGACCGCAATTACAGATTTTTGCATTAATTTATCTTTTTGAAGGGATTTTGCGAAGCTTTGATTTCTGTATTCTCAAGTACCACCTCCACTTGTTTTTTGTATTCCGTGCCCTACTTACAATTTCAGCCGTACAGGTTCTACACCATGAAGGTATCCGAGAAACGCGCGTAAAATTAAGGTAGGTGACGATATTTTCTTCCGTTCTCTGATGAGACACAAATCTCTAATCACTACATGTTTCTGGTTGATGGTGGGTGGATTGCAGCAGCATTGCCTGTGAAATACAAAAACATCGGTTTCTACGTAGGCGGAGTCGAGCGGAGAGTCTCGAAAGTATCCAATAAGATTTCCTTTATTTTTTAATTTCCTAGTTAGCCTTTTCTTTTCCAATGCATTGCTTACGAGATATTCCGCTCTCCCCGTCCATAAATAAGTACCAGTCATAATGGTTGTGATTACAAACATGATATTTGTCCATGTATTTGTATGGGCTCCTGGGGCCCTTAGACAAACGATTCGCAAACACTACTACTCACATTTCTTCGCGTTTTATAATTGAACGAGCGAAGCGTGTTCTCTGGGTCAACTTGGAAGAATCGGCGTTTGTATGTATGTATATATGTATGTCTGTATGTATGTATGTATATTTGTCCGAGCATAACTTCCGAACCGTTAATCCGATCTTTATGAAATTTGATTGGGGGATAGATAGTATTGGTACAATTTGTTGGTAAGTTATATTCTTCTTATTTACAACTAACAAAGTAACAAAAGTAAATAGCACAACTAGAGATGAAACTCCGGTACTAGGCTGGAACTAATCAGGTGCGTCTTCAAATCACCTGCAGGATAATATCGTCGACACGGTTAATTTACAAAATATTGGAATTTTCGCGTTAGTATTATTAACTGCATACATGTAATGATTTTAAGATAATGTTAAAACATGTTGAGTGTCTCAAAGTACCTGTATGTATGTATGTATGAGCTGAGATAAAAATCTTTGCGTTTTAACGAGTATAATGTTCAATCAAGTACTACGACGTAGATCTGGACGCTAATAGGATCCTTTGTGACACGACGGGTAGCAGTGTGCATGCGCATCGCATATTGACAAGGTCCTTCTAGAAAAATCGGCAATTGTTTCCGATAGTTATAAACTCTCGTGTTTATTCCCGGCTTAGAAGCCACTCTTCTGAGCAAGACCACAATTTGCAGCCTACAAATACGTTAAGGAGTTATGAAATTGAGTTGAACTACACAGAGCGAGCGTAGCCGCGGGCAGAATCTAATAAAAACGTAGCCTAAATAGCACTCAGCGATAAGCTTCCTATAAGTGAAATAATTTTTGTAATCGGATCGGTAGTTCCTGAGATTACTCCCACAGACAAAACCGCCTATCCTATTGGAACCCTTTAGTTTTTCGGGATAATAAATATTTTAGATGTTAATTCATAGTATATGGTATTACTATACCAAATTTTATTAAAATCCGTCTAGTAGTTTTAGTTAGTTAGTAAAAGTTATTAGTTTTAGTCCAGTCGGCTGGTGGTTTCAGATGGAAAAAGGTCAAAAGTTAATGAAACTTTGGGAGGTTGTTCAGGGATAGTTAATTAACATTTTCCCAAGTTTTGGACCTCGAGGTGGTGCGAAAAGTGGAGGGGGGGGGGGGGGGGGGAACTGCACCTTCCTCCGGTTTTTTCTCAATAACTTTTTTCCCTTACATCCTACGGCAAAAGTACCAACTACGTTTTTGTAGAACGTTAAATTTACTATAATTTTGACTATTCAAACATGTTTCTATGTCGATAAGTTATCGAGATATGGCGATTTGTGTTTTTTTTCTAAATACATCAACTACGTGCAGATACACTTTGGTAGCAATGTGATTGTTGTCTTTGATGGATACCCCACTAACGCCGGCTATCAAAGCACCAAAGCAGCAGAACGAGCTCGCCGGTCTGCATTACAAGCACCAACCAAAGTCGTGTTCTCCTCATCTACTATAGTGGCAATAGCACAAGAAAAGTTCTTGGCAAAAGATCACAATATGAGAGCATTCATTTCGATGTTGATGACACAAATGGTGGATGCTAGCATCGAAGTGAAGCAGGCATATGAGGACGCCGTGATCATGGTGGATCCATGGTGGTGGGGGTGGGGTTGAGAAGAGAAGACTGCGTTCCTGAGAAGACTGCTTCCACCCCCAATTAGTGGGATACAAGTTGACTTCCCGCCAGTTCTGCAATTGCTTGGAGGTAGCATCTTGCTGCATGGTGGCAAAAGGGCGAGGTTTGTTGTAGTGACAAACGACTTACACTTGAGAAAATCCGCACCCAGTCACGCGTTAAAACCACTTATGACTGGTTTTGTTTTTCTGTCGTTTTTGAGAGAACCGCCGGGCCTATAGGTACCAGTTTGGTTTCAAATGAAAGCTTATTTAATTTTCTACAACTTAATTTCCTATAATATTTGACGTGGGATGCATATTTTAGAAGATATTTCACAAAATAAGTAAAAATTTCTAAAAAATCACTTAGGAGAAAAATTGCCTATTTTCGAAGAACTTTATCTTAGGAACCAATGGCTGTACAGAGCTCGCCCTAGTGTCAAATTGTATAAAATTTTGTCTACCTTAAAAGTATGCATGGTGACTATACCGGTCAGACCCTGCCTTCACTAAGATATTGAGTAAAAACTGAAAAAAAAAAAACTAAAATTTCATGGTTTTTTGAGCCGCTCGCACAGCACTTGGAAAATCTGGTTTTTTAATAGTGGTTAAGTTCTTAACAACATATAAAAAAATCAGCGTGACCGGAACTTTTGTAAGCACGACCCCTTTTTCATGTTTAACTTGACTGGACTATAATATGAATACCAACATGATGATGTGAATATGGTTGGTTTTCATCAGAGAAGAAAATCAGATTTTGAGATCTGCTTTGGGTGGAGGGGAGTGGGGGTTTCCAAAGTAGGTGATTGTAACCAGGAACTATAATTATAATAACATTCCATCATTATTCGGGTATAACAGAAGAAATAAGGTGGAATTTAGCATTTTTAGGCACATTTTAGCAAATTTTAAAAAAGTTTTGTTCGAAGCGCCATATCTCGGTAACTTATCAACATATAATCAAGTTTGAATAATTAAAATTATAGTAAACTTTACGTTCTACAAAAAAGTACTAGGTACTTTTGCCGTAGGATGTAAGGGAAAAAAGTAATTTAGAAAAAACCGGCGGAAGGTGCATTTTCCGTAAGGGAAAAAAGTTATTGAGAAAAAACCGGCGGAAGTGCAGTTTCCCGCCCCCTCCTCTTTTCGCACAGGATCCTCGAGGTACAAAACTTGTTTTTTTTTTAATTAACCATCCCTGAACAACATCCTAAAGTTTCATTAACTTTTGACCTTTTTCCACTTTACCCCACTTTTTGCGACCTGCCGACTTGACTATTTGGCACATACAAATTATAAAAACACATTAATACAAAAAATAAATAAATTTGATCGTATTACTGATAAAAAATAATGTCAAAAATATTAAAAATAATAATAATAATAATTTATTTTTTATACGAGTAGATAGTATACCTTTTTAGTGAAAAATATATATTTTTTACGAGATTTTGAATAAATGAGTGAGATAATAATAATATTAATGCTAATGTTACGTAGCGAAATATATAATGTGTTAATTTCATAAATTGATGAATCTTATGCTCATTAAAAATGTGGTCTAATGTTAAACGTGGTTTAAACTGAACCCGTTACTGTTTAACGTAATTACACAGTATCTATGAAATCGTAAGTTCGCTCTTTTACTTTCTTTACTTGCCTGACGACCTCTGTGGCGTGGCGGGCGAGTAGCCGGCCGAGATGCGAGGGGTTGCGGGTCCGATGCCCGCTACGGG
The DNA here is from genome assembly GCA_932527175.1 of Operophtera brumata. Lineage (NCBI taxonomy): Eukaryota > Metazoa > Arthropoda > Insecta > Lepidoptera > Geometridae > Operophtera > Operophtera brumata. The sequence goes on along the minus strand of OW052239.1, from coordinate 77,804,821 downwards.
TCAAATGTTTGTATGATCTGCAAATATTTGTACCGGTTCTGGGTGTTGTGGTACCATGGTACCTGTAGTTCCTGATACACGACACAGGGGATCCTAGTGTGGGATCAGGACTATGTATGTGATTGTTGTGTGATTCTCACCGACTTCATTTTTTTTTTACCACCGGTCGGAACGGAGCGGGCTTTGCGTTTAGGGTGAGAGGTTGTGTGTTAGTATACAAACGAGTGCATTTATTAACCCCTAACGAAAAACGAAGAGGTGTTATAAGTTTGACGTGTCTGTGTGTGTGTCTGTCTGTCCCATCGTAGCTCCCGAACGGATGAACTGATTTAGTTTTGTTTTTGTTTGAAAGGTGTATTTGTCGGGAGTGTTCTTAGCTTTGTTTGATCAAAATCGGTTCAGCCGTTCAGCGTTGGGGGTTATTTTTAATTTTACAAAATTAATTACTAGTCTCCTAAATGGTTTGACCGATTTAGATACGTTTTTCTTTATATTAAAGATGGTGTTTGCGAGATGGTTCTTAGCTATGTTTGGTGTAAAGCACAACCAGTTGGTCGGTTCAGTTGGTCGGAGTGGAAGGACAGGTAAATTGGTGCAGCGCTCCTGCCAGGCAGAAATCTTCATACAAAAAAAACGCCACGCGCCGCTCGAAAAAGTGTTTTTTATTGAATATCTCGTGAAATATAGATAATTTTAAAAAACCCCGTGGGTGAACCCTCCGTTTTATTGTATTGATTTTATTTATCTAATTTATGACCCAATAATCAGTACCATATTGACAAACAATCGAATCTAGCCAAAAGTTACAGGTAACTTTTTGTTTTTTTTATCGAGTAAATGTTGTCCGTCCTATCGTGTTTCTGTCTAGGTGATCCGTCGGTATTATAATGTAGTATCCATGCATATTTTTAATTTGAATATTGTACTTGATTTAGTCAATTAAAAATCTAATCTACGATTGGTAATTTTGCGTTATACCCCCCTTAATCACCTAATAAAAATGTTTTTGGAAGACAATTGCAAGGAATGGCAGCAAATAGCGCGTTATATTTTTTCCTTTAGCGACATCTAGTCGTTTATAGAGTGCCTCTTTGTACCAGAAAGCTGTAATTTGGCACGGGTATACATATTAATCACGCCGACAGAGTGGTAAAATAAAATCTTGAAAATCATTTTTTTATAGTATATAACTCCCCTATACGTATTGTGGGGATCTTTTTTTCTCGCCTATTCCATGATTTGGAGTGTCTTTGGGTAAATAGTTCAAAAAATATTGCGGGTGTGTGAAAACCATTCACCCAGGTGGTCCCAGGAGGTGGACCGGTGGGGGTTAAATCGAAATCAGACTTGCCAACTGAGCGTAATATTTACTCGTAATATAACCCACTCAATTGTTTTACCAAATAACCTTACAGATAAATTGCACCGATACTATCTACCCCACTTAACACATTTCATGGAGATCGGAGCAAGGGTTCGGAAGTTATCCTCAGACAAACATACATACATACGCTGATTCGTCCAGGGAGGTTACCATGAACTCTAAAAGCCATTCAGTTCAAAAACTATTCAGTACAAAATATCGGTTCGTCGTTGTCATTCCTCATCGTTAAATAACTTTAATCGCAGAAGTCTATAGACCCTCTGCGACTGTGCCTTTAAATATAGTTGAGGACATCACGGAACCGATATTTTTTACAGAATAGTTTTTGAACTGCATGGCTATAATAGCTCATGGTAACCCAGCAGGTTAACAGAAGGAACTAGCTTCGCACGTTCAACAGTCTCACGTACGCACAAATTAATAGCAAATATATTTTAAATTTTTGCACTGTCGAAAAAATACCAAATGCTATTCTAATAAAGAGTCTATAATCGTAATCGAGTCTGTAATCGTTGACGACCTCCGTGGCGCGGCGGGCGAGTATCCGGCTGAGATGTGAAAGGATGCGAGTTCTATTCCCTGTACGGGACAATTGTTTGACTCATCTGCAAATACTTTTACCGGGTTTGGATGTTGTGTTACCATGGTACTCGTAGTTCCTGATACTCACGAAACGGGATCCTAGATTGTGATCAGGACTATGTATTTGACTGTTGGGTGTCATGTTATGTTTATGTTAACTAGGTCAGTGCACTTTAAATGCGCATAAAGTACGTGCCCAGAGATTTTGTATTGAATTGCCTTAATATCACCTGACCTCAATAAACAATCTATTAGTGATGTTCAAACGAATATAGAGTTTCGCACATTCGCAAATTCAAATTCGTATGCGTATACTCGTCAGTCAAATTCTAGAAATGGATCCTCACTAGAAAATAAAAATATAGGTACCGTGTGTTTCTGCTCAACATTTACCAATACGCGCACACTTTTAAATCACGCGTGCCGTCATCGTCATGTTTTTGCAACCATAATGACGAAAATGATATTTTAATATGTTTGAGAAGGGCTGAATAAATTTATTTTTGTCAACTTGCCCATTTATATAAAATGAGACTGATTTTGATGATTGTGTTGTGTAAAAGCTAACGTTAGGGCGCCGATGTGAACAATACAATAAACACTGAATACAGATTGATGAGAAAGTAAGCATTGAACTGTACTATTTTTGTGCAAGTGTATTCGCGCAAGATGTGAAATGTTGTGCTGTACGCAACTATCAGAAGGCATTGAAATTTACCCGGGTGGGTTTTACGCTACACAATTTAAATTAAAAATCGTGCTATAATACTATCCACTCCGTTTTTTAACTCTTAGTCAACACAGCAGTGAACGCAGCAGTAAAGAAAAATATATTCCGTGTTATCATTTTTAAAGGTTTTTTCGTGATTTTTTAAATAATTTCAAAATTATTTATTTCTACTCGGGTGTTAGTAGCTCGCTACGCTAGCCACTTTCTCCCTTCGCTTCAAGATCTGAAAGTTTTGAACGTCTTGATAGTTTTGAAACATTACCGAAATTCTAAATCTTGTAGCCCTTGGCAAAAGCTCTAAAACTTTTTGAAAAATCGCTGATCAAGATCGAAGATAGCTTTCTCTGAAAAGGGCCCCATCGATCGAAAAATCATTTCTATTATAAAAACCTCGAATGCGGATATTCGCAAACCTATCGGTTACCGGCTGATGGTGATGGTGTTGATTAGAAAACGCTAATATTCGTTACATCACTATTGAGTACACCAAGGAGGGACGTATAGATATAACTGCAAATGAACAACACTGATTTATATTGTTACTAGCTGACCCGCTCGCGACTTCGTCCACGCGTAGATTAGGTAGTAGGTACCTACCTACTCGTACTTTGCATTCTGTAAATAGTTGCTGGTACAAAAATCTGCCTGTAGGTCCACTGCTGGCCATGGGCCACTCCAATAGAATGCCACAATGAACGTCCTGAGCCGCCTCCATGCAACGACTTCCTGCGACTTTTAATATATGTCGTCGGCCCATTGAGGAGGCTTTCTATTCGTCTGGTTCAGGGTTGCCACTCGAGAGCAATTATTCCTTAAAGGTTGTTGGTTCTGCCACAGAATAAATAATGTTCTGCGAGCTATATGATCTGCCCATTGCCACTTCAACTTGCTTATTTTGAGAGCCAATCAGTGGTCCCGATTCTTCTATGCATCTCGTCTGTGGAATGCTTTACCGGTGGAAATCAGGCAAGCATCTTCCCTGCACACATTCAAGCTAAACCTCAAAAATCATGATCTGTCGAACCTGTCGACGTTTTAAGTTTATTAGTAGAATTAGTAGGGCATATAATGTAGTAAATACTACATTCATCGCTATGAAGTAGTATATTTTACTATGGTACCTATTATTATGTATTCGAGTTATGTAAATTTTTTCTTATTCATCTATCATTATTATTGTTGTTATTATTTATTTATTTTACTCTGTGCACCGCCGTTCGTTATTACTTCGCTCATTACTGTCCATCCAAAGGTTGCCTGGAAGAAATCGCTTTGTTGATTGATTGAATTGCTGAGTTCTGTGTTTACTTAAGAATACCGTTGTACCGGGTAGTTTTAGAAAATAAAATACTTGTTTCATTATTTCAATTTAAATGATACCATGTTTCGAGATATTCGGGCCACGTTGTAACATTTTACCATTAAACTAACGCCCCGTAGCTTCACACCCTTTCTAAGAGGTAGTTTAGGAACATTACCTTAGATGTCTGTTTTATTATTTTAATCCCAATTTTACAGTTATCATTCCGAATTAACTCAATTACCCAGTTTCAACCATTTTCAATAATAGTTTTGTTTATCCTTGGATATCCATACTTTATTGTTTGCTTTTAGGGTATTTAATATCATGTTTGGATTTAATTTTGATACACGTTATAAGATTATACCATGTAAACTTTGACACCTCGCTGCACCAGTTACACTCGGTCCACAAAGTTATTAAATTTTAAACACATTGAACTAGTGATTGCAGCAACATAACATTTCGATTTTTGATTCGATTATTGACACCTTATTTTGTGTGTAGTATCGATTACCTATCGATTTATTGCTGTCGAATACACCTCGCTGCACCAGTTACACTCGGTCCACAAGGTTATTAAATTTTTAACACATTGAACTAGTGATTGCAGCAACATAACATTTCGATTTTTGATTCGATTATTGACACCTTATTTTGTGTGTAGTATCGATTACCTATCGATTTATTGCTGTCGAATACACCTCGCTGCACCAGTTACACTCGGTCCACAAGGTTATTAAATTTTTAACACATTGAACTAGTGATTGCAGCAACATAACATTTCGATTTTTGATTCGATTATTGACACCTTATTTTGTGTGTAGTATCGATTACCTATCGATTTATTGCTGTCGAATAAAAAATGGTCCGGTATCTATGACTGTGTTCTTGTTTAAATTTTCGATAGAAAAAACAAGAAATATAAAAACATTGGTTATTTTAAAAATAAATAGGTATTCAGCTGATTCAGTGGATGCAAAGTTTTTACAATCGAATAATCAGTTTATACATTCGATCCCATCACTTAGTACGATAGAATGTAACTGTATTTAATACGCATAAAAATATCTTCTTTTTTAAACTGATACATTTACGGTATTACCTGTAAGAAGTTCTAAATAAAATAATTCTATGTGATAAGTATGTTTATATATTCATGTTATTACTCATTTTAAAGTTAACGTAATTTATTTTACTTAATCTGGAACAGTTACGTTCAAAGTCAGTTGTCAAAAAGTGAATAACCTGCCCCCTTATTCGCTATGACCAAACGTGACATAACGCGGGCTCGTTACGATATCTGCGTGGAATCATCGTTTAGAATACATTATGACGTTACACGTTATTCGTAAGGAATCTCCTATGGCCATAGCGAATAAAGGCCCTGGTGGACAGAGTAGTTTTGTGAAACAGTTAAATTGTTTTTAAATGTTGTTTATGACATGGGTCAATTTAATAACCCCAGCAAATCATGTTTTTCATACGTAATAATGCATATGCTTAGGATTTTTGGAAAATCCTTTCTTAGTTTCCATCTACGTCATAAAATATACGCATACTGGCCTCATTCGAGGTGATAAGTAAGCCAAACGTTAATTTTAAAAACAAGTTTAATTTCGTAAATACTGGAATTTAAATTCTGAAATAAGCTACATCAGGATTCAGGATATTATCCAATGCCTTAAACACGATTCGTAATATTTTGCTCGATCGAAAAAAAACTTAAAGTACTAAAAAAGTAGTATAAGTATTAAAAATAAAGCACCTATCAAAAGTAATAGATACAATAGTGTTACTCCGTTTTATCCATATCCGAAATTACAGCTTTCGCTTCTCGCACCATTTAAAACGCGCGACATTGCCTTCGACTGTGTCACGCAGTCGCTTGTAGGATATAGCGCTGCAACCGCAGTAACGTGAAGGCATCAGTGCATCTACAGCGCGACAAAGGCACGTAATATCAGTAACAGTTTAACCTATGATTCTAAGCTTAAACTATTTGTGCCAATGCATGGAAATGGTTTAAACTGACAATTATACATTAAATTGCTATTGATATTACGGGCCTTAGTCGCCTAATGTGAAAGCTCTCTTAAGCTAGAAATTACATTTATATATAATATAACATAACATAACACCCAGCAGTCATATAGTCCTGATCAGGAATTAAGAGTACCATGGTACCACAACACCTAGACCTGGAACAAATATTTGCAGATCGTACTAACATTTGTCTCGCACCGGGAATAGAACCCGCAACTTCTCGCATTTCAGCCGGCTACCCGACCGCCGCACCACAGAGGTCGTCAAATATGTACATCTCCCGCTGTTTTCAATAATATTGCAACGACGTATGAGCTGAAGACTCTCCCTTATTTACGCATTTTCATGCTCATGTAAAATGTATTTCCGAGAATAATACTCGCCTACCATTTATCTCAAGCAGCAACCGCGGCCTCAAGCATATATTTACAATATCGATAATGGGAATAATATGAATAGTTCATAAAATCACTGGTACGTGTAGACAGGAGATTCGACACATACAAATTTTATAATGCGTTATTGATAAAGAAATACATAATAGGATCACCGAGAACATAATTGTTTGCATCGTTTTTAAAGAACTAGGTTGTTAATGCATATTTGTTTAAAAGATATGAACACCATTATGCATTGGTTTGAAACGTTTATTAATGAAACTTACTAACTGAAAATAATAATTAAAATGAGGCACCTGCGGCGGACTGAGTCGGAACTGGAAGAACGTGATAGCGCTATTTCCCACTTGACCGCGGGAAGAGATAGACATAGATTTGTGGCGCTCAGAAGTAACTGACGAAAGCGACAGGTGATAAAACTTCGTTCCGTTTAAAAAGTAGTAAATATAAAAATACTTCCTTCTTTTATTTAGTTACGTACTATTTATCGAATAGTATAAAAAATTACCGTCATTATTTTCTAGATTCGAAGGGTGGACGTAAAAACCGTTTTGCGAGGGCCGTTATCAAAAAATACGTTACGCAAATAAATGTGAGTGAAATCGTAAAACCGAGCGTTAACAAAAAGGGGAAGTCGTGATTTTAGACCCTTTCTCGTTCAGGTTAAGACTGCGCAAACCCCAGGCAGAAATCTACATACAAAAAAATTGCCACGCGCCGCTCGAAAAAGCGGTTTTTATTGAATATCTCGTGAAATATGGATGATTTTAAAAAAACCCTACGGTGATCCCCCCCGTTTTATTGATCTTATTTATCCAATTTTTGACCCAATAATCTGTACCATATTGAAACAATCGAATCTAGCCAAAAGTTAGATAATGCTTATATAAAAACAGCATCAAATTAATTGTAATAATTTATCACCATGAACCGTTTGAATATAAACATAAATAATTCATTTCAGGCGTATGCCGGTTGCAAACGCATTCAGGGATTTAGTGAACTAAGGGTTCACTGTTGGTTTGGCCTTGAACCTAGTGGACAAGGCCGACGAAATGATTCAAAGAGATACAATTACGCCAATCAATATGCAATTTGTCAAATTTCAGAAAAGATCTTATCAGTGCAATGAAATTGCCTGATAACGAGCCGCTTACGCCCAGCGAGTACTGGGTCATCACAGACCCGTGGAAACAAGACTGGGAGCGAGGGGTGCAGGTGCCAGTGAATCCTGACTCATTACCCGCGCCTAAGGTCAAGATCATTGAAAATCCAAAACCACCCGACCACACTGACTTCAAACTGTAAGTATCCATGGAACTATTACGTTGCTAAAATAATATAGCTGACATAGTTAGGTCCAGGCCGCCCCGACCGAGCCTAGATGCGCGGGTACGGTAGAGCAACAGGAACGGACGGTTCGGATTAGAAACCGGTTTCTTCAATTATAAGCTGTATATAAGTTTCTTTTAAAATGTGCGCTACGTAAAATAATGAGGGTAAAGTTCCGTGTTATCATATACTTACATTCAGAAAACTCCTTTATCATCGAAGATATACATAACAATAATGCACTAAAATTAATTTAATTATTGCCAATCATTAATCTCTATAAAAATTACAGTCACATACTATTTTTCAACTTTGTCTCAAGAGGCGGGGCGAATAAAATGCCACGAAGGGCGTGTCCTATGTCCACCGGACAAGTGGAAGTGACGTACAAAACTAGCTGTAAAATATGGATAACACTATATTGATCACCACAAGGAAATATAAAAAAAAAACTTGTTACAATCTCGTTAAATATTGAATGGGACTGCGATAGCTTATCGCGCCTTAATTTACAGAATTCTGAACAGAATCCAGGACACCAATGTCATGGAACTTTTATCTCATCATAATTAATGGCATCTCAAATAGAAGCCCGTCCGTCCGAATCGCGTTTCTGGGTATAAGCACACCCCGGCCACTGCATAGAAAATTGCTGATTTGTATGCAGAAAAAAAGAAAGTACCTTGGTACTCGTAGTTCCTGATTCCCACGACACAGAGAATTCTAGTGTGGGGTCAGGACTATGTGTGTGACTTTTGGGTGTTATGTTATGTGAAGTACCGACTACTCTCACATACTAGTAGCATAGACTAACTAAACACAATAGACTGCTAATCTCATACAGGAAAACGTGCATCGATGAATGATTGCCTACAATGATTTGAATTTGCTATAAACGATTGAAATCATTTTTACATGTATTTCGAATAGATCGATAAAACATGTTTTGCGACCATAGTTTCATAATTAAAAAATAATTTAGAAGTTTAAATGTTTATTTTTAAAGTGATTAGGTAATTGGTTTAAAATGCTGATTGAATAAATTTGCCAGCGCCATCTAGAAATAGCCTGGAATTTTGCCAGCGCCATCTAGAAATAGCCTGGAATTGACCTTTTTTGATTCACGTTTTCTTGTATGAGATTAGCAGTCTATTGTGTTTAGTTAGTCTATGCTAGTAGTTCTGCGAACACTACCCCTCGCGAGCACAAACTTTTTTGCATCAATTGTGTCCAGTCTGCATCATGAATAATTCCATCTCGAGGCAGTGATTGCTTGGGGATACTGACATGTATGTTATGAATGTATAATACAAATAGTTTTCCGTATCTAATTATTACACTGTTGTAAAATCTACAGTATTTAGTTATTCTTTTGACGCCTCTGTTCTTCCTCTACTTGTAAGAGCAAAAGCTTCATAGTCCCAATTCTTGTAAGACTGCCTAAATTAAGGAGACATATAATATCCGCCACTCGTGGAGGGCGGGACAAGGCAACGTAAGAATACCCTGCCGCAAATTCTCTAAAACCAATGTCGACTACTACCTTGATGAAAAACTTAAGGATGATCATCATCAGTCCACTGCTGGACATAGGCTCTCCCAATACGCGCCACTGAGCCCGGTGTTCGGCTCTTCTCATCCACTTTCTGCCCGCCGCCTTTCGTAGATCATCGCTCCATCTAGCCAGAGGGCGCCCCACGCTACGTTTGCCAAGACGCGGTCTCCACTCAAGAACTCGCTTACCCCAACGGTTGTCGGTTCTTCGGCATATATGACCAGCCCATTGCCACTTCAGCTTGCTAATCCGGTGGGCTATGTCAATGAGTTTAGTTCTCTGTCGGATAATCTCATTTCGTATTTTATCTTTCAGAGAAACTCCGAGCGTAGCCCTTTCCATAGCTCAATGTGCAACCTCGTCCACTCGAAGTTGTTCAAAATTACGTTTAAGGATGATGTTTGGATCTAATTATTCAATGCATCATGTCGACCCTAAATCTATATCTTGACAATCACTAGACCGATTTTGTTCATATTCGAAATAATTGAGTACCGAATGTTTCTGACATATAATATCAAAATTGGATAGTAAATGGCGTCGCAGCAAACTTGCCCCCTTTTTGGGGTAATATATTGAGTAATTAAAATTGAGTACTGAATGTTTCTGCCATATAATATCAAAATTGGATAGTAAATGGCGTCGCAGCAAACTTGCCCCCTTTTTGGGGTAATATATTGAGTAATTAAAATTGAGTACCGAATGTTTCTGCCATATAATATCAAAATTGGATAGTAAATGGCGTCGCAGCAAACTTGCCCCCTTTTTGGGGTAATATATTGAGTAATTAAAATTGAGTACCGAATGTTTCTGCCATATAATATCAAAATTGGATAGTAAATGGCGTCGCAGCAAACTTGCCTGGTTGCCTTGGTTTTTTACCCCAAAAGGTAAAAAACCTTCCAATAAAAAAACGCCTGACTAACAACAAAAATACGAGGACTGCCTGTTTATCAAGTTTCGTCAAGATTAGTTGAAAATACGATCTGTACGCGAGTACCAACTTACATACATCCGGACATTTGAAAGGAAATTTAGCCAAATGTTGTAGAAACTTAATTCGCTCGCTCGGTCAATAAACATATGACGTTTGTACACGCGCCAAATGTGTATGTGTGAGTACAAGGGTTGCGATCATGAATGTAGTTGTACTACTTCTGTGGGTGCGATCCAGCAATTTTGCATATGCGAATGCGAGATAGAGATAGCTGCGAAATACTAGCAGTGGACGGTGTACAAAGCAAATATTGAAATAAAACCGCAAATCGATGTACAGGATAGCCGTTTGGTACACGGGTACTTTAGGTTAAAACAATCATTATGAGCGGTAGTTCTTAAAAGTAATGTTAATATTTTTAAAATCCTCTTTTTGAGATAAGATATGTGTATAGACATTTAACAAAAAAAATCGTCTTCTGCCTGGAAGAGCCCAAACTAGGTTTTGAAAAAAATACTTATATATTTTTGAAAACAGGTGGCCGAAAGTTAATTGTTTTGGGTAATTTTATAACCGGCTCATCACCTTTCATTTGACACCACACAAGACAGGATTTTGAAAAAAAATATTTCCTTATACTACCCCTATAGCGCTCAGCTCGTCAGACCAAATAAAACAAATTATCTCAATTCAATCTTACAATATTAAGTTAAAAGTCAAAGTCAAAAGTATTTTATTTATTGAAGTAGTTCATTTTGAACCGTCTTATAAACTAAATTTACTCCTGACCTTCGCGACCATACCTGGAAGATTCAGACAACAAACACGGCTTGTTTGTTTACTACTATCTGGGAAGCGCCTGTGTGGTGCCTCGAGAACAAGGAGAAGCTGATTAAAAAAAAAAAAAACAACCTAGAAACCTTAGCTAGGCAATTATAGAAGATCTAGAGAGAATCAGCAAAAGTTCATAAGACAGCAAACGCTACGCTTGATATACCTATAAATAATAATTACGAGTATCTAATACAAACACTTGAAAACTGTAAATAATCTTGTCTATATCGTTGCTTGAAGACGATAGACACCTATAAATAGCACAGTTCCGCGAGCGCTATTCTGTCTCTTTAATGAGTTAGAAAGTGACGCAATTTGGCTGTTGTATGCGCATTAACCTCCAAACTCACCTACGAACGCGGCTGCTTGGACGCGGATCGCGCGGGACGAAAAGTTGAGGTTCTGTACTTAGTTACTAAATACTTTCTGTGGTATAAGACTCCTCTTTCAAACGCTACTATCAAGGCGTATAATCAGAGTGTCTTGTCGGTGTTAATTTACGGCACTGAAACATAGTCGCTTCATATTTGCCTAATGGTCGCGCAACGGGCTATGGAGAGAGCTATGCTACATAATATAATTGTACTACGTACAGAACGGTCACTCTGTGCCCCGCGCGATCCGCGTCCTGCAGCGCACCCCGTAGATGAGTGCCTGCATGTGAGTTTCATAATCGAGGGTCACCTAGTGCAAAAATGGAGAAAGGATGTGCTATTTACTATCTATGGTGTCTATCGTCTTCAAGCAACGACAAAGACATACATTTGTACCTATTTATCTGATGAAAAAACAGGTAAGCATCAATTTTAAATACACACTACTACACGTAACGTAAGTGTACACCTTAAATCACTGAAACGAGAAAAGGTTTTGACTAACATTGATACCTAGTTAGAATATTCGGATAAAGTCGAGCTTCATAGCATTATATTCAATAACAATTAAAAAAATGCTGGACAGTTCACATAACATTATCTAGCCCCAAGCTAACAATCTAACCCGGACTTTTTGTAAGATTCGTTGGTATAAGATTTGTCCTGGCTGCTAGCTCATTTATGGAATGTGATAATACTGGAAGAAAGCGTTAGCTGAGTCAGTCGTGGGAAGCAATGGCGGCGATGAGCTCACCACTCGTCACGTCTATATTCCACGATGTTGCAACCCACTGCGAAAAGAGGCCCATTGAGGCTCTGCCTACCCCCTCGGGGAAAAAGGCGTGTGTCTATGTATGTATGTATGTAAGCTAAGCAGAGCTGATGTTATGGGTACTAGACAACTGATATACTTAATACAATATTTTACATAGATAGATATTTTTTATTATACATATCTGCAGATCGCATAAATATTTGTTCCGAGGCGGGAATCGAACCCGCAACCTCCTGCATCGCAGGCGAACCTTCGCCCGCCGCGCCACAGAGGTCGTCAATATGTTCTATGAGCCGTTTTACAGGGCAAATAATTTACACACACATTTTTCGCGTGTTCAAACGTATTCTGTTTATAAGTAGGAGTAGTAGGTATCTAAAACTAAGTACCGAGTAAACAAAAAAAATTATGCAGTGGCCGGGGTGGTGTGGCTATGCTTGGAGTTTCACTACGTGATAAAACCAGAAATAAGGAGATCCGTTGAAGAACCAACGTAATTGACTTATGTATCTCGGAATTAGTAAGTGTCAACGGGCCGGCCACATAGCACGCAGAACCAAAAACTGCTGAAAATTAGAAGTTCTGGAGTAACAACCACGAATCGGACATCGCTCTTTAGTACGACCCACTACTTGATGGACCGATGACACTCGTTTGTCGAGGCAATCTATCGAGTCGGTCTGTCTGGCAGTGGACTTCTAGCGGCTGGTGATGAAGATTGAAGAAATGTTTGTGCGTCATTTTTGCAACAACTTGTAATATTTCTAAATTCCAGAATTTCAAGTGTTTCGGCTGATTGTGAAGTTTATTTGAAGTTGGCATAGAATTTTTATTTTCGTACTTTCTTTGTTAATTTATGAAAACAATTGTTAACAAAAATGCCTAAAAACAAAGACAGGAAAATTGGGAAAATTACTTTTATTTCTATATTTTAAAAGTAAATAAGATACGTTCAGTTAAAAGCCAGTTTTAGTTCGATTAAAAATATTTTTTAACATGGATAACAATGGGATGAAAATGTTCACCAATCAGCATTTTGATGTATATCCAAAACTTTATGAGTTGTTAATAAATTTGTCTTCGCGCTGTGATTATGATTATAAAATTAGAGTACGGACCCGTGAGCAAATCGTACTTTTTTCAAACGTCCTGATTTTGATAATTGAAAAAACCGGTATTAACTCACGTAGGTACTTGTTCCGAGTAAAAATACCCGACTCGAGTTTCTCGGATTGGTTATCCCCTTCCTCGAGGAGTATTCGAACCGGCTTCCCGATTTTGGACCGGTCTTTAAATATTTTTTAGGTCGTAACCCTAATATTGACGTCATTGTTTGTTATTCGATTTTATGTGACAGTGAATCAATTTCCTGAGTGTGGATAACACCAGATGGTAGATTTATTAAGGCTCAAAAATATATTCAGGCTACTTTTAAAAACGACTATTCAGTCTATTTTTAAAAATGTTTTTCTGCGTAAACTTTGACGTGTGTCTCTGATAAATGACGTAGTGATATTTTTACAGACTCTATGATAATTTGTTTGATAATAGCCATTCCCGTTTATTTGTAGGCCTAAAGACAAGTACATTCACCTAACCCGAGACTCCAACTACTTATCGGAGAAACACCAGCTCAGCTCCACTCCGGCCAGCGCTGAGGCGGCCTGCAGCTACGACTTGGATGCGACGGACACCGCTTGGCTGAAACTCCTGAACGCTGAGCGGGCCAGAGCGGGGTCGGCCCCCATCACAGAAGAACAACTTGAGAAAGTAATCGAAGAACTAGAGGTTAGTTCTTACTACTCTAGGGTCCGTATTAATAAATCTAACTCAACTCTAAAACTCATTTTGAGTGCGTTCCGATTTCGATAGTGTAATTGTTGCTGTACTCGTCCCCTTGAGTTGAGATTGATTTGCTAACACGAACCTAGGACGCGCTCTGATTGGGTGAATTGACTGCGGTGCGACAAGGTTGGTCCTAATCAGTGTAAGGAACTGGAAGAGTAAGACAAGCGTCGCGGAAGGGGCGCGCACGCTGCGTGATCCACACGGGAAAGGGCGAACACAAGTCATTATACAGCGTGATTCTTTATTCTTCTACTAGAATAATGTATAAGTAGGTAGGTATGTGCGCACAGTTTGAGCAAACTTCGTGCTCTCAAATGTTGGAGGAAAACATCATGAGGACACCGGCGCGGCATGTCCCGTGAGTCTACCCGACACTACATGGTTTTCTACCAAATTCTCCCACATAGACAACGTGGCGACCTTATAGAGACCTACAATATATTGAATGGTCACTATAACCCGACACTTGAGGAATTTATTTAACTTAAATAGCAACAAATCACAAAAGCTCGTAAGGCTGCCTGGAACCAGCAATCCCAGGTCCGAAGTCCCAATATTCTTCCAGGTCCCAATCTTCTTGCCCAACCGTATAACAAACGCTTGAAACCGGCTACCAGAGACGGTGATTAGTGCTCCCTCGGTGATCTCATTTAAAAACAGATTTGATAAACATTTTAAAGGCACAGTGCTCTGATAGGATATACACGCATCAGCTTATGCTGCTAGTGTATTAAACGTAATCATGATAGGCTACCGTTACAATGCCTACTTACATAGTTAAATTTTAATCATTAGAAAGATAAACTTCATACGTAGGTTCACTGAGAGGTTGCACAGGTTTTAATTATTTATTATTAATTAGCACGGCTTATAAACCAATTAAATTAATTAAAGATCATTTAACTGAAAAAAAAAACAACAATAAACCGCTTGTCGCACACTGATGTTTAATACGAAATGTTTAGATTTTTCACGGTGTATCGTCAAGAACCAAATAAAAGGACATGTTTGTACTTTTGCTGTAAGAAAAAGTAGATAAATGTTGTTTTTTGGTATTTTCACTGCTGTGACATGTGTAAACTGTCAATCTTTGAAAAATGTTGGTGAATAAACATAATAGTCATCATCATTAATCAGCATCTTTTCGTCCAATACTGGATATATGCCTCCCCTTATTTCTTCCAGTCGGTTCTGTTCCCAGTATCACGACTCCACTGGCGGACAGCTACGTTCTTAATGTCATCAGTCCATCGTGCCTTCGGCCTGCCTGGTCTTCGGCCTCCTACCCAAGGTCTCCACTCGGTTATCCTGCGGCTCCATCTGTTATCCGTGCAGCGCATGAGGTGTCCTGCCCATTGCCACTTCAACTGTGAGATGCGTTTCCCAATGTCCGTGACTTTACACCTTCTGCGAATCTCCTGATTTCGCACTTCATCTCGCAGGGATAGCCGTAGCATCGCTCTCTCCATTGCTCTCTGCGCTACCTTTAACCTATACATGCATGCGGTAATCGCTCACTTTTCCCAATCGTAACTTGAGTTAACGTTTCGTTAACTTTGGCAGTATGCACTGGTCAAAGGTTCGCTGTTTTAGGTGTTGCGGCATGCTTAATTTAAATATGTGCTTCATACTGCCAAAACTAGCTCACCCAAGCTTCACTCGTCGCTCAATCTCAGTTTTTATGTAATTCTCCATACCGATGGACTGTCCCTACTGATGTCTGATGTATTCCGAAACTGTTTCTATCTAGACATTTTGTACTTTAATAGCCTTAGTGACCGGTCTACTAGCCATGACTTTTGTTTTGTTGACATTTATGTTGAGTCCCACTCTGTGACATGACTCGCCTAGATGATAGTAAAGAAGGTAAACAATGATAAATAGATCTCAGAGACTCAGAGCGGGTACAAACGCACTCCCACCACCACCGCCTGCCTTGTCAGACTCCACGCCGCGACCACCTCTGCGACGAGGGCGGCCACCGCTGTCGGCTCGCTTAGGGCCTGCAGGGCATTCTGCCCCGCGCCCGGCCTCCGCTGGCGACGGCATAGTGCGGCGCATTAAGTGGACCACAACAATCAACGAAAACGTCATGCGCTCATTTTATAGGGCTACAAAGGGAGGAACCTACCAGCCCCCTTATTCGCTATGACCAAACGTAACATAACGCGGGCTCGTTACGATATCTACTTGGAATCACGGTTAGAATACATTATGACATGACACGTTCTTGGCAAAGAATCTCTTATGGTCATAGCGAATAAGGGCCCTGACCGCGGACCGTGTCCGGTTGCTTCCTTTGTTTCAGGCCCTTGAACCAAACGTGGCCGTCACTGCTCAGCGACTGTCGGGTCAGGTACGTGCCATCCAACGGTTGAAACTGTTGGATGACACTGTGCTTGATCGGATACGCTCCGAAACGCTGAGTGCTCTAGTGGTTGACCACAACGAGACCCGACTGGTACGCCGCCGATTGCGATATGACCTTGTTGGACCTGAAGTCCCGTACTATAAGTACGTGTCGCAGACAGTTCTTGAGAATGGCCGTGTCACGCTCTACTGGGACCGGTCTATCATCAAGGACAGGGCTATTGTTGCCATTAAGCCTGATATCGTGCTGGTAGACTGGTCGGAACGCCGGGCGATACTTGTTGATGTCACTATCGCGCATGATGCTAATCTCGTGAAGGCTGAGAAGGACTAGTTAAGCAAGTACATTGACTCGGCCCACGAGATTACCGCAATGTAGGATGTGGATTCAACGATTATCGTCTACTTCGGATACGTGGTTGCGAAAAAATTAACTACCTATAGTGAAACATTTAGGATAGAAGATTCAGGTAATAATCAATAGCAGCACAAAAATAAAACAATTTTTGAAATCTTGGGTAAGTCCTATGCAAAGTTGCCCTGCCTAATTTCAAACGAACATTTACTTCTACGTTTTCTTCATAATTCGAGCGCAATGCCTCACAAATGCTGAAAAACTTGGGTAGGTAAATAATTTAATATAAATTTCAAGTATTTGTTTTAAAAAGTTGCTTAGGTTCAGAAGCCCCTCAAACAAACTAACGGTGCTCAGAATTTTATCGAAGGCTAAATCCTTTCCTGCTTGTCTTACTATACCTACAAATATGTAAAAGTGAAAGTGTGGATGTTTGGATGTTTGTTTTTTAATCAGTCGCGCTGTATGTAATAACTATTGAACCGATTACGATTAAATTCGTTACACTGATAGGTTATGACTTGGATTGAGGCTATTTTATCCCGATACAACGTGGGCGTAGCCGCGGGCGGACACTAGTAAATATTATGTGCCTAGGCTCATCTTACTAATGGCATCCCATCACACTGATATAAAAGATTCTAAAGTAACTCTTGTCTGTTGTAACTGTAGTCTTTTTCTTTTTTCACAACTTAAGAACACTGCGTCAATGCGTTTTGAAAGAAAGACCAATTCAGTTCGGAAGTTGCGTAGACGGCATTAAGTACTAGCTTTATTTTTACGTTTAAGTGCGCGCCTTACTTTGTAACCTGGCTCCCTAGGCACGTGCCTAGTTTTCCGTAAGGAGGATAATCCGCTGCATGATCGATTGGTCAGTCCTACGTGTTTATTGGTCTGCCTCATTACAGTTTATGTGCCGTAGGGACATTGTAAAAGCCGTCGTATTATAATATCACTAGTTCTATTGAAATTATAGTAACTCGTATTTGCTCTACGATATATACATACCTTATGCTAAAAGGTTACTTACTTATAAAATACTAAATAAGGTTCCATCTAACTGAGGACCTCTTTGGCGCGGGCTAGAAGCCGGCTGAGATGTGAGAGGTAGCGGGCTCGTTTCCCGCTGTGCAACAATTTATGTATGATCTGAAAATATTTCTTCAGGGTTTGGGTGTTGTGGTACTAGGTACTAGGGAATGCATTACCGGCCTATTTTAAAAGTATTATAATTTACCGGTTAAACGTTTTTTTAAAATCTTTGGCTTATGAGGGTGTTCGAAACCGCTAGGGGAGTATTACATTGATAGGGAAATGATAATACACATAGGTAACATTCAAAGTTAAGGGACAAAACAAAGGTGCAATAAGATTAAATCTTTCAGCCTGTGTTTAGTGCTTTCCTTTTATCCCCCGACTAAAAAGAGAAATGAAGAAGTTTTTTTTTGTATATCACAAAAGCCCTACATTAAGCCCTCGGCTTTGTTGTATTTGCCTTATTTATCTAACCATAGAATAAAACACATTTAAGTAAAATATCAAATTAAAAATATGCATGGTCCCATGCATATTTTGTATATAATATTTTTTATACATTTAGTCAGTTAAAAATCAATTCTTCTATTTGTAATTTTGCGGCATGCCCTGCCACACCGCGCACGTAACGACGTTATGCCGTAAATCGCAATGACGAAGGCAAACTTCTAAAAGATTGGAAAATGCGTTATTGGTCTACGGGCAGATAGGTGTTCGTGCTGCGTCGGTGCTGCTACAAAGTCGGAGGCCTTGGAAGACTTCCGTGATTGCCTCCGTACACTTTTATTTACCTAGTAAATGTCGTCGGAATTGCCGTCCATGTACAAAGGTGTTTTTTTGTTAAAAAAGTTTGGAACTACATTTGGAATTGATTTAAATTGGAAAAACCAGTCTACTGCATGTTGGACTCGCGTCATAGATTAATTAATAGTAGCTTATTTGTAGAGGATTCCGTACAAGTAGGCTACGATAGTAACCTCTAGCTAGGCCAATTTAACTTATTAGTTCTCGTATATTTTGTTGAATATCATTTAACTACGCATTTTTAAATTGTACTTTGTATTTCTCATAACTATCCCTTTCATTTTCCCTTTCCTATGCTGCGAGATAAGATTTTAAAATATTGTAGTTTGCCTTCCCATTCCCAAAATTAACACCAAAATCATAATTCGATTATTTATGCCCTTGATTTGGTCACTACTAAGTACTAATCTTCTTGGATAAACGTCTTGTAGATTCGGAAAAATGGGCTTTAACAGACAGACAGACACGAGAGTGATCCTATAATGGTCCGTTGTTACTTTATGAAGCATGGAACCCTAAAAAAGAGGATAGAATCAATCAAGTTACCCATTGTTTCATTATATTTGTGATTAGCTGTAAGTTTTCCCAAAACTTGTAAAAATAAAATAAAATAAAATAAGTCCGTAAGCTTACTAGTCACATCCAATTCACAATGTAAGAACTCCGCTCATTTATGCGTTGAAGACGTATTCTAGTACTTACGACATTAAGTAAAAATTTTGAAAAATATTTAGCTTTCAAATTTTCTAATAAAGATGGGAACACTGTGTGAAAAGCAGTTTGGGTTTCAGAAAGCAAAGTCGACAAAACACGCCATTCTGAAACTTATTAAAGATGAGTATTCAGGCTTGGAGCAATCACAAAAAAACATACGGTGTTTTCTGTGATTTATCCAAAGCTTTTGACTGCATGTCCCATACAATTTTGATAGGGAAATTACAGCATTATGGTTGGGTGGAAATGAGTTGGAAGTTTTTAGATCTTATCTCAAAAGTAGAAGACAAATCACTGAGATAAATGGATGTCGATCTAAAGAGTGTACAATTAATTTAGGTGTTCCTCAAGGATCAATTTTAGGGCCTTTGCTCTTCTTAGTTTATATTAATGACGTGTCCGTTGTACTTAAGAACGTAGATGTAATCTTGTTTGCTGAAGATAAAAGTCTAATCATTAAAGATAAATCGATCCATAATGTGAGTAGGGCGATTCTAGAATCAATCAATAACATTAAAGTCTGGTTCTCAGCAAACAACATGCTTTTAAATGTAGATAAAACTAATATTATACAATTTTCTCTAAGCACTAGACATAATGACACTCCTAAATGTATGGAAAATGTATTTGATAATCTAAAGGTGTCACCAACGAATAGCGTAAAATTCTTGGGTGTATGGCTGGACACTAAATTAACATGGGCAATCCATCTTGACATTCTGCTCAAAAAGTAGTGTTCAGCTACTTATGCCATAAAAAAAACAAGGAGCTAGGAGGGATAAAAGCTGCTCGTGACGTCTATTTTGCTTATTTCCACTCTAATGATTTACGGCATTTTGTTCTGGGGGACTGCCGTAGATGCCAACAGAGTATTTTTACTGAAGAAACGAGCAATTCGTTTCATTTTAGGAATGGGCTACATTGATTCTTGTCGGGATAAATTTAGGGAATTAGGCATAATGACAATGACTGGGGAATTTATACTACAGAATGTTCTTCATGTAAGAGAAAATATAAATGAGATGACTAGACACACAGATGTACATAATTATAATACTAGACATAGAAATCGCCTCGTCTTACCCAAAATTAGATTAGCTAAGGTAAGCAAAAAGTATTACTGCACCTCAATAAAATTGTATAATAAAATACCGGACAATGTACAAAATATGTCAGATAACTCATTTAAATTATTTATAAAAGGACGTTTAATTAATAAAAGTTATTATAAGTTGAACGAAGCTTTTGCTGACAAAACATTGTTTATGGAAATGTGATTATTGAAATATTTTAATGGCTTATATTTAATATTATAATTGACGATGCTTTTGCAGATAACTTATGGCATTTATTTATGAAAATTGATAGGTAGCTTACAGTTAAAACACCAAAACGCTACCTATCTATAATTATGTACATCACAATAATAAAATAGATTCTAATAACTAATAATAATAATGTTTACATAGAGATAGATACTTAAGTACTAATTAAAAGTTAAATATGACCTTAAATACACATAAATAGAGCAAAGGCTGTCATTAAATATGTCCACATGTTGGATTTCCTGCAAAAAGCCGTTGAGGAGTGCGAGTGCCCGCAGTGTAGGAGCATTATTAGCGCGGCACGTCCGCGCGGAGTGACGAGCAAACAACCGGTGACACCTGCGACCAGCACTCACGTAGTTGTTCGGGACATACAGAGTAACACTGCTGAGTATGGTAGGATTGTTCACTCTGTTCCGCAGATTTAAGCAATAGTGCATCGCCAACTGCAGCTTGCGTCTCAACTCAAGCGTGTCCATTCCCACCATACCCATCAGAAAGAGAGAAGGGAATAGATACGGATAGTAACCGTACATACGCTTATAGATATATCTCGCAAATTTACGCTGAAGTCTCTCGATCATAACAGTATATTTTGCCTCGCGCGGATCCCATCCAATAGCACTAAACTCGAGCTTACTACGGACAAACGCATTGTAGAGCATAATCGCTACCCCTATGTCCTTAAAATGCGAAACCGTCCTCATTATAAAGCCTAGGGTTCTGTTAGCTTTTTTACACATGGACATAATATGCTGACGAAAGTCAAAGCACGAATCCTCCACTAGCCCCAGGTCCAGAATGCTGTCTACCTTCTCCATAATGGCGGCTCCTATAGAGTAATTCTGAGCATTGGGATCTCGAAGCCTAGTGAAAGTCATAACCTTGCACCACACCTTGCGTCACATTAAATGTGAGTCTGTTTGACCTACTCCACCTATCCAAAGAATCCAATGTCCTGCTGTGGCTCCACACAGTCCGACATTTCAATAACAGATTTGTACACTTTTAAATCATCCGCAAACATCAAGCACTTTGCTGTTTTCGAAACAGATGGAAGGTCGTTGATTATCGTCAAAAAGAGGGTCGGCCCAAGCGTACTGCCCTGACTGACTCCAGATCTAGTATAGAACTCTTGGGATCTATAGTTCTGTAGTTGCACGTACTGCCTACGGTCACATAGGTAGTCTGCAAAAAATGCTAGTAACCGTGGAGAAGCACCCATAGCTGAAAGCTTGACCACCAGGATATCATTATCAACTGTATCAAATGCACGTCGAAAATCAAGATACACGGAATCCACCTGCCCTCCAGGTAGGTAGTATGTAGTGATTGAGTAACAAACATCCAAACATACAATGCGATGCCAATCGACAGTGCTTTAAAAATGTAAAAAAAGGTGTGCTTTATCATGTGCGTCTGCCTCTTGGACTAATGTT
Source organism: Operophtera brumata (assembly GCA_932527175.1). Taxonomy (NCBI): domain Eukaryota; kingdom Metazoa; phylum Arthropoda; class Insecta; order Lepidoptera; family Geometridae; genus Operophtera; species Operophtera brumata. The sequence continues at coordinate 77,782,684 of OW052239.1, read as the reverse complement.
TAGCCCTCAGGCGCCAGAGGCTTATAAAAAGAAAGAAATACAATAAGGCAGTCGTCGAGGCCATTGAATGATTTTTTGAAAAACATATTCAGAATGATTAAAAAAATTGGATTCTACGTCTGCTCATTGTCGCATGTCGTCCCGAGTAGGTACAAAATAACTGCATTCTTTGTATTCTTTTTCTTCATCATTGTCATTGTCTTGCCCTTATTCCAATTTATTTGGGGTCGGCGCAGTACGTGTTTTTCTCCCCGTCAGCCGTCACATCATTATTCACTCCCTTCTCTTTCATATCATCTCTCACGCAATCCATCCATCTTTTCTTAGGTCTTCCTCTTCACTTCCATCCACTAACATTCATATTCATAACTTTCTTAAATCTTTCTTAGCTGGCGAACCTACCTATTTTACATTTTATTTTTAAGTTATGCTGTCCTATATTGATCTGTATTTTCTGTATGTAATAATAGTGCGTATTATATTTTTTATTGTTATTTATATTTTATTAAAATTAAAATGTACCAATTTGACACGCTCATATTATGAAATGTAACGAGATAGTTAATAAATAAATATCTAAATACATGCATTTCATCTCCTTCCTCATGCCCATACCAAGCTAAACGATTCCCTTTGTCTTGCTTTTATTGAGAGAAATGAGTGAGAATGCGCGGTATATCTCCTTAATTTACGACCGCTCAGCAGCACAGTTGAAAAACAGAAAGCAAAATATTTGGCAATTTTTGTTCGTGTTCAGAGAATTATGTTAATCTACTGGACGCTACTAGAACCGTTATCAAATAACTTAGTAGCGTTTTATTTTTCATTTTGATAACGGCTCTACCACGTCCCCTTATAACGCAGAGCCTTTGATGTCTGCATCATGGATATTCTTCCTTTTCAGGGTGATTTTCACCAGAGACATGAGCAAATAATTTAGACTTTAGTTTTTTATAAATTTGAAGCGCTTTTGCGCGAAAACGCAGCGTCGTTAGGACCCTAATTGACAAGAACAGATCGATTTGTCTTGATCTCAACTTTAATCCCTGAAGATTTAAAACAGGAGCACGTCAAATATAAATTTAAAAAAAAATGCTCGCCAGCGCCCTAACTATCTGGGGTTGTAGCGTATTTTGCGGGTCGCGTCACTTGTAGCCTACCCAGTGAATCATCATCTTAGAATGTTTTGTCTTGTGCATTGATTGGCAGATGCAAATTCGATCTAAAGAGACATCACTATTTCTAGTCTACTTCCATGTTTATCAGTACTGGCTAAAGTATTTAAACCCCATCTAACTCTCACAAAAACGGTCACGTACGTTATATCACACTAGTGGAACGCCTGCGACTTTGTTCGATTTTGGAAATCCCTTTCTTAGTGCACCATGCGAAAATAGCTAATCACGGGCCATAGTTATACATAGTCCCTTTGTAGGATTTGGTTCACATAGGTCAGGTTTTTAAGGTCCCGTAGGCATCAAGACAAGGAACCCTTATAGTTTCGCTAAGTCCGTCCGTCCGTCTGTCTGTCCGTGGCTTAGCTCAGAGGCTCTTAGTACTAGAAAGCTGTAATTTGGCATGGGTATACATATTAATCACGCCGACAAGTCGTTAGCTGTATAAAACTAGGAAAGCTCTCTTCTAAGTCCGCATGTTGTGACGGACAACTACGGAACCCTACAATGCGCGTGACCCGACACGCACTTGGCCGCTTTTTATAACTAATTTATAGGTGATTTACGATTAAAAATTCTATCAATAGTTTTCTGTAAAATGTAATCAAAGTAATTATTGTGTACTGATTTTTCGGAACTTTCAGTATTGAAAAACCATGAATTTAGATAAATAACACAGCATTATTCATAAAATGAAATAATTGCGGTAAACTTGCTTTTTTGGTATGTTGTTTGGGTCCACGTAGATAGTATTTATCCAGATTTGCAGCATTCTAAAATCCCAACCCAACAACACACCAAAAAAGCAAGTTTACCGCTATTATTGCAATTTCGAATGAAACATATGACTGGCCTAATATTTGTTTTCTGGAAATCAATCAAACAACGAACCATCCCTTTAGTTTTATGAAAGAAAGTAAAAAAAAAGTTATTTGGAACAATTAACATAGTACAGAAACAAATAAAAAACGATGATAATTAAAATAAACCTGTACCTTTCAGTTCTTTATAAAATGAAACCTTTCAAACGGAAATAAAAGCGTGTCCTTGCGCGTTTTAATAATCGTCCATGTTTATAAAACGCGTGTTGGACGCGCTCTAAGCCAGTTTGCAACGAGGCGTCACCGAACACGTCCGCCTGAAGCTTTCATCCGGCATCTAACCTGTTCAGTCCGGGTGGCCTATTCACTTCACTTGAATAATAGCTGGACGGATAATATGTGTCCCGGTTCTTTAAAGTGATACCTTTATTTAGTACTTTTGAGTTAGAAAAATATTACTGCAAAGTGTGAGTGAAAACTGAAACAGAGTTATCATTTACGAAAATATTTTTGATTATTCCCTAGTCATTTTAATTAAAATATTGAATTTAAATTAATCCCTATTAGTTTGATTCCAAGTTAACATGAGCAACAGTATTTAAGGATTTTTGAAGTCAAGTGTTGGTTTTACAAGGTAATTCATGGCTAGGTGTTTCTTGGTTAATAGTTTTTTTGAAATGCCTTTTTAACGACAAATTACCGTTGAAATTGCATCAATACTTTTACTGTTAACAGTTTTGCTCGTAAAGTGGCCCTTATTGCACCGTTTTTAGAGTTATAATGCAGCATATTACACACACGTGATTTTAACTTTACATTACCGTAATAATGTAAATTTTTACTTTCAGTACAACAAAAAAGTTAACTAACAAAGAGACAATAAAATAAGGTCGACCTTTCTGAAAAAAAAAAGAACAAATAGATAAAACTAATCAATGAATTTACAAAATTGATTAACATTATAAAAACTGTATTTAATTACAGCAGAATTAAAGCGTTATAAAATATAATTTATTAAAAAAAAATGCTTAATGTTCGAGACTCTCTTTCCCAATTTACTTACAATTAAAAACTCATTTGTGTTATATTATGTACCATACATACATACATTCATAGACACACGCCTTTTTCCCCGAAGGGGTAGGCAGAGCCTCGACGGGCCGCTTTTCACAGTGGGTTACACCATCGTGGAATATAGACGTGACAAGTGGTGAGCTCATCGCCGCCATTGCTTCCCACGACTGACTCAACTAACGCTTTCTTCCAGTAATAAGCCAGCAGCCTGGACAAATTCTATACCAATATATCTTACTAAAGTACGGGTAATCCCTTAGTCGGCTTTTACGACATCCATGGGAGGAGACGGAGGGGTATATTCTTAGGCTGGACACACCACGGCACCTGTGTTTATATTAATCCGTTTATTTATTCAGTCTAATAAATAAGTTTACTAGCAATGCGTTTTATAATATGAGACTAAAATTATGCCGACTATAAACGAAAAAAATATATTTAAATGTAACCCAAAAATTTCGTTCCAGCGGGACTCGAAAGTGTTTAACCGTGTGTGTCCGTGAAAAGGTGCAAATTCCGTTTGAACTTTCTGTACAAAAAATACAATAAAATAGCTATCACAATAAGCTCGTATATCGCACAGTTCAAAGCAACAATGATCTTTGCCGGCAAAGGTCCTGTGAACCTCTTTGATATACAGCTTAAGCCCCCGTACCTATATACCTACATTAAATAGTTGCCATGCTTTGAGAAAAGTTCGCAAGACAAACAATAACCTGGAAACACACAATTTTGAAAAAATTGAGTGCTCAATAATTTTATCAGTTGCAAAACTCCAACGTGCCGCTGGACCTTTTGTATAAAGTTCTACAAAAAACTTTAATTACTTACTTTACTTTTTTTACTTTGTTGGCCTTTCAATAACTTTTCAGTACCTTACAGGGAGTCCATCTGGTTAAACGAGCGAATAGGCGTATGAATGTATGTACGTTTATCCGATAAAAAAATCCGTACCGTTAATCCGATCTTCATGAATTTTGGTAGGGGATATTGGTTGGGGATAGTATTGGTACAATTTGTAGGTAAGGTTATATCGGTCGGGGGGTTGTTGAGACTCCGGGGTCCAAGAGGTGGTAAAAAAAGTGTGAAAAATGTGGAAGCGCTTTGTTTGGGCATTTCAACACTATTTCTAATTATTTTTTTGACCGACTAGTTTTTGAGATTTTAGGGAAAATGTAAAATAACTAAACCTGTAAGGTACTTCCAGCGATCCCACAATGCTGAAATTTGGTGTGCTTGTAGCTTTTGTGACACAAATACAGGTAAAAGTCTAAAATTGAACTTGGAACTCATAAAACAAATACCAATATAATATCCATTGTTGACCTTCCATTTCGAGGAATTTGAACGTCGATGTAGGTCTAATGTTTACGATATACGAGACTTATGGTTTTCTCGCAATACTGCAATCCTGTAGCTATAGGGAATCACCTCGAGCTCTTGGGTGTTTCGCTTACGCCTACTCTCAACTTTGCCTCCTACATCGAGTCTAAGGCAAAAACAGCTGCCATGAAGCTAGGCATCCTGAATAAGGTAAAGCGTTACTTCACGCCAGGACAGCTTCTGAGTCTATATAAAGCTCAAGTCCGGGCTGCTATGGAGTACTGCAGCCATGTTTGGGATGGCTCGGCCAAACACCAGCTTTGCCGCCTTGGACTCGATTGAACGCAGAGCTTTCAGGCTTATTGGTGAGCAACATATGGCGTAGACTAAGATCCAGAGTCTCGAGCATCGCCGTAAAGTCGTATGCCTTTCGATCTTCTGTGTTACATTTCGCGAATGCTCCCAGGAACTTCACGATCTGATCCCACCATCTCCTTTTCATCAAAGGACGAGCAGACCTATGATGACCTTACCTCATTAGTATACCCTCTATTCGTAGTAAACGATTCAGTTCTACCTTTATAAAGCGAACTGCTACGAGTGGAATACCCTACTGTCGTCTGTCTTTCCTGAAGACTATAAACTGGGTCTCTTCAAGGCTTGAGTGAATAGGTGCCTTCTAGACCTTTGTGCTTCATCTTCGGCCACACCGTCACTTAGCAACAGGTGAGATTGTGGTAAAACAGAGGTCTACCATAGATAAAAAAAAAAAAGGATGGCACGCTAGATTATTTTGAGTGCTAACTGACTTCACAAAAGGAGGTTATCAATAAATTAGTTAGCTACTTATACTAATTGAGATGTTTACGCCGCCCCGTTGGTTATTTATTTTTACAAGTTCTTTCGATGATGTGTAGGAAATTATCTCGAGGTGGAGTCGTGATCGTGAAATTTTGTTCTCAGTAAATATTTTTAGAAGTCGGTTATAATAAGGTAAATAAAGTATGTAAATCTACCTACATTGCGTGTATTCACGAGGTCACAATTTTGGAAGTGAACTACTAGTTGTATGTGTTTTACTGAACTTCGCACGTTCATTTCGCATACGAGTATTGGTAAATCGCAAAACTAAAATAAAATTGTCATGGAAAATTATTTACCGTTCATGTGACCCATTTTCACGCCGTAAGAGAAAATCGATAATGAATTCTGTTTGATAGAACCGCTGTGGCGCGGCGGGCGAAGGTTGGCCTGCGACCCAGGAGGTTGCGGGTTCGATTCCCGCCTCGTAACAAATATTTATGCGATCGCAGATATTTGTTCAGGGTGTTCTGGGTATTTTCTATGTATACTAAAAAATATCTATGTTATATATTGTATTAAGTATATCAGTTATCTAGTAACCATAACACAAGCTCTGCTTAGCTTGGGGCTAGATAATGTTGTGTGAACTGTCCAGCATTATTTATTTATTTATTTTTATAGTACGGTATAGTGCTAATTGGTAATAAGTTTTTTTGTGAAAAATATTTTTTTCAATACAAGTTTTTATTAAATTAGTGATCGTTACCGTGTGCTGATCTAAATGAGCCTAATCACGGCCAGTCTACTATTATCCATCGAGGAGTACCGTTGTCCACCTTCCGTCTCCATCATCAGATCAGCTCGCTGTCACCATCATATTGTATTGTCATCGGAACTTGCCAGGTATGCCAAATTTCTGCTCAATCTGTTTAGGATAACTGCTTTAAAATTCAGTTGTAAGATTCCACCAGGATTCCACCAAGACAAACATACATTGCAATTTAAACAAAAGCTGGTAAAAATGGAAGGATTAAAAGAATTTTATCTATTTACGAGTATGTTAGTGAATTTTTCTTCGCAGGGAGATGGCATTTGCTCCACAGCGCTGGTCTAGTTACGGAGATCCTCGATCTATTGTTGTTGCTCTAACTAGAACATCTAAAGTATTCTTATTAAAAATACTGAACATTATTTTGCTGATAAATAAGTTGAAGCTTGCGAGAGTGAAACTTGTAATGGTCATTGGAATTAAAAACCGCTTACGAACACCTAAATTAGTAATTATTTTATTAGTAGTGCTAACATCAATAAATGAGGTTTAAAGTATTAACTAAAACATATGGAATGAAGCGGTAAAACAATAAATGAGGTTTCAAGTAATAACAAAAACATACGGAATGAAGCGGTAAAAAAAAACTAATTCTGAGGAGCTTTTGACTATTGATCCTTTATAAAAAAACAACTTGGGCGATGTGGCGTTATCTGTAGTATGTATTTATTTTCGAACTGTTGATTGGTTCTACATGAAAAATAGGTCGATAGTTTGTGCTATTAAGATTTACTGGTAAGAGATATGAACTGATATGAGCTGAATCGGTCGTGGGGTTCTTAAGATATTGGGCTCCTAAATTCATAATTGGATAATTGGGGATCAATAATTGTTTTATGATATCAAAAAATTTAAGTGGGATGTCATATGAAAGGGCTTTGTCTATATAATCCTTAGAGAATTAATAAAAGATATAATCAATAAAAATCCTTAGAGAATTAATAAAAATTGTCTGATATAATCCAAAACGATTTTTATTTATATTCTAGGATATATACAAAGTTTCTGAGATACAAAGAAAGAATAATAATTAAGAAACTAATATATCTTGAGTTCTCTTTTGTGAATGTTTCTACGACTTCGTGGTTCAGGTACGACTGGGTTTAAGCTAGATCGCGCTATGGATGGGATTTTCAAAGTATCTAGTTTGTGCCTTTAAACGATCATCAAAGCACCATGTTTTACGGGTGATTTATATTTCTTTGTTTTTTTTTTATTATTCTTTGTAGTAAAATACTACTAACCTAATAAAAAAGTAGACGCACGACTCGACGTAGTCGACGAATCCATAGGTAACCACGGTAGATATCGTCCCAAAACTTTGAGCATTCTTTTTTTATTAATGTTTGTAATTATTTGATTATCTATGGTATGATCCAAGCTAGATGCTACAGGTGCGTTTTCTATTAATTGTTTGTTATTAAAACCTACCTCCCAGTGAGACTACCTAAGAAGTCTCTCTTCTAAGTAGGCATTGTACCGGTTCATGAGAATGTGGTAGAAAATCATGTAGAATCACGGGACATGCCGCGCCGCTGTCCTCACGATGTTTTCCTTCAACATTTGAGAGCACAAAGTTTGCTCAAACTGTGCGCACATACCTACCTACTTATACATTATTTCAGTGGAAGAATAAACAATCACATTGTGTGCGTCCGCGTCCCTTTCGCAACGCTTGTCTCGCGTCTTACGACTTATGATTCTTCTAGTGCGGATGCCGCCTAAGGGTTCCATTTTTTCATCGGATGTACGGAACCCTATAATGATAGTGTTTTGTTTGTATTATTCAACGACACGGAATGTCAACGCGGATTCCCCGTTTCATAAAGAGTAGACGTACCTATAGTATACATAACACTCTGAAAACAGCTTCCGCTAGCGCTGCAGAGTGAAAAAATATAACGGTAAGTTCCAGATATGAAATACACGTAGATGTGGCGTAGACGGTAGATGGAGATTCCGGGTCACCAACTTTGTTTAATTGCGACCGAATTTTCTGCTGCATGCAGTACGCTACGTTGCGTCTTGAATGGAATTATTGCAGAGATGAACCTGTGCCTGACTTTTACCCAAGTTTGATGCAATCGTTGCATTGTAAAAACATAACATAATACCCATCAGTCACATACATAGTCTGATTCCACATGGGAATTCCCTGTGTCGTGGGTAGCAGGAAGTACGAGTGTACGAGTACCGGACCCGGAACGAATTATTGCAGATCATGCAAACATTTGTTCCGTAGAGGGAATCGAAACCGCAACCTCTCTCATCTCAGCCGGCTACAGAGGACATCACAAAAACAAAGTTAAGTAAAATGCTAGGTGGCTAGGTGCTAAGCTTGTAGGTCAGCAGGGTTATTTTAAAACGTTCGAAAAGCCTAGAGTATTTCGTTGTTTTTGTTCAAAAAACAACGAAATACTCTAGCTAGTGTATCATTTATTAACAAATTGCTTATTGTGATTACGCGTGATTGACTCGCTGAACTGTAGGGCCTATTTACATAGTGGATTTGAACGCTGAATGGTAACATTTAACATTTCAGGTTCGAACATGGGACAAAATGCAGGCTATTATGAAATCCGAGGAGGGACTCGGTATCGAGTACGACGAGAACGTGATATGCGACGTGTGTCGATCTCCCGACTCGGAGGATGGCAACGAGATGGTGTTCTGCGATTCCTGTAATATCTGTGTGCACCAAGCTTGTTACGGCATAACTGTCATTCCAGATGGTACGTATGGTAATGGTAATCTTATTTTCAACTCTGGCCCCGTTAGTAGCGTGAGCGCCTTCCGTCTCACGCGCACGGCTGTTTACGTCGTGTTTCATAGAAGTTGTTAGAGCTCGCTGCGTGCGCTTTACCGAGCGCCGCCGGGGCCGGTTTTGTTCAAGCAGGTCAGCTTGATTTTATTTAACTCGAATAACAAAACCTTGTAATCAGATATGTAATTGCTGTGTAGGGTTGTATGAATTGTTATAGGCGGTGAACGAAAAAATATGTCATTGTTTTAAAAGTGTATATAGGTGTATTATTATTATTGGTTGGTTCAATTTATAAGGTTTAAAATGGTAGTGCGGCGCACGAGCGCACTTAAGGTCCAGCCGCCACTGAGCGTGACCCAACAAAGCTAAAGGTGCGCGTGGACGCGTGCTAGCCTTATTGAACCACAGATACTGTTGAGTCTGTGGATCGATTCCATAGTAGGACCACGGAGAATACCAAATATTTCGATCCACGAAGACTTAAGTCCTAGAATATACAAATGCTTAAAACAAAAGTTTTTATTTTTACAAATCAGTGCCTCTAGTCAAAAACGGCATAAGTCGAGTTATGCCCTTTTGTTTTTATTGCACTATCGTAATCTACGTGTCCAGTTACATAACATAACAAAAGGACATAACTCTAGCTGTATCCTAACCTGGTTGTTTAAATTACACCAAGGGCATAACTCGACTGCTCGTAAAGGAATATCAATAGATATCGAGTAAATTTCACAACTAAAGAGGCATAATGACCATTAATTCCAAAACACCATCGAATATTAAGGCATAATTTCAGTTAATTTATTAACAAAAAGACACAACCCATGATGTTCCAAAGCATTTTAAAAACAGTTAGAAATAAGTGAAGTTGATCCACTTGCTATGTATGTTTATAAGGGAACATCTACATTAATTACCGCCATATTTTGGTACGGCACTTGAAAGAAAAAGATCTCGATAAGCGGAATGATACCAATGACCACTAGGCATTGCTTCAAACTCCAAGTGGTCTAAAGAAGATTTAGAAACAGTCGCCAGCACATTTTATCTTTTCCGCAATACGAGAGCCACTTTGGCCGAAATAAAACATCAAAAAAGTTTATACCAATTCATCTTAATTTAGAAAAAAATTGTTCGTTGATTTGCGAAAAAGAACCAGAAAACCAGCGTGTGTGTAAAAAAAATATAGATACATAAACATATTTAACAGTGTTAAAAAAGTGTTTAAAAGTGTTTTAAAAGTGTTCGTTGTTTTGCGAAAAAGAACCAGAAAACCAGCGTGTGTGTAAAAAACTATAGATGCACAAAAATATTTAACAGCTTGAACTTATCTTTCAAACCTCCAAAAGTGGATACATGCACAAAGCGCGCGCGACATGTTACAAGCTCAAATTCAATTCTCTTCTCAAGCTCCCGAAGAAAAAGAAGATCTTATTAAAAAACTAAATGATCATTAAGAAGAGGCTGCATGTGCTTGTTGGCCGAGGCTGATGAATCTACGTTCGATCTTCAACAATGCCTACCCACACCGGTTATATCTGCTGGAATGGCATTATATAAAAGAGGTCTTTGGACTTAACAATTTGACGATACATGAGTGCAAATAAAATAAACTTGCTACTTGTCGCACGAAGGCTCTGGTAAACGTAAATAGCTTCACGTCTGTAAGATTACTTTAAAAAACTACCAACAACAATCAACAAACTTATACTGCACCTATTCAAAATACACATTCATTTGTGTGCGCTATATTCTTGACAATTATGTAAGAATGTCCAAATATTCGATGTATAGATCACAAGTTCCTTGTTCCCGGACATACGAATAACGGAGAGTGACTATGATCATTAAATGAAACGGCAACAATGAAAGAACAAACTATTCACCTTCCGAGATACTATTACCAGGTGGTAAGATATGCTGGTAGAATAGGTCAATTTACTGACAGAGCGATGATATTGGACGATTTTTACGACTTCGAATAACTGCTAAATGGGCCAATGATTCTAGGGAAAGTAAATTCAAACAAGGAAAAGTACACTAGCCTGATATAAGCTGGTTTAGATAAACACAAGCCGATAAACCCACCCACCGTGATTGCCCACTACAAAACCAATCTAAGTATTCAAAATGACTTGAAACAATTATCATTTCAAAGACACCGAAGAGCAAGAATTAATCAAAAGCTTTGTGTCATCTCCGAAACACCTCTCCCAATAATCGCGGAGAAAAAACGAGATATATGTATTGTCACTTCTAACATTCTTAGACACAGATTGTCACGTTTTTAATAAAAAAAAAGGCCGTCTTCTGAATCGGAGAGAGCAGAATACGATCTCAAGTTTAGCTTTATGCCAGGAAAAGAAGTGAATATCGAGGAAAATTAGGTACTATTTTTTTTTTAAATAAATACAAATTCTCTTATCATTTTGGTTTAATTCTAGATTTTAGTCACTAATTAAAATCTTCTACTTTGATAATAGAAGGAAATAAGCCTTTGTTGTCATAATAAGCATTCGTAAATAATGGGTTAGGTTTAATTATTTCTTTAAACACGAGTAACTTGACTAGTAATATATAACATAATGCCATTATTTTTATGTTAGCAAGGAAACAAGTCGTATTATTTCTTTTAATACGAGATAAATCTCTAGTATAATTCACGTTATGCCATTATTAATATGTTAACAAGGGAACAACAAAAGAAAAATCAGAAAAAATATAGAAATAGTGAACAAATGTGAAAGTGATTAACATTGAAAGAAAGAGCCTTTTTTACTACAATGATGTATCAAAAAATAATTATTTCACTTGCAAAATAGCAAATATCATTAAAAGTGTGGTTTTTTGGCTCTCCTAAAAAGTGACGAATTTGAGTTGTTCCCTTTTTGACTAGAGGCACTGATAATAGTTGCTATATGATAACATTACAATGAGCACCGCACTAGGACAAGTCTGTATCGCGGATACCCAGACTAAGATTTACAAAAAGAAAAAGTTGGAAAAAATATGCGAGGCAAATTTTAAACAGTACAATAATAAAAAGCCTTATTATTTTCGCGGCAACAGAAAAATTAAAGAGCAGCTAACTATTTGCAACTAAAATAATAACTTGTCAGCGATTAAATATTTTGGCAATCATTTATATTAAATGAGCTTTAAACTAAGGATATTTTAAAATTCAAATAATGGCAGCTACTTTAAGGTAGCAGAAATAATAAACAAGATTACTGAAATCATAGGCGAGGTACTATAAATAATGACTTGGCGACTAATATTAGCAGAAGGATAACAAACTTTATATTAGTGGCAACTACAGGTCTCCATCTTTAGGTGAGGTTAGGTTAGGTTAGGTTAGGTTAGATTTTTTTTATGACCTTGATTTATTTTATATGCAATCTCCATTGAACAATTAGAGTAAGCCATTTTCAACTTTTTATCCGCTGTCATGTTTCCGCTTAATTAGTTAATTCAGTCGCCAAAACAATAACTCGATGCTAGTTTATATTGAAACAAAGCCGAAAATTGATTACTTAGCTGCTACTTTTTACTTTATACTAGTCTCCGCAATTAGTCGCCAACTTATTATTTTTGCTACCCCCTTTAATTTTGTATAAATCCCTAAATCAGATTAATTTGTCGCCGCGTTAAATACATGCCTAATAAAAACGGGCTAGTGAAAGAAGATAATTTGCATGTAAGGGTGAGTGTTAGGGTGTATTTTGAGCGCGTGTGTGAGGCTGTCCTGCTACCACCAGTCTCATAAGAGTCTGGGTATCACAGGAGTAGCCACCGTGTGTATGTATTTGGGTGTGTATGTGGAATGTTGAGTGTGTTGGTGTTTGTGAAAGTGTGGGTGTGTGGATGAGTGGATAAACATAGTATAAATTATGCGATGGCAACCAATATTGACTCAGTCCAGTGCGATCAGCCATTTCCTGATCCTTACTTTAGCACTGTATAACAAGCACGATTATAGATCACACTTAATGAGTGCAAGCCTATAAATGAAAGGGGAGGCAAAGAATCTAAAGCGTGTAGCAAATGCAGTTCTTTCTTTAGGAACTGTGATTCTTTGCCTACGAGCATTTGGACATCTGGGTGTCGTTGCACATGCCCTATGATACCATAGTGCTGCTTTCTGAATATAAAGTTGACGAACTATAAGTGTTGTGGATTCTTGGTGGAGAAATTTATTCGAGTACTTGAACGGTTTCCGAAACATCACCTTCAGGACGGACCTTTGTGCTCTTTCAAGTTTTATTAAAGAGGTCTTAGCTGCTCCGCCGCAGACCGTCAGACAACAAAATAATAGTTTGACAAAGAGACGTGTAGACCATCATAAGAACTTCCAATAATTTTGATGGTCCTTTTAGTCCTATCAATCGAAGACTTGTGCGTCTGTGTGGTGCAATTTCTTTGTTCGCGAAGACTCTTTTCGTGTTTCAAAAACTAATGTGCCGAGTCTAAGTTTTTACTTTCTGTTTATGGTTGCTCGAGTTCGTTGTTAGGCTCAATTCACATCAAGATGGCAGCGGCCGGCTCGGCTGCCAAACTTTGCGCAACATTTTAAACTTTATCTTTAAGGCGCAATAGGTTCACAGCATGTCTGTAATGAGCTCTAGAGTTTTTAAGTTTTTGATAAGAGTTCTTTCAGATTTCAAGAAGAAAAAATATATGGTATTCTGAAGCTTTTTATCTAGTGAAATCATAAATTCAATACACTATTAGAATTACTTCACTCTATAATTTTTTTAGCAAAGTTTTTTTTTTCAAGCTTTTTAAAATTGAAATGCCATTTTAGACTTACTTCTTACACGTTTAAATTTTTGAAACATTTGCTAACTTTTTAATTATTATTTGAGTTAGTGAAGTCATCAACAAAATGTAACAAAACTGTAAAAGGCATTTGATATTATTTGTTTATACACAAAAACACGGTATCAGAGCGTGCGCTCGCCTTTTTCGCCTCATACAAAAATGCTCGTTGAAACTGGTTCAAAACAGTATCCGACAGGCACGAGAAGCCGCTGCCTGCCGCTGCCAACTTAGTGTGAATTGAGCCTAACTGTAGTTTGTATGGGCGCTGTTCATATCTCCTTATAAATTATAGTTAACTCGAACTTGATCGTAACCGAAAGGCAAAAGTGATAAACTTTCAGCTCAATGATTTTGAGATAGTTGCTGATTTGATTGCATATGTGTTACAGGACAGTGGCTGTGCAGACCTTGCGGTGACGGTGTGAAACCCACCTGCGTTCTCTGCCCCAATCTCGGAGGTGCTATGAAATGTACTCCTTCGGGCCACAAGTGGGCCCACGTGAGCTGCGTACTGTGGATCCCCGAGGTATCTATCGGCTGTGCCGAAAAAATGGAACCCATTACTAAAATATCCTCTATCCCTGCCTCGCGCTGGTCCCTCGTATGCGTACTCTGTCGCGAACGGAAGGGGGCGTGCATTCAATGCTCGGTCAAGAGCTGTAAAACTGCGTATCACGTCACTTGTGCATTCAAACATGGACTTGAAATGCGAGCAATCATCGAGGACGAAAATGCAGATGACGGGGTAAAATTGCGCTCCTATTGTCAAAAACACAGTGTTAATTCTAAGAAAGAGAAGTGTCCTGGCTCCGGTTCTGAGGAGGAGGAAGTTAAGAAAAAGCGACGTAAGGATATGACATCTGAGGAGAAGACTCAAGCCCGCGCCGCCCGTTTGCATGAGATCGAGAAGGAGTTCGACAAGCACGTCAGCGTCAAGGATATCAGCTCGCACCTGCTAGACGTCGACCAGGACGCCATAAACTACATCTACCACTATTGGAAACTAAAACGACGATCGGGGCACAACCGGCCCCTCTTGCCTCCAAAGTCAGACGACAGCGAACTCATGTCGCACCGCCAGGAACAAGCCGACCTCGACAAGATGAAGATGTTCGTGCAGCTGAGGCAGGACCTCGAGCGCGTCAGGAACCTTTGTTACATGGTTAGCCGGAGAGAGAAGCTCTCTCGCTCTTTCTTTCGGCAGAGAGAGCAGACTTTTCACAAGCAGGTGGCGGTCCTGTCGTCGGGGATTGACATCCCGAAGGAAGAGATGGATGCAATCATCGAAGCAAACCATGGCCCCTCGATATACGACAGACTATACTCGCATCCCGGTGCGGCAGACCACAAGAGCGACTTCGAGGCTCTGCTCGCCAAGATTGCGCCACACCGCGCCGACTCCGGCGATGAGAAGAAAAAAGACCGCAATGGTCTCGCACGACGCTCCAAGGCTAATCCCTACAAAAAGCATTATGTGAATGGTACTCGTAGTGGCAGTAGGATAAGTGGCATATCAAGCGAAGAAAGTGAATCTGAAATCGCTCGTACCAGCAAATACAGATCTCGAACTATAGGCTCGAGCACAGAAGACGATGGAGATCCCAAGAAAAAGAATTCCACGTCTCCGAAGAAAAAGGTATCTCCCAAAACTAAAGCCAAGATCCAGAAGTCTCCCAAAAAGAACGATAGGAAGAAGAAAAAAGTGCCTCAATCGAAGGCGCTGGTGGAAAGCAGCACTGAAGACGACGCTGCTACGCGCAGCTCGAAGAGAGACCAATCGGCCAGCACTCCCCGGAGCTCTAAGAGGGATAAATCGTCCGGCTCCCCGCCTACCTTGAAGAAGGAGCCAGTGCCTAGCATTTCAAGAATCTCAAAGAAAGAGAAAGACCCAATTCCCAGTACTTCCGGAACGTTGAAGAGAGATAGATTGCCCAGTACATCTGGATGTTTGAAAAAAGAAAAGGAACCTATTTCCAACAGTTCTAGTATTACTAAGAATGAGAAAGATCCCATACCTAGCACTTCTGGTACCTCAAAAAGAGACCGACTGCCCAGCATTTCTGGAGTCGTAAAGAAGGAGAAAGAGCCGATGCCCAGCACTTCCGGCACAACAAAGAAAGATCATTCAGTCAGCAAAACTCTGCGGCAGATGGAGAAAGAGATGGCAGCAGGTGGACACGGCATATCCGGCAGTGACAGTGATGATCTTGATCTGGTGCCTATAAGAGCCACAAGAAGTGCTAAATTCCCGGTCGACATCTATTCCACTAGCAGTGATGAATCCTCACACGAGAAGAAAGAAATCAAATCTGTAAATAATAAAATCAAAACAGAAAAGAGTGAAAAATTTAAATCGATAACTTCTCCTAGTGGTAATGATTCCCAACAATCTTTTAGAACAAAAGCAGCTATGAAAGAGTTCGTTCATGCCGAAAAGAAAGATCAGGAACAACAGGAAGAAAAACCCGCTCCAAAGAAAAGAGGACGAAAACCATCCAACAAAGACAAGAAGCCCCCGATCGCAATCAAGACGCACGTATCGGAGGATGAGGCGAGGAGCAAAGATAGCAAACATTCGAAACAAAATGACCATCCAGGGATCGTGCCTCAAAGGCAAGCCGCTAAGAAGGCTTCTGAAAACATGCGGTTCACCACTACTGGCAAGAAGGAAGAAGTTCCAACCACTGCTCCGGAACGACCCCCCGAAGACCCCAAAGGAAAGGGTAAAGGCAAGGGTAAGGGCAAAGAGATGAAGAGTTCACCCGCGAAAATCGCCAGAAAGAGCTCTAAAGATGATAAGGACACCCTCGCATATGTTCCGCAACGACAAGCTGCAAAGAAGGCAGCAGCGCACATCAAGAACATCGGCAGCAAGGTTCTGGCACCTGAGAGCGCTGACAATAATAATAAAAAGAAGGATGATAAGAATGATTCCAAGTCATCGGACGAGCTCAAGAAGAAGTCGGATTCAAAGGAGAGCTCGTCGTCGTCATCTTCAAGCAGCAGCAGCTCCTCATCGAGCTCCAGCTCGGACGAGGCTCCCGAGAAGGCGGCGCCTGGGCCTAAGCCGGCTACGAAGGCGCGTGAGATCAAGCCAGTCTCCCGCCCGCCCTCCGTGTTCTCGCCTCCTGGCTCTAGACCCATCCTGGACTTGCCCTTTCTCGACAAGGTGTCAAGACCGCTCTCGTCTACTAGCGCCTCGAGTGATACAGAGAGCTCGCACTCCGAACGATCCGGATCCATCAGCCCCACCCCGAAGCGGCCCCGCCGGCGCAAAAAGGGAAAGAGCATCTCCAACGATGTGTCCCCTCACAAGGCCCCTGACAAGAAGCTTAAAACTTCCGAACGGGAATCCGAGTGCGGGGTTGCATCGTTGGCTACTCAAAGAGAGGAACCAGCTCGAGCCGATGCGCGTGCTGCCACGCGTTCTCGGGCCAGAAGCATTACTGCAAACGGAAATATGCCTTGTAAGCCTGATGCCAGGTCTCGAAAACCATCTGCAGACGACCCCGCTGGTGCCGCTGGGCCCGATCAAACTCCCAAGCCGAGCCGCGAGCCCGGTCAACTTCCGACTCCGGAGCGGAAAACAAACAAGGAGACCGTGAAGGAAGTAATGAAGACCTGCACCATGGAGGGCCACGATCACGAGAACCTTCCCCTCCCGCTGAGCGAGCCTCTGGTTGATGTCAAACCTAAGATGACGATCAAACTCGATAAGGATGCTGGCAAAGTGGAACAAGACAGTCCGAAAAGGATCACAGAGCCTAAACAAAAGAACGTATCGAACAGGCGCATGAGCGTAAAGGAACCAGTGACGAAGGAAGTCAAAGAGTTCCAACCGTTGCTTGCGGAGGAAAAGCCTCGAGAATTGATTAAACAGAGGCGCCAGAGTCGATACGAAACCCAAAACTCGATTCTCATGCGCAACAGCACCGCGTCCCCGGCTAAGAAGCCTTCCCTTCCCTCTTCCCTCTCACCTGACCCGCTGCTGGAGCCGCCGGAGCTCGACGATAAGAAGACGACTCTAATAACTGTCAATGAAGATTACAATGACAACAATAAACACTGGCTCCCTAAGGCTCCGAGCCCAACGGTCGTTCCTCCGCAGATAGAGAGACCTGGAAAAAACGACAAATACATGACGGACGATAAATCATTCGAAACAGAATGCACAGAAAAATCAAGTGATAAAATGATTGCAAAGATACAAGCCAATCTTAATGAAAACACCATGATCAAATCTCCCAGGACACCTATGGATGCGAGGAGCATTACTATAGACTCAATAGAGACAGAAAATCCGCCTGTAAAAAATATGAAGAAACGCTCTGCTATAGACATTACTCAAGATGCCAGCCAAATACAAGGCGTAGAAATCTCTAAGAGTGCAAAAATACCATCCACTGTCAATCCTTATCCTAATCGATCTATGTTTTCCCCTCAACAAAAAGATAATGAACTGTTTCCGTTCGACATGATGGCCGTCGACGACGGATTCAATCACGACGACGACCTCATGAAACCATTCTCTTCTTACCCCGAGTTCTTCTTTAAAGAGGATTCCAAGGAGCAAGGTGTGCAAGAAACATTGAATTTAGTCGACAGGCTCAGAATGCAGCTCAGTAGCAAGAAGCCTCCAACAGAGAACATGTCACAGGAACAAGCGGTGCCGAAGAACGATCAAAATGATCAAAGAGAAGCAGAGCGGATGAGAGAAGCGCACCAGAGTGAGGTAGACCGGAGACCTGAGCATTTAGAGATGGACCGAGCAGCGCCGCTGCAGCCGCACCAACCGCCTGGACCGCTGCCTGCGCCTCTGGAGGTGCACAACGCCATTAACCATGTACAGCAGTTGTCGCACTCCCGGCACCCCATCCCGCACCTTCTGCCGCCCTTAGACATGCCCCGACCTCCCCTCATGCATGAAAATGAATACCATCATCCCATACCCATGACCAGCACCGACAAATGGGCCCCGATGCCCATAGCTCATAACGATCCCTACATGGATCGAGAACAACAGAGAAACTACGAACACAATGAACAGTATATCGACGAAATCAAAGAGCCTGCAACCGTCCAATCGGACGTGCAATCTGGAGATACAACGTCGCTATCGAAGCAGAGCGATGACTCTTCGCAGCCGTCGGTCGTCATCGTTGACAACTCTACCACCACCACCACCATCGACGTGGAGGCAACGCAGGACACGCAGACCTTCGACAACAACAACTCCGTCATGCATAGCGACTGTGCCGCTATCTCGTCGCCCTACATCAACCAAGATAAATGGAGAGAGAGCAAGATAGCGACTCGGAGGTCGTCCGCCTCTAGCTCCAGCTCAGAAGAGCTGATAGCGGCGCAAGAGCACGAGCGGTCCTTGCTGGCAGCGCACATGGATCTGCGTGACGCAATGATGCAGACGGGTGCGCTGCCGCCGGCGGCCGTGCTGCCGGAGATAGACTCGTACCCGCCCGTGCCCGCGTACTCGTGCGCCGTTGAGCCGTCCATGCCGCTTAACCAATACGCCACGTACCCGCCCAACGCGTCACCCTTCCTGAGCCGCATGGGCTCGCTCTTCGGACCGAGCGCGTGCTCGCAGCTGCCGCTGCCCTCACCGAGCCCGATGTTCACCTCTGCGCTGCCGTACTCGACTGCGCCGCTGCTACCGCGCCAGCGTTGCGCAGCCGCTTTCACTTCCTCCTCTCAGAACATAGCCTTGACCACAGCAATGATAGCGCCCCCGACACCCAAACCTTTAGATTCTCCTAATAACGACATTGACGTCACCGATGATAAATTCCCTATTAATGTGGCGTCTTCCAGCCCGAGCGTAAGCGGCGGTTCGTTCGAGACTTGCCGAGCCGCAAAGGTATCCAACGATAGCTCCGAGTCTTTGACCGGTATCCTGCAGCAAGAATCTAATCAATCGTCACAAAAGTCTCCCCCGAAGTGCACTCCGCCGACCCCGAAAGTGCCCCTCAAGTTCCCCAGCAAGTCACCCGGCAAGAGCCCTGGCATCTCGCCGCGGCAGGGTGACGTGCCACTGCGCGCCAAGCGAGCCGCCGCCAAGAGCAACCGCAGTGCGCGCGGCCGAGGGCGATCCAAGAGTCGCAATTCCAGCGCTCACACGTACTCCCTCGACTATACGGGCAACTCTATACAGAGCAAACTCGTTGGAACCGTTTACGATTTCGAGGAGGAGATCGCCAACGATAGCGTCGATTTAAAAGCGCTTCGAGACAAAAGAAAGTCTATAGACGTCAGAGACGACAGGAGATCGGAGCACTCCTTTAAGGACACGTCTCGATCGCCGCATCTCCAGAGTCCACAGCACCTAAACAAGCGGCTCCAGATGATGGAGGAGCGAGAGCGTGTGCCCACGCCCGAGCCCATTGACCTAGGCGCGCTGGAGCGTGGCGCAAGCTTCTCGAATGTGGCGCCCGTACTGCCTGGCCCCGTTGACATGCGCACCTACCAGCCCTTCGAGGCGCCGCCGCCGCCGCCTCCCCACCACGTGCCGCAGCTTGCCTTCCCGCCCGAGGAGGAGCCTGAGCGCCGCCTCCCAGCCGAGCTGCTTCTCAGCGCCGCACCGCCCGCGCCGCCGCCCGAGCTCACCGTGCTCCCCGCCGTCGAGCTTCTGTACACGCCGCAGCTGCCGAAGGTGTCGCTCTCCGACTCGCGTAATCAGCTCAAAGTGAAGATAAAGGGCCCCTTCCTGGATGCGAACTACTCGAGCTCGGTGCCAATGGCAGTGGCGCCGCCGCCCGTGCCCGTGTTTGAGGCGCCCGCCAGCGTGCTGAGCGCGAGCGCTGTTGGCGCGGGCTCCACCAACCTGCGGCGCATGCGCAAGAAGGAGTTGCTGCGCCAGTACTGGACGCAGGACATGAACATGGATGACCCGACGGGCGCGTCCATGATGGGCGCGGTGCCGCCGCCTGCTCAACCGTCGCCGCTCACGCGCGCTGTCATCACGATACCGAAGGCGGTTGCCTCAATGACCAGCATCCCAACCCGGGAGGACTACAAGATCACAGACACGCCAGTCGAGACGCAAAAGAAGCAGAAGCGTAAAGTAAGCAGTGGTCTGTCGCGCGAGCTGAGACACCTGAAAGTGACCATGAACGACGACCTGGATGCGTCGGACGATATGAAACTATCTACGTACGTCGCGAGCACGGGCCTAGCGCAAGTGAAGAAGCGCGCTCGCATCTCCGCCAAACCGAGCAAAGCGAACGAGAGCCCGCCGCTCGCGCCCAAACTCAAGATAAAGCTCGGCTCCAACACGGTGCAGCAAATGAGCGAGGAGCCCTCTGACTTACGGCCGCCCAAGAAGCGGCTCGCTTCCAAGCCGACACTCGAGGATCTGCGCCGCGAGAGCATGAAGTACCGCAAGATGGTGATGGCTGACTTCGAGGAGAACGAGAAGACCACCACGCACAAACACAAACTCAGCAAGAGCGAGAAACGCAAAAAGAAGAAAGACAAGAAGGCGGAAAGAATGAAAATTGTGAATAGTGACGGCGAAAATGGTACCAAGTTGGTGATAAAGATAAAACTGCCCGTTGCCCCTAGCGTGCAAGCAGCGGCGCTCGGCGCGGCTGCGGCGGCTGCGGCGGCGGCCGCGCCGGAGCCCGTCGTCGACCCGATCGACCACTATGACCCATCCGAGCTCGACCCGCTCGCACTCGACACTCCCTCGTATGCCGAGGCGACCGCCGCGATGCGCAAGGTGCGCACTGCCAAAGTCACTCCGATCCGGTTAAAAGTGCCGCGCGACACGCAGGGCACCCCCTACGTGATGAAGAGCGACGAGGGCGAGACGTCCTCGCCCGCGGAACGTACGCCCGCGCCCGCGCCTTCCCCGCCGTCCGCCGCGCCCGACAAACACTCGGACGTTAGATGATACAAACGCAACACGTTCGGGAAGTGAGGACCAGGTAAACGTTAAATGTGATGTGCCGTGATCGTGAAATCTCCTGTATAGTGAACTGAATTAGCTATAGTGACTGTACATTTTATGTAATATATTACATTAAGTATAATAAATTATTTATTTGTATAGATCGAAAGCTCAATGAATTAACTTAAAGTTATTCTAAGATGTGTAAATTTGTGCATTATGAGATGCACAAGTAAATGTTATTATAGCAAAGCATTATATTTTTGTTAATGTTACTGTTTTACTTTGTGCCTCATATTGAATCTCATTATTTTTGCATTAAGTATATGGTATTGAGAGCTTGGTTAGCGCAACGGACATCACACCATATTCGCAATTCCGTTTCATTGTTATCGATTTTATATTTATGTAGCTAGCTAAAATGTTTTCATAACGAAACATGCATTTAATTCATGTAGTTCTTATTACGTGCTCTCAAACAGTGAAAGATAACATCGTAAGAAAACCGGCATATCCTAGAATCCAAAATTCGGCGGCATGTGACATGTGCACGAGAGGAGCCTCTGAGAGGTGCACATCCTTCCACCACACTGGTTCTTTCACTATTGGTCACAACGCTCTTTTCATGGCCTGAGTAGGGTGACCAAGAATTAACCGGTTACATGAAGTAGTAGTATGTAATACCTGTAATGTAAATAGCTTTTATAATTATTTCCTGATCAGTCTGAATACCATCTTAATGAAGAAGAAGTGATTTAATTTTATTAAATTTTTATGAATGATGTATCATTTTATTTACACAGGATGTCATCTAGAGATGACATCATCTACTTAATCGAAAGATATTTTATCCAAATGAATTTATCATGTACCTATTCAATTTTATAAATAATTTTATAATTCATATTCCTGTTCTTAATAATGAAATAGTTTATGAAAAATCTCAATATACGGCTGTTTCATAGACTTTCTCATATCTCAAGTAATCACAATTTAAATTTTGTTTTATTATTAAGCCTATGAAGCAAAGCTTCTTAATTAAAATAGGCAATATATTTGTAAATATTGCGTTGCCGCAACACAATCATGTTTTTAATCATTCACTGCAGAATTAGTCACTAGTCGGCCCTCACGAAATCTTGATCTACTATGGACACGTTCACAACTCCTTTTTGACGGTCGCAATTTTTTTACGGAACTTTTCAAAAAGTAGTTGTTGACATGTTATAATAAAATGTTAAAACATTTGCCATTCATGTTAAGTCAGCCAGAACAGGATTTGTCGACGGTAGCCAACAGGCAAATCGTCTTTACATTGTACACAGATTGAGAGCAGTAAGATTGAAAACTAAATAATATACTAATAATGAAAAGAACAATGTAATTATAATTACATAGTGGTGTTGTGTTGTTTTGTCGAATGCTTAACCCATAGATGTTTCTTGTGACTGTATTGTGTCTAATCTACTGTAATGTAAAATTATCGTAAGCAATGAATATTGAATAGTGATCGCGATGAAACAGAGATAACAGTCTGTTTTTTCAAAATCTGTAATTGTTTAATGAATTACACAGTGCACATGGCCTATTTCAGCGATCATTCAATAAAGAAACCATCCCATTGTGTCCATTAATTGTGACCGAAAGCAGTGAAAATAATATTTATTGAAGAATTAAATTATTGTTTTTGAAAATGTGTTAAAATAATGGTTTGTGCAATATTCGGCAAATACTCATCGAGTAGTCAGTTTCGTATGACCGTGGATGGAAAGTTTAGTTTAAGTACATGTTTGTAAAACGGTAATGATATTGGTGTCGACACGGACCAGTTTTCTCTGTAGCTAAACTTAATTTGACAGTACTTAAATTACCGATGTCCTTTCTATTATAGTCAGTTTGAAAAGGATGGGTATATAGTACTTTCAAATTAAGTATAGTTTTAGAGAATGTTAAACATAATCTACACTATTTATCTGTAATTAGGTTAGTTTCTATTAGCATAGGCATGTTGTCCAGACTTCATTACAGGTAGAACTGGTTAGAATTTTACAAACAACAACTTTACAAGAAAACTTTGTAATCTTACAGGATCAAAAGCATGAAAGTTATAGCACCGTAAATTCTCTGTCCGTTTTTAGGGTTCCGTACCCAAAGAGTCTATTACTAAGGCTCCTCTGTCCGTCTGTCTGTCCGCCTGTCACCAGGCTGTATCTCATGAACCGTGGTAGTCAGACAGTTGAAATTTTCACAGATGATGTATTTCTGTGGCCGCTATAACAACAAATACTAAAAAACAATAAAATAAATATATAAGGGGGCTCCCATACAAAAAAGTTTTTTTTTGCTGTTTTTGTAGATAATGGTGTCACCAGGCTGTATCTCATGAACCGTGATAGTTAGACAGTTTAAATTTTCACAGATTTCTGTTGCTGCTGTAGATAATGGTGTCACCAGGCTGTATCTCATGAACCGTTATAGTTAGACAGTTTAAATTTTCACAGATGATGTATTTCTGTTGCCGCTATAACAACAAATACTAAAAAACAGAATAAAATAAATATTTTAGGGGGCTCCCATACATCAAACGTGTTTTTTTTTGTCTTTTTTATAGGTAATTGTACGGAACCCTTCGTGCGCGAGTCCGACTTGCACTTGGCCGGTTTTATTTACCATTTATACTATTGTAGCAAATATTTATCTATATATTCGTAAATCGTATGAAATAGTATCCCAAATAATTATATATGATAAATTCTCAATTTTTTTGTTAAAAAAACAAATCTTATAAGTTTAAGAATTGAACACAATAAACACTATTCATATTTATGTGATACTATAAATTAAAACTTGTGTGTTAGGTCATATTATTACCGGCAACGAAGTTTTCGCTATCTGAAGAAGTGTTATGAGCAGTGATGAGCAAAAAACACGAAAAAAAAGAAATTTCGCGCCACAATCGAAAGCAACCACCTTAATAGCTGATTGTGTCAGCCAACTTTTATGAACGTGAATTCGCGACTTGTCGCTCCAATTTAACACGTTCATACAAATTGGCTGACTCAATCGGCGCGACAGAATCGTGACCCGCGTCGCGCGCTGGATTCAAGTTGGTTTTAATCTTTACTTTAGTTGCAACTTTGTTTTTTAAGATCAAAATTTATATTATTATGAGCAAAGGCAAACATAATGATAAACAAATTTGTTCATTCACACGACCGGCAACCCCACGTTGCAGATTCATACATACATGAAGTTTTACCAATTTGTTTTGAGTTTTTAAAAAGTACTTCGTTAAACGGCTACTCATCCATTGCGTTTATCACACGCGTTGCCAGTGAAAGTTCAAAAACAGAAGCCCTGTTTATTATTATTGTTTATTATATTTATTATTGGACTCTTATTTTATAACCACACTGAAAGTTGACCGAATCGAGAATTGTATTGTATCTGTATTGTGAATTGACTCAAAAATTGGTATTCTGCTGCCTCGTAATGATAATATAATCTACAAGTGCTACAAGGATCATTTAGCAAGTGGTGCTTTTGAGGAATTAAATCTATAATCATCATAATCAAGTCCTATATTAATTGTAAAGGGTGAAAGAGAGAATTTTAAGAACTTTGAAACTTTCAAGTCACATTTCGATATAATCACATTCCGCGTTGTATTGTCAGGTGAGCAGAATACCATTTGGACGTTTGTGACATCGACAAAATCTTAACATGATCCGAACTTTAATTTGACTAATTTTATTACGAGAATTGGCTTTTAAAAGTTTACAAACAACAGTTATTTTTTATTGTATGTTATTTTAATTTTAACATGGACTTATTCTGATACAACCTGCACTGTCGATCCGCTGTGATGAGAATTGTGCAAACGTTAACAAAACCAAGTAAACAGAGTTCAGTTTGAATTGATAAGTAGGATACAAAGTTCAGATTATAAATTTTCATGTAACATGAAATATTTTATTGTTTTTTTTATTTATTTTTTATTTTTATGAATTATGAAATGTAATTCATATATTTTATACAATTTCGAGAAAGCTATTTTATTTTATCTGTTTTCTAAAATAAACAAAAAGAAACTGATCTTACAATATAATACTGTCTGAATCGATTATGATAAATTCAATTTTATTGTGCTTCCGTCTCGTGTAAATGATTTGATATTTTTATACTTTTATATATTTTACGCTGTTCAGAGGTTTTATTTTTTTACATGTATGCATATTGTGCGTCAAGTTAGTATTTCTTTACTAGACAGATAATGAATCATGCTGACAATGTGAATAATTTTTTAAAGCTTAACTTAACTTGACAAAATTACAAGTAATCAAAAAACAATGAATACTTTAAAAAAAAAATATGAAATTAGTACTCGGAACCGTGAGTTAATCAAAATGTGCGCAAACACAACCAGTCTAGCCGTCTCCATCATCAAAATCTTTTTATCAAATATGTATAATAATCAAAATTGTCCCAGCCGCTTTGGGCATTAGAGACCGACAACCAAACAAATTAACTGTCTGTTCATTTAATTTCAATAAAAAGTTACGGTTAAATTAAAACAAAAATAGCAATAGAAAAAATTACAATAATTTGAATAAATATAATTTATTTATGTGTTTGTGTTATTCTGACGAATTTATCTTTCATTGAAAAGCATTTATTATTATTATTTATATGTCTTCTATGTAGATAATAAAAAATAAGTAGGTTTTTGCTGGCTCATACATTTTTGATGCAAAGTTTTGACCAATTGTTTATTTTCTATACCAATTATTTAGCCGTAACTAATAACAATATTATGGTACAATGTCACTGAGTATATATCGAAGTAAAGTGTTACCATAAAAATGAAATAATAATATATTTATATTAATTTTAATATGAATGAAATAAGTAGAGGAGAATTGTGTAAATAGGATAAAATATGATTTTGAAATATAGTAATTATTTAATTATAAAAAAAGAGTTAATAAACCTAATTAAATATTTCCATAAGACGGTAATGAGCTCACCTCAATTTATCGATACTGTTTATCGACATGGTTATCTGTTTATCGACATGGTTATCTGTTTATCGACATGGTTATGCAGCAGTAAAATAATCACTCAAATATAAAAAAAAACGTTCAAGCAGTTCTGAAAGTAGAGCGAGCTTTATCGATGTTTTAGTTCGATAAGTTCATTGCAACGGACTTTCCCTAAGATCGTTGAGCCCAGACTTTCTTTCAATTACTTCTTTGATTAAGAACATCACTAAAAGACCCGAGCGCGAAGAAGGTTATGCTTTTGAATGAAGTATGATGTACGTACTTTGGTAGAATTTTATAGTTCAGGAAACAGTTGTCATGAAGTTTATGATACATGCCTGTCTAGCTCTAGTAGGTAGGTAATTCATTGGAACAAACTCGTATAATGGAAACACTATAAACGTAAAGTAAACTACAAAAGGAGCCGCAGCCGGCAGCCTTCTAGTTCTCAAGTGAAAGAATAATTATAAGTATCTCTCACATTCAGGATTGATTACTGATGCTTGTGAGCAATTATTTAATCACTAATCAGACCTATTTTTTAAGTATAATCGGAGAAAAAGTAATAAAAAAATTTATAAGCATTTATGAGCATTAAAAAAAAAATCGACAAACTTAAAAGTGGAAGCTCGTTTATAGGTTTATACTGTTGATGTTACACCTCGACTGAGTTTAGGGCGCGAACACAGCGAGGCATCCCTGTGCCTCCCCCCGGCATTCATGATAAAATAGGTAAATTTATGATATTACCTGTAGTGGAATTAGACTTACACCTCAACTGGTGTTTAACGTGCGCGAGAACTACCCGATCATGAAACATGTCTGTATTAAAAAAAACCTGGTTTATTGATTCAAAACCACAGTCAATTTTGAACCTCGAGAAGTTTGACCACGATCTAACTTGTTTTTCAAAAGAAGATTGAGTTTTGTACGAGTCTTCGCCGCTCAGAAAGGTTCTTATGTTTTCTATCAGACTTGAAGTTATTTTTTTTCCGATTGTACCTAACACATATGTTCTAGTACCTACTTAGGGTACGTATCAAAATTTATAAATTCAAAATACATACGTTTAGAATTTCCAAGTTCAAAAAAGAAGTTCAAAACACATAAATTGAAAAAACCTAATGGTTTAAAATTTATAATTTCATTTGATATAAGTTTAGAATAACGAAGTTCGAAATACCGAAGTTTGAAAAACATAATGTCAACAACACAACAGCTGTAATTAATAATGGCTACATAGTTTAATAGTCAAATACTTGAAGTTCAAAATGCAAACGGTAAAAAAGCATTAAGCCCATCACAGATGTAGCTATAATTATATCCCACAATATCATGTCAAAGTTACGATGTTTGGATGTTTGTAACTTAATCACACCAAAACGGCTGAACGGATTCCCATGAAATTTGGTGTATATAAAAATTGCTGGACAGTTCAAACAACATTATCTAGCCCCAAGCTATGCAGAGCTTTTCTTTCTCTCTTCATAATATAATACATTACATGGATATATATTTTGTATTATACATAGAAAATACCCAGAACACCCTGAAAATATCTGCAGATCGTACAAATATTTATTCCGAGGCGGGAATCGAACCCGCAACCTCCTACGTCGCAGGCAAACCTTCGCCCGCCGCGTCACAGAGGTCGTCAAATACACTGATAGATTATGATCTGGGTTGAGCTATAAGCTATTATTACATTGGTATTTTAAACGTATACATTGTAATCATTATGTATTTTGATTTCAGGTATTTCGACTATTATAAATAAAAAACTTTTAAGGGTTTTCAATTTATTTATTTTCAGAATTATGTTTTTTATAAATATATGAATTTTGAATTTATGTATTTTGATACGTTCTCTAACTGTATACGTTTAAAATACCGAAAATCAAAATACCGTATGGTTCAAATAAAGAAATTCAATATCCCTATTGTACGGTTTTAATAATGTTTGAAATACATAAAAAATTACAATTTGATGGCTCCAGCTACAAACTTGAAATTTGGCATGCATATTTATTTGAGATTATGGCTTTAGGCATTTCGAACATTATACATATAGAACTTTATTGATAATAAAACTTATTTATTTTCACCAATAGGTTTTATAAATTTATGGATTTTGAACTGATGTATTTTAAACGTATGTATTTAGAATTTATGCATTTTGATATATACCCACCTACTTAGTAGCCATATTATAATATGGCTACTAAGTAATATTTAAAGCAGACTTTGAGTTATAATATTTTAATATTGTTACAATAAAACTCCTGGTATCGATTTATTTTTTGTGTAGATACTACAGTCAATTACGAATCATGGTCGATGGTTAAATCACTTAACCCCGTATAGAGCTTATTGTTACGTAATACACATTTTGAATAATAATACTTTATATTAAGATTTAATGTTAAGAAATTAGCGTGTTTTCATCATTGGCCATGTGGAAATCTTATGATATTTTGTGTAATGTTTATCTACTTCAAATTATTTAAATCGGATTGATTGCACTCAGAGTCTGCTGTAATTAAAAGTAAATCATTCTCAGTTTTGCAAATACAACATGCCCCGGAATATATTGGGACACAGTGAAATGATGTGTTATTGTGCGAATTATAAAAACATTTAAATTATTTCGTAATTACAGATGCAATTATATACATTTGATCAACTTTAGCTGATGTTATGACATGTTGTCGTGTAAATGATAAATTTACGTCCTAGATGAGCTTGCGATGTTTTTTTAACCTATTTATGTAACTTTGCGATCGCATATTTAAACATTTCAGTATAAAAACGTGTTATCTCAGGCGAGCGGCTGGTTGCGTTCTCTAATATTCATCTTTGCATTTCCACAATCGCTGTACAGTTTATCGGGTTCTTCATAGTTTTGTTATCTGAACGCACAAACAATATACCACTGCGTAAACATAAACATCACAAACAAAAAGTTATTTAATCGATCATTACCTTGTTACTGTGATTTGTTTATTTATTTTAAAAAGTATACAGGGTGTAAAAAGACTAGGTACCCGAAAACTTAAACGGTACCTTCAGACCATGATATTAATTAGCATCAATCCGAAGAATATGAAATAATGTTTACCTACCTTTGGGGAAATAACTATTGATTAATTTAAAGGTTTTTTTATTTGTTTATATTCAATGAATTACATATTGTCTTCAGTTTTCGGGTACTATAATTTTTACAGGCTGTATAAAATTATAAATATTTTAACATGGATTTTCTATTCGGGGTTCCGATTGAAGAGAATCAATTTTAAATATGTAAATAGATATTTGTTTATGTTTATAAATATTTTTTATTGCGGTGTATGTAATTTTTTGATTTTAAGTAATGTATAAATTAATTTGAATATTTTCGTGCTATAAGCGCATGACTTTTAACCGAGTATTTTAATAGACTAAGTGCTGGATCCTTTAAGAGTTGTATGGAATTGTAATATACGTAGTTAGTGATGTTATTAAGGACGTGTGTTGTTAATGTATAGAGTACCTATTGCGGCGTGGAGACTGGCGGCGGTGCGGGCTCTCTGCCATGTTGGTACTTTCCAATCGACCTATTTCTTTTGTACTAGTGTAAATAGTAGTAATATTCGAAATCGTTCGTTCTCGATAGCTCCCAGTGACGGCTCCTTGTAATATTTAATCAATCAGAGTACACTAGGTATGTATAGATATGCGCGGCACGTGGAGCTATCGCTTCTAGAGTTTAGAGCCATGGCTGACCGTCTCGTACCAGTCATTAGAAATAACTAAAATCATTACATAATTATATTATTTATGATGTAGCCGATATAATCAGTTTAGGTAATAGCGTTAAGAGATAAACTTCTTATACCATTATCTGTATAAGTATTATGATCAAGAATATTTCCATTGTTTTTAAACTAGATCTTTAGGTTACCTACATACTAATGTTTAATGATAATTTGTACAAACTACTTATGTACAGTATATTTTAAAGGTAAGTTGATCTATCTATAGGTAGGTAGTAGGCGGGCGCGGCGTCGCCAGCGAGAGTTAGTCGTGTACGCGGGTCTGTAAATATTGTACAAGTGCTCTTGTAAAGTGACGAGTGTTTTCAATGTGCACATAGTCGCCTCATTCATTAATAAATTTTTTAGATCAATTACTGTTTATTTTTGTTTTTATTTCTTTTCCTGACGGCAAGTCGGTGCTTAGCGCCGCGTACCTATAGATGATGTCTATCGTTATTGTACGTAGGCACATAGCATTCAGATTATTAAGTGTCTGTAATCGTATGTGTATGTTACAGTTTTATCAGAAATCTTGAATGTTGTCCGTTGATCAGAATGAATTCTGGAACATCTTATTATTTCTAGCTGACTTGTCCCAATATTATAAGTTCTGTCTGTTCTTATATTCTGCTATCGGTTGCCGTAGAAAGATACTGTTGTTTTTATCCGATCTGTAATAAAGAGAATGAATTAAATTCTAGTTTAATTTTCATCCACTATTTTAACAGACGAGGCTCTGACGCCCTACCCAGCAACACGCACTGGACCTGCGTGGTGGGTTATGATCCACCCCCCCCATCATGACAGACACGAATAAAATCTTAGTGACTGGAGGATATGGGGGAGGCCTTTGCCCAACCATGGTATGATTCAGGCTACCAGTAACAGTAGTTTTAATTAGACATTCATACTAAGGATCCCTACTTCGGACTATGCTTGGAACTATATTTCCTACAAGCTAGCTTATATACATAAATGCCTACAACAAACATATACATACATAGACAGGGTCCTTACCATTTGTTCTACTATTAGACACGCCTCTTTCCCGAAAAGCAGAGGGTAAGCAGAGCCTCAATGGGCATCTTTTCACCGTGGGT
This sequence comes from Operophtera brumata, assembly GCA_932527175.1. Classification (NCBI taxonomy): domain Eukaryota; kingdom Metazoa; phylum Arthropoda; class Insecta; order Lepidoptera; family Geometridae; genus Operophtera; species Operophtera brumata. The sequence goes on along the minus strand of OW052239.1, from coordinate 77,751,234 downwards.
TGCACCATCGTGGGAATATAGACGTGGAAAGTGGTGAGCTCATCACTGCCATTGCTTCCCACGACTGACAAGTGTTATGCGCTGTTTTTTCGTGGTCCCATTATTTTGTCCCATTAATGGAAACACGAGTGAGAACTGTTTCTCGTAGTCCCATTACTATTTATCTACTTCCTGTATAAAAAATAGGATGCGTGGTTTGCTAAAAATGTACCTAAATGTAACTTGTTCAACCAAAAAATTTCAGTCAGATACACTGCAATGCAATTCAATATACCAATATAAGGGGACTTTATCCAAATTCTGGACCAATAATACCTCCAAAACTATTTGTTTCCGCGGTACGCCATTTCACATTTGGGCTTCCGATATGTAAATCTTCATGTAGGTAATCAAAATATGAAGCTCCTAGCTCATGGTCGATTTTGGAAACCTAAAGCCTAAGGGTGCCTTCACATTAGGTCGCCAGTAGTGCGGCAGCATGAAAAATCACGTCGCGCTGGTCTTTTTAGTACCTATACGAGTAGAAGTAGCAGCGCGACCGCACTACTGGCGACCTAATGTGAAGGCACCCTAAAGAGACTAGACACTGTTAAGCTTTAGATAATGCTAATCAAATTCAAAACCAGTTTTCTAGTACTCACTACAAACACCAAGTATCCGTTTTATTAATAGATAATCGGTATAACCGACCACCTGCTCACATAGTTTCCTCACCAGTCATATAGGTAAGCTTATCAATTACTTTTAGATAAAATCTAAATCATTCCAATCGACTCGAGCCGTAACTAACAGTACCAATGCACGATAACATTACTACATAGCGATAAAGATTGATACGTAATAATCGGTAATTAATAACGTTAGTTGTGACAAGAATCGATGAATAGGCAAGTGCCTTATTATTGCTTAATAAAGTATTAGTGAGTTCAGACTTTTTCAGTTGCTAAAATAGTTAAAAAAACTAGTTTTACAGCAATATGGGCAGTTTGCGATATTGGTCAAATTAACTGATTGGTGGTAAATGAAATGTTCAGTATACTAATAAAGAATATTCAATTAAAAAATATATTAAAAGTGCCGTGATTAAATATGGAAAAAAAACAGAGTTATTATGAACGGAAATATGGAGAATCCTGGCGAACACCACGGGTAACGGTGAGCGAGCTAAACTTATTTACAGCCAAAACGCTGTCAAAGCTGTTTTACTTACTTATTGGTGTTGTTATAGTTTTTTGTCAAAATAAAAGTTTTACTTACCTACTTACTTATTTGCTTGCTTTGTATTGGCCCACTTATAGTCCAGTAACTTTGCCGTCTGAAAGTATGGGGTAGTATGCGTCAAATCCGGTAGTTCTGATTTTATGCAAACTTGTTTATGATGTTGGCCTATTGTATAATCCAAGTTTTTGACCTCGAGCGCCGAACGCAACCTTGTCAAAAATAGAAAAAAACGCGTTTTTTTTTTCTTCAATTGTTTGCGATAACCCTAGTTAGTAGTTATAAAACTTTCTTAGGTCGTTTTTAAAGTAGACTAAATTTGCTACATATGATACTAGAACTGGTATCTGTGGACCCAAAAGTTTCTGAGATTAAGCCTATCAAATATTATAATTTTTTTCAAACTTCTAAATTTTTTGCAATGGTTTATACGTCACTCGAATAACTCTAGCGGGATGAAGTTCCAATTACATCCAACGAAGTGTGCTAGTATTGCTCCTAGGGGTGGATATTCACGCCACCAGGCCTTAACCCCAAAATGATGACCAGAGATGCAGCCCCACAACACCTCTTGCGGATGATTTCTTGCGGGTGCACGAAGGGTTGTGGGAACGCGTGCAGCTGCAGGAAGGTAGGATTAAAATGCTCATCTGTCTGCAGGCACTGCAGCGGGGCCTCTTGTGATAATATACCCGATGTTGCAGTAGTAGATATCCCAGAAGGCGACGATCTGTCCGATGTCAAAATGGAGGATGACTTGTGGGCAAAAGACTTCGACGATTCACCACCACTCCCTTATGGGGATATGCCATTCCAATACGTCGATCCAGTAAAAAATATATTGCGAAGTTCGAAAAAAATAATATAAACTTTGAAAGGCTTAATCTCAGAAACTATTGGGTCCACAGATACAGTTCTAGTCATCGACGTAAATAAAATGAATGGACGGGCCTTAGGGAACGATAGTTTTGAAGCTTCTAAACAGACCTAGCTAGTATACTTCGCTTCAGTCAGTCTTTGTCACGGCAACGAGTGACAGCTATGCTGAAAAATACCAAAATTAGATACCTTGGTAATACAATGCCTTCCTGTGCTTTTCTGCAAGTGCAAACAACACAAGAAATACAAATAAAGCTTCAGGCATAGCATTTAATTCGTAAGTAAAGGTTTTGTAATATAATTTTCATCAATTGATAAAAAACTTATAAATCGTCGTGTGGTAGGAAAACTACATAACTAACACATTTTGCGAAATCGACTTTATTGCATGGTTATGATGGCCCATACATGTCGATGGACACGTCTTGCTCTAGAGGACGAGCGACAAGGAGGACTACGCCCCAGGACATTATCTCAATGTTCCCCACTCTGAATGAAAGTTAACAGACACAAGTTTATACTCGTAGATAGTTTTAATATTAGTCGACATACCTTTTTCTTTTTGATACTTTGAATTATTGTGTTCCACAAATTTTTTTCATTTTGTTGATTTTATAAGCATTAGTCGTATGATAAGTTTGTTATGTCACTTACTTTGAATTTATAAGTCTGCTAAAATAATGTAGGTGTTTCAGTAGTTTTCTAATATTCAGTCTTGATAAAAAGAAATGATTATAAGTTGGTTTTATTTTAAAATGTATTTTAATATTATATAAATCTATACCCATGGATAGGATTGTCATATTCAAATAAGTAAATAATAATTATATTATAAAAACGGGAAATTTTCACGTACCGTTAAATCTATGTAAGCACCGACATATAATTGATATGATTCACGAAAGTTTTTAAAGTAAATAATAGATCATTTCAATTATTCAAAACTTTGGCGAGGGAAAAATACATAGTCGTTTTTTTATTTTTTTCTCTTAATCAAAAGAACTAAAATGTATTATAATTGAATTCGAAAATAGATACAGTACCAATCTATAACATATCAAAACACGGACTGAAAAATTAGTTACGATAAAAAAAGTTATTGCCATTTTTGACGCAATAAAACAGTAAATCGCGTTTTTCTCGCGATGTTGGTTTTGTTGTTGTTATTACTTATTTAGTTTTCCAACTACAGCGACGAAATATTTGACAAGACTTCTCGCATGACGGATGGTCCGGTACAGACTGCAAAAAAATTTGATGCCTAAGGGGTATCGTATTGATTTAGAATTGTAATTTGCATTATTTACGTCAAAACATTGCTAAGCACGTCGCTTTAGGTAATTGCATATAATATGTAATGGCATGTTAATTAACCTTATAGCTTTCCATAAAAAAATCTAAGGTAAACAAAAATGGATAGAAGTCATAAGACGAGCAAGAACAGACGACTTTTGGAAGTGGAATACATTTTCCCGTATTAGCTCTGATCATTTTCTACACAATGAATTCTATACGCCAAAAAACGGTTAGTAGTAGTAGAGCTTTTTTGTGAAAGAGTTCATCCGGGGAAGTACTACCACCATACCTGTTTCTGCCGCAAAGCAGTAGTGCTCGCATTGCTGTGTTCCGGTTTGAAGGGTAAGGGTGCCGATGAAATTACGGCCACATGGGACTTTTCATCTTTATGTTTCAGGGAGGCGGGCGCAGTGGAATGCCACATAGGGCGCGTCCTAGGTGGACGTGACCTGAGGTAATGCACTGTTCATAGGCAGAGGGTACCACTTAACATCAGGTGGGCCATCTTCTTGATCTGTCATTCCAAGTAGTATAAAAAAACTCATTGTGCAAAATTCTTAAAACTGCACTCTGCAGTTTCTTAAATACTGGAATTTTTATACATTTATGTTTCCGTATGATTTTTATGATATTTTCTTAGTTTATTGAGTGATGAAAAATATATTTTTCACAAATTGATTGAGCTGATGACCTTAGGTGGACTTGCTTTTCTATTGATTTATATTGTGTAAGTTTGAGAGCTGAAAAATAGATACGTAACTACATAAAACAGAAGGGAACCATGTATTTTTGTAAAAGTTTCATTCAATAATTGCATTTTTTTCGGCGATTTTTGTACTATAAACCTACTGAAATAACTTTAGAAAACACATTGCATCTGTTAAAGTATTAAGTATTAAAAAAATACAGTTTTTAAGAAGTTCAATAATTTAATTTCACCTAGTTTATTTACAAGACCGCCAGGAGTGGCGCTATAAAGAAGAGGCCTTTACTCAGAAGTGGCTGGATAGATAGATAGATAGATAGTTTATTTGTTGACCGTACCCTAAATCCGAATTGTCTTATTTTTCATGGACGTTTTGTATGGGTAAGGCCAGTCCATATTTTACTTTGGTCGAAGGTTCTAGTATCATATTGTAGCAAATTTAGTCTACTTTAAAAACGTCCTAAGAAAGTTTTCTCAAAAACTAGTCCTTTAGGGTTATAATAGCCAAAACTGGAAAAAAAAAAGGTTTTTTTCGCGGTTTTTTTCTATTATTAACAAGGTTGCCTTCGGCGCTCGAGGTCAAATACTTGGATTATTCATTAGGCCAACATCATAAACAAGTCTGCAAAAAATCAGAACTACCGGATTTGACGCATACTGTGATGTATAAAGTTACTAGACTACTTAGGGAGGTTTATTATTAGTTCCATCGAGAGGGGGCTGTCCATCACTGTGTCGTCCCGTTCGTAGTCGCCTGTAGATTCGATCGTCTGCATAGAGGTGGTAAGCAGAAGAAAGATATTGAGAAATATGATTTATAAAGATTGCAAAAAGAAGAGGGGACAAGACACCGCCCTGTGGTAGTACATCGGCCTTTATATCGCACTAAGATGAGTATGAATCATCCATGAGTTTACGGTGCCGCCGGCCATACAGGTAGGTATGGTAGGTACCTTTGGATATAAGTTTAATTCTGCTGCGACTGGGCAGATCCATTATATTTATTTAATACTTTCTCAATAAGTAATACCTTATTTTATTGTCTAAGAAATCAGTTAAATTCACAAACAAATCAATCGTAGTTGCGATAACAAATGTGACAAAAGTGACAAAAGTCACATAACAAGGTACTCTCATTTACACGATAGAAAGATTAGGAAGGAGTGTTGAAAGATAAACTGACGGAGTTTATTAAAGCTTGGGTTATGTTATACGAGTCCTTTTCATATTTATTGTAGTTAGTTAAGGCCCCAATTGAGCATCGACATGTTGACAATTTCATTAATAGAGAATACCTTTGTGTGACGAATTATTATCATACAGTTTATATAGGTAACATTCGTTACATAAAGGAATTAAAAGCTTTAACTATGTAGTGTAGATACAAAAAAAAACACTCATACACGAAAGAAAATAGATAACTCTTATCGAATCTGCCATTGACTGTACAATTTCTGCCTTAGAGCGAATCTGTCCTAAGGCTAATCTGGCCTAATGCTAATCTGCCATAAAGCGAATCTGTCTTAAAGCGAACAAGGCCATGAAACCAATCAATTACCGAGCATCAGACTAAACGATTTTATGTTATCTCAATGAATATGTTATAACATAACACCGTCACATAGGTTCATAGTCCTGATCCCAAACTAGGACCCTGTCATGGGTATCAGGAAATATCAAAGTGGACGGTGAATGTTTCATAGCATGACGTATATCATCCGTGATTTTGACCTAGACTGACACAGTGCTATAAATAAATAATGCTGGACAGTTCACACAACATTATCTAGCCCCAAGCTAAGCAGAGCTTGTGTTATGGGTACTAGATAACTGATATACCTACTTAATACAATATATTACATAGATAGATAGTATTTTTTTAATTATGTATAGAAAATACCCAAAACAACCCTTAACAAATATCTGCAGATCGCACAAATATTTGTACCGAGGCGGGAATCGAACCCGCAACCTCCTGCGCCGCAGGTGAACGTTCGCCCGCCGCGCCACAGAGGTCGTCACAGTGCATGGCTAGGACCAAAACCAGATTGAAATGATTGTGGAGGTTATTGCTTGAAAGGAAAATATTACATTAGTAAATATGTATTACAATAGTACATTTACTGCCGCAGCTTAAGTCAACATACGTAAGAACATCATCGCCTTGTTGCGGCCAAAACGTGTCCGGATTTTTTCTCAAACATGATACCGTATGAAAATGTTCAACATGCACTCCCTAGAAAAGTAAATTTTCATAGTTCATTTTTCTGAAGTTCGCTCAGTTATAACACGATACATTTGGATTTTCATACTAATTTTGCCGGCCTAGGCTAGCAATGTAATTGTATTTCGAGGATAGTTCTTGAAAAAGTGTACGAAGATCCAAGTATGTTTGAGAAATAGTGGTTCAGGAATGCATAAGGGACAAGGAAAGAACAAACATACATAATTTTAAAATATTAATGTAGGTATTAGCTATCACCCGACACAGTTCAGTATCAGTTACAACCGCGTAAAAAAAGCCTTCCTCAAAATGCAATCTTCCTGTCAAATTTCAGCGGCTTAGGCGTGAAAGGTAACTAACAGACGAGAGTTATTTTTGCTTTTGTAATACCTTTAAAGTGGTCTAGCTAATACCTATACCCTGGTTCAGAATTCGAGATATTTTTTGTAAACAAACTAATGTCACCGTCTAAGAGACAACCCAGTGGTGAAAACATTTTTTTGCGTGGATCATGTTTTACTAGTACTGACCAGCGGCTTTTCCTACGGTATTAAATTTTTGTAATATCCGCCAGCAGGTTCGCTGGCGCGGAATATACCTTCAATTTGCGGCAAATAAACACAAACCCACTATCTACCTAAGTTTATCTGACGAGTAAATGTGTAAACGGCAATATGTTATATATAACTCTTACCTATTGATACAGTATGACCATTCCATTGTAAAACTGTGCGAAAAGCACATTCGTATTTTGCAAATGAGGAGAAACGAATGAAATTAACAAAATGGGGACCGGCTTTCAAAACAAAGCCCATTGTTTAGCATCTCTGCAGTGTTCCAAGTAACATGAAATATTTTGTACTAACAAATATATTTTTGCTTGATAACTTTGTTAATAACCGAAATAACTCAAAAATATATACGACAAAATATTGATTACTTTATAGTTTATCAGATCTGAGTTAGAATAACATGCCCGAGCCTGTTTATAGGCCTAATTTAATAAACTACCATAGAGCACCTATTTTTTTGCTATGGTATCCCCTTTGTTTACAAAAAATATCTCTAATTTTGAACCAGGGTATAGTATAGTATTATTTTATCTGTGCTAATGCCCAGAATGCTTTGCAATGCCACTTTTTTTTTGGGATTTTATAAAGATGGTGGATAGTAGATTGACGAAACGGGTACCTACATAAGACATTATAGAACGGTTGCACTTTACTGTGAAAGGATAATTAACTATAACATGCAAGAAATGTTTCTGATAACATACCTACGTATAATTACCGATATATCGGTAGGTGAATAAAACCGTTTATATAAAATGAATGTTTCTCATCTCAATTTACTAGAGAGCCATCTAGTGTGTGGTTTTTAATTTATTCGTGTTCCAATACTCCATGTAGGGTAATGTAATTGGGGTGGTGTGTCCCCTCGCTGCGGGTGGAGAGATCGAAATTCTAATATGCCGGATTAGGTTTTTTGTGATGTGCTTGGACGTTGGAATAAAAATAAAATGAGTAAAAAATATTTTAAAAACACGATTTTTTTATAGTGTTTGGTAAGCTTGGTATTCCGCGGAGTAAATGTAAGAATATACTGCGAACACCCGACGTCAATACCCGAGCCTTAAGTCCAAGTTTTTCACAAACAATATAAACGGACGTATGGTGTAGTATAACACAGATTTTGTATGGATACACAGATAAGTGCCTACAAGCGTACACTTTGTAAACATCAAAACCATCAATCCATACTAGAATCCGTGTAATACCTACTACACCGTGTATACCTACTACTCAACAAACACACGCCTACTACAACCTCAGCTTATCTATGGCTTGCTTGCAACTAGCCAACAAATCAGAGAATTTAATAAAATTATATACCATTTGAAGCCATTTTAATGGCAAAATCACCCCTCCACTATTAACACAAAATCTGGGTTGTCAGCTGAAAGTGCGTGGCGTGTTATAGGGTGTTTTAGTAAGCACGCCTCCATAGAAATGAGTGCTCCAGAACAGATTTGTTCTGGCGTGTTCTCGGGTCGGGTGTTAATACCATATTTGTATCAAAACGCATGCGCGCTCTCTTTATACTTGGGCGGATAAAAGCCCGGCCTGACGGTAGCATAGGGCGGACACTCGTGCTTGCGACTTCATCGATTGAGTCGTTCCGCACTGCGCTCGTGAGTCTCACACTGAGTCGACCGCGTCGCGGTAGCGACAGCGTGCAACAATGCAACCTCCGCCGAGAAAGGTGAGTGCACTACTTAACTAGGGGCATGTTCATGGCTAATTCTATTTCCACCACGCTCGCTGTTGCCGATCACAACAACTAGGAATGAAGAAAGTGATAAATGCAAACTGAAGGTGGTTGAATGACTTGTGCCACAAACGATCGTGTTTTCCATGTTATTGTATCTAATTTATACAATGCAGTTCGTGAGTAATTGAACTGGCCACGATCTGAGTTTAAGAGTGAAGCACCTGCTTTTTGACATACACCTGAATTTAACGAGATCGACACATGTCCAAATAACAGAACTCTGGTTTTGGTACAGCTAAATCAATAAAAGGTTAATACGGTTAGAAAAATCGTGATCCTAGTCGTTTAAGCCTCGTTTATTTACATTATAGAAGGTGAAATAGAGTAAATTTACGAAAGTTTAATCTGATAATATAAATTTAAAGATTTAAAAGCTCACCTCAATGAAACGGCTGAACCGATTTTGACAAAACATGTCTAAGAACCATCGCTAGAAAACCTGCTTTCAAATAAAACAACCACATTCAAATCGGTTCTCTCGTTTAAGAGCTATGGTACCACAGTCAGACAGACAGACACACACACAACTTTGGTCGAAGCACACACATAGCGGTCAAACTTATAACACCCCTTTTTGTGCCGGGGGTTAAAAAGCGTGATCAAATAAAATCCACGTATACTATCTGTCATATTATTATTAACTACAGATTTGTTTTCTCCCGTGAACGATTGGTCTTAGTCATTGGTATTCTGTCCATGAATGTTTGTTGTGGTGTACATGTCGCAGCCAACTGGTTGAATTTAGCCGTTTAATAGAACGGCTAGCCCTTTCATTGAACAACGCCATTCACTACATAAAAATCCTGGGCCCTAGATAAAATAGCTATAATATTCGTGAGATTGTAGTCCCCAGATAAGATGTCAGTTTTTTTATAATTTTTGTTATCCTTTCTACATAAAAATAAGATTTATTAAAATAAATGCAATGAAATGGCTAGCCGTCCAATTAAGCGTCTGGAAAGGGCTAGCTGTCAACCAGTTGGCTGCAACACGTATAGGAACTGCATAATTGGAGTCACGAAAATAACCTTAAGGCCTTTAGGTACATACAGACCACTTCCCAAGTCTGGCTACTAGTATGATGGTATCTGTGGTCTAGCTAAAAGAAACGCGTTGCTCACATCGTTGATCAATTCTCACCACAAATCAAAACAAATCTAATATTGTCTGCTTTTTTATATTTCGAAATATAAAAATAAAGCTGTAATTAAAAGCCGTGGATATGCTATTAACTATTAATTTTATTTAAATATTTATTAAATTTCTTTTTATGTTTCCTGTGCTACATAATATTGTGATTTTTTAAATCTAAGTGTCATACAAAACAATTCCCGAGCAGTTAAATAAATCGTTCTTAATTATTTGTCCAGTTTCAGTACTATTTGAATGTGTTACTTTGATAAAATCAATAAAATGTGCAAAAAATAGTTAGTGATTTCATACTTGTCAGGTTGCTCTATTAATGTGACTATTATATAACATAACTAGTTGCTTCTCAGAAGGTACACATCTCTGTGTATGATACGATTTAAATAAAAAACTTCTAGAACTTCAAATCGTTCTTAATTATATGACCACAACTGTATATAGGTAACTATATACTTCTTCAATAAATACATTGCTGCATGCTACTGAGAATATTGAGAACAGCCGCAGTGGAATCGGCATGACGGGAACCATTCAAAAATAGAATCGCATTTTTTGCAAACAACGGGCTGGTGAAAAATTTCCAAGGGGTTGGGTCGGAGGTCTTTAAGACCTATCGCAAATATAAAAACCAAAGAAACTCTCTGAGCACCGGTGGAGGACTGAATAACGACAGAGCTTCTGAAAGGGCGCACTGGTACTTAGGGTCCATCAGAAGCTATATAGTTCCGTAATCCTCGAGGGTACAACGCCAGAGCCTGGGTGCGTGGTGTTTTCCTCAAGAATGGTGATAATACCCTCTTGAGGAGTTTTAGGCCCATTTCGCTGTTGAGCCACGTCTATAAGCTGTTTTCAAGAGTAGTTACTAATCGTCTTCGTCTCGTAACGACTTCCAGCCCCCGAACAAGCCGGGTTCCGAAAAGCGTTTTAGTAACATAGATCGCATCCACACGCTCCGATTAGATAGAATACCGCAAAATATTATCAAAGTCTATGTTTAGCGTGTGTAGACTTCAAGAAAGCCTTCGATTCAGTCGAAACCAGGCCAGTACTACAGTCTCTACTCCGGTAGATCGCCTTACGAGTATATCGAATTGTAGTGGGATTCTATGTTGGAGGCCTATACCCAGCAGTGGATTTCTGATGTGATGTTAGGCTCGTGATGAAATCAATATTTATTTACAGAATTAATAATACAACTAATTAGGTTGTATTTTTTTATTCTGGTAGAATACACTAAGATAAAACTTTGTTTTTGGGCTAACATGAACATTATGTTTAAAAGCCGCTAAATAAAAAAAAGATAAAACTTTATGCTAATTTTGGGGTTTGAGTGGGTTTGAGCCTAAAAGCGGCCTAAGACTGCGACAACGCCAGGCAGAAAACTTCATACAAAAAAACGCCTCACGACTGCATAACTGCACATACTTGTAATATCTTCTGTTCTCAGTCTTTTAATTGTGCATTCTAGGGATCGTTATTGACAAGAGTTTTAGCTTTAAAATTCACATTAACCAAATCGCTGGTAGGGTTAGAAAGCTCATTTATATATTTAAACAGCTAAGACATTCTGCTGATGCCCGTATTATGAAAATGATCTACACTTCTTTATGTCAGTCCATTCTTTCATATTGTACCTATAACATGTTGGGGTGGTGCCGCTAAAACGAACTTACTAATTGTTGAAAGAGCTCAGCGAGCGTTTCAAAAACTTAACTATTGCTATTACTCAGCAAAAGCACTTTACAATGAATGAAAGATTTAAAATGTTCGTCAGCTATTTATACTTCACATCATTCTCAATCAACACTCTGTCTTGCCTGAAGCGGACACCACACATGCTGTTTCAAGGAGGAAGCACAAAATTTTCAAAGTTATGGGTTTTCGAACATCGTTTCCTCATAGATTTTCACTATGCAATGGTCCTAGGTTATATAATATGGCAAATAAACATCTAGATATTTTTCGTATGGCTATTCTAAGTATTCTTTTATCTGTGGTATGGGTACTAGTATAGTATTCTTTTATCTGTGGTATGGGTACTAGTATAGTATTCTTTTATCTGTGGTATGGGCAAGCGATCTTGCAAGCGTACGCTTTTGACATGGCTTCTTTCATTCTCATATGATGATACTGAAGACCTCTTAAAGGTTATATCTTAAATTACAAATAATTAAAATTCGTAAATTGTTTAATTCTTAAATTACAATTACAAGTATCTCTATGTGCATCGAAACATGCATAATAATTGTGCATGTCTTTATGCATTAAAATAACACACTTATACAAACACTCACAAACCACACACAAAAACACAAACACACACATACACACACAAACACATACACACACACACACACACATACACACATACACACTCTTTCCCATATATTCATCCCTATGTGGACTTTTTGTATCTCTTTCACACTATTTATCAATCCTCATTATTTATTTATTTAATTATTTATTTATTTATTAATTATTCACATACACCACAGAAATGTTGTTTTCATTGTTTATTTTATTGTTCTCTCCTAAACTTTCATTATTATTACTAAAACAATATTTACTAAGTAAGAATATAAACACTTAATATATATATTTTTTATTTTTTTATTTGTTTAAGGTGTCAATAAATATATTTCATATTTCATCACAGAAACCACCTGCACGAAAAAACAGTTTTTATTGAATATCTCGTAAAATATAGATAGTTTTACAAACCCTGTAATTTAAACCCTCGGCTTTGTTGTATTCATTTTATTTACCTACAAGCAGCGCCCCGCGGTTTCACCCGCGTAAGTCTCGATCCCGTGAGAATATCGGGATAAAAATGTGCCTATGTGTTATTCCGGGAGTCCAGTAATCTCCATTCCGAATTTCATTCAAATCCATCCAGTAGTTTTTACGTGAAGAGTAACAAACATCCATCCATCCATCCATACTTACAAACTTTCGCGTTTATAATATTAGTAGAATCTAATATGTTCCATTTTAATATACAATTGAATCTAGACAAAAGTTAGTGACTGAGTTTTTTTTTTCTATCGTGAGAATATTATCCTGTCGTGTTTCTGGTACAGTGATCCCTCGGAATTATAATCCATTCATATTTATAATTTGAATATTGTACTTGATTTAATCAGTTAAAAATTAAATCTAAGATTGGTAATTTTGCGTTATACTCCAGCTTAATAATCAGTTTACGTAGCAGCCCTCTGGCATCGAATGAATTCTCACTATGTCATTAATAATCGGTTTACGTAGCACCCGCGTAGCAACCCGCCGCGCCGGCCGTAGAGCTCGCCGACGCGGCGACGGTGAGCTATTCGCACTATGCCAATAATAATCAGTATACGTAGCACCTGCGTAGCAGCCCCGCCAACCTCACCGTAGCTAGCTCTCTGCTACGACGAGCCGGCGGCTTATTTTGAATACTAATATCAATTATGACTGTTCCGCGAACAGTAGACCTCGCGATCACAAACTTGTATAAAATTATGCATCATGTCGATCGATTATAATCAAACAAAGAACCCGAAAGTTTTTTTTTAATATTTATGTTTCAGGAAAACTAAAAATAAATTAATATTTGTTTAATGCAGAAATATCAAATAATATCGAAATTAGCCGGTAAATGGCGCCGCAGTGAACTTCCCCCCTTTTGGGGGACATACCCCACCCCACCAATCAAAAATCACCGATGATAAAACAAAACTATGAATGAATGAATGAATGAATGAATGAATGAATGAATGAATGAATGAATGAATTATTTATTTGCTTAGAATGTAGGTATTAGTAGTAAAAACATAGATGGTAGGTATATATAAATTGAGTTCCCAGTACATAAAAATTCAGAAAAATAAAATTCAGTGAAATTCAGTTAATCAAGGTTTCCTCAAGATTAGTTGAAAAATACGACGAGACATACCTACATCCGGACAGATGAAAGCAAATTTTGTCAGTTTTTGCAAAGACTCGCTCGCTCAAATGACAAAGTTTTGATGACAAATGTTTGTATGTTTTTACTCAATCACGCCGAAACAGCTTAATCGTTTTTAGTAAAATTAGGTGTACAGATAGATTGTGTTCTGCATTGACCTATAAGACTATTTTTTATCCTGGTATAAAGTGAGCGAAGCCAGAGGCGGACACTAGTGTTTAATAATTTATTTTCAAAAATAATAATACAAATATAGCCAAAAATCTCAGACAAAAATTAAAAATAGCAATGAATTAGATGAGCTGTTTATCGACTGTTGCCGAAGATCTATAGATTGCTCAGATCGCTAAGAGACAAAAGAATATATAGTAGATCAAGAAATTAACATTTATCGATATTTTCATCAATTGTACTTCCATACTTATATTTTCAGAGCGTTTTTATGTGCTATTTTGATGTGGTGTGCTATCTATCTATCTATATGTAACGTAGTGTACCTGTGATCGCTTGCTATGAAACTATTTTCAAGAGGGTCTCATTAATTTCCTGAAAGCCTCTCCTCGCGTTTTATAAAATAAAGATAAACTATAGAGGTTAGATATGAGTATATGGCGTCTGTTTTACAAAAATTACCAACCTGGAAGAGCCCAAACTTGGTATGTTTTGAAAATATGTCTTGGATATTTAGAAAAAAGATATCGCAGTAAACGTCGTCGCTCGTCGTTTTAGATTTTAGAACCGGCTAATAAAGCCCTTTTATATGACACCACACAAAATAGGTTACCGAAAAAATAAATAACAATTCCCATACAAAAACTTAATGACGTCATTACTGCCCTCCCTTTGGGAATATTTTTAAGAACTACCGCTCAAAATGATTGTTTTAACCTAAAGTACTCGTGTACCTACCAAATGGCTATTCTGTTCATCGATTTGCGGTTTTTTTTATCGTAGCTCGACCACTAGTGATAGCCGGACGGTTCGTGGCCACGAGACGGTTCGATGTATGAGATATCATTAAGCTCTTTTAGTGATTACCAATTTACATAACAAGTAATAAACACGTCGAAAATTGGTCGAGCCATTTTGGAGGTACATACTAATAAATAACACAAATTTTTAGTTCAGTAAGTCTGGTTTATTTGATTTTTAAATGATAGGCAACACACAGAAATAAAAAACATAACTTAATAACAAAAAATAATAGAAATGCACAATGGGCGGTCTTATCGCTTATAGCGAATTAATATTGAAATGAATTACTTTTTAAATCTTGGAAACTCACTGAAAGACTCGCGTTTCGTCCCTTCGCTACTTACTACTCGACCATCGTTTCAGTAATCAGTGGTGCGCTAAGCTCGCCACTTCCACCATTCGCTTCACACCGGTCTCGTGAGTTCGATTCGCTGCAGGATTTCCGTCCGAGCTTCTGGTTTATAAACACTGGTTTATAAACCTTTAAATCATAGAAAACAGTTTTCATGATTTAATTCTTCCCTGAATTCGTCTTTTATTTGCAAATTCACCAATAAATCCACTTTTGTTATTTTAAAAGACCTTTCAAATGATAAACAACACGATAACATAAGCGACAAAAAAATTAGTGCCCCTTTTATTCAGGGCATTATCAATATTTATGTCATGACAAGCATTTTTTTTTAAATATTTGTATAAATCCGAGATTGTTCCTGTTGTTGTGAAATTGTTGATTGTTGTTATATTGATTGTCAATATCATTCAAATGAATAATACATTCCCAAATTTAAAAGGTTTTTATTAATTTTCAACACCGTCCACCTGCCTTCAACGGCAAATCGCCTACAAAAATAAAATCGATTCGTACGACACTCAAATGAACTTTGCTGGAAAAAGGAAGACATACTAGATCTTGTTTACGTAAGTCGAGTAATCGAAAGCACCCTGAAGTGCGACTTGGATAGTAAACAATCACTTGGCGATAATTATCTGACGTATATCGTATGACATAGCCGCAGGCGACTTTTTGTTTTTTCGCAGTGTGATTGTGTACAAATATTAAATCTGCCATCTTTGAAAGAAACGTCTTAATTTTTATTTAATAACATTTTAATGTGTTTTTCGAGTTATTGTATTTTTGGTGGCATTTTAATCGGTGTAACTTGGATAAATAACACATGTGTGATGTAATAAATATTAAGTGTCTTTTCGAAATGTTGTTTTTTTTCCTGTAAAATCTTGGTTTTTCTTCCGCCATTTAAACTGGGTTATGGCTTGACGGAGACTCTTGACGACTTGACTATAAAAATATATAATTATATCAGTTGACATCGCCGAAATTGTTTGGAGCACTCGTCAGAAGCCATTTTAAGAAGAGAAGAAGAAGAATTGTGTAGGTACAAATCTAACTAACTACGATTATCGGGAACACATTCTCGCGACAAAATGTGCATGGTACTATCTTCGTGTAAACGACGATTTATGCTAGTAAATAGGCCGTGCCTGGACCGAACTGGGCACATACTGACGCGCAGACGAAGCGCGGATTGTAAATCTTACCTAAACATGTTTATACCTATAGAAAGATGGATAGACAGATAATTATTTACTGCACATACAAAAAAGAAGGCGAAAAGATATACGCAATATAACGCAATCAATTGGTAAGCCTACTCGGTAAAACTACTGGGAATAGCCCAATAATATAACGCAAAATTACCAATCTTAGATTTGGTTTTTAACTGACTAAATCAAGTACAATTTTCTAATTATAAAAATGTATGGATACTTCATTATCATTCCGAGGGATCACTGTACCAGAAACACGACAGGCTAATATTTTCTCTATAGAAAAAAAAAAACAAAATTACCTCTTACTTTTGGCTGGATTCGATTGCTTATTAAAATGGAGCATATTAATGGGTAAAATTTTTATATATTATTTAATCAATAAAACAAAGCCGATGGTTTACTGCAGGGGTTTTGTAAAATTATCCATATTTTACGAGATATTCAATAAAAACTGCTTAATCGTGCGGCGCGAAGCGTTTTTTTTTTGTATGAAGATTCCGAATTCGTTCGCGTGTTCCCGGTGAACCGACTAAAGCGCAACCAACGGGGTTTTTGAAAAACATAATACAAACCTTGTCCTGAAAATACAAATACAACAAAAAAATAATCTTCCAAATTGGTGCAGCCGTTCACAAGTTATGGCGTGACCAAGGGAAATAGGGACTCAGTTTTATACGTGTGGCTGGATATTATTTATTTTCATTTTTATGACCCATATTTTTTTTTCTTTTTACTTTTTTTAGCTTTGATAAAAAGTATTAAGTAGCCTCTCACTAATATTTATTTTAGTTATGAACTACGTTATATCGCTCTTTGGACGGACCTAAGCTTGTCCGCTGTCAGATACCATGTTTGGCATAGAGCCATAGTCTCGCTGATGATCTGTAGTACCAAGCGCACATTCCACATGAATTATAACGTCAATAACGCCTAAGTACTATCATCTTCATCGTCACCAGCCTGTAGAAGTCCACAATGGACATAAGTCTCGCCATAGAATGATGCCACGACAAAGGGCGCATTCACATTGGACGATAACGACACGACACGATCTTATATCGTCCACTATACCAGGGGCGAAAGCACGCACTACACCACACTCATGATCGCAGCACTCCGGGTAAATACAACAAACAAAGTCCGACGCACGTTTCGATAACATCAGTTTTCGATAACTGTCACGGATTCAGACTTCGCCTTATCGGCCCTTAAAAAAACTCATTATATACATTGTAGCGTTACGGTTCGTTTAGAGGGATATTCTAAGACGAACCGCAAGCCACAAGTGAATTTAAGAGAATTGTGGTATTTTGACCTAGAAAAGCCAATTAAAGGTAATAAGACCTCCCCAGTCTACGTACGTCCATAGGCCAATCGTAGATCTGCCACGATCAGCCTAGATAAATTATTCTCCTAATTTAGCCCCTAGGGAGCGCAAGTAAATCTTCTAGCCACTAGGCTACAAGTACCGCTTTAAGCTAGCAGTGAAATACGCTGATAGAGTCAACCTGATGGTGGAGACATCCAGGTGACGACGTCAATCTTATGAAGGCAGCTCTGGCGATGGAGGCGGCCCTGGAGATGGTTACAGCCAGGAGTTGACGGTCACCCGAAGAGGCAGCTCAGGCGGCGTGGACGGCCCCGCTGATGGCGATGTTCAGTCGAAGACGTCCCGTGTGCAGGTGATGGCGCCGGCCCCCCCGTGCACGCAGCGTCTACGTGGCCGAGGTCTAGACCAGCCCCGGCGTGGTCGTGCCGTGAAGAACGGGACAATCAGCCCCGGTGTCAGGAACACCCAGTATGCATACGATGTGCAAGGGCACTGAAGTCGGTAATAGCCTTTTTACAACCTATGGAGCCGGTCTTGCACCGAGCCAGGCCGGGGCACGTCACGACTGCAAGGCACTTTGTTACATCGACCGCGCACAGTTCTACTGGTACACCGTGGCACCAGTTTTTGAGAAAAGGATCCGGAGGAGGCACTTGCTGAATTCTTCCAGTTAATAAAATTGTCTATAAATCCGAGAAAGACTCAGTCTATAGATTATCTAAGGACTCACTTTATTAAAGAAAAAATCAAGATTTTACAGAATTGTCCTCTTCTTCTTCTTCTTCTTTTTTTGGCGTGTTCAGTGGACCGGTAGTGGTGCCACAAGAATTTGCCAATCACAGGTGATTAACTTGACATAAACCATAAAAGTGCTCGGAGTTTGAGGAAAGATAAAGGTACGGTTTAAAGGGAGAATCGTACGTGATTATGCAATACAAATTGATTCACACTTAACTGTAAAAAAAAAAACTAATACACATAACAACAAAACAAAATATTCACACAATCAATATTCATACAAAACTATACACATAATATACATTTATATTGTACATGATCTTACAATTTTATGTTGTTTCTACAGATAAATTTACACAATATACATATAAAGCGAGTATATACAAGGGATAAAAGGGATTTAGAGGAAAAAGGACTTTGATTGAAGTTTACATGCCAAACTACATAAGTACTAATTTATTTTTTAAATTTCAAAATTCCACACCAGACAGTTAAGATTAAACAAGTTTTTAAACAAAATCTAATAAGGTTTGTTAAATTAAATAGGTTCAAAGGAAAACTACATAAATCGTATTATTAAGAAAAAAACTTAGCATTACCAAAAGCAAATGCTATATATATATATCTAGACAACCTCTTGACCAATTTTGCTCACATTCGAAATTCTTGGTTAAATTGACTACCGAATGTTTCTGCTAAATATTATAAAAATCAGCCGGTAAATGGCGCCGCAGCAAACTTCCCCCCTTTTTGGAGGAAATATTCCTTCCAATCTCCAAACTCCAACAAATTTTGTCAAGATTAGTTGAAAAATACGACCTGTACGCGAGTACTAACATACATACACCCGGACATATGAAAGCAAATTTTGACAGTTTTTGCAAGGACTTCGCTGGCCTCGTTCGCTCGGTCAATAATGTAAAAAAAAAGGAATGTTGCCCTGTCAAGTTAATTTGGGTATTTCAAACTTTGACGCTAGATTAATTAGGTACAGTTTAACAAAGACCTACTTTAGAGTTCAAGCCACAACTTTGTAACATTAATCCACTTAGAACGCACCTGAACGTTAACTTCTGCAAACTGGAGCATGGGTGTAAACTTAGGGCATCGACACTTGCTGGAAAATCAATCTGCCCTGGATTGAGCTATAGCATAGATAAGTGTATGCTTCTTTTTGTTCCGGTACAACGCAAGCAAAGCAGCGGGCGGACATAAAGTCAGGCTGTAAACACGACCATGTTAGAAGAACCTTAACTACCTGTTTGTGGTTAAGCCTTGCAACTGAATTTTAAACCAGTTCTAAGCAACCGATTAGAGATTAAATTTTGTTTAGGTACACGGGCAAGCAGTCAACCCCCCTGCCTTCCCCTCCACAACCCACCACACCCTTTCCCAACCCTCCATATCATATCCCAACACACCTAATACCATTAAAATCTGCTAAAGTAGTCACCACACACACCCCTCCTATGATACTCGCTGATAATGTAACTTTCTAAGACGAAATAATTTTTAAAATCGGTTTAGTCGTTTTTGTGTTTATTCTCTTTATAATATAGATGAAATAAGAAAAATAATAATAGAAAATAAGTTGATCATTTTGAAAAACGGAAAATTTTCTTAACTTAAGGCACCGAAATGTTTGATTTTTTTCTTTAACATTAAAAGTGCGACTATATTTTTTTTGTTTCAGAGTAACTACACCAAGTTCTTGAAGAACCTGCATAGCGAGCAGATCGCCAAGCTTAATGCGAAGAACCAGCATGAGTGCGACCTTCTCGAGGACCTGCGCACCTATGTCATCAAGCGTAGCGCCATCGAGAAGTCTTACTCCGAGGTGAGGAGGTATAGACCCATCCCCAATTCGTATATAGGATGTCTGGGCATGGTCTGGGTTCAAGGCTCATTCCAAATATGACTATAGTTACTATACACTTTAGTGTTTTATTTTATCTGTGAATATAGCATGAGTCCTGTGACAAGTGTTACTTTGACAGTCTCATCGCTGTCCAAAAGTTTTGAAACTTGAAAAGAAGATAAATAAATCACTTGACATTGGCTAAATTGTTGCAAATAATGCACAGAAGCCATTACCGAAGCTAAGAAGCTAAGAGGAAACTTCCTAACCCAAAACTTTCCCATTTTCAAATGTCAAAACTTTTGGACAGCGTTAACCCAGCTGTAGCGCACAGAAGACTACATCCATGCGGTAGCGTCACCAGCCCCTCCCCCCCTTTCAGTATCCAACCACACTCCAAGTACCGCTTAGGAGTTAAGTGAAACTTCACATAACGAAATAAAAAATCCGAAATTAGATTATCCGACATAAAACTAAAGTCATTGACATAGCCCACCGGATTAGCAAGAAGTGTCAATGGGCTGGTCATATATGCCGAAGAACCGACAACCACTGGAAAGCGAGTTCTTGAGTGGAGACCGCGTCTTGTCAAACTTAGCGTGGGGCGCCCTCTGGTTAGGTGGAGCAATGACCTACGAAAGGCGGCGGGCAGAAAGTGGATGAGAAGAGCCGAACGCCGGGCTCAGTGGCGCGTATTGGGAGAGGCCTTTGTCCAGCAGTGGACTAGTGTGGGCTGATGATGATGATGATAATGGCACATAACGAGAGCCGGCAGAAGCTAATAAAACTTAGCGCTCGGCGACTATGTAGTGCACTTTCCTGCAAGTGAAATCATTTTTGGAATCGGATCTGAGATTACCTCCACAAATATATCCTATCTTCCAGGAACCCGTTTTAATATTCTAGATGTCAATTCATAGTGTATAGTATAACTATACCAAGTTTGATTAAAATCCATCAAGTATTATTTTTCTAAAATCCAGGCACGCAGACGATAATAAAAAAAACTGCTTGAAGATTAGAAGATTTATAATGAGTTGTTATCAAAATGAATATTCATAGACTTGTTAGATTAGTCGGATTAGTTGTATTTAGAAACAAATAATACTAGACATCTTATTACCACGTTCGCGGCGGATTTAATTTTCAATACAAAATGTATAATTTAAAACACATATGTGCGAGAAATTTGCACTTAGTACTTATTTACTATTAAGAGGCCCCGAAACTTGTACGGGCTCTAAAGCTAGGAATAGGTCTTATCTCTTATACACCGCTCTCTCCATTCCTAAAGTAAAGTATCCTTTATCGTCAATAGCCGCTAGACGTCCACTACTGGATGAAGCCTCCCCTCACAGAATGCAATGGGGAGATTTGCTATAATCAACACTCTATTAAAGTATAGCTACATTACCTACATCATTATTTCACGAAAAACATCCTATCTAATTGGGGATGCCGCAAGCCGGGTTGATTCGAACCCGGAAATCCGAATATTTTATTACATTGCTGGCGGAACGCTATAGGCAATAGTATTATTTTATCTGTGCTATAGGTAAGGCGCGGTTTATATAGAAGTGACGTGGCGGTGACGTGGCGCGTACATTATGTCACGTTGTGATATGAACTATATATAGGTGGCGGGGCGCGAATCGCCTGGTGGCGTCGTCTGGAGGCGCGGACCCACGCTCCTTCTTTGGCAAAAACGACCGTATGCATTATAACTATTAGGTTTATTTGACTGTCCGTCCAAGCTACGTCCGCGGACGACGTCACTTCTGTATAAAGCGCGCCTTAGGAACCCGCCAAGTACCACAATCACAACACAATAACTACTGTTATTAAAAGTGGTCCTCTCGTTTAGACAGTTAATTACATTGTTGTAATTTAAGAATTTGTAGTTTAACGTAGAGAGATTTGATCCCAGGCGCTGCTGAAGATCTCGTCTGCGTATCTCAACAAGAAGATACCCAACATCCCGGACATCAAGGTCGATGGCTCCGATGATAAATGGTAAGTATATTCTACCAAATTATATACTAAAATATGACTCATAACATAGTTTAATCTAATTTCTAAAAGCACCAACTAGTCCTCAGATCTCTATAAATCCAACAAAATTGTAATTTGGCATGAATTTTGTTTTTAGCTTCTACGTGCACACTAGAGAGTTTTTACGATATTCAACCCGAATTTTGAAGTCGAGATAAAAGAAGGTGCTTAAAGTTTTTATGAACAAGTAAAAAGTTATAAAAACTATATCCCGACAGTACAATCACATAATAATATTATAAATGCGAAAGTTTGTGAGTGTGTGAGTGTGTGCGTGTGTTTGTTACTTCTTCACACTGAAACGGTCGGACGGATTTGGATAAAATTTGCACTGGAGGTATCTCGTTTTCGTTTCGTATGAGGTAGTGCTGGCCTCTGGTGTCGGAGTTTGTCAAGCCGCCCGAGGGCCTCTGACATGGAGGTATCTGGACTCCCGGAATAACACATGGGCACATTTTTATCCCGATTTTCCCACGGGATCGAGACTTATGCGGGTGAAACCGCGGGATGCTGCCTGTATTTTTATAAAGTATCAGCCTTTTGCCAACGGCTTCGCACAAGCAGCCCTGGGATTGCCCTAACTCCTGCTGTAACATCCGTCATATTGAATTTTGTTCGTATAAATTATTTTATGTCACCGGACCCACAGATAAAAGAATACTATACTCCGGACCTAATAACAAATCGATTGACAACTCATTCATCAAAATCGGATAAGTAATTTAGGCGCTACGGTGGAACATACGTAAATACATACGTATGTACATAGACCTTCATTTTACTTTGGTCGAAGCATAGACCGCTAAAACATAAACATTGCTTTTGGCTTAGCTCGTCGTCGTTTCGTATGAGGTAGTGCTGGGCCTCTGGTGTCAGAGTTTGTCAAGCCGCCCGAGGGCCTCTGACATGGCTTATCGACTGCTATTAATCAATAACAGCCGGGACCGACAGCTTAACGTGCCCTCCGAAGCACAGAGCGATGGAATTGGCTTAGCTGTAGTCGGGTAAAAAAGGTAATTCCGTGCACACCCGAGACAAATTGAATTTACAACAACGCAATAGCATATTTTAGATTGCAATTCGATTTGGAAGGCGATGGGTGCTATTTTGATAAGTTGGGAGTCTATCAGACGTAAATAGTTTTTTTACTGGGCGGCTACGAGTAAGTACTAATAAGAAAGTTTTTATTATTATAACAGCCGTGATGTGTCCGGCCAAAGAATAGACCCCTCCATCTCCTCCCGTAGATGTCGTAAAAGCCGATTTAGGGATTACCCGGACTTGTTTGTAAGATTTGTTGGTATAATATTTGTCCTGGCTACTAACTTATTTATGGAATGTGTTGTTACTGGAAGAAAGCGTTAGCTGAGTCAGTCGTTGGAAGCAATGGCAGCGATGAGCTCACCACTCGTCACGTTTATATTCCACGATGGTGCAACCCACTGTGAAAATAGGCTTACTGAGGCTCTGCCTACCCCTTCGGGGAAAAAGGCATGTGTCTGTTTTTTTAAATTTATTTATTTATTCTACCATATAAAATCTTTTTACATAATGTATGTATGTATGTAAAGCTAGTTAAGGTGGCCGATTGTACTCTTAAGTCATTTGTAGTGATTTATAGCTGCTTTTAATAAAAAATATCTATCTATGTAATATATTGTATTAAGTATATCAGTTATCTAGTACCCATAACACAAGCTCTGCTTAGCTTGGGGCTAGATAATGTTGTGTGAACTGTCCAGCATTATTTATTTATTTATTATTTATTTATTTATTTTGTTCGTCAGCGAAAATCGCTTCGTGTGACGCGCTAAAAATCACGGACCGAAAATGAAAGAAAACAATTGTTGAATAATACATATTTTATTTCTCATTTTGTCCCACAGCTGGGCAAAGAGATCCCCTATTCTTTCCAGACATCACGATCGATCCTGTGCTATGTCACCGTCTGCCTGACGCCCGAATACTGAAACGCTACTCATCTGATCAAATTAGCTAAAGGCTATTTAATTATGACGTACACTTAAATATAAGTGGCATACTCAACTGCCTTTTAGTAGCATTGAGACCATGATTCGCTGAGAGCCCGTTAAATTTTCTTTATATGGCAATATTATTTCAAAAAGTTTGTTCCCTATTACATTTCTTGTTATTTTGGACTGAGAGTTTCGTTTTACGCAGTGAACATGATAATTTTTAACAAAATGTATCTACTAAGTGGTAACGAAACGTAAAATGTGTCTTGTCATTGTCAGTCAAGAAAAGCAAAGTTTGTTTTGTTGTGAAAATTATCCCAAACAAAATGAGTGCTTCGTACGTTCATTTCATTATTTTCTGAAAATATGAATGAGATAACTAATAAAAAGAAGAGAGATTATTGGGGTGTAATTAATACCCTCAGAAAAAGAAATACTTGTAGATATTGTAAAAGGGTAAGAATTCGCAAAGACAAAAATTGGAATGAGAGCTACTAAAACTTAGAATTAATAGAATGCTTCAAAGAAAATAAATGTTAGCTGATAATATACAGTTGTTTGATTTGAACAGTTACCATTTAGTTAGGAATAAATAATACCAAGTTATAGGCTGTAAAATATGTATTTATTATAGTGTTTCGGATACCCGGGCACCCGGGCTGGTCGCTAGTTACATAGACGTATAAATAATACCTACCAGGTGACTTGATTTTTATATGAGTGCAGCCCACAGCACCAATTATTCTAGGCATCCCAGCATTTCCATAAAACTCATGAGCGATAGTTGCTCACTGGTAGTAGACATTTTTATGTAGGTTCCCTTTAACTTTGCTATTTCTGTTGCCACTCTTTGGACTATAAGGTGAACTGTTGGTTGTTCTACAGTAGTAGTAGAGCTTTTTTGTGAAAGAGTTAGTCCAAGTTACACCGTACCTATTTCTGCCGCAAAGCAGTAGCAATGCGAGCAGCATTGCTGTGTTCTGGTTTGAAGGGTATGGTTGCCGGTGAAATTACAGGCACATGAGACTTTACATCTTTATGTCTCAGGGTGGCGGGCGCAGTGCAATGCCACATAGGGTGCGTCCTACGTGGACGTGACCTATGTGATAGGTAATGTACTATTCATAGGCAGACGGTACTGCTTAACATCAGGTGGGCCATCTGCTTGATCCGTCATACAAAGTAGAATAAAAAAAAAACATGTAAAATGTCTCCAATGACCCTCTGGTAACTGCCGGTAGCAAAAAACCGAAGCGCTATCAATAATTGGTCCACTGCTTGTATCGCCTGGTTTCGCCTGGTCAGGGGCTGAATATGTTCCCCAAACAGAGAACACAAATTCAGCACAGTTTGTTTATCGAGGCGGATCCTTATTTTAAACCGCAGGTCGTCATATTTTGCAAAGGCATCTAGCTTATCTCCGTTTCGCCGCCCGGTGGAAACCACTTCTTCGTCAGACAACGAGGATAGCAAAGATACCGACATTTTTAGTGCAAAATAAAGATGGGTAACTACGTTTTTAGGTTAGGATTTTAGGATAGGTTGTGAGTACTCTTATATTTGATGGCTACTTATAGAATTTGAGGCGTACTTACGCAGCTGTCAAATGCTAATCATCCTTTGAGAATACCGTTTTGAACATAAGTGGCGATTACAATCATACTCAAATCTGTCATGTTTAATTTTTAAGTGATGATCAAATTGACGTTTCAGTATACGAATTTTTAGGATAACGGCGTCTCAAACAGTTGAGACGATCTCAATTATTTAAGTAGCGTTTCAGTATTCGGGCGGAACGCCCGAACTTATAAATGTCGTGCCGCCGTCGCGCCACCTTCTCCGTTGAATAATAAATACCTTCCAATAATTATGGCCTTCTTCATTGGCCATTTTTAATGAACCTTCGTTTTAATATATTTATACATTTTATTAACAGGCCAAGTACGTTCCAAACCACGCAAAGTATAGGGTTCGGAAGTCAAGTCAGTTTTCCTTAAGTACCTACTCGAAATGACTAAATAGCAGGTTTACCGAAAAAATAGAAATGGCAGGGTGGACCACATTTTAAACCACTTTGGCGAGGTTTAGCTCGCTGACGATAGCATAATAAAAATAATATATAAAGTACGATATTCTTGTATGTAGGAACATGTGGAACGTCTGGCGCACTGTGCTTGAGGAGAACGAGAAGCTGGCCCGCGCTCGCCTGGCGGCTGTGGAGGTGTTCCAGCAGCAGATTGCCGACGAGTCCAAGTTCCTCCGCCAGCACAAACTGAACGTCGCTAAGAAGGTAAGCTGGTAGGTCGAAAGTGGAAGCTGGAAAGACTTTTTTACTTTAGTCTGTTTGCCTGTTACTACCAAGGTAGCAAACAAGTATATTTTGTAAGCGCTTACCGTAGCCTATGGACGCCTGCAATACCAGAGGCATAACACTCGCGTTTCCGACCCTTTAAAAGTACCTACTCAGATCACATCACCTAGACAAGGTAGAGCTCTTACATAACGACGTTATTTTTTTTAACTTTTTTTTATGCTGTTATGTGAATGGCAGAACAAGCGGATGGCCCACTTGATGTTAAGCGGTAACCTCTGCCTATGAACAGTGCATTACCTCATAGATCACGTCCACCTAGGACGCACCCTATGTGGCATTGCACTGCGCCCGCCACCCTGAGACATAAAGATGAAAAGTCTCATATATGCCTGTAACTTCACCGGCACCCTAACCCTTCAAACCGGAACACAGCAATGCGAGCACTACTGTTTTGCGGCAGAAATAGGTATGGTGGTAGTACTTCCCCGGACAAACTCTTTCACAAAAAAGATTTGCAATTGAAGGTCTACTCTTCAGTGTCTGGGTGGACGCAACGAGGGTCACGAGGGTCTTCAGTGTCTGAATGGACGCAACAAACTTATTTTTCGTTGTTGAAGTACATTGTGTCGTTAATTTCAAATATATATCTCTAATAATAAGGAATATAATAAATACACAAGGTCAAAATCAGCTTAATTAGAGAAAAGACCAAGCTAACTGCTGCGCTTACACAAGCTCTTAAATTAAAGTGGAATTGAGCCGGCCACATTTCATGACGCGACGCACAGACAAAAGGTGGACCATACAGACTACACGATGGACAAGACCATTTGGCAAACGGAATGTTGGCAGACCGTATTGACGGTGGGCTGATGATGTTATCCAAATCACTGGGAAAGACTGGATGATCAAAAGTAAATGATAGAAAGTCGTGGAAGAAGATGGAGGAGACCTTTACCAAAGAAGGGATCCATTTCTCATAAAAAAATTATCAAAGTAGATTATTTCTAAACAGGTACTAACAACTAGAGGTAAGAGTTACTAACAATCAATGTATGTACTAAAGAGATTTGGAATAAAAATGTTTTATTATTATTCTGTTTATGAGTAGACAATTTTTTTTATTTCTATAAGGTATTTTCATCTCGGCTTCAAGAAGCCGGTACTACTGAGCCGACTAGGCTAAGTGGCATAAAGTTGTTTTTTTTTTTTTTTTATACTACTTGGATGACGGAACAAGCAAGAGGCCCACCTGATGTTAAGCGGTAACCTCTGCCTATGAACAGTGCATTACCTCATAGGTCACGTCCACCTAGGACGCACCCTATGTGGCATTGCACTGCGCCCGCCACCCTGAGACATAAAGATGAAAAGTCTCATGTGCCTGTAATTTCACCGGCACCCTTACCCTTCAAACCGGAACACAGCAATGCGAGCACTACTGCTTTGCGGCAGAAATAGGTATGGTGGTAGTACTTCCCCGGACGAACTCCTTCACAAAAAAGCTCTACTACTACTTCTGGTTGATTTGCAAGAATCTCCTAGTTATCCGGCATGCATTTAAAACGACTGCTTTTTGTAGGCAAATTAAGTAAGTCTTTATCAAAAAGGCAAAGTAAGGCAAAGTAAGTAAGTAAATTATCATGTATTGTTATCATGATAATTATCAATAAGTTGTCATGGTATTGTTTGTCAAAGGTTTGCTGTAAGAAAACTCTCTAGGGTTAAGGCGCGATAGGTTCTCAAATGTCTCTAGAATTTAAAAGTTTTTGATAAGAATTTTCATAGTTTTCTATGAAGAAAAAAATATATGATATTTTTGAGCTTTTTATCTAGTGAAATCAATAATTCAATACAATAATTGAATTACTTCACTCGATAAAAAAAAATAACAAAGATACCTCCTTTTTAAAATGTAAATGCTATTTTTCACTCACTTCTCTCACGTTTTAATTTTTGAAACATTTGGTTACATGTTAGTTATTATTTGAGTTAGTGAATTCATCAACAAAATTAAACAAAACTTTGAACGACATTTTTATATAATTTTTTTATACATAAAAACACGGTATCAGAGCGTGCGCTCGCCTTCTTCGCCTCATACAAAAATGTTCGTTGAACCTATAGCGCCTTAAGCTCGCCTTTGTACATACTTTTTTTTTTTTCTGTGTACAATAAACAATTATAAGAATTGTAAGAATGGTAATAATTAAATCTTGGCTAATCCCCCTATTGCATTATTATGGGGGAGGCCTCGTCCAGCAGTGGACGTCTTAAGGCTGATGATGATGAATGATGGGCTGACTTAAGTTGTATTTGTTTGCCAGTGGAGCGATCTGCTCGCGGCCGCTCACAAGGAGCTCCAGCTCACCGTCATGGACGTGGACAAGACCAAGAAGCTGTACTTCGACGAAGAACATACCGCCCACGATGTGCGCGATAAGGCTAAGGACATTGAGGAGAAGTGAGTACACTCTATATAGTAGTTTGATGTTTCATTCACCAACTTATTCAGTCTTTATAGAAATCTACTGCTGGACCTAGCCCTCAACCATCAATGCCACAACGTACAGTCTTGAGCCCCCTCCATTCACAGACTTCCAGCAAACCTTTAAAAAAGCGTCACTTTATCTAGAGCAAATTTCTTTCAAAATAGCGATTAAATAAAGTTAGTGGGTGTTTTTGTTCTGCTCGGTTACCTATATAATAAACTTCCAGATAATACTTCTAAACTTTCGATTCGAAGATAATCCTTATAAGATTCCTACATAATCGAATTAAGAAAGCATGTTACACTCTATGTTAATGATAAAGCCACGTGGCCTGATGTCGCTCTGCCCCTCGACAACTAATTTGTCGATTTGCAATGTCTGTTTCTATATATAATATATTATTGATGTGTTATTAATGAGTATATCAAGCGTAGCGTGTGCTGTCTTATGAACTTTTGATAATCTCTGTAGCATCTTACTTTTGACTGCCTGCCCAAGACTTTTAAGTTGGTTTCTCCTTGTTCTCGAGGCACCACACAGCCTCTCCCCACCTAGCCAAACTATTGATATTTATGTCATATTTTAAACTAAAACTTGTGTGTTAGGTCATATAATTACTGGAAACATTGTTTTCTCTATCTGAAGAAGTGTTGATGAGCTGTGATGAGCAAAAAACACGAAAAATTTGAATTTCGCGCCACAATCGAAAGCAACCACCTTAAAGATACTATTCCGAACTACGATGCTGACTGCCTTTCTTCGAATGCCGCATACTTTTTCCATGTACCGGATCTATGGAACAGACCCTAAAAAAACGCTTCATAAATATATATTTAAAAAAACTAAATTCAACAGAATAAAGAAAAAGAAGGGCTCCTTCTTTCAATCGATATCATCGCTGCAGAAAAACAGCGCCAAGGTATCGTCTCGTCGCGACCAGCTCGAAGAGAAGTCTACCGGCGCCAGGAATGACTACATCCTGAGCATTGCTGCGGCCAATGCTCACCAGGTGCGCTACATAGTGTATTTTATGTTTTTAGTTATCTTCATAAATGTGGTGAGAATAAGAACAAAGTTTTTTTTTAACTATATAATGACGGTACTAGCAGATGGCCCACCTGATGTTAAGCGGTAACCTTTGCCTTTAACAATGCAGATTAATAATATTAGCTACACGCCATTAATAAGATTTCAATTATTGCGGTAGCGGATGTGTCCGGATTAAGAGTAGACCTAAATAGTAGAGTCACAGATAAAACAATACTATACTAGTAGTAGAGTATAGTAATAGTACAAAAAATAAGCATCAAATCAAAAAAAAAATATTGATTCATAACACCCAATAGCGGTATACATAGTCCATCCCACACTAAGATCCCCGTGCCCCTGTGTTGTGGGTCGACACCCAGATCCGAAAATACATTTTCAGATCATACAAACATTTGTCCCGCACGGAAATCGAGCCGCAGCATCTCGTATCTCAGACGGCTACTCGCCCGCCACACCACAGAGATTATCGTATCATTCTTCGACTTACTAACGTCCTTGGTATCATTCATACTCGCCTCCTTACATTAAATATTTTCTTCAGAACCGCTACTTCCTAGCAGAGCTGCAAACCTGCATGGCACACATGGAAGCCTCCGTTTATGAGAAGGTGGCAGAGTTCCTGACGATGATGGGCCGCACCGAGCTGCTGACGTGCTCGGCGACCCAGCACTCTTTCGGCAAGATCCGTGACCAGGCGCAGCAGCTGACGCGTGACTACAACCTGCAATGCCTGTACCTTTACTACCCGGTGCTGAAGCAGCATATTCAGGTGGGTTCCTTACTGGCATGAAATAGAGAGATGAAGCTATGAAATATAAATATATTACGTCATTAATTGTATGATCATTCATAATATATCATTTGGAATGGAACTACAGAGGAGGCTGGCAGAAGAGAGAGGCGGCATACCCAGCAGTGGGTGATTCCAGGCTGAGATGATGATGAGCATGATAGGAATAAATATGAATAATCTCAAAATAATCTCTGTGGATGATGATAATTTCTAGCAGCCTAGCATAATAAAAAAAACCCTAACTACCAAGTGAGTTAAAGGACAATCAGACCATATAACGGCCGGCATAAGATCTTCTAACTAATTTTGTGGATAAGATACTTCATGGTTATTGGGTTAAACTTTAATAAAAACTGTGTACAACATTACAGCAGCAAGCACAAATAAATTTTATCGTACAAGCCAGTATTAGTTTATACCTAATATTGACAGAGCTCTTTCAATGTTTATAAAGCAAGTGCTCTACAACGTCTTCGTTCCTACTCGAATCACACTAAACTACTCTAGTAACACACGTCGCAATTCAAAGATATTAAATTGATATTTATGATACTCTATGAAATAGAAATGTTGGCATTATATATATACAAGCTTCTGGTCAAGGCACTGACATTTTTGATCAAAACAATGTCTCATTTATAAACGGTTAAAACGTTTTAAGAGCAGTCAATTCCAGTACTTTCGATAAAAACGCTGGTGCTCAGCTCGTACGTGATTATTAAGTTATTACAATTTTTTCGTCAGATATTTTGTACAAATATGTATCTTGAAGAATATATCTACGTACGTGATGTTTTTTTGTTTTTTTTGGTTTACCTCTAAGTTCTGTATAAGCCTTCAAAAATCAGCTTATTTGCACAATTTTACCTGAACTTTTGATGTTCATAATGTACTTATAAACTGTAAAAGTAAAAAAAAGGCTTATGGTATCTTGCCCATGTTGTCTAAAATCTAAATTACAAGCATTTTAATCACAAACTTGTAAGACTTTCTCAAAAAAACGTACGTGCTGGAACAAGTTTTAGAATATTTTGCGCGTTTATGGCCGTTTCGCAAGTAAATAGCGGAATTTTCCGAATTCCAACCAAAGGATCTGGCACTAGATCTCATTTTACAAAGTGCCTCTCTTTCAAAAATTGAATTGTACGAACCTACAAGATTTTAGTTCAAATCGAATTGGGGCCCCTTAATACGCTACTTTTTAAAGGTGGACGCTCACGTTGAGGAGCGAAATTTAATTTTTGCTAATCAACTATTCTTCAGATAGCGAAAGTTGATTTCGCTGGAATTAGGAGACTTAACACACATGTTTTAATAGATAATATGTATCTTAAATATCAGCAGTTTAGTTACGATACCCCGCACTGATGATATTTATGAGATACTATCAATTAAAACATGTGCGTTAAGTCTCTTAGTTCTCGCGAAATCAACTTTCGTTAACTGAAGAAGTGTTCACGAGCAAAACTTGTTAGCAAACGCGCTGACGCATATATCCAACGAACGCTAAGAAAAGAAATGCCAGTGCAACAGGTCGCTTTCAGTTCCAAATTAAAAAATAAATTCAAATAAAAATATTTTAAAAATGGAACGCTGAAAAGTCGAATCTTTCATTCATTAACTTTGTAGACTGTCGATAATAATGATAAAATAAAAACTAATACACTTAAAGTTCACCTAATCTAAGCTAAAAAGACACACATTTAAAGCATGGGAAGTGAACAAAATATTATTCCATTAGTACGAGTTCGAGCCGTGCGACAACGATCCCGTGGAGCACGTCACCATCGAGCACGAATCCGTGGCGCAGACGCTGGCGCAGGAGGCTCGACGCTGGGCCACCCGCGTCATCCGCGAGACGGCGGTAGCACGCGACGCCTCTCGCAAGATCTACGTCTATCAAGCCATGCGCGAGAGTGGGCAGAAGGTCAGATATAGGTGGAAGGTACTAGTGTTCTTAATACATTCATCGACGTTGTAAATGTTGTTGCCAGCTGTCTTTTTATGACACATCAGCTGTGAATGTTTGTTGTCTTGCGGCCTAATATTATAAACGCCACTCAGATTTAAGAGCGTGTTTTTCGTGGTGATTTAACGTTGCACCATATTTATTGTTCAATTTAATTATATTGAGACCGTCGCCTATGATTACAACGTTCTTGAATATTGAATCGTCGTTTAAGTTTTAGGCCATTTCGAAGATTAGGTACCTAACATTTTTCAGCGTCTGATGGTAATGTTGGTAGGACAGAGAACTATACGCCCATTAAATTATTAATGTTACTTGTGTATGTGAACTGTGAAGTGAGTATCGTAATGTAAATAACACCTGCTGCAGCATTCACTAAGTATTTTAAATCTAATCATTTGTAACAGCACTTACTTATCACTTAAGCTACAATGTTTTAAGCTTAGCATAAGCCCAGGTTCAACAGCTTGATTGGAATATTGAGCAAATGCTTATAAGTGTATTTAAATTACCATACGTAAGTAAAAAAAGGTTTTTAACTATTACAGGCGAACCGTTTTGTGATGGATGTACTACATTATAGTAGTAAAACCTCAATGGATGGATACTTCAATATCACAAGATCGTGACAGCACAATACAAACAACCTTTCACATTCTCGTATGACCATTTGTTGGGGAATAACTCCGAGAAACTTAATTCAAAAATAAATATATATTACAAATTCATGAAACTGGGACACGAATGCCTGGATTACATTTGTCATGGTGGTTTTAGTTCTATTAAAAGCAAACACGTGAAGGCTTTATGTTTAATTACGTTTTATTGTGAAATTATACTTGCAATTTAATACAAATTATCTGATTTGAATTCAATGTTTGGTGCATCGAGCGAACGTGTTAATTAGCTCAATAATACATAAGCACCAACTTATTGTTTTAGCTTGGCACTGTGCATTCGTCATGTGTTTCAATGTTTTACACTAATTACAGCCAAGTTGTTTGTACAAATGTCTTTGTGTACCACCGAACATGCACAGTTTGCACTTTGATATCAGTTCACTTAGCACTAGCAAGCTTATTAGAATTTGATGCCATCATTATTGTTACACAATGTTTAAATGTTCGGCTTTGGGAACTCAAATATTTATGTATGTGAGTCAGAGCAACTTAACTTAATTTGCACATGCGGGCTAGTATTTGTATTCCATTTTGCTCTGATCCTACGTCTGATCTAAAGTTCTGAATAAATTATAATTTAAGCCGCGACAGTTTCAAGGTAGGTAAAGTTCCAAACATACAGATCAAAGTCAGAACTGTCGACAAGACTCGCGACATAAATTTATTATGTACACCGAAAACTCGGTTTTAAAATTCCATGTAGGTACACAAAAGTACAGATCATTTTTAGATTTCACTTCTAACATCCCAATTTTATGAAACCTCAATAAGTTTAAATCTGAAAACAGAATTGAACCTGTAATTTTAACTTACAGTGAAGATCTAAATCATAAACCAATTTTGGTAACTATAGTAATAATATGTTTATGCTTCCAACCTATTCTAGCTTAAAGTTATTTTTGAGGCTGATATACAGGATAGTCTATGTGGCAAGTGGAATAAAGTTAGGGAATGCTTTAAGCTTTGTTTATTTTGGTCAGTTTGCATTTTCTGTAACCTACTAGGTACTTACTGCATGTATGTTGTGAGCTTTTGAAGTGAGTTCATTTATTAACGAAGATGTCGTGTCTAACATAGTTGTAACGGTAGGTCGACCCTAATGATCCCAATGGACCCGACTTGGAGACGAGGATTGACGAGTTGCGGGCTACGCTCCGCCGCGCTGAGACTTCAAAAGTGAAATATGAGGCGAGGCTTGATGTTCTGAAGCTCAGCGGGGCGCCAGTCGAGGAGTGGCTGAAGGATATGGATCAGCTTGGGGTGTCCGAGCCCATGCAGCGCAGCAGCAGCCTCCTCAGCGTGAGGACCGACGCGTCCGGCGCTGCCGCAAGTGTAAGAGCCAATCCTAGAAATATTTCTGCAAGAAATATTTCTTCGTAATAACTATGAAAATCACATAGCTATACAAAAGTAACTAAGTAGGTAAGTAAATAAGGACTTTTTATATAACTTTAACTTGTAATTTGTACGTGGGAAACCAATCAAAGTCACGATTGGTAAACACGGCCGTGGCAGAACCTTTTACAATTGTTTTTAAAATGTATATTGTTTAAACAAAAAACAGGCAAACTTTTAAAAAACTTCGTGGTGTTTTGAGAGGCCTTTTAAAGTAGCCTTGTCAAACAGCACCGTAGCTCTCTACGGCTATACGAGTAGAGACATCTCAATGGTATCGTTAAAAACGTGGCTTGGCTGAGCTTCATTTATATCGATAGCATAACTGCACTATCCTTCTAGCTAAACTACTAAACAGTATGGTTTAGCTTTACTTAAGCTATCTTTTTGTTTCTCTCTTTCAAATGGTAGACTTGAAAGAGTATTAAAACGAAGTTATACAGAGTAAACCTTATAAATAACGGCAAAAATATAAAAAAAAACGTTTCTCCAGGATCAACCGAGCTCTGACTCGTTCTACGACAGTGACAACACCGAGGAAGCTGGCCCTTCCACTTCCGGCATGGCCTCTACTTCCGGCCACCAGCGCACAACTTCCGGCTCACAGCACGACGACGACGATGATGACGACGTCGACGTTGATGGTAAATTATCATTACAATATGATTAAATTCGCCGTGGTGTGTCCAGCCAAGACCCACATAAGACCCCTTCGGCTCCACCCGTGGATGTCGTAATTGCCGTAATAGGGATTACAGCAAGGGATGGACAGCAGCATCCACCCGAGTACTCAACACAAATACTGCGATTACTAATCAGCCTGCCATGCGTGGTGAATATGCTTTATTTATTGGATTAGAAATAAACAGTATATAATTTTCACCATAATGTTCCTAAAACAACATTATACCAATTTATACGTTTTAAATGGAACTCGGCTCTCCTGATTGAGATAAATTTAAACTCTTCAACATTTTATTGAAATTTACATTGCGGGGCTTCCCACTTCCAACACAGTTTTCTTTCAAATTATTTTCTGAGTATCATGTTTGGTAAGACAGGGCTCAGGAGCGCACGTTTGTGGGGCTACTGAAACAAGATGAACGTGACTTATGTTATAACGGGATTTATAATCGTGACGTTGCTCCTAGCGTCTCTGGAAGAGGAACGCAAGCGTATCGAGCAGCTGACGGCTGGGTGGGATGACCCAACCCAGGTGAGCTGGGGAGAGACTGAAGGATCCACTACATTGCCACCAGACGCTCCGCCAGCAACGCTTTATAAGTGCACTGCGTTGTACTCATACCAGGTTAGTTGAAGACCATCATTAGCCATCAGTTGTAAAGATAAATGTTAGCCTCTCCTTATTACGTCGGCTTGTTTTGTAAAGCCTGAATGAACAGGCAGGGTCTAACGATTTCTTCTCTCCTTTATAGAGTCTCACGGCATTGAATATTATAGATTATAGAGAGTTGGAGAGAACCCATCAAAATAATAGGTTTTTTTTTTTTTTTTTTAATTTCTGTAATAGGTTTACACTTGTTTTAAATATGGTTGGAACCTTCTTATAAGTAGAAAAATACTTGTGTTAGAAGGTCCCGCTCTTCCATAGCGTAGGTATGGTTACAGATTAGTATAGGTACAATGATATACCTACTACTAGAAACTAAGAAATACTATTATATAATTTTAACATGTTACTACCATAATTGCGTAGAAACATGCAAGCTAGGTAAAAACTAAACTAAACTAAACTATTTACATCGTAAGAATACCCAGTTCATATCCTGCAGGGCATATCAGAGGTATTCTCCATTTTATGCTGGTGTTGGATAAAGGCTTTATCCACTACCTATAATTTTTTGACGATTCCCGCCTCGGAACATATATTTGTGCGATCGCAGATATTTGTTCAGGGTGTTCTGGGTATTTTCTATGTATAATAAAAAATATCTATCTATGTTATACTCGTATATTGTATGAAGTATATCAGTTATCTAGTTCCCATAACACAAGCTCTGCTTAGCTTGGGGCTAGATAATGTTGTGTAAGCTGTCCAGCATTATTTATTTATTATTTATTTAATACCAGCTTATCAAAAAGCAAAAAAAAATACTATATTAAAAAATGCACACTGTTCCACACCATCTTGGCTGACGCCCGGTATATTCCATTAGAGAGATGGTAACTCAACTAATACACACACTTTTAGATAGAAGATTTTGCGTTAAAAAGTGATATTGGACCTCAGATTAGTTGGTTATTGCAGTCCTATTTGCCAACTTCTGTGCCAGGAGAAAAGGACAAATTGGTAACCTTCGTAAATAAGAAAACATGGTTTCCGTAGGCTCAAAACCCGGACGAGCTGTCCATCATCGAGAGCGAGCAACTCGAAGTGGTCGGTGAGGGCGACGGAGACGGGTGGCTGCGCGCGCGCAACTACCGCGGCGAAGAGGGCTACGTGCCGCACAACTACCTAGATGTGGACCGCGAGGGCGATCAGGTGAGGGTAGCGTGGCAGCCTTCAGTGAATCGGGTAGGTATTCTAAAAGGTATAGGGTTTTTACTTTCTTCTTATACTCGTACTTCTAGCTATTTCGCCTTAAATAATCTTGGCCCAACTATACCTTGATGTATTTATTACAAGCTTTTACTAACCATTTTTTTAAGTAGGTATGTGGTCAAATGCTACTTAATTTTAAACAGGTACCACCCAACCGATTCGGTATCAAAGTGACAGCGAGCTGATCTGATAATGGATACGGAAGGTGGACGATGGAACTTCTGATGATAAATCGTCTGGCAGTGGCTACTAAAACAAGTCAACTTGAATAATACTACTTGTCAAGTGGGAATACTTACTCTCTCTCTCTATTCGTTACGAATAATTGGTTAGACTAAGCAGACGCTAGTAAGTAAAGACCGACATTGATCTCAGAATTAGCAAGTTGAGGTAACAACGGGCACGTCAAACAGCTCGCAGAACTGACACCCGTTGGGGAATAAAAGTTCTCCAGTGGCGATCACGAAGGACGATGCAGTGTTACGATGCCCCCGTACGATGGACCAACGACATTTTAAAGAACGCAACAAACCCTTCTTGAGAATGGAGGGGGCTCAAGAGTATTCGCCGTGGCATTCTATTGGGGAAGCCCATGTTCAGCAGTGGACTTCTACAACAGCTGTTAACCAAGTTCGCCAACACATTTGGTTCTAAGAACTTTCCTATCCCAAAACACTTAGAAACTTTTGTCTGTAGGTTTCTGGCTCAGGGGCACCAGGTTTAGTCTCTCAAATCTCATTCTCCTCGGTGGACTACACCGTCGAAGGCGAGGACGCCGATGTGGTCCAATCCCCCGATCAGATCTCTGTTATCTCCGCACCCGTGGTCAAGCCCGAAGAGCTGAAGCAAGAGAAACTGGAGCTGAAGGTCCAGCGGGCCACGTGCGGATGGTGCTTTGCCATGTATGAATACGACGCCACAGCATCTGATGAGCTAAATCTAGAGGAAGGACAGGTATGTAATCAATTTGTACTTTTTGCTCTTGTTTCGATAAATTAAACCT
Organism: Operophtera brumata; assembly: GCA_932527175.1. Classification (NCBI taxonomy): domain Eukaryota; kingdom Metazoa; phylum Arthropoda; class Insecta; order Lepidoptera; family Geometridae; genus Operophtera; species Operophtera brumata. The sequence goes on along the minus strand of OW052239.1, from coordinate 77,712,728 downwards.
TGTCAGAGTGGAATATTCTACTTTTATATGGTCGAATGTCATGTGCATAGATTTTGAAAATCTTTAATTTAACTTCACCTGTAAGGTACGTGTGTCAAATCTTAAAACTGAATTTTAAACAAGCCCCATGCAACTATTTGCAGCAAAATTTTTGAATTATACATCTATCAAGTTCCATAAGTCTAGCTTTATAAAGCTTATAGTTATAAAGAGTAAAACAATTAATCTATAGACAAGACCACGTAGCTCGTTTGTAGCATCCACCATAGTAGCAATGGTGTAGTACAGTTTTAGCTCATTTAGAGCTGTTGTATAATTTTCGTGGTAAAGTTATTCGTAACAGATGGCGAATTTAAAAAAAAACGTATATCTTTCGTAGAGTTGTTTATCTTGTGCACAGATACAGTTGTAAACCTTTCGTAGCACATTCGTAGAACATTCGTAGTTATAAAACTTTCGTAGCACATTCGTAGAACATTCGTGGTTGCAAAACTTTCGTAGCACATTCGTAGAGCTTTTGTAGCACATTTGTAGAAATTTCGTAGTACATTTGTAGAAATTCGTAGCAAATGTGTTGAAAATTCGTAGAGTAGTTGCAACACTGTCGTGATTCAGTTTTGTTTGGTGCAGATAATCCGGATCATTTCACGCGAGGCACACGGCTGCGACGACGGCTGGTGGACCGGGGAGGTCAACGGCATCACAGGAAACTTCCCTTCTCTGATTGTAGAGGAGTGTGATGAGGTATTACCATACTACACTTCCAGAAAAAATAGACCTTTCTTGTTTTTATTAGGAGTATTTTCTTAGGCTGGCAAACAGTTCAAACCCACATCACTTGACTGTTTACGAGTTAATGTATGCGAGTAAATTTACAAGGTCCCATTTACAAAAAAAAATGAAAAGTCGAGTTTTTTCTAACTTTCGAGTTCTAGTAAAATAAAATAATATCCATTTGGTCTAAAATAGTGCGTCATTTAAAAATTGTACTGGCTTTATTTAAACCTATCTTTTCGCTCAGCTCGTTAGACATATCCCCAAAAAAAACCACTTGCCTCTGTCCTGGTCGATATCGGGCTTATCGATATCGATATATATATCGGGCGATATCGATATATATATATCGGGCTCAAACCTGCCAGATACCTCCACCACTCCATAGCAACGGCATTTAGTTCGTCCCGTGGACGCTTTTCTAACCAATACTTATTTAACGGGACACTTAACGTACTTTGAATTGACAGGTTTCTATGAAAACCTGTAAAAAGTTCATGGTGTCTTGTAAGCGTTAGGCAACCCATTTGGTGAAAAGTAAAAGGAAATTAAAAGGATATTATTGCTGCAGAACGGTGACCCACTAGAGCCGACGAAAGTCGTGACCGAATGGGAAATAGACCCGAATGAGACTCCTGTGCCAGCGTTCTCTGCCAGTGTGCCGGACGAGCCTAGCGCGCCCGCTGATGCTGAGGAGGGTGAGCGATCACTTCTATACCGGTAGTTCTACGAACAGACCTCGCGTGCACACACTTTTTTGCACCAATTGTGTTCAGTTTCCATCCAAACATCATCTTAAGTTTTTCATTAGCTATTAACTTTTTTTTTTTTTTTTATAATACATGAATGACGGAACAAGCTAGTGGCCCCACCTGATGTTAAGCGGTAACCTCTGCCTATGAACAGTGCATTACCTCATAGGTCACGTCCACCTAATAAGGAAAGAAAAACCTTTCAACCTACCATCAACCATCTTTGTTCCCAGTTTAAGTTTATAGCAAAAATCTCGCTTTTGCCGCGAAATTATTATTTTTTGGTGTTTTCTGTCCATAACTGCTCATCGTCTCAACTCAGAGCAACTATGGAAAGTACCGTAAAATCAACAACAAGCTTACATCTGAAGTAAGAAGAGCTAAAATAAAGTTTGAAACTCGGATTGTCTATAGGGAACACTTCTTCAGATAGCGATAGTTGATTTCGCGAGAAAAATTTTAATTTCGCGCCACAAGCGTGAGCATCCACCTTAATGATGGCAAAATCGGTGGATCTTTTTTTATGCGGTGGCCACTTATGTGGAATCGAGTGCGCTCATTGGTCGTCTCAAACTCAATTTGTGTATTTTGCAGATTTTCCCACTATGATAGTTAACTAACCAATCCGAGACCGCACTCAAAACTCTGTTGATGGATTTTGCTAACTTTTTTCGTCTGGGTGATGTAGTACCATGGTACTCTGTACCATATTATAGTAGTTCATGATATCAACGACACAGTAGCCCTAGTGTAATATAGCTGTTGATTTAAGCCCGGTTATAAATAAAAAGGTGGTATATAGGCGACAGACAAGTAAAACATTCGCATAATATATACATAAATAACTAAATTATGAAAATGTATTTAAAAAAAACTACATGTACCCAGTAGTTCGTAAAGCTTAACCCTACTCTTGGCAATCTACTTTTAAGGCAATCTTTGACTTGTCTTACTTATAATTCCTTGCCCGTAATAACTTTAAACTTTGCAGTTTAAACCTGAATGATGCTCAAGGAAACCAATCCTACCTTGATGGCTTGTGGGTACAACTTGGATCAGTGTTTGAAGAGCTTATAACTTTAGACAAGTTTGATACGTCAAGTTCAATAGATACGGATCAGTAGATTAATTATATTGATAAATGGAATAGTTTGTGCTTATTTAGATATACTAGATTATATGGGGCAATACTTATTCTTCAAGGCCGCCAGCACCTTTGGTAATCTACATAGGTTTGTGGAAAACTGACACTGCGACCCATTTTGCATTATTTCCGTTGACCTATTGTTAATTTTTCAAGTTTTGTGGTATCTAAATTCGTATAGAATCAGTAACGTGGAGGCAAACTTTCGAAACTAGCTAGTTTGCGTTCGCACTTCTAACTTCGCTGATCAACGCCCTGAGAAAATGCAAGGTTGCCTCGTTGTCTGGACGAAATCGCTGCTAAGCGATAAGACCGCCCATTGTACTTTTAATTATATAAGTTAAGTTTGTTTCTTTTTGTTCGTATTATTAGCTATTAAGGTGTACAATAAAGTATTTTCTATCTATCTATCTAAATGCAATGTGAGAGCGTCAATAGGTATTAGACTACGAGGCGGGAGGTTACCCCCATCGACGTAAATAAAATAATTGGTCGAAGGTTACCCCTACATATATCGTTTTCGAGATTCCAATATAATCGTTATCGACATTTGTCTAGTTGTCTGTTTTTTTTAGTTTTCATACAGAGGTGCTCCACAATGTTTGGAAAAATATTTATAACAGTTTCTTTGGATATTACTTAACTACTTAACTCGCATAGGCCTGTAAAACATTTAAGTTATTTTCAAATTTACGGCAGGGCAAAGGATTTTACATTGTAAGAAAAATGCGAGTGAAAATGCAGTAAGACTTTTAAAAGACCATTCGCCATGATAAAGCGTTATCGTTGCTAGCGTTTTCGCAATAAAATTGTTACTAAGCACCGTCTAGTGCCCTATTTTTAGACTGCAGCCCATTGTATTAAATGGTATTTAGAGTTTTTAAATTCGTCGGAATATGAAAATGTATTGTAGACATTAGAAGAAAGAATATCTGCTGTGGTAGACAAGACTTTAATTGTTATGGGAACATAGCTCGTACAAATAGTGCTAAGGACAAGACAAAATTTACACTATGACAAAATGTACACACTATACAAAATGCCCCACTACCGTAGTCGTAACGATGAACCAAACATAAGGTCATTCAAATACAAATGCAATATTTTATTTCACTTAATCACTGTGTTAACTAGCCCTGCCAACCAAATTAAGTTAAGAGAACTTGTGTCTTGGTTAGTAGTACCACAGATAAAATACTATTATACTGTAGTACTTTCCCTTGTTTACATCGAAATATGTACATGCTCATTGCTCATGTGAAGGTATAATAGAAAACAAAATAAAAAATACGAATAAAACAGAAATTAAAATAACTCTAAGCAATTGCAAAAATTATAAACTTCGATTTAAACAAGATTGGAATAAAATAAGTTAAATATGTAGGTATGTAAATATGTATTTATAAACTTTATATGCAAAATGTAACTAAAAATCTCAACGAGCTCAGAATTTTCTCCTACAGAAGAATTATATGTTGGGTAAAGAAATAGTATAGACTGTAACTCTTTTAATAACTCTTGGTCACCACTCGACTGATTAAGGGGTTTTAAGGGTTATAGGGGTTGGTAGGGGTCTGCAGGAGTTCGTAGGGTGTTGCCGTATGATAAGTAGAACTGCAACTTACGTAGGTATAGGTAGGGTTAGGTACTAGAGGTTAGTACTAAGAGGCACAAATTAGTTTTATTTTTCTTTGTTTCTGTGTGTGTGTGTGTCTTTTAGTGTGCAATATTGTTGTACTCATGTTGTTGACACAAATAAATGCTATTTCTTTCTTTCTTTCTTTCTTTCTCTACAGGAAATATTAGGGTAGAGACCTACTTACCTACTTTTCATTTTGATTTGTTTTTATAAAGATATGTTTATTCTTCAAGTAGCTTTTTCCAGTCATGGCGGATAGGGCTTTTAACCACAGACACACAGGGGGCTGGTTTATAGTAATAGGTATAGTTCAGTTCTACACAGAAACATACACCGAAAAAACAACAATTTTGTTACTAAATATTATCAACTCAAGGTACTTTTACGGATTAATTTTATGGATTAATCATGAGAGAAGCCCACCTTCATATAAAAAAATCTCTACACAGATCCTTACCATCCAAATATACACTAAAGCTTGTATCACTTGCGCTTTCATTTGTAGTATTTTAAAGCTTTTATTTATTTCACCTGTTAGTATGTTAGTAATGTGTGGGACAAATCTGTAATAAAATGCCTTACACAACCGGGACTGTATCGAAAGCTCGGTATTGTACCGATAAACGCGGATTTTTTCCATGTTTTTATGCTCAATCACTCATTGGATGTCACCATAAGATCCCGTTGGTGGTTAGTTTCAGTGTTGGGTGTATGCATATTTGTTTGTCCTAGTCGCATCTGAGAACAACAACACGAAGAGCGGTGCTCCGCCATCAATCCCGCCGCCCCCGCCGCCGGCTGACATTGAGGAATCGCTGGACAGCCAGAGCGACAGCAGCTTCAACATGGAGCTAAGTCGTAACCACCATGACCAGTACGACATGCAGTTCGCGTACGCTCATTCCACAACGCCTCCGGTTATTGGGGCCCCGGCCGTGACTATCATTGGTGAGGTTATTGGTCTTTAAAGTCAACGTCTATACCCTCAATTTTGGGAGCCCGATGTCTGTTCTCTAGTTGGAGCTAAGCCAGCGCTTCGAGCCGGTAGACCGGTGGCGCAGTTGCTTATGACATCCCGTGTCTTAGGGGGTTACGGCCTCGATCTAAAAATCACCGACCCGGTGATTTTTAGATCGAGTGAGGGGAGTGGGGGTCGGTGATTATTAGATTATTATAAAATCTTATATCATCTGAGTGTTTGACTGAAGACCAATAAGCAGAGCTAGAACAGAAGCGTTGATGTCTGAGTGTTTGAAAATTTGGTGTATTTTTTACATGCAGTCGATGAGGTGATCTGCGACACCAATCACGATGATCCCGAGGTTAGATTAGATTATTTCAACTTTTCTTAGTGTGTATATAAGTGCTGCTATGTCTGTGTGCTTTATAGATATGTATTGTGTGAGAAATCCTCCTCCTAAATCGTCCTAAATCGTCGTAGTTTCGTCTAAATCTAGCCTTCGTCAAGGACAAATTCCTAAGTTACTCAAATGGCGATGGTCTGATGTGGCCAATAATTGCTTTTCCTTGGCCATCAACATCATTTAGACGTCCACTGTTGGACGAGGCCTATAATGCAATGGAGGATTTGCCATGATCACAACGCTTGACAGGCAAACTGGTGATAGCAGTATTGGTATTGGTACTCAGGTACCATTATTAATCCCTTAGTTGGCTTTTACGACATCCACGGGAAGAGACGGAGGGTTTTTTTTATAATAGCGGACATCACGCCATTCCTTGGCCACTCCTATACCTATTATATATTTTGGCAGCTAGCGCATTTCATTATTTTCAATTACCTATTTTCTTGTTTCTTATATTATTTATTGATTTTGAGTTCTTGAAGATTTACTATTATGTTCAATGTAGGTGCATAGCATAGTAATACTTTATGGTAGGTCAGGTTGTCTGAAAATACGAAAACACAGGCGTCATAAAAAAAAAACCTAGTATGCAAAGCCTTTGTTTGTTTTGCTGCCTAGGTACTTGTATATTAGAGGTATTTGTAGGTAGTTTAGACGAATGTCTGTTTTTAGTAGTTAGTTACTAATAATGTCCAAGTAAGTCCTATAGGTGTACCCATACGGCACCGACAGTTTCTACCCTGCACAAATACCTGCTGGGTGTATTTGTGCAAAAAGGCGTAATGCACTCAACCTGATTGAAGTACTGCCGGATCCTGTGGCTATGATCCGTTTTACTGCATGATACCGTATGCATATAAATTAATTACTGTACGATCCGGTCATAAACGGATCAGTTTAAAATGATCACCTACTTATTTTTTTTATTTACCAGTTTGATAAAACTAAATAATAATTTACGAAAGCGTCCCACTAATATCATAAATGTCAAAGTTACGATTTACATGTTTGCTACACAATCACGCCGAAACGGAAGAACAGATTTCGGTGAAATTTGAAACACACATAGATTATGACCTGGATTGAGCTTTAGGCTACTTTTTGTCACAGTAAAACGCAAGTGAAGCCGCGGGCGGACAGTAGTATATAAATATATAATAGTTCACTATATTCATAGAAGAAAAATAGAAATCAAACGTTAAATGGCCATATTTTCTGTATCACACAGCCTTCTACATTCATTCATAGAGCAAATAATACGGCCATTGAACTTTGGGATTCTGTAGGTACCCAGATTTATTTTATGCTATGATTTTTAAGCAAGGCACTTACTAAGGCTGTAGTCACATACAGCACTAGCTCAAATTTACTTATATGTTTAGGAAGAGGAGGTGCCACCGCCAAGAGCCGCACCACCCAAATCCGCTCCTCCCAAGAAGCCCAAAGTTGAGCCCCAGGAGGATTCAGGGCTCGGCGTGGCCCAGATCGTGATCACTGCCGCCACGCCCATGATTGAGGAGCCTGAGCAGCCATTCCCGCCGCCGGAACCAGAGGCCGACACCGAGGATGGGAAAGAGGAAGCCGATGAGGAAGATTCGTCGCTGTCCGAGCAGACTGCCGTGTGCGTTCGTGCTGAGGCCCCGCCTGCGTCCAGTTCCACGACCTCCGAAGGCGAGTCGGTAGCCTCCGGCCCCCCCACGGCTCCGCAAACACCCCCAGCGGCTCCCCAATCTCCTCCCGCGGCCCCCCGCGCCGGCCGCGCCTCAATCCCTGACGAGCTCGAACCGGCACAGCTCGCCAGGCTGACAGATCTCAAGGAATCCAACGCCTAATTCTTCTTAATTTCCCATTGCCTTCGGATGGTCGGTAACGATCGTTTTCGACCGTTTCTCTTTGCTATTTTAATTACTTATACAGGTGTTCCATTCAAGCGGAAGTCTAGAGGTAGAACATCAATAGGCGTTAACCTACCCGAACCACCCCTTTTACAGTCAGCTATTTTACACTTGCATAGTTTTTTTTATGTAAAAGCAGTATGTTGATGCGGTTTTTGAAGAACATTTTTTGTTTGGCAATTCAATTGGCTACCATTTAAATTTAATTAGGCTACGTTAACAGCTTCACCATAAAAACATGATTCTAAGAAAGTAATTTTCTTAGGTATTTGTAGAAAAAAGACACATTTCTAAATAAAAGAATACGAGTGATTCTGGTACCCCCTAACGGTGCGCTATCTCTTAAAGGGGTGACGGACATTTTAATTCATCCGGTACTATAAAACGAGCAATATTTGTATATATATAAATAGTGATATCGAAAACGGCTCTAACGGTTTCAATGAAATTTGTTATATGAGGGTTTTGGGCCCGAAAAATCGATCAATTCGTCTCATAATAGGAAAAACACGATTTTGCACAAAAAAAATTATATTACTATTGGCTAATTTGCTGATCTGTGTCTGTCAAAGAATATTTAGTAGTTGCTACTCCACGCACGCTGTAAATTCGAGTTTCAAACAGACTTCTGAATTCATACACACAATACGGCTGAAGAGGAACATTAGAGATTGAAAGGATAGCGATACACTTCGATCATGTAAAAAAAACACACCGTGCGAAGCTCTGTCGTTAGCTATAAGTAGCACAACGCAACCTCCGTTGTCGACGACATCGCGACGAAAGAGTACGCGAGTCACCGACGTGAGCCGATGTAAGTAGGTACGACAGCTTACTGCCGCCGCGTACCTAAAGTACGCACGTCTGTCACCCCTTTTAGACTTCAACTTGACACTAAATGGGGCACCCTGTATAACCGTTCGGGTTTAGAGTTCACCTTTATTTGCCAATCAGGTTTATTTCTTTACACTACTAACGATTAACTTTCTGTATCCTTCGCGAGCTGTCCGTTTCGATCCCCTCTTTGAAGTAGAAAGTAACCGGATATGTTATGTAGGTAATATTTAACTTTATTGATGTTATTCTTAGTAATGTTTATATGTACTAGATATGTAGAGAAACGGTCTTAAATCAATGTAGATTGTAATGTATATACCTAGCTATACTTATACTAGTGATACTGAAGCACGTTCTAGTACATGCCGTGTAGAGTATGGATAGAGGCGTTTGTTAGGGTTGCGCTTTCTAATAGCTAATAAACTACTCTGTTTTTATTTAACTGCTTTTATATGGAAATTTATTTTCATAGATAATGTTTCGAGTGGGAATAAATATATTCAAATGGGAATATATAGTCTATCTCACGGTCATGCTACATGGAGGACAAGTAGGTACTTTAAATATAGAAGTCAGGAAGTTTTACATAATCGAGACATTCCTTTTTTTTACACATACGTACATACATAGACTCAATGACCCAATGGCCTATTTTTTACACATTCAAGGAAATTGAAAGTCAGTTGCCTAAGCCGGGACTCGAACCCTTTAAAATAAGATAAAACACAGAAATGTGTTTCATAGTTTCATGGTGTTCCTTTAATTTAAGACACTATGCTGTTGGGAAGGAATTGATCCTTGTAATTTACCCTTTCGATCGGTATCATAAAAACACAGTTTTTTTTAAATTAAGCGGGTTCGCTTCCCGACTTAGGCAAGTGACTTTTTGAATATCCATAAATCCAAATATCCATAAAAACTTCCTAGCTTCAATATTTAAAGTACTTGTCCTCTATGTAACATGGCCGTGGGATAAACTGATTCGGTACAGGAGACTAGAGTTTCCTGAAATAATTACAAATAATGTTTCGTAGGTAAGTACCCAAACCTAACCAACCAGTAATATGAGAGAGTATAGGGGATCCTATCTTGAGAGTCACCGATGACAAACGTTTGACAAGTAAAATTATCATAAACGTTATCTACTGGGCCCAGCTTATTGTTGTATGTTTATAGGAGCTGAAGTAATAGGTACTGCAGCAACACTAAATAAAACAAAAATGGACAAAGGCACACATTTCTGACTTTGAGCACATTAACTAGTGGTAGGCCCGCGACTTCGTCCGCGTAGAGTTTTTTCCATACAACGTCCAACACCCCTTAGGGGTATATATCGGAAATTCCTGGTGTTCGTAGTTTTGTCTAGACCACAAAAGGAATATACAAGCATGCTTCTACGACTTATGGTTGAGGCTGTGCGTTGATAGTCAGAGAGTCAGTGACGCGACGATTTTATGAAATTCGTACGTAGATTTAGATTCTAAATATAAAAGTTTGCTGGGGCGCAGATCACATAATACTATAGGCTGGGGGGTAACTTGTCAAACGCTCGTCACCGGTGACTTTCAAGGTAGGCGACTATTTATTAGCAATACATACATTCAAGCAAACTCGAATCGTATCGGAGCTTTGTTTAATACGATAGCGTGTAAGTGATGGATTGCATTGGATTGCAAAACGAAACGATATATACTCCGGCCACGAAAAAATAATTTTAAATATTCGTACAGATACCCTAATTCGGTCTCATCCATTGGAAACATACTGTATATTATTGACAATAACGCTCATTTTTGAGTAGTCGGTTTATTAGCTAATAGCCAGCGAGGTAAGGAAGATATAACAATATTTTTCACATTGAATTTTTACGCGCCGTGTCAAATATTATAAGTCATTACAGGTAGGTACCTAAAACTATTTGGTACTTACTATCACATCTTTACACAGGGCGGTGGGAAAGTTCAGTGTAAGAAACTAGGATAAGCAAGATACAGGGTGTTACTAGCTTCTCTGCACAATACATCTACATCTGATTCTTTCCTGTTTTTTTTAGCATTTCCTAATTCCTTTCTAAAGATTTGTTTCCGCTAGTTAGTGCTGAAGATGTTTATTCAATATATTGTATATTAATCTGTTGTTACGATCGTAAGGCACCGGCGGGAATCAGAGCAAGCTCAAATATCTTGAGTCAGGTTAGGATTCTCGTCGGGCTTCAATGGAATTAGTTACTCTATATTTAGATGTTTTACATAACGTAGCCTTACTTATAAAAATCTGTCAAAATGAAAACAATGCTTAAACTTCGCTTAAGGTGGTCGCTTTTCCATACAAACGTATTAGCACAAATATGGGCAAACAGAGTATAATTTTACACTGAAATGACTGTTGTTGGCTTTTATATTGGTCATTATTTGCGTCAACACATATTTGGTTGAAGAAAACAGTGGATTAATAGCGAAAATAACATCGAAATTTTAGTTCATTTATGTCAGTGTGTGAGTGTACACTGACAGTGTCACACACATAGCCGCAGATTAGATAACAGTAACATGTCACTTACACGCGACGTTGTCAGCTCGTGACTTACGCCGGCTAAGCGCTGTTGCCGCTTCGATCTGTCATATCATAATTAGCTCGGATAGAAAATATTAGAAAAACAAACATTTAGGATTGGACATGTGTATGCGAATCAGCCAGACAGCCGGAGGCCGCAATGCATTGCAAGGTCTCTACATATGAACTTTGTATAAATAATGGGAGAAAATTAAATTACAAACAACTAGACAGAAATTACAGACAAATATAATATTATCTTAATTACGTAAAAATTAAATTAAATACTACTAGCTGATCATAATTACCTATATATTTACGCACAAGGTTTTTTGAACTGAGACCTCACGAATACACACGGTTTAGGTAGGTTACCTTATTTATTTCGAAAAAATATCTATGTACATCCACATGTGGTTCGAAAAGTTAGACCTTCAACGTCGTTAAAATTCCTAGAAACGGGAGGTCAACAAAGAATGTTATACACTGGTTGTTATTTTATAGAGTAGGTACCTACAAGTTTCAAGATTCATAAATTTTAGACTTTTCCCAGTATTTGTATCATAAAAGCTACAAACGTAAAAAAAACAGCGTTGTAGGATTAGTGGAAGTACCCTAGAGGTTTTGTTTTTTTACATTTTTGATTTACCCTAACATCTCAGAAACTAAAATAGTTTTGAAATGTCGAAGCGAGGAACTTTCATATGACACCACATTTGATCTGATATTCTCACTTTTTTTTACCTCCTCTTGGACCCCAATATCTCAACAACCCCCCGACCGATATAGCTCATAACCTTACCAACAAATTGTACCAATACTATCACCTCCCAATCAAATTTCATGAAGATCGGATTAACGGTTCGGAAGTTATGCTCGGACAAACATACATACATACATACATACAAATGCCAATTCTTCCAAGTTGAATCAGAGAACTCGCTTCGCTCATTCAATATTTAAAAAAAAAAACATAGTATTGCCTTGTTTCAGTCGAAGTCAGTTCTGTGTAGGTAGGTGAAACTACAATCTTCAAACAAATTCGTTGAAATGATTCCTAGGGGTCTTATTCATTATAATTGCGAGTTAGGGTCTTCGGAAGGTTCAGATATGCAGGCCCAGGGTGGGTATTGAACATTTTGCCTCCTGCTTAGAAGACAAGAGTTCATCTTACTATGACATGTTATGTCTGTTCGTGTATGTCACAGCCACTTTTTTCCGAAACTATAGGATCTATGCTGTTGAAACTTGGTAAGTAGGTGTATTCTGTGAACCGCATTCAGATTTTCACAAAAAAATAGAAAAAAACAAAAAAAAAATGGGGGTTCAGTTCTAAGTATTAGTACTTAGAACTGAAACTCAATTTTTTTTTTCATCAAACCCGTTGGTGTGGGGTATCTATGTATAGGTCTTCAAAAATGATATTGAGGTTTATAATATAACTTTTTTCTAAACTGAATAGTTTGCACGACAGACACTTCCAAAGTGGTAAAAAGTCCCCCCCCCCCCCCAACCCCGTAACTTCTAAAATAAGAGAATGATAAAACTAAAAAAAAAATGTACATTACCATGTAAACTTCCAACGAAAATTGGTTTGAACGAGATCTAGTTAGTAGTTTTTTTTTAATACGTCATAAATCGTAAACCATCCAAGAACTTTGATATTATGTTACTTGCTGCTACGGAACCCTTCATGGGCGACTCCGACTCGCACTTGGCCACTTTTTTTTTTAATTTCCATAATATTATTTGCATGCAATGCATATCAGCCGGCCTAGCCAAAAGACATTCGCTTCGAAGCGATTCCATTCCTTTCTAGGCGCTAGTCCAGATGGTACGTTCCTAAGCACTAATTTATTACTAGTAAGTAATTGTGTTTATACTGTACTAGCCATTTCACCGCAGCTTGGCAAACAAACAAACAAACAAAACAACAAAGTTTACATATTTACAGGGAATTAATTTTGTAAAACTTAAAAAAAAACCGAACGAAATAAAACGGCTGAACCGATTTTGATCCAACAAAGCTAAGAACACTCCCGACAAATACACCTATCAAACAAAAACAAAAAACGATTTCGGTTCATCCGTTCGGGAGCCACGTTGGGACATACAGACACACACACACACACACAGACACGTCAAACTTATAACACCCCTTCGTTTTTCGTCGGGGGTTAAAAAATACAAAATAATAGTGAAGATAAATAAAAAAGCATAAAAAAGATAAATATTTTATACATAGTGTAATACAAATTAACAATCTTTTTTTTTAAGGAGAATTAGCCTTTTTGAAATGCAATCCTTTCCCTCATTGTCTCGCAAGTCGCAAAGGCCTCGAAATTAAAAATAATATAATTAATTTTTATTGAATGGGTTATCCTCTCTTTTAACCCCCGACGAAAAACGAAGGGGTATTATAAGTTTGACGTGTCTGTGTGTGTGTGTGTCTGTCTGTCCCATCGTAGCTCCCAAACGGATGAACCGAAATCGTTTTTTTTTGTTTGAAAGGTTTATTTTTCGGGAGTGTTCTTAGCTTTGTTTGATCAAAATCGGTTCAGCCGTTCAGCGTTGGGGTTTTTTTTTTAATTTTTACAAAATTAATTACTAACTCAACTATAATCTGGACCTCTTCAAGGCTAGAGTGAATAGGTGCCTTCTAGACCTTTGTGCTCCATCTTCGGCCGCATCGTCACTTACCAACAGGTGAGATCGTGCACAAACAAAGGTCTATCAATGTTAAAAAAAAAAAAAAAAAACTTGTTGAAAATAGGGTCAACTGCGGATTTCCTCAATGAAGAATTGTTACTTCGTCGGCTTTATTTCTCAAACTCAAGACATCACAATAATGGAAATGGAGCGCGACGAATTATTCCCATTTGTCACACTGATCTGTCCCCCCTAAGGTGACAGTTAGAACAAAAAAGTTGGATCTGTCCCCCTGTTGCGTGATTGGGTGATGGCTGGTACATTTGCGTGTAATTTTAATTTTAATTTTAGATTATTGTATGGAACCCTTCGTGCTAGAGTCCGACTAGCACTTGGCAGTTTATTTTTTATTTTTTATGATACAAATTGGCAAACTAGCATACGGCCTGATGTGAAGTGGTCACCGTCGCTTATAGACACCGGCAACACCGGGGGTAATTGTCGATGCGCTGCCTACCCTGAAGGAATTTATGACCATTTTTCATGAAATAAAACATGGTTACGTACGACATGTACGACACGGGAAAACCTCAGATGGAAGCTCATTCCATAGTTTATAGGCACAGAATAAATAATAGTACTTTATGGGGAAGAAATGATCTCGAGAAACGAGTCGTTCGAGAAACCCAGGGTTCTATGATGTGCGGATGAGCTTTGTCACGGTGCCGGGAAGAGCGATGGTAAAATCTCGATGCGAGGATGAGATCGGAAAGCTCGTCAGAACATTCCCCGTTGTAGAGGCGGTAGATCACGCAAAGAGATCCGATAGCTCTGCGTTGGCTAAGCGGTTCTAGAGTATCGGAGAGCTTGGGGTCACCGATGATGCTAATGGCTCTTCTCTGTAAGGAGTCAAAACGAAGCAGCTGGTACTTGGGTGCCCCGTGCCATAGATGGGAACAGTTTCTACGTGCGGCCTTACTTGTGCTTTGTAAAGCAATAGCCATTTATGGGGCGTAAAATAAAGTTTCTATGTGCATTATATTATGGGGGAGGCCTATGCCCAGCCGTGGACTTCAGTTGATCTAAACTGAATGATCTATCAATAAAAGCTGAAAGTAAATAAATCTTTAGAAAAAAAAGCGGCCAAGTGCGAGTCGGACTCGCCCATGAAGAGTTCCGTAGCAGCAAGTAACATAACATAAAAGTTCTTGGATGGTTTACAACTTATGATATATTAAAAAAAACTACGTACTAGATCTCTTTCAAAACAATTTTCGTTGGAAGTTTACATGGTAATGTTCACCATTTTTTTTTGTTTAGTTTTATCATTCTCTCTCTCGCAAACTATTCAGTTTAGAAAAAAATGATATTAGAAACCTCAATATCATTTTCGAAGACCTATCCATTGATACCCCACACAGGTTTGATGAAAAAAAAATGTGTTTCAGTTTTAAGTATGGGGAACCCCAAAAACTTATTGTTTTTTTCTATTTTTGTGTGAAAATTAGTTTCGGAAAAAAGTGGCTGTGACATACACGGACAGACAGACATACATGACGAATCCATAAGGGTTCCGTATTTTTTTTTTTCGGAACCCTGAAAAACTACTTCATAGCTAGGAATTTATACCCAATACAACATAAATACATACATAGACACACGCCTTTTTCCCCGAAAGAGTAAGCAGAGCCTCTCATGTGCCTCTTTTCACTGTGGGTTGCACCATCGTGGGAAATACACGTGACAAGTGGTGAGCTCATCGCCGCCATTGCTTCCCACGACTGACTCTGCTAATGCTTTCTTCCAGTATAATACATTCCTGAAATAAGCTAGCAGTCAGGAACTACAAGCTAACTACAAGTCCAGGTATAAGACTTAATAAAATTAGTGTGCTGATGAAAATGAGCCTAAGCACGGCCAGTTTACTATTATCCATCGAGGAGTTCCGCTGTCCACGTTCCGTCTCCATCATCAGATCAGCTCGCTTTCACCATAGTATTGTACTGTCATCGGAACTAGATAGGTACGAGTATGCCAAATTTCAGCTCAATCGGATATCGCAGGAGACACCATTGTTGCCACCCGTGAAATATAGTAGTAGTAGAGCTTTTTTGTGTAAGAGTTCGTCCGGGGAAGTACTACCACCATACCTATTTCTGCCGCAAAGCAGTAGTCCTCGCATTGCTGTGTTCCGGTTTGAAGGGTAAGGGTGCCGGTGAAATTACAGGCACATGAGACGTTTCACCTTTATGTCTCAGGGTGGCGGGCGCAGTGCAATGCCACATAGGGCGCGTCCTAGGTGGACGTGACCTATGAGGTAATGCACTGTTCATAGGCAGAGGTTACCGCTTAACATCAGGTGGGCCATCAGCATGTTCCGTCATTCTAGTAGTATAAAAAACAAAAAACATTCTGAATGCAATGCTTGACTTGTTGCTGAAAATACCGAAATTGATATATGTGTGCCTATAATATTTGAGGAGTTCCCTCAATCTTCATGGATTCCATCATCAGAAAAACATTTTAATGAAAATGGCACCAATCTGGAAGTATATCATGTAATTTTTTTTCCTAATCGTTACGTAAATGGTATGAGGTAACAAACATAATAAAAAACTCTGGAATTGATAACCTCCTCCATTTTTTGAGGTCGGTTAAGAATCGAGTACCTACTTTTTGATTTGAAATAAGGACACACCACAACACTCACTTCACAAACATAATATTGGCTGAAGCAGAATCAGTGTATTTTGTAGATCATTACAAAAACATTTATAAAAAAAAAATAGTCTGGTATCGAACCCAGTACTGTGGGTTTAGTGTCGAGAGATCTAGTCACTGGTTCACAAAAAAAAAGTAAAAAAAAAAATACAAAAAATATAGGCAGTATAGAATCGAACGCAGTAACGTGGGTTCAGAAGTTCTGAGTCGACAGTCCAAGCCGCTAGTCCAACTATTTTGAAATTCGCGCGCCGAAATTAGCTTATAGTTCTAATACAATAATATCCTTGACTGTGTGCGTGAGTAGGCTTTCATATTGCTCGGAATTTGCTCGGCACAAGTATGTTAAAACTAGAGACTAAAATAACCTGAAATATAGCTAGGTACATAGCAAATAAACCACCATTTGCGTGAACGTTAGTGTTATGACATAATATGCACATTTTAATTCATAAATACATAAAATACTTCAAAATTTGGCAACAGCGCCATCTATTGACGCTGTCGTGCCTAGCTGACCACGAGGAACAACCTTAAACTGGATAATAATGAAAACAGTGGCAAAGCTAATTTTAAGTAGAGTTTAAAGTGGTACAAATATTTTGGCAAAGGTAGCCATTTTGTTTTTGCTCAAATTTGGTGGCGTATTGTGAAACGTGTATATGTATAACGATACAGGACACTTATACTAAAATAAACTAGTGGTACTACTGGTAGTAACACGGCCAATAAACTAACTATTCTTTTGTACATCTCTGCGTCAAAGCACAACGATATTTGAAGTTATATAAGACCGCCGTAGATTTGAGAAAAATAAAATGGCGGCTGACAATGCCCTACTACTTATACAAAAATATTCGTACCCCTATAATAGCGTTTATAAGTAAGGTTTCAAAGTTTTGTCGTTAACGTTACGCTGACGTACCTACTAGTCGTAATTAAATTTTATCGAAGTAGTTCAATGTTAAAATTCAAATATTATCAATAATAGTTATAAGTTGTATAATCATGTTGTTTATCTGTTGTTCAATGTTTTAACCGGTCATATATAGTATGTTAAATATAGATTTAATCATAAACCAGTAAAAACATCACCATTATTTGAAAGTTGAAACTAATTATTGAAATTTACACAAATGTAAAGAATACACTATAATTCGAATCCCACCTAGCCATAGACCGTTCGTTCACCGTAACATGTCCTCTGCCGTGGAGTATTTTTTTTTTCTATGGTTGGCACTATTCCCAAGGCAGGGGACACAGACTTAAGGGTGTAATGCATGGGACATCTTACGGTGAACGCGCTTGTACACGATATAACTTTAAAAAACACAAAATAAAATTACATAAAAATTACGACATTTCTTTAGAAAATGGCGGATTGAAGTGCCGCCTGTATATTATAGTGACAGAATTTGTCTGTTGTCAGAGCCATAATAACTTTGGCAAACAATACGAAAAACAAACGATTTTTTGAAAATTTAATTTTAGATAGTGGTGTTTTTGCTGGCGTTGCGTTTCTGATAGAATCGTATCCGAGAGGATTGTAGCACTCTGTAGATAGAAATATCGTCAGTCAAATGCAAACTGCACAGATAAGACAGTGACTTTAAGTAATATAGGTAAGTACCTACTACATATATTCTACATTTAGTTTAATTAAAAATAAGTGTTGCTTTTTGTATAGATGAAACTGTACCTAAATATATATTTAGAAAAAAAATAAGCAGATTTTTGTATGATTTTGCGCCAACGAGTATTATTATTTTAAGATAGTTTTTTAATTTAAAGGAGTTCATCGAAAATTGTTTTTCCTTTTTATTGGCTAGGCCGTGGGCTATTAGTTCGAAAACAAAAGTAGGTAGTTATCTAATCATAAAACACTTGAATAAATCTAGTCTCTAGGTACTTAATTTTGTATAGTTACGAATACGTAAATGTAGCGGCGCGTGCCGTATGCATTGCCTAAGACGTTACTTAACTAATTTAAGCTTCTTTATAAAAAGAACATGGTGTAAAGGAGACAATTTTGTACGCCCACATTTCAGGAATATTTTTACCTCTAATTAGTGGCGTATAATGAATTAAAGGCATGTTGATTAATTCATTATAATTAAATCCAAAACACCGACTAAAAGCGATTGTTTCACTAAATCAATCGCTCTTATTGAATGTTTATATAAGTATTGTTGATGTAACAGAGGATCATGCTAAGAGGATCATCCGTGAGGTAGTACAGACCCTTTATATACGCAACAATTTGAAGTGGGAATATTAATCAAACTAAATAAAATTGTCTCCTTTAACTATCTCTTAAGACTGAAGAAAGTCCTGAAAAATTGCCTCTTCTGTTGCCTGTAAAGTTTATACCTTTATATTTCCAGATTCACACATGTCACTGTATAGGTAATTTATTTTTCGTCAAACGTGTTGACTCAGCAATGATCGGCGAAATCGAGAGTAGTTATATTCTTTGGGCGAAATTAATTAAAGTTCGCCTGTAAATTAAACGAATTTCAAGACTTAACTCAGAGATGGTAATAGCAGGCAATATACAGCCAATATACAGCACGTCAAACGCTCATCAGATCGTCAGATTTATAAAAGGCGTAAAAAAAACACTTTTCTGGCACCTTCCAAGTTCGTTCAAGCAGTTGAACGTGTGAGAAAAGCGCGAGAGACCTTGAAAAGTTATATATATTAATATAATGGTAGCGAGGCCTAAACGGTCACAATATAAGCGATGTAAGAATGCTTTGTTGTTCCCACCAATGCCTATTCAAACAGCAAATAAACTTTACAAAAAAATTGTGTTTTATTTCAGATAGCTTGCTGTCTTGCTTGAGTGAGGAAGGGTAAGGCTGCTGGATTCAGACCGACAGTGAGCGCTGACGTCGGTCGAGCGTAGCTGTAATTATTAAACATACGAATGGTGTAGCGCTGATGACTTGCTACGCGCGTACGCTACGTCGCGCTGAAGAGAACCGTCGGTCGGGCTTTTCGGTCAACTGATGCGCTTTTGAGTTAAATACGCGCGTAGTGCCACGCAGTCCGAGTGACGCGCGTACGATCAGTACTGAAGGTACCCGCTCACCGTCGGTCGACTGACGCGCTATTGCGATATATACGCGCGTAGTGCGACGCTGACCGAGTGACGCGCGTACGATCAGCACTGAAGGTACCCGCTCACCGTCGGTCGAGCTCGTAGGTCGACTGACGCGCTATTGCGATATATAGTGCCACGCTGTCCGAGCGACGCGCGTACGATCAGCACTAAAGGTACCCGCTCACCATCGGTCGACTGACGCGCTATTGCGATATATACGCGCGTAGTACGACGCTGACCGAGCGACGCGCGTACGATCAGCACTAAAGGTACCCGCTCACCATCGGTCGACTGACGCGCTATTGCGATATAGGTATACGCGCGTAGTGCCACGCAGTCCGAGTGACGCGCGTACGATCAGCACAAGGTACCCGCTCACCTTCGGTCGACCACTAAATCCTGTCTTTATGACATGTTCGTTTGGTGTGGTACTTACTTTGACACGAAATCCCACTAATATCATAAATGTCTACGTTACCATGTTTGGATCTTTGTTACTCAATCAAGCCGAAACAGCTGAACCGATTTCGATGAAATTTGATATTTACACAAATAGATTATGACCCGCCCTGTCATTGAACGAACTGACACTCGCTTTCGATCACTATTGCACAATAGAACGCGTAGCATATTTTAGTCTTTTCAAGAGCATAATATCCAAAACATACATATAACAACAAATCCAAAATATGACGACCTCTGTGGCGCGGCGGGCGAAGCTTGGCCTGCGACGCAGGAGGTTGCGAGTTCGATTCCCGCCTCGGAACAAATATATGTGCAATCGCAGATATTTTTTCAGGGTGTTCTGGGTATTTTCTATGTATAATACAAAATATCTATCAATGTAATGTATTGCATTAAGTATATCAGTTCAGTTCCCTAGTACCCATAACACAAGCTCTGCTTAGCTTGGGGCTAGATAATGTTGTGTGAACTGTCCAGCATTATTTATTTATTATTTATTTTATACTGCGTAATGTATTGTAAAATCGGAATCGAAAGCGATTACCAGTTTGTCAGACAATAAGCCCCCTGGATTGAGCTGTAGGCTTAGGCTACTTCTTATCCGGGTAAAACACTCGCGAACCACGCATTATCTAGGGTTACGAAGATAACTCAAGTCAAAACTAGATGTCGCTACTAGTAAAATGCGTTTGTCATTTCTTGCTCGGAGAACTTCGTACAATGTTTTGGAGGGTCCAACGGTGACTCTCCAAGGGGGGCGACCCAAATGTTTTTTTATTATTTGTATATATGCATGCCCAAACAACACAATCTGTGAAAATTTGAACTGGCTACTTCTTACAGCGGCCGAGATAGACCCCTGTTACAGAATACAGACGGACGGACTAACGAACGGAGACGGCATAAGCTTAGTAATAACTAAGCATGTATGGTTTCACTTACCACCTTTTGGGTTCGGAGCCTTAAAAAGGACGTAATGTAAATGATAACATAATTTCATCAAAATAAACTTTTATTTGCCAGTATTAGTTCTATGCAATAGCAATAACTCAAACTTACTGTATATTAATTATTCTTCACTCACAAATAATTTTGCAATAAACAACAACTTATTTGTAAATAAGCTAGAGCATAATTTATAAATTAAAAAACTTTAACTACAATTTACACAAATTACAATTAATCTATAAGTACATTTATTTAGCGCGATGACACACACACCGGAATTTCCGGCGGGAATATTCCGGACGGTGCTAATTCGTTATACGCGTTGTCACACGCAAAGCGATTCCGGTCCGACACCGGTCGGAAAAAAAAACACCACCGGAATCGCCCGCGCCGGCTGTCCGCCATATTTCCGACACCCAACACTATGAAAGTATATGTGTGACAATTGATCGAAGGTGACAACATGGACAAATTCTATCCAGGATTCAGAGTGGAACGTTATCCATGGCAGTCAAAATGCGCAAAGCAGCGACGGTCCCCTAAATAAATACAGAATAAGTTGCTGGTTCATTCATGGCTACAAGTACAAAACTACCCAAGTAATATGTCTTACCGATGTACCTGCGCAGAAGATGATTTTTTAAAGCGCGGGAAATGCTATGTACCGCTATTGGTCGGCAGCTGTTAGTCAGTCGCCATACTTCTGATTGAGGGGCGTGACTTGCGAGTGAGACGGAACTAACAGCTGCAGTGTATTATGAACCTTATAATAGTGATCTAAGGTTGATTGTAAGTTTTGAGCATTCTTTCGTTAATCTTCAGAGTCATACTTTCTTTTCTGCGTGAACGAAAATTCACGACGCGCCATATTACTTGGGTACTATAAAAAATGCCCAAACATGCCCATCACATGGCTTCTGAGGATTATTACCAACAATACAGCGATGTCAAGTAATAATAATTCAATTCAATTTTTAATGAATATCTAGTAACAATAAATTCCAGTACAACTAAGTCAAGTAATCAAGAGTCTCCGTCAAATCATAACCCAGGTTAAAATGGTGGCAGAAAAACCAAGGTTTTGGAGGACCAAGTCCAGCATTCCGAAAAAACACGCAATACACTTCTATCTAGCTACAACACACATGTGCATTTACATTACACCGGTTAAAATGCCACCAAAATTACACGATATAACTTTAAAAAACACAATAAAATTAAATACGCATATTAAATACTCATACGCAACATCATGCTGAGTCGGACTCCAATTTGTGACGTCACTGCGTGGATGGCACTGAGATACACTTAATTAATTGTAGTTAAGTTACAAGTACTTAGTTTTTGCCTTTAAAAATACAGTATTACCTTTTATGTTTTATATATATATATTTTATTTTATTCGTTGAGTGTCATTTCTTGTATCCATGTGTGCCGTTCCAAATGTATATGTTTTCTTTCTTTCTTTCTTTCAAAAAAGAAAACAAAATAAGATGTTTCTCCCAAAAATGGCAGAAGTCCGCGCGTGGAAAATAAAACGTCCGGAAATCGACGCGTATTTCTATACTTTCCGTTTTCCGTCTGACAATCGTCCAGAATTACCGGTGCGTGTGTCATCGCGCTATTATGTACATTCTTGTAAACATGTATATTTGCTAGGAGGTAGTTTTGTTAACGCTCTTGTAACAGAGACTACTTGAGAATGCGCTTAGATAGACTTGCAGAACGAATTTAAATTCTAGTTGGTTATTTTTAATTTCGTTGTTCAAGTCTGGTTTATTATATTAGTAGCATATTTTAGCGGTAAACGACACTGTAATTTCTACTTTTATCTACGTGAATGACGGAACAAGCAGATGGCCCACCTGATGTTAAGCGGTAACCTCTGCCTTTAACAATGCTTTACCACATAGGTCACGTGCACCTAGGACGCGCCCTATGTGGCACTGCAATGCGCCCGACACTGTGAGACATAAAGATGAAAACGTCTCATGTTCCTGTAATTTCACCGATACCCTTCAAATCGGAACACAGCAATGCGAGCACTGTTGCTTTGCGGCAGAAATAGGTATGGAGGAATTGACCTAAAAAAAAAGTTCAACTTGATTAAGGAACGTTGTCTCATGGCAGTCGATTTTTCATAATTGGCGAAATTGTTATAAGAATAAATCTTTTTTTTCCCCCTAACTTCTACAAACTACCTTCAATTTGCTTTTTTTCATTTTTGCATATATAACATAAAGTATCTCCTCTGAACGTAACGTGAAGTTATCAAAAAGTTGGGTCACTAAATGTAAGTGACCTCGCTATCCTTCATTTCGCATTATCCGGAATTGCGCTGATTTATTTACGAGTTCAATTAGCAATGAATCAAAGTTACATTATCACAATTCATTTTGATCTTAGCTATTGAGCACCACGCGCACCTTGATTTCTAGATTTCCATTGGCGGCACATTCAAAACTATGTTTTAATTCAGTATAAATATTGTACCAAAAAATACTCTTAATACGTTTAAAATGTTCAAACTCTCACTTACAATACCTGGGGGAAGCCATTAGCTTTGTACTGGTCGTAAATCTCGTTGAACATGTCGCGGCAATTCATTTTGATTTTCATTTTTGAGCAGAGTAGAAACACTCCCGATAGTTTTCTATGCAGTGAGTATATTTCCTCAGGCGGCGGGCAAAGTCGGTGGGTGAGTATAGTAGGAACTAATGCTTGTATACGACGGGTAGTTTTCTGGGTCCCAAAGTCGAATTCACCGTCCTGTGTGAACACCTCACCCATTATCATGACGGTGTCAACATGTGTTTCTTCCATTATCTGTAAAGACATATATGGGAGTTACCATCATCAGCATCATCACCCTGTGTTAGATGAGACCACTACATGACGATACTAGTCAAGCCCTATAATTTGGTACCCATATTAAGGGGATTGAAAAAAAAAAAAAGCGCCATTTTGTGGCGGCGGCCATCTTGGATTTAGAATGATACTGAATAAACATAATTGTATTGTCATCAGAACTAAAGGTGTGTACCAAGTTTTCTATCAATCCGTCAACAAGAAAGGGGGTAAAATGTAAATTACTAAAACAAACAGGGCAACCTTAAAAACCGTTTCAACAATATTGCTAGCTGATGATCCTCGAAACGGTTGCATCAATTTCCACCGCAAATAGCTAAGAACATTCTCGATCAAGTCTAATCCTTCAAAACAAAAACCAAATCGAAATCGGTTCATCATCGGGAGCTACGATGCCACAGACAGACACACACACACACAGAGGCGTCAACTTGTTAAACTCGAATTACCTTCGACTCGTATCCCGTAAGGAACTTCATCTCTTTGGACATCCGTAGTATGGTGTCGCGGTCGCCCACCGAGGCGGCCTTGATGATCTCGATGTACTGGTCCATGAACTCTTTGGAATACTCGCGAGTCGCGCCGAAGTCCAGCAAAATAACCTGCAGTTATTAAGATAATCTAAGTGAAATTGGTACTTAGGAAATTAATGTTAACCCCATAATTATATTTATTGATGACCTGTTTTGGTTGCGGTTGCGGGTTCGATTCCCGCCTCGGAACAAATATTTGTACGATCTGCAGATATTTGTTCAGGGTGTTCTGGGTATTTTCTATGTATAATCCAAAATATATATCTATGTAATGTATTGTATTAAGTATATCAGTTATCTAATACTTGATTAGCTTGGGGCTAGATAATGTTGTGTGAATTGTCCAGCATTATTTATTTATTTCGGAAAGAAGTCATTTGATTAAATCTGGAGAATAGATCTACTGAGATCGAAGGCTTATCTACGTGTACTGCTGCGAACAATCGTATTCGTCGTGTCGCGCCACCAAACGAATGCGCCTGAGGCTTGTTTACGCACATCGACGCGTTTGGATCAACCAACCAACTGGTTCGAACTGCTGACTAATTGGACGGCTAGATCGTTCATTGAACAACGGCACTCAAATACATGTTTAGTTTTATAGTTGAATCACTTAAGCGTGTAAAACGTTCAATATTGAAAAGCCGCCAAAACATTGAAATAGTTCGTTTTTCCACAACCGCATCGCTTGCGGACATCAAAAGTCAAAAAGTATTTTATTTATTAAAATCACAAGGATCACTTTGAATCGTCTTAAAAAATAAATTTACATTTACTCCTGTTCCAAAGCAACCAGACCAAGAATCAGGCAACAAACACGGTCTGTTTTTTTTTTATGATAAATAAATAAATAAATAAATAAATAATGCTGGACAGTTCACACAACATTATCTAGCCCCAAGCTAAGCAGAGCTTGTGTTATGGGTACTAGACAACTGATATACTTAATACAATATATTACATAGATAGATATTTTTTATTATATATAGAAAATACCCAGAACACCCTGAACAAATATCTGCAAATTGCACAAATATTTGTTCCGAGGCGGGAATCGAACCCGCAACCTCCTGCGTCGCAGGCGAACCTTTCTTTCCTGATCTTAATCTGAACCTGATCCTTCTTACTACTTTGTGGTGCCTCAAGAACAAGTGGAAGCTGGTTCAAAGAAAAAAGGAAAACCAACTTAAAAGCCTTACTTAGGTAGGCAGTCAAAAGTAAGATGATAGAGAGAATCAGCAAAAGTTCATAAGGCAGCACACTCTAGGCTTGATATACTCATAAATAACACATCAATAATAAATAATATGCAGGTACAGAATGTACATGTAGTTGAATGCCGTTGTTCAATGAACGAGCTAGCCGTCCAATTAAACGGCTGATTCAACCAGTTGGCTGCGACAGATATAAAACGAACGTGCGAAAGCGACAGTAATCTTTCTTACATCGGCGTTGGCCGAGTGCACAGGGCATTAGCAAAATACATAGTCAAGTTCAAAGTCAATTTGAGGTCAAGTAATAAAATCTTAGTACAACCTATTTTGTGTTTCCTCATTTTGCGCGAGACCTACTAGGAAGTCCACAGGTTCCCTTTAACCGGTCTAACATATCCTGATGATCCGACATAATATTATAAGGTAACTGGTTACAAAACACAGTACCCATGGCGGACGAAAGGATATATTCATGCAAGCGATCCGCCCAGGCTTTAGCAGATTTTGATAGTATTTGGTGTGTGGATGGGTTGGGATAGTGGGACAGGGAAGGGCAGATCCCGACACGAACCGTGCGAAGCCGAGACGAGGAGCAAAATTTCAGCTCAATCGGTCGAGGTTAACTGGTTCAAAATTCAGTCTAACAGGTCAAGTTAAATTGAAAAATAGTAGTAAGTGTAGTTACCTGTTTAGTGTTAGTATTGTAGAAGAAGTTAGCCCAATTCGGGTCGGTCTGCATACACTTGAGGACAAACATCTCTATGAGGCAGAGCCGCATGATTTTATTCGCGATGTCAAGTCGAGTATGGTACGGCGCATTGAAGAACTTGTCCAGCGGTGTGCCATCTATCAGCTCAGTGGTGATCACTTCTGGGGCGCATAGCTCATCTGGTAACAGAAAGTGGAAATTAATAAGATAGATAGACAACTCTTTATTGCCTTCAACTTAAAATAAAATGACAGCATACTAACATTATCTTCCAAACTCGTTAACGGTGGTACAATGGGCTATGAGCGAACTCTTCCAATCAACCTTCGGATGGATAGGATTGTAAAGAACGTGATGAATTAATATATTAATAACTAACAATGAAAAAACTAATTTAATAATTAATTTCGCCTGCTAGCTTCTTCTTTGCTACCTCCACGATGTTGTCTATGAACCTGCCTTTGAAAGGCACTCACCATTGACGTCTGGCACAAAGTACTCCGGATAGGGCGCGAGCAGACGTTTGAACTTCTTGGTGCAAGCAGCTTCGCGCATATAGTCCACCTCCCATGCTAGCTCCTTCTTGGCTACCTCCACGATGTTGTCTATGAAGCTGCCTTTGAAAGGCACTCACCGATGACGTCTGGCACAAAGTACTCCGGATAGGGCGCGAGCAGACGTTTGAACTTCTTTGTGCAAGCAGCTTCGCGCGTATAGTCCACCTCCCATGCTAGCTCCTTCTTGGCTACCTCCACGATGTTGTCTATGAAGCTGCCTTTGAAAGGCACTCACCGATGACGTCTGGCACAAAGTACTCCGGATAGGGCGCGAGCAGACGTTTGAACTTCTTTGTGCAAGCAGCTTCGCGCGTATAGTCCACCTCCCATGCTAGCTCCTTCTTGGCTACCTCCACGATGTTGTCTATGAAGCTGCCTTTGAAAGGCACTCACCAATGACGTCTGGCACAAAGTACTCCGGATAGGGCGCGAGCAGACGTTTGAACTTCTTGGTGCAAGCAGCTTCGCGCGTATAGTCCACCCCCCATGCTAGCTCCTTCTTGGCTACCTCCACGATGTTGTCTATGAAGCTGCCTTTGAAAGGCACTCACCGATGACGTCTGGCACAAAGTACTCCGGATAGGGCGCGAGCAGACGTTTGAACTTCTTGGTGCAAGCAGCTTCGCGCGTATAGTCCACCTCCCATGCTAGCTCCTTCTTGGCTACCTCCACGATGTTGTCTATGAACATGCCTTTGGGGAACACGTTCCACACCTGAAATAATATGAAGACCTTAGAAAGAGAAATTGTTTTATATTTGTTACATACGAATGTCACAGGAAATATTTTTATCAAACTAACCCTAAACTCGTACTCGATCAGAGTACCATACGACCTTGAGTGTGTTCCAATTACAAAACTCTCATTCATAAATGAAAAGGTGCGCTAAGATCTTCGACCAAAGTAAAAATTAGCTAAGATCGTTTTTCTTTCAACGTGAATGACGGAATAATCAGATGGCCCACCTGATGTTAAGCTGTAACCTGTGCCTTTAACCGCGAGACATTCAATATTAAAGTCTCTTGTGCCTGTAATTCAACCGGCACTTATACCCTGATGACAGCTGTCACAGAAATCATGCTTGTTTTGTGCTACTGGCTAGCAAACTGACTGATCAATGCACAGCCTAAGGCTGCGTCCCCAGTAGGCAAACTGTACGCCGCCGACTGTTCGGCGGCGAACAGTTTGCCTACAAGGGACACAGCCTAAGCCATAAGTCCTAGAGAACTGAAATTTAGAGGGTACTTTTCTTTTGGGTTTGAGGGGAGCACAGTAATTTCCGAAATTAAGCCCCCGGGGTGTTGAAGTTTATATGGAAAAACTGTACGCGGACGAAGTCGCGGGCGTTCCGCTAGTTATAGTATATGTTACCTTCATAACCCCGACGAGGTTGTCGATATCGCTGTTTATTCCCTTCGCCACACCTGGATACTGCACTTTCATGGCCACCTCCCGACCGCTGTGCAGCGTCGCTAAATGTACTTGACCTAAAAATAACATACAAATGAATTCCAAGTCTCAACATATTTTCTGAAGTACTAAGTTCAATGGGTGTGCACATATTGCGAATACCCGATAATAAAGTTATGCCGGCTGACTGGCGTAAACTCATTTTGATCCTTGTGGCGCCATCTGTTGACGAATTGCCGCGCTATAGTAAATGTAGAGATTGCTAGCGCCATCTGATAACGAGTAGCGTAAAATTGCTATCTATATTTGCTGTAAGAGCGGGACGCATGTATCATTTGGACGATTCGAAATAGTTATACTGCTCGTTAATGCTAGGACATTCGAGACTCTTAAGGCTCCCGTATATAAAAGCGTAGCTCGATGGGAAAGCAGTCAGTCGTAAATTGGATTTGAGCAATAAATCGAGTGACTTGAGAGTGATAAATTGTGAACAGTGCAGTGAAGTACAGTTAAAGCAAAGAGTGTATCAGAGATATTTGGCAAATTTTGATCACCAGTGTTTAGTGTGATTATTTTACCCCGTACCCTAGCTTGTAAAAATACGTAGGGCTAGTATGCATGCCTCCATATATACCAGTAAGAAAACTTGAACACGTCGGATCGTCGGGTCGGGTGTTCGCAACTTATTTACATCATGAGACATACTCGTAGATAAAGGAAACGATGGAGATCCAAATCGGATCAGCCATCACTGAGTCAAAGGTGTTCATAGAAAAACGCTGACAGCTGACGAATATTGATAGTTTCGCTTAGCCATGCACTGTAAAATTCACAGTAGACGCAAACAGAGGGGTTTTATAAGTTTAAAGTGTTTATCTGTATCTCTGTGTCTGTCTGTGGCATCGTAGCTGCCAACCGGATGAAGTATTAACTGATTCTGATTTAGTTTGAAAGGTGACTAGATCGAGGTTATTCTTAGCTATGTTTGCTGGAAATTAGTGCAGCCGTTTGCAAGACAATCAGCTCGCAACATTTTTATAAGGAACTTTTGCATTTTTTCGTTTAGAACCTGATGATCTGATGATGACCAGCTTATCAGCCTACAGATGTCCACTACTGGACAAAGTCCTCCCCCATAGAATGCAACGATGAACAGTCTCGAGCCGCCTCCATCCACCGCCTTCCTGCGAACTCTATAATGTCTTTAGTCTATCAAAAGGAGGTATTCCATGTTCAGGATCTAGGGTACAACTGAAGCTGAATCTTCAAGTTTTGCTATGAAAACTGGTGTAAGAACACTGAAAACAGGTTTTTAGATTTGTATAAAATGAAGTTGTTACCAATAGACGCGGCTGCAAACGGTTTATCATCGAAGCTCTGCACCCGGCCGCGCCATTCTCCGCCGAGCTGTGCCGTCATCACTCTCTCGACCTGCCATGTCGGCATGAAGTCAGCTGACTGACGCACACGCTCGAATATACGCTGCAGTTCCGGAGATATGACTGCTTCGTCTTGTATACTCAGCAGCTGCCCTAGCTTTAGCGCCGCACCTGGAATTAATTAGTAAAATTAGAAAATTTAGAGTCGTTTTATGAGACACTAACCTGCTGATACAGCAGGAGGAATGTACCGCTGTGCTTGAGCCCTTTGGTTACGCAAACGAAATTTACTTCTATTTTGGATATTAACTCCTAACTCATCAAAGTTATTAATCGTTATTTTCACCAACCAATACTTGTTTTACAGATGCCTTTGCATGTTAAGTTCACAGGGCCATAAGCAAAGGGTTCACTAGTCATTAACTAAAGTATGGATATAGCATCAGCCTTCGATGAACGCTACGTATCATCCCTTTCTTTCCTTTTTGAGCAGTGAAGCAGTGTTTTATTTCCGCTTGTGAGCGGCATCAGTGTAAAGTTTTCTAAAGGCCCAACTGGCTTACTTCTATCATGCAACTAAAGGCCAAACTGGCTTACTTCTATCGTGCAACTAAGTTGAATAAAGTTTGGTACCACCACCGATTCCCTTCACAGAAGATGCTTATTTACTCTACTTTTGAAGAGACCCAAATAAATTGATACATGGAATACAGGTGCCTGAAGAGAATTCCACTACTTTGCTTCTAAAAAAAAAAAAAAGT
The DNA here is from genome assembly GCA_932527175.1 of Operophtera brumata. Taxonomy (NCBI): domain Eukaryota; kingdom Metazoa; phylum Arthropoda; class Insecta; order Lepidoptera; family Geometridae; genus Operophtera; species Operophtera brumata. The sequence continues at coordinate 77,682,447 of OW052239.1, read as the reverse complement.
GTCCTTTCAGTGCTGAATATAGCGGCTGTTATCTTCTGATTTGGGGCCGTTTATTATCATTCTTCCTTCTGTTCGGCCTCGACACAGGATTACGAGTACTTTATAAATAGTTAGTATGTTTTTGTACAAACTCACCTCTTACTTTACATAGTGTGTCCACAATTCGCTCTGCATTCGCTGGTGACATAAACGCATTCGCTGACTCGTCCACGCGTCCTGTGACCGACTGGATAGTATTTCTTGCGTATTGTGCCACAGTGCCCACCCCTAGCCCGGCGGCTAGCGAGCCGAAGGAAATCATACGACCGATCCGGGAGGAAGGCACCACGCGAGCTTTTGAGTTCTCACTTAGCTGAAAAAGTAAATGTTAATTCATATATTTATTCAAACTTTAGTATCACAAATCTCTTCTTAGTCAGTCAATAACACAGACCTATATTACACTAGATAACGCAAGTTCACCTACTTTGCGTGTCACATTGCCTGTCCTATATAGGTGCAATGAACCTAGCAAACCTCAAATCTATTCGCTCTCGGCCGTCTTCGCGATAGCACGTTGGAAGATAATAGAGAAATGCCTAATTGCGCCATAGTAAATTGTACAAATTCTTCGAAATTAGCTAGCCGTGCCTATGGAGATGTCATAGCAAAGTAGGTTCAAAATAAAACGGCACGCTTGGTTACATACAAATTTACGTGTTTGCGGTGTCATCTTAATATATATGATGATAACTTATGATGATTCTTTTTATGATTTAACTTTTTAATTTAATTTTATTGACATTTTAATTAATTTATGTATGTTCTTTCTTGTTAATATTGTTTATTTTGACCTCTAACTAATTATTGTTATTAATAAACAAACTATGATCTAAGAACTATATATAGTCTGTGGTCGGTTAGATACAAAACAATAATAATTTTGATAAAAATTCAAATCAGATTAATTACATTATGTAGCTCATAGGAGCTTTGCCAGGTACGTATAAAAATAATAATTTAAGTTTTTACTGTCACATTATAAACTTACAAATTTATTTAATACAACATAATTAACACATAATTGCATGACATATAATTTTATTTTAATTGTTAGGTATTTATGTTTTTGCCTCAATATGTTTTAATTCTAAATGAATAAAACTTCTATTTTTTATTTAATGTTTTGTACACCTTAGCATCGTAAATAGACGACTTTTGGCTTGACTTTATAACACCATTTCGTACTAGATTCACAATCAATATAATATGAAGTGACATATTATAACATAAAAATCTTATACCTATTTCTACCAATTCTTAATTCAGTTTAAGTTTTATTTCGTAACTAAGGAATAAATCTCTTTGAAAAAAAATAACAAAGAAGTTCGTATTAGGTATTTTGCTAGATCAAATAAAATCTAATACATGGGTCATTTTGTGGCTCAATACAGTTTTTATTTGAATAATACCTACTAATGAGATACGAAAAATACCCAAAATAATGTAATTGGTAGCTACTAGTGAGTCAAGGTGGCTCATTTTAAATATTGTTACTTGGTGGAAGCAAAGCAAGATAAATTCAATAAAAATATGATCAGGCGCTGTGCTTTTGTCGCAAGCGCCACACTGAAGTTCAAACTGAATTGGTCTTTAAATCTACGTCATTAATATCGATGTTTCTTTAAAATTATATTGACCTATGCATTAACGCATGTCTAATTGACAGATTTGTATGAACTGACAAATTTGATTTAAGCGTTAGGTGGGCCCATAAATGGTTTCTGAAAGTGAGATGGGATAATGCTATTATAGTGTATCGTTTTTTACCACGCCTATTCTCTTTATGCACATACAAAAGCAGAGAACAAAATTTTCAATGTTACACTATCGTAGAGAATTACCAATCTAAAATGGAGCGCCCCTACACCGCCTTTACTTGGCACTTGACGTTTCAAAATGATCTGTTTAGTTACGGAATAAGGAATATTTTATATTAACGTAATTAAATAGTGGTGTGTTACCTATAGTAAATACTTACAGATACTTTTATTTTCTTCTTAGCAACAGGTTTACTGGATGTCACAGTTGGTTTGGCAACATTAATTTCAAGTGGTCTTGGAGGCACCACTGGTCTAGTGACATCTGCCACTGGAGGTCTAATTTCTACCGTAGTTTCCAGAGGACGAATACTCTCTAACGGAGCCACAAATGCAACAGACGAAGCTCCTGCGATTTCAGACTTCTTCAAAGTTTCAAAAGTCTTATTGAATTCTCTGTTCAGCTCGTCAATCTCTTCTTTCATTCGCGGATCCATTTCCTTCTCTAAATCAGTATTTAAGTTAGGGATGTGCATTACAGCGTACTGCCTAAAACCTTGAGCGACTACCATGGCTCGCTCGAGTATATCTTTAGCAAGGTCTGGGTTTGGTTTTGTTTGTGTGAGTGTGTTAGTTGGGATATTCTGCAGTACATTTTTGAAGCTGGAGTTATACCATATGAGTTGTGAGGCCTCTTGCTGCAACTTGATTCCAGCCTCTGCTACGAGACGGAGACCTCTCAGTACACCTATCAACTCATTAATGTGCGACATTACCTGGAAGAGATTAGTGCCATGTTAGTTATGACAACATTACACATAATAAATATAAGTTATTGTTGTTACATCTTTTGGTAATATTAAAGGGTTTGTAGATGTTGTAGGATTGTTGGGGTTTTTAGGGAATGTAGGAGTTTTAGTTAAGGGGTGGTAATGTGTTAGCAGATATTTTGAGTTTGTCCATTATCCCAGTATATGAGCAAAGATTTTTTTATTGCATATAGTTTCAAGCAGCTATCATGTTTTTTATAAACATATTTATTTATGATAACAGAAATGTTAGTATTTTTATCATTATGAGTCCAAGTGGGCTAGATACAACTCTAGTGATAGTGATAAACAGCAGTTTGTGCGACAGTGAATAACAGCAGTGTTCATGGACATCAGCAAGCGAGCAACACGGGACCTTGCCCCCTACTCGCACTCTCCGCAGGCAGCTTCAGCTCCCAATAGACATAGCCATGGACGCACAAACCGCGACCCGCGCTACATTCTTATTATTACCAGACAGCAGACATAGTACACATCTGCATACTTTTTTTAGATTTTGGTCAAGTTTCTTGGTAATTCGGGCATGGCGAGGAGAGGGGTGGGAGGATTAGCATCAAGGTAATATAACTGCTCAAGGTGCTACAGATATGCACCCCTCCATGCCCCCTGACACTAATTTGTTTATGCACATGGTAAAGGCCAACTTCATCTAGGCCCAGATCCATCAGCAAAACTGTAGTAAGATCACCAACAAGAGAAAATACTAACACTTAGCTTAGCTAGTGCATATTTATGCGGATGTGATGTCTCACCTGGTGATGCAATGCAGTAATCTAAGGTCAAGACCATATGTAACTATTCTAATGCTAACATTTACGTATTAGGGTTATTTATTGATTGTTTTAATTTACACATGTTCGTTTCGTTGGAATTAAACAACTATCCGTTTTCGAGGGTTTTCATATACACAAAATTATGCAATCTTACACCATTAATTTTACTTACCAGATACCTACTTTAGATAGGTACCAAACATGATATCGTAACGTATCAATAGTAAAAGAAGACTTACCTTTGTAAAACAAATAAATTGGTGACTGAAGTGAAATATAAATTAAAATATGAGTAGGAATTTAGATCTCAGATGAACTGAGATTTAGATAAAATAACCTAGTCATGACCACATCTACTGACTGAATTACTGAATTATGTAGGTACCATATTTGAGAAAAACTAAATTCTAAATTGCCAGATGATCATTAGGCCTTGGAGGTATTTATTTAGAATAATTAAGTATAATTTATAATTCCTGACGAAACTGAGTCTGAAATTCTGACCACAGAAGAATACTAAAACCACAGAGTACCTCAGAGTTTTTTTATAAATATGAGTACCTTTATGACTCTCTAGCTAGCGAGAGGATTCTGACTTAAGCGTAGCGAAAATTCTACGTCTATGATTCTGACCATTACTTGTCATGGAGTATACAAAAGGACTGAGCGCTGGCAGCTGAACAACGAACCGAGCAAGATATGAACTATAGAGTTAGTGTGTCTACTTCTAATACGGTGACCATAAAATAAAGTCATGTCCAGGAGACTTTTTCCATAGACACTTATGAACGTGGAGTGGTACAAACATTATTTAAATCAAATTATTTATCACAGTTATTTATACTGCCAGATTCATACTGGAGGCTTGGTAAGTGATCAGTATCACGAATCGATAACACTTTGTTAATTTCGTAAAATAAAATGTTGACCTCACCTAATAGATGACTCGGGACTGGGCTTGCGTTTGTAGGAAACACGTTTTTTTTCTAATATCACAAAAAGTGTTATCGAACCTTGTTACTGATTACTTACCGAGTGTTCAGTGTCGACAAACGGCGTGACTCGTGACGCAGCCATGCCGTGATGTTTCTCGTCTGCCGGGCGTCCCACGACGGCCAACTTTTAGATTTGTAGTATGACCTCGTAGTATTTACCTATACAATGGTCATGGTCACCCTTGCTATCATAAAGCTATCATTTCAAGTGTTAGAAAGGGACAAACTGACTCTATTCTACCCATCTCTCCTGGCTCGTTTTTCTCTATCTATGACGGTAATCTAAATTGAGTCTTAACCTAATGATATAAGGTCTTGTTTCGGTATTATAATTTTTTAGAGCGCTCAGTCCTTTTGTATACTAAGTCCATGTTACTTGTACTCTTAATTCTTGCTTGTACTACTGCATTCATGCCATTACTATTTCTGAACATGGACTATTGGATTAACCTAATGGTTAATTAACATTAACCTAATCGAATAAGGTCTTGTTTCGGTATTATAATTTTTGAAAGCACTCAGCCTTCTTTGTATACTACGTCCATGTTTCTGACTGATCCACAGCCATGGACTTATAATACAAAAGGACTGAGTGCTCTAAAAAATTATAATACCGAAACAAGACCTTATTCTATTAGGTTAAGACTCAATTTCTATTGCCGTCATAGATAGAGGAAAAACGAGCCAAGAGAGATACGTAGAATAGAGTTAGTTTGTCACTTTCTAACACTTGAAATGATAGCTTTATGATAGCAAGGGTGACCATGACCATTGTATAGGTAAATACTAAGAGGTCATCGATACTAAAAATCTAAAAGTTGGCCGAAGTGGGACGCCCGGCAGTCGAAAAACAATACGGCATGGCTGCGTCACGTCGTTTGCCGACACTGAACACTCGGTAAGTAATCGGTAACAAGGTTCGATAACACTTTTTGAGATATTAGAAAAAAACGTGTTTCCTACAAACGCAAGCCCAGTCCCGAGTCATCTACTATGGGAGGTCAACATTTTATTTTACCAAATTATTGATGCGTGATACTGATCACTTACCAAGCCTCCAGTATGAATCTGGCTGCATAAATAACTGTGATAAATAATTTGATTTAATGTTTGTTCCACTCCACGTTCATAAGTGTCTATGGAAAAAGTCTCCTGGACATGACTTTATTCTATGGTCACCGTATTAGAAGTAGTCACACTAACTCTGTAGTTTATATCATGCTCGGCTCGTTTTTCAGCTGCGAGCGCTCTCCTTTTGTATACTAAGTCAGGCGTGGCGCACTCCCCACTTAGGTATAAAGCTACAAGTACCCGAGCCGCCCCGCTCACGGGGTCTATTCAGTAAGGGGTTTCGCGCGCGCTCGACCTAACGCGCGGCCGCGCGCCTTACCACAGATTACTTAATAGTTACTAGGACCTTACGCTAACTAAAAATTTTTTTTCGAGTATGGCCAAAAAGTAATGCATAGCATAATGGGTGCTTAAATTTCAACAACAATGTCGCCATTACATTCTTCAGCCTTCCTACGGATATCGAAGGGTAAGATACTTATTATTATTTATCCTAAACACGGAAACTTAGTTAGGTGAGCTCAGCCATGTACCCGTTTATTATTACCATAGTGAGACTACAACATGTACCTTTATCTAGCTAGCTACATTAGACCTACAACTGCTTACCTCAATCTATATCTGCCTTAAAATACAGTCTAGTAGTAAGTAGGTACCTAAACTTCCTACCTATTTCTGTCTGCATTAGCAAAGTCAACTTAGTAATTGTAGGTACGTAACTTCGTCTTTGATGAGTAACTACGTGATTAGGTAGGTACGTTTTTTAATAAATTACCTGTCTACTGAACCCTGTAAATTAAACAAGGATGGGTTGGTACCTGAATACTCAGGGAATCTAATATCTACTAAGGTATCTACCTACTCACCTGATCGTCGACTAATAAAGTTTGTTCTATGTAGTGCGCATTTTTGTGTCTGTGATTTGTTTCGAGTGAGCGAGTGCCTTTCTATCATAAATATGTTATTTCAAAAGGGGTACTTAGGTAGGTATGCATCCTAGGCTCGTAGACACCTAGCTCAATCTAAGTAGAGAGTTCCCTTGATTCCTAAGTAGTTACCTACTTATTACCTATAGCCGTTTGCATCAGGTAGGTTGGTAAGTAGGTACCAATCGGCGTCGATAAAAAATCTTGTAATTTGAATCAGAATAACAAACACATAGAAAGTTTCAAATCGATACGATAATTAAAAGTAGGTAAAATTATAGGTATTATGTAGGTAGCTTGCGCTAATCGAGATAGGTAGTTGAGAACCAACATTATGATTTTTGGGTGTCTAGTCTTGGACTACTTTGTTAGCGTCGTATATCATTCCATTTATGATACCTAACCTAAACACTTATAGAGATATTTAGTTTAATTGACAAGGTACAGACTAACGTACCTATGCTATTAGATAATCATGTTATAGTAAGTGACTAGTTGTCAACCCTTACGAACCGCGTCACTCCGCGCCAGACGGCGACAGAATTACGCGTTAGAAGAGAGCGGGAATGTTAAGGTAGTTACCGCGATAGGCATTGAACGCTAATGCGAGCTTAATTGCACTTTGTTGCGTCCCAACAAGAGTCGGCATTTATATAAATTTGTTCGTGAAGTGAGCCTTCTGTGACTAAGTCCATGTCCACAGCACGGATTAAACATAATAAGAATAAAAAAATGAAGGAAGGCGTCTTTTTTTTTTGGCGACGCACGGTTTGTTCTATATTCTTTTATTATATTTTCCCATCGAGCAACGCAGGCCTCCGTATCCATAGTGTTAGAATTTTCCACAGATGAAGTAGTACATGGATAGAGTGCTAAAATAGCATAGAGTGTTCCTTCTTACTCCTATCCTAGAAGATAGCTTGCTATCCTATGTTAGAGAGAAACAAATATATTGTCACACGACAGTCGTTTTTCCGTTCCGTCGCTATAAACAAACCGGATTCGATTATACCAGTCTCATTATTTTATATGAATGTATTCATGTGTTGGAATGAGACAAGCATTTATCTATCTGTTTTTATTTGTGTAACTCGTACCAGGCCAAACTTCACAATTAGTACCATTCATGGTACCAATCTAGGAAGACGTACATTCATGTTACCAATATTCAGGGTACGGAACGGAAAAACGGCTGTCGTGTGACAATAATATTTGTTTCTCCCTAAAATAGGATAGCAAGCTATCTTCTAGGATAGGAATAAGAAGGAACACTATACAATTAGTGGCTATTTTAGCACTATATCCATGTACTACTTCAACTGTGTGATCAGTGAAAATTTTAAGTCTATGGGATTTTCGACATGAACGTCATAAACTCCCTCTATGTCTGCCTTGGCAAAGTCTTGTGGTACCATGGAGGTATTGTGGCACCCATATGGTCAGCTAAACAGGCCATAAAATAAGCAGAAGAAGAAGAAGAAGTAGTCTCTCTGATGCGATTGTGGCATGGATGTATTATTAAATGTCCGCGGATTGTGGTATGTGGATGTTGTCTTTCTTTCTGTGGTTGTCGACAGGTCGTCGTCGAGTACTTTAGAAAATAAATGTTTTGAAATGGATGTTGTGGGACACAATTCTCTTGGGTCGTAGCATCGAGCAACACGGAATGGAGACGCCATCAAAGGCATTCCCCGCTGTAGTTCCCCTCTAAATTTAATGCCCTCGAGGGCATACAGCTTATAAAAAACTAGCTGTCCCCGATTGCTCTGTCAGACTGAATAGACTCGCGTGGGAGATACTGCTCCAAGAAAAATGCCGAGCTGTTCAGTTTTATGCTGTAAAAAAATTATTGGATCATCAAATTTACAAGAAGATGGTGTTTCCTTTCACATGTACCTGAATTTCAATTAAATTATTATAATTTATTGCATAAAAATGGACCAAGTCAAATTAAGACGTATAAAAACAAAAGTGGCCATCTTAGATTTTGTAATTTTTGAGTTAGTGTTCGGGGTAAAATAATAAAACTGAACGGTTTAACAATAAAAAACCGTGAATATTTTATTCAATAACACTGATTCAGTCTTCACTACGACTGCACTTCAGTACACTGGTCATGCATTACTCTAAAATCACTCCCAAGTTACTTGATTTATTCGTACTGAAAGCCAATTCCCTTACGACTACCCTGCCCACTCTTAAACCGAGCTCCACTTAAGCGTGTGATAGAGGGGCGACATAAAAGTGACCAAAAGAATAGATATAAATGTGTATAATACATCAATGTGCATGTCAGGATATATTCTGCTGACGTAAACATGTATATAACGTGTAATGTCAGTAAGCCAAGAGGTGGATGATTACTTAATATCCTTGATTACTAAATACCATTAATTAAACACGTTCGACATCATGTGACATTTCGCATAACGAGTATCGTATTTGACGCCACTAACTAACTGGTAACTACTAACTACTACTACTTCGTGTCATGGGCTCTTTCTTGGTTCAGTGACCAACTTGAGATATAGTGTCCCTGAAAGTGGCCTAGTGACCAATGGTGAAAGAACCAGTGTGGTAAAAGGATTAAATGTACATCGCAGAGGTGTATTATATGATATGTCAACGTAAGTGTCATGTCAAACTATATTTAAAGAAATAAAATTAAATCACACTACTATTAACAACAAGTGTAACATCAAAAAGTATGTACATTTGAAAACTTTGATTACAAGAGATGGCAAGCATGAAGATGATATTTAAATGAGTGTAAATTCTGGAAACCAAGTGAACTTAACACCTTATTATCAGCCGGAACGTATCCAAAAAGGCACGACTGGATGTGCATAGAGGGGTGTTAGTGCCAACACTAATGTATCTGGTGGTAGCGAAAGTTGCTAAGGCAGAATAAACATGAAAGCAGAATAAATGCAGTGAAGATGAGAGGTTTGAGAAGTATGTATGGTGGACTTTGAGAGAGAATAAGAAACTGTGTGTTAAGAGAGCATTGTAAAATGAAAGAGCACGTGCAGGTATAGTGACAAGGATTGAGAAAGGTATGCTTGGATGGTTTGGGTATATATAAAGGATGAATGATAGTAGATTGACGAAACTAGTTCATAAGATGAGCATGAATGGGACAGTTGGAAGGGGGAGACCTCGGTAAAGGTATTCAGATTAGATCAGGGTCGATCTGGAGAATGGCCAGGCTAAGAGTGCCCTTAACCAATGAGCATAATATATGAAGAATGTGATGTGAGTGAATGAAGCAAAACAGGTATGCCAGGATCGTAGCAAGTGGAAATTCATGGTCTCTGCCTACTGCTCTGGGAAACAGGCGTGAGTTTACGTATGTGTGTATGTTTGTAATATTGTAAATGCTAAATTTTCTAAGGCTTGGATGAAATTTAGAACGGCGATAGCTGGACCACCGGAATAGTTTTAAATTTTATTTAGATGTTCCCACAGGATCAAGACTTATGCGAGTGAAATCGCGGGTTGCTTCTAGTTTATAATAATAATAAAACTACGTGGTTAATATTATCAAAATCGGCTATATTGATCATACTTAAATAACTTTACTCTTTTCAGTTAAAAGTAAATAAAGATGCATTAAAAAAATCGTTGATCGCCAATTGTTAGGTTACTGTACAATCTTTGCACGCATATAATGAGGGGTTTTCACGGTCATACCAAATCATCCATAAACCCTTGAAAATAGATGTCGCTGCTGTGTACTTAACTGTACAAATAAAGTGAAATGTAAAAGTCAACAAGGTAGTGCTATATTTTCGTGGTATTTTGTTACTATCACACAAAATAACAGACGATGCATTTGTTAATTTTGACAACCACAGTTGAGTCAGGGCCATCAACTACAAATCGAACTACATTTTTTTTATTCGAAAATGAAAAGCCCTCATTGGTTTCTCCTGTAGCTAAAGATTGGTATATAGTTTGTAGCACTTCATATATACATGTCGGATCCTCAAGATCCCTCCGAGCGGCAAAAGGCAACTTAGGGGCTTTCCAGTGGGTCTCGTGCAAATGAGGAAAACACAAAAGAGGTTTCACTAAGATTTTATTCAAACTGAATTTGAAATTGATTTTGTATTTTGTTGATTAAATCGTGTGCACTCGGCCAACGCCGATGTAATAATGAGCTCTGTCATTTTTTTTTTTTTTTTTTCGGAAGGATTTATATGCAGTTGACCGCCTGGGGCCATGACTGCTTTGCCGGGCTTTTGGTGAGCGCAGATGGCGCTCAACCTGCAAAGTTAGGTTGGGGCAACTAGCACAAGGGCACCACTTAGGTACGGACCTCGGCTTGGGCTGTTGCCGGTTGGGGAGGAACGGGCAAAACGCCCCGGAACATGCTTGTACCGGTTTAGGCGTAGGGTACAGAAGGTACTTAGAAGGTTCGTCGACCTCGCCGGCGAGGTCGGTGCAAAGGTAGAGTGTTGTCTCTGTCTTGACTGGATGACGTCACTACCGCATTAGCGGTAGTGATAGGGTCATCAGGATCACCAAGAACATGTCTTGGTCTACGGAGGGAATGAGCTCTGTCACTTTTGTACGCTCCTTTTATATACGAGCGTCGATCGCTTTGCGCCTTTGCGTAAACAAGACTCGGGCGCATTCGTTTGGGTGGCGCGACACGACAGAATACGATTGTTCGCAGCCGTACACGTGGTGTTTATAAGCCTTCAATCTCGGTAGATCTATTCTCCAGATTCATCAAATTACTTCTCTCTCCGACATACATGTGCAGATTGTTGGAAAACCAATTAAAAAAATAATTAAATAAGCAACTGCCAGCAATAACAGCCTCAATGCACACTGAAATAGCTTTGTGCTCATTTAACAGTTTTTTTTATTTCTCAAAAATTCCTGAAAGTGAGTTGCCTGTATTTTCTTTTCTACTACTAAATTAGTGATGTGCCTCAATAATAAAGTAGATTTTTTATCGATAAAATAAATGCTCGTTTAATATGTTTTACAAACTATTGAAATTTTATTTATATTATTCGGGAGCCATAGCCTAGCCTAACCTAACTTTCTAACCGTTAATCCAATCACCATGAAGGTATTGGTATGTAACAAGGTAGGTAACTGTTATGATTTTAATTTGAAATCATTCATTTTATGCCATAAATTGACGACCTCTGTGGCGCGGTGGACGAAGGTTCGCCTGTGACGCAGGAGGTTTCCTTCCCGTTTGATTGCCGCCTCAGAACAAATATTTATACGATCTGCAGATATTTGTTCAGGGTGTTCTGGGTATTTTCTATGTTAATACAAAATAAATATCTATGTAATATACTGTATTAGGGATATCAGTAATCTAGTCCATTACACAAGCTGTGCTTGGCTTGGGGCTGGATAATCTTGTGTGAACTGTGTCCAGCATCAAAAAATAAAATAAAAATAAAAATATAAAAATATATAATGAAATTCACTTAGGTACAATGTGAAAGAAAACACCATCTTTTCGTAAATTTGATGTTCCAGACCTTGATTTACAGCAGAAAATGTAACGATTCGGCATTTCAGTATTTGTAGCACTGTCACACTGTTTTACCCTATGCGTCAAACGATCGGTTCAGTCTGACAGAGCAATCGGCCCATCATGATACAATTTTATTACTAGCAAAAGCAAAACATGCTTGGTGAGGGCTAGCAAGCTTTTTTCCTTGATTTTTTATATTTAAACACAGACATGAATTTAAATTACTATGCTAAATTATAACGGATAGTTTTTTCGTTAAGTGTACCACAAAATTGCATGGGATAGTAGAGGACTCGCTTCGCTCGCCCTGATGATTGGGCGAAAACAGTTTTACTAACGCATATGCCCAAATGAAATTGTGCATAGCCAGAGGGGAACGCCTTTACTTGATGTCGCCTCCCGCCGCGACCTCCTCGTGTGTCTCTCGTGTGACCTCCAGCGGCGGCCGTGTTGCTCCAAGATATTACTAGCTAGGCTTGCAAGGGCTTCTAAGTTCTTTTTACTAGTTTTTTTGGTGTGAACTTATTTTGACATGAATTTAAATTACTATGTGATATTACAAATCTAGAGGTGTGCTAGTTTTTCGTAAAAAGTTGCATGCCTACCTAGGTTGTGGGATACGTGATCACGATAAATTAACAAAAGCATTTCTCAGTTTGAACTCGTTTACTCATTTTCAAGAAAAGTCGTGTCATGAGTGTCCGTACTGTGTCGTGGGATTTTCCAATTCAAATCCTATTATTTGATTGACCAAAGAATGAAAAAAAAAATATAGCTAGGTATAATTTTTTCAACGCGATATTCTGTTTTTTCACTATATAAAGCGATAAGTATTACTTTACCTACCATTGTTTAACATTAACTAACACACCCAACACATACCTACATAGTTCTGATCCCACACTAGGATCCCATATGTCGTGGGATATTTATGCCTGAAATAAAAAAAAAAAAACTATTTTTTACATTTTAATAACTAATGTAGTTTTTTGGCACTTACGATCATGATTTTTGGTTTTTGACATTAATAGTGACTGACAGATATAATACATTGTATATTTCGAAGCCAGAACCGACATGGATTATGTAGGTTAGAAGGAAGACGGGAGCTTAGTAAAGCGTTTTTTCCTTTCCTTTCCTTTCGTCTCTTTTGACTTGCCAACCCATAGATTTATGAAATTATTGTATGCTTTGAACAAAATTCTAATTAAATTTTCCCAAGAACTAATCATCTCATGAGCTAGTGGCTGTAGGTACTCAATTTTTTTTTGATTTTTTGTCTATACTCTAAGTTTCCGCGTTTACCCCCTCTCTCTCCAGCCTACTACTACCTTTTAGTAATCTAAAATTTCATAGTTATCCACAAAATTATCTCTATGTTATCCTCGATAAGTGGGGCGGTTCCGCAACTCCTCCTTCACAGAGAGCTTTCAACCCTTCCCCCCATCCCTAGCCGCCCTTAAATCCCTTAAATGACCCTTGATAGTAGGCAAAGTAAGTTCCTACCAAAAAGTTATCGATACTATTAATTTATCGACTTGAGTGCTGGAAGTCCCTAGAACGGGTGTTACTGTCAATTTTGTGACATACCATGATGTTTGTACACAGAAAGCATCTATGTGTGTATAACGATTTTTGATGTGTTGCTGTTTATAGATGTGTGCGTTTATAGAGATAGAACGACTGGTTACAAAAGTGTGCATTAAAGTGTAAGTGAGTGCGTGTAGCCCCCCCCAAAAATTTCTGAATAAATTTGTATCGGTTGACAGCTCTATGGCGTCTCCCCTCCGGTACGGAGGCCTGCGTTGCTCGATGGGTCGTAGTCCAGTTATCCGTCCAAAAATTACACCGGGGAAGTCAAGTCAAGTCGTCGTGCTCACAGAGATTCGCTTTCATTTTTATTCTATGGTCGCGTATGTAGTCATTGAGCTGCGGGCATAAAAAAAACTCTATGGATTGTAGGTTGTAGGCGCAGTTTATTTTCGTAAAGTTCGAGCATTCACCCATTCACCTACTTAAAAATAACACATTCTGCTGTTTTCGGTTGTGAATTTGAGTTTAGCACATAAAATGCTGTAAAATGATTTAGCAGTGTTATTAGATGTTGTGTAGTGACCGAATGATTAAACATACAATAAAAAGTGATTATAATTGGTGTCAGGTGAGTTGAGTACGATATTGCCTACACATACTTATTTATTTAGGTACCTACGTTATTACAATAAACGTTATTATTAGGTACCTATTACTGTAAAAACTCAGCCCTAAACTCTCAATGTTTAAAGATACAGCCAATGGGTGCAAATTGTCCAACTTTATAGGAACCTACAACTTTGGCTTTCTGGAAATGTTGTTGTAGAGTAAAGACTATATGTAGGTAGAGCTGTTCTATAGTGAAACCCATTCAGAATGCATTTAGTACCAACTTGATTGAGGCGTTTTGTTTTAATGACGTCACAGCTGTTCTTGGACCAAGTGGCTTGAAGCGTGAAGATGGTAAAAGACCCGACGGCGTAGCACTCATCCCCTGGAAGATGGGAAGGCTTTGGCTTTGAAAGCTACCTGTGTCGATACCCTAGCGCCGTCTCAACTTTCTAGCAAATCAGTGTGGGCCGGCTCCACAGCATCATCGGTGGAGACCCTCGAACAGTGCAAGAATGTGCATCCCAAAAGAGGGTATATATTTGAGCTCAGGGGCAATCTCGCGATTGTACTGGCGAGAGCCCATACCGGAGTCCAATTAGGTACAACATTTTTTTCAGTCTCACCCTCAAAATAATATTTATATTTTTCTCGCATACTACGGATTTTCGCGTTTCCCCGCTCACAGAGGAGGGGTCCCCTCTCCTCAAACCACCACCTCACCAGCTTTTTCAACACATCCAATTATAAAATTTAATACTTAACCTCAAAATATAAATATATATTTTTTTATAAAAATTGATACTCTTTCTAACTTTCGTGATTTCAAAAATACACTAAAAATAGGTCAAGTTTTTATACAAAAAAACGCCTCGCGTTGCTCGAAAGCGGTTTTTAATTAATATCTCGTAAAATATAGCTAAGTATGCAAAACCTCTACAATAAACCCTCGCCTATGTTGTATTGATTTTACTTATCTAATTTTTTCCTGTATAGTATGCACCAGATATGCACCAAAAAAATAAATAGAATCTATCCAGAAGTTAGAGGTAACTCTAGGTTGTTTTTTATCGAGAAAATATTGTACTATCATGTTCCTGGTACAGTGATCCCTCATAGTATAATGTAATATAATGTAGTATCCATGCATATCTTGTATCCTGTAACTTAAATATTGTACTGGATTTACTCATTTAAAAATCTAATCTAAGATAAGGAGTTTTGCTGCATATTCCACCTTAAAGGTCGTAGGAAGTTAGTGGGTGAAGGCCGTTACAAACGGTTTGTCATGGCATGCTATGTGGAGGCCAAAAGTGTAACAGAACTCCCTTTTCCGCATTCAAACTCTGGGTGGTCAATTGTGCGTGAGAGTTAGAGAGTTTTGTGGAGGCATACCTACAGCTTAGATCATTCAGATGGGGGCACCTTCGCGATAATTCCATAACATATTTTCCGGCACTTTTTTGGGGGGAAGCAATGAAAACACATACAGATAACAGGCACAGTCTGTTTCAATATTAGTACAGTTAAAGGTTAAGGTATCCACTTCATACGGTATTGTGTTGAGTACACTATTGCGAAATACCGTTTAAAATTAACAATATGGGAACAAATTAATTAAATTATAAATATTGTATGTAACTCAATGATAATTAAACCGACCAAGTGCGAGTCGGACTTGCACACAAAGAGTTCCGTACCATCGTCAAAGATTGAACACTATTTACTTTTTAGGGTTCCGTTCCCAAAGAGTGCCAATGGAACCCTGTTACTAAGCATCCGCTGTCTGTCAGTCCATCTGTCAGCGGACTGTATCTCATGAACCGTAACATTTTAAACATCTTAAGTTACTAACGTTGACGTCTATATTATTATTCTGGGTATTTTCTATGTATAATAAAAAATATCTATCTATGTAATATATTGTATTAAGTATATCAGTTATCTAGTACCCATAACACAAGCTCTGCTTAGCTTGGGGCTAGATAATGTTGTGTGAACTGTCCAGCATTATTTATTTATTTATTATTTATTTATATATATATATATACATTTTAGAAGTAAGTAAATTTGTACGTAAATATCCCCACTTATATACAAAACTTGATGATCTTCCTAGAAGATATGCACTGAGACTGGGTAAAAACAAAATCGTTCAACCACAATCACATCTAAAAATGCATAGCAACGGACCATACGCAATGTCAATAAAAATTTATAATAAGTTGCCGTTGCAAATAAAAGACATAAAAAGTGATCAACTATTTATAAAAACACTCAAGTCCTTCTTATTGGATAAATGCTATTATAATATTAAAGATTTTTTAGAGTAGGCGGGCTAGGCACATATATTATATATTATGTAAATAAATATAAACCAACTGATGTTAAAAATTATAAAATGAATTATAAATAATCAGCTGACATTAATAATACCAATAAATATAACTTGATACAAATAATAATAATAATAATACTTACCTACTTACTTACCTATGAAAGGGGCCCGAGAACCTCGGTCTACCTCTCCATTGCTATGCCCTAAAAACAGGGTTCATGTGCGAGTCTACCTAAGTATATGTAAGAACTATTATGTTAACCATGTGAAAGCAATAAATATATTGAGTATTGAGTATTGAGTATTGAGGAAGACAGTTGAAATTTTCACAGTGTGTGTGTATAACTATAACAACAAATAACAAAAATAAAATGAAGTTTAAAAATTAAAGGGGGCTTATTAACTTTTGATTTTGCTAGAGTGGAGCTTTTCCTGCTGTACCTATATTGAAGAGTTCCGTTGAAAATAGCTGGGCTTGATCGTCGTCATCTATATCGCCATATACAAAAATAAAACAAGGCTTGAAGGAGAACAGTCATGGAATTATAGGACTTTCGAAAAGTACTCGCAGATGAACTTGAGTGGGCGACACAGCTTGTAATGTATACATATTTATCTTCGTAACAAAAACCGATTTCAAAGCTAGGAATTTATCCCCAAAACAAGATTTTTCCATCTCTGGTATTCATCATCAGTTCCACTTCACCAAATGGCACTTTCTGAATGCACATTCCTGACTTGTTGCTGAAAATACCAAAATCGCTATATGTGTGCCTATAATATTTGAGGAGTTCCCTCAATTCCTCATGGACTCCAGCATCAGAACCAGATTTTGATGAAAATGTGACCAATCTGGAAATATATTAAGCCTACTAAAAAAATACCAAATCGGTTCATAAATGATGCAGATATGAAGTAACAAACATAAAAAAATAAATAAAAAATACGCACGAATTGAGAACCTCCTCCTTTTTGATGAAGTCGGTTAAAAATAAAAGTGTGGCAAAATAGTACATTATGGTACTAGTGTGTAATGTTGGTGATTACCGCTGAGGCGCCATGGAGACCCGAGCCGTTAGGTGAGGGTTTTAAGAGAGCCGAGGACGGTAATCATCAATACACACGTGTATCATACGACGTTTTTCAACACACTTGTGAAGAAAATAATATTAAAACAGAAATACACACTGTGTAAATGTTCAACTGTCTCTATAACTCACTTGTGAATAATAGCAATGAAAAACTCCCAGATTGATTACAGGTGTAAAACCGAAAAACACACTGTGTAAATGTTCAACTGTCTCTATAACTCACTTGTAACTAATACAGCAATGAAAAAGTTACAGTTTGATTACAGGTGTCATTATATTACGTCTTTTCATTCTCAATATAAGTATATTCCAAACGTAGTCCCTTGAACCTACATGGTAGTTTGCACGATTTTTTAAAGTCAAATCGATGTTAATAATCGATTTTGAACAATTTTCCACAACCCTAACACCGCGCCGCCGCCGCGCCTTCCCTATAGCTCCTCATTCCTTTTTCGTGCATGGTAGCGCGCACACGTATTATCACAACTTATATAGAACTACCCACATTTTTATTTTCTCAATTCAAAAAAATTACGAAATGTAGTGCTGATCGAATCAAGCATTACGAAGAAAAAATACGAAAGTTAGAAGTGAAAAAAGTGGCTAATCGCCGGCGAATAATAATTTCATCATCGGATTCATCTGATTCCTAAGATAACAACTGTAAGTTTTACCTTCTATTTTTTTTGCTTATATTGTCTACATGATTATTACCGAGGCGTGGGAGTTGGTCGAGAATCAACCACGATGGCTATTACGGAACATAGATAGATAGATAGATAGAAAATTCTTTATTGCACATAAAACAAAGAAGTACAAAGGCGAACTTAATGCTAGAAAGCATTCTCTTCCAGATAACCTTGGTGTATTGCGGAAAAAAAAAATATGTGTAATAACATACGAATACATATAGATACTTTTTCCAAAGCCTGGGGGTTGGTCGAGAATCAACACGATGGTTATTACGGAACATACGAATACATATAGGTACTTTTGCCAAAACCTGGGGGTTGGTCGAGAATCAACACGATGGTTATTACGGAACATAAGAATACATATACTTTTGCCAAAGCCTGGGGGTTGGTCGAGAATCAACACGATGGTTATTACGGAACATACGAATAACATATACTTTTGCCAAAGCCTGGGGGTTGGTCGAGAATCAACACGATGGTTATTACGGAACATAAGAATACATATACTTTTGCCAAAGCCTTGGGGGTTGGTCGAGAATCAACACGATGGTTATTACGGAACATATGAATACATATACTTTTGCCAAAGCCTGTGGGGGTTGGTAGAGAATCAACACGAAGGGTTAAATTAATTACGATCGCGAATCAAAATGCCTGGGGGTTGGTCGTGAATCAACACGAAGGTAATAATGCACCTAGATTATCGAAAATTATCAAAGGTGATAATGTAATAATAATGATATTAATGATAGTCTTGCGTAATGAATCGATGAAATCTATTTGTATGGGCATTCACTATTAAGCCAAAGTCTTTATACGTTGGGAGGTTTTAGATAGTACTGGGAATACCCACTGTGACTCAGAAATATCATTGTTTTATTTCTGCTTCTTCGATGACGGACATCACGAAGTTGTCGTGGCCCAGTAATAACAGATGAGTTAGACTCTGATATTCTGATTGCACTGGGAGCTAGCACATCCGAAGGCCCCGAATATGCAGAGAAAATTCACGCATGGCTCTGCTTTGGCTGCCTTTGCTTAAGAAACGTTTGTCTAAAGAGGACAAAGAAAAGCTTCTTAAGGACAATCTCGTGCCACAAAACTGCAACTTATTAGAGGCTCCAAAATTGAACCCTGCCATTTCGGCAGCTATCACTGAGAGCGCCCAAAACCGAGACAAGAAACTTGTTGGTGCTCAGCAGCAGCTAGACGCAGGCGTCACGATCAGAAACAGAGCAATAGATATGCTTCTAACCCAGGAATTCGACAAGTTAAGGGTTATGAAACACCTAAGTGACACATGTCGCATACCTACTAAGCGATCTGCACTATCGCGATAGTCAGACGAGAATAAAGTTGAAAACCCCAAGTCTTTATAAAAGTTTCCTAAACATCATACCTATAAGATACTTGTTGGGATGAGACTTAATTCGGTATAAAGTTGTCCGAAAAAAGCGTCAAAAGCGATAGAGAAGCAACGTCTTCAGATCAAAAAGAGCTTTTTAAGCTCTGCAGCCTCCCAGAACTCCACAGACTTGGAAAAACTGGGGAGCCCCTCCTCGTTATCTGCCAAGCCGTGGCGGCCGAGGAGGATTCAGGAAGCCGGTACCAGTGAGTACGCGTAAGCCAGATCCAACTACACCTGCACAGGTGAAGTACCTAGCCAAGCTGCAGACCCGGGCTCAAGCGCAGCCGTAGAATAGTTACCACATGCTGGCAGAGGTCAACTTTCTGTAGTTTCTGGCAAAATATTACTAAAAACTCATTAGTTTTGAAGTGGATTCGTGTTGGCTTTAACATTCCATCTAGTAAGCGTGTAACACAACAATCTGTTCCTCATACATCTTGGTCTTAAGACGAAAAGTATGAGATGTCTAGGTATAGCTATCCAAAATGTACTAATTTTAGGAGCCGTTTCTCCTTGTATGCCCATTACCAGATCAATTTATATCAAAGATTTTTCTTGCATCTAAATCAAATGTTAATAAAATATTTATTTTAAATCTTAAACCATTGTACAAGTTTATAACGATGGAACATTTTAAAATGGAGGATCATAGAACCGCTTCAACAATAATACCAAAAGATGGATATTTGGCCACAAAATATTTAAAAGAAGCATACCTTTTTAATACCTATCGATTGATCCAAAATATCAAAAGTACAATTTAGGTTTGAAAATAAAACATATGCCTTTAAGGCATTATTGTATGGCTTATCAGTAGCGCCTCGAATATTTAGTTAAATCATGAAAGATGTAATAACATATTTAAAAAAAAAAAAAAAAAAAACAATATCTAATTATTGCCCAATTAGTTAATAAGCTTATTTGTCTAACTCGATGTAAAATCAGAGAACTTGCTCAGTTCATTGGAGTCCTTGTTGCTGCGTGCCCAGCTGTAAAGTATGGAAGGTCGTACACAACATATATAATAAAAAATTAAAAAAAAAAAAAAAAACTTTTATTAAACACATCTTAAAAAACAACCTTTTAAAAACAGCACAAAAGCAACTACGAGGCAAAAGATTCCCTAGGAAAATCTTAGATGACGTTGTTTGGTGGTTAAAATATATACACACACACACACAGCTTATGATATGAGTGAAATGAGACCAGGAAATTACTGTAAATAAATATTTACAGACGCTTCAATAACAGGTTAGAGTGCGTTTAGTGACGGGAATCGCGTTAGTGGAAGCTGGAGTATTAGTGAGAGAAATTGTCATATTAACTATCTAGAACGCCTAGCAGTATTTCTTGGACTCAACAGCTTACTCAGAGATAAAAATAATTGCGCAACTTTGTTACGCGTAGAATAACATTGCGCGACTTTGGCAGTGGGTGAGAAGCAGCAGATCTGGCTATTTGCTTCTTATACAAACACCAAAGACAATAAGGAAGCTGACGAAGAATCTTGGAAAGTTAATCCCGATATAGAGAACTTTCGAAGTTAGCCTACCAAAACATAGTCTACACTTTTGGTCCTTCTCAGAAAGATTTGTTTGCTTCACGCACTAATGCCAAATGCAAGTTGTTCGCCTCCTGGAAGCAACATCTCGACGCAATGGCCGCAGATGCGTTTAAATTAGATTGGAATAATTATTATTTTTATACTATTCCTCCGTTCACTGTGATACTTAAATGTATAAGAAAGATCATCGACTAAAAAGCAAACGGAATACTAGTGTTCTTATCTCAGCCATAGTTCCCTACACTAAATAGTTTATTAGTTTCTAAAAAATCATGTTTTTGGGGCCTCGTAAAGACTTATTATTATCTCCATTCAGAGAGCATTACCCTCTCTACACAAACAACTTACCCTGGGCATCGCGAAGCTCAGCTGGCGGCGTTCATCCAGCGAGGGTCTCCAGCATCAGCATTTGAGTTAATGCTTGCATCTCTTTCCGACAACACCATACAGTGCAGTATGCTCATACTGTGGTGGCAATATTGTGTCGAAAAAGACATCGCAGGTCCGAGTGAAGTTGTTATGTCATTTATAGCCCAACAATTCAACAATGGAGCTAGCTACGGCATATTGGGCAGCCATCGCTTGGCTATATTACTATTAGGTACTGAATAGTAATATAGGAGATGATGATCTTATCAAACGCTTATTGAAAGGTGCTTACAGATTGAAGTCTTCAGCACCCATGTATAGTTCAACTTGGGATCCACAATTTGTTTTGGATTAAATTGCAAAATGGGTACCACATACCGTAATAACAACTTCCCAACTTACAAAAAAGTTGGTGATGATCACAGAATTCAAACTTTTTTACATAGTAAAGTAGACCAAACTGATATACTGTCAAATGGTATAAAAATTGTCATCACAAATTTAATACAGACGTCGGGCCCTGGTCGCAAACAACCTGTTCTTTATCTCCCTCAATTTAGAGAGAATATTAACATTTGCCCAGCCACAGCACTTGAGGACTATTTAACTAAATCTAAAGATATTACATGCAGACAATAACCTTTTTTTTATTGACCTGTAAACTCCCTTACAAAAATGCTATGGCCCAAACCATTAGCAAATAAGGAGTGTTGTCGGAGAACGGAGTGGACAGAACTCTGTTCAAGGCGCACAGCACCCGCCACGCTTCAACATCTGCGGAGAACGCAGCTGGTGTTTCCATAGATACCATACGAAAGACGGCTGGATGGTCTAGTTCACCATACACTTTTGCCAAGTTTTACAACCGGCCAATAATGGACGACAGTGAATTCGCTAGATCCGTTTTATTGCCGATGAATATTGGTTCAGTTAAAGTTATTTAAATATTTATTGATCAATAAGGGTAAAGTAAGAACCAAGAATGCTTTTTGTTTAAGTATATAATACCCAAACCTGATTTATGAGTTCCCTGCGTATTTTATTCCTTTTACAAAACTTTTTGCTCTAAACATCTACGTTTGGAATATACTTATATTGAGAATGAAAAGACGTAATATAATATACCGATCAAACGAATTTCACAAGTGAAGTTCGATCGATATTATATGAGTCTTTTCATTCGAAGATAAAAGAACCCACCCCCCCTAACATTCCCAGGGGAAAGTTTTGTAAAATATAATCTTTAAATAGAATGAGGAGCTATAGGGAAGGCGCGGCGGCGGCGCGGTGTTAGGGTTGTGGAAAATTGTTCAAAATCGATTATTAACATCTATTTGACTTTAAAAAATCGTGCAAACTACCATGTAGGTTCAAGGGACTACGTTTGGAATATACTTATATCTTCGAATGAAAAGACTCATATAATATCGATCGAACTTCACTTGTGAAATTCGTTTGATCGGTATATTATGTGTCTAATTGCGGTGAAATTAGAGCCACTTTATGGGCAAGTGTGTTGAAAAATGGATTTAACTGTCCTGCCGACCCTAAAGCTTTCGTTGTTTGCGGCTCTTCAAGGTTTGACGTCCCTGTTCGTTTGTCCAGCAGACCGCGCAATGAACCGGGGGGCTCGAGCCGAGCCGACGCCGCCGGAGTGCGCTCTGGCGGCGGAGATGTTCGACCATTTCTGCTCAGCGGGCACCATGAAGCAGATCCTGGCGTTGCACCGCGAGATATGCGACACTCTCACGCTCAGACCGAACCGGCTGCCCGACTTCTACCCAAAGCTCAAGGTGAGGCATATTTTTCCTACTAATCATTTAAATGCGAAGTTTATCGTTAAGGCGCATACAGCAGCTTATTGGTCTTATTTGGAGTCTGTCTCCTCATAGAGGAGTCAATGTCCTCTGTGGCGGCGGGCGAAGGTTCGCCTGCGGCGCAGGAGGTTGCGGGTTCGATTCCCGCCTCAGAACAAATATTTGTGTGATCTGCAGATATTTTTCAGGGTTTTCTGGGTATTTTATATGCATAATAAAAAATGTCTATCTATTTAATGCATTGTATTAAGTATATCTGTTATCTAGTTCACATAACATAAGCTCTGCTTAGATTGGGGCTAGATAATGTTGTGTGAACTGTCCAGCATTATTTATTTATTAATTTCATCTAATTCCATCTATTCTTTTTTTTTTTTCTTAGTTGAAAAAAAAAACATTAATTGATTTTTTAACTGTAAAGTGAACGTACAAAAATGTTCTACCTGTTAATTAACTATGTGAAAAAAATTAACAAAGAGCAGTGGTTTTCGACTGAAAATTTGATTCAACTTCTAAAAGACTTGAGAATTTTGTACTCTTTCTTTCACCTAAATGTCTGCAAAGTCTTCAATTTGAACGTATGATTCTGTGGTGCGACGGTTTTTCACGTGGCAAATCATTGTTTTTCGTGATTTTCACTTATTTTTCGTTCCGCGAGCGCTGTTCTGTCACTTTCTAACTTACCTGAACTTTAATGTGTTAGAAAGTGACCGAATTTTGCTGTTGTATCCGCCAAAACAAACATCTAAATGTCTGTGAACACAGTAACGGCTGAACCGATTTAGATGTAATGTGTAGGTACTTGACGGTACCTTTCTTAATTTTACATGTGCTTGGAGAGTGCCGACGGCACAGTTGCCTCTGTTGTCGGCAAAGTGCCGCTCGTCTGTAGGAGCACGAAGGGACAAAATAGATATATATTATGCTTCTTCGATACCTACCATACGGCTAAAAAGCTAATTTACTGCTACAAATGCATACATGTGGTACATTACGTGTTCCGTATTACGATTTTTTATGGTAATCAGAGGTTGGTCCTTATAATATATATACAGCGCAAGCCCACTTTTTAACCGACTTCAAAAAAATGCAGGAGGTTCTCAATTCGAGTTGTTTTTTGTTATGTTTGTTACCTCATATCTCCGTCATTTATGAACCGATGACAATACAATATGATGGTGACAGCAAGCTGATGGAGACGGAAGGTGGAAAACGGAACTCCTCGATGGATAATAGTAGACCGGCTGTGTTTAGGCTTATTGTGACCAGCACACGGTTCCGATCACTAATATTATAGTTCTTGTATTGGGGATAAAATCCTAGCTTCGAACTTGTTACATGTATTAAGTCAGCTGAATTAGGCGTTGCTGAATAGTTGCAGTTTCATTTTGGATAAAATTATGAAAATGTAACTACAAAGTTCTATAACTTAATAGAAAGTTCTCGAATAACTTACACGAATATTTCGTTAGCTAGCTAATTAACATTCTGTACAAAGTTTCGAAACTTTATTATAATTGCAAAATAGAAAATGTTTCAGCTCATAAACACTTGCAATAATATAGACTAATTATTACCTGCTATACATACGTCAATTGGACGAGTGGAGAAAATAACGTTTACACAGGAGGCACTTCCATTTTGGGCTTCTAAAACTTCTACTAATACACTAAAATAGATGACTGGTATTATGGGATTATTCCAAAAAACCTCCTCCCACAAACCTCTTCCCAAAAATCCTTTGAGTGTCGGAAGGGCATTATTGGGCATAAACTCCAAAAATCTCCTAAATTAATTTACTATAGGTAAATTAGAGACAAACAAAACAACAAGTGTAGTATAAATAACGTACGACTCCAAAAAAATATCCTATATTTGTAAATTTAATAAAAATGTAATAAATATGTAATTAAATCGATTTATAACAAATTATCGTGTTGGTAGGATATTATGAAAAAGGGCTTTAGATGTCTCATCCACGTATACACGGCCATATCTACACACGGCCGTCTTCAAGAGTATTTCTTAGCTATTGCTGTATGTTTGCCTTTGCTATTTTTCATGTGCTAGGAAAGAAAGAGACAAAGTATCTATAATTATTAGTGTATCATTTTATTCAGTATCTTACAAGCCATCTGCTCTAATTATGTTTTAGCACACATTCGCTCTAATTCACTCTGTATGCATGGGGAGTAAAGAGCTACCTCGCCGTAACAGTATTATTTTATCTGTGCCGTAACACAGTTTTTCGCCTAGCACAGGAGGTATGTTTCTAAACCTCAAAAATGCCTACGCTATGGTTCCGAAATAAACGTATTCATATTATTCTTATATCCGGCAAGGTTTTGTTTACGGCTAGATTTCACGTGGGAGAAGATACGGGCAAAAGCTAGTACATAACAAAAGTTATGACTAGATAATAGTTATCAGACCGCGACGGAAGCCGAGCGTGTCGTGTATGCAACTCACTTTTCGGGTGTCCCAAGATTAAATAGTTTATAAACTCAATTGACTATCACACTAGAGTAACATTAAAAGACTTGGAACGCCCGCGAAAGGCTGATAATGCGGATTTTATTGTTTGAGAAGAAACTGATTTATTGACTGAGATTTCTACTTTTTATCCCTCTATAACGCAAGCGAAGCCGCGTGTGGACACTAGTAGAATATAAATTCTAGGTCGCGTCTTAGTCCCACTCGAACTTTGCATTATCCTGGTATATGAAGTATGTGTACGTGGGTTTGAAGTAGTAGACCTGTTTTGTGGAAGAGTTCGTCCGGGGAAGCCGCCGGACGAACTCTTACCGTACCTATTTCAGCCGCAAAGCAAAAGTACTTGCATTGCTGTGTTCCGGTTTGAAAGGTCAGGGGGTTGTGGAAATTACAGGCACATGAGACTTTTCATCTTTACGACTCAGGGTGGCGGGCGCAGTGCAATGCAGAATACGTACTAGGAGGACGTGACCTATGATATAATGCATTGTTAAAGGCAGAGGTTACCGCTTAACATCAGGTGGGGCCACCGGCTGGAACCGCCACACAAGCAGCTAAAAATATATATATCAAAGGATGTTATCTATGTCTGACTAATATACTGATAAGTCTAGTCAGTTTTGTATAATTATATGACAACGTTACAGTGTCATTATACACAATACTCCGTCTTTATAATGTGGATCGCAAAGATCTGAGTCAAAACATCGTTTCCGATTCCTCCCGTAGCTCGCCGCACGCCCAGCGTGGGCGTGATTGGTGTACCTATCTGCACTGCTGCTGGCATTTTGCCACTGGACCAAAGAATAAATAGTCTTACGTATCTACTAGATCAGGTAACGTAGCTACTGGAATTTAAAGTTGAGCAGTAATTACATCGAGTAATCAGATGCGTGAACCGTTGCTCGTGTCAGTCGTTTCAACAAATACTAAGGTAATGTCCCACTGCTATCACGCGTTCCGGTACCCAGAGTGAACTGGTACTGATTGGTGAAAGTCTCATGGTGCGAATCGATCCGCTAAGTTGAGTCTCAGTTGTGGTAGAAGCCTATTAGTAGTGTTTGCATATAGCATTCCATGTTTTGTGTTGACCTACACATATGCGTCACCACACAAGAAATAAAACGATCCAGAACAAAACTCAAACTCAAATGAAAACCAGTAACCAAATCTGTTCCGAGAGCGAAAAAAAAAATATTTTTTGCGCTTTAAAGGTGAAAGAAAACATGAGGAAACCGGCATGTCCTAGTACCAAAAGTTCGAAGACATGTGACATGTGCATGAAAAGAGCCTATGCGAGGCGCGCTGACTCGTTTTACCACACTGGTTCTTTCACCATTGGTCACTAGACCCTTTTCAATGCCGCCGTACCCTCTAGCTGGTTACTGACCTAACGCAAGGTGACCAAGACAGGACCAGTGTCATGATGTACTAAATCTTCACTAAATCTACCCTCTTTAGTAGTACTAAATCTGGCCTCGAGTTTCGATTCACGTTTGTGCATAGTTGTGGTTGGCCGTGCCTCAGTTTACTAACCAGGTTTTTTATTTTGGTTGACCCCTAATATGCTCGACAGCATTGCGAGTGTTGATTATAGCCTGGGTGACGAGGCACCTGCCAGAGGGCGCCCCACACCACACTCACCACGATTGTCTAGACGCGCCGCGGGCTTGATACCTATATCCCATCAAATCCCTTTCTGTTTATCAATACGCACCCTAATCTGGGAGCAACGCTCTGCCCTCTGTCCAAGTCTGATTTAACATCAAACAATAAAATCAACGCAAAAATATATTACATTTACTTTTTGCGAGATACACTGGAAGAAACAGACTAACATTCTATAACAGTCTTAGTAACAGGGTCCCGTTTTACCCTTTGGATAAAAAACCCACCCTTTGGGTAACCCTAAAAAGGAGTTTTTTTTGAAATGCAGTCTACGTATGTTTTCCAGTATCTCTGTTAATTACTATATTTTTTTTTTTTAAATGTTTTAATCTCCATCGTAGTCACTTATAAATATGATTACGGGTCCCGTTGGCGTTTGCCTGATAAAAATATAATATCATAACCGGCACACCGCGAAAAATACGCGCATAGCATTAGAACCAAAACTATTATGAAGTTGGTCGGACGTTCCCAGTTAGACATGAACACACCGCGAAAAATACGCGCATAGCATTAGAACCAAAACTATTATGAAGTTGGTCGGACGTTCCCTGTTAGACATGAACACACCGCGAAAAATACGCGCATAGCATTAGAACCAAAACTATTATGAAGTTGGTCGGACGTTCCCAGTTAGACATGAACACACCGCGAAAAATACGCGCATAGCATTAGAACCAAAACTATTATGAAGTTGGTCGGACGTTCCCAGTTAGACATGAATAAAGGATAATGTTTGCCCTACAGAGTCTGATAGCATGTAGACTTACCTATACGATCTAACAAAGTAACGTTATAGACAAGAATTGGCCCGCGTGGTATTTGCTAGCTAGAATCCTCATCATCATTAGCAGCCTTTACCGTCCACTGCTGGCCTCCTCCATAAAATACAATGGACGGATTTGCCATAATTACCACGCTTGGCAGGCGGATTGGTGATCGCAGTATTCATATTGAGTAGTCAGGTGGACTTTGCTGCCCATCCCCTGG
The DNA here is from genome assembly GCA_932527175.1 of Operophtera brumata. Classification (NCBI taxonomy): domain Eukaryota; kingdom Metazoa; phylum Arthropoda; class Insecta; order Lepidoptera; family Geometridae; genus Operophtera; species Operophtera brumata. The sequence goes on along the minus strand of OW052239.1, from coordinate 77,653,969 downwards.
TGTAATCCCTTAGTCGGCTTTAAGACATCCACAGGAAGATAGAGAGGTGTATTCTTAGGCCGGACACACCATAACAAGAATATACAGAACTAGTTGGATGCCCGCGACTTCGACCGCGTTAAGTTTGTTTCGTACAAACTTCTACCTCCTGGTGATTAGATTTGATTTGACAAAATCGAGTACAGTATTCAGATAAAAAATATGCATTATAATTCCGAGGGATCACTGTACCAGAAACACGATAGGACAATATTTTCCCGATAGAAAAAAAAACAAAGTTGCGTCTATTTTCTGCGTAGATTAGATTTTTTATTCAAATGTTGCATATTGGATACAAAATAAGATATAAATAAAATCAATACAACAAAGCCGAGGGTTTACTGTAGGGGTTTTGTAAAATTATCTATATTATACGAGATATTCAATAAAAACCGCTTTTTTGAGCGGCGGGAGGCGTTTTTTTTTGTATGAAGATTTCTGCCTGGGTTTGGCGCAGTCTTAAGGCTGGAATTTCGGAAATTCCTTTTTTTGTGCACCCTAGACCACAAAAGGAACATACCCTATAAATTTAAGATCTCTAGGACTTGTTTTAGGCTGTGCGTGCATTGATAGTCAGTCAAGTCACTCAACGATTTTATAATGTACTAGCGACTCGCCCCGGCTTCGCACGGGTAGCCCCCGGTAAAAAACAGCCTCCCCCCGATATTTTATTACTTATTCTGCTATTCGGAGCGGAGAAGAATCCACCAAAAAAGCTAACATAGGTCCAGCCGATCTTGAGTTATAAGTGGTGTAACTAACACAACTTTCTTTTGTATATATTGATATTGATAATAAGAATATACAGCTAGAATATAAACCTCAGATCTCGGCCGATGTATGTAATATAAACCGACCAAGCGTGTGTCAGCCACATCGGAATTTGGGTTCTGATGTTTCAATCCTATGCACACGGCTTATTTCAAACAGAGATTTAAAGCGCGCGTTGGTATATTTTGCTTTCATTTTAGTGAATGCGTATGATGCAGAAACTTGTTCTTAAAAACCTTCGTGTGCGTAGGCCCTTAGAGAGATCGACGGGGCCTAAATCTAAACATAATCGATATAATCTAAACATTTATATCGCTTCAAAACCTGTAGGAAAACTGTGCCAGGCAGGTAGGTACATATTTGTTACAAAAGCAGATTACTGGTCAATAGTGTAGGTATAGATAGGAGTGCCAGCATAACACAGACATGTACAGCAGCATATACAAGTGGCAACGATAAAGTGCACTTGTTAACTGTGCTTTCTCTCGGTCCGGGTGGCGGCGTGGAAATCGACAGTTTACCTTCCAATGAATTCTATTTTCGTGTGTTTGATTGTGAGAGGCGCACAGATGTATCACTCTACGCATGCTATTCTGATTACATCGCTCGGTATTCGAGCCAGAATGTTCCATCTACTTATTAGTGTTTACCTACAAGTTTTCGGAGTTCTTCGGTAGATTATCTTAGTGCATTTACAGCAAACGTTTTAACTTACCCATTCTCATGATATTTTTTTGACACATTTGTGTTATAAAATTATCTTGATGAACCTTTTCTGCAGAGTTGTTGGCTGGAGGACGAAATCCAGCCATTCGAAAAGACTCGCAATACACTTATTTTAAACTACACCACACATGTGCTCTTTAAATAACAATAATATGCCACCAAAATTACACTATGTAGGTAACACGAAAAAACAAAAAAAACAGAATTAAATGACGTACTTTTATTTTCAATAATTATTTACTAGTGCCCGCGGCTTCACTCGCGTTTTACCAGGATAAAAAGTGGCCTATCACAGATCACATACTCTATCTGTGTATCAAACATCTAACATCAGTTCAGCTGTTTCGCCGTGATTGTGTAACAAACAACCCAAACATGCAAACATCGTAACTTTGACATTTATGATATTAATGGGATGGAGGCGTCATTGAATCTCCGTCGAACTACTACTTTTTATTGATTTTAAATTTGTTAACGCTCGCCAAAACATAGTAAAGTTAGTCGATGTGTTTTTACGTCTGCAATTTCGTTTTGGCAGCCAGGCCAGCTTTTTTGATGCAACGGATGCAAGGAAACACTGTCCTCAAAGTAAATGGACTTCGGGTCAACGCTAAAAAAAGTGTCAACAAGATGCATAAAATAAATAATTCTGTCAAGTTTTATCCGTCCATTGCTGCTTGGTTATTGAACACATTTGAAGGGCTAGAGTGTGAACCGGCAGTGTGTCGAACTCATTTGGCATCGTTCGAATTTTCAAAGGTGCCATATTTTGAAAATTTGGTGCGATATATTTTGGAATGTAACGGGGTATACCAATCCATCGTAGGGTATTATAAATTATATTCAAGGAAATGACTAAGGACGTTTAAAACGATAAATGTGCGGGTCCGACACACTGAACCCATTTCTTATTTTTTTATCAAATATATTATAAAAAAACTTTTTTAAATTGTGGGGCTTTCTTTTATAGGCGAGTCTTTTTGAGACCTTTTAACACAATTGATCTTCTTTTTAACCCCCGACGCAAAAACGACGGGGTGTTATAAGTTTGACGTGTCTGTGTGTGTATGTGTGTGTGTGTGTGTCTGTCTGTGTCAGTCTGTGGCAGCGTAGCTCCCGAACGGATGAACCGATTTTGTTTTGTTTTTTTGTTTGAAAGGTGAATTAGTCGGCAGTGTTCTTAGCTATGTTTGATCAAAATCGGGTTAGCCGTTTCATCGCGTTGGGGCTTTTTTAATTTTAACAAAATTAATAACTTGTTATATTTGAATTATAAAAACGGTTTTGAATACTTACGTCTTACAAATAATAGGTGCATCAATTAGGTACAAAACATTAATTTATAGCACTTTACAAGAGCTCGCAATTTTTCATATCTAATCAACTGTATGCGCGATCTATATTCGTACGGTAATTAGTGCCAATGAACTCTAAATAGGTCGGGTCTATGTCCAGCTGTGGGGACATTAAGAAGTGCTTGAACCTGCTTATAAGGCCGGTGTAGCTTGCTAATATCTCATTGTGTGTGTACATTGGAGAACATGTGAATTCTTGAAGGTGGCTTCACTTGCGAGTGTTTATGTGAAAGAACATGGGCAACTCCCCATGCATTGTTTGACCCAACTTTTTTGACTAACGTTACGTACAGTTGAGATGATAATATAATGATAAGATAACGAGAAAGCTAATGTAATTTCTTGCGTAGAAGTTGTGGGAAAGTAATGAAGCTTGTTGCGTTTTGTTTCACGCAAATGCAATGAGTTGATTTATCGAATTATTTAGAAATACAACTTTTGCTTCCCAGCTTCTAAAAATATACAAGTTCTTTAGAAACATTGTACAGAAAACCACATTTAGAACCGTACTAATTACTTCCATGGCCATGGTTCATTTATTTTTGACCTGGGTCTGCGATTGCCCACCTCCTTTGAATACATTGCAGGTAGTTGGCGTAACAAGGACCGTATTATCCGGTGCTAAAATTATTCTAGCACCGAGCAGATTTCAATTGTTACTTTATTACAATTACAAGGGGATTTGTTAATGATTCTTTTGAAAGGGTCGGCAACTCGCGTGTTATGCCTCTTGTATTGCAGGCGTCCATAGGCTACGGTAACCGCTTACCAACAGGTTGGCCGTAAGCTTGTTTGCTAACGTGGTGGCAGAACTAAAAAAAATGATAGGCTGGAATCGGCCTTATAGTTGAATGAAATGTAAAATTTGTCCGCCAGCGGCTTGTGATTTACCGGGATAAAAAGTATAGTAAAGCTTATAGCTCAATCCAGGTCATGATACCAATGATCTGTATACCAAATTTCATCGAAATCGGTTCAGTCTTTTCAGCGTGATTGCATGAACCGCTAGTTTATTACGTATCTTCCAATATCAATGCGTTAGCAAGAATTGTGCGAGAATTTCGCGATTATCGTATCCAAATTGCATTCGTATTACGTATCGCTGATACGCTGGTATCAATTTGGATGCGATAATCGCGCAATTCTTGCTATCGCATTGCTATTGCAAGATACGTAATAAGCTAGCCGATACATACAAACATCCAAACATTTATGATAATAGTGAGATTAGTATATTATAGCTCGCCATGTGAAGGCACCTTTACAGGCACACTTTCGTGTTACGTTCGAGTGTGCATCGCTTTAGTCTGACATTTGAAATGAAAACTCGTAACCAGGGTATAGTTACTCTTATTTGTCTGTAGCAAGTTGGCGGACTGTCCGGCATTTAACTGTGACTCGACCTAATTTCACTTTCAATCTCACAATTTCTTATCTACTCATGTGTTAGCCAATCTAATTCCTTCTGTCCACTTGGCCCCTAACAAAGATCCCCTGGGGGATTCATTTGGATTTTTAGTCCATACGGATCCCCTGGGAGATTAATTTCAACATCTTATCCACACAGATCCGCTGGGGGATTCTAGGTCCTAGCAGCAAAAATTACAAAATTCCCAGTATTCCAAGTTTTTATTTCATTACTTACATGTATTACTGTGTAACATTAGGATGATAGTACGAACTGTCTGAAAGTAAAACCTCTCTGTCTACGGACGGACATACACACAGCCATGCAGAACCTATAAAGGGAATCATTATCGTCCGGGAACCCCAGAACCGGCCAAGTGCGAGTCGGACTCGCGCACGAAGGGTTCCGTACCATTATCTATAAAAACGGCAAAAAAATAACGTTTCTTGTGTGGGAGCCCCATTAAATATTTATTTTATTCTATTTTTTTGTATTTGTTGTTATAGCGGCAACAGAAATACGTCATCTGTGAAAATTTCATCTGTCTACCTATCACGGTTCATGAGAGCCTGGTGACAGACGGAAAGACAGGCGGACGGACGGACGGACAGCGGAGTCTTAGTAATAGGGTCTCGTTTTACCCTTTGGGTATGAAACCCTAAAAATGGAAACGGAAGTTGAAATTAAAATCATAATAGTATAATTTCTACTGATCGCTGAGGTTTGCGTCGAACCATACCATTTGTTGAATAACAGCTTTATGTAATTTGACGCATCGTGCACCGGAGAAAGTGTTCTTTACGATGCAACAATGTATGTTGTATGATTTGTGTACGAATTGGCACCATTCAATGACATTGTAAGATCTAGGTGGTAACATTAGATTGGTGTCAAACTCATATTGTGTAGGTATCTGTCATTCCAGGCCTCCCAACATTTTGAACAACTAGTAAAATATAAAATTAATCTTGCTAAACAATTACGTAAGTCAAACAATAAAAAAAATTACATAATAAATTGAATGAAATGTCAAATAATATGAAAAGGTAAAATAACAAATAATATGAAACTTAAACAAAAATAAGATTGTTTAACATTAAAATTTGACAATTAGAAATTAATCTAATAATGAACCTTTCCTTCTAAAAGCTTCGTTAGTTTAACATTAAAATGCATCAAAACTGTTTTCAATACGTATTGAGAAAGCGATCTTGTTGTAAAGGAGCCTTGCAGAACACACTCTGGTACTATTATATATTCTGTGAAACTTTCTTTTTTTTTCTTTTTTTTTATACTACTTGGATGACGGATCAAGCAAGAGGCCCACCTGATGTTAAGCGGTAACCTCTGCCTATGAACACTGCATTACCTCATAGATCACGTCCACCTAGGACCAACCTATGTGGCATTGCACTGCGCCCGCCACCCTGAGACATAAAGATGAAAAGTCTCATGTGCCTGTAATTTCACCGGCACCCTTACCCTTCAAACCGGAACACAGCAATGCGAGCACTACTGCTTTGCGGCAGAAATAGGTATGGTGGTAGTACTTCCCCGGACGAACTCTTTCACAAAAAAGCTCTACTACTACTAAAGATGGACTGCCGTAATAAGGCTGTTTTACATTTATGATGATGCAGTGTCTCCAGAGTAGTACATTTTATTTTATGTAATAAATCTGGGATTTGTTTTGTACCTAAAATATAACACTAGTGATGAAATTATATCTATTATCACACATTGGTTCCTCAAAGTTTGTATGGTAAAGGGTCTTGCACCATTCACCTTAAGTTTATTTATCTGATTTTCATGGAAATTTAACACACTCGCCTATAGGATGCGTCCTATACCCGAATTCTTCGTATCCTTTATTATTGCGCAGACTTCCAAAAAGTGGAACGATCTATTGGAAATTCGCGATAGGTACTGGGTAAGATAGGTACTAGAGCGGACTTCACTCGTTATCTAAAGCCAAGTAATTGTGCGAACCTTATCTATAATGAGTTGTGATAACCCGACTCTCTGATTGACTAATACATTTTGGACAATTAATAGCGAAAGTACATCTGTTGTCGTTTTTGTGTAGCATTCAACAATGCAGAGACGTTGTTTTTTTAACTGTGTGAATGATTGAACAATCGTTTGCCCACCTGATGTTAAGCGGTAACCTCTGCCTTGACTCATAGGTCACGTCCACATAGGACGCACCTTATGTAGCATTGCACTGCGCCCGCCACCCTGAAACATAAAGATGGAAAGTCTCATGTGCCTGTAATTTCACCGGCACCAAACCGGAACACAGCAATACGAGTACTACTGCTGATAACCACACTCCCATTAATTTCAATCGATTCTAAAGTGACAGCTACAAGTATAATTTTAGGTTAGACAATGCTATGCAGAATCGACACCAGTTTCGTGTTATATTTATAGTGATAACGCATGCGAATGTTTTTTTTTATATCTTTGGGTATGTCGTTTGTGTCTTATTATTTAGATTTAGGCCTGGAATACACATGCTATTACAAAACCGGTGAAGTGCGAGTCGGACTCTCACACGAAGGGTTCCGTACCATAATCGGTTTAAAGAAATTTATCCTTAAAAAGACATTATGTCACTTACATGAGAAAAAATTTATGTTATAAGTAGTACATTAAACATATAAGTAGGTCGTTCGAGTAAGTAAATAGGTAATATTGTACATTATTTGTAGAAAACTAGGTAGGCACTCATTCAATGCATAATATGCATGATATGAATCTCTTAAATAAGTAGGTACGATCTTTAAAAGTAGGTATCTACAACGTACTGCGTAAGTTTTTTTTCAAATGCATTGATTGAGTTACATTTTTAATATCTGACGGTAGTTGGTTATAAAGCTCTGCACATTCAAAAGTTTTTTTTTTTACTGTATTTCGTTCGCGTCTTGGGTAAAACCCAGAAAGCTGGCGCGACGAGTATTTTGCTTGGATAATTGTCGCGTTGTTATAAATGATAGGCTTGTATGGAGAGAGCCTTTTAAAATGTTATGTACGTTTGATGTTCATTAATTTAGTTTGTTTATATATTTGAATGGTTGGTGTTGAGTATGGATGGTGGAATAATAATTTAATAATTTTGTTTTGAATTATTTGAAGTCCAGCTAATTTAGAAGAAGTCCATCATACAAGATGTAACACATTACGGTTCAAAAGATACTGTCAATATTTAGATCGAGCAAAAACTTTACCCGTCTTTAAATTTGACTTTATTAGATTTACATTATTTGTTGTTATAGCAGCTATCAATATTACTCACTTTTTGAAAATTCAATGTGTCGCCCCTATTACGCTTCAAGATTCAAGCTTTTGTTAAGGTGGAGATAGAGACGCCGAATAATTCACGTTTTTCGGGACGCCCTTTAGTTTTTAATTTAATTTAATTTGTATTATTTGTTATTTCATTTATTTATTAGGAAACTGGTACAGCACACATAATGCACACTATAAATAACACCTTAGAATTATAGGTACTATGGAATGTGTGCCGTTGTTGTCAATATCATAAATTTCCAAATTACGATGTTTGGATGTTTGTTACCCGATTTCGATGAAAATGTTGTACACAGATAGATTATGACCTGGATTGAGCTATAGACTACTTTTTATCCTGGTAAAACGCGAGCGAAGCTGTGGGCTAACTCTAGTAGCGTATACGACGACCTCTGTGGCGCGGTGGGCGAATGTTCGCCTGCGACGCAGAAGGTTGCGGGTTCGATTCCCGCCTCGGAACAAATATTTGTGCGATCTGCAGATATTTGTTCAGGGTGTTCTGGGTATTTTATATGTATAATAAAAAAATATCTATCTATGTAATGTATATCATTAAGTATATCAATTATCTAGTACCCATAACACAACCTCTGCTTAGCTTGGGGCTAGATAATGTTGTGTGAACTGACCAGCATTATTTATGTATTTATTTATATATATCATAGTACATACATATCACTTTATTGTATTGTCTACATTTAGACACTAAACAAAACTATGCATCGAACTATATAAGTGCTTTTTGGCGAAATCCAACCTGCGTTGGTGAGAAAGGCCCTAGGCAAGGTAGAATCTGCCTCAATGCAAATGTTGCTCTGCTTAGCTTGGGGCTAGATAATGCAGTAGTAGAGAATTTTTGTGAAAGAGTTCGTCCGGGGAAGTACTACCACCATACCTATTTCTGCCGCAAAGCAGTAGTGCTCGCATTGCTGTGTTCTGGTTTGAAGGGTAAGGGTGCCGGTGAAATTACGGGCACACGAGACTTTTCATCTTTATGTCTCAGGGTGGCGGGCGCAGTGCAATGCCACATAGGGCGCGTCCTAGGTGGATGTGACCTATGAGGTAATGTACTGATCATACGTAGAGGTTATCGCTTAACATCAGTTGGGCCATCTGCTAGTTCCGTCATTCATGTAGTACAAAAAAAAAAAAAAAGTGAACTGACCAGCATCATTTATGTATTTATTTATTTATTTATATATATCATAGTACATACATATAACTTTATTGTATTGTCTACTTTTAGACACTAAACAAAACTATGCATCGAACTTTATAAGTGCTCTTTGGCGAAATCCAACCTGCGTTGGTGAGAAAGGCCCTAGGCAAGGTAGAATCTGCCTCAATGCAAATGTTGCTCTGCTTAGCTTGGGGCTAGATAATGCAGTAGTAGAGAATTTTTGTGAAAGAGTTCGTCCGGGGAAGTACTACCACCATACCTATTTCTGCCGCAAAGCAGTAGTGCTCGCATTGCTCTGTTCTGGTTTGAAGGGCAAGGGTGCCGGTGAAATTACAGGCACACGAGACTTTTCATCTTTATGTCTCAGGGTGGCGGGCGCAGTGCAATGCCACATAGGGCGCGTCCTAGGTGGATGTGACCTATGAGGTAATGTACTGATCATACGTAGAGGTTATCGCTTAACATCAGGTGGGCCATCTGCTTGTTCCGTCATTCAAGTAGTACAAAAAAAAATAAAAAATTGTGTGAACTGACCAGCATTATTTATGTATTTATTTATTTATTTATATATATCATAGTACATACATATAACATTATTGTATTGTCTACTTTTAGACACTAAACAAAACTATGCATCGAACTTTATAAGTGCTCTTTGGCGAAATCCAACCTGCGTTGGTGAGAAAGGCCCTAGGCAAGGTAGAATCTGCCTCAATGCAAATGTAATAGAATTCGCGTTGCGTTTCGATTTAGCTATGTTGCATCCTAAAATGACCAGCTGTTTGTAGGAGTGCCGCCACCTTGCGTTTAGATAGTAGGTGGGACGTGCCAGGTGCCTTTACTTGCAAATCATGCCCTTCATACAAAACAGCAGACCAATTATTAATACTGCTTGGCGTAAAATATTGTTATGACCCAAAGACTTTTGTCGAGTCTGATATTTCCATCCAGCTTTTATGATATAGCGTATTTTCTTTGGAGTTTCATGACCACATTACGAGTGATGGTATACTTTTGCTTTCGATTTACCCCGGTTCAGGGTTACCAGCCGCGTTGCGCGGAATCATCAAATCAAATATATTTATTTAAAAGAAAAAACTTATACATATCACTATTACTAACTAAACACTGCTTAGTTGTCTATATAGTGCCTATTTAAAATAGCTAAAAGTCACTTCGGTAGGTAGGCAATAAATCCTATCACTATATTAATGCACTTATCTATTAGGCAGGTTTCTAGGTAGAAATATTTGAAAAGAACATTATGTTTAGTACGTACACTGCAAAGGTCATTAGTAGGTAATTAGTAGGTAGATTTAGATTCGCCCTACCACTCCGAACTAGTTTTAAACTGTATCCCGGAGGGTAGTAGTCATACGTTTGTGTAGCTTGACCCTAGTTGAAGTCGGGCTTTGGCGCTTACGTGAAAAGGGCCTCGTGCCGAAATACTAGTCATACAATGTTTGTGTAGCTTGACCCTAGTTGAAGTCGGGCTTTGGCGCTTACGTGAAAAGGGCCTCGTGCCGAAATACTAGTCATACAATGTTTGTGTAGCTTGACCCTAGTTGAAGTCGGGCTTTGGCGCTTACGTGAAAAGGGCCTCGTGCCGAAATACTAGTCATACAATGTTTGTGTAGCTTGACCCTAGTTGAAGTCGGGCTTTGGCGCTTACGTGAAAAGGGCCTCGTGCCGAAATACTAGTCATACAATGTTTGTGTAGCTTGACCCTAGTTGAAGTCGGGCTTTGGCGCTTACGTGAAAAGGGCCTCGTGCCGAAATACTAGTCATACAATGTTTGTGTAGCTTGACCCTAGTTGAAGTCGGGCTTTGGCGCTTACGTGAAAAGGGCCTCGTGCCGAAATACTAGTCATACAATGTTTGTGTAGCTTGACCCTAGTTGAAGTCGGGCTTTGGCGCTTACGTGAAAAGGGCCTCGTGCCGAAATACTAGTCATACAATGTTTGTGTAGCTTGACCCTAGTTGAAGTCGGGCTTTGGCGCTTACGTGAAAAGGGCCTCGTGCCGAAATACTAGTCATACAATGTTTGTGTAGCTTGACCCTAGTTGAAGTCGGGCTTTGGCGCTTACGTGAAAAGGGCCTCGTGCCGAAATACCGAAGGTGAAGGGATGTCTTTTTTTTTCTTTTTTTTTGCATCCCCAGTGATGTACCTTCCTATTTAACTTTTGTAATTGGAATGTAGTGTTTTTTCATAAATATAGAATAAAAGAGAAAATTCATTAAAATCTTCAATAAATTTATAGACTAGTTTATTCATTAATGTTCATATATTATATTCATAGTTGAATTCGCATTTAATTGTATTTATTTAACTGAACTATTACGTTATTCAAATTCCTGCGAATGGAAGACCAACAACCGATTTTATATTGATTTTTAATATTATAGGGTACAAATCTCGAAATTCTTCAACGTTGCACTCTGCTGTAAAGTTTTGTCTGCATATCCAAGTTTCAGCATTGTGGTATTACCGGAAGTACCCTAGTGGTGTTATTACAAAAAACTAAATTAGCCCTGGTTCAAACCAGAAGAGTTTTAATTTTTTACTTTTTCGCTTATATTTTACAAACAAAAAAGCACAAAATATCATCAAAATCGTTTTAAAATTTGAGCTCTATTGTATGGCACTCCACTTGACCTGACTGTCTCTCTCGGTTTTTTCCCCTCTTGTCCCCAAAATCTCAACAACCCCTCGACCGATTTAGCTCATAACCTTACCTAGAAATTGAACCAATACAATCTACTACTAACACCCACATACCAAATTTTAGAAACCACCGATTAACGGTTCGTGTGTTATGCTCGGACAAACAAACATACATACATACATATACAAACGCCGATTCGTCCAAGTTGACTTAAAAACTCGCTTCGCTCGTTCAATATCTATAAATCGTTCTGTACCGCGGCGTTGATAGAAACAGCACCGACTAATTAATAGTTAGTTACTACGTAAGTCACGGCGAGCGCTCACGCCTCGCTAAACGAAAGTTGCAATGCGTATTAAACCTTCTGAAGTAATTTAATTGTAGTCTGTGTCAGAAACTTGACAATGTTGTTCTCAATGTCAAACCCATTCATTCGGACCCATAAAAGGAAGCAATAAAACGTATACACTGCAAGAATGTGATACCTGAATGTAAGAACCTGATTTAGCGTGTATGCATGCATGCATTACATATTACGAAAAGATTTGAATAGAGGAAATACACCAGACATGTCTAGCGAACCACGCATAATGCAGTCCCGAAATTTACTCTAGCCACAAGTAAATGTCGTGACTGGAATGATCGCTTTCGTTCCTTGTTGGATCTCCTCTTTGTAAGGGCATTGTTTTTTTTGTATTATATTATATTATATGCACAGGGTTATTTCCAAACAACACAACATCTGTGAAAATCTGTAATATAGCTCTTACAGAATCCAGACACAAAGACGAACGGACAGCGTAGTTAGTGATATAGTTAGTTTGACTCCCATTGGGTATCGGGACTGTATGGCGTTCTGAACTTATCTTGGAAGCGTCAATTTCCATCAGCCATTATAAAAGATTGTTGTAATGTTAAGGCGTGGATACTTAGAGCATTGCAGGCCACCGTACCGCGTGGATATATGTGAAATGCGGCGCATTAAAACCTTATTCGTAACCGATATAAAAAAAAACAATGGTCTATCATTGTTAAAAAAAAAAAAAAAATTGTCGTTGCTTGTGTTTGCTACAATAGTAAAATTATTTGGTTAATAAGCCTTTATATCTGACTCAGTTCAGATTATTATCGCTTGATAGTTGGGAACACAAGGCGTTATGCGAAATGCATTTATTTTTAGAAATATCGTAATAGCGAGTTTTTTGTCTAATGCCAGCTAAGCGCATGCTCAATTGGTGAGTAAGCTCAGTAAATAACAAATGTCTATTTTTCAATTTTTAGTTGGTAGATTCGTGGCTAAGGCGCTGTCTCCACGAGCGAGAGAATCGCGCCGAGTCCGCGCTCGCACGTGCAATTATCGTCGCGATAACATCGCCGTGTGGAGACGCGTTCATAGAAATACATGGCACGACGTTAATATCGCAGCGATTCTCTCACTCGTGGAGACAGCGCCAGAAGCGATTCTCTAGCTAGTGGAGACAGCGCCAGAAGCGATTCTCTAGCTCGTGGAGACAGCGACCGAGGCATGCTTTCTAAAAAATCTGTGAAAGCAGTTGCTCTTATTTTGAAAATAAAAAAAATAATAAGTTACTTCTTCACGCTCAAACGCCTGAAACGATTTGGATGAAATTTGTAATAGGGATAGCTGGACTCCTGGATTAAGTCATAGGATATTTTTTATCCCGATATTCCCACGGGTTCGATACTTATGCGGGAAACACCGCGGGGTGCAGCTGGTCTTCAATATTTACACCCGTATTCGTCGATCCTCCAACTTTCCTAGGCTCGACTCAACCTCACTCGTATTCCATTTTCGTAAATTGACATTCAAATAGAAGTGAGGTTGAGTCGAGTCGAGGAAAGTTAGGGAAATGGCTAAGAATACCGGTGTTTTCCTCCATATTTCGCTCGTTTATTCCATGCACCCTGTATATTGGTGATAGACACACACCTTTCTCTCAGGCAGAGCCTCAATGGCCTCTTTTCACTGTGGGCCGCACAATCGTAGGAACATATACATGACTAGTGGTGAGCTCATCGCCGCCATAAATTACTATGACTGCTTCATACACATTATAGCTTTGACCATGTGGTGATCAATTGTCGTATCTAATATGAGTCGTATGACGCACGTTGTTGCATGGTTATTAGGTGGGTTGGTATGTGGTCACTCCTACAATCTGTCACGGTCCAGATAATAACTAAGTACCTGCTCGTTGGTTTGACCCTCTGCACTCAAGTACTACACCTATGCCGGTACACACTGCGAACGATAATCATCGAAGTTGTTGACCACTTCTATTTGGGCCAAACGATTCAACTATAGGTAGGTCCAACTTCGTGAAAAAGGTCAGCCGACGAATCCAACTTGGATGGGTAGCGTTCGGAAAACTACGCCATATCAACTCGTCACGGATACTGCAGAGCCTCAAGACGAAAGTCTATAACCAGTGCGTGTTGCCAGTGATGATTTACGGTACTGAGACGTGGCTGCTAACTATTGGCCACTTAAGAAAGCTCAAAGTTGCGCTGCGGGCAGAGAACTAGTCTAAAAGTTTCACTACGTGATAGAATCCGGTATGAGGAGTTTTGACAAAGTAGCTTTGATATTCGTTCACTTGCATATCGGTTCACTTGGATCAGTTTGTTGACATTCTACTCACTCCACTTTATTTTATTGCGAAATGACTTTGTTTTTGTAGTTGGCGCCATTTTGTTTCGTCAATCTTATCCAAATGGAATTTGAAAAGTTGAGCGTGTCCCAAGTCAACTTTGATTAGGCGCCGACTCCTAACTGGGCTTTGAATTAATCAAACACAATTTGACGACCTCTGTAGCGCGTCGGGCGAGTAGCCGGCTGAGATTCGAATGGTTGCGGGTTCGATTCCCGCTGCGGGACAAATGTTTGTGTGATCTGAAAATATTTGTTCCGGGTCTGGGTGTTATGGTACCATGGTACTCGTAGTTTCTGATACCCGCGACACAGGAAATCCTAGTGTGGGATAAGGACTATGTATGTTATGTCAGTATGTTGTAATTACAAATGTAGTTATCAAATGCACTTTGTCTGAGCGGAATTTGACCGTGTCAACGTGGCTTTATGTATTTGAATGTAGACAACCTGTCTGAAGTCTGCTTTAAAAGCTAACAAAAGCCTTAAAATCATATGTTTCGTTCCAGGAGAAGCTCGCAAGCTCATGGAAGGCCCAGGCACTGTTCAAGAAGTTCGACGCGCGTGCTAATCACAAGGTGTACGCAAAGGGGCGCGCATGCGCACAGAGCAAGGTGCTCATCATAGGCGCGGGCCCGTGTGGCGTGCGCGCCGCCATCGAGTGCCAGCTGCTCGGCGCTAAAGTGGTGAGTACTGACCACAACCAGCCGAAGGGTACCAGTGAGAAAGCGAGGTTGCACACTTTTGGAGTCGAAAATCGTTCTAGCTAGGTATAATCTCTAGGAAAAAGCGATTTCACACAAAAAAACGCTGAAGCTCAGGTACTTTAAATAATAAACGGACAAGTGCGAGCGAGACTCGCGTCCTGAGGGTCCCCTACGGTAAACGCGTACTGGAAAGCCGCTTTTGGAGTCGGTGGTCAAACCGATGGCACGCAGCTGACGGTAGTTACTGAAGGTTGCTAAGATAAATCGTCATCAGGTGATCATATAAGGTCCTGTTTTTTCCTGTTCAGGAACCCTAAAATATAAAAATCAGTAGGTGTTGATTTAATCGTTAACATCAACTTCTCAAGACGCATTTTTTTCCTTGTTAATTTGCGTCGTACGTCTTGTGCATTTGCCATTTTCAAGTAAGGTATAATTTAGTATTGTATAATTTGCAACGTTACAATCCTTCCAAGTCGTTACAGTATTGGTTCTAGCTTTGTTCTCAAATTAGCAGTGCCATCTAGCTGTAAGTTCTGGTAATTACTAATTTAGGGTACTCAATCTCACATTATTGAATGCAACCAAAGCGAACTTTGGCTTACGAACACTGGTTAGATACAAGCAACTAGCTTGTGCCCTCGGCTTCACTCGCGGGGCCTTTCACCACGCTGCCTATCGACGCTATTATTTCGAAATCGTCAGGTACTTTTTGAGTTTCAGCCACTTGATTCTACAAATTTCATCATCCCAAAATATCATAAAAAGGCAAAATTCCTCAATTTTCCTAGCATTCCCAATTTCTGAATTGTGAGGTTACCTTAGAGGTTTTTAATTTTAGGCATTTTCATACAAAAATTAGAGATTCTTTCCTATCTTTTGAATACATTGAGTTAGAAGCTTGTTTTTTTAAGGCACTATAAGCACACATATTTTAATATTTAGAATACATTTCAAGTTCATACTTTTACCCATTCATGAGTCAAAGAGGAAATTTATACTCAGTTTCTAAAAACCGGTCTTATTAAGAATTATAATTATGGGTGTGCCCTAGGCAAACACACCAACTTCGATAACATTTATACAAGGTGTAAACAACAAAACGGGTCCGTTTTACATAAGGAACATTAAATAGGTACGTTTCTATGCCAAAGAGCGCACATTGCGCATTCTGTGATTCATTCAGTTTTGGACAGAAAATTGCTCTGGCGGATATTGTTGAGTGTGACTGCATGCCATAAATAATTCGATGACTGTGTCGACTGATCGTAAAATTGCCAGGTACCGTTAATGAGGCTAAAGTTAGGCATTACTTCAATATTTACAGGTATTTTACTGCCAGTTACGTTTCCAATTGTCGACTGCGGCGACTGACGTGTTTGTTCCAAGGGCGGCTTTGCAATGAATACACAAGTCACGACCGTAGAGTGGCACGTGTTTACCGCCCACCAGTGTTTCTAATAAACATTGTAGTCAGCAACTTTACATAAATTTGTCGTAATTGAAAGATGTGGTGACCTAGACCGTACTTTTATTTTCTACCCACATATAAAATAGTGACCGACAGTTTAGTAAACATTCAAGTAGTTCATCTTCCCTTACATTTTGATTGTTATGCTTAATTGATTACTATTTGTCATCATAAATTAATTTATATATAGTTTATCTTATTAATAATACGTGTGACATGTTTTATCCGGCCATTACCGAACGCTCTGACCGAGCCTCTATCCGGAACATGAACAACGCTACGAGTAAAGTAAGTAAAGTAAAGTTTATTAAATTGGTCCAAAAAAATATGAAACAAGTGTTTTACAAATATTGTCTAAAACTAATTAAGTACTATGTACGTACTAAATAAGCTGTAACAGTAAGTTGTGAGTTGACAAACATTTGTAAGTGCACTAGCTCCCACCTTAGGAAAACCTGTGTTGTGGGTAGCTAGTTCTCTTTCGTAGTGCGACAATTGTGTTCGTAACTGAGGAGAACGTACGCTAAATAATATTGCTACAGTTGCGAAGTAAAAAAAAAAATAACAAAACATATTCCAGATTTGTGAAACAAAATAAAAATTAAAATGTATGGTAAGTTTGTGAATACACTAACAAACAGTAATTGGGTAAGCAAATTGAGTTTGAATTTTTATCAAAAACATAAAATAATTAAAATTAGAGAAAATATAGTTAAAAAAAAATATGATATAAAAGGAAACTATAACCAGTAGGTGAATAAAAAAAATTATAAAGTATTTCGGCGAGATTGAGTATTAGTTATGATGTGATAATCACGTCATACGATAGTGTGTGTGTGTGTGTGTGTGTGTGTGTGTAGGAGTGTGTGTGTGTATGTGTGTAAGTGAATAAGAGTAGGTAAAGCGTTAGAAAAACAAAAAAAAAAAACTTAGGGTTACGTGGGTCATTTACGTTTTTAAAGATAGTAGTTCCTCCGTTTCGCTGTAAGTACGAGTCATCAGCCAGTCAGTCAATACCTTTCTACACTTGTTTCTAGGAAATTTTAATAAGTTTAGGACGTTGTTCATTTTGGAATAAATGTAAGGACCCAAAAAACTATAACATCTTTGACCGAACCTGGTTCGCATTTTGGGGGTCTTCCATACTAACCTTCGATTGCCATAGGTGTTGCTTATGGCTTCTAGTGCATTCTTGTGAAATTTTAATGTAGTGTTTACTAAGTAAAGTTGTCTAACCGTGAGATGCTTGACGTCTTTGTATAAGGTTTCCGTGGGGTACCGGTAGGGTTTTTTATAAGCGACTTTTAGAACTGCACGCTGGGCTCGTTCAAGTTGTAGCATGTGAGTTTTGCAGGCTGAGCCCCAAGCAGACACGCAGTACGTCAACACAGACTGGCATAGTGCTTGATACACTAGTTTTACTGTTAGTAAATCAGCACAGGATCTTAACTGTTTCATAATATATAGCAACTTCCTTAGTCTAGAACGAAGAGCTGCAATTTGTTTTGTCCACGACAGGTGTTCGTCTATAAGTACGCCTAAATACTTGATCGTGTCAACTTTGTCTAAAGTAGGACAGTTGCATTTTGTATTATTCAATAGACTATGACCGTTATGCAGTTGTATCTGTAGGGAAGATTCAGGTGATGTACTCTTTGTGATGCTGAATGGTATGTATTTGGTTTTTTCTGTATTCAAGGTTAACAAGTTATGCTGTAGCCATTCAGAAATCATTGATAAGCCAGATTGTGCAGACTGTGAGACTTCGCTCCATGAATCCCCGTAAAAAACTATTGCGGTGTCATCTGCGAAAGCAAAGGTTCTAGATTTTGGGAGGTTTAACGAGCAAAGGCTGTTTATGTATATCAAAAACAGTGTTGGACCTAATACACTTCCTTGAGGCACTCCAAATTCTGTCTCCAAAATGTCACTACAATGATTACTCAGCTTGACTTTCTGTTTTCGCGCACTCAGGTAAGATTTAAACCACGATAATGGTGTCCCACGGATACCTATGGTTTCCATTTTACGAAGCAGGATAGGCCTCGATACGGTGTCAAAGGCTTTGGCTAGGTCAAGAAAAACGCCAATACACCTTTTCCCACTATCTAATTTACCTGCAACAAAATCTGTTAAGTTGGTAACGGCATCTTCCGTGCTCTTGTTATTTCGGAAACCATATTGGTTATCCGATAAAAGACGGTGTTTTTCAAGATAGCTGATAAGGCGTTTGTTAACCACTTTTTCAATTATCTTTGATAATGATGTAAGTAAGCATATCGGCCTATAGTTAGAAGGTAATTGGGGGTCACCAGCTTTAAATAATGGAGTAACGTTTGCAATTTTAAGAGAGTCTGGCAAAATTCCACTGCTGATACTCAAGTTTGTTAGAAACGATATAATGGGCGATAGGACATGTTTGCAATGTTTAAGTAAATTGTTACTGATATTATCCCAACCAGGTGCAGATGCAGCTTTAAGTGAAGTAATTATTTTAGTAATTTCATAAGGATCAGTTGGTGATATAAAAAATGAATTTACCGGGGTACTTGTTAGTGATGAACTAACAAGAGACACGAGTTCTTTTTGTGTCATGGAAAGCGAGCTTAAAATATTGTCAGCCAAATCTTTTCCTACTGACGTAAAATAACGATTTACATTATTAACAGCATCACTACCATTATCTGACTCATTTATTAAACTGTTTTTATTAGTGTTTTTGTTCAGATTACAGATACTTTTTATGCATTTCCAAGTTTGTTTGCTGTCGCCATGTGCGGCCTTTAATAGGTTTTCTTCATATTTCATTTTTAAGTCGTGTATAATATTTATGCAGGTGTTTCTATAGTTTTTGTATGTTTCATGAATCTTTCCATCTTTGGGGTTTTTCTTCATCAGCAATTGCAGAGCAGATTTTTTTCGAATACATTTTAGCAAGTTCGGCGTTATCCATGGCTTTAAAAGAACTTCACGGTTTTTCATAAGTTTAGTTGTGGTATGTTTCGTAATAAGCTCTGTAATTATCTTAGTGAAGTCTTGAACTGCAATAGTTATATCAGTGTGTGCATACAAGTTAGTTGGATTAAATTTTTCTAAGTCACAGACAATTCCTTGGTAATTTATTTTGGACGATGTCCTATTATTCGTAATATTGGTTGCGTGCGCTAGTCTATCTATTCCTAAGATAATGGTGCGATGATCAGTAATATCCGAGTCATAAATCAGAATTTGAGTTGATTTCTTAGAATTAATCATAACATGATCCAGACACCTTAGGCCACGTGTGGGTAATTTATGACCAGGTATAAAGCCATAGTGACCCGTTAAGTCGAGGTAATCTGTAGCGAGTGGATCAGGATCGTTTTCATCGTTTCTTATATCTATATTGTAGTCGCCTACCATTATACAGGATTCACTCTTAATGGTTTGTAATATAGTTTCAAGAGAGTGGCAAAAACGATCTATTTTTCTTATTGATGGAGTTCTGTAAATAGCTATAATACTAAGTTTGTTGCCAATATGAAGTAATAGGCAATTTGCATCTTTGAAATTGGGTTCTTCTATAGTGATATGTAGTTCTGGTTTCGAAAATACAATTATTCCATCGTTTTGATTGATGTATTTTTTCGATGAGTAGAATGAATAGTTGGGCAGGGTCAAGTCAGGAGAGTCCTCATTAATTCTGCATTCGGTAAATATAATAATATCCGGTAAAAAATTAAGAGAAGATAGAAAAACTATAAAGCTGTTGATGTTCTTTTGAACACTCCGTATGTTTTGGCAGACAATGGTATATTGATTGTTAGCATTTTCAAGGAAATTCACGCATTGATCTGGATGATCCACAACAGCATTAAGAACCAATTCAGTTTTGTCTATGTCATTAAATATGTCAATATTATCCATTGTGATAATAATAAGAACCGCATGTGTTAGTTTTAATGTGACATAAGGACTCATTTGGTGAGATTAATCTTGTAAGATGGAGGGTTGCTTTGGTAAGGAGTGTAAGTGAATAAAAAGGTGATGATTGTTGTGAGTGAATCAAAAAGAGAGAGTTGTCATGTTTTTCAATTGAGCTTTTAGTGATATTAATGTCACCAGTACTGGATTTGTTAATATAGGAAACACAAGACCTACATATAAATTGAGAGTCGAATCCTCTCAAATAAGAAAACATTAAATGTACGCCGCAAGCAAATTCATACAAAAATAAACCACTCTTAAATTTTAGTCATTCAGGTTGGCCTGAATTTTTCTTGATAGAGACAAGAGTTTCTTCATCCTTTACTAGAATGTGAGGAGCATTTTCTTTCTTGCGTAAGAAGACTCTTCCATTCGAGGTCCAGCAAAAGTCAAATCCTTGTGTTTTCGCCACATCGCGGGCTAGGTAGAACAGCCTTGTGGCTTTCACGGTGAGATGCTCAGATATGTATATGAAAGTCTTCGGATCATTTATCCCCAAATGCTTGGAGTTCAGTTGCTCATACTTGTTCTTTGAGTATTTCTTTACTTTTTGTATGAAATTATAGTAACTACTTAGTTAGCGTTGTTCATAATACTTATTATTGTTTATTCTCTTTGAATATGTTGGAGGGTCCGTCAGGGCGGCCACCGCAACTGTACATCCCAGTGGGATTTAACTGGTTTGATTCCACACTTAGATCCCCTGTGTCGTGGCTATCAGGGACTATGAGTACCTTCTTACCACAACACCCAGGCTGGAACAAATATTTGTAGATAGTATAAACATTTGCGCTAAACCCGCAACCTCTCACATTTGAGCCAGCTACTCGCCAACCGCGCTAAATTAATACAAAAAAAAAACAAGTTTGCGTCTGGTAACTTAGGAGCGTCTTTGACCGTCGGTTCAGGCTTTTGAACATTGGTTAGATCACTCTCGCCCTTAGGGCTTGACCAATCCCTAGCGACGTATTGCCATCGGTTGGCAGTTTTGTAATCTAATAAAAATTGCCTTAGAAAAGGCGCAATGCTAAGTATGGATTCCATTCTTTGAGACGTTCCCTCACTGAAGTAACCGTAATCATCGTCTGATTATAGCGTCATGCACTCACACTTGAAGATAATTGAGTAAGTGGTTCTCAGAGCCCACATGAATAAGGTCAGTTCGAGTATTATCCGAGAAGTAAGTGACCTCTTCTTTGTGCTTAGCTTACTCACGAACCTATATCTAAACTGGACATCACATGTTTATCAATAAAAACGAGCCGAGCGAGAGACTCCAAAGTCGTAGTGTATCTCTTTCTTTATAATGTATCTATATCTAATTTCTATATTATGTAGCGTTGGCAACTTGCGAGACAAGTCGCTTGTAGAAAAGGCAACAATGTATGATATTGACGTCAGCTATAGAAATGTCACGTGGTCTACTGTAGAAATGGAATCGCTTTTAAGCCGTTTACTCTCTGGCTTAAAAGCGATTGCCACTTGGCTAAGCCGGAAGGACACTTTATGACTTTGCAGCTATCTCAGGCTCGGTTTTCTAATAAAACAAACCTTAATCTTACTGCTTAGAGTCTACATTTGTATTGTATAATAACTATCGCTGAGACACCTTTTTTGATCGTTCATCAAAAAAGTCATCTAACACGTTTTTCCCAGGTGGTGATAGAGAAACGCGACCGAATGTCTCGCAACAATGTGCTACACTTGTGGCCCTTCGTCATCCAGGACCTGAAGGCTCTCGGCGCAAAGAAGTTCTTCGGGAAGTTCTGCGCCGGTTCTATAGATCACATCAGTATTCGGCAGCTTCAATGTATACTACTAAAGGTATTTAGAATAAGAATAATATAATTTAAGATATGGAAAAATAAGATGAGCTAGACTCCTGCTTGAAGGATTTGTCCCAAATAGCCAATAATACAGACGAATTGAAGGAGGGAAGGAAGGTCTTTGCCCTGCAGTGGGACACCACAGGCTCATAATAAATATGGCAAAATACAATAAGTACAGTACTAGGAAAATAATGTGCCTCGGTAATCGTCCCTCGTGTTCGTTCTGTTTGGAAAATCTGACGATTGCTGAAGACCATTGTTTTCCGAGACGTCAATGGGCTTTTTCCTGTACGGAACTAAATAAACCCCACCAATCGCTAGCATGCCAACAATATATAAATAGTTGGCGGCTATGTAATGATTAACATTTTTTTACATTTTGGACATTTATTATTTCCTTGCAATTTAGTGAAAAGTACTAAACAAACCTCGGCAGAAGCAGCAATTATAAGACTCTTATGTTAAAAAAGGTGTGTTAGCTCCGACGCGCGACTAGAGTTTACTCCAGTCCAGTTCAGTATAAGATAATGCGAATATGTGAGAAGAAAAACAGAAAACAGAGAGAACGTCCGGTGCTGAGCTAGTAGACCTGAGGGGTGATATGGTTAGGCAGACGAGCGAGTCTCTTGGAGCGGTTGGAGCTAATCTGTTCTCGTTCAATGCAACCAAAACCCAGGCGTGTATTTTTTCGGTAAAAAAGTGTTCGGTTGATCTTACCCCACTATTCCGAGGTGTATCAGTGCCGTACAGTGACCATATCCAATTACTCGGCATGCAAATTTCTTCCAACCTCAACTTCGGTCTCTCTATTGAGTCTTAAGGTAAATTCTGCGGCCAGAAAGCTTGGTATTCTGTCTAAGGTAAGATACTACTTCTCGCATCAGCAGTTACTTGCACTGTACCAGGCTCAAGTAAGGTCGTACATGGAATACTGCAGCCACCTATGGGATGGTTCCGCAAAATATCAGCTTGCTGCTTTGGACTGAATAGAGCGCCGTGCTAAAAAACTAATTAATGACGAGGCACTGGTTGCGAAAAGGTTACAAAGCTTAGAACATCGTCGAAGAGTTGCGTGTTTGTGTATTTTGTACCGTATACATTTCGGTGAGTGTGCTCACGAGCTGCACGATTTGATCCCCTCGTCTCCATTCCGCCATGTGACGACCAGACGTGGAGAGGCGTTTCACCCTTTTGTTGTTGACATAACACCGTCGCGTACAAACCGTTTCACAAGCTCTTTCATCATGCGGACAGCAAAGGCCTGGAACTATCTTCCGGCTTATATATTCCCTTTATCATACAACTTGGGCATCTTCAAACGAAGAGTTAATAGGCATCTTCTAGGCGAGCGTGCTTAAATAGGCCTCATCGTCACTTCCCATCAGGTGAGATGTAGCCAAACGCAAGCCTATTTTAGGTAAAAAAAATAAAAAAAAGATTCTATAAAAAGATTGTAATTCATAGACATAATTTAATAATCCATGCTGGAAAACAAAGCTGCCCAATCTAGGATGAACCTGTATGATGCATACATACATACATCCCCGAAAGGGTAGGCAGAGCCTCAATGGGCCTCTTTTCACCGTGGGCTTCACCATCGTGTATCGAATAGGATACACGATAGGAATGTATTACCTATTTTTTTATACAACTTGAAATAAACGACAATAAGCAAGCCTGACAAAAAGCGGTGCCCTCAGCCTATGAACAGTGTATTAGTTATCCCATAAGACCATCTAGGACGTGCACTATGCGGAATTGCACTGCGCTCGCTACCCTGAGACAAAGAAAAGTCTAATATGCCTGTAATTTCACCGGCAACCATACCCTTCAAAAATAATATTTTTCAGGTTGCACTGCTGTTGGGCGTGGAGTTTCACGAAGGAATTAGCTTTGAAGAATTACTGGAACCGACCGTCACTGAAAATTTAGAAAGTAAGTTTACTTATCAAAGTACTCCTTATTTTTTTCTTTTCAAATGACTTTTTGTATTTTAAAAGTAAATTTAGTTTTCTTTTGCATGTTGATTAAACTTACCGTGATTCGGATGGCGCTGTAATGTCTCTTCGTTTCTATTATAGTCCTTACGCGATTAATCAGGTGCAAAAAGGCCAAGCATGCTTAGCCATTTTAATAGCTCATTTTTAAATTCATATGCAAATTCCGAGCTACTAGATTGTTTTGGTTGGTGAGCGAGGAAGCGAGTCCAAGCAGGGCAGCGGCGGGGTGCCATCGAGTGCGGCACCCAGGCTCCTAGACATTATTACATTTGCTTGCGCGTGGCTCCGCTCATTTTCACTGCTTCGAATCCCACGCTCCACTTCAGTGGACGGGAGACTCCATTCTAAGGGTTATGAAGGGATGTGCAGCGACATCTATCTGAACACCAATACTGCAATCACTGGTTTGCCCGTCAAGCGCTTTTGGTGATTATTGCAAATCCCCCATTGCATTACACGGGGAGGTGTCGTCCAGCAGTGAACGTGTAGCGGCTGACGTTGTTTTGCAGCACTAGGATGGCGTGCGCGTGTGTTGCCCGCCGACCACCCCGTGGGCCAGTACGAGTTCGACACGCTTCTCGGCGCGGACGGCAAGCGCAACACGCTGCACGGCTTCAAGCGGAAAGAGTTCCGCGGCAAGCTGGCCATGGCCATCACAGCCAACTTCATCAACAGGCATTCGGAGCAGGAGGCCTCGGTTAGTGTTCTTTGAATATGAGTTCGTTTTTTTAAGCATTGATAGACCTTTGTTTTACCACGATCTCACCTGTTGGTAAGTGACGATGCCGCCGAAGATGAAGCACAAAGGTCTAGAAGGCACCTATTCACTCTAGGGTGCCTGTAAAATTACTTCATCTTTACATCTTCGGGTGGTGGGTGCAGTGCAATGCCACGTATGGTGCTTCCTAGGCGGGCGTGACCTGAGAGGTATTGCATTGTTCTAGACAGAAGTTACCGCTTAACATCAGTTGAGTCACCTGCTGCCGCGGTTCATTAAAACAAACTAAATGATCCTGTTGGAATCATAAGCTAATTTGACCAGTCATTATTGAATTGAATCGATTTGTCTGGTTTAACAGGTACCGGAAATCAGTGGAGTAGCGTTTATATTCAACCAAAAATTCTTCAAAGAGCTCTTCCTTGTGACCGGCATCGATCTGGAGAACATCGTCTATTACAAAGATGACACACATTACTTCGTGATGACGGCCAAGAAACACAGCCTGCTGGATAAAGGGGTGCTCTTGAGTGTAAGTATTCCGTGGATGAAGCCCAGCCTGCTGGGTAAAGGGGTGCTCTTGAATGTAAGAACACTGTACTGATACTGTATTGGAAAGTTCGAATATTAATTTTAAAAGTTTTAACGCGAAAAAAAGCAATACTAGTTACTTCCCGATCGGTTGAAACAATAGTCGAGTAGCTGTTTCAGGGAGTTTTCGATTTCAGTTTCAGTTCAATTGTATTTACAGGACTACAGCGAAGTGTCTCGCCTCCTCAACGTGGACAATGTGGACCGAAGCGCGTTGATGCGGTACGCTCAGGAAGCGGCCCGGTTCTCGACGGACGGACGACTGCCGCTGCGGGATTTCGCATTGAATCATTATGGCGAGCCTGACGTGGCGCTGTTTGACTTTACCTCCATGTATGCGGCGGAGAATGCGAGTATGGTATGTATTCAAGTTATATTCTTTTGATTCGACGTTAAAGATTTTGTCACATTGGATGCGTTCTGCGTTCTGAGGCCCAGGAATGCATCGTGTGTGAACATCATCAGCAGTGTCTATATATTTTGTATACGATGCGATCTACATAAAGGGACGGCACCGGGCGCTTACGTGGAAAAAACGCAGAAACACACCGGGCAGTTCAATGCCCGTATTACACCGGAGTACTCGTGTTTTTTTTCTATAAAGTCTTCCAAAAAGACAAGAATTTATAGATGCCGTACGATGCCCGAACCGCTGACCGATTGCCCTGCCTGGACTACTGCTGTGTTCACACATAATGCGAGATGCGTTCGCTTTGACCAGACCGCAGTACACAGATCGCATCCAGGGTGTCAAATCCTTAACTCCAAGTGTTATGTTTACTTTCAACGAATGACTGATCATTTCGCTCTCTGGTTACTTCTGAGAGACAAGTCTCTGATTATACACACGCAGAATTTAAACGTTATTGCTTAAAACTAGTCCTGATACTGTCTGACATTATCAAATAGTAAGGGATGGCAATATGTTTGTCTTCTTATAAATAAACCGACTCGTGATTAGCCTCCTGACTAGTAACAAAATACAAATTTAACGTTGTCGTTGTTTCATAGAAGAATAGCCCCGACTGGTAATATGTTGGAGATGCAGAGTTTAAACGGTCCATTGTGTCTGATCTATAGTGTAGACAGCAAAAACACATTTGACTTGATGGTATACGTAATGGGTGTAGCACGGGAAACCAGTTGAAAGGTTTCATCGTTACAGGTGTACGAGCGGCGCGGTCGGCGTTTGCTCTGCCAGCTGGTCGGTGACAGCCTGCTGGAGCCCTTCTGGCCAACCGGCTCCGGCTGCGCCAGGGGCTTCCTGTCCGCGCTGGATGCGGCGTGGGCCGTGCGCACCTGGGGGCAGAGCCCGCCGCCGCACCCGCTCGAGGTGGTGGCGGAGCGCGAGTCCGTGTACCGCCTGCTGGGTGAGTGACAACCTGCTGGCGACTCACTCCCCCCATCTATCAGTCGCCCTTTGCACTTTGTGCAGGCCGGACGCTCTCAATAGACTTGGAAGTATATAGAGTTGTTACTACTCATATTATTACTTGTATTCGGGAATGTGATGATTGCCGAGAGACATCAAGAAAATATAAGCACTGTACTCGAATGTATCAGTGTATTGTCGACTTCTGTGGCGCGGCGGGCGAAGGTTCGCCAGCAACGCAGGAGGTTGCGGGTTCAATACCCGCCTCGGAACAAATATTTGTACGATCTGTAGATATTTTTTCAGGGTGTTCTGGGTATTTTCTATGTATAATAAAAATATCTTTCTATGTAATGTATTTTATTAAGTATATCAGTTATGTTGTACCCATAACACAAGCTCTGCTTAAGCGCTTCTTAATGTTGGGTGAACTGTCCAGCAGTATTTATTTATTATTATTTATTTATCTAATCAAATTGTGCTAAATTCGAATATAAAATCCAGCATTCGTTTCCCAGCTCAAACTACCCCCGAGAACCTACACCGCGACTTCGGGGCTTACACCCTCGACCCCGGCACTCGCTACCCCAACCTGAACCGGTCGGTGGTCACGCCGCATCGCGTCACCTCGTTCTACGACTCCGATGAGCCCTTGCCGCTGGATGCCACGGCCTCTGCGAAGAAGCGCCGCAGAGGTTGGTATTTCGCAGCCAGTGTCAGATCCATGGCCTAATTCGGCAAGGCATTATTGCTAATTTGAGCCCTGCTGGATTGTATTTTTGCTCCAAAACGAGCCTAGTCGCAGCCATCGAACCCGCAGCCTCGCGCATCTCAGCCGGCTACTCGCCTGACGCGCTACAGATCTTCAAAATAAAGAAATAAAGATTTCTAATTGAATTCCATCATAGAACCCTGGGTTTCCTCGAACGACTCGTTTCTCGAGATCATTTCTTCCCCATACCTACAAACTATGGAATGAGCTTCCATCTGAGGTTTTCCCGCTTGGTTAGGAAATGTGTCGCTTCAAGAAAAATGATCATAAATTCCTTTAGGGTAGGCAGCGCATCGTCAATACCCCTGGTGTTGCCGGTGTCTATAAGTGACGGTGACCAATTCACATTAGGAGGGCCGTATGCTAGTTTGCCAATTTGTTTCATAAAAAAAAACCCCCCATGGCTTTCAATGCTGATGAGGTTGTTGATGTGAAAGCCCTATCTCAACAGAATCGGAGGTGCCTGATGACGTGCTCATCCAGTGGGTGGGGTGCCCGGAGGGCGGCCTGCGCGCCGCCGTGGCGCCGGGCGCGATGGTGTCGCTGCTGCAGCGCTACCGGCCCGACCTGCTGCCCGCCGCCTCGCCGCGGCGCGCCGTCTACCACGTGCTGCAACACGAGCTCGGTGAGTGCATGCTGCATACTCTACATACTCTATATAATAATAATAATAATAATAAATATTGCTGGACAGTTCACACAACATTATCTAGCCCCAAGCTAAGCAGAGCTTGTGTTATGGGTACTAGACAACTGATATACTTAATACAATATATTACATAGATAGATATTTTTTATTATATATAGAAAATACCCAGAACACCCTGAACAAATATCTGCGGATCGCACAAATATTTGTTCCGAGGCGGGAATCGAACCCGCAACCTCCTGCGTCGCAGGCGAACGTTCGCCAGCCGCGCCACAGAGGTCGTCTTATATGCCTTCAGTTCATACATATAACATAACATAGTAAACATACTGAAAGTTGCGTATGGCAGAAGAAGCATGAAAGTAGAATAAATGCAGTGGTGATGAGAACTTTAAGAAGTATGTGTGGGACTTTGTTTGAGAGATAGAATGAGGAATAGTGTGATAAGAGAGCGTTGTGAAATTAAAGAAGACGTAGTGACTAGGATTGAGAAGGTATGCTTTGATGGTTTGGGCATTTAGAAAGAATGGACGATAGTAGATTGACGAAATAGGTACATAAGACGAGCGTGAATGGGACAGTGGGAAGGGGAACACCTCGGCGAACGTATTCAGATCAGATCGGAGACGTTCTGGAAAAAGGCCAGCGTAAGAGTACCCTTAACCGACAAGCATGTATGAAGAATGTGATGAGAGTGAAAAAAGCAAAAGAGCTGTGTCAGGACAGGATCGTAGCAAGTGGAAATCCTTGGTCTCTGCCTACCCCTGACGCCTATTTATACGCAAGCTCCTGTGAACAACTTAAATGTTGGTTTTCACATCATCAACAGCGACTTAGCGCGTATTCTCGCATGGAGCAATGCTTACGGGCTCAAGGTAAATCCCATAAAAACGCAGGTTATCGTTGTAGGCAGCTCCAGAATGATCACCAAGATTGACTGGTCTGTTCTCCCTTTAATTATGTTTGATGGTGTTACTATTCCTATTAGTGACACTGTTAAGAATTTAGGCGTGTTGATAGATAGGAATATGACTTGGGGACCTCATTTGGCTGAATTGAGTCGGAAGATGTTTGCTTCAGCCGCTTCGCTGAGGAGACTGCGAAATTTTCTGCCGACATCCACCAAAGTTACGCTGGCGCAATCACTCTTACTCCCTATTCTCGATTACGCTGACGCCTGCTATCCTGACCTCATTGAAAAATACCTCGATAAGCTTGAGCGCCTTCAGAATTTCTGCATTAGGTTTATATTTGGCCTACGCAAATATGACCACGTCTCCGAATTTCGCATTAAGCTCAAGTGGTTGCCTATACGCCATCGCAGGAATACTCACATTCTGTCTCTCTTGTACAGTATTTTATTTAACCCTTCTGCCCCTCCTTACCTCAAG
This sequence comes from Operophtera brumata, assembly GCA_932527175.1. NCBI lineage: Eukaryota > Metazoa > Arthropoda > Insecta > Lepidoptera > Geometridae > Operophtera > Operophtera brumata. The sequence continues at coordinate 77,624,375 of OW052239.1, read as the reverse complement.
GAGCGCTTTCAATATCTTCATCTCTCCCACCCTTTTGCATTGCGCTCCTCTGAGTCATTGCAACTTAAAACTCCTGAGCACACTTCCACTTTCTACGGATATTCCTTTACTGTACAAGCTATCCGCCTTTGGAATGATCTTCCTCTGGTTATCAGAACCGCTAAATCTCTTCCTATCTTCAAAAAGCTATTGTTTAATCATTTTTTGTCCATGTCGTAAAGCTGTAAATTCTAGTAATATGTTCAGATATTTTTATTTATTTTTTTAGTATATTTTGTGTAGTTATATTATATATTTATGTTATTATAAGTTAGATTGTATGTATATGTATACTTTTATTTATTTATTATTTGATCTACACCACCGTCCTTTATCGTTCTCGTCAATTCCAGTCCATCCCAAGGTTGTCTGGAAGAGATCGCTCTCAGCGATAAGACCGCCCATTGTACTTCCATAGGTACTTATTTTTCTGATTGTTTTTAATGTTATTTTTATTATTTTGGTGTGCAATAAAGTGTTATCTATCTATCTATCTACCCCTCCGGGAAACAGGTGTGAGTTTATGTACGCATAGTAAACACCCAACAGTTACATACATAGCCCTGATCCCGCATTAGGATCCCCTGGGTGGTGGCTATCACGAACTACGAATTTGTCCCGCAGCGAAAATCGAACCCGCTTTGATATGCCTGACTAAAGTAGTCTGGCAAAAATACGATGCATAAGCTCTTTAGATTGAATGCGATGCTCTATCGCTCGCCGTGTGCAGGACCTCGAAAGACCGCTTCGAATCAGAGAGCTCATTCTCAAAACATCACTCCTCGTAATGTACACCGCACTTTTTCTCAATATGTCCTCGAGTTGGACCGACTTAATAAGTTTGTGGCACGTTTCAGGTATAGTGCCCTTCTCATCAGGCGGCACGATGCGTGATGTTCCAGACGCAAAAGTGCGCTCCTATTTGACGCAGGTGTACAACGCGTTCAAGGGAGAGGTTCCACATATCCACCGGCAGAGCGACGCCTTCGACCAGGTAGATTTACATCGATTGCCGGGAAACTGCTCCTGGTTATATTACAAAGCAAACAAGCATACGACCCACCTGTTGGTAAGCGGTTACCGTAGCCTAAGGACGCCTGCAATAAACGCGCGTTGCAGACCCTTTAAAAATTTCCAAACACCCCTTTTGAAGAACCCATTACTGTAGTCACCTGGGAAAACCTCTGCCGGGAGATCATTCTACAACCTGAGTGTTCGCGGGAGGAAGTTCCTCTGAAACCGCACAGTCCGGGACCACCCTGGCTCTAAGGTGTGGGGATGACTCCTCTTCCGATGGCGAGCGGTCTTGATCGATCTTGTCCTCTAGCAACTACTTTCGGCAACCTTGTTTGACATGCTAGCATAGCCTAAATTACTGATTGCGTAGCAATATACTTCAATAAAAAATAAAGGCAGCCTGTACATACTTACGTAATCTACTACTGATTGAGATAAACCATACTATTTCAAATAAATATACACCTTGTCCATGAAAGGAGCCTCTGTGAGGCGCGGTGAGTCCTTTCATCACACTGGTTTTGTGAGCATTGTTCACTAGGATCTTCAGGGCCACAATTTGAGGCAAGCCTGCCCAGAAAAGAGTTTGAGTCTGAAAGAGTATTAGTAAACATTGAACTATCAATACTCTAAAAAGAGAATATTACGAAATAACTGTACTTACTGGTTTAGATGGGGTTTTCATTCTCAAGTTGACGTCTGGGAGATGTTACAAGGTACTGACAATTTAAATCAGTGAAAACTATTTACATCTGTTTCGAATAGTGTTATTTGTTTGAAGTGCCATGAACGCACGTGGTAATATTAGATTTTATTTTATTTTACCCTCTAATCTAAACTACCAAGAATGTTTACTCCCTCTAAACCACAGTACAGTTTAAAGTACAGTATAGCACGGAACAAACATGCCAATAAGGCCACTCACTCACATCATTCCATAACTTTGATGAGGTGTGGCAACAATAACCGTACACGGCTCGACACGTTTGCACCGTGCTACAATACTGAACAGTTGACTGTGCTAACTGTACTGTGTCTAAAACGTGTTAAGTTACACTAACCAATACTATTGTTTTATTCATATACTAATTTAATTACTAATGATCAGAATGCTTCCTTATACCAAATATATTATTATGTTATTAATGTTTCGATGTTTGTGATGCGTTAATAAAACGCTTGTATCTTTTAGATCAAACAAAGCATCCAGAAAGATAAACATGTACGAAATACTGCGGATCATGCTGTCTCAGCGTATTCAAGTTAGTATCACACTGGAGAGAACTTTATACAAAAGTATTTGTATGAATATGTTTCTAAGGTAGATTTTCGTCTGCAGACGCAGCCGACATGGAAAAATCACATTCGAGCTACAAACGCAAGCGGCGCTCCCCGCGTGCTCCACAAGTAAGTAACGATCCTGCCGAGTACATCCGCAAAAAGATCGGCAAACTCGACCTTAACGACATCACCCAACTAGCGCGCCTCATTGAGGGCCACGACGCCGTCGCGGCAGTCTCACACGTCGACAAACAAAAGGACCTACAAGACCAAATTATTGCCTTACTCGACCCAGACGAATCACCCGACCCCAAAATGCTTCGAGACTCCCTCGCCTATCTCCTCCAAGGCAGCAGTAAGACGAGCGTTGCCCAGGAGCAGTCGAGGCTCACTAACTTCTTCCACGAGAAGAAAGATAAACCCGTGAGACCGTCGCGCCGGCTGAAGGGCCTCGACGCGAACACCATCAAAGTAACCAGTTTCGATCTAGACGACTCCGCCGATACTGACGCCACCGTCATCAAACTTGAAAGCATGAAACATACCCCAGATGAAACAATCAAGCAACGGAACTTATCGGAGAGCCCGCTGCCTCACAGAGGAAGACGTACGTCCGACGTTATAGAGCAACGGATACGCCACTCGCAAAGTCCTGACGTCACCAAACGGTCCCACTCCATCGGCGCTTCAGAAGTCGCCAACACAAAACGCATCGCGCAACTATTCGAAGGACACAAACGTCGACATACGCCGAGCCCTGAATCACGCTCTGTTAGATCTGGATCGATGACGAATGAAATGTCGATGCGATTGCAACGCATGTCGGACATCATCGAGGGTAAGAGACGGGCCACGCCAAGCCCGGAGCGACCGGGAACTAAACCGGAATCTATCGGTAATCCAGAGATGGAGTTGCGGAAACAGCGCATGGTTGATCTGATCAAAGCGCAACACAAGCCGGTCCCTCCGGCAGCAGAGCTACAGCGCCGTGGCAGCGCGGAGACTTCGTTCCGAATGCAGAGAGTATCCGATATAATGCAGAAGAAGAACGCCGAAGCGAGGCGGCCTAAGGGCGGTGGGAGACGTAAAGCCGCGCGGGAGATAATGAAGCAGCGCTTCGAGAAGAGTATTCAAATGCTGGCGGCCGAGCCTCGCATAGAAGTTCCATCAGCTGACCTTGAGAATGACTACGGGCTGCAGCAGTACCGTGCCAGCGCGCCGCAGTTCGGCGAGCGCGTGCTCAAACTTGAGCGCCAGTTGCAGCACTATGTGAGCGGCGTGGCGTGTCTGTGTGTTGCATGACGTGTGCGGCGAGCGATGGACGGTGAATCGGGCGAATATGTTGACCATTTTGAGTCATAAATAACGATTCTATTATTTTTTTCACTATAAGTATCAGGTCGCTTTGGCGTATTATCCATTAAAAAGCTGGCGAAACGCAAAATCGCTAGCTTAAAGATAACATGCGTCTGCGTAAATCGACTTCGTCAACATTTTTACCTATCAATAATTATTACAAAGTAGATTTCTTGTTTATAAATTGTCCATTTGCTTGGCATTCGCCCGATTCGTACACCGACACTATCTGGTAACAATTATAAGCACGTTTTCAAAAACATCCGCGAAATAACTCGAGAGTTTAAACAATTGACAAAACCGTTTAAAGCGTTGTGCATGGATCGCGTGTAATGTAACCATCACTTGGTGTTGTGTTCTTACACTGTGTTTTATTACTAACAAGTTTGTAATATTTTAATGCTACTTGTTGAGTGAGGATTGTCAGTGTTTGTGAACATAGATGTGAAATAATAATGTTAGAACTAAGATTTCTTCAACATGTAATGCTACCAATTTTAATAAGTGGCGGCTTTTTGTCTCAATATCCCCTTGATACCGATCTACTGACAAACAAACACAATATTTTCGAAAGACGATATACCCACATCATCTTTAGCCTAACTAAACCATCTCGATATCTCACTTAAATAACCGAATCGATAACCTCCATTTACTGCTTCTTCTCCGTCGTTCTCTCATTGCTGAGGATCGTGGATCCTTTGGTGCAGTCTGTTCAATGATTGCTTCTAACGACTTTGGTCAGCTGTCTGATGGAGACCCGCACTGACTGGCATCACCTGAGGCCTTACACCATGGACTTAGTATACAAACAGGACTGAGCGCTCTAAAAAAATATAATACCGAAACAAGACCTTATTCCATTAGGTTAAGACTCAATTTAGATTACCGTCATAGATAGAGGAAAAACGAGCCAAAACAGATAGGTAGAATAGAGTAATTTTGTCTCTCTCTAACATTTGAAATGATAGCTTTATGATAGCAAGGTTCGATAACAATTTTGTGATATTAGAAAAAAAAAAAAGTGTTTCCTACAAACGCAAGCCCAGTCCCGAGTCATCTACTATGGGAGGTCAACATTTTATATTACGAAATTAGCAAAAAGTGTTATCGACTCGTGATACTGATCACTTACCAAGCCTCCAGTATGAATCTCGCTGCATAAATAACTGCGATAAATAATTTGATTTAAATAATGTTTGTTCCACTCCACGTTCATAAGTGCCTATGGAAAAAGTCTCCCGGACATGACTTTATTTTATGGTCACCGTATTAGAAGTAGACACACCAACTCTGTAGTTCATATCTTGCTCGGCTCGTTTTTCAGCTGCGAGCGCTCAGTCCTGTTTGCATACTAAGTCCATGCCTTACACAAAGTAACATTCTATTAGTGATGACGTAAATTGACGTAAGCTATCGAAATATCTCGTGGTCTATTGCGACAGGGGAAATGGAATCGCTTCGAAGCGAATGCGTCCCAATACTGATTATACTGTTCACAATAGGAAGAAGGCCGCATTGTGAGCGGCGGTGGACGGAACGTCGGAGGTGGTGCCCGCGTCGCTAAACTAGCTGCGGAACTATATGGGACGTCGAGCAACGCGGCCGCCTCTCGCCCGTCTAAACCAAAGGTGGGGTAGCGGTTAAAATACGTATCCTCAGTATTTTAAGCGCGTGATACACATGCCCATAGCTGACACAAAACTATGCCAGGAAGCCCGGTTATTATAGGTTTGGTCTTAGTTTATAAGACGATTCAAAATGATCCCTGTGATTTCGAATGTACTTTTGAATTTCTATGCTGCGTTTCTAGAAAGATTGCGAGTACTTGGATGCTGGCTTGCCAGTGTCTCTAATGCCAACTGCAGGCATGTGCATCACAAGCTTTAATCCCCATGGAGTGTATGCTCAGATCATTACAAGTAATGGAAACGAAGGTTTCTGTTCTCACCTCGTGGTAAATGACGATTTGGTCGAGGATGGTGCACGATGGTGTAAAACGCACTCTTGTCTTGATACATACATAAATACATACGCAAACGCCTTATTCCCTGAAGGGGTAGGCAGAGCCTCAATGGGGCTCTTTTCACAGTGGATTGCTCAATTGCAGGTTCTCACCGCGTGGTAAGTGACGATTTGGTCGAGGATGGTGTAAAACGCACTCTTGTCTTGATACATACATGCATACATACATACGCAAACGCCTTATTCCCTGAAGGGGTAGGCAGAGCCTCAATGGGGCTTCTTTCACAGTGGATTGCTCAATCGTGGAATATAGAAGTGACAAGAGGTGAGCTCATCGCCGCCAGTGCTTCCCACGACTGACTCGGCTAACGCTTTCTTCCAGTAATAACACATTCCATACTAAGCTAGCAGCCAGGACAAAATACCATATCTTGGTCTTGATATACCTATATTGTCGTTTACATGAAAGATGGTCAAGGTAATCTTTGGCTCAGTAAAGTCCGTGGTAATGTTTATTTTAGACGTTAGGGCAGGCTTTGTAAAATCTAGTAAAAGTCGAACTTCCTGAAGTTGTACTTAGACTAACTTGTAAGTATGTTCTATTTGACGACCACTGTGGCGTGGCGGGCGAATGTTCGCCTGCCACGCAGGAGGTTGCGAGTTCGATTCCCGCCTGGGAACAAATATTTGTGCGATCCGCAGATATTTGTTCAGGGTGTTCTGGGTATTTTCTATATATAATAAAAAATATCTATCTATATGTAATATATTGTATTAAGTATATCAGTTGTCTAGTACCCATAACACAAGCACTGCTTAGCTTGGGGCTAGATAATGTTGTGTGAACTGTCCAGCAATATTTATTATTGTTATTTATTTATCTGGTCCTTTGACTGAGTGGCAGACAACGCAAAGTCTACCGCGTGCCGTAGAGACTTGAAATCTGGATTGTGTGTCCGTTATCGTAAGAAATTATATTGGGAATTTGTCCAAATATCAAAATTAAACGATAATTCACCGTAATGCTCTGTTGGTAGTAAACACTTGAAATTTTCCTTCATGATTAATACAAAATATACGATAGAAACTCATTTTATATGTTTAATATTTCAAGGACTTGATGCGCTCCGTCGGCAAGATAGAGCGAGACGATTGGAACATGAAGGAGATAGAGCGGAAAATAGAAGAGAATAGGATGGGCAGGCCGGAGCCGAAAACTGCAGAGAAAGTACCCAAATGGGATCGCGAACAGGTGAGCTCATTATTCACTTTACTAAACAGTTACAGGCACATGAGACTTTTCATCTTTATGTCTCAGGGTGGCGGGCGCAGGGCAATGCCACATAGGGTGCGTCCTAGGTGGACGTGACCTATGAGGTAATGCACTGTTCATAGGCAGAGGTTACCGCTTAACATCAGGTGGGCCTCTTGCTTGATCCGTCATCCAAGTAGTAAAAAAAAAAAAAAAGTTAGTTCTCTGAGGCTTACTAGATGGCGCTTATAACGGAAACAACAAGCAGGCGCATGTCGCGACTCACTTTGCACAGTCGCCGGACGCGCTCGGATGTCGTTTCGGACTAGATTATTGTAGTTTATGGTTATGCCTTAGGTTTATGGGTTTTATTTAGGTTATGTTTAGGTTATAAACCAACCATGAATCTTTTGACCAAGTCTGGATGAAACAGAATTTTTTTAAAAATCAAAATCTCAAATGTTCAATTTCAAAATCATGCCGTATTATAAATACATCCAGCGTTTTTTTTTCTGTACAAGTTTTATAAATGTAGTGATCGGAACCGGATGATGATCAAAATGAGCCACGGCCAGTCTACTAATATCTCGTATCTTATTCTCTTCCGTCTCCATCATCAGATTAGGTCGCTATACTATTGTACTGTCATCGGAACTTGACAGGAGATCGATTTTTGAAAGTCACTAAGTGACTAGAAGTCACGAATGACAAAACGTCATCGATGTCTTTGAAATCACTTTTTACCAAATGTCGTATTTTTGAAAGTCATACCCTGTCTACCAACTTGCAAATATTTCACAGTCGTTGTCTTTAACATACTACGTATCTGTCCATTATTAGTTTGTCTGTTCCACTATACCAAGTCCATGGTTCCACTCACCACAGACAAAGCAGTGTACTACGTTCGGACCATAGATAATAATTACGTGTGGGTGGAATAGGAAAGCCACAAGATAAAGAGTAAAATTGAGTAAATACTATTCATAAATGTCAGTGCCAAAACAGTCACAGAGTGATTTCAAATCGAGTGGGTAGAGGCACTCGTATTGATATCATAGTATGACAATTTTAGTCACCGCTGACTTCCGAAATACTGAATACGAACTTTTGGAAATCGGTGACTAATAGTCATTTTGCTGACTTCTAGTCACTCGCTGACTTTCAAAAATCGATCCCCAAGTATGCAAAATTTCAGCTCAATCGGATGTCGAGAAGTGTTTCTAATTCAGTTGGCGAGATTTCACCTAAACAAACATACTAACTAACATTTCAAGTTATATTAAACGTTGTTGCAAAAAGTTTGACAGCGGTGGGATTCGAACCCACGCCCTTTCGGACTGGTGCCTAAAACCAGCGCCTTAGACCACTCGGCCACTTTCGGTGACTCGAAATTATAATAGTATTTCTCTCGGTTTGTGCATTCTATTTTCAATAGCTTCGCATTTTCTATATATAATAAAAAATATATATCTATGTAATATATTGTATTAAGTATATCAGTTGTCTAGTACCCATAACACAAGCTCTGCTTAGCTTGGGGCCAGACAATGTTGTGTGAACTGTCCAGCATTATTTAATTATTTATTTATTTTCCCGTGATTTAGGACTGATATTAGTAGGGCTTTGTGTACGGAATCATTAGTTCGTAATTAATTTAGTATGGCTTTTATTAAATTGATTGTATGACTAGCTGTACCCCCTAGCGATCTTAAACTTTGCCGAAGAATCCCTTCAAGCTCATTAATCTAACAGTCCCCAATCTCATTTATAAGTTTCGAAAGATGTTACTTAACCCGGCTCACGTTTAGCCTATGCTCCTGTCCTAGCGTCCCTGTCACACAAACTTTAAGAGACACGTGGAAGAGAGCAACTGGAACAATGATTAGCGGTTGTTTTTAGCCGTCGGGTCCAGGTGTTATTTTATTTACCCGTAGACCAGTGACTCTAGAGATCCGATGAAATATAAATACCATAGTATAATAAATGTAACAAACATTACAATTCGACTAATACTTTTTAACCGTGACTTCGTCGATAGTCGACTAGGTCGGTACAGGGGTTTTATTTTTTCTTTCATTTAAAAAATACCTAACAACCTGCCTAAGTAATTATGACTACAGGTCTGGCGCTTAACTGAGTCAGTCCCTGGGGTATGGGAGCGATACGGGAGGGGTGTTTTCGTCACATTGTGTCACATGCAGGGTTCGAAGTGATAATTATCAAGATAAATATGGGTTGATAATTATCTTAATAAGTATGTTGGTAATAATAACGCAGATTTAAAGTCCCTCCGTAGACCAAGACACGTTCTTGGTGATCCCGATGACCCTATCACTGCCGCTAATGCGGTAGTGACGTCATCCAGTCAAGACAGAAAACACTACACCCTTACACCGACCTCGCCGGCGAGGACGAAGAACCTTCTAAGTACCTTCTGTACCTTCGCCTAAACCGGTACAAGCATGTTCCGGGGCGTTCTGTTCGATCCTCCCAACCTGGCAACAGCCCAAGCCGAGGTTCGTACCTAAGTGGTGCCCTTGTGCTCGTTGCCCCAACCTAACTTTACAGGTTGAGCTTTATATTGATGCTTTAAAGCATCTGCGCTCACCACAAGCCCGGTAAAGCAGTCATGGCCCCTGGTGGTCAACTGAATTAAAATCCATTCGAAAAAAAAACGCACATTTAAGTTGGATTTTGAATTTAGATTCTTCAGATACAGACAACCCCCGTCCAGTTAACGCAGTTTAGGTTGATGACGATGATATTCCACTCATCAATTTAATTAAGTAGTATGTAGTTGATAAACTTCTCGTATTTTGGATTACAAGTTTTTATTCACGAAATCATAAAAAAAAAGATTACCTTTATTGTAAAATGTGTATAATTTATTTACTAAATTACTAGCTTCTAACATAAATGTTGATATGTAATATCAGTTAAAAAAGGATTCCTAGGCTTAATATCTGTTTGATAATTATCGGATAATTATCTGATAATTATCAGATAATTATCATGATAATTATCGCGATAATTATAAAAGGTCATATTTATCTTGATAATTTCAAACCCTAGTCACATGTCATCTGATAATTTGAGAGACAAAAAAACACCCATCCCGTACCGCTCCCATACCTCGGGGACTGACACAGTTAAGCGCTAGACCTGTATTTGATATCTTCAAGTAAAAAATCCAATCTACGATTGCCATTTTGCCTTAGGCTCAGCTTTATAGTCGTGGGTGTTTTTTCTTAGTTCCTCGGCCGTCAGCGAAGACTTAAAGAGGGAGATACGGACGAGAGGTGGGGAGAAATCGATGAGACCCTACAAAAGCTGGATCAAAAGCTACGTGACTCGGGGCGACCCGACCATGGCACTAAAAAGGTAATTTAATTTAGTTTTAGTTTAATTTAAGTTTGTTTCGTGTGTTTTAATTGAATGACGTTATTTCTTAATAGATAAAGGCAACTAGTGTTCTAGTAGACGAAAGCTTAGGGACCAATTCAACATACGTCCAAAACTGGACAAGCCCGCCCCCATAGAATGCAATAGGGGGATTTGCCATAACCACCACCCTTGGCAGGCGGGTTGGTGACGGCAATTATTAAACCAGGTCATTACGCCAGTGAATTGTAAACCGTTCTAAAAGTTTTTTCTTTATACTACTTGAATGACGGAACAAGTGATGGCCCTCCTGATGTTAAGCGGTAACCTCTGCCTATGAACAGTGCAGTACCACATAGGTCACGTCCACCTAGGACGTGCCCTATGTGGCATTGCACTGCGCCCGCCACCCTGAGACATAAAGATGAAAAGTCTCATGTGCCTGTAATTTCACCGGCACCCTTACCCTTCAAACCGGAACACAGCAATGCGAGCACTACTGCTTTGCGGCAGAAATAGGTGGTAGTACTTCCCCGGAAGAACTCTCACAAAAAAGCTCTACTACTACTGATTGATTGATTTTTGGAGTGATTTGGTAAATGGATAATGATAGCTTCGTGGAATGGGTCGTGGTGAAATATTTTCTACTGGCCATGGTATTACGATAAACATCGCCAGGTATGCTACTCCTAGATCCGATGGTCACGTGGTTAAACACCAGACGACGTCATCCCCAATGAGAATTGAGATAGCCCGTCTATCTCACTCATTAGAGTGGAATCTAAATTCCCGACTCCCTTATATTAGTTACCTGATCCGATAAAACAAAGAGGTTTTTAATTTGAATTTGAATACCTATTTCTGCCGCAAAGCAGTAGTGCTCGCATTGCTTTGTTCCGGTTTGAAGGGTATGGGTGCCGGTGAAATTACAGGCACATGAGACTTTTCATCTTTGTGTCTCAGGGTAGCGGGCGCAGTGCAATGCCACATTGGGTGCGTCCTTTGTGGACGTGACCTATGAGGTAATGCACTGTTCATAGGCAGAGGTTACCGCTTAACATCAGGTGGGCCATCTGGTTGTTCCTTCATTCACGAATGTAAACGACAGGCTGGTCTGTGGGCTATCAGTAGTTGTCATCTCGGACAAATTTATTTTTGCTTGTGGCTCTTGTAAATAAATTAGTATTTTGGTGGAAAAACAAAAAAAAAAAAACTTGCTAACAACTTCTATGATATCGTTCCCAACGCATACCGGCATAGCTGTGACATAGGCAATTGACAATATGTGCGTCTTGCCCGTGTTCATTTTAAGACGCACCTGTTGTAAAATGCTTCAAGAGTATGAGTAATGGTACTTAGTAACAAATATTGTATTTCAGGTTGCGAAACTAGCCACGAAATTCGTTAATAAGGAGGAACCGGAACACACTAAAGGCGATCCACCAAAAGAGGAGGTATGTACGCCATTTTAGGTTTTCGTCCGAAAAGTCCGATCTGGATATCGTGTTCGGATCGGCGTGGAGGCGTGCGTGTAGAAAATATTTCTATCCGTTATTAGAATCATGCAAGACACTCATTCACGATGAAAAATAAAACAAGTAATTGATTTTGTAAAAATTAAAAAATCCTCAACGCAAAGCAACAGCTGGACAGATTTTGATCAAACATAGCTAAGAACACTCGAAAAATTCACCTTAAAAAAAAAACTGTGGTCCGTTCGGGAGCTACGATGCCACACACACACACACATACACGCGCACACACACACATACACGCGCACACACACACACACACACAGACACGTTAAACTTATATCACCCCGTCGTTTTTGCGTCGGGGGCTAATTAAATAAAAAATGCTGGTATTATTATTCATATACTTACCCGTCGGTTTAGGTTACTCTTGACCTTGCGTCTCTTCGTTGTCGTTATCTTCGTTTCGTTTCGTATGAGGTAGTGCTGGCCTCAGGTTTCGGAGTTCGTCAAGCCGCCCGAGGGCCTCTGACATGGCTTATCGACTGCTATTAATCAATAACAGCCGGGACTGACAGCTTAACGTGCCCTTCGGCTGTTACACGTCCGCTGCTGGACGAGGCCTTTCCTGAATGCTATGGGGGATTTGCCATAACCACCACGCTTGGCAAGTTGTTAGTGACCGCAGTATTTGTGTTAAATAGGTTGATGCGGCTGAATCTCCTGGTGTAATCCTTTAGTCGGCTTTTACGACATCCGTATGAGTAGACGGAGGGGTATTTCCTTAGGCCGTACACACCACAGCACACTGCTTCACTGCATCGTTTTATTTATTACTAGTGGAATGCCCGCGACTTCAACTGCGTGTACTTTTCCATACAAACTTAAACACCACGCTGCACCCCCTTAGGGGTTGAATTTCTGGATTTCCTTTCTTAGTGCACCCCTAGACCACAAAAGGAACGTACCCTCCAAATTTCAGGTCTCTAGAACTTATGGTTTAGGCTCTGTGCTGATAGTCAGTCAGTCAGTCAGTCTGTCACGCAACGATTTTATATATGTTGATTGATTTATTTTATGTATTTTGTACAACAAACAGCAACACTATACAACACTATAATAAAGTAATCATAAATCTAGTACGTCATTCTAAAATTGCAGTCAGTACCGTTGTACACGGATTATGTAGGTATACAAAATTAGGGCAGGTAACTGTAACTAGCTATCATCATTGAGTTTGAATGTAGATGATATCTGGCAATGACTATTTCCCAGGCTAAGCGCGGATGGCGCGGGCCCTCGACGGCGGGCGTGCAATGCTCGGCGTGCGGGACGCGCGTATTCGCCGCCGAAGGTGTGACTGCCGACGGGCTGCAGCTGCACCGCGCGTGCTTCCGCTGCGCAGTGTGCAAGGCGGTTCTACGTCCTGGGTGAGTAAGGCCTACTGTCCACGCACGCGTCATTTGACTGTTGCATGTAACCTACAAATGAAGATAGGCGTATTTTGCATATTTGTTATGTGCACACTGCTTCATGTAATAGTCAGTCACGCTACAAAACGTCTCAGTTTTCTTTCAACTAGCATCGATAATTCGAGAGCGTCCGTCTGATGAGTCGGTCGAGTAGTGACTTGTTGCCGCGCGCACCGCAAGACGAACGTATGACGAGCGGCTGACGCGACGTTACCGCTTCGTGGACACAGATTTCATTGTTTCTAAGCAAGATGCAAGCATTCGTCTTGCTATCGTCAATTGACGAAAGCTTGCGTATGACGTGTGGTTACGTGGACAATGGGCCTAACACTTCCAGAAACTCTATCTGAGTTCCCTATCATCATCAGTCTACGGAAGTCCACTGCTGGACATAGGCCTTCCCCATAGGATGCAACGACGAACGGCCTTGAGACGCCTCCATAAAAAGGTAAGTGAACCGAGGCCGAAAAGCAAGTTTTTTTTACTTAAAAAAAAAACCGACCTATTGCGAGTCGGGCTCGCGCACGAAGAGTTCCGTACCATTATCTATAAAAACGGCAAAAAAACACGTTTGTTGTATGCGAGCCCCCTTAAATATAAATCTTATTCGGTTTTTTAGTATTTGTTGTAATGGCGGCAACAGAAATACATCATCTGTGAAAATTTAAACCGTCTAACTATCACGGTTCATGAGATACAGCCTGGTCCCAGACAGACGGACAGACGGACAGCGGAGTCTTAGTAATAGGGTCCCGTTTTTACCCTTTGGGTACGGAAAACAATCAAAATTTCTCCTGTCTGGTATGCGTTAAATTCTGTCAGATTTTTTGAAATGAGCCTATTTTTGACAGCAACTATACAATGGAGCGTTACGGCACCCGGCTCGTCTGCTTGCGTCACTCGGGCGTCAGCGTGCCCGACGCCGTGGCCTCGCTGGCGGGCGCCGCAACCGACCTGCCCACGCCCACGCCCACGCCCACCCCTGAGCGCATCAGCATCGAGCTCAGCGACGGAGGTGCCAGGGAGATCGATGAAGACGAATGGACTGATAGGAACTTCCTCGCCTCCGAGACCTCTGGTGCTGGCGGTCTCAGGTACTCATGCTTCATATTCTCATATATTCATTCATTCATATATTCACTCATTCATTTATTCATATATGCACTCATTCATTCATATATTAATAATAATAAATAATGCTGGACAGTTTACACAACATTATCTAGCCCCAAGCGAAGCAGAGCTTGCGTTACGGGTACTAGATAACTGATATACTTAATACAATATATAACATAGATTGATATTTTTTATTATTTATAGAAAATACCCAGAACACCCTGAACAAATATATCTGCAGATCGCACAAATATTTGTTCCGAGGTGGGTTTTTTTTTTTAACCTCCGGCGTTTCAAGCGAACGTTCGCCCGCCCCGCCACAGAGGTCGTCAAACACCACTCACTCATTCACTCAGTCATTCATATATTAATTCATACACACAAACGAAGTGGCAGGTGGATACTGGTTTATAATAAGTTGTTGATTTCAGTGATGAGGAGGAATCGAGCTCAGACGATTACACGGACGCCGGCGACAGCGACAACGACCGGCGGGTGTCCCCCTCACCTCCCGGGGATGCCCCGGCTCGCCCCGCGCGCCACGAGATGTACTTCAGCGACGATTCGTTTGGATACGACGAGTACTCAGACGATGGTAAGATGACGAGGAGCTGGCGTCCTATAAGTGACCTATCCATTAATCGAGTCCAAAATGATTCATATCGATCCAGGCTGTTCCTTTTGTTAACCGGTGTTCAGTGGAGTATTTTATCCCGATTCAGCACGTAATAATACGAATTGGAGGTTTTTGCGATGACGAAATAAATCAAGCTCAGTCTAACCTGCTCCAAAATATGTTTGAGAATCATTTTCATAATCTGTATAAAATTTATGGGCAGGTAACGTCTAAGTAGGTACCTACCAGCTAGCGTCAGTAAGCAGCGTGTAGAAATTATTACTAGGTACGCGAGTGAAGCCGAGGGCAGAAGCTAGCTGCGTTTAATATTGTTATATCGAACCAGTGTTCATAAGCCAAATTTCGATTTGGTTTTATTCAATAATGTGAGTTTGAGTAAGTGCCTACATTGTACTACCGATACTTAAAACTAGATGGTACTGCTAATTTGAGACCAAACCTAGAACGAACTAACGATGCATTTTGTAAAATTGGTGAATTAACACCTATTTAATTTTTAGAACTCCATACATGATCAGGAAAAAACAGGACTTTAGGATCACTTTGATGATAATTTAACTTGGCTTACCTTCAGCTGTGTGCTGGCTGTTTGACCACCGATTCCAAATGCGGTTTACCAGTGCACATACTCACACACACGCACACACACACACACACACACACACACACACATGGTTTAGTAAACATAACGCCTTCTTTATAGAGACAAAGAAACTAGACAGGTTAATTATCATGCATTCGCTAAATCTTATACAAAGTATTTATTGATTACAGCGAATTGGTTTATTTTAAAATTTGGAGGCAGTATATTAATGTTTATTCTTCAGATAAAATTTTCAACATAACCATATTTTTATGACTAAAGTTAATGCTGATAGTCGATATAACAAAGTGAGGTCTAATGCGCGTCATGTAAAAAGAACGCTGGCGGTCAAACTTCTTCAGGCGTTACATATTTTTTACATGACGCGTACTATAGTACTGTTTTACCCAAAATATAAGTATATATTATATAAGTCGCCCCGATGTACTTGCGCCGTAGACCAATTTCTATAGCACGGGAACCTTCTTACTACCAATAGCAATAGCGCGCTAAAATCTTGCGCTGTTATTGGTTAATCGATTTCGCGGCAAAATCGCGGCCAGTCGTGCGCCATCTTGTTCATCAGTCGGCTCTTAGATGTGAGCGGGTCAGAGCTATACAGCGGGACAGAGCTATAAGTATAGCTATACGTTCGCCTACTGTCTGATATCAGTCTGCGCTTTTCTGCGCAAACGAAAACATTCGATCGGCCTTATATTTTGTGTAAAACTGTACAGACTCCTGAATGAGCGTATGTCATATGTAGAGCATGCAATACCGTTATATTGTTACCGCAATTTCGCGAATTTTGCGCTGTTTTTCAGTACCGCAAAAGCGAGATTAGTAATGCGAATTTTGCGGTATTAAAAACGAACCCTGAAAGGGAAATGCACAGCACAGTGTTATAGATATTATTATATTGTTGATGATGTACGTCACAAACCAGATAACATCAACTTGCAGTCTCGACATCATCTTTTCTATCTCTGAAAGAAGAACTTAATAGGTAATAAGCTGGTCAGACTCCACACAGAAACATCAATTCCAATCCTAAGTTAGATTCGATACTGAAAAAGGAGATGGCTTTATATTCAACTGGAGTCCGAACAAGAGGTAAATATCTGGAGACTGTATAATAACTAACTGCTAAGCATTCCACCAACGAGTGCAGAAGCTGAGAGAGCATTTTCGGCTGCTGTATACATTTGTAATAAAATAAGAAGTTCTTTAAATGATACAATTGATATATTAAGCTTCTTACGTAAACATTTCAAAAAAAAAAAGAAAAGATTAGCGTTGTTTGTGATTAATTATAACTCATGGTAGTTTTATTTTAACCCCTATTTAACGATTTATTAATTTCGCTGTTTCGCAAATTTTGCGGTATTACATGTCCGATACCGCAATATCGCGGTATTTAATATATACTGCGGTATTGCATGCTCTAGTCATATGTCATTCCAGGAGCGGAGTCGTCCGGCAACGAGTCGTGTTCCCGAATGCGCGCCGCGCGCGAGGCGCGTCGCCGCGAGGTCCCCGCTGACGCGCAACCGCCCACCTACAGCAGCGAGGTAGCGCGCTGCAGCGTCGCGTGACGCGCCAACACGCGACACCGCGCGACAACACGCGATACGACCAGCGGGGAGGTGCGCCGGACGCCGCCGATCAGCCGTCCCACACAACATTTGCTGTTGCTAATCTATTAATTTCTCATATTCCCGTAGACTTTCTAATAACGATGGACTTAGCATTCCATAAAAAACGCCAAAATATAGAACGTTTGAAAAGTCGATCGATGACAAATTAGTTCGATACACTGCCGGTTCACACTATAGTCCTTTAAGTGTGTTTAATAATCAAGTTTCATCATAAGTGGACGGATACAACTTGTCAGAATTGTCCCTCTTTTGGGACACTTTTTGAGCGCTGACCCGAATTCCATTTTCTTTGAGGTCTTTGTATTCACGATACTAAATCGACGCGAGGATAACAAAGTAGCGGGTTTGTTTTGAAGACTTGCAACGAATGAGCTCCCGTGAGGCGCACTTCATACACACGAAGTCTTCTTACACCGCTCGGGTTCATTCACCCTTGTAAGGGCCGTGATACATCAGGCTGCTATTGCCTATCAAACTGGTTAATCGCTTTCGATTACCATTGCGCCGCGTGTTTTAGATTATTTTCAAGAAAATGTAAAAAGAGTCCTTCATGGCAGGCAACGCATTGGCAATGCCTCTGGTGTTGCAGATGTCAATAGGCAACGGTAACCGCTTACCATCAGGCGGGTCGTATGCAAGGTTGTCGAGCCATTACATACAAATAATAATATAAATATTCAAACATACAGCAATTACCAGTTTGTTAGGCAATAGGGTATTGATCTCTAACGCAGGATGCCTAGGAAAGAGCGAAGTAGTAGTACTAGTTAGCGCTGGATACCCAGTATCTTGATTTAGTTAGCAGAGTTTTACGTTCTACTTATGTTAACAGTCAGCGTGAAGAAATAAACACACGCTCACACTCACAAACTGTGTAATGTGATATTAAACTCAGACGCATCAACCTTAACAATATCCACATCGATTGTTTATATTCAAAAAGCTCTAAACTCAAAGAACAGTCACTAAACTTAATGAAAATTAAATGTAGTTCGCGACCGGCGAGTGTATTCACTTTTAATTGTATTTCGTCAAAAAAGTACCCATGTTATAATATAGATTTGATCAATCTGTGTTCCTTTCATCAAAATTGTCTCAGCCATTTTGACTAGTCAACAAAAAGAAACACTCAAACTAACGTTTCCCTTTTATACATTTGTAAGGATGTCCATCTCAAACACTAGGACTCGACAAAAAACTAGTTTAAAAGCAGTCACTTACATATCATTGTCATCGGAATGTGATATCGTAACCAAATCACCCAATACCTAAAACAAGGGGCGGCGGTTGGCGGATGGTAAGAGTGTAGTTGTGCCACACTAACTTCTGTCTTACTCTCAACTTACTGTTTTATTTAAATTGTATTCATTACTAGCTGAATATCCGTGCTTTGCTACGCTTCCAACTTAAACTTTGTCACCCCATTTTACCACTTTTTAAGGGTTCTTTTGTAAAATCCTGAAATATGTATTTTAAGCACCCATACCAAGTTTCAAGCACAAAACAACCACGCGTTAAAAATTTCCCATACAAACTTTAACACCCCATTGCGCCCGCTTTTGGGGGTAGTTTGGGGAAAAAATATTTTACCCTTTTATGATTTGTATTGTAGCATACTTATGCAAAGTTTAAAGTTTGTAAGTTCAGGAAATACGATTTTACACACAATGGTCTCCACCCCCTTAGGGGTTGAATTTACAAAAATTAGTTGGTGGTTTTGCTATAAAAGGATCCCCTACGCTCTAAGTTTCAGTTTTTGAAGTCCAGCCGTTTTGGCTCAGCGATGATGAATCAATAAATAAGTCAGTCAGGTCAAACCCTACGCAAGTGGCGTTCTAAAACGAAGCCCTAAGGCTACGTCAGCAGTGACGTCGTCTATTACACTCGCAGACGTCATCGTGCCTGCTTGTGACATCACTTTTTTGAAAACAAGGAAAGCCAGCTTTGTATCTTCTATTTCATCTGTGCCAGGGTTGCCGGTGCTATACCTATTATTCAATCTGTGGTATTAAATAGGAACTCTTTTCAAAAAAGCGTAAATAAGTCCTCAAAATAGTCATACAAGATCAATGTGTGTCAAAACTGACAGTTCTTGTATGAAATGTTGAATTCTAAATTATGACAACAACCCGAGAATTGGGTCCCACGAGCTAAGCGGGTCACCTACCAGTGCGTACGTGGCCTAAGAAAATGTGTACGGGCATATGACATGCAATGGGGAGCCACAGGCAAAACTATTCACAGATGGTGCCACCATCGCTGGTGCTTGTCATTTAGTGGTCTTGTCTTTTTCTCATCAGAAGGGAAACGGTGTGTACCTTTATGTGTACACTGAAATGCACAAGACAGAGGCATGTTATATCCCAGACTATTATTTAATGGTTATTTACTAAAATTATCCATTGATATTTGACACTTATGACAGTTTTTTTTAACATTGATAAACCTTTGTTTGGCTAAGAAACAACACCAGCGATTATGCGCCACCTAGCGTGATAAATAAGCAGTGTGTCTCCCCATTGACAAGCGCTATCGCTCTCAAGCACTTTAGATTCGATTTACTTTTTGAGCACTCGCTTCAAACTTGCTTTGGGGGCTTTGGGACAACCATCTCTAGTAATTTAAGAGTTGTTGCTGTGTGATTGCAAAATAAAACAGTAAGTTGCTGAAATAAAATTGATGGCGCTTTTTGATCGTGTTATATTTTCTGTTTATTGTTCTAAACGCATTGAATTCGAATTAATAACACTAATATTAAATAAAATAAAAAAGCCCTTATTTCAACTAGTTACATTAAAAAACAAATCTAAGGAAACTTTTTCTTACTCAATGATTTTAACTAAATCTATTTTTTCTAATCAATAGTAGTCTCAGCGGCGTAGGCCTCCACTAAATCCCTCCACACGTCCCTTTCCCTCGCCTTCCACATCCATTCCAGCCCACATCGTCGTGCAAAAATATCTTGCCATCTCTTTTTTGGTCTTCCTTCTTTCCTCTTATAATCCCATGAAATATAAATCATTCACTCTGTCGCTCTCTTTGTCCATCTAAAATTTTCGCTTCAATTTTTTCTCTATTATCTGATCTACATATTATGCCCAGCCTAGTTCCACTTCAAAAGTGGTATTCGTTTCTTTACACCTACTATTTTTGTTCTGTTTCTAATAATTTTGTTACATATTCTGTTAGAGATTTTTAAACCTACATTTAAAAATCTCGTTTTTCTCCTTCTCTCAAAGACCATGTCTGGCAGCCGTATGTGAGGCATGGTAGTATTGTTATATCGTAAACTTTTTTCTTTATGTGTGTTTTAATTTGTTTGTTCTTCACTATTTCTTTAAGTCTCAATACTTTCTCCATGCTAGAGCAATTCTTCTTAACATGTTCTTTTCAGTACAACCTTCAAATGATACCAATTGCCCAAGATATACATAATCCTGTACATATTCTATTAACCAACCTTCTATAATTACGTCGTGAGACTCTCCATTCGTCAGAATCTAAACTGGGTTTGGTTTTACCTTAACCTCTCTACAATCCGGGTGTTTTCGTAGTTGCCTTTACTTAGGCAGGTTGCAGTCCAATGTTACCGACGTGGCCTCTATAGTGTACCTGTGACATAGGGATGACTATTTTGTGTCAAATACATATATACAATAATGTATTCACGGGGGTATTCTGAGATTATTTGTGTTCATAATTTTTATTGGTTTTTGTGTGTTTAGTTTTGGCAAAGATTATAACATATATATAGAAAAATTCGAATTATTTTAGTATGTCATTGTATTATAATGTTTATATCGTACACAGCTTTTAACATGTCATAGCTTTCGCTTTTTATTGATAAGTATATACATAATTTATGTATTTATATGTTGTTTGTGAGTTACATAACATATTTTTGTACTTGTGTTTAATGTATGTATCACTATAGAGTTTGTACCTTGCATATCTATCTATTTATGTGGTTATTATGTATGTAGTAACGTCATAGTGCCATCTATATCAGACGGTGAGTTAGTGTGGATCTGAAGCTCTTAAGCGCACTTCCCCGTACATTAGTTTATAATTATGGAATTAAGTTTATTTAAACACTAATTGAATTCAAAACTTTGCCTTGTTTCGATCAAATCTTCGGCAGAATTTCTCGGTTGATGGCTTTCGTTTTTTGAATTTTAATTGTCTATGCATACGCACATGAAGTAAGTTCCCCTGTCGAAAGTATGATCCATCTGATTACTCGCTGTAAAGTGAAGTAATAGGTTTACTAGCTTGCTGACCTAGTACGCAAATCTTTGGTTGCAATTTACAGCTGTAACCTTTTTTACTTTGGTCGAAGGCTGTGAATATATGAACTACTAAATAAATGTGAGTGAAGTAAAATAGTGTAAACTTTCAAAAAAACATCGTTTTAAACTTTTTACCGCGTACAACTGGCGACATCTGGTGAGCCCTAAACAGTAACCAGTAACTTCCCTTGTTTGTATTCTACAATGTATTTGTGTACAGGTGGAGTCGGAAGAGGAGAGTTCATCGAGCGAGTCCGAAGTATCGTCTGCCACAGAAGTGTCGACAGACAGCGAGTTCGCGCGCGAGGAGTCCGCGCCTGCGCCGTCCCCGCCGGCCATTCTAGTCACCGAAGCCCCTCCCCCCGTACCGCCGCCGCACCCCACCGAGTACCCGCTGAGTCGCGCGCGCTCCGCCGGCGGGCTCGCCACTAAACGAGCACTAGAACTCAAACGCAGATATCTACTGGGCGAACCGTCCCCCCCTGCCGTACGCAAATCGGAGTCCACCTCCCAAATAGACACCAAATTCGAAGCCTTTCGATTCAACATTACCGAATTCCAGAAGATGCTCAACCCGGCGCCTTCTCAGCCGATCATCGCCTGCCGAGTGGCCGACGATAAAAAACCGCCCATGCCGGATATCATCAAAAACCTCATGACCGACGCGCCCGTCGATTTACTAACCAAAGCGGACTCGTCAATACTAAAAGGATACATTTCAGAAAAGTCCGAACCGATCTCTGAAGAGAAGAAAAACCCAGAATTAGAATCAGATTCCCTATCCGACGATTCCTCGCACACGGAAACAGCTCCTAAATCAGTACCAAGGGTCGAAGTGCATGACGAAGGCGGAGAGTTAATCCAACTAGATAGTCTGATGATGGTGAGCGATGATAATGAGAAAGGTTCCGGCACTGCCACGGCGACTGGGCCTACGGTTCTCGCCGCGGAGTCGGAATCGTCAGAGTCGGGACGGGACGCGACTACTCTCGCCCTCACGGAGACTGAGCTCTCGGATTGGGCGGCAGAGGGCGCGCTCGAGGATTGTGGCTTCGAGAAGGAGGAAAGGAAGCGCAGTAAGAACCCACGCACTCTAAACGGACCAAAGCTCATACACGATGCGAAGAACATAGCGGCGGTCGCATCGCATGTGTGCGGACGCACGAGCCCCGAACCGATCGTCTTCTCGAACGCGCTCGAACACTTCGAGTTTGCTGACGAGGGCGAACAGGACCCCTCAATAGAAACACCCACCACTCCCCGCAATGAAGGGTACATGGAGCTCATCGACGACGAGTACTCCCCCGGACACGACCGTTCCATGAACTTCATCGAACGAAGCTTCTCCGAAACCGTCATGAGGCCCTGCAGCCTGGAACCCCTCTCCAACACCGAAATAGTGCACACTATCCCGAAGGAGATAGAGGAACAGTACACGGAAAAAGAAGAACAAACGCGACAGCAACCAGAAAACGAAAGCGAGAGTAAATCCTCGAACGATACCAAAACCACAGATAAGACAAGCGACAGTAATAGCAAACTGAGCGATGACAGGATAACGGACGTGACGTCAGACAGCAAGCTCGAGCTGAACGGACTCGAGCCGAGCATCGAGTCGCTGAGCATTACTGAAGTGTCGCCTCCGTCGCACGCTTTCACGAATAAAACGACCACGGAGGCGGAATCCTTCGACGATATCTCACCACCTCTGGTACCCGATACGCCGACAAGCAAAACGAATAGCATTTTTTCGAACATATCTCTGCCCCCTTCGACTTTAGCGTCAGTGTCTGGCGCGAGCTCGATACGACTTTACTCGCCGGCTATATGCCGCTCCGCGAGCGAAACCTTCAACCGCTCTGCGTCTCGAAGCACCGACTCTCCCACGCGTAGCTTCGAGCTGTCAGTCTCAGTGACTCTAAGCTCGGGTTCCGTGTCGCCCATCAGTCCGATCCCGCCGCGGGACACCACGGAGAAGGTGCAAGAGCTCAAGCGCGAGCGAGACGAACAAACCGAAGTGGTTAGGAGACTCGTACTCGAGAGGCTGGGTAGCGGGCCGCGCTTGCCGAGGAAAACCACGCGTAGAACGCGAATCTCCCCCTCTTCTGCTGCTCCACCCCCTGTACCCCCTCCGCCGGTTCTCCCAGAACCTCCTGCTCCACCTCCCCCTCCGCGACCAGCTCCCCCTTTACTCCCCATGCCCGTTACCCCCTCCTTCTCAGACCCCGAACTAGCGAGAGAGAGGCGAAGGAATAGTATTATGAAGAGTATTTCGAACTACCTCAACCGACACCTGGGACCTCGGCATAAGGTTGGTTTTCCTTTCATTTCAAGTTTATAAGGCACAGATTCACAGAGTTCATGACTGAGTTAAGCAAGCGTGCAATTTGTGTGTAACGGCACTTTTTACATAGAATCCATTTGCGCAATTTCACGCGTTTCTTACTGAACGTGCTATGCACTCCATGAATCATTTATACATTGCACATTGAAACACTCAGTCATTGCAAAATTGTGAATATTGTATAAAAATAGCAAAGATGGGGTTGGTATTAATATTAGTTTGGGGTGTCCGTGATTAGATTAAAATTACTGGGATATGGATTAAAGGAGGCTGGGTGAAAACGTTAGTAGAATATTTGTTATTTGAAAGAATTATTTATGTTATTATCGCAGCAAGAATAAAAAAGATTCCTAATTGAAAATTATTAATTTAAATCTACAGCCCTTTCGAATGAGTTACGCTACACACATGGCAGCTCATTCTGCCTCAAGCTGAACGGCGCCCGGTCTCCTTGATAATTTGAATCGATGTGTATTTGAGGACACCCTCAGTAGACTAACACGAGTATAATTTTCAGTGGGCCTCGGAACCGAACCTGTCGGCGCACGTAAGCAAAGCCATAGATAATGTGTCGTGAGTCGCATGATGTAGCTGTCTCTGTCGCACCTGCTCATGTTATCGTACGTTGTCTCGCTCTGTCATGACGCGATTGCGCTCGCTTGTCGATCGTTTCAGCTTTGTGTTGATGTTGGATCTTGTTCACATGCTATTCTATCCCCATCTATTTCCCCACAAGAATTGTACTATAGTGTGATGTGTATTAATCGTATTTCAATGGGTAGAATCGGAAAGGACGCTCTTTTGTATCGGCCTCTTTTACCTAACATTGGACAAACGCGAGAGGGCTATAAAAATGGCATCTTCTCTGATTAGTATGGAATACTACGGCTCGGCAATCTTCGCTATCACCCACTTGTAATCATATTTCTGTTTCTTAAAGTAGATGATTGCCAAGGTTCTTTATTTTCTTATTATTAGAACTGTATATTATATAAAAATAAAATCGTATTTTCACAAATGTTTAGTACTAAAACTGGTCCAATGTTAAAAGTTTTCTTGACAGACAGACAAACAGATACCTCCAAATATCCACCATACACAACACACATCTTATATCAAATTGTTACATCGTGTCTAAATAGTACTGGACTACCTTTATTCTAATATCACCTAAATGGTTTGAGACATAAGACTCTATTTTAAACATCAAATGAATGTGCATGTTTGTAAAAGCTATCTCCAAATCATTATTTCTTGAAGGTAAGGCCTGTATACACAATCCATGCAACGCAAAGAGGAGCTCAGCACAATGCCGTGTTCCAGGACGAAGTGTGTGTGTCTGTGTATACTGCCCTAAGCATGAATGTATCGCTTTTGTATTGTTAGTGTTAGTCGTAAGCTTCAATGCCTGTTAGCATGGGTACTATCTCAAAGGCCACTGTCCACCAACACACTAACGGGCGGTTAGAGACATGTTTAGCCTAAACAATTATTACGACAAATGTTCTCTTACACTGCCATCTTTCCCGATGTTAACGATAACAACCCGTTTAT
Organism: Operophtera brumata; assembly: GCA_932527175.1. Lineage (NCBI taxonomy): Eukaryota > Metazoa > Arthropoda > Insecta > Lepidoptera > Geometridae > Operophtera > Operophtera brumata. The sequence continues at coordinate 77,598,959 of OW052239.1, read as the reverse complement.
GTTTTTGTGAACTTGGGCATGTGTATTTTAAATCTTATATTAATCAATGCAAATAGAGCTCGACAAATAATGATTTATATGTCGTGGCCGGTTGTAGGATTCATGGAATGCCACTATTCTACGAGCGTGCCATATATTTAAACAAAACATTGATTTTGATACTGGGCTGCAAGTATGGATCTTTATGTCGATAAATTTGATATAATTATGTCTATATACTTTTTATTATGTCGATAAACTTGAAATTATTATGGCGATAAACTTACATTATTATAATTTTCACTAGAAACGGAATATTTACCATGATTTTTGAGTTGTATATGTTCCCGATATTCCGGCACAGTTGCATGCGCCATGATCACGGGAGAACGGGTGATCATGGCGCATGCAACTGTGCCGAAATATCGGGAACATATAAAACTCAAAAATCATGGTAAATATCCCGTTTCTAGTGAAAATTATGTACATAACCATGATAGTTTCAAAAGTTACATTATTATGTCTTTAAACTTACATTATTATGTCGATAAACTTACATTATTATGTCGATAAACTGGGCATTATTATGTCGATAAACTTGACATAATAATGTCAATAAACTTGACATTATTATGTCGATAATTTGATGTACTATGTCAAACTTGTCGAATTAGAGATTTGTACTTGCTCTGGGTAGATATCCCTTTCTTTCATATTTTGCGAACGAAAACTGGCTGTTTGTAACGGCCAAGCAATCTCTTTTTTACGGGTAACTAACACCAAAAGACGGATTTATGTTTTTGCTTATAAAACGGGAGTAAAGTGCGGGAAATGATATAAAATTATGAGTTTTGGCATGTATTTCAGCAAGAGGCGCCTCGGGCCGTGAATAACGCGCACAAGTCGACGGGTGCCCTGCAACAAGAGGCGCCCCCCGTCCCTCCGCCCCCGGCCTGCTACTCACCCCCCGTGAAGCGAAGTGCGAGGCCGCACTCTTCCAGGGTGCCTGGTATGTTACTTTTTAGGTTGCACTTGACGGAAATACGTGAACACCATGTCTATACAAAATAAGGTAAACATGTACCTCCCTAAATTACCACAAGATAGTGAACAAGTTGGAATTGGAGCCAACTTTATTGTCAATCTAGTAATCATGTCGTCCATAACGCTCTTTTTCATTATATTTCAAATTATTTTTCATTTTAATTTTATTAATGTATGCGCTTTAATCTTTGTTTTCATTAAATACCATGTTCTTAAGAATATGGCTGCAATTTATGCATGATTATTCAATGTGTTGCTAGGTAAGGGTGGGTTGTTCCAAGTTCAGACAGCAATGTCAACATTGCCAGTGTTGTTACATGTGGCGACAGTTCTGGGATATGAGTTGTCGCCTTAGATTAGTCTATATTGAAAGGAGGTGGGCAACCGCTGTCCCAGGTCAAAGTTAAATGAACAATGAACCCTTCATGGAAGTCATTAGTACGGTTCTAAATGTTGTTTTTTGTCCAACTTTTCTAAAGAACTTGTACATTTTTAGAAGTTGAGAAGCAAAAGTTGTATTTCTAAATAATTAGATAAATCAACTCATTGCATTTGAGTGAAACAAAACGCAACAAGCTTCATTACTTTCCCACAACTTCTACGCAAGAAATTAAATTAGCTTTTTCATTATCTCAAAATATATTATCAATAACCAAAAGTATCTCAACTGAACGTTACGTTAGTCAAAAAAGTAGGGTCAAACAATGTATGGAGTTGCCCATGTTCTTTGAACCATTCACATAAGGTGGTATGCTGCCTGCAGTATCACGCGATGCGGCATGCAGTCATGACCTCCGAATCCCGCTCTGAATGTGTAACAGCCCAACCTTGCCGACTGTAATTGAACGCACACATGTTAACGCATCCATTACTAACAAGCGGGCGACACTGAGGAGCGCGACGCCATGCAGCTGTGGTTCGAGGCTCGCTGGGCGCGGCTCGTGGCCCAGCGGCGCATGCGCGACGAGCCGAGCGACGAGCCCTCGCGCCGCCTGCACCGTCTGGAGCGCCGCCTCGCGCGCCCACTCTCCGGTGACTACGCATACATCCTCTACTCCATTTATACACATACAAACAACATAAACAGTCTCATTTATGCTAATTAAAAATCAGTCGATCATAACCCATCATTGTTTTTAGTCTAGTAGATTTTTTGCAATCCAGTCAGTCCACTCATTCAAAATAACCGATTATTTATTTTTACAACGTGCTACATCATACACATTTAGTTTATAATGACTACTAAATCATGTAACGAACATTTACTGACATATTTTGCCTACTACGATACACCTATGAAACAGCTATGGGCAATTATGACACGCCTTCTATGTGTTTATTAACCATCACGGAAAAACCACGACTGAGTTGACTAGAAGTTTTTTTCGACATTTGCTTCAGGGTTTGTGGTCAGATGTTGTTGTCTGAAAATCTTCGTGTAACTACTAGTATAGTATTATTTTATCTGTGGTGTAACCAAGTGTTTTTTTTTTTTTTTTATACAATTTTAATTACGGAACTATTAGATGGCCCACCTGATGTTAAGCGGTAACCTCTGCCTATGAACAGTGCAATACGTCATAGGTCACGTCCACCTTGGACGCGCCCTATGTGGCATTGCACTGCGACATGGCGTCCCAAGACTATGCGACATGGAGGGAAAGTACCTTAAATATTGTAGATGGGATATTCTGCTAAAAGGAGACTTTATTTTATTTTTAAAACTTAAAACCCTGTATAGTGTGTCCCACGGCCATGCTACATGGAGGACAAGTACTTTAAATATTGAAGTTATGAAGTTTTACATACTGGAGACTTTCCTTTATTTTTTTAAAGCCCGTGTTACTGCATTCAACGATATTTAAAAATGTCACTTGCCTAAGCCGGGTCTCGAACCTGGTAGTGGAGTTGGTCGGGGGAGGGAGAACTGTCGTTTAGTTCAAATAACACGTGTATACAGCGATACCGAGGCCCGACTGAAGTCTCGCGTCTATAAAAACAAACACACCCCCACTCATCTCGCTCCACTACCGCAGGAACCTACTCAGTTGAGACCCTCAGTGGGCCTTAAATTTATATGGCGTATTGTGTGCATTCCAGCGGAGCAGCAGGCAGCGACGGTAGCTGAGTTGGTTCAAGTGTCAGCTCAACGCGACGCACACCTCGCACTCATGAAGGCCGACAGGTACAAAACCTCTGTATGAAATAATTCATCGTTCACTAGTTCTTTCTGGTTAGTCAGTGGTCGTTAGGTGACCAGGTTGAGGTATGGTGTCCTTGAAAGGCATCACATAGCCGATGGTGCAAGAGCCAGCGTGGCCTGTTTGACGACCAAATTCACACCGAGATGGCAGCGGCTGGCTCCTCAGCCAGCGCAAAATTGTATACTCCATTTGAATTACTAAAATACATAGTATGACTTGTCAAAGAGGTGGTGTGGGAAGGAGCTGCCATCTTGGCGTGAATTATACCTAAAATCTGATCACATTCCAATAACAATATTAAAAACTCGTTCCAGGCGTCGAAGTGCAGCCGGCGGCGGCGACTAGGCTGACTGAAGGCTTTTACTTGCAGTAAAATGAAGCTACGGTCATATCTCTGGATGCGGTTTCATTCGTGTAGTTTGGATCTCGCCTCACATTTCCACGGCTGCTATTACGATAACTATTATATAGGGTCATAACTTTCTTCGGTAAGATCGGGAAGGCATCTTTATCGCCCTGGCACTTTTGTCTAATTAGGCGTGTTTACAAAATGGCGTCTTATCCGATAAACAAGATGGCTGCCAAAATCTAAGCGAAATAAGCTTTCGTATGCTCTAAAGGCTATTTTGAACAAGATTATACTAACAGAACACTGTATAAAGTTAAATGTTAATTAAAAATTATCCTCGAGACTTAGTGTCATTTGAGAAACACGGGGATATTTTTAAATGTTCTGTCATTGTTCTATATTATGCCTATATTTAACCAGTATTTATATTGAAAATGTTTGTTCAATACCACCACTCCCTCCATTATAGTATGGTAAAAGAGCAACGATGACAGCAACGCTTTTAGCTTTTGCTGTCAGTTCAGTAACAAATTAAAGCCCTTAGCTCCATTGCCCGGCTTGGCTGCTGGCGCTATTTGCATGCGGCAGCTAATACAGCTAACAGTGTTGTTGGCAACGTTATAGCAAGAGAATGGTATGTTTAATATTTAAAGCATCTAGCTAACAATTGGGTGTGAGATTTTATTTCAAAGTATTCTATACATCCTTTATTTAAATTGCAATACTTATTTTAGATATTAGTTACATTACTAAGATTCAAATTAATGAAAGCTTTACCTTAGTTAATTATACTCTGCCTTTAAGGTGACGTACCTTAAGCGTTAGGGATTTCCACGAATGTCACAAACTAACAAGGCCCTGAGCTGGGTCTCAACGGTGTGCTAGAAATGCCAAATGTTATTTGAAAAGATATAGTAATTGTATAGTTTTATTTCAAATGTAAATTGTAGGATAGATTGTGAAATTCTTTTAAAGTATGATAAAATATTCTTGATTTTAAACTTCGGCTTCAAGTTTTTATTGGGAGTTTGGAGTCATATACAGGCGATACGAATTCGCGACGCCAAAATCTGCGATATTATATGAATTCACATCGCGTCGCATTGACGGTTGTGTGGTGGCCTTAGGCATCCGATGTATTCGATTCAAGCACTTGAAACGTTGGCTTTTATTCAAGTTTCTATACATTTTGATATTGTTCAATTAGCGGGAACTGTTAGGTGGACTGCTATTCTTCAGCAAGCTATGTTGTAATGTACTTAACTATTTTATTTTACCTACATTGTCGTCTGGTTTACTAAAATATTGTTAAATGTAACATTTTATGCATTTTATGTAGAATAGCAAATTCATTGGCTGGTCCATTTTGTGCCACGAAAATATTGTTTTTTGTGTACTGCGCTTCAGCACTTTTTCTTATTGCAAAACTGACGTTACCAAAACTAAGAGACATATCCCACATGTTGTATTTAGTATCACATAAATATCATTCGTTTAACTACTACAATTATTTTGACAGTGGTTTATTTTTTCAAGATCTGTCATAATGATATTTATCTGATATTATTAATTACAACGTGTGTGTTGTCTTTTAGTTTTCGCAAAATCAGTTTTTGCTATCTGAAGAAGTGTTAGTGAGCTGTGAATGATACAAAAAAAAAAGGATTTCACAACACAAAATGGACCTTAACATCTCCGTGTAGCCGGTCTCGTCTCAAAATGAATGTAACAGTTACATAATATGTAGTATACAGCCGTTTACAGTACTCTTATTACGGCGAAAGTAATGCCTCTCGGCAATCATCGCCATTTCGAAACGGAAATATGATATGCACGTGAGACAAGAAGCGAGCGAAGATTGCCGAGGCACATTACTTTCGTCGTAGTACAAAAATAAAATATATTACCATATTAACGAAGTCAATTCTGTACAAAGGATATTAAACAAAACCGATTTTACGCACTGATACTCTATTAACTTTAGTAAATTATGCGCACTACAATATTTTCTATGATTATTTTAATGGATAATTTAATGCTTATTATGCTTATTCGTATTAAGATATTGCTTTCCCTCTTTCTGATTCGCGAGAGTTCATCCAAAAGTGGGAAATGCAATGATAAATGGTTTAACATTTTTTTGAATGCAATGTTTTTAATTGTATTTGTTAGCATAGAATAAATGTTATATATATGGCCTCGACCACCATCTCTCCATTTTTTTATTTATTTCTACACGCTATTAGCTGTCATTTAGCGTAACCCAGAGATGGTGGCAATTCTATTTGAATATTCCTGGGTTTATTACAGTTGGTTGCGATTTCATTATATGCTGTTTGAAGCTAGTCTACTTGTAAACTCTTACCACAAGGCTTGCGTCCCAATCAAAACGTTAAACTAATTTAGGATAGTTTTAAGATGTAAGTGTACATTTTTTAATATATAGTGGGTGTCCAGCGGGTATTGGAACAATGTGGAACACCTTTAATTCTAAAACTTAAAATATGAGAACGTCGTGAGTGGTCGGTTGGATGCGGATTAAAGTATCGATATTTTTTTAAATAAAATAATTTGAAAAATATAATTTAAATAAAAACTGGCAAAGCACGGCCATAGATATTAGTGTATTGACCATGTTTACAAACTTTCATGGTGTTTGATCTCGAGATAATATCCAAAACAACTGATAAACCCGCGACTTCAGAAACGTTTCAGTTCTATCTTTATAATGCGAACTGCTAAGGAGTGGAAATACACTACCGTCGTCTGTTTTTCCTGAAAATCCTGTTTTTCCTGAGTAATCTGGGTCTCTTCAAGTCTAGAGTGAATTGGTGCCTTCTATACCTTTGTGCTCCATCTTCGGCCACATCGTCACTTACCAACAGGTGAGATCGTGGTCAAACAAAGCTCTATCAATGTTTAAAAAAAACTTCGTCCGCGTGTAGCTTTTTTCTATTCAATTTCTATTTAATTTCTTCAATTTCCTTGAATTTATGCATTTATTTTCTTAGTGCCACAACCAGAACACCACAAACTAAATATCCGTCATGATAACTACTATCGTGATGTTTACCTCTTTCGCATTAGCCAGTGCTATCTCTTTCGCTGATTTATGGCTACTACTAAATCCGCAGTCAAAGTGCTCCAAAATGCATCGCTCTCACATTTGGGGTTTTAAAAATATACGCGATCATTAAGATCCCAACCCCCGCTGGAAACCCTGTATTTTTGTATGCAATGGCGGCTGCTAGGTTTTAATGCTGGGATGGTTGTTTATATTCGTTTACGGAAAGCATAATAAAATATAAATTAAAAAAACAACAGTCGTAACAAACGGCGTACCTTTGACACAAGTAAGTTCAATCACGGGCTCATACGTATTTGCTAAGCTTTAATTTTATTTTACTTTTTTAATTAAATGCTACTTTAAAACTGTCAATTTATATCATCAATACTACTGGGTTTTTTAAGGTTGTTTTACTGGCAGCTAGTATAAAACTTGTCTTTGAGTGATCCCAGTACATTTGAAATACAAGGTCAACGATAGTGAAGTTCAGGCGATAGGTAATCCATAATTAACAGATCAACGTGTTTTGAAGGAAATTAAACCGTAATTATGTAAATTTAAAGACCATTTGAGTTTGAACTCCAGTGTGGCGCTTGCGACAAAGGCAACAGCGCCTGATTTCAGATTTTATTGGTTTATAATATTTATTTCGCTTCCAAGTAACACATATTAAAATGTGGCAACTTGATTCACTAATTCCATCTACTTTTTTTTTTGGAATTTAAATCCCTTTATTTTAAAATAAATTGGTTTTTAAAATTAACGTTTGGGACGAATCACCTTAAATATTGATAGTTTTATTGTAGCATCACGTAGACTTACTATTTTAACCAATTTATTCATACTTGTATTGCATTGTACCTAAAAAATTATTTATATTATTTACGAGTATTAGCTAAATAAATTATTTTATGCCTTTAACTGACTCAATTCTTTAATGTTTACTATTTTAACCATTGACATATACTTGTATCACCTAAAATAACATTTTAATTGTCATTGTTTTATATTATTTACGAGTATTAGCCAAATATATTATTTGATAGCTTTTTATTACGTAACTGATATTTTATATTAACTAATAGACATGCCTTTACAGATACTTTAGTTAAGCTTTACGATTTTTATTAACTTTTAAGTAATTGTATAAATGTTTGAGATTAAATCCAATGCAAGGTTATACAAATAGCGATGTCCCTCCTTTTGTATGAGTAGGTGATATTCATTTCGAGGACAAATAAAAAATATTATTTTCACACTGGTCTTTTATTGCAAAGAAACCTTGTAACTTGTGATATAATACAGTACTGCGGCGGCCGGTAAATCAAGCGTTCGACCGTGTCAAAACAAAAGGCTGCAAACCGTATTACAGCGCTTATATGGTAAAAATAGAGCTTACTTTTCAGAAAGGTTCCAATTTCACCGACTAACCACATAACTGTTTCCTTTGATAACCGATACCGTTGGCAAAAGTCTACACTATCCCAGGTGTACCCACTATCCCACCACCCTTACCTCATTAGTATACCCTCTATTCGTACTAAACGTTTCAGTTCTACCTTTATAATGAGAACTGCTAAGGAGTGGATTACACTACCGTCGTCTGTCTTTCCTGAAAACTATAATCTGAGTCTCTTCAAGGCTAGAGTGAATAGGTGCCTTCTAGACCTTTGTGCTCCATCTTCGGCCGCATCGTCACCTACCAACAGGTGAGATCGTGGTCAAACAAAGGTCTATCAATGTTAAAAAAAAAAAAAAAAAAAACTTGTCCAAGGGTGGGTTACGTGGTCTGAAAATTTTCGGCCTTCTCATCAATACGTACTCCGCAAAAATATCATAGTCTGATGAACTTTCCGACGTAATATCATCATAGTATCTAACTATGTTTAAATTCATGTTAATTATTTGAGAAATACGTCGTTGACAAAAAGAGAACTTTCACAAAACAGATGTTAGGAGTTGGTTTAACCATCCGCCATATTGTTTAACTCGCCAACTTCGGTTGGTAACTTTTTTTAACTAGTGGTTGATATTTTGACCATTAGTTAGGCTAAATAATGATCAAAAAATGCATTTTGGCGAAATCTGACCATTGGTTACTATTTTTAACTAATGGTTGTGTTAACTACGGATCAATAAACCGGCCCTAACTAACATCTACTCGATGTTAGCAAGATACTAACTCGACCCACAGTTCTATACATGCTGTCGTAACAAAATACTATCAATTCTTCTTTCGAGTCGATGGTTCCTTGTCAAGTTCTTTCGGACCCCGGGGTATTGCGTAGTAGACTGACGTTTATCCCTTTCGATAACCGTCGTCGACATCACGGAACCGATATTTTGTACAGAATAGTTTTTGAACTGAATGGCTATAACATAACACAACACCCAACAGATCCCACACTATTCCCTGTGTCGTGAGTGTCAGAAACTACGAGTAGGTACTATGGTACCATTACACCCAGACCCGGAATAAATATTTGCAGATCAGCACATTTGTCCCGCAATGGGAATCGATCCCGTAACCTTTCGCGTCACAGCCGGCCGCTCGCCCGACGCGCTACAGAGGTCGTCAAAACCTCGTAAGCTCGTAATAAGAGCTTGTGATAATCCAGACAGATGGACGGACGACGTAGGCTTTAACGTTACCGATCCACCGGAATTACTACATTACATTCGGAAATTACAGGCACATGAGACTTATCATCTTTATGTCTCAGGGTGGCGGGCGCAGTGCAATGCCAAACAGAGTGCGTCCTAGGTGGACGTGACCTATGAGGTAATGCACTGTTCTTAGGCAGAGTTTACCACTTAACATAAGGTGGCCATCTGCTTGAACCGTCACTCAAGTAGTATAAAACTAAAATAAAAAAACCTGTCGTGTAAATTATAGGCTACAATTTTCCCACCGCTCTCCTCTATCCGGAGGCAGATGTTCTTTCGGTGCGTCAGCTCTTCATCTGCCAGGCTGCACTCAAAGTCCTTAAAACAAAGCCAATATTGATCAGTGGTCGCCGAAGGGCTCCCAAATTACCGCTCCCTAAAACCAGAACTGTCTTTGTGCGCCGTTTCACTAAGTACCTTAACCCTCGCATATTTAACAAGGTGGCCGAATTCTGCGATCTCACTACCTGCAGCCAAAACGAAGCCAAAACAACTATCAGAAAATGGCTCAAATCTCTCACTTATGACGAGACTGAAAGACTGTCCTTCATCTTACAATGAAGCCCAAACCCCCCGCCACACGCACCTTCACTTGCACCAATTTACACTCTTCACCTTACAATTACTGTTTTGAGGAATTACCATACCATTTTGAGCATACCTAACTTTAAAATGTTTAATGTTTTATTTATATTTTTCTTGCTGAGCTCATTTGTTTCTTTGACTCACGCATTATGTGTATTAGTAACTCAGTTGATAACGAACGAGCAGCAAAGCTAACACAAACTACCATTATCTCTGACCAGGAAATTCAGGGTCACCAAGATACAGGCCTCGCCTAGTTTGGGACCCACTGTATAATGTCTCAAATTTGCATGTTTATACTATCTATTGTTATTTTTTAAAGATCACTGTTTGTTACTAAATATCAACCTGTGTTTGTTTCGAAATAAATTTATCTTATCTTATCTTATCTTATCAAGTTATGTAAAACTAGCTTAAGAGAGGTCTGATTCCGGCAGCTGGTTGTCCAACATTGGCAGGGGGTCTAATTCCAGTCAGGTGGCGCAACTCCGGAACTCGTACACCCCCCGAAAGCTAGGTTTATAATTCTTAAATAACTTGTAACAATCAACAATTCAATTAATTCTAACAATCTCGCATTATAAGTATAGGAACGGCGTGTCAATAAATCAATCAGATTAAATTCATCACAAAATTTATTTAATTATATTAGTTCATCATTATTTTACAATATATTTAATCTACAATGCCAGAATCTCTAAACAGCTTAATAATATGTTATTAAGGTCTGAAATGGTAGGCATGAGAAATTGATTGGGAGACAAGTAATTGGTCTCTAATTTGAATATAGAAGGGGATATTTAGCTCCACAAAGTGATGGTGGATTTAAAGATGTCAGAGTATTATCCACATAAGTATATCCACAAGAAATTCAGTCGATCTAGAACTTTATCCCCTGTATCATCCTCTGTAAATTTTCTTTGGTAATTGTTAGATAAACACAGAGGCACTCAAAACACAAGCTGTCAATATGAATGAAGGTGTTTAGTGGGTTACATGATTTTGAGTCACTTAATATATTCCTATATTAGAACACAATTTATTTGTCATCATTTAATATCTATTTACATACTTATTTATTTAAAAAACTTATATTTATGTCGGGCCGTTTAATGGCACATGGTCTTTCCATTTCGTGTTACAATTTAATACTTTAAAAATACTTTGTACCATACGGCTGGATGGATTTTCATGTATGAGGTATCGAGAATCGACCCGGACAGTGCTATAGGCTACAAAGTGCTACATATGTTGGATAAATCGATTAAAGCGGATACCAAATGGAAAAAATTACGGCCTAAAAAAGGAGACATCAACATATAAGATTAAAAAGAAGGTTGTACTTTTATGTTAATCATAGATTACCAAGATAATATTGAAAAATGAAATTGAAAAGTTCTTGAACATGAATGATAGTTTTATGTAACTGCTAAGATTAACATGATTATATGCATATTAATGGTATTACAAAAAAAAACACATGATCATAATTGGTTGAGCCATTTTGTAGGTACAGAGGTATAAATATTTTTTTTTTACTTTAGTCAGTCGGGTTTTTCTTTTTCTAATTAATTTTAAAAAAAACTTGACTAATGGTGAAAGTAGAGGGGGCAGCAAATTTGCCCCGGGCGGCGAAAATCCACCCTACGCCATAGCCCACCCTACGCCACTGGATAGCTTAGACGATTAAAATGAAGTTAGAAGATGAAACGAAGAGTAAATAACTTAAATAATTTAAAGTACACAAAGCTAACAAGATTATAGATTATGAGAAGTTGAGACGAAGAGAATGCCTAACTTAAATAACATTTATACGTACACTAAGTTAACAAGATTAAAGATTATTAGAAGTTGAAACGAAGAGAATGCCTAACTTAAAAATAACATTTAGGTATAGGTACGTACACAAAGCTAACAAGATTAAAGATTATTAGAAGTTGAAACGAAGAGAATGCCTAACTTAAAAATAACATTTAGGTATAGGTACGTACACAAAGCTAACAAGATTAAAGATTATTAGAAGTTGAAACGAAGAGAATGCCTAACTTAAATAACATTTACACGTACACAAAGATAACAAATTAAATCAAATTATAATATTGACAATTATTATGTGTTTTTATTTGACGCTAGCACACGATAGGTACCAATAAAGTTACTGGTCTATTAGGTCTGGTCAAAGCGGCGTGAAGTGAACTGCCAGGTCCTTGCAGGTGGGTCACGGCCGCGATGGTGATGATGGTGGTGTCTGCGTGGAGCACCCAATTTGCTTTTGTGGGCGGCTATGGGGCTTGCATCATTCACCACTACATCAAAGCGGTCCCTGTGGTCTTGGTCTACCGCATGCATCTCTTTCACCCCGCCAGCGGCTTCATGCAACGCCTCCCAGTTTTGGTGGTAGTAGCGGGTCAGCCCGCTGCGGGATTCAGACGACGAAGATGCACCCGAATCCCCCGTGTTGCGCGATCGCAAGTGGCCATGGAACTGCTTGCTGCCGCCATGTTTCTTGCTGTGGACGAATAGTCAGGACGTTATTATATAATCACCACCTGTCGCCTGTTGTTTTATCCGCGTTATTCTCCCAAGGGTTTTTATGTATTTTAATGCGGGTTTTGATCTCTGTACCTACCAAAATTCGTCAATTTGAAAGAAAGAAAGAAAGCCTACTGATGTTCGCCTGTTATTGGAATAAGTTCTAGTATTCCGGATATTCAGTATTCGATAACCGGAGTACTCCTGCAGCTTGCTGCTGAGCTGGTATATTTCATAAATTCCGGATACCTGGATAATGAGTACTGCATTGCGATCGCCCTCATTTCACTCATTGAGCGATTTGATTGAGTAACAAACATCCAGACTTTGGAATTTATAATATTAGGGGGATAAACCAACCGTATGCATCACAAACAGGATCAATGCCCGCAGTATTGCTTAAAGCTGCTGGATGCAGATTCTGCTAACATAACATAAATAATTTCTAAAACATTGTGTGGAAAAAGCTTAGTGCAGTGTTCATTTCATTTTGTACGAGTTTTGATGGTGAAAAGCTGAGTATTAAATTCGGCCGTGTTTTGAATGAGTTAGGTACTTAGCTGACCGTCTAGCGTGATGATGCTTGAAACTTGCCATGAAAACTACCGATACAGTGATCAGAGTGAAACGAGGCTGCATTTGAACGAGTGGTGGAAGTGGATAATGAAGAGGAGAAGAACTTTCGGTCTTCAAACCTGCTGCAGTCATTGTGACCTACTTGGAGTGGAGTCTACGTTGGAAGCTAAGTAGCGTTCTGTGATTCAAGTGTAACTTTATCCCGTGATTGCATAGTTTCTACTGACGTGTGCGTTCCTTTACCGGTGCGTAGCGACAGGAGGACATGGTGGCCGACAACTAGGTAGGTACCTAATTAATGTACATACAAGCGTTGTGCGATTGCCTCAGTGAAAGCTGTTTTGTGTGATTTACAATGCGTGCCGCTATAGACTTAGCACGTTCCACGAGGCCTTTAAATTAAAATGTAGGATAAGCACTGTTTTTAATTTTGACAATCTATGGGCAACGCCATTTTCACCTGTAGCCATTACCCGAGCTAGGACAATGGAAACTCAGCATTTAATTGGTCGGCGGGCGTTTCGTTTGGCTTGCCTTTGGATAAGCCTGCTAACCAATTAAATACTCGGCTCCTAGATACAGGTGAAAGTAGCATCAATGTACCAGATCGCCATTTCGTCTCATGGAACGCGCTATAAATACCTATTCACAAAACAGATTAGAAACATTCGACGAGAGGCGACTGATGAATCAGTTCCTTCTATATCGGGTTGTCCGGCCTTGTCTGATCAGCCACCATATCTCCGGCGCGGTACCTGACGCACAGGTTATTTCTGCTATAACGGGTTGGAGAAGTGTCCGGCGCGGTGTGCGTGGCGGTGAGCGCGCACGAATTCGCGCCGCCCCACCTGCTGGTCGGGGAAGGGCAGCGCCAGCAGCGTGTACCAGCGTGACGGCAGCTCCGGCACTGCGCTGCGCTTGCGACTGCCACTGATGTCACCGTCAATCATCACATCAGTAAGGGGTTCACAGCACACAATCCACGTGACGCTCGGCAAGGAGACGTCACGTAACAGCGCCACGCGAAGCATTTGTAGCTCTCTCGCGTAGTATACAATATGTATCAGTCAGTTTTTGTGACCGGCCTACGAAAATACCTCTCCGTCTCCTACCGGTGATGTTGCAAAGGCCGACTAAGGGATTACACTAGGGGATGTGCAGCAGCATCCATTTGAGTACACAACACCAATACTGCTACCAATACTTATCACCAAACTGCCTGTCAAGCGTGGTGATTATGGAAAATCCTCCCATTGCAATTATATAGGGAAGCCTCGTCCCGCAGTGAACATCTAAAGGCAGCTGATCTGATCACGATGAAGACTTGTGTCTGTTTTTAGTGTGGAATTTGTACCTACCAGAGAACGATTGGACAGTTAATTATTTGATTAACAATGTCTAACCATTGTAATAATGACTGTCCTTTTGGCCTGTACCTGCATCATGAATACCTAAGTGATTAGGCATATTGACTATGGTCGCTTAATGTATAATTGTATATATAATTTAGGTGTGTAGTACTGTAGACTGTAACCTCGCAGTCCCTTACTTTGCGCCTCAGGTAAGTAATACATTGCACAGTTCCTCATATAAAAAAGAGAACATAAAACAATCCTAAAATACTCAGTACGTAAGTATGCTCACCTCCTGATGAGTATGACGATGGTGGTGATAATAGCTATGAGGAACGTCAAGGCCCCGAAGGCCGCGAGCGCGACCACGGTGCCGATGCTCATGCGCGCACCGGTCGGCTCACGACGCTCGCCGTCAACCGCCGTCGGCACGTTCACGCGCGGCGTCTGCTCCGCTCGGATGTTGTTCCCGCTGCCAATGATCTGCAAATTTAAATTGGAGATTAAAGGTAGGCTCCTACTGTAGCATAATCTTTAGGTACCTACCGAAGTACCTGGTGGCCTTGGTCGGTTAACTAACGTCCCCAAAGCTGGACATCAGTTTCTAAATGTGTGGGGTTTATTATCGAAGATCGCCATGAGCCGCGTACTGAGCGCAAAAACACTGAATAAATAATACCTAGCACGCAAAAGCAAAAACTGTAATTAATAGTTGTGCTATTGCCGGGTGTCTATGGTCTTCAACCAACGATTAGGACCGTAGGTACTTTTTTACGAGTTTTCATCTGATGAAAACAGGTTCAAGGACAAGTACAAGTAGGTCAGGAACAAGTGGGTACTTTAGCATCAATTTGAAATGAGATACTTACTATCGTTATTGATGTCGTACATACATTTGGCGCGTGTAAAAATATCATCTGTCTATGTAGGAGTAGCGGTACAGGTTTACCCAAAGTATAAGTCGCCCCGATGTACTTGCGCCGTAGACCAATTTCTATAGCGTCTAACGTAGAAACATGTTATGAACGTTACGCTCCTGATTATAAGATTTTATTCATAGATACATTTGTATCTCCGTTGTGTGCTGTGGTGTGTCTGGTCTATGAATAGACCCTCCGTCCATGTTGTAAAAGCCTATTAAGGTATTTATTACTAGGGAATGAGCAGCAGCATGCACCTGAGTACTCAACACATGGGATAACTAATCCGCTTGCCAAGCGTGATGATTATGGAAAATCCCCCCATTGCCTTCTGGGAGGCCTCGTAAGTATATAGTACTTACCCAGTTGGAAGCGGCCAAGGTAGTTAATTACAAGCTTTTATTTAACTTGACCTGTTAATATGTTAGTTAGTATGGGCAAATCATGAAATTGGATTTTGAAGCAGATTGAGCGGAATCTTGGCAACTATACCTGTCAAGTTCCGATGCTAATACAATAATATAGTGACAGCGAGCTGGTGTGATGGTGGAGACGGAAAGTGGATTACGGAACTCCTCGTTGAATAAGCCGTGTTTAGGCTCATTTTGATCAGCACATAGTTCCAATCACAAATTTTATAAAGCTTGTATTGTATTGAAACATATTTTTTTCAAACAAATCAAGTTCATATTCATTCAAAGGTGAAAAGATAATTTGTTTAGCAATGCTAAATAAATATAAATGCGTCACTGTAAGTGACGTTCAAGACTAGAAAGAACTAACCTGATTTTCCCTCGGATGACTCGCCACTATGATATGAGGCACGTGACTGGTGGGGGAGTCTTGGCTGTCATGAACCGTGACTTTTCTCTGCGGGGGCTGTTCGTACGACCTCGTGGTCGACCTCTCTGTGGTAGATTTGGGTCTTGGCCGCTGCGGGAGTTCCGCGATGACCGGAACTCGACTTTCAGCGGGGTAGAAGGGCCTCGGAGAAGACGCAGGCCGTGGGGAAGTGTATCGTAGGGCCACCCGGGGAGTGGTAAGTTCTGGGGGAGAACGGGTTGGTGGTTTGGGGGAAGGTTTCTCCGTTGTTGTGGTTGTAGTAGTCGTGGTCGTAGTCGATTGTTCGAAAGCTGTTGGAGTAGAGAAAGATTATTATCAATATAAATTTTTTGCGTTACTGACAAACTAAACTGTGTCTGAGAGACCTGAAGTTTGGAGGGTACATTCCTTTTGTAGTCCAGGGGTGCACTAAGAAAGGCATTTCTGAAATTCACCTCTCAATAGGGCCTTGGAGTCAGTTGGAGTCATGAAGTTTGTATGGAACAAACTAGAAGCGAAGTTGCGGGAGTTCCACTAGTATCTTATTATATTAATCTACTAGTACGAACCTAGCCTGCATCACAGAATATATAATAGTACAAGTACCTTCAGGAATAATTATCTAGTACATTTTGTGACACAATTTATTTTTTATTTTTGTTTATCTCGGATCATCAACACTTTTTAAGAGAGCAAAAACGCTGCTGAACCAGGGAACTACTCCAAAAATAATTGAGGAAGCTATACTTATATATAGATATAGCTATAGCTATAGCTATACTTATAAAATTTATGTGGTATTATTAATTACAACTTGGTATTATGTTTATGTTATAAATCTAGGTCAATGTTAAATAACTTATTAGCCTGCCTTATGGGTAATTTTTTTATATTTTTATATTTATTATTTTACTTGAATGACGGAACAAGCAGATGGCCCACCTGATGTTAAGCGGTAACATCAGCCTATGAACGGTGCATTACCACATAGGTCACGTCCACCTAGGACGCGCCCTATGTGGCATTGCACTGCGCCCTCCACCCTGAGACATAAAGATGAAAAGTCTCAAGTGCCTGTAATTTCACCGGCACCCTTACCCTTCAAACCGGAACACAGCAATGCGAGCACTACTGCTTTGTGGCAGAAATAGGTATGGTGGTAGTACTTCCCCGGACGAACTCTTTCACAAAAAAGCTCTACTACTACGATTGTAGATTGTAAAGTTATTGTAGAGTTATTATGACCACAATGGAAAAAAAATTATGTATCTTAATTTTCGCAAAATCCGTTTTTGCTATCTGACGAAGTGTTGCCGAGCAGTGAAGAGTAAAAAACTAAATAATTATTTGCGTAAATGGTACATTGACCAAGGAGTAGGTAGTAGGAGACCAAGTGAATGTAAGTAAATATACTTACGCTGGCAGCTAGGAACGGGCTGATGCCACAGGCCGCTGGCAAGGCACTCAATCCTAGCATCACCATGCAGCGTGTAACCTCGATCGCAAGCGTACTCCACTCTTGCGCCGAATGTCGTGTTGCGTGGGGGCGTCGCACGCCCGTTAGCGATCACTGGTGGTTCGGCGCACTGGACCACTGATGGAGATAACATCAAAAATAACCACCGACAAGGACATAACAATAACATTTCCTGTTATACCAAGAAAATTATTTATGACCCAAATGGTAGGGCTGGGCGGTATCATATAGAAAGTCCGGGATTCTCCACTGCTATTAAATCTGTGGTTATTTGAGTTTTTTTATTTTATTTTATTTATACAACTTGGAATGACGGATCAAGCAGATGGTCCACCTGATGTTAAGCGGTACCCTCTGCCTATGAACAGTGCCTTACCATATAGGTCACGACCACCTAGGACGCGCCCTATGCGGCATTGCACTGCGCCCGCCACCCTGAGACATAAAGATGAAAGGTCTCATGTGCCTGTCATTTCACTGGCACCCATACCATGATGTGATGGGACCGTGAGATGCACTCTATAATTACTGCAATTATCGAGATCTGTACGGCGATACAAGCACTGCAAGCCAGATGAAAGCAGTAATAATAAGACGTCACACGGTGCAGGAAACTGTACGCAAGTACATACTCTTGTAAACTGCTTATTCCCATCGCCTCCTAATATGTTACTGACTGCTTCCACAAAACTAAATAAAGTCAACAAGAATCTAACTGAACAAATTCGGAACTCGTGGCGCGCAAGTATCCTGCTTAGATGCGTTGCGAGACGAGAAATGTGGGTCAATCCCTGCGGCAAGGCTGATCAGCAAATACTTGTTCCGGGCCTGGTTGTTGTACCGTGGTACTCGTAGATCCTGATACCCACGACACAGGGAATCGGCATAGGGCTCGTGCAAAGCCGCGGGCAAAGGGCTAGTGATTTAACATTTGAATCTCACCATCGCATTTCGGTGGAGGCCCGTTCCAGCGCTCGTCGATGTCGCACACGAGACGAGATCGGCCCGCCATCTCGTAGCCGGGGTTGCAGGAGTACAGCACGTGCGAGAGGTACGTCACGGTGCCGTTGAGAAGGCTGTAGCTACCGTGCGCGATCATTGCCGGGAATCCGCACTCGATACCTGAAGAAAATGAGGAGTTTGATTACACTAGATTCCTGTGATCCTTCTCATTCAAAGGTCAAATGGAAACCCAACGTTCTGATTAAGAGAACTGCTTCGCTTGCCCTCTTCATCCAAAGCGAAGTTTGCTCATTATTTGTATATTCATTAATTCAAATCAATTAAATTATGTAGACACCATCTAGAGAATAATCTAGTCCTGTGTTTTGTCAGTTTCCGACTAAAATTTATAGAACTCGCATGGGTTCCATTCCATTCCAAAGATTTCCATGCAAATTTTAAGTCGGTATGATTTAAAAACCGTAATTTTAGTAATTTTATAAGAAACTAACGAACAATAGGTAGGCCTAGATATTAGTCGTCGTCGTCGTTTCGTATGAGGTACTGCTGGCCTCTGGTGTCGGAGTTTGTCAAGCCGCTCGAGGGCCTCTGACATGGCTTATCGACTGCTATTAATCAATAACAGCCGGGACCGACAGCTTAACGTGCCCTCCGAAGCACAGAGCGATGGAAATCCGCACATAACTTAGAAAAGTCATTGGTGCGGAGCCTAGGATCGAACCCGAGGATTATTATAGATATTAGTGACAGAATAGTAACTCCTAGAGACCTGAAGTTCATTCTTTTTGTGGTCTAGAGTTGCACTAAGTAAGAAATTTCCGAAATTCTCCTCCTTGCAGGGTCAGTGGGGGTGTTCAAATTTGTATGAAAAAATCCCCACGCGGTGGACAAAGTCGCGGGGGGTCACTAGAATTATGGTTGCTATAAGGGGGTTTTGGGGGCAAGAAATCGGATCTAGCTTCTTTTTTTTTGTCATTTATAACCTAAATAACAGTTTTTAAACCATAGCATTATAAATATCAGTCACATTATGTCAATAAAAATTTCAAGATTAAATAAATAAAAATTAAAAAATAAGATGTCTCTTAAATTGAGCCTCTGCCTACCCTTTCAGGGAAAAAAACTATGCACAGATGTGGGTATGTAACTATTTACTTTCGATGATTTCTGGTCCTTGGCCGTGATCAATGGTTTTAAAGAAAAAATAAAACCAACAATGAGGGTCAGTTCTGTACTCACGTTTACATACAGGCGGGAATTCGTCATAGAAGCCGGTGTCAAGACAGGTTCTTACGGTGGGCCCGACCAGCAGGTAGCCGTCATTACACGCATACTCCACCGAAGACCCTACTGCAAAGTTCTCAGCCAGCATGGTGGAGTTGGGCGGCTGTTCTGGGCGACCGCACGTCTTTGGCTCTGTGGAAAAATGGCGGGATGATAGTTTGAAACATGCTAGGGGTACATATGAGCATAGCAGGAAGGAGCTTGGCGAATCCTGAGAAGATAAAAGGGATGACGAAAGTGCTCAAATGTCTTAGAACAATAGTATTATTTTACTCGCGTATCAGGTGCATGCCGAAACGATGGAATGCACCTTTGGTGTTAGTGAATTAATTCTGAGGTGCATGAGGAAATAGGGTTTTAAACAGCATGAAAATATACATTCGCTAAGGTCACATCAAACTTTTGCTTCGCAAGTTACAAACTAAAAACAACTTACGGTGTTGACAGATATAGTTCAATCTGGATTGGCAGTCAGTGTCAGCCCAGAGCCAGCCTTTGCTGCCATCGAATCTTGCGCATCCTTCTGTCCCTCCAGGGGCGTTCCAGAAGGAGACCGTGACATCATTTCCGTTAACCCACTTCCAGTTTTTGTTGTCGTGGGGGTCCCTTACGGCGCCCATCCAGTACTGGCTGTTGCTGTCGCTTCTGCGCAAGAATAGCTGCTGTTAGCTACGACTCGTTTTTCTACACCATTCAACACGATATTTACGAAAAAAAAATTGTTTTCAAAAAGTCGTGTTTAAAATCTACTTAGTTCTAAATCTAGGTAGTTGAGTTTAAAAACCAAGAACAAACTCACAATGCAATTACAACGTTTGTATAGAGATGGCTAGCGTTACTTAAGTTTACCTATATTATAAATATGTCGCTTAAAACAGTCGCACAGCAAACAGATAACTAATTATGTGAAAGTTGTATCTGTTTAGACTGTATCCACAGCCTGTTGCCAAATGCAACGGTATTATATTTTTATTAGGCCTACTTTTTATGCAGTAACCTCTATAGCTATGTATTATTTGAAAGGTCACGTCCACCCAGGAGGAGCCTATTTAATTTCAATAACAAGAAATACCTTCAGCGATTAGGTAGGTTCAAAATTCTTATAACATTCCTCAATTTCCATATGTATAACGGGTCCAGTCCACTACAAACGGTTTCACTCAAAAACTATAACCAAAACGGCATAGCTGCGATGTCATGTCACTTTCTAAATCGTCGGTGGAAGCTATATCAACGAAATTGTAAGGCCCGCCCGTTAGACGGCACACGATAACTGCTGCACCACTATTCCCATCAGGGGGGTACGCAGGGAAAAGCCATGGGGGAAAATAATGAGGACAAGGAATACGGTGAAAGCAAAACATTGGATAGTTAGATAGATAGATCCACTCTTTATAGTACTCTATAGTAACATTACACACAGAAATACAAAACTTAACTAAATATAAAAAAAGAAAGAAATGCACAATGAACGGTCTTGTCGCTTATACCGATTTCTTCCAGACAAACTCAGGATGGAGATGACTATAAAGAAGAATGGGATAGTGGTGTTATTACCTTGACAAAACACCTACATATTGATACCTACATATAATGCATAAAATAGTTATCTATACGTAATACTTGAAATAAATAAATACATAATTTTTATTAAAGATACCTCGCTACCGCAAGCTGATGTAATTCAAGCCAATAGCATCGTGACGTCATTACATAATAGGTAGTAAGTATAAAACAAGGACTAAACTGTTTTTTTTAAAAGGACAAACTTTTGTCTAATTGTCCGCTTTTCACTACCGGGTACGGGATTTAACTCATGTGGATGGGCCATCTAATTTAGATAAGCCAAACCCACAGCCCCCGTTCCTGAGTATGCCCCCTCACGGGATCCCATGAGTCGACTACAATCAGAGCCCTCTAGCCGTGGCCAATCACTAATAGAGCGTCCACTTAAATGAATGTGTGCTACAATATTTTTTTCGCGTATTTAATAGCGGACTCTAGCACCGCTGCGCCTTTTCATACTAACGTATTATACTTAATTATTTTGCAGGATTCTTTCTATTTTTTTTGCTAAGATTTTGGCTGTTAAAAAAACAATTATTAATATTTTACAAATTAATACATATTTTTGTATATGTAATTCAAAGAATAAAGAATTATTTTTTAGCACACACACACCCACGTGTAGAGATTAAAAAAGAAAGAAACACAAAATACCCATAGGGTTTTAAACTTAATCATGCCACAATTTTTTTTAAAGATCCTACTTTATTATTGTTAAATACCTGCACTTATTACTTATATACTTTATTGATACTTTCACTAACAAAGAATTAATACCACTATATAAATACCACCTAAGACGGTGGTTAAATCTAGTTGATACATTGAAATTAAATTAAACTAATAAATTGGCTGTAAGAACCTCTACTTGTGCCATCACTACAATTGCGTGATGTGTGCAGTGCAGCTCGGTTACGATGATATATTATACTACGGTACCGGTTCTCAAAACGATTGAACATGGTGGTGGACTTATATAAGGCAATAGCAAAACTATTCGTTATTAAGACCATGCAAACAAAACGGCACTAGCTCAAAACTTTTATTACCGAAAGGTGTAATGAGAGAACCTTGTGTCGTCCATTTGAAAAAGGGTAGAAGAAAAACTGTTACACCAGATACAGTATAAAAACACCTTAATGATTCAATTCGCAATTGCTTCCTCGTTGAGGACATTAACTTCGCATTAGCCGGGCTATGTGATGGATTTCGCGCGAAGTGCGTTGAGATCACGCAAGTGCGTACCAGTGTCGTAACACAACACAACTGTGTCTCAAAGAATGAGTGTTGCAACACGTCTTTCTTTGTACGTGCATGAATAGAAAGTACTACTATACTGGTCTCTGGTAAAAGTCAGCTTGAAGAGTTCCTTAATCCTTATACTATACTACGCATGTATAGTAACATCAGTGTAACAAGTGCATGGTCTCGTCACAAAAACGTCACGCCATGTCGAGTACTTACTCTAGACTAAGTTACAAATCCAGTGAGCCCAAAACACGGCTAGGATACATTGTTTTATGATGGAGTTCCGGTTGCTACCAGTTCGAAGGTACCATCTTCATCAGGTTAATTTAATTTAATCTAAATCGAGATATCTTATCGCCATCCGTGAAATACTTATCACAGAGGAGTTCCGTGGCCATCTGTTGTCTCCATCATTTCCACTTCATACCAAAATTGACTATCATATTTGAGAAGTTCCCTCAATTCCTTATCTATCCTATCATCACAACTAGATATTGATAAAAATGGGACCAATCTGGAAGTGTAATATTATCCTTCTTCCAAATAAATAAATATTCAAAAATCGGTTTATAAATGACGGAGTTGCGAAGTATCAAACCATTAAAAAAAAAGAATTGGGATTCCTTTTTTTTGAACTTTGTAAGAATATTGTTTCTACACAAATGTGATCGCCAGCGTAAGTAGTAGCGAACTTACCGGTGTCTCCTCCAGAGTTCCCAGCTGATGAACCCTTGCAGCGCTGGGTTGCTCTCGTCCACTAGCGTTCCGCCTCGGTCCCGGCAGGACCCGAGCGCTTCCTTAAACGTCGTCGGCTGCCTGTCGTAGAATATGTAGCATTTGCCATTGTATGTCGCCGTACTCCCCGGTGGCTGGTCTCTGAACTGAGGACATCTTTCAATTGGCAACGCTTGGTCTGTGTACACAAACGCTTCACAAATGGAAAGTTGGCTTGGAGTGCTGGCTTCTAGATGCACGCTGACGAAAGCACCGGGCATGGGAGGGTTGCAGGGTAGGAACAAGGGCTGTCCCTCCTCGATGAAGCCGGTGAAACGATTGCAGATCGGATTGGTGCTGAGATCGGGACGGTTATTGCCGACGCGCACCACGATCACAGCTGGCTTGTTGGTGCCTAAAATAAAGAGATAAGAAACATTTTATTAAGACTTTCTAATAACTCTACGATGGACTTAGCATTCCATACATTATTAACAGAGCATGTTACACGAAAAATTTGGCTCATAAAATATGTTGCGCAGGTTAACACAACGCTTACTTCCGCTAGGCTTTTTTTCATAACACTGGCTAACCTCTCAATAATTTTTAGCTTTGAGCTAATCATACGTGTTTTTTCTTTTTTGGCTCCCGTTCTACTTGTTCACAAGCTTTTTTTTAACTTCACTGTCTGTTTAGTATGTGTGGCAAAAATCTGGTCATCGAATTTTCAACCACTTCCTATACGATTGAGCTAAAATTTGGCATTCCTGTCAAGTTCCGAGTTCCCTCAAGTGCAATCCATCCACAGACATTGTTAAGTCCCATGGTCTCGAGTTCATACAAAAAATCCATCCAGTTTTATGTTTTTCTCAAGAGATCAGAGGTTATTCTCAGATCTCCATCAAGCCCGGGGGTAGTCAGAGACAAGTTACACTTATTTGATTTAAGTAGTAACAATTTTTTTTTTTGGTAATAATTGACCACAATTGTTAATGGCAAAACACATTATCATGTCATTTTCCAAACTGTTAGTGAAGTGAGAACACTGATAACCTCAATCTAAGCTAAAATCAGTTTAAGTGTTAAGCAACAATGAAAAACTCGTTAAACAACAGTTGTTTTCTGAGTGTGTAGTGTCATCTTGATAGCGTACCACTTCTGCAACAAGATAAAAATGTACTACTTAAGTACATTTTAATTATTGACAAAATTAACATCTATTTGTGAAACCAATACAGTCTAAGATAAGTCGAGCAAGACTGATCTCAACGTGTAAGGACGTTTGCTCCATCACTAGTAAAATAACTTTCTTAGTTCTATTACTTATTTTGCGTTTTGTCTCGTAACTTTCACTTCAAAGTAGTGATTCGAGACCGCCGAGGCTTGTCATAACCGCGGATAATTCACTGTTATCGTAGCCACAAGAGGTCGTATCAGATTAGATCATTGTGGAAAGCTGTTTCACTTCAAAGACTTGCCATTACTCGGAAATTAAGGATTTATAATAGCGAAGGTAGGCATCGGTAGTATTTTGTGGCAGTCCAACCAACTATGGAAGAGAAATCAGCTCTTTGCGTATGATATGGGGTTCCGTACGCAATGGGTGCCAATGAAACCCTATTACTAAGACAAAGCTGCGGCGCCATCCGTCCGTCGGTCTGTCTGTCAGTATTCTGTCACAGGGGTATATCTCGGAAGTCGTAAGAGCACGCATACGGCGTATTTTATCAGCTCGTTTCGTAAAAACGCACCTGTACATCGCGTTTTATATTCGTTCACAATCCGTGAGCTCCACTGACTCATGTGGCTTTAAATCTGCCAGTGACGCTACAATTAGTTCATTTTGAACGGCGGAAACTTTAATTCTAGATGCATTGGAAGGTGAGCCAAAAATAAGACCCACACAGAATGGCCATCCAAGCATCTTAATTTTAATCGTCAAAAAGAAAAACAAAAAAAAAACCGACGCGCGTTTGAATCGCTGTTAAAATACGCCGTGTGCTTATGCTCTAAGAGGCAGCCAGACATTTTCACATGTTGTTGGGGCATACACCCTAGCCGTGCTACTAATTAACGCAGAATACGTTTTGAACAGTTACACTTTGTTAGTAAGTTAGTTGTTTTGGCTCATTCGATCGAATTTGAAACTGCTTGTCAATGCAAAAGACAAACACTGTGTAACTAATCCAAGGATATTTCGCGTTTTGTAGTAGCATGGTAAGAAAATAATGAAGATAGAATGTGATAAAATAGAGTTACGTAGTGTAAACTATGACATGAAAAGGGAACACTACACTATGTGTTTCCCCCATATGCTAGTTTGTACCTGTATTAAAATGTTGCAAAGTATTAGGTACCGATGAAGATATTTTATTAGTTGATATGGCAGAAGCTGCAGTAACTATTCTGTCTGGCTTGCCCCTTATTCGCCTTTTACGACGTCCACGGGAGGAGTTGGAGAAGTCCTATACTTAGGCCGAGATCACCACGTCTTAAGGCCTACTCACCTAACACCCTACCTACCTTCCTACTTACCTAAAATCTAACCGCTACAAGGCGATGAGATTCAGCGGTGAAAAACAATGGACTTCCTTTGTCCTCTACAGACGCGGAACTGTCAGAACCGATGGTAATCAGCAATATGATGACATGCTTGAACACTTCACACACTTTACGCCCTTCGGAGCAATCATAATATCTTAAACATGTTAAATGTTAATATTTATAGATATGTCGGTTGTTTAATCGATGGTTTGATGATGGACAACATTAGTTATACGGATGACATGGTCCTGCGAAAACTACTTCAATTATGTAAGTTTTACGCTAATTTACATGGGCTTCAACACAATGTGAAGAAAAGTGAAGTAAAAATATGTCACCGGAATATGTGCCCCCCGACTATTATTTATTCTGTGCCCCCGTTAAACTTTACGGCACAACATTGAACGTCGTAAAACCAGACATAGAGAGGGAACGTAAAGCGCAGCAATCTGTAGGAACATGATGCCCGTAGATTTGGTCACTGCTCAGCTGAAGCTAAAGTTACATAATTTAGAGCCTATTGCCAGTGTTTGTACACCAGCAGCCAATGGGTTCATTATACTCAAACATCGTTAAGCGCCCTACGTGTCCAATATAGTATTTTTTAGGAGGCTATTGGGGCTACCATGTGCATTGGGCATGTTTGCTGATTCAAGAACTGATGGCTTTAGTTTCATGCAATTATTCGTAAGCGACTCTCTACTAGTACAGATTAGAAATAACTCCAATAACATCCTTAGTATGATGGCACAGAAACTTGATTGTCCCATCTGACATTTCTGTCAGAAGCCTACGAAACCTACTTCATAAATATTTCTCCATTTAATTTATGGAACTAGATATCGTAGATACTTCCGTCGTAGATGATGTTCCACGCTGTAGAAGACCTCTACGACAATGTTTGCGTCATTCTTGATGAGATTCGCTACAAGCAGAAACAAAATTAATGGGTTTTTAAACATTGCATACTAGCTGAATACCCGTGATTTATTATTATTAATCCCCTTTTCACCCCCATTGGGGTTGAATTTACAAAAATCCCTTCTTAGTGGGTGGTTTTGCTATTAAAGGAACCTACGCTCAGAGTTTCAGATTTCTAGATTCTAGATTTCGGTTTCGGCTTGGCGATGATGAATCAATAGATATAGATAGAATATGTTATTTTATTTGTTTACTTTTGTAATTTGTTTTAGTATCGAGATCAAGGAACAAATCTACTCTTTTAAAGAAGTCAATTTAGTAAAAATTACAAAAAACGCCAACGCTATGAAACGGCTTAACCGATTTTAATAAAAGATATCTAAGAACCATCGCCAGAAAACAAGCTTTCAAATAAAAAAAATCGGTTCACCCGTTTAAGAGCTATGGTGCGACAAACAGGCACACATAGCGGTCAAACTTATATAGCACCACTTTTTTTGAGTCGGGGAAAAAATAAAATAAAAAAAAGAAGAGAATTAGCCCAATTCATATTACAGAAGAAGCCCAACTTCCAATTATCAATATTTGGGAAATTTGGTGCCCATCAAATACAAATACAAGTTGCGGGTTCGATTCCCGCTCCGGAACAAACATTTGTACGATCTGCAGATATTTGTTCAGGGCGTTCTGGGTATTTTTTATGTATTGTAAAAAAATATTAAGTATCAGTTATCTAGTACCCAAAACACAAGCTCTGCTTAGCTTGGGGCTCTAGTTGTGAAAACTGTCCGGCATTTTTTTCTTTTCCGTTCAGCGATAGTGTACTGATAGGTTCTGATATAACCTATCAGTACACTACCGTTCAGTACCTATCAGCATTCAGTACCTATCAGTACCACTCCAGAACAACAGAACCGTTCTGTCATCGCTTATACGAAGACAGAACCTATCAATACCAGCTAGTCCGGCGTTGCTCAGGCGTCGCGTCGCGCATTCGCGCGTGTGCCCCTTCACACTTCCCTTGCCTGCCACTGCCTTGTCACTTTCCTTCCCTTCTTTGTGCCCTTTGCACTACGATTTCGTCCATACAGACTAACAGCGTTGTGCGGCTTTTAAAAAAAATTATAGACCTTTGTTTGACCACGATCTCACCTGTTGGTAAGTGACGATGTGGCTGAAGATGGAGCACAAAGGTCTAGAAGGCACCTATTCACTCTAGCCTTGTAGTGACCCAGATTATAGTTTTCAGGAAAGACAGACGACGGAAGTGTGTTCCACTCCGTAGCAGTTCACATTATAAAGGTAGAACTGAAACGTATACGTGCACGTGTCTAGAAGCTAATACCTACTAATCTTTTTTATACGAGTATATGCGTCATATGGTACATAGATACGTCCATATGCTAATAACCATTCCTATATTTCTGGCTAGTGTCTTGTCGCTCGAGACAGGTACTTACAATTGAATAAGTAAGTAATTATAACGTAACTAAGCATAACATATTTAAAAACTCCACAGTGCATCTGAATATTTTCCGGTAGAGATCGCGACTTAGATAAAAGTGCCGATTCAATTTCTGCCGAACTTGGTCTTTTACTTGCTGTCATTTTTGTTTAGGTTAGTATCTCGTATCACTAAGAATTAGTAATATTAGATTATATTATATTAGAATGTACTTTTAGAAAGGCATGATTGCAACTCAGTTGCACAATGTGTACCTAATCCATGCTCGTGTGGTCACATCTCCGCCATATGTCTTCACAATGGACTTGATTATCTTCTTGATTTCCTCAAGCATTTCGCAAGGGTTCGTACAACCTTTACCTAATGCGTAGTAAGAGGCAAATGAGGTATGCGCCGGCGCGCTTATTTGCAAAGCATAGGATTTGGTATCAGAAATTGCTTCTCACGTGGAAAGCCGAAAGTCACGTGGTACGCCAGCAGCGTATCAACTTGAATGCGTTCTAAAATAAGAACCTACATAACCCTGAACTGCAAATCGTACAAATATTTGTTCCGAGGCGGGAATCGAACCCGCAACCTCTTGCGAGGCAGGCGAACCTTCGCCCGCCACGCCAAGGAGGTCGTCAAAGAGCTTCTAAATGTGTGCAAGGGATAAAACTGTCACGGGAAGCGAGCTGCCTACACTATCAGGGAAGGCAACTTAAAAAAGCTTCACGAGGTGCGCCAGGAGAGCGAAGCAAGCCGTTCAATAGAAGTATATAATACTGACCGCAGCAAGGCTTCCCGAAGTCGAGACGGACCAGTTGCACCATGTACGGCTCGAGCAGGTTCACGTACCACCAGGGCACTCGCTCCGGTTTCGTGAGCGTGCAGGTCTCGGCGCTGAAGGTGGCCGCGGTGCTGCCGTCCAGAGCGCGCTGCGGCACGCCGTTTTCCTCGGTGGACACTTGCATGGGGGCCTTACCGGCAGCCACGTTCAGTACTGTGGATTAAAAATCTGGATTTTATTTAAAGTTCCACATATTATAACGGAGAATGAATATAATTTGACGACTACTGTAGCGCGTCGGGCGAGTAGCCGGCTGAGATGTGAAAGGTTACGGGTTCGATTCCCGCTGCGGGACAAATGTTTGTATGATCTGTAAATATTTGTTCCGGGTCTCGGTGAATTAGTACCATGTTACTCATAGTTTCTGATACCCACGATACAGGGAATCCTAGTGTGGAATCAGGACTATGTATAGTCACATACATAGTCCTGATCCCACACTATTGGGTGTTAAGTTAATTTAGATTAAATTCCGATAGAGCTTACGTATGAGCCTTTCGGCGTCATAGTCACTTCGACCCGAGAGACTCTTATCTGGCTCAACGCAATGGTGGCAATTGAGCCAGGATCTTAGGGACGCTTTCGTCTGGTAATAATTTGGATCAGTTGAGCTATCGTTAGATATCGTCTTTAGATAGATCAGCTGGTTAATTTGTTTTAAATTATTTGTGTACCTTTATTAGTTGTACTTATTATTATTTCTTAAAATAAAGTGTTTTTATCAAAGGTTACATCAACTACGATGGGTTTCTGTATCAAAAACTTCGTGCTTCTGTTCAACCATATTCAATGAATCATGGATAACGGACGCTAGGGATGCCCCGCCTAAATTAACATGTAGCTGTTGGACTAGTGATGTATAATATCGAGTCAATAACTGTCAATAATTGCATGCAAATTTGTGTGTCACGGTCGACGAACTAACGGCATCGGTTGGACTACAGTGGTTAATGTTGGCGTATGGTAAAGTAGTGTTGCAACTTATTTTTAATTGGGATTGAAACGGGATGAATTAAATATGTGACGTTAAAAGTCGTTCAACACTGGTGAATGTATGATTTTAGTTTCAATTTCAGTATCTTAATTTGGTTTTTGAAATACATGTTACTAAAGTTGTTACAATATTTTGAAGTACAACTGTGATCTGAGTTTGGCGTATAGATGTTGTGGTAGCAGTTATCTTCAAATCATATTATTAAAATTTTCCTTTATGCATGATATAACTATACAACCAAATATACAATTATAAAGTGCAATTAAAATAATGTCAAAAAATTGTGTGTGTCAGCTTCGAATCGCGACAGGAATTTACTCTAAATTTACTCAAATTCAATCGATTCTTAAGGAGTAAACTCCAAAAATTTAATAAAATGATGTCAAACATTTAAAAAAGGTAAATGTTTTGATGTGTTTGAGTAATATAATGAAACGCTAACCCTGGTACTTCAGTTCAGTTCTTGAACAAGTGGCCCTTGCGGAATAGACCACAATTTCGCCAATGTCACGTTTTAAAACAAGTTCAGCTTTTGCACGAAGGTTATTCCGGTGTATGGAAAGTCATTTGACTTGTAAATTGTAAGCCCGGGTGTCTTTCGCAATTGCGAAAGACTAAGTAGACGATCTTCCTTACGCGAACAAACTTATTTTAACAGATTCCGTGTAGCGATTTGACGGCACATCAAAAAAAATTGCACACTGTCTGGACCAAGCAAAATTGAAGTTTTGTTCCGAGTTGGTTG
This sequence comes from Operophtera brumata, assembly GCA_932527175.1. Lineage (NCBI taxonomy): Eukaryota > Metazoa > Arthropoda > Insecta > Lepidoptera > Geometridae > Operophtera > Operophtera brumata. The sequence continues at coordinate 77,568,112 of OW052239.1, read as the reverse complement.
CTAAGTAGGTAGTATGTGTATTCTGTCCATGGTATGTGCATAGGTTTCACTACATGCCCATAATAGACACTCACGATTCGTCCATAGTCACGTCCTAGCTTAGTCACAGTGAAATTATGACAGTTATTTTTAGGATTCCATACTTTTAAAGGTATCAACTGAGCCATTATAAAACTACTTTCGTGTATTTCGGTAGGAGGAAATTTTCTCAGAATCCAACGGAATAATATGGTATTTAAACCTTCGACCAAAGTTACTTTGGTCGAAGATTTAAACAGAGTTAAATGACCCAACACGGATGAATGTGTAAATAAACGAATTATTCATTTTGGGAGTGAACAGAAAATTTTAGAAAAAAACGAGCGAGCCATACAATATTCGCATATGTTTATTTTTTATACAAACTTGGAATGACGTGTCAAGCAGATGGCCCACCTGATGTTAAGCGGTACCCTCTGCCTATGAACATTGCATTATCAAATAGGTCACGACCACCTAGGACGCACCCTATGTGTCATTGCACTGCGCCCGCCACCCTGAGACATAAAGATGAAAAGTCTCATATGCCTGTAATTTCACCGGCAACCATACCCTTCAAACCGGAACACAGCAATGCGAGCACTACTGCTTTGCGGCAGAAATAGGTATGGTGGTACACAGATAAAAAAGATTTGTTAAATTAAGACTATTTAACTTGTATGAAAGTAAATTTACTTGAGCTAAGAAAATGGCGATTTCATATATAGTGAAACTAATATTTTCTTGCTAATAGAAATAAAAACTCTTGAATACGTACACTTGATCAAAGACAATGTATCTTCCGCCGATAAACAGTATTCTTGTTCCAATTAAATTGAAACTCTTGATACAACGTAATGCTACTCATTCATCCAAGAAAATCCGTTATTGACCAAATAAATGAAGTATCTCCCTATTAATCTATAGAATCTTGATTTTATAAAATATAAATTTACTACGAAACTACAACAACCTTGTTACGAAATCAGTTTAACTTGTATTAAGAAAGTAAAAACTATATCCTATTTTTTTTTATCTTCACAAGACATCGTCATATTCTTAATTTCAAATAATTAATAATTAATTCAACAAAATAAATCTTGTAAATAAATCAAAATTGTGTTCAATCAAAAATGTTACGATTTTTTCGTAACAGTCTGTAATCTTCTCCGGATATTATTTTGTCTTGATTTGATGAAACTATATCATATTGAGAGATAAATTTTGCATCAGCCAAAAAGTTGTGTTCTTACGTAAATAATATTTATGTCTTGGATATAGTAAAATGACTTTGTTCTGAGAAATAAATTTCTCCTAATAATAAAATTCATTTCTCACTGTGAGATTTTGGCTCTTTGTATAGAGAGATATTCGTTTAGTCTAATATAAGGTTTAGGGTGGAGGGTGGATATCAAAAGCAGGTGAATGTATTCATGAAAATTATAAAAAAGTTATAATTATTATAATTTCCATAAATACATTAACCTACATTTGATCATTATTAAAAGACAAGTATAGTTAAAACAATCTGGAATTATAATTATAATATACCTATAGGTACAACTGGTTGCTGAACACTTATAACTTGTACTTTAACTAATTATTACAAGCTTATTTTAAATAAGTATTACAGTAATCTCTTATGATCATATTATGGTATATAAACCAACAAACCCCTTATATATTTATGAAACCTTTAAATCTTGCGCACCACCCACACAGATACTGTTTAGCCAAATTTAAAAACTTGGTCATAAATTACAGTGTTTAACTTATACTTATCAGAAAGCTTTGGGCTTTGATCACGTTGCGTTGGGGTGATGTAGGTACACAATACAATATTTAAAAAAATTGCTAAAGCTATTTAAAAAAAAAAAAAAAAAAGCTTATTACACTTATACATTGCAGTATTATAGTATAATGATTTATAACATTATTATTTCTTTAACATTATTTATTAATTAACATTGTCACAACACTTAGATCAGTCAAAACATGCCTATACATTTAAAAACACTTGACTTATTAAAGCTTAAATCTTATTAGACTTAAACATTGCAGTCTACAATGACTTTAACATTATTTATTAATTAACTGTGGCACAATACTTAGATCAGTCAAAATATGCCTATACATTTAAAAACTCTTGACTTATTAAAGCTTTAAGCTTATAAGACTTAAACACTGCAGTCTACAATGACTTTGAAATTATTTATTAATTAACTGTGGCACAATACTCAGATCAGTCAAAATATGCCTATACATTTAAAAACACTTGACTTATTAAAGCTTATAAGACTAAAACACAGCAGTCTACAATGACTTTGAAATTATTTATTAATTAACTGTGGCACAATACTTAGATCAGTCAAAATATGCCTATACATTTAAAAACTCTTGACTTATTAAAGCTTTAAGCTTATAAGACTTAAACACTGCAGTCTACAATGACTTTGAAATTATTTATTAATTAACTGTGGCACAATACTCAGATCAGTCAAAATATGCCTATACATTTAAAAACACTTGACTTATTAAAGCTTAAAGCTTATAAGACTTAAACACAGCAGTCTACAATGACTTTGAAATTATTTATTAATTAACTGTGGCACAATACTTAGATCAGTCAAAATATGCCTATACATTTAAAAATACTTGACTTATTAAAGCTTAAAGCTTATTAAACTTAAACATTGCAGTCTACAATGACTTTGAAATTATTTATTAATTAACTGTGGCACAATACTTAGATCAGTCAAAACATGCCTATACATTTAAAAACACTTGACTTATTAAAGCTTAAATCTTATTAGACTTAAACATTGCAGTCTACAATGACTTTAACATTATTTATTAATTAACTGTGGCACAATACTTAGATCAGTCAAAATATGCCTATACATTTAAAAACACTTGACTTATTAAAGCTTTAAGCTTATAAGACTTAAACACTGCAGTCTACAATGACTTTGAAATTATTTATTAATTAACTGTGGCACAATACTTAGATCAGTCAAAATATGCCTATACATTTAAAAATACTTGACTTATTAAAGCTTAAAGCTTATTAAACTTAAACATTGCAGTCTACAATGACTTTAACATTATTTATTAATTAACTGTGGCACAATACTTAGATCAGTCAAAATATGCCTATACATTTAAAACAACTTGACTTATTAAAGCTTGAAGCTTATTAGACTTAAACACTGCAGTCTACAATGACTTTTAAATTATTTATTAATTAACTGTGGCACAATACTTAGATCAGTCAAAATATGCCTATACATTTAAAACAACTTGACTTATTAAAGCTTGAAGCTTATTAGACTTAAACACTGCAGTCTACAATGACTTTTAAATTATTTATTAATTAACTGTGGCACAATACTTAGATCAGTCAAAATATGCCTATACATTTAAAAATACTTGACTTATTAAAGCTTAAAGCTTATTTAACTAAGTATATATGTGTTTTACAATTAAGTCTGTTAGTTCATTTCTTTTGCTGTTGTTGAGGTGAGAGTTAATCTCATAAAACTTTATAATACTATTTCCCCCAGCCGAAGTTTGTAGTAGGGTATGGAGATCAAAATCAGGGAAACATCTTGTAATGACAAAGTCTGTGATGTGGGATGACTGAGATGGTTCATTTGCCTCTAGAAATATAGATGTGTTTGGTTCTGTTGGTATTCCATCAGTTTTTTGGGATGATTCACTGGTCGGTGTTTCTTGTAGAAATCTTTCTTTTTCTGATGTAAATGATTCTGTCCCTGCCTGTAATATAACATATTATATAGTTTATATTGCAAGGTATGGAAGATCTTTAGAACCTAGATTGAATTTTGGTGCTGTAATTTAATATGTTTACAATCATTATCTTAATATTCATCTGTAAATTTTAACTTTAACATTATATGTACTCCCTAGCAGTCGATACAAAGTGGGCACAGAAACAATAGGAAGCCTTTGCCAAGCAGTGGGGAAGGAGATACTCCATGTACCTACATGTATTATAACGATGAATGCATAGGTTAAGTACCTACCATGTATTGACTGGCTTGAAGATTTCATATATCTGTTGCAAAACAGATAGGTACAAAAATGAATGAAAAATAGTTTGGGACAAATTTTAAAACTGAATTTTGAATCTCGACGGATTAAGCTGAAATCTATCTGATCTATGAATTTCCGATGAAAATACAATATAATGGTAGCGGCGAGCTGGTTCACTGGTGTAGAAGAGACCCTACTTGTAGCTAATAAACTATTTGATTTAAGGTAGACAACGGAACTTGTTTATGGATAATTGCAGACCGGCCGTGCTGAGGCTCATTTTTTTGATCAGCACACTGTACCCATCACTAATTTTTGAAAAGCTTGTATTGTAAAATATATTTTTCAACAATAACATATTTCAAACATAATAACAAATTTACTTACAGTTGCAGTAATTATCTCAGACAGTTTTATTCTCGTTGCTATATGTGGACAAAGTTCTTTCATCAAATCTGGCGTTATTTTGTAGAGAATTTCTTTAGTTATCCCATTAGCTGCAAAAGAAAATACTTCTTTCATGCACTGTTTGTGTGCAAGATATATGAACTAAAAGAGTAGAAAATGCAACAGAAAACAGGGCACTACAATAACTGTCGTACTTTGCACAGTGTTAACTTTCTTACTTCATGTGGCAAGCATAATGGCGGCCATACACGGGCAGCTCCAACACTTAGTCATTGAACAACATACATGGGCCGCTTGAGCAACTGTTTGAGCAGACACTGTCAACTGCAGTTGCAATATTATTTTTGAGGAATAAGCACTACTGTTGCTGCTTTTGCTTAGCTATTAGTGCGTCACTATCACACACGCCGTTCAATATCAACAAAAACGGTGGCAGACGGGACGCAGGGCGAAGAGACTGCGCTAGAGCAGACGACTCGACCAACCTCGACTGACTCGAGAAGTCAGTGTATGTCTAAAAAGTAGCAACTGCTTGATCGCATTACGGAATTTTGTCATGTGCTCACCGCCCGGAACGGTTACGACTGTTCAAATCGTGTATGTATTCCAATGAACAGAAGATTGTAGTTCGCTAATCGCTATGCACTCGCAGCTTGAAGCGGTCGGTCATAATTACTTATAACTTATAACTGCCCATGTAAGGCAGCGGCAGCACTAAGTATTAAAAAAGGGATAAAAGAAAAGAATTACATAGTATATATAAAGGTACTTTGTGATTACTTACATGTAAAATTTTGTATGATGTCCGGAGGTACGTCACACGAAAGAAGGAAATCTGCTACGTCTTCCATTTTTCGTAGGAACTGCACTTTTCTCGATTCCCGCGTCACGTCACCAAATAATTAAAATTAAAATTGTACTAAAGCGATAACTCCTCCTAATTTATTTGGGATATGAACACCAAGTTGGCCGGCCATGAAATGAATGAATATGAATGCAATGCATGTGCCGTTTGTGGCTAGCTAGTGCCTGTCTTCACTTGTCTTGTCTTGTCTGTGCCACAGACTACTAGGATGCTAACATGTCTGTGCGTGCGCTGCGCTAGCGAACGCCGAACTGCGTGAAACGACGCGAGAGTATTAAATATTGATAGTAAAGAGTATTTCTTAGGAATAAGACAATATAACTTAGTATAAGTATTTTGTTCAATAAAATGAAGCAATAGGGTGACTTTATGGCAAGATGCATTATTGATTTTGATTGAGATACGTTTAATTTACAAATAAAAAAGACTATTTTAGCTCGAAATTTTATTTTCTTGAAACCCATGAAGATAACGTTCTCTTGCCTAAAAAACTTGCTTAACCAATTGAAGATTATATTTTATCAGAATAAATAGATTTTTTATTATTGAAACAAGTTTTGTTTAGGTTTTCTGACTAAAACTTTATTTATTTATTTCGAAATAGTTTTCTTTGAATTTCAAGTCAAATATTTTATTGCAGAAAAAACATCGAACTCTTGTAAAAAAATAGTATCAGTTGGACAGAAACACTTTCTCTTGAAGTTAATACGTATTTTAAGACATTTTTGTTTCTTAATTGAAGTAATCACTTTTATCTGTGTAGTACTTCTCTGGTATGGCGTGCAACTTACTTGATATTATGATGTGTAACATCTGACATATCACCTCCTTGGTAATAAGTAACATGGCTGATAGTACCAACCTCTTGGAAAATGCGCGCTTCCTGTTACAAACTTCCGTCCCTTTTAACGAAATCACTCCCAGCAGATTGCAGGAAAGGGAGAGGAACGATGGTACACAACAAAATACTTGACCAGAGCGTCGAGTAATTCTGAATATACATATACAATTCCTCACTCACAGTTAACAGGAAAACCTAAACGAAAATTTATTTTAAGTGTTACAATAAAATTTTAACTATCCTTTGAAAACTTAAAGTGTCTTTTGCATTGCTTTTTCAAATTCAAACGAAAGAGACAAAACACAGTGAAACAATTCCAAGTATGATCCAAGTTTATTAGTAGCACGGAAAGTCATTAAATTCCCATAGGAAACGTAAAATATTCGTAAACAGAAAATGCGCATAAAATTTCACCACGGACCAATTTAGTTCAATTGGCCACTGATTACCCAGTTGTACGAAGGCAGCTCCACGTGAGTCTGACTCGCACTTGACTGGTTTTTTGTTTAATATGCACGATACGTCGTGTGGCAATGGGGCAGACATGGGTTTCGTGTGAGAATGCACTTGATAATGAAAGACATATTTTTTGATGAAAGTGTGCGACTTTATCCAAAACTGTTTTATAGCTTACGCCTTATTTATTTATTGTATTTACTTAGGAAAAATAACATTACAACTAATACAGTAAGTTGGTATTTGAGAAATTTCAAAATAGATTACGCATACTTTTTTCGCCTAAAAAATGTTCGGCCAGACTAGCTAGAAAATCGTGGACCCAGCATAGTGGACACGCCGTTGTATGCTGTGGTGTGTCCGGCCTATGAACCCGCCGTCTCTTCCCGTGGATGTCGTAAACGCCAAGTAAGGGATTACACCAGTTGATGGGCAGCAGCATCCACCTGAGTAATCTACACAAAAACTGCGATCACCAATCCGCCTGCCAAGCGGTGATTATGGCAAAACCAATTTATGCGCAATTTATTCTATGCGGAAGGACTCGTCCAGCAGTGGACGTCTGCTGGTGAAAAAAGACGTCATCTTTTCTACCATCAGCTGAGAGTTCGTGTTCTTAATGTATAAGGGCAGCTTAATTACTACGACCTAACTAACTTCTAGATCTAACCTTTAGATCGTCTTCAGGTAGCTCACAGGCTTATTCCACTTTTCCCCCCTGAAAATCCCCCTTAAGGGGGAATGACAGGAAAAAAAATATCGAAAAAAAAAAAACACTATGTTACCTCTAACTTTTGGCTAGATTCGATTGTTTGTCAATATGTTACAGATTATTGGGTCAAAAATTGGATAAATAAGATCAATACAATAAAACAAAGGGTTCAACCACGGGGTTTTTTAAAATTATCTATATTTCACGAGATATTCAATGAAAACCGCTTTTTCGAGCGGCGCGTGGCGTTTTCTTTGTATGAAGATTTCTGCCGGGCGGTGGCGAAGTCTTACAGTACGTATCGAGCATTGGTATTATTATTCGGATTTAGTAGGCTATTCTAGAGTAGGTAGGTGTATCTGTTTTTGCTTGGTAGTGATGCATCTGTTACATAGTCACTGTGGCTGAAGTCTGGGTCAGCACAGGAATTAGATTGCCGTGGTCACCGGTCCGCGACCGCACGTTTCAGTTTTTGCATGAAGCTGTGGAGGCGCGCCGCGTGTGCCGCGAAAGGGAGAGTCAATTGTCAAAACTAAGCAAAAGTGAATCGCGTTCACACGCTTAGTCATACTCAAAGCGATACATAATACTCGAGACTAATGACAAGAGGTTTATGTACTTACGTCATCAATCACAATCAATCGTTATTTTCGTTATATTTTATGTGAGCGAGACCCGCGAGTACCGTGCAGTAAAAGCGTAACCGTCGGAGCCCTTTTCGAGTTTCAGACACTTTTCCCTACAAACTTCACCATCTCGTTTTAGGGGTAACAATTCAGAATGCCTCGATTTTAAACGTGTTGCTCTATTTGTGTGACAAAGCCTCCTAGCATTCCCAATTTCAGCATTGTGAAGTTACTGGAAACAGGTAGTTAATAAAGGTTTTTTATTCTTACTTTTTCCATTTAGAGATTAGAGAAAAATAATAATGTCTTTAATGCATTGAGTTGGGTATTTTTTAAGGCACTATAAGCTCGCAGATCTTTATTCGGTATAAATTTCAAGTTTATATGTTCTTGAGAAAAAGTTTCTTGACAGACAGACAGACGGTCAACAAAGTGATCCTATGACTATGAACCAAAGAGAATACGTTGCTAATAAACGGTTCAAATTATCCTTATTCAGCGTATAAGCATAGACTAACTAAACACAATAGACCGCTAACATAAAACAAAATTTTGTGACTCAAAAAAGGTCAATTTCCAGGCTATTTCTAGATGGCGCTAGCAAATAGCCTGGGAATCATTCAACCAGCATTTTAAACCAATTACCTAATAGTCCGGTCATTTTAGACAATTGAAATAAAGAAAATTCCGACACAGCCAAATCTTCGTAGAGACCTTAGGTTTACCACAAGGAATAAAGTGTCAAAAGTCCCCATCAGTCCCATGTGAGCTTAGGGACTTATTCGGGTCCCAAGGTCAAAATTTTAGGTTTTTTGGATTTTTCTCGAAAACGGTAAGTTTTATCGAAAAAGTACCTCAGTGCAAAGTTGTAGATCTTAAAATTCTCTATAAAAATGGTCCCTATGATTTTTTCTCAAAGACCCACTATTTCCCAGATATTGCGCTTGTAAGAATCACGTTCTACATAATATGCACACATTTCCACACCGGTCATTTTAGACATAAAAATAGTGATCAAATAAAAAAAAAACCGACAGAGCCAAATCTTCGTAGAGACCTTAGGTTTACCACAAGAAATAAAGTGTCAAAAGTCCCCATCAGTCCCATGTGAGCTCAGGGACTTATTCGGGGCCCAAGGTAAAAATTGTAGGTTTTTTGGATTTTTCTCGAAAACGGTAAGTTTTATCGAAAAAGTACCTCAGAGCAAAGTTAAAATTCTCTATAAAAATGGTCTATATGATTTTTTCTCTAAGACCTACTATTTCCCAGATATTGCGCTTGTAAGAATCACGTTCTACATAATATGCACACATTTCCACACCACCTGTGAGGTAGTGTACTCAGCGCAATATCTGGGAAATAGTGCACCTTAGAGAAAAAATTATAGAGACCATTTTTATAGAGAATTTTAAGATCTACAACTTTGCTCTGAGGTACTTTTTCGATAAAACTTACCGTTTTCGAGAAAAATCCAAAAAACCTAAAATTTTGACCTTGGGACCCGAATAAGTCCCTAAGCTCACATGGGACTGATGGGGACTTTTGACACTTTATTCCTTGTGGTAAACCTAAGGTCTCTACGAAGATTTGGCTTTGTCGGAATTTTCTTTATTTGGTCACTATTTTTATGTCTAAAATGACCGGACTATAATCTCTTTTAATTCTTTAAAAATAAACATTTACATTTATATTTTATTTTTGAATTATGAAACTATTGTTGATCTATTCGAATTTAAAGCATTACAATCGTTTATAGCAGATTAAAAACACTTTGCGACATCTAGCGTCATTGCAGGCAATCATTTATCGATGCACGTTTTCTTGTATGAGATTGGCAGTCTATTGTGTTTAGTTAGTCTATGGTATAAGGTAGGTACCTCCAGTCAGAGATAGCTCGTATTTTGTTTACCGGTTCACATATCGGCTAGAATAAATTGCAAATCAAAGTAGCTTATTGTAAAATGATCGTATGTCGACAGGTTATTTGCAGCATACCTAATATAATATAATGATGATGTAGATATTCAAATATTAGCAAAGTGCGAGATTCACTCGCGTACTGACGGTTCTGACGGCGAAGCCTTATCAAAGCGCATAACCGACGTAAAGAGGATGACTCGATTTATGGTTAAATAATTGTGCTACTCATAATAAAGTTCTTGTTAATAAAACAATCTTTTAAGAAGTATCGGTCTGCATCGGACTGTTGACTTCATCGGAATATTCCGTAGTAATCCTTGTCAAAGTGTACCGTTGCACCTCCCCCATAGAATCCCACGACGAACGGTCTTGAACCACCTCCATCCACCGACTTCCTGCGGTCTTTGCCTTTGTCTTTGTTCCATCGAGGAAGTTTCTAGACTGCATCGTCCTGTTTCGCCACTAGAGAACCTTTATTTCTAACGGTTATCAGTTCCGCAAGCTACATGGCCTGCCCATTGCCACTTCAACTTGCTAATCCTGAGATTTAGGTCTATGAATTTGGTTCTTGTTCTCTTTGTTCCGGATTCTATCACGTAGTGGAATCCCAAGCTTGGTTCTCTCCATAGCCCACTGCGCAACTAAGGCCAATATAGTTAGCGCCGGCCACGTCCCAGTGCCATAAGTACATTATCTAAGTCTCCAGAGGTCGGAATACGTTAGCATATTAGTATTATTTTATATCTCACTAGCGACTCGTCCCGGCTTCGCACGGGTAGTTTCAGGATGAAAAATAGCCCCCCCTCCTATGCCCCCCCTCCTTGGTAGCCTGTATGAATGTAGCTTTCCAATGGTGAACGAATTTTTGAAATCGGCACAGTATTTTTTGATTTTATTCATTACAAACATACACACACACAAAAATACAAATCTTTCCTATTTATAATATTAGTGTAGATTGGCAACACGACTTTCGTATTGATCGTCTGCGGAACCCCTACGGAAAACAATTATTGTATCGCAATGACGTCGGCTGCAAAACAATTGCCTTTGTCTTTGTAACAGTAAGTACATTGAGTGTCGTGATCATTATATTCTAATCCGCAACAATGGGGATACTTATTAGGTGCCACGTATGATTTATAATTCAATGTTAACTAACATATTCTTCGTGTATTATGGACCTGTTTAATTATGGCGCCCGTTCGTTCACCCTTACTAGACTGTAGACAGATCAGATAAGTATCCAAATACGCAGAGACGAGGTGTGTATAATCATTATTGGCATGATTTCATCAACGTTTTATGGCTTGAGTTTAAAAAACTCCGCTCCACTCAGCTTATTGACAAGCGGCCGACGAAGAAGTGAGTTGGTTGGGGGGTTTAGTCAACACCAAGAGCCGACTTGGATGGGGAGTCAGTCAACACCAGGGTCCGACTTGGATGGCTAGGGCCTACTTCAAGACCAACATCTGATTCAAGCGTGTATGTAGGCTAGACATTTTCCCAGGTTTTCCAACTGTCGCTTCTATCGTTAGGGTTGTCATACCACATGATCTTCTGATATTCCGAACGGAACTGAACTGGAACGAAGCGAGAACGTTGACTACCGTGTAATTCGAGCCACGAGCCATTGACTACGCCGTGCATTAGGCCTGCCAGGGAGTCTTCAGGGCTGGTCAATTGCCAAACGTGATAGGTAATAAAAAAAATGTTTACAACAATACTCGTAAGGCCTTAATTTAACCATTAAAACAACATAATTCTTGGAAATGGAGGCCTGAGGGTTAGAAAACCAGAAAAAAAAATACCTTTGTATGGAAACCCTTGTAAAGTTGGCCGAGAAAAGGGTAAACTCACGCTACTGGGCTAATCTAACACTAATAATTAATCTGAAAAGTGGTAAACTCACCCATAGGTGAGTAGCCCTCTAAGCCGATATTATTTCAAAACTATTAAGTCAAAACACTTACACTGTCGTACCTTCTGGTATTGACATATTCAAGAACGACATCACAGAACTCTGAGCTCCCCTTTGCACTGCGGAGTTTGTGGGTGCGGCCCTAAAGTGTCTTCAAAGTAATCATAAATAAATTATGAATAAAGATGGCAGTTAAAGCAGCGCCGCGTGACGCCGAAATTCGCACTTACGTGGGCAACCACCCGCCATGCCTGATGAATGATATCAATTCGGCGTAATAATAAATGAGATGCGCGGAGTGAAAGTGGTAGCCCTGCGGGGATAACGGCGCGCAGAAGTGTGCCACCACACCACACTTGTCGCTAACGGTGACGCGACTATCACCTATCACTCACAGAGCTAACTTGTCCCGCTGCCTCTAACGCTACCACTACCGCTACTTCTACTGCCCAATAGGTACTAAAGTACAGTGGATAGGACCAAACGACAAACTACATTTTATTAAAACGATAGCCATAACGATGCAAAAATAAACTAATACGAAAGCAGAAGGACAACTAAGGATCACTTTGTTGTCCGCCTGCCTGTCTATCTGTACGTTCTGTTAGTCTGTCAAGACACTTTTCAACAAGAAACGGCTGAGGTTAGCAGCTTGAAATGAATACCAAATATAAATGTATGTGAGCTTATACTGGTCTGAAAAACAAGCTTTTAACTTAATCAGTAAATGTCAAATTTTTGTATGGATATTGTGAAAATGATACATCTCACAATTCTATTTGGAATGCTAGGAGGCTTTGTGACACAAATGAAGGGAAAAATCCTAAAAAAGCTTGGCGAAATTTGTAGAAAAAGTGGTTTAGAGAAGGTTTAAAGTCGAAAAGGGCTCTGACGATTTCGAAATGAAATAATTTACGGATCGGAACCCTCAGGGCGCGAGGTTCGCTCGCACTTGTCCGTTATATTTTTCAATTTAATTCAGTAGGCGTTCAATACAAGCGTTGAAAACCTGGAAGTAACTATAAGGTTTGAGCAAGGATATTGTATATTAATACCTACGTAGTAAACCGGTTGATGCAATAGTGGTCTGGGATAGGGTGTGGGGGAGGATGAGGAATAATAGTCTCTCTGTCTTATAGGGTAAATTAGAACGAGTGAAACTAATTCTGCAAGCCCCCTCACCAACCACGAGTAAATTTTTCTGGTTTGGGTTTACTCAGGTAATATTATCATCATTATGAGCCGTTCCAAGTCCATGGGTGTCGTGAAGAAATGCAACAATACATGCACCTCGCGTGCTGCGTGGTACTAGAACCCAGTGCTCCCATTTCGGGCCCATTGTTGACTGAATCCCACGACACTACCCCACTACCATTCACGAATAGCGAATACCATTGAGGACGACTGTTTGGCTACCTTGAGAATCATTAATTAGGGATCCATTGAGGATTTAGAATATATCAACAGCGGCGGTAGAAGCTTAGGTACTATTCCGGGATGAGAAGAATGTAACATTACAATAAGTTCTTATGTGTAAAATATTTTTTTCAATACAAGCCTTTATCTAAATTAGTGGTCGGAACCTTTAGTTACTTTATTAATATAACAAGCGTTCGCCCGCAGCTTCGGTCGTATTTTAAAGGATAAAAAGCAGCTTATAGCTCAATCCAGGTCATAAGCAATCTGTGTACCTTTCATCGAAACTGGTTCAGCCGTTTCGGCGTGATTGCGTATCAAAGATACAAACATACAAACATTTAAACATCATAACTCAGACATTTATGATATTAGTGGGATAAATAGGTTCCATATTTCCCTAATTTTGCTATCTTTTGACGATACATCAAAAACACTGCCAGGCGGCCAGGCGATCTGACAGTCCGCGCCTCCGATTACGATAGCTGACACAGCATGGTGTCATCGTGACAACGGAGTCATCACATCAGTGCTCGCATCAGTGATTGTGCTATTAAGTATTCTGTGTAAGTACCAAATAATACCTACTAAATAAAATACTAAATAGTAAGTGTGCAGAATAACAGTATCTACATCGCGCTTATTGAATCGTGAGTACATACCTTCCTACCTAGTGAAGGGACTTCTCTGCAGTCGTAATAAAAGACTGGCTCTCGTACATATTTATTTTATGGAGCATGACACCTAATGGCCATAGACAAAACCGGCCAAATGCAAGTTGTGCTGCGCAATTAGTATTCCGCACATCTTTTAAAGAGCCATGGAGCGGGCCATGCTAGGTATCCACCTCGTGGACCGTATACCAAACGTCGAGATTCGACGCCGGACTAAGGTCGATGATGTAGGTATACGGATTGCGAGGCTCAAGTGGAGATGGGCGGGACACTTGGCAAGGCGAGAGGATTACCGATGGACCAAAGCAGTCACCGAATGCAGGCCGAGAGATATGCGGCGGCCTCGAGGCAGACCACCTGCCCGATGGTCAGACGATATTGTGCAGGCAGTAGGAGAGCAGTGGATCCGGCTGGCACAAGATCGCCAGGAGTGGCGTTCTAGAGAAGAGGCCTTTACTCAGCAGTGGGTGTTACCGGCTGAATATATAGATAGATAGACATCTTTTACAAGTGCACTTCGGTATAACTAGTAATTCGCCCCGAAAGTGACCTCGCAATATATCAATAATCGATAAAGTGGGGACCTCTTGGACCTCCGTAGGTCAAAAACCCGAGCACAAATCAAGGTCATGTTCCAACTTAAAAAATATTTTCACATAACCTACCAAGTTTAAAATAACTACAAATGTAATTCTTATAATTTTAGCGCAATCCGCACCTTATTTTCGATATTCATGATATTTTTAAGAGTTTTCTTGTAGTGATTTTTATAGCAGAAAAGGGGTTTATAGCAGGTAATTAAAAAAAACAATATTTGACACATTTTTTAAATATTGCTTATCGTTTACGTCAGAAGTCTATGGTGATAGACAGACACACCAACGCAATTTTTTTATGACTTTACTGTTTTTTTTTTCTTTATAATTGGCGCCGCACGGCTTGTGCATTCGCCATTTTCAAGTAAGTATTATATATCTGTATTTTCACTATATTGTATTTTCATGTATTTTGCAACGTTACACTCCTTCCAAGTCGTCAAAGTCACAGTCGAGTCATGTTTTAGTAAAACGGTGGCCAATTTTACTAAAAATTTCGTAGACAATTTCCGCCAATTTCAAAAATCACGCAATTCACTTACATTTCATTTCACTACACTTGTGCTTTTTAAACGAGCTACATTCGTTAAAATGCCACCAAAATAACACAAAATAACTCAAGAAAACACTAGGAAAAGAAATAAAATAAAAGTAGACAATTCGAGTGCTTTTTGTTATATTGGGGGTGTCGTTTTTAATGTTTAACTTTTGTGCTAAGCAAATCATCTGTAATGTAGAATAGGGGCCGCTATCCATCCATTCAATACGTCCGTCGTCGTCGTGACGGTGGTAAATGAAGATCTAGCTTTAGGTACCTTTAAGCATAAACAAAATCAACTTTTGCGCTATTTCTAGCGACTGTAGATCGTGGTCGATCATCAATCGTGCGCGTCACCTGTCGTCAATCGTGATCGTGATCAAATCGTCCCCATTAGCACCACAATACAACATTATCGGCCGACTTTCTGACACACAATACAACCAATACAGGTGTAGGCAGGTACTTTATTATAATAATAGCTTCGCATAATAACAGAATAATTAAATCGTGTTATAGGCAGCGCGTGCGCCGGTAGATACCGTTACGGAGCGAGTTGTTGATGATCAGCGAATTGTAGCGAACGAAACGTTTGACGACTGTGTGGGATATTACTTAGTAGTCGTACAGTGACGAATATTCTTAGTTAGTTTAGCGTTCGTCAGGCATGTCACTAGTTAATTCTTGGTTTTATGCTGCACCAGGTCAGTTATGCAGGGGATTACGGGACGGTTAGAAGAGGGGATTAGGCGCGGTTCATGGGTTTTGTTAAACCACAAAAAAAAAACACAAAAAAGGTAACTAAAAAAAAAGGTAAAAAATAAACGATTTGCCATTTTCTTTGTAATTTCGGAATTCCGGGAGAGTTGGCAGCCCTAGCTACGACCTGAGGCCGTAGTCCAAGTTTTGCAGCAACCATCGTATCGACGATTATTACTCTGTGCGCGCGCTCGAATAAACTATTTTTTTAAATTGATTGATGGAACAATCATATGGCCCATCAGATATTGGGCGGCCTTTAACAATGCATCATAGGTCACGTCCGCCTAGGACGCGCCCTATGCAGCAATGCACTACGCCCGCCACCCTGAGACATTAAGATGAAAAGTCTCATGTGTTTGTAATTTCACTGGCACCCACACCCTTCAAACTGAAACACAGCAATGCGAGCACTACTACTTAGCGGCAGAAAAAGGAATTGTGGTAGTACTTCCTCATACGACCTGTTTCAAAAAAGCTCTATTCATACTGCTACCAAAACTAGTACTGCACTACTACGAAAGTCACGGACGATGGTTACTCTAAAACTTACACTACAGCCTCAGAGCTTGCATAGAGTAATCTCCAAACAAAGGGCGCTTTCATTCGAGAGCGCTGGGAGCAGCCACAATGCCTTCCGCTTTTTCAAAGCCATTCACATCTCATGAGAAGTGATTTCTCGACGAAGAAAGTAAAAGTGGGTCACGGGAGGCGCGAGCACGAGCGCTTGATGCAATGTCATCGTGTTACAGGTGCGCGATTTGGGGCCTCATCGGGTGATCATGTGATATAATAAACACTACATTGATACTATAAAAACTCGGAACTGTACAAAACTACAACAAAGTGGAGCTTCTGACACGAGATCATTAGTGTAGATGTTGTCGTTATTGATAAAATTATGATAATAATTATGCTATAATAGAACATATGAAGTAGGTAGGTAGGTACTAAGGCAACGCGACCGACGACGTGCTGATTGCGTTAAAATTTCTTTTTATTCAGATAAATGTTTTATTGATTTAATGGGCGCATGAAGCTTATTACATAGACGTAGTTAGTTAGTAGTTACTAGGTACACTGTGCCATTCTAATAAAAAAAAAATAAAAAAAAAAAATATTTACGTTTGACGCGTCTATTAATTGCAAAATCACCGGAGAAACTTTATTATTAACCGACTTAAAAAAGGGAAGAGGTTCTCAATCCGTGTGTTTTTTTTTTGTTACCTCATGCCTGTGTTGTTTATGGACCAATTTGGAAAATTGATTTTATGATTTAACAAGGCGATGTGGTAAAATATCGAGTGGGCGGAGTCTAGCAAGAAAACAATAACTTCAAGAATGTAATAGCGCTATTAGGTACTCACCCGGGAAGGGATGAGTCAAAGATTTTTGCCGCTCAGAAGAAACTGACGTTAGCGACCAATAATAAAACATATTTTTTCTTAAAAGTAGCAAATATAAAAATAAATCCTTTTCTATTAATATAAGTACATACCTACTGTGTTTGCCTACTGAATAGTATAAAAAGTTGTATTAAACATTTTCTCTATTCGAAGGGGGGACCTTAGATTACACCCTCTAATAATTACTGTATTACCATCAAGTTCTTCTAATGAGTGAGCGCGTAACGCTTCGACCCCGACATTTTAACATAAAATAAAATTGCCTATTGACAATTTTATTGACTAAGGTGGGTAAGGGTTTCAATAAAATTAGTTATTCGAAATATCATAGTCGATAAACTCGATAAATTACTCTTTCTCACATAGCGTCTTATGCCTCACTAAGGTGGTCGGAGAGCTTTTTTATGAAAGAGTTCGTCGGTGGATGTACAACTACCATACCTATTTCTGCCGCAAAGCAGTAGTGCTCGCATTGTTGTGTTCCGGTTGTAGGGTATGGGTGCCGGTGAAATTACAGCACATTAAATTTGTCATCTTGATATCGCAGCTCGGGGCGCAGAATGCCACATAGGGCGCGTCCTAGATGACGTGATCTATGAGGTATTACTATATGCAGACGTTCGCGCTTCACATAAGCTTGTACAGTAATTCAAACAAAACAAAAGTCTTAAAAAATCTTTGCAGCAAAGTCAACACTGATATTGTAAGGCTTCATAGGATGGTACTTTTCTAGCGTGCATACAGTCTTCATTTGATTTTGATGGTGATTGGAATTCCACTTTCCTTCAAAAGCTAATCCAAATTGTAACTTCTTTACCCATCACTTTAGTGCGCATTTACCTCGTGATAGAAAACGAGAAGAAGTCTTAGAAGAAATACGTAACTAAATTAGGATTTTGGTGATCTTGGTCTTCTTAGTTGCTCCAACAGTGGGAGCGTAACACGCTGTGAATATAAGTGTTATGGCTCTCTAATAAACAGATCGCAACAGCCTTATCATATAGGTTGGGTTGCTTACCACAAAACGGTATGCCATCAGGGGTCCACCGGCCGTTAGGACCGCACATTCTCCTAGACGGGCCGAGGAGCTCAAACCCGCGCTCGCACTCGTACGACGCGTAGGTGCCTTCGGTCAGTCCCTCGTCTGAGAAGGAGACCTTGCAGTGGGCTGGAGCACCCGGGAAATGACATGTCGCTGATGCGTATCCTGGAACAAAATAAATATTTTTTAGTTCCGTACGTTGCCAAACGGGATGCTATTGGTACGGAAGCATGTAATGCTCTAAGGCTCTTTACTAAGCCTCAGTAAAGCGCTGATAACGATCTAAAGGTAGCTCAACTGATCCAAATCACTACCAGACGGAAGCGTCCCTAAGATGCTGACTGCATTGCCACGCTGAATGGCAATACTCATGCGTTGAGCCAGATAAGAGCTCAAGAAGAGTTAAACAGTATCTTTATAGATCCACTGTAAAAACAAGTGTTCCGAAAGGTTTTGACATAAGGCGTCTTTGGGTACTCTTTGCTGTCTTACTTTTAAGCATACTTACTTTACTCTTTCCTTTTTTGTCACTTAGACAGAAATAAAAACTGCATATAATGAAATAAAATTCATATAAAATTTATTAAACATAGATAAAAGATAATATATATTGTAGTTTAAAGTTTTCCCAAGTATTTTTTCTTCTATAATTTAACCAAAGGTTCAAAATATAAATAATTAAGCATATCTTCAAAACGTAGGAAAAGCGAACCCATCGAGTGAAAAAATAAAAAGTAGCGGACAATTTACGTGCTAGAAGAATAACTGAAAGATGTTTGTAGTCGAAAATGCGCATGGTACAATTACTGCCTACAAACGTGACAGCACTGACCACGTCAAACTGCTGACTCTGCGACTGCTCTTAGTAATAGTGGTAGTGGCTTTGCTGACGATACACATACGATCTGTGAGGGTGTTCCGTTGGGAGCAGTCGGTGTCGGGAGGATTGCTGGTGACTTACATAATTGCCGCGGTCGGCCTGGCCATATGTGCTGGGACTCAGGAGTGTGGGGCAAGAGTATTGCAGGTAAGCTTCTTATATTTTTAACTAGCGACTCGTCCCGGCTTCGCACGGGTAGTTTCAGGATGAAAAACAAGCCCTCCCCCCCTCCTATCCCCCCCTGGTAGCCTATGTCACTCAGGGTGAATGTAGCTTTCCAATGGTGAAAGAATTTTTGAAATCGGCACAGTAGTTTTTGATTTTATTAATTACAAACATACACACACAACACACACAACACACACACACACAAAAATACGAATCTTTCCTCTTTATAATTTTAGTGTAAATGTAAATAATTCAAGGATGGATAAGACATGCCTATATAACGAGTTTTGAGATCGGTCGACGTAGTGAGAATTACTCCTGGTGCTTACAGTGATAGGTTGTAGATTACAAAGGTAACTACTCAATCTATCAGTAAAAAGGATATGACAGAAGGGGCTTCATTAGATTACTGCCAGGAAGTTACAAGAGTGGGAAGGGGTTTGGAGAGGGGAAGAAGGTGATACACTCAGATCCACTCCCCCCAACCAGAGACGTTTAGTATTTCAGAAAATCAATAAAGAAAATTTTGAGGTTAAATTTAATTTAATAAAACTAAAATTATTAAACTTAGTGCTCAGTGAAATGACGCCACACATTTACGCATTTTCGCACCTTCTGGTTTATTCCATATTCTAAGAATTCACATAACATTTCCGAGTAATCTGTAAGTAAAATTTGGTTTGTCCTCGACAGGCATATCTCTGCGGGTTCGGTGTAGTGCTGATGACACTGAACGCTGCCTTTATTTGGCACCGCTGGCTGTCTGCTGGCGAGTTGACGCGCGCTGTGGCTGAGCTGCTGGAAACCTTAGGCATTCCTGTCCGCAGGCAGGTCATCATCAAGTCATCCCTCAGCGCTATGGCAGCCATTCTCTTGCTGATCGATTTGACATGGGCAATGATGAATTCAGAAAAGGCTGCTAAAGACTATATGACTATAAGACGCTAAAAGCTTTGACTGCACAAGGCGCATTCGCAGTAGGTAGTTTGTTGTAGGTGTATTTTGTAGCTTGATGTATCCGGTCTGTCTGGCCTAATAATAAATTTATCCGTCTACTCCTGTGGATGTCTTTAAAGCCGACTGACGGATAGCATAAGTAGCAGCAGCCATCTGAGAACTCAACACCATAAATGCGATCATGCGTCAATCCACCTACCAAGAATGGTGGTTACGGGAAAAACACACCACATTTAATGGGACACGTCATATCCAGCAATGGACGTCTCAGGCTGCTGATGATGAAATATAGGTTTACTTACATGTCCATCTCCTAGTTTTTTCCACTTCAAACTAATATTATCCTCAATTCGCCTCGGGGCCACGTGCTAAGCGTATTTTCACTGTGCCTAGTTGTAGAGGCGAGTGGCAAAGCTATTTGTACTCGTAATACGTACCTGCTTGTACTCCAACTCTATTTAATCAGCATCTTTTATATTTTAATAATTTTCCGCGCTCTGTCGGTTTGTCTGTCCATGACTGCTCTAAATGGCATTCAAATCGCAAATGATCCGTAGAATGTGACGGCGCTGTCGAGCTAGGGTTGTCACATACAGGACAAGGAGTAAATTTATTTTATAACACGATTTAAAATGATCCTTGTGATTTCAATGAATAAAATACTTTTGACTTTGACTGCATATATTTTACTATATTTATCAACACGCCGAGAACAAGAATGTTTACAGCTGAAAGATCAGTATGGGTAGGTAGGAAATACCTACCTATTTTAGTAATATACTGACGAAATGGATTATTTTCATGACCACAATAAATAATTTTGTCAAATCCTAAACCTATGAAAGCCAAATTCATTTTATCATGTCAAAAAATAGCTATGTTTATTGATTGCCTTATACATTGCCTTACCACTAACTAATTTTTGTTTTAATTACATTTTATTATTATTATTTGCCTTTGATTAACTTCAGTTTATTACGAAAACCTCAGTATATATTATATTGTATTACCTTCCAGCTAAACTTTGTGCCGTAAACAATCAAGTTAACGTTACAGGATACAATACATGAAATAAATTCTGCGTTTACAAAACTAAGTATGACCAATATCAGGCGGAAAGGAACTCCGATTTGATATCAAGCATGTCTTGACTATTTCGAATAAGTAACGATATTTCACATAACTAAGTAATTATTGCACCTATTTATGAAGTAACAACTAACTTATGATTATGTATATAAACGTAGTGCAATGTAATGCAGTTATTGTGTTAATGAGTTTTTGCCATTTGCTGGAACATTACATTACAAGCTCTAACTATTACATATTCTAACCTTAAGCATATGAAACGAATTGAAAGAAAAACAGACCAAAGAAAAGAGATGAGAAACAGGAAACAAATACCGAAAAAAAACAATATAAGATACAAAACATCTAATTCTAATGTAATGCATATATGTAATTTACTTAAGTGGGTACATCTGTGTTTCTTCTCTATTAAATGATGATAAAGAAAACTGTCAGGATGTTGTGGCAACCCTGAAGTACATGTCGGAACAGCGAAAGCGCAGCCTGATCTGATCACACGGTCTGAACGCGACCGCGAACTTGGAGCATGCTGGATTATCAATCGACAGATTGAAGCTAACCACTGGATCATGATGGCTAGAAACTCTCTCTTCCCTGTCCAAAAGAGGATCAATCCTGAACGCATTGATACAAATTATTCTTGAATGGAATCTAGGGCAATACTAAGTCTTGGTAAACCAGACGACGAAGTGTAGGAAGGCTCCCGCTGATAGACCAACGACATTGTAAAGGTCGCAGGAAGTCAGTGGACCCGTTCTGCTTGGCATTATATATGGGAAGCCTTTGATCACCAGTGGACTTCTTTAGGCTGTTTATGATGATGTTTTTATTGTACATAGTTAAATAAGATACAATAAACAGCTAAGAGATAGAAAACCTCCATGGTAAATTAGACGATAATGACAGTACTTAGCTTATGCCTAACAGCTGAGCTATTACCTAAACAAGAAAGCGTGATGCTGAATTGACACTACCATGGAATCCCTCATTTCCGGCAATTCTCTGCCATCTCTAAAACTATGACTGAACCGTAGTATAACTGAATAAGGCATCTTTTTTAATGGCTTCTTGTAAAGGGGCTTATGTTGCATGCTGGTGTCTGCGGTTGACAAGAATGATTACCCATAAATACGAACCGTGAGACAGAAATACGGCGCTTTAGATGTGAGACGTTGGGATGGTATTAAGTAGAGCCAGGTTAGAATTTGTTTAGTAAACCTTATAGAAGTCATTATTAGAAGATTAAATCAATATCGTAAGAACTGAGCCTAAGAAAACCTGCTTACAGAG
Source organism: Operophtera brumata (assembly GCA_932527175.1). NCBI lineage: Eukaryota > Metazoa > Arthropoda > Insecta > Lepidoptera > Geometridae > Operophtera > Operophtera brumata. The sequence goes on along the minus strand of OW052239.1, from coordinate 77,545,474 downwards.
CACTGTTTGAGCACAGTTGTTGTTGTGTGAACTGTCCAATATTTTTTATTTATTTATTTAGTTACAAACGAATTTTAATCCTACTTTGGATATCATCAAACGCAATGAAAGAACATGGGCAACTTCTATACATTGTTTGAGCCAACGAATTTTGACTAACGTAACGTACAGTTGGGATATATTTGGTTATTGATAATATATGTTAAGATAATGAAAAAGCCAATTTAATTTCTTGCGTAGAAGTTGTGGGAAAATAATGAAGCTTGTTGCGTTTAGTTTCACGCAAATGCAATTAGTTGATTTATCTAATTATTTAGAAATACAACTTTTGCTTCCCAACTTCAAAAAATATACAAGTTCTTTAGACCAATTGGACAAAAAACAACATTTAGAATCGTACTAATTACTTCCATGAAGGGTTCATTTATTTTTGACCTATGGGTCAGCGGTTGCCCACCTCCTTTATAAATAGCATTTGCGCGTATTTCGGAATGTTGACTTGGGTTCTGAGATGTCGCCACAGGAAAATAATTAACGCGCTATCACCTGCCATTCCTTGCAATTGTCTTCCAAAATATTTTTTACGAGCTGATGCTCCTGGAAGAAGCTGGGCCAATTTCCACCACACACAGCTAAGAACCATCTCACAAACACAATCTTTCATATAGAGATAACCGTACCTAAATTGGTCAAACCGTCTTGGCGATAAATGGGAACATTCGTTTGCACCCACAAACTTGCTCTCATAGCCCCTCCCCCCCTCCCCCCTTCACTCCCCCAAAATCAGGTGTCTTTGTGCTAAACTTTAACTAATATATACAACTATTATTTTCGAAAATGACTGGTACTACGTTCAAATAATTAAAATAGTATAGCGGGGTCGGTAGCAGCCGCAATCGTTGAGTAGTGTCACCTGACGCCGCGCGCCTGAGTGATCAAATAATTTCTCACAGCCCGATTTGCATCGGTAATTTAGAACAGGAGCTGTGCGTGATGGAAAATACTATATATTGATCTAGCTAGGATCGTTGAAATTACTACTGCATAAAACAATCAACTCAGATAAGTGTTCGGACAGTACCTACAAAGGCACTTTTTAGCCTAAGGGTTCAAACGGGACCCTATTACCAAACCTACGCTGTCCGTCTGTCTGTATTCTGTGACAGGAGTATAACTCGGCATTAGCCTGTTGAAATTTTCATAGATCGTTTTGGTGTGGCATTAAGCAAAGATATCCTGTGTTGAAAACTTACTAGTGATAACTGACTTGAGAACGTCCCAGTACGCAATTGACTAGTTTTTTTATAACTATTGGAAATTAGATTTCCAGTAATTAACCTAGGTACCTAAAACTTGCCTAACCTAACAGTACCTAACAGTAAAATAAGCAACTGAAAATGTAGGTCAAAGATTATAAAACTCGTTTTGGGAGCCAACGAAGCAATAACTTAGGGGGAGAGTGTCGAGGGCAAAGGCCTACTACCTGGCCCTTCCACCAGGCGCGACCGGTCAGCGCGAAGGTCGCTTTGACCGGGTCACACGCAGCTTGCAAGGTGAAACTTGCAAGTGGCATGCTCTGGAACGCCATATCTTCTCGTCACATATACCGCAGAGCCTCAAAACGAAAGTCTGTAATCAGTGCAGCGTGTTGCCACTTGCCAGTAATGACTTACGGCACTGGACGTGTCTGCTTACAATTGGCTTCATACACCAGATCAAAGCCACACAGCGGGCTAGGGAGATAGCTATATTCGGAGTATTCTCAATCATTCACGTAGTATAGCATTGCTTCACCATCTACGGGTCCGCGCTCAAAAGTATCCGTGTGTAAGAATTGGGAAATGCTGCCGGGAAATTTGGGCAATCCGTTCAGTCTTAGTAACTTCCGGAAAGCTATAAAGAAAGTAGTGGTATTGCTTACGCCAACTATGTGTCGATAACCTCAAGCAAGTTACACAAGGATCTGGTGATGCTTTGGTACTACACTACTAAACTGCACTAATAGCCTCTGGATTTATAGTTGATGTAATTGAAGATGATTTTGTGAGCAATGCTAAAGCTAGTAAATACCATACCAAAACAATATTTTAAAATTATATTTTGTAACGAAACTGCTGCCGAAAAACCGGTCAAGTGTTAGGCGAACTCGCAGGAAGATGGTTCCATACAAGTAGGCATTATGTTTTTTTTGTTTCATTTGAAAATGCTGCTTACTTAGCATTAAGACCTCGGTTTGTACAATTTCCTTGTGTTTTGTGCAATAAAGAATTAAATAATAAATAATGTTTTTGTTTTATTTAAAAGTCCTTGTTTTCGTCGTAAACAATAATAAACTACATTTTTGCGCACGACGCCCTCTTGGTTACCGAGGGGGGACGATTCGACAGATGACTTACAGACTTACAATCAGCATACATATATTGTAACTCGAACACTTCTTGTGCTATAGCTAAATCTCAGCTAGTTAATTGACCACACGTAATCACTCAATAAATTAATATGTACTAACCTACATATTTTTTTAAGAGTCTTTGATGTGGCTGCAGCAGTGTGGCTGTCGTTTTGAAAATTTGTTGCATTTATTTACATAGAGAGCCCATATTCAGGAGACATCAAACAACAATTTAAAATATATTTTTATGATAAATTTGCTTTGGTAGTTTGATAATGGACACTACGACGGGGCACACTTTGTATTAAAGTGAAACGTATTCTTGAACTCAAAAGATTATGTTTTAATAATAACTACGTTGCTATTTAACCTACCTGGTACGAGCTAACTGGACAACAGGTACCTATACGTTTTTACAAAACCTTATCAAACCTTTGCTTTTATGAGTTTAATTATCGGAACCGTGACCAAAATGCGCCCAATCACGGCTAGGCCTTGTAATAATATTTATTCTGTGGCTAGGCTGCTTTTAGCCGTTGAGAAGTTCGGTTGTCCACCTTCTGTCTCCACCATCAGATCAGCTGGAGCCACATTTTTTTGTAGAACTTGGCATGACGGATCTGTAACAATGCATTACCTCATAGGTCACGTCCACCTAGGACGCGCCCTATGCGGCATTACACTGCGCTCAGCACTCGTATATTGTATTATATTATTGGAACTTGATAGGTATGCAAAAATGTAGCTTAATCAGTTGGGTGGAACTGGTGGAACTAGGTTTAAAAATCAGTTTTAAGGTCTGTGCTACATACACTAAAAGGTGAAGTCAAATCATCATCATCATTGTCAGCTACACTAGTCCACTGCTGGACATAGGCCTCTCCCAATACGCGCCACTGAGCCCAGTGTTCGGCTCTTCTCATCCACTTTCTGCCCGCCGCCTTTCGTAGGTCATCGCTCCACCTAGCCAGAGGGCGCCCCACGCTACGTTACGAAGTCAAATAAAAGCTTTTAAACAGGAGAAGTTAAATGTAATCTTAATAAAATAGTACCTACCACATAAATCTACTTCTGTATACGATGAGTCATCGACTTGCTAAGACCACCTGTCATAGGCTGACCTACTGAAGGCTTCTCGCCTCGGGGGTAGAAAGTTGGATGAGACAGTCTTTGACCGTTGAAATATTTTATTATAACCTGTTTATAATTGGCCATTTATAAGGAGGTCAGTTGATTGAACTATAAGGTATTTGCAAACAAACTTCCAAATAACAATGGTATCTAAGTTATACCACAGAAGGAATATTATCCTTAACATTAACTAGGTATTCTTTTCACTATAAACGGGATATTTACCATGATTTTTGAGTTTTGATTTTTGTATGGCGCATGCAGCTGTGCTGAAATATCAGGAACAAAATAAACTCAAAAATCATGGTAAATACCCCGTTTCTAGTGAAAATTATGTACATAACCATGAAAGTTTCAAAAGTTATATTATCTAGGAATTAGAAAATAACAAAAAATATTATAATTCGACGAACTCTGTGGCTCGGTGGGCAGCAGCCGGCATAGATACGAGAGGTGCGAGCTCTATTCTCACTATGTAACAATTGTTTGCACGTTATGCAAACATTTGTTCCGCGTCTGGGAGTTGAGGTAGCAAGATACTAGAGACCCACGACCCAGGGAATTCCTGATAACCACGACACAGGGGATCCTAGTGTGGGATCAGGAATATGTATGTTGGAATTGGTTTATATATGTTACGTAAAACTCTGTTATAAATCGAATTAAAAGACTAACGTGGATGTACTATTTATAAAAAAAAAAAAACTTGAGACACTACTCTAAGGGAAATAAATCAGATAAAATAACTAAATTTATTTTAAGATTAGTCAATAAAAAAACCTGTGATGCCTTCGCTGACGCAACGGCACACGAGAAATGTGAAAGTAATGACGTAAGACGCTACATTCTCGACCTTATTTCGTACGTCATAGAGGTGACAAAGTTTATCTCGGAAGCTTGACTCAGAGGGACTAGCTATCGTGAAGTCAGAGGGGAAAGAAATTCCAGATTGAGGTCAGCTTCGTCAGAATTGTATTGTTGGAGAAATTAGGTAGGCATCCGGATAGAAATTGCATCTAACTATATATTACCTACCTGAACAGTACACAGTTTTATTAATCATCTCTATGTTTACCTACACTATAAACTAAAATTCGAAGGCTTATCAAATGGTCAATTTAACAATTTAAATGATCTTGAGTAGTTTGTCAGTCTAAAATGTGTTAGACCGTCTCGATTCATTACCACCCATTTTCATCTAGCCATTCTAAAGGCCTGTCCGAACAGTAGGAACTAGAAGCTATGCCATCCTTTATCATCAGCAGCTTTTAGACGTCTACTTCAGTACGAGGGCTCCCTCATAAAATGCAATTTGTGGCTATGCCATAATTACCACCCTTGGCAGGCGGATCGGTGACCCCAGTATAGTTGTGGATGCTACCTTACTGCCCATGTCGTGGTGTAATCCCTTAGACGGCTTTTACGACATCCACCAGGGAGACGAAGAGATCTATTCTTAGACCGGATATACTACAGCTGACATTATAACGAAGGCTGCGCCTAAAGCAAACGTAAATATTTAAACAGATGTTTTATTATTACGTATTTTTATATATTCAATTGTTAACTCAATAATCTACATTACATTGAAAAACAATCGAATCTAGCCAAAAGTTAGAGGTCACATTGTGTTTTTTATACAAGCTTTTATTTAACTTGCAATGTTTGTATGTTATTATGTAGGTTCGGGTCAAATCTTGCAACTGAATTTTAAAGCAGTTATTCTCAACCGATTGAGATAAGTTTTGCATACCTGTCAACTTCCGATGACTACAATATTATGGTGACAGCAAGCTGATCTGATGTGGGAGACGGAAGCTGGACAACGGATCTCCTCGATTGATAATAGCAGACTGGCCGTGTTTTGGCACATTTCGATCAGCACACGGTTCCGATCACTAATTTTATAAAACATTGTATTGAAAATTTTTTTTTTCAAATAATAGTTATTTATTTCTGTTGAGAAAATATTGTTCTGTTGTGTTATGCAAAGAGTAACTCCTCGGAATTATAATGTTGTATTTATGCATATTTTGAATCTGAATATTTCACTTGATTTTGCATTTTGCTTAAGGCGCAGCCTTAAAACCGCTATGCTTGTGGCATATATCTTAGCGGGTACTCATTCTTACACCGTTATGGGTCCAATGCGCAGTTAGCTATTCGTAACCGTACCGCTTACCTGCTAACTCTTCGATGTAAATGATGGCATGCGACGGGAACTTAGAACTCGTCATTGGCACTGGTCAAATGATACGATCGGATTAGTTTTTTTGATGAAATTTCTTTTGCAGTTTTCTAAAGGTCCACCAATGTCTTCTGATTGAGAAAGGTTAATCCGTTGTAGACAGATTTTCTTAAACTTAAGCATTAGTATTGGGTATATAAGTACCAAAAGATATTATGTACGTCATACTTTTGCTACGCTCAGCACGTTAGCAGATTTTGAAGCTGTGATTCAAAGTTTGTTGTCGAACAGGCTAAACATGTTTTTTATATAACAGTTATTTATAACATGTTTTTGAGCTACATCATGGTTTTCTTTTTAACTGTTTCATCCGCTATGGCCAACAGTAGGTTACCTTCATTTCAAATGTCCAGCCTTTGTCTCGATTCTTACAAAACTTGAATTAAAATTAAATTCCCACAGTTTAATTCTCACAAAGTTATCCATTATACGTATTATTCACAAATAGCGTTATTACAGAATAGCATATAACTTTTATTATTAGTGTAGTTAAGGCACTTTCACTGGCGTGTTTTATGAAAAACACTTTTACTTCACACGGCTGGTCTTGGCCATTCTTAGATCCCACAAAAGCGAGGACGATGACATTAGATAGCTTTGATTAGCACACTGTGATTCAATGTTAGCCAAGTTGAGTCGGACACACTGGCCGACCCTACTTATACTAAAAAAATAGAAAACAAAATAAAAGTACATATTCTTTCACTCCAACCTAAAATTAAACTATGTACCAAACTTAATGAAAATCTTCTAATAAACACGGAATATACTTGTAATAGTTACACCTTGTTTGATCTCTTTCGATCAAATTTAAAACTGTTTGTCAATACAAAAGACAAAACACTGTGCAACTATTCCAAGGATTATCCGAGTTATATAGTAAGGCATGATCGTTTCGTTTTTCGTATGAGGTAGTGCTGGCCTCTGGTGTCAGAGTTTGTCAAGCCGCCCGAGGGCCTCTGACATGGCTTATCGACTGCTATTAATCAATAACAGCCGGGACCGACAGCTTAACATGATTATATTGGCCAACTGAATTATCTACTTATGAGGACAAGTCTATCATAGATAACCACCAGTAGATGCGAGTATGCAAACATCAGATGGCAGCGTGACTGCAGAATGCTGGTGGTATTGCCAAGTTGTTTGGCAATGCCGGCTCCAACAAAAGTCATTATTCCAGGGTATTTGTTCTGGGTCGTGCTGTGGGACCATGATACTCGTAGATTCACGGAATCCTAGTGTGTGATCAGGATTTTGTATAAGACTGCTATGTAAGTAAATGCTGGAAGTTGGAGGCTACCTACAGAATAAAATTAATGGTTCTGCGAACAGTAGACCTTGCGAGCATCGAATTGTATAAAACTATGCATCATTTCTATCCATTATGATGAAACAAAGAACCCATATATGATCAAGGCATTGTTTTTGTATAAAAACCGTGTTTTTTAGATAAATAAAAGATAAATATCAACTTTTTTCATGCAGAGCTTATTATTTTCAAAATCAAGCCTGTATGTAACTGCTAACATTACTTTTCGTTAACTCTCACGGTATCATACGGATTTTCAGGGAAGAATAGTGGAATAAGTCGAATTCGCTTACATGGCCCTAATAAAACCTCATCTTATATTATCTTAACAAGCTCTTGACCGAAATTGCTCATATTCAACATTGTTGTTTAATAAAATTGAGTACCGAATGTTTCTGCCAAATATTAGCAAAATCGGCCGTTAAACGGCGCCACAGCAAACATACCGGTTTTAGGGGAAAATACCCCTCCCTTCAAAAATCGCCGACGGTTAAAAACACTAGGAACTTTTAGAACCTGTATACCAAGTTTAGTCAATATTAGTTGAAATAGGACGCTAGTACCAACATACAAAGGTAATTTTGCCAGTTGCAAGGACTTTGATAGCTTCGCTCCCTTCGTCAAAAATACCAAGCTTCATGTAAGTTCCTTATCAATTAAGTACGTACATTATGTAATTTATCGAAAAGTGGGAGATATGATGTCGATGCCAGTTATAAGTCTGCGGCCTTTCAATGTAACTACATGCTATACTGACTTTTGCTCCACATCACGTGTCGGAACTGACACTGATAATGGTCTATAATTAACTTAATATCTCAGTAACAATCGGCCCCCGTCGGTACCGGCGTTGCTTCACAGACCTTGCTACGATTGTCCGCTTTCTAAGGGAAGTTGCCAAATAATGTATGGATCCCTTGCACTTTGTTGTCGTGAACTTAGGACTCTTGAGAATAAACTAATAACTTACAATCCACAAAGTTCGGTAGATCAACAAGTACAAATAAACGATTCTACATACAAAAGACTTCAACGCGCTTCAACACACATTTATCGACGATATTTTCGTTGGTAACCGCACATCACTTATACTCCTGTCAAGTTATTTAGAACGCTGGGACCAATTTGACTATTTTTTTAGGTGCTGGGAAAAAGGTTTTTTTTTTTGGAAGGGGGGTGAATGGGGGATTTGCGCGGGTAATTGGAAGCGACGCGATCCGTTCCGACGCTCTTCAAGTTCTTCATTTGGCAAAAGATTTAACACAAACGCAAATGGGGTTTGAAAATGAAATTTAGGTAAGAAAATAAGTGAGGTTCACATTAAGTTAAGTCGGTAAGGATATTTTACAAAGTAATGTTGCTCTTGACCCTGTCTCACCTTGCAGCGTGTTTGAGAATAAGAAACTTTCACTCTGACCGCGGCATGGCATACCTACCTACCTACATACCTTATAATCATCTATACCAACATAATAAAATTGCAGTGTCTGTCAGTGAATTCAAAATAAACATCAAAACCTGCTACTTATATGATGCCCTTAGAGAATTAAAAAAAAATTGTCTGGCTGGATATATAATCAAAGATGATGCCTAACTAATCATAAGTTACCATTTTTAGAAATTTTGTCTATCTGTCTGAAGAATTGTCTCAAAAAGGCTCCCAAACGACCCAACTGATTTGAATGAAAATTTTAGGGATTAAAACAGAGATTTTAACTTATCGTGTATGTTCCATTTCGATATCTTGCAGGGCTCCCAAGATATGAATGCATCGCGCGAACGAAGTCGCAGGCACAGCTAGTAAGATATCAATGGAAAAACAAATGTGGACACACAAAGTAGCTGGATCTAGATAAGAACAGCCATGTTAAGTGGAAGTGGGGCTCGCGGGTTCTGTATCATGGAATAGTTACTATTAAAGTATTTAGTGAGTCATTTATCTAGATAAGAGTCATTTATATATCTAGAGCTTTTTTGTGCGTGAGTTCGTTCGGGGAAGTACTACCACCATACATATTTCTGCCGCAAAGCAGTAGTGTCTGCATTATTGTGTTCCGGTTTGAAGGGTATGGGTGCCGGTGTATTTACAGGCACATGAGACTTTCCATATTTATGTCTCAGGGTAGCGGGCGCAGTGCAATGCCACATAGGGCGCATCCTTGGTGGACATGAGCTGTGAGATATAGCACTGTTCATAGGCAGAGGGTACCGCTTAACATCACGTGGGCCATTTGCTTGTTCCGTAATATAAAGTTGTATTTTTAAAAAAAAAATATCTTTGTTTTAGCTAAGAGCGTGCAGTAGAACCAATTCCGTGTTTCTGTATGTTCGGTACAAGTGCAATCGATTTTAAACCCCAACCGTTTGAGCTGAAACGTTGTATATGAAGGCAACTGTCGAGTTCCGATGACAACATAACATTATGGTGATCAGCTGATCTGATGATGGAGACGGCAGGTGGACAATGGAAATCCTAGAACGGAAATAGTAGACTGGTCGTGTTTAGGCTCATTTTGATTAGCTCACAGTTGTCATTTCTGTATTAATAGTAACTCGTTTTAAAACGGGCTAAAGCATTATACAATAATTTATCCAAGTAAGATTAGATATTTTAGATATTTATTTATTAACCATCTCGTTACATTACATAACATTGGCATGTCAAATTGGTACATTTTAATTTTAATACTATATAAATAACAATATAAAATATAATATGCACAATTAAGTACATACAGAAAATACAGAGAAATATAAAACAGCGTAACTTAAAAATAAAATGTAAAATAGTTAGGTTCGTCAGCAGACACGTCACTACACGTCAAGCAAATCAGAAAATGAACAACTCATGTACTCATCAATATGGTAATATGGATTACATTCAAAAAAAATTTTTTTTTTTTTTTTTACTACTTGGATAACGGAACAAGCAAGAGGCCCACCTGATGTTAAGCGGTAACCGCTGCCTATGAACAGTGCATTACCTCAAAGGTCACGTCCACCTAGGACGCACCCTATGTGGCATTGCACTGCGCCCGCCACCCTGAGACATAAAGATGAAAAGTCTCATGTGCCTGTAATTTCACCGGCACCCTTACCCTTCAAACCGGAACACAGCAATGCGAGCACTACTGCTTTGCGGCAGAAATAGGTATGGTGGTAGTACTTCCCCGGACGAGCTCTTTCACAAAAAAGCTCTACTACTGCTAAAAAGCTCTACTGCTGCTGTTTATGTTTGAATTGGATTAGAGGCAGCCGTGTTATTTGTAGGGGTAGTTTATTATACATAACTAGTTTCAGACAGATGTCTTGTTTATACGTCTTAACAAGTCTGGTTTTTGGCACACATAACTTTTCTTTGTTTCGGGTGTTAAAATTATGTACATGCATTTTCATGGGTAAGTGATCTTTTTTCAAATGTACTTCTATAAGAGAGTTATATATGAATAAAGATACCACCGTCAATATCTTTGCTTTCTTTCCCTTTGTCGTCAATATTTTTGATTATGACCACGGATGTTTATATAACGTAGGCGCCTTTAACACTCTGCAAGCATTAATCATCCACGGTTTTTAAATAAGTTTTTTGATGGAAAAAAACTTCCTAATTTCTGCTTCCCATTGATGTTGGGTCAGGCAAGACTATTGCGTGTAATTTATTTATTACTAGCGGCCCGGTCGCGACTTCGTTCGCGTGGTCCCGTTGACCCGACTGCAGCACAACCTACCAGTTTTTTTTTCTAAATTTTCGTTTATACGAACCTTCTCCTGAAAATAACAAACACAATAAAATAAATAATATTTTAAAAAAATTAAAAAATCAAGTAAAATGCAAAACACGCTTATAAAAAAAAAAAAAAAAAACTGATTGATTGTTCGATCTTCTACTGTAATATAAACTCTTTGAAATTGAAAATTATTTTCAATTTTTTAGTTCGGTTAGCTATAAAAGCGTGTTTTTTTATTTTTTTTTAAATATTATTTATTTTTCATTTTTTAGTTCGATTTATCTCTCTCTCTCTCTCTCTCTCTCTCTCTAACTTTAACTCTAACTCTAACTCTAACTCTCTCTCTCTCTCTCTCTCTCTATGCAAAGTTTTAAATTAATCAGACTTCTGGAAATTGGTGAAAATTATGCTCAAAGATTCAGTTACATACATACATACATACATACATACATACATACATACATACATAGATACAACCCAAGCTAATAAAAGCGTGTTAAAAAGAATTAGCGAAATAGGGTTCATAGATGTCAGTATAATGTCAACATTTAAAGTAGAATCAGGCCTATACGTTTTGAGCACAGAAGAAGTGAGACACGTTTATGAACAACAGGAAAATACTACGATATTTACTTACATAAGTAATTAATTGATTCGTGTGTAACAAATAAGATTTCACTTTTAACTTTTACAATCAAAGCGTTATAAAATGGCATAATGGTATTTTGTAGTTAATTTTTGTAATAAACCGATTAGATATATGAAATAACATTCTGCTTAGCTAGAAAGCTTTAGCTGTAGTTTTTTTTTTTTCTTTATAATTGGCGCCGCACGGCTTGTGCATTTGCCATTTTCAAGTATCTGTATTTTCACTAATTGTATTTTCAATATATTTTACAACGTTACACTCCTTCCAAGTCGTCAAAGTCACAGTCGAGTCATGTCTTAGTAAAACGGTGGCCTATTTTACTAAAACTTTGGCAGACAATTTCCACCAATTTCAAAAGTCACGCAATTCACTTCCATTTCATTTCACTACACTTGTACTTTTTAAACGAGCTACATTAGTTAAATTGCCACCAAAATATCACAAAATAACTCAAGAAAACACTAGGAAAAGAAATAAAATAAAAGTAGACAACGTCTCTTTTCGAAAATGGCGGGAAGAGTCTTAGCCGTAGTTGAACTGGACTTTTTTTTTTATGAAATAAGTTGGCAAACTAGCATACGGCCCACCTGATGTGAAGTGGTCACCGTCGCTTATAGACACCGGCAACACCCAAGGTATTGTCGATGCGCTGCCTACCCTGAAGGAATTTATGAACATTTTTCTTGAAGCGACACATGTTGTAACCAAGCGGGAAAACCTCGGATGGAAGCTCATTCCATAGTTTGTACGTATGGGGAAGAAATAATCTCGAGAAACGAGTCGTTCGAGAAACCCAGGGATCTATGATGTGCGGATGAGCCTTGTCACGGTGTCGGGAAGAGCGATGGTAAAATCTCGATGCCGGGATGAGATCGAAAAGCTCGTCGGAACATTCCCCGTTGTAAAGGCGGTAACACGCAAAGAGATCCGATGGCTCTGCGTTGCGGTTCTAGAGTATCAGAGAGTTTTGGGTCGCCGATGAAAAAAGCCCTACATCTAAGAACTTTTTGATGTGTACATCTTTCCTCTCGCTTTCCTGCAATCTGTGGGCGTAATTTCGTGAAAAGGGACGGAAGTATGTAACAGGAAGCGCGCATTTTTCCGAGAGGTTGTTACTATCAGCCATGTTTCTTATTACCAAGGAGGTGAGATGTTAAATTTTACATACCTATGCGACTTCTGTAAGGCTCTACGACTGTAAGGCTCGCTATTTTTTTGTTATTTAACATTTTTAACCCCCGACGCAAAAGCGACGGGGTGTTATAAGTTTGACGTGTCTGTGTGTGTGCGTCTGCCTGTCTGTCGCATCGTAGCTCCCAAACTGATGAAACAATTTAGTTTTTTTTTTGTTTGAATTGTGAATTTGTCGTGTGTGTTCTTAGCTATGTTTGATCAAAATCGGTTCAGCCGTTTCATTGCGTTGAGGGTTTTTTTAATTTTTCCAAAATTAATTACTTGTTATTTAATGTTCGTGGCATCACCTGGAAGGCCTTGTCTGAAAACCAGGTGACAGGTACCTATTTGACCCTACAACCTACCTATCAAATTACATTATTTATTTATAACTAGTGGAATGCCCGCGACTACGTCCGCGTCTACTTTTCCATACAAACTTCAACACCCCGCTGCACCCCCTTAGAGGTTGAATTTCTGGAATTCATTTCTTAGTGGTCCCCTAGACTAAAAAGGTACGTACAGGTCCCCACCAACTTATCTGTAGAAAGAAATATATGTAGTTTTCTATCATCTACATACATACATCTATACCCTCCAAATTTTAGGTCTCTAGGACTTTCGGTTTAGGCTGTGCGTTAATTTTCATCAGTCAGTCACGAAACGATTTTATGATGATATTTTCTCTTCTTTATTTTCTTGATAATAGATAAGGCGAGAAAAAAATAAAAATAAAATTCATTCGGAGGAAGTTAATGAATTTTATTTTTGTATTTCTTTGCTATGCATCTTTCTTTCTCGACGACCTCTGTGGCGCGGCGGGCGAAGGTTCGCCTGCGACGCAGGAGGTTGCGGGTTCGATTCCCGCCTCGGAACAAATATTTGTGCTATCGCAGATATTTGTTCAGGGTGTTCTGGGTATTTTCTATGTATAATAAAATAAAAACTATCTATGTAATATATTGTATTAAGTATATCAGTTATCTAGTGTCCATAACACAAGCTCTGCTTAGCTAGGGTCTAGATAATGTTGTGTGAACTGTCCAGCATTATTTATTTATTTATTTATTTTCTCAACACGATGCAGACTCAACTCAAATAAATACCTAATCCGTTGCTTTAGTTCCATTCTACGTCAATTCGTTCAGCTATTTTGAACCATCATCATCAAGCGCTCTAGGGTAGGATATTATCTCACTGTGTACACATTCCTCACTTTTTATGGAGCCGACGGAAGACACCGCACAAAAAACGCATTCCTGCGGATAAAAGGGCCCGGCACCGACCGGATTCTATCCAGGATTTGTGTTTCATAATCATGAGTGCCGTGTTTAGCCTCAGAATATAGCCACCGTCTCCTTCCGTGGATGTTTTAAAAGTCTGTTATCTAGTAATGAATAGTAATTCGCTTCAGGGCCCTACATCATGCGTGCTGTACCGATGTGCTTCCGTAAGTGTTCCGTTTGGAACACTGAAAATAGTAGGAAGTTTTTAATTTTTTATAAAGTTAACTTGATTTGAGGTTAGTCATTTACTAAGATAACATTAAAATCTACGATTAGCATTTAGATTCATGCGCACCAGTATTTTGCTTTGGTTTCCATCAGCCGTCATAAGACGGCCATCGTATTTAAAGCTTTTAATTAACTTACAATGTTTGTTTGTTTAGGTCAAATCTTGCAAGCTGAATTAGAACCACTTCATGACATCCGAGCTGAAATTTTCATGACAGCGATATAAAGTTATGGTGATAGCTGGCGGAAATGATGATGGAGACGGAAGCTGGACAACGGAACTCCTTGATTGATAATTGTAGAGTGGGTATGTTTAGGCTCATTTTGGTCAGCACACAGTTCCGACCACTAAATTTATGAAAGCTTGTTTGAAAATTAAAACGTATTTATTAAAACATTCGTTGTGTAGTTCTGTTTGATTCATAAATACCCTTCGTTTTGGGTTGAGTATTAAAAGATACTAAAGAAATACCAGCACTTTCTCCGAGATATTTAAATTAGTGATCGGAACCGCAGTATTAGCGGGTGGTATCGTTTAACTTTAAAGGACCCACCGTACCACCAGAGGTACGGCCATGGTACAGGGGTACGGTGGTTCTGAAGTGACAAAAACTATGGATATTTACATCCTTTTTGACATGTTTGAGCTTGTTTGCCACAAACGCGGAAGTAAGGGGAAGCCTTACTTCCGGGTATTATTCGAGGAGACATCCGGCACAGTCAGCTGTTATCCTGGAGTAACCGTTATTAGTGTTACATCCCCTTTACTTCCAAGGCTTAACTATATAAAAACATACATACATAAGCTCACGTCTCCGAGGAGTAGGAAGTGATGACAGATTTCCCCTTGCCACTATCCTGATCTTGACATACCTCTTGCTTCATTTACTAACATCACATTCTTCATAATGCTTGAATCAGTTCATAGTCTTCATAGTTCGATTAACATGTAAGACCTAATATTTACCACTCTCCATGCTCTTATAGTAACATATACATACTTATCAAAACCTTTTATAGAATTGTATACAATAAACATATATTGTACGACTGTAACTGTGCGTAAGAATTTAGTACAAAGCCTGTGTGTGTACTATTGAGCACCTGCCAGTGTTTACTCATACACAGAGTTTGGCTACACGCGAATAGGATGTGTTAAGTGTTGGTGGATCAATCTACCTGTCTGTCGTGGGCTGATGATGGCTGATGACATGTATCTTTACCGATTGAGTCGTGATTTATAATGATATTGGTTCCCGCGCCACGCGCCGTCATGTGCATGCGTTACGCTAGGCTACCTGCTACGTAGCGGACTTTACAGTTTTTCATCACTGCAACCATTTGTGATAAGACCCCCAAAAAACTCTCCCATAAAACAGGTAATAACTAGGTATAACCACTACAATAATAATTATAAGCCAGATTTATCTTACTACGAAGAACTAGGTACTCTCAATATGAAGAATGTGATGAGAGTGAATGAAGCAAAAGAGGTGTGTCAGGATCGTAGCAAGTGGAAATCCGTGGTCTCTGCCTACCCCTCTGGGAAACAGGCGTGAGTTTATGTATGTATGTATGTTATCTTACTACAGGGTAAAGGACTCCCTTACTTCTTTCCAATCATCACTACCCTGAGCTATCTGTGGCCAGTCCTTGTACCATACGTTACACAAGGTACTAATACCTACTAATGCACGTTAGCAAACAATCAATAAGTTTTAGTAGGCAGAGAAAGTAGTATAGTGTGTTTAAAG
This sequence comes from Operophtera brumata, assembly GCA_932527175.1. Lineage (NCBI taxonomy): Eukaryota > Metazoa > Arthropoda > Insecta > Lepidoptera > Geometridae > Operophtera > Operophtera brumata. Next base: position 77,529,573 of record OW052239.1, on the reverse strand, counting down.
ATTAATACAATATAATTTGTATTTATTTATTATTAGTTGCGGCATTGCGGCCTCCGTAGTGTACCTAGCATAGTGCTATTAACACTATACTAAATCTATCAGAAAAAAAAACTCCAAATACAGTAAATATTCAGTTATTAGGAAAACGGGACGTTACGTGTTATATTAAATATGGGAACTGTAACGCGTGGTGCGTTTTGGTGAATTCGGTCCCTAAATAGTTGTGTCACACACAACTCACAATAATGCAGTTTGAATGCTTCGAAAAGCCAAAAAACACACGCCAGGTGGTGTTTCAAATGTGACAAATGAGCGTTAGGTTAAAAAGTGCTAATTCTCAGCGGCAGCAGAATAGCGGGCGCCCTACAAACCGCCGGAGACATCGAGAATCCGATAATTTACGTGTAGGTAATATATGTAAATCGACACAACGGTATTTTGCATACTGATATAGACAACCTCAAGTTAAAATATTTTGTAGATTCAATCCAAAATACCTACGTGTTCTATGATCGTAAATTATTCACGGTCAGGGTATGGAGAAAGCATGTTTCAATGACTTATAGGTACTTATGTACTTACTTTGAAAATCAAAACCAGCGCCTTCCTACTTTTTTTTACTTTGGAACCACTCGGAATGACGAAAACCGAATTGAGAGTTGAAATCACACAAAAAATTTCTTAGTCGGCCAAAGCCTCGTCCAGTAGCTTTTATGCAATAATTGTTTTTTAATATAATTAAAGAATTCAATGTCAGTGTTATTTCTTATGTCAATAGGAATTTTATTATACAATTTTATGGACACACACATAAAGCTTTTTGAACTTTTCTTCAATCTAACAAAGGGGGTCACAATATTTTCCTTATTTCTAGTGTAATGGTCGTGTAAATCTACTTTCTTTGTCATATTATTGATATTTGCCCGAAGGTATACAATGTTTTGGTATATAAAATCGCAAATCATAGTCATAATGTTCAACTCTCTGAACTTATCTCGACACGAGTCCCTATATTTTAAACTAAGTAGGTATATACCTAACAGAACGTTTTTGCAGTAAAAATACCTTTTTAGATGCTGCTGAAGTGCCCCAAAACATTAGTCCATAACTCATTCAGGAATGAAAATATGCAAAATATACGTCTCTTGCTGCTCTTATCCCACCTAGTTCCTTTATTTTTTTAATGGCGTAGGTAGCAGTACTTAGTTTTTTAGTTAATTCTTCAATATCTTCAATATGAACCGCCCAAGTTAATTTGGAGTCAAGCCAAATGCCTAAGAATTTCATACGGTCTGTACTGGGTAAGGATAGATCATTTAGAGCTTCAGCTACTAAAGGATGTGGCAAACTCACACTTACTCCCAAACAAAATCTAAATTCATGAGTTTTATTAACATTTAAAAGTAAATTATTGACAGAAAACCATTCCTTTAATTTAGGGATAACTTCTTTTAGCTTATGACCAAGATCCTCATTAGATTTGTATTTAACAATTAAACTAGTGTCGTCAGCAAATAAGACTATGTCAAAATCCTTACAAGCTACAGAGACATCATTGACATATATTAAAAATAATAGAGGACCTAATATTGATCCTTGTGGAACTCCCAATTCAATTTTACTTTTATTTGATCTAAAGCCGTTTAGTTCAGTGACTTGTTCCCTGTCATTTAAATACGTTTTGTAAATTTGCAGTTCATTATTTTTCCAGCTTTCGTATAAAAATATCATGAGAAACACAATCAATGGCTTTGGAGAGATCACAAAAAACTCCATAAGTTTTTTGTGATTTCTCCAGGCCAGAAAGCACACCTTGTATAAGCCTTGTTATAGCATGCCTAGTGGATTTCTTTTTCTGGAAACCAAATTGTCTGCAGTTTAAAAGCTTGCTGTCTACAATAAAGTTAGTTAGTTCATCAGCGACATACTTTTCGAAAATTTTACTTATACCTACTAGGAAGCACAGAAACAGGTCTATAATTGTTACAAAGAGTTTTTTTGCCTTTCTTATGCAGTAGTACGACTTTAGCGATTTTCATTTTTTCAGGTAAATACCCTTTGTCTATGCATTCGTTAATAACGGACATAAGTGGTACAGCTATAACACATTCAAGTTTCTTCAATAAGTACGGGGTAATATACCAAAAGTCATTTGATTTTTTTGGTTTCATGTTTCGGATAAGATTTATAACTTGACTAATATTAATATGTTTCAGAGTAAAATGTATACTTGAGGCCGGAATATATTTGTTTAAAAAGATTGAAGAATTTTCCGGTGAACATTTTAGATTACATGTTAGGTCATTTGCAATGTTTACGAAATAGTTATTAAAATAGTTTGCGATGTCAATTTTGTCATAAATAAACCTATTACTACTATCACAAAATCTAGCTACCTATATGAATTTTCTTAGCATCAGAACATACTTTCTTAAAGATTTTACTGTATCTACTTACGTAAGACTTGCAAATCGGGTCGTCATTTAAATTGCTCCGGGCATATAAGTCAATAAGTCTCTTTCGAGATACAATAATTCCCTTAGTAGCCCATTTATAAAAGTATCTGGGATCACGTGGAATCATCTCTACAATAGGTATGTGCTCATTTACATTACCCAGAAAATACTTGAAGTATGTGTATTATTTAATGTGACGCGACGGTAGATAAGCAATTACCTTAATTAACAATCTGCGCTAAAGTAACGTCAAAAATATCAGATATTAGAAGTAAATATAATAAAACAAAATAGAAATCTCACATCCATCGCAAGAACAAATCGGAAAGTAGTTCATCTCGAAGACTCTCACCTGGGTAGGTTACTACCTATGGCTAGTCTACTTATGTTTAGAATTTACCTTGTAGGAAGGAGATGACGACGTAGAAATATAACACATCCATGTTCATGTTCACAATAACTTTATAAAAACACTCGCGAGAGGACTCGATTGCGTTTGCTCATGGCGCGGGTATCACGCGCAGCGGTGTAACATGGACTGACTGACTGAGGAAGGAAATGGATGCCGTTTGCCGTAGCAGGTGCAGTGCATGCGCTCGCCACCGCACGCCACCGCGCCACCGGCACCGCGCCGGCGCATGCGCAGCTCAGGTACATTTCCTCCCCCGCCTCACCAACGAGGAGCTTTCGCGCGCTGAATAACCAATTTCTCAGTCACCGATGTCTACCTACTTTTCGGCTTCTCCAGGGTACCGACCGACACACGCGTGCTGTTTGTTAAACAAAATATTCTCGGTTAATGGGTCAGTGGGCTTAGGATATGACAATAGTTCTTCCAATGAGTCGGACTTTCTGATGATGGAATGTGTGCCGCGCTTTGATAACGCCAGTTCAGCTATAGGTAAGTACATTATTTATGGTGGTTTATGGCCATCACCGGCATTAATAATAATAGCACAATGTAAAAACTATTATACCTACCACTCTCATTAAACGCTCGAGCGAAGCGAGCTAGTATTCTTAACAACTGGCAAAATTTGCTTTCATCATTTGTATGTTGGTATTCGCATACAGGTATTTTTCAACTAATCTTGACGAAGCTTGATATAATGATAGCTGTATATAATAATGGGTGATATATAGGTTCTAAAATTTAATTAGTTTTTTTTTGTCGTCCGTGCGTTGTTTTTTTTGCGTATGGGCATGTATTTCCCTCAAAGTGGGGGGAAATAAACAATACCCTATGTTCAGGTTTTAACCGAACACAGCAAATGTGTATCAAGCAACGTCTGCATTTAATACGCATTTACCAAAACTGAGCCAGTTCGCGATCACCAGCCCTTCGGGCATCGCGTGCACACATAAAATCATACCATTAATGTACCTACCACAACCCACATACCATTAATATACCATAAAATCATAGTTATACAATTATTAGTGAGTTAAGTAATATTGTGACTCTTAATACAAACCATTTACCATCTTATACAAGACTTTTAAATACCTCAACCATACCACAAACTATACAGCTAGAAAGAGTGTCCTAGGGTCACCATACCACCCCAAAAGGACCCCTCTTTTTACACCCTATGTTGCTCGCTTATAATGTAGCTTTCTCCAGGTGTTTTTTTTTTTAAATCGACTACTTAAACAAAATTGAAATATTTTACTGCGTTCACTTTTTAAAAATTATTCAACACGAGACAATTAATTTGCTCTAAATATATGATTTGGTAATCAAGCTAAATGTTTCTAGTACATAATCTTAAACGAAACGATCTTATCTTCTTTTGTTTCTTATCTTATCTTTTCTTTTCTTCTTATCTTTTTTATTTTATGTCCAAAATGGATTCAATGTGTGACACCTATTCTAGTATACTTACGACCTACTATGTACCATCATTGTTGCAATAAAGATTATGAATTATGAATTATGAATTACCTCTGTGGCGCGGCGGGCGACGGTTCGCCTGCGACGAGGTTGCGGTTCGATTCCCGCCTCGGAACAAATATTATTTTGTGCGATCTGCAGATATTTGTTCAGGGTGTTCTGGGTATTTTCTATGTATAATAAAAAATATCTATCTATGTAATATATTGTATTAAGTATATCAGTTATCTAGTACCCATAACACAAGCTCTGCTTAGCTTGGGGCTAGATAATGTTGTGTGAACTGTCCAGTATTATTTATTTATTTTATTTAAATGGTAACTAGTCCGTACTTACCTTAATTAGGTGGTAATACATTATAATTATTTTTCAAAAAAAATCGGCAAGTTAGAAGCTTCTTTTTATTAGAATATTTAATAAAAACTTCTTGAATCTTCAAAAGTGGGATTCATTTTAAATATCTTGTGGAATATTATTGTAAATTTTGATCGACATAGCTGTGTTCCGGAATAAAAATATTATTGTAAATGTTGATCGACATAGCTGTGTTCCGGAATAAAAATGTGAGGCTTATAAAAGGGGAGGGCTAATTTCCATTGGGCGAGATTATTCTTGGACAAACTCACAAGCGATCTCCTCTTGTTCGTCCCCCCTCAGTTTACTAATAAGTACTTGTTCAGTGAAGCAAAGTTTCCAGATAGCTAAATGAAGAAACCAATTTTACAGACGGAATCGATATCAACTCGCTCACTTTCTCGATTAAATTGATTCGATCCGAGTTCTCAATTGCGCAACGCTCGTTTGTAGAAATTAATATTTTGCTATAAACTATAATCATGAAGAAACCCAGGGATGTTTTTGATTGGTTCGTTCCGTCCGTCCGTAGACTTTTGTTGCTCTCCACCAACCTTCAACTTTTATTTCATTTATCGTTTCCGCACTCTCCATGAGCTGAAAACACTGAATTTTCATGGATGCCTCCGCTCGCCGTTATAATATGTTATTCTTTTAAATGAGTTTCCAAATGAGCATTTGTACCCATGGGGTTTTCTAGAAGCTGGCGTCCCTGCTTGTACGTGACGAGTTTTTAAATCCAACGCCATTCATTCGGAGATGCAGCTACGCCACACCATCATCGAGAACATACCCATGGGTATGTCGATGGTAATTAATGTAATTTCCTCTCTACTGCATTAATTACCATCGAGCAAAACGGAACGGAGGCCTGCAATGCTCTAAGTTAATTACTATTGGTTGTGTGCTACGAACACGATAGTGCCACGTCATGTGACAATCAGTAAGTTCATTAGCCGACAAGACCTTACTCAAGGTACCACACAACACACTAGTTGGGCAAGCAAATATTATTATCGACATCGACGAACATTTATAATGTTTGGTGGCATAAACTGACTGACTATCAGCACACAGCCCAAGCCGTAAGTCTTAGAGACCTGATAGTACCTACAGTAAATTCCTTTTGTGGTCTAGGGGTGACCTGCACCAGGAAAAGAATTTCCGAAAGTCATCCCATAAGGGGCCCCCAAACCGAAATCCTGGATCATTTGCTTTTTACGGAATTTCGTTGTGTATCATTTCTGCCCTCTCTCTCTCTCTCTAGGTTTTTAGGGGATCACTCAGCTCGTCTGTACTTGTATCGTCCGTTTCCATGGTCTTTTGTTGTCACTTGATGCCCAAAACACTCAACTTCTTGCGAATCGCTCTGCTTTTTACCGCCTACAAAAAAGGGGGGTATGTTTTTGACAGTCTACGTATGCATGTATTTTTGTGTTTATGTTCATCTATTTCCTCGTATCTCCTAAACCACATACAGACCGTTCACCGTAAGATGTCCCCTGCCTTGGGAAAGTGCCAATCAAAGCACCCCTGCTTGCTTAGGGGTACATCTTACGGTGAACGGTCTGTAACCGATTTTGACAAATGTGGTGTCTTTGAATTTGTACCATCACTCCGTGTGGCATAGGATATAAAGCAACTAACAAAACAAACAAAGTTACTTTGACGACCTCTGTGGCGCGGCGGGCGAAGGTCCTGCGACGCAGGAGGTTGCGGGTTCGATTCCCGCCTCGGAACAAATATTTGTGCGATCTGCAGATATTTGTTCTGGGTATTTTCTATGTATAATCAAAAATATCAATCTCTGTAATAAATTGTATTAAGTATATCCAGTTGTCTAGTACCCATAACACAAGCTCTGCTTAGCTAGGGGCTAGATAAAGTTGTGTGAACAGTCCAGCTATATTTATTATTTTTATTTAAAATTTACCCACTTCTTTATAATATAGTTTAGATGTAGATTAAGATAGATAAGTGAGTGTAGTGGATGTATTGCATCGTCATCCTTGCCTAACCAAGTTGAAAATAAATAAAACCCAATCGTTTGCTACAGAATTCATTAGTCATCCAAAGCGTGCTTCAATCATTTCCAAAAAGGCAAAAGTAAAAGTAAGATCCGGTGTCCAAAACATTAGAAAATTACTGACCCAATAGCACAATTCTCTACCAAAATAGGTGTGCACTTAAAAGGGATTGAGCTAATCAATATACCTAATATAATCTACCTTCCATTCGAGCTGTGGATAAATAATGTCGTAACCGGCTTTTCTGTGCCCGATTCTTCACTTTAAATCAGCGTGGTAAGATTCAGTTCAGGATGTTAGAGGAGGGTTTCGTTGGTGAAAATAATACGCCAGTATCACGTAGGTGGCAGTGACAGCCAGGAATGCGGGACAGATATTTAACTTCTTATCCTTTGTACGGCCGATACTGATATTTTATTACACGTAAGGCTAGCTGGACGTTATTTGTGATAAGTACCTTACCAATTACACAGATGAAATAATACTATACTAGTACCATTTATAAGGTATGTAAGTAAATGTAATACATACCTACTTCAGCATTAGGTAGGTACTTGTTCTTCTCAGATAGGTATTTCGTTTCTAATACCTATTGGTAAGGAGAGTTTCACATACCTATTGTTAGTTTTTTCTGTCGCAGTTTTTTTAACCTATAGGTTTAATAATGCATTACCTCAAGCTCATCTAGTTCCCATAACACAAGCTCTGCTTAGCCCAGCATTATTTATTTAACAAAAAAATAAAAATGATGCTATTTTTGTACCCAATAACAACCGAATCTAGCCAAAGTTAGTTTTTTTTTCTTTCTATCGAGTAAATATTGTCCTGGCGTGTTTCTGGTACAGTGAATTGTAATGTAGTATCCATGCATATTTTCAACTCAAATATTGTACTTGATTTAGTCAGTTAAAAAATCAAATCTACGATTAGGAACTAACGTGACGTTTCATAAATAACGGCGTTTTGGGCATTCGGCAAACATACATACATCCAAAAATACATACAATCACAACCATACAAACATAAATGCATAGACGCTAAGCTTATTATTACACTTCACTGTAGCGAGATATAGGTAGGTACCAAAGCTTTGCTATGCCTCACTAAAGTAGTCGGGCAAAAAGGCGAGACAAGCTCTTTAACTCTTCTCACAGAATAAAGAATAGTAGGTACAAGTACTCGGTGGAGTTTTCAACGAACAAAGTTTTAACACCTAGGTACGAACCTATAGAAGAGTCACTCACAGTCACACCCGCCCTCACTACTGTCGAGAGCTCTCGCTCGGCACCAGCACATGACAATTATCATAAGCACGTTGATAATATTTACGAAGTAAACCTTCACCTTGTGGCAGCGCGTGCCGCCTGTCGCCGCCCAAAACTTATTTTGTAGGAAGATTATCAATACAAATGTCATTTCAGTTATACCTAAAGAAATACCAAACGGAAAAACAAAATATAAAAATTTCATACTAAGTGCAATACAATGGAAGCCTTGTCGCTAACAGAGATTTTATCTTTTAGTAGTAGGAGAGCTTTTTTGTGAGAGTTCGTCCGGGGAAGTACTACCTCCATACCTATTTCTACCGCAAAGCAGTAGTGCTTGCATTGCTGTGTTCCGGTTTGAAGGATTTGGTGGCCCGTGAAATTACAGGCACATGATACTTTTCATCTTTATGTCTCAGGGTGGCGGGCGCAGTGCAATGCCACAGGGTGCGTCCTAGGAGGACGTGACCTATGTGATAATGCACTTTGCATAGGCAGAGGGTACCGCTTAACATCAGGTGGGCCTATCTGCTTGATCCGCCATACAAAGTCGTAAGTCGTTTGTCCACACGGATCCCCTGGCCAAGAAGAATCACTGTAGGATCCCAATTGGGAGCTACTAGCGCTACGGGTCTGCGAGTGCGCCCCTTGCGACTTGCACCTCTGTCAGCCGCCCCCGCGGCCAGCCCCTAGCTACGACGCTGCGTGCTCAAAACCCTAAGCTATAATGGTAATTAAAATAAATAAAAAAACAACATTTGTTTATAGAAATATAATGTAAAAGTCTGTATTAGAACAGCTGACAACACATATATACCTATAAAAAAAACTTTAATTCAAAATAAGTCAACGGCCTACCGTTCTGTTTGTTATTCCATTGTATTGACTTTTGTTTATTTTATGTGTTCCGGTCAAAATCGGAAATCTTGAATCCATACAAACACCAAAGTGATTCTAAATATCTCTTATAAGTACTCTGAGACAATAAACTCGTGAGTCTCTAGTCTAGCCCGCATATGTATCCATTATAATTCCATTTGAACAATAACAGAATGGAATCACCAACGAAAGTAACTTTAAAAGTGTTTGTTACTATATCGAACTATAAGCTAGTATAGAAGTAATCAAAAATATACTTTTATAAAGGTTGACTTTTAACTTATAAGTACTCTACGTCAATCAACTTGTGAGTCTCTAGTCTAGCCCGCATATGTATCCATTATAATTCCACCTGAACAATAACAGAATGGAATCACCAACGAAAGTAACTTTAAAAGTGTTTGTTACTATATCGAACTATAAGCTAGTATAGAAGTAATCAAAAATATACTTTTATAAAGGTTGACTTTTAACTTATAAGTACTCTACGTCAATCAACTCGTGAGTCTCTAGTCTAGTCCGCATATGTATCCATTATAATTCCACCTGAACAATAACAGAAGTATTCAATTGTAATTATTCTTACCAACCATAAAAATACATTTATTTACAGAAAGAATAATACAAGGTATGTAATAGAACAGAATGGAATCACCAACGAAAGTAAGTTTAAAAGTGTTTGTTACTATAACGAACTATAAGCTAGTATAGAAGTAATCAAAAATATACTTAACTTATTATATTAATATACTTATATTACCTATTCTTTAAAGGAACTTTGTTTCTTAGTCAATACATTTTATAAAGAGGGAACATATGTATTGAATTTATTAGCTACAACAATTCAATCGCGTGGCTAGAACACTAAATTAAACCAGAAATCTAACGTACGGGGCATAATGGCACCACTTCGGAATAAACCCCTACACGGCGTGGCGCGAACAAACAGTCAAACGACCTAACACCGCTTATTCGAGAAAAAACACTACAAATAAAAACATCGAAATAGTGAAACACAGATATCTCAGTGGCAGTCTGTCAGTGAACAGTTATCCGTGGACCAGATCTGCTCCAGAGATAACTGCACTCATCTCCCTGGATTTAGAGACGTGGCTAAAAATAATGATTAAAGTATTGTCTCCACGATATAATTGGGTTGCTCTGGATTGATCTGGTGTAACTTCAATCAAGGCTAACAATAGTTCAGTATGGAATTGGGTTGCTAAATGCTGTTGCACTTCCCCACGACCTCGGTTTAAGTATCTTTGCCTGAAAGTGCGGCAAGCGTTTGAGCAGACAACCCAATTACATCATGTAAAGAACATTTCTGGCTATCATTAACGACATATGTCATCAAGATCCCGGGGAAGTTCTGGGGGGTTACTATGAGCTCTTATATCCATTCAGTTCAAAAACTATTCAGTACAAAATATCGGTTCATCGTTGACATTTTTCATCGTTGAATAACTTTAATCGCAGAAGTCTGTAGACCCTCTGCGATTGTGCCTTTAAATATAGTTGCGGACATCACGGAACCAATATTTTGTACTGAATAGTTTATCAACTGCATGGCAATAAGAGCTCATAGTAACCCGCCAGGCCGGCGCGGCAGCTTAACGTTGAAGGCAATTTCGGCAGCTTTGGGGCTGGCAGCCCTATTCTATCCCATAGACAATACTTCAAGCTTTCTTTTCAGCTATGTCTCATCTAAATCCAGACGAGTACAGACATCTTATAGTCTCTAAGGGCGGATCTCGACACTACATCCAATTTCACCTACTGCATATAAACTTCGTACCTACTTTGTACCTACAACCGCTACCAATAAACTACGTTACACTTAAATCTATTTTAACTTAATTGATACTTGTTCACAAGGATCATTGATTCAGTCTTTGTTACTAAACCACTACCTGCCTATCATTTTAAATTATATTCACTTCCAAATTTGATTTGTTATGTATGTCCACCCGCCATTATAGCCTATATAGTAATAGGGACACTTCGATTCCGTAATAGACTGAGAGCCAGCAAACAAAAAACACGCATGATTACTTCAAAGCTTAAACTTTTATTTTTATTTTTATTGAGGAACAACAAACAGAGGCTTAAAAAATACAATAGAAAACGATGATAATCTGCAGTAGTTATAAAAACTGTGTCGCAGACACCAACGCCCTCCCCCGTTACATAAAGTTATGAGTTTCAAACAAGTTATAGGTAAAAAGTACAATAGGTTATAGATTAGTTTAGGTAACAATTTAAAATTCAAAAGAAAATTTAATATATTACTAGTATGCGAGTCGAGTGTGTGTGTATGGGAGTGTAGGTGTGTGTGTGTGTGTGTGTGTGTGTGTGTGTGACTCTCTTTTTTCATGGCGCGGCTGAGGAAACCTTTAAAACCAAATATTAATAAATAGTACGGCAATATTAAACTACATGACCCTTTTCAGTAAGCGTAATTAGGTAAAAATATGAGGGAATAAAAATATGCCCCGTCTGTCTCGCCTGATATTGTTACTCTATGAGTTTCACCGAAACATGGCCACCGGCGGCAACGCGTCGCTGTTGATAAAATAAAATTCAATTACGCGTGTTTTATCAATGATACAGTATACGGTTACTCCTTGGGTTTTACTTGTGTTTCTAGAGTTGTTTGAACAGCACCTCAATGGACATGAAGGCATATTTTGAATTCTGAAAATAGCACACAAATATGTAACGTCACGGCAAGCGCATGGCACAGACTATATGAGTTGGAGTGCGTACACTCCAACGCGTGTTACAAACAATCAAGTTGGAGCGTCGTCTCTAGTACGTAGTACATATTACCTCAATGGTTTTTACAGGAAAAAAACCACCATTTCAAAAAGACACGCAATATAACTTTACTTAGAGACATGATATTGATATGCTAACTTCTCAAAAAGTTTAAGCTTTGATGTAATCAAACGTATTTTTGTTGCTAGCTCTCTGTCTTTGGCACAATTTAAGAAAACTGACGGAAAAAAACACTGACTAAATACAACGTAAATGCACACATATCCTGCATACTACAGTTTTTTTATCTGAAAGGTACCCTAGTATATACCAGTTCAGTTATTGAGATTCAGCCTCGCCAAAGACAAAACGCCGCGACCTGTGAAAAAAAAATGTCACGTCATTTATCCATCCACAGAATATTAATTTAGAAAAGTATGCACTTGGGACCTCGGGTGGGGCACCCTCTGGCTAGATGGAGCGATGACTTACGAAAGGCGGCGGGCAGAAAGTGGATGAGAAGAGCCGAACACCGGGCTCAGTGGCGCGTATTAAATAAATAAATAAATAAAATAAATAAATAATGCTGCACAGTTCACACAACATTATCCAGCCCCAAGCTATGCAGAGCTTGTGTTATGGGTACTAGATAACTGATATACTTAATACAATATATTACATAGATAGATATTTTTTATTATACATAGAAAATACCCAGAACACCCTTAACAAATATCTGCGATCGCACAAATATTTGTTCCGAGGCGGGAATCGAACCCGCAACCTCCTGATTTGCAGGCCAAGCTTCGCCTGCTGCGTCACAGAGGTCGTCAATTGGCAGAGGCCTATGTCCAGCAGTGGACTAGTGTGGTCTGGTCATGATGATGAGATCTCTAAAACAAGTGTGGCTATCTAATGCGTTTTAGTAGTAGTAGAGCTTCTTTGTGAAACAGTTCGTCCGGGGAAGTACTACCACCATACCTATTTCTGCCGCAAAGCAGTAGTGCTCGCATTGCTGTGTTCCTGATTGTAGCATATGGGTGCCGGTGAAATTACGGGCATATTAGACTTTCATCTTTATGTCTCAGGGTGGCGGCCGCGGTGCAATGCCACATAGGGCGCGGCCTAGGTGGACGTGACCTATGTGATAATGCACTGTTCATAGGCAGAGGGTACCGGTTAACATCAGGTGGGTCATCTGCTTGATATGTCATTCCAAGATGTATAAAAAAAAAATGTTATGGCTATATAACATTGGACGCTTAGTTTATTATATTATTTTCAACATAAAAAAAAAACAAAAAAAAAACGCTCATTTAGTGGCTCTAATTTCATCGCAATTAGGCACATAATGACACCTGTAATCAAACTGTGACTTTTTCATTGCTATTATTCACAAGTGAGTTATAGAGACAGTTGAACATTTCCACAGAGTGTGTATTTGTTTTACACCTGTAATCAAACTGTGACTTTTTCATTGCTATTATTCAAAAGTGAGTTATAGACACAGTTGTACAATTACGGAGTGTGTATTTCTGTTTTAAACCTACAATCAAACTGTGACTTTTTATTCACAAGTGAGTTATAGAGACAGTTGAACATTTACACAGAGTATAATTTTTATTATTATTTTCTTCACAAGTGTGTTGAAAAACGTCGTATGATACACGTGTGTATTGACGATTACCGTCCTCGGCTCTCTGAAGACCCTCACCTAACGGCTCGGGTCTCAATGGCGCCTCAGCGGTAATCACCAATATTACACACTAGTACCATAATGTACTATTAAAACTTACCACGCCCTCGTCCCGCTACCTGGTTCAATGGCGGGAAAGTCTTCTGAGAAGACGCGCGTGGCGCGATGGCGCGTGTGGTCAGCCCAGGCATTCTGGAATCTGGAAAAAGAAACGGCGGGCTTATACAATTTGTTAAAACTGCCTTGTTGCTCCTTCTTAATATATATTTCATCACTAGCTATCCGCCCAGGCTTCGCACGGGTGTAATTTAGAAAAAAATGTGCAGTTACTGCGCGTGCCAAGCCGGGCGGATCCCTAGTTATATAGTTATTAAATTACAGGCACATGAGACTTTTCATCTTTATGTCTCAGGGTGGCGGGCGCGGTACAATGCCACATAGGGTGCGTCCTAGGTGGACGTGACCTATGAGGTAATGCACTGTTCATAGGCAGAGGCTACCGCCTAACATCAGGAGGGTTATTAGCTATGACCACAGGAGATTACTTGACAATAACGTGTGACGTCACAGTGTATTCTGAACGATGATTCCACGCAGATATCGTAACGAGCCCGCGTTATGTGACGTTTGGTCATAGCGAATAAGGGGGCAGGTGGGGGCTATCTGCTTGTTCCATTATTCACGAAGTTAAAAATATATACATATATATATATAAAGGTTCCGTGAAAATTGATCTAACTGATGGTGAAAACCGCATAAAAAATGGCTTGTGTAGTTAAGGAGGCGTTAGCGGATATACAGTCAGACGCGGAAAGCTATTTTGTTTTATACAATGTTTTTTTTATGTAATCGCTCGACAAACTGGCATGCGGCCCGCCTGATGGTAAGCGGTTACCGTCGCCTATTGACATCTGCAACACCAGAGGTATTGCCAATGCGTTGCCTGCCAAGGACTTTTTTTTTAAGCGGCTCTTGTAGTTTAGTGGAAACACCTCAGGAGGGAGGAAGCCCATTCCACAACTTGCACGTATGGTCGAGAAAAGATCTCGTAAAGCGAGCTGTACGAGATACCCACGTGTCGATGATGTGTGGATGAGCTACTTTGTGTTGTCGAGAAGTGCGATGATAGAACCTGGTATGAGATTGAACAGCTCCTCAGAGCACTCCCCATTGTAGAGCCGATAGAACATACAGAGCGAGCCGATGTCTCTGCGCAGGCTCAGCGGCTCTAGAGATCTGAAGAGCTTGGGGTCGTTGACGATTCTAACGGCTCTTCTCTGTAGGGAGTCAAAGCGAAGCAGCTGGTACTTAGGGGCCCCGTGCCATAGGTGAGAACAGTATTCCATGTGCGGCCGAACTTGAGCTTCGTAAAGAAGTAAGCGCTGAATTGGCGTGAAATACTGTTTTGCACGGTTAAGCATCCTAAGTTTTTTAGTTTTGACTTTTGATTAATATGAACAATATCGTTACGTTACTGACTGTGCGAGTGCCTGACTGACTGACTGTCAACGCACAGCCTAAACCGTAAGTTCTATAGACCTGTTTGGAGGGAACATTACTGAAATAAGGATTTATTGCCTATTTTTTTTTACCTATATTTACTTACAAAGCGGTCTAAATGTAGCATAACTGATCCAAATCATTCCTGCTTATTATGCAGCTAGTTACGTTACCGTTACTATCTGTTTTAAATAATACCACAAAACTCACTCATTCAAACATACTCATATCTCAAGCTGGTCCCTGCCCTATCGGAGCGCGATCAAGAGAACCGGTGACACACAATCATCACTCGCCCATCACAGTACTCATGACCACTACAAGACCCTATGTCGTGGGTGTCAACAACTACGAGTGCCCATGAAACACCTTACTACAAATATTTGCAAATTATTCAAAAGAAAATGGGCAACTCTTCATACATTGTTTGACCCAACTTTTTTGACTACGTAACGTACAGTTGAGATACTTTTGGTTATTGATAATATATGTTAAGATAATAAAAAAAGCTATTTTAATTTCTTGCGTAGAAGTTGTGGGAAAGTAATGAAGCTTGTTGCGTTTTGTTTCACGCAAATGCAATGAGTTGATTTATCTGGCTAGAACAATAATTATTTAGAAACAACTTTAGCTTCCCAACTTCTAAAAATGTAAAAGTTCTTTAGAAAAGTCGAAGAAAAAACAACATTTAGAACCGTACTAATTACTTCCATGAAGTGGCCCTGGTTCATTTATTTTTGACCTGGGTCTGCGGTTGCCCATCTCCTTTGTTGTATTATAAAATCTAGTTGATAAAACTGATTTAAGGTGAATGCTCACGTTTGCGGTGCGAGATTCAAATTTTTTGGTGTTTTTTGCCCTTTACAGGTCATCAACACTTCTTCAGATGACGAAAGTTGAGTTCGCGACAACTAGGAGACCTTATTCACATGTTTTAATTGATTGTATCTCATAAATATCATCAGTTTAGCTACGATACCCCTAAACAAACAAAAACACTGTAAAAATGTGTTTAGGGGTAGCATAGCTAAACTGATGATATTTATGAGATACTATCAATAAAAACATGTGTGTTAAGTCTCCTAGTTGTCGCGAACTCAACTTTCGTTATCTGAAGAAGTGTTGATGAGCTGTAATGGGCAAAAACACCAAAAAACTTTGAATTTCGCGCCGCAAGCGTGCGCATCCACCATAACGTCACCGGTTCTATCTCGGTCACATTATTTGTAGGTGAGATCAGTGACCAGCTTGAGTGATACTGAAACAAAAGGCTTTCATGGACAGCACTTACCAGCACCGCCTCGACCGGCCGTCGACCCCGACGCTAGCACGACGTCGTGCGATGACGAAGCGACCGCGTAGCTGCGCGGCGACGAAGCGTTCACGACGTCGCGTGACGACGAAACGACCGCGTCGCTGCGCGGCGACGAAGCGTTCACGACGTCGCGTGACGACGAAGCGACCACGTCGTGCGAAGTCACGACGGAATGCTTGGAGGATGAAGCCTACAAAACGTATATTGAAATTACATAGGGCCGTAGCGGGGATGAATACACTTTCTTCCCATATAAAAATACATGGAAATTAGAAAGTAGTACTTTATGATTACTTTTACGCTTTGAACACTGATAAAACGATATATCGTGAGGGCATTGGCACGATTTTGCTCGTCAAACCCCCTCATATAGAGTGCAGCTGGCTAACTCACACAAGACTCGCAACTGAGTTAGGAGCCTCTTAACGCCATCCGAGTGCCGAGTAAAGTTTTTAACAACCCTTTGACACGGACGGTGCTGTGGTAACACGGATCTTGTATGGAGACACTGATGAGCGCCACTATCACTATTATGAGAACCTCAAGTACCAGTAATCAGTGTTACAGTCATGGACTTAGTATACAAAAAGACTGAGCGCTCTAAAAAATTAAAATACCGAAACAAGACCTTATTCCATTAGGTTAAGACTCCATTTAGATTACCGTCATATAGATAGAGGAAAAACGAGCCAAGAGAGATAGGTAGAATAGATTCAGTTTGTCCCTTTCTAACACTTGAAATGATAGCTTTATGATAGCAAGGGTGACCATGGCCATTGTATAGGTAAATACTAAGAGGTCATCGATACTATAAATCTAAAAATTGGCCGTCGCGGGACGCCCGGCATACGAGAAACATCACGGCATGGCTGCGTCACGAGTCACGCCATTTGCCGATACTGAACACTCGGTAAGTAATCAGTAACTAGGTTCGATAACACTTTCTGTGATATTAGAAAAAAAAACGTGTTTCCTACAAACGCAAGCCCAGTGCCGAGTCATCTATTAGGGGAGATCAACATTTTATTAAGCCATGTCAGAGGCCCTCGGGCGGCTTGACAAACTCCGACACCAGAGGCCAGCACTACCTCGTACGAAACGAAAACATTTTATTTTACGAAATTAACAAAAAGTGTTATCGATTCGTGATACTGATCACTTACCAAGCCTCCAGTATGAATCTGGCTGCATAAATAACTGTGATAAATAATTTGATTTAAATAATGTTTGTTCCATTTCACGTTCATAAGTGTCTATGGAAAAAGTCTCCTGGACATCAGTGGATGGTATGTTTCTTTATTTTAAGGTCACTGTATTAGAAGTAGACACACTAACTCTATAGTTAATATCTTGCTCGGCTCGTTTTTCAGCTGCGAGCGCTCAGTCCTTTTGTATACTAAGTCCATGGTTACAGTACACCATACATCCGTGTCAATTGCTTGTCAAAATTGGGAATAGACCTAGGAATATGGACTAAAGGCATGGAACTAAGGCTAAAAACGAAACGTTAGCGATTATACCAGTCTCATTCTTTTATATGAATGTATTCATGTGTTGGAATGAGACAAGCATAAATCTATCTGTTCTTATTTTTGTTAGCCGTACCAGGCCAAATGTCAAATTACTAGTACATTCATGGTAACAATCTAGGGAGATTTATATCCATGATACCAAAATTCAGGGTACGGAACGAAAAGACGACTGTCGTGTGACAATATATTTGTTTCTCTCTAACATAGGATAGCAAGCTATCTTCTAGGATAGGAGTAAGAAGGAACACTCTATGCTATATTTAGCACTCACTCCATTACTATTATACCTCCATGAAGCTAGGTTCATATTGCTGTGTCGGGGTCTTTCGTGGCGCGCCAGAAAGCAATCGGTTACGTTTATTATCTATGACTAGATTCACATTAGTAGTAGGTGGTGGCGTGTGAGCAGCGGTCTTCAGGTAACACAACTGTTTCATATATATGTTTTTTAATTTTGTAAATACCTACACACATTTGTACCGTGCTTTTTTTGTTTGTTTAGGGTATCCTAGCTAAACTGATGATATTTATGAGATACTATCAATTAAAACATGTGTGTTAAGTCTCCTAGTTCTCGCGAAATAAACTTTTGCTATCTAAAGAAGTGTTCATGAGCTGTAATGGGCAAAAACCACCAAAAAAAATGAATTTCGCACCGCAAGCGTGAGCATCCACCTTAAGTGTAATCTGTGTAGCTTAGTTTATAAATAACTAGCGACTCGCCCCGGCTTCGCACGGGCAGCCCACGGTGACACCCCCCCCCCCCTTCCCGTCCCCCCTATGTCAATCTCCTGGTTAAGCTACCTCCCCACCAATTTTCAGCCAAATCGTGTTCAGCCGTTCTTGAGTTATAAGTGGTGTAACTAACACGACTTTGTTTTATATAAAATAAAATAAATAGTGCTGGACAAGTTCACACAACATTATCTAGCCCCAAGCTAAGCCAGAGCTTGTGTTATGGGTACTAGGTAACTGATATACATAATACAATACATTACATAAATAGATATATTTTATTATACATAGAAAACACCCAGAACACCCGGAACAAATATCTGCAGATCGCACAAATTATTTGTTCCGAGGCGGGAATCGAACCCGCAACCTCCTGCGACGCAGGCGAACCATCGCCAGCCGCGCCACAGAGGTCGTCTCATATATATAGATTATGAGTGAAAACCTACCAAACTAATCATAAAACGTTTTAAATCAGTAGTGGGACTCTCAACTCATCAATTTAATTGAATGTTATTATTATGCCGTGGTGTTTCCGGCCCTAGAATATACCCCTCCATCTCCTCCTGTGGATGTCGTAAAAGCCGACTAAGGGAATACCCGGACTTGTTTGTAAGATTCATTGGTATACGATTTGTCCTGGCTGCTAGCTTATTCAAGAAATGTGTTATTACTGGAAGAAAGCGTTAGCAGAGTCAGTCGTGGGAAGCAAGCATCTATTTCTTACGATGGTGCAACCCTCAGTGAAAAGATGCCCATTTGAGGTTCTTCCTACCCTTTCGAGAAAAAAGGCACGTGTCTATGTATGTATGTACTATCACTGGTATTACGGGAAATAAATGGATTATATTATTTATTATTTTATTAACTATAGTGGAGCGAAGGGTTGGTAGTGCGAACACATAAACGGGCGGGAAGACATAACTAACAGTCGCGCACGTCTGTCAACTTCGGGTACAGTATCCATCACTAAATGTCCGCGTCCTCGGACACGTGGTGTCCGGCACTGGCTCAACGGCCTGGCTCACTGGCCACGGGGCACCCAGATGTCCAGCATAGTGAACGTTGTCGGATAGTACTCACTGTTCCGGGCTTGTGACATCCGGGTTGAGGTTCTACGCCGGCCAAGGGACAGCAGCCGTCTAATATGGAGAACGCCAAACAATTTGCGACAGACTTCGAACAAACCGTTATCCTGTCGATCTCTTGGTGGTGCTGTGGACAAATACGTTATTATTAGTAACATCTTTCCTGCAATTAGGTATTTCTGTTAGTATCCGTTTCAATCAGTCAGAATTCAGTTTATATCGATAGTTTCCAATCACGTAACTTTTCTTGTTTCGGTTTCATTAAGTTTCGATAAGTTATAAGTAGACATCGGATTATATGCATTTGCATGTTTGCATATGCAAATGCATATAATGCTATTTTTATAGCGTTATTGCATATTTTGGTACTTTTGCATTGATAGTGCTTATTTCAGTAGTTATGCGAGTACGAAGGCAGAGTAAGGCATGTTGTATTTCCGACAAGCGCACACTCGGCGAGAGCACTGAATCCGACCGACTGGCCTGATGCCTACTGTACTCATAGATTCACTCACGCGCCTAACGCATTTTTTTTTGTGTTTGTTTATTTTTGTTGAAATTATGCCGTCATTCAAAAAAAATACCGAGATTTTAACGGAATCCTGGTTAAAAAAATACCCTGGTCAATTTACGACTGATGGCACTGTGATTTTTTGCAAAGTATGTGAAAAGCGAATACCTTCTTCAAAAAAATATCAAATCGATCAACATATAAGTACTGCTTCCCATTTAGCTGCAAAACAACGTAAAGTTCTTATTATAATTGTATTTTTGATTGTGCATATTTTATGCATATTTCGCCGTTTTAGTGCATATTTTCATGCATATTTTGGCATTTTGATAGTGCATATAATCCGATGTCTAGTTATAAGTGTAATAAATGCTAGCTTTATCTGTTGCTAGAGCGGGACCTGGAACATTCTCGGTCTCTATTGGTCACTTATTAAGCGAAGTTCGCTAGTGGAGTAGTCAGTCGTAAAATGGTTTCTAATGCGAATAAATTTGAGAGTGATAACTTGTAAACTGTGCAGTGAAGTACTGTTAGAGTAATGAGTGAATTAGTAATTAGTATCCTTTTTTGAATATATTTATTAAAAGTGTAATTTTGGTAACCGGTGTTCAGTGTGATTATTTTATCCTAGATAGCAACAATAAGACTATTATAAAAGTAAGTTTTGTCCATGAAGAAACCAATGTCGATTCAGTGTGCCTTGCGTGCTCGGTCGTCTGCCGGCATAGTAAACAAGTGGCAGGACAAGAGACAAAGACACAACAACAAGTGACAAGACAAGAGACAAGTGGCGTGCAGCCGTCAACGCTGGTAGGACGGCCGCGCTCCAGGGCTCTATTCCTCAATAGATACAACTTACAAGCTACGACTCATGGTTGGTTGGATGAAAATTGGTTACGCGGGTTTTCCCTACAAAAAATCTAACAGAATAACAACGTTACCATACACTCGTAATTTGTAGCTTGTAAGCTTCGACAAATAGGCCCGGCCGTGATGTCACGCTACGAGCTCATTCAATGAGGAAGGCCTCGTCCGCCGTGGACGTCTTACGGCTAATGATGATGATGATGATGAGGAGGAACTTATAGCTGATATCTTTTGAGATGAAGATGTTATGACGTGGCGTGCTCGGTGTTTTCGTCGAATGAGAAGCACATCGCTACAGAGATACGTGTGGCGAATGCCGTTTTTGGTTAATTTTAGTCGGAAAGTAACAATTACTTTCAAACAATAATTCACTTTTATTACTTAGAATTTATTTGTAAAAGATCTTGTTGAAAAGTGCCTGTCATTAGGATAGAAACCGAAGTAATAATTACTACTTCATACAATCTATACCAACACTTCATAACAATAATGTAACTAGTTGCAACCAACCTTAAGCAACTGCGTTAATTTGACCCGCGACCCGTGCACCCACTGGCTTCACCCACCGGTGGGTGTAGTGGTAATTCCTGTTTACCCGTGTACCCACTGCGATATGGTTGGAATTAATTATCGATGAAAAAAATAAAATAATAAATGAAGAGAAATTAATGAAAATGACAGAATATGACAGAGCATGACAGAGAATGACGGATCATGACAGAGCATGACAGAGAATGACAGAGAATGACAGAGCATGACAGAACATGACATCTTCGCATTAACTGCTGCGCCCGCGTTGTTTCCCGCATAGGTCTAAATCCCGTGGGAATATAATCGTTTATCAAATTACTCCTGCATTCTGCTGCTCCCCTGGTACATTCGATAAAAAAATATTTGCATTGCTGCTGCGCCTCGCGGTGTGTTATCCACATAAGTCTCGATTACTCCTACATTTTTCTGCTAGCCTGGTGCATTGGATAAATAGGTCTAATAGTATATAGTATAGTGGTTTAAAACTTTTTGTATTATTTTTCTCTTTAACATCGAACTTATCGTATTATTATTTTATTTATTTCATCGATAATTAATTCCAACCATATCGCAGTGGGTACACGGGTAAACAGGAATTACCACTACACCCACCGGTGGGTGAAGCCAGTGGGTGCACGGGTCGCGGGTCGTTAATTTGGGTTATCGCACAATCGACGTTTCAAAGGTGTTTCTAACACCAATTCAACTAACTGATAAGGTTATCGCAGGGCTGTAATAAATTACTGTAACATTGCGAATAAAGAGGAGGGAAGCGGGGTCGGTCTCCCGCGGTCGATTATTTGTAAATTATAAAATGTATTTACATCACAGCATATTCCCGATGTGCCCCAAAATTTGTCACTCTGCAGCATAGCTAGTGCTAGGGACTGCTTTGGAATCCCTTCATAGCTGTGTTTCTTCAACGAATTTATGAGAGTGAAGAACAGGGTGTCTAGCCTGTACACTCGGAACATGTCGACGCCTGCATCTGTGAACAACGTGTACAACTTGTCAACATCATCAGCCCACATTTTAGGCATCTCACAATACGCGCCACTGAGCCCGGTGTTAGGCTCTTCTTATGCGCTTTTTATACTAAGTACTAGCCTTTTGCCCAGGGTTTAACACGCGTGGCGTCAGAATAAAAAAGTACACCCTTCACCTCTCTTCCCTCCTACTGCATTCACCCACACACCAAATATGATATATATCCGCATAACCGTTTGTCAGCGGTGCAGGCAGTTATTAGTTTTGGGGGTTTATAATTGATAAACCCGGTAAATATTAAGCACTTTTTTTTAGAAAGAAGGGCTCACAACTATTTTAAAAAAAAGAGGAAGCGTGCGGCGTGCGCGCGTGGCTCGCATTTCTATCGACTGACTCCTTTCGAGACCCTCCCCGAACCCCTCCCCGGCACCCCTCACGCTCCCTTTACAGTTTTTTAATGTGTCCTATGTATGTCCGTCCGTATGTATGTCTGTTGCTTTTCCATTCGCGTCACCAACACCGTTAAACCGACATACGTAGTCCTATGCAATGGTCTTGAGTACATACAGAAATTCAACAGAAAAAAGCACTTTCAGTTTTCCCGTATTTTCAAATTTTCAGAGCAACTTTTCCAATTTTTAACTCCCGACGAAAAACGAAGGGGTGTTATAAGTTTGACGTGTCTGTGTGTGTGTCTGTCTATCCCAACGTAGCTCCCAAACGACTGAACCTAATAGTTTATTTTTTTGTTTGAAATGTGTATTTGTCGGGAGTGTTCTTAGCTTTGTTTGATCAAAATCGGTTCAGCCGTTCAGAGGTGTTTTTTTTTTTAATTTTTACAAAATTAATTACTTGTTCTTTTCCAAAAAACCTTATTTTATTTGTGAGTCTGATCAATGCCCTAGATTGATGAGGAGAGTGGTGTGATGACTGGTACCTAGGACCTACCTATTTTCTTTGAAATTCAGTACACCGTTTAACTTTACTAAAATTCTACCTTTTTTATTTTCAAGTTTATAGTTTTTTATTTAGTTACTTAAGATTCTAATTTTTTTTTGTTCTTTTAGTGCCTCATTCTTTCCTGTCCTTTTGTTGCAATCTAACACCATACGTAATCCTAAAAAATATGTTTCTGTCATTTCGTGGTGGCGGCCATCTTAGATTTGGATTTTATTCATGATTGTATTCTACTAGTCAAGCCCTTTTGTGTGATTGCATATTTTTTCACAACCTCCTCAATATGGGTATTGAAGGGGCTGTGAAAAAATATGTAATCCACATACAAAAGCTAAATAAGAATTTATTAAATTAGTGAGCTGTGCTGGTCAAAATGAGCGTAAACACGGCCAGTCTCCTATTATCCATCGAGGAGTTCCGCTGTACACCTTTCATCTCCATCATCAGAGATCAGCTCGCTTTCGCCATAATATTGTATTGTCATCGGAACTTGACAGGTATGCAACATTTCAACTCAATCGGTCGAGGTCAACTTGTTCAAAATTCAGTTTCAAGACTTGCCCCATGCTCTAACATACTAACTAACAAACACACTGATAGGTCAAGTTAAATAAAAGCATTTAATCAAAAGGGGGCCTTTGCCTTGCAGTGGGAAACTTCCGGCTTATAAATAAATAAATAATCAAAGTAGTATTTTTTTAACTCTATTGATGTGTTTTATATTTTTATTATAACATAATGCCTAAGTTTGAAAACTACTAACAGCCGCCCACGGCTCCAACCGCATGGTACCTAAGTAGGCGTAACCATCCAGTACACTAAAACCTTTCACGATAAATAACCTACTACACGATCAGTCGCGTGACGGGCATGAAACTCACCATCTTTAACCCCCAAAGGGCTTTATTTTTGGAAGGCCGAAAAACAGATGTTAGTTGTTGCAAGTTAATTACACGCAGTTTTTTAAACCCCATACATATTCGACCCCAAATTAATATGGTCCCTTTCACTCTTTGGGGGATGCCTGCCTTATCAAAATCTTAGTTACTAAGATGGAACACAAGCTTACACAGTGAAAGTAACATTCAAATCGGTTGAATAGCTTTTGCATGATGGGAGAACAAACAGACAATCAAAATCTAAATATCAGGATAAAAATAAGTCCTCCCCCTCCGCCCAGTTTCCATTCACACATCAAATATCATTAAAAAACCCAAATCGGCCCACCCGTTTCTCAAGTGATGCGCTTACCAACGAACAACATTTAATGTAGGTATTACAAATAATTTTCGACCCTCACAGTATTATCATATAATGTATACTTACGAGCACTTTCGGATAGCTTCCCAAGAAAGTCCTTCACTTCGGGGATCTTCTCCGGCATTGTGTACAATGGCGGCAAATCCTGACAAAAGATAAAACAGAACAATATACAATTAAGCACAGAAAAGATAACAAGGATTGAAACGATAACTATACCGAAAAGCGGCCAAAGTTTTTAGACTATTACTCGTAACTTATAAAGTGAACGGTCTGTATGCTATTGGCTGTGCGTTGACAGTCAGTCAGTCACGCTACTATTTTAAATTAAACTAAAGGCCCGCTCGATTAGATTCAATAAAAAATATGAATCTGATGTCATATGGCAATTTATCTAATTATTATGGAATAATAATACCTTGCATGGGGTGATAGTATAGACCTTTAATTAGTTCCTTGTAAGAACTACGGAATACTAAAACTGCTATTACCTCGGATGATAGTTTATTCTGTTTGAGATAATCTATGATGGCTGCCAGCAATCGCGCGTAGTTCGTTATCGGAGTATCGGTGAAGAGGAATGGTTTCAAAGCAAATTCTTTGCATCCTCTTTTGACGTCTGCTTGATAGCCAAATGGTATATCAGCTGAAACAATCTAATTTTATAAAAAAAATACCTCCTGCTATTTTCAAATTGCTTATTTTACGACTATAAAGTAATACCTATTTCTGCCGCAAAGCAGTAGTGCTCGCATTGCTGTGTTCCGGTTTGAAGGGTAAGGGTGCCGGTGAAATTACAGGCACATGAGACTTTTCATCTTTATGTCTCAGGGTGGCGGGCGCAGTGCAATGCCACATAGGGTGCGTCCTAGGTGGACGTGACCTTTGAGGTAATGCACTGTTCATAGGCAGAGGTTACCGCTTAACATCAGGTGGGCCTCATGCTTGCACCGTCAACCAAGTAGTATAAAAAAAAAAATAAAAAAAAAACGTATCTACAAAAAGTGTTGTCGATAAGCCAGCGATTCAGTCTGGTTTTGAAGACGGCAGACGGCGGTAATTTCTCTGGCACCCATCATACCCTTCAAACCGGAACACAGCAATGCGTGCAATGCTTTGTGGGCAGAAAAAGTTATGGAAATAATACTTCCCCGAACGAACTCTTTCACAAAAAAGCTCTATTACTACCAAAAAATACTTACGCGGTATGATAATCTCATGTAGATTATCTAAGATGCCGTTACGGACATTGAACCGTACTATAGAAGCTTCTCCGATTACATATCCTTCATACACGCTCTTGCACAAAGCGCTGACGTCGATGATAAATATATCAGCGTCCAGGATCGCTAAAAAATAACGTTCATCCAGCCTATCCGTACTACTATAAAATGTGAAATGTCCTCGGAACAGATACACAGTGTTTTGTCTTTTGTATTTCAAGCAGCAGAAACAAAACAAGCAGTTTCAAATTCGACCGAATGGACAAAACACTGTGTATATTCAAAGGATGTTTCGCGATTTTAGTAGCACGGTTAGACTATGCATGAAATGGCTGAAAAGATGAGATGCATTGTATACTTCACAATAGATTTGTGTTTCTTGCTCTAAACCTGCCGCACTTCCCTGCACTCAAGGAAACGTTCCGTGGCTGCACAGAAGCAGCTTTTAAACAGGCAACCCAATTCTGTAGTATAGATTATCTGCATGGCTAATCACCATTGAAGGTATATCTGATAAATTCTGTATTGTAGATTATTTACATCGCTAGCTACCATTGAAGTTATATCTGATCAATCATTTCAGGGCTTCTGGTCGAAGCGACGCGTGACCCGAGACCTGGCACTTATCAGTTAAACTAAGCAGTGAATAATAATTATAATGACTTAGTAATTTAACATTATGACAAAGTGACAACCGAAGGAAGGTATCAAAAACCATAACATGGGTATATTAACCTACTTTGGCTTCTGATGGAACCTCAATTATGTTTAAGTATCTAGAATAAGTAATAGAATGTTTAAGTAATAGAATTATTTTTATACTATATCCTTATCATAGAAATAACTAGTAAATATGTAACAGACATTTGGTGTGAAATAAATATTCTATTCTATCTGGCTCAACGCATTAATCAATCCAATTTTATCGTGCAGATAATACTATAGCTTTCTTTTAATCTAAGTCTCCTTAAAATCTAGATCAGCACAGTATCTTGTATCGAAGAGCACAGCCAACAGCCATCTCTTAGCCAGATTTTATACTAATGGTTTTTACATCGCTACATTCAGCAGTTCCGACATTATGTGAATCGATGCTGGATGGATTTGAACAGTTTCTCTGTCATGTAACGTATTTACCGGCAAAGAGTTCGATATAAATAACTATCTATCTTCAAGTTACTAGTTCTTTCTTGGGTCAAAAGGTTGGTGTTTGGTGTCCCTGAAAAAGGCCTAGTGGCAAATGATGAAAGAATAAGCGTGGTGAGAGGATGCGCCTCGCGTTATTGCCCCTTTCATGCACAAGTCTTCAAATTGTTTGTTTCATCTGCGATGTCTAAATAGGCGCAACCAGCTTATATCATAGTGTTTGTACACTTTGCTGTTCAGTGCAAATAAAACTACTGAATTGCACACATACGTTATTGGTGTGTCTTTCCACTCCAATAATTGATATGCGCCCAAATACCAATTATGCACCCAACGATACACAACTGGGTTTTGAACCTCAGGATCAGAACAAAATTATCAGTGATCATAAGTGAACTATCCCTACCTTACTTTAGGGAAACAAATTCTTTGTCACAAAATAATCTCAAACCGGCAACTGCTCTTGAGTGCAATTAAAAATGTATTTTTATGGTAAGTTTACTCTCAAGATCGCTCTGAGAGTAATCAGGCCTTACCATTATTGTTAACGTTGCAACCAATAATTTCCTGGATGTCCTTCCGCTCTCTTTCTTCAGCTTGTTTGGCCAAACGCTCCTGTTCCTGAAGCTGCAAGGCACGATCACGGGCCGATGTGTGGCTCTGCTTCTTTTTTTCCTGTTCATAATATAACACATGAGGAGAAGGGCTAAAAAAGCAACCCAGGTTTGCATGTATAGCGAGGTTTTTTTTTAATTGAGGTTCTTAAAGTTTCCCTATACCAAATTTCATGCATTTCGGTTCATAGCTGTGAAAGTGACGACACTGACAAACTTGGACGGACCTTAATAGGGTTATTTCCCGGACTTGAATCCTCATAACACCCAACAGTCATAGTGTTTAAACACTCATGTAAGTGGAAACTGTTGTCAAAAAATATGTTAATACAATATGCAATGAAAACTTTTCAAGTTGGAAGGGAAAATTACTTGACATGAGAACTCTTACACTATGCGTGATCTGACACGCACTTGGCTTGGCGTAATGATTGTAGACGGTAACCAAGCAATTATTTGCATAACTAAAGCCGCGTTCACACAGTAAAAAACCACTTGGAGAACGTGCATTTGATGTCTTCTTGGATGCTACGTTATATTATCAAAACTTAAAAACCCCCTGGCTATTTTTTGTCTCAACATTTGTTCAAAGCAAAGCCAGTGCCTCTAAATCAACTCATGCTACATTCGCACTCCGCAAGGGAGATTGTCCGCCCGTTCACCTTGGAGAAAACATATTACCACATAACGACTCAGTGAAGTATCTAGGGATGCACCTGGATCGTAGACTGACCTGGAGAAAGCACCTACAAAAAAAAAGAGACAAACTCAACTTCTGGTACCGGAACCTCCATTGGCTAATGGGTAGAAACTCGGTCCTGAGTACTGACAACAAACTCCTGATTTACCAGGTTGTACTGAAGCCTATCTGGACGTATGGCATACAACTGTGGGGATCAGCCTGCAAATCAAATATTTCAATCATACAAAGAGCACAAAATGGCATCTTAAGAAATGAATCCAATGCACCGTGGTTCTTAATGATTACTGAGCTGCATAGCGAACTGAAGGTCAACACAGTCATCGACGAAATAAAAATATATTCATCGAAATACAAAGAACGTCTGAATGTACATCCGAACCACTTGGCCTCGCAGCTAACTACTATCAACTACCCGAAGAGGCTTAAAAGACAACATATCATGGAACTCTGTGGAACATGACACATAAGAAAAGGAGAGGTGGTCGCAGGACCACTTCTGCTACAAGCACGACTACCCGCACCAAATCTGCTCATAGTCTGAGGACTAATCGCAGATGAAAATAGAAATGAAAAAAAAAACATTTGTTTTATATAAACAAAACCACATTGAAATCGGAGCACTCCTTTTACCCTTGATCCTATTCATCGTATGCTGGTCATCATAAGACCCTGGAGCCTGATGTTGTCAAAAAATAACACAGACACTGGAAAGAAAGTTAAATAAAACCTTGTTAAAACACACAGCTTCCCTCCTTTGTTGGGATAACGTACCCCTCAGCTAACGTTACACATAGATGTCTTTTGTCGGGGCGCAACAACCACCATAGACCCCTATGTTGCGACACAACAGAAACTGCCCTGACACACCCCAACCCAATCTATGAACCTAACATTACTTAATCACTCTTAATAACTCACACTACGTCTCACTACTCTTGAGGATAGACGCCTTCGAGGAGATCTTATCGAAACTTACAAGATTATGACGCATCATTACAACCTGCCAAACTTTCATGACATTTTTATTAAAAAAGAAGATCTAAGATCCACACGTGGTCACCAGCTGAAGTTAAACCGTGACCCCGCCGTCTCACTTGCCGCTCATCACTTCTTCAGCAATAGAGTGGTTCACAATTGGAACACGCTATCAGATGACATCGTTACTGCTAGGTAACGTTAGGAGGTTATTGTTAGGAGGTTCCTCTCTCTGCAGCCCTAGCCCCCGACCGTTTGGGCCTCGCTCCGCGGTCGGTGGTTCCCCGTTTAGATTTATATTTTTTACTATAATGTTTTTTATACTATTTATTTTTTGTAGATAGTATTCCTTTATAGTGAAAAATATATATTTTTTTACGAGATTTAGAATAAATAAGTGAGATAATAATAATCTAAGAATTGGGTTTGTTGTGGAGCACCCAGCTAAAGCACAGCAATATTATTCTAGCTATGGCTTCTTGCAAACCAGCCTTCATCTTCGTGTGACCAATCTGATCTATTTATGATAGAAGTCAACCGGTATTATAGTGAACATAACATGTCACTGCAGCTTCCAATCAACTATGAATCATGCAGAGGCGCCATTATTTATTACTTACACAGCGTCCGTCCTATGTAAGAGAAATCAACGCAAAAGCGGTGCGGGGCGAGATGTCAGCGCGAAAAAGACAAACACTCAGAGCCCCTTGAAGTGGCGGACGCGACCTGACGCACGCCATGTCAGGGCGGCTCGATTTGGGGCGAAATGAACGCGATTTGCAATAAATGTTTACCTATTTGTGTCGAAAACAACATAACTATTGCAAGGGTTTTTAAATAAAAATGGCAGTTTGAAATATGGATTCGAGTGGAATATGTAAGATATGGTAGGACAAGTGCGGTCTGCTAGAGATTACTGTTATTGATGCGACTTAAATCCAGTTTTTCTTAAAATACCTATATCAATAATGTAGGTTATGCTTACCCGTAATTCCATCGCACGAAGGGCTTCAGCCTTACTTGGATATATTATTGGCATTTTTCTCTTGTGTCCGTCCGGTAAATCTTTCTCAGACATTTTGGAAATATAGCTCCTTTAGCACTGTAACGTCCGAATAAACCAATAAAAATAACTATAGGGGCAAATTCGATCGATTGCAACCAGAGTAAACTATATATCATAGAGGAATTTTTTATATATAGAAATAGAGATATATCTCCCGCCAAAAGAGGGGAGGAGCTCATGCGCGCCTTCTGTATTTGACTAATTGAACTTTTGCCATAGTAACTATTATTTATTCTGTGCTTTAGCTCTATTTACACTTTTCATACTACATAAATAGCTAGCTACCTACCTATCGCTATATATGTATGCCTCTATAGCAAATAGGCATACTTATATAGCGATAGATAGGTGCCTGGCTATCGTTAGTAAAACAACGTTTTCAAACACAATATGCACCTTTTTATTTTTAAACATACAATAGTAGTTATTCATTAGATCTACCTATACACATTGCCGTGGTGTGTCCGGCCTAAGAATAGACCCCTCCATTTTCTCCCATGGATGTCGTAAAAGCCGACTAAGGGATTACCCGGACTTGTTAGTATGATTTGCTGGTATAAGATTTGTCCTGGCTGCTAGCTTATTATGAAATGTGTTAATACTAGAAGAAAGCGTTAGTTGAGTCAGTCGTAGGAAGCAATGGCGGCGATGAGCTCACCACTTGTCACGTCTATATTCCACGATGGTGCAACCCACTGTGAAAAGCGCCCATTGAGGCTCTGCATACCCCTTCAGGAAAAAGGCGTGTGTCTATGTATGTATGTAAATACATTATAATGACTTATTTCGTCTCGCTTGAAGGGCGAAATTATTATTTTTTGGTGTTTTTTGCTCATTACAGTTTATCAACACTTTTTCAGATAGAGAAAGTTGAATTCGCGAGCGCTAAGAGACATAACACACATGTTTTAATTGATAGTA
Source organism: Operophtera brumata (assembly GCA_932527175.1). Lineage (NCBI taxonomy): Eukaryota > Metazoa > Arthropoda > Insecta > Lepidoptera > Geometridae > Operophtera > Operophtera brumata. The sequence continues at coordinate 77,498,311 of OW052239.1, read as the reverse complement.
TCTCATAAATATCATCAGTTTTGCTAATTTGACCGTAAACAAACCCTTTTTATGTTTACAGTTAAAAAAATACCTTTAAGTATACATAGTTACCTTATTTTGCAGTTTTTCCACCATGCTTATGTACTTTTTTTTTGCATACTATTGTATACAAAAAAATTGAATTAAGTATATCAGTTATCTAGTACCTACCTATAACACAGGCTCTGCTTATATTGGGGCTAGATAACATTGTGTGAACTAGCATTATGTATTTATTTATTTTATTGGTGTTAAGTACTCAGGTGGATGCTGTTGCCTATTCCCTAATTTCTACACGCAGTCGGCTGTTACGACATCCACGGGAGCGGTCTATTCTCAGGTCGGGCACAGCAAGTTACCTGTAAATATGTTAGTATTCTGTAAGTCAATGTCATTATTGAGGGGGCTCCAATGCGACGGTCTCTTCTCGCATATGTCGAAGAGCGGTTGAGTCTCGCGAGTCAAGTTTGTTGCGATCGTGCTGCATAGTTCGTCGAAATCATTTCTTGTCCGGCACAGGAAACACTGTAATCAAAGAATTACATTTGTTAACAACTAGCCTTTTGCCCGCGGCTTCGCAAGCATGTTGTTGGGATAAAAAGCAGCCCCCCCCTACCGCCCTTCGCAAGCGTTCATCCACACACCAAAAATCAATAAATAAAAAAACTTTATCATCATTTGCATGCTAGATACTTTTTAGTAGGTAGAGCTTTTTTGCGAGAGTTCGTTCAGAGGAAGTGCTCGCATTGCTGTGTTCCGGTTAGAAGGGTAGGTGCCAGTGAAATTACTGGCACGAGACTTTTCATTTTTGTCTCAGGGTGGTGGGCGCAGTGCAATGCCACATAGGGCGAGTCGTAGGTGGATGTTATTGTATTGATAAAGGCAGAGGTTGCCGCTTAACATCATCTCTCTGTGGGCCGTCTGCTTGTTCCGCCATTAATATAGTTAAAAATTTGTAACGTGTTGACCATTTACCTACACAAGAACAACTCAGTGTTTCCACATTTTTGCAAATAAATAAATAATCTAATCTTTCGGATTTTGATTTGATTAATCAAAATCCGCTCAACCTTTACGGAGTTGAATTGGAACTACACATATAACGCGAGCGTAGCTGCGGGCGAAAGCTAATAAAATAGAGCCTATGTCCACCCTCAAAGTAATTTCTAAATATTCAGAAACAGATTTTTTTTTAAATCGGATATGTAGTCGTTTATTACCTCCTACATACAAACTTACGAACTATAATATAAGTGTAGGTAGATTAATTGAGGAGTTACGCTTCTACGCGTTCCTGTTAGTTATTATGCTGAAGGTAATACATACCACAACTACCGAAGGATCCATCACAAGGATGGGTATCCTGGAAGCGTATTTGCAGTGATATGTACAGTCCATTTCCTTCTGATCATCAGTTATTTTATTCTGCAAATAAATAAAATAAGATGAGGCGACATTGAGAGTATCTGTTTACATATTATATACGTATGTTGTGTACATACATAGGTAGTTAAATAAAATAAATAATGTTGGATAGTTCACACAACATTATCTAGCCCCTAGCTAAGCAGAGCTTGTGTTATGGGTGCTAGATAACTAATATACATACATACATACATACATAGACACAGGCCTTTTTCCTGAAGGGGTAGGCAGAGCCTCAATGGGCCGCTTTTCACAGTGGGTTGCACCATCGTGGAATATAGACGTGACAAGTGGTGAGCTCATCGCCGCCATTGCTTCCCACGACTGACTCAACTAACGCTTTCTTCCAGTATTAACACATTCCATAATAAGCTAGCAGCCAGGACAGATCTTATACCAACAAATCATACTAACAAGTCCGACTTAGTAAAATGCATTACATAGATATATATGTTTTATTATATAATAGAAGAATAGAAATAATTTATTTTGAACAGCACATACACACAGCTTGAATACACAAAACAAAAGTTACACCGTCAAAAAATATTTGTTGCTGTGTGTATAGTGCCGTCAAAAAAGGTCCATGCTTAGCATATTGCTGCAGTGAACTGCAACGCTGTTTTTTTTTTTTTTTTTTTTTTTTTTCTGTTTTTTAGTATTTGTTGTTACAGCGGCAACATAAATATATCATGTGTGAAAATTTCGACTGTCTAACTATCGCGGTTCATGAGATACAGCCTGGTGACAGAAATAATAAATAAAACAAAAATAAAATTTTGACAGCTGTCATCCAAAATGTAGATTTTGTCATCAGCTTTCATTTGAGCCATACAACGAAACTCTAGCTCGAGTAGTTTCCGAAATATGACTGTTTCAATTTTGACAGCTGTCATCCAAAATGTAGATTTTGTCATCAGCTTTCATTTGAGCCATACAACGACACTCTAGCACGAGTAGTTTCTGAAATATGACTGTTTCAATTTTGACAGCTGTCATCCAAAATGTAGATTTTGTCATCAGCTTTCATTTGAGCCATACAACGACACTCTAGCACGAGTAGTTTCTGAAATATGACTGTTTCAATTTTGACAGCTGTCATCAAAAATGTAGAGTTTGTCATCAGCTTTCATTTGAGCCATACAACGAAACTCTAGCTCGAGTAGTTTCCGAAATATGACTGTTTCAATTTTGACAGCTGTCATCCAAAATGTAGATTTTGTCATCAGCTTTCATTTGAGCCATACAGCGAAACTCTAGCAAGAGTATTTTCCGAAATATGACTGTTTCAATTTTGACAGCTGTCATACAAAATGTAGATTTTGTCATCAGCTTTCATTTGAGCCATACAACGAAACTCTAGCTCGAGTAGTTTCCGAAATATGACTGTTTCAATTTTGACAGCTGTCATCCAAAATGTAGATTTTGTCATCAGCTTTCATTTGAGCCATACAACGACACTCTAGCACGAGTAGTTTCTGAAATATGACTGTTTCAATTTTGACAGCTGTCTTTAAAAATGTAGAGTTTGTCATCAGCTTTCATTTGAGCCATACAACGAAACTCTAGCTCGAGTAGTTTCCGAAATATGACTGTTTCAATTTTGACAGCTGTCATCCAAAATGTAGATTTTGTCATCAGCTTTCATTTGAGCCATACAGCGAAACTCTAGCAAGAGTATTTTCCGAAATATAGACTGTTTCAATTTTGACAGCTGTCATACAAAATGTAGATTTTGTCATCAGCTTTCATTTGAGCCATACAACGAAACTCTAGCACGAGTAGTTTCCGAAATATGACTGAATCAATTTTGACAGCTGTCATCCAAAAAAACGGCTATAGTTGCGATTTGCCGGTTGCCGCAACTGAGAGTTCAAAATTTTGTCGTGTTCTGAGCGCCTTATAGATTGATAAAACTATGTGATCCCAAAAAAGTCAACATTATAGGAACACAACTTTAAAATAATATACAACACTAAAAAGAAACGGGAAATTATACATTTTGGAATTTCAAAATTTTGCAAAGTCAACCGAATGTTCCTAAAGGAACTTGTTTTTTTGTGAACATTCTATCCAAAAAACCATGTCAAACACAAACGCTAAATAAACAAATTTTTATGGCGAGAAAAGCAAGGTTAGTATGTTGTATCAAATTGAATGGTGCAAACGTAACTAACCAGTTACGTCTGCACCATTAATGGGGCAAATCAATGGTGCAAACGTAACCGCGGGGCTTGGTCAACACATCACTAGGGTCACTTACTCGGTGGTACCGTTTAAAAAGTCCTACGGTACCGCCAGGGGTATGGCCAGGGGTACCGTGGGTCTGAAATGGTTTTGCCATAATCACCACGCTTGGCAGGCGGATTGCGAGCGGGTGATCGCAGTATTCGTGTTGAGCACTCAATAGGATGCTGCTGCCCATCCCCTTGTGTAACTACTAGTTATTAAATTAGCATTAAATATACATACCTGTTTCATCGATTCACGAACAGCCTGGGACACAGCATTTCATAAACGATATGTTTTTTATTTATCCGGCCAGTTGTGGCAAGCTATGGCGACGATGAGCTCACCACTTGTCACGTCTATATTCCGCGATAGTGGAAATTATCCAAATTAATGCAAATTAACTAATTATCAATGCAAATTTTTTACAATTTTGACTGGACTGACATATGCTATGAGTGCTGCCAACTCAATTTATAAAAAACAGCCAGATCACTACTAAAAAAAACAAAATCCTCCATAAGAAATTTATGTTCAAAAAGCAATTCTTGTCTGAACTTGTTAAGTAGTGCATTATAGCACCCTTACAGCAAAAGCTGTTTTAGCCTACTTTTGAATATACTTGGTCTATCAATTGTTTTTATGAATAACCAAAATTATTGTAGATGGAATAGAGCTAGGCTAGAGTGAATAGGTGCCTTCTAGACCTTTGTGCTCCATCTTAAGCCGCATCGTCACTTACCAACAGGTGAGATCGTGGTCAAACAAAGGTCTATGTTAAAAAAACAAACATTGTTAAAAAAAAAATGGAAGAAACTTTTTATTTTTTTTGTTAGTTTACGCAGTTACGTAGTACGTTTAGGTAGTCTAGTAGTACGCCAACCACTAGCTGTCACAAACCTGATTTTGCTGGTAGAAGATGCTGTTAGCATGAAGCCCACCTTTTTGTAACATTATTGTATGTGCAATAATGTATAAATAAATAAATTGATTGTACATATAAAATAATTTTGAGACGTTTTCTTTTGGATTACGACTTATAATATTATAATAATATTTTTATTATTTAGAACAAAAAAACATAGTTTTATCATGTTACTAATTTACAGTAAGCATACGACCTTACTTTTTTTAGATATGTCAACCGAGACTTCTTCTCCACAGACAGACTGTCATTTTTTACTTAATTTTCTGTTTTTCTTTGGGTTTAGATCGGTTTTTTTGTAGCTGATGATGTTAATTTACTGCTAGATCTAGCTATAACATTTCTGAATTGGCATCACTGGCGTCTAATCTGATACTTTCTGATTGGATGAACTGTAGAAACAAGATGGCTGATATTGTTTTTTATAATGGCCTGGATACTGGTCCGTGTTGACTAAGAAGCTTATTTTTGAAAATAGCGAAATCTATAATGTACATATTTCAACTCTGAGTACTCAATGAATTGGTAGTTGTACCTTGGTACTTGTTAAATGATTGACGACCCTGCTATATATTATAATGTACTTTTTGAGTAAATTGAATTGAAAACTCTTAGGATGATGGAACTCATATAAAAAATAAATAAATAAACTCTCACCGCTTATGTTTTTTTTAAAACACACCGTAGAGAAAGAATGAAACCACAACACATTCATGGTAGAACCATGGAAAGCGTAGCATGATTGTATCGAAAATTCTAAGTCTATGGGTAGAACATTCTAGAAACATCCAAACATTTTAAACCATAGAATTTTTTCTCATTGTCAAAGACTCACAAAGGGACAAGCAAGAAGCTTGAATTTAAAGGGGGAATGGGGATATCAACCCAGAAGATGTATCACATCCATGGCTTGTGCCATGGACTCGTGGATGTGTTGATCCGAGCATGATGGTGGTGTAAGGTCAGGGGTCAGGGTCGTAGAAAAAGTATTTTTTCTACGACGTTTTTCTCGTTTTTCTCCCATTTTTAAAGACCGACCCATGAAGTTATAGACTACCTAAATTCAAGCTCCTTGGACCGACCACTTTCATCAACGTATTATGTCCTGTCGACATTGACATTGGCAAAATTGTGGAAACCTCAGAAGAACTACTTACATCCATGGTGGAAACTAAATCCACACTAGCCACAAATAAGAAAAGAAGAAGAAATAAATTTTTGTACTTAAGGTGAAAGCTGACGCTTGCAACGCGAAATGCAATTTTTTTCGTGTTTTTTGCCCATTACAACTCATCAACACTTCTTCAGACAGCGAAAGTTGAATTTGCGAGAACTAGACTCGGAATAAGAACTAAGGCTAAAAACGAAACAGTATCGATTATACCAGTCTCATTCTTTTATATGAATGTATTCATGTGTTGGAATGAGACAAGCATATATCTATCTGTTCTTATATGTGTTAGTCGTACCAGGCCAAATGTCAAATTACTAGTACATTCATGGTAAAAATCTAGGGAGATGTATATGCATGATACCAAAATTCAGGGTACGGAACGGAAAAACGACTGTCGTGTGACAATATATTTGTTTCTCTCTAACATAGGATTGTAAGATATCTTCTAGGATAGGAGTAAGAAGGAACACTCTATGCTATTTTAGCACTAGCTACGATACCCCTAAACAAAAAAAAACACTGTATAAATGTGTTTAGGGGGGGTATCATAGCTAAACTGATGATATTTATGAGACACCATCAATTGAAACATGTGTGTTTAGTCTCCTAGTTCTCGCAAAGTCAACTTTCGCTATCAGAAGAAGTGTTGATGAGTTGTAATGGCCAAAAAACACCAAAAAAATTGAATTTCGCGCCGCAAGCGTGAGCATCCACCTTAATGAACTAGTGATTGATACCGGTGGTACTAACAACAAGAATCACAAACAAACTCGCAGACACACAAACATAGAGTTTTTTTTTGCACACAAACGAATCAGACAGACAGATATGGCTTCATAGAGAGAAGAGAACCACGAAGTACCTTTTTATATGAGAAAACTTGTCCCAAAAACTACAATATATTACTTGTCCCTCCAAGTAATTCAGAAAATGGGCGATTTTCCATCAAAATTGATTTGTTGCCGCTTTTCTACATTTCACATGACATAGTTCTAAGAAAAAGCATTGTAATCGTAACTCTGTCTTGGACAAAGTCTAGATTAGTGCTTAGTACCTATATAACAATAGGTCTTGGATGTGCAAGCTCAAACTCTAGACGGGAAATATGGATAAAGTAATGTTGCCTGAGGATTGTGCAAAGCAATGGGAGATCCTTTTACTCCTCATTGCTTCAGAAGAGAAGAAAATAGACAGGACCAACGATAACGAGATCGACACTATGAACTACTTCTTGAAAAACGAGGGAGTAAAGTATGTACCTACTTAAACCAGTAGTACCTACTCAAAAATAATGCTAAAAATAAAATTCTCAATGTTTGTTCCAAAATGATGGCCTCAATACCCAGTCAATACAAAATAAGTATATTATATATTACAATAAATTGTTGTTGTGTTATATTGTGTGGTTAAAATAAAATAATACTTAACCTGAATTCGGCTTATTACCAAATTATTCATTTTAAAATTATTCCCTACCACAATAGTTTAAATTTTAATAACCTGAATTATTTGAATATATTATGATAATTACTTATAGTTAAATGGCTTTCAGGCATATTCTTCTTCAATGGATACGTCAAATGCAAACTACATATGGTAAAAAGATAAGTAACTGTGACACTGCTCGTAAATCCGATGATGTATCACTACTGTGGAGGCAGCAAGGCAATGAGAAGTTCCGCATGAATCTTGTGGAAGACAGCTACAAGTGCTATACTAAGAGTGTGGTGTACGCGCATCAGAATGGAACCATGTACCCCCTGGCGCTGGCTAACAGGTCTGCTGCCTTGTTGAGGTTAAAGAGGTTCCAGGTAAGATAAATGTTTTATTGTGTCAATAATTATATCTGGTATAGTGCGCGTCATGTAAAAAGAACGCTGGCGGTCAAGCTTCTACAGGCATTCCAGTGTTCTTTTTACATGACGCGTACTATAATTGTACATTATTTGTAGTAAACTTGGTAGGCACTCAATCAATGCATAGGTATACATCTCTTAAATAAGTAGGTATAGTACGCGTCATGTAAAAAGAACGCTGGAACGCCTGAAGAAGCCTGACCGCCAGCGTTCTTTTTACATGATGCGCATTACATATGCTTAATATTACATTATGTAACTTAAATAATAATATGAAATATAGTACAACGGTTAGGATCTTTTCCCCACACTAGGACTTAAAAGCCTGTGCAGCAGGGTCACTGTGATTCGCCAAGGACTCTCTTTCGGTATTAGATATTAATATGTAGATGCAAGGATAGTGTATGAACATGGTTTGTGTTGTTTTTTTGAGATATTGTCAGTTGGAAGTTTGTCTTTCCAGACTGGAAGTTGGCTTACCTGATGTTAAGCATTAAGCCCTACCCCTTGCAACTACACAATTCCTCTTAGGTTACACCCACCTGAAGTCCACATGACGGGAAGCTTTAAATGTTGTAAACACTAAAATATAACCGGACCAAGTGAAATTGCTTGTTAGTTTCATATTACACATATGTTACTTTGAGTTGATTGAATTTGGGATTATTTGTTGTTGATTTAATTGTTGCTCCGTAATCTAGTTTACAATATTTATAGCTTCTCATGGCACTGTGTCTGCCACAGAAATGATCACGTGTAAATTTACCACCAATACATAAGTTTCAATCCGGAGCACAGCAATGACAGCATTAATGTGTGTTAGATTAAGTTATAAATATCTTTATATGTATGTTGTTAGTTGTAAGGTATATACTATGGGCCTTTGTCTAGGAACAACATACTGTTTTCACTGTTGCCTGAAAAAAATATATGAATTGAATTAATTCACAATTCACCACATACCAGTAGTATGAGGTGGGTTACCTACCAGGTGAATTGACACCCAAGCTAAATTAACAATGCATTATAAAAATACCCTTATAAACATGAAGTTGACTGAACTGAACACTACTATAGTTACAACTATAATTAATTACAGAGTAAGGGTTAATTGTGTACAGGGTGGGTTGATTGGAAATGTCAGTTGTAAGATAAATCATGAGATGCGTTCTATATCATCCCATACATCATAATATGGCACCTTAGAAAATTCGAAAGATTACAAATGAGTTTGATACATTTCCGATTCACACTCTAGAATGGGACTGGGTGTTGTGGTACCATGTTACTCTTAGTTCCTGATACCTATGACACAGGAAATCCTAGTGTGGGATTAGGACAATGTATGTAGGAGCAGCCCCAAAGGGCCTCTTCATTGTGAGTCACACAATCGCAGGTATATAGACGTGACCAGTGGCGAGCTTATCATCGCCAATTCATTGCTTTCCCAGGACCAACTTGGCTAACCATTTCTTCCAGTAACGACACACTCATCAATAAACAAGCAGCCGGGACAAATATCATACGAAAGATAATTGCTCAACAAGTTTGGCTACTATATGATATTACTACTACTAGTATATTAATGAAAACAGTCCTAGGGGTTGGCAGGGAACACAGATTTCTATTGCTTACATTAGTTAACAAGTAAATGCTTAATTTCAAGGAGTGCCTTGCTGACATAGCCCTGGCCCTATCAGCATGCTACCCCAATGAGCTCCGTCACAAGCTGATGCTGCGTCGAGCCGATTGCTATATCGAGCTAAACCAACACGACCACGCGGTAGAGGCGCTCTCAACCGCCAAGCAACACGCATTGACCCTCAAACTGACGACTGCTCAAAACGGTTAGTAAAAGTAGAATACCTGCTTTTCTTCTCTGACAGTTGACAATGTGGTTGCAGTTCAGTGGCAATCTAACTTCCTGAATGACGGAACAAGCAGATGGCCCACCTGATGTTAAGCAGTAAGCTCTGCCTATAAAAATGATCTCGTATGACACGTCTACCTAGGACGCTCCCTATGTGGCATTGCGCTGCGCCCGCCACCTTGAGACGTATTAAAGATGAAAAGTCTCATGTGCCTGTAATTTCACCGGCATATATATCCCTTAGTCGGCCATACGGCCTCCACGGAAGGAAACGGAAGGGTCTATTCATAAGCACAAAAGTCCACGCACGGTGATGGGAACACTATGTTCTGATTATGAGTACTGGTTGTCCTCAAAAGTTTATTCTTATCTTTCCAGCGGAGTTCGACCGCCATGTTAATATCCTCGAGCGCAAAATGGAGGTGGTCAGCAGTGAAGAAATGCCTCCACAAGATCTACTACCTGACTGCTATAAAGGAGAGGGTGATGAATTCACAGCCGCTTCTAGCATACTAGAGTTGAGGTTAGTCGCTAAACACAAATAAGAACGTAAATAAACGATATATTATATTTCACAACATTGAGAATTGCTGCTTTGGTATTGAAGACTGGCTTGAACAAAAGTTTGTGCGAGGTTAAATATAAATGCATAATACGTTTTCATTGCACCGCATAGGATTAGTATTGCGCAATATTATTAATATACTCTAACCATGCTTCTAATAAATTGAAATTGAGTTACACCGTCTTTTGTCACTTTCGATCGATTATGAAATTACTTGTCAATGCAAAAGACAAAACACTGTATTACACAGTGTTCCATTCCAAGGATACGCGCAATTTATAGTAACATGGTTATAATAGCTCTTGCTTGCGAAAACATTAACGCTATGGGCCGTCAAAATTAATTGGTTCCAGCTGTGCAAAGGTACCTATAGGGTCTATCGTTTCTGTGCGGTAAGGCGTGGCGAAAAAACGGTACTAACATTATTATAAACTATGTATACATATGGTAACCAAACCCAGTTACGGCGAACAGACCGTTCACCGTTAGATGATTGGCCTTGGGAATAGTGCCAACCACGGCAGGGGATATCTTAAGGTGGTCTGAAAGGTTAAGATTAAGAGGAGTGCACCGCTAGAGCCCTTGAGCCATTTTGTATGCAAACTAAGCTTGCTCCTATTTTGGATATTATCTCATCAAACTTTTTGTATTTTTCTTGAGAATAAATAAACATTACATTTTTTTTTACACACAGTCGATACACTAATGTCTTGACCCGTGTTACATCAGTGTCTTACAAAATTACATGGTTACAAATTATTTTAAAAAAAAAAACTAACGTCCCACGGTTCTGTATATTATTATTAGTGAACTATAATACTGCGAATTTTAATTTTACATGATGCGACTTGCTGGCTTATCGAACTTTAAGAGCCCTCGCAATTCTCGCAAACGTTGACGCTACTCGTAGTAGCCGCGACTGGTCGTCGTGTCGGTCTCACGCGCTGTCTCTGTGGCAGTCGAGACATGTACTCGTATGAGTACGATATTCTGAAAATATTTGTTCAGTCTGGGTGTTGTGGTGCCATGGTCCTCGTATACCCACGAAACAGGGAATCTTTCGCCGAGATAAATAGATCTTACTTTGCATGTACTAATGCTTAGCTAATGTTATCCTATCACTTTCACACACATGTCAAATCACGCGTGCTAGAGAGGGACAGAGACAATGCTAAGGATTAGTACGTGCTAAGTAACGTCTATTTCTCTCAGCCTTAGTGTGGGATCAGGACTATGCATGTGACTGTTGGGTGTTATGTAATGTTATGTCTTAGGCTGTCAAGTAAGGTAGTAGATAGATAGATAGCAGCTGTTATTGATTAATAGCAGTCGATAAGCCATGTCAGAGGCTCTCGGGCGGCTTGACAAACTCCGACACCAGAGGCCAGCACTACCTCATACGAAACGAACGAACGAACGATCTATACTAGACAAGCGTGTATACCTGAGACACTAGAAAAGTAAAAAGTGCAACTATTAAAGCAAGCCCGTTCATCATGGCGTTATATGGGGGCCTATGTTTAACAGTGTACGTCAACGGAAGGAAAGATGATGAAATTTGTCGTCTATTTCCAGGGTACAACACATATCCACTACCACTATCTCCTTAGAACGCGTTGCGAAATGTTCATCATTTAAATGTATTACGGCTTAAAAATAGCCGGAAGAATGTCTTTGCCATCACGTGTCTTGGAATCGCGAAGGTGCGCTGCTGATGCGTGTTCGTTCACTGCGATTATTATTTTGATTATTACTAGCTTGCCTGCTTAGTATTTAGTATGAAACTGCGTGCGGATGAATGATCTTAGGGATGCTGTGGGACGGCAAGATGCCGAAGCTGATAATATTGTGCAAATGGTGCTGTTACCACTCTGGACCTCTTTTTCCTCCGACTGCCCAGAAGGACGGTTATGTATATCGGGCGTATGTATATGTATGTATGTTTGTCTGTTCCTTTGTACCCTCCTGTAGCCTTACCGTTTGATGGATTATGATAAATGAGGTGTCTCTGAATTCGTCTCAACCACGTTAGAGTCATAGGATATATAATGTGTCTTAAATTTACTAGGGGCCCTGCAATTGATGATGGAATGTTATCGTTTTTTTGCTATGCTTTCTCGTCAGTGCTTAAACATAAAGGTAAACGTCCTCACCTTTGGCGATTTCCTTTGTCTCCAGGCATCGAGCACTTACCTAAAATGGGTTATACGGTTAATCCTACTTAACTGATTAGTCTCTCTTTTCTCTTCTTCTTATAATGGCTTCTGAGGAGTGCTCCAAACAATTTCGCCAATGTCAAGTGATATAATTATATTTTTTATAGTCAAGTCGTCAAGAGTCTCCGTCAAGTCATAACCCAGTTTAAATGATGGCAGAAAAACCGAGTTTTAACAAGAAAAAACCAGCATTTCGAAAAGACACACAATACAGTTAAATTTAACGACTGCACACATGTGCTATTTATCCAAGTTACACCGGTTAAAATGCCACTAAAATTACACGAAATAAAGCGAAAAAAAACCATAAAAATAACGACGTATCTTTAAAAAGTTGCAGGTCTTTTTGTTCTTATCTATCTTTTGATATTTATTTTACAGATATTAAAACAACTCCGCGCTATAGCACCACCATCTTCGTGGATAGAGCCAACACTTCCAATGTTTTAAGTTTGTCAGTTACCCAATGGTGGTTTAGTGCATCGCTGTTAGTTAAGGGTTCGTGTTAGTTTAAAAGTATTAACAGATGCTCGAATGTGGTGCGTCCGAACCGCGGACCGGTACGGTGCGCTCGACACGCCACACCACCGCACCGCATCAAAGACGTATTCGTAGTCATAACATCTGAAGTGTCATTTTAGTTATATTGACACATTGGCAGTTCCTGACGTATATTCATTCCACCACCTTCCTGATAGTAATGGCTAATTAGTAAACAGAAATGTAAGCTGACTAAAATGAGCCCAAACATGACCAATCTACTGTTATTCACCGAGGAGTTCCGTGGTCTACCTTCCTTCTTCACCATCAGTTTAGCTGGCACTCAGCGCCACAATGTATTATCATCGGAATATGACTTAAATCTTTCTAAGTACCTGCTCTGCATTTGGCATAGGTTGTTTCAAATCTGTGCCGTCATGTATTGTAATGCCCCCTAATGACGGGGCGGTTAAAACTATCTATGAGTCTTCCTCAAAGTCATACAAAACTAATGCGAAAAAATAATTTATTTTTGTCGTTTTTCTTCATGTTTGACGCTTGCTGCCACCGATGAAATTCGCTGTCACTTATAACATAGGTACAAAAGGTACAAAGGCACCGACAAACATACATACATACGCCCAAAAACTACAATATATACCATACGCCCATAAAACAACACTCTTCTGGGCAGTCGGGTAAAAAGTTACATGACTCCAAACACCTACCGGCTTCCACAAATTTGTACAAATTTGTGTGTAGTTTTTTACTATTATTCTTTACATCCGTACTCGTTTTAGTTTGAAAAACAAGATTATTTGCTCCTTGTGGCACTTGTGGAAGAGTTAGTCGGGGGAAGTTATATCACCATATCACCATATCTCTCTGCTGCTAAGCAGTAATGATCGCATTGGGTTTGAAGGGTATTTTGCGGGTGAAGTTCATGAGACTACAACTTAGTATGTATATGTCTATACATAACTTACAACTTACATATCTGGCGTAGTGCGACACCAAGTAGAAACCGTCCTGGGTGGACGTGACCTATGACGTATTGCAGTTAGTAAACAGGAGGCATCGAATTTATCCTGGTTGCGTACCTTAAAAACCGTCTTACCAGTATGAAATAATTTTATGACACAGAGGAAAAACCCGGCATTATATGGTTTAAACGTCTACAAGATAATCAAGTTTCTTAAATACCTACTGTATGTAGTTTACAAGCAAAATATCTAGTATTTTTTTTCGATGCTGTATTGCTATGTACTGTTGTTGGTAATAACAAAAGATTACTATACCTATTTCAGGCGCAGCGATACAGTCGGTCGCTACGTGGTGACTCGTGAGGCGTCGCGTCGCGGCGATGTGCTGTTCTCTGAGGAGCCCTATGCGTGGGTGCCCCTGCCGTGCGAGCTGCCGCTGTGCGACGGATGCTGCGCCGCACACATCAACCTCGTGCCGTGAGTATGTCACACGTGACATTCTAGGATAATCTAGGCAATAGATAACACAGCCGGTCGCGACGTGGTGACATGCGAGGCACCGCGAAGCGGCGACGTGCTGTTCTTTGAGGAGCCCTATGCGTGGGTGCCCCTGCCGTGCGAGCTGCCGCTGTGCGACGGATGCTGCGCCGCACACATCAACCTCGTGCCGTGAGTATGTCACACGTGACATTCTAGGATAATCTAGGCAATAGATAACACAGCCGGTCGCGACGTGGTGACATGCGAGGCAGCGCGAAGCGGCGACGTGCTGTTCTCTGAGGAGCCCTATGCGTGGGTGCCCCTGCCGTGCGAGCTGCCGCTGTGCGACGGATGCTGCGCCGCACACATCAACCTCGTGCCGTGAGTATGTCACACGTGACATTCTAGGATAATCTAAGCAATAGATAACACAGCCGGTCGCGACGTGGTGACATGCGAGGCAGCGCGAAGCGGCGACGTGCTGTTCTCTGAGGAGCCCTATGCGTGGGTGCCCCTGCCGTGTGAGCTGCCGCTGTGCGACGGATGCTGCGCCGCACACATCAACCTCGTGCCGTGAGTATGTCACACGTGACATTCTAGGATAATCTAGGCAATAGATAACACAGCCGGTCGCGACGTGGTGACATGCGAGGCAGTGCGAAGCGGCGACGTGCTGTTCTCTGAGGAGCCCTATGCGTGGGTGCCCCTGCCGTGTGAGCTGCCGCTGTGCGACGGATGCTGCGCCGCACACATCAACCTCGTGCCGTGAGTATGTCACACGTGACATTCTAGGATAATCTAGGCAATAGATAACACAGCCGGTCGCGACGTGGTGACATGCGAGGCAGCGCGAAGCGGCGACGTGCTGTTCTCTGAGGAGCCCTATGCGTGGGTGCCCCTGCCGTGCGAGCTGCCGCTGTGCGACGGATGCTGCGCCGCACACATCAACCTCGTGCCGTGAGTATGTCACACGTGACATTCTAGGATAATCTAGGCAATAGATCAAACAGCCGGTCGCGACGTGGTGACATGCGAGGCACCGCGAAGCGGCGACGTGCTGTTCTCTGAGGAGCCCTATGCGTGGGTGCCCCTGCCGTGCGAGCTGCCGCTGTGCGACGGATGCTGCGCCGCACACATCAACCTCGTGCCGTGAGTATGTCACACGTGACATTCTAGGATAATCTAGGCAATAGATAACACAGCCGGTCGCGACGTGGTGACATGCGAGGCAGCGCGAAGCGGCGACGTGCTGTTCTCTGAGGAGCCCTATGCGTGGGTGCCGCTGCTGCTGTGCGACGGATGCTGCGCAGTGTGATATACGGCACGGTATAGATATTTAGTATTTCATTCGAGGAACCAAGATAGCAAGATGTGCTTAGATAACACGGCGGGTCGGCTTGGTTGAACGAAGTATAAAGAAGAAAAAAAAAAGTTGCTTTAGCGAAATCTACATTTCAAAAAGTACCAATTCATAACAACGCTTCATTAGAATAACTTAGATAAAAGATGAAGATAAAAATATATTTATTTTGTAATTACATACAACAAATTCGAATATTTTAGGCGTTAAAATTAAGGTTACAAAAAAGGCAACCAATCAGCATGTGCTATGGCAGAGTTAGTGCCAGCGCTGGTCTTCCGTGGCCGCACATGGGAGCGCATAGTGGCTGCTGCGGTTCACAATGTCATTAAATAACTTACTTTACTAAACTATACTGTACGTATAGTATGGTTTTATCTGTGACTACACTATAATCCTAAATAAATAATATAAAACTTGTCAACTTTGAGACATGAATTGCATTAGAAATACACAGCACACTGTTGCGCTAACATTCATTTATTTCAGTTGCAGTGTGTGTTCGCGGAGCGCGTACTGCAATCCTGAATGTCGATCACGTGCATCCGCCTACCACAAATACGAATGCATCGGCGCTCAGGCAGACCTGTTCCAGACTATAGGCATCGCGCATTTAGCTCTTAGGTAAGGCCTTGCTTCGTGTCTGGTTATTTGTTGGTCACCCTGCGTGAGGTCAGTCACTAGGACGAGGTATGATTGGGCCTTTAAAAGGACCTTGTGGCCTGATGATGGCGAAAGAACCAGAATCCTGATAAGATTCAGTGTACCAATGATTAAGTTTTTTAACTAGCACGGAAGGCAAAGTTCTCTTAATTTCATATACTTACCAACATCTTTGAAATTAATGCAAATGTTAATTATGACTTTTTGGAGGACCTCTGTGGCGCGGCCGGCGAAGGTTCGCCTGCGACGCAGGAGGTTGCGGGCTCGATTCCCGCCTCGGAACAAATATTTGTACGATCTGCAGATAATTAATTGTTCAGGGTGTTCTGGGTATGTTCTATGTATAATACAAAATATCTATCTATGTTATATTGTATTGAGTATATCAGTTATTACCTATAACACAAGCTCTGCTTAGCTTGGGGCTAGATAATGTTGTGTGAATTGACCACCATTATTTTCTCATTCAAAGTGGGGGTGATAAGATCTGCGCCGTAGTTCCGCTGTGGGGCGTGTTGTGCAGTGTTTTGGTAGGTTGGGGTACCTCAGTCAGCCCAGCTCTTTAAAATAACGGAGCAGGACATGCTCATGGCAAAAAATTAGAAGTGTATCCGAAGGCGTCGACGAGCTCATGCAAATTAGTCTTGGCCGTGGCTTCTTTTGTGGCCGCACAATTTACTCACCTTACTCGTCTTAGCGCGTCGGGCGAGTAGCCGGCTGTGACGCGAAAGGTTGCGGGTTCGATTCCACAAATGTTTGTATGGTCTGAAAATATTTGTTCCTTGTTTGGGTGTAATGGTACCATAGTACTCCTCGTAGTTTCTGATACCCATGACACAGGGAATCCTAGTGTGGGATCAGGACTATGTATGTGACTGTTGGGTGTTATGGTATGTTATGTCTTAGGCTGTCAAGTAAGGTAGTCTTGTATCTATGCTAGAAAAGCGGTTATACCTACTAGAGAAACAATAATAGTAAAAAGTGCAACTATGTATTAAAGCAAGCCCGTTCATCATGGCATATGTATGTGGGTCTATGTTTAACAGTGGACGTCAACGGAAGAATAGATGATGAAACTTGTCGTCTATTTCCAGGGTACTTCTCATATCCACTATCAACGGCTTCCCGGATCTGCCCGCCAGCACACCAACACCCACGAAAGCTGCCGACCTATTCGCGGGATACGCCAACGTGGACGACATTGAGATATACCACAAGGACACACACCCCTTCTATAGAATGTTTAACCTTATCACCAACTTTGAGAAGATGAACAATATGGACTATGTACAGTATGCTTTGGTGAGTGATAGTACAAGTTCTGACCTAAGAGGTGACTGAACTCCGATGAGACGTGGCTAAAAGGTTTTTTTTTGTCTGCACCGTAGAATTGGGTTGCCAGCTCTAAAGCTACCGGACTTCTCCGCAGTCTGTTAAGGGAAGTGTACAGCTAGCCCTCTCCATATAAAACAGAACACCTCGATGCATAAAAATAAATAAATAATGCTGGACAGTTCACACAACATTATCTAGCCCCAAGCTAAGCAGAGCTTGTGTTATGGGTACTAGCTAACTGATATACTTAAAACATTACATTACATAGATAGATATTTTTTATTATACATAGAATACACCCAGAACACCCTGAACAAATATCGGCTGATCGCACAAATATTTGTTCCGAGGCGGGAATCGAATCCGCAACCTGCTGCGTTTCAGGAGAATCTTCGCCCGCCGCGCCACAGAGATCGTCAAATAAAAATAGTAGATTGGCCGTGTTTAGGCTCATTTCGATCAGCACACGGGCCTGATCACTAATTTTATAAAAGCTTGTGTTGAAAATTATATATTTTGCACAATAAACTTATTGAATAATTTGAACAACTGTCTGCACCAAATAATATACTACCTATTGACATAGGAACTGTACTGTGTTTTGTAATAGGTGCTGCTAGGTTTATATAAGGTCCATGGCTTCGAAAGCGCGTTCTAACCTTCCTAGTGGCTTCATCTAGATATAAATTGAAAACTATCAAAATTGTTATTTACCTAACATGTAAACAAAAAACTAAGGTTGGACGTTCTAAATAACTCTAGTGCAAGGTATTTCAAGTAGTATATAAGAGAGTAAAAAAAAAAGATCAAAAAACTAATTTGTCAGGTGTGGGGTTCGAACCCACGCTCCCTCTCGGGAACCAGAGCTTAAATCTGGCGCCTTAGACCACTCGGCCAACCTGACGATAAGAAACGTAGCGAATACTAGCATCGCAATTTTGTTGTTGAGTAGGAATGTTAATGAGATGATTCAGACCTCCATGACTCCCAAGACTGATGTATTCTTCAGGGCAGTGGCAGCTCATTCAATGTCAGTGTAACCATTTAATTCAAGTGATATAAGTTTGTAATTCAAATCCATTTAGAATATTAGCAAAGTCATCTTTTTAATTAATTTTGTTTAGTTTTCTTGAAATGACTAGTGTCTGCACGCGGCTTCTCTCACGTTTTACCACGATAAAAAGTAGTCAAAAAAAGGCCAAGGCCAACTGGCCACTGGCCTACTTTATCTTTGTACTAAACTTAATCGAAATTGGTTTATTAAAGGCGTTGCAAATTAACAAAAAAAAAGTTAAAATCAAAAGACTTTTTAGCATCTAAATGTTTTTATAATTTAGGAGAATATTTTGAGCACTAAAATAAATATATTTAAGTTGTTTTAAAGTGGACTAGTAATGTAGGAGATAGCATTAAAGATAATTTTCACTAGAAACGGGATATTTACCATGATTTTTGAGTTTTAAATGTTCCCGATATTTCGGCACAGTTGCATGCGCCATGATCACGGGAGAACTAACTAAAGTCTTTGCGATATTGGCAGATATATCGATCTACCCTCTTTCTCACTCTTTTATTACGAACGATACCACTACAATCGGTTTCATTGTCACACTTCACACCAACTCGACACACAACACTAACGGTGTCCGGACACGTAGCAGGTACTACACTTTTTTGATTCTTACACATTCTCACCACAGGCTTCCATACTCCAGATAATTGAAAACCATCTTCTCTATTGAAATTTCTGTACTTAGTAATCTCAATTGCCTCTTGTACCATTCTCGGTATGTAATGTCGCTCTGTTGAGATTACCTGCGGACTGTGTAGCTCGATCCAATGATTTGAGCCAGATTCCAAAAGGTGTTCTGCTATGGCTGACTTATGTATGTCCCTGTTCTTGACCGCTCGTATGTGCTCCTTAACCCAACACGCTATCGTTCGTTTCGTTTGGCCAATGTACGAACTCCCACAGCTACAATCAATTTTATACACCCCTGGCTTTTCAAGCGGATAACTGTCTTTTGGTGAACGCAAGTAGTGCGATATCCAGTAGTAGATCAGGTAGTGGGTTTTGTACATAACCATGATAGTTTAAAAAGTTATATAGGATTAAAGATGTTTAAAATAAGTACATATGCCAATACCTAAGCTTACTGTTTGTGTTGCTACATTAGCCTAAAGTAGAAAGCAACATTTTTAATTGCTAATTGTACTGCCCCAGTGTAGCTCATATTGAAGACAAGTTTATTATAAGACCTGTAATACCAATATGAAATAATAAACAATAATATTGACGCGTGACCCGAGAGCTGGCTCCTTTCTGGCTTAACGCATTAGTATTGCCATTCAGCGTGGCAATGCATAAGATGCAGCGATCTTAGATAGTTAGGTAGGATAGTTGTTTCATTTGTACCTACTTGTATTTACTTGTATTATTCTATCCATAAATAAAGATTTTCATTATAAATAATAAATATAAATAAATAAATAATGCTGGACAGTTCAACACAACATTATCTAGCCCCAAGCTAAGCAGAGCTTGTGTTATGGGTACTAGGTAACTGATATAGTTAATACAATATATAACATAGATAGATATTTTTTATTATACATACATAGAAAATACCCAGAACACCCTGAACAAATATCTGCGATCGCACAAATATTTGTTCCAATGCGGGAATCGAACCCGCAACCTCCTGCGTCGCAGGCCAACCTTCACCCGACGCGCCACAGAGGTCGTCAAATATAAATGAATATTACAAAAAAGCGGCCAAGTGCGAGTCGGACTCGCCCATGAAGGGTTCCGTAGCAGCAAGTAACATAATATAAAAGTTCTTGGATGGATTACGATTTATGACGTATTAAAAAAAAACTACTTACTAGATCTCGTTCAAACCAATTTTGGTTGGAAGTTTACATGGTAATGTACATCATATTTTTTTTTTAGTTTTTTAATTCTCTTGTTTTAGAAGTTGGGGGGGGGGGGGGAACACACTTTTTTTTACCACTTTGGAAGTGTCTCTCGCGCAATCTATTCAGTTTAGAAAAAAAATATTTTAGAAACCTCAACATCTTTTTTGAAGATCTATCCATTGACACGTATAGGTTTGATGTTTTTTTTTCGTTTTTGAGTTTCAGTTCTAACCTAACCCCAAAAATAATTGTTTTTTTTTTTATTTTTGTGTAAAAATTTTAATGCGGTTCACAGAATACATCTACCTACCAAGTTTCAACAGTATAGCTCTTATAGTTTCGGAAATAAAAGGCTGTGACACACACGGACAGACAGACAGACAGACAGACAGACAGACAGACATGACGAATCCATAAGGGTTCCGTGTCTTTGTTTACGGAACCCTAAAAAGTATTATCTAAAGAACTACAATCATCAAAGGAAGCTTATTTTCTGGCGCATTCCACTAGACTCCCTTAGATCAGAGTCCAATGAAGTGTTCTCTGTCTATCTTACTAAGGTGTACAATTACAGACGTCGACAATGCTGATCCTCTACCTGGAACACTTCACGTCGTTCTTCGAGCACCTACCGGGCAGAGTGCCGTACGAGCTGGGCGTGCCTCAGCTGCGTCTGTTCGCGGGCGCGCTGATGCTGCGCGCGCTGGGGCAGCTCGTGTGCAACGGGCACGCGGCGCTCACGCTCGCCGTCGTCGATGACGGGGAAGGTACTGCCGACTAGCTCGTTGCTTACAAGCAAGATTGCCGTGACGAACTAAACACCGGACAAGTGCAAGTCACACACGTAGGGTTCCGTACAATTTTTTTAATAAAATTTGTAATGACCGATCAAGCAGATGACCCACCTGATGTTAAGCGGTAAACTCTGCCTATGAACAGTGCATTATCACATAGGTCACGTCCACCTAGGACGTGCCCTATGTTGCATTGCACTGCGCCCGCCACCCTGAGACATAAAGATGAAAAGTCTCATATGCCTGTTATTTTACCGGCAACCATACCCTTGAATCCGGAACACAGCAATGCAAGCACTACTGCTTTGCGGCAGAAATAGGTATGGTGGTAGTACTGCCCCGGACCAACTCTTTTACAAAAAAGCTCTACTACTACTAAAATTGTACAAGATTGAATTTGCACAACATGACTACAGTTTTTTTTAACTATGATAGTTCTTTGTTTGACCACGATCTCACCTGTTGGTGACAATGTGGCCGAAGATGGAGCACAAAGGTCTAGACGGCACTTATTCACCCTAGCCTTGAAAAGACCCAGATCATAGTTTTCAGGCAAGACAGACGACGGTAGTTTATTCCACTCCTTATAGCAGTGCAATGGCGCGTTCTAGGTGGATGTGACATTATGAGGTCATGCATTTTTATAGGCAGAGGTTATCGCTTAACATCAGGTGCACCATCTGCTTGTTCCGTCATTCATGCAGCGTTTAAATATTTCCGGAGGGCTTAGTGCGAGTTTTCAACGTAAAGCCACGAGTTTTTGAAACTTTATGATGTTTCATTCCATACATTTTTTTTATAAATTTAAAATTAGGTTGCGCTTGGCTACGTCTCACCTGATGGGAAGCTACGATTAGGCTTGTTTAAGCACGCTGGCCTAGAAGATGCCTATTCGCTCTTCGTTTGAAGATGCCCAAGTTGTATGATAAAGTGAATAAAGAAGTCTGCTGTCAGCATGATGAAAGAGCTCGAGAAACTGTTTGTACGCGACGGTGGTATGTCGACAACAAAAGGGTGAAATGACGCGACGCGAAGGGTGGAGACGAGGGGATTAAAGAAAGAAAGAAAGAAAGAAAGAAAGAAAGAAAGAAAAAATATTTATATGGAACGGAACACACAGAATGACACACAAAAAAAAAATAGGTTAAACAAAGGGGAAAACTAAGTATATATAACTTAACTACAACTAGTAGTAAGAGCTTTTTTGTGTAAGAGTTCGTCCGGGGAAGTACTACTACCATACCTATTTCTGCCGCAGAGCAGTAGTGCTCGCATTGCTGTTCCGGTTTGAAGGGTAAGGGTGCCGGTGAATTTACAGGCACATGAGACTTTTCATCTTTATGTCTCAGGGTGGCGGGCGCAGTGCAATGCCACATAGGGCGCGTCCTAGGTGGACCTGACCTATGAGGTAATGCACTGTTCATAGGCAGAGGTTACCGCTTAACATCACGTGGGCCATCTGCTAGTTCGGTCATTCAAGTAGTACAAAAAAATAAAACTGATTTAATGTCTCTCAGTGCCATCCACGCAGTGACGTCTCAGATTGGAGTCTGACCCAGCATGATGTTAAATCGTGCAGCTCCTGAGCACAGTCACCGAAATGTATGCGGTAGAAGATACACAAACACGCAACTCTTCGACGATGTTCTCTTCGTCACATGCCTTGTCCATAATGCTTTTTTTTTTTCTCTTTTTTTATTATTCTACTTTTATGACGGTACAAGCAGATGGCCCACCTGATGTTAAGCAGTAACCTCTGCCTATGAACAGTGCATTACCTCATAGGTCAGGTCCACCTAGGACGCGTCCTATGTGGCATAGCACTGCGCCCGCCACCCTGAGACATAAAGATGAAAAGTCACATGTGCCTGTAATTTCACCGGCACACTTGCCCTTCAAACACAGCACACAGCAACGAACACAGCAACACAGCAGCAGCAGCGGAACACAGCAATGCGAGCACTACTGCTTTGCGGCAGAAATAGGTATGATGGTAGTACTGCCCCGGACGAACTCTTTTACAAAAAAGCTCTACTACTACTGACATTCATGCTTTTCATGTTTTCCTTGTTGTGTAGGTCAAACGGTAACTGAGCGCGAGGTGCGACGCGCCACCGCCATCTACCCATCAGCTGCCATGATGAACCACTCGTGCGACCCCACCATCATCAACACGTACGTACCACTTAGTCCATCATGGTTTTTTAAAGATTCCGTGCTGCAAAGGTTGCCAGCGGAGCCGAATTACCATTGACTTATATGCAGCATGTTTTTTTTAAATAATTTTTCAACACCCTTGCTCTTAAAGTGGCTCTAATTTCACCGCAATTAGGCACATAATGATACCTGTAATCAAACTGTGACTTTTTCATTGCTATTATTCACTAGTGAGTTATAGAGACAGTTGAACATTTACACTGAGTGTGTATTTCTGTTTTACACCTGTAATCAAACTGTGTGTTTTTCATTGCTATTATTCACAAGTGAGTTATAGAGACAGTTGAACATTTACACAGAGTGTGTATTTCTGTTTTACACCTGTAATCAAACTGTGACTTTTTCATTGCTATTATTCACAAGTGAGTTATAGAGACAGTTGAACATTTACGCAGAGTGTGTATTTCTGTTTTACGATTATTTTCATCACTAGTGTGTTGAAAAATGTCGTATGACACACGTGTTTATTGATGATTACCGTCCTCGGGTCTCAATGGCGCCTCAGCGGTAATCACCAACATTACACACTAGTACCATAATGTACTAATAACCTCATAGTTTTGCTACCAACGCGTTATAAATAGTGTCACATTAATAATTAAATCATACAGATCATGTTATTATTACAGTGCCCAAAATATAAGTAGCCCCGATGTACCTGCGCCTTAGACCAATTTCTATAGCGCGGGAACCTTCTTTCTACCAATAGCAATCGCGCGCTAAAATCTTGCGCGGTTATTGGTCGAATTCGCGGCAAGAACGCGGCATCTTTTTCAACAGTCTACTCTTAGATGTGAGCGGGACAGAGCTATACAGTGGGACAGAGCTATACTATACGTTCGGTTATACTGTCGGATACCACAGTCTGCGCTTTTCTGCGCAAACGAAAACAGTCGATCGGACTTATATTTTGGGTAAAACTGCACCTAGGTATATAGTAGGTACGTACTTCAAAAACATAAAGGATTACATTTGTCATTATTAGTCAGATGAACCTATATAATCATAAATATGATTAGGTATAGTAAATTATATAACAAGAATTTTAATATCATTTTGAATATGAACCATAATTAACTAACTTTTATACCATATTTTTGGCGACTTCGGTGGCGCGGCGGGCGAAGCTTGGCCTGCGACGCAGGAGGTTGCGGGTTCGATTCCCGCCTCGGAACAAATATTTGTGCGATCGCAGATATTTGTTCAGGGTGTTCTGGGTATTTTCTATGTATAATAAAAAATATCTTTGTATGTAATATATTGTATTAAGTATATCAGTTATCTAGTACCCATAACACAAGCACTGCTTAGCTTGGGGCTATATAATGTTGTGTGAATTGTCCAGCATTATTTATTTATTTATTTTATTTATAAAAAAATAATTTGGTAGGTATGTCATTTTTTTTATACAACTTTAGATAACCGAACAAGCAGATGTGCCCACCTGATTTTAAGCGGTACCCTCTGCCTACGAAAAGTGGATAACGCATTACCTCATAGGTCACGTACACCTAGGACGCACCCTATGTGGCATTGCATTGCGCCCGTAACCCTGAGACGTAAAGATGGAAAGTCTCATATGCCTGTAATTTGACCGGCACCCATACCCTTCAAAACGGAACACAGTAATGCGAGCGCTACTGCTTTGCGGCAGAAATAGGTATGGAGGGAGTACTTCCCTGGACGAACTCTTTCACAAAAAAGCTCTACTACTAACAACTAAATAAGTATTTGTAATTGGGGTAATTAATATTAGATAGGTATTGTCTCAACGACAATAATTGAACACATTATTTGGTCATCTGCCTGAACCGTCATTAAAAGTTGAAAGAAAAAAAAAGTACCTTATTTAGTGATAAAATAAGTTGGCGTTACACAATTTCGTGGAAAAAATATTAAGATATCACCACTTTTCCAGAAAGTCATTTTGGATCGACACGGGCCCTTATTCGCTATTACCAAACGTAACATAACGCGAGCTCGTTACGATATCTGCGTGGAATCATCGTTTAGAACGTCGCACGTTATTGTCGAGGAATCTCCTATGTTCTTAGTGAATAAGGGCCCTATACGTAATTTAGAAGCAAATTACGAGGTTATGGATTTACGTTGATTATTACGGACTGTATGCGTTGATTGGGACCCATTTGGGAATGTGACGATAGAAAATCCAATTTAACCCGGAGGCTGTTAGTTAAGACTGCGCCAACACCAGGCAGAAATCTTCATACAAAAAAACGCCACGCGCCGCTCGTAAAAGCGGTTTTTATTGAATATCTCGTGAAATATAGATAATTTTCAAAAATCCCTAGTGTGATCCCTCCTTTTTATTGTATTGATCTTATTTATCCAATTTTTGACCCAATAATCTGTACCATATTGACAAACAATCGAATCTAGCGTAAAAGTTATATAGTTGTGTTTTTTTATCGAGAAAATTTTGTCCGGTCTTGTTTCTGTCTAATCCCTCGGTATTATAATGTAGTATCCATGCATATCTTTAATTTGAATATTGTACTTGATTTAGTCAGTTAAAAATCTAATCGAAGATTGGTAATTTTGCGTTATTACCTGAGTTCTGGTTCATTGATGCTATCAATACCGAATAGTTTGCACATTAATAATGGTGCTGAAAAATACTAAAGGTACTGAAATGGAAAGAGAATCCCACTAAAGACGAGGCCGTTATGACAGACCCCTCCTAATATATACTAGCGACTCGCTAGTATATATTCATGGGTAGCCCCCGGTGAACCCCCCCCTCCCCCCCTCCTTATTGCTTATTCTGCTGTTCGGAGCGGAGAAGAATCCACCATAAAAGAGATAACTAATATCGGTCCAGCCGATCTTGAGGAACTAACACGACTTTGTTTTATATATATAGATATTTATACCTTACACTTATGATTCTAAATGTAAATCGGCAACTAGAATAACAAGAGCGAAGCATATATTTAGGTATACCTACACGTATGGAGAACATCAAGCGCCTACTTAGTGGACGGGGCGAGTACCCAACTACGACTCATTTATGTAACATATGTATGTATAATTAATAGAACTCGTTCCATCTGTCCTGGACTCCGCCCCAATCTGGTTCCTCATAATTGGGGTCATAGTCATCGCCGTCGTATTCGTCACTTGCGGTGCCTTCAATTTGTCGAAACAATGTGGTCCTTGGACAGAAAGGTGGTGCCTTTGGTCCGGATGTGGAAGCTGCGGGCTTGTCCGGTGCGCGCTCTGCTTGTATCGCGGCTTGCTTAGAATCCCCGTTCAACGGCAGTGCGTCGGGAACCACGGCTGGATTGAGATTCTTTCTTGTTCGTCGGATTCTTTTTTTGCGATTCCTGGCTGATTTCGGAACCTTCACAGCAGTGGGATTCTCACATTTTTCTGTAGTGTCTGCACGGCTGTTGTGGTGTACTGTGGTCGTTGATGCGTTTTGTCTGTTGGTAAAATATTGAACTGGTCAAAACATCTTCCGTATCACTAAGAATTAGAGATATTCAATGAATTGCTTTTTTTTTATTAGCCGTAATCAGAAGGATTATTTTCGACGATGGTGCAAACCCACTGTGAAAAGCGTGTGTCTGTGTATGTATGTATTTTCAAGTTGATGTCATAACGTGCATAGTAGGCGCAGTGGAGGGCCGCGCGATTAGCTAGGATTGCCTATCTCTAGGTACCCACATTATTTTGTAATTGCAAAAGTTTTTGTTTCGGGAACGTTGAATAACTCGAGACGTCGTTTCGTACACATCCTGATTCCGAGCATCACTAATTAAGCGAATGTTTTAAGTTACAAATCTAAGAATCTTCCTCGAAGGAAATTGCACTCCAGCATAGAGTAAGCAGTTTTGATTTACTTGTCTATTACATTGACTTATGGCGATAAAACCTATCTAAAAACTTTCCTTAAAAGCTCCAAAAGAATTACAAAAAACCGCATTTCAATTTTTAGAGATAATATTACGTTTATACCTCTTAAAAAGCTTATTTTATTCACTGAAAACAGTGAACATACAACGAAATCCTGTGCTGCCGTGAGCTTGCAATATTCGCAATACTAATTCGATTACTATTGTATTGAATTCGATTCGGCACGTAAAAACTACGCAAACAAAATGATTCCGATAGTAAGCCTGGCTCGCCCTACCGAACTCAAAAAAAAGGTGCGTTTACAAGGTTTGAAAAGTAGAGTATGCTCCTCTGGAATAAAGCCTGTCTTCGTCTTGGGCAGCTTGAACCCCTCGCTTCACTCAGGACTCTATATAACTCTTAGAGTCGCTCGTTATGCTCAGGGTTCAATATGCCGCCCCCGACGAAAGACGCTGTTTTATTCCCATAGTGCATAATCTACTATTACAATCGGACAAATTAAGTGTTTTTGAAGATAAATGGTAACAGACAAACAAACACACGCAGTACCAAACTATTAGGTCAAAATATGTTTACCGGCTTTTTATATCGCGGATAATGAAAGTTGCTTTTTGGTTTTTTGTTACTCTGTTCCAAGTGGGGTTTTCACAAGCGGGCTATCTAGTTAATTAATGTAAAGCCTCACCTCAACATATTATTGACACCAGCACAGTTTTTTCCCAAAACAATCAAAATTTGTCTTATTGAAGACCTTTGGCCGGTTATCTGGATGTAGGTCGCCGTCTGAATGACGCGTCAGGTGCAGTGCTGCCAACTGTTTATTGAGTGCTCGATAGATTCGATTGTACAAACCACCAGAAATCCGCTAAACTATTTTGCTATCCGAAAAAATATGTATTAAACCACTAAAACCCCGCTAAACGCAATACTTTCATGTTTAGAATTCGTAAACAAGAGAATAAAAAACTCTCGGCTCTGCCTACCCTTTCAGAGAAAAAGGCGTGTGTCTATGCATGTATATTAACGAAAAGTATTTGTTGCGAAAATTTTCGTGGGTACGGTATTAGTTACCTATAATTAAAGAAATACTAGATTTAAGTAACTTTATATATATGTATTTTGGCACGCTTGTGATTCTTTCATTGGTGATCCAACTAAATAACTAAACCAGTCACTCAAAGATTTGAAAAGAAAAACAAAAACAGAATAACTCAACATTTACCAAAAATAAACTGTGTTTTTTTAATATTAAACCTCTCTCGCTCCGTCAGGGCCTGAGACCAATCTACCATTATATTCTTTCTCTTTCTCACTCTTCAAAGCTATTGTTTAATCGATGTCGATTACCATTTTGCTGTTCATTGCGCTGCGTGTTTTAGCTTTTTTCTAGAGCAGAAATATTTAAAACAGTCAGCGCAATGAATAGCAAAATGGACTTTGAAATTGAACTTCACTGGCAGTAAGACCTCGGGTTAGCAAGCCGAGTAAGTCGAAGGGCCTCTAGCCAGTATTTCTTGCATTAACTTTCAAATAGTGTTTTCGAATTCAGGTTAAAACAGCTAAACACAGGTTTCCTATCAAAAAAATTACAAAACCTCCAGATTTAGTAGTAAATTTACTGAGTTGGTTACACTGGCAGGAGGGCGGCCGCGCCAACCGGCAATATTAATCAATACTTCACGCTGCCTCCAGCCAGCCAGACTGTCAGACTAGACGCGGGAAAACTATGAAAATGCGTGGAGTTGGGTTATTTGGTTTATTTAATTTGTTTTAAATGGCTATTAGGTTCACTGATCACGGGCAAGGACCTACTATGTATATTCGTACCACACTAAGTGTACTCTAAAGTTGTCAATGTGGGTGTTTTGTTATTTGCAAATACAGTCGAGCGTCTAAGTCATGTATTTACAACTCAAATATTCATATTCATTTATTGATTATTATGTAATATGTATATTAATGTTAGCATTGTTCTTAATTATACATTTTGTTAGTTAGGTTACTAGTATAGTATTATTTTATCTGTGGTTAGGTACATACACATAAACCCCGTTAGGGCGCTGCAATATTATTAGATTAGATTAGATTACTTATCACATTGTATGCATGCATTACGATTTGTTCTTATTAATTTATATCTAAAAACATCAAGCTAGTGAATAAAATAAAATCAAGACAATAATAATAATTAAACAAAATGTCAAAACCTATTGGTCGCGCCAAGTATATCGTGGGAATGTTTCCCACGGATGGGAATTTGAGTGGACTGTGTTTTTAAATTAATAAAACTGGTGCTAGCAAAACAACGTGAAGGATATGAGAGATAAAGGAAGCAGAGCTACTCACGGTCCAACAGCAGTTTCTGGAGGCTCCCTGGAGACCAGCGCCGGCACCAATTCAGGGCTTCTTGTCGCACGACCATAGGTTAAAATGTTTATGAAGATGTATGATGCACCGGTATATATCACAAAGTCTTCTACGCGGTAAGCAAAGTTATAGCACTCGCGGCAGAAGTACACAATTATATATTAAAGGGTGAAAAGTTCAATGCATTATTATTTGAGTGAATTATCGGCTGGTTAGTAGTGCGAGTAGATCTCAACTGTCGTTTTAAAAAAAGGAGAGGGCGCGAATGTCGCGCGCAGTGTGGCTTGCTGTTAATAGCCCTGCATTTGTATAAGGTGGGGAAATTGGATATAGGAAAGCACCAAAATATATAAAATTAGGAACTAAGCGTTACCACCTATTGTAGGTAAATACTATATAGAAATCAAATCAACCAAAATATATAGAACCAAATACTGCGAATACTTTTATTCAATTCCTAGTGGTGCGCTTCGATAATTCTGTCATGGCTGCATTTGTGCTTGCTTATCTCCAGTATCGTAATACAAATGTTTCAATCAACTTGAGTGGTTGATTATAACTGCCTCTTGCTTGGCACGCAGTTCTATTGTTACCCATAAAAAGTCTGGATGAAATCGCTTCCAATTTATAAGACCGCCCATTGAACTTTTAATTATTGTACAATTGAAATTACTGTAGCATTATAAAAATTAGGTATTAGAAAAATTACGACTATACATCACGTACTTTTCTAATCTCCTGCTGACGTTTCGTTGACCATTTAGAGTTTCTTCTTCATGAGCACCGACCGCGACCCACGTACGTAAGTACGTGGTGTATAGTCGATTTTTTTCTAATATAATTATTGTTTTTCTTTTTCTTTATCTTGAGGTGTACAATATGTATTTTGTATTATATTTTTAATCTAAATTAGCTGACCTGCTCGCGACCTCGTCTAAGCGTAACTTAGGCATTACAATTTGCATTTGGGGTTTTCCATTCAAATCGGCGGTATCGGTCGGGCGAGTAGCCGGCTGAGATGCGAGAGGTTGCGGGTTCCATTCCCGCTGCGGGGCAAATGTTTGTATGATTTGCAAATATTTTTCCCTGGTCTGGGTGTTGTGCTTTCATGTTACTCGTAGGTCCTGATACCCACGAACCAGGGGATCCTAGTTTGGGATCAGGACTATGTGTGCAGTGCTATGTTATGTTATCATAACATAACACAGTATTCATAAGATTTTTCTGGTGGCTGGCTTATTAGGAATGTGTTGTTACTGAAAGAAGCTTTAGCTGAGTTAGCTTGTATGAGTGGCGAAGAATATTTTTTATTTAAATTCTACCTCTTGAGTACCTACCTCTTACTATTTATTATTTACTCTAGTTATTTTTATTATAATTTTTACATTATTATTTATTCTAAGTAGGTACTTAGGACTACCTACTTTCTTCTTTACACATTATGCATATCTTAGATGCTTATTATACATGATTATTTTTTATTATTATGATTATTTATTTATTTTGCTTTATGTATCTATTAATATTTTTTTTTAGGGATGATTATCTATTCATTTAAATTATAAGTATGTTGTTTGTTATACAGTGGTGGCCATATAATTAAGAACGCTGATATAAAGGGAAGATTTTTTCCAACTAAGATGCAAAACTAATTGTATGCATTTGTTTTTATTTCTCTCGGTATCGTAAAACATTTCCATATTACCACTGTATTCATTGATACACATGATTGGCTAAAAATCAATAGGCAAACTTTTTACACTACTTTTAAACAAAGTATTCCTTATTACTGGCTGGTCACGTAATTAAGAACGCTAAGTAGTTTATACCTTTATTCAAATTTAAATAGAGAACACTCAGTCGATTTGTTACTGTTTGTATAATTTTGGCGCCATTACGTGCTGTAAAAGATTAAAGGTGATTGCTTCTTTAGAAAAAACAATGGGAAAAAATAAAAGTTGTGATAAATCTACAAGGGAAGTAATAATAAAACTTCGCCGGAAGAATTGGTCTTATAAAAAGATAGCCGACCATCTGCAATATTCAAAAACGATGGTTTTCCACGCTGTAAAGCATTTTGCTACGTATCAAACTACTTCGAATGTTCCACGTGTACCTAAACAGAGAAAAACAACTCCTCGAGATGACCGAAACATCGTTCGTATGGCAAAACAAAATCCTTTTAAAGGGTCCAATGAGCTTAGAAAAGAATATTTTGGTGAAAACAACCCTTCAGCAATCTCAGCACGCACTATTCGAAGACGTTTGGTAGAAGAAAAATTGCACGGTAGGATAGCAAGAAAGGTACCCATGTTAAAACTTTGCCACAGGCAAGCCCGGCTTGCATTTGCGAGAAAGTATGAAAACTGGACTGTGCAACAGTGGAAAAATGTACTTTTTTCTGACGAGACGAAAATAAACAGAGTATGTTCTGATGGAAAACGATATGTACGACGTCCCCCGAATACAGCATTCGACACAAAGTACACGAAAGTTACATTAAAGCACGGTGGTGGAAATGTGAAAATTTGGGGTTGCTTTTCTGGACATGGTGTAGGACCTGTAAAGTTGATAGAAGGTAACATGGATCAGTTCGAATACAAAAATATACTGGAAGAAACAATGTTACCATACGCTGAAGACGTTCTACCGGTCATTTGGACATTCCAGCATGACAATGATCCAAAGCACACTGCACGCACCGTAAAGGAATTTCTTACAGCGCAATTAGTTTCTGTCTTAGACTGGCCTGCTAACAGTCCAGATCTAAGCCCAAAAGAGAATCTGTGGTTTGAAGTAAAGAAAAAGGTTTCAAATACAAAGTGTGGAAATTTAAGAGAGCTGTATGACGTTTTTTTAGAAGAATGGAACTCTATTTCTCTTGCGAAATGTCAAAAATTAATAGAGTCAATGCCTCGCCGGTGTAAAGCTGTAATTAAAAGCCGTGGATATGCTATTAACTATTAATTTTAGTTAAATATTTATTAAATTTCTTTTTATGTTTCCTGTGCTACATAATATTGTGATTTTTTAAATCTAAGTGTCATACAAAACAATTCCCGAGCAGTTAAATAAATCGTTCTTAATTATTTGTCCAGTTTCAGTACTATTTAATGTGTTACTTTGATAAAATCAATAAAATGTGCAAAAAATAGTTAGCGATTTCATACTTTATTCTTAAGTCAGGCTGCTCTATTAATGTGACTATTATATAACATAACTAGTTGCTTCTCAGAAGGTACACATATCTGTGTATGATACGATTTAAATGAAAAACTTCTAGAACTTCAAATCGTTCTTAATTATATGACCACAACTGTATGTATGTATTTATTTTAAGGCAAATTAGTTTCTAAGCTATATTATATTATCTTTCTTTTGTAATTAGTTTTAGCACGCCAACCTTTATGTATCATCCTCTTGGATCACTGGCAGAAAATGCTGCTTAGCATTAAGTCCCCCGTTTGTACAATTTCCTTGTGTTTTGTGCAATAAAGAATTAAATAGAACACCACTGCCACGTCTACATTCCCACGATTGTTCGGCCTACCTACAGTGAAAAGGGGCCATTGAGGTTCTGCCTGACGTGTGTATGTTTATGTCTCACGTCAGTTGGTAATTTCAGATTCTACAAAGCGCGGTTGATCGTTCGTGGCGCGCGAGATTTGCCTGCGGGCGCGCAGGTGCTCAACTGCTATGGGCCGCACCGCGCGCGCGACACAACCTCGCGCCGGCGGCAGCTGCTGCGCGCGCAGTATCTCTTCACGTGCTCCTGCTCTGCCTGCCTCGACATGGAGCGGCGGGACTTTGTCGTAAGTACGCCGCTATGAAGTTTATTGTCAGAATTCCGAGGTTCATTCACAGGCTTCACAGGCCCGAATTACAGGCTCATGACACTTTTCATCTGTAATTCTTAGGGTGGCCAGCGCAGTGCAATGCCACGTAGGACACGACCATTTTTTTTAAATCTTTGACTGACCTTTGTTTGACCACGATCTCACCTGTTGGTAAGTGACGATGTGGCCGAACATTAATGTAATACATTGTTATAGGCAGAGGTTACCTCTTAATATCAGGTGGGCCATCTGTTTATGTCCTCCTGTCGTATTCCTCAATGCTGAGGGTCGTGACCCCCTCGATAGATCACTTTCTGCCGGACGATGTTGCGCCAATGAGATCTGTTGCCAGCGAGCTGCACGACTTCGTAGAATTTCGAATCTAGAGTGGTGTGGATCTGGTCTGACCAACGTAATGGGCTACGGCAGCGATGGGCAAAGTAAGGCCCGCGGGCCACTCCAGCCCTCGAACAGTTTTTATCCGGCCCACCAACATTCATAATCTGTCTCTCAACTAGATTAATTAAAACACCCGTTATGTTGAAATGACGAATAAAAAACTAAAATTTATTCTAAAGCCACAATATTCTCGGGGCCCGCTTGCTTTTATAGTCAATTACCATTCAGGTTTGTAGTAGTAGAGCTTTTTTGTGAAAGAGTTCGTCCGGGGAAGTACTACCACCATACCGATTTCTGCCGCAAAGCAGTAGTGCTCGCATTGCTGTGTTCCGGTATGAAGGGTAAGGGTGCCGGTGAAATTACAGGCACATGAGACTTTTCATCTTTATGTCTCAGGGTGGCGGGCGCAGTGCAATGCCACATAGGGCGCGTCCTAGGTGGACGTGACCTATGAGGTAATGCACTGTTCATATGCAGAGGTTTCCGATTAACATCAGGTGGGCCACCTGCTTGTTCCGTCATTCAAGTAGGATAAAAAAAAAAAGAAAAAAAAAAGGCTTTTCACGCTTCTTAAATTATTCCATAACATTTCCTAGGTTTTCTTCTGCCCCTGATGAGAAAAGTTTGCCCTCCCCTGGGCTACGGCGTCGTGGCCTCTTTCCCTCAATTTTGTCCAGTGATAATCAGCTACTCTAAGGTGTCACTGCCGTTCCGTGCTTTATGACTAAAATACTTAAGTACTCGCTGGAGGCAGATAGTAGAAAGCCTAGTTACCCTGAGTTCCTTGAGTATTAAAACGATCGTCCTACGTCCAGGGGATTCGCAGCATCCGTCTCCGATTCCACATCTCGAAAGCGTCAACACGTCTCCGATCCTTCGCTTTGAGAGTCCAGGTTTCTGCACTGTACAGGAATATTGAAAAGACTAGGCTCCGGATGAGTCTTATTTTGGTCCTATTGGTGATTCTCCTATCCTTCCATATTCCCCCCAGCTGACTCATTGCGTTCTTGGCCTTCCTAACCCTTCTTCGAAGTTCGAGCGAGACTAAGGTTTCAATCAAATCGTTAAAGCTATTTTCGAGTTTCAACCACTTTTTCCTACAAACTTAACCAGCCATTTTAGAGGTACAAAGTCGAAATTCCTTAGTTTTAGACAACCCACGTTGTTTCCTCGATTGCACGAGAGCTACTAGAAAACCCCTAAGTTGCCTGTTTCGTTCTAAAATATCGTGTGTGATGCAAAATGTATGTATTGTTTTCAGTTACTATTTAGTGCGTATGCGTGTCAGCAGTGCAAGGGGCCTATAGTGCGTGGCACGAGGCGCGCGTGCGCACAGTGCCACGCGCCCTTCCACCCGCAGCGCGCGAGTGACGTCATCGACGAGGCCGAGGTCCTTCAGGCGCAAGGTATAACTTAACAGCCTACAGTCGCACACATACTCGTGGGCCCTCCTGATCCCACACTAGGATCTCCTGTGTCATGGGCATCAGGAACTACTAGTACCATGGTACCGCACCACCCAGACCCGGAACAAATATTTGCATATCATAAAAACATTTGTTCCGCAACGGATCGAATCCGCAACCTCTCGCATCTCAGCCGGCTTTTCGCCCATCGCGCCACAGAAACTGTCGTGGTGGTTATGGCAAATCCCCCCAATGCATTCTAGGGGGAGGCCTCGTCCAGCAGTGGACGTCTAAAGGCGGTACTCCGGACTCGTCACGCATAGTCAGGAGGTTCCTCTCTCTGAAGCCCTAGCCTCCGACCGTTTGGGCTTTGCTCCGTGGTCGTTGGTTTTCCGAAGCTATAAAAAGCAATAAAAAGTTATTGCTCGTTAAATTTGTTAAAAGCAATATTTATTTATCTTGAACTGTTAGTATGCAGTGTGGGAGAAAACTTGAAACTTAATTTTGAAACTGAGCTGAAATTTAGCATACCTGTCAAGTTCCAACGACAATACAATATTATGATAACAGCGAGCTGATCTGATGGTAGAAACGGAAGGTGGACAACAAAGCTCCTTTATAAATAATAGTAGACTGGCCGTGTTTAGGATCATTTTGATTAGCAAACTATTCAGATTACTAATTTTATATAAAAAAAAAATGAAGACAAATATTTTTTTCAAAAAAATAACTTATTAGAGTGGCAAAATACATTGGTGCTCGAAAGGGATTTGAACCCACAACCTTCTTTGGAAGTCGGTGTCCTTCCCACTATTTAGTGTAATGATTTCATTAGTCTAGTGTGGTTGGTTTGGTGTTGTACAAGTTACAAGTTTTTCGAGTACCCTCGCGGTACATAAGTTGGGGATATTTTTGGTCTCTTTCATCTCTCCTCCTAGTTTTGGTCTCTGTGACTATCCGTGCTACTTATAAACGCGGAATATCCGATTTTATAAAAGCTTGTATTTAAGAGTATATTTTTCAATAAAAAATGATTGGTCAGTGGCGCAACTATAACATCTAGGGCAATCTACATTCGAAAATTTAAAAAAAAAATGTTGTCGCACTTTGGATTTTAAGCAGAACTTATAAAAATATACTTTTCAAATAAAATAAAATACTCAGGGTCAATGTAAAAAAAATATTTTTGAGCTCGCAGCCTCTTGGGCCGGGTCCTCTTGGGTCGGGGGCCCGTGGCATTTTGCCAGCCCTGCCACCCTATTGCTACGCCACTGTGATTGGTAATCTTTTCAGCGGAGCGAGCGACAAAGCTGTCGGATCGCATCGACAAGTCGCTGGCGGCCCTGCGGCTGCGTCAGCAAGTGTGGTACCGTCACCACTCCGCGCTGCGCTCGGCGGTCGACTCACTGGCGCGCTTGCTAGCCGACCACGGTGAGTGCCATGCCGCTGTCCCGTATTCAAATGCAGCTTAGGCGCTGTCTCCACGAGCGAGAGAATCGCGACGAGTCCGCGCTCGCCCATACAAATTATCGCTGCGATAACATCGCCGTGTGGAGACGCGTTCATAGGAATACATGGCACGACGTTAATATCGCCGTGATTGTCTCGCACGTGGAGACAGCGCCTTAGATCTGTTTTATTTCTCTTTAAATGAATGACGGATCAAGCTGAGCTGAGGCCTGATCACGGAGGCCTAAGTCCAGCAGTGGACTAGTGTGGGCTGATGATAATGTTGATGATGGATCAAGCTGAAGACCCACCAGTTGTTAAGCAGTAACCTCTGCCTTCAACAATGCATTACCTCATAGGTCACGTCCACCTAGGACGCACCCTATGTGGCATTGCACCGCGCCCGCCACCCTGAGACATTAAGATGAAAATTAATGTCTATAATTTCACATATCATTCACAAAATTTAAAAATCATTAATTAAAAAAAACTTAAACGATAATCGTAAAAAGTCGGGGAACATACATGGGATTTAATCGATAGGTATCAGTGTCCTCTTACCCCAAACTTACGCTGGTACAGCCTCCATGGGACAACCTGTATACGTGTCGATAGTGCATGAAAAACTATAGTTTTCGTACCGTCTGGCTTTATTTTCGTTTTAATTTAATACAACAAGTCAAATCTTATAACATTTTGTCGAAAATAATCGGGTAAGACTCATCAAGGATCTAAATACTCCTTCTTTCATGATTGAATTATCTAGATTTTTTAAACTAAAAAAAGAAAGACCAGAAAGTAATATCAGAAAGTTTAATTGCAATTCAGTCGATAAAATTACGTGGGAACCTTAAGGCTAGATTTAGTGGTTGACTGACGGTAAGCGCGTACCTTCAGTGCTGATCGTATGCGCGTCACTCGGTCAGCGTCGCAAACGCGCGTATACATCGCAATAGCGCGTCAGTCGACCGACGAGCTGGACCGACGGTTTTCGTCTGCGCGACGTAGCGTACGCGCGTAGCCACTCATCGGCGCTGCACTGTAAGTCGAGCGTATGTTTCCTTTGATATAGCAACGTTCGGCTTATTCTACTATTCCCCCCTGAAAATCCATCTTAGGGCGGAAAAGTGGAATCTAACAAAAACACTTATTCCACTAGAAAACTTTTGTCAGACGGTGAGCGCTGACGTTGCGTCGAGCACTAGACAGTGCCTTAAAGTGTTTTTAAATATTCCAGGTGATTTCAGCAAGAGCGTGGAACTGATCAAGCAGAATATACAAAGTCTGGAGTACCAGTTCGGCTCGTTCAGCGTCGAGGTAAATACATTTTGATTGACATAACGACGAAAAGTATTGGATGACAGTCTGAAGAGGGCATTGAGTCGTAGCTAGTAGAAATCTGTGGTCTGACTAACACTACGGGAAACTGCGACGCTTTGATTTATCAAGAAGCGGTTTTATAGACTTAACACGATTAAAAGTTCAATTAAATTAAAACTTACTTATAGGTGAATATTTGACTGATACTGATCCAAATAATATCCTCCTCATTGCTGAGAGTCGTCAACTTTGCAAAGGACTTCGACGCGTCCCGTAGACACCAGGTTTTGCTGTCAGTTTTACCACAGATACTGCTATGACTAACGGATAATCTACCGGTTAATGTCATGACTCATGTTTGCATGAAGTTGATTGATAAATATCTATATAATCTGATTTCATCCGTCAGTCAAGATATTTTTATATTGACTATATCAATATCATTCCAACAGTCATATAATTCACTATATAGCAACTCGCCCCGGCTACGCACGGCTATTGTTAGGATCCCCCACCCCTCCTCTTCCCCAGTCCCAACACCCCATCTAGCCACACACCAAATACCATCCCCCGCACCCCTATGTAACTCGCTGATAATGCTGCTTTCTCTAGGTGAAATATTTTTTTAAATCGGTTTATTTGTTTTTGAGTTTATTCATTGCAAACAAACAATCGAACAACCAAACAAAGTCTCTCCCTCATGTAACTCATACTCCTGTAAACCATCCTCCCTCCTGCAAGGATACCGTTGCTCATAGTACGCTTTGTTTGATGCAGGTGGCCCACGAGCTGAGGAAACTATCGGATGTCATGCTGGAGCGGATCATCAAGACGCCACAGAACCCCGGTTATAGGTATGTTCTTTGTCGTTACACTCTTGGCAGAGTATGGTATCTTGGTATCTTCTAGGCGACTGTGCTTAAATAGGCCTCGTCGTCGCTTCAAATCAAGTGAGATCTAGCAAAAAGCAACACTATTTTAGATTAAAAAAAAATAAGTCTTGGCCTTCACTTCATGGGTCTGTGGCTCGCTAAACAACCCTTCGCGACATCTTCTCGCACCGCGGCCTTCCTGGGCTCCACTCGCGCTAATTTTGCGTTATTACACAAATAAAAACAGAGCCGTTCACGTTATTTCGTACGTCTGGATTGAGGGATCATTGCTTCAATTGAGCTGTATTTTCCTTAATCCGCTGAGTTTCAGACTAATTCAAGCAAGGACCCCACAATCCGGATAATCCGGTGCGGAATATCGTGACCGGTTTTGGTTTTGTTTAGGTAATAACGTTCAAAGTTAGCGCAATTGGGGCCTGGTGCATTCATGCAGTGGACCGGCTGAAGCTGTCTTGGTCACTCTTGGTCACTCTATTTCACGGGTGATCAGCCCCGTGCTCGTTTGTTCAACTCTGCCCTGTACTACAAGGCGAAAGCTAAATACACTTATATAACTTTGACGAATCTGAAACAAATCTGTTTCTGTCCGATCCTCCCAACCTGGCAACAGCCCAAGCCGAGGTTTGTGCCTAAGTGGTGCCCTTGTGCTCGTTGCCCCAACCTAACTCTACAGGTTGAGCGCCATCTGCGCTCATCAAAAGCCCGGTAAAGCAGTCATGGCCCCAGGCGGTCAACTGCATAAATCCTTCCGAAAAAAAAACTGAGAATATACTTCCTGAATAAATACATATGTTTTGTGATGTATGTGTCGTCAAGTTCTTTTATTAGGAATATCCTAAAATGAATACACCAAGTATAGGTCGCGCAATGAGTAATGAGCGCTCGGCGAAAGTGCTGGGGTTGATTGCGCATATTTAAATTCGCGCATTCGCTATAGAGACCCAATAAAATGACTACTGCGCATTGAAGGTCAGCGCTCATTATTCGTTGCGTGACCTATAATGTTCTTGAATAACTTAACACATACAGACCCAACAGTCACATACATAGTCATGATCCCACACTAGAGTACCATGGTACCACAATACCCAGACCCGGAAAAAATATTCGCAGATCATACAAACATTTGTCCCGCAGCGGGAATCGAACCCGCAACCTCCGCATCTCAGCTGGCTACACGCCCGCGACGCCACAGAGGAATGCAGTCGTTATAATTCTGAGCTCATCTCACATATATTGTTCAGCATTTGCTGAAACTAAAAAAACAACATTAGTGCAGTTAAACAAAACTAGATGATAAATAAAAATATTTACATCTATTTCAGAGACTGGTGCCTAGAAACTCACAAAGTGCTCAAAAAGGCAGTTCAACTGATGGACCTGAACTACGGCTCCTGGGAACCTCTCGTCAAGCGTCTGAAGGAGCAAGAGGCTTTAGTGGCTACCCTCCTAGCGGACAGCAAATCACCAGAGACCAGCGATAATGTCCACCATATGATGCATTACAACCTTAAAATATAAGTGGTAGGGTGCATTATCCATCAAAAATCCGGTACCGATATTGACATGTCTACGTACCTAAGTAGT
The DNA here is from genome assembly GCA_932527175.1 of Operophtera brumata. Lineage (NCBI taxonomy): Eukaryota > Metazoa > Arthropoda > Insecta > Lepidoptera > Geometridae > Operophtera > Operophtera brumata. Next base: position 77,457,663 of record OW052239.1, on the reverse strand, counting down.
TTTTGGCCACGCATCATCAACCGATTCAGGTCCTCTGAATATAGGTTTTCCCATAGAATGCAATGATGAACTATCTCGATCTGTCTCTATCCACCATCCACCATCCACCATGCAGTTGACCATGGTTTAAGTGTTTTTTTATTCTTGATTTTCTATAGAAAGCGATTGTCTCAGTCTGTACGTCTGTATTGATACGAGCAGGATAAACTTAAGGTGGTTGCTTTTACATACTAATGTATTTTTCCAAATATGGGTGAACAAAGAATAATTTAGTTTTTTTTTTATTTTTTAATATATTTTATTTTCTTATTTTTTTATTTTTAGTTTAAATATTGTCTTTATTTGCGGTAAATCATATTTGGTTGAAGAAAACAGTGGATTAATAGCGAAAATATCATCGAAATTTTGTTTTTAACTGTAACCGTTTCAAAAGTGGCCAAACGACAATTCTGACTAGTTTTATCCGTTTATTGCTGCTTGATTATTTAACACATTTCAAGGACTAGAGTGTGAACCGGCAGTGTATCGAACTCATTTGTCATCGTTCGTATTTTCAAAGATGCCATATTTTGGCGTTCATAGTGTATGGAATAAGTCCATCGTAGAGTTATTAGAATGTCTTTGGCTTAAACTTTTTTGAAACAACACCACAATATTTAGTTGTTGTTTGCGAGTTATTATTTGTTTCAATATTTGCACAATAAAATAAGAGCAAAATCAAGCCGACTGCAGCTCAAACAGTGCAAAAAAAAGTGTCCAGTACTTTCTAACAAAAAAAGGCTGTGACATACACGGACAGACAGACAGACATGACGAATCCATAAGGGTTCCTTGTCTTTGACTACGGAACCCTAAAAACCAGCCAGTTTTAAATGATTTGACAACAAATAGTACATTACTGCCATGGCTGGCAAGACTAAGCGTGATAAAGGATAGTAACACTTATTGATTTGGCGATTTTCAACATGGCGACTCGATAGGAAATGGTTTTCATAAAAAAAATACCGGCCAAAAAGCTTCTCGAAAAAAATATCAACATCCAAGCATGCTTGTGAAAATTATGTATGAGTCTTGATACCGGTTGAGTTTTGTTTGGGCCCAAAAGTGCTAAGCTAATTCACACTAAAATATAGATATCATATTTTGTGCGTCGGTTGATAAAGAAATCAATAAAGCGTTGATATCCTATCCTATCCTACCCTACTAATATCATAAATGCGAAAGTTTGTGTGCGAGTGTGTTTGTGACTTCTTCACGTTGAAACGGCTCGACGGATTTGGATGAAATTTGGAACGGAGATAGCTTGACTCCCGAAATAACACATAGGCACATTTTTCGCCCGATGTTCACACGGGATCGAGACCTATGCGGGTAACACCGCGAGGCGCAGCTAGTGTCTAAATAAAAATCAAATACTTTTGCGGTGATGTATGAGTTAATAATAAATTCAAAATGAGAAATTAAAACTTAAGATTCGTAAGTTTTCAAAATTGTGAGAATATGCGACTTTTGCGTTTAGCTAAGAAAAATATTATGAATATTTGTATCTATCGACCTTTCATTTGAAGCAATAAGTTTAATGTTAACAGAGTACCTCAATTAATTCAAATTAAATGCAATAAACACAATAAAAATATATTTTAACTCAACTCAAAGCCTTAATCTTAAGTATATTTACTATGCAGCATTTATTGCAATTAGACTTTATGTAACAGCTTAAATGCATTTTTTTTTACAAATTAAATATATATATGGTCATTCGTAATATTCTGACGACAAAGAATGGGGTTTGTTTTGATGACCATTATAAAAAAGTTAGTTAAACATTTATCATAAAGAAGAAAAATTCATTATGTCATGAAAAAAAAAGAATTTTATGGAACTCAAATGTTTTACGTTAAAAGATATATTTTTTCTCATTCGTAACTGCTTACGGAACTACGGTTACGTCGACGGCCGAAGGGTTAAGCCCTGTAATGTTACAGTTTCATAAACTACTGTTATTAAACTTCTGTTGTGCTTACCGCCCATTTGACCACATTTCCAGGCCGGTATCCACCAAAGCGGAGATTTGCAGAGATGAGAATTGCCTTTTGAAAATAATAGGATATCGATATTCCCACATTTCTCCGTTCGGCTTTAGTGAACCTACGCTGTTGTGGATTCCAGACTTTGGATGTCGAATTCAAGGGAGTGGTATTTTTTTGAGCGAACTGATCACCTATACTTTTTCGATTTTGATCTGTATTTGATAACATAACTAGGAGATAGTTTATTATTATTTTTGTGTGATTTTTCTTTTTGCTGATACTGCCATTTGATTAACGTCAGTATATTACAAAAGGCTTCATATATAACAAATTTGTAATATTAATTGTATTTAGCCGTATTATTTATATTTTTCTATTATTGGTAAAAATGCTTTTGTGCTGCAGCGGAAAGTCTAGTAACATTGTTAATGTAAGAAACGTTTTATTAGATACTAGTGGAATGCCCGCGACTTCGTCCGCGTGTACTTTTCCATACAAACTTAAACACCCCGCTGCACCCCCTTAGGGATTGAATTTCCGGAATTCCATTCTCAGTGTACCCCTAGACCACAAAAGGAACGTACCCTCCAAATTTCAGGTCTCTAGGACTTATGGTTTAGGCTTTACGTTGATAGTCGGTCAGTCAGTCAGACAGTCAGTCACGCAACGATTTTATATATATTGATTAACAAATAACAGCAAATTAGTGAGACTAGATATAATTACTGACTTTATTAGTAAATTATTCAATTTCGTGTTATATTAGTAGTTTAACGTGTAACTATTTACATATAATTATGGGGAGTATCTTCCAAACATGTTTTGGAATGTGTAAGTGTGGTGTAGTTCTGGGGGCCTATTCTACTAAACCAATTGTATTTAAATTGTTAATGAATTGTCTCATATCTGTCACTTTTGACACTTTTGGTATTCTACTAATATCAATGGTTTTTCAATTGCATTACAATTGTGACCATTTTGAAACAATAGTAAAATCTTTCTTTGTAAAAATTCGTAAAATCATGAATTTAGTGGACTACCATTTTTAATGACAATTGTAATTGATATAACTTTTGAAACTATCATGGTTATGTACATACTTTTCACTAGAAACGGGATATTTAACATGATTTTCGAGTTTTAATTGTCCCGATATTTCGGCACAGTTGCATGCGCCATGATCAAGGGAAAACACTCAAAAATCTCGAAAATCATGGTAAATATCCCGTTTCTAGTGAAAAATTATAAGTGAATTGTAATTACATAATGGTTTTTCTTTAAAAAATAGTAGAATTGGGCCCAATCACATGACTTTCATTCGAACAATGGTGCAAGCATGAACAATTCACTTTGGCGAGACGATAGCTAAGAGGCTGTCAAGAGTCAAATTGGCTTGCATATGTTTAGCAAAATCTACATAGTTTATGACAACTACAATATATATGTGACCTAGGTGAAATGGTTATGACGACCTCAGTGGCGCGGCGGGTGTAGGTTCGCCTGCGACGTAGGAGGTTGCAGGTTCGATTCCCGCCTCGGAACAAATATTTGTTCAGGGTGTTCTGGGTATTTTATAAGTATAATAAAAAATATCTATCTATGTAATGTATTGTTTTAAGTATATCAGTTATATAGTATATAGTACCCATAACACAAGCTCTGCTTAGCTTTGGGCTAGATAATGTTGTGGGAACTCTCCAGCATTAATTATTTATTTACTTAATACTTAATACAATATATACTTATATATAAGATATACTTAATACAATACATTACATACATAGATATTTTTTATTATACATAGAAAATACCGAGAACACCCTGAACAAATATTTGTTCCAAGGCGGGAATCGAACCCGCAACCTCCTGCGTCGCAGGCGAACCTTCGCCCGCCGCGCCACAGAGGTCGTCAAATGCGCTTAAGTCCGATTGATCGAACCATGCGGTCGAACTACGTGGCCAGAATCCTTATAACATAAACATCTCTATTGCCTATCAAAATACATTGAAGAAAATAATAAGAGTAACAAATAATATTATTTTAGAGGGCATGGTCGATATTTATTATCGATTACGCAGCAAATATTTATATAAATACTTTATTTCGTGATTTTCTTTCACTTTTCGAGCGCTATTCTGTCACTTTTAACTTACGTGAACTTAAGGTGGATGCGCACGCTTGCGGCGCGAAATTCGAGTTTTTTGGTGTATTTTGCTCATAACAGTTCAGCAACACTTCTTCATATAGCGAAAGTTGAGTTCGCGAGAACTAGGAGACCTAACACACATGTTTTAGTTGATGGTATCTCATAAATATCATCAGTTTAGGTATACACATTTTTATGTGTATAGCTAAACACGCCCCCTAAACACATTTTTATAGTGTTTTTTTTTTGTTTAGGGTATCGTAGCTAAACTGATGATATTTATGAGATACCATCAATTAAAACATGTGTGTTAAGTCTCCTAGTTCTCGCGAACTCAACTTTCGCTATCTACAGAAGTGTTGATGAGCTGTAATAGGCAAAAAACAATAAACAAATTGAATCTCGCGCCGCAAACGTGAGCATTCACCTTTACTGATTCTGAGTTAGATAGTGACGGTATTTGGCTGTTGTCTGCCTTTTAATGTCAAATATTGGCCAATGACACTGGGGTGATCAGACATTTTAATAATTTGATTGGTTAATATGACATTTGCTATCGTCTCGCTAACGTTTATTATTCGTGCTTACCCCACATAATGTTGAAAAACGTTAACGAATGGTTAAGCAATATTGCCATAAGACACTAGATACATAATGCAATAAGTATGAGACCTGTTGACTAAATTAGGTTCACTTTAGATTAATATAAATGTTTTTTCGATTAGAGTATTCGGGTTTACATAAATTTTATCGAGCACATTACTGACTTTATTACACTACGCGCCAAATTAGTTTGCGGCTGTAAATAAAGCCTGAAAATCAAGGTAAACCATCCCAGACTTTTCAGGTTTTTGAAAAACTGACTTGTAAGTGGTTTTGAGTAATAACCGTTTAATTTTGGTGGCGTTTTTCTCCATCAAGTAAAACAGTGACACTGGGTGTGGAATCGATAAGAATTTTCCCGAAAAAAAAAGTTATAACAATTAACAGTATGCTGTGGGTACTCGATGGGGAAAAATCCGGATTTACCCGTAGAATGCATCTTTTAGATGTTATAAGCCAAAAACGGAAAAAAGTCAGAAAGTTTCGAGGTTGTTGAGCACCACAAAGTTGCCACAGATCTTTTGAAGTTGCAAACTTGGTTTTACATTATCCACACAGCATCCCAAATAAACAGAACCTTGCAATTTTTTGCGACCTAACGCGATTTTTGTGTCTATAGTGACTGGCCTATAGCGGGAACTTGGCATTACAGGCACGCGACGTGACGTAGCGGCAACTTACAGAACAAATCGCTAATTTTACAGCCGCAAATTATCTGGCGAGTTAAAAACATTAGAACAACGGTGGTTTTAAAAAAATATACATTGTTCGACACGATTTTATAATGTGTTCCTTATTTTTAAGCGATGTATAAATAAACCAATTAGTAGAGATTATTGTTGCAGAAGATTTAAACTTTCAAAGCAATATTTAATGTTTTCGTAGAAATGTTAAGCAATCAGGTTACTAATATAGTAAGTGGAGAAGCGAATGTTCTAATATAGTAAGTGGAGAAGCGAATGTTAACTTCGTTGAATGTATAGAAAGCTAAGACAGAAAACCACACCATACAACGGTATTTAATAACCTTAGTTGGATACATTGTCATTATCTATACTTTTTTTGTCTTCGTTATCAGACGAAGACGTCCAGGTGTTCAGGTAGACGTCCTCTGCTGGACGAGGCCTCCCTATAGAATGCAATGGGGGAATTTGCTTTATTCACCTAACTTGGTAGGCAGATTGGTGATCGCAGTGGTGGTGTAAAGAACTCGGGGGGATGCTGCTGCCCATCTCTGGCATAATCCCTCGGTCGGTCGTCTTTTACAATATCCACGGGAGGAGACGGAGAGGTCTATTCTTCGAAGAAATGCAATGCGGATAAAGTCGCGAGCTACTTATAATAATTAAAGTGTCCATTTGGTAAGAATCCGTAACTCGAACCAGTAGTTACAACGAGAAAGAGAGATTATGACAAAGTAACCCAATAAGATTCTCCACTGAAATCCGTTTTTGGTCCAACTGAAGAATATACGCGATTTATATGAGTTATCTCGATGCTAGAAAATAAGTCAACTGTTAGTAAATTGCTATCTGTTATTTTTATTAATAAACAAATATATGCTACCATGTATGTATATTGTTTGTATTTCGTTAATATTCCTGTATCTACTTAAAGATTATACTTGGAATTACTTCTTTTAGATTCAATTGCTTATAGCAGAGAGGCCACTTCTCAAAAAGTCGTCAAATGGCGATTCCCGTTGGAAAGACTATTGCCGCACCGACAACCGGTATCATTGTATTCAGCATGATTTCCTGAGGAAGAATAGACTGGTTGTCGCATTCTAAAGTGGTGGAGGGCGGAGAGAGGGGAAGGGAAAGATGCGAAAACCGGGTATAAGGTTTGGTTAATATCTCAATAACCGCTTGTCGGATTTAAACAAATAAGGTGTCATACGATAGGTAATAAAATCTTTGACATATCGAGTCTTAAAATGTTTTTTTGTAAATATCATACATTATTAAATATTTCGAAAAAATGCAAATTAAAAATAAAGGTTTTGGTTTTGTTGAAAATGACAATAAATGACACCTAACTAAAAAGTGATGTATTACGAAGAATTGAGCGATTTATTCAGCAGTATTTTGATTTAAAAAATTTTTATTTGGTTGAGAAACTGCAAAACTGTGTCAGGTTTTTGCAAATACCATATTTTATGATATATTAAAAAATTGGCCAATTTCAGACCAAATACATTTTAGGTTTTGTTTATTTTAAACTTTATTTTACTTTTATTATTTTTTCTTGTAGAAACTACAGCAGTACTTATTCTGTGAAAATTTCAAGTTTCTGTCTATTACGGTTCAAAAAATACAGCCGTAATCAAGATCGAGCAAAAACAAAAGTTTATTGTTATGTATTTTATTTTTATTTTATTTTTATTATGTTTTCTTGTAGAAACTATATCAGTACTTATTTTGTGAAAATTTTAAGTTTCTAACTATTACGGTTCAAAAAATACAGCTCTTATTAATATCGAGCTAAAACAAAAGATTACTATATTTTATTTTTGTTATGTTTTCTTGTAGAAACTATATCAATACTTATTCTGTGAAAATTTCAAGTTTCTTCTATTACGGTTCAGAAGATACAACCGTAATCAAGATCGAGCAAAAACAAAAGTTTATTCTTATGAATTATATTTTTATTAAATTTTTATTATGTTTTCTTATAGAAACTACAGCAATAGGTACATATTCTGAAAAAAAAACAAGTTTCTAACTCGTACGGTTAAAAAAATACAGCCCTTATTAAGAACGATCAAAAACAAAAGTTTATTGTAGTATAAATTTTAAGTTTATTTTATTTTTGTTATGTTTTCTTGTAGAAACTAAAGCATTACTTATTCTGTGAAAATTTCAAGTTTCTAACTGTTACGGTTCAAAAAATACAGCCATTATTAAGATCAAGCAAAAACTTCAAGACATGTGAATAAAGCGCCCAATTCTTTACATACATTACTTTTTAGTTTAATTTTCACCAAAGACAAAAGCGACTTTTGTTTGAAATTCGCCTTTTTCTAAATATTTAATAAACTAAATAAACTATGGTATTTATAAAAACCAGTCACAATTTAGTGGTTCTTCACCGAAATTAAAAAAAAAAAAACGGTAAGAAAGGTTAATAAAACTCCCAATTCTTTGTGATACATTAATTTTTAGCTAGATGCCATTTACTGTCATTTTCACCAAAGCCAAAATCAGCTTTTGTTTGATATTCGCCTTTTTTCAAAATAGTTAATAAACTAGGACATTAACGAAAACCATTGTTAGACATATAGTTGACCATTTAATTACCTATCGTATGACATCTTATTTATTGAAATCGGACAAGCGGTTATTGAGATATTAACCAAATCTGATACCCGGTTTTCGAATCTTTCCCCTCCCCTCTCTCCTCCCTCCACCACTTTAGAATGCTACAACCGGTCTATTCTTGTTGAGGAGATCACGCTGAACACAATGATACTGGTTGTCAGCGCGGAACTCGTCTGTCCAACGGGAATTCAATTTCGGAGGACTGGCCTCCCTACTATTACATATAAACTCAATTCTAGTTCCAATTCAACTGATTTTAGGAGCTTCTCAAAGAATAATGTATCTATATTTGGAACTCTATGTCCTTTTTCCAAACATGCCTGGTATATAACCTTCTTCGAGATAAATCCGCCGGGTCCCAGTATTCCATTCGCTAGTTCCATAATACTGGGATTAGACCTTGCTGGTCTAGGCCAACAATGTTAGTATGTCCGTATCTGTCGTGTCTGACAAAGGGAATTTCACTATGAAAATGTAAGCAGGCGCAAGGATCGACTCGTGAGCATTTCACCAGATTATAGACTTAAAAATTCTCAACTTACCAGATTCCCACATTACCAGATTCGCGCCTCACCAAAAGAATGACGTGGCACAAAAGTTGCTAGGCAGGTATACAGTCTTCATGTTATAAGCTGATGTCAGAGTTTTCAAGCCGCCAAATGGCCTCCAACTTGGCTTACGATTAATAATCGTGGTTGCCACTTGAGAACCTTTATTCCCCAACATTTGTCAGTTCTGCGAGCTATATGGCCTGCCAATTTCAACTTCAACTTGCTAATTCTGAGGGCTATATCGGTGACCTTGGTTATTCGAAGGATTTCCTCATTTCAGATTAAATCGCTTGCAATTGTAACAATAAAATCTTACTGTATTGTTCTTGAGGAAATCCAGTTGGTCCGTGCCGTCACCACATGGCAGCGTGCCCAAAATACTGACACCACCGTTGAATGAGTATGTATGTTGAAGTGGCAATGGGAAGGTTGCATGGGGAGGCTCAAACCTATATACAACCCCATTTAAGACCAAATGACGACATTGCTCGGGATTTTGGATTTTGGACAAATAATTTTTCGGTAATCGTGATTTTTTCCCAGCTGTCGGGTTAAAATAGATAGTTTTCTCGGCCTCAAAGCTATAATATATCCTATATCGTGATGAGTGGTCAGTGTATCTTTTATACAACATGTAACGTTATGTACCTACAAGATGTGCCTACAGCGTGTTTTATGAGCATGAATTGACCAATCACTATGCTCGAAATCTCTGCTCCGCTTCAATGGAAACAGCACGAGCGGAGCGGGGCAGAGCTGAACGGATATTCATATAAAATAAGCGAGGTGATGCGGAGCGGAGGACAGCGGGGCGGTGCGTTGCGGAGGGTAGCTAGGAGAGCGAAGCGGCGAGGTGCGGACCGGGGTGCGGGGGAGGGTGTGACGCCACGACTCGCGCGCAGTGCGTCGTAGTAGTTATCAACGTTACGTCATAGGTGCAATACGTATCAAAATCGATGAGAAGTTCCTCTCCGCTCCGCTCCGCTCCTCTCCTTTCTGCTTCAGTGGAAACACTTACCACTTTTCACCGCTATTCTCCGCTCATCTCCGCACAGCTCCGCGTCAATGGAAACGCAGCCTTACAATTTGACTAAGCGGTGCTCGTACTTACTCAATGGAAACATTCAAGTTGCTACTGAAACGCAAAAACACGCCACAATACCATAAGTATATAATCATACCTTAGAGCATTGCAGGCCTCCGTAAATCATACTTACTTGGATAGAGCTCAATAGTAATTTTATTGTGACATAAATTTACGCTTTCCTAGCTAATAGAGCCTAATAAGACTGATAATAGTAAAATTACCACATGAAATTGAAAAAAAATATGAAAAGGAATATGAAAAATTGTTTTAAGGCGCTATAGGTTCAACAAACATTTTTGTATGAGGCGAAGAAGGCGAGCGCACGCTCTGATACCGTGTTTTTATGTATAAAAAAATTATATAAAAATGTCGTTCAAAGTTTTGTTTAATTTTGTTGATGAATTCACTAACTCAAATAATAACTAACATGTAACCAAATGTTTCAAAAATTAAAACGTGAGAGAAGTGAGTGAAAAATAGCATTTAAATTTTAAAAAGGAGGTATCTTTTTAAATTTTTTTTATCGAGTGAAGTAATTCAAATATTGTATTGAATTATTGATTTCACTAGATAAAAAGCTCAAGAATATCATATATTTTTTTCTTCATAGAAAACTATCAAAATTCTTATCAAAAACTTTAAAATTCTAGAGACATTTGAGAACCTATCGCGCCTTAATAGAATAATAACAAGAAAATTGCGAGTTATTGTAGCGTAAAGGTGCATGGTAATTTAAAACTAGTAAGTTATTATGCAATTTATCGCCTGATTTATCGCTATTCATCAACGACTTTATATTTCATTGGCATCGTGAGATAGGTCCTACCTAGTCACTACCACCTAGTCTCGTCCCAAAATGATGCTTAAAACGGATAAACAGCCTGAAAAAAAGTTCAAAGTCTTCAACGAAATGTACCCACTTTGCGCTTTTATGTGCGCGTTCTCTTGCATCCTCCCTAACAGAACCACTACACTGAAAAGATTTATCACAATAACTCTAGTCATATCTTTCAATGCCGGGCAACTGTTTTGGTTCATTACGTACACTTTCAAGTGCCTGTACATTTTGGACATCTATAACTTCGCGCGAAACATGTCATTGGCGGTCGTCTTGCTCCTGTTTTTTATAAAAACATATTACGTGATATACGCCACACAGAAGTTCGCTGATGTGCTGCAATGGATATCCAGAGATCTATTAAAAGGTAACGACCTGAGCGAGGACTACCAGATGATTTACCTGGATCACATAAAACAAGGCAAATTAGGAGAGAAGTTGTGGCTACTGATGCCGTCAGTTATAAGCGCGTTTTACCCGCTCTACGCTGCGCTTTGCATGGGATATGAAAGCATACAGACAGACGATTTTATAAGAATTATGGTGCATGATATGGAAATGTTGTATGTTGAAGATATTCAAAGCGAACCACCTTTTTTCCACATCTACTTCGCATACAATTGTATCCAGTGTGTAGTTCTTGTGGCGATTTATGGTTTCGACGGCTCGTTCTGCATAGCAACCACGCATCTGCGTATGAAACTAAAGTTGATGACGCACAAACTTAAGAAAGCATATCAAGATGCAAAAAATCCAGTCGAGCTAAAGGCATTCGTGAGTGCAGCTATTTCGGATCATCAAGACGCTCTAAACTTCTACAACGTAGTGCAGGACTTGTACGAGCCCTGGCTGTTTACCTTGTTCCTGGTGACCTCATTCATGATATCGTTTAACTTGTATCAGCTTTATCTTCTGAAGAGGCTCGACCTTAAGTGCGCAATGTTCGCGGTATTCGGCGCCTTGCACATGTTCATGCCTTGTCACTACGCCGCCGAGTTGGCCAAAGTAAGTTTCTTTGTTAAGATTGATTATGTTAAATTAAAAACCTGGTATTGCTTCAATAGTCATCAAGATAGTATTTTTCTGAATATTATATTGGGTTGGCATTTTAATCATGTAGCCAGTATGCTTACTTTTTTTCATATGACGTACACACTTTCAAAAATATTTTTTTCTTTGTGAGATATGCAACGGTTCTCCCGATGATAAAATTAGAGTCATGTGAGGTTTTTTTAATTCATTCATTCATATCCAACCATTCAAAAACAACCCCCATAGAATGGATTATACCTCCGCGCAGAGAGATGCGTAGACACTGTGGGGGTAAGGCCTGCCTAACTCTTTGACCCTTCCTTCTCTCTCTTGTGTAAGGATCCATTTTTGAGGAACAAAACAGACTTCGGAACCCTTTACTATGCATGTATGACACGTGCTTGGCTATTTTATGGAAAAAGCTCTTCAAAATTACTTATTCGTCATTCACAATTCCCACTCTACGGTTAAAAAAGTAAAAATTCCTTAATTCTTCCTTCTTTTTTTTGGTTAGCTAGAGCCTAATTGGGTACCTAGTTCGTCAATTTCAGACATTCACTTTAAAAATAAAGCATTATTCATAAATCATAAAATCATAAATCATTTATTGTTTGTGAATCCAGGTAAATTACATTAGTTGGTAGATTAGGTATGGTGAAGATCGCTGGACTCTGCATTTCAGCGTACAAACATTTGGTATATTATATAATTTAAGTAAGACAGATCAGGAAAAATGTATAAGTAGTAAAGCATGCACTAATTACAAAATGTCAATTAAGTGTACAAGTGCCACCAACTTAGCTGTAGAATCGTTCGAGGGCGCCACCATCGAAAAAGGTGGCCACCTATTAAATAATTTGCTGCAATCGGTATAAACATGATTGTACACGGACCTGACGAAATTGTAAGAATATTTTTTTATTTTTAGTTATTCATTACTTTAAGATTGATACATAGATAAATGTTTCGGTAACAAGTAATCTGATACATAGGTTACATATGTATAAATGTATTTTAAATCACATTATTTCAGGGTTACAAATATTATGTGTTCAAAGTGCTTTTATGCTTTGAAATACAGTCTAGAAACATAACATTTATGTAATAATCTGTTATCTGAGCCATTTTTTTTAGTAAAATAAAAATATTTAAAAAATTATTTTATGATTAATATGCCTACCTTTTGGTAATAACTAAATTAATAAAAATATCGTTACCTATTAGTCCAGTAACTTTGTTGTCTGAAAGTATGGGGTAGTATGCGTCAAATCCGGTAGTTCTGATTTTTTGCAGACTTGTTTACGATGTTGGCCTAATGAATAATCCAAGTTTTTGACCTCGAGCGCCGAACCCAACCTTGTCAAAGATCAAAAAAATCATTTTTTTCTATTTTTGACAAGGTTGCGTTCGCGGCGCTCGAGGTCAAAAATTTGGATTATTCATAAGGCCAACATCATAAACAAGTCTGCAAAAAATCAGAACTACCGGATTTGAAGCATGCGATGTTGCACGCTGTGATGTATAAAGTTACTGGACTATATATTATAACATTATTTTTCGTTAATTGAAAACTTTTCACATCGTAATTATGATCAAAGGAAACCGAAGTATGTGAATTAATACCATATGTATGATCGAGTGGATAAATTCCACTTACGTATTTCCTCGAAATCTGTCACTATCGGTGTCAGAGTCACTGTCTAAAACAAAGACATGTTAGTTACACCACTTATAACTCAAGAACGGGATAACCGATTTGGCTGAAAATTGGTGGGGAGGTAGCTTAGAACCAGGAAAAGCACATAGGGGGGAGGGTTCACCGGGGGCTACCCGTGTGAAGGCGGGGCGAATCGCTAGTTGACAATAAAACGCTGATCTAAATATCCGTCCTTTTGACGATATATTCTCCTTCAATTTTGTGCACGTGTGCACAATGTTTATGTCATTCGGAGGCATCAATAGTAGGTATTGAACGCTTTGGTTACTAGTTGCGGCATATTTTCATTTTTTTGCTCTATGTTTACGTCCGCTATTTTCATTTTCATGGAACTCCATAATCATCTCTATGAGATTTAGGTCACAGTGATAATAATACAATAACACAACATAGGATAATACAACATAAAATATACAACGATTTCGGGAATTTATTTAATAATAATCTGGTATCACTGATCTGTAGTGATTGACAGCGAAGTGACGTTTTCAATAGTTTCAGTTTTGGCCGTTCTACAGATAAGTTGGTAGCACTATACTTAATTACCTACTAAAGTTATATCATAAAAATGTCAACAAAATTAAAAACAATCACCTATTGGAAATTAAAAGAATTACTAGATGGATGTCAAACAAAGTCGAACAAATTCAGATAGGTGGGTACCCTATGTCAGAGTGCACTCTTGTTTCTATAAATTAACATTCAATAGTTATATCACACAAAAACTCTTCTACTGTATAATACATATTCAGTTACGATACTCGTTCATATTGTTGATATTCCCTGAAACCACTTAATTTCATGATGTTTTCAGTAGTTCCTGTTTGTCCCCGAATCTGTCCCCATTCGTGGACTGACAGGAATTGACGATTCCAGTTTTCAATGATTACGATTTGTTTCAGGTAAGCAAAGAGATAGGTTCAGAAATCTACAGTGTCCCCTGGGAGAGCAGCAACTGTCCCGAAGTGACGAAGATGTTGGTCTTCATGATAGCCAGGGCCCAGAAGACGCTCATCATCACTGGGTGGATCGTCGTCTTCAATATGGATTTGTTCAAGTCAATTTTACAAACGTCTTACTCTTTCTTTACGCTTATTATTGACTAACCCTAAATCACTTAGCCTCAGTTGCACCGAAGTTTGATCTCAATCAGTCAAGTTTAACCTTTATTTTATATCTAAGTAGGTATATGTATAAGTTGTCACGACAACGTGTATCGACATTAATTATCTTTACATGGCATAATTGCTGCCGTCAAATGAACTTACAGAGACTACTTCGCTACCTACTTTGTTTATTTTCACATGCTTCGTTCGTTACTGTGTTAGTTCTCACCCCTAGGACAAAAACATTGCCTTCGAGTAATAGACCGTAGTAGGTACTAGGAGGGTAGGCTGGTCTCCGAGCTGTGGGGGAGTTTAGAAATAAATAAGTAGCAGCGTTATATAGTTTTAGATTTATTCATAACACAAGGTAATACAGGAAATACAGTAGTAAGTATTGTTGGGCATTTTTTTTTCTTTATAATTGGCTTTTGCATTTGCCATTTTCAAGTAAGTATCTGTATTTTCACTATATTTTGCAACGTTACACTCCTTCCAAGTCGTCAAAGTTACAGTCGAGTCATGTTTTAGCAAAACGGTGGCCAATTTTACTAAATCTTTGGTAGACAATTTCCACCAATTTCAAAAGTCACGCAATTCACTTCCATTTCATTTCACTACACTTGTGCTTTTTAAACGAGCTACATTAGTTAAAATGCCACCAAAATAACACAAAATAACTCAAGAAAACACTAGCAAAAGAAATAAAACAAAAGTAGACAACGTCTCTTTTCGAAAATGGCGGGAAGAGTCCTTGGGCATCTTTATGATAATTAAGTTTAGTTCAGCCGGAAGGGCAGAGACTTCAGGAAAGTGAATCAGACCAAATCCTACAGTCCCTCAGTCAAAATTTCTTAGCAACCAGTTTAATAAAGTGGCTCCGACCAGAGAAGCCGCAGTAATTCCAAGAATGTGTGAAGATGTAGCGGGTTTGTATGTAAGGGTAGGATAAGTTGGACGAGACTAATAAGGAAGCGAAAGCACAGCTGGGAGAGCAACACACTCCCAGACCGTACACAGGCTCAGGGTCACAGAAGAAGGGGACACAGCGGGGACCCCGGTACCTGGACCGTAGGAATCTGGTTCGGTGAGCGATCCCTGCTAGCAACGCCGCTGCAAGGAGCCGCCTTCAAGAAGACGCTTCCACCGCCAGAAGACACCTCAAAAAACCTGTCAAATAGATATACAGATTATTAGGATCTACTCGACAGCATTACCGGGCATACAGATTCACAGAGTGATATCAATTTACCCCAATGGAGTTCTTCGAGGGTATCAGGTAGGTACTCAAACGCCAATAGAAGGCTAGTGGGCCTGGAAACACATCCAGCAGGGCTCTACGTAGTCGCCTCAGCTGTAAAGCAAGGGATAAGATAGCATATGGCCACGCACACTGTAAATCATGGATTTACCGTCGTAGCAGGATCTCTACTCCAGCCTGTAGAAGGATTGAAGAAAAAAACCGTCGTGGGATGCAGCATAGGGCAGATAGAGATGGCAACCAGTTTGGGGCGGCCACGAGGTCTTTCCGCAAGGTTTTCGGCCCGGAGCCCTTTAAAACAACACCACACTTGAATGAAATAGCGGTGGGCAAAGGTTTGCAGATCAAATACCCTCCAATAGCAGTATCTTTTACTTATGGTAGTCCCGCGTTCGAATCCTGGTAGAGGTATTAATTTATATGATGAATATGAATGTTTGTAATCTTAGAGCATTGCAGGCCTCCGTTTGTAATTGAGTCATTGATTTTGAAGTAAAATTACTTTAGGCATGTCTGTCCAAAAAGGAAATAAATACTCAATTCTCATTCGAAAGGACGAAAGGAGAATCTGACCTAGTGAACCAAATCTTGTTTTGAAGTAAAACTTATTTAGGAAGAAAAAAAACTCAATTCTTCATACAAAACTAAATATTTTTCATTTGAAACTAAGTTATTCATAAAACTAATTCATTCGTCAGAAAAATAAGAGCCTTATTTATTTTATTCTGACGAAAGGGGAATCTGACTAAGCGAACCAAATCTTGATTTTGAAGGAAAACTTCTTTAGACATTGTCGACCTCTGTGGCGCGGCGGGCGAGGGTTCGCCTGCGACGCAGGAGGTTGCGGGTTCGATTCCCGCCTCGGAACATATATTTGTACGATCTGTAGATATTTGTTCAGGGTGTTTTGGGTATTTTCTATGTATAATAAAAAATATCCATCTATGTAAATGTATTGTATTAAGTATATCAGTTATCTACTACCCATAACGCAAGCTCTGCTTAGATTGGGGCTAGATAATGTTGTGTGAACTGTCCAGAATTATTTATTTATTATTATTTCTGTACAAAAAGGAAAAAAAACTCAATTCTCATTTGTCACAAAAATAAGAACCTATTATTTATTCTGACAAAAACGGAATCTGACCTAAGTGAACCCTTAGTTAGAGCAATGCGGCCTCCGTACTGGAGAATTGAACTAAATCGTATGAACGGGGCAGAACAGAGCACACGAAACGATTAGTGAGTGTAAATCACGAAAAACCGCAACTGTATCTAAATAAATGACTATTTTCAATAAACTAAACTTATATTTTCATGAACCTATAATCCGACTAAATGACTATTTTCAATAAACTAAACTTATATTTTCATAAACCTATAAATTTCCGACCAAATGACTATTTTCAATAAACTAAACTTATATTTTCATAAACCTATAAATTTCCTAAATAGTATTATTTTATCTGTGCCTGAATTAAATTGCCTATAAACCTATAAGTTTCCTAAAATAAATTACCTATAAAATATTAAATTTCCGAAATTAAATTACCTATCAATTAACTAATTATCGCGCTGATGTTAAGGCACGGCATCAGATGACATCCACCATTGCAGCTGCGGGACGGCGAGGAAAGCAAGGTAATAGTTGTATCAATTTGAATGGTGCAAACATAACTAACCTTACGAGTACGTCTGCACCATTAATGGGGCAAATCAATGGTCCAAACGTAACCGGGGGAAATTAGCGTGATCTGAAAATATTTGTTCCAGATCTGTTTATGCTATCTTGGAGTTTACCTGGATAATATAATCCCTGATACCTACGACAGGGAATTTTAGTATGGCATCGAGTTATTTGGATCTTAATTTGAGCTTTGGTTTGCTTTGTGGTCGCCAAGTGCACTGACTGGATACAAAGTACCAGGACATCATAGCGTGCGAAGATTCAATTTAAACTGTCCAAGTTGCATTTGTATGCAACTGTTCGTAGTCCATGATAACCTGACCATGTGTGAGTGTAGGCGTTTCGCAATCAGGCACTCGGCTTCCATTGGCGAAGCAAAGTGAACTCTGTCAATATGAGGTTATCACCAATGTTTTGATATTGCAATTTAAGGTGCAAGGGGCAGATACTGGAGACATCATTTCGATTTGCTCATTAATAGACGATTCCCGTAGGTGTGAGGAGAGCGGAAGGCGTGGACCTAGGTTCAGCAATGCGTACAGTTATACTCATAACATTTATAATCATCATTAGCGTCCAAAACATTTTCCTCAAATTCTAGTACCTAGGTATACCTAAGTTTAAACGATTTAACTAGGCCAGGCTGATGGAAGTCTTTTGACTGCGCTATTAATTTTCTGGCAACATAATTGTCTATGTGCATCCTGTCGGCTCACTTCAGGGTTAACCCTAGAATCAGAACTTAAGTTGAATACTAAGCATCTACGTTTAAACAATTCTGGCCAATTTGATTGACCTCCCTATCATATGAATTAAGATAGTACTCGTAACTTACTCTACGTGGTTTTCAGGCCTTCATGTAAAAAAACAATCCAGTGACCGAACAATTTATGTTTAATTCTTCACAAACTCGTAAACTACATCATAAAATAAACTTAATTGACATTACCATCAAACGAAAAACATTACTACTGTGTTATTGCCAAAATAGATCAATTTAATTAATTATAATAGCCTTACGATTCTAATACTATATGAATCTTTATTATACAATTATATATACTTAATTTAAATTAACTGTTAATTATCACGTGGTGTTGTTATCCTACCTTCGGACGCGAGTCGCAGATAGGTATTACGACAGCACAAAAAGCTGGCGAGAAATTAAAAAAATATTTACTTACAGCTTGACATCGTGAGATTCTTTTTAATTTAGGATAAACGGAACATGTGGAAGTCTTCGACAGATTGGTAGGCATCCATGTTACGATACACAACTACGTATGACACTATCTATACCTAAAACTATGCCCGTGGCCTGAACTAAACAAACAAAACAAAATGCTCGCTGAACAATAGTGCACAAAAAAACGAAACTTTCAACGTAGATAGGTAACTATAATCCTAAGTACTACGTATAATAATGCACGCCTTAAATTATCTATTTGATCTACGTACCCTTACTTTATTATTATATTATTATAAATATAAAGATTCGCTGCTGTTCAAATATTAATAATTTTACTAACCCACGCAGGAAAAAAAATCTGCACGCAACATAAAGCTGTCTTTATTTTGAATTAAATTCACTTAATTACTTAATTATTTTCTACACAAGTTATTTCAATCTTCTTTAAAGGTACTTAAACATAAAATTAAGTCACACTGACTCATCACGCGGTCTCCGGAAATACAAAGCCTATATACAAAATTTTGTACATTATTTCTTTTGTACATCATTTCAAAAGAGTTTTAAACTGGAACATCAGGGAAAACGAAAAATTGCATGTTAAAATTCTTATGGAAACATGGTATGCCGTGAGTAGGGAATGCAAACCGGTTTTACCGTAATTCGAAAACCCGGGTTTTTGTGATATTTTAAACGATAAAAAAACTCGTTTTTTTGCCACGTTTCCGGTTTTTCGGTGTTTTCGTTTTTTTTTAATGTTAACACTATAGCACTGTCAAACTGACATTTGTGAAACGAAACGCTTTAAAACCGCCTACCGTTTCAATTGTCATCATAATTTTCATAAAAGGGATGTTTGTTTTTATAATTTAATAAGTTTTAGCTATTTTCAAAGTATAAAATATAGAATTAAAGTAAATTTATCGTACAATTCAAGTGTTCATCGTGCAGTACAGGTGTTTTTGTAAGTATTTTACTAGTTTTGTATGCGGTTTCAAATTGTTTTGTATAACTAAAAACACTTTAAAAAGTAAAATATTCTTTAAGCAATGTTTATGAAAATGAAAATATTTTATTCGAAGTAGGTAGGAGAGGTGATGAGTCAGTGGTTTTGGGTTTTATATCTATATATAAATATATAGCTACTGTGATAATCTATATACAGCAGCAACAAAATTTAAGAATACGCCGTATAACAAAACAGCGAGCCGTTTTACAAAATAGTCTGTCTCAATTTAGGGCAACATGAAGACATTTTTTGAGAATATGATTTCCTGTAGTTTCAACATCATTCACAACTTTTTAACAACAAGGCTATCTACCTTAAATCGAAATGTAGTTTTTTAGCTTAAAATATATAACCACTGCATACCTACCTAATTTTTTATTGAAAACTATATTTTTCAGATTATTTTTCGAGCTGATAATTATAATGATGATGAAATCAGTATTCGAATCCAGCTGATTAAAATGATGCATAATTGACCTTCTTTTTCTATAGAAAAGAGAGTTTGGTTATGGCCAAGTAAATTTTGACGACTTTCAGAAATGAAAGTCAAAACTGACTTTGAGATTTGACTGAGTTAGAAAAGTTGCCTCCTTATCTAGCAGATATAGTGGGTGAGGTATATTTAAATCTGCAATTCTGTAAACGTTTTCAAAATCAGTAAATTCTCACAAAAGGGACAAAAAGTTATAATTTACTTATCTCTTTAGATAACCAACTATAATCTTGGCATATAGAAACACTAATCAAAGCAAATAATTGAATACCAATCGATTTGCCAAAACTAAATATTGAATACCTACACAACGGCGTGTGACGGGTTGTCAAGTATTTAAGAAATAACTTGGTTAATGAATACTCTTAGAAATAAATAGTGACACTTGTGATTAGGGTTTCAAAATAATTAATTAAAAGGGGATGCATCGGGGTTTTAAAGTTAGTAGAGGGGATCTAAACGCACGGGTCCTTCATCTATGTAACAAATTAAAAAACAAGTAATAACAGTTTTTCAAAACTACACTTAAATGGGAGTGCATCGTTATGAGAGCAAAGTCCGAGCAGACAAAGTCACGAGTGGGTCAGTAAGTCTTACAAAATAGTTTATATATTATAATAAATAATTTTCTACTAACAGCACCTGAACCGAAATAGGACGAAAAATATTGTTTTTTTTAGAGTATAATGTATCTACCTACTTAATTACTTAAGGGATGTTTCTTTCATAATAATACCTTATGTAATAAATATCATTTAGAAGAATACCCTGAAAAAGGACAATGCTAGTCTCAGCTATATACCGTATTATAACGAAAATGACACAATAAATTAAACAAAACAAAATACAGGCATATTAATCAACAAAACGATTATCAAGTGATTTTTATGAAACAATTTAGCTATAAATAATGGAATGATTTAATAATTAATCTAGCAAGATCCTTTTGCACCGACCAAACTACGCAACCTTTTGCTCCAATAAAGAGAAAGATAACGAGTCAAGAAACAGACCCAGGGCATGTCAGTCTATTTTAGTTAGGGTCCCGTAGTTACACGATTAAACCTTAAACAATAAAACTCACATGTCATTTGTACGGTCGCCCACGCTCGGGCCGGTACTATAAACTGCGAAAGACTAACTCAAATTTCTAATGTAGTATGTTCTTTAACATTGGGAGCATTTTGATCAGTCATGCGTAGCGCGTCATTTTTGTTTTGTGTGCGTTAAAATGTCATGATCAGACAGGAGCCCTTCCAATCAATCAGAAAAATACATGAAAATACAGGCAAATTATGTTTACCTATACTATAGTATTATTTTATTTGTGCCTATACTTTATTAACTACAGACAAGCAAATAAGATCTTGCGATTCAAAGTCAAAAGTAGGTATTTTATTCATTGAAATCAAAAGGATCATTTTGAATAGTCTTAAAAAATAAATTTACTCCTGTTGAACGCGACCAAACCTAGAATATTCAGGCAACAAACAAGGTCGTTTTTTTGATGATCCTTCTTACTACTAGGTTAACTAGGTGGGGAGCGCCTGTGTGGTACCTTTGGAAATATAAATTGATTGATTGAAATATATTAAAGGTTTTAGCATTTCATTAGCGATCGGACTGGTTCGTTGTTACTGATTTACCTATGTTCGTTGTTAGATTTATTTCGGTCGTAGTTCTACGATAATAAGTCAAATTGAGTGTGTATCTACTTGCGTCATTGGGCACTATTGACTCATAAACTTGGTAAGACATTACAACATATGTATCAAATATTGAAGACATATTTAATGACACACGAGTTGTTCTGATATAACAAAACTATAATGGTTTGTTCATGACTACGAAACCCTAAAACGCAAATGACTTTATAAATAACAAAAAATTAGACAATTGGTGCAATAGTTCATAGATTCCATCTGACCGTCTCTAGCCTGTCACAATTTTGGAAGGCAAACACAATTCATCCTTCATTAGCCGATGTTTACCGATATACTTATTTCGCTATTAAAAATGCGAAATAAAAATATTCGTGGACTTATTTTTGAAATGCAGACAGTCAGCTTTGAAATATATTTGTACTTGTTAAGTCTTTTATTGTACGCTTCGATTATAAGTAGAAGCAGACTCTTATTTATACTAAATTAATAAGTACATAAATATTTCTAATTTTGTTTAAATGTGAGACTATAGGTTGTGATTTTGTATGTACGAACCCCAATTTGCTGAAGTTAACCATTGGACGCCAAATCTCGAATTTTAATTTATAAGAATTTTAATTTGTTTTTGGTAGAAAGTACATGTCATTAGTGATTGATCGATTGAATGTCACAGCTGATTGGAAACTCTAGTTATTCACCATCCCAGCGGTAAGTTTTAGGCGAAGGGTTTGATAATTATTTCCGCTGGTGGTTATCTTGGGCTGTGCAGAATACTTTTGCTGTGAAATACGTTTCACAGATGTGTGATAATAATTTCGTCATCAATTTCATCTTTCTCGTCATCTTCCTCCGGAGGTTGCTTGGCGGCTTCGGCAGCGATAACCGGGTCTTCGGCAATAGCTTTCATACGGCGGGCCTGGAAAAGAAAACACATTTTGTAAGCTAAGCCATAGAACCAGCAATGTGAATCTCTAAATACCCTACTTGATGTCACGTCATCGATAAGTCGATGAAGGTATGGTTGAAAACTGGCCAACTCGAAATACCATGAGTGCCTATCTGGTTCAGGTATTTGTTATGAACAACGCAGGTAAAACACAGGGATAGCAATAGTCTGATTTGTTGGACCACAGACTACTTGTAGAAAACAGAGCTGTAAATGTGTATACTTATGAGGGTATAATTAACGCTCAAATTGTTTTTCACCCTAATAAAATTCGGGCCAATTTGGAGGCCCCAATACTGTCGGTTTCCTGACAATTGAGCCTCCCAATCCCCAGCGCAGGCAGAATTCGGCACTGGCCCAAGTAATATACCAGGAGAACATGCCGCGTGAAGTGGTCCAGTGTGCTACGCTATAATATTCTGTGATTACGCGAACTCACACACTGTTGCCAACAACATTAAATATCTAACTATTAAGACAACATGACGAATGAAGGCGTAGATAGAAAACATACGCACGAAGCCCAATCTAGGCTTGCGCGTATACCAGAGCAAGACGAAGATAAACTGCATAGTTGATTACAATAGAATACATATTGATAATAATATATATCGTTGTGAAGATCCATCTAGTAAACACGAGTAAACACAACAATATATGATAAATCCTTCATTGACCCTTTCTGATGACGTGATTGGCTACGCAAGTCAACAGTAAAAAGAACATGCACTTCGCGGTTACTGTTCTCTAAGAAGCAAGCTAGCGACCAAACTCAAGTAGTTTGGGACAAATTAAGTGTTGTGCTCTGTCGACGACTCTACTCGTATAGTACTTTGATTGAGTGACTGAGTGAGTCGATCAGTGATAAAAATGGTGATTTTCGGACGACATTATCATGAATTTAACTTTTAAAGCTTAAAAATAATGTCTAGAAAGCAAAAATAAGTTTCCTTAAAAAAAAATTGTGCATGATCCTGAAAACAGGTGCAATAATTAACACCATAGTAGCTATAACCATCTCGCAAACACCATCTGTGCTACAAAAAACCCGCATTGAACTCAGAGCACCCGTTCCGGAGCTAAGAGGCCACAAACAGAGATTTATACATACATAATAATATATATACATAGATAGACAAACACACTAAAACGTAAAGGTATATAACACCCCTCTTTAGTCGGCTTAAAAAGGTCGTAAGAAATGTATTACCATAGTTACAAGCAGGAGACACAACTAGGAGAACAGAATCACGGAGGAGGTAACGGATACAGAGATTGAAATAATAACACAAATTAGCACAAACTTATTTGATAGTACAAAACATTACTTAATTAATCTGTGCCTTTGCTGCAACTTTGTAATAGCTTTTGCACTCGGAGAACAGAACCAGTGAAGCAATTTAGCTTGAAGCTTAAGCTTTTTGTTATAAAATTATTTTTTAACTATAAATTTTATATGTTTTAAATTTTTGACTTTTTCATGTATTAAGCTACAACCATACCAAATTTCAGCAATGTGGGATTGCAGGAAGTCGGTACCCTGGTTTGGTTTAGTTTTTTAGATATTCGAGTTCTCTAATACCTCAAAAACATCATAGACTAATAACTATCAAAAATAGTTCTGAAATGGCCAAGCAAAGCTCTTTCGTATGACACCCTTTTTGATCTGAATGTCTCACTTTTATTTTGATAACCCCCTCTTGGACCCCGATATCTCAACAACCCCCCTACCGATATAGCTCATAACCTTACTTACAGATTGTACCAATACTATCCACCCAAATTCATTAAGATTGTATTAATGGTTCGGAAGTTATCCTCGGACACATCTAGTGTTTAAATTGCGACTTGTCATTTTATGTATTGCCTTTATGAAATGGGATTTTAAATAGCAAGCGGTCACTCTCATGCTGTCCCGCTCCATATTCGTAGCATAAACAAACATTAATTAAACATTCCTCCCACCATGAAAATGGTGTGACTTGGGCTTAAACTATACATTAGGAATACAATTTATCGTAGAACCAAAGTTTAATAAAAACTGGTAAGATGCACAGTTGGTAGAGGTTGGTCTTTTTAACAGAGACTGACCACACCTCAATGTTACAACGATGGTATAGAGCGATGGTAGCCTAACGGTTCAATAGTGCAACTCAGAATCCAACGATACCGGGTTCGATCCTAGGCTCCGCACCAATAACTTTTCTAAGTTATGTGTGGATTTCCATCGCACTGTGCTTCGGAGGGCACGTTAAGCTGTCGGTCCCGGCTGTTATTGATTAATAGCAGTCGATAAGCCATGTCAGAGGCCCTCGGGCGGCTTGACAAACTCTGACACCAGAGGCCAGCACTACCTCATACGAAACGACGACGAATGTTACAACTCTCGTTACATTATCTGTACCGGGATGCTTCGCAACCAATCATAACCATCAGCTTACAGAAGTCCACTGCTGGGCATAGGGCTCCCCCCATAGAATACCACGAAGAACAGTCTAAGGCCGCCCTCATCCACTGACTTCCAGCGTTTCTTTGGTCTATCAAGATGAGGCCTTCCTCTTCTGTGTCGACCGGTTTGTCGTAGGTTTGTGGTAAGCCTGCCCATTTCTACTTCAAATTCTGAGAGCTATGTCGGCGTATTAATTAACGGATCTCCTCATTTCTAATTCTATCACGTAAGTAAAAATACGAGCATAGCTCTCTTCATAGCCAGCTGCGCAACTTTGAGCGGCCAATATTTAATGGCCACTTCTCAGTGCCATAAATTGTCGCATTGTCTATCCCACTAATATCATAAATGACAAAGTTACGATCTTTGGATGTTTGTATGTTTGTTACTCAATCACGAAGAAACAGCTGAACCGATTTCTATGAAATTTGGTGCACAGATAATAATGACCTGTATGGAACTTAATGGAAATTAAGCTCCGCCTCCTTGTTATGGTGGCCATATATGCTACGAGAAATCGTTACGATCAGACTGTACAGTTCGAACGGTACAATTTATCGTACATGGCATACAAGCTATAGACGCTACGAGAAATCGTTACGATCAGACGGTACAATGAACTGTTCTGACGCACACGTATCAGCGATGGCTTTGACAGACGACATTTTAGCAGTTGTTGGATTAATATTCGCCCTGAAGGAAAAAAAAGTGAAGCGGAAAAATCGTAGAATCTGTTGCAAAGAATGGCTAATTAAAAGAAGAGTTCATTCTCATGTCAATTTGTTGGCGGAATTAAAGATGTTTCCAAAAGACTGGCATATTTTTTTAAGAAATACGTACTTACATCTACTGAATATGGTAGCACCAATTATCGAAAAGCATGACACTACTGAAAAATACGACAAAACTGAACGAGCGTATACACGTTACGATCAGTCGGTACAGTCCATCCGGTTCCGATTAATCCATTGAATTTTTTGTATTGTTCCGTTAGACTGCACAGTCTTAAAAAATCGGACGAAACTGTACAGTTTTATAACATACATGAAGTGATTTATCGATACCGTTCGAACTGTACAGTCTGATCGTAACGATTTCTCGTAGCGTATATGGCCACCATTAAGGTGGTTGCGTTCGCTTGTGACGCGAAATTCAATTTTTTTGATATTTGTGGGACACTATAAATTAAAACTTGTGTGTTAGGACATATAACTACCGCCCACATAGTTTTCGCTATCTGAAGAAGTGTTGACGAGCTGTGATGAGCAAAAAACCCGCAAAAATTTTAATTTCGCGCCACAAGCGAAAGCAACGTAGTACTTACTTAGTTTTTGTCGTTTGTAGGTATTTATGTTTTATCTTTTTTATTTTATTTGTCAAGTGTCATTTCTCCTATCCATGTGTGCCGTTCCAAATAAATAATTTTTCTTTCTTTCTTTCTTTCAATAAAGGTCCTACGGAAGTACTTAGGTAGGTAGAATATAAGAAAGCCAAGTTGCAAGACGCAAAGTGAAAACTGCATTCGACTGACTCGTCCGGTTGCAGCGAAAATGCAAGTTTCCCATTGAACTGCAAACGGATGTGAAATTTTGCATTCTTCTTACCAGGAAATCAGAAATACCTAGGAAGTCTAACCCCCTAGTGCTTGCAATTTCACCCACCCCTTCATTTTCTGTTTCGTCGAGCGTTTCATGAAACCAGGCAGTCTAAAAGAGACAGTAGCATTTCGTACCTGCATTTCTCCCCTTTCTGTAAGTAAGGTGGTGGGTGGGTGCATTGAATGACGTACTACTACATCTTGTGAGGAAACTTTTGAAGATATTTGATTTTATTCAGACTAGCCTTTTGCTGGCGGCTCCGCACGCGTTGTGTCGGGTTATAAAACAGTCCCATCCGTCAGGAAGTTAAAGCGTGATGATTTTTAAAAGACAAGAGGCGAGACAGTCATAAATTAAAAATAAAATTGGCCTGTTCTACCTTAGTTAGAATTTTCAAATAGTCGTTTTTGAGACTGTTTCATAACAGGGGTTATTTAAACACGAGTGTGTCGGCTTATAGTTGCACACGAGTGTTTTAATACCTAGTTACGTGCAGTTTCATACAATACTTTATCAACACTCATGCAATAAAAATGTTGATTAACCACCTAAGCCGTCCATTATGCTCAGTTCGTTACATCCAAAGGTTGCCTGGAAGAGATCGCTCTCAGCGATAAGACCGCCCATTGTTTTGCCTGTTTTTTTAAATGTTATTATTATTATTTTTTGTATTATTTCTGTGTGGTAATCAATAAAGTGTTAATCTATCTAAGCACATGAAAAATAATAAAGTAAATGACGTCAAATTAATAAGCGTAAAAAACAACACCATTCCATTCTACCGCGCGCCATGTAGCGCGCGAAGCCACAGACAATAGAAAATTACGAAAATTAGTAAAAAAAATATAATACCTCCTTGGTCTGCCCGTAGTGTATTTTAATGGAAAACATGTTATGTTAAAGCACTATTTTGTTAGGAAAACAATGAACTGGAACTATTTGGTAAGATAAAATATGTCATAAAAAAACTACCTTTCTAAAGTTCGAATGGTCGAATTCCGTCTGGATTGGTCCAGTTTATTGCCGCCACCAAAACTTAACAATCTAGACGCAGTAAAGTCAGTATGTTCGAACCCTTTAGGACCATTCAGTTGACTTTACAAAATGTTGAAATCCCTTTGAGCTTTCGGTGGAATGTTCGGCTTAGCGCAATTGGGCAGCAGGATTTTACGATACGAGTGTAGATAAATATATTTTTCATCACACTTGCTCATAAAGTGGTTCTAACTTTACCGCAATTAGGCACATAATGACACCTGTAATCAAACTGTGACTTTTTCATTGCTATTATTTACAAGTGAGTTATAGAGACAGTTGAACATTTACACAGAGTGTGTATTTCTGTTTTATTATTATTTTCTTCACTAGTGTGTTGAAAAACGGCCCGGGTCTCAATGGCGCCTCAGCGGTAATCACCAATATTACACGCTAGTGCTATAATATAACAATTAAATTATAATTATTAATATTTAATAATTATTAATTATATGTTATAATTCGGCCTAGTATGATTTTAATTATAGTATAGATTTTCAATCGTGTGCGTTACGAATTTGAATTTATTTATTGCACTATTCTCATTAACATCTTTTATCTTTTACGACGACGATCGTTTAATATGCTTTAAACTATTTTTTTCTTAAACTGGTGAAGGCTTAGAGAATTAAAAAAAACTGGCTATAATCAAAGGGCGAAGGTAATATGAAATATGTCTTAGCACTACCTTTGAGTTCTTAATATGGGCCCCAATCGCGGTAATTCGAACGTTCCAACTAAAGTGTAATTGCTGCATAAATAAATAAATACTAAATACTAACCGGTGGATGGTCCAAAACCGTTTTCCATAAAATGAGGAACCTATATCGGTGATAGAATAGATATAATTTCATCATTGTGTTTTATTTTAAGTATAAACTAATCACAAAGCGGCAATTACACAGTGTTACAAAAAATAAAATTGAATTATATTATTATTAAAATAAAATTTACATAATTGAACACTAATTGTATTAAAATGTGTTTTTTTTTATAAAACTTGGTTATTACCATTTTGTTATCAGAAATACCAGTAATGAAGTTATATCTAGGTATTCTATGCCCGACATTGGTTCCTCAAAAAATTGTATGGGGAACGGTTTCGGACTATCCATCTATCATTATACGACTATTAATGACAAATATTAATAGATTTTAATTGATTTTTCTGCCACCATTTTAACATGGGTTATGGATTGACGGAGACTCTTGATAACTTGATTTTTCTGGAATTTATTATTACTTGATTTTTGATATTCATTCAAAATTACTTGACATTGGCTATAAATTGTTAGAAATAATCCACAGAAGCTGTTAACAAAAAAAAACAGATAAGGTACAATGCGTGGGTGTTGCCGAGCGATGCGCTACCAGGACATCATAAGGTAAGGTAAATGAACAATTATAGAGGGCATAGTAACTACTATTTAATCGGTGGCGAGATATATAATCCTAGGCTGTAAGTATGGATGTATAAATCTATTAAAATTCAGCAAAACGGAGCGGTTTGTAGAGTTTTAATGTAAAAAATTCGATAAAAACATCCATAATTGCAGCAGGTGGTCCAAAATGCGGCGTGATAATTCCTGCCAGAACTTAATCAGCTTTTTCGTTCTTTTTTTTTGCATTCATTTGTTGGGCTATAGGGCGGATGAGTGGTTAGTGTTTTGGGCGTTTAGGATCCGGACTCAGCAGTCCTCCTTCCCTCTGTATAGCAGGTTGTCCAGGATATGATTTCTCTTCACTTGCTTTGTGAAATCGATCTCCAACTAGCTGATAAGCTTTGGGTCGTGCATAATTGATTCCCTAGCCGCATAGAGATCGTATAATTTATTCCTACTTATATTGCTAACGGGTATCGCCCAACCAGCTAACCCGGCATAAATCCCACCATTCAGATAATGTTGTGTGAACTGTCCAGCATTATTTATTTATTTATTTTATTTATTCACTACACGCACCGCGAGCTGAGCCCCGAGCCGTACCCATTCGTGGACAAATCCGTCATCGTCCATACACTACACAAGCGCCGCGCCGCACCTCGTCTCCAGAAGACGAGCGCCGCGCCGAGCCGCGAGCCCGCGCACCGAACCGAGAACCAATACATTCACACGCAGATTTGTCTGCGGACTTGTCTCCAGCGACAAGTCCGGCGGATGGGTGCGCCTGTGAATTATGTTTATTGTGTTTAGTTTTACCTTTACATGTTTAACTTATGTATCGAACATATCTGTGTTCCTCATTTATCAAATTAGACAAAAAGGTAAAACCCCGTGAGATTTACAGGGTGTTAACAGAATTGGGCAATGCTATAACTAAAAAAGCCTCAGGAAACGTGGTATTTCAAACATTTAAAATAAAATAGAACAAATTCAAAAAATATAAATTTTCATTGAACCAATTATTAATTAGTAAGATTGCGTGGGTGATACCGGCCGGTGCGCTACTAGGATGTTATAACTTAACTGGACAAATATAAGTGCAAGGGGGGAATATCTAAGTGACTATTATTTAATCTGTGGCGAGGGGCACTATTGACAAACGCCTCCCAAACCCATCGATATGGATGTGACGTGTTCGAAATTGTCGGGATTGACAGTAACAATTTAAAAAAAACTTGTTAATTTTTTTTATTTTTGGCGTGACGCGACGTACAACCATCTGAAAGTCCGATTTTGCATGGGATTGATATAATTCAAAAATAACTCTTCAAATCGGGTCATCGAGGCTAATTCTCCTGCCCGCTACAGACACATTCAATCCCTTTTGCGACACACCATGCGCAATGGGGTGGAAACCGCAGGTATTACCAGGGCAACTTGAATGCAATGGAGGTGGTTTATTTAGCAATCTTTCATGTAGTTTGCATTGATATGGCATCTGCTGTTGATGAAGTTATTGCAAGCTTATTTTACCCTACTCAAAACATACAAGTTAATTTTATAAAACCCTGAAAGTGTATCACCCGTTTTCATACAAATAAAACCGCATTGAAGCGGAGCCCTAAATCCTGTTCATCGTGTGCATCATCAGACCCTATGAGCCTGATGTCGTCAACAATTAACATTTTGAGCTCAAATTGAAGGTTCTAGCTGCAAAAACGCAAGCTTACTTAAAAAAAATGATGCGAGCTGATAGTCCTCGAAATGGCTCTACCAATTTCCACTAAACATAGCTACAGAACATCTCCCTAACCACAGAAAACAGACAGACAGACATACTACACTTAAGGTAGTTGCTTTCACTTGTGGCACGAAATTAATTTTATTTCGTGTTTTTTGCTCATCCCATTTCATGAACACTTCTTCAGATAGCGAAAACTATGTTGCCGGTAATTACAGACCACAAAAAACACGAAGACAATTGAATTTCGCGCCAGAAGCGAAAGCAACCACCTTAAAACACTCCTCATTTTTGTTGGGGGTTAAAAATATATTGTGGTTGCGGTCTAGCAAGTGATTGAAATGAGTGAATAAAGTGAGTAATTTAGTTGACGACAAACTGCCACAAAGCATTGAGAGTAAGTTCCCCCTTTAAAGTAAATATTATTTACCTGATTAACCCCGTTATTACCTTATTTAATTACCTTTAAAAAAAACATTTAATTTAGTTCCGAATAATTTTATTAACATTTTTGAATCATTGACTGTTTTAAATAGATAAAAAAAAAACAATTCTAATTGTCTCTAAATTATATTACATAATGATCTACTAGCCTACCACATTTTCAGTCTAACTGCCTTCTCCATCGAATAAAGTGCCTGCATTAAAAGTTGAACGTAACAACCACGTATGTAGTGCATAGCCTGTCCTTTTTATACTACCAAGTTACCCGACTGCATCAGAAGAAACAGCAAATTGTGGAATGGGAGGGAACCGTCCCGGGGCGAGTGGGAGCACTAACTAGACTCCCAGTTATTTATGCAAACCTGGTACATTAAATGCGAAAACTCAGCTCGATTCAAAATATCCGGGCTAGTCTAAAATATTAATGCATAATCTAACATTATGTGCATTCTTCAGGTGTTGACTTGTTTCTAAATAAATAAATAAATAAATTAATAGATAAATAATGAAATGGGGTGCTGACCGTGGTTTGTCCGGCCTAAGAATATACTTTTCCATCTCCTTCCGTGGATATCGTAAAAGCCGACTAAGGGATTACCCGTACATGTTAGATAGATTCGTTTGTTCGCTTTCCTGCGCAAGCTAGCAGCCAGGACTCCTGGCGGCGCTAAGGAATGTGTTATTACTGGAAGAAAGCGTTAGCCGAGTCAGTTATGGGTGGGGAGAAATGGCGGCGATGAGTTCACCTCTTGTCACGTCTATATTACCACGATGGTTAAAGCCCATTTTTTTTTTTTTTTTCATAATTTGCAATAAATTCTCTGTTTTCGTATATTTTCTTAATGCATCTTAAAATTTAAAACAAAATACATTTGCACTTATTCCTCATAATAGGTCCTTTCTTTAATATGTCACATGAACTTGGCATTTCTTTTGTAACTTCGTGGTTTGCTGTTAGTCCTAAATTAAAATTATTTTATTCTCGCTAAACGTCCATAACTGGGTCAGTATGAATGATTCAACTTTTCCGTTTACGTACAAAATTTAATCGTTGCTATTTTCAAAATACGAAATCAAACTATGAATGAAATGCAATTCGCAGTGCGTGGACTCTATATGTTGGTATTGTCTAGTATAGTATAATGTTCACAGATTTGCGATTATTATTCGATCCGTCGGTAGCTTTTGACGGTACGGGTCGGTAACCCTAAAAATATAACTTAACCAATACATGACCAATACACAAAATATCTTGTATAATTTAGAGCTATTGCGGTTGTTGACCGACCCTTTATTATTGCTCGTCAGTGTAATAAATCGTAGTTATCAAACATATAAATGCTGATACATGAAATGAGAATTTTATAAGTAATGCTAGTATGACGTCAGAAGATAGTTTTCAAGGTTGCTTTTGTTTACTTGCAAGGTGCATGCATTGCAGTATTGATCCAAAATTGTTTCGAGGCTACCAGGATATCATGACGGCGATGGAGGTTGGTTTACGTATTTACAAACAACATCGCGTCAGTTGTCCCCGGAAATTATGCACTGTAAAATACTCATAAGTATAGCGCATGACCGTGATTTAGGTACAAACGGCTAAATAAGAATATTTTCATCACTTATCGTCTGAAAGTAGCTCATAGTTAACTCGAAAACTGCTGCAGAAATGCGAATTACGAACCTACCCTAGCGCCGCAAGTTTTGAAAATGAACGAGGCTCATACTTTCTAAATATGCTACAATGACATACAATCTACATGACAAACCCTTATTTGTAATTAAAAATGGAAAGGCCAATTAAACTCAATTTATTTTTAAGACTTTTTATATTTCCTTGCATTCGTTATGAAGAGTTATAGGATAATCTTGGGTGTAAGCAATCAATTATACCCTCCACCCTCGGATGTAACAGGTAGCTTACGGCCCTCGTATAACAATATATTATTACCAGTAAAATATCTTACCTTTCTTTTATGCAGGATTTCGACAACAATGTATCCAGCGACTCCGATGAGAAGAACCACCATCATCACGTATAGCTTCATCCTGGCACACAGGTGTGTGGAATAGGCATATGCGACCACGAACCCAGCACTCTCCCACAGACGATAGTTTGAGAATGCCGCCTCTTTGTTGCGTCTGAACAGCACTCCGTATAAACCTGAAAACAAGGGAATTGTGAACATTTCATCATAGGGACATTTTAAAACCCGCGGTATAAATATTATTACGTCTAATCGGTACCCCAGCACCCCCTATTCCATACAGTTATCCATGGCGATATAAAAAAACAATATAAATAACAAGCAGGTCAATAAATACAAGTCATTAATTTTGTAAAAAAAAAACAACCCTCAACGCAATGAAACGGCTGAACCGATTTTGATCAAACACAACCAACAAATTCTCCATTCCAATAAAATAAAAAAAACGGTTCATCTGTTCGGGAGCTACGATGCCACAGACAGACACACACACACACACACACACACACACACACACACACACACACACACACACACACACACACAGCCACGTAAACTTATAACACAACGTCGTTTTTGCTTTGGGGTTTAAAAAATGAAACACGTATAGAACTCGAGCAAATCGTGCTCGCAAGATAATGCTGTTCCAACGTTGACCATTGTGTTGATCGGACGCTTCTCAACTCCAATGTAATCATAGCAGGTTTGTATACTTAATTGCACTTCAGCGATGAAGCACGTGTTCTGCTAGAATGAACACGTGATGGTAGAGGGGCTTGAATGGTGTTACTAGTAATTACAAAATATGAATGAGTAGTAGGTGGTTATAATTGGCACAGTCACGATTTAACAATCTTTAACCATAGATTCTAGTATTATGTCTATGCCTTAAGGCTGCGCCAACCCCAGGCAGAAAACTAAATAAAAAACGCCTTGCGTCGCTCTTAAAAGCCGTTTTTATTGAATAGCTTGTAAAATATAGATAACTTTACAAACCCCCTACAGTAAACCCTCGGCTTTGTTGTATTGATTTTATTTATCTAAGTTTTTACCCAATAATATGCCTCATTTTAATGAACAATCGAATCTAGCCAAAAGTTTATAGTTTTTGAATATTGTATTGTCTACTCAACACCAAAATTGCTATCACAAATCCGCCTGCCCGTGGTGATTAAGATAAATGCCCAATTTCGGCCAATAGTGGATGTCTAACGAATGATGATGATGATGATTCAACTCCCGGTAATTAATAGTAGCCTGACAGTATTTCTGGTTGAAGTTGATGGTGGAGTTTATAAAAAAAAAAAAAAAAGTTTTTTTAAAAGATCTTATTTTACGACTTTGTTAGTATGTATATCCGTGCCAAATTACAGCTTTCTAGTACTAAGAGTCTCTGAGCTAAGTTGCGGACAGACAGACAGACGGACATGGCGAAACTATAAGGTTTCCTTGACTTGTTGAATAACGGAACAAGTAATTGGCCCACCTGGTGTTAAGCGGTAACCTCTGCCTTTAACAATGCATTATCTCATCGGTCATGCCCGCCTAGGACGCCCCCTATGTGGCATTGCACTGAGCCCGATACCCTGATACATAAAGATGAAAAGTCTCAAGTGCCTGTAATTTCACCGGCACCCTACCCTTCAAACAACGCTTCAAACACAGCAATGCGAGCACTATTGCTTTCCGGCAGAAATAGGTATGGTGGTAGTACTAACCCGGACGAAATCTTTTACAAAAAAGCCCTACTACTATCACGGACTGCGGAACTCTAAAAATAGATATGGAAAGATTTTTATATAAAACTTATATGCTGTCCTTACTGTCGTCATTTCTTACAACACGCAACACTTTGCACCTAGGCCACAAAAAGAGCCATTGTAAATAAATAGCTAATAGGTAGATAGGTATAGGATAGACTTATAATTTTTGTACAAAAACTTATGTAACTAATGCGATGCCAGTCTATCTTTGGTCTGGTTGGGAAACTCCGAAGACGCTAAGTCGACTCGTCGAATAAAATCAAAATCAATCAAAACTTACTAAATCGATTACTTTGACTAGTCTGTTTTCCAACAAAATGAGAAAATATCCAGAA
This sequence comes from Operophtera brumata, assembly GCA_932527175.1. NCBI lineage: Eukaryota > Metazoa > Arthropoda > Insecta > Lepidoptera > Geometridae > Operophtera > Operophtera brumata. Next base: position 77,422,251 of record OW052239.1, on the reverse strand, counting down.
CATCCTGAACAAATATGTGCAGATCATACAAATATTTGCTCCGAGGCGGGAATCGAACCGGCAACCTCCAGAGTCGCAGGCGATCCTTCGCCCGCCGCGTCACAGAGGTCGTATTGTATGTATGGGCATTATAAAGTTCACTTAATTGTACCTATCGGGATTGATGGTGTCCTTCAATAGCCAGTCTCCCTGTTCGCGATTCGTCGTCATGTCCGAGATCGAACTGTTGTCCTAACTGTCACCCTAGGTGACAGATCAGGGGGACAAATGGCAGTAATTAAAAGTACGACTACTCACTTACTCACTATGCGTACGTTGAAATATTTCGAATGGATCAAAGCCCAGGGATCTATTAGTAACTAATACATACAACTCCACGCACACGACATTGAACATGAGAACATCTTCCGTTCAATTTACATAAAATAATAACAATAAATAACGAACATCAATCTCATAAACCAAAGACATTGAATTTTATATTGAATTTGTCACAAAACTTCCGTGATATGGGAATCGGAAATAAGCATCTATAATTTCAAGGATACCTACATTTTATTGGCACGGAGTCAATATTACGACGTCGTTGTTTCGAGATTAAACTAACTTAGAGTATTTCTGTGATGAGTAAAACCGGGATTTAAATAAAACTTGACAATAGCACATTGCGATACAAGTGTCGTAAATTGGTTATTGCTGATGAGTTGAAGTTGGCGAGGGTTTACAATCGACACAAGTTTGAAACCTTGCTTTGGCTTATGTTGTACATTACAATTTGTGAGGAAACATATCACACTTATATCACACTAATAATATTATAAAGGCGAAAGTTTGTGTGTGTGTGTGTAGTGTGTTTGTTACCTCTTCACGCTGAAACGGCTGGACGGATTTGCATTAAATTTAGAATAGAGATAACTGGACTCCCGGAATAGCACATAGGCACATTTTTATCCCGATATTCCCACGGGATCGAGACTTACGCGGGTGAAACCGCGGGGCGCTACTAGTAAATAATAATCTTAAGCCGCCAAAAATCTTTCTCAAGATTATTTTTTTACGGCTATATGTATAGTCAACATCATTTTATTCTCAATTTATTAAGGAATGTGTTATTTACTGAAAGAAAGTGTTAGCCGAGTCAGTCGTGGGAAGCAACGGTGGTGATGAGCTCACCATTTGTCACGTCTATATTCCCACGGTGAAAAGAGGCCTATTGAGGCTCTGCCAAGCCCTTCAGGAAAAAAGCATGTTTCTATGTATGTATGTATATGGAACTCCTTGCCAGTAATTTTTTTATTGCACTAAAAAAATACACTAATTTTTGTTTTTAATTTTAAGAAAATTGGCAAAGACAGTATTTATGATTTTTTAAAATAAATAAAATGTAATAATACTGAGTGCCATTTTCAATATATGGGTGGTTGGGCGTTAAGTTTTAGATTAGAAAAATCTTGTAAATCTGGATTCTGATCGCAGGCCGCATCATAATAATAATTGTCCGATAGGTTCTGGGGTGGTGGTAGCGCCAGACCGGCGAATAGGAACCTGAGCGAGGCCAAAAAGGTTCCTTTGGCAACCTTGTTGTGCGAAACACTACGGACCAGCATAATATTCACCCTGCTATCCTCCTACGGTAAACTCGCCCTGCAAAGCTATAAGGAAAACGATAATGGAAAGCGTCGCGCCGTGGTAATAACAATATGCTAATGAGGAGGCGACACATGGTGCAACGCTTTGTGCCGATTATGTGCAGACCCTGACCTCGCGTCGTTCGATGACACGAAGCATTGGCATGTAGGCTTATTTTGTGTACTTTACGATTGCGAGATACTTATTTAGTTAGGAGTTTGTTTTTTTGTGACCGAATAATGTTACGGTGATATAGGGTTCAAAGTATAAAAGGTTTCTGAAGGTTGTTTACCCGTTACCCAAGGGTGTGATGATTTCAGACAAATAAAGAAAGTTAAGGAGGAGTATTGTCCAATAGCGAACTGACGCCAGTTTTCTATTCTACCCAAAACTAACTTATCGATACAGACTAAGGAGTGAAGAGCTTAGTTTGGATGTATTATCTGTGTGGGTGCGTGTATACATACATACACCCACACAGATAATAGAGTGAAGTGAAGACATACAAGTACGTCTTCACTTCACTTGCTTCGTACGCCGTGTTCTGTCTGAACTTTTTTCTATTTGTCTGAGGCGCTGATTTAGGTTTGAGGTTCTTTATGTAATTTACAATGACCACAGATAAAAGAATACTATACTAGTACAATGACTAAAGAATCCTATGGACTTGACATACCTACAGAAAAAACGTGTATACTGCATGAGAAACTAATATGGCGGATTGTTATAGTGCTGGCCGTATAGCAATTGATATTTTGTTATCGATAAAGCTATAAAGAAAACATGTCTTCACGCTATGTCCCTTAGAGAGTAGGTAGACAGAACGTAGTGCCAATTATCGCTTAGGCAGTAGGTAGACAGAACGTAGGACCAATTATCGCCAGCGCACGGCCCACCCGATGTAAAGTGGTCACCCTCGCTTACGGCAACACGGGGGGAATTGTCGATGCGCTACCCACCCCGAAGGAACCCATAAACGTCTTTTTTAGGGTTCCCTAGCCAAATGGCAAAAAACGGAACCCTTATGGATTCGTCATGTCTGTCTGTCCGTGTATGTCACAGCCACTTTTTTCCGAAACTATAAGAGCTATGCTGTTCAAACTTGGTAAGTAGATGTATTCTGTGAACCACATTAAGATTTTCTCACAAAAATAGAAAAAAAAACAATAAATTTTTGGTTTTCCCGATACGTAGAACTGAAACACAAAAAAAAAACAGCAGACCCATACGTGTGGGGTATCTATTGATAGGTCTTCAAAAATTATATTGAGGTTTCTAATATATATTTTTTCTAAACTGAATAGTTTGCGCGAGTGACTTCCAAAGTGGTAAAATGAGTGAGTGTGTGTGTCCCCCCTCCCCCCGTAATTTCTAAAATAAGAGAATGATAAAACTAAAATAATATATGATGTACACTTGACCATACCATGTACCATGTAAACTTCCACCGAAAATTGGTTTGAATGAGATCTAGTAAGTAGTTTTATTTAATACGTCATAAATCGTAAACCATCCAAGAACTTTTATATTATGTTACTTGCTGCTACGGAACCCTTCATGGGCGAGTCCAACTCTCACTTGGCCGCTTTTTTTGAAGTGACTCATTTCGCAACTAATCGGTTAAACCTCAGATGGAAGCTCATTCCATAGTTTGCAGGTATGGGGAAGAAACGATCTCGATAAACGAGTCGTATGAGAAACCCAGGGCTCCATGATGTGTGGATGATCCATGTCATGGTGCAGGGAAGAGCGATGGCAAAATCCCGAAGCGGGGATGAGATCGAAAAGCTCATCAGATCATTCCCTGTTGTAGAGGCGGTAGAACACGCGAAGAGATCCAATGGCATACATAAAATATCGATAGTTTTCATATTTTTTAAATCTCTAGCTGTCATAACAACAAGCGCTCTGTCACGCGTTGACGTTACTAGTACTTATGCAAAGTGGAGCTAAACATGGCCGCTCGGCCGCATGTGGGCACGAGCGTGACGTCCCTACGTGCCAAGTCCATTGGTTTCTGTAGTCATTGCTAATTTACGAGTATAGTTGGTATACATTTTAATTGAATGCGTTTTATGTATTTGGCTTAAGTTAGTAAGTGTGTATTTTTTATTGGTTATTATTTATATCCAAAACGGCTAAACCGATTGGGGGTTTTGGCAATCGTTTAATATGTCTTCAACTTTATATCGGTACACGTCACAAGTAAGCACTGCAATCGTCGACCAAAGTAAAACTGCAATAGATGATGTAATGCAAAACGGCGTAATCCATTGAAATACGATTTATTCAATCGATAGTTGCGGTATTTTTTTAAATCGATACAAAACTGGTAACTGACTACCGCTGTGAAATATTATGTTCTGGAGGATAGCAAGACCACCACTGACGACGTTTTAAAGATCACTGGAAGTAGGTGAATGGAGTTGCCTCAAGACCGTTCGTCGCAGTATACAATGGGAGAGGCTTAGGTCGTCTACCGTCTGATGATAGATGTAAAAACTCACCATTAACTTGCGTCTGCCACACAGCGTCACCGACACCCCACAGTCCCGAGATCACGAAGAAGGTGGTAGGGGACTCCGCGCTTGGTCTCCAGATCAGCAGCCAGACGATCAGGCCAAGATGCAGTGCCGCTCCCATCACCAGTATGGGGAACCTCCCGATGTACTTCATGGCTGAGCCGAAAAGCAGCGAACATATGGCGTTGACGACCCCGAAGCATATCATCACGTAGCCGATCGAGCGGATACCGAGAGCGCATGATACGTAAGCCTGAAAAAGTTGATTGGTTGTTCATTATAAGGCGCAAAAAAAGCTCCGTTATATAATTAAACTACTGGAATGCCCGCGTCTACGTTTGTGTTGAATTTTTTCATACAAACTTCAACACCCTGCTGCACCCCCTTAGGGATAGAGTTTCGAAAATTACTTTCTCAGTGCACCCCTAGACCACAAAAGGAATGTACTGTCCAAATTTCAGGTCTCTAGGACTTACGGTTTAGGCTGTGCGTTGATCAGTCAGTCAGTCACGCAACGATTTTATATATATTGATAAATAAATAACACCAAATAGCATACCCCAACTAGGATTCCCTGACTCGTGGCGTCAATGGTATCAGAAACGAGGAGCACCAACAATAATTCTACAAATGAACAAATACTTATTTGCAGGTCATGCAAATATTTTGTACTGGGAAGACAATTGAACTTGAATACGTCTGCTTAGGTCAACTTCTTGACCTGACCATTGAATGAAGTCATGTCATTATCGCTCTGATAAGCGGCGACATGGCGTTAAGATTCGGATATGGATTCTCAATTTTGATTTTGTTTTGAGATATTAATTTTATGCTAAACTTAACTTTTTATATATAATTTACTTATATACTTGGTTCTTAAGATATTATATAATCCTAACATTATATAATATAATAAATGCAAAAGTGAGTTTGTTTGTTTGTTACGCTTTCACCCCTAAACTATTTAACCGATCATCATGAAATTGCACGTATTTTGTCAGAGTATAGGATATTTTTTTTCTAAGGAAATCATCGCTATCGAAGTCGCGGGTAAATAAAATAATTTTTAATATCTCAAAAACCGACCTAGAATTAATCCGCGATTTTGTTCTAAGTTACCAAAAAAAAAGGTTTAAAAAAAAGTTAAGAAAAAAATCCTCAAAAAAAAAATACCGAATTGTGACGGCAATACCCAAATCCGTTACAATATCCTATGGGTAGTGCTCCGAGTGATCAAATTTTCAATGGCACAACTAGCCTTGTAGAGTCACGGGAGAATCTATTTTACTCGTGGCACTACCGGTAGGGCCATGTAACCTAGGTCCAGGTAGTAAGTAGTATTTTACAGAAGTAGTGCCACATTTAAACATTTTTTTTTTGTTTTTTTCAAACTTATCCGGTCAACTTGGGACGTATTTGTCAAATCATAGGTACAATGGGTGGTCTTACCGCTAAATACAATCTCTTCCAGATTACCTTCAGATTAACAGGATATTTATATATAAACAAATTACGACAGTGGCTTTTGAGAAATTTTAAAACTTGGCGTTGCAGATATCTTGAGCAAACGTTTACCTTCAGTCCATACCTGGAGCCAGCTACCTTGCCTCCAATATAATAACACTATTTAAAAAACCTACAAACAACCATAGCTGCCAATCAGCCAGTCCACATCAATAAATATAAAATCGTTGCGTGTCTTACTGTCTGACTGACTATCAACGCACAGCCTAAACTTTGTAAGTTTTTATTTTTGAATCAACTAGAAATGGCGAAACAAGCTGTTGGCCCACCTGATATTAAGCGGGCCTGTGAACTGTGCATTATCTCATTGGTCACATGCACCCGCCACCTTGAGACAAAAAGATAAAGTCTCATGTGCCCGTAAATTCACCGGCCCCCACACCCTTCAAACCGGAACACATCAATGCGAGCACTACTGCTTTGCGCCAGAAATAGGTAGTGGTACTATTTCACAGGAAGAACTCTGACAGAAAACCTCTACTTAGTAAGTAGAGTAAGACTGACTAAGTAGAGTAAGTAGTAAGTGCTAGAGACCCAAAGTTTGAAGAGTACATTCTCTTTGTGATCTAGGGATGCACTAAGAAGTTCACCCACTAAGGGGGTACAGCGAGGTGTCGCAGTTTGTTAAAAAAAACTTCACTTGGCGAAGTCGCGGGCAAACCACTAGTATTTTCATAAAAAATAGGATTCATTTTGCGGCGTAGCGGCACACGTATTGAGGTTATTGTGAAGAATTAAATTACTCCAAGCAAAAACTTATTGCAGGTACCTATGATTTTTCAAGGTGGCTCAACCGTACAATTAAAATTAAAATAGCATTACACGTTTATATTTGGTCTTGAATCTTTTCAGTAGGTTCAGGGATATACTAACAAAGCACGAGTAATTCGGCAAATGGTAGAAGTTTAGAAGAGACTTTTTTTTTTTTTTTTATGTCTCATGTGGCGGGGCATTGCAATGCCACAAAGGGCGCGTCCTAGGTGGACGTGCCCTATGAGGTAATGCACTGTTCAGAGGCAGAGGTTACCGCTTAACAGCAGGTGGGCCATCTGCTCGTTCAGTCATTCAAGTAGAAAAAAAAGAAAAAAAAAAGTATGGTAATAATTTTGTCGTAGTTTCCTGTCGTAGTTTCGTGGTTTCCTGTGAAAGAGTTCGTCCGGGGAAGTACTAGAACCATACTTATTTGTACCGTATAACAGTAGAACTCGCGTCTGGTATGAAGGGTATGGGTGCCGGTGAAATTACAGGCACATGAGACTTTATATCTTTATGTTCAGGGTGGCGGGTGCAGTGCAATGCCACATAGGGTGCGTCCTAGGTGCACGTGACCTATGAGGTAATGCATTGTTAAAGACAGAGGTAATTATAAGTTCAGTTATTCCGACAGTTAAAAAAAAACTGATAGACAACAGAAAGACAACCGGTGAACCTATTTGCCACCTGTTTGTTATGAATCCATATATTATCATCAATATATATAAAATCGTCGCGTGTCTGACTGACTGACTATGAACACGCAGCCTAAACCATAAGTCCTAGAGACCTGATATTAGGAGGGTACGTTCCTTTTGTGGTCTAGGGTTGCACTAAGAAAGGAAGTCCAGAAATTCAACCTTACCTTTCAACTTAACCTTTTCTTTTGTAGTTAGAAGGTTTTGTTCTTAAGAACCTTCTGTTTTATTTTGAAGAAAAAAATATACCCATTATTAGATTTTTGAAAAAAGTACGGTTCGCCCAAAAAATGGCATTTGTCAAAAAAAACAAGTTTATCTTAATCGACTCTATTTCGAACCAGGAACACTTTTCCCAAAGTAACTTACCAAATCAAATCGTAAGTTTTGGCAATAATTAAAAAAAAAAAAACATACATTTTTCTAAGAAGCGCCATTCGCCGCAACAAAGCCATGCATACCATTCGAACACGGAAAGCAATTTGTTCTACATTCAAATTATTTATTATTTGAGTAGTAGTTGAGCTTTTTTGTGAAAGAGTTCGTCCGGGGAAGTACTACCACCATACCTATTTCTGCCGCAAAGCAGTAGTGCTCGCATTGCGGTGTTCCGGTTTGAAGGATGTGGGGGCCGGTGAAATTGCAGGCACATGAGACTTTTCATCTTTATGTCTCAGGGTGACGCTGTGCAATGCCACATAGGGTGTGTCCTAGGTGAACGTGTCCTATGAGGTAATGCACTGGCCCAGGTAACCACTTAGCATCAGGTGGGCCATCTGCTTGTTCCCTCATTCAGTAGTATATTTTTTTATTGATATTTTTTATTAAACCTTATTGGTAGAATGATATACCACCTCTTTGAATGACAATACCGCTAGAAAAAATTGGCGGAAATATTTTTTTCAATTTCAAATCCAAAATGTCTGTTACGAATCAACAGCGGTTAAGATTAATAAAAGCTTATTTTCAAAATAACTGTCGTGTTGAACCAGCGTTGGAAGCATTTCGTAGAGAAAATGAAGAAATACCACTACCAGACAAGAAAAATATAAAAACTTCCCTCCTTCCCTTGCGATTTTTTTCTATGGGGTTACCTGAAAGATAAGGTATACGCTGGGCATTTCGAAAGTCCCGCCGAACTGAAAGACGGCATTCTAAGTTCATTGCAAAATGTGCATTACATGAAAGTAAGGGCTGCTAGTACGCAGTGTTTTAACGCGTGCCAATCTGTGTAGTCAAGTAAATGGTCTACACTTTGAACACCTCAGGAATTACATTTTTACTTATTTTTTATTTTTATTAAATAGCAATTTATTTACTTACCAAACAAGTATTTTTTTTATTTAAATTCAATAAAATGGGTGTGTTTTGCTACTTACAAGTAACTAGGTAGGTATGTTTCTTATTTTGGTCTGGAGGCATTTTTACGTATAAACCATCGTCGTTAGAGCGAACATGGGTAGGGACATAAGCCTTCAAAATTAGCCTACCAACTTAAAAAAGTAGTTAAATAACGGATTTAAATTAAGAACCATTGAATGAGTGACATTGTTGTTTTCACTTACTCGTTTTTTCATAGAAATAGTATGGGAAAGGTTTTTTTTAATTATTGCCAAAACTTACGATTTGATTTGGTAAGTTACTTTGGGAAAAGTGTTTCTGGTTAGAAATAGAGTCGATTAAGGCCAACTTGTTTTTTTTTCTAATTTCATTTTTTGGGTGAACCGTACTTTTTTTCAAAAACCTAAAAATGCCCAATTTATGGCAATTAACTAGAAGGTTCCTAAGAACAAAACCTCCTAACTACAAAAGAAAAGGTAGCTACCCTTAAGGGGCCAAAAATTTGCCCCACCCTGTATATTATATTGTACTATACCTATATATTTTTCTTTCTATACCTATATCCATAAATGATTATAATTATGTAAATTACAATGGACGGTCTTATTGCTTAGATGCGATTTATTCCAGATACCTTTTGAATATAGCATTTTTTTAGCAAATTTCTGTGTACCTAATGTTATCGAAATTGGTTCAGCCGTTTCGGCGTAATTGAGTAACAAACATACAGACATCCAAACATCGTAACTTTGATATTTATTGATGTTTGATTAGTGGGATCTACAATACTCTAGACGTCTTTATCATCAGCCGGTAGTCGTACCTGGACTAGGCCTCCCCAGAAAATGGGAGTAGGGGGGGGGGGGGGGGGGAGGATTTGCCATTATCACCACCCGTGGCAAGCAGATTGGTGATGGCAGTATTGATGTTAGGTACCCACTCAGATGCTGCTGCCCATCCCCTGGCTTAATCCTCTAGCCGTTTTTTACATCATCGACGGGAGTAGATGGAGGCCTTTTTTCAGGCCAAGACTACTATGTCTAACTATATACTTCATACATACCATATTTATAAAATGGTTCCTAAATAACGTTTCCTCGGAAAGAGAGTAATATACCTGAGTGTAGTCAGCTCCAATGAAGGCCTGTTCCATTCCGATCCAGAGAGTAATCGGGATAAGTAACTGCTGGTTGGGTTTCTTCAGCTGGTAAGCGGTGGCAGATAAGAGCTGGATACCTGACACTTCCCTTGAAGGGTCCGTATTCCTCTGCTTTTCACCATATCTGTAAATGCATTTAGATTATTTCAGTTCCCTCTCGTATTGATTTGGATCAGTTGGGGCTATACTATACTAAACACGGGGAAATACCTGATACCAACACACAAATACTAAACCAGATTATTCAAATAAGTTTATTTAGTAAAATTCGACTTTTCCTTAAAGTTTTACCTGCATTATAACTACTGGTCAAGTGCGTGCGAACCACGCGGTGTAGGGTTCCAAAGCCACAGATTAAATAATAGAAGGAATTAATTAATATTAGGGCTGATAAAAAAATGGCGAAGGAAGACACTGCCTTATTTAAAAAGACTTTTTTAATGGCATAACTCACAAGGTGAGCTAAAAAACTTCCCCACTTTACATTGATTATGGGAGGTAACCCTAAAAATAAGAATATATGGCTTTATTTCTTAGAATTTAGATCTATATTCCTATTTAAGGCGCAATAGGTTCCCAGCATGTCTTAATAAGTTCTACAATTTTTAAGTTTTTAATAAGAGTTGATACAGTTTTCAAGAAAAAAAAATCTTATTCAGCATTTTATCTAGTATTTTCATTCATTCATTAATTCATTCATTCATTCACTCAATACACTATTTGAATTACAAACAAATATCAATGACTTTTGAAACTTTTGAAAATATTTTTTTGACCTTTTTAAAACTGAAAAACCATTTTAGACGTAAATCTTACACGTTTTAATTTTTTAATCATTTGGTAGCTTATTGATTATTATTTGAGTTAGTGAACTCATCAGCAAAATTGAACACAACTCTAAATGGCATTTTTTTTATACACAAAAACACGGTATCAGATCTTGCGCTCGCCTTCTTTGCCTCATACAAAAATGTTAGTTGAAACTGGATGAACCTATAACGTAACCATATACTAACAAAAAACAAGAATTTTGTCCATAGGCCATGGAAGCTATGACGTTATGTCAGACTGGGACGGACGGACGGACAACTCGAACGATAAGGGTTCCTTGTTGGACTCGGAACCCTAAAACCCCACCCTAATAATTCAGCGGTAGACACCAAATTGCGAAGAGGCATTGACACCGACCAAACACAGCTATGGTCCACGATTTTGTGCAAAAAAATATTCGTGCATCCAATAATACGTATACCAATCTGGCAATTGAATGGGAGACACACAAAAAATAGATGATATAGGTACTCTGCAAAAATCTGTTTAGGATGCGCCATAGGTTGTAATTTACGATCATAAAAGCCAATCAAAAAACGAAGTCTAAAATGTATTGATGTGTTTAATCAATTTTAAACTATATCTACCAAATTGCAAAAGGTATGTTTTTGTATAACTGGAATCTGAATTGGATTATAGCCGTGTAAAATTGAATAAATAGCAAAATGTTAAATAGGATCATTAGATCCTGTTCAACTCCCAGTTCATAAAATATAACTAAGTTCCTAAGCAAGGCAATTTGTTTGGCATACCGTGACAAGGGATCGACGAGTAATGCCACCATCAGAACAGCTACGACGACGCACGCGAGGTAGATCGCGCTAATTTCGTAGATTTCGCTGTCTGGAGGTCGGTGGAGGTTCTGGTTGTCATGGTGACCGCCGCCGATCATGCAGAAGTTGGCCCCGCATGTGTAGGTCTTAGTGGTGTTGGTGGCGATTGTCGCGTTCATGTGCACTCCAGATGAGAAGACTGGAAGGAAATAATGACATTAAAACAGATGGTGACGAGGACAGAGCTCCGAATGATGAACGGTCCAGATGCCTGTGCACCTCGAGATGCTAGTCAGCAAGGCTCTCCATCAGGCAACTACCTACAACCGATGGAGGCAAGTAGTTAACAAACAGTCATGTTCTCAGCAATGAGGGAACGGAAGAGGAGGAAGGACAGTAGTCCGACACCAAAATACCTGCATGCTGTATAAGAATTCTGTGTATATCTAGTTTAGGTAAATACACTCACCTAAACTCGAGATCAGATTGCCCCAAAGTTCAGCCGTCTGCCAGGCCAGGAAGAAGAAGCCGAAGAAGCGTACGATGATACCATCGACAGCCTGATCGGTTAGCTTCGCGTACACACTACCGGCTTGCGTGAGATAAGTGGCCTTGGAGGTCCACATGGGTGCTGCGCCCAGTCCCACGACCACTCCAGCTGGCACCAGAGTGTAGAAGGCGGGGTAGAACTGCGCGCCGATGTATGGTGCGTAGCACATCATCGATAAACATAGCGTCCACTTGACGGTCAGCCTCTTGATCAGGAATGTAGGCACGAATATACAGGAAACCACCAGTGCGGCGTATATGGAACTGAGCGAAACAGTTCCGAGCCCATCGGCGGCGTTGATCGACGATTGCAAGTTCGCCGTTCCTTGGAAAGCTGTGAACTGCACCATGAACGCGCAGCTCACGGCGGCCACATTCTTCAGTATTCTCCATTTCTCGTTTCTCGGTAATTTTACTTTGCCGGTGGGGTAGTTGTCGTCTTCGGTGGGTAGCGGTGGGGGCTTGACAATGTCATCGCTGGACCCGCGGTCGTGTTGGTATCCTTCGTTTTTCAATCCAGACTTGATTGTGTATATAGAATCCTTTTCCGGACGGTCGTCTTCACGTCCGCCTCCGTGCGTAGCCGTCATGCCGTGTTATCTCCGATTGTCCTAGAACAAGAAAATAAGACACTCATTACTAATCCCATTTTAAGTACATTATGAAGATATTTGTTGTTTACGGTAACTTGTATACGAGTATAGGCTAGTATAGGTTACATACGAGGTGAGGCGCGCCGGGTGTTTGCTGCAAAGTTTTTGTCACATTTAGGTACGATTTGATCTGCATCAATCGGCACAATGGAAACATCGGCTGTGTACATACCGTACTATTGTTTGCCAGGTTTCACAAAATGTTTCGTCATGACATAATCCATCACGTTTACAACGTATGCGTGGCTGCTGAAAATATAAGATACACGTACCTTCTTCTATGCTAATGAATTTAAATATAGCTTAGGTATTTTTTCCTATTTCTGAAAATAGCAAGGCCACAAAACTGTTTTTATGCTAGTTCTATTAAAGGTGTTTATCACTGTTTCGATGTTATGCCTCTGTTGTGCCATCTCTAAACACACGACTGTTGTACAGTTTTGACAATTCGGGATCACCAACAGATTTATCAGTAAAACAATAAACATGAATAAATCCTTGCCAGGGCCACCATGTCGAAATCATGTTAGTGGTATTCCGATCACACCGTGTCCAAATCATGAATAGCTATTGAATGTTCTATTGTGAAATTTAATGACTGCGTTGTTGTTGTATTTGTAATGTGAACGTTACACAGTCTATGCCTCTGCGAATTTTTCATTACATGATTCGCAAAACATTGTCAGTTATTGTTGACAGAAGTTGAATCGTGTAAAGTCGTTTCTTTCTTATAATGGAGGGCGTTCTGCGAAAGCCCGAAGCTGTTAACATTGCCTGCATATTTGCGAGTTCAGCTGACAATCTATTTATGAAACCTATTACACGAATATTGTCATAGTTTTGTCTTACAACCATTTAGAACATAAAATACATTTATTTACAGATAGAATAATAAAAGGTATGTACAAAATACATATGAAACAGTTGTGCTACCTGAAGACCGCTACAAGCGATCTAAAGGTAGCTCAACTGATCCAAATCACTACCAGACGGAAGCTTCCCTAAGATGCTGGCTGCATTGCCACGCTGAATGGCAATACTAATGTGTTGAGCCAGATAAGAGCCAGCTCTTGGGTCACGCGTCACTTCGACCAGATGCCCTGAAAGAATTTTTAAAACGCGAAGGGCTCCGGAACCCTGCGGACCCAGAGTCTCGACCCCGAAAGGCTCTAATAAGTAAGCTCTGTCGAGACTTGCATATTTGCGTCTTTTGAGGTCCTCAGCGGAATCCGCCGCCACACCGGCCCTAACTGATGTCCCGGACAGATGAGATGGCGCAAGGGTATCAACGCATGTAGCGTCCCACAACAAAGGCCTACCCTTCTCCCACCGGACAAGAGTCATGCCGTCAGGCCACTTACCATCGTCACGTAGCAGACCATTCGGTTCTAGAATGGCTGGAATGTTAACGCTGGTAAGGGCCCGGCGAATTATATCATTAAGGCTAGCGTGGCGGGAAATCCTACCGGCAGCCCTGGTGCACGATAATCCGTGGTGACCAAGCTGATCAACAGCAGTACTGCACTGGCAGTGATGAAGGGCACAGCACCCTGCACACAACCGTAAAGAAGTTGCAATACGGAAAGAAACTGGATCCATTAAAGTACCAGTATTGTGTGATGGAAGTGCTTGCAACCAAAACCTTGACTCCCATTTGGAAACGGCCAGGAGACGAGCACGATCTGTGGAACTTGAGCACGTTTGTAACAGACAATTCCGCGTCAGCTCGCACAGAGGCCCGCCCCATTGCCGTTGAGACGAAAGAGATTTGGGGGGAGTAGTATTGGGGCAAGCACTATGCCAAGCAGTTCGAGCCTCGTCTAAGTATGAAATTTTGAGAGTGTTGCCAGAAAGAGCCACAAGAGAAGGAGATAGAATTTTGTTAACCAAACAACACGTGCTATATACGGAGGACAAGAACGCAGTTAGGGCTACACTTGAAATTTTACGAATACCTAACCCTCCTAATTTAACAGGCAAGGAGGCTTGCGACCACTCTTAGTAATTAAACTTAGAGCATTACAGGCCTCCGTACCGATAGATTTTTATGGAGAAACCCTTGGTGAACAAATCTGACTCGAACTTGGTGAATTTATTGTGGATTCAAGCATTGCCTTGTTGTGTGTGTGTGTGTGTTTACATAGTAATGATTGATGGCTAATTCTAAATAATTGTAAAATTTGCTATAAATTTGCGATAAATTTAAATAAAAATACTTTTGTGAGCCGAGTGGAGCATTTTTTTTGTATGAAATTTTTTATTGACTTTAGTTGCAGCCGACCTGGATATCTCTTCCGATAGCCTAAGTACCAAAACGGCTTGGTTGGAATTTAATTGTAGTTCGTAACGAAGCAGGGTCTCATTGAATATGATAATAAGGAAATAGACACTTTTAAATGAGATATGAATGAACACAGTTAATACATAGTTGTTTTCATTAGGTATCATAAAACTTTAAGAGTATTCGAATAACTTCACACAAAAACTGGACAATACAAGTGATATGCATAAATATTTCATAATTGGATGTAACTCTAAGAATTTCGAAAACTACGTAGGTTTTTTCGGATAATCAGACATTTTTAATAACATGGTTACCTGGGCCTGTACCACAAAACTGTTTACTTAGTAAAGAAAAATATTCTTTATGGCGCTATAGGTCCAGGAAATAACTGTAATGAGCTCTAGAGTTTTTAAGTTTCTGTGTCGAATTCTTATGGTTTTTATTTAGTGAAATCATAAATTCAATACTTTGAATTACTTCACACGATAAAAAAAACAAAGTTCTTTTTAAAATTGAAATCCAATTAATGCCTTACACGTTTTAATTTTTGAAATATTTGGTAACTTAATTAATTATTAATTGAGTTAGTAAATTCATCAACAAAAACAAAACTTTATATTATTTTGTTATATACAAAAAAACGGTTCTTCGCCTCATACAAAAATGTCCTGCACCTTAATCATTGAACCACATGGGTCATTTTAAAACACCACGCTTTGAAGGGGCTCGTGTCGTCTACATATTAAATTCAGCCGTTTCGTCGTGGTTAAGTAACAAACATGCTAACACCCATTATAAATTAGTTATTTATGATAGTGGAATAATTGAACGAGCGAAGCGAGTTCTCTGACTCAACTTGGAAGAATCGGCGTTTGTATGTATGTATGTTTGTCCGTGCACAACTTCCGAACCGTTAATCCGATCTTCATAAAATTTGATTGGGGGGGGTAGAAATTGTTATAAATTGGTGCAAATTGTTGGTAAGGTTATGAGCTATATCGGTCGGTTGTTGAGATTTGGGGTAAAAGAGGGGTAAAATAAAAAAAAGTGATAATATCAGATCAAATGGGAAATCATATAAAAGCTCCTTGCTTCGTATGTTTGTAGCTTTTATGACACAAATAGTGGGAAAAGTCTAAAATTGAAGAATTGCGAGGGGGTTGTTGAGATATTTAGGTCCAAGAGGGGATAAAAAAAAAAAGTGAGAATATCAGATCAAATGGGGTGTCTTATGAAGCCCCTTGCTTCTACATTTCCAAACTATTATAATTTATGTAGTTTTTAAAATAGTAGGGTATATCGAAAATGTAAAAAACCAAAACCTCTAGGGTACTTCCACTAATCCTACATCGCTAAATCGGTATGTTTGTAGCTTTTACGACGCAAATAATGGGAAAAGTCTAAAATTTAAGAATTTCGAAACTTGTACTCTATAAAACGATAGCCAGTATAACATCCATTATTGACCTCCCGTTTCTAGGAATTTGAACGACGTTGTAGGTCTAACTTTTCGAACCGACAAGAACGTTCATTTTATGTGGATGTACTCACGTACATAGATATTTTATCGAAATAAATAAATTAACCTACCTAAATCGCGTGTATTCGCGAGGTCTCAGATCGGGACGAACCACTAGTATGTCAAGGAGAGGAGGTGCCTCGTTTCGTATATGTCATAAAAATACATGACAATACAGTCAAGCTGAGTGAAATCACTATCTACAGCAGTATGGTTATAAAAAAAACTAACTAAGCCCTTTTCCAACTGACATTACATGCTTCAATACCATCGATATAATATAGTAGTATATTATATCGATGTTCAATACAGTTTATATTTGCAGGAATAAAAACTTTGGAGTTGATAACTTAAAATTTTATTTATTTTGAACGTGCTATGTCGTACTTTTCGACTTAGTTAAATTCGGAAGAGTCAACGATGTATTCAAGCGATGGGGTTAGTTCGTTTTTCAATTTTATTTTGTTTTTATCTTTAGACGGTTTGTCAAATTGTCAGTGTATGTGATACAGGCCCCAGGTAGATAATGACCTGCTTTAAATAGATACCTACGCCGTAATGAACCACCATTGTTCGGTATCTTTCCCATGGAAGAAGCAAAACAAATTCTTGTGAGATAAGATGAAACCAGTCATTATAACCTTGACTAATAAAGACGTGCAGATTTAAGTACCACTAGAGCCACTTATTTGTTTTTTTTTATCTAAATGATGAATTGTCAAATAAAGTACAGAAGTAGTTTTTGGCTAGAGTTTACTACGAATAGATTTTCATATAAGGCCCACGGTACGCAAGTGCATAGATGGGAAGTAAAATCGTAAAATCGTACGTTGACAAAGTCCACTATGTTTTCTCTCTGCGCAACATATTCGCGGATCTTATTCTGAACTTGACTGGAGTAAACTCCAGTAGCGTGTTGGAGCTGAAACACACCATTTTTATTATTGAATGAAATAACAAGAATATAATGAATATTTAAAAAATAAATGGCCTTTACATTAATACTCAGATGAACTAAATATGTATTATATATTAGCTTTTTTTTAATATACCTACAATTTGAAACGACGGAACGGGCATATGATATGACCCAACTGATGTTAAGCGGTACTCTCTACCTTTAATAACGCATTATCACTCAGGTCACATCAAATAAAAATAAATAAAAAGATAAAGATAAACTCTCATAAAGTCTCATGTGTCTGTAATTTCACCGGCACCAAACCGGAACACAGCAATGCGAGCACCTCTGCGTTTATCGGACGAATTCTTTCACAAAAAAGCTCTACTCCTAAAAAAAGTACTCTAAAAAAGATCCTCCAAGCACTGATTTTCAGAACTCTGATAACGTTATTTCATTTGTACAATTTATATTTAAAAGTCATACATAATCATGTAGCAACGATAAAAATACTGCCTGATAAAACTTTAAATTCTGCTTATTTTGTGGTGGAAGGGCGAGCGAAAGATATATTAAAGTGAAGCTCTATATAGGTCTAGCCAATCAATAGTCTAATAATTTATTTTCTAGCGAACGATACCTACACGTGGAGCCCTGTACGGTGTAGTTAGACAATCTAGTGATTTATATTATTTGATTGTCTGGCAAATAATCTAGTTTATCTAATAATTTTTACTCAACCAACATTCTCACGAAACAGTAATAATGTGTCACACCGAATGATCAAACATAACGAGAATATTTTCACTTCCTGTGTATCCATCCCTGTCATCGTCATATAATGGTACAAGGCCATGGGTTTAAATTACCTTCGTCATGATCACGGACACAAAGAGAAAACCGCTCTAAATTGGCGGTAGGCCTACATGCACCAAATAGAATATAGTTCACGCGAGAGCCTGAATATAGTTGGAATGTAATCAGTATAGTGTCTGTATTATAATAGACACGTCTAACTTTGTATCAGTGTGCCTTGGGCACGTCTCAGGTTGAACCAAACCGATTGGGCACAGCATTGTAAATATATCTCTAAGCTGTGCTCAAGATGTGATGTGATTCTATCTGATCTCTCATGTTTGAATACAATAATACTAACTTCTGCTCTCACTCTCTCTTTTTATAATAATGGAATATAGTTCACGCGAGAGCCTGAATATAGTTGGAATGTAATCAGTATAGTGTCTGTATTATAATAGACACGTCTAACTTTGTATCAGTGTGCCTTGGGCACGTCTCAGGTTGAACCAAACCGATTGGGCACAGCATTGTAAATATATCTCTATGCTGTGCTCAAGATGTGATGTAATTCTATCTGATCTCTCATGTTTGAATACAATAATACTAACTTCTGCTCTCACTCTCTCTTTTTAAAATAATGGAATATAGTTCACGCGAGAGCCTGAATATAGTTGGAATGTAATCAGTATAGTATCTGTATTTTTATAGACACGTCTAACTTCGTATCACTGTGCCTTGGGCACGCCTCAGGTTGAACCAAACCGATTGGGCACAGCATTGTAAATATATCTCTATGCTGTGCTCAAGATGTGATGTGATTCTATCTGATCTATCATGTTTGAATACAATAATACTAACTTCTGCTCTCTCTCTTTTTATAATAATGGAATATAGTTCACGCGAGAGCCTGAATATAGTTGGAATGTAATCAGTATAGTATCTGTATTATAATAGACACGTCTAACTTCGTATCACTGTGCCTTGGGCACGTCTCAGGTTGAACCAAACCGATTGGGCACAGCATTGTAAATATATCTCTATGCTGTGCTCAAGATGTGATGTGATTCTATCTGATCTCTCATGTTTGAATACAATAATACTAACTTCTGCTCTCTCTCTCTCTCTCTTTTTATAATAATGGCTTCTGAGGAACGCTCCAAACAATTTCGCCAATTTCAAGTGGATATAATTATATTTTGTATAGTTAAGTCATCCAGACTCTCCGTCAAGTCATAATAACCCAGTTTAAATATGGTCTAGATCAACATAGAGGAAAAATATTTTGGTTTAAGGGAAAAAATACTAAAATGCTATCAACGCTTATATCAATGTCATAGAGAATTATAAAACTTTTTTTTAACTTCTGTTAAAGCTAATACGGAGAAAGCTGAAAGGCCATCGTAAAAAATATTTTAAAAGTATTGCTCTTTTGGTTAGTGTTACGGAGGCCTGCAATGCTCTAAAGGTGTAAGACTACAGACATTCTGCTTTTTCGTCGTTAACTAGTCTTATTTTGATGGGGTTTTACCTAGATTTTTTGTTCCATCTTGAGAAGGCAAAGCGTAACATGGGTAAATAACCTTATTATTGTTTTCGAACCTGGCCATCATTTATTCATTTTAATTAGTTGTTTGTGATAACGAACGCGTTTATTTACAGAAACGTGAGATTAAAACAAAACCTTTTAATCTAAAACATCGCTTTCGCTTACGATTTCGTATTACATTGCGCCGCGTACCTACTTCTTTTCAAAGAAGACACATTTGAACCATCAGCTCAATGTAAAATAAAATTAATGTGTAAGACATTTTAAATATTACCTACTTGTCTTTATACCTGCGTAGCCTAGGCAGGTACCCGATTTTGTACCTGATATGTATTAGGCTTAGGGCGATCACACACTGATCTTTAGCGACACTGCCGGCTCCTGTTTTAACAATATTTGCATTATGCATACTGGAAGTGAGGGGGTTTACGGACACGTGACTGTAACAAATATAATCCCTGAATCGAGAAAAATAGTGTTCACACACCCGCAATAATTTTGGATCGACCTATCCAACGACACCTCACTCCACGGAAATACAGGGTGTAACATAATATCCCTATATGCCCGGGGAGGGGGTGTTCTACACATCATGAAGAATAACTTTAGTTCTACGACTTTTTAAATTTCGATGTTTTTCATTCATGAAATGTCTTGTAAAAATCCTGAAAGTCCTCGAGAAATTCCTGAAGTTCCTCCAGTAATTTGCCTAACACCACAGGAGGCAGCCCTAGGTAAGGTACCTTAACGTACAGTAACGTCTTCATGTTGTGTTAGGTACATTTCCTACGGAATTTCAGGATTTTTAAGCGGCATTTCATAAAAGAAAATCTTCTAAATTTAAAAAGTCGTAGAGTTAAAGTTATTCGCCATGATGTGTAGAATACCCCCTCCCGGGCTTATAGGGATATTATGTTACACCCTGTATACAACAAGAATATAAAAAGAACCTAACATTATGTGTAAAAAAAATGGATTTTATTTTATCACTTAGTGGCCATGATTAACATGTATACCCATACCAAATTACAGCTTTCTAGTACTAAGAGTCTCTGAGCTAAGCCACGTACAGACAGACATACAAACACGGCGAAACTATAAGGGTTCCTAGTCTTGTTGACTACGGAACCCTAAAAAGCACTGATAATAATTAATGATAAAATAATTCTGAGACAAGGACTAATCAATAAAAGACCGCAATAGAATCACTTGGTGTGTAGACCGAGATTAACCTTCATTAGGTACGTTAATTTTAGCACACAGTTTCCTCAATTCCGAAAAAACTAGATTTTGCACTCTTACGTTTAGATTTCCCCGCATTGTCCCATTTCTATGGTATACCCTATAGCGGAAGGCGGTGCGATCTATTTATAATAATTAAAAGCAGAACGACAGCTCTTAGAATTGATAACTGGCGTTAAATTATCAAAGTGGGAGCTTCTTGCCACAGAAGTCACAAATATAAGAAGAAGAGAGACTGGCCTAAAAGTGCATAGCACGCAAAATGCCCTGCACCGAACAACCGACACCAGGAGAACATAACTATATTGGAGATGCATGACACCGGTGACCTACTTTAATCACGGGCGTTACAGTGTTGCTTCGTAGTATTACAACTACTGATAAGGTAGTACCTAGTATAAGCGTATTCTGCAACAAAATAGCTTTGTGATCAAAGTGGCCATAGTGGCCATACGAGTATATAGCAGCCACATATTGCCGCGAAAATATGGCCCTTTTAAAAGCACCTTCACAGCTTAGTACCCACTTAAAATAGTGTAATTTATGTAACGAGAGACAGCCCACGATATATCTTGGAATTTATGTAAAAGCTTATTTTAACATAAACGTTGGTAAGGTTAAATGGTTCTACGTTGTTTAATTTAGTTTCAATGCACTAGCTAAGCCTACAATAGGTACTTAACATTATCCGGCCTAGTTTCCCAGTTTATTGGAATGCAGAAATAAAAATAACAAGTAACTAATTATGTAAAAAATAAAAAAAACTCTCAACGCAATAAAACGGCTGAACCGATTTTGATCAAACATAGCTAAGAACACTCCCGACAAATACACCTTACAAACAAACAAAAAAACGGTTCTTCCGTTCGGGAGCTACGATGCCACAGACAGACACACACATACACACACACACAGACACGTCAAACATATAACACCCCGTCGTTTTTGCATCGAGGGGTTAAAAACGGTGATAACTGGTACGTAGGTACCTAAAACTATCTCTAACCTAAGGTCAAGTTTACCGGTAGTCATGCGGGCATTGGTCTCCACAGCGCATGTTCACAACTATCCACGACTAGTCAACACCAGGGCAGCAGAAGCTCCAAGGAGGTCGACGTGCCCTCTGCGCATTGGTATGCACCTACATTATGCAGCGTAGAATACAACAACATAAATGCATGTAAAAAGTGTGCAAAAATGGTGAAGATATGGAACTATTACTACTTCGAGTCACCGATTCTCTCTACGTGATCCTGCGTTAAGTAAAACCTTTGAGGTAGTGGCCACAAAAAAGGCCATTTGAGCAATGGTCGAACCACCAATGTGTTGAGAAAGGCTTCAGTGTACCTCGTGAGGCTCCTGTCATGCACATGTCACATGCAGTCTTTGATTTTTAGGCATGCCAGATTCTTCACTGCGTTTTTCTTCACCGTTTACGAGCACGTAATACGGCGTAAATATTTTTTCCAAGCTTTTATTTTACTTGCAATGTTTTGTATGTAAGTATGTAATCGTATATTCGGGTCAAATATGGCAAATGAATTTTAAAGCTAACCGATTGATATAAAAATTTGCATACCTTTCAAGTTCCGATGGAAATACAATATTATGGTGACAGCGAGCTGATCTGATGATGGAGACGGAAGGTGGACAACGGAACTCCTCGATGGATAATAGTAAACTGGCCGTGTAAGGCTCATTTCGATCAGCACCGGTTCCAATTACTAATTTTATATATATAAAAAATATATGAAAATGAAATATTTTTCGCAAAAAACTTATTAGTGTGGAAAAATGCATTGGTGCTCGACAGGGATTTGAACCCAAAACCTTCTTTGAAAGTCCCTAACTATATAATTAGTGCTCTAGTGTAGTATGGTGTTGTTCAAGTTACAAGTTTTTCAAATAGGTACCCTCGCGGTACATAATATATGCTTCCCAATTTGGGGATATTTTTTTATCTCTTTCGTCTCTCGCCCTTGTTTTGAGTAGCGTTGAACAGATCTCTGTTAAAGACAGGTCACTTAGAAAATCTAGGGACATAAAAGCAAAGTGCGGGTCAGACTCTATATACAAAACTATTCACTACTATTCTACCCCGTGAGATAACGTTGTTCGATTTAGGATACTTTCGTCACACAGAAAAATAGTTCTAATTGATTATGCGCCACACTGATATTTCAGGTTTGCCGGTAATCTACCTAACCACCTCCAATGTATATAGTTGCAAAAGGATGTAGTGACGGAGTGGCCAGACAACTCTTTCAACGGTGCGCATGTGTAGTCCAACTCTGAAACTATTATACGACTATCCGATACCAGGAGAGCATGAGCTCGTAGGAATTATCTACGGCACCGTGACCCACATTCAACTGCGAGAACGTATTGATAAGCTTCATGAATGAAGTGTAGTTTTCATAGTGGGGTCAGGGGGAGGGGGTAGGTATTGGCAATAAATCTGAGAAATTAATTACTCCTCACCTCTGCTCCTTATAAGGCATATACAAATTCATTAAGTGAAGATAGTGTCTCCAGCGGCATGTAGGTTAATGACTCTGTACGGATCTACTTTACTACTGATCTACAACTATGATAAATGTCTACATACGATTAATTAGACGACACGATGACCTATCTACAAACTTACCTAAATACGAAAACCTATGTATGTAAGACAAAATGAATTTATTAGTAAACCTCGTCACCGTTACCTGCTGGTCAAACTTAAAACAAACAATTCATACATTCCTTAGTGGCTCTAGCTCAACTAAGCGTTGATCCGATCTGCATGAAATTTAAGGTCGATAGGTTGTGCTATCAAGATTTGCTTGTTGAATCGGTCGAGGGATTGGGTTACAAAAAAGGGTAACATTTACTTTAAAGTGATGCGGACGTCGCGAGATATCAGTTCGGGGTGAACCACTAGTATTGTATAATTCTACTGCACGCTATTATGGTTTTTTATTGGGATTAAAATCATCACGGTTTAGCCGTTGGCAGTGCGCATGTGCGAAATTGACCTAACCTACCAAGCAGAAATATGAAACTATTATTTAGTACCAGGAGAACATGCATTCAAAGGAGTTTGGTGAACACCTCGCGCCCCACAAGCAAAGCAAATAAATGTAGATGCACCGCAAACCGCTTGTTGAATGAAGCGTGAGTACTATGTACTCAGTTTTCCAGCGCTAGGCTGCTAATTCATTCATCTCTACAATTAGGTATCGTCAGTATCGTGTTTAGTTCAAATAATGATTAATGGTTTTGTCTCACGAGCTGCAGTTTAATTAATGCTAGGTATATTTTTAATAACTATTCGGTAACAATGGTAGCACATTACCTACTATGCGTTTCAATTTATTTGCTTGTACCGGTAAGTTAGTCATTTAACTTTGCAGTTTGCTGTGAGTTTATTTATCAGTTATGTAGGTACACCATTGTCTCACATAATAATTATTATAACATTGGTCATTAATTAAATGGCATACATTCTACGAATGGCCGCTTTCATATTGAACGATTAAGACACGACACCACAGGTAAGCACATACATTAACTCGTTTCAACGATATCGTGACGATATCGGCGACGACACGGTGCGGGGTGAAGGAGAGTAGCAGTGTGCTGAGTCTGGCTTTTTACCAACCATTTGGCACGGGTGTATGGTGTGGTGTAACACGCATTTTTGTATGGGAATATGATAAGCGCCCCTAGCGTACACTTTGAGAACTTATATTCTGAGTCCCAGCTGCCATGCTTACGATCATCGTCGTTACACTATACACCGATCGTATAAGCCGAGCCACGGCCGTCGTATCGCAAGCACTTACGTGCCGTTTTTAACGGTTTTTCATTTATTTCTGAGTCCGAGTGCCAAATTTGACAGCTTCACGCTTGGAATACGATGACACGACGGCGACGATGAGCGTTACGCTCAACACTTGTGTTTTTGGCGGTGAGAGGTGAGCGCTACACGGTAGTGTTTATTTTTCTGTGTAATTGTGGACTTTTGTGGGGTTCTTTGTTATTGAGAATGTCTGCGAGATATTTTCTTGCATAGATGTTGATGAAGAAGAACGGGCTCGTGAGCTACGGGAAATGCGAGACAGTCTTCGGGCATCCTTTGATCCTGTCGAAGATCTCCCGGAGACCGAATTTAGGAATACCGGCTGTCGAAAGAAGCCTTCGTATTCCTATGCGAAGAGCTGTGACAGCGTACCGACCGACCGACCAAAGGCCTAAGCAGCGTGTGAGCCTTGAAGTAAAAGTGAGTACCTATATTACTTTTGTCAATAATTTACCTCGTAGACAGAGTATAGAGGTACGCTCTACGATTTAACTGCTCTAGGCCTTATTTTGCTTGTAGATTGTGGTTTCTTTCTTTACCCCTGTCTCTGGTTCGTTTCAAAGACCTAGCGTGGTGAAAGATATAGATATAGGTGGTGTAGATGATACAAATTACCTACTTAGGTACTTAATGCTCAAAAAACTAACTATATGTGCTATAAAATATATAATAGAACCCAACCTGGAAGGGATTTCAACATACGGATACATAATTATGAAAACATACATGACGACCAGTGTAACTGTCTCATAATTAACAAAGTCTCCTCAACTAAGTACTTGGGAGTCATGTTAGATCAAAAAATCAAAAATCATTCCTAGAAAATTTTACTTTAGCAATGTTTATAACTTAGGTATGTATTTTTTGTTTCAGAAAATCACGAAGGACTCCGGAGAAAAGGTGGCCGTAAGCCTCACATCAGTCATCAAACCCTACGGATACAACTAGTAGAGGCTAAGATATCATACAAATTCTAAATTCTTTGCATAAAAATAAACATCTGGTTGTCCAAAACGTGGTTTCATTGCGGATAGGTAGATACATAACTAAATCAAGAGAATATAGGACTACAATTATCTTACCCTTGGCTTGCATGTACCTGTACATAAGAGAATTGTGTATTCTTGTGAAACAACACCCAGAATACTTTATCTGATTGCTTCATAGCAATCAGATATACCTACCTAGTTGTAAAAAATGTTGAGCCTAGAAATCTTTATTTACCCAAACTTAAACTGCAGACTTATAAGAGAAATATATATAATAAATGTAAATGCCATACGGGTCTATAATAAAATACCAAATTCATGGATTTGCCATTAAGTATATCAGTTTTCTAGTACCCATAACACAAGCTCTGCTTAGCTTGGCGCTAGATAATGTTGTGTGAACTGTCCAGCATTATTTATTTATTTATGTTCTTATGTTTAAAAGCAAGCTAGCGAAAGAGGTGTTATAATTGTATTGTAACACCTCTTAGAAATAAGTTACCTGTATTCGAGCTAGTAAAATATTTTTATTCTTAGGTACCGGATGAAAAAAGTTAATGATCTCAGTAAGGTTAATGTAAGGTTTAAGGTATCTGCGATTATGATCATAGTGAAATAATATAGGCAACTTACCTGTCCTGTTACCCTGTGTAAATAAACAAGATCTAATTTCTTGGACTTGTCAGTTAGGTCGCTGCTACCATGACTTTACTAGATCTATATATATATATCTATATTTATATTTTATAGATTTATCTAGATGATTTTTGGTTTCGGGCCTTATATGAATGTGTTTACCAAAAATATTCTTAAAAAACAACACTTCTCCCAATGGCCTAAACTAGGGGGGAAATCATAAGTGATACTAGAAAGTTATGCGCTCCTGCCCAATACGAAAAATTCAGTCATTGAAATTACCACCAAAGTAAGTCAAAAGTATTTTATTCATTGAAATCACAAGGTAGGTACAATCACTCCACAAGCACAGAAGTTTACTGGGGTCTTGGCAGGCTTCTCGGGTTGTTGAGGATTTGTTTACGTTGAGCTGCTATTTCCACACATTCCAGGATTAAGTGGGCAGCCGATTCTTCTTCGGTCAGACACCCTCTGCAGAGTGGGCTGTATGTGGCTCCGATGTTGAAGAGGCGTTGAGACTGTGTCCTATGAGTGTCCCCACGAACCCACGATGGTGCGAAGGGTTATTCTTTGAAAGTTGAGCAGGCGACGTATCAATTGTTGTAGGTAAGCCAAGCCAGCCGGTAGGGCAGCTCTTGACTGTATGCAGCCCGTGGTCCGTGCCCAGCGTTCATTGTGTTTATTAGTGCTGCGGAGCTGCATCCATGTTTGCACGAAGAGGTTTGTTACTTATAAATCTTTGAATACTTTCTTTGTTTGGAAATTAATGAAAATACTTGAATTTGACTACTACACCTTCTTCTTCTTCATAATGGCGAAAACCAACTTCAACTTCAACTTCAAAAATCAAAATACAATTTGACTTTGACATCTTTACAGTGACAACTGACACATTCAACAATAAAATTCCATAGACAAATACCTTTTTATCAGTTTTAAATTCATTTCGACAACATATCATAGCCAATTTTGGCGTCTTCCGGTGTTATACGATCGTGTCCCTACGATGGGTGGTATACGACGGTGTTGAACCACTAAGACTCACTTATGTCCCACACACACCGGTGTATGGTGTAAGCGTAGTGTAAGTACGACGGACGATTGGTGTCATCGTGTGCAAAACTGCGACTCAGCACTCAGAGGGCTAGCAACTTACACGGCCGTGTGGTGTACACTACACAGATTTTTGTACGGGATTTGAGGTTCTCATGGTGTCCGCTAGGGGCGCACTTCGATTTCTCTGTACTAAAATCCGTGTAGTGTACACCACACGGCCGTGTAAGTTGCTTGTCAAATTTGCAGACTAGCCCCTCAGGTGGGGTGACGCGCCGCACTACAGTTACATCTGTGCGCCGCACTTAGTTTGCTGTATTCACCCAAAGTGCTGCGGTAGTATGTCTGGTGTGTCCTTTAGGTACATAAACCACATCCCAAAATGTCCTCTTTTAATTTTTGTGTCGATTGGTCTTTTTCCCGTTACGTAACATTTAGTGCGTCGTTTCGCCCCTGGTATCGTTGAAGATATCGTCACGATATCGTGTTGTGTCGTTATCGTCAATGTGAAAGCGCTCGATGTTTTTGGATGTAAGGACAGTAAGTATGTTTAGTTTCCCGCGTACTCCTCGTCGAACTTTTCAGCTGCATATGCTCAGTCTCTATTTTTTTTGTTCATTTTCTTAAATATCTAGAACATGAGGAAAGGCGATATGTTAACATTTTGGGGTCGCCGCGTTACATGCTTTCTCAGTAACGGTACTGATATACCAGACGATATACTGACGGTACATCCACTAACAAACTGGATGTCATTACTAGAGGATGTAATCTAAATAAATCAAAAACAGAAACACGATTGGTGAAACTTTTCACGATAGTTTTTTAGGGTTCCGTACCCAAAGGGTAAAACGGGACCATATTACTAAGGCTTCGCTATCTGTCCGTCTGCCACCAGGCTGTAGGTATCTCATGAACCGTGATAGTTAGACAGTTGAAATTTTCTCAATTTTCTGTTACAAAAAATACTAAAAAACGAAATAAAATAAATATCTAAGGGGGCTCCCATACAACAAACGTGCATTTTTTGTCGTTTATATAGATAATAATAATAATAATAATATAATATAAACTTTATTTCAGTCTACCTGGAAAATGTCCAATCAAATTATACCTAAACATTAAGCCCATATCAATATATACCTTATAGGCTAACATACATATTTTAAACTTAAAACTAACACTTAACGTCGATAGAGGGATTTGGTTTCAATAACGCTTCCCTATAGCGTCGGTAAACAATGCCAGCTGGCCAGAAATCCGGATCAAGGAGCACATCCTTATACTTCGCCTGGACCTGGAGAGCATACGACTTAAAGTCAGTGGTCCTGTTCGTCTGCTGGCGCTGAAGAGACAGGCGAATCGCCGCTCCCTGAATCCGGCCCTGGCACCTCTCCGTCACGAACCGGAGTACATCATCTCCTTATTCGGGAGAGGTAGATCTTGATAGTCGGCTCGACTGCATGCAGTGTTGCCGACTCAGCCAGTATCTGACCTGTGCCGCGTTGATTGCGGCACGATCTTGGACGGAACCCTTCGTGCGCGAGTCCGACTCGCACTTGGGTGTTTTTTTTTTAAATCGTCCCTCATATAACCCGTTTTCAAAGAGAGAAAATATTGCCGGTTATTTTTTATAACTTTCAGTTGGTAATTACTGTACTTAGATTAGGATTATTATTATCCTCCGTCTAGATAATTTTTATTCCTTAAGAAATCGGAAAAGGATTTCTTTTTATATTTGCTACTTTTAAACCAAAACGATGTTTTATCATTTGTCGCTTACGTGAGTCCCTTCTGAGCGACAGAAAGCTATTTCATTTCTTCCCGGGATCAAGTGCGCTATCACTTTCTTGCAGCTATTGTTTTCTTGCTAGATTCCGCCCATTCAATTCTAATTCAATTGAATTAATTCAAATTCAATTTTAACATATCGTCTTAATAAGTCTTATTTGATTATCTCTTCGAAAAGACATCCTTGTAGTTTTTAAAATAAACGGAAACTCCTCTCCCCTCACCGAGTGCCTCATACATACATACATACATAGACACACGCCTTTTTCCCCGAAGGGGTAGGCAGAGCCACAATAGGCCTCTTTTCACAGTGGGTTGCACCATCGTGGAATATAGACGTGACAAGTGGTGAGCTCATCGCCGCCATTGCTTCCCACGACTGACTCGGCTAACGCTTTCTTCCAGTAATAACACATTCCATAATAAGCTACCAGCCAGGACAAATCTTATACCAACGAATCTTATCAACAAGTCCGGGTAATCCCTTAGTCGGCTTTTACGACATCCACGGGAGGAGACGGAGGGGTCTATTCTTAGGCCGGACACACCACAGTACAGTGCCTCATGTACTGCAATATAATTAATTCGCCGATTTTATTGAATCAAACAACATACTTATACCAATTTGATGTATTTCTTCATCTTCTAGGTATGTCACCCTATGTTCAAATTAATAAACATTTCGCAAATGTCATTGGAATCCAATGCCATGTTGTCTTTAGATCTTCCTGCTACACGTGGCTAGTGTAGTCTTGTATCTATCCACAGAAGGTATTGCTTTTTGTCAATAAAATTAATTGAGTGTAGACGCGTTTCAAAAACTGGTCCAAGCAAGGTCATGGAATCACTTACTATGTTAAGAGCGCAATTGCATCGGAACCGACTGACCTCTACAAGGCTCGTCCAATAACCATCAAAGATAAGCGGAGAAGAGATGACGCGTGTAAAACCAATAAAATTTTATTCGAGACTAGGTAACCGCCCTTACTCCGCGCGTAGTCAGATAGAAAACATATCCGGTGTGCGGACAACCACTCACCAAACTTTTAACTCTATTGGCATAGTGGTTATGGAATAATAAATAACAAGAATTTCTGATAAGCTAAATATTTTCTGACTTTCTATTTCATGGGGTGCAGAACTAACCTTGTGTCGTTTTGAGAATAAATATCTTTAAACCGAACCTTCAGTCAGGTAAAGATGAATTTTATGTTCAAGCAATAGTTCATCTAAAGGTGAGTATATACTAGAGCATTTTCCTGAGCATTTCCATGTAATGTAACGTTCCTGAGAATGCTCGACGCTGTGTTCGACGTAATGCTCAGGGCAAGTGAGCATTTACCTGTAACATTCCTTTAAATTTTACATCTCGCTCGCGCACCTCAAACCGCGTAGCACGTTGTCTTTGCTCGATGAACACATAAAGCGGCTCGATGTTCTTACAAATACATGCTCTAGTGTATACTCACCTATAGGGTTCTCAGGAGTACTTGCTTTATTTTAAACTAGTGTCCATCAAAGCGTCGAGCGTGGTTTACCAGGGTAAAAATAGCCCATAGCTCAATACAGGTCATAATCTATCGGGTACCAAATATAATCAAAATCGGTTCAGCCGTTTCGTCGTGATTGCGCAACAAACATCCAAACATCGTAACTTTGACATTTATGATATTAGTGGGATAAAAAGAGTTAGGGAAAAATCACCACTGTTTTTAAATGATATAAGTATTAAAAAAAGTTAATACCTTAAAGTTAATATTAGTATTAACAAAAGTTACATTAGATTGTTAAAAAAGGAGCCAAAATGACCCATTATATACGAAGTAGCTCGGGAGTAAATAAAAACCGAGTTTTAATTGGTTTTTAGCGCCGTATGTAACACTCTACTTTTCACTACGGTTGCGAGAAAATAAAATAATCCAATACAATATGAAAAATTAATAACGGTCACTACCAATTCAATTTGCAAATAAAGAAACATTACAAAGATTTCCCGCTAATGTCTTTTTTTTTATTTCTTCTGTAGCGGCAACGAATTGCATGCATTCTACCAAAGAGATCGCCGATTTTAGTTCCATTTTCTACAATAAAATGTTGTTCTTTTTTTATGAAACAGTAATAAGTAGAGTCTTTATTCATGATTATTCTACTTATGACTAAATACTTTTTAGTTTTTGTAGGCTCACTGTCATTTGACTTGGATACGACAGACCAAAAATAAAAAATAAACTTTTTCACCTAGATGAAGAAATGTAATTTTTTCTTCGCTCTGGTATGACACAATGGCGGTCTTTTTGAGGAAGTGGAGTGAAAAAGTATTAATAAAAGTTGATACTCATATCTTTTATCGCTAGTGGCTTAATAACCTACTCATTCTGGGACAATCTGTAAAATTAAATAGAATCACCCATCAGAGGTAAGTTGGTATGTAATGAGTTACAAGATAATGAGGGAGCTACGATAATTCAAACTAATTTTAATTTTGTTCCGGAAATAAGTAGGGAGTTATTATCGTTAGTACTTTATGATTGAATCAATTGATGGCCAAGGTCGCCACACAATAGACACGACACGACATAACATGTCATTGAAAAACAGCGAACCTTTGAAAATACCCTCAAGATCGGAGGCAATTCGCGTTACTATTTTAAATACACATATGAAGACTGAATTATAAATTGACTGATTTGATTCATTCAAAAGATATATCAGATCGATATATCTGCCAATAACATCTACTCGCAAAGACTTTAGTTAGTTCTCCCGTGACCATGGCGCATGCAACTGTGCCGAAATATCGGGAACATATAAAACTCAAAAATCATGGTAAATATCCCGTTTCTAGTGAAAATTATGTACATAACCATGATAATTTCAAAAGGTATACCTGTAAAATAGTAACAAATCAAAGCATATTATTAAGTTCGTGATCACAATCGATCTGAATTTGACCTAAGGCAATACCATCTAGACATCAAACGTGCTCTGATAGCTAAACAATAGACAAATTAAAAACTTATTTCTGAATTACTCGAAACAACAATGCTTAAGACCATTGTTTACTATCTATAGCACCAGGGTTTTTTTTAACACAAAGTTCGCTTAATATCTAACTTGAACACTTCGTAACCCATGTAACCAATATTTAGTGACTCGGTATTGATTATCGAAGATATTTATAAAATTGATCAGCCGTTGTAATTAATTCTGATAAGATGCTTTTCATTGTTTCTACACATCCCCTCTCCTCTCCTCTTATATTCGTTGTGTTGAGAGCCTAAGATTCTTGTATCGAGGACAGAATATTGATGCAACACGAGCCTGAACCGTGGGTCAAATCACAACTCATCACGAGATCTTGCTGAATTAATTAGACAAATATACTTAATTTATGAATAGCAATGCATCCAGTCACGCTACAGGTCTTTTCATTTCTGTATTCAATGAATCTATATTCAGTCTGTAATTTGTGAAGTTTTTGGGTTTATACCGTATACCCAATGATTTGTTTTCAGAAAAAGTACAAAATATATGGAAAGGGATACAGTCAAAACAGTTCAGTGGTCTTTTCTCATAAGTTATAATTACTTTATTAAATTATCTTTATTTACAGAAAGAATAGTATAGCTAAAACAAACTTTAAACATTACTTATAAATGAAACCCTTCATCTATTTAATAACCGTTGCAAACGATCTAAGGATAGCTCAACTGATCCGAATCACTACCAGACGGAAGTCTTCCTAAGTCACTGGCTTCATAACCACGCTGAATGGAAATATACTAACGCGTTGAGCCAGATAAGAGCCAGCTATCGGGTCACGCATCGATAATGGGTGCAGTGTGTCCGTGCAATAGATTATTCGTTTTAAAAGTGATTTCCTGAGTAATTTCCTTGAATCCGTTGCATCAAAAATGCTACCAACCCGAATAACCTGAACGCATAAAAAGTTTTTTTTTTTTACTGAAATTGTACAAATTTTTTCGTTTATAATCATGCTATTTGCTTATTTTTGTAGGACTAAAATTAAATTGTCTATTATCTAAGGCGCAACTAAATTAATTATCCACATGTAGGTGCTTTATTTTTCAGGGCGTCATAAATTGCCACGGTTTTCTTAGAAATTTGGATAGTACCTCGAAGAGGTGGCTGGTAATCTGGGTCTTAGAACTGTTAGGTGCCTGTGTTGTTTAGTTTTTTACCCAATTTATGCAAATTCGACTAGGAATTTTGTCGTCAATGTCGATTATGAATTGGTGCTGAACCGGTCATGTAGTCATTCGTAAGATAATTATTTTAAAAGCTTTTCCTTCTATATAGGAGCATAAATTAAAATGGATAAATGCAGCCAGTCTAATTTGTCCCTTATTGTGAAAACCAGTAAACAGGTTTTCCTGCTGAACACTAGTTTCTTACATGCATGAACGCAGTAATGTTTAGTATTCTTTGCCAGCACTCAGCCATAATGTAGATAAATAATCACCCCTTTATTACCTAAAAATGATTAAGCTTTTATTTAACTTAGGTACTTATATGGTTGAAGTGGCCATGAGCAGGCCAAGAACTGATAACCGTCAGGGAAGAAAGGTTCTCGAGGGGCAACCACAAACCAGACGACGTAAAATAGGAATGCCCTCTTCTCGATGGAACAAGGACATTTTAAAGCTCGCAGGAAAGCGGTGGATGGAGGCGGACCAAGACAGCTCGTCTTGACATTCTATGCGTCAAGAAGTGGACTTCTGACAGATGAGGATAAAGATAATGATGCAGTCAAATTTTGCAACTGAATTTTAATCCAGTTATATCCAACCGATGAGCTGAAATTTCGCATACCTGGTAAGGTTTAGATGAAAATACATTAGTATAGTGACAGCGAGCTGATCTGATGATGTAGACGGAAAGTGGAAAATGGTAATAGTAATAGATGATGATTAATAGTAGCCTGGCAGTGTTTGGGCTCATTTTGATCAGCTAAGGGTTCCGATTACGGTCCGATTTTTCGAATCAAGCGGTTGTATCTATGAAGATACAACCGCAAACAAGACATTTGCTGAACGAAAAGTAAATAAATGTTAAAACTATTTGCTACTTCAAAGTGAATTCAGTGAATTCGGTGCATGAATACCGAATACACTGGAAATCGTTATTACCTGCCGGAGGGTTATTTCGTTTGCCGTTTTCCTGTTGAATATTGTTTATGCCCAATATTATGTTTATACATCGCCCACAACCTACACGAGGCCCTAGTCTACGTTTTCTACCTCTCGTGACTCGCGAATGTGTTACACGAGTTTTTAAAAGCTTTTATTTTGACCTGTTTGTATGTTAGTTAGTATATTAGTAAGTGTGGGACAAATGTCCTATGACAATACAATATTATGATGACAGCAAGCTGATCTGATTATGAAGACGAAGGGTGGACAATTGATGGTTAATCCTTAAAAAAACCTTTTCAACAAAAAACTTATTGTATGGATAAAATGGGCTTCCGAAAGTTCCCTCTACAGGCACCATTTCAGTTTCAATACAAAAATACTTTTAACACGAGTACGACTCACAAGTGCAAAATGTAGAATAATGCTGAAGTTTTTGACACGGACGTCGGTAACATGGATTTGGAGTCATTGATAAGCGCCCCTAAAGGATACCTACTTTGTGAAACTCAATTTACATACAAAAATCGATATGACACAACACCGTAGTCCGTGTCACTTACTTACGAAAACTCAGACTACGGACTCTGGTCCACTTTTAACGGGCTTCTGTCGACTTTGCAGTCTCGTTTTAACAGACGCCATGCTCCAGACCGGTTTGCCAATAAAATATTACGTTTCCGCGATCAGATCTCGTAATAAATAGAGCAAAATAAATTGCCAACATTCCTGCGCGCAAGTTCGTTGTGTAGTTGGTAATATTTTGTAAGCTAGACTGTGTTTTTATGATTTCTTTGTTCAGTGTCGCGAGCTCACGTGGTTTTTACGCGCTACGAAATCACGATTTCCCGGTTTGTTGGTTGGCATTTACAGAAATGCCATCCACGTAGGTACCTAGTAAGTAGATGTATGTATTTGACTGCTTCTAACCAGTTAAAGTTTTTGCGAGCGTACAAGGAACAGAATGTGTGCCAGAGTTAATTTAAATAACGTTGATTAAAGACTTATAGTTGAGGTGGAATCTAAAACGACCTTGATTTCACAATAGTTAAAACTCAAAAGCTCATTGTTTTACCAATACTACACAAACACACATTCACATGCACACACATGCATGCAATAGCTCTTCTCAGAGTGCAAATCCGAACTCAGTAAAAGATTCTTGACCCCAGCGGGATGCGGCGTAGGTACCATTGCGATATAAGCCCGTCCTTAGTATTCAAAGCTTCGCTGCATGTAATAACGGCGCATGCAAGCCAAACAAGTTGAATATGAATTAACTCCACTCAATCTGTGTCGGGAACTAAAGCGTAGTCTATAGAAGGACCGCTGTATCACTACGAAACTTTTTTATTATTAATTGAAGTACATTTTTTTTATTGAAATCTTCACACAGAATCTCTTTTTGTGACCTTTGTATTTTCTATGGTCGGTTTATTTATTTCCAGGAATTTATTTATTTTTCAGAATCGCGTCGTACGCGCAAAACTTTAATCACACTAATATTATAAATGCGAAAGTTTGTGTGTTTTTTACGTCTTCACGTTGAAACGGCTGGACAGATTTGGATGAAATTTCAAATGGAAATAACTTGACTCCCGGAATAACACATAGATGCTCTTTATCCCGATATCGAGACTTATGCGGATGAAACCGCGGGGCACTGCTAGTGTGTTAATAAATATGACTGGCTTACACTTCTAGCTATTTATTATAATTTAGGTATATTCTGTGATCGCAGGGTATATTATTATTTTTCTAGTCGTAGCATTCTTGTCAAAGTGTAGTGGTGATCATGTTGGATTTGTGTTTATTATATTATATAGGCTGCTGTATACAGCTCCCGAATACTGAAGGATCCTATAATCTATAAATAATTAGTTTTTTTATTTTTGTAAACATAAGGAATTAAAATTGTTTTCATCTACATGAAATAACATACGCAACACACCCAACAGTCACATGCACAGCATGCACAGTCCTGATCCCACACTAGGATCCTCTGTGGTGTGAGTATCAGGAACTACGTGTATTATGTACCACAACACCCGGACCTGGAACATATATTCAGATCATACTAACATTTAATCCGCAGCGGGAATCGAACCCGCAACCTCTCGCATCTCAGCCGGCTACTCACCCGCCACGCCACAGAGGCCATCTGAGACAATTTAATTAACTACAAAATTAACATCCATCAAAGTTTCGTGCTGAACTAGCCGTCATTAAGCTGTAAAACTTATCATTTACCACACGCTATTTGATCGTTAACACTGTGACAATTAACCGGGCGGATCAGGCCAGTTCCTGCCGATTCCCGCCGATTCGAGCCGATT
Organism: Operophtera brumata; assembly: GCA_932527175.1. NCBI lineage: Eukaryota > Metazoa > Arthropoda > Insecta > Lepidoptera > Geometridae > Operophtera > Operophtera brumata. Next base: position 77,385,724 of record OW052239.1, on the reverse strand, counting down.
TAATTCAGAACATCGGGATCGAAGCGGTTCGTTGCTATTGGTCCCAAAGGTCCAGCGAACCGGCCATATCAAATGTAACATTAGAAGTGATTGTGGGTAAAGTGATGGTGTTTTCAGAGGATACTTACTTACTCAGCCTCTCATCATTGGGGAATGCCGACCCTTATGTTCAGGATAAAGCTTCGTGAACGCTTTGGCATGTACCTATACGTCAGAAATTATCAAATGTATGTGCAGTAAGTAACTCTAACCTTTGAAGTGTAATTTGTTGATGCGTTTATTGAATTCTGCACGATTAGCTTTCTCTGAATATTCGAACTTTACTTTCGTCTTCAAGGTGGAAAAGTTGTAGTTTTTTCTTATAATATGTATTCTATATCCTACGGGGTAAACTATATTTTATAATAACTACATACATAGATACACGCTTTTTTGCCCAAAAGGGTTGGCAGAGCCTCAAATGGGCCTCTTTTCACCGTGAGTTGAACCATCGTGAGAAGACGTGCAAGTAGTGAGCTCATCGCCACCATTCCTTCCCACGATTGACTCTGATAACACGTTCTGCCAGTAATAACACATACCTACCTTATGGTGGGGATTACCGCAAAAATCCTAATCAGATTTGATTTTTAACAGACTTAATCAAGTACAATATTCATCATCATTCTATAAAAGTATTTATCATATAATCATTTTGTGTTTTTTTCATGTTTTCTTTTGTTTAACTATCTGTGTTAAAAAAAAAAAAAAAAAACTATTCTTATTCTACTCTATTCTTCTCTATTATTCAAATAAAAAATATGCTTGGATACTACATTAAAATTCCAAGGGAGTACCATTAACCCGATAGGACAATATTTTCTCTAAAGTTAGGTCTATAATTTGGAAATCAATACAACAAAGCCGAGGGTTTACTGTAGGGTTTTGTAAAATTATGTATATTTTACAAGATATTCAAAAAAACAGCTTTTTCAAGCGGTGCGATGCGTTTTTTTTGTAGGCATATTTCTGCCCGGTGTTGGCGCAGTCTAGCAGTCAGGACACATCGTATACCAACTAACGAATCTTACAAACAAGTCCAATCCCTTAGTCGGCTTTTACGACATCCACGGGAGGGGTCTATTCATAGGCCGCACACACCACGCTTGCTTGTTTTATGAGTACCTAGTTTTCTATTCTATTCTATCCTATAGAATATGATTTTGATACCTAAATAAATGGATTTTAAATTCGAGGAAAGCCAGGTGTCACTCTATTATTAGTAATACCTATATTATATTATACCTATTTATTCTTTAAAAACAAACGAAACAGTCTGAATAAGGTTTTTAGACAAAGAAAAACAGGAAAAGTCCCGGATTAGTGGAAAATTTTGAGAAAAACTAGAAGTGCTTTTTCTGCAGGATTTTTGACTCAATTTTTGTCAACTCAAGACCAGAACAGGACGTCTGCAGGACGTGGTCAACAGTTGAGCGGATTTTGATGATATTTGGTGCGTAGATAGCTGTGGGGAGAGGGGGTGGGGCAGGAGGGGGAGGGACTGTTTTTATCCCAACAACACTCGTGAGAAGCCGCGGCCAAAAGGTTATATAATAGTGATGTTCCATGTACAATGGAAGCTCTGAAACGGAAACATGGATATCTGCAAGTTTTTAATAGATGCTTTGTCGTCGTCGTTTCGTATGGGGTAGTGCTGGCCTCTGGTGTCAGAGTTTGTCAAGCCGCCCGAGGGCCTCTGACATGGCTTATCGACTGCTATTAATCAATAACAGCCGGGACCGACAGCTTAACGTGCCCTCCGAAGCACAGAGCGATGGAAATCCGCACATAACTTAGAAAAGTCATTCGTGCGGAGCCTAGGATCGAACCCGGTATCGTTGGATTCTGAGTTGCACTATTGAACCGTTAGGCTACCATCGCTCTGATACCATCTTCAGATGCTTTGTGAATTCTACTGACGAAACAGTCAAGGTCAATGTTGTTATAGGCATTGCAGTAGCGAAACATATGAGGCAAGTGATTGCTGAACGAAACGTAAGCCTTTTCATTTATTAGGTTGAGACGTGGTTTTCGTAGCTTGATTAAAAGGCAACGTCTGTAAAAAGCTACAAAGCTTTCTAGAGCGGTAACTGATTTTGTTAATTATTTTGATAAGTGTTCAATATTTAGTATCATTTTCATGTATGGTATACAAAAAACACCCTTAGACTTCGAGTGGGGTGCGGCCGGTGCGGGGTTCTGGCGTTGGTGACGTCACTACTTGGGGTCAGCTGAAAATCAGCGCTGTTGTACCTACTTAGCATTATGCTGAGCTGAATGCCATTTTGGCACGGCGTTTTTTTTGTCAGTTTGTTTCAGACAGAATGGGTGGATTTCACATTTTGTAAATGTTTTTCTTTTTAACTTTTTCAATGTATCTAAGTATCTAAATTATCTTAATTGTACTAGTTGTGTGTTGTTGTTTTTTTTTAAATTTGTTTTCTGCTTTATCCCACCTCTTCTGTTTGTTTTCATAGTTGCGTGCCAAATCAAATATGTTTGGTTTCATTTCATTTAATTTAATTTGAATCCATCCAGTCGCTATATTATTTTTGACTATAGATATAGTTGGATGTACACATTTTGCCTGTTCATTGAAGTTACCTATCTAAAATCATATTATTTAATTAACAGTAATAATAAAATCATAATAATTGCATGACAATTAACTATTATCATGACAAACTATCACAACTATGTCATTACCAGATTGATGTGTCATAATACCTACATTACCTACTAGTAGTAGGCAATGCATAATAAATTATACATAATCATCATTTGAGTGTTGATATTCATCTAGGTTATGAATATTTTACGGTCATAAATCTAACATTCAGTTCAGTTCAGTTCTTGAAAGAGTGTTATCAACGACTTCTTACAGATCCACCAACTTATCCGTAGAATGAAATGTATGTAGATGATAGAAAAATGTAGGTAAATGGTTCTACAGATAAGTTGGTGGATCTTTATTTTACGGGACAATTAACACATGTCAAATTGACAGGTTTCTAATGAAAAACGGGCAAACTGTCTCATGAAATGTTAATAATGAGCTCTCGAATTTTATAAGTTTCTGATAAGAGTAACAAAAGTATAAAAGTTTAAAGTTTTCAAGAAAATAAAAAGGTTTTCTTATGCTTTTTATCTGGTGTAATCATAAATTCAATACACTATTTGAAATACTTCACTCAATAAGAAAAACAAAGATAACAACTTTTTATAATTGACATCCAATTTCAGACTTATTTCTTACATGTTTTAATTTTTGAAGCATTAAATATTAATTGAGTAAGTGAATTCATCATCAAAATTTTAAAAAACTTCATAGGTTATTTTTTTATTATTTTGTATGGACAAAAAACGGTGTCAGAGTGTGTACTCGCCTTTTTCGCCTCATACAACAATTTCGTTGAACCTATAGCGCCTTAAGTGGCCCATAGAGCGATGGTAGCCTAACGGTTCAATAGTGCAACTCAGAATCCAACGATACCGGGTTCGATCCTAGGCTCCGCACCAATGACTTTTCTAAGTTATGTGTGGATTTCCATCGCTCTGTGCTTCGGAGGGCACGTTAAACTGTCGGTCCCGGCTGTTATTGATTAATAGCAGTCGATAAGCCATGTCAGAGGCCCTCAGGCGGCTTGACAAACTCTGACACCAGAGGCCAGCACTACCTCATACGAAACGACGACGAGTGGCCCATAAGTGGTTGGTAAAAGGGAGAAAAATATTACTACTTATTGCTGATGTTTAATAAATTAATTGACAATAATTTTAATTTTAAACTAAATAAAATGAAGAGACACTAATGTTTCCTGTAGCTGCTATTATCTGTCCTATTACTTCGTATAAAAGCAAATATTTTTTTGTTAATAATACCTATATATCATAATAATAATAATAGCATTGCCATTCAGCGTGGCGATGCAGCCAGCATTCTGGGCACGCTGCCGTCAGGTGACCGTGCCGCGTGAGGTGAGGTGCCGTGGTAGTTTTTAGTTTAGTTTTAGATTTACCTTAATATATTTATATAACATTTGTATCTGTATTTGATTTACGTGAATAAAGTATAAAAATAATATTAATGTATATAAATAATATATTTAATTAGTATAAACTATTTTCGCTAGGATGTAAAAATCCTGGAAGTCTACTCTCTTTCAACGAAACGAAACTTCGCAAACGAACGAAAATCAAACGAAGGTTCGGTAGTGACCCTACTCTATTTAATTTTCGGATGGGCACACGAAGTTCGGATCCATAGACAATTTTCGTGAACGAATGGAATGAACATAACTGTGTGGGTTCTTTTTGATGTAATTTACGCAAACTACCGGTTTTTGCTTTAGCCTAGAATTAATCAAGTAATTTGCTTTATTTTAAAGTTTTACATAACAACATGTGGTTTATTATGTATTTCATGAAATATTTGAGCAGAAAATTTATTTGAAACAAATTAAATTAAATTTTCAACGAAATTCACCGAGACACTATAAAACACCCTTTGTTGACATTTATAACCGACTAATTTGAAGAGTCCTATTTTATGCAAATGATGTGTAGTATGTTATGACAACCAAAAATAACCGCTTATTCACATTCACACGCAAGCAACGCAAGCAAGATTCTATTTAGATTAGATTTTTGTTTGAATTCTTCGAAAAGTTACAAGAAGTTTGATACTCAAGTGTTGTGTTATAAATCATGTTTTCAAGTGCGTTTTTACATACTTCGCAACCGCGATACATAATCCGTAAGAAAGATTCAGTCGTTCTGTCGTCGCCTGCATTTTTGGATCTCCACAAATTCTTTGTTTTGGCTCTAAAAACTTGGTAAGTCATCATCATATAAATACTAATGATTTGTTTTCTGACTAAATATATCGCCTTTTCTTAATAACCATCATTACCACTTCTTTTCAGTTTCAAATGGCTCCACATACCGGTTCCGCAACCCCAGAGCAAGTTGATACACTTCTCAATTTCTTGGACGAGCATAGGGATCTCGCCCGTGGGAGATTGAGAAGTGTCGAGGGGAAAGTCCGGGCAAAGAGGCTGTGGGAAGAATTGTGCAACATTCTAAATTCCATGGGTGGTTGCACCAAAACCGTTCAGCAGTGGCAAAAGGTATGTAAGTTTTTATAAAATAACACCCAACAGTCACATACATACATGTACTTGTATGATTGGAGATACAAATAAACGTTTTTTTTTTTTTTTTTTTTTTTTTCGAATGGATTTTAATGCAGTTGACCGCCTGGGGTCATGACTGCGTTACCGGGCTTTTGGTGAGCGCGGATGGCGCTCAACCTGCAAAGTTAGGTTGGGGCAACTAGCACAAGGGCACCACTTAGGTACGGACCTCGGCTTGGGCTGTTGCCGGTTGGGGAGGAACGGGCAAAACGCCCCGGAACATGCTTGTACCGGTTTAGGCGTAGGGTACAGAAGGTACTTAGAAGGTTCGTCGACCTCGCCGGCGAGGTCGGTGCAAAGGTAGAGTGTTGTCTCTGTCTTGACTGGATGACGTCACTACCGCATTTGCGGTAGTGATAGGGTCATCAGGATCACCAAGAACATGTCTTGGTCTACGGAGGGACTGATCAGAGGGAGGCTCTGTGGGGTAGTCGGGGATGGAGGATATGAGAGGGTTGGTATGATTTATTGCCAGGTCATAATGCCGCCGGGAGGCGAGCTTCATGAAACTGGCAATCGACTCTAAATCTAGGTCGCGGTGGAGGTCTACATTGCGTACGTACCAAGGCGAACCTGTGGCCTTACGCAAGAAACGGTTTTGGACTACTTGGATCTTTCGGACATGTTGGGAATGAGCAAACACCACAGAGGCGTATGTCATGATAGGTCGTATGCAAGTTTTGTAAAGTGTCACCTTATTTCTAAGGGACATTTTACTCTTCTTGCATACGAGAGGAGTAAGACGACCGAGAATGAATTTAGCGTGATTGCTAACTTTTTTGATATGAGGGAGAAAGGTCAAGCGACTATCAAGGATCACTCCCAAGTAACGGGCTGACTTTACCCAGGGAATGGGTTTGTCAAAGAGATGGATCGCACGGGGTGTAGGGCGCCCCCGTGAAAAGTACACTGCTGCACTCTTCGTTGGGTTTACCTCAATGCGCCATTTGCGGAACCATGCACCTAGTGCAGTGAGAGCGGATTGCAGTCTTATACACACCCGATTCGGATTCCGATCCGATGTATATAGGGCTGTGTCATCCGCGAAAAGGGCGATTTCCACTTGATGGTGGGACCGGGGCATATCGCTAGTATACAGCGTGAATAGAAGGGGACAAATAAACGTTTTATCTATCTATCTACATACATAGTCCCCACTCCCCACACTAGGGTTCCCTGTGTGGTGGGTATTAAAGTAAACGACCGTAGCAAACCGTCAGTGACTATGATTTAGAAGGTATCTTATAGTGACATGAAAAAATCTCATGATTTTATATTTTGCAGGTATGGTTTGATAGAAAACACTTGGCCAAGAAAGCTGCTGCTGATTCTCGGAGGTCGGCTTCAGCCACTGGAGGTGGTCCATCGACGGCACCCCCACTCTCCCAATGGGAATTGAAAGTGCTGTCAATCATGGGAGATGGGTTTGGTGAACGCCAAACTGCAGCCAGAGTGCCAGCCTTCAGTGAGGTAGTCATTCTTTGAATACTTCATTATTAACAATCTTTGTTGTGTTCAAATATGTATTTCAACAATAATCCTTTATTACAAAATTGATATTCTATGCAGAATAATTAAAAATCTATCTATATTAATTTAATTAGGTATTCAATCTGTTTTATTTTCAGAGCATAGAACCGACTCCATGCACTTCGAGTCAAGCAAGCCAACCACCGAGCCTTTCACAGCCTCAAAGTTTGGATTCGCCTGAGGAAGTTGTGGAGTATGTAGTGCAATGCCAGGACAACAATAACCCACAACAACCAACAAGTCCACCACCGGTGTCACAAGAACCATCGACTTCCAGACTTTGTAAGTGTTTGTTATTAAAAGTAATTCTGTATAAAATACGACGTGGTACAACATAATACAACTTTATTTTGTGAGCGTAGTTGAATGAATTCATATTTAATACAAAATACATATTGTACAAGCTAGTAGATTAAATCTATTATGTGTTATTTTTATTTACAATATAAAAACGAAGGTGTGTGTGTGTGTGTGTGTGTGGTTATGTGTGTCTCTGTCTGTCCCATCGTAGCTCCTGAACGGATGAACCGATTTCGTTATTTTTTTGTTTGAAAGGTGTATTTGTCGAGAGTGTTCTTAGCTTTGTTTGATCAAAATCGGTTCAGCCGTTCAGCAAAGTTTTTTTTTTAATTTTTACTAAATTAATTACTTGTTACTTATACAAAATTTGTCCACTACGATAACAATGTTTATTGAACCCCTATGTGTCATAAGCATTTTTTTGTTTTTGCAGCCTCACAACCTAGAAGAAGACAATCAGCTGCTGGCTCCAATGTCAGGAGCCGATTGTTTCAATTCGAAGAAGAGCGTGCTGTCAGAGAAATTGTGAGGAACACCGAGCTCGCAGGCATCAGAGCTGCCCTGTTACAGCTGTATGGGCTTATTAAAGAACATTTAGACCGTAGTATTTAAGATTTAGTTTAAGTTTATTTATTATGTATTACCCAACAGTCCATTTTAGTTGTTTTTTCGTTGTGTTTAAACAAAAACCACAATGGACTGTTGGGTGATACATAATAAATCAATATACTGGGTTCTCTAAAACTCACACTTACCTTGTTATCTCCTTACGATTAGAAAAGATTCTTTATAATCAAAAAACCTCATAGTAAGTTTACTTTGGGTCAGCGTTCAAGTGTCCAAACCAAAAGAGACAAAACGCATAAAGAGGGATAATTCTGTCGAGTTTTATTTGTCAATTGCTGCTTAATTATTGACTAGAGTGTGTTTTTGTCACACAACATTATCTAGCCCCAAGCTAAGCAGAGCTTGTGTTATGGGTACTAGTTAACTGATATACTTAATACAATACATTACATAGATTCTGTGAACGCACAAATATTTGTTCCGAGGCGGGAATCGAACCCGCAACCTCCTGCGTCGCAGGCTAGCCTTCGCCCGCCGCGCCAAAGAGGTCGACATTTTACTTCTGTGTTGAGTTTATAAATGAATCTTTTGAACAGTTTACTTTCTGTGTTGTACAATAAAGTCTGTTCTATCTTTTCTTTTGCAAGTTGTTGTTGATAGGAGTAAAATTAAATATAACTACTAAAGGTTTACAATACGTTTTATTACTACTTAAAACTATCATTGTTATGAGCATAATTCTCACGATTTGGTTCACTTAGTTCAGTGATATCTCTTCAATAAATAGTAAAATTAGAACTTATTACTAAAGCAATCATAAAACTGGTATTACCAATAGAATCTTGATGAAATTTCCTATAGGAATCTTGTAATCACAAGTTTAAACGTTTGACATTCTTATTGGAAAAAATTAAGATCGGTTACGTAAAACAAAATTATCACCTCAAGTCACCCATATGAAGCACTGATGAAAACTCATGGTAAACACCTTTTTTAGCTAAAATTTATCTTATGTTCCTAGTTCCTTCTAACATAAGCACTAATGCAGCTCTTGCCCTGCGACCCGCCTGTAGAGCTTGAGCTGCAGAAGCAGCTGAATGAGAGGGAACCTGCTGCCTGCTTCTTTCAGCTTGGAGTTCATCTTCTGTCAACTCGGGAACATCAATACCAGCCCTTAAACATAAGTTGTGTAAAACACAGCAGGCTATTATCATTTTACCTGCTGCTTCAGGGCAGTAATGCAGTTCCCGAGCTGCCAAAAGACATCTCCATCGGCCTTTCAGAATTCCGAATGTCCTTTCTATGGTGGAGCGTGCACGCTTTTGGACCAAGTTGAATCTTCCTTCAGGAGAGTCCTCAACAGCATTATCTATAGGTGTCATCATATGCTCCCTAAGAGGATAGCCGGAATCACCTAAAAATGTGATATACAATATTATTGATGTGAATTATGTTAAATTTATAATAAAATTATTACATACATAAACAATAAATTGGAACATGCCTAATAGATAAACTGTTTCATTCCGAAGACCCTCCATGTGGCTTCTTATGTCACACTCCCTCCAAATATATGCATCATGTGTTGCTCCACCATAAGAAGCATCAACATTTGTTATGTAGCAATTGCTGTCGCATATCTGAATATCGGGAAAGAACAAAGATTAGAGAGAACCATGTACAAAAGTAGATGTCTTAGTAAAATCATTAATATTTTGTTCTTATACTCACAACTTGGGTGTTAATTGAATGGAAATGTTTCCTGTTAAAATATTGTTCCTCGTGCTGCGAAGGTCTCACAATTGCTATGTGAGTGCAATCAATGCACCCAATCACACCGGGAAGCCCATATTTATCATAAAATCTGCAACAATAATGATCTAACATTAATTCACAATACAATAAGCTGATTTAAATAGATTCTTGTTAGATTCCTACTCACCGCCGCTTGATAAGATTTCTTTCATTTCTATTTTGTGGAAATTGTATGTACTTCCGTAGTATTTGAGGTGCATTGAGGGCTGTTGTGACCTCCTGCAAACACCTAGAAACGGTTTGTTGTGCCATGGGCCCGTCCATGTTTTGCCCAACAGAGCCTTGATAACTACCTCGGGCATAAAAATTCAAGGCTGTAAGGATCTGAAAATTATGAACAGTGAAATGCAAATTTTTGAGTAGGTACATATTAGCTAAAGAATGTTAATAATAAGTATACACTACCTTAAGTGTGGGCTCGATTCCATGACGTCGGGCCTTTGGAGGTAACAAAGGTACTATTTCCTGGCACAACTCTTCGAATAATTGCCGACTGAGCCTGTAGTTTCCTACAAACTCTATGTCGGGAATTAGACCCACATCAAGTTGATTCCGCAAGCGGCGTCGGTTCCTTCTACGCTCTAAGCGTTCTTCACGCAAAGCAGCCTCTACTAAAAGCATTCTTGCAGCCATTCCAATTAAATTTCTAAGAAAATCCACTCTTACGAAAATCAAAAGGTAACACTTTTGGTTTCGTCAATTTGAGGTTAAAATTCCGAACAAACATCTGTCAAATTCAAATGTTCGTGCGGAGCTTTCACGAATTAGAGTAAGTTTAGAGAATATAAATGTCAAACGATTTTCGTGCGGACGAAGATTCGGAACGAAGTTGAACCGTGGTAGGAAACGTGCGAAGTTTCGATCGAAACTTCGTTTTTCGTCGAATTATAGTAGGCCTCCTGATGTTGATGTTGAAGCATTTAGGTATGTAGAGTGAGCTGGGTTCCGCCGAACGTTTGTAGTATTGATCACATCCATGCTGATGAACTGCTGTTAGAGAAACTCGAAGAACTTAGAAGCCATGACGGGTGCCATGTCATACTTGCAAGACAACACTTTGTAAGAGTCGATAGTTAAATAACTTGTTAGTTAACTACCAGACATTACATTCTTAGTATTACCGTCGGTTGCGGCCGGCGCTGCGTTTAGTTCGCGGATTAGCAATTTCTATTTATATCGTGAACACTTTCTTGGGCGTTCTTTATATGCCAGTGTTGAGCGAGGCTTGGGCCTGTTTTTCTAGTTTCCTTACACGAGAGGCTTAGCTAAGATATTCTTAGACTGCAATCCTGACGGCCGCCAACATCATCTATACTTAGATTTAGATTTCCAGTGATATCTGTAAGTTTGATAGTGATAGTGTTAATAACTATGTGTATTGATAATGCAAACTGATTTATTAAAATACGAGTAGGTAGTAAATTATTTGCATGTTTATAACGCCTAGAAACTGTCTCCAAAAAGATTCGCAAAGAAAAGCGACACAGAAAAATATTTTGTAACGCCAACAGCGGCTATTTAGTGAAAGTGACCGTCGTCGACCGTTCGATTTAGTAAGCAAACAACTTGTCACACATTTAAATAAAATAAGTTCTCGGCAGATTTATCAACGTTTAGGAATTTTAAATGGGAACCGGTCAAGACTGCGTCCATTTCACGAGAACTGATTGAGGCGTGAGAGGTCTGGTGTGAACTAGTGTGAGCTGGGTCCGCCCTTAATGAACGCCGGCTAACGCTGATCATCTTAATCAATCTACAAAACATTTAAAGAGTCGCCTCCTTTCACAGCACTTAAGTAGTGTGCACCATAATAGTAAACATAACGGAAAGTTGAGAACTCACTACGATATGTACCAAACAAAAAAGCAAATCTTGTATGAAATATTTTGAGCAATAGTTGCCTACTAATCAGCTCACAGCTAATATGTATTTCATCATCATCACGTGGCCTTATTTCATAAAAACGATCTAGATTATATTATTTACAACAAAAACTTAATTACATAATAAAAATGAACCTATCTATCAAGTTCCTTTCGATAGGTATATAAACCATGTTGAAAATAACAAAATGCGCTAAAATACGAGCATAACACCCAACAGCTTAGAGCATTGCAGGCCTCCGTACCGGAGTGCTCGATGCCCAACAGTCACAAATAGTCCTGAATAGTACACTAGTACCCTGTGTTTGGGTATCAGGGACTACGAGTACCATGGACTAAGGATACGCAAGATGGACGCGCGAGTTTTTATTTTTTATTTATTTATTTCTATTTGACGACCTTTGTAGCGCGGTGAGCGAGGAGCCGGCTGAGATGAGAGAGGATGCAGGTTCGATTCACGTGGCGGGACAAATGTTTGTATGATTTGCAACACAGGGAATCCTAGTGTGGGATCATAACTATGTATGTGATTTCGGGTGTTATGATAGGGGTTTTATTATTTGTCAGAATCAGACCCGCACCTCTAGCATCATGATGCTAGGGGTGGGGGTCAGTAGAAGGAGTGATAGGAGGGCCAGTATCTGGCTGTGACCACAGCCGGTCTCTCGGTAGCCGGCAATTGGTATGCTCTCAACAATGAAGTACTTGCTGCATTCATCCCAATCATGTGACACTTGTCCCGCACTTGTGTAAGCATCTCTCACTGTTTCAAATCGTATTAAGGTATTGTTGGTAGGAACATGCAATGGGAGGTCCGAGGGTGCCCCATATGTGGCGGTCAACACATGGAACGTGATAGACGTTATTCTGTTAAAAAGGAATATAGTAAGCGTGCCTCTGCTGTAACTAATTAACTATTGCAACTCTCGGAGATTGTAAGCTGTGTGTCACAAGGTCACGCTGTCCGTCGAACCACCACGGTCCTTTGAAATTCTCGAATAATTATACACAATTCGAATATGTAGACGTTATTGTGTATCGAAACTGGTTTTTTCATAACCTCCTGTTTATTAAGTCGTTATTAAATACGAGCATTTATTATATACGTTAGTCACGATCGAAACTGAAATAAAAATGTTGTTTTTTCAATAATTCATAGCGCTAATCTTGAACCACGACTTTTTATTGACGACAGCTGACTACAAAATATTTATAGGTTTACGCTAACACAATTAAGTATTTACTTTTAAGTTGAAAAATTTGTTTTTACAAACATTTTATTTTTAGTTTTAATAGTTACGTTATGTGTAGGTTTCACATAGAGCTTAGGTTAGGTGCGTTTAGATTCGACTGCCAAACACTTTTATTTCTGACATTACCATCCATTGTCTTGCACAGCTCTCATGGATGAGTGTCCAGCCGGCCATTTCCGTTAGGTATTTTTTAAATTGCCTGGCCGCGGCCGATTCTACCCGGAGTTGCAAGGGACCCCGCACCCGGGCACGAGTTATCAGGGATGCCTCGGCGCATGAAGGCCGCTAGTTCTCTGAGGGCAGGAGTTGAGGCTTCGCGGGTGCAGAGGCCCGATAAATGATATGCATGCTCTTTACGACTCGGCTCAGACTTACGTACCTCAGGACAAATAAAAAACAAGAAAAATTAAGGATAATTTATGCTAGCACAGAGTCGAAGCGCAACGAAGCGATAATCTAAAAGTTTATTTAGCAAATTAGTCGCGCTCAGACGCGCTTATTCTGTAGAATGCGCGCTAATCCGCGCGTCTTTTTGAAAATATATGAGAATTTCGTTGCTGAGATAAGGTTGAATTTACTATGTTAACTTCTATCACTTCGACTCTGCACTAAGCTTGCTTAAATTGACTCTTAGGGTATATCGACATGTCCTTTACAAACGTTATAAAAAAAACAATGGAATTACACTTACTTGATTGTTTGATTTTAAAAACAGAATATCTTAGAAAATAATAAAACAGCAGTTGAATCACAAAAATACACCTTAAGCCTTCATAGCATAAAGTCTCATATGTGTCGAGTCGAGGGCGCTACCATATTATTATGGTGTGTATATACTCTTTATCAAGCCTTCTCGCCTGTATTTTTGCCCGTGTTGGAATCACCTAAGACTGCGCCAACACTAGGCAGAAATCTTCATACAAAAAAAACGCCTCGCACCGCTCGAAAAATTTTAAAATACATAAACCACCGAACATGCCTCAATATCGCGCTCTAATAAACCTTAAATTAAAATTAATAGAGCTTAGGTTTGCTTTGGTCTGTATTTGAATTGATAAACACGAAGTAGGTACTCTTATCTTCGTTTGTCTTCGATAAAACATCCAACACGGCTATAGCACCCAGTGAAAACTAAGGCGATTTGTTAAAATGTTGGGGTTACGTGCTCACTCAGTAACGGTAAAGGTTACAAACTTGATGTTATTACAGTAATTATATGAGAATGTAATACAAAAATACAGAAAAACACGATTAGTGACACTTTTCACATTAGATTCATTTTTTTTAAATCGCCCTTCCTAAACTTATTTTAGGATTTCCGACTAGAGAAAATATTGACGGTGAATTATACTATTCACAGTACTTGTAGATAGAAAATAATTTATTTTTAGACTAGGTTTTTCATTTGTCGCTTACGTCAGTTACTTCTGAGGGGCACAAATCTAAACCTCGCCTCTTCCCGGATCCAAGTGAGTAATAGCGCTATCACTTTCTTGAAGTTATTGTTTTCTTGCTAAACTCCGCCTATTCGATATTTTGAAATATCGCCTGTTGGACCTCAGGACTTACATATAGACAACAAAAAACACTCAATTTTGTATATCGTTGAGATTAGTTTTAGGTTCTTCTATTTTTGTTTTCTCGGTATTTAAAACCCGTGTTGTACGAAACTTACGTAGACGTTTTAGCCTGAAATTATGTAACATGCAATAGCTCACTCTTCTAGCAACAATACAGTCAAAATAGCATACAAGTATCTATTATATATATTATATATATATTATATATCTATCTAGTGCATGTACGATTGTAAGCATATATTTCACAACATAATCACGTAGATTCACCGTTCAACACGGAAGTGATATTTTATACTATATGGAGGAAACAATTGTTTGGTAGATCATACAATAAAGATCTACATATTTACCAGATAGTAGTGGTAGTGATAGGTAGTGTATTATATACAGAACATGTGTATATCCCTTCCTATCTTACTGATCTTGTAGCAATTAGTAGATTTTTGTTTTTGTTTTATGTTGTGTCGTGGGGAAATTAAATAATTTTTCTTGCTTTTCTTTCTTTCTTTCAGAACATACAGATTTCTATAAGAACATTGAATGTATAAAGTATATAATGTACAGAGAAGTATTTTGTATTATTTAGACTCTTTGAAATAAGACCTTTGGGTTCCAAATGCAGGTTAATCCTTGGTAGCATTCCAAAAATATAGTCGATTGACCATTTTTTTCACCAACACGTTCTTTGTCGTCGCCTGGTTTGTAGATAAATACTATCGATGAAAGATGGATCGCAAATTTATAGTTTTTTTTGTCTGGATATAATTATAATCAAAGATCGCAAGCGTTTGGAGAAAACTCTCTTTGATTTGTGCACTAAATCCGATACTGACGGATCGGCGACTAACCACCGGTAATACACGCAAACCTACGCAAACAGAGCAGTTACTAATACATCCCTTGGCTTAGATCCATTGTACTGATAGATCCCGTATACTTAAACACCCTATCTACACGTTTGTGGTTGTAGAGGCTAGCCTTGGTTTACCAAACATGTGGAGGTAACATAAGACTCGGCTTCAGACTGCATGCAACCACCATGAAGATATTCTGTATGAGGCCTCAACATTTTTTGTTTGTTTTTCATCTCATGTCAAATTACTTTTTTTTTTCTTTTTTTTTACTACTGAATGACAGAGCAAGCAGATGGCCCACCTGGTGTTAAGCGGTAACCTCTGTCTATAAACAGTGCATTACCTCATAGGTCAATCCACCTAGGACGCACCCTATGTGGCATTGCACTGCGCCCGCCACCCTGAGACATAAAGATGAAAAGTCTCATGTGCCTGTAATTACTCCAGTGAAACAGACTTGGTGGTAAACAAGGTAAGGCAAACAAAACAGCTGTAACATGGCTGCCTCATGTTGTGTTAGGACATTTCTGGAGGAAACTTCAAGAGGCATTTCATGAATGAAAAACTTCCAAAATTAAGTCGTAGAACTAAAGTTGTTTGCCATGAGTCATGACGTGTAGAACACCCTCATAGGGCTTATAGGGATATTATGATATGTAGATTTTGATGAAATTCTAAGTGTACTTATGTGTGCAGTTTTCATTGCAGTAGGACCTGTTAGTAAACTCATTGTAGGCTCACTGTTAGGCTCCTGGCTCATTGCAGTAGGACCTGTTAGTAAACTCATTGTAGGCTCACTGTTAGGCTCCTGGCTCATTGCAGTAGGACCTGTTAGTAAACTCATTGTAGGCTCACTGTTAGGCTCCTGGCTCATTGCAGTAGGACCTGTTAGTAAACTCATTGTAGGCTCACTGTTAGGCTCCTGGCTCATTGTATGTTATGTTTAATTAACCGATTGTTATGCCATCGCCTTTGATATATGTTTCTCAATTAAAGTATTATTATGTATTTGACTACCTAAGTACCTATATGATTGCTGAGAAAATAATTTAACTAAGACCTATAAATGTCAAAGTTACGATGTTATTTTTTTTGAATGTTTGTTTGTTTGGTACGCAAACACGCCAAAACGGCTACACCGATTTCGATGAAACTTGAGCTCTGTGAAAGTCTTTCCCTTTTATATCGTATAAATGGATCTAAATGAATATTCCTCTCGGTAAGCATTTATCTCAAATTCTCTTATGATTTATAATAAAAGTAAACTTTTGCCTGTTGCCCAGAGAGGAGGCATAGGCCACGGATTTCAGTTGAATATTCTTCATTTGTCATCATCGGCCATAATGACGACTGATAAACTTGGTAATAGTTTCTGGGTTAGATGTAGGTAGTTTAAGTAGTTTTGTATTAGATTATTAATTAGATTTTCGATTGAACTTTTTCAATTGAAATTTTGGGTTGACTTTTGTGTTATTATTTACTTAGTGTAAGTAACCTTATACATTTATTTACAGAAAGAATAATACAATAATATGTTCAAAATAAAAATAAAAACATGTAACAGTTGTGCTACATGAAGACCGCTGATAACGATCTAAAGATAGCTCAACTGATCCAAATCACTACCTGACGGAAACGAGATGCTGGTTGCATTGCCACGCTGAATGAAAATACTAATGCGTTGAGCCAGCATGGGCACAGTAAATATATAAGGTATGGGTGTTGAATATACTCAGGTGTAAGCTGCTGCCCATTCCCTTAGCGGCATTTACGACATCCACGTGAGGAGATGGATATGTATATTCTCAGGCTGGACACACCACGGCCATACGGCTAAAGAAATAGGCACTAATATATATACTACTCATATCATCGCAAAACATGGCTAATTCATGCTAGCGCAGTGTGGAATCGCATTGAAGCGTTAATCTAATTGTTAAATAGCAAATACACCCTTATCTCAACTTCTCTCATAGGTTGCGTCCTAGGTGGACGTGATCTATGAGGTAATGCGCTGTTCATAGGCAGAGGTTACCGCTTAACATCAGGTGGGCCTCTTGCTTGATCCGTCATCCAAGTAGTATAAAAAAAAAAAAAAAAAAAAAAACGTAATGCTCATATTTATTTTAAAACCAAAAAAGTTGCATGGCTTCGCTCACATTCTACAGAATACGCGCGTATGTGCGCGACCAATTTGCTATATTAACTTTTAGATTACCGCTACGATGCGCTTCGTCTGACCCTGAATTGACCCTTACTCTTTTTGTTCTTTCTGTGCAAATAATATAAGGACTTTACAGAAAGACTGATTATACTATTAAAAGTATAGAAAAAGCAAAAATTACAAATTAAACGGCGCTAAGCGTATTTTTTTACATACGTGCTGTCGATGGGCCGCGTACTGTGGGCCAGGCTGTTCAATCAATGAACAATTTCCAAAATATTAATTAGTTTCGAATTCTATATTACATGGAATTCTAGTGGAAAGATTCACAGAGAAAGATTGAGAGATGACTCACTGGACTTATCTTTCTCCATTCAACACAAAAAACGGATCAAATCGGACAGCAAATTGGATTATTGTTATCAAAACAGATTGCCAAGAAGCAGAATACATAATAAAAAAATAAAAAATAAAAATTACTTGGAGCGATACAATTTGGAGCCAATAAAAGTAAGCGCGACTTCTGGATCCTTCTAAATTAAAGTTTTATTACAATCCAATTATTAATTCGTTCGCAAAAGCCGCCCATCTTAAAACTTGTTAAAAATAAAAACGCGCACAAGTTTTATGATTTTTAAATGATTTTTTTACCCTCTGAAACGACGCAGTTATAATGTATTGCTTTTGGACAAAAAATACACAAAAACCAGTCATGTTCAATACCTCTAAGGTTTCTGGGAAACTGACCGCCGAAACATCGTAAATTTTTGTACAAGTTTTATATGTTTTATATTATGCAGTCAGAAACATTATATTTATAAAGGCAGACATAAAATATTACATCTAAAACTAGGAGTTCAGTCTGAGACAGTGTTTTTCTAATCGTTCTGGGTTTAACTCCTTGACTGACAGGCTCACTGACCATTTTTTATATTTTTTCGCCAAGGACTGAACAAACTGGTGACCCACCTGATGTTAAGCGGTAACCCTCTGCCTTTAACAATGCATTGCCTCATAGGTCACATCCACCTTGGGGCGCACCCTATGCGGCATTGCGCTGCGCCCTAAGACATAAAGATGAAAAGTCCCATGTGCCTGTAATTTCACCGGCACCCATACCACGGAATAAATATTGGTACAAGTACCCATACCCTTCAAACCGGAACACAGCAATGCGAACACTACTGCTTTGCGGCAGAAAAAGGTATGGTGATGGTACATCCCCAGACGAACTCTTTCACAAAAAAGCTCTAACTACTAACAAAACACACTACTATCAACACACACTATAAACATATATATATACATATATATATTTAATTACATTCATTTTGTGGTATAACGAAGGAGTTTCTGAAATTCGGCCCCTAATAGAGCGAGAAGTTTTTGAAGTTTGTTTCGTTAAAGTCCACGTGGACGTAGTCGCGTGCGTTTAGTTAAATTATATTAAATTATTCATATAATGATTAAGTTATTTATAAAATATATTGTAAGACTAGTGAGTCTTACAATATAACTTATACTAAATAGCTTTTGCTGTCATTAGTAATCTAGAACCGTGCGTTTCTACCTAATTGGTAAATATTTCTGAGTAACTATTAGGTATTTACCTGTACCCAGTAAACGAAGATAAAGCATGTGCAGCAGTGGCAACAAACAAGAGATTAAAGGCTTATGTAATCGCCAACAGCCTTGAAAGCTTTACATATTATGTTTTCCTCTTTGTATTTTAGTTTTATGAGTCAATTACAAATCACAGAAAAAAACTGTTTTTTTGACATTTTCAATTTAAATAATAAACGGTAAACAAGAATCTGCACACGGCTTCGCTCGCTTGGTTCCAGGATAAAAATCACCTATGTGAAGCTTCTTTTGGCCGGCCGAAACAAGGCTCTCCTAGACGAATGTAACTTTAACTGAAATGTTGGAATAGATTTCACCTGTAAAATGAATGTGTACAAAAACATAAAAATTATAAATAAAAACTAACTATAGCCGCGCTACTATAACACGAATTATCCTTGGAAAAGTTGCACAGTGTTTTGTCTTTATCATTGACATGTATTTTCAAATTCGATCGAAAGAGTAACGAACAACACGGTGTTACTATTACAAGGATAATTCGTGTTAATCAGTATAACGGTCAAAAGTGAAGTTTAAAATAAAATAGACAAAACATATTGCATTATTAACATAGAAAAGCTTAAAAAGCGATCTGTCTGATAATCATAGTAGTAAGAAGGATCATCAAAAAAAAACAGACCGTGTTTGTTGCCTGATTCTTCTAGGTCTGGTTGCGTTGGAACAGGAGTAAATGTAAATTTATTTTTTAAGACGATTCAAAATGATCCTTGAAATACTATAATATACTTATAAAATAAAATACTTTTTGACTTTGACTTTGATCTGATCCCTAAAATAAGTCTGTATCATGATAATTATAATTGTGTAAAGTAATCGGTTTATATGTATAATTCTTATAAAACATTTTGTATTTTATTTCAGGGCGTTTCATGAAGCCACGCTTAACCCGAGACCTGGCTCTTATCTGGCTCAACGCATTAGTATTTCCAATGCAGCCAGCATGTTAAAGACGCTGCCATCTGTTCAGTTGTGTTTTTTCAAGTTTGTATATACCTACTTGTATTAGTCTTATTATTCTGCCTGTAAATAAAGTTTTTATTTTGGTTTTGGAATGGCAGTTATAAATCCCATCTTCGAATGCATTCTGGATTTTAACGACATTGTGTTTGATATTTGAAGCATGTGGCGAGGTTTTAATCTGAAGGTATATTATTGTAATAATTTTAAATCTATAAGTTGACAGAATGGAAACCGTATTGTAGACTGAAAATTGGTATTTTACTCCCTCATAACTAGTGGTTTGCTCCGAACTGAGACCACGCGAATGCACGCGATGTAGGTAGGTTTTACCTACTTTCAATTGTATCATGTAGGCAGTATTGCAAGCTAACCAATGGCATCATTGTAAAGTTTAGTGTATAGTAAATTTTTACCTACAACGTCGTTCAAATTCCTAGAAATGAAAGTTATATTGGTAAATGTTTCAGGGTACTTACAAGTTTGTAAATGATTCAATTTTGGACGTTGCCCTGTGTTTGTGTCACAAAAGCTATACAAGCAAACCAAATTTCAGCATTGTGGAAGTAACCTAGAGTATTTTTCATTTTCGGTTTTCATAAACCAACCGGAGAACCGTAGATGTTATTTAAGTCATTGGAACCAGTGAAGAATGAAGATAGACGAGAATATAACATTTAAATACTGATCAAAATTATCGGAAACTCTTTGAAGCGTCCTTCGGTCACATTTCGATATGATCATGTTTCCGTGTTGTTGAATAGAATACTTTTTTTGACAATTATCAAATCATATATCTTTAATTTTCACTAGAAACGGGATATTTACCATGATTTTTGAGTTTTATATGTTCCCGATATTTCGGCACAGTTGCCGAACAGTTGTCGTTCGTAATAAAAGAGTGAGAAAGAGGGTAGATCGATATATCTGCCAATAACATCTACTCGCAAAGACTTTAGTCAGTTCTCCCGTGATCATGGCGCATGCAACTGTGCCGAAATATCGGGAACATATAAAACTCAAAAATCATGGTAAATATCCCGTTTCCAGTGAAAATTATGTACATAACCATGATAGTTTCAAAAGTCATATATCTTTATTTTGTAGCTGAATTTAGTGCTCGACGACGGTGAGCTGTACCTTCAGCGCTGATCGTACGCACGTCGCTCGGTCAGCTTTGCACTACGCGCGTGTACTTATCGCAATAACACTTCAGTTGACTGAGAAGCTCAATAGACGGTGAGCGCGTACCTTCAGCGCTGATCGTACGCACTTACGCACGTCGCTTGGTCAGCGTCGCACTAAACGCGCGTATATATCGCACGACAGTTGACCGACGGTTCTCGTCAGCGCTAGCGTAGCAATTAATTAGAGCTGCATTGTAGTCATTCTATGTTTTTTTTTAAATTGATAAAGTTACTTTCGATCGACTTTAGCGCTCAGCGTCACAGCGGTGGAGCCCTAAATTTAAATAATAGAGCACTAGGTCGAGTACTATAATACAGTAGGTTATAAATACTGGATTTAGTGACCGAGATAAATGTTTACTGGTGGTAGTAAGTATTCGAAAAACTGAATTAAATAATACGTGAGTTACAAGCCAAGTAAGTTGTACGCAGGTTCATACGTACCATGACGAAACTATCAACAGCCGTAACCGTGACAATTCGCGACTAATTCATATACGTACAATGTACCCACCGATAATAGGTACTTGCTTACCTCCTACAGTCGAACAAAGAGGTATACCGTGACTTACACGTACTTTTTTCCTACATACGAGTTGGTTCGTCATTATCTATCCTACAAGGAATAAATTCGGGTAAGTGCAATTCAGACTGCTGATACAAACGGTTTTGCTGTCTTATAAGATGACACCAAAATGAAAATATTTATATTAAAAAAGAAGCCTGCGTTACATTTAATTATAAGTATGGCGGAAAAAGATGTTTTTTTTTCAATGTTACGTGTTTCCATGTTTAGAAACGTCCTGTTGACTATTTGCTTGATAAGCCAATGCCATTCATTTTTTTTTTCTTTCAAAATCATGTACTGGATTCTGTAATCGGAAAAAAATAAAAACTAATTAAAAGTGTGTCGAAGCCGTAGTTTTTTTTTATATAAACGTCACTTCCTACGTCATTTCCTTGCATCCGTTGCATCACAAGTTTCGGCCTGTCTACCAACCCGAAATTACACACGTTTAAAACGTCGATAAAATTTCACACAAAACTCCAATAAGCCTCTCTACCTAATTTCAAGTCGATAGCAAAGGTACTTAGTTGCTGAGATAAACATGCTGTGGTCAGACAGACAGTCAGCGAAGTCTCACCATCATGAATTCTGTCAGTAACCCTTTAGGCAATGAAACCCTAGTATAAATAAGTTTTTTGGAAGAAATATTTTTTTCAATACAAGCTTTTATAAAATTAGCGATTGTAACCATGTGCTGATCAAAATAAGCCTAAACAAGGCCAGTCTACTATTATCCCTCGAGGAGTTCCTTTGTCCACCTTCTGTCTCGATCATCAGATCAGCTCGCTGTCACCATCATATTGTATTGTCATCAGAACTTGACAGGTATGCCAAATATCAGCTCAATCTGTTTAGGATAACTGCTTTAAAATTCAGTTGCAAGATTCCACCCGGACGTACATTGCAAGTTAATATAAAGCTTGTAAAAAATAAGTTTTTTGTGAAAAATATATTTTTAAATACAATCTTTTACAAAACTAGTGATCGTAACCGTGTGCTGATCAAAGTGAGTCTAAACACGGCCTGTCTAGTATTATCCATCGAAGGAGTTCCGCTGTCCACCTTCCGTCTCCATCATCAAATCAGCTCGCTGTCACCATAACATTGCATTGTCATCGGAACTTGACAGGTATGCAAAATATCATCTCAATCGCTTGAGGATAACTGCTTTCAAATTCAGTTGCAAGATTCCACCCGGAGAAACATATTCGACCCGGACATACATTGCAAGTTAATATTAAAAAAAACTTGTAATAAAAACAAAGCCGTTGCGAATATTTGCATAACCACAATTTTAGCGAAACCAAGTGCAAAGCCCGTGACTTCAACTGCGTGGAGTTTTTTCCATAAAACCTTTAAAACCACGATGAACCCCTTAGGGGGTGTATTTCTAAAATTATTAGACCTAACAAAGCCACGGTCTTTAGCCGCCTGCCTTCCTTCGATCTAAATCTAAAACGAAATATCGTCACTTGGTCCGTTCTTTATGTATCTTCCGGTTTTTGGTGACTACTCCCATCTATTTCTTGTCTGTATAAACTATGAGACATTATTTCATTGCCAATTATTGTAAATAGGGAGAGTATTTTTTTCTTGTGTGACATTTTATATTTAAATTAAGATATGAACAGCTGTACTCTTATCGGGGATCTCGGAATTCCATTCAAATGAGTCAAACGAGTGTTTATATACGGTTTGTTTAACACAAAGGTATGTGAATTCGTAATGATTTATATTAAGGAAAGTTGGAGATTTATTTCACTCTTTTATAACTAAACTTTTTTGTGTATATAAAGTGTGTGCATATAATCTATGGCTTGTCATTTATCAAATTAAATGGTTTCCAAATCATTAAGAAAAATTAAGAAACTTACAATCCTTGGGTATTAGTGTATCGATAATGAGATAATTACTAAAATAGGAGCAAACTAGGTTTGTATTCAAAAGGCCTCAAGCGCCCTAGAGAGACATTCCTCTTAAGCTCTTAAGCATGCTCTTTTTCACTACCGATGAGTCTGGCTGATTGAAAAACCTATTAGCAAAATGTTCCTTTTGTAACTTAAATATTGATACTTGCACCATTTAACTATGTAGGTTTGAGTAATTGAGAACAATTTAATGAAATTTTTCACAACATGATTGACTTGGAAAATTGGGCATGAACTTTGAGGAGCGAGAGCTGCGACTTTAGGTGGGGTATGTCGCAACGCAAAATTTATAATCTTTGATTTGAAATTTAAAAGACTAAATCAAGTACAATATTCAAATTAAAAATATGCATGGATACCATATTATAATTCCGAGGGAACACTGAACGAGAAATACGATACAACAATATTTTCTTGATAGAAAAGAAAAACCAAAGTTATGTCTATTTTTATCACGCTTTTATTAGCTTGGGTTGTATCTATGTATGTATGAAAACAAAAAACAAAAAAAATATTAAACAAATCTGATTGATTGTTCGATCTTCTTCTACTGTAATATAAACAAATTACAGTAGAAGAAGATCGAACAATCAATCAGTTCTTTTTTTTTTTAAGAAGCGTGGTTGCATTTTACTTCTTTTCATAACTCTCCTCTCATAGATAGTTGCCAACAGAATGTTTGTTACATTTACTATACCAAGCACCCGACGCTTTAGAAAAAAAAAAAAACTTATTGATTGTTCGATCTTCTTCTACTGTAATATAAACTCTTTGAAATTGAAAATTATTTACTATTTTTTAGTTCGGTTAGCTATAAAAGCATGTGTTTTTTTTTTAAAATATTATTTATTTGCCTAGAATCGATTGTTTATTAAAATGGTGAATTTTATTGTGTAAAAAATTAGATAAATAAGACGAGAAAGTCGAGGGTTTACTGTAGGGTTTTTGTAAAATTACCTATAATTTACGAGATATTCAACAAAAAACTTTTTTTTGTATAAAAATTTCTGCCTGGTGTTGGCGGACCTATTACAGTGATAATTTTATCAAAATCGGTCAAGTAGTTTCAGCGTGATGCGCTTTCGAAGAGACATAATCATGCGTCAACAGGAAATTTCATCAATAGTGCACAAATTATCAACATTGTACTTACAATGGTCTGTTGATAAACCCGCTCGCAATCCACACAAACACCGGATAGTTTAAGGATTGAACTTCAAGCAAACAACGTTTGAATAACCTATACATAAATGCTACACGCAAAGTGATTAAACCCTTCGTTGGTTAGAATTTGTTAGCACACGAGAATGTAGCGCGACGTGACAGTAAAAATTATCAGAGATGACAGCAAAAATTGTTTTAAATTAATTAAAACGTGATGTTTAGTTATGCTGATATCTACAGATTGGAATGTAGGCACCTACTTAGTAAGTACTTAAATCTATGATATGAAGTAGTTGAAGCGTAAGTGCGGTTTCGCACTACGCCTGATCTGATTCCGATCTGAATCCGTGATTTCCGTCATCCAATTTCTCTCGACTTCTCTAAATATATCAGTATTTTTACGCATTTTGATTGGATTCGGATCGGACGTAGTGCGAAACCCTTAGAGTTTTTTTTTTTTTAAACCTCTCTTAATATTTTCTCTAAGTAATTATTCGAACGCCAGATTCGAAAAGTACGTGATAAGATTCCGTTTGGAATCTGACAACTATTTGAAAATTGCAAAAAGTCCTGGAAGTCTACTCTCTTTCAACGAAACGAAACTTCGCAAACGAACGAAAATCAAACGAAGGTTCGGTAGTGACCCTACTCTATTTAATTTTCGGATGGGCACACGAAGTTCGGATCCATAGACAATTTTCGTGAACGAATGGAATGAACATAACTGTGTGGGTTCTTTTTGATGTAATTTACGCAAACTACCGGTTTTTGCTTTAGCCTAGAATTAATCAAGTAATTTGCTTTATTTTAAAGTTTTACATAACAACATGTGGTTTATTATGTATTTCATGAAATATTTGAGCAGAAAATTTATTTGAAACAAATTAAATTAAATTTTCAACGAAATTCACCGAGACACTATAAAACACCCTTTGTTGACATTTATAACCGACTAATTTGAAGAGTCCTATTTTATGCAAATGATGTGTAGTATGTTATGACAACCAAAAATAACCGCTTATTCACATTCACACGCAAGCAACGCAAGCAAGATTCTATTTAGATTAGATTTTTGTTTGAATTCTTCGAAAAGTTACAAGAAGTTTGATACTCAAGTGTTGTGTTATAAATCATGTTTTCAAGTGCGTTTTTACATACTTCGCAACCGCGATACATAATCCGTAAGAAAGATTCAGTCGTTCTGTCGTCGCCTGCATTTTTGGATCTCCACAAATTCTTTGTTTTGGCTCTAAAAACTTGGTAAGTCATCATCATATAAATACTAATGATTTGTTTTCTGACTAAATATATCGCCTTTTCTTAATAACCATCATTACCACTTCTTTTCAGTTTCAAATGGCTCCACATACCGGTTCCGCAACCCCAGAGCAAGTTGATACACTTCTCAATTTCTTGGACGAGCATAGGGATCTCGCCCGTGGGAGATTGAGAAGTGTCGAGGGGAAAGTCCGGGCAAAGAGGCTGTGGGAAGAATTGTGCAACATTCTAAATT
Source organism: Operophtera brumata (assembly GCA_932527175.1). Lineage (NCBI taxonomy): Eukaryota > Metazoa > Arthropoda > Insecta > Lepidoptera > Geometridae > Operophtera > Operophtera brumata. The sequence goes on along the minus strand of OW052239.1, from coordinate 77,359,583 downwards.
CCATGGGTGGTTGCACCAAAACCGTTCAGCAGTGGCAAAAGGTATGTAAGTTTTTATAAAATAACACCCAACAGTCACATACATACATGTACTTGTATGATTGGAGATACAAATAAACGTTTTTTTTTTTTTTTTTTTTTTTTTTCGAATGGATTTTAATGCAGTTGACCGCCTGGGGTCATGACTGCGTTACCGGGCTTTTGGTGAGCGCGGATGGCGCTCAACCTGCAAAGTTAGGTTGGGGCAACTAGCACAAGGGCACCACTTAGGTACGGACCTCGGCTTGGGCTGTTGCCGGTTGGGGAGGAACGGGCAAAACGCCCCGGAACATGCTTGTACCGGTTTAGGCGTAGGGTACAGAAGGTACTTAGAAGGTTCGTCGACCTCGCCGGCGAGGTCGGTGCAAAGGTAGAGTGTTGTCTCTGTCTTGACTGGATGACGTCACTACCGCATTTGCGGTAGTGATAGGGTCATCAGGATCACCAAGAACATGTCTTGGTCTACGGAGGGACTGATCAGAGGGAGGCTCTGTGGGGTAGTCGGGGATGGAGGATATGAGAGGGTTGGTATGATTTATTGCCAGGTCATAATGCCGCCGGGAGGCGAGCTTCATGAAACTGGCAATCGACTCTAAATCTAGGTCGCGGTGGAGGTCTACATTGCGTACGTACCAAGGCGAACCTGTGGCCTTACGCAAGAAACGGTTTTGGACTACTTGGATCTTTCGGACATGTTGGGAATGAGCAAACACCACAGAGGCGTATGTCATGATAGGTCGTATGCAAGTTTTGTAAAGTGTCACCTTATTTCTAAGGGACATTTTACTCTTCTTGCATACGAGAGGAGTAAGACGACCGAGAATGAATTTAGCGTGATTGCTAACTTTTTTGATATGAGGGAGAAAGGTCAAGCGACTATCAAGGATCACTCCCAAGTAACGGGCTGACTTTACCCAGGGAATGGGTTTGTCAAAGAGATGGATCGCACGGGGTGTAGGGCGCCCCCGTGAAAAGTACACTGCTGCACTCTTCGTTGGGTTTACCTCAATGCGCCATTTGCGGAACCATGCACCTAGTGCAGTGAGAGCGGATTGCAGTCTTATACACACCCGATTCGGATTCCGATCCGATGTATATAGGGCTGTGTCATCCGCGAAAAGGGCGATTTCCACTTGATGGTGGGACCGGGGCATATCGCTAGTATACAGCGTGAATAGAAGGGGACAAATAAACGTTTTATCTATCTATCTACATACATAGTCCCCACTCCCCACACTAGGGTTCCCTGTGTGGTGGGTATTAAAGTAAACGACCGTAGCAAACCGTCAGTGACTATGATTTAGAAGGTATCTTATAGTGACATGAAAAAATCTCATGATTTTATATTTTGCAGGTATGGTTTGATAGAAAACACTTGGCCAAGAAAGCTGCTGCTGATTCTCGGAGGTCGGCTTCAGCCACTGGAGGTGGTCCATCGACGGCACCCCCACTCTCCCAATGGGAATTGAAAGTGCTGTCAATCATGGGAGATGGGTTTGGTGAACGCCAAACTGCAGCCAGAGTGCCAGCCTTCAGTGAGGTAGTCATTCTTTGAATACTTCATTATTAACAATCTTTGTTGTGTTCAAATATGTATTTCAACAATAATCCTTTATTACAAAATTGATATTCTATGCAGAATAATTAAAAATCTATCTATATTAATTTAATTAGGTATTCAATCTGTTTTATTTTCAGAGCATAGAACCGACTCCATGCACTTCGAGTCAAGCAAGCCAACCACCGAGCCTTTCACAGCCTCAAAGTTTGGATTCGCCTGAGGAAGTTGTGGAGTATGTAGTGCAATGCCAGGACAACAATAACCCACAACAACCAACAAGTCCACCACCGGTGTCACAAGAACCATCGACTTCCAGACTTTGTAAGTGTTTGTTATTAAAAGTAATTCTGTATAAAATACGACGTGGTACAACATAATACAACTTTATTTTGTGAGCGTAGTTGAATGAATTCATATTTAATACAAAATACATATTGTACAAGCTAGTAGATTAAATCTATTATGTGTTATTTTTATTTACAATATAAAAACGAAGGTGTGTGTGTGTGTGTGTGTGTGGTTATGTGTGTCTCTGTCTGTCCCATCGTAGCTCCTGAACGGATGAACCGATTTCGTTATTTTTTTGTTTGAAAGGTGTATTTGTCGAGAGTGTTCTTAGCTTTGTTTGATCAAAATCGGTTCAGCCGTTCAGCAAAGTTTTTTTTTTAATTTTTACTAAATTAATTACTTGTTACTTATACAAAATTTGTCCACTACGATAACAATGTTTATTGAACCCCTATGTGTCATAAGCATTTTTTTGTTTTTGCAGCCTCACAACCTAGAAGAAGACAATCAGCTGCTGGCTCCAATGTCAGGAGCCGATTGTTTCAATTCGAAGAAGAGCGTGCTGTCAGAGAAATTGTGAGGAACACCGAGCTCGCAGGCATCAGAGCTGCCCTGTTACAGCTGTATGGGCTTATTAAAGAACATTTAGACCGTAGTATTTAAGATTTAGTTTAAGTTTATTTATTATGTATTACCCAACAGTCCATTTTAGTTGTTTTTTCGTTGTGTTTAAACAAAAACCACAATGGACTGTTGGGTGATACATAATAAATCAATATACTGGGTTCTCTAAAACTCACACTTACCTTGTTATCTCCTTACGATTAGAAAAGATTCTTTATAATCAAAAAACCTCATAGTAAGTTTACTTTGGGTCAGCGTTCAAGTGTCCAAACCAAAAGAGACAAAACGCATAAAGAGGGATAATTCTGTCGAGTTTTATTTGTCAATTGCTGCTTAATTATTGACTAGAGTGTGTTTTTGTCACACAACATTATCTAGCCCCAAGCTAAGCAGAGCTTGTGTTATGGGTACTAGTTAACTGATATACTTAATACAATACATTACATAGATTCTGTGAACGCACAAATATTTGTTCCGAGGCGGGAATCGAACCCGCAACCTCCTGCGTCGCAGGCTAGCCTTCGCCCGCCGCGCCAAAGAGGTCGACATTTTACTTCTGTGTTGAGTTTATAAATGAATCTTTTGAACAGTTTACTTTCTGTGTTGTACAATAAAGTCTGTTCTATCTTTTCTTTTGCAAGTTGTTGTTGATAGGAGTAAAATTAAATATAACTACTAAAGGTTTACAATACGTTTTATTACTACTTAAAACTATCATTGTTATGAGCATAATTCTCACGATTTGGTTCACTTAGTTCAGTGATATCTCTTCAATAAATAGTAAAATTAGAACTTATTACTAAAGCAATCATAAAACTGGTATTACCAATAGAATCTTGATGAAATTTCCTATAGGAATCTTGTAATCACAAGTTTAAACGTTTGACATTCTTATTGGAAAAAATTAAGATCGGTTACGTAAAACAAAATTATCACCTCAAGTCACCCATATGAAGCACTGATGAAAACTCATGGTAAACACCTTTTTTAGCTAAAATTTATCTTATGTTCCTAGTTCCTTCTAACATAAGCACTAATGCAGCTCTTGCCCTGCGACCCGCCTGTAGAGCTTGAGCTGCAGAAGCAGCTGAATGAGAGGGAACCTGCTGCCTGCTTCTTTCAGCTTGGAGTTCATCTTCTGTCAACTCGGGAACATCAATACCAGCCCTTAAACATAAGTTGTGTAAAACACAGCAGGCTATTATCATTTTACCTGCTGCTTCAGGGCAGTAATGCAGTTCCCGAGCTGCCAAAAGACATCTCCATCGGCCTTTCAGAATTCCGAATGTCCTTTCTATGGTGGAGCGTGCACGCTTTTGGACCAAGTTGAATCTTCCTTCAGGAGAGTCCTCAACAGCATTATCTATAGGTGTCATCATATGCTCCCTAAGAGGATAGCCGGAATCACCTAAAAATGTGATATACAATATTATTGATGTGAATTATGTTAAATTTATAATAAAATTATTACATACATAAACAATAAATTGGAACATGCCTAATAGATAAACTGTTTCATTCCGAAGACCCTCCATGTGGCTTCTTATGTCACACTCCCTCCAAATATATGCATCATGTGTTGCTCCACCATAAGAAGCATCAACATTTGTTATGTAGCAATTGCTGTCGCATATCTGAATATCGGGAAAGAACAAAGATTAGAGAGAACCATGTACAAAAGTAGATGTCTTAGTAAAATCATTAATATTTTGTTCTTATACTCACAACTTGGGTGTTAATTGAATGGAAATGTTTCCTGTTAAAATATTGTTCCTCGTGCTGCGAAGGTCTCACAATTGCTATGTGAGTGCAATCAATGCACCCAATCACACCGGGAAGCCCATATTTATCATAAAATCTGCAACAATAATGATCTAACATTAATTCACAATACAATAAGCTGATTTAAATAGATTCTTGTTAGATTCCTACTCACCGCCGCTTGATAAGATTTCTTTCATTTCTATTTTGTGGAAATTGTATGTACTTCCGTAGTATTTGAGGTGCATTGAGGGCTGTTGTGACCTCCTGCAAACACCTAGAAACGGTTTGTTGTGCCATGGGCCCGTCCATGTTTTGCCCAACAGAGCCTTGATAACTACCTCGGGCATAAAAATTCAAGGCTGTAAGGATCTGAAAATTATGAACAGTGAAATGCAAATTTTTGAGTAGGTACATATTAGCTAAAGAATGTTAATAATAAGTATACACTACCTTAAGTGTGGGCTCGATTCCATGACGTCGGGCCTTTGGAGGTAACAAAGGTACTATTTCCTGGCACAACTCTTCGAATAATTGCCGACTGAGCCTGTAGTTTCCTACAAACTCTATGTCGGGAATTAGACCCACATCAAGTTGATTCCGCAAGCGGCGTCGGTTCCTTCTACGCTCTAAGCGTTCTTCACGCAAAGCAGCCTCTACTAAAAGCATTCTTGCAGCCATTCCAATTAAATTTCTAAGAAAATCCACTCTTACGAAAATCAAAAGGTAACACTTTTGGTTTCGTCAATTTGAGGTTAAAATTCCGAACAAACATCTGTCAAATTCAAATGTTCGTGCGGAGCTTTCACGAATTAGAGTAAGTTTAGAGAATATAAATGTCAAACGATTTTCGTGCGGACGAAGATTCGGAACGAAGTTGAACCGTGGTAGGAAACGTGCGAAGTTTCGATCGAAACTTCGTTTTTCGTCGAATTATAGTAGGCCTCCTGAGTTAAGGCCAAACCAACCCGTTCAGCCCGCGTCCTCATTGGCGTGCACGGTGGCGATCAATTGTAAGACAATGGATCGCCACTGTGCACGCCACCGCGAAAGCGGGCTAAGCGCGTTGGTTTGACCTTAGCTTAACATCACAGGGTGTCTCTAAGTAGAGTGCGAGTAGGAACTTACATTAGGAACTTAATGAAATGAGTGTTTCATAACTAGATTGGCCCTATGATCTGAATTACTTATTCAATATATGGCAACTGAGCATTATTGATGTGTAACATCCTTCCTCTCGCTTTTCTGCAATTTTTGGGACTGATTCCGTGAAAAGGGATGAAAGTGTGTAACAGGAAGCGCGCACTTTTCCAAGTGGTTGGTAGTATCAGCCATGTTGCTTATTACCAAGGAGGTGAGATGTCAGATGTCACACATCATATGCGACCATTTTGCGACTGCGGATCGCTTGAATTTTTTAACTGGGTTTAACTGGGTACGGAGCACTTAAGTCAACTAGAGTTAGGCGTAATATTAAAAGCTTGATATAAAATTGGTACATACTACGTGATTGTCGTTATGCGTTGCAGAGATGAAGCTGAAGGCCCCGATCGGATGGCGGGGTCCGGGCGAATGGCAGGCCAGGCCTCGGCGGTGGCTGCAGACCAGACCAAACCAGTCAGTACAAGGCCAGGCAAACGCACACTGATCGCAAATCGCAAAGCCAGAACGCCAGCTAGTGTAAGACCTCACTATACCAGCACGGAGCAGCACATCACCCATACCAGTATTATTTTATCTGTGCCCATACTATGTGTTATACGTGACATCAGAACCGCGCGTAGTAACGTCACCCATACAAAACTCACATAATTGGTGCGCGTGGTGCTGTTCAGTACTGGTAAGCGAGTCCAACCATAATTAATATAGTTATAGTCCTTTTTAACTTGATGTAGGCTTAGATCTCAGTATTTCTAATCCGTAAACCCATAGATCTAAACATATCCCAGAGAGCGAGATCCCTGAGATTTTGTATAAATTTAATAATGTAATACTACCGATATATCATCACAGATTGTAATTCTATAAGATTTTAACATGTATTCAAAGGAAACTCCAAAGAAGCTAACCTCAATAGCCACTTCATAGAAAACCGGTACTGTGGATGAAGTGGGTTACGAAATACTACTTCATCTTCAAGTACGCTAGGCATGAAAACAAAAACCTCGAGTTTCGAACAAGCTAAAGTTTTAGGTATCGCTCAGCAAAAAATACATCATAAAGTAAACAAACATTATTTGCGTGTACTACTTGACCCTTGCTTACGAAGGCTCTGCAAACACACTCGAAAATTCGATCAGTAAAACTGCCAACATGAATGTGCAAATGTAAATGCAGCAAACACATACCATAGAGGCTGGAAGTGCTATGCTCGGTGTTTCACAACGTCATAGAATCCAAAATGAAGGGATTCGGTCACCAAGATAGCTAACAGAATTAGCGAATTGTAGTGGCAATTGTCAGGCCATATAGTTCGCAGAACTGACAACCGCTAGGGATAAAGGTTCTCGAGTGGCTGGTAATATTAACAATAATTGTATAATTGTGTAACCAATGCAGGAAACAAGACTGTGTATACGTGAAACGTGTTATTAGCAACGGATTTGTAGATATCTAGTCCGTGGATAATTCGGTAGAACAAAATTCCATGTTTATGAGAGACAGCCTCTATTGATGTCAACAGTCATAAATAAGCAAACGACCTTCTCAAACTTTAAGTGTCAAAATCTAAATTATTTCAACCTTCAGCCAGTTTCAGAGGTAGGGTTATTTATACCCCAGCACTTTTGAATACTTGTTCTATATTTAAACGTAATCTTAATGCTATGGAATTGTTAGTAGTAGTAGAGCTTTTTTGTGAAAGAGTTCATCCGGGGAAGAACTGTATATGTATTTCTGCTAATACAAAGCAGTAGTGCTCACATTACTGTCTTCGGGTTAAAAAGGATAGGGTGACGGTGACATACAGGTACATGAGACTTTTCCACTTAAATCAGGAGATACAGCTTAACATCAGGTGGGCAACATTCTTGGTCCAACTAAAAGTAAAAAAAATGCTCTTATTTTATAATAGGTTCAGTTGTTCGCTGTGTAATATCACAGGTTTAAATCAATAACTTCACGCAAATAGCGCGTGAAGTTATTGATTTGCCGTGGTGTAGTGTAGTCACGTGCCTAAATTGCTACGTGCACTTTTTAAAAACACGTGATCGAAGCCTCTGGATATTCATTACGTCGAACACAACTTAGGGGTCAATTGACATTGCCGCGGAAGGGAAGCATTAATTATGCACTCATAAATAGCATTTCAAACTTTATCTATTGTCTAACGTACAAATTGATATGTGAGTAAAACAGGTAGCGCGTCGTCTCGACAATTTTTTCTTCGCGAGAATTATCGTGCCTTCTGTCGACTACGATTTTACACAATGGAGATAAAGTTAAAATTGCTATAATATGTGTATGCGAAATCGACGCTTGCCTTCTGTGGTAGTGTAAGTTAACCGTTACCATCATCCGGAGGCCGTATTGTTCTAGCTTACGATAAATAACCATTTAACCATGATTTCTCCAAAAATTACAAACTTTCATTAATTTATTAAGAAAATTAATTTACTTATTGCTTTAGTCTACGGTTCGGCTAATTTTTATTAGAAGTGATTTCTTCGTAGGTGTTAAGTTTAAGTTAGTTTTAGGTTATTCGTGGGTTTAAGTTTTCCTATTAGCTATAAAGTTTAACTTGTCATGATCGATTCGATCAGTCGCGGTGTGTCGAGCCTTAGAATAGACCGAATAGGCATCATCACTAGGGCATCAAGCATCATTGCAGGTGTAAATTTTTAAGTTTAAGGGTAAATAAGTTCTTAAGCATAAAAATACATGACTCAATTTAAAATATGTTAAGTAACTCTATACCGTTACTGCTGGTATTGATTTGTAATTGGTGCTTGCAATTAACTTGAGTTAGAAATACATCTAACACCTTCCGTTCCAGACGAACGGTACCTATTGGCTTCGAAGCGATTGTATTTCTGAGATCTTATTTCAATACAATAGACCACGTGACATTTGAATAGCTTACGTCAATCATTACAGTGGTGTCGATTCTGTACAGCATTCTCTAATTTTAAACCGCGTTAAAGTTGTCGCGCGCCCTTTCTAATAGACTGAAATAAAAGAGACCGCGATAATTTTAATGCGGTTTAAAATTAGAGAATGCTGCACAGAATCGACACCATTGCTGGGCTTTTCTACTAGCGTCATCGCTAACAGAATGTTACTTTGTCTAAGGTGTGATCGCAGGTCTAAGGAGTCTGCTGTTCTCGTTCAATAACTGTTTTAATTTTTGATAGACATCAGTCAGTATTACAATGGATAATGCTCTGAGGAACTAATCGATCTCAAACCCGCATAGGGATCCCACAGGACACAGGAACGGAGCTCATCCGCACATGATCGATAAGTGTGTATCTCGTACAGCTCGCCTTACGTAATAATTTCTCCCTCATACGTGTATATTGTCGTATGAGCTCCCTTCCGAGGGTTTTCCGCAAAAACACAAAATGAACCGGTTTTAAAAATAATAGAATAGAATAGAATATTCTTTATTGCACAAAACAAATAATGTCCATAGGCGAACTTAATGCTAAGAAGCATTCTCTACCAGCTAACCTTTGTGCATTGCGGATACATTTATGTAGGTGGTGCACAAAAAACGTAATAAGGAGAAGAAAAAAGTCCTTTATGTAGGTATATCAATACAATATATGTAAGTAACATAATATAATGTTATAAAAATGAATAATAATGTATAATAATGTATTATATAAATATATAACATAATTACATAGGTATTTAAGTAAATAATACTAAGTATAATATGCATAAACGTAAAGCTACGTTACTTGGATATTAAATTATGCATATAAATAAATACATAGGTATTTCCAAATAAACTAAGAATTATTAAATCAGGATACCGCTTACTTTAAATGAGTTAAACATGAGGGTAAAAAAATGATTAAACACTCCAACTCTGGAGGCACCGATTGATGATACATCTCGAATATGGCGTGGGATACTATTCCACAACCGAATCGCAGTAACTATGAATGAATCGGAGTTACCAGACGTATTGTGAGTTGGGGGAATCGCAGTAACTGTGAATTAATCGGAGTTACCAGACGTATTGTGAGTTGGGGGAATCGCAGTAACTGTGAATGAATCGGAGTTACCAGACGTATTGTGAGTTGGGGGAATCGCAGTAACTGTGAATGAATCGGAGTTACCAGACGTATTGTGAGTTGGGGGAATCGCAGTAACTGTGAATGAATCGGAGTTACCAGACGTATTGTGAGTTGGGAGAATCGCAGTAACTGTGAATGAATCGGAGTTACCAGACGTATTGTGAGTTGGGGTTAACAATAATGGTGTGTGACAGCCCCGACGCACGATTGGTTCACTCACGTTCAATTCAGAAAACATAAATACATCGTGTCTTAACGCTCTATTTTACTATTTGACTCCTATTTATTTGGGCCTTATATGAAAATCTATTCTTAAGGAGTCAAAGGGCATATCGGCAATGCACGCATCGGCAGTGTCCCTGATGGTGTTGCTGATGCCAATAGTTGACGGTACCGCTTACCATCAGGCGGACCATAACAGTTTGTCGAGCCTTATCATAAAAAGTAATATCAGACTCTATGTAATAGAGTCCAAATTGAAATAATTTTGCATAAATTTATCAAAAATATACAATACAATACGCATTATCTTCAATTCCACTATCTCTCTACTAGATGCCGTAAAAGGACCGGGCAACGTCCACACAAAGTACATATTTGTTCAAAATTCGAACAAACATGTGCCCATTACATTCATTTTCAATAGGTACCATACAATCTATCTGATAAGGCACGTCTGCATCGTAGGAACAGTTAGACGAGGCACTGAGCAGAGGTCAGTATGAAATAAACTCTTTTTAGGGTTCCGTAGCCAAATGGCAAAATACGGAACCCTTATGGATTCGCCATGTCTGTCTGTCTGTCTGTCTGTCTGTCTGTCGGTCCGTATGGCTAACCACTTTTTTCCGAAACTATAAGAGCTATGCTGTTGAAACTTGGTAAGTAGATGTATTCTGTGAACCGCATTAAGATTTTCACACATAAATATAAAAAAACAAGAAATTTTTGGGGTTCCCCAAACTTAGAACGGAAACTCAAAAAAAAACATATCCATACGTGGATAGGCTATCTATGGGTCTTCAAAAATGATATTGAGGTTTCTAATATTATTTTTTTCTAAACTGAATAGTTTGTGCGAGAGACACTTCCAAAGTGGTAAAATGTGCCCCCCCCCCTAACTTCTAAAATAAGAGAATGATAAAACTAAAAAAAAAATATGATGTACATTACCATGTAAACTTCCACCGAAAATTGGTTTGAACGAGATCGAGTAATAGAAGTAGTTTTTTTTGAATACGTCATAAATCATAAACCATCCAAGAACTTTCATATTATGTTACTTGCTGCTACGGAACCCTTCATGGGCGAGTCCGACTTGCACTTGGCCGCTTTTTTCTTTTATCAATAGAATATACTCTTGTGTTCGAGGGGACTATCAACGATCGATGTAGCGATGCGACATGGAAACCTAAAGGCAAGTTAATTTAATATATAAATTCAAAAACCTGCATCTATTTTCCGTATACCAGTTTTCATACAAATAAAGCCACATTGAAATCAAAGTACCGTTGCTCCCTAGATCCTTCATCATCAAACTGACATCATCATACTGAAGCTGAATCCTCCATCAGACTCCAGAATCTGATGGAGGATTCAGCTTCAGTAGTACCCTAGATCCTGCCTAGATCTCATTATTGAAACTTTTTATAATGTAATGCTAATGTGGGATTGTTTTAACTGCATTTTTATCATTTATAATCTTATATTTTTACCGCCTGGGTGCGGCCCTGCCTGCAAGATACTGCGGAACTCGAGGTATAATGGCATCATGACGCTGTGCATCTGATAACATCAGTGCAATTCATAGTTCAGTGAGTTTAGCTTCTGCGTTAATAGCTACAAATACGAAGAATCAAGAAGCGTCCTTGCTTCTCGGGTTTACGTTTGCTGTATTTTTTCCACCAGATTTGCGGCGTATCGGCAATATGTATAACCCGGTATTTTATATAATGTCTCATCATCATCATCAGCCTGTACAGGTTCAATGCTAGATATAGGCCTCTCCAATGGAATGCCATGACAAACGGTCTTAAGCCACCTCCTTACACCGACTTCCTGCGACCTTTATAACCTCCTTGGTACATCGAAAGGACCTCTAGTGTGTCGTTGCCTATTGCAACCCATGTGTGACCTGACCGGCCGTCAGTGAATGTAGCCGCGACCGACTCTTCCCGCCATTTTCGAAAAGAGACATCTTCTACTTTTATTTTATTTATCTAGTGTTTTTTTGTATTATTTTGGTGGCATTTTAACCAATGCAGCTCGTTTAAAGAGCACAAGTGTAGTGAAATGAAATGGAAGAGAATTGCATCATTTTTTAATTGGTGGAAATTGTCTACTAAAGTTTTAGTAAAACGGCCGCACTTTGAAGGAGTTTAACGTTGCAAATTATATTGATAATACACTTATGAAAATGAAAATGGCAAATGTACAAGCCGTGCTGCACCAATTATAAAAAAAAAAGTATCCGCTCGTGGTGACGATGCTTTGTCGTATATAGCTGCGCGCCGCTAGCGTGCACCAGACTGGCCCTCCGCGATAAATGCCACCGCGAACGCACTGCGCCTTCGCTTACTATGTGAGTAGGCACTAGTTCACATCAACGCATTTGATATTATGTAACTTTATTAAATTGCATTTAATCGTGCTTCCAAGAAATATAAGAATCTGCCTTGACAGTCAATTAAAACAATACATCCACATCCTGTATTGTAGATACATAGAAGCTAATTCTGCTGATTATTTTCAGGATACACCACAACGTAACAGCGACCACAACAATGCACTGTACCGTTCGATTTTATATAAACACTAGTTAACCCGCTCGCGACTTCGTTCGCACGTAGATTAAGGTAGTATACCTACCTACTCTTACTATGCTTTCTAAATGGTTGGTGGTACAAGTCCTCTGCTGAACATAGGCTTCCCCCATAGAATGCCACAATAAACGTCCTGAGCTGTCTCCGAGCAACGACTTCCTGCGATTTATACAAATTTCGTCGGCCCATGAGCGGAGAGGCTTCCTACTCTGCGTCGTCCAACCTGGCATTTCAATCATACATGATCTGTAAAATTACGCGATATAGCGCGATTTATTGCATATCATCGCTTGTAGTCTGAAGCCATCTTTTAACCAAATGATGGCTACACGTTAACAAACAATAGTTTATCTATGAATAGGACAGAGGCAAACCGGATGGAGCACACTGCATTATGTAGTGAAAATTGGTATTATTATACTACAGTACCTACACAGTGGATTTGAATGAAAAAACAAGTGGAAATTTAGCAATATCTGATTTGTGATAAAATTAAGTTCATCAATTGTAAACAATATTAACATTCAGAATGTAGTTTGGCTACTGTTACTGTGAATTAATAATGTGTATTGATATCAAGGCAGGCTGGTACCGAGAAGTTTTGGCTTATAAATTTGAAAACGACTAATAAACCGTCTTATAACGATGTAGGCGCGAATGAGTAAACAAAAGAAAATTGTTGAATTGGCATTTGGTAGTTTTAAACTCTGTACCGTATGTGTTATCTGTGTAGTGTCTGTATGTAGGTATTTGTGATAAGTAAACCTCGTTGACATTTTAACAATCATCTCGAATGGAAAATCTTGAATGCAGAATCTGCGTCATACATAACAGCATATGAATAATAGCCTAACCACTGAAGGTATATGATATAACACATCCAGAAAATCTTTTGATAATTAGAGTATGTATTAATAAATAAATAAATAAATAATACTGGACAGGTCACACAACATTATCTAGCCCCAAGCTAAGCAGAGCTTGTGTTATGGGTACTAGATAACTGATATACTTAATACAATATATTACATAGAGGCATTCTCATCTGTCCGGGACATCAGTTAGGGCCGGTGCGGCGGCAGATTCCGCTGAGGACCTCAAAAGACGCAAATATGCAAGTCTCGACAGAGCTTACTTATTTGAACCTTTCGGGGTCGAGACTCTGGGTCCGTGGGGTTCCGGGGCCCTTCGCGTTTTCAAAATTCTTTCAGGGCATCTGGTCGAAGCGACGCGTGACCCGAGAGCTGGCTCTTATCTGGCTCAACGCATTAGTATTGCCATTCAGCGTGGCAATGCAGCCAGCATCTTAGGGACGCTTCCGTCTGGTAGTGATTTGGATCAGTTGAGCTACCTTTAGATCGCTTGCAGCGGTCTTCAGGTGGCACAACTGTTTCATATGTATTTTGTACATACCTTGTATTATTCTTTCTGTAAATAAATGTAAAATTACATAGATAGATATTTTTTATTATACATAGAAAATACCCAGAACACCCTGAACAAATATCTGCGATCGCACAAATATTTGTTCCGAGGCGGGAATCGAACCCGCAACCTCCTGCGTCGCAGGCCAAGCTTCGCCCGCCGCGCCACAGAGGTCGTCAATAATAATTTAAGTTTTGTTTTTAATATGAACTTATCTTATCTAAGCGGGCTCTTATCTGGCTGAACGCATTAGTATTGCCATTCAGCGTAGCAATATAGCCAGTACTTTATAAACGCGTCCGTCTGGTAGTGATTTGGATCAGTTAAGCTATCTCTAGATCGTTTACAACGGTATTTAAATAGCTCAAATGTTTCAATTGTTTTTTTGTTTTAGAGTATACTTAATTTTATTTGTTGTATTATTCTCTCTGTAAATAAAGTATGAACTTGAGCATGAGGTTAGATGCAGTTCAATTAATTAAACAAGAGATCTCGACTTATGATGTGCACGGAACTCGCAGAACTACACACAAAGGACACAGGAACAAACGTTAACGATGTTTCGTGATGATGAGAAGATACTAACTACGTATATTAAAGTAGGTATAATACTTCTTTTGTCAGACTAATTCTTCAAAAACAAAGCCGCAATTACCGAGCTATTTGTTCAGACAACAAATTTGGCGCAAAGTCAATAAAAGTACTACGTTGATTTTTGTTCTACGTATAGAGGAAATATAGCTCAAATAACATCAAAAACAATATCAACTATATTTTTAATTAAAATCTTTTATTTAACTCGCTTGTGTCGTTTTTGGTAACTTTCCAGTTCAAAACTTGTAATAAATGTTTAAAGCAATTTTTGATTGTTGGCTTTTTTAAGCATTTGCTGGCACGATTGAGCTGAAATTTGGAGTACTTATCAACTTAATGACGTTACAATGTTATGGGGACAGCGGACTGATCTGATGGTGGAGAATTTTGTATTAAATTTTGTGCATACCTAATTTTGTGTATTAGTTGTATTATTCTTTCTGTAAATAAATGTATTCCTAAAAACATAAATACTGAGATATTTTATAAGAAGTTTTTTTGAAATCACGAAATTTTTTTATTGAACCATAAAAACCATTAAATTTGAATTATCAAAAGATCTCAACGCTCTCCTTGCTACGAGGTCTACGTCGTAGGCAAAGGTCAATTTTGAAAAAACACAAACATGTATCTTGATAGTGTTTTATAAGATAGATAGACGCGAATGAGACTGTCTGAGTCGTAATCTCGATATATACACATATACTAAAAAATAAAATGCTATAAACCTCAGCTATTGCGTATTTCGTCTCTGAGGAATGTATTTCCTCACTCATCTTATTTTATTTTGAAACCAATATATATTAAATTGAACGAATTAATATAAAACAATAAGGATTATAGTTTATTTAAAACATTTGATTTGCATTCAAATAATATTAACTATTCAATCTATCTTAAATTAAGAAGCAATTTATGCATTTCATTTCGAGCGACTTAAGAGATGTTTTAGAGTTTAGAAGAATGCGCCATCCTGTAAATTATTAAGGGTTATCTAGGATTCCGGAGGGAAATAACTTTAGATTAGGTAATTATAACTATTTGTACGCTCACCAGCAAGGTACGCCTCTGTATCTATGTAAATAATTGAAACGAAGTCTTCATACTTCACGGCATACATAAAACACTTAAGTAAAATTACACGTGGCCATCACCATTTAAACATCGTTATCCCACTTTAACGTAATTTGCTTTACTTAATTATGAAGGTATCGACATGTGCCGAGCAATTGAATAATTATTAAGAATTGTATAGTCATCATATTATGACCATCATCGGACAAACAGGATATAGGGTACTATTGAATCTTCAAGTTAGAGCTCAAACTTGTATTAAGATGACGTGACGTGCACTCGATGAATTGGATCTAGGGTGCTACAGTTGAACCGACTTTAATGCGATGTTATGAAAACGGTAGAAAACAGAAAACAAACGGGAATTTAAAAAAAAAATTACTTATTAACTTTTGAAACTATAACGGTTATGCACATACTAAAACATAACATAACATAGTCTAAACTCAAAAATCATGGTAAATATCCCGTTTCTAGTGAAAAGTATGTTAGTTAACTTAATCATGTAGTGTGAATAAAAACATAACAAAAAAACATGCATATGAAAACAACAAACTGTATAACGATATACATTTTACTAGTGTCTGCCTTCGTCTTCGCTCGCGTTTAACCTGGATAAAAAGTAGCTTATAGCTCAAACCAAGGCCATAATCTATCTATGTAGCAAATTTCATTGACATCAGTTCAGCTGTGTCAAACATACCAAACACCGATGTTTGGATATATGTACATATATATCCAAACATTGTAACTATGACATTTATGATATTAATGGTAAACTATTTTTATAAATAATACACTACCATACATTGGAAACAATAGCACAGGTTCGTAGTGACTGGAGGATATGGGGGAAGGCCTTTGCCCAACAATAGGATGATTAAGGCTAGCAGTAACTGTACATTATTTAAAACCAGCGACTCGCCCCGGCTTTGCACGGGTAGTTTCTGGATGAAAAACATCCCCCCCCCCCCGTCCTATCTCCCCCTGATAGCCTATGTCACTCAGGCTGGTAGCTTTCCAGTGGTGAAAGAATTTTTGAAATCGTAGTTTAGTTTTTGAGTTTATTCATTACAAACATACACACACACAAAAATACAAATCTTTCCTCTTTTTAACCCCCGACGCAAAAAGGACGGGGTGTTATAAGTTTGACGTGTCTGTGTGTGTGTGTGTGTGTGTCTGTGTGTGTCTGACTGTGGCATCGCAGCTCCCGAACGGATGAACCGATTTTGATTTAGTTATTTTTGTTTGAAAGGTGAATTAGTAGGGAGTGTTCTTATCTATGTTTGATCAAAATTTATTTTGTAAATATTTAAAAAACCCTCAACGCAATGAAACTTCTGAATCGATTTTGATCAAACATAGTGTTCTTAACACACCCGACAAATTCAACTACAACAAAAAAAAACTGTTCGCCTGTTCGGGACCCACGATGCCACAGAAAGACACACACACAAACACACACACACACATACACATACACACACACACATACACAAACACACCCACACACACACACACACACACATACACACACACACACGTCAGACTTATAACACACCGTCGTTTTTGCGTCGGGGGTTAAAAATAGACAATTAGGTTATTGCCCGCCTGAAATAATGGAGACACAACAGCTCTCTATTATTTGGTACACAGACCCGGGGGACGGCTGCATCCGTCTTAATATAAAATAATTACAAACTAATTCATATCAATCAACCTCTGAGGCGGCCACGGGCTTCAACCTCAATCTAACAATGTCGAAAAAGAGATTACAAGCGGATATATGAGCAAGTACAGATGGAAGAGATAATTGGTTACCCCCCCAGTGTGCTTAAAGATTGAAGTAGAAACGAAACGATTCATATTTTACTGTTCTTTATTATCACAAGTTGAGTTTAACTTAGCACTAAGCTATATTTATGTGAAAGGCAGTTATATATATTTCTCGCAAAGCAATAAAAATTAACTTATTTGTCACGCGGGACGAAGTAACTGTTATTTAATCTTTAACGCGGGGTTAACTAATTAGCTTTGCCGTCTGTTCTGACATAGATACAGCCATAAACAAAACTAGGTTAACATTTCATATTTTTCGCGGATGACAGTTCAGCCTGGGTATTATAATGTGTTTCGCGCGTATGTATGTGGCAACAATTATTTATTACCGCGTTCAACCCAAACTGCTAGATGGAATTTGATGTATTAGGTATCATTAGAGTCGTCATGCATGACCAGGACAGAGCTGAAAGGCACAAACGCTGAAAGTGGCTACCAAATGCAAAAATAACTGTCAATAAAGGAATCTGTGACATCAACATGGTCAATATCAACATATGTGATATAAAAATGAATATTGATATGGAGGTTTCAAATACGTGTACACTTTTGGTAAAAGTAAGAAAACAGACAGGCTAGGTCATTAAAAAAACACTTTTAGTTTTCTGCAGAATATCAGTCTGTTATTATATGTATCTAAGAACCTTTTTTGAGGTTTACAAAAAACTGCATCCCAATCAGTTAAGCACTTCTAGAGTTAAATACATAATCAATAAACTCATAATCAATGTTGTTTAGCCATGTTGGAGGTACAGACGAATAAATACACAAATTTTTACTTCAGTCAGTCGGTTTTTTTGTTTTTTTCTTTGATGACGCTGTAGTGCTTTGACCGTATATCTGGCTGAGATGCGAAAGGGTTCGGGTTCCATTCCCGCTGTGGGACAAATGTTTGTATGATCTGCAAATATTTGTTCCGGGTCTGGATGTTATGGTACCATGGTACTCGTAGTTTCTGATACCCACGACACAGTAAATCCTAGTATGTTGACTATGTCAGGACTATGTATGTGACTGTTAGATGTTATTATGTTATGTTTTTATTAAATACTTGTTAATAATTCTACCCATCATTGAACTCCAACTAACGTGCACACTAAACTTTTTTCTTGGTCTTTTTTTAATTGGAATTGTCAATCTATAGTTATCGGTGACTGTATCTTCTTGTTTTTTATACCCTGTGGTATTTTTGATAGCGGCGGATCTCAGAAACAACCGTATCAATCAGGAGTTCCCGAAAAAAATTAAACGATGACGTCAGGCCTGTACTTCAGTTTTTTAAGTCGGATAAAAAGTACGGCAATTTATCCACTTGAAGACTTATGTTTTTAACCTTAAGTGGGTAATGTTTTTGTAAAACTTTTTGCTTTATTACGTGCTATAGAGTAGCATAGTGCCGCATATTCCGCTTTTCGTCTCGGAAAAAATATTTGTGCAAAATTTCATCTCAATCGGATGTCGAAAAGTGGTTCCAATTCAGCTTGCAAGATTTAACCTTATCAAACATACATTGCAAGTAAAAAAAAAGCTCAAAAAAAAGAAAAAAGCTTTTAATTAATAGTTATAATATATATTAATTAATTTAAAAAGACAGAAGACCCAGAGGTCATCCACCAAAATGATGGGTAAACGACATAAAAGGATACACAGGCTATCACTGGATGGCGAAAGCAACTGATCTACTCCCGTGGATGAAATTGGCACAGGCCTACGTCCAAAAATTTACATTTTCCTTGGACATGGACGACCTCTGTGGCGCGGCGGGCGAAGGTTCGTCTGTGACGCAAGAGGTTGCAGTTTCAATTCCCGCGTCGAAACAAATATTTGTACGATCTGCAGATATTCGTTCAGGGTGTTCTGGTGTTCAAAAATATATATCTTTGTAATGTATTGTATTATGTATCTAGTACCCATAACACAAGTTCTGCTTAGCTTGGGGCTAGACAATGTTGTGTCAATTATCCAGCATTAATTATTTATTTATTATTATTTATTTAATGGCTCATGATGATGATGATAATGATAATATAAATGAATAGCCGAAAGCACACAGTGGAGTTCATTCCTTTCATCAAGGCCCTTGCTGAACCCAGGCAGTCCCCTTATAATACCATGACAAATAATCTTGTTAGCCTCCATCCACCGACTTTCACCGACCTATATAATGTCGTTGGTCCATCGAGGGTCCACCTTCATACACGTCGTCCGGTTCGACAACCTGTTCCGTTCCGCTGGTTCGGGCGTGGTCGTTGCCATTCCACTGTGTGCTTGGCTCAAGGAATATAATTAAAAAACCTCATTTAGATAACACTGATAATTACAATCATTCAGTTTTTATTTATGAAACAAATAGGCAAACTTACTGCCCACCTGATGTAAACCGTATTATCGACGCGCTGCCTACCCTGAAGGAATTTATGAACATTTTACTTGAAGCGACACAAGTCGTTACCAAGCGGGAAAACCTCAGATGGAAGCTATATATATATATATATATATATATACATATATTATATAGCCTGCCCTATGTCACTAAAGCTATTAATTCTGAGTGATACGACTTTTTATATGAGATATTCTTTTAACGGCCGCCTCATTTGGGATTCCATGTTAGTGAATCTCCAAACATAGCTCTCTCCATAGCCAGCTGCGCAACTACAATTACGTTTTTAATAACTCCCCGTGGTTTCATCTGCAATGAAATGAATAGTAAGAAAAATACAAATTGCCGTTCCCTTTGGGAGCCCTAATTACAAACTTCAGTTCCCTTTGGGAACCCTAGATAAAAACTTCAGTTCCTTTGAGAGTCCTAACTACAAGGATCAGTTCCGTTTGGGAGTCCTAATTAAAAACTTCAGTTACTTTGAGCCATATTATAAGTTCAAAATATATAAAGGTTCGCCATATTTTGGCGTTGATAGTGTATGGAAAGCTAAGTCCATTATATTAGAAAGTCTTTGTATATAAAAAATATAGTTTTACTAAAATACCTTTCATACGATACCTAGCTGAATAGTTTGAGGCCCAATATATAGGTCTACGGCCTATAGGATACGCCTAGTTTGAGCCTTGCAGCTATAAATAAGGTCTATTCCCGTTGTCCACGTACGTTATAAAATAATTAAAATACATTCCCGAGGCCAACGTTGGCTTCGTTCACGTTAACGTGGACAACGGGAATGAATAAAATAAAAACTATAAACATCCTTGTGACTTCCTCTTATTTTAAACTTTTTTGTTTAGTTCTATATGTTTTACGCAAAATTACAAATTTACAGTAGTAACAATATTGGCAGAGGAACAAACAGTAGACGTCCCACCGTAAGATTTTCGCGCAGGAAATTACTTTGTATGAATATTTATATTTTCCTGCTGTCATTTTTGCAAATATGGAACCTAATCTACGAATTAATAACCTCCTGTTTATATACTAACTCAACTGCAAATTGTATATATTTTGCAGTCGGGTTTCCTTTTAGATTTAATAATCAGAAGGTCCCATGATTTCTATTGTGATGCAGAAGCAGTCGTTGATAACATCTAGATGGGATTTTAATTACATGATTGTAACTTGATAACTTGATTTCTGTTGAATTGTAGTCAATCTTAAGGTTCTGACAAAATCCAAAAGCTGACACTATCTTACTTATCTCAGTTCAGGTACAGAAGATATATAAGGTTCAGATAAGTTAGAAACTGACAGAATAGCGCTCGCGAAACGAAATGTGAGCGAAAACCACGAAAACCAATAACAAATATTTGCTGCATAATCGAATTTCTTAGAATAAGTTTTCTCTATATTCTAAGTCGAATATATAAATCCACTTGGCTCTATACATATAATAATATTATGTTACTCTTTTTAATTTTGTTGCTAAGTAATAGACATATGACGATCAATGTCCACAGCATCATTTTCAAGGGATCGAACAGTCTCTTACGTTAAAGTTAACACTCTTACGTTAACGTGGACATGCTCAACGTGGACAACGGGAATAAACCTTATATTTATGTAAGAATCTCATTACAGGTTAGTTCACGAAATTTTATCGAAATAGTTTTTGGTTGGACACTTGGATGCCCTTGAAAAATATATAATTAGTAACTAGTGGAATGCCCGTGATTTCGTCCGCGTGTAGGTACTTTTTCATATAAACTTAAACACCATGCTACACCCCCTTAGGGGTTGAATTTCTGGAATTCCTTTCTTAGTGCACCCTTAGACCATAAAAAGAACTTACCCTACAAATTTCAGGTCTCTAGGACTTATGGTTTAGGCTGTGCGTTGATAGTCTGTCAGACAGTCAGTCACGCAACGATTTTATATATATTAAATAAATAATGCTGGACAAGTTCACACAACATTATCTAGCCCCAAGCTAAGCCAGAGCTTGTGTTATGGGTACTAGATAACTGATATACTTAACATAATACATTACATGGATAGATATTTTTTATTATACATAGAAAAACACCCAGAACACCCTGAACAAATATCTGCAGAACGCACAAATATTTGTTCCGAGGCGGGAATCGAACCCGCAACCTCCTGCGTCGAAGGCGAACAATCGCCAGCCGCGCCACAGAGGCCGTCAAATTGATATATATTTTTCGCTGCCATAAACTGTTCAGAATTGGCAAAAAGTCCGTTATAGTTAAGTTAAGGTAGGTTATTTTAATTAAATTATATTGGAATAGATGAAGGTGCAACCATCAACCAAAGTTGCACTTTCATCAATACCAATATAACAAAATTGAAGTGTATTTGTGTGAACGGTACGTGAAAATTTCCCGTTTCTATAAAATAATTATTTGTATGTGTGTGATTTCAAAATACGAGTTAATAATAATGGTTAAAACTGCTATTTATACGACGCCTAATCGACTAATTCCTATCTTCCAACCTAGTTTTCCACTCTAGGTTGGATGTTGGCAACAAAAATAATTATGATAATGTATTTCCACTATCCAACCTGGCAGAGGTTGGAAGATGACAATAAAGTTCCCTACTTCCAACCTAGGGTGGAAAGCTAGGTTGGACGATGGGAATAAGTCGCCTAATCATAAATTTACTTTTTTTAGAATTTATGCCTCGTCTGTTTGTCTGAAAGTTTGTCTTTAAAAGGCTCCAAAATGGCTAAACGGATTTCAATTAAAATTTGAGGAATTTAAATAGGTATGTTAATTTAAATTTTCGTGTGTTTCTTATCGATATCTTGCCGGGTTCAGAGGATATGAATGTACAGCGCGAACGCAGTCGCCGGCACAGCTATGTAATAAATAAATAATGCTTTCTGCGCCTTATGTTCCACCGTTTCAATTAGTTTCGTTAGTCGTTATATTAATTTATAGCACTAATATTCTTGAGGCACTTTGTACTTTCGGTAATAATCCACTACCGGTTTTACACTATTGTACTTATAGATTAAATAAGCTAGCTGATATCGAGTCTACGACCATTTTGTAGCAGCACTTCTAAATTAATAAGCTAAGCTGTCACTTATTTACCTTAGGGTATAGTACTATTTTATCTGTGACTTAGGTATGATCGTTGTACTCTATGAGTAGGTACATTCGAAGCATGTGATTAAGTTTCAAACAATCAGTTTCTGTATCAGTGTTTTTAGGGTACCTTACCCAAAGGGTCCAACGGGACCCTATTACTAAGCCTACGCCGTGCGTCTGTCTGTCGGTCACAGAGGGGTATTTATAGGCAGCCGCATGAGACAGCCATCGGTTCAAAATTACACAGATTATGCATAAACTATAAATAATAAAACATTTATTTACAGAAAGAATAATAAGAGTTCCTGTTCGATCCATTGAGAATGATCCATTGGACTTTGATCGTTCTAATTTTCACTAGAAACGGGATATTTACCATGATTTTTGAGTTTTAAATGTTCCCGATATTTCGGCACAGTTTTTGTTTTTTTTTCAGTTCACACAACATTATCTAGCCCCAAGCTAAGCAGAGCTTGTGTTATGGGTACTAGATAACTGATATACTTAATACAATACATTAAACAGATATTTTTTATTATACATAGAAAACACCCAGAACACCCTGAACAAATATCTGCGATCGCACAAATATTTGTTCCGAGGCGGGAATCGAACCCGCAACCTCCTGCGTCGCAGGCCAACCTTCGCCCGCCGCGCCACAGAGGTCGAGTTGCATGAGCCATGATCACGGGAGAACTAACTAAACCAATAACCATGATAGTTTCTCAAGTTTGATCGTCCTGTTCGATCCATTAACATTTAGGCAAATTTTATGTTGTTAATTTCTGTTGGATCCCTTGTCGATTTTGTTAGTGAAGTACAGTCGGCGTAAAAATAATAAATCTCTATAGAAACAAAACAAGTAGGTATGTACAAAATTAAAAATACAAATGAAAAGGATGAGCTACCTGAAGACCTTTAAATAATTAAAATGCAAAACACTAATTCCAAGGGGGCCCCTGTATAAGAGTTCTTCAAATATAACTTTTTTAACATCAATTTATATCAGTCTAAATAGCTACCTTTAAATCGTTAGCAGCGGTCTTCATGCAGGTAGAACAACCGTTTTTTTTTTTTTTTATTAATTTTATTCGTTCCTACTTGTATTAGTTGTGTTATCATTTCTGTAAATAAATGTATTTATACTGTACAAGCAGCGCCCCGCGGTTTCACCCGCGTAAGTCGCGATCCCGCGGGAATATCGGGATCAAAATGTGCCTATGTGTTATTCCGGGAGTCCAGTTATCTCCATTCAAAATTTCATCCAAATCCATTCAGTAGTATTTACATGAAAGAGTAACAAAGATACATCCAAACAAACTTTCGCGTTGATAATATTAATAGGATTAACCAGAATCCAATCTCACGTAATCAAATTTAAATTTGCACTATTTTTTACATTCGGCATGGTTCTTTAGGAATTCATACGGGACAAATAAACAAAGACATAAATTTTTACATATAAATAGATAATGGAATAAATCTTCCATGTGGTGACGCGTCACCATTCATATACCGCAAATTAGCCATCATCTGTGTCACCACTGAAAATATTTAGGTCACAGGTTATAATGTTTCATTTATGGATTTTCCTCAAGAATCTTTATGGCAATGGTCTTCCTTTGCCTAAATTATTATCAATATAATTTATGAAGTTACAGAAACTGAAACCACAACTCTCAATTGAAGTGGCAATCACACCTCATGCGGTGCACAGATCAGATGGAGAAAGGATGAGATTTTCTTCTATACATAACTAGGTACTTAATCACATAACTTGAAGCCGAGAATTAGCCGCCGTGACACGGGTCTGACCTAGCATGGCTGCTAACAGAACTTATCTATACCACATTTCTGGGAAAACCAGAAATAAAAAAAGAAACTTATAAGCAGCGGACACTTATGCTATATTATGTACCTAAATTCTTACAAAACACAAAGCCAATCACAGGTTTTCACGTGTAAAAAACAACTTAGCTCAATAAAAAGAGTATGGACAACTTGCTTAATAAAGCCAAGCCAATTAAGAAGTACCTAAAAAGCAACACTTACATTTAATAATTTAGACCACTGAATCAGTAAAGAATTTACTGCACAACTACTGTCTGGCTGATTTCAACTACTAGGTACTTCAAGTTAGTACGAGTCACACAGCATAGCGTAATAAAAAATAAAAAACAATACGAAATAAATGCATAATAAAAAAAAACTACTTGGTACTTTAAGTTAGTAGGTACTTAAAGTGATCACCCTGCATAGCGCGGATGTTATGCTACTTTGTATCACATCATTTAATTGTCATAGAGTTATCTTGATAGGCAATTCTCTATACAATGGCTACGTAATTATTTTGCGCAAATCTACCAATAGTTATTTAGTTGTGACTTTTTTGTGTGCAGACGTACTGTTAAATTGTTTTAGTGTCGAACACAAGGTCAAGCGAATCCTGGCCTTCGATGGATTTCTATGTGTTTTGGCGGTGTGGTGGCCTCTCGAGTCCACCGGCCACAATGCGACACGGCGCATGATGGCCGGCATGAGGCGTCGAAGCACGGTTCGCTCACTCCGCGCAACGCTCGAGGATTTGCGCGCGCGTACGTAATACGCGTTTACATATACAATATATCGATAATTCAATTTTACTCAGACTTTATCACATCACACAAATTTATAAATTAGAAAGTGACTCTGCCTCTTTTTTGTTACCTTTTCACGACTGAAGGCTGTGTATTTGAAACGTCATAGAATACTTCTTGCAGGATTGTTTTTATATTTTGAAATTCTGGTAATAAACCTTACGATGACGAGCAGAGTCCGCCACAGAATATAATAAAGTAATAATTTGGGTTTCACCATAGCGAAGCACGGATATTCAGCTAGTGTGTACTATTATTTATTCTGTGATAGTGTTTTTATAATTAGCTAAAAGTACTTTCTATAAAAAAAGATAAACAGAAAAATGTTTTCGCATATGATGGATTTAGGCATGTTTCTTCGCCACTGCATCGCAAAATTTTAAGGACAGGAACTAAACACAGGATCTGTAAAAATCTTTCATTTTGTAACATCATGTGTCAGTTAGTGTAGCTATGTGAGTGTAGCTGTGGTCGCATTATTATACTAGTGCAGAAACATATAATACTGGCGTGTTCGTCACTTGTCGTACTGGACTGAGCTAGCTACCCTAGATTAGCTACGCTGGCACACCGACTCGCAAATAAAACGATTCATTGGAGAAAGTAAATGTGAAATCTTTGGCCGTATGTAAAACATTAAACTCGGCAAAGGACGGCCGCAGCCGACTGCCAGGCACCGCGAGGAATATAACATATTAATCTCCATTTTTGGGTGGTAATGTCGAAAAATAATATCAAGGTGATCTTGTCGAATTACAATGACATATTTATTTAATTCAACTATTTAAAACCTCGGTTTAGTTGTGTTCGCGACTGTATTGGACAATGATGAAAGCGGAAAAGGTTGCCTTAAGTTACATCTGCATATTTATTCTTCTATTATTTAATGAGTCAAAATTAACTTACTCCATTTAAACTCTAACTTTTCCTGCCATTCATAGAGTACGCCGAGCACTTTATTATTTTGCAACAACTACTTCTAGGTATCTTTGTTACCTACTTAATAGCATTGGTGCCGCAGATATGACTTAAATGTTTCCGCTGTTCGTTCAATTCAAAAGTTATAGGCGAAGTTTTTGTACAAGAACTTAGTATCTTTGGATTCAGAAGACATCACCTCTTTTTTAAGAAGCAAAAAAAGCCTTTTAGGTGTGTATAGAGTATCGACCGGATTCAGAAAACCTGTTTGCAATCACGGATGTGTAGCGAAAATAAATGAACTAAATGGGCAAACTAGCATATAAAAAAAATTACTTTTGTCTTGTCCATCATGTAGCTTGTAATGAGAAATAAAAATTCCCTTTTTTTAACAGTTTTTAAAAAACAATTTAATAAAGAAAATAAAATGACGACTTCTGTGGCATGGCGAGCGAGTAGCCGGCTGAGATGCGAGAGGTTGCTGATTCCCGCTGCGGGACAAATGTTTGTATGATGTATACATTGATGGTAGCATGGTACTCGTAGTTCCTGATACCCACGACACAGAGGATCCTAGTGTGGAATCAGGACAATGTTTGTGACTATTGGGTGTGTTATAAAAATATACGAAAATCAAACAAAACCTGCAGCAACTGAGACAAAAAAAAAACACTATAGGAGGTAGTTCTTCCCCGGATGAACTCTTTCACATAAAAGCTCTATTACTACTAAAACACACATACACCCGACATAAACATACATACACTAGAAAGACACTAGGCAGTCGGTACTAATAAATAATATAACTAAGTATTTAATTAAACCAGATCATCAGTTTTAACAACATCGAAAGTTATCGGTATACGTATAAGGGACAAATCAGTTAGTCATCAATACAAACACAAATCATATCGTCTGCATCTAGACACATGACCTGCATAATGATTTAAGGCGCTATAGGTTCAACGAACATTTTTGTATGAGGCGAAGAAGGCGAGCGCAAGCTCTGATACCGTGTTTTTATGTATAAAAAAATTATATTAAAATGTCGTTCAAAGTTTTGTTTAATTTTGTTGATGAATTCACTAAATCAAATAATAACTAACATGTAACCAAATGATTCAAAAATTAAAACGTGAGAGAAGTGAGCATTTAAATTTTAAAAAGGAGGTATCTTTGTTATTTTTTTTATCGAGTGAAGTAATTCAATTATTGTATTGAATTATTGATTTCACTAGATAAAAAGCTCAAGAATATCATATATTTTTGTCTTCATAGAAAACTATGAAAATTCTTATCAAAAACTTTAAAATTCTAGAGACATTTGAGAACCTATCGCGCCTTAAGTATTTGTTCAAATAGTGTTTACGAAACAAGCAAGCTTAATATGCAATTAATGAATGAAGCATATCTACGACCATTTTAGCAGGTATGACTACTATTTATAGGAGCTAGTATAGGCAAACAATCGTCATTTTACAAGCTGCATAAATACAATAGGTCATAGAACTGTGACGTCATTTCGTTAAGTTTCGTATTGATTGACGAAACACTGCTTTTACGGAAATTAAAATGTTCTAAAAGTTCTATAGGTCACATTTGAAAGCATTTATTTAACTTTTACTTTGACTAATTAATCTTTTCCTATAGTAGAAGAGGCTATTTATTTATTAACCAACAGTCGTGGGACACAATGGCGGTGATGAGCTCACCACTTGTCACGGCTATATTCCACGATGGTGCAACCTACTGTGAAAAGCGGCCCATTGAGGCTCTGCCGATACGTCTATGCTTATGATATGGAAAGTACGGCCAATAAAGGCTTCCTTCTTTTTTTTAAATGACTGACTCTCATTCTCCCAAATTTTTCCAGTTTCAAGTATATTTCGATAGTCAAGTTGTTATATTCTTAGTCATGTCCTGTTAAAATGGAGACGGATAAGATTTTGGTGGGCCAATTCCATCCATTCGAAAAAACACGCAATTCGCTATATAATTACAATTACTATATACTTTACAAATTGTTTAACCCCCGACGAAAAACGTTATAAGTTTGACATGTATGTGTGTGTGTGTGTGTGTGTGTGTGTGTGTGTGTGTGTCTGTTACATCGTAGCTCCCGAACGGATGAACTGATTTAGTTTTTGTTTTGTTTAAAAGGTGTATTTGTCGGGTGTGTTCATAGCTTTGTTTGATCAAAATCGGTTCAGCCGTTCAGCGTTGGAGGTTTTTAATTTTTGCAAAAGTAATTACTTGTAATTGCAATTATATTGCAATATATAATTATGGTAAATAACCCATTTTTTCAAATACTTAAAGATATCATGAACGATAGGAAGAAATTAGCGACAGTAGGAAGGTCTTAACTATATTTATAATAGGTACCCAATTATGTAGGCATGTTTGTTTATTTATTTATTTTTCTCAGATATAACTTTAACAATGAATATAAAAACAGATACTATTTATCTATTTCTTTATTTTACAGCAAGCAAGTGAGGTTAGGAAAGGGAGGGGTGAGAAAGGTTTGGGTATGTGTTCTCGTGTGAGTACTGACTCCGTCACTGGAGTGAGATTTTTCACCAAGTCACTTTGTATGTTAACTTGGTGGTTTGGTGATTAGTCACCCCAAATTCTGTCCCTATCTAACTCAGTAAAGTTCACGTAAGTAAGATCGGGGCAGAACGGAGCACGCAAAATAAAAAAACAAAGTGAGTGAAAACACGAAAAACAAATAAGATCTAACTTTTAAATACTTTCAAATAAGATCTGCATAATTATTCTCCGATTTGTTTTACGATAACATTATAGATATCATAATATTTTGTATATTCTTGCGTAGCTATGCGTTTGGAAACATGATAATGAATTGAATGATTATTTTTGGTTTCGCTGCCATAAAAAGAAGGTTTCGTCTTAACAACCAGATCTAAATCTCTGAACGTAATGGTATTTTAATCCATCATTATTTCAAGTATGTAGGTTAAAGTCATCATCAGCGCACCCTGGATATAATGCGCGTCATGTAAAAAGAACACTGGCGGTAATACTTCTGCATACGTTCCAGCGTTCTTTTTACATGACGCGTACTATATCTGAAGGACGGCGACCTCGGGGTCGGCCGTGAAAGCGTTGTCGGGACGATCTTGTAAATTTTGAGAAGGAGTGGTGGGAAACTGCCAAAGACAGGGACAAATGGAGGAATTTGGGGGAGACCTTTGCCCAGCAGTGGGACAATATAGGTTAGGGGATAAAAAAAGTTAAAGTAGTAGGTTGTACGTTAAGCCTACGCATACTATGCAACTACTTTCACGCGCGTAAATAATTTGAAATATTTTCAAAGCAGTAAATTTATTATTTACAAAAACATAATTTTGCTATAAAAAGTACTATTTAACCTTCATAAACGCAGTTAGGTACAAATATATCATGGTTTTTGTATTAATTTTCTTATCGGTATGCACGTGTGTGCGTGACAGCAATTTGTGTGGTTCAAATATTTATTGTCCGTAGTATGTGATAGTACTAACTTAAAAAATGTAGTTACATTTTCTGAAACCAACTTTTCTATCCAGCTTATATTTTAAAGTGTTTTATCTACACGCATATCGTAAAATCCTGATTAGAACCTCAAAAATTGTGTTTTAACATGTTTTATATCACCTACGTTTCTACTACTACGTTTTTTTGGCGTTGGCGTTGGCGCAGCGGGCAATTAGTTTTTTTGATGCTTTTGTGTAACGATAAACTAAGTAACTTTTGAAACTATCATGGTTATGTACATACTTTTCACTAGAAACGGGATATTTACCCGTGATCATGGCGCATGCAAGTTGAAATATCGGGAACAATTAAAACTCAAAAATCATAGTAAATATCCCGTTTCTAGTGAAAAGGATAAACTAAGTTCCTAACTATGAATACATTTATTTACAGAACGAATGATGCAACTAATACGATTTGGTACGCATAAAATTTCAAAAATACAATTTAAACAGTTGATCTATCTGAAGACCGCTGCAAACGATCTAATCGTCTAGTTCCTAACTGTTAAATTTGTCATTTAGTTCTAAGGTTAGAATTAAATCATTTTAAAGATTTAGTATGTTTGGCTATGTATTTTTATTAACCGGCTGCCCAGGAGTTCAATTCTCGGATTGTAGAGATTATCTCTAAATTAGAGATAATGTCGAAGCATGAATGTCTACAAAAAATGACACAATAACCATCAAATCGCATTCGATTTGAATGATTTAGGTCGACTTATGTCTATTTGTGACATCACGAGAATAGCAAATTAAGATTTTATTCGACATTCGCCATCTTTTTTCGACATATGTCGAATTCGACTTAATCTCTAAAGCACGAGAATTGCCCTCCAGATCCTATAATTCAGGCACTCTATAGAATTACCTTATTTAGGGTGCGTTAGGCAATGTAGTGTGTGGTCCGGTGTGTGTCCGGCCCAAGAATAGAACCCTCCATGCCTCCCATGGATGTCGATGATGTCGTGAAAAGCAGTAGTAGTAGTAGAGTTTTAGTAGTAGTAGAGCTTTTTTGTGAAAGAGTTCGTCCGTGGAAGTACTACCACCATACATATTTCTGCCGCAAAGCAGTAGTGCTCGCATTGCTGTGTTCCGGTTTGAAGGGTAAGGGTGCTGGTGAAACTACAGGCACGTAAGTCTTTTCACCTTTATGTCTCAGGGTGGCGGGCGCAGTGCAATGCCACATAGGGCGCGTCCTAGGTGAACGTGACCTATGAGGTAATGCACTGTTCATAGGCAGAGGTTACCGCTTAACATCAGGTGGGCCATCTGCATGTTCCGTCATTCAAGAAGTATAAAAAAAAAAGTCCAAGTTGTTTGTTACCCGGACTTGTTTGTAAGATTCGTTGGTATAAGATTTGTCGTGGCAGCTAGCTTATTATGGAATGTGTTATTACAGGAAGTAAGCGTTAGCAGAGTCAAACGTGAGAAGCAATGGCGGCGATGAGCTCACCACTTGGTACGTCTATTTCCCACGATGGTGCGCAACCCACAGTGAAAAGAGGCCCATTTGAGGCTCTGCCTACCCTTTCGAGGAAAATACCGTGTATCTATGTATGTATGTATGTATGTAGGCAATGTAGGTATAATATTGTTTTCTGTACATACTTTCTGTATTCCTTTTTGTAGTTTGGGATTAAGAATGAATGAATGAATGAATTATGTGAATGTTGGGTATAATCACAGAGTAAGGAATAATACTAACGTACAATAATACAATAACGTAGGTATAATATTTATGTTTATGTTATCTTCGTTTTATACTTTGCATAAAGCGTTTGAGTCATAAATACGTACAATACCGGATTATATACGTTGCCGATAAAAAGCACATCTATAGCGTTTTTTTCTTTGCAATTTTTGTATTGTATGGTCTAGACTAGAGGTATCCTATATCTAGGAATGTACATGTAAACTTTATCCGAATCGGATAAGAAGTATATCCACATATATTTAAAAAAATATGTTTACTTTGACTTGAATAATTGACTATTTCAATATGTAGCTATACATTGTCATGCATGACTATGTCATAACAACTGAATGCGAAATCAATCATAAGAATTGCAGGAAGACAATTATCAATTTGCATGCCTGCTCCACGCCTAATTGATGTACTCTCACGTCTGAATGCTTTGCTTTCCGGCACGAAACCAATACCAATATATGAGTACCGTGAAGACAGCAGCTGCTATGAAGACCTGACCAACTAAATAGCGTATTTTTAGACAGATCGGCCCAGTTCGAATAACTATTCTGTAGTATACTCTGCGTTGTGGTTTTACAACATCTCGTACAAGCCTTACAAGAAACCAATTATGACGAAATCAGTTATTAGCCGTACCTAGATAAGAATGAAGATTGTGAAGTTGACGAATTTTCTGCGAATGGCAACCTTTTTATAGTTTAAAACAGATAATCGGCCGCTGCAGGTGCAATCTCAGCACGTGGGGTATGATTGCAGCCTCCGCGACGCAATGCGACTGTGGTGCCCAGTCCCAAACCATGCCACACGCCCTTGTATGCCCATCCTGCCCTAACTCCTACACGATGGAGGATTTAATGGCCTGCTCCGACAATGCCGTGGATGTGGCAACCTATTGGTCAAAATAGCTTTGAGTGAGACATCGACACGAAAGAAGAACAGATAATGTGGCCTGAGGGTCTACTCATAATAACAATAGATGCATGCCTTAGCAGTTAGATACTCATAATAGGATAGGTTTGCGTAGCCTTACGTAGCCTTAGGTAGCCTTGCGAACATCGCGAAACTTCTCAAATGTCATTCGTTCATAACAGGCATCGGTTACTGCCTATTGTCTTATCACGAATGTCAATAAAGATCATTTATCGGTTAAATATGGGTGGTTTCATGGCTGGGTTTTTCGATGGGAGTTAGGTAATTAACCTTTAGACAATCGTTTGCCATTACATATGGTAGTGATGGAACCGGTGCGTGTGTGTGAAGTATTGCATGAGGATCATTATATTAAGGATAATTGTTTAATTCGTTTAGACCAAGGATGAAATATACAATAAATAACTGTAATAACTAACAACTTCATCTTTGTAATGTTTATAACTTTTTTGACTATTACTCATTAGCTTGTAGAAATCATCTGCCAAATCACCCATCTGCCTACTTGACTGTGATAGATTTTTCTATAACTTATAGCCGGGAGCTTGTGTTATCATATAAATAAACAGGTTGAATTAAAATAGACTAGTTTATAAATAAACAATGATAAACAACGAACCTCAATGTCAACTGTTCCAGGCCCAGCTGAATAAAAATAGAAAAGAAGGAATTAGTGTTTCTGGTCTTTCTACCTTGTATGTAAAGATGAGGAAGCTTTAATCTTGGGATGAAGCTAAACGTGCGAAATAACAAAACGTGGACTGAAAACCTGTGAAGAAAATGGACGCACCCGGTTTTCCTGATACGAAGAAACTGAAGTTTAATTCCATAGATGTTGTTTCAGTGCTATACAATAAAGGCCTAGGTCATCCTTATTTACGATGATCTAAGCTCAAGGAAAATATGACGATATTAAAGAAAACTATTGGCTATAGGAGCCTGCCTTAGTAGCATTTTTTGACTGGATTTATTTATAAGACACACCCCTTATATTCACACTTGTTTTTTTTATACCATCGATCTCTCTATGGATCAAGCACGCTATAAATGTCGCAGGAAATCGGTGGATGGAGGCAGCTTAAGACCGTTCGTCGTGGCATTATGGGGAGGTCTATGTACAGCAGTGGACTTCTACAGGCTGATGATGATGATGATGATTTGCATTTGAAAGTAACACGAAGTCAGCGAAGCACTTGGATGTGTGCAGTTGCTGCATTCATCTCAATATCGCAAACTTGTTTAAGATACCGCTCATGACTTGGGTTTTGTGAATGTGTGCCTGGTAGGTACCTACTGGCTTTTTACTCGGTATAGCCATGGCGCCAGCAGTCCGCTGTAAGCTCGATCTACTCACAGCAAACGGACGACCGCTGACAAAGAAGTGGCTGATGTTCTGAAGCCCAATTCTCTTATTTATTTTAAAGGCACACTGCAAGTTGACCGTATCGAGACTTTATTGTGAATTGACAGAAAAACTGGTATTCTGCTCCCTCATAAACACAATATAATCTACTTTCGATTCTTGCGACCATATACTAGAGCAGGATAGTGCTATATAATAATTGTAAAGAATGAAATAGGGAATTATCAGAACTATAAAACATTCAAGTTACAGTCACTTTCCGCGTTGTATTGTTAGGTGAGCAGAATACCATTTATGACCTTTGTGACATCGACACTAGATCGTAACATGATCCGAACTTTGATTAGACTAATTTTTTATTACAAGAATTGGGCTTCTGATGTATTGATGCGCCAACTAACGAACTTATTATTTACGCGAACGATCATATTGACTGAGAGGAGCCAAACGCATGATTTTTGTGACAGAGCGGACCTACGTAGTTGCAGTTCGCTTCATGATCAACAAAACTAGGTCTTATAGATTTGGAAGTGGTGGGAATAAGCCATCTGTTCCGGGAGTGACACATCCTTATGTTACTTTTTCGTGTAAATCTTACCAATATAAACCGCTAAAACATTAAAATTATTGAAATATCAATATAATTTACTCAAGCGGACGCTTCCGTCTGGTAGTGATTTGGATCAGTTGAGCTACCTTTAGATCGCTTGCAGCGGTCTTCAGGTAGCACAACTGTTTCATATATATTTTGTACATAACTTGTATTATTCTTTCTGTAAATAAATGAATTATTTACTCAAAGCTTGCGATGAAGTTGGCGACGAAGTTGTCTTGTGTCACTTGTTTTCTTGGAATGGAAAACCAGGCGCAGTATTTAGTTAACTTTGTATACGGACGCACTTAACTTTGTGGCCCATTTCATTTTATTTTCGTTGACGTTGTGGCCCATAATGTTGGGACAAGATGTTAGCAGTAAAATAAGTAGCTTTTAGTTGACTTTATGGCCTCTATGTTGTGAAATCAAATGTGCATTATAAGTACAGTCATAAAAATTACCATGGTCCGCTTTATGTGAATACGTTTATAAAACACATCGAGGCCGATGACATTTTAATTAGTGAGGTAGTTAAGTATAGGTACCTACATACGTAGGTAATTCATTCCCGTGGACTGCAACCTATTCGAGTTTAGGGCCCTTTACATTCCACAAAGAGAATGAATAAACTTTTTTATTGAAACAATTCTTCAAACTTTTCCAAAATAACAAAAATACGTCATCATCAACATCCGCAACCTGACTTCACCCACTGCTCCCATAGGACTCTCTGACTATACCATCCACCTCGATCCAGGGCTAGTCTCATCCATCTTCGGACTCATCTCGCTGACGAACCTCTGACGCTTCTCCTACCAGACCTCGGAAAAGGCTTGAATAGTGATTCAGACATAAATAAATGGACACATAATCTCATGACTTTAATTCCCATCGGGAATTTTCTTATACCGATTTGTGACGATCCCACTAGAGGGGTTAGTACAAAACGATGTATTTGGCACTATTTACCGTAAGTAGACGTCGTAAGCCGCTTTTTGAAATAATAATCGTATTTGAAATATCATCTACCTCATGATCTATAAAGTGGCCGTTTTTTGTTCGATTGCTGGTCTTTTCTTCTACTAGCTGTCTTGTAGAAGGATTATACTCACATAATAGTATTTGATCTGTCTATGTGTTCTCCTAATTAAGATAACATAAAACTTGTGCAGAGACGATTTTTGGTATAAAGTCTACCTAGGTAGTCAAATATGTGTACTTTTTTCCGAAATATTAAGACAACATAGATATGACGGGACGTGCTGGGGGGTAACCATGAGCTCTTATAGATATTCAGTTCAAAAACTATTCAGTACAAAATATCGGCTCCGTGATGTCCGCAAGTGTATTTAAAGGCACAATCGCAGAGGGTCTATAGACTTCTGCAATTCAAGTTATTGAACGATGAGGAACGTCAACGACGAACCGATATTTTCAACTGAATCGTTTTTGAACTGAATCGCTATAAGAGCTCATGGTTACACCCCTGGACTCCTATATGTATGTTTAGCTACTAATTGCTTACAATAGAGACGAATTGAATTGTATTTCAGTGTGTCACTGCAATAGGTACATAAAATATGATAATTATGTTAAGTAGCTAGGTATCTAATCAAAACTACTAAGTTCTTAGTTCACAAAGTTACTTAATAATCAAACACAAACATAGTGTTTATCACACCACACATTTGCGTACGAACCGTCCTAAATATTATATCAGTGTTCAGTATTGACGAAGTAAATATCTCGAGTGAATGGAGCACGTTCGGACCACTAGGCTTTGTTTGAACGATTTGTTTAGAAATTAGCGTCGACGGTGTAACCAGACAGCGATAACATATGTGGTAACGAACACTCATTTGTATTTGAAAGGTAATTAGGTATTCCCAGGAAGGTAAAGTATTTGTTTAGATGAAAAGGCACCTAGAGTTTTGTTTTGGATATAAATAATTGGTAGAGGAATTTAATAACATAAATAACACCAACAACTTATAATAACGCCACGAAGGTCATCAAAGACGATTAGTAAATTAGTAGAGGACTAAGACTTTTATTTCGCAGACTCATAATATAATGGCTACAAGATATGAATACCTAAATGCATCGAGCAACACGTACGGAGGCCTGCGTTGCTCGATGCCTAAATGTAACATTATTGGGTTGAATCAAGAAGCAATCCATTTAAGGTCTTCAAACGCTACATTTGTGGTTTGATAATTTTATTTGCAAAACATGAAGTACGACTGGCTTTTCTTCTTAATTTACTTTACCCATTTAAATAACAAGCGACACCCTAAATAAACTTCATCAAAATAGGATCATCCGTTTGGGAGCTACGATGCGACAGATTACACACATACGTCAAAACTTGTAAAACCCTTATTTTTGTTTAGGGGTTAGATGGACGTCACAGACTTTTAAAGAATCATTCAACGACACGTTACAACCTTAAAGCATTGCAGCCTTTTTATTGAATATCAAAAAAAAACTTACAACCTCTAAAAGCCCTAAAAACCTTGCTAAGCCCGTCAACCTCTAAAAAAATCTATAAAACCTGTTTCAATCCTTTAAAACCTAATTTTTGCTTGTGGTTTGTTTTTCCTAATATCTTTTGTGAACTGGGATTTTTATGTACAGCAAAATCGTTTTCCCTCTTGCCAAATACTTTAGATCCTGTAAATACATACATACATACATAGACACACGCCTTTTTCCCCGAAGGGGTAGGCAGAGCCTCAATGGGCCACTTTTCACAGTAAATATGATATAAAATTTGAGCTTTTTCCAAAATAGTCTGCACAAAAAAACAAAGAACAAACGTAAGCAGCTAGTTTAAAGAATAGTAATTAGATTGCATAAAAAAATTAAAATAATTCCTCTGCGACAGTAGATTGATTTTAAAATTTTCCTTGTACTGTCATTTTTTGTTGCTTTAAAATGCATTTTGGTTTTAGTGTGATTTATGGTATAATTTATGAATACAGGTTTCCAAATGAACATGCTTTGCATAATTCTTTGAAATACTGATTTTAGTTACCATATTATGTAATTTATTATTGTGATTATTTGCAGTAGAGACAGTAGAGACAAGGCCCACATTTATTTTGGAAATTCAAAAACTGTATATTCCCGATTACCAATATTATAGGTGGGTTACGTAAGTGGCTAGCTTTGTTCCCGTCTCACGGTGTTCTTAGTGCATTGAGCTTCGAGAAGCCTGGGCCGCTCCAACCGGTTGGCCCAGTGAAACGGTCGAGGATCGAGTGAAGCAATTAAAAAAAAGATTGATTACTTATTACAAATACTTAAGATTAAAATAAATGTTGAAGTTGTACGGGACGAAGTCTAAACTCAATTAAGAAAAGTGATATCGATAAAGGCTTATCAGGATCGTAGCAAGTCAACTTCTATGGCGCGGCGGGCATGAAGCTGGCTGAGACGCTAAAGGTTGTTGGTTCGATCATTCTGCGGGGCAAATCTTTGTATGATGTTCAAATATTTGTTCTGGGTCTGGGTGCTGTGGTACCATGGTGCTCATAGTTCCTGATACCTACGACACAGGGGATACAATACAAGTGTGGGATCAGGGCTCTGTATATGTGTGGTTAGGTGTACAAAAAGTTAAAATCCATGGTCTACCTACTCCTCCAGGAAATATGCGTGAGTTAATGTACGTAGCTATATATAGATAAAAAGTGGAGTAAAGGATGAGCACAGATTATTACATAATGATTGAATGAATGTACTTGCAGAATTATTCGTTAATCTTCATAAATATTCTCTAATAGTAGATAATTAGGTACCTATTTATTCAAAACGCTGTTCAAAGTGTCTCTTTCCAATATATAGCTAAAAACATAGACGGCTCGCATACTTATTCCGAATATTGAAACGACAGCAAGGCTAGTTGTGATTCAATATGCGAAGCGCCGTCGAAACAACCTTGCCGCAAGGTTTTGGTGTAAGCTGACTACATTAAATGGAGTGATTGCTTCCTTAAGTTGCCCAATCAATCATCCTCGCATCATCACGATGCGGCCTTTGGCACTGGACACGGATAATGCACTAAATTATTTTCCTGCTCGTCTTTATCGTTTCACAACTCATTCAGATGTCTGTTCTATTGATATTGATATCTATGTTTGTCATCCTTAGACATTTGTATTGACACTTGTCCTTTATTACCTACGCTTCTCTCTCCGGCCCTCATCCATTCTTGTCTAGACGTTGTAATTCGACCAGCGGGCGGCGACTTACAAAATGTTTTTTTTTCTAGTGTTAGCCGCATGTTTAGGTCTGGCTTAATAATCAAAGCTATGAATGAAATTTCTCTAATTGAGTCTTTTTAGGTACATTTATAAGAATCAGTAGTTACCTCAACAGGAATAAACAGGACCCTTTTAGGATCACCTTGTTGTCCGCCTGTCTGTCTGTATGTTAAGACAGTGCCCGTGAGCTTATTGTACCGAAAAAATTAAAGCTTTATTAATTCCTTAACAAGTAAATTCTATAAATATATAAAAAGTCGACTGCCATGATTTTAAAGTTAACTAGTAATTATGTTTTTTTTTTTCTTGGGAACTACATATATTAAATACCTGTGTTATATATATATTAGAACGTACTCCCCAAGCTTTATACATTGATTACCAAAACGATCAGCTTAAGATATTTTTTAAACTATTGATATTTTTTAATTTGGATATCATGGTCACCCTAGTAATGTTTTTTTTAGTTACTCATATCCAGTGCTTATCGCAATAACGTACATATTCTAATAATACCTCAACTATCTAAATCAGTTAAGGTGTTTAGAAGATAATGGTGGAAAACAAACAGTATGCAAATATACATGAACCCTGAAAACAAGAAAATCTTATTTTTGGGGCAGTCGTATCAAAATATATTGTCAATAAATTTCTAAGACTTGTACGGAAATTACGATTGTAAAATTAAACATGTGAGGGCACATGTTTGGCAAACCAAGGCAAACAGACTCTACAGACAAAAACGTGTTGAAAGGGTGTTTCCGTAGGGTTGCGGTGGTTTTTGTTCACAAATCAAAGAGCATTTGCTGCAAACGTTTGCGATGCATCTTTCATCGTTAGTATTGACCACGTATCTACCAATCAGCCGACGACGAAGAACATTTTGGTGAAAAAATGGTCAAACGATGACATTTTTGGAATGCTACCAAAGAGAACCCTGCATTTGGAACCCAAAGGACGTTTTCCACAAGAGGTTTGCGTTTGCGACAAACGGCAAACATGTGAAGGCACCATCAAATTCGTAGTATGACTTGCATGTCGACGAAGTCGCGCAGGGCAGCTAGTTCCTGCATAAATGACAATAACGAGACTATGATTACCGAGTGCTTGAGTATTTTATGACTTATTATTTTCCTTGTAAAGATGTTTTTCCATTTATTTTGCTTCATAATAATGTGCCTCAAATTAGATACCTACACGAATAATAGGTGTTCACTGACAATGAGTAATTCTGTTTGACGGTGTCTGTTAGAGGTAATAACTTGATGGATATTTAAGGTGCCTAAATGTTTTGTACTACAGTGAAACAAAGGGTCGATGTACCTACTGGTTTTCCAACGACTTTTTAAGTAACTAATTATCAAAATTATGTCTTTAAAAGCGTAAATGGGCGTGCGTACGCGTAAAAATGTTCTTTCAATTATATTAACATTGATGGTTGAATGAATCACAATGGAGACGAAAAATGTAAACGAGTACGATGAACCACGAGATATCCTGGGAAAGTGACAAATCAAATTCTGTTTACAAGACAACCCACCATTAGCATACTAACGGTCAGCTTAAGTAAATGTGGTGTACCACAATTTAGCACCCTGAAGTTGAATGCTATTTTACGTTCCTTTTGTTTAGCGTAACTCGGCGCAAATGTCCCACAACCCACAAGAATCGTTTATCTCAAATA
Source organism: Operophtera brumata (assembly GCA_932527175.1). Classification (NCBI taxonomy): domain Eukaryota; kingdom Metazoa; phylum Arthropoda; class Insecta; order Lepidoptera; family Geometridae; genus Operophtera; species Operophtera brumata. The sequence goes on along the minus strand of OW052239.1, from coordinate 77,319,159 downwards.
GCATTACGTTTTTGTCAGCGTCCATCAGTTCACCTCAGCGAACTTCACAGCCATTGTTTTCCAAGTAATGTTTATGTAAAAAGCAAAACAAATTACCTACCTCACACCACGGATTAGTGTAAATAGCTCGCCAACTTCCACCGCATTAGTCGAGCCTGAGCGCATTGCCTCTTTTTGCCCGACTGCAAAAGGAAGGTTTTTTGCCCACCGGACAACCACAATTTTGAAATCTAATAAAATAATGATTTTATTTGAGTTCCGATTAAGTAACACAACTAAAAAAGTGATTAGTGAAGTGATTAGTTCCGGGAGACCGTAAGATATTTTTTATGTGTTACTTTAAAAATCTCTAATAAAATAATGATTTTATTAGAGATTTTTTATCATAAACACAAAGTACATACGTGATCACCTATGTAGGTACTTTATGATTATGATAAGGCACAGGTGTTTGAAAAGAGACCCACTCACACACATTTTACCACTTTAGAAGTGTCTATCGCGCAAACTATTCAGTTTAGAAAACTGGATGCTTGGGCTGGGTGCCCAACACCAATGTGAGCGAAACCGCGGGCAACAGTCAAAATGTACATAAACAAACCATCATGCACTCTAAGTTATTGTGACAAAACAGTTTTATTTATAATCATAGCAATACTGATTTATATTTGTGCAAGTTAGTGACAAAAAACCAATACCATTATAGCTTTGTACCTTTTAATTAAAGCGATTGTTTTTTAGGTTAATTATGAGCACTTTGTTTACAAACCTTACACATCCAAAATGGCTGGACTATATATTTACATACTCAGGTAAATTCATATCTTTGATTAGCTATTTTGCTTCTTACCTACTTAAACATACGTAAATTACCTACTTATAACCATCTTACTAACTTCATATCGCAAACTGTTAGGGAAGTCTATTTTTTATCAATAACCAGTCTGCTTAATCATCATTTTCAACTATGTATTTATTTATGACTGCGATTGCACCCACGGCCATTCATTGTTGCTAGCTTAACAATGTTTTGTAAACATTTTTCGTAGGTACACGTAACCAGAAAACTATTAAAAGCGCTAATCTTTTTTTCTTTAGCATCATACAACAACAACCCACCCCGTAACCACGTCCACCTGGGATCTTGAAATTAACATAAATCCTTAAAAATTCAATTTTCACACTCATGGGATGAATTTCTAAAAATAGGCTAAATGCCTACCAATTTTCATGGTTTTAACTACAAATATAAGTAACATTTTACCTATTTTAATTTCCTCAAGGGATAAATTAACAAAAATATTCAAGCACGTCTTTTTTGCCGTATTTCTAAATAAACTACAGTACTCGATTAAATTATGTTGTATGTCATTCATCAAAAACATTACTTTATGTAATATACAATTAATGTATGAAACGGAGAAATACAGTTACAGGACATACGAAAGAACATTTACTTATACAATATACTCACAGTATTGTATCGAAAACTCTTTGTTGTGACAAACCAACACGGTCACCTGAAAAGCTGTCATTGACTAAACGCAGACAAGGCAAGCGAGAATTTCACTACTGTTATTTTCGTTGTTATACGTTGTCGAGCTCCTTGTATTTTTAGGGTTCCGTACCTCAATAGGTAAAACGGAACCATTATAGGATCCCTTTGTTATCCGTCTGTCTGTCTGTCAAGACCCTTTTTCTCAGGAACCAAACTCAAGGGTATCAAACTGAAATTCATATCAAATACTCAGGTCTACTCTCCCTTGGAGCTGTGAAAAATCAAACTTCTAAGCAAACGCAATCAAAAGATACAACCGTTTATGCTGCAAATTTTCGAGATTCGCAAGGGAATCAAAATCTACAGTCAGAATCTTGAAATTTGGTAAGAAGCAACGTCTTAAAGCACAGATAAAGGAAAAATTGTGAAAAGCATACATTTTTAGTTACATCATATAATTAAAATAGTTTTAATAATTTTAAACTTATTACCTCTTTCCTCGTGATGATTTCATTTAGCAATAAAAATACCATAACTTTTACTTATTACCTACAGGTTTGTACGGAACAGAGTCCGGAGTCGGACTCGCACTTGGCCGGTTTTTTATTTTAAGCTGGATTTTTATACTCAAGAGTTTTCAAATATTCCAAAATACGTCCTAAAATAATATATAATACGTATAAAATTATGTTATAGCATTTTATATTCCACGATTGTGCAACCCACTGTGAAAAGAGGCCCATTGAGGCTCTGCCTACGCCTCTTCGGGGAAAAAGTCGAGTTTCTATGTATGTATGTGCGTATGTACGTATGTAAATGAAACGTTTGCACAATATACCTAAATGTACACCGTAGAATCCTATGAGTTAGTGTCGAACACAGTCAAAATAAATAGTCTAATTTTCTCTGACTTAAATAACTCTAATCAAACTACTCACTCTACTCAATTAAATTACTCTATGCTTATTCTACGTCCTCTTAGATTATCGGCATGGAGTAAAAACTAGTAAGTGTAGTAGTTAGTAGTCTTACGCACTTAGGCAAACATACTATAAATATATCCATACAAAAAAGTGATGGTTCTTTTTTGTCCATTTCGGTATTGAAATACCTGTTCTTGGCATGCTTCAATTTTTTACTTGACATCAATAGTGTTGGTCTTTAGTACTAACATGATGTTCAATCGGCACAGACATCCTCCTGGCAAACGATGTCACTCTATCTGTGCCATAACGGTCCGCTCTTTACATGTTAGTTTACTCTCGCGAATCTATACACGCGTCTATTTGAACTTAGTATACGATAAGTGGGCTTGCGAGCGTTCATTGATTATCATAAATGCATTTCGTACAGTACTTACTTTCTGTCCAAATTTGTTTTATAATTATTTTATCAGTTAGGGCCGGTGCGGCGGCAGATTCCGCTGAGGACCTCAAAAGACGCAAATATGCAAGTCTCGACAGAGCTTACTTATTTGAGCCTTTCGGGGTCGAGACTCTGGGTCCGTGGGGTTCCGGGGCCCTTCGCGTTTTCAAAATTCTTTCAGGGCATCTGGTCGAAGCGACGCGTGACCCGAGAGCTGGCTCTTATCTGGCTCAACGCATTAGTATTGCCATTCAGCGTGGCAATGCAGCTAGCATCTTAGGGACGCTTCCGTCTGGTAGTGATTTGGATCAGTTGAGCTACCTTTAGATCGCTTGCAGCGGTCTTCAGGTAGCACAACTGTTTCATATGTATTTTGTACATACCTTGTATTATTCTTTCTGTAAATAAATGTAAAAAAAAAAATTATTTGCTTATTTGCTTTGATTATTAGTATTCTCTTGTGTTTGTTGAGAATTCTTGGAAAGAAGGAGTTGTGCTACCATGGTTCTCGTAGGTTCTGATACCCACGACATAGGGGATCCTAATGTGGGATCAGGACTTTCTATGCGACTGTTGGGTGTTATGTTATATTTTTTGTAAACCCGGAACTTTGTTATAAGATTTGTACTGCCTGCTGGTTTATTTAGGAGTTCGTTGTGGGAAAGCAATGGCGGCGGCGATGATCTCACCACTGCTCACGTCTATATTTCTGCAATTGTTTGATCTACAGTAAAAAAAGCTCTTTGAGGCTTTGCTTATTCGGAAAAAAAAATGTCTGTAAACAGACACTTGGATTATTCAAAGACGTGCCTGCATTTGTAGCAGATTTATAATATATTCAATCGATCAATGTCAAGCAAAATTTTATTGCTAAAAGTCATTGTGTTGAGCAATAAACAACATCAAAAATATGGTTGTTCATCAGGAAACTTGGCATTCTGATTAGAATATTAATTGAATTAAACTAAGTCTAAGATGATGACCTCCGGGATGATTCTAAGGATAGAATAAATGCAGATTTGTTCTGACGGCTAGTAGACACGCCAGCCGGCCGCGCCGGCGCCGGCGACCTTGCATTGTCATTGTTTCATACAGAGTATATACTCTGCTACAAAATTTTGGTAGAATGTACCTATATAGATAGATACATGCTACCAAAATTATGTACAACTGACGCAAGGATAATTGGTTATGCGATAAAATACCTACAATATAAATTTTTTATACGAGAAAGTTTGGTTGTATGTTCGTTGCCTACTCAACTATGCTGTAATAGCTAAACAGATTTGGATAACATTTCACATTATAACAAAGTTCGTGGTACAGAAAATACTAACCTAAACTAATATAATACTAATACTAAAATTAATACTGATATAAACCTATTTCTAAGGCAATAATTATTCATAGTAAAATTAAACTGGCATACGAATCCGATGTTGATGAACCGATAGATATTTGGACAGAGGATTGCCTTGTATTGTACCCTTGTACCCCTTAAGACTGCGCCAACACCAGGCAGAAATCTTCATACCAAAAAAATTACACGCGCCGCTCAAAAAAGCGGTTTTTATTGAATATTTCGTGAAACATAGATAGTTTTAAAAAACACATTGTTAATCCTCCGTTTTACTGTATTGATCTTATTTATCAAAAATTTTACCCAATAATCTTTACCATATTGACAAACAATCGAGTCTAGCCAAAAGTTAGAGGTAACTTTGTGTTTTTTTTATCGACAGAATTTTGCCCTATCGTTTTTCTGTCTGTGTGATCCCACGGTATTTATAAGATAGTATCCATATATTTTTAAATTTGAATATTGTACTTTATTTAGTCAGTTAAAAATCTAATGTAAGATTGGTAATTTTACGATAAACACCACCTTTTTTCTCGTGTAAGGGATCTAACAGGACAATGGATCGATCTCAAGGGATCGAACAGGAACTCTTATTCTCCACAATCTTTATCGAAAAATCTAGTACAAAATATATATGTAAATATATATAAATATATAAATAACATAAAACATTCTTTAAAAAATAAAAAAAAACAACTTAAAATGTAAGAAATAAATTTGCAAAGTACCCTCTGTTTTCTTAGTTACTCTCCTAAACTATCAATCATAAGATGATTTTATTGCCTTCAGTATATTAAATAACTCAAAGCACAGAGATTTATAATTTCTGAAAAAAACTTTCCTATTTATTTTTAAACTTAAAAAACGTGAATTTCGCTCACTTTTCGCTTTGCGGGCGCTATTCTGTCACTTTATAACGTACCCGAACTTTAATGAGTTAGATAGTGAAACAATTTGGCGTCCAAACAACATTTTTAGCCATCGCGTATCTTATTCATTCAGATGGATGGCACTTACAGACCGGTTGAATACCAACCGGTCTTTAAGTGCAACAATTATTATTGCTTATACATCAGATTAGTATAACCCAAACTAATTGTAATTCCCAGTCAAAATTTCGCAGTTAACGGTATTGTACAATATTAAGATAAGAGTTTGCATGCAAATTGTACGTACCTAAGATTACGTAGGCACTATAAACATGTACCTAGTATTTTCTCAAAGCTAGACTTGTGAGATACACCATAGTGACTACGGCCAAACCATACTGAAAGTTGACCGAATCCAGACTGTATTGTGAATTTACTGAAATTTGGTATTCTTCTCTCTTATAATAAAGATTTAATGTACTTTCGATTCAAGGCGGCCATAGATTAGAGTAAGATAGTGCTATATATGATTGTAAAGAGCGAAAGACAGAGTCCTAAGAAAAAAATCCAAAACGTTCAAGTTTCGGTCACATTTCAGTGCTGTATTGGTAGTGGAGTAGAATACCATTTGAGACATTGATAACGACAGTGTTAAAATAAAAAATATTTATCTATGTAATCTATTAAAAAATACATTCATTTACAGAAAGAATAATACAACTAATATTATATTATGTAATATATTGTATTAAGTATATCTGTTATATAATACCCATAACACAAGCTCTGCTTAGCTTGGGGCTAGATAATATTGTGTGAACTGTCCAGCATTATTTATTTATTTATTTATTTATTACTAGCGACTCGCCCCGGCTTCGCACGAGTAGCCCCCGGTGAACCCCCCCCCCCCCCCCCCCCGTCCTACCCCTCCCACTATGTCCTATCTCCTAAGCGCGGTTCTAAGCTACCTCCCTACCAATTTTCAGCCAAATCGGTTCACCCATTCTTGAGATATAAGTGGAGTAACCAACACGACTTGAAAAAAAAAAAAAAAAAAACTTATAAACCTCACGGAGCCCGAGACCTTTCCAACGAATGCAAAACCGTGGAAATCGGTTCGTGCGTTCTGGAGTTATAGCGTCAGGAAGGAAAACCCGACTTATTTTTATATAGTAGAATAATGGTGTCGATTCTGTGCAGCATTCTCTAATTTTAAACCGCGTTAAAGTTGTCGCGCGCCCTTTCTAATACACTGAAATAAAAGAGACCGCGATAATTTTAATGCGGTTTAAAATTAGAGAATGCTGCACAGAATCGACACCAATATCTCCACTAGATTGGAGCATTATCTGAATATAAGTCTGACTTTTTTTATTAGGCGGAGTTGACAGACTAGGACTAAGTATACGTTTCAGAGTGAAGATAAACAGCTACTCGTATATACAATGTTATTTACTATTATTTAAGTGTTTTACGCTCTTCGTTGTTTTACTCGTATAACCAGCAATTACTTGCGCGGTGATTCCGTAAAACTGATAATTGTGGTGACATTTTCATACGTTGTTTATAAGCTGTGAGACCTGTTTTTGAAATCTGTCCCGATTCAAGACTTTTGCCGTTTTAAATACTTTTCGAATGACTCGCGTGCTGTTTATTATTTTGTGATTTAAATAATAGGCTACATATAGCTTCGTTAGTAAGATCCAGTTGGCGTGTGATGTGATGTGACGTAGCGTAGCAGCAAAAAATAAAACAGTTACTGAACTCAAAATTAATGTTTGTAACAGAAAATGTTACGTGAAAGATCCCCGGAATTTTTAATTTGAAGTAAATAGTTTTTTCTCTGCATATCACAATTTTAACTACGTACATAGTACACACTAATTTTTTTAATTGTATTCTGGCTCTTGTTCTTAGGAGACGAATATCCATAAATAAGCACGGTAGACATAGTCTCAAAGATTATTATAATGTCTGCCGTGTTTATGGAAATTCTAAACAGGTAGGCTGTGGCAAGTCCAACCATTATGTTTCGCACTTGTCCTCTTGCAACAGTTACCTAGCTTTCATAGCTATATTATGATTATGGTACATAGAAGCTTGATAAGAAAACGTTGTAATTATTATTTTAAATCTATGGTATAATTGACTTTTTTATGATGCGGGCATCGCAGTTCGGGGCAAACGCCTTATATAAATAAATAATGCTGGACAGTTCACACAACATTATCTAGCCCCAAGCTAAGCAGAGCTTGTGTTATGGGTACTAGATAACTGATATACTTAATACAATATATAACATAGTTAGATATTTTTTATTATACATAGAAAATACCCAGAACACCCTGAACGAATATTTGCGACCGCAGAAATATTTTTTCCGAGGCGGGAATCGAACCCGCAACCTCCTGTGTCGCAGGCCAACATTCGCCCGCCGCGCCACAGAGGTCGTCAGAGAACCTCGTCAAGAAGAACGTCAAAGTATATAGTCTAAGAAGTCAGAAATAATCTTGAATTAAAATATTGGTTCTGGCTGTTAGACTCAATTTTCACCAAGGTAGCAGCGGCTGACCTGGAGAAGCCAATAGAGGCCGGCAGCGGCGGAGCGCACACCGCGCGACTTCATGCTTCGGATAGTATCTCATCAATTTCCGTGAAATTTTGTAAATAAGACACTTAAGGCATTATTTAGCAAATAAAAAAAAACCGTAGGGAGGTTGACACTTTTTCAGTTCCCCCCAAACCCCCCCCCCCCCCCCCCCCCACCTCTTTTCACACAGGGTCCTCTAGGTACAAAACTTAACAAAATGTTAATTAACCATCCCTGAACAACATCCCGAAGTTTCATTAACTTTGACCTTTTTCCACCTAACCCCATTTTTTGCGACCAGACTACTGTAAGTACTATTATATCTAGGCCAATGGTTTGTCAGTTTCTTATAAAATGTTATTATTCCCAAACCGCTCTTACTCAAAGATTTGTATGGAAATCTGATACCCCTAGTCTGATTCTATACAATTAATGTAATACTGACAACCCAGAGGCCTAGATCTCTTGATAGTGTCTACAAAATTTTATTGACTTTTAAAAATTAATATCCAAAAGAGGGACAAACATTGATTTGTATGGAGCGAATACAGTTCTCTTAGACAATATTTAAAATAAACAAGTTAAGGTTGATGAGAATGGCTGCCAGTATTTTCTTCAAGTACCTACATGTACTCAAGGCAAGGGCGTAGCTAGGTGGGCCCACCGGGGCAGGGGCAAACCGAAAGTGCAAACTGCTGTTTTAGATTATGAGACAACTAATAACTTGGACAGAAACAATGAAAGTAAAGTAAGTAATTAGTTTATTTTGTTTCGTAAAACAAATATGTAGAGATTGAAAATGTATCTATTTAATGTATAATCTATATTAATATATATTTAATGTATTTCTATTTAATCTATTTAATGCCTAAAAATTGAATGCCTCGTATTAATAATTTATGGCTTCATTTGGGGATATTAAGAGGAGTGTAACGGTATTTTTACGCAAACGAAGTTTGCTCTTGTTTTAGATATTATCTCATCAACCTCCATGCAATTTTGTACATTAATCAGTACACTAATATATTATATGTAGAATAGTGTTTAAAAGATATTTTTTTTATTCACTAATCTTTAAATAATCCTTATTTAGAAGAAACTGAGAAACAACTGCTGGGTACTAATATGGGTGGGTAATATTAGTGTACTGATCGTGTATGCAACATTTCATGGAGTTTGATAATATAATATCTAATAAGTTTTTGTAGAAAAAATATTTTTCATTAAAAGTTTTTATAAAATGTACATCTGACTGATGATGATGATGAAATTAGAAAGCAGAATCGTGAGCTGATCAAAATGAGCCCAAACACGGATAGTCTGCTATTAACTATTGCGGATTTCCGTTGTCCACCTCTATCATCAGCTGTCTCCATCATCAGATCAGCTCACTGTCACCATAATAATGTATTGTCATCGAAATTTCAGCTCAATGGAACGAACTGTTTCAAAATTCAATTGCAAGATTTGACGGACACACATACATTGCAAACATTGCAAGTTTAATAAAAGCTTTTAACTTTTAAAAATAGGAGCAAATTTCGTTTCGTACCAAAGGGCACATGCGCCCTATATAGAGGTACAAACCTGTTAAATAAGTATATGGTTTTTCTTAAGGTGATAAGATACAACTTTCACCAATGATACAAAACAGTGTGCGCTTCACAGGGCCTTTTGTCACAGGGCACATTGCCCCTTTTGTAGATAGTCCTAGGTGGGTGCGGCGAAGGCTGCGAAGGTACGATTTCGCAATCGTAATTAAAATTCATAGAATGGTCACTTTACTACAACTAGGTAGGTACAGCATATTTACCGTAAAACTGGTAATGGCTATAAATTGTATTACATATTAGATATAGGTAAGTTGTTGGCATATATTTCGTTAATAATTCAGTATAAATATATAGTATGCTTTAGTAGGTAGATAGGTGCGCATCTAAACTAAAGTATTAGATTATTTAATTATTTACGAGTTCAGAAATAATACTACATACAGCTGAAAAAATACAAATTAAGCAGTTGAGCTAGATAAAAATATACAGGGTACCTATTTCGTAAAATACTAAAGATAATCAAATGGCGGTTTCTCAAAACAAAAAACATAAAACCAACTAAAAAACTAATAGTTAAACTAGAAAAAAAAAAGAAAATTTATAAAGTTTAAGTAATCAATTCGATAAAAAAGTATTATTCTTTAAGTTGTGTTATTCCAACTAAAATATGTAATTATTATTATTATTAATTTATTTCTGGTTATAAATACACCCATATAACAAAACACACTAACACACAATAGACTTAAAACTACTACACACAACCCAATAAATCAGAAATACTTCAAAATTAACTATATGAATGTCACAAAATTTACAAATTCAAATTAAATTACACAAAATGGACAACACTAAATTAATATATGAATTAAATTGAATTGAATTGTGAATTATAATATGAATTTAAATTTGTTCAGATGGAGCTCATCATTATTAGCATCCACCTGTTTTGGATGGGGCAGTCTGCCCGCGCTACAATCATCTTCAGGATGCCGTTGCCGCTGCCTCGCGCACGCTGGAGTAAGGAAGCGACTCTCTTGCGAATAATCGCTTGAGAGCCGTCCGTGCGCGCCTCCGCGAACATCCCCGATGCGCTGCAAAAGCGAGGCAGCCGCATCAGCATCCTGAAGATATTGTTGTATTGGATTCGCAGCGAGCTGGCAGCCCGCCGGGTGTGGTTTATCCAGAGGCTGCTCGAGTAGAAGGACTGGCAGTAAGCCTTAAACAGAGTGATTTTCACTTCTCTCGAGCAGCGAGCGAACTGGCGTGCGAGCATGTTGCCCCGAACTGCCAGCGCTCTGCGCTCCTTTTCAACGTCCTCGTTATATTTTAAATTTTAACTAAGGTGTGACTTTGAGAGATAGAATAAGGAATAGTGTGATAAGAGAGCGTTGTGAAATTAAAGAAGACGTAGTGACTAGGATTGAGAAAGGTATGCTTAGATGGTTTGGGCATTTAGAAAGGATGGACGATAGTAGATTGACGAAACGGGTACACAAGACGAGCGTGAATGGGACAGTGGGAAGGGGAAGACCTCGGCGAACGTATTCAGACCAGATCGGAGACGTTCTGGAAAAAGGCCAGGTCAAGAGTACCCTTAACCGACGAGCATGTATGAAGAATGTGATGAGAGTGAATGAAGCAAAAGAGGTGTGTCAGGATCGTAGCAAGTGGAAATCCGTGGTCTCTGCCTACCCCTCCGGGAAACAGGCGTGAGTTTATGTATGTATGTATGTAACTATAATATAATAACTGAGCTTTATAGTTTAACAAATTTGAGATGCAATTTTGTACAACTTTGCTACTTGTTATATTTCAAAGCCCCCGTGGTCCAAGCTTCATAGGGATTAATTCATAGGGATCGTGTTTACCTTTATTAGGTTCATACACAGATAAACTTTCAGGTTTCATAGAATAAAGGTCTGATAGTAACGGGATCTTGCTCTATGAGCCACTGCAACGCGTGGACTGGTACAGCTAGTATTCTGAAAATAATAATTTAGTATACTTATACAGGATATTGCTATCCCCTACCTACATTGTACCTCCCAACCAAACCTAAATCGCCTGTATTTAACAAATACAATATTTTTCGCGGTTGATCCCTATTGTCCCTATTCATTCTCCTGAACAAGCCGGGTTCCGAAAGGCCGTAAACCACAATCACACGGTAATTCATCGTACCTAAATACTTTTATGCTGAGTATAGAAAACTTGAATAAGTGGTTACCATATATGATGTGGTGACGACCTCTGTGGCGCGGCGGGCGAAGCTTGGCCTGCGACGCAGGAGGTCGCGGGTTCGATTCCCGCCTCGGAACAAATATTTGTGCGATCGCAGATATTTTTTCAGGGTGTTCTGGGTATTTTCTATGTATAATAAAAATATCTATCTATTTAATATATTGTATTAAGTATATCAGTTATCTAGTACCCATAACACAAGCTCCAGCATTTTTTTTTTTCATATATGTATATGGTACCTGGAAGCTAGACTTGTTAAAATAACATAGATATTGAAATCATATTACTATCAATTGAACCGATAGACACGTGTATTTGCCAACCGCACAGCTGTACCAATAATTTATATTTCAATATATTGCAATAAATACAGTTTCATAGCGTACAAGACTCGCAGCATACATACAAAAAATTAGTAGCAATTCTAATGTAGGTACTAGGTAGTATTTGGTTTACTAGTATTTGGTTGTACTAGGTAGTACTGGTAGGTATTTGTTTTACTAGTATTTGGTTGTACTAGGTAGTACTGGTAGGTATTTGGTTTACTAGTATTTGGTTGTACTAGATAGTACTGGTAGGTATTTGTGTATTGGGAACTTAGACTTGCGTCTGCAATGTACGTATCGCTTTTGTCCAAGTTAGTGCGTTCTATTATTTTTCAGGTTATTTTTGGTGTTACGAACACGTATCTGTGGAACCGGTCATGGCACCAAGATAACGACAAGAACAAGTTTTGAGTGCGTCGCCCGGTGATTTGGCAATGTAGGCAAATGCACTGGTACTCCATGTCAGAAGGCCTACCACAGGTTTGTAATTTGTAACAACTCGGAATAACGTAAACCGAATTGCGAGACGAAATGTCGTTTTTGTGTGGAGAAAATTATGAGCGTCCCTAGCGGACTTGTTGAGAAACTCATTATAACCATTCATATAAAAGAAAGAAAGAAAAGAAAGAAAACGTTTATTCGTGACAAAAAAGACAAACATCAACATAAAAGCAAACAAGATATGAAGTAAATAAAAACTTAATACACCAACAAACAAAAACAGAAACTATAGAAATTTGTGTGTTTGCCTGACGTAAGCCACAAAAGGGACCTCAACTCAGAAATATCAACTCTGAATTAGATAGTCGGGATACCGAATGCAAAACTAACACAAACCTGTACTAGGCGCTCAGAGCTCCAGACTACATGAACCCGCGATCGATAAAAGAACATTGATACTCATAGAATTTTACTATTATAATAAATAACGCGTCGTGATTTATGAGAGGCTTTCACGCGTTTCAGTAATTCCATTTCGCAGCAATTTGGTTTGATCCGGTCAACACTGACTATGAATCACGTTTGTCTCAAACAGTAACCAATACCTACTAAATATGAAATACGCCTGTTTACCGTGTATAATTCATTGCAATATCAGTAAAATGGAAAACCGTCAGAATATGACGACTGAAACTTGAAAGAAATGTAAGTATGTTTTAATTACTCAGCTGTAAAAAAAATATTGCCTCGTAAATCGTGAGTTGCTATTGGGCACATGTAAATTGTATAGGAGAGTTTTGTGTGCGAACAGGTTTTAAGTCGTAAAATAAAGTATCAAAATATAGGTTATTCAAAAAGTTCATATACAGGCAGGCGTTTCCAAATAGGACGATGGATCATAAAAAAAAATTCAAGCCATGTTTTGTCGTCCTTATTCTTCCAGATTTGATCGTGTTGGAACAGAAGTAAATTGACCTACATAGTTTCTATGTATAACGACGATACAAAATGATCCTTGTGATTTCAATAAATAAAACACTTTTGACTTTGACCTAGTACACGTTCAAAGTTGAATAGGCACCGTGCGTTATTATTAATTGTTGTAGTAATCTGATGCAGGGCAGAGATAAATGGAAAAAATTGGAGAAGGCATAGGCCCAGGTGATTACAAGGAGGTGAACAGAGAAAGTTGTCAAAAAGGACACAGCCCAATAGGGGCCAAGTATAAAGACTAAATCGAATCAATTAATTTAGATACCCGGCTACTTATGGCAATATAACTTTTGAAACTATCATGGTTATGTACATAATTTTCACTAGAAACGGGATATTTACCATGATTTTTGAGTTTTATATGTTCCCGATATTTCGGCACAGTTGCATGCGCCATGATCACGGGAGAACTGACTAAAGTCTTTGCGAGTAGATGTTATTGGCAGATATATCGATCTACCCTCTTTCTCACTCTTTTATTACGAACGATACCACTACTTTAGTCAGTTCTCCCGTGATCATGGCGCATGCAACTGTGCCGAAATATCGGGAACATATAAAACTCAAAAATCATGGTAAATATCCCGTTTCTAGTGAAAATTACTTATGGCAATTTTTTTAGATACTAGTAAAACATTCAATGATAAATTTGTTGGTTGCTAAATAAGTATAGGTAAATCAAGCCTACGCCGCGCCGCGCCGCCGTGCGTGTGTCGTGTCGTGAGATTTTAGCCATAATTTAGCCTGTCCTATTTATTTATGCCGAAAACGTGTTTTCCGCTTGACTGCATCGCATTCATAATATACTAGTAGTTCTGCGAACAGTAGACCTCGCGAGCACAAACTTGTATAAAACTATGCATTATGGTCAATCCATAATCTGATTTGATTGCCTGCGTCGCAGGAGGTTGCGGGTTCCATTCCAGCCTCGGAACAAATATTTGTGCAATCTGCAAATATTTGTTCGGGGTGTTCTGTGTAATTTCTATGTATAATAAAAAATATCTATCAAGTATTTTTTTTTTTGTTTAAGACAGTACTTTTAATTACTGAAACAATAATACAATTAATACAAGGTAGAGTACGCGTCATGTAAAAAGAACGTTGGAACGTATGAAGAAGTATGACCGCCAGCGTTATTTTTACATGACGCGCATTATATGTACAAAATACATATGAAACTGTTGTTCTACCTGAAGACCGCTCAACTGATCCAAATCACTATTTAATGTATTAAGTGTACTATTATGTATTATATATTGTTGTATTATGTATGTATTAAGTATTGATATACTTAATACACACATAATAACTGATGTTATCTAGTACACGTAACACAAGCTCTGCTTAGCTTGGGGCTAGATAATGTTGTGTAACTGTCCAGCATTATGTTTTAATTTATAATGATCAAACAAAGATCCCAAAGAGACATACTTTTTTAAAAAACTTTATATTCTTGAAAACTTTTTTTAAGCTGAACTTATTATTTTCAAAATCGAGCCTGTAACACCTAACATCACTTTTTTAAAACGCTGACGGTTTCAGAATTAAACTTGAAAAAAGTCACTTGTATATACACTGACACTTGTCACTTTGTGTTGTTGTCTTGTGTCTCTTGTCACTGTCCAGCACTATTTTTTTTTTTTTTTTATTTATATAGACAACCTAATGGCCGATTTTGCTGATATTCAAATTCTTGTTTAGAATTGACTACCGAATATTTCTGCTAAATATTATCAAAATCAGCCGGTAAATGGCGCTGCAGCAAACTTCCAATTTTAGGGGGAAATAAACCATTGAAAAAAAAATCGCAGAAAACAAAAAACTATGAAATTTTAATCATAAAGAATCGTCAAGATTAGTTGAGAAATACGACCTACATACGTGAGTACAAACATACAAACATACATCCGGACAGATGAAAAACAAATTGCCAGTTGTTGCAAAGGACGCTTCGCTCGCTCGGTCAATAAGTAAACACTAACTTTGTAGGTCTAACGCATACCTCCTTTTTACGATTGATGCTATTTTGCCTGTGACTAATCTTTTAGATTTGCATTAAAAAACTGGTTACAAAACAGTTTGACCATCGCGTCCGTCCGTGGCATTAAACAGCCATACTTTACTAATTAATAATCAAATAGTCTTGTCCGATATTATAGACGGCTCTTCTTGATAATTTCTGATAGCGCAAGTTATTTGGGTTTTCGTCTGAGAGGTATTTTTATATATTATTTATAGCTCAACTATTTCAAATTGTTTTTTTATATACCTTCTTGTATTAGTTACATTATTATTTCTTTAAATAAAGTTTTTTTTTTAATAATATGACGCTTAACTGACTTAGACCTAGACTTGTAGGGGTCCTTCCAATCCACGCAAAGACGGGTGCGTCCGTATTGATCCCATGGATTCATCCCACGAATATTTAAGTACTTACAAGTGCATACATTTCAAGTATGATTCACACTGATTAATATTTAAATTTAATTAGATTTTTATTAAAAACCATATAAAACCCGAAAACTAGATGATAATACTCTTTCTGGTTCTGAGTACTGGACGGATCATGATCAAATTTTCAGTTTTTTTAACAAGGAAAGTTTTTATGGAGCCTAAGACTGCGCCAACACCAAGCGGAAATCTTCATACAAAAAAACGCCGCGCGCTTTCGATAAAGCGGGTTTTTAACCCCCGATGCAAAAACGATGGGGTGTTATAAGTTTGACGTGTCTGTGTGTGTGTGTGTGTGTGTGTGTGTGTGTGTGTGTGTGTGTGTGTATGTCGGTCGCATCGTAGGTTCCGAACGGGTGAACCGATTTCGTTTTTTTTTAGTTTGAAAGTTGAATTTGTCGGGAGTGTTCTTAGCTATGTTGGATTAAAATCGGTTCAGCCGTTTCATTTGTCCTGTCATGTTTCTGGTAGAGTATTCTGTCCCTCGGAATTATAATGTAGTATCCATGCATATATTTAATTTAAATATTGTACTTTATTTAGTCAGTTAAAAACATAATTTAACATTGGTAATTTTGCGTAATACCCCACCTTAAGTACTTAGGTTCTAAGCGGGCAAATGTTCATTATGTAACACTAGGTACAAACGATTTTCCTCACACGCTTTTACCCAGGCCTGTTGAACCGTGAAGGTGTATCTGTACCTGTACTTGTACTGCACACTGTACACACTGTACAGTACATACTAATACTGTCGCCTATTTGAAATAAAATATAGAATACTAGTGTTATTCGTCATCGAACGGAGTTCTTATAATTTCCCTATCTTTATGAACACAGTCACTTTAAACGAGACTACTTTGGAATCATAAACAAGGATAGCCGTGGTTATCTTTTCAATGCATTCTTGGATCGATAATTCATTCAACCGAATAAATGAATACAATAGATAGACGGACAAGTGGCAAATCGTCGACATAACGCTTGGAACGATCGCTTGCAGCTTTTTGTAGAAGGCGAAAATTCAAAATCTCTGGTCGTATTCTGTAGTTTAGTAGTTCAGATCCGCTGAGTGTTGGAAACACTGTTTTAAAAATACTCCGGGGAGTTTAAACTCCTCAGCTTAATTACGCAACTGCGGCCACCTTCCATGTTTCTTCATGCTACCAAGAACCGTCATGAGACTTCTAGACCATACTAGTTATATCCAGTTAGGACGAAACAACGCGACGCATTATTTTTAAACGTTTGTAAAACCACAAACGACTTTATATAACCAATGGATTTATTTCACTTAATACTCGGTTTGCTACCGACAAAAATAATCGTCGGATTAAATCACGCTGACCCAAAAAGCGGATTCCAAGACGAAATAAATATACGGTAGAATGAAAACGAAATTAATTATTATTTTGTCACCGTCACCGATATGTTATCGGAGACTTAGAAAATACAGTTGGATATCTCGTTAGCGGTTTCAAAGTTTCGAAATATCAAGTCTGAGCGCAAACGCGTCTTCGTCGTAACCTCACTTACGAAACTCTGTATAGTAACAACTTAGACCTGTATTCCATTAAGTACCACATAACACTACCTAGGATTGTTTATTTATAAATCCAGTCCCTACCCACATTTCAAAAATTATTATCTCGGAATATAGAGAGATGAATCACTAAAATCCATTAATTCAATTAAAACTATATTTTAAGTGTTAATTCTTTCGTTACAGTAAATACTTGCTCGGTCCGTAAACACAGAAAGAGCTACCATAGAACTTCATCAGCGTGCGCGGGCGTTTTTTCAGGCTGTGTGAGCGTGGGCAGTTTTTTAGTTTCAGTATGATTGTATATACTATAAATTTTGATAAAAAATAATAGGTAAGGTTACACCAAAAATTTAATAAAATCGCACTCTATATTATCAACTCGAGATAGATTGAATATAAGTGATTAGCTGAAAAATATTTTTTTCAATATAAGCTTTTAGAAAATTAGTGATCGGTTATCAAAATGAGCCTACACGGCCAATCGAGGAGTTCCGTTGTCCACAAAGGCACAGAATAAATATTAGTACACAAAGGTTTGAATCATCGGATCCTTGCTGTCACCATAATATTGTATGGTCATCGGAACTTGACAGGTATGCATCGATGGTTAACTAGTTTTAAGTCCAGTTTCAAAATTTGTGCCTCACTAACAGGGCAAGTTAAATAATAAATAAATAATAAATAAATTAATAATGCTGGACAAGTTCACACAAGATTATCTAGCCCCAAGCTAAGCCAGAGCTTGTGTTATGGGTACTAGTTAACTGATATACTTAATACAATACATTATACATAGATAGATATTTTTTATTATACATAGAAAACACCCTGAACAAATATCAGCAGATCGCACAAATATTTGTTCCGAGGCGGGAATCGAACCCGCAACCTCCTGCGTCGCAGGCGAACCATCGCCAGCCGCGCCATAGAGGTCGTCAAATAAAAGCTTGTAAAAAGATATTCAGTTACTAGACAAACATTCATTCATTTTATTTATTTGTCCAGCATTATTTATTTATTCATCACTGATAGAAAATTGTAAAAATATGGTGCTTAATTTCACGAGGACTCACTACTTTTTTATTTATTTTTATTTTACGTTTAGAAAATTATTTATTGTACACCTTAATAAATAAAAAAGAACAAAACTTAACTACGTAATTATAAGCACAATGGGCGGTCTTATCGCTTACAAGCTATTTCTTCCAGACAACCTTTGGATGGAAATACATTTATAACATTGGAAGAATGGCCGTATGTTTTAAATATCATGTTAGTCTATTTGTACGAAACCCTCCCCACGCTAGTTCGATTCGCACACGCCCACCATATCAAGTGCGTTTTTTATTTTTGTCTGCGGGAATATTTTGTAAATATTAACTGAATATTATCACAGATATTATGCTGTTTTCATGCTTTGCTCTTTTTTTTTCTTACTTCAGCCAAAAGTTTGGGATTTAATATACCAAATAAAGTTACAATTTACATATTTTAATGGAAGGTAGGTAACAGTTACGTAAAAAAACAATTTGCTTTACATGTATACAAAACCTCTTTTAAATATTTGCCAGCCCTATACATCCATGTGTTGTTTAAAATTAATTAATAAGAAGCAATTTTACGGCTCCTTGTAGTTAGGTGTAGGCAGGTAGGTGTTGTTTAAATAGGTTTTTATGTTCCATACGAACGTGAGTGGATAATGCGCGAACAAAAGAACCAAACCTCGCGTCGAATCGAGCGCCACTTCGCTATGACATCGACGTAACTAGCTAACCATAAATCTAGAAAAAGAGGTATTCGTCTCGTCGTGACTGAATTTTAATCACAACGGCGAACATTGAATATTTACGAAGGAACGTGGATAAAGTGTTACCCAAGCAGTCGGGGAACGGCCAAGTCTGAACGCCAACGCAAAATCAGCGGAAAGGCTTCGCACCACCACCCGCGCCGTTCAAGGAGCCTCTAGCCTTTTGGAAAGTGCCGCCCGACCCGACGACAACTCGCAAACGCAGTACAATCGCAATGCCTGTTTCAAAAAAAAACAACTCACCTGTTTGAATATTTGAGAAGTCCAAGTGCGGATTCCTCAGTGTTGTCTCGTGTCAAGAGAGTAGTCCGGTTTTGCATTCAGGTACTAAGCACGATCACAGTGCGTGAGAGAAAGGGCGCGCAACTCGTTCGGCGGCGAACACTCGCGTTGCTGTACGGTTCTTGTCTTCGCGAAAGCGTGTTGGCGTATACGACTCTCAGCGTGGACTAAAGGCCGCGAGGTGCGGGGGCCGATATATGGAAGCGCGCGCGCACCCCGCCGCGCTGGCGCGGCGCCGACGCAGCATCGTGCCTCCACCCGAACCCTCACACATCCTGAAAACTATAATTCCTTGAATCGACTGCCCAAGATAACGAAAACGTATATAGTATAAAAACAATTATTTTTCTATAAAAAAACTTAAAAACAAATAATTTTCCATAAAAAAATGTTATATTCCTTCAGATCTATATCACAATAGAAGTTAAATAATGTGTTTTTACATATATTCTTATAACACTATCAAATGCCCACTAAGGAATAAGTAAATATTATTATTATCTATGTCAGCCTACAGAAGTCCACTACTGGACATAGGCCCAGTGAATGCCATCATAGAATCCCCATAAAATACCGCTACTATCGGTGTTCAGCCGCCTTCATCCACTGACTTCCTGTGACCATCTACAATTATTTGAGAACCTTTAAATTACCATCAATATAGTGCTACGCTACGACGGGACGTTCCGTCCAATAGACATCAACGCGTGCTTACAAAAACGGGACGTTCCGTCCAATAGACATCAACGCGTGCTTACAAAAACGGGACGTTCCGTCCAATAGACATCAACGCGTGCTTACAAAAACGGGACGTTCCGTCCAATAGACATCAACGCGTGCTTACAAAAACGGGACGTTCCGTCCAATAGACATCAACGCGTGCTTACAAAAACCAATGCCTTCTTAATATATATTACAGATTAGTAAAACCATGACCAGGCCTTTTAATTTAAAGCTAAATTCATAAAGAAAATTGGTGCGTACCTACTACCTATGTAAGACACTAAATATTTACAAGGACAAAATTAATTCTGCGTAGCGAAGGTCCCTGGCATTGAGAGGACTACGTAGGTCCTTCATAAATTACAAGGTCTAATTAAATCTAAATTCATACAATTTATCGTCCATCATCGCCTGCGGCAGTATATAATGTTAAATTACTAGATAAACTACAAACAAACACAACCAACAGTAACACACATAGTCCTGATCCCACACAAGGATCCCTTGTGTGGGATCAGGAACTACGAGTACCATGGTACAACAACAATCAGGCACGGAAAAATATTTGCAGATCATGCAAACATTTGTGTGGCAGTTGGAATCGAACCCGCAACCTCTCGCATCTCAGCCAGCTACTCGCCCGCTGCGCCACTGTCGATGACAACAAAATTTATTGCTAAATATTGCTTTGTTTTGGTCTCACATTTATCCCATTAATATCATAATATCAAAGTTACGATGTTTGGATGTTTGTTACTCAATCAGGCCAAAATGGCTGAACGGATACTGATGAAATTTGGTACACACATATATTATGACCTGGATGGAGCTATAGCCTACTGTTTATCCTGGTAAAACGCAAGCGAAGCCGCGGGCGGACACTAGTTGAAAATAAAATACTGCTGCTATTAGAATTTTGCGAGCTGTAACTTGGATTATCAAAACTGGTCAAACACAGGTCAATTCAATTACCAACATATCCATTAAAATTAGATAGATATGTGTTGGATAAAGTAATAATAAAATGTTTTTATATGTATAATAGTTTCTAATGTATTTATGTTGATATGGGCTTACTGTTTAGGTTCAGTGCATTTCTCAGTAAAACTTTCTTTTTAAAGTTTAACCACAGAATAAATATTATTAGTACAAGTAGTTAGTAGTAGTAGAGATTTTTTTTGAAAGAGTTCGTCCGGGGAAGTTCTACCACCATACCTATTTCTGCCGCAAAGCAGTAGTGCTCGCATTGCTGTGTTCCGGTTTGAAAGGTAAGGGTGCCGGTGAAATTACAGGCACATGAGACTTTTCATCTTTATGTCTCAGGGTGGCGGGCGCAGTGCAATGCCACATAGGGTGCGTCCTTGGTGGACGTGACCTATGAGGATTACCTCATTAGGCATTAGCACTATTCATAGCCAGAGGTTACCGCTTAACATCAGGTGGTCCTCTTGCTTGTTCCGTCATCCAAGTAATATAAATAAAAATAAAATTAAAAAAAAAACTGGAATACTTGGAACTGAAGAGGATTATAGAAAATAAAAAGTAATTGATTTATATTTATACTCTAGATATAGATTCATACTAATGGGGATGCTTAAGTACAGCAGTGGACTTTTAGAGGCTGTGATGAAGACGATGATGCAGAAACCTATTTAACGTGCTTAAATAACTTCACTTGTGACTAACAAACTATGTAATTAAATATTTGAAGTATTTTTCAACCTACTTCTAATATTCGTATGGAAATGAAACTTTGTATATATATATTATAATTAGTAGGTAGAATCTGTGTCTCGCTCGATACCATTTGCGGTATATATTTCATTTATTTATTCAATCAACAAGGATCATTGGGTTAGTAAAATACTATTGTCTATCTACACTATGGTTAGTAAGAATAATTACAATTAAATATTACAAACTAACTATCATGGAGAAACATGACATCGTCATCATCAGCCTGTGGAAGTCCACTGCTGGACTATATTAATTTAAGGAGGATGCTCACTGGTGTTTTTTCTCATTATAGCTCATGAGCACTTCTTCAGATAGCGAAAGTTGATTTCGCGAAAACTAGGAGACTTAAAACATATGTTTTAATTGATAGTATCTCATAAATATCATCAATTAAGCAACGATCCCCTTAAACAAAAAAAAAACACTGGGAAACATGTGTTTAGGGGGATCGTAGCTAAACTGATAACATTTATGAGATTTTTCCAATCAAAACATGTGTGTTAAGTTTCCTAGTTCTCGCGAAATCAACTGTCGCTATCTGAAGAAGTGTTCATGAGGCAAAAATCACAAAATCATAATAAATATTTATAAATGTCATATTTGAAGAGATTGTCATTAGTGAGGGCATACTTCATAGTGCAGTGGTACATGTAAACGCAGTCAAACCTATTTGCGAATACGCTCAGAATACCATTGGAGCTTATTTACATGCAGAGCCATTACTATTACCCGGACTCTGCGCACCAGAGATGTTCCCCGCTTGCGCATGATGCTGTAGAAACAGTCAGTATAATGATTCTATGTGGGAATCGAACCCATGACAGTCTCGACTATCGGTCAGTGGTGATAAATAAATTTTTAAACTTCAGCCCTTTTTCAATAATAAAATTGAGCAAGAGTCTAGCCACGCCTTTGTATTAGCGTTCTGTACGTCCAAATGTACCAACGGAATTATTCTCCTGTCTGTCTGTCTGTCCGTCTTACTCAGCCAATGGATAGCAAAAATGTTTAAAAAATGGTAGGTAGGTACTTACAGAGTTAGGCGACTGAGGTGTGTAAATAAACGATAGTAACTGATTTTGGGGGTTCCTTTAGGGGGGCAAAATAGTAAATAAAATGTACTTATGTATCTTGTCTAGTGCATCATTTCACATCCAATAATGAGGGCTAGCATATTACCTCCAAAACAACTGAACATAAACACACAACAATCAGGTAAAAAAAAAAAAAAAAAACTAATCCTTAAATTCCATGGGAAACATGATATTCGTGAAGGGAATTTAGGTATCGTATAAAATGTGTTGCTTAATTTCATAGAAGACTTAAGTTCAACTCAAGTCGTACTTGCAAAATCGAGAACCAGGGCTTCCAAGTTCGTCCACCTTAAGACACCAGCGCCAAAAACCAGGGCTCATAAAACCTTCCAGGTATTTTTGTCCATAGGAAATTGATCCATGCAATAGTATAAATAAGGAACAAAATCGCGTTTGAATAAAAATACTTGCAATGACAAAAATACTTGCATAGGAAATTGGACCGAACCATGTTATAAATAAGGAGCATAATTGCATCTGCGAAAAAGTACTACGAAACCCTGCAAATAATTCGACTGGACAGGGCGATAAAGTTTCTGCGTGCGGAACTAGCAACTTTACTTGCAAGTTGCAAGTATTTTTTTACTTTCAAGTCTTTAGTTTCGGCACCTGGTCGGCGTACTTACAAGCAAATACCTGGTGGAAAACCCTGGTCGCGTAAATACGCTCCTTCCATTTGACCACTTTGTCATTTTGGCATAAATCTCGCTAAAGGTAGGACTAATCAAAAAATGTTTGCGGAAAATAGCGTCGCGTTTAAAGTGTCGATGGATGCCAAATTCTGAAACTATCTAACTCTTCAAAGTTCAGGTAAGTTATCAAGTGACAGAATAGCGCTCGTGAAAAAAAAATAGAGCTAAATCACGTTTCTATTAATTTAAAAATCATTAGGAAAGTGATTTTCTAAAATAATAACTTCTCGGCGCTGTGTTATTTATTATACTGAAGGAAATAAAAACATCTTATGGTTTTAGTTTAGGAGAAAAATGGTTGTAACTACGAAAACAAAGGCTACTTTGCAAATTTATTTCCTACATTTTTAACCCCCGATGAAAAACGAAGGGGTGTTATAAGTTTGACGTGTCTGTGTGAGTGTGTGTGTGTGTGTGTGTGTGTGTGTCTGTCCCATCGTAGCTCCTGAATAGATGAACAGATTTCGTTTTTTTTTTTGTTTGAAAGGTATATTTGTCAGGAGCGTTCTTAGCATTGTTTGATCAAAATCGGTTCCGCCGTTCAGCGTTGGGAGATTTTTGAATTTTTACAAAATTAATTACTTGTTATTATAAGATTTTTAAATTTTTTTAAATTAAGTTGACTTGCTTTTTTTGTTGTACCTACGTTAACATATATTTTCTTTGTGAATTTTTCGATAAAGTTTGTGGAGAAAAAAATTTGAATGCACCACATTTCACGTATACCCACGCCTTAAAAATACCTTTTTAGGGTCCCGTACCGGGACCCCATTACTAAGGCTAGTCTGTCTGTCTGTTTTTGCGTCCGTCTGTCACCGTCTGTCTCATGAACCGTGATAGTTAGACAGTTGCAATTTTCACAGATGATGTATTTCTGTTACCGCTATAACAACAGATACTATATAAAAAACAGAATTAAGTTAGGGTTAAATAAAAAAAAACAATCTTACCAATCTACCAATTTTATCAAATTTATTAAAAATTACCAATCTTGGATTAGATTTTTAACTGACTAAATCAAGTACAATATTCAAATAAAAAATATGTACATTATACTACCGAGAGAAACAGAAACACGATAGAACAATATATTCTCGATATAAAAAAAAATAAAGTCACGTCTATTTTTTGCCTTAGTCAATTGTTTATTAAAATGGTCCATATTATTGGGTAAAAAATAAGAGAAATAAATTCAATCAAACAAAGCCGAGGGTTTACTCTGAGGGTTTTGTAAAATTATAACCATTCTCTAGCCTCCTTCCAAATACTGCCTGATAAGATTCATGAGCAACGACTAAGAAAAATAGCACTAGCATTAGTACCTAGGCGTTTCGTCACAAAGAATCAAACTTATATTATAACATGATTTTATTTAGTATCACAGCTTTCTGTATCTAACTAATTACAGTACCCTCAGTACGAGTTTGGATAGTTTTATAAGCCATATGAAGTTTCGTTTCCTTCCATACATTTACTGGCAGCGCCCCTAGCGACAACGTCAAGGAACTAAGGGGCGCTGTCAGAAAATGTATGGATGTTTAAGGGATATTTACCCTATATGTAGAAGGTCAAATAATACGAGTCTTTACGTAAACCGAATATATTCCGCGGTTATAATACTACACAAGTTATCGATATCAATGGTCAGAGGTGACTGAAGCTTGCTTGTGTGCGCCCACTCGTAATGCAAATCTCGATTAAGCATTTCTGTAGCAACACACACTGCTACAGTAATCTCACCCTTACAATTTTTTTTTTTTTAAATCTTAGGTCTAGAACATAAAAGTCTTAACATAAAACATAACCTTCCTATTACAAAGTTGGCTAAATAACCACTTAGCTTACACTGCGTTCTAAGCACAATCGTATTTTTGCAACATTGCTACCTTACGATGTGTGTGTTTTATTAGCAGATCAGATTACGCTCTTCGTACCGTAACCCAAACAATTAAAGAACAGTTCTAACTGACAATTTATGAACTCATTAGGTATAAACTGTAATTGAATCCCCCGATTAATCCAAAAAATACAAAATTACAAAAATACATTACTCAATCACGGTTATAATACTACACAAGTTTCTCGATATCAATGGCCAGAGGTGACTGAAGCTTGCTTGTGTGCGCCCACTCGTAATGCAAATCTCGATTCAGCATTTCTGTAGCAACGCACACTGCTACAGATGGAAACGAAACCTCATATAGTTTCAAAAACTACCAAAACTCGTAGTAAGGCCTCAGATCACCTATTTCTCGTTAGCGTGTAGCCAGCCTGCGTTGAACCCTATTTCGGACCGGCGAATAGTCAATCGCTAATGTGCCGTGTTGTGCACAGCAGAATAGAACCCTCCGTCTCACCGCGTGGATGTCGTATAAGTCTGTTTTTACGACATCCACACCACTATAAATTTGATGATTGTGAAGTGATTCGAAAATTTATTATTACTGAATAGGTAATACGTATCTCGAGGGTGGTGGTAACATTTAAATTTAAAGAAAATATTCGAAAATAGTTATTTGTTTTAAATGAGAAAATACATTTATTTTCTGAAAGAATAATTAAACTAAAAACAATCAATACCAATCAATTTGAAGTTGTTTTTTTTTGTATAGAATTATCTTTTCTAATCTACAGAAGGCAGGTATTAGGTAAGTTTTGCTTTTGAGTAGAACTTACAGAAGCCAGGATAAAATATGCATTTGGATACTAAAGTTGGTCGAGATACCCATAACATGATGTTGATAAGTAAATAAATAAAAATAAATAACACCCAACAGTCATTAGAATCCCCTGTGTCATAGGTATCTGGAACTACGAGTACCATGGTACTACAACACCCAGACCTAGAACGAATGTTTGCAGACCATACAAACATCAGTCCCGCAGCAGGAATCGAACCCGCAACCTCTCGTACCTCAGCCGGCTACTCGCCCACCGTGCTGCTGAGCCCTCCGTAGCAAGTGGACAGATTCGCAGGTCGTCATATTTTGTAGACTGTAGTAGACTGTAGATTAACTAGAAGACAGGAGTATAATTATTCCGTGGTGTGTCCGGCCCAAGAATAGACCCCTCTGTCTCCTCCCGTGGATGTCATAAAAGCTAAGGGATTACCCAGACTTTTTGTAAGATTTGTTGGTATAAGATTTGTCCTGGCTGATAGCTTATTTAAGGAATGTTTTATTACTGGAAGAAAGCGTTAACAGAGTCAGTTGTGGGAAGCAATGGCGGCGATGAGCACATCACTATTCCCACGTCTATTTCCCACGATGGTGCAACCCACAGTAAAAAGAGGCCCATTTGAGGCCCTGCCTGCTCTTTCGGGGAAAAAGGCGTGTGTCTATGTATGTATGTAATCATGATCAGATTGGAGACCGCGTCTTTGCAAACTAGTGTACAAGCACCCTCTGTCTAGATGGAGGGACAACTTGCGCGGGGTGGCTGGCAGAAACTGGATGAGGAGAGTTGAAGACCAGGCTCAGTGGCGCGCCGTGGGAGAGAACTATGTCCAGCAGTGGACTGCAATAGGTCGATGATGATGATGATGATTTGATCTACAAGTACTAGTAAATCTGAGGTTTGAGGAATTTTGTGTAGGTACGGGGTCTGTACCAAGTATCCGCACGGTCGTGATGTGACTAAAAAACAAGTGTAGAACTTCACAGACTGATGTAGGTAAATATGTGACTGTTGAGTGTTATTATTTTGTAATTTACCAATATTCGCTATATCTTGAATAATTCGTCCATGGCTATATTAATGGAATTTCCTTCTTCATTAAAATGGCGTATACCTATTGCAATTTGTGTAATTGTTGCTCTGGGTTTCCCGGTGCTTTTCTACGAATTACTACAACCTAGTTCGATGCCTGCTTTTTTATGTTATTTTACCACATAAAAAAAGGTAGGTTAACTACCTACCTATGTACTTTGTGTTTTCAGAATTAGACAAAATACGTACCTTGTTTCTTGGTAGGTTACAGTTTACTGTGTCACCGTTAAAGAATGATTCATTATTTTTGTCAAAATCTAGTCCATGAGGTATTGAGGGAACTCCTCAAATATAATCCATATAGCGATTTTGGTATACTCAGCAAAAAGACAAATATTTGGTATACTCAGCAAAAAGACAAATATTTGGTATACTCAGCAAAAAGACAAATATTTGCATTCAGAAAATAGCATCCCGTTTATTTAAGCTTTGAAGTTAGTTTTATTTGCAAAGAAATATTTAAGAATCTAATATTCCAAAATACGGAGCCCCTCTTTTTTCGACCCTTGTTAGGCGAATTTCCATACCTAATTCCTTTGTTAGTGTGTACATATACACACACTCCAGATATATCCAGGATTAGCTGCGTGTTGTAATGATATAACTCGGATTATCCCTTGGAATAGATACACAGTGTTTAGTATTTTCAAATTTAATCTAAAAAGTAACAACAACAACTCATATTATAATATTCCACGTTTATTAGTAGCGTGGTTAGAGATATGATTTGCGGTTTTGACTCGCATTGTTCTAACGCTATTCAGTATCATACAGTAATCTATTCTATATTCTAAGTATTCGGTATATCCCAGGTAATCTACCCAGACATACCAACAGGAAACGTCCACTAGAATAAATAAGTACCAAGATACTAATAGGTCTGCTTATAGATTGAATGCACTGTTTGAGAGATGACTTCCGGGCAGGCTCTATGTGAGAATCAGCTTTTCTAGCGTGTAATCATTTTAATGATTATTAGTTTAGAGCAGTGTGTATTTACTAATTTTATTCTAAAATGCACTATATGCGCCGGACAATGATGATGGTAAAATTAGGGCATGTATTTAAATTATGTATTCAAATGATTAGATTTTGAGAAACTCATAAAACCGTTCGCTATACATATTCTATGTACCTAGTACTTTGGTCGAAGTACCTAGTGACCTTTGTACCCGTAGCAACGTGTTATTCGAAAATAATCCGAAGTGTTTACGTTATCTGACTATCTAAACATCTGACTGACGCTTTTGTTTACTTAACAAAAGCGGAAGATTCTCAATTCAGCTGTGTTATTTTGTTAAACGAAGCCTAAAAAATTTACAAATTACATATTTATGCCTCAGGATGGCGGGCGCAGGTAGTGCCATATAGGACGCGTCCTAGGTGGATGTGGCCTATGTGATAATGCATTGTTATACGCAGAGGTTACCGCTTAATCAGGTGGGCCATATGCATGTTCCGTCATTCATGCAATAAAAAAAACGATAAGTAGTGACGCTTCGTTTTCTATTACACAGCTAAGCTATGTGGTGAGAGAGACCTCGTGTCGCCTCTCGCACGACGTTAGCACTCATCGTCGGTCGCACCGTCGTCGTCGCGTCGTCGGTCGAGCATATGGGTAGCGTTGCTATTCTGTGGTCGAGCACTAACACCGGTATTCTTGGTCGTTCCTTCAACTTTCCTCGACTCGACTCAACGTCACTCCTACTCCACCTCACGAAAAATTGGTATTCAAGTAGAATACAAACCACGCGTAGGTTGAGTCGACTCGAAGAAAGTTAGAGGAATTGAACTGGTGTGAATCTCTGCGACTAAATCCAGCATTAAATAACCTGATGTTCCTTGCTTATGAAGTCATGAAAGGCGTCTCGTAGGTATGATCATCAGCCTCCAGAAGTCCACTGCTGGAAATAGGTCTCCCTCATAGAATGCCACGACGAACAGTCTTGTGCCGCCTCCATTCACCGGCTACCTGCTACCTTGGCCTAACGACAGGGCGTTCCTGCTCTGCCACAGAATATATAAAATGGCTCTGCGTCGTCAGATAATGGCCGCCAATCGAGAAACAATATTGTCCAACCGAGATTAGCTGTCGTCCAAAATTAATCTTGTAATCAGTTGAATCATATAATTGCATGTACGTGTTTCAATAGCTTATTGCTGCTTGGTACCTTGTAGAGATTTATTATCCATTGTTCAGTTATACAAATGCAAATAAATGCGAAGTGGGCAAATTGTGATAGATCCTGGCTGGTGGAAGGTATTGCAGGGAAATGAGCCAGCTGTAGAATGCGTGTGATCATCATGGCTCGCACTGGATATTCAGCACACGTTCTCTGCATATCACTCGCACGTTTTATGAGCCGAATGCCACGAGTTGTGCCAAAATCTTGTACTGCTACAGATAAACACCAACTTCAAAATTTAAAAAGTTCTCACACATACAGAATATATCTATAACCCAACCGCGCAATCTTTGACATGGAAGTGGGGATTAGGATTCTGAGACTCAAATTGGATCATTCCCATAAACGCAGCAGTGAGGTTCACAGTGCCCGAGGGCGAGCGATGCTTTACAGCTGTATGCATCTTACATTATCTGTACGGCCTACATTGAGCATTTCTTGTCCATGTGCTGTCATGAAGGACATAAGTACCTAGATTAGATTACCTACTGCACTAGGTTACACGCGAAACCCCCCGAAGAGTTTTTTGGCACTAAATCACCTAACTTCAAAATCGAAAAGCGGTCATTGACTAAAGTCCTATTACAAAAGCGCCGAAAGAAAAACGCTATTATCTTTTAAATACCCTATACTTGTTGATATCCCTTGATGGTAGGCTCAAAGGTCGATGACGAATTCTAGATCTTGATTTGATATATTAGGTTCTTATAGTACCTATAATAACCTACGGCTGATAAAATCCTAGGCAATAATATTTGCCTCTTATGTAAGCTTAAAGTCACGCAACTGCTATTGAGAACTTTGTTTGGAGTTTCACTAACTACGTGATAAAATTAAAAATGAGGCAATTTGTGGAAAAACCTAGATCATCGTCACAGCTCTCTGAACTAGCATGTTGAAGTGGCAATGGGCAGGCCAGTGGGCTGGCTACTCGCTCGATGAACAATGGCGGTCACGGGAAGTCGGTGGAATAAAGTGACACAAGAGGCTGCGCCAGCCCCAGGCAAGAATCTTCATACAAAAGAAAATACCACGTACCGCTCGAAAACGCAATTACCTACGTACCTACCTACGTAGTTTACGGCGGGCGTTTTGCTTGGCGACTCATTCACTCAGCGGTTAGCGCTTTGTGGTTTACACAAAGTACCTGTATATATACGGAAGGTGGTTTGATTGCAAAAACTTTTCCATTTTCAAGTTACAAAAATTTTGGACGCATTCTAAAAAATTGTGTATTTATTCCTCTAAGAAAGGGGTAGATAAGTAGGTACTAGTGGGTCGGTGGTGAGCGAGCTGCGAGCAGCTCGCGTTTAGTTTTTCTTTCATCCTTCTCCTTAAAAACCCCTACAAGCGTTAACTTTGACTTTAATTTATTCGTTATATGTATTGGACTTTGACTTTGATTTTATTTTATTCGTTATACGTATTGATTTTGACTTTGACAAAGTTACAAACCCTACAACAACCCCTACAAAGACTTCGACTTCGATATCGACCTTGACTCTGACCCCGACCCCGACCCACAACCCGACCCCGACTCCGACTCCGACTCTGACTTCGACTACGACTAAGACTAATTACATAATAGGTACGATTAATACGTCGCACCTTCGTTAATCTCACTCACTCGACCATCGTACATCGTTCGTTCGTTTAAGTAGGGGGAATGAGAGACAGCTGTTAATCACTTAGGAAGGTGGACTAAAGCATGGAACTATGGCTAAAAACGAAACGGTATCGATTATACCAGTCTCATTCTTTTATATAAATGTATTCATGTGTTGGAATGAGACAAGCATATATCTATCTGTTTTTATTTGTGTAACTCGTACCAGGCCAAATGTCAAATTACTACTATATTCATGGTAACAATCTAGGAAGATGTATATGCATGGTACCAATATTCAGGGTACGGAACGGAAAAACGACTGTCGTGTGACAATATATTTGTTTCTCTCTAACATAGCATAGCAAGCGATCTTCTAGGATAGGAGTAAGAAGGAACACTCTATGCTATTTTAGCACTCACTCCATACTATTATACCTCCATGCGTATCACCTAGGAAGATTTACTTCAATCTGCCATTTTTAATAAACATTTTAATTTTTATTTAATTACATTTTAATATGTTATTTCGAGTTATTTCGTGTAATTTTAGTGGCATTTTAACCGGTGTAACTTGGATAAATATCACATGTGTGATGTAGTGAAATTTAAGTGTATAACGTGTCTTTTCGAAATTGTGGATTTTTCCCCGTAAAAACTCAGTTTTTCTGCCACTATTTAAACTGGATTATGACTTGACGGAGACTCTTCACGACTTGACTATAAAAATATAATTAATTAAATCACTTGACACTGGCGAAATTGTTTGGAGCACTCCTCAAAAGCCATTATAAGAAGAAGAAGAAGATATACTACATTTATTCATGCGTATCCATGGACTTAGTATACAAAAAGACAGAGCGCTCTAAAAAATTATAATACCGAAACAAGACCTTATTCCATTAGGTTAAGACTCAATTAAGATTACCGTCATAGATAGAGGAAAAACGAGCCAAGACAGATAGTTAGAATAGAGGCAGTTTGTCCCTTTCTAACACTTGAAATGATAGCTTTATGATAGCAAGGGTGACCATGACCATTGTTTAGCTAAATACTAAGAAGTCATCGATACTACAAAAAAAGTTGGCCGTCGCGGGACGCCCGGCAGACGAGAAACGTCACGGCATGGCTGCCTCACGAGTCACGCCGTTTGCCGACACTGAACACTCGGTAAGTAATCAGTAACAAGGTTCGATAACACTTTCTGTGATATTGGAAAAAAAACGCGTTTCCTACAAACGCAAGCTTAGTCCAGAGTCATTCTATTAGGGGAGGTAAACATTTTATTTTACGAAATTAACAAAAAGTGTTATCGATCCGTGATACTGATCACTTACCAAGCCTTCAGTATGAATCTGGCTGCATAAATAACTGTGATAAATAATTAGATTTAAATAATGTTTGTGTAATAATGATAAAACCGCGTGGCCTCATGTCGCTCTACACCTCGACACATAATTTGACAATTTGCAATGTCTGTACCTACATATAATTTATTATTGATGTGTTATTTATGAGTATATCAAGCGTAGAGTGTGCTGCCTTATGAACTTTTGCTGATTCTCTCTAGCATCTTACTTTTGACTGCTTAAGTTTTTAAGTTGGTTTCCTTTTTTCTTTGAATCAGCTTCCACTTGTTCTCGAGGCACCAGGCGCTCCCCACCTAGTAGTAAGAAGGAACATAAAAAAACAGACCGTGTTTGTTGCCTGATTCTTCTAGGCCTGGTTACGTTGGTTGGAACAGGAGTTAATTTATTTTTCAAGATGGTTGTAAAATGATCCTTGTGATTTCAATGAATAAAATACTTTTTGACTTTGACTTTGACTTATCCCTGTTTATCCCCATTAAAAATCAGCAGACACACAGAATAGATTTATTTTATAAAATTCACTATAGTTGATGCTCTATGGGGGCCGAAATGCTCTAAGGCTGCTAAGTTCGGCTCGGTTTGTGTCACATTTAAAATAGTTAAGGGAGATAAACATGAAGTAATTTAGGTATTATTTGTTATTTTTTTTAAAACAAACAAAGTTAGAAAACGGTTATTTTTAAAACATATTTAGGTTTGATTTCGGAAGTTTCTATGTCGGACTGCCATGCTGGCAGGCAACACTGACGTCCTTGAAGCGAAGTGAAGGTCGATGGTCGAGTGTGCGTTAACAAGAGTGAAGTGGCGTCCGAACCAGCACATTCCGGCCGGAGTCCCCGTCCCGGAGAAGATGAAGGCTCTTCTTCAGAAAATGCCTCATTATACTGACCATGTGGGGCGTCACAGATACGTAGTTTGCGACTTATTTGGAGATGTTTAAATGTTATAAATTAGTTTGGCTTTAGTATATTTTGGGAGTTTAATAAAGGACACTCGTAGAAGTTGGTGTTTTTTTTTTTAGTTTTCTTAAATAAGAATGTTCATTGAAGGATTGGTCCCAAATAGCCAACAATTGAAACGAATGGAAGGGCGGAAGGGAGGGTTTTACCCTGTAGTGTGACACCACAGGCTCATAATAATAATAATAAAATTATAGACAGCATACCTACAATTACACTCATGTTGTAAATATAGGACTAAACATAACAGGTTCAGTAAGAGTAACCAGCCCCATTGTCCACGAGTTAGGATATGTTTACATTAATAGGGCAAAGAGAAGGTCTTATAACTTATTACAATAACTTAGTTTAGTGTGGACAAGATAGGTACCTATTTTATCTGCCAGTCCTGATCGACCCCTCGACAAAGCACTGTCCCCTCACGCGATCCACCCACAACTCCTAGAAAGAGAGAGAGGACAACACCCAGCCGAGGCGCCAGACAGCCAGACAGTATTTAGAGAGCTAAGTAAATGCTAAGTACCTACCTATCTATGCATAGGAATGTAAGACGACAAGGTACATGAATAGGTACTTATTAAATAATTATTGTGATCATAGTTCATCGACAGTGTGATCGACATTAATGTGTCGGCTACCCTTTTTTGTGAAAAATATTTTTTTCAATACAAGCTTTTATAAAATTAGTGATCGTAACCGTGTGCTGATCAAAATGAGCCTAAACACGGCCAGTCTACTATTATCCATTGTCCGTTGTCCGTTCCGTTGTCCGCCTTCTGTCTCCGTCATCAGATCAGCTCGCTGTCACCATCATACTGTATTGTCATCGGAACTTGACAGGTAAGTATGCCAAATTTAAGCACAATCGGTTGAGGATAACTGCTTTTAAATTCAGTTGCAAAATTCCACCTGGACATACAATGCAAGTGAAATAAAAGCTTGTAAAATCATAAAATAAATTAGGATTCTTGACTACTAGCATGTTAGAAAAATGATATACCTACAAGTCATAGAGTTATTATATTAGGTAAAGAGTCTTCGCCTACAAGCCTCGACCGCAAGCGCAACTAGGCATTTTAACTCGAGTATATACGCAGCCTACATTCTCACGTTCGTCCATGTAGATACGTCGGACTTGCCGGCCGCTGTAATGTAAGTACCTACGTACTAGTTATCCTCTCGGAAGTAGCTAAATTGACAATATCAGCAATTAGCCTGAATAAAACTAGCATGCACAATGCACAAGGTGTTATAATGATGGCACTTGTGTCAAAATAACAATAGCTGTGATGTCATTGTTCGTCCAAACCAGTAATTTTCACCAGATGACAGACATGGTGTACCTACGTAAGTAGGTACCTGCTACGCGTCAGTAGCTGTTTTCTGCGAATTGTTTAGGTACCTCATGGTAGGTACATAGAACATCAAACGAAGCACGTTAGAACATTTGGCATGTGGTTACCTGTCAACATGTGTAATAGAATGCAGCGATCGAACAACAAAGAAACAAAAAAACAAAACAAAAAAGTTCAAAATCGCGGCAACTATTTTCAATTCTGACAGCAGAATCGTGTTCAGCGATCATGATAATGGACACTTAAAAACAGAAAAAAAAGTTCTACTGTTTAAATATGAAATTTCTGCGCGTTGTCATGAGGGGGGACGTTGGGCATTTTTTTCTCCCAACTTCCCCCAGTGGGGCCAGACAGGACGCTGGGAGTACCTATACGGATTATAGACTTTCGTTTCGAGGTATCCGTGGCGAGACGATAATGTATGGCCTGTATATATATTGTATTAAGTATATCAGTTATCTAGTACCCATAACACAAGCTCTGCTTAGCTTGGGGCTAGATAATGTTGTGTGAACTGTGTCCAGTATTATTATATTATTATATTATTGTATATATTCTGTGGTATAGCGTAGTTTCCCGAACGCTGCTAATCAGAGTCGGGTTCGTCGGGTTGACCAATGTCGAATTTGATATTGTTGAATTTGGTCTCCAAATAGATATTGGTCGATAATTTCGACGTTGTCGCTCCTAATATGCATTACATTCGTGTTTTTTTGTATACAACTTGGTGTGACCTTCAAGCAGATGGCCCACCTGATGATAAACGGTACCCTCTACCCATGAACAGTGCATTACCAGTAATTTTCACCAGATGGCAGACATGGTGTACCTACGTAAGTAGGTACCTGCTACGCATCAGTAGCTGTTTTCTGCGGAGTGCGGACGCATCCTATGTGGCATTGCACCGTGCCCGTTACCCTGAGACATAAAGATGAAAAGTCTCATATGTGCCTGTAATTTCACCGGCAACCATACCCTTCAAACCTGAACACAGCAATGCGAGCACTACTGCTTTGCGGCAGAAATAGGTACTTATGGTGATTATACCTGATGGTACCTCATGGTTGATGGTATGAGGTTGGGGGTTCGATTCCCACCTCGGAACAAATATTTGTACCATATTATTTTTCAAGTGTAAACCACACTTTATGGATAACATTAAATTTTAAATGTAACGCAAAAATTCCGTTTCAGCGGGACTCGAACCCGCAACCTTGCCTGTGATCGGCAATGCCTTTACCAGTTTGGCCTTAGAACACTATAACGCTGAAGACGAAATTTGTGGGCACTATCAACTCGGCTATAGCGCCGATGGGAGCCGTATACAGGTGTTTCATTAGAAACCTTCTGTTCAAAGTCCGAAATTCGTTCGAAACATTGACAAGAGATGACACCACTGCTATATCATCATAGTATATTATTTTTCAAGGGTAAACCACACTTTATGGATAACCTTAAATTTAAAATGTAACCCAAAAATTCCTTTCCAGCGGGACTCGAACCCGCAACCTTGCCTGTGATCGGCAATGCCGTTTAGAATTTAAATATTTGTACGATCTGCAGATATTTGTTCAGAGAGTTCTGGGTATTATCTATGCAAAATAAAAAAATAAACTATGTAATTTATTGTATTATGTAAATCAGTTATCTAGTAGGTACCCATAATACAAGCTCTGTGCTTAGTTTGGGGCTACATAATGTTGTGTGAACTTTCCAGCATCATATATCATATTTTCTTTTCATATTTGTTTATTTATTGAAAGGATAAGGTTATTTTCGTGCACTAAAAGCTGATCTATAATGTGGATAATGAGTAAAATTCAAACAGTGTTTATATCATGCTTTATTTGGCAATAATATCAATGTCTACGACATAAAAGAAGAGTCATTTCATACATCGACTAGGAATTTCGCCAATTTCAAGTCATCTAAATACATAAATATATTTAACATTCATGTCGTAACATTTCAACATAATTTATAATAGTCAATGTTCTTAAAAACCAAAGAATAACAATTTAAAATACTAACTACATTCACATTATTTACACTTGTTTAAAATGTTTCACAACGCATGGCGATATAGATTTAGTTTTATTGTATGCTGAAAAATCCAGATAATAGCTTTTCACTAGGTACATACCTCTATATATTTAAACATGATGGCAATTGAGAAAAATAATTTTCATCGCGATAGTTTGAACGCAAGCGTGAGGTTGTAAAAACAACTGATAAAAAATAGGACATGATTAACAATAACATACTCTTAGGACAAAACTATCGTAGGTAGGTGCACTGGATAATACCATAAGAATAACTAATAAACAATTAGAATGGCCAATAACGTACTTCTCTTTGTACGTGTCCCGATGCTGCCGCCGGAATAAATAGCTACTTCCCCACGCTCCCCGATGCCCTGCGCTCACCCGCAGCGACCGACAGAATTGTCATTTGCCATGTTGTTGTGCCTACTCACAATCATTATGAGTATCTAATAGTAGTACCAGTACTAGTACTATTATTAGATACTCATTAGTACCTATTATTAGTACTTAAATACCAGAGGTAGAGACGTACGTACATAATGAAATAGGAATCTTACAATACAAGGTACAAATACCTTTATTATAATGAGCAAAAACAACATGACATTCAGAAGGAACTTTTGTTCGCTATTGGAGTACCTCAAGCAGAAGACAGGGCTAACCATGAAGGTCGAGCAGTTGGAGTCTCGCCATGATGACAATTTTATTTCCTTTATGGTGAGGCTGCCGACTGACGTTTATCGACCTTCATGAATGTAGAGTTCTGGCCGAGAGGTATCAAGTTCAGGAGGTTCTTCGGACGCCTGACGCGAGACACCGCGCAGTTGCGTCATACGTCGCCGTCTACACGTGTGCATTAAATTAGCATAAAAGTGTTTTTTTTATATGTATGTTAGTTTTTAAGGTATTTATGTTGCTATGGGCTTATTGTTTAGGTTTTTGTACATTTTCCAATAAGCCTGAAATAAAGATATTTGATTTTATTTGATTATCTATATCTTATGTGCGGTCAAGCATGAATTATAAATGACTGTTGGAATGATATCGACATAGTCAAAAATGCCTAAATGAATCACCCAGTACAAGTAATGCGCTTCGGAAATCTTCGTTCGTAACCAACGCTTTTTGCAATCATATTTCTGTTTCTTAAGGCGTCGATGGACGCCAAATTCTGTCACTATCTAACTCATTAAAGTTCTGGGGCCTAATTCTAATATTTTTTAAAGAAAAACCATCATTGTACTGTGCAATTACAATTGAATTACAATTGTCATTAAAAATTGTAGTCTGCTTAAGTTATGATTTTACGAATTTTTACGTAGTAAGTTTTTACGATTGTTTCTAAATGGTCACAATTAAAATGTAATTGGAAAACCATTGATGTTAGTAGAATACCAAAAGTGTCAAAGGTGACAAGTATGAGACGATTCATCTGAAGTTGAACTCTCGTCATAATGTGGGCTTTAGCTCATTTATGGTGAGGGTCCCTACGGAGGATCTGAAGATCTACTTGAGCCCTGACTTCTGGCCGAAAGGGGTGAAGTTCCGGCGGTTCAAAGGCCGTCTGTAACGTGATCCCCCGGGCCGCGACGCGTCGGCGATCACACGTGTTAGATTAAGTTATCAATATCTTTATATGTATGTTAGTTGTAAGGTTTATATTACTATGGGCCTTTGTCTAGGTACAATGTACATTTTTCACTGTTGCCTGAAATAAATGTATTGAATTGTATTGAATAGAATTGAATTGAATTAACAATTTTAATACAATTGGTTTAGTAGAATTGGGCCCCAGGTAGTATTATTTTATCTGTGGCCCCAGGTAAGTTAGAAAATAACAGAATAGCACTCGCGTAACGAAAAGTGAGCGAAAATCACGTTTTTAAAGTTAGAAATCATTAGGAAAGCTAGTTTTTTAAAAAAAGGTCCTCTCTGTTCTATGTTATTTATTATACTGAAGGCAATACAAACATCTTATGATTGATAGTTTAGGAGAAACATGGTTGTAACTACGAAAACAGAGGCTACTTTGCAAATTTATTTCTTACATTTTAAGTTATTAAAAAAAACTAGGTTACATGCTTTGTATGATGAAGTAGATTAATAATTATTTTTTTGTAGATTTTTCGATAAAGATCGTTTATAAAAAAGGTTTGAATGCACCACATTTCCTAAATATCCCCAAATATTCCTAAAAGATTACCATTGAAACATTTAAAACAAAGATTTAAATTTTACAGGTAAACGGGACCGATTTAAGCCTCATCCAAACACACACTTCAATATTATAGTTGGATTTTTATAAATAAATCGTAGTTTTTATAATAAATTTAAACAAAAACTTTAGCTAATACGACCTTATACGAAATAATAGTTTGACAATGCCTCGCCTTAACGATTTCGATGAAATTTAAAAAATATTTCTGGCATTTTTGCTTTGATGACATACTGAGGTTATGGTGTACTATTCAAAATAGAATACGAAGTTTTTAAAACTGGTTAAAATTTAAAATAGGTTTTCACATTCAAGAAAGCTTACGTATTACGGAATGTTAACCTAAATACAGAAGTATGAAGCATCACCATTACTCATCTATTTTCTGGATTTTTCATTAAAATTGTTTGTGTTCTTATAAACATAATTGATAAACGTTTGCAAGAAATGTTGCAAAATTAAGACAGTACAAAATGTTAAAACTCTGTAAATAATCAATGTAAAAGCTCGAACTACAGAGGAAGAAAGGAATCATAAATTACACAATGTAAATGCTTTGGTTGTGCCTTGGACCAAATAACGTACGGACGTGCCATATTCCACCTACTTACACTACTATGCTGGAACAAATACCGTTGTATCTCTGGTGAACTAAATATAATACGATGTTTAACGCCTATAAATAAATAATCTAACATTGAGAATAAAATATCCTTCAAGCAACAAACGCCGCAATGCCTCGGTTATGCTGTTTTATTTCTACAAGTTAACTGCAAATTAGTTCTGGACGGTTAACCTACTATTGTGAGCTGGTCCGATCACATAACAAGTATATATCGATGAAATAAGTACAACCATGATTAAATCTATCTTCAACATTTTACTTGACGGACGTGACCTATGAGGTAATGCACTGTTCATAGGCAGAGGTTACCGCTTAACATCAGGTGGGCCATCTGCTTGTTCCGTCATTCAAGTAGCATAAAAAATATAAAAAAAAACTTTCATATCCTGGATTTTTGTGACATTATACAGCCCGTTATATCCCACTGTTGGGATTCGGGAAAGTTAATGGAATCCAGCACGCCTATACGGGATGTCCACGACTTCCACATTTTTAGACTTTATAGAAGTCCACAGCTGGACTTAGGCCTTCCCCATAGAATGCCACGACGAATGGTCTTGAGCTGCCACCATCCAGACTTTTAAAATGTCGTTGGTCTATCGAGAGCGCAGCACGATAGAGGTGTTCATTTTTGGAGTAGAGACCGTTACATGCCCCTCTATCAGATATAAAGTTGGGATAACTCCCACTCGATCGATTAGGATTAACATACATTTTCCCCAACAGTGGGTAATTTCAACCAGACAATTGTGAAAGTATGTGTACTATATCCGTCGCAGCCAGCTGCTTGAATTCAGCTGTTTAATTGGACGGCTAGCCATTTCATTGAACAACGCCATTCACTACATAAAACATCCTGGGATCTCGAGAAAATAGCTATAATATTATCATCGTGAGATTGTAGTCACCAGGTAAGTTAGTATTATTTTTGACTAATTTTATCAGTCTTTTTAGATAAAAATAAAAAGCAGCCAAGTGCGAGTCGGACTCGCCCATGAAGGGTTCCGTAGCAGCAAGTAACATAATATAAAAGTTCTTGGATGGTTTACGATTTGACGTATTAAAAAACTACTTACTAGATCTGGTTCAAACCAATTTTCGTTGGAAGTTTACATGGTAATGTACATCATATATTTTATTTAGTTTTATCATTCTCTTATTATAGAAGTTACGGGGGGAGGGACACATTTTACCACTTTGGAAGTGTCTCTGTGTGCGCAAACTATTCAGTTTAGAAAAAAATGATATTAGAAACCTCAATATCATTTTTGAAGACCTATCAAAAAGATATAGACATATAGATAACCCACACGTATGGAATTGATGAAAAAAATTTATTTTCAGTTCCTAGTATGGGGAACACCAACAGACAGACAGACATGACGAATCCATAAGGGTTCTGAAATTTTGTTGCGGAACCCTAAAAATGGGATTGAAATGGCATTGTTAAATGAAATGGCTAGCCGACCAATTAAACGGCTGATTCAATCAGTTCGTTGCGACATGTCCACGGTGAAATTTAAACCACTGTTATTCTGGAACCAACGTCTTTGTTTGCATTTCAGCCCGCATTGGCCAAAGTCCAACGGTACGCTACGGTAGTAAACCATAGTTTGAATAACGTTTGTCCTAGAACATTTGTCATTAAAATTTCATAATTATGTAGGACAAGGCGAGGCAAGGTCTTATTCCATATGTGGAATGAGGTATTTCCAGAGAAAATATCTATATATTTTAAAATAGAAGACCTTGAAGTTGAGTCTTGGCGAGGAAAAGCATGACCACTTAATACAAAATCATCTGCTGCGTAGTCACGTGACACGCGCGCTAGTGCTCAACTTATTTGCCGGTTTCTATAGAAAGATATAAAAGAGAAATATAAAATGTATAGCTGCATTTAGAAGCTGGGTGACAGCAAGTTAAGAAAAGGGTAAAAATATGTAAAATAAAAATAAAATTTCATTCCGTTCAACACACTTAGCAAGCCCAGTAAGATACCCGGATTGCTAAACTGTTCAAGACATTGAGACCTTTTGGATCCTCGCACTATCAATATAGCTCGCGAATCTTTTGTGCGTAGTTTGACGGCTACGTATATTTGGTCGAAGGGCGGCTGCTAGCTGACAGGCTCACTCCGAGGACTGGTCGAGGGCGGCTCGGCTGCTGGCCTCGATGGCGGCTGCGACGCTGATCCGCCGCCGACTGTACTCTCAGGATCTCTTTATCCTGTGATCTGCGTAAACACAACTTTTGTTAAAAAATAATTTATGTAATGACAATCTAGCTCTCGTCTGCATTTTTACTCCGAAGGGCTTTAATCCTTTACGGTGTGAATGAGGAACAAAAAACCAAACTTTCATGCGAAGCCCTATTTCAGATCGCTGAAGATACTCACTGTACCTGCGTTGGTCATCTTCCAGACAGCGCTGTACGTTAGAAGCAACCTAGCACCTTGCGCTACACTTGGGGGCCGTAATCACAATACGCGAAACAGGCCTAAGGAGACTGACCAAAACATCGAAGCTGGTGCACGTTATGACTCCCACTGTTTGCAATAACCTGTCCGAGAGTAAACGAAACGCTATTTCGACGCAGTCCTTATTCTAAAACGGTGGTTAGTTGAACTGACACTATGTGAATTCAATTTTCATAACATTGTATAATCCTTGTTAGTAAATTGACTACCTACATACATAGAAACACGCCTTTCTCCCCGAAATGGTAAGCAGAGCCTCAAATGGGCCTCTTTTCGCTGTGGGTAGCACCATCGTGGGAAATAGACGTGACAAATGGTGAGCTCATCGCCGCAAATGCTTCCCACGACAGACTCAGCTAACGCTTTCTACCAGTAAAATAACACACTCGATAAATAAGCTAGCAGCCATGACACATATTATGCCAACGAAACCCACAAACAAGTCCGGGCGAGACAATTGAAGATAAAGATATCTTCAATTGTCTCACCCGGACTTGTTAGTGGGTTTTTTTTTTTTTTTTTTTTTTTTTATTCTACTGGAATGGCGGAGCAAGCAGATGGCCCACCTGATGTTAAGCGGTAACCTCTGCCTATGAACAGTGCATTACCTCATAGGTCACGTCCACCTAGGACGCGCCCTATGTGGCATTGCACTGCGCCCGCCACCCTGAGACATAAAGATGAAAAGTTTCATGTGCCTGTAATTTCACCGGGTAATTTGTAATTTGGGTGTTAAATTAATTTCATAAACTAGCTGTAACCCGCGACTTCGTACGCGTAATATTGTTTTATCCATAACTCTGCGTAATAGCACAGACTAATTATGTTTTACACTGTGGTAATAGTATGTTCTAGTTGTTGTAGTAGTAGAATGTTTGGTTTTCCACTTGTGGTATCCTACCTATGCTAATTGTAAGTTAGCGCGCCTCCCCCGAACGTATGCACATTGCCCGCAACCGTCACAAGAATAATTTCTAAACCAGCATCCGATGGTCCGGTGCCCCTTTCCGCACCGCCAGCAAGGCTGCTCCACGCACTGCACATCGCCCGAGGGCGCGGCGGGAGCGCGTGCTCCCGCTGCGCTGGCGCCGCTGCCGACCCCTACGCGGCCCGCGTGCGCTGCGCCTCGTCCAGCCCCCCCCCCTCCCCCCTTCATCCCCCCAAACCAGGTGTCTTTGTGACTTGTAACTCTGATTTAATTGTAGTGAGCGCCATGAACTGTTCCACGCGTCGTAATATCACTTTTTACTCGAAATATCGAATTGTTCGGTTTTACCGATCGGCATTTAAAGTGTATTTATTTACAAAGAAAATGTTCCCATGCTTTTTTTCAGCAAAATTTCAGGTACTGCTGAAACTTATGTTGGCTATTTTTATTTAAGGAATTACCTTGTGAATTTTCTTGTTTCTACTACCAACGGTTTCCGAAATACGAAGCATTTTAGTTTTACATTAAAAGCCATTTTGGACCCCTTACAGAGTGAATTTTCAAAAATCCTTTCTTATTACACCCCTACACCCAAAAAGGAATACATCCTTCAAATTTCATGTGTCTAGGTCCAGCGGTTTAGACTGTGCGTTGCAAAACGCAAAGTGTATACGTTAAAAGCCCTTTTTGAACCCCTAAGAGGGTGAATTTTCCAAATTCCTTTCTAAGTACACCTTTACACCCTAAAAGGAATACACTGTCCAAATTTCAAGTCTCTAAGATCAGCGGTTTAGGCTGTGCGTTGTAAAAACTAAAGTTTTTTTTATTTTTTTACATAGAAAACGATCCCTTTCCATTTTTCAGGAAAATTTCAGGAATCGCTGAAACACGTGTTTATTTATTTTATTTGAGGAATCTCCATGTAAAATTTCAAGGTTCTCCTGCTAACGGTTTCTGAAATACAGAGCTTTTTTGTTGTATATTAAAAGCCCATTTTGGACCCCTTAGAGCGGTAGTATCGGAAATTCCTTTCTTAGTGCACCCCTAGACCACATAAGGAATGTACCCTCCAAATTTCAGGTCTCTAGGACTTACGGTTTAGGCTGTGCTTTGATTGTCAGTCAGTCAGTCAGTCAGTGAGTCAGTCAGTCACGCAACGATTTTATATATTTTGATAAGAATTTATGATAGTAATTTAACATATTGTACCATTATTGACGACCTCTGTAGCGCGGCGGGCGTAGGTTCGCCTCCGACGCAGTAGGTTGCGGGTTCGATTCCTGCCTCGGAACAAACATTTGTGCGATATGCAGATATTTGTTCAGGATGTTCTGGGTATTTTCTATGTATAATAAAAAAATATCTATCTATGTAATGTATTGTATTAAGTATATCAATTATCTAGTACCCATAACACAAGCACTGCTTAGCTTGGGGCTAGTTAATGTTGTGTGAACTGTCCAGCATTATTTATTTATTTATTTATTAGACATAATATTTTGCAATACCATTAGGTATTTAATTGAACTAATATTCATTATAATAATATCGTACTGTAGTACTATTTTACCAATTTTATACGTAAAAACTGACACGTAATAATTGTTGACCAATAAATATCTATGAAGTATGCGGAGAGTATTTTACTGTTGCGAGGGAGTACGAGGGCCTGCGACTCCTCGACTGTGGTGGAGTGCAGGTTGGCGTGGAACATGTACTGCACCGTGAGGTGTTTCGCCTCGCCAACGCACGGGT
Source organism: Operophtera brumata (assembly GCA_932527175.1). Lineage (NCBI taxonomy): Eukaryota > Metazoa > Arthropoda > Insecta > Lepidoptera > Geometridae > Operophtera > Operophtera brumata. The sequence continues at coordinate 77,274,297 of OW052239.1, read as the reverse complement.
CATAAAATAAATATCTATGAAGTATGAGGAGAGTATCTTACTGTTGCGAGGGAGTACGAGGGCCTGCGACTCCTCGACTGTGGTGGAGTGCAGGTTGGCGTGGAACATGTACTGCACCGTGAGGTGTTTCGCCTCGCCAACGCACGGGTCATAAAATAAATATCTATGAAGTATGAGGAGAGTATCTTACTGTTGCGAGGGAGTACGAGGGCCTGCGACTCCTCGACTGTGGTGGAGTGCAGGTTGGCGTGGAACATGTACTGCACCGTGAGGTGTTTCGCCTCGCCAACGCACGGGTCATAAAATAAATATCTATGAAGTATGAGGAGAGTATCTTACTGTTGCGAGGGAGTACGAGGGCCTGCGACTCCTCGACTGTGGTGGAGTGCAGGTTGGCGTGGAACATGTACTGCACCGTGAGGTGTTTCGCCTCGCCAACGCACGGGTCATAAAATAAATATCTATGAAGTATGAGGAGAGTATCTTACTGTTGCGAGGGAGTACGAGGGCCTGCGACTCCTCGACTGTGGTGGAGTGCAGGTTGGCGTGGAACATGTACTGCACCGTGAGGTGTTTCGCCTCGCCAACGCACGGGTCATACAATAAATATCTATGAAGTATGAGGAGAGTATCTTACTGTTGCGAGGGAGTACGAGGGCCTGCGACTCCTCGACTGTGGTGGAGTGCAGGTTGGCGTGGAACATGTACTGCACCGTGAGGTGTTTCGCCTCGCCCACGCACGGGTCGTAGAATCCGGGCAACTCAGACTGGGGAAACAATAAATAATAATTATTGAAAAAAAAAAACAATAACACTGCCGCTGCAAATTAAATAAAGCAAATATAAACAAAGTTTTTATTGAAAACACAAGAAAAAGTTAAGGACTGCAGGGTTTTTTTTTAACATTGATATACCTTTGTTTGACCTTTGTTTATGTCTGACATTTTGACATTTATCTATTGCTTGCTTTTATTGTTGTTATTGTTTAGGTTTTATTATTACTAACTATTATTTATTTTTGACATTTTATGTGATTGATTTATTAATTACCTAATTTTATGACTTACATTTAGTGTAACTGGCCCAGGCCGTACTAAGTTGCTGTATAAATAAAAATAAATATATAATAAAATAATAATAAATTGACCACGATCTAACCTGTCGGTAAGTGACGATGTGGCCGAAGATGAAGCACAAAGGTCTAGAAGGCACCTATTCACTCTAGCCTTGAAGAGACCCAGATTATAGTTTTCAGGAAAGACAGACGACGGTAGTGTATTCCACTCCTTAGCAGTTCTCATTATAAACGTAGAACTGAAACGTTTATGATAAATGCGCTTTCAGGGTATTATATCACAAAGTTACCGGACGTTTGTTTTAAAACATAGTGTGTGTCAGCTCTGACGCGCGACTGGAAGCGTTCAGCGCTCAAGGCTGGTTTATACGTATTAAGTTGTCAAGTAGTCACTAAATTATAACTGAATTTAAGCGACTTAATTTTAAGTAAGTATTTATACGTCAAATACACTTAATACTAGTTAAGCTCTTGAGACCAACAGCGAATTAAAATCTGTAATTCTGTAATAAAATTCGTAATAAGTGAGGTTTGACGCAAGTCCTTGTTGTTTTGCTTGTTTGTTTCTATAATTCGCGCTTCTTTTGTTCCATAAACAATCGTGCTTTGTATATTCTTCTACAAACTTTACTATAGTGCCTTCCGTCTATTTCGACATTCTCGATTTAAAAAATATTATTTATAAACAAGAAACACAAACACTCGCACACTGCCAAGCTTGTGCATTTAACTAATAATTAACTAAATCGTGCCTGTCCAAACGTGTGTCAAGTGCCAGGCCACACCCACCAACTTACTTGAAAAATAGAAAAAGTTCTTATCTACTTGGTTACTTGCCCGCTAAATTTTAACTTGCAACTTATTACTAAATTCGTTGTTTACATGCACTAAGTAAAAGTTAAAGTAAGTAGTTCAAATTTAGTTAACTACTTTTAATACGTATAAACCAGCCTTCAGCGATAATGTAGCTTCATGTTTGAGAAAGAATTGTCAGAATCGGATGTGTAGTTTCGGAGAGTATCCGCTACATATAAACAGTGTAGATTATAGAGTCTATATTACTTACTAGTGTCCGCCCGCGGCTTCAGTCGCGTTTTCCCAGGATAAAAAGTAGCCTAAAGCTCATCCAGGTCTTAATCCATCTATGTACCAACTTTCATCGAAATCGGTTCAGTCGTTTTGGCGTGGTTGAGTAACAAACATACAAACTTCGATACTATAACTCTTTTTTTTTAACTTCATGTTTGACGGAATAAACTGATGGCCCATCTGATGTTAAGCGGTAACCTGTCTTGTAAGGTCGTGTAAGGTCACGTCCACCTAGGACGCGGCCTATGTGGCATAGCACTGCGCCCGCCACCCATTCCACTGCACCATTTATGATATTAGTGGGATAAACAAGGTTCAGTCAGTGTGTTGAGGCTTCGCTTGAGCATTCATACTGCGATTTTAATATTTCTGAATATTTATTCGAAGGAATATTTCTGATTTATCATATCTTCTCAATATTGCAAATGGCACGGTGGACTGCTCTGAGCTGCTGGAGCTGTTAGGACTGCGTATTACACAGCCGCATTAAGGAGACCGAACATCTTGTATGTTCCACGAGTTAAGACTAATTATAGGTAGAACTCATTTGTTATTCGAGCAAGCACCATATTTAACTCCTTGACTAAAGGTGACATAGATATTGATTTGTTTAATACTTCGACAAGCAAGTTAAAACGCTTGCTTGCAGACAAATTCTTTTTGTAACTTGATTTATGTTTTTCTGTGGTATTTTTTTTTTGTTTTCATTCTCTTTTTGGCTTTATAATTATAAATTTTTATTTTCTTGGTTTGTCGTCCACATTAACTGTATTTTTTGCATAGACTACTTAACCTATCAATGGAAATTTGTAATTGGCCTTCAGCATACATGTATTTTGCATGTAAGTATTTAAATAAGTTATCGTTTTGTGTACCTAGCTGTAAGTTTTCACAAAATTCAAAAATAAAATAAAATTAAATTTGCAAGAGATAATGTAGCAATATCGGCGCCTACTGTACCTTGCTGGCGTCGAGCAGTTCCAGTCGCGAGTCCTTGATGAGGCACTGCAGCGGGATGGTGACGTCAATGACCTCCGCGTACCCGAGCGGCGACTCTGCGGTCGGCACGTCGCCTGGCGAGGGCTCCGTGACCGGATGGCTCGAGCAGTCTGTTTACAACCAAACAAGTGAAATATCATTCCGGGAATTTGTGGTCGTTGTTGGAGTGTCGCGATGGGTTTCTTGCACACAAATTATATCACATTGTGATTCCTGGCAAAGCGTCGCCAGCAGCTCACTTTTCACATCAGAAAAACCTATATTAATGGATATTACTGCCAGAGCAGGTTTTAGCGATTGCTTCCTATTGGTCCAATAAAATTTAGACATGTTTAGCCACTGACACGAAAGAAGAAGAAGTGAAATTTCAGCAGGCTTAGCCTAAGCCTGCTGAAATTTCACTTCTTCTTCTTTCGTGTCAGTGACTAAAATTCTGACCGGTGACTAAAATTCTCATACTATGATATCGATACGAGTGCCTCTAGCACTCGATTTGATATCACTCCGTGACTATTTTTGGCACTGACAATTATGAATAGTATTTACTCAATTTCACTATTTATCTTGTAGCGTTCCTATTCCACCCACACATAATATTTATTATCTATGCTCCGAACGTAGTACACTGTTTTGTCTGTGGAGAGAACCACGAGCACGAAGTTATAGGTAAATCATTCAAGCTTCTTGACCACGAGAGCACTAACCGTAAACCCTAACGAATAGTGGACAGATACGTTACGTTTTAGGTTTTACTGAAAAACAACATTTCCACACCCTATTTTATGATAATAAAACTGGTACAAACTGCCTAAATTGGAACGCATGTCAAAGACAACGACTTTGAAATATTTGGAGGTTGGTAGACAGAGTAGGACTCTCAAAAATACGACATTTGGTAAAAAGTGATTTCAATGTCATCGATGATCTTTTTGTCATTCGTGATTTCTAGTCACTCGGTGACACTCGAAAATGGATCCCCTGGCCACTGCATACAACGCGCAGATAAACTGTAATCTAATATAAACACTTACACAAACTGTGCGCGACACAAACAAAAATGACGCGGTTAGTATCAGAAACCCGTGAATCGAATCGCTATCATCGCGGAGACTGGCCGCTCTTTTATACATACATACACATGCCTTTTCCCCGAAAGGGTAGGCAGAGCCACAAATGGGCCCCTTTTCCCGTGGGTTGCACTGCACCATCATAGTAAATAGACGTGACAAGTGGTGAGCTCGTCACCGCCATTGCTTCCCACGACGGACTAATGCTTACTTCCAGTAATAATACAACATAAGCTAGCAGCCAGGACAAATCTTATACCAACGAATCTTACAAACAAGTCCGGGTAAACAGTTATATAGGCTGTGGTAATATAGACTCTCGGAGACATTAGGTCAATCAATCGACGGTGGCCACTTCACATCAGGTCGGCCGTAACTATGGGTTTCATTAAAACAAGAAATCATCGACATAGGGCTCGACTTTTCGACAAACGGCGATTGCCTGGCAGTATATAGAACATTACTGCCACAGCCGGCAAGTAGACGATGACGGTGGAACGTGAGATGGGCGGCCCAAATATTTGAGTAGGTATACACATTGCCTAGTTGCGGCCAAGTCTTGTAAGTAACACTGCCAGGCTACTATTAATCATCAAGGAGTTCATCATCATCTTTCTCGTCTCCATCATCAAATGCTCGCTGTCACCATAATACTGTATTGTCCATCGGAACTTAACAGTTATACCAAATTTCAGTTCAAGCGGATATCGGTAAGTGGCCCCTTCACAGATAGAACGTAACATTTTCCAACTTCCGCCCACATCATCAGATCAAATCGAACTCGAGGGGATACTAGTTACCACTGAAGAGTTCCACTATCCACCTCCTGGCTCCATCATCAGATCAGTTCCAAGATACGCAATTATAGTATTGTCATCCGAACTACATAATACATACTAAGTTTAATTTCGATACGGCAATTAGAAGTAGTTTAAAAATGACTTCAAATATTTGATTACATTGTTAGTACAAGGTGCAAGTTACAAACTAATCTAAAAAATAGGCGAGTTAAAAACGTCTTAAGGCGCTATAGGTTCAACGAACATTTTTGTATGAGGCGAAGAAGGCGAGCGCACGCTCTGATACCGTGTTTTTATGTATAAAAAAATTATATAAAAATGTCGTTCAAAGTTTTGTTTCATTTTGTTGATGAATTCACTAACTCAAATAATAACTAACATGTAACCAAATGTTTCAAAAATTAAAACGTGAGAGAAGTGAGTGAAAAATAGCATTTTAATTTTAAAAAGGAGGTAAATTTGTTATTTTTTTTTATCGAGTGAAGTAATTCAAATACTGTATTGAATTATTGATTTCACTAGATAAAAAGCTCAAAAATATTATATATTTTTTTCTTCTATGTAAATTCTTATCAAAAACTTTAAAATTCTAGAGACATTTGAGAACCTATCGCGCCTTAAATTAACCACTAAGCACCCGAAATTAACCAATTTATATGGACTAACCGGATTAATGTTATGTGGCTTTCAGCACACCCTCTCGATCCGGCCATTTATGCCAATTGGTGTTTCCATTCCAAACAAAACGTTTGGTATTTTTAAGACGAAACCTTAAGTTGCGGAGTAGACGTTATTATTATACACTAGTGTGTGCGCGTGGTGTTTACCAGGAAACAAGTAATTAATTTAGTAAAAATTAAAAAAACACTCAACGCAATGAAACGGCTGAACCGATTTTGATCAAACATAGCTAAGAACACACCCGACAAATACACAATTTAAACAAAAAAAAAACGAAATCGGTTCATCCGTTCGGGAGCTACGATGCCACACACACGCACACACACACACACACACACACACACACACGTCAAACTCAATTTGACAGCAAATCCCGATCGAGTGTCAAGGGTAGCCACACTGATGTGCTTATAGACCCTCGACAGTGAGCTAACCTTGTGGCAGCTTTCCGTACAACGCCTTCAGGATGACCAGTCCCTTCTTCTTCTCTTCATCGGACCTGATGCGCGTGAAGGTCGCCTTCATCAGCTCGACTGTAGCGCGCGCCTGCCGCTGCATCTCCTGTAACCTGTAACGAGAACCACAATTTATAGCACACGTTTTTATTTTTTTTGTGTTTAATTTTAATAAAAAACATTAATCTAAGATTATCTTAACACATCTAAAAAACCTCATTAGGTTTGTATAAGATGCAATACATTTCATTCTTTAAATTAGGTTGCAGTAACATAGGTTTTTTTATTTATTTTTTATACTACTTGAATGACGGAACAAGCAGATGGCCCACCCAGCAGGTACATAAACACAAACATATCAACGAATTAAATAAGAAAATAGGAATACAAAGTCACAAATATAACAGCTCTTTTCTCGGTTCTATTCCAGTACCTATAGTCTCATAACGCTATATTCCAGACCGCACTCATACAACGTATTTAAATAGGTACTGTGTGTGTGTGGAGTATTGTCTGTTTTCAAGTCGATGCTTAACGTCGCCGAATAAACGTGTGACGTGTTAAGGAATGGTTACTTGCAGCCGCCTGGGACTTTTCCAGCATACAAACATACATTCATAGATACATGACTTTTTCCACGAAAAGGCAGAGCCTAAATGGGCCTCTTCTCACCGTGGGTTGCACCATCGTGGGTATATAGACGTGACAAGTGAGCTCATCGCCGCCATTGCTTCCCATATTATCTGACCCGGCTAACGCTTTCTTAAAGTAATAACACGTTTCTTAATAAGGTAACAGCCAGGACAAATCTTATACCAACGAATATTACTAACAAGTCCGGGTAATTCTATAGTCGGATTTCACGACATCCAAGGGAGAGGTCCAGATGGCCCACATGATGTTAAGTGGTACCCTCTCCCTATGAACAGTGCATTGCCTTATAGGTCAAGTCCCCCTAGTACGCACCCTATGTGGCATTGCACTGCGCCCGCCACCCTGAGACATAAAGATGAAAAGTCTCATGTGTCTGTAATTTCACCGGCACCCTTACCCTTTAAACCGGAACACAGCAATGCGAGCACTACTGCTTTAAAGCAGAAATAGGTATGGTGGTAGATATATAGATAGAAAATTATTTATTGCACAAGACAAAAAGCAGTACATAGGCGAACTTAATGCTAATTAGCATTTTCTTCCATTACCTTTGTGTAACGTAGACCCAGGTAGTGCTATTAAAAATAATTATAGGTTGAGATTAAATGATTAACATAATTAAATACCTACTCTAAATAACTATTTATATAAATACCTAACATAATATAATAATACTGGTGGTAGTACTTCCCCGGACGAACTCTTTCACAAAAAAGCTCTACCACTACTTCTTACTAGTCTATTCTTAGGCCGGACACGCCACGGCTCGCATAGTATTGAGATAAAAAGGTATGTGTGTACATTAATTATACATAGGAGTGTCCAAAACGATTAATGAGCTATTTAATTTTATTATAAACATTTCATTTTGAATTATACTAATGGTATGTATTAGTTTATTTTATATTTTAGGCAGTAATTTAAGTACTTATTTATTATTATTATTATATTTTGTTAATTTTCTTAAACTTATGCAATATTTCCCTTCTTGTGCACTACCGTTACATATTTTGTCCGCAATACACCAAGGTTATCTGGAAGATAATGCTTTCTAGCGTTAAGTTCGCCTTTGTACTTCTTTGTTTTATGTGCAGTTTATAATTTTCTATCTATTATTTAATAAAAACGGGAAATTTTCACGTACCGTCATTGTTTCGACTCGTTTCGCGAGTCTTTTTCAAGGTGAGTGAACGCGACGCACTCCCTCCGCGACCCGATTAGCACACAACATCGATCGAAGTGCTTGCATCGATTTAACGGTACGTGAAAATTTCCCGTTTTTTTTAAATAATTGATATGATTCACGAAAGTTTTATAGTGAAATTTTCTATCTATCTATCTATCCATCCTAGCTTAGTAGGATGGATGGTGGGTCACCTCTCGAAGTTGGCCTCCATGGACCGTATCTTGTTGCGTTGCTCACGCTCCTTGGCGATGGGGTCGAGCACCAGTTTCCTGAGGATGAGCCAGGACACGATGGGCACCACGGTAGCGTAGAACACGGGCGACGGAACCACCTCCTCACACAGCTGGATCGGCACCACGATCGTCTGCGACGAATTCGTCCATCTGAAGCAGCACATCACACATAACACCCATGAGTTCACATTCTAAATATATATATATATATATATAAAACAAAGTCGTGTTAGTTACACCACTTATAACAAGATCGGCTGGACCGATGTTAGTTATCTCTTTTTTGGTGGATTCTTCTGCGCTCACTATGTGAGCTATGTGACTATGGTGACTATGTGTCACTATGTATTCACCGGGGGCTACCCGTGCGAAGCCGGGGCGAGTCGCTAGTTATGTTATACAATCATATTGAATCGACTTATAACCTAAATTTACTCCTGTCCAACGTGCCTAATCCTAGCGCGCGCTTGCTTTGATGATCTTTCTTACTTATATTGATCTACTCCCCAAACTTAACTTATCTAAATCACTACCAGACGGAAGCGTCACTAAGATTGCCACACAAATACGACATTATGCATATTGCTCATTTAGTTTATACGGCATTATGTATATTGACCGTTTAGCTTATACGACATTATGTATATTGGACGTTTAACTTACGACATTATGTATATTGGACATTTAAAGTACGACATTATGCATATTGGTCGTTTAGCGTACGACATTATGTATATTGGTAATTTATCGTACGACATTATGCATATTGGTCGTTTAGCTTACGACATATTATGTATATTGGCCGTTTAGCTTATACGAAATTAAGCATATTGCTCGTTCAGTTTATGCGACATTTTGTATATTGGTCGTTTAGCTTACGACATTATGCATATTGGTCGTTTAGCTTACGACATTTTATGTATATTGGCCGTTTAGCTTATACGAAATTATGTATAGGTATTGACCGTTTATCTTATACGCCATTATATATATTGACCGTTTATCTTATACGCCATTATGTATATTGATCGTTTAGCTTATGCGACATTATGCATATTGGTCTTTTAGCTTACGAAATTATGCATATTGATGGTTTAGCTTATGCGACATTATGCATATTGGTCGTTTAGCTTACGTCATTTTATGTATATTGGCCGTTTAGCTTATACGAAATTATGCATAGGTATTGACCGTTTATCTTATACGCCATTATGTATATTGACCGTTTATCTTATACGCCATTATGTATATTGATCGTTTAGCTTATGCGACATTATGCATATTGGTCGTTTAGCTTACGACATTATGCGTTTTGGACGTTTAGTTTATACGGCATTATGTATATTGGCCGTTTAGCTTATACGAAATTAAGCATATTGCTCGTTCAGTTTATGCGCCATTTTGTATATTGGTCGTTTAGCGTACGACATTATGTATATTGATCGTTTCGCTTACGACATTATGCGTATTGGGCATTTAGCTTATACGTATTGGTCAATATGCGTCAGAACAGAATGTACTTACTTGAGTTTGAGTATAACTCCGCTGGGCACTCCGACCATCACCGCGGCAGACACACTGTTGTTCTGAGATACCTTCTTCTCCGCTCCGTATTCTACTATCGCGCCGAAAGTGCCGCCCCTGCGTTCAATAAGGTGTAATGGATTATTGATATATCTTTAATAATTTTTACACATTTACATTGCAACGGCGGCGATTATAGCTCACCGCTTGTCTCGTCTATATTCCTACGATGGCGCTTCCTATATTCCTTCAGGCTCTGTCTACCCTTTTGTAAAAGACGTGTGTCTCTGTATGTGTTTGAATAACTGGGTAAGCAAACAAGCATACAGCCTGGGCCCTTATTCGCTATGACCATAGGAGATTACTTGTCAATAACGTGTGACGTCACAATGTATTCTGAACAATGATTACACGCAGATATGGTTACGAGCCCGCGTTATGTCACGTTTGGTCATAGCGAATAACAGGGCTGATGGAAAGTAGTGACGGTGTGGAAGACTTGTCCCGGTTTTAGATACATTTCTCTTTCAAATTTTAGCACTCTACCAAATCACCAGTAGTGGTAGAGCTTTTTTGTGAAAGAGTTCGTCCGGGGAAGTACTACCATCATACCTATTTCTGCCGCAAAGCAGTAGTGCTCGCATTGCTGGGTTCCGGTTTGAAGGGTAAAGATGCCGGTGAAATTACAGGCACACGAGACTTTTCATCTTTATGTCTCAGGGTGGCGGGCGCAGGGCAATGCCACATAGGGTGCGCCCTAGGTGGACGTGACCTATGTGGTAATGCACTGTTCATAGGCAGAGGTTACCGCTTAACATCAGGTGGGCTATCTGCTTGTTCCGTCATTCAAGTAGTATACAAAAAAAACTGTTTACATTGGTATAGTTAGTAGCATAGTCAGTAATCTACTGTGCTACTGTACCGTAGTAGTATAGTGCCCTAAATTAGTATATCTATTGCAAATTTGTGAGTTACGATTACATAGTATGTCAGTATATAATAAGATGACTTGACAGGGCATAGCATAGCAGAGCAGACATATAACTATACCGGACATGACACAGTAAACACGCAACGTGTATTTATCCCACCGTTTACTCTACTCGTGTGCACGGCTTTAAAGCTTGTTATATATGAACCAGTGCCAGGTTTAAAATACACATAAATAATTCATACTGCATCCCAGACATTTAACAGTTAAATTTTGAGACTTGAAGGGTATTATTCCATGTATAATCCATCAGGGCTCGATAACTACTGAACAGATATTGAAAAATTGTTAAGGATTTTGTCTTTAAAACAAATGTAAATTAACATTCCTAGGTTTACTATGAGTTTTCTCAACTAAACTCCATAGTGAATGTAATTATAATATTCTTCACATAAAGAAACTAAACACTTCTTAAGTTTAGGTTTCAATGGATTAAAAGAAAAATATTCTATTATACGGGAAAAAAATACATACGGAATTCGAAATTATTACTACCTACTGATAAATTTCATTTTAATTTTTCCGTATAATCCAATAATTTTCGAATACATAGTTAGTTAGTTAGTTATTCATTTATTCGCTTAAAAATATGGTAATTACAATGTTCTTAATAGATATTTAGTTTCACATATTTTTACTAGTTACTGCTAGCGTGCAAATATTTAATAGGTATACAAATTTAAAAATGAAAACAATATAATTTTGTCTATAGGTACTATCAAATTAATCAATTATTTATTACATTTATGTCACATTCATGTTTTATAATTGTAAAAACGACACGAACCCTTTTTCAGAAAGTCGGATATTAAGTAAAAGCTTTCCGTGAACAGCCACTTTTCCAACTCCACACAAAAATTTTTGTACGGTAGATCGACAATCGGTTTTGGAAGGGAGTTGAAAATAAGAGGTGCCATATATACGCAATTTTTCCTAAAGGTTTCAAGCTTAGGCACTGGCATTTTAAGATTTATGTTAGTTACTAGCCTTCTATTTAAATTACAGTGTTTTTCAAAGGTCGAGTCATTATTTTTTATAAATTTAGCAACCTCATAAATATAAAGGCACGGGACTGTCAAGAGTTTTTGTTCCTTAAATATAGGTTTACAAGAGTCAGTCCATTTCATGCCAAATACAGCACGAATACACTTTTTTTGAGCCACGAAGACTCTTGCTATTTCTGAAGAATTACCCCAAACAACGATGCCGTAACGAATTATTGAACACACATAGGCATGATAAGCAAGCAAGGCTGTTCGCCTTGACGAACAATTTTTTAGTTTTCTCAGTGCAAACACAAATCTGTTAAGTTTAGCACAAATATAATTAATATGAAACTTCCATGTGAGATGCTCATCAATAATCATTCCTAAAAATTTTGTATTCATGACCTGTTCCACAACTTCATTGTTAGTTGAAACATTTAAAGACAAATGTTTCCTGTTAAACGTTTTAAAATTTAGTATCTTTGTTTTACTAACGTTTATTTTAAGATTGTTTATATCCAGCCAACCGACAATATCACTTAACGCTTCATTTATCTTAACTTCATAACTATTCACATCATCACATTTTATTATGACTGTGGTGTCATCAGCAAATAAAACGCATTCATGGTTAACGGCTTGTGGGAGATCATTTATGTAAATTAGGAACAAAAGTGGCCCCAATATACTTCCTTGTGGCACGCCCCTAGGGTTGACCCTTACATCAGAATCAAAATTCATTAAAGTTCTATCATTAAGCTTCGTCACTCGAGTAAACTGTTTCCTGTTACTCAAATAAGATTCAAACCAATTTTCTGCAGGACCTCTTATTCCATATTTATGCAGTTTAGCAAGAAGAATCCGATGATCTACGAAATCAAACGCTTTGCTGAGGTCCAAGAATAAGGCTGATGTCGTTATTCTTTTGTTTAAACTTTCTGAAACTATTTTTACGAGTTTAAACGTAGCTAAACTCGTGGACCTTCCCTTCCTAAAGCCATGTTGTTCATCAACTAAAATATTATGCTTGTCTAAGAACTTTAGCAACCGGTTATACATTATTAGTTCAAAAACTTTGGACAGTATAGGCACTAAAGAAATGGGTCTATAATTGTCCTTACATTGTTTAGAACCTTTCTTATGCAATGGTTTTATGATCGATATTTTAAGTCTATCTGGAAAAATACCTCGTTCAAGTGATAAGTTTATTATATAAGCTAATGGTTCCGCAACATACTGACCAACAGATTTCAGTAATTCTGTAGAGATATTGTCAAAACCAACAGACTTTTTATTTTTTAATGATTTAATAATTTTAAGAACTTCATCCGGACTTGTAGGTTCCAAAAATAGACTGTTACATGTACTTATAAAATTAAACGGGTTTGGTTTCTTCAAATGAATGTCAATATTATTAGATACAGGATTGGGCTTAGTAATGTCAATGAAATAATTATTAAAAGTATTAGAAATGTCATGACCAGATGTCAAAAAAATATCATCATCCTTTATTTTATCAATATATTCCTTTGATGTCATTTTACCCATCTCATTATTAACAATGTCCCAAGTTGCTTTACCTCTATTATTAGCGCGTACTATATGATTTATATTTGATAGTGACTGTGATTTATTTACACAATGTCTTAGTAACTTAGAATAAGCATTATATTTATCTTTAGACTCATTACTTCTCCTGAAATAATATTGATATCTAAGTAATCTCTTCCTCTTACAGCTTATCTTAAGACCCTTTGAGATCCATCTTAATTTTTTTGGCTTAATATTTTTTTTTATTCCTACTAAAGGGAAGCACAACTTGTAAAATAAGCCAACCAAATCATGAAAAATATTGAAAGCATCATTTACCATTGAATTCTCATAGACATCCGAAAAACTCAGGTTTTGAATACAGCTAATGAACTTAAGTTTATTATCTTTCGATTCATCGTTTACCGTTAAAGTGTATATATGGTTTTTATTATTATTAAGTGACAAAACTTCAAAGTCAATCACTTGAGCTGTATTATGATCCGACAGGTAGAAGTTATAAGTCTTTCCAGATACATTTGTTATATTACTTATAATATTATCTATGCATTTTTGTTCACGTGTAGGCTCATTAATATGACATTGCATGCCATGATTAGATAGTAATTCCAGAAACTTACTCGATATTTTATTCTTGACAAAAATATCTATATTGAAATCACCAGCAATAACTAATTTACAACCTTTAAATAGAAGCCGCTCTAAAGTAATTTGTAATTTTTCAAAAAATATATTAATATCTGAATTAGGAATTCTGTAAAAGCAAATAATAATTGTCTTTAAGTGTTTGATTTCTATTCCACATATTTCAAAATGATTCTTAGTCGCTAAGTCTTTTACATACCCACATACACACAACTTTTTCCTCGAAGGGATAGGTAGAGCCTCAATGGGCCTCCTCTCCCAGTGGGTTGCACCATCGTGGAATAAAGACGTGACAAGTGGTGAGCTCATCGCTGCCTTTGCTTCCCACGACTGACTCCTCTAACGCTTTCTTCCAGTAATAACACATTCCATAATATCCATTAAAAACATAAACTTGAGAAGCGACAGACGTTCTCCGTGAACAGAGTAGTTACCAATAGAATATGAACTAGCTCGTAGATACTCACTTGAGAGCCAGCCTGAGTTTCATGTCGTATGAAGGCAATTTCCACATGAGGCTCATGGAGGCGAATGAGTGCGGCTTGCCGATTTGAATAGCCACGTTACTGTAAATAGTAACACATTACAGACATTATTAACAGATTAACACATAACTGTATGGAAGCAGCATGGGAGGAAGACAAAAACTATCACGCCTTAGTGTAGCGCCACATCTGCGGAACGTACGGCGCCGATCGTTCGGTTCAATACGCTCGCAGTGTTGCAAAACACATTGAATGCTTTTTGGCTGAAATAATCGCTCGAAAGGAGGTTCGGCGCTACGCTGAACGCGACGTAATTTCGGCTGATGTGTCATAGGGAACTTGAAAAACACTGCAAGCGTATTGAACCGAACGATCGGCGCCGTACGTTCCGCAGATGTGGCGCTACACTTATCTACAGGTACCATAACAACATATTCGCAGATCACATAAATATTAGTCAAATCAATCAAACCAAACCTCCCGCAAGGCTGTATACTCGCCTGCCGCGCCACAGATGTCGTCAAATTTAAATAGTTACAATTATAATCACGTCATATAAGGTTTGCATGAGCAAAGGTGAGGTTTGATAAGCTTATTGGTGTGTAAAGTATGAACCTTACAAAACAATAAGCATAATTGCTACTATTATTTAAGCATGTGCAACATTCCTAGCAATGAGAAATGGTAACCAGAAATTTCGCCGAAAGTTATTTCTAAAAAAAGATTTCGCAAACAGCAATTCGCAATTTTTTTTTTCTTATAATCTCCTACCTCAAATGTTTGCTTCATAAAGTATTAAGCTGACAATAAACCTATAAATAAATAATAAATAATGCTAGACAATTCACACAACATTATCTAGCCCCAAGCTAAGCAGAGCTTGTGTTATGGGTACTAGATAACTAATATACTTAATACAATACATTACATGGATAAATATTTTTTATTATTCATAGAAAATACCCTGAACAAATATGTACAGATCTATTTGTATCTATTATTGTTCCGAGGCGGGAATCGAACCCGCAACCTCCTGGGTCACAGGCGAACCTTCGCACGCCGCGCCACAGAGGTCGTTATCTTACCGTAATTTAATTTCGCAAAAGCTAGTTCCGCAAAGCAATAATTTGGTCAAAGATTTACATGGCCAAGCAACGTTTCTTCGAAAATTATTTTGCCATTTTTTGTATTTTATAAATGATTATTGCAAAAACTTAATTCTATAAATATTTAGTGTGTGTAAATTATTTTATTATTTTATAAATAACAACCTCATTCCATATACAGGATGTAACATAATATCCCTATAAGGCCGGGGGGAGGGTATTCCGCATGTCATGGTGAACACCGTTTGTTCTACGAGTTTTCCAATTTCGAAGTTTTTCATTCATGAAATGCCTCGTAAACTTTCCTCCAGAAATGTACCTACCACAACATGAAGCATCCCTATTACAGCTGTTTATTTGACCTTTAGAAGTGAACTCTAGATGAAATAACAGAACTGGCACCTATTAGAAAAGTGCCTAACTATTGAGAGACATTGAGTGCCTCAGAGAGTAAATTATGTTTTTTTAAAGATCTTATTAAAATGTAGGTGACATTATTATTTTGTTATCCAAATAATTTTTAAGTTTGATTACGAGAAGTAAATTATTTATGTAAAAAAAGTACATTTAGGTAGTTTTGTATTTCTCGAAATTAAAACACGTAGGTTTACAACCAAGATTGTTTCACTGTAGTAATTTGACAAGAGTTAACAAATAAAATTATTAAAAATAATGAACTGTAATTTTGTAGGCACTAAACTCAAAATTTGACTTGTCTGTTAACTTATCTACAAATCAAACAGAATGACCTACTTTAATTGGGTGCAATAAACTAAGAAACAACCAATCATTACCAAATGGGGAAGTGTCTTTGATGGTCCTTGTGATATGATTGGCTGGCGGCATTTCTTTCATAGTGTCAAAAAGGCCCGCGTTCGCCGAAAGCCGGCGTTATCAAAGGAAGCCGCGCGCACCAGCGAACAACCATGAAGTTATTTGACATACCGCTTTTTTGTTTAGTGGTTCCGTCGTAATTTTTACACACAATTAAGGTACTTACCTAGTTAGTAAGACAGTGCCAAGCCAAGTGATTTAGTAGTTACCAAGTAAGTAAGTACCTAATCAGGTAGGTAAAGTAATAATGTTCGGTAGGTTCTAAACTACTTACTTAGGTAAGTAGGTACTTTTGATAAGAGTCAACATTGTGATTGTGCTCGAGTTGGTGTGATAGGTAGTAGGTAACATACCTATTCTATCAAACCTATGCATGGGAAGATGCACACGAAGTAGGTATGTTGTAGGTAGTTACTTATTTTATTGCAGGTACACTAGCTTGGTACTGAGCTACCTACTTTGAAGTTGGTAGGAAGGTGGAAGCAAGGTGATTTAATTAGGTAATTTATTGCTGGTTGGTTCATAAGTAAGTACCTACCTACCTAATAAGACAGGTAAAGCATACCTAACTAAATTGCATACCTACATACTTTAATACCCTCGTATTAGGTACCATGTAGGTACTTACCTCGTAGTACCTACCTCATCTCGTACTACTCGTGTCATCAGTACCTAGGTAAATGCCTACCTACCTAGTCGCGTTTTGCATTCACTCTCATTCACTGATGAACCCTCCTGACTTCGAACTGAAACCTAGTTGGCTATCGTGGGTTATCTAGGTAGTTACGGAACCCTAAAAATGTTTAACGCCTAAAGTATTTTTAACGAGTTTTACTTCGATTTTCACGTCAGTTGCATCTAGCATTCGTTCGTGGCAAGTTCGCAAGTTTGACTATGTATTCAAACGCCGAATAGGTACTATGACATGATGTTGAGTGTTGGTGGAGCATCAAATACCTAACAGTTTAGTGGCAGCTCGGGAGATGTACAGAGAGCGTCATCCCGGGCGAACAGTGCCTTCGTACGGCTGCTTCCTTGGGATGGTGAACCGTCTTCACTCGACGGGATCCTTCCACAGTGATAAAATCGTGTCAAATGCAGTTGTTAATAACCCAGTGATATCTACCTACAATCAATTAGGTTAGTGATAAGACCAGCTCAAGGATTAGCCGTTTACCTACTTACTGCCTAGGAGAGAAAAATGGTACGTACCTACTTAATTCATCATAAACCATAACTTATCTTCATACCTACCTAGGAAGGTAGGTACCTAGGTACCTAGTTGTTTCTTTATGAGTGAAAACTTAAGTGATATTTTACTTCGACTTCGATAGGTTCCTTCATAGGTACCTACTTAGTGTGTATTATCAACCTAAAAATGATAGATTTGATCGTGATTTCTTACCACTAATACCTACTACTTCGTGTTAATGGTACTTTCCCGGTTACCCTGCATTAGTTCAGAAACCTGCTTGAAGTAGGTAATCCTAGTAAAGTAGGTGCCCCTGATAAGCAGTAGGTATTAGGTAGGTATTACCTGATTTAGCAGAGCTTTTTTGTATGAGTTCGTCCGGGGAAGACGACCACCTCCATACCTATTTCTGCCGCAAAGTAGAAGTGCTCGCATTGCTGTGTTCCGGTTTGAAGGGTATGGGTGCTGGTGAAATTACAGGCACATGAGACGTTTCGTCTTTATGTCTCAGGGTGGCGGGCGCAGTGCAATGCCACATAGGGCGCGTCCTATGTGGACATGACCTATGAGGTAATGCGTTGTTAAAGGCAGAGGTTAAAAAAGGGTCTAGCCACCAATTGTGAAAGAACCAGTGTGGTGAAAGGATTGAAGTGCGTGTGGCATGTGGGTCCCATGCGATAGCAGTAAGCGTGTGTGAGTTACAGCTGGATACCTTCGCAAAAAGGTACCCACTCGTAGTAAACAAAGACTTAGGGTTGTCACAAACTTCCTAAGATAACAATAGTTTTACTTTTGTATGGGAATTTCAAATACGATGTATGGGACCTTTGCACACGTAAAAGTATTCAAATGTTTGGTCTAAATAAGCCCCCCCCGGGCTTATAGGGGAATTACGATACACCTTGTATATTCATTCCTCCTTCATATATGCATACAAACTTTTAAGAAGTACATCCAACTGATAATGATGACGATGATGATGAAATTATTAAGCAGAACCGTGAGCTGTTAAAAGTGAGCCCAAACACGGCCTCGAGGAGTTCCGTTGTCCACCTTCGGTCTCCATCATCAGATCAACTCGCTGTCACCATAATATTGTATACTCATTGGAACTTGATAGGTATATCAAATATCAGCTCAATCAGATATCGGGAAGTGCTGGAAAGTTCCGTCGGCAGATTTGATTCAAGGGAAACAAAAATACAAGCAAACAGACGTGGAAGTGAATTAAAAAAAAAGAAACAAGGAAATTTCGTACAAATAAAACCGCATTAATTTAAAATCAGAGCATCCATCGCTCCCTAGATCCTATTCATCGTGTGCTGGTCATCATCAGACCCTGGGGTCTGATATCGTCGAATATGAACAATTAGGGATTTAGATGGAAATTTGTATGAGTTTCCTTCAAAAAAATTGTTCAGAGTCGATTGTAAAGATATTACTATTGTACAGTGTAGTTGAAATCAAATGCTGTAGGCAAACTGTCTAGCAAATTAGGCAAGCTGTTTAAATTACATAATCGCAATTAAAAATGACATTTCTGATAGAAACAGCAGCATACAGAATCGAAAGAAAGACGACGCCACGATGTGACGCGACGATCGAAGCTTACCTGTGATATCGCTCCGAGTCTCGTACGTAGATTGTCGACATGGATGAGCCCTGGGATCCCGCGCGGTACGTCAGGTAACCGACCGAGTGGGCATCTAGTTGCAACGCCATTGCTGATATCAACAAGACATATAGCATAAGCATTCATGTATAAATAAAAAAAATACAAAATAATAAAAGGGCATTTATTCTTTAAACTATACCACGGGGTCTCATCCCATAGAAAAAATATATTGTTCTATTGAAATTCAATAGATGGCGTAACAGGTATAGATTTGTTATTGAAGTATGTGAAAAATGAATATTAGGACCTAAAAAAAATATTTTCTAATATCAAAAAATACCCATAACCCGGACAAATTAAATAAATGCCTCTTCAATCAAGTTTAATTATTTTTTAGAAAAATCTAATGATGTTTTTTTCCTGGTGGTAATCATTTGAACTAGGTTGAGGTTTGACACAGATTGTTTGTAGTACCACAGGTAGTAGTAACTTGATAGATCGTGACGTCATGCCCGAAATGAAAGAGAAAACTAGTATTTCCGTTCTATTCAAAAAAATACAAATAAAATGTCAGACCTTTATACATATCATTGTAACCAAAGAAGAACTAGTTATATATAAAAGGCAATGTCCTGACTGACTGTCTGACCGAGTGACAACGCACAGCCTAAACCGCTGTTCGTTGAGACTTGAAATTTAGAGGGTGTGCCTGTTCCTTTTAGGGTGTAAAGGTCTACTTAGGGTTGCTAAGGTATGCTAAGGGTTTCAAAATGAGGTGCTCACGTAAAAACAAAAATGCTGTGTATTTCGGAAAGTGTTAAAAGTGTATTCGTGAAAGATACCTACTTGAAATTTCCGCTTCGGCCGTCAAGGAAACCGGGGTTTCGTAACTGGATCATAGGTAGTTTTCTCAA
Source organism: Operophtera brumata (assembly GCA_932527175.1). Lineage (NCBI taxonomy): Eukaryota > Metazoa > Arthropoda > Insecta > Lepidoptera > Geometridae > Operophtera > Operophtera brumata. Next base: position 77,254,215 of record OW052239.1, on the reverse strand, counting down.
ATAAAATTAACAAACATATGTTTCAGCAATATAATGAATATTGGCACGGGAACATTGTATTTGTAAAAAAATACATTTTAAAATTTAGCCAATTTCAGCGTAATTTGACGTTGTAGAATATAGTTTCACGATAGAGGTAGTTGTTGGGATTCAAATATTTTATGGAATGGACTCCTAAATTGTAAAACTTGAGTGTTCGTTCGTTTAAAAGGTCGTGTCACGGCGTGGTTAGTTGTTATCTGCACGCCGGGAAAGTTTTCGGACTAGGCGCGGATGAAGTCGCGAGCGACATCTAGGTGGTTAATGTGGGGTACCGCAAAATTCCTAATCTTCGATTTGATGTATAAGATGCTAAATCAAGAACAGTATTTCAATTAAAAATATGCATGGATACTAAATTGTAATTCCGAGGGGTCACTGTACCAGAAACACGATAGGACAATATTTTCTCGATATAAAAAATCCAAAGTTACATCTATTTTTTGCCTAGATTCGATTGATTATTAAAATGGTACATATTATTGGTTAAAAAATTATTTAGATAAAAACAATTCAACAACGCCGAGGGCACAGTAGGAGTTTTGTAAAATTATCTAAATTTACAAGATATTCAATAAAAACCGCTTTTTCGAGCAGCGGGCGAGAGGCGTTTTTTTGTGTATGAAGATTGTGCCTGGGGTTGACGTAGTCTTAATAAAGATGTTGAGTTAAAAAACCATAATCGTCATAAAGGCCCGTCGCACATGGAGCTACTAAAAATGACGGAACTAATCAGTAGGTAATTACAATTACAAACCACTTGGAAACTGTACCTCTCACACGATGACACGACGCTATATAGAAGCTCATGTTGTAAAGTTTCAGTCAATTCTTTACTATCTTCAGCTTCAGCTTATAATTTCAGAGATTATTAGGCAAACTATTTTATTACACCACATGCAGCATTATCATGGCAATGGAATCATAATGAGGTAAAGCATTGTTAAAAGCAGAGGTTACCGCTTAAGATCAGGTGGGCCATTTGATCTCGTTAGTATTTGAGTTTGTAACTAGTTCTTTTTGAGTAGCTCTATGTACGACGGGCCTACGTTTTTTAACAAACGCCATTTGTTGAGTGTGTGCGCGTTTTACGCGGTAATTACAGTTGCAGGTGCTAGGTGGCTCTAGCTATCAATTGCGGTGCTAGCGGCATCTAGCGCCCAGGCAAGGCAACCAAAATAGCCCGCACAATAGCCCGAGTTATGGCGGTCACGTTTCGTTGTATGGCATGAGGTATCTGTACTAGTATAGTATTATTTTATCTGTGACTATACTAAAAAATAGTACATAACATAGGATATAGGTATACAAAATAAAATATTTAGTCTAGTGTAAGAGAAAAGGTCGAGGGCTAAGCCACGTTGTTTTTCAACCTCGCCTTAGAATGCTGTTGTCGTCACTGCAGCCATGATACTCGGAAGCTATCCGCTGTTCCCAAACAAAAGAGAAACTATGTAACAATGATTGAAAAAACAAGGAACAGCAGGACAACCACCGATATGTTCATAATGCATAAAACATTACGTTAAGAATCAACAAGGTGTGCCTATAAGCAAGCTCACAGAACCAAACATACGTTGGAGATTATAGATTCTTGAATATCAACCATGAACCGGACGACGCAGTGAAGGAAGACCCTCCCTCGATGACCTTCCTACGCAGCGTCGTCTGGATCTGTACATAGCATTAATTTAAATGTTTTCTTACTTTGTAATGTTTGTTTTTCAGTGGCCAGTGATTTGTTTTAAGAACGTTGATAAAAATAAAAGTATTTTCTTTCTTAATTTTTTTTCGATGGCCGTTGACATTTTTATGTCGCAGGTCGGTGGATGGATGTTGCTCAAGACTGTTCATCATGGTACTCGTATTCTATGGGGGAGGCCTATGAAAGTAATGGACTTCCACATGATGATGAATGCCACTACTGTTGGGACCCGGGAAAATCAATGGAATCCATCACGCTAGCTCAATGCGGGTGGGTGGATGTCACATGCCTTGGAATTTTCAATTTTACTTCACCGTTTTTCACCAGCTAGGTTTGAAAAGTTCTACTGCTGCCGTATCTTTTGAGCTGGCCACCAAACTATATTGTGTAGAGTTTAACACTAGACTTCATAGGCTTGCATAGCCACGTCTCATCAAATTCAGACAGTGCAGGAATCACACGTAGAGTGATTTTTCTGTGCAGGAGTTTCTGAATGATTTTGTAAGTAGGCAGATCAAATTACTACTAACATACTTACTGGAGAAGAAAGAGGGAGATATCCCTCTCGGAGTGAACTGCATCACTGTCCCGCAGTTGAGGAACATCATACGAGAGAGCGAGCGGAACAGCTTGAACCCCAGCAGGGGCCCGTTGCCAATCCCGCACTCCAGCTCTGTCCAGCCCTTCTCCGAGCTCAGGTACCGGTTCGAGATATTCACTGACCCGTTTCCTGTCAATAACCAGCTGATTGTAGAACAACTTTAACATAATAACGAGACCAGCGCCGAGAAAAGGCTTCACGACTATAGTGACTAATTGTTTCGTTTCAGATACAATCTTCAAATATATAAATATCACACATATGTACTTACAAAGTCTTTATACAATTTGTTTGTTGGAGAGTTAAAGTGGCCGCGGGTTAACTAGATATCCTGCTTTTTACTGCAAAACCTTACTGAGCCTGCTACATAAATAAGTGCCTGTAATTTCACCGGCACTTACCCTTCAAACCAGACCACAGCATTGTGAGTAGCTTGGCAGCAAAAATAGGTATAGTGATAGAACTTCCCAGAAGGAACCTTTTCGGTACGTGGGCAGTCTATTCTTCTTTGTTCAAACATGCAGTAATAGCAGTTAAAGTCTGACAAAGGAGAATCGTCTGCCCTCGTAGTCCTGAAATGCGTGGGAGTAGCAGCTCAACGTGAACAAACCCTCAGGAATATCTAACCCAACATCTCTCACGCATAATGAACTACCGAGAGTTCAATGCGGAAAAGGGGTTCATATATATAATGCAGTACAAACCTACCTATGCCATTCTGGGTAGAGATGTTGCCGGAGACTGTCATGGTATTCTGAAGGGTTACAGGCGCGTCCACGGACTGCTGAATGGTCATCCCGGACACCTCGATGGACGGTAATAGCTGTGCTTCCTCCCTGATTGACAATATAACAATTTTTAATATATCCTCCTACTAACATGTAGCGGGCTGTTACATGTTTGTTATTTTGATGAATTCAATATGACAATACATAATAAATTAAGAGGATCGGAATGGACTACTGTCTGGCTTACTATTTATAACACCATGGTATCAGGGTCGATCATGATGTTCACACAAATAACGTAATCGAGGTGCTTTGTGCTGCGATATGTGCAACTCTTATGTTAATAGGTACTTATTATATTCCTTGGTGCAGTTGAATGTAAGAGATTCTATGTGAAAGTCTCAGAAGCGGCAGTATCTTACTTTGGTGTTGTTATGCGCAGTCAGTTTTTTGATTGGCTGCCGGGTGTTCGGTGAATTCCCAAACAGAACTTTTAAATTGCAATGGATGTGAAATTAGCCAACCAGATGAAATCTGCTTTGTGCTAACATGATTTGAATTCAAACATTAGAATACAGAACACTAGACTTGGAAGTGGTAAATTTACCTAGATTAATAAATAGACGCTTGAAAATGATCCTTGCGTTTTCCGTGAATAAAATGCTTTTGACATTGATGCTCACATTTCATACTCATCGTAGTACTTTGTGAAGAGGTCGGTGGCGTTGATGGAGAGCGTGATGGTGCCGCGCGGGTTCGCGCTCTGCTGAAGCCGCCGCTCCTCGCGCTCGCGTTTCAATCTGCAACAAACAATCACAAAAACTAAGCTTGACTATAGATTTAGTCTTGAATTTAGATCTGCCGGCTTAGCCAAACTGCAATCGCTACAAAGCGATCCATTTCTACATTCGTAATACAATACAAGCCCACGTGACAATTCGATAGAGTTCCCTTATTCTCGGTCTACGCTTACGTCAATCACATACATTGTTGGCTTTTCTACTAGCGTCATCGCTATTAGAATGTTACTTTGTCTTCACTCTTGAATGCGAATTATTAAAAGTAGGTCAAGTGTGAGCAAGACTTGCGCACAGTGGGTTTAACATGTAAAATGCATATTAACATATTTGAGGTAACCTAATTATAAGAACGAATACATATACAAAGGTCAATTATCTCAATTGACTATCAGAAAGAGGTAAAATGACGAAAAGAAGTCATGAAAAATAAAAAGTAAAACTAGATGAGACATATATTCTGCCTGCACCAACCTACGGATGACAAACTAGGCTCTCACGAACACGCAATTACGCAAACTTACGATCTGCCAACACGCAATGCAGAGGAGAATGCTCGGCGTCGGAAAAAGAGACCGAAAGAGAAACACAGAGATACGAAGGGAGACCAAGGTGACTGATATAACAACCAAAATTAAACCTTCAAATGGATTAGGGCAGGGCACATGTTGAGAGGGATTAATAAGTGGAGCCAAAGGGTTACAGCTTGGTATCCAAGGGTTGGAAAAAGGAGCAGAGGTCGCCAATACTAACGAGGGAAGGGCGATATTGAAAACACAGCAGCGAGGATATGGACCTGCAAAAAGTAGAGGAAAGTGGAAGGAATTGGAGGCCCATGCCAGCAGGCACAGACAAAAGCAACCCAGGAGCCTGTGTTTAACAAGGAACGGTCTTAACTTTTATCATATACATGTAAACAAACGTCTGAATAAATGGCTTTTATTATTATTTAGTAAGGACGATGGCAGATATAAAACCTATTATTTTAGGAACTATTATTCCGCGCGGTTTCAACCGCATAAGTCTTGATCCCGTGGGAATATCGGGATAAAAATGTGCCTATGTGTTATTCCGGGAGTCCAGTTATCTCCATTCCAAATTTCATGCAAATCCGTCCAGCTGTTTCAGTGTGAAGAAGTAACAAACACACACACAAACTTTCGCCTTTATAATATTAGTGTGATATCTTAGATTTGTTTCGACTGACTTATTTATTTGTTTTAACTTACATCGCTTCTAGTTTTAGCATAATTTTCTGTAAATTAAACGCAACCTTATTTCAGCTCAATTCAAGCAAGGATCCCTCAATCCAGACGTACGAAATAACGTGAACGGTTCTGGTATTGTTTTAGTAACGTTCAAAATGAGCGGAATTAATAATGATGTGGAAGACCTTTGAACGCAAGACTAATCTCTAGTAGTAACTAGCTTACAAGTAGTACATCATTATCACTACTACTTGCAAAGAGATATTGCTTTTCTCGTTGTTATTTTCATCCAAAACCACGTATGTAATCTTATTGCCTTTTCACTGTTGGACAGCTTAGTCGAAGTTAATGGATTATCCTTTTTATTCTGGTATCACATGAGCGGAGTTGCTGACAGAAATATTAGTAGGCAAGTACATTAAAGTGGAACGTTTCGCTAGAGGCGCGAAATTCAAATTTTATTGTGTTTTATGCTAATCGCAGCTCGTCGACACATTTTGAGGTATCGAATCCTAGTTTTGCGGAAATTAGGAGACCTAACACGCATATTATGATTGAAAGTATCTCATAAATATCATTAGTTAAGCTACAAATATGTCAATGAACAAAAAAATCACTGTAAAAATCATTGAATGACATTCGTAGCTAAACTAATAATATTTATGAGACACTATCAACCAAAACATGTGTGTTAGATCTCCTAATTTTCGTAAAATCAGGTTGCGATATCTCAAAATGTGATGAAGAGCAGTGACGAGCAAAAATCACAATTAAATTTGAATTTCGCGGCACAAGCGAAACGCTGCACCTTAAAAACAGTTCATCAAAATATCCAGTGATAGACGTAGGCCTCAACCACGGCCTAACCTAACCACGGCGAACGGTCTTGAGCACTTCCTGCTTTAACCTTTAAAATTGCTCATAATATATGTACCTAATGGTTTATCACCTTACCTTACATTTGAATTGCATATAATATCACGTAACGTCGATTTATAAAGTGGCCAATCCTAACTAATCCTAAATGCGAAAGTGAGTTTTTTTTTTTGTTTGTTACGCTTTCACGCCTTAATTATTCAACCGATCGTAATGAAATTTTGTACACATATTTTAAGAGTATAGTCATGAACATAGGATACTTTTTTTTCTAAGGAAATCAACGCGAGCTTTTTTTGCGGGTAAAGCTAGTATTTACATAAATAATGATTTTGACCTAACACTTATTAGGCGCCTCAGTCTGCCTAATGAATAATAATAAAGCTGATTTAAGCTGTATTTTACTAAACTGTGTTTAGTTACTATAATTTGTATATTTTATAAGTAATAAAGACCTGTTAAAACAAATAACTTCCTGCAAGGGGACGGGGTCCTAGACTGTCTTCGTTGTCCGGTCGTGGTCGCCACACGAGAACCTTCATTGGCATGAAAGTATTTTCATCTAAATAGACATGGGTACTTATGTCGAGTAGGAATAGAGGCTTCGACCAAAGTGAGGTGACAAACACCGCGCGTGTTGCAATGTTATAAAATCAATTTCCGCCCTTAGCCACTCATGAATTAATCCCATTCATGCCATGTATCGTGTTTAATCACACATTTGTTCAATCATATATAGTAGTACCATGGTACCCGTAGTTCCTTATACCCACGTCACGATCCTAGTGAGAGATAAGAGCTATGTATGTGACTGTTAGGTGTTATATGTTACATTTGCCTATGACAGAACGGATCTGGTATATGCGTTTGGGGTAACATAACATAACATCCAACAGTCACATACATAGTCCTGATCCCACAGTAGGATTCCCTGTGTTGTGGGTATCAGAAACTACGAGTATTATCATCAGGCAGTCGTGCTGACCCTTCGAACTACCGCCCTATCTCGGTCACCTCCCTGCTATGTAAATGTATGGAGCGTGTGCTGAATAGGAAACTCCTTGCATACCTCGAAGGTAACGACCTCCTCAGTGATCGCCAATACGGATTTCGCCGAAATCGGTCTACTGGTGACCTTCTTGTGTATGCCACGCACATTTGGAGTGAGGCCATCGAGAAGCATGGTGAAGCACTGGCTGTTTCACTTGACGTCTCGAAGGCCTTTGACAGGGTTTGGCATGCTAGCCTTATTGGCAAGCTTCCTGCTTACGGACTGCCAGTTCAATTCTGCTCCTGGCTCGCAGACTTTCTGAGGGAAAGATCCATTCGAGTAGTTGTTGACGGCTGCTCGTCGGATCAAATGGCTATAAATGCCGGGGTACCTCAGGGGTCAGTGCTATCTGCCACACTGTTTCTGCTGCATATTAATGATCTGCTAATGCCCAGTATCATTGGGTATGCAGACGACAGCACAGTTGTGGAGAGATACGTTTCCACTGCGCGTGCTTGGCAGAATGAAATTCTGGAGTTAAGAGATGAGATGCTGCAGCGTCTGAATTTGACTCTCAAGGCTGTATCCGATTGGGGCGATGCCAATCTAGTCAAGTTCATCGCCTCTAAAACGCAGGCTTGTCTCTTCTCGGCGAAAAAAAGTCCGTTTCTCCAAGTTCCTGTCTTCCGAGATGTACCTGTAGCTATAGGTGATCACCTCGAGCTCTTAGGCGTTTCACTCACGCCTACTCTCAACTTTGGCTCCTACATCGAGTCTAAGGCAAAAACTGCTTCCATGAAGCTGGGTATCCTGAATAAGGTAAAGCGTTACTTCACACCAGGACAGCTTCTAAGTCTGTACAAAGCACAAGTCCGGGCTGGTATGGAGTATTGCTGCCACGTTTGGGATGGCTCGGCCAAACACCAGCTTGCTGCCTTGGACTCGATTGAACGCAGAGCTTTTAGGCTAATAGGTGAGCAACATATGGCGGAGACTAAGGTCCAGAGTCTCGAGCACCGCCGTAAGGTCGCATGCCTTTCGATCTTCTATAGGTTACATTTCGGGGAATGCTCCCAGGAACTTCATGATCTGATCCCACCATCTCCTTTTCATCATAGGACGAGCAGGCGCACGGCTCGGTACCACCCTTACCTGATTAGTATACCCGCTATTCGTACTAAACGTTTCAGTTCCACCTTTATAATGCGAACTGCTAAGGAGTGGAATACACTACCGTCGTCTGTCTTTCCTGAAAACTATAATCTGGGTCTCTTCAAGGCTAGAGTGAATAGGTGCCTTCTAGACCTTTGTGCTCCATCTTCGGCCACATCGTCACTTTCCAACAGGTGAGATCGTGGTTAAACAAAGGTCTATCAAAGTTAAAAAAAAAAAAAAAAAAAAAAAAAAACATGGTACCATAACACCCAGACCCGGAACAAATATTTGCAGGTCATACAAACATTTGTCCCGCAGCTATTTTTGTAAAAGGCCATTTCTTTTAGTGCGTGTGTATATCTGTTACCATTTATTTCCAAATTGGCTTCACATTCTTCCGTGCGACTTTTGGCAAACTTATTGTTTGACGTGAATTAAAGATGTTAGATAGGATTCGCCACTCATCAGTAATGGTCGCTGCACGATGAGACGATGAAGTGTAAGAAAGGCGGTGTAAGTAAGGCGGTGTAAGACGGTGTAAGTAAGACATTGTAAGTCAGACGGTGTAAATAAGACGGTGTAAGTCAGACGGTGTAAATAAGACTGTGTAAGTAAGACGATGCAAGTAAGACTGTGTAAGTAAGACGGTGTAAGTAAGACGGTGTAAGTAAGACGGTGTAAGTAAGACTGTGTAAGTAAGACGGTGTAAGTAAGGTTGTGTAAGGCGGTGTAAGTAAGACAGTGTAAGTAAGACAGTGTAAGTATAAGACAGCGTAAGTAAGACGGTATAAGTCGTACCTTTCATATTCTTCCCTTATTTCTCTGGGTGTCCGAGTGCGAAATATAACTTCCCAACCATCAACTTCTAAGCCGCGTTTACCTGAATTAAAACAATCACAATTAATAACTTATAAATGCAAAGACTTTTTAATAACTCTACGATGGCCTTAGCATTACATACAATAACAGCGCAAAAATCTAGCACCTTTGAAAATGTTAACAATGATAATTGAGTTTGATACACTGCCGGTTCACACTCTAGTTCTTCAAATGTGGTCAATAATCAAGCAGCAATGGACGGATAAAACTTGACAGAACTATTTATTTTTATGCGTTTCACTTTTGGTTTGGTTGAGACGACCTCTGTAGACGCATCGTGCGAGTAGCCGCCTGAAATGCGAAAGGTTGCGGTACAAATGTTTTTTTGATCTGCAAATATTTGTGCCGGGTCTGGTTGTAGTGGTACCATAGTACTCTTAGTACTCGTAGTTCCGGATTCCCACAAAACAGGGAATCCTAGTGTGGGATCAGAACTATGTTCGTGACTGTTGGGTGTTATGTTATGTTACTTTTACAGCTCTGACACAAATTTAAAGTGCACTGATAAGGACTAAGGTCAGCACTAAGATAACACATCATCAGATGCATCAGCTCCGAGAGATGCCTGTGTATTTATAAATAAATAAATAAATATTTAAATGCTAATTAGCATTAAGTTCACCTATGTACTGCATTTTTGTCTTGTGAAATAAATAATTTTCTATCTATGTATTGTCTGAACACAGATCCACATTCAGCGAGGGTGACTTAAGAAAGAACAGTAGCATGCCAGAAGACTGAAGGTGTATACCTAGTGTATCGTAAATGGCTCTTTTGTGTGAGTCTGACAAAACTTCGTAGGCTTCTTTCACTTTGTTGAACACTTGTTCGGCCCATTTTTGCTGGTTCGCTCGGTCTGTGGCATGCTTGTCGGGATGGAACATGCGCGACATCCGGCGGTACGCGCTGTTTATTTCATCCGAAGTAGCCTGAAACAATAACAAAGACAACTGATGCATTAAAAAGTACATTATCGAAGATTAAATATAAACCAAACCGGTCATTTTACAGTTTGTTAGAATATGGCACCGACATAAAATTATTACATACTTTTAAGTTTTTTTTTTTTTTTATTTAATTAAATTAACGAATATATTAATAAGCCTGGATAGCTCATACAAAATTATCTAGCCCCAAGCTAAGCAGACCTTGTGTTAACAGAACACCCTGAACAAATATCTGCAGATCGTACAAATATTTGTTCCGATGCGGGAATCGAACCCGCAACCTCCTGCCTCGCATGCGAACCTGCGCCCGCCGCACCACAGAGGTCGTCATTATGGAATTTTCTTTGAAAAGATCCGTAAGGCCATCCTGCTTCCTAAAGATAAACCTAGCAACCAGGTTAGCCTGAAACCGCATCTAGCTAGCTGCTACGGAGCTGCTAGCTTTCCGGGAAGAAATTGGGTGGCTGGACTGACCAGTGGGGCAAAACTGACCCTCCACAGCAACACAAAGAGACCCAAATAAATAAAGTACTTATTCACATGTCCAAGTGGCTATCGACAATATCTTATATAAAACAAGTACATAAGTCATAAAGTAATTCACATCATGATTTAAATGTTACTTTCAGCCAGGGTTTCCTATTTTTTTTAGTTATTCCATTGGTTGTTAGTATATCACCAATTCATTGCAAAAACAAAGTTTTGTGTACAAAAATCACACATGTCATGTGTTTGATATTGGCATTTAAAATGGTGAAACAAACTTTAAAATAAATGCAGCTCTATATAGTAGTTTTGGAACTAGTACACAACAGGACTCTATCCAGCAAGGTTAGACTCAATATAAAAACCTTCTACATACTCATACATAGGGAGGATTCTCACTGTATTTAAATCGAAAATAAAAGGTGACAACTTGATGTAGATTGAGAGCGGTCTCTAAAAGGTGGTTTTATAACCTCCAACATTTTACAAAATACGTACAGTGAGTAAGTGTAGAAGATATTAGCCTAACAGCCGTAAATCTCAGCAAAGATAACTTTTCTTTATTATATAATAATGATAAAGTAAAAATATCCAAGCCGACAGAAACTAAAATGACGTGTGATGCAATAGTTACCGTTTTCGACACATTTAGAAGTTGATAATAATTTTCTTCCAACAAAACATTGTCTCCTTCTTCATCCATTTTTTAATGTACGCTTTTTTCCAAAAAAAATACAATAATCCGAGCTCTGCAGTTTTTCCCAACCAACTCGCACTCGCACCGCAACTCGAGCAAAATTTTAGATTGACTGACTGAATAATTATTTGATTGATTGAACTTGTAAGGCTTGTCTGACTGACTGACCCATGACTGACCAGGTAGACTGACTTTAGCACAAACAAATTGAATGACATGACATTTGCTTGGTTTGTCATTTATTGGTTTTTTTATCCCTTTCGGGCCATAATAGCATGGAGGTATAAGTGCTTCCATGCCTAATAGTCTGATTTGGACTATTATAGCATAATAGCCCAAATCAGCCCCCCCCCCCCCCCCAATTCGTGTTTCGATTCCCGGATCCGTATAGCTAGCAACTCCCGAATTTAGAACTAAAAAAGCCACGAAATAGTGCCAAAATAGTCCCAAATAGTGCCTTTAGTTATATCAATAATGCGTCAATACTTTTTTAATGAATGGGGGTCTCTAACTATATGTACTAGTGACCCCCAGTTTAAACTCAGCAACCACAGCTCGTACGGCTTAGCTAAAGTTCAAAAAATAGTGCAAACCCTCAGCTTCGAGGCTGTAACAGAAAAGAAGTTTCATAATATTCTTTCAAAGGCTATTGGCGCAATGAATCGCCACGCCAGTATATACGGAATATAGGGCCTCGTATATGGATACATGCAAAGCCGCTTAGTTTGTTCGTTAGGGGGGTCGCTAAATACGGATCTAGCGACCCCCTTAACTAATTTAGGGTTTTCTTCTCAGCCAATATTAATGCCCAATATTGCCTTCAGTTACTTAGCTAATGCCTCAATACTTTAGGAGTTGTAAGCTAATTAATTGGGGGTCGTAACAACCCATGCAACAACTTATGAACTATGACAGAAGCCAAAAACCAAGAAAAGACGATAAAATAATGGATTTTATTTGCAAATTACAATGGACTTGGAACATTTACGGAAGAAAAAACTAGGAAGATGTACTACATGGAATAGCACTGAATCCATGTAGTACTTTATTCATCAGAAAAAACCTCGGACCAATAAATAAACACTACCTTTTGTACTTCCATGGAAAAATTCCAAATTATACATTCATGGATGGTATCCACGGGTCTACAGGAAACGGCGAAGAGAATAACTAAAAAAAAAAGTGAAAGATTGTACGTCTCGTCTCTCACTGACGTGAGTTTTTTTTAAACAAAAGTGTTCTGTGCGTGCCTGTTCTGTATCTTTAAATTTTCTTCGGGTTTGTTTGTTTGTGTTGTTTTAGATCAACCTTAAAATGTGCAAATTGTGTAATAAATTCGTTATTTTTTTCCTGTGTAAAGTTCACGACGCAGGATTTTGATTTTGTCTAGTTTAGTGCCTGTGGTTATCTCTCAACAGACTTTTCAGAACAGGTAATCATCATCTTGTAATAGAAATACCGTAGCTGTGATCGTTTTATTGGAAAGTAATGTGCCTTAGCTGTATCGTAAGTACCATCACAATTATGTTTCAAATATGTATTGTAAGATTCATAAATTTTTACATTCCTGCACTACTAACACTGTTGGCTTATTCACTTTATATGGCCTGGTAGGTACGTAGTGTGTAGGTGGAATGGTTGTAGACAACTGTTTTAGTTTGGGTATGGATGGTGTGTCATCAAAATAATCATTTTAATTTTAGGTAACTTTGTAAAGCCTGTGGTACCTTCCTAAGACTTGAATCTTAAAACCACATGCTCAATCTCACAATGCTTTCTCCTCACAGGAGAATAAATTATTAAAACATGATTGGTGTGAAAGTCTCATTTCTATGATAATTTGAAATTCAATTGGAGGGGAATTGAGTATGCCTACATAAGCCATCTGCATTCATTAGTAAGATTTAAACATAAGTAGGTCTAGAATGTTGATTTTTAGCAGAAAATAAAATCTTTTTTTTTTAAATAATGCCTATTAATGGTTATCAGACCTGCCTGTATTCCCTATCTTGAAAGTCACTCTGTGACCAACGTTTGAAAAGTAAAATTACCATCAATTGACAATTCTTAATGATATACCTATTTTTTTTTAATTTTGGTCATTCTACTTTTCATAAGTTAGTCACCGAGTGACTTTCAGTCAGAGAATATGGGGGCAGGATTGTTACCATCCCACTAGTGCTAAAAATATGAAAGTTTTGATGTTTATAGTTGTTACTCAATCATGTCATAATGGCTGAACCAATTTCGATGAAATTTGCTACATAGATAGGTATATTATGATCTAGATTGAGTTATTATAGGATACTTTACAACTCTTTATGAGGTAAAATGGGATATCAAACTTTATATAAAAAGCTGTATGGATAAGTGGGGTACAGACTACCGTAGACTGGATTGAAACTTTTCCCACCAGCAGACATAGCAGACCGAAAATGTCATGACAAAGTATGCAGAAGCAAAGGCAACAAACTAGGGCTTAACTGAGCTGATAACACCACTAGCTCGTGGTAAAATATTGCCAGCAATAAATTATTGAGCAGTTTTGGAATAATAGTTCGACAATGGTATTTAAAGCCTGTAGCCACACATAAAGAGCCAGAGGGATCAACTGGTAGTCAAACTTTGTGTATGCAGGTAAGTTAAGTTAAGCTTAGTTCCACCCGGCCCGAAGATCTAGATTCTAGAACTTTGTTCAAGTGTGAACTGAGACTCAAATAGGTACTAATTTTTCAAGATCCATACTTGAGTCACGATTCTGATACATCTTATCGTAAACTAGTAAAAATCTCAGACTTCTTTAGTTGTCTAAGAGGTTTTTTTTTTTTACATTATAAGTAAATGGGTGGCCATATCACTGAAAGCGCGTACTTCCAGGCAACTGGCTCTAACAGATTTTAATGGCATTTGGTTTGTGGGTAGATGCGGGAATGGGAAGGGGGGGGGGTGCTTTTCTTACCGAGAATACCCTCGCGAAGCCGGTGTGAGTTGCTTGTGGCTCATATCTTGCATGAATATGCTAGTCTAGTGAACTAGATTAATTAATTTATGAAATGAATAAAACAAAGTAGGTTGGTACCTAATAAAAAATCTTAATGCTGTGCAAGAACTTTCTTTTGAATTATTTGAAGAGCAGTATTTGTACTCAAAGTTTCTTATAATCTAGGAATTGAAGACTCTGGTACTTGGAAAAGTTATTAATGTAATAGGTATCAGAAGTTAATAGAATGTTTTATTTTATTTCTATGGGTAAACCACAGACCTATAATTGCACTAGATAACGCAAGTGCACTTTGCGTGTCACTTTGCTTGTCCGAAGTAGGTGCAATGAACCCATTAGCTAACCTCAAATAAAATAAAATAAATAAAATCTCTCTCCTGTCTTCGCTATAGCATGTCGGATGTTAATAGAAAAATGACTAATTGCATCATAGAGAACTGTAAAATGTTTATATTATAGATCATTCGGTCTACCTATTATAACAGATGCAATACAACATAGGGCACGTCCTATATGGACTTGACTTATGTGGTATTCTTGAAATATTAAGTTTAAAAGTCCTATGGGCCTATTTGATAAAAGGTGAGCGGGTTAAAGCTGCGCCAACCCCAGGCAGAAATCTTCATACAAAAAAAAAACGCCTCGCGCCCCTCGTAAAAGCGTTTTTATTGAATTTATATCTCGTAAAATATAGATAATTTTACAAAACCCCTATTGTAAACTCTCGGCTTTGTTGTATTGATTTTATTTATCTAATTTTTTCCCAATAATATGCACCATTTTAATAAACAATCGAATCTAGGCAAAAAATACCACTTTGGCCGCGTTCGAAACCGAAGGTTTGTAACCAGTTGCGATTAAAAACTACGTAACTTTGTTTTATTTTCTATCAAGAAAATATTGACCTATCGTGTTTCTGGTACAGTGATCCCTTGGAATGATAATGTAGTACCCGTGCATATTTTTAATTAAAATATTTTACGTGATTTAATAAAAATCAAATCTAAGATTGGTAATTTTGCGTTATACTCCACCTTAACTAACTAGGAAACTAGATCCTAACTAGGAATAAGAGGATGATATGCAATTGTTTGTTGCAGTAAGTGGAGGCGTGGTTGTGGTGCGGCGGCGGGCGCGGCGTGGTGCAGAATGCCGTCGACGCAGCTGAGCCTGCGCGAGGACGACGTGGTACGGCTGGCGCTCGAGTTCCTCCACCACCGCGATCTGCACATCACGCAGCTGTCGCTGGAGCGCGAGACCGGCGTCATCAACGGCAACTACGCAGACGACGTACTCTTCCTGCGACAGCTGATCCTCGACGGACAGTGGGACGACGTACTCGAGTTCATACAACCTCTCAGCGCACTCAAACACTTCGAAGCCGACAAATTCAACTACGCCATTCTGAGACACAAATATATAGAGTTACTATGCATCAGATCTGAAATAAAAGCCTATAACAACGTCGAAAATATAGTAGACGAAGTAGTTAAAGTACTCAGCGATCTCGAAAAACTAGCTCCATCAAAAGAAGAATACTCAAACCTATGTTTATTGTTGACCTTGCCCAGCATCACTGATCACGCGCAGTTCAAGAAGTGGAATCCGAGCAACGCTCGAGTCCAATGTTTCCGCGAGGTCTACCCTTTGGTGGAACAATTCTTACCCTGCGACAAGAAATCCAGCAACACGATTTCTAAGTGCGCCAAAAACGATCGTTTGATGCAGTTGCTCATCAAGGGAATACTTTATGAATCATGTGTGAATTATTGCCAAGCGAAAGCTACGGGATCAAAAGAGGCGCATTCAAATGAAGTAAATTTTTCTAGATTACTGGATGGCTCAGGGTTCGACGAATCTGACTTAAGTTTGCTATCGTGGCTGCAATCTATTCCATCGGAAACATTCAGCGTGCCGTTCGAGCAAAGAATGCTGAACGTTGACGTCGAGAAGATGGAGCGTCCGTCGCTGCACACGTCGTGGACGGAGCACATGCTCGTGACGCCAATCAAACCGCGCACATTCCCTCACCTGGCCATGCCGTTCCGCAGGCCGCGGTCGGCTGCCGACGCCATGACGCGGTCGCTGCGCCCCCTGCCCGATGGCGCACCGAGACACCCCGCGGTGATGGCGCTGTCCGCCATCGACTACGGGCCGTCCTCCTCGTGCTTCGCCGGGTTCCATCTCACGGGCATGAAGGGTAACAAGCTGATGAACACTTCCGTCGACCGGTTGTTCGACAATAAAAACGGCGAGAGCATCTTTAACGGTCTGAACGAGTCTCTAAAGCCTATCGACGAGCAATCGAAGACTAATAGTCAGACACCGAGTAGCATCGGTGCTTCGGCGGCGACCACCCCGGAGCACCGCGGCCTGGACAACTCCGCGAGCACGTCCGTCTCGACCGCGGCGGGCTCCTCCATCGCGGACCGCTCGCCGCACCAGCCCGGGCCGGTGGCAGCGCCGACCGCGATTGCACAAGCCGTGGATGGAGATTTTAGGAGAGACTTACTCAAAGAATATCAGATACAAAAACAACGCGAGTGCGACGATTACCTTCGTAATCTTTGCTCGTCGGATTTGCGGCAACAGAAAACGTAAGCACCTTTCTAAAAATATTTTATGTTTACAAATTGAGGTGGTTGTTATAAAAATAATGTATTTGTAATTCCAGGATGGAGATGAGTGATATATCACCGGCATTCCCGTCATCTGATAAGAATCCATCCCACATTCCCGTTCCAGACAATCATCGGGAACATGCGCAATTTATGAGGTAATGATAGTTTGATACATATTGGTCATTGTTATTTAATTCCTGATATTCGGTATCATCAACTTAAATATTTGGTAAATCATCCTTTTATCACCGATTAACGGACACTCATTTATATTATTATACGAATAATGAAAAGTATGCAAGCGAAGCATCAGACAACTACCTATTATTTTCTTACGGTGCCGTACTTCCTCGGTACAGCGAGCATGCAATTTGCTCTAAATGTGTGGTCGCCAACTGTTCCGAAGCAGTTTTCTCCTACAACGAACTGATAAATTACTATGTAATATGTAAACTAGATGCTTATTACCCGGTTGAGTTGATACAATTGCTGGTATTGTGATAGTTAAATAGTTGAGAATATGTTTCGTAACGATTGTTTTATCTGTGTTTCAGGAAGAATGAAATCAACGAGCCACCGGAGATGGATGACCTGAATAACGTGAGATATTATCTTTATTTTTATGCCTAGGTGGGCTATTCTTGTTCTACGGTGCAATGCGACGGTTAGGTATTTAATTCCTCAAACGATTTTAATTCCTTGGACTTCTCATACGTAGGTTTTTCTTCGGTTATTTTTTTCATGACTTGCTCAATGACCATAATTTTACTCTGAATAGATTGGTAGCGTAGACTTATTACACGAACAATAAATCACATTCCCGGATCTTGCCGTGTGACAGACGGACAAACATCGAAGTCGAATCGAATCGAAATAAGAGTTGTTTTTTAGGGTTTCGTACCTGAAGCGTACCCTATCACTGAGCCTAAGCCCCCTTCTGTCTTTCTGTCTGTATTCTATCACAGGGGTTTACCTCGGCAGCCGTGTGAGGTGGTCAGTTGGAATTTTCCCAGTATTGTGTTGTGGCATGAACCCTAGACAAATATACACTAATCCCAAGCGAATAGGCGATTGGTATCCATTTCTTAAACTGTTTTCTTCTTTATAAGAGACCAATTTAGGATTCCACCTCTTCTTGTTATGGCTAGTTCTAAGGTAGACCATTTCTGAATTTGACCACTTCCTTCTGTTCACTCTCTGTTCGGTATGCAAAATCTATGAAATAAAAGATTAAATAAAAATAATTCATATATATTCACGAATGAGAGTTTGCTCTACAAACACCTACGAAAAAATACTTCTAAACTCTTCTTCTTGAACAAGTGGTCTTTGCGGAATAGCCCACAATTACGCCAATGTCACGTTAAAACAAGATCAGCTTTTGCACGAAAGATATTCAGGTGCATGGAGATCGAACGGTGTGTCAATTTAAAAAAATAACCAAGCTAAAAGTATCAAGTTGAAATATAATTCTACCAAATTCTATCTAAAACATACAACTAAAATTGTATATTAAAAGTTGAAACTAATTACATAAGTAGTTATATTAATACAAGTTATTACGAAGGTATAACACAACTTAATTTTAAACTTATCTATATATTTACATAAAATATTTATAAAAGGTGAATAAACAAGGGCAAGGAGACATTCAAAGTAAGTGGGACGAGGGATATCAGGGGGAATAATATCATACAGTGATAACGGCTAATTTTGACAATTGAACAAAATATGATCTACATTACCCTGATCAAGATCACACTCACAAAGAGAGTGCTCCCTTATCCGAAGTTTAGCCAGAAACGCAGGAATACATGCATGCCTAAGTCTCAAACGATAAACAGTAGAAATGCAATGTTTACTGGCAGCACGAAATTTGTAAAACCAAGGTTTGTTCGGTATCTCTGGTTGAATTCCGCCATAATGCTTACCATTCAACTGTCTAGAAGTTTCCCATTTTTCGGACCAAGATCTGGTGAATTTTTGAACATTGATCAAGATCATGACAGAATATTTTAAAATATTCAAGATAACCTGTTTGTGAGGCATGTTTAACACAGGAGTCAGCATTTTCATTGCCCGAAATACCAGAATGATCTGAAATCCAGGCAAGAACAATTTTTAAACCAAGTTGATAACAGTGAAACAACGCTTCTCGATTTTTTAAGATAATGGGAAACCGAGATTTATCTCTAAACTTGTTACAAAGAAGAGTTTGGAGACAACTCTTGGAATCAATAAATATGATAGTTTTGTCAAGGTTGTGTGATATTGAATGAAGAATGGCTTCTTAAATAGTTATGGATTCCCCTGTAAAAACAGAAGTAACAGAGGGGCATTTAAAGCTTAATATAATTTTGTATTTGGGTATCCAAACGGCAGCATCCACTGTACTACTGTCTGAGACTTTGTAGGCGTGTGTAAAAACAGTCAACTAACCATTGTAGTCAGTATTGACCTTCTGAAGAAAAACTCTACACTAACTCTACAGTGGTTTTGTCAATTCCTAAATCAGTGATAATAATAGGATTGTGAACAAGAGCGTCATAGGATGAAGAATAAAGGGGGTTTATTTGATATTGAACAACTGGGTGTATACGAGTATTTTTAAGAAAACTCCGTGGAATACACGGTAGATCATCAGTAGATAAGAAGAGTCAAAGTGATTTGATAAAGTTTTAAGTTTTGAAATCAGAACTTTGTCTGAGTTTTGACGAAGTTTGAACAAAACTTATCTGATAGGTAGTCTACGTAGCTTAAGAGGGGGATCTACACATTCTACCTGCATCGCATTAATATGGGAAAATTTCATAGCACCAAGAATAACTTGAATTATTATTGCATTTACATTAAATCTAATCAATTTTCTGTAGGGCAAGTTTGTTACATGGATCTAGTAAAAAAGAGTAAGTAAGTATCATATTAAGTAGTAAGTTATAGTTATCATACTAAGTATCAATATGGCTCCGAATAATGGCATTAAGTATCAATATGACTCCGAATAATGGCATATTCCGGCATATAACCGTACTCCCGATAAGGATCTAAGGATGTTATTTTTTTTCACATTTTTGCTTAATATAACTTCTAAACTCCTTGTTCTTCTCATTTTTGAATCCATTGAAATTTTCTTGGGTTGATTGATCATTGATTTCATTGATCCACTGATCTTTGTTTTTTTTTAAACAAAACCGTTTCTGCAGTTTTTGGTGCGAAATCTAATATTGAATTATCAAGTCTTTGGAATGTTATTAAATTTGGAGTCATTGTTGTAAACTGTCGTCCTACATGTCACAGACAGATTGTATTTTTCAGAATTTTTCCAAACAGCTTTGTTTTAATGATAAAAGCAGCCGGTTACAGAGGCATTAGGAAAAATAATTTTAATTGCTTGGATTTGGGCCAATTCACAGTCACATTTAAATAGTTTTATTTCAATATTAATATGTACGTTAACAAGATCAAAAAATCTTTCATACGTCTCTTGAGACTTATTTGGGAGAAGTCCATAGATAACGGTAATTATAGTCGCCGTCTCACATCGAGCAACGCAGGCCTCCTTACCGGAGGGGAGACGCCATAGAGCTGTCAACCGATACATATTTATTCAGAAATTTTTGGGGGGGGCTTCACGCACTCACTTACAGTTTAATGCACACTTTTGTAACCAGTCGTTCTATCGCTATAAACGCACACATCTATAAACAGCAACACATCAAAAATCTTTATACACACATAGATGCTTTCTGTGTACAAACATCATGTTATGTCACAAAATTGACAGTAACACCCGTTCTAGGGACTTCCAGCACTCAAGTCGATAAATTAATAGTATCGATAACTTTTTGGTAGGAACTTACTTTGCCTACTGTATATATTCTGTGCTACCATCAAGGGTCATTGAAGGGATTTAAGGGCGGCTAGGTATGGGGGGAAGGGTTGAACGCTCTCTGTGAAGGAGGAGTTCCGGAGTTGTTATCGAGGATAACATACAGATCATTTTGTGGATCACTATGAAATTTTAGATTAGTAAAAGGTAGTAGTAGGCTGGAGAGAGAGGGGGTAAACGCGGAAACTTAGAGTATAGAGAAAAAATCAAGAAAATTTTGAGTACCCCAGGTACAACCACTAGCTCATGGGATGATTAGTTCTTAGGAAAATTTAATTAGAATTTTGTTCAAAGCATACAATAATTTCATACAACTACGGGTCGGCAAGTCAAAAGAGACGAAAGGAAAGGAAAGGAAAAAACGCTTTACTTAGCTGCCGTCATCCTTC
This sequence comes from Operophtera brumata, assembly GCA_932527175.1. Classification (NCBI taxonomy): domain Eukaryota; kingdom Metazoa; phylum Arthropoda; class Insecta; order Lepidoptera; family Geometridae; genus Operophtera; species Operophtera brumata. The sequence goes on along the minus strand of OW052239.1, from coordinate 77,233,206 downwards.
TAACCTACATAATCCATGTCGGTTCTGGCCACGAAATATACGATGTATTATATCTGTCAGTCACTGTTATTGTCAAAAACCAAAAATCATGATCCTAAGTGCCAAAAAACTACATTAGTCATTAAAATGTAAAATAGTTTTTTTTTTACATTTCAGGCATAATTATCCCACGTCACATGGGATCCTAGTGTGGGATCACAACTATGTAGGTATGTGTTGGGTGTGTTAAGTTATGTTAATGTTAAACAATGGTAGGTAAAGTAATACTTAGCGCTTTACCTAGTGAACAGAATATCGCGTTGAAAATATTATACCTAGCAATTTTTTTTTAATTCTTTGGTCAATCAAAGAATAGGATTTGAATAGGAAAATCCCACGACACAGTACGGACACTCATGACACGACTTTTCTTGAAAATGAGTAAATGAGTTCAAACTGGGAAATGCTTTTGTTAATTTATCGTGATCACGTATCCCACAACCTAGGTAGGCATGCAACTTTTTACGAAAAACTATCACACCTCTAGATTTGTAATATCACATAGTAATTTAAATTCATGTCAAGATGTCATTCCCCTCTGGCTATGCACAATTTCATTTGGGCATACGCGTTAGTAAAACTGGTTTCGCCCGATCATTAGGGCGAGCGAAGCGAGTCCTCTACTATCCCATGCAATTTTGTGGTACACTTAACGAAAAAATTATCCGTTGTAATTTAGCATAGTAATTTAAATTCATGTCTTTGTTTAAATATAAATAATCACGGAAAAAAAGCTTGCTAGCCCTCACCAAGCATGTTTTGCTTTTGCTAGTAATAAAATTGTATCATGATGGGCCGATTGCTCTGTCAGACTGAACCGATCGTGTGACGCATAGAGTAAAACAGTGTGACAGTGCTACAAATACTGAAATGTCGAATCGTTACATTTTCAGCTCTAAATCAAGGTCTGGAACATCGAATTTACGAAAAGATGGTGTTTTCTTTCACATTGTACCTTAGTGAATTTCATTATATATATAAGTATATTTATTTTTATTTTATTTTTTGATGCTGGACACAGTTCACACAAGATTATCCAGCCCCAAGCCAAGCACAGCTTGTGATATGGACTAGATAACTGATATCCCTAGTACAGTACATTACATAGATATTTATTTTGCATTAACATAGAAAATACCCAGAACACCCTGAACAAATATCTGAAGATCGTACAAATATTTGTTCTGAGGCGGGAATCAAACCCGCAACCTCCTGCGTCACAGGCGAACCTTCGTCCACCGCGCCACAGAGGTCGTCAACTTATGGTATAAAATGAATAATTTCAAATTAAAATCATAACAGTTACCTACCTTGTTACATACCAATACCTTCATGGTGATTGGATTAACGGTTAGAAAGTTAGGTTAGGCTAGGCTATGGCTCCCGAATAATATAAATCAAATTTCAATAGCTTGTAAAACATATTAAACGAGCATTTATTTTATCGATAAATAATCTACTTTATTATTGAGGCACATCACTAATTTAGTTGTATAAAAGAAAACACGGGCAACTCACATACAGAAATTTTTGAGAAATAAAAAAAACTGTTAAATGAGCACACAGCTGTTTCAGTGTGCATTGAGGCAGTTATTGTTAACAGTTGCTTATTTAATATAAAAAAAATTAGGTTTACCAACAGTCTACACATGTATGTCGGAGAGAGAAGTCATATGATGAATCTGGAGAATAGATCTACTGAGATTGAAGGCTTATAAACACCATGTGTACGGCTGCGAACAATCGTATTCTGTCGTGTCGCGCCACCCAAACGAATGCGCCCGAGTCTTGTTTACGCAAAGACGCAAAGCGATCGAAGCTCGGATATTATATTATATTATATTTATTATAAGGAAAACCAGCAGCACATGCATACAAAATAAATAAAAGAAGTTAAAGCAGAAGGCTATTAAAAGGTTTTCACGTTTAGAAATAATAATAGATACATAAAAAGAGAGAACAGGCTGAGTGGACTAAAAACTACTATAAACTACAATCTGGTATACAAAACACATAGCAGAAAAATAGAATAAAAAATAAAAAATGAGAGATACAAATGATGAATACATACAAAACAGAAAACAACAGTATAACTATAACAGTAAAAGTAAAACAAACAGTATAAATGAAGGAAACAGATATAAATAATAGTAAACAAAAAAAAAATAAGAACAAGAACCAAAAAAGTAAACCACACCTATCTCATGACGAAATTTCATCATCCTCCGCGGAGGGCGAGAAAAAGTCAGAACTGAGCCGCCGCCTCACGGAACCGACACTGGAGTAGAATAGGTCTAGACCTATTTGCTTAGATAATTTATTAAATTGGTTACCAACTCGCCATAAATAGGAGTTTTGGCGATAATTCGTTCTAACTATTGGTACATGAATAATCTCGTTATATCTAATTATTGTACGGGGAACAACAAGTGTTATTTTACTAAGAAGTTCGGGGCAATTAATACGATTATTAGTGATTTTGAGCAAGAAAAGCAGGTCACCAATTTCACGCCTTTTTTTGAGTGGCAGAAGGTGGAATTTACGACAAAGGTCAACATAGTTAGCAGAATTATACGGAACCTTAAGGCGAAAGCAAATAAACTTAATAAATTTGGTTTGAATACGCTCAATTCTGTTGATATAGGTATCATAACGTGGACTCCAAATTTGAGAAGCATATTCAAGTATGCTGCGCACGTAAGTGCAATATAAAATTTTAAATGTTTTACATCTACTAAAACTAACGGAGCTTCTCATTATAAAGCCTAAAGCTTTGGACGCTTTAGCAATGATGGAATCGATATGAGAGTCAAAGAGAAGTTTAGAATCATGCAGCACGCCTAGATCTCTCATAACCGTGCAATCCTGCAACCTCTGATTTTTTAATAGATAAACTGATTTGACTACAGTTTTTTTGCGAGTATATGTAATAGTAAAGCATTTAGACGGATTGAGATCTAGTTTATTACTAGCACAGTACGTGTCAAGTCGATATAAATCAGCCTGCAAGTCAAGCACATCCCGAGGAGTAACTATAGTCTTAAAAATCTTCATATCATCAGCAAATGAAAGCAGGTTACTGTTGACAAAACAGGAAGAGATATCATTAATAAATATCAGGAAGAGCAAGGGTCCTAGCAGTGATCCTTGGGGGACTCCACTAGGAATAAGAACTCAGCTGGACATGTAATTATTAACAACAACAGCCTGCGACCTACTGCAGATGTACGACGAGAACCAACGGAGCAGATCCCCTCTAATACCCATACTAAATAACTTAAGCAACAGAAGGCTATGGTCAATCCTATCAAAGGCCTTGCTGTAATCAGTATAGATTACGTCAACCTGACGACCATTATCCATTGACTCACTCAAGAACTCATTGAAAATAATAAGGTTAGACACAGTCGACCGCCCTTTAAGGGACCCATGCTGGAAGGGGGAGAAGTGCTGATGAAGCGCTGAATAAATCTGATTGTACACTATCCTTTCAAATAGCTTAGCAACTAAGCATAGCTTGGAGATAGGCCTATAGGTAGTTGATAATCTCACATTTAGAGCCCTTTTTATAAATTGGCGATACAAATGCTGCTTTCCAGAGCTTAGGTACGGCACTCAAAGATATTGATTTCTTAAATAAAAATGAAACAGGAATGTAAATTGACTTAGCACACGACTTGAGGAAGACAGGGCTAACGTGGTCTGGGCCAGCAGACTTGGATAAATCAAGGTTAGAGATCAATTTAAACACCTCATCAGGATCGATCTCAATACTGCCAATATCGCATTTCACAGCCTCTGAAGGGACTAATGAGTCAACGTTATAAGAACAGATGCCAGAGGGGACAAGAAAAGTAGAATGAAAATACTTAGAGAATGCTTCGCAGATAGATTCACCTGTAGCTACTGAAGCGTCTAAATAATTTAGATGTGAAGGTATACCATTTGATTTCAAGCGACTTTTTATGTAGGACCAAAACTTTTTTGGATTTTGTTCAATACTATTCTCAATGGATGACATATAATCGGCGAAGCATTTCTTTTCCAAGAGTTGGATTCGATTACGTAAAAGTTTGTAAGTGGCTAAGTCTGTAAGTCCACCATAAGTTTTATATTTCCTATAATGCCTATATTTTTCCTTAATTAATCTAATGAGTGCCCGGCTAAACCACTTAGGGTAAGAGCTGTCACTGACCAACCTAGACGGGACATATTGGTGTTTAAGCTGATCTAAAATCGAATAAAAAAACTCAACTGCTTCCTCGAGCGAACGCGAATCAAATTCAGCATTCCAGTCCATGTCCGCGATCTTGTTGTTAATAGATAAATAATCACCTTTGTTATAAGAATATTTTAAATATGACTGAGATTTAAGGCAAGATACATTCAGAAAAGAGGCTCTGAGAAGAAGAGGTTTGTGGTGTGGTTTGTGGATATAAAAGGAGCGTACGAAAGCGCCAGAGCTCATTATTACATCGGCGTTGGCAGAGTGCACACGATTTAATCAACAAAATACAAAATCAAGTTCAAAGTCAGTTTGAATAAAATCTTAGTGAAACCTCTTTTGAATTTTCCTCATTTGCACGAGAGCCACTGGAAAGCCCCTAAGTTGCCTTTTGCCGCTCGGAGGGATCTTGAGGATCCGACATGCATATATGAACTATATACCTATCTTTAGCTACAGAAGAAACCAATGGGGGCTTTTCATTTAAGTTTTTTTTTTTATTCAATTTGGCTCAATTGATGGCCCTGACTCAACTGTGGTTGTCAAAATCAACAAATCCACCGTACCTCTGTTATTTTGTGTGATAGTAACAAAATACCACGAAAATATATCACTTCGTTGTTGACTTTTACATTTCACTTTATTTTTACAGTTAAGTACACAGCAGCGACATCTATTTTCAAGGGTTTATAGATGATTTGGTATGGCCGTGAAAACCCCTCATTATAGGCAAACACAACGTGCAAAGATTGTACAGTAACCTCACAATGGGCGATCAACGATTTTTTTAAAGCATCTTTATTTACTTTTAACTGAAAAGAGTAAAGTTATTTAAGTATGATCAATATTGCCGATTTTGATAAAATTAACCACGTAGTTTTATTCTTATTGTAAACTAGAAGCAACCCGCGATTTCACTCGCATAAGTTTTGATCCTATGGGAACATCTAAATAAAATTTAAAACTATTCCAGTGGTCCAGCTATCGCCGTTCTAAATTTCATCCAATCCTTAGAAAATTTAGCATTTATAATATTACAAACATACACACATACTCACGCCTGTTTCCCAGAGAAGTAGGCAGAGACCATGAATTTCCACTTGCTACGATCCTGGCATACCTGTTTCGCTTCATTCACTCACATCACATTCTTCATATATGCTCATTGGTTAAGGGCGCTCTTAGCCTGCCATTCTCCAGATCGACCCTGATCTATTCTGAATACCTTCACCGAGGTCTCCCCCTTCCAACTGTCCCATTCATGCTCATCTTATGAACTAGTTTCGTCAATCTACTATCATTCATCCTTTAACCAATAACCCAAACCATCCAAGCATATCTTTCTCAATCCTTGTCACTATACACGTGCTCTTTCATTTTACAATGCTTTCTTAACACACAGTTTCTTATTCTTTCTCTCAAAGTCCACCATACATACTTCTCAAACCTCTCATCTTCAGTGCATTTATTTTACTTTCATGTTTATTCTGCCTTAGCAACTTTCGCAACCACCATACATTAGTTTTGGCACTAACATTCCTCTATGCACATCCAGTCGTGCCTTTTTGAATACGTTCCGGCTGATAATAAGGCGTTAAGTTCACCTGGTTTCCAGAATTTACTCTCATTTAAATATCATCTTCATGCTTGCCATCTCTTGTAATCAAAGTTCCCAAATGTACAAACTTTTTCATGTTACACTTGTTGTTAATAGTAGTGTGATTTAATTCTATTTATTTAAATATAGCTACACATGACATTTACGTTGACATATCATCATACACCTCTGCGAGGCACAATTAATCCTTTTACCATACTGGTTCTTTCACCATTGGTCACTAGGCCCCTTTCAGGGACACTATATCTCAAGCTGGTTAGTGAACCAAGAAAGAGCCCGTGACACGAAGTAGTAGTAGTTAGTAGTTACCGGTTAGTTAGTGGTTACATAGCCATCAAATACAAATACACGTTATTCCACATGTCACATTTTGTCGAACGTGTTTAATGAATTGTATTTAGTAATCAAGGATATTAAGTAATCATCCACATCTTGGCTTACTGACATTACACGTTATATACATGTTTACGTCAGCAGAATAAATCCTGAAATGCACATTGATGTATTATACACATTTATATCTACGCTTTTGGTCACTTTTATGTCGCCCCTGTGTCTCACGATTAAGTGGAGCTCGATTGACGAGCGAGCAGGGCAGTCGTAAGGGAATTGGCTTTCATTGCGAATAAATCACGTAACTTGGCAGTGATTTTAGAGTAATGAATGACCAGTGTACTGAAGTGCAGTCGCAGTGAAGAGTGAACCAGTGTTATTGAATAAAATATTCACGGTTTGTTTTGTTAAACCGTTCAGTTTTATTATTTTATCCCGAACACGAACTCAAAAATTACAAAATCTGAGATGGCCACTTTTGTTTATATACGGCTTAATTTTACTTGGTCAATTTTCATGCAATAAGTTATAATAATTTAATTGAAATTCAGGTACATGTGAAAGGAAACACTATCTTTTTGTAAATTTGATGATCCAATCATTTTTTTACAGCATAAAACTGAACAATTCGGCATTTTTCTTAGAGCACTATCTCCCACGCGAGTCGATTCAGTCTGACAGAGCGATCGACGACAGCTAGTTTTTTATAAGCTGTATGCCCTCGAGGGCATTCAATTTAGAGGGGAACTACAGCGGGGAATGCCTTTGATGGCGTCTCCATTCCGTGTTGCTCGATGCCGTCTCAACATCGCTCTCCACGTCGATGTGAAGTGTATACCAGTTGGTAAAATAGATTCAGAACTCTTGATGGTCCCATCGCCAAAAAACTGAAATGGCTTTTGAATATTATTTTGAAGATATTTTCTGATGAATATAAATAAATATTGGTAAAGGTTTAGAATCGTTTGGCAGGAGGAGGAGGGGGAGATGGGGGGTGGTGGAGGGGGAGGGGTACCCCCTCACCCCTGGTACCAATCCCATAACAAGGTAACTTATAGTTTTCGAGAAAAAAAAAAAGAAAATTTTGAGGTTAAGTATGAGATTTTGGTAAAACTTTACAATCGTTTGGCAGGAGGAGGATGGGAGAGGGGGGGGGGGGAGTGGGGGATTTGTACCCCCTCGCCCCTGGTACCACTCCTATGCAAAGGTAACTTACGGTTTTCGAGAAAAAAATAAAGTTTTTTTTTTTTTAAGTATGGATATTTTAAATGTCGGACTCCGGTATGTGCTCCCGCCAGTACTCTCGCGAGGTCGCCCTTGAGTGTCGCTTCACCCACTCGACCTTTGCTATGCTACGGAGGTCACCGGCTCGCTTCGCTCGCCAGCTCCCCCCTTCACTCCGCTCGGCCTCGCGGGCTTGCTCCACTCAAGATCTCCCACGCGAGCTACTGGCTCCGCGTTTTTATATACACTCTAGGGGCGTGACGCACAGTACCACGTGGAGTCGGGGTGCTCCGTATCGGGTCTGCCACTCTTTTCGGACCTAACCAACTATTGTCGGGGTGCTCTGTGTCGAGTCACACAGTCAGTCAACAATAAAAAATCCATAATTTATAACATTAATTAATTCCTCAAAAGGATCTCTCTTATTTCTTTCAACATCCCTTCTCTACAGATAGAGGTACCTACTCATAAATTAAATCATTAATATTATTATTTTACGTTCCGATTTTGTAAAATTTTCTTTATTATTTTTCTTTAAAAGCACAAGTTTCCTGGACAAGGGGGCCGAGGCTGGAATTTCCTGCACCCTCCCTGCAAGTTGGCGATGACTCCCGTAACATCTGACACTTCCAATTCAAAAATTTCATACTTAACCTCAAAAATTTCTTTATTTTTTTTCTCGAAAACTATAAGTTACCTTTTTATGGGACTGGTACCAGGGGCAAAGGGGTACCCCTCCCCTTCCTTTCCCCCTACTCCCACCCTCCTCCTCCTGCCAAACGATTCTAAACCCAACCCTAAATATTAGCTGATCCCCGTCCTCGAAATAAAAATCTTCAACCTGGCGGAACATGCAAGTTTTTTTTAAGGTGGTCGCTTTTCTTTGCAAACGTATTAGCACAAATATGGGCGAACAGGGTATAATTTTACACTGAAATTACTGTTGTTTTATATTGGTCATTATTTGCGGCAACACATATTTGGTTGAAGAAAACAGTGGATTAATAGCGAAAAAAACATCGAAATTTTAGTTAATTTACGTCAGTGTGTCACACTGACAGTGTCACACACATAGCCGCAGATTAGATAACAGTTACATGTCACTTACACGCGACGTTGTCAGCTCGTGACTTACACGCGACGTTGTCAGCTCGTGACTTACACGCGACGTTGTCAGCTCGTGACTTACGCCGGCTAAGCGCTGTTGCCGCTTCGATCTGTCATATCATAATTAGCTCGGATAGAAAATATTAGAAAAACAAACATTTAGGATTCGATATGTGTATGCCAATCAGCCATACAGAACAGACAGCCGGAGGCCGCAATGCATTGCAAGGCCCCTACGTATGAACTTTGTATAAATTATGGGAGAAAATTAAATTACAAACAACTAGACAGAAATTACAGACAAATATAATATTATAATTAGGAAAAAATTAAATTAAATAAAAAGTACTAGCTGATCATAATTACCAATATATATTTACGCACAAGGTTTTTTGGATATATAAATATGTACTAGTGGTTCGCCCCGGACTGAGACCTCACGAATACACACGATTTAGGTAGGTTACCTTATTAATTTCGAAAAAAAACTATGTACATCCACATGTGGTTCGAAAAGTTAGACCTTCAACGTCGTTCAAATTTCTAGAAACGGGAGGTCAACAAAGAATGTTATACACTGGTTATTGTTTTATAGAGTAGGTACCTACAAGTTTCAAAATTCATAAATTTTAGACTTTTCCCAGTATTTGTATCACAAAAGCTACAAACGTAAAAAAACAGCGTTGTAGGATTAGTGGAAGTACCCTAGAGGTTTTGTTTTTTTTACATTTTCGATTTACCCTAACATCTCAAAAACTAAAATAGTTTTGAAATTTCGAAGCGAGGGACTTTCATATGACACCCCATTTGATCTGATATTCTTACTTTTTTTTTACCTCCTCTTGGACCCCAATATCTCTATCTTGCCGCTATATTAACAAATACTAAAAAGCAGAATAAAATAAATATTTAGGGGGGCTCCCATACAAAAAACTTGATTTTTCCAAATGTAGGTTAAGCTATGCTCTGCGAGGTCAGTTTTTGGATGGGTGCGTGATTGGGTGATGGCTGGTACATTTGCGTGTAATTTTAATAATTTTTTTTTTACATGCTTGTTTTTGTCGTTTTTGTAGATTATGGTATGGAACCCTTCGTGCGCGAGTCCGACTAGCACTTGGCAGTTTATTTTTATTTTTTATGATACAAATTGGCAAACTAGCATACGCCCCACCTGATGTGAAGTGGTCACCGTCGCCTATAGACACCGGCAACACCGGGGGTAATTGTCGATGCGCTGCCTACCCTGAAGGAATTTATGACCATTTTTCATGAAATAACAAATGTCGTACGCAACCAAGCGGGAAAACCTCAGATGGAAGCTCATTCCATAGTTTGTAGGCACAGAATAAATAATAGTACTTTATGGGGAAGAAATGATCTCGAGAAACGAGTCATTCGAGAAACCCAGGGTTCTATGATGTGCGGATGAGCTTTGTCACGGTGCCGGGAAGAGCGATGGTAAAATCTCGATGCGGGGATGAGATCGAAAAGCTCGTCAGAACATTCCCCGTTTTAGAGGCGGTAGAACACCTTAAGAGATCCAATAGCTCTGCATTGGCTAAGCGGTTCTAGAGAATCGGAGAGCTTGGGGTCACCTATGATTCTAATGGCTCTTCTCTGTAAGGAGACAAAACGAAGCAGCTGGTACTTGGGTGCCCCATGCCATAGATGGGAACAGTTTCTACGTGCGGCCTTACTTATGCTTTGTAAAGCAATAGCCATTGATTCGGCGTAAAATAAAGTTTCTATGTGCATTATACTATGGGGGAGGCCTATGCCCAGCCGTGGACTTCAGTTGATGATCTATCAATAAAAGCTAAAAGTAAATAAATCTTTAAAAAAAAAAATGCCCAAGTGCGAGTCGGACTTGCCCATGAAGGGTTCCGTAGCAGCAAGTAACATAACATAAAAGTTCTTGGATGGTTTACGATTTATGATATATTAAAAAATAACTACTTACTAGATCTCTTTCAAAACAATTTTCCTTGGAAGTTTACATGGTAATGTACATCATATTTTTTTTTAGTTTTATCATTCTCTCTCGCGCAAACTATTCAGTTTAGAAAAAAATGATATTAGAAACCTCAATATCATTTTTAAAGACCTATCCATTGATACCCCACAGTGGTTTCATGAAAAAAAAGTTGTGTTTCAGTTCTAAGTATGGGGAACCCCAAAAAATTATTGTTATTTTTTTTTTGTGTGAATATCTTAATGCGGTTCACAGAATACATCTACTTACCAAGTTTCAACAGCATAGCTCTTATAGTTTCGGAAAAAAGTGGCTGTGACATACACAGACAGACAGACAGACAGACATACATGACGAATCCATAAGGATTCCGTATTTTTTTTTCGGAACCCTAAAGAACTACTTCATAGCTTGGAATTTATACCCAATACAACATAAATACACACATAGACACACGCCTTTTTCCCCGAAAGAGCAAGCAGAGCCTCTCATGGGCCTCTTTTCACTTTTCACTCTTTTCACTGTGGGAAATAGACGTGACAAGTGGTGAGCTCATCGCCGCCATTGCTTCCCACGACTGACTCTGCTAATGCTTTCTTCCAGTATAATACATTCCTTAAATAAGCTAGCAGCCAGGACAAATCTTATACAAACGAATCTTACAAACAAGTCCGGGTATAAGACTTAATAAAATTAGAAATCTGATTCGTGTGCTGATGAAAATGAGCCTGAACACGGCCAATCTACTATTATCCATCGAGGAGTTCCGCTGTCCACGTTCCGTCTCCATCATCAGATCAGCTCGCTGTCACCATAATATTGTATTGTCATCGGAACTAGATAGGTATGCCAAAATTCAGCTCAATCGGATATCGGAAAGACACCATTGTTGCCACCCGTGAAATATACATACATAAATCCAATGGTCATCTCTGGTATTCTTCATCAGTTCCACTTCACCAAATTATACTTTCTGAATGCAAATGCTTGACTTGTTGCCGTTAAAATACCGAAATTGCTATATGTGTTGCTATAATATTCGAGGAGTTCCCTCAATCTTCATGGATTCCATCATCAGAAAAACATTTTAATGAAAATGGCACCAATCTGGAAGTATAATATCATGTATTTTTTTGTCCTAATCTGTACTTAAATGATATGAGGTAACAAACATAATAAAAAACTCTGGAATTGAGAACCTTCTCCATTTTTTGAAGTCGGTTAAGACTCGAGTACCTACTTTTTGATTTGAAATAAGGATACACCAAAACACTCACTTCACAGACATATTATTGGCTGAAGCAGAATCAGTGTATTTCGTTGTAATTAAACAAAATCATTTATAAAAAAAAAACTGGTATCGAACCTAGTACCGTGGTTTTAATGTCGAGAGATCTAGTCACAGGTTCACAAAAAAAAAGTAAAAAAATAAAAAGAAAAGAAAAAATATAGGCAGTATAGAATCGAACCCAGGTACGTGGGTTCATAAATTCAGAGACGACAGTCCAAGCCGCCGGTCCAACCATTTTGAAATTCGCGCGCCGAAATTAGCTTATAGTTCTAATACAATAACATCCTTGACTGTGTGCGTGAGTAGGCTTTCATATTGCTCGGAATTTGCTCGGCACAAGTATGTTAAAACTAGAGACTAAAATAACCTGAAATATAGCTAGGTACATAGCAAATAATTCACCATTTGAGTGAACGTTAGTGTTATGACATAATATGCACATTTTAATTCATAAATATATAAAATACTTCAAAATTTGGCAAGAGCGCCATCTATTGACGCTGTTGTGCCTAGCTGAACCACGAGGAACGACCTTAAGAAAATTAATTTACTGGAATTCAAATATTTCTATCTGCACGTAAAAACACCATGTTTTACTGCAGAACAATTCGGAATATCCTCATGTAATAAGTGGATCATGAAGATGGAGGACATTGTTGTTTTAATTTGACATAAAAAAAAAAAAAAACTTGTTTTATATTGTTTCAAACTTCAACTTTGCATTCGTTGAGCGTCAATAATACCTTAATCCTTATTTCGTTATTGTTTCTAATACCAAAGTATTTCTAATGTGTACGCATGCTTACTTACTTAGAATTTAGAGGTTTTTCACTTAAAAACACCTGAGAAAGACCACCTACCATATTCTAACAACCGTCTTAACGAGATGGGTTTGAAGAGTACACTTGTAACATCTAGCGGCCGTTCTACAGTGTGTCTTTGATGTGCCCATAACGGCAGCGTATAAAACATTGAATGACTTATATGGCTGAACTGGTAAGGAATTGTCATAGCAAAATACATTTTCTGGAGTCTTGACCGTCAATGTTTAGTACCACAGCTTCAGACGGCACCCACTCTGAGTAACCGTCCTTGTTTATAGACTTGACATTTAGGCGCCTGGTTTTTAACACTCCCGCATTGCAAACCCTTACAGATTCTACAATGTCTTCATTTTTTTTTTAGAGTCACCAACATAATATACACCGAAAAAAGTAAATACACACAAGATAGTTAAGTTATACATGCCAAGTGCTACCACAATTATAGATGACTAACAACATGCTATTAATAATAAAGAGCGAGAACAAATTAAAAAATTAAAAATAAAACCTTATCACAAATTAATTAAAAAACACAACATGTCCTACAAATTAAAATTAAATTTTAACAAAACAAACATACATATAAAACCTAAATTGGAGTAATAAACTGGAATACCACGGACTGCCATTATTAAACCATTGTCTCCTGAAAAGACTTGACCTCCACTGAGATTGCGGTTTCTCCCTAACTTTTGAATCTCTCCATTTTGGATGGAAGGAATTTGCAAGTCATATAACATTTTACTCACTCTAATTGGGTGAATAATAGATATAGCTGGGTCATCAGTCACCCTGGCATTGTACACAACAAATGGTCCCAAATCGATGTTACGCAGAGGCGGGGTCAATGACTTTTCAGAATTTTCCTGCGTATAACTTATAATGACCTTTTTTGTAGCAATGTTTGTTGACGCTCGTTTACGCCTTATATACCCGAAATTAACTAAGTCTAAAGCTGTCTGTCCGTCCGTCTGAACTCTGTTACAGGACTATGTCTCGGTAGCCGTAAGAGGGTAGCCAGTTGATTTTTTCACCGATAAATGTTATTTTTAAATTATATATTGGGAAGGAAATACCCAGTAATTCTACTGGTAAGACTACTTGGTAAGACTGGGATTTGGCGAATTAATTAAATAATTATAGTCCAGAAATACCCTTAACCATTTATTATTATTACGTTACAGAAACATAAATCAACGAAGTTTTTCTAAACAATGCCCAATCGTTATGTTATGTTATTTGTGTTGTGGTACCATGCTACTCGTAGTTCCTGATACCCACGACACGGAATCCCAGTTTGAGATCAGGACTATGTATTTGACTGTTGTGTGTTATGTTATGTTATGTTACTTTTAATGAACTAACTCCGATAGGAGTTCCTGTATGAATCGATCATGATCAATGCTCTCTTGCGTTCGTCTTGATATGCGAATATCATGAAACTGCTAGACGCAAACGTTGCACCTTCCGACAACGCAGTGATTACCGTATTACACTGGGATTATGTTTACTATCCGTTTCTTGATTTTGCCAGTCCAGGATTCAACCAGTTTAAATAAAAATAAATAAATAAATAATGCTGGACAGTTTACACAGCATTATCTAGCCCCAAGCTAAGCAGAGCTTGTGTTATGGGTACTAGATAACTGATATACTTAATACAATATATAACATAGATAGATATTTTTTATTATATATAGAAAATACCCAGAACACCCTGAACAAATATCTGCATATCGCACAATATTTAATTAAATATTATCGCGCAAAATATTTGTTCCGATGCGGGAATCGAACCCGCAACCTCCGGCGTCGCAGGCGAACGTTCGCCCGCCCCGCCACAGAGGTCGTCGGAGAGTTTATTAATACGGTGTTGCTGATCGAATGCATACCATACTATAATGAAATCGTCTATAATACAATATGAATATTGCTACTTTACATGAAAACTACCATCGTTGTAGTCCGCTAACAGAAATACTGGTGTGTCGGTGGGTCTTCGACTCAACGCCTTGGTATTGCATTGTATAATGTATTCACACCCAATGCGGGATTCCCTTGGTTATATAGTGTTGATTTTAGTTCTTCACTCTTAGATGTCTCTTAGACACGTATATGCGGCTATTAGATGGATTCCATTATCCTACCAGTAACTATTCGGTGACTTCTGGGAACAGCCCGTTTTGTTTTATTTTCTATTTGTTCTGTATTGTTTGGCAGATTTGGCAGAATAGATAATAATGAATGATAAGGGTCATAAAAACTTAATACTTATGTGTTTCTTTGTTTCTTTTAGTAGGAAAACATGGAGAATTTAACAGCTAGCATCTACTCCACCTGAAATTTATGGGCATTGTCTAAGAGTATTTTTGAAATAATCCTCTCAGCCCAAGCGAGCGAAGCGTCTCTGCATCAGCTTGGGCAAAAAATGTTTCGTATGTCCGGCTGTTCTCCTCTACAGGTCGCATTTCTAACCAATCTTGACATTATGGAGGTACCTCTATATCACTTTTATCTTTAAAAACGGTCCGTTTAACCTGTTGTTTGGCTTGTCTGGCCGAATATAAACTGCATTTCACACTATTAAAAGAAGGAACTTTTGCGGAAATTGAAAATCATTTTTCGAAGACAGTCTTAATATTCTCTTTGTATATTTGGCATTGATTCCACTGATGTACGTGCATGTTGTTTCATGTTATCAATGCAAATTGCGATCTCGTTTTGTTCAATGTTTGACATGGAGTCCATGGAGTCAAACACAAACACAACAGAACAACAGAACAGAACAGTACTTCTTTTACAACTTGCTCCACCTATAACAAATAAATGAATGCGTGTATGTTATACAAACCGTAGTTTAAATTCGAAAAGTGTTTGAAGAGACGAACGTTTAGAAACTCGAAAACCCGTGCAAAATAACGCTGTGTTTTATTATCTCGATTTTAGTGCACTGTCTTTTATTTGTTTTGAATGTACGTGTGTGATTGGAGATACAAATAAACGTTTTATCATCATTATCTATCTATAAATAAATAAATAAATAATGCTGGACAAGTTCACACAACATTATCTAGCCCCAAGCTAAGCCAGAGCTTGCGTTATGGGTACTAGATAACTGATATACTTAATATAATACATTACATAGATAGATATTTTGTATTACACATTGAAAACACCCAGAACACCCTGAACAAATATCTGCAGAACGCACAAATATTTGTTCCGAGGCGGGAATCGAACCCGCAACCTCCTGCGTCGCAGGCGAACCATCGCCAGCCGCGCCACAGAGGTCGTCGAGAGGAGGTCTATCTTTGCACACAGTACCAAATAATACTACCGTTACGGTAAACTTTTTGTTTATGTTATTGGTGCCCTACCAACAAGAGTTTCAACCTTTCCACCATTTCTATCTATTATTTTAAAATCCATTTTTATCGATTTTTATCAACCAGTTTTCGAGTACGACGCACAGACTACTATGATGAACAGACATCAGACAGACATGTGACCTATCGGCCGTGCTAGACACAAGCTCTGGTTCCTGATTGGCTCGGCAATATAGAGAATGACAACTAAAGCCACAGAAGCTACAATTTGAAGAAGGAGCAGGTTTTTTTTCTGGCTTAGCCGGGCTATTGAAATCAAATGTTTTCTACCAATATTATATATTGTATATTATATTTTAATATTATATAGCAGACAGTAAAACAAAACTAGGGTTTTTATACTATTTATTTTTCCTTAACTTTTTCTTATATTTATTATAAGCTTTATGTTGCATTTCAGGCAGGTTATTTCTTTGCAATAGTCTTACATCAGTGCCTTTAAACAAAGCTTTAATATTTAAAAGTTGTTCGTGCCCGTCACTTTCACATTGAAAGATGCATGGTGAAACTTAATGAATCCTGTGATCATCAAGGACTTAAATGTTGACACGAAATTATAGCAAGTTGGGTTGTTAGCTCTAAAATTGTAAGAACGCACTTGACCAAAAAAGTCTTCGATTGCATCGGGGTTTAAGTATCTTGCGCCCGAATACTGAAACGCTACTCATCTGATCAAATTAGCTAAAGGCTATTTAATTATGACGTACACTTAAATATAAGTGGCATACACAACAGCTTTTTAGTAGCATTGAGACCGTGATTAGCTGAGAGCCCGTTAAATTTTCTTTATATGGCAATATTATTTCAATAAGTTTGTTTTCTATTACATTTCAAGTTATTTTAGACTGAGAGTTTCACAGTACGAGATCCTGAGGCCAAAACTGTTTTTGATGGCGTTTCCCGCGAGGGCACCGCATGACTCTCAATGATTTCTGGTGATGCTGAGGCCAAAACTGTTCTTAATGGTGTTTCCCGGCTCGGCACGGTACGGCTCATGATGTTTTGTGACGATTCTGAAATGATTGTGCAAATATATATAATTCATTCAGAAGCATTATAGGTGTTTGCACCCCGGTACTAGATGAGCTAGAGATGGCCCTTTTTTTTTTTTTTTTTTAAGGAGGGAAAAATGCCTTCGCATTTCCCTTCCGCCACGGGGGTGACGGAAGGGGGTATGTGGGGCTTGAACCCACTAAAAAACCCTCCGGTGAACAGTCCTCCGCCAAGTTGAGGCAAAATGGGGTCGCGCTAGCATTCACCTTATTGCCCCGGCGGCAGGCCCAACCAAACCGAGCCTTAACACCTGTGGAGGGTTGGTTTTTACACCTAAGCCATCCTCCAGCCACTTGGGGAGCTAGATATGGCCCTGCCCCAACTTATAACCCATAAGAAAACCCTGGCTCGGCACTGTGTACGGCCCCCCTCATTCCATGGGCTGATGTCATTGTAATGGTTGCAGCATGTAAGTGGATGGAGACGGAGTATTAAATTATAAATTATACATAGATTGTGAAAAATAGAAAAAAGTCTGTTAGTGTTAAATATCATAAAATATTGAATGTACTTGTACACCAGTATTAAATATTATGAAATATTGAATACATAAATATTATTATTATAATACTTAATATTAACTACCTAAGCTGCGAGAAATCGCAATGTCGCGTACTGGGCGCATCTTTAGAACACGTATTGCAAAAATAAAAATGGCGGCAGGAGATGTCTCTTCAATTAATTGTAAAATTCGAACTAATTACTAAAGCTAGCATAAAACTGAGACTACCAATAGAATCAATGTGAAATTTCCTTTAGGAACCTTGTAATCACAAGTTGTAATCTATTTAGAACTTTTGACATTATTATTGGAAAATTACGATCAATTTGTTACCGCAGAGCAAATCGACATAGGGAGAGTGAACTCCCATAATAAAATCAAACTACGTTAGCACAGAGCAAATATTATTGTCAATGGGTAGCTTGATTCAGGGAGACCAGACTAGAAAAATACGGTTAGATTTGGCGTAATAATTAGTACGTTAGAACCATTTTTCTAGCGCAATATATATTAAGCCCGATCGGACTTGGTTAGTATAGATAGCACAGCTATGTTAAAAGTCGCCGAGCCCGATCGGACTTGGTTACGTGAGGCCGGTATATTATAAAATATTTAATACTGATGTATTGATCCACCCATAATGATCTTTGCGGCACGGCGCTGGAGACGCCAGCTGAGATGCGAGAAGTTGCAGGTTCGATTCCTACTGCAGGACAAACGTTTGTATGAACTGCAAATACCTATTTGTTCCATGTCTGTGTGTTGTGGTACTATGGTACCTACTCCTAGTTCCTGATACCCACGACACAGGGAGTCCTAGTATGGGATACTGATCCCAAGTCCAAGTTTGATCTGTGCCATTTATGGCACACTTACTTTACTATTTTTTTAGAGATTTGTGTAGGTACTCATTTTCATATATTAATTTAGGTACCAGAGGAGGCCTCAGCAGGAGGATTTAGCGAAATCCAACGAAGCATATCCGATTCCAGAAGTAGTGCCGAATATGCCGTGATTTTGGACGTGATTTTTCTCTAATAAAACTTGCCTCAAAATGCATATGGCAAACTTGCAGGTCATCACGTTAAATTTCTCTTTTCATTCGGAATTTTAGGGCATCATCGTTGATGAAATTAAGCCAAAGTTCCTGTCGTTTTTTGTTCTTGGGAAATTTATGTGAGCGAACATTTTCCCTCAAGCTTGCACAGCCCGGCACACAGCATTTGGAATACATTTCACTTCACAGAGAACTGTTTCACTTTCCACAAAGAATCTCAAACACAATAATTTTCACATTCAAATCCTGTTTGTTTGTTGAACATTTGTTTTATTGAATTAAACTTGAGAAAAACAACACAAAACAACACACACACAAGGTGTGACAGTGAAGCATACGGTGTTGAGGTTAGGAAATCGTTTTCCTATCTTTAATACTAGCATTACGTGGAGGACATTTTCTTCCTAAAGGCACGCTTAAACGGCGCGCAAACACGCGAGCCAAGCCTGGCTCCGCTCGTGATTCAGCGCGCCACGCGCTGTTTAAACAACTAGTACGCTCGGCGCGGCTCGGCAAAGTTCGCAATATCCATCACATGTCGGTTTTTTCGATACGGATCAAAGGCGCGCGCGCCGTCTAAACAGTTGTTACAGAGCGCGCGATGAAGGAAGACCCATTTTGTTTTGTTAACAAGCGGACAGCGTGGTTCAACAGCGCGATGTGCCGCATCTCCACTGACGGCTCGGCTCGCGTAGGATCGTGCTACCCCGCGTCGTTTAAACGAGCAGGCTTGCGTTCGTATTTGGCCGAGCCGCATCTCCACGGACGGCTCGGCTCGCGTAGGATCGTGCTACCCCGCGTCGTTTAAACGATCAGGCTTGCGTTCGTATTTGGCCGAGCCGCATCTCCACGGATGGCTCGGCTCGCGTGGGATCGTGCTACCCCGCGTCGTTTAAACGAGCAGGCTTGCGTTCGTATTTGGCCGAGCCGCATCTCCACGGACGGCTCGGCTCGCGTAGGATCGTGCTACCCCGCGTCGTTTAAACGAGCAGGCTTGTGTTCGTATTTAGCCGAGCCGCATCTCCACGGACGGCTCGGCTCGCGTAGGATCGTGCTACCCCGCGTCGTTTAAACGAGCAGGCTTGCGTTCGTATTTGGCCGAGCCGCATCTCCACGGACGGCTCGGCTCGCGTAGGATCGTGCTACCCCGCGTCGTTTAAACGAGCAGGCTTGTGTTCGTATTTAGCCGAGCCGCATCTCCACGGACGGCTCGGCTCGCGTAGGATCGTGCTACTCCGCGTCGTTTAAATGCACCTTAACCATCACACTAGTGCGACAGCGCGGTGTGAAGGAGAGTCGGTCGCGCAAATTTCACCGAAGTCGGTTCACCCGTTGCGGCGTGATTGAGTAACAAACATCCAAACTTTCGTATATAAAAAATACGCTCGATTTAAATAAAAACAGATATTTTGTCAATGGTTTTCCTTTGCGTTGATCATTTAAAGCGGATAAGCCGTGTTCAGAAGGGATCAATAAGTTTTAAGTAATTGTTGGTTAGCGTTCGATTCTAAACAAGGTCTTATCATTTTACAGCTGAATATTAAGTTATATTTCGGCTGTAATCTATCAATTCCACGCTAACTTTGAATATCTTCTTCTTTGTCCTCGCTCATTCCCGTTGCTCGGTGTCGGCTTTCCTAATTCCGTGATTGTACGGGTAATCATGTTAAAACGCTAACTCTGAATATGATTTCGAAAAATGTTTTTGAAGGGATGTTGATCATAATCGAAAAAAATAAATTGTGTACGTTTAGATCGGAGTGATTTTAAGTGCACCGATATTTTCATGAATAATCCACACCAATTCCTTGAACTGTTGCGTCGAATGTATTTACCTACGTCAAGTATTGAAGACCATGGTGACATGTTTTATTTCTGAACTTGAAATGTTGTCGTTGGGTAGAAAATCAATTTGATCTACCTTTGAATGTGCTTTTGAAAAAAGTGGTTTCAGAATGTCTGTTCTTACTTTACAAATGTTTAAAGAATGTCTTTGTGTCTCAATTTTTGTGAATATTACACAAGAATTACAATTCTTTGAACTATTGCGTCTAATTTAGAACTATTAAGTACCATGATGTGCTTTTTTCCTGGAAATATTGCCGTTGGATAGAAAATCAATTAAATCACAATGTTTTTTTCGTTTAACAGCATCTCGCAACGGCAATGATTTCTTATTTTCCAGTTTATTGCACCAATTTTCCCGCAGAGTAGGCTCCTTTCTAAACATAGATTCCTTATAAAAGCTTTCATCTTCCATTCCCGTTTTATCAATCGGTATAAGTACATGTGTTTATTTGGCAACATTTTTGTCTCTTTCATCGTTTTTAAATACGGCAGGGTAATAACGCGCATCTGTGAATATATTATCTCCAGATAAAATCGCAGTGTGCTATGTCAAAAAGTCATCAACACGAGACAGTCAATTTTTGGGTTTTATAACACACTAGCTGCACCCGCAACTTCATTCACGAGGACTTTAGTAAAGTGGCCCTCCCCAGGAGGGAGTGGCAGTACAAAATGAAGGAACGTGTTATGTATGTAATAATGACATAATAAGTTTTTTGTGAAAAATATTTTTATCAATACAAGCTTTTATAAAATAAGTAATCGTAACCGTGTGCTGATCAAAATGAGTTTAAACACGGTCAGTCTACTATTATACATCGAGGAGTTACGTTGTCCACCTTCCGTCTCCATCATCAGATCAGCTCGCTGTCACCATCATATTGTATTGTCATCGAAACTTGACAGGTATGCCAAATTTCAGCTCAATCGGTTGAGGATAACTGCTTTAAAATTCAGTTACAAGATTCCACCCGGACATACATTGCAAGTTAATATAAAGCTTGTAATAATGTAAATAATGACACCTATCGTTAGTTTTATATGGCAATGTTATTTGACCGCATAGTTATATCCATTGGACTACTCTTATTACCAGTCGTTTCGATTGATCGAACCATGAGGACTTTTTTCTCATATTATTTGTTCTTGACCCTTCGGCCGCCCACGTGGCAAGCAGCTTCGCAAGCAGTTGCCATTAAGCATAAAATCATCCTTGTACGAAAACGGTTACGAGTGAAGAATTATTTTTCTGTGTACGTAATCGCGGCTTCGAGATAGGAAAAACCTTATTTTAGAAAATAATTACGAGGCAGGAACTATATTGTTTACTCGAAATATTTAAAAACTATTTAAGTGCTAGTAGAAGTGGCGTACCGAAAGATCTGGGAAATAAAAAAAAACAAGAAACAGCACAAAGTTACTTTAATGCGTAGGTGATTAAAGGACAATGAAAAGATTTAACAAACAAAACAAACAAAACAAACAAAAATGTACTTATGACTGGCTGATCAAAAATAACCCAAACACAACCAATCTACTTTATGTTATCTATCGAGAAATTCCGTCATCCACCTCCAGCCTCCATCATCACATCAGCTCGCTGTCACCATCATAATTAATTTAACGCCATGCTGTCTGCGGTATCATGGTCAAGGCAGAATGCCCAACGAGAGGGTGGCGAAGCGCATTTCCTTCTCTAAGCTCCAAAAGGGAAAACGTAAATCTGGTGGTCAATTCTTCAGGTAAAAGGATGTTCAGAAAAGATAATGTACAGTAGAGGAAAGATATCGTATATTTCGTTGGGAAATATTAGCAGAAAATCGCTCGGAATAGAGGAAGCTGGTCAACATAATGTATTTCGAAGATATTAGAAGGCTCGATTTAGGCCAAAAACGGGATGACTTCAAAAACCGACCGCCTTTTAATATTGTTTACAATTACCAGAACAATACCCCGACGTGTAACTATGCAAACTTTTACAGCTAAAATAGGGTATATTAGTCATATCAGAGAAGACGAACAAGCTCCACAATATAAAAAGTAAAAGTACAAGTTAAGTCGCCGTTGCCGAAACCGCGCTGGATGATATCATCAATGAATTTTCATCGGAAGCTGGACAGGTATGCAAATATTCAACACAATTGGCTGCCATGTTGGATGACTTTATTTACATCGAACATGGGCACCAAAGATTATTGGAAAAAGTTAAGCAACCAGTTCAAGTGGGGTCATGTCCTCCGTCGAGTCCGACGATGGCGACCCTAGGCTAAAGCTTACGAGCACACGCCAGGAAGTTATAAGGGCCTTAACGCTTTCTGGCTTGGGCTCGTATGTGGCTGGCTTGACCGAACTTGGTCTTGAATGTACGGCCACATGTAGCATAAAAGAGCTGCGAGCTGCGTCGTTGGTATCTTAGGCCGAGCAAAACTCTGAACAGCGTACACGCTATTCCATTTTCCTCGGAACGGTGCGAGTTTTCATATGCCTCAACTTTTTGGCAGTCTGACTCCATTCTGTTCTCCTAGCTGCAAGCTCCTTGTATTTATCTGCAGGCAATCCACAGGCGTTCAAATGCCTCTTGAATACGGCTTTATAGCCTTTATAGATTTGTATGGGTACTGTCCACCAGAATTACGCTTTCCACTGACGGAGTAAAATAAGTTTTTCAGTAGTCTACAGTCTTCCATGTGTTGAACTTGTCCTCACCATCTCAGTTGGCTCCACATAAGTGAAGCATCCATGCCCGACTTTCTGGAACGACGAATAAAAGCAATTTCTTGCAAATGGCCCAAAGTGATTTTTCAAAGCCTTTCTTTGTAACGTGTGGTTTAAAACAGGGTTGCACAATGGCACCAACCCTCATTGCTATCTATTTCTCTGCCGTAATAAAAGATTTACGAGCTTAAACGTTGTGTTCGCCCGATAAAACTAGATATCATAGATTAAACGGTTCGTTTAGACATTTAAAAACTATTTTACAAGCTTTTATTTTAACTTAACTTGTGGTCAAGTCATGCAACTAAATTTTAAACCTACTTTAGTACCTACCTAGATAAGTAGCACTCACTTACAGTATAATAGAAAATGGTTTTCTTTGTTTGTAATTTAGTGTATGTTTTTTTTAATGATACTTACAAGTAGCTGTACCCATATGTTAATTGTATGTCGCCATTGTGACTCCACGCTGTAGATAAAAAAAAAAAACTCATAAAAGAATCTCTCCGGCGGGGAATCGAACCCCGGTCTCCCGCGTGACAGGCGGGGATACTTACCACTATACTACCGAAGACTTGTTAGGCAGTGTGAAATTAGTGGACAATTAAAATAATTTTGTACTTTACCAAAAATAAAACAACTTGATTATAATATACTATAAAAAATGTTGTGAGAAATCCTTGAACTGACTTTACAATATTATCATCCTCCAAATGATATCTCTGATATATATTTTTAACTAATTTAAGAACTAGTTTTTTGTTTATTTCTGATTATTATTAACGTTTTTAAAGATCCCATTATAAGCATGTATAGTATCCCACTCATTTCGTGGTCATCTGTTTCTAGATTGTTTTTAAAAACATTGAAACATTTATTTGGTCGCGTTTGCGTTCTACAGGAGTAAAACGGTCCATGTTTGTTGTGGCATATTTTGCATTTGTTTACTGCCAGTGTCATGATGTCAGTGGATATTATTTGTAAATTATAGACAACTACCTAGTGTCCGACCGCGGCTTCGCTCGCATTTTACCTGGTTAAAAAGTAGCCTAAATAGTTCAATCAGGCGTTTCGACGTGATTGAGTTACAAATACCATCATCCAAACATCGGAATTTTGACATCTATGATATTAGTGTGATTTCTTTAGGGTCATTACTTTTTTGTATCGTTGTTATATTGTGATATATCGGATCGTTTTATATCGTAAAATTGATCGCATTATTTATCATGGGTTCCAATTACAGACCTTCTTATAACAAAGTTGTTTGTATTCGCTTTGAAAATAAGTCAACGTTTAAAGCCGTAAGAAAGCTGCTTATTGCAGTCTTGTACGACGAGTAATCAGCATTTAAAAGTTCATTTTAAGCCCCGAGCTCTCGTTTGTTGATGGTATTGCCATGTACTCGCTCGAAAGGTAACTGGATATTCTTGACATGTTCTATGATTGTTATTATCTCGTTAATTTAACTCACCTGTATAGCAGGATGCAGGCAAAAATGTTTTTGCCGTTGCTTGCTGCGCTCCTTTGCCAATTCTTTATTTAAAGCACTAAGTCCTTCTTCTAGAGGTTTGATTTCGTTGAATTTCCATCGTGATGTACAGACTTTTCAAAGCGAAAACTTCACGAATGGCGATAATATGTTGGTTTCCACGTTGAAATTCCCTGAAGTGTCCGTTTTAAAAATTTAAATCGGTAAGGCCTGCCACAGGCCTATATACTGCCTCCATTCTGTTCTTTAAGAACAGAATAGAATCGGTAGGTCAGTGGCCGGCATAAATCTTACAATCTTATATTTAAAAAAAACTTGCCTCTGTTTAGGCCTGAACTGCCTGCATGTGAATATGCATTTGAGATTAAATATATCGTCATCCAAGGCAATTAAATTATTATTATAATTTTTCTGTTTATGGTTAATTTCATCTCGGCTTCAAGAAGCCGGTAATAATGAGCACTTACGGGCCTAGGCCAAGTGAGTGTCATGATTATGAGTTGTTTGGTGTCGTTCCTGTTGAGACGGTGCGTAAAGTTGGTCGGTTTGCAAGAATCTCCTAGTTATACGGCATGTATTTAAAATGACTGCTTTTTGTAGGCTATATAGTAGGTAAGTCTTGTAAAGTTTAGGGTTCGAAGAGACTGGTGAAGTTGCTTGGGTATATTATTATTTATTTCTATTAACAACTAAATGATTCAACCCCACTGACTCCAGATCATCCTTATAGTCAATAAAATTCAAACGAAAGTAAACAAAATAATTGAAGAAAAACATTGAGTTAATGAAGACAAAACAAAGAAACATTATGAACATAACAAGCTATCTTGTGACAAATTGTGAAATTCAATAACAGTTTACTGCGTGGTCTTTTAGTAAATAAAAACCCTTAGTACACCCAGTTACCTTGAGGTGAACTTTGTAGGTGAACCACGGGCAGGGTAGGTAGTTTTGAACCACGTCCTAGGTTATATATATCAACCTCTGTGGCGCGGCGGGGAATTTGCGGGTTCGACAAATGTTTGTATGATCTGAAAATACTTGTTCCGGTGAGGTACCATGGTACTCGTAGTTCCTGATACCCATGACACAGTTGATCCTAGTGTGGGATAACGACTATGTAGGCATGTGACTGTTGAGTGTTATGTTATGTTTTATAATTTTACTTTGTAATCTTTGTAGGTATCATAATTTTCTGAGACCTTTTTACCTTACAATTATAAAATCACCTCACGTAAAATGAGGTTAACAAATTGAGTAAACACCGATTACGCCGAGCGTCGGGGGCTCTTCTCATCTCATTAGATACTTCACATGTTATTTGTTAATTTTTAATTAACGTCTACAAGTCTAAAGAAATAACAAATCACACAATAAAATTAGAGGAGTTTTAAAATATCCTATCATTAAACAATGTCACTTAAATAACCTTTGTTCGAACTTGGATCGCCCACATTCAATCAGTCCTTGTTTAGCTGTTTATTATTGATGATTCTCTTAATTATGCCGCTGGTCCATTATTTACCTCCTTGTCACCTATATTATTATTAGTATACAGTATGTAATTGTAAGGCACGGCAATAATCAAAGTCTCGTTGCTCGCGCGCATGCTCCTATGAGTCACCGGTAAGCGTTCTGCGCACAAGCCGTACAATGCCGTCCGATCTGAATAGTCCAGTCGCGTCGTAGCATACTTAGAGGACATACATGTTACTTATCTTACGCTTTAGTATACGCGTTACGATTAATCGAGCTTTTCTTTATATTTTCTTGACTGAAGTTGTGAGTTAAAACCTATTTCGGGCGGATAGTGTTGACGTGGGATTATGACTGCAGTGAAGAAAGCGCTGGCAATGCGTCAGCTGGACTCTATGTTTGGCAATATGAGCCTCGAAGGGGAGGGTCGGCGATCGCCGCACGTTAGCTGCACCATCGAGCACGACCCTCGCTGCGACGTTCACGGCCGCTGCAGCACTCCTTATCGGTCATCGCTCTACCTGCACAGCAGAGAATCAACGCCCGGAATCGGTAGGGATGCGGTGTCGCCCACGAACGGGCTCATTATCAGGTCCGTATTTCTGAATTATTGAATTTTTAAATTGATTGTATTGTTCGCGGTTTACTAATGATAACTGTAATGAAACAGGCGGCGGGACTCGGCACGTTTCTCGCCCGCCAGAGAGTTGGAACACCCGTCGACGTTCCCCAGCCTCCTGCGACGCGACCGCCTCAGCCCTTCCGTGACGCCTCCGCGCCGGGACACCCCTAGCCCCACACATAAATTCAACACCAAAAGGCACTCGATGGGATCCTTTCCGAACCTCAGTCGTGCCAATATCGTTAACTACAGACGGGATTCCACCGTTAGTAACGGAGTCAGAGAAATGAAAAGGGATTACGTTGGATCGACGAATTCACTCTCCAGAAAAAGTTCCAAAGACACTTTTGACTCAACGACCTGCCTGTCGCGGAAAAGCTCCAGAGACTACATTGGTTCGACAAATTCACTTTCAAGGAAGAGTTCCATCGACACAAAGAAGTCTTCGACAGATTCCTTAGACATATGGCATACATCTTGGGACACAGATAAAAATCATTCAGTGTCTTCGCTGGGTCACGACGACAGACTCTCATTTGGTCATCATAAGGTAATTATAATAAACAGTGCAGACTCTGTTTGCGTTACTGGACATTATCCTTTTGGTCGATTCGCTCACTGACAAATAGCGTGAATTACATCATCATTTTGCTTCTATGGCATATAAACTGGCAGGATAATGCACGCCCCATTACCGGGTAAATCATTGTTATTATACAAACTCATTTTATTATAATCTCATTTTATAATAACAACTTTGGCAGGGCACCTTCTCTCGTCTTTCAAACCATGATCCAGGTGCATTATATTTTCATACATTGAATTAAACAAAGATTGAAAGAGCTATAAATTTTCACTTGGTTTATTTACATACAACACATCACATATTAAATTTAATTACAATTCATAGCATTCATTAAAATGAAAATCTTGAAAACAACCTTTCAAAGTAATATAATCAAAGAGCATATTTGTGTGTTTATACTACCAATTGAAGTAAAACTAGTATTGAGTTACATAACATGATATCATCAACAGAAGCGCCCTTCAGACAATATTTTGAGACGCTGGAAAAAATTACAAATATGTAACTTATACTCGAAAAATCCTAACCAAGTACCTACTACTCGTAAGTTTCAAATTAATTGATTGATTGAATTGCAAAAACATGGCATTGTGTTTATTCTTCTTAATTAGTGTAACTCTATACTCTGATAAACACAATTTGACCTGAGGCGGGATCGTAGTTAATCAGCCAATAAATTTCAATTGATCGTAAGCCAAAGACTGTAACTACGGATGATTCAGATGTACGCTATGTGTGTATCGGTAAATTGTGTCAATGTTTACTTCCATATGTTGCTGAGAATTTGGACGTTAACTGTGACTCACCGTTAAGTCTCCTCGCACGCCTGCCATGTATCATTAAGTTTATGTAACACAAGCTCAGATCTTTACTTAATTGTTTCGTCTATAGTGATTTTCCTTAAAATAATTTCAACGAGAAAAAAGCATTACAATTGTTACAGTTTCTCAATTATATTCTGTGATTATGATAAATATTACAGTAGTCTCGAAAAAATCAGCTTTTTATCAACTCAAATGATCTCGAGAAACAAGTCGTTCGAGAAACCCAGGGTTCTATGATGTGTGGATGAGCTTTGTTACTGTGCCGGGAAGAGCGATGGTAAAATCTCGATGCTGGAATGAGATCGAAAAGCTCGTCAGAGCATTCCCCGTTGTAGAGGCGTTAGAAAACGCAAAGAGATCCGATAGCTCTGCGTTAGCTAAGCGGTTCTAGGGTATCGGAGAGCTTGGGTAAGCACTAAGCTGTATGATGATGATAATAATACTGATGCTGTATGATTTCTATGATGTATAACTATGTACAGATTATGTGCTGGACTCTTTTCTTTCAACAACATAAGAGCACAATATTTTCTCGATATAAAAAACACAAAGCTACTTGTACAAAAATTATTTACTAAAATGTCTTTCTCGAGCGGGGCGGTACGACTTTTTGTGTTTAAGCCGAATGTTTCCCACTGCTGGGCAAAGGCTTCCCTTCCCTCTTTGAAGTAATCTCTATCCTGAGCTATTTGTGGCATCTATTTATTGCACACCAGATAAAAACCAAAATATAGGATTAAACAACAACATAACGTATCCGTAGGCAGTCTTGTTGGTAAAAACGATCTCTTCCAGACATTCTTACGACGGACGGGTTAAAACAAAATCAAAATACGGCGGTGTACAACTAAAACATACCAAGGCACATAAATAAGCATATAACTAACTATAATAATATACTAGTACCTTATAATTGCCGACACCACGATAATGATACAGATGACTTTTAATTTAATATGTATATTTCTAACGATCTGCAGAAATCCCACAAAATTACCAGATTTTCACGCGGTCCCATGTTTTTGGCATACACCATATTTGTGACTTGGCATACTTGCATGGGCGTGACAAACTTATTTGATAGCCAAGTCAGACTTGTGTTCGGTGTTTTGCCTACGAGCCCAGCAGTAACAAGTTAAATAAATAAATAAATAATGCTGGACAGTTCACACAACATTATCTAGCCCCAACCTAAGCAGAGATTGTGTTATGGGTACTAGGTAACTGATATACTTAATTCAATACATTACATAAATATATATTTACATTTATATATTTATTATACATAGAAAATACACATTACATAGATATATATTTATTTAATATTATACATAGAAAATACCCAGAACACCCTGAACAAATATCTGCAGATCATACAAATATTTGTTCCGAGGCGGTAATCGAACCCGCAACCTCCTGCGTCGCAGGCGAACCTTCGACCGGCGCGCCACAGAGGTAATACCGTTTATTTTAAACATTTGAACAGGAGTCAGGCGTACTGTTTGTAAAGGACTAAACACCTAAAAGTTGGTCTCAACTCATACATTTATTGAATCTATTTTGGTATATAAACACGGTGTGCAAATATTGCAACAGTGTGCTAGATAAAAGTAAATATTATCATGATTACTCGATACTGCTGGCCTGGCAGGCGATGGCTAGATACCCATTTATGGCGGTATGGGTCACACAGAACTCGTCGCTGTACGCCCTGTCGGCGGACCATGTAGAGCGAGCCGAAGTAAGATGTAACATTTAGATATCATCAGATTTCTAAATCTGGTTTTAGCCATGGGTCAAATTTACAGTTCTCTACATACATATCCACTTTCGATTTTTAGGACTTAAGTTTGCCGATTCCGTCGCATGCTAATTTGAAAATTCAAGTGTTCAACATAAATTCTAATCAAAATTCAATTTAAATTCAATCCTTCACTAACGAGGAATTGGGCCGTCTTATGCTAGAGACATACTGTGAATGCGAATACCCGACCCAAGAACACTTCAATAGGTTCTGTGGAGGCGTGCATACTGCGAATACCGGACATCACGTCGAAGGGCCAGTATATGCATGCCTCCGTTAAATACTTCAGAAAATTTGAACACGTCGGTACCTATGTTCGCAGCATATCTCTACTTCTCTATTATTATTACTCTAGCAGTATTGCGGTGTTGGACGGACGGAAGTGCCTCGGCGAAGCACAGGCTCCACTGCCATCGCACGCCGCGCCCCACTAAGTTGAGCACGCGATTGCTTCATAATAATAATTGTGATCCTAATTATTCGATTTTCATGCGTAGGTTGAAATTAAGATTATGATGAGTTTCTTCTGGCACGAAGTTGTTTATTATTATAGGACTGTATATGGAACAGCCTTGAGTTCCTTCGTTACGAATAAGGTGACTAATTAAATGTTTGAATTTTCCTACGTTATTTCTAGACTTGCGTGGGTTGCCTACCTGCGCATAATTTGTATGATTTATTGGATTGTTGTGCTATTGTCGTCGACGATAGTACTCACTCATAGATAAATATGAGGAATTACGAAACACTGAGCTATTATGTTGTGGCATCTTTTTAATAACTGTTGAGGTGTAACAAAGAAGCGAAAGTTGCATGCGCGCGTGACGAATTAAACGCTTTTCTAAAACATACGTTTTGAAGCAGATCACGTAAAAAATGGTAACGTATGAACTCGCTATGTTTTGAATCATCAGAACTGCGACTGCAATTCTTGATTCGAATGCTTTGATGCGAATGCTTGATGCGGTTAATTTGTAAAAGCGACAACACAGTGATGATATCAATAAAGCAACCGTTTTAGGACTCTTATAACGACAACACCTTCGAGATAACGCAGGCGGTATGCCCATGAGCAATATCCGAGTGTGCGAAACGCGTTGACCGCGCACGCGCTACCCCTTTCACTTGTGTTCGCATCAAACGGATCGAGCGGAACGCGAGCGCGCCTTTCTCTCTGTGTTCATCTCTGTCTAACGTGTGCGAGAGTGGCAAGGCTCCGTGGTGGGCCGGCGGTGCCGGTGCCAGCCGCCCGTGCCAGCAGTAGCGCAGTTCCCTCGATTACATCCGCACGGAACCGCTAACGCCGCGCTCGGATGCTCTTTCGCATCTATGCACTATCGATATGAAGTCCAAACCGGCACACTACGTAGACACGCAGTACAGACCGTGGCCGCCACTCTCCCGACAGACGCAGTCTAATTTTTATTTCCGACCTCCGGATCCAATGGATTTAAGGAATTTTAAAACCGCTTCGTCCAAAGGATCAACATATTCTGATTTTTCCGGGATGAGCGCATATAGTAATAAATCTCGGGATTACTATTTCTTGTCGCCGAGCTATCGGTCCGCGGGTGCGCCGACGCCGAGCGGGCACACGGAGCAGTACGCGCGCGAGCGGCCGCGCCACTTGCGGAACCCGAACCCGTCACCTACGTCGCCCTCGGTCGCGTGCCCTTGCAGTCGGACACGTTCGCTCGAAGATGTCCGCACCGAAATCGTCACCGAGTGGGAAGATGACGACGAAAACGGAAATCGCATCGTCGCACCGGCAACAAAATTCAACCGAACTTCGTACAAGACGAACTCTTCTATCCAAAAACAAGGATATCTTACACGCCATTCCATGGAAAACTTAGCTGATAGAGCACCACAGTTGCTGCCACCCAAACGGATCTCCGCCTTTCAGGTAATTGAGTTAACTTTCTATCGTGACGGCCGACTTGTAGAGATGACTGTGATAAAACAGCTTGATTGCAAGATATTGCACAAGATCTCAGAACGAAAACAAGCATTAAAGCAGTGAGCAAACAACCTGACCGTTTTAAATGCATTTATGCGCACTTTCTAGACTCTAAGCTAAGCGAAATGAATTGTTTATGCTTTATGCGGTGTTTAAGCGAATGACTAGAAATTTATATGTGGTAGGAATCGGCAATGGTCGGCATGCTTGAGGACGGAGCGAGCGTTGGAACTTCACCGGATCGCTAGAGCTCGTTCAGCTCCGTTGAACCGCAACACGCCGTCCTGTGTGTAACGGATGTTTACTACACCCGTTTTGTTAAATATGCACCTATCAATAAAATACCCAGTTACATGACAAATAACCATGAATCCTCTCTTAAAATTAGTTTTTCGATTGTACCACCCTGTAATATTTGATACCTGCAAGTATTTCATAACACTAACCAGTGGCGTAACCATACCGTTTGAGGCCCGGCGCAAATTCTTCGGAAGTGGCCCTCCCTCAATGAAAAGAAGTTCAAGCAACGTTAAAGTCCCTTTTTTAAATAAGCTTGACACATGCATACCGATTCTTACCCGTACGGTGAGTGGCACAAAAACGGTACAAAGTTCAAAGTGTAAATCTTGTGCTCTTGACTGTAGAAACGCTAATATAATTATTACGTATTTAAGTGTATAACTAACTTTTAATATAAAGAGCGTATTGGACTGAAATCACAATTCAAGTTCTAGTAGGTACAAAATGTTGGATAACTGGATGCGATCTACGAGTAAAACTGGGTGATCATTTTTGCTTACCAATGCGTTCAAATCTAATTTTATAAGGTTCCGTACCTAAAGGGTAAAACGGGACCCTATTACTAAGGCTCCGCTGTCCGTCTGTCTGTCCGCCTGCTACCAGGCTGTATCTCATGAACCGTGATAGTTAGACAGTTTAAATTTTCACAGATAATGTATTTAACTATTTTAGTAGGTAACTTAAAATAATTGAATACAAAACTAAAAAAAATACTGACATACATAGACACACGCTTTTTTTCCCCGAAAGGGTAGGCAGAGCCTCAATGGCCTCTTTTCGCCGATGTTGTAATAATCAATGTTAGGACTAATAATAAAAAGCGTGTGTCTATGTATGTCAGTATTTATTTTTATTTTTGTATTCAATTATTTTAAGTTACCTACTAAAATAGTTAAATACATTATCTGTGTAAATTTCAAATTTCCTTTGCTCTCGGCCCTCGGGACGGGGCCCGGGGGCCCATGGCATTTTCCCCATCCTGCCACCCTATTGTTACGCCACTGTCACTAACAAAAATTGATTTTAATTCGTCCATTTTCGCTTCAAACGCTAATTATACAGACACTTGCTACGACTTTATAGACCACAAATAATATGTTTGTTGAATATGATAAACGTTGGTTTGTTTTCTATATAAACGCAAATAGGTTTTCATTTCAAAGCCGCTTCCTTCTTCCTTATCTTTCACTATATTGCGATGCGACTGTTTCATCTCTAATGAAGCCTATTGTTATGTAATTATCTTGGTACATACCTTGCAAAGTATAATGAATACAGTCTGTACTGTATATATATTATTTATTCAAAGTAACGAAACAAAGAATACTTTATTACCAATTAAACATAGTTAAACACACGAAAGTTATATCGTGTAAAATGTTGAATAAGATTTGATTTATTTTATATTATTTTATTAATATAAGATCGTGGTATTATATGTATAAATCATTACTTTTTTCTTTCCTACATTCTTCCAAACTTTCTGAAGATTCGCGGTTTGACTCATGCCCCTAAATAAATACCTGCGCCGTTAAATACCTCCACATTCTCTTCCACTTGAGTGATGCGCCACAAAGTGTACAACATTAGCTCCCGGCGTACACACTCTTGGCCATGGCCGTGGCCCGCGGTGCCGGCTGTTTACGGCCATTACCGCTACTGGTCCAGAACAAAAACTGAAATCTGTCATGTCATTAATAAATTCTAATTCTAAATTCAACATTTATTATTGTGACCAAAGACTTTCTAATAAATCTACCATGGACTAGCACTCAGTATGAACGCCAAAATATAGCTTCTTTGAAAATTCGAACGATGGCAAATGAGTTCGATACACTGCTGGCTCACGCTCTAGTCCTTCAAACGTGTTTTATTTAACATTGATAGATCTTTATTTGACCACGATCTCACCTGCACCTCTCGGTGTTCAATAATCAAGCAGCAATGGACGGACAAAACTTGTCCGATGTGTCTCTTTATGCGTTTTGTCTCTCTTTTGGTTCGGACACTTTGAGAGCTGACCCGAAGTCCATTTAAATGATTGTGACTGAGTGGCCAATAGTTTCGCTGGGCCGACTAGTAGGTATGTTTACAAAAATAAATTTGTACTTTACAAAAGAGAAGTAGTCTAAATTATAAGAGTAGCTGGTTAAATTAATAGCTGCTAAGTGAACTCCAAACGCATCATCGTTCTCACCTGTTACGTTGTAGAAATTATTAACACCTATGAATGTTATGTAATAGAAACCGCGTCGCATATCCGATAGCCGATTACTTTTCTCCATCGTCATTGCAAATAAATAACCAAAGTTAATGTATATGGCGTGCGAAGCTAAATCAAAAACCGATCAAGAGTTACGTAATTTTGTTTCATTCGCTTTTATGAATCAAGAGCGCATTTTCATAGATACGAAACGAATGCCGGATCCAAGAGATTTCTCTAACGCATGCCACAGTTTTAATAGGACCTTTTTGAACGGTAGGGACATGCCTTTCTCGTTTATCTCAACTACGGGAGAGCTGAAGGGATCTATTGGACCCGCCACCCTCCATCTTGGGCTAGCACCCAAGGGCATACCTACTGACTATGATCGGTTTCGCGTGATCAGAACAGTCACTAAAAACCCATCGATATTCCTACATTCACCTCACATGCTTTTCAGTGCTGTGCTAACACATTATCAAACCATTCCTCATCTGACGAATGGTTTAATGATGCATCGACACTTGACAGGACCCCGATCGGATTCTACCAAGGAGTTTTCACCTTACTTAACTTCCAACTCCAAACCTTTTAGAAATTAAAAATAAAGCGATCAACTACAAATCAAATACAGTTAGGGATCCGTAGTTGCCGGTCACAAAATGCGGACTTAGAAGAAGGCTTTCCTGTTTTACACAACTAACAACTTTGTTAGCTATGCGGAATATTTGCGAGTATGATGAAAACTCCGGGCCTGCAATGCTCGAAGGCTGAAAACAATCAGGTAACGTTAGCCTTTTATTTTGAACTGTTGACACCGACACAATGTTTTTTAAATTACAAAAAGGTGCGTCATTTTGTCTTCGAACACGTACGTCATCTACAAACTTCATCTAAGTAATTTTCAATGGAATTTGTACGATATTTTCCATTTAACTTCTCCAAGTACATTTTATAAGATGTTCGACTATTACTCGTTAACTAGTAAAGCCTACTTAGCTGTGATAGTTTTCCTTTTACTTTGTTATGTGTACTACTGCCGTGAATGTTCTCTCTCTTCATTGCAATACTTTATCTACACTAATATTATAAAGAGGAAAGATTTGTACCTATTTTTGTATGTTTGTAATGAACAGGCTCAAAAGTACTGGGCCGATTTAAAAAAATCTTTCACCAATAGAATGCTACATTCTTCCAATTTGACATAGGCTACATTTCATTTTGAAAAAAAGTAGGAATCCTTGGTAAAATTTGTACTATATAAAAATAAGTCTGGTTTTCCTTCCTGACGCTATAACTCCAGAACGCACGAACCGATTTGGCTGAAAATTGGTGGGGAGGTAGCTTAGAACCAGGAGATTGTCTTGGGGGGGGGGGGGGGGGGGGGGGGGGGGGGGTTGTTTCACCGGGTGCTACCCGTGCGAAGCCGGGGCGAGTCGCTAGTCTATATATATAAAAAAACACAAAGTCGTGTTAGTTACACAACTTATAACTCAAGATCGGCTTGACCGATGTTAGTTTTGGTGGATTCTTCTCCGCTCCGAATAGCGGAATACGTAATAAAATATCGGGGGGGGGGTTGTTTTGCACCGGGGGCTACCCGTGTGAAGCCGGGGCGAGTCGCTAGTTGTTTATAAACTGTCTGTTTCTGCTTGCTTATGAGTTTAGCTTATCTAGAAATCTCTTCGAGGCGATTCATAGCTTTTAATGTTGGTGTAACCTATCCCACTTCGCAGTTATAACATAAATGTCAAAGTTATGACGTCTGTATGTTTGTTACTCAATCACGCCGAAACGGCTGAACCGATATCGATGAAATTTGGTACCCAGATACATTATGACCTGGATTGAGTTATAGGCTACTTTTTATCCAGAAACGCGAGCGAAGCCGCGGGCGGACACTAGTACTACATATACATAGGGCTCATTCGCAAAACGTCCACCTCGCAAAATGTACACTAAACTTTTTCGCAAATAGTAAGCTGTACGTTTTCTCAAAATGCACATTTCGCATAATGAACACTGGTTTTTTTCTCAAAATGTACCTACACTAAATTTATTCGCAAAATTTATACACGTCCTGTGTACATTTTCATAAAATGATATTTATAAACTTTACTATTTACAGTTTATTCTATTACTACTATTTTACTTTTTTACTTCTTTTTTGTTACTTTTCTTGACTTTTGAGTTTTTTTATTATTCATATTTTCACTCTTTGCTTTTTTTCACATTTTCACTGTTTTTACTTTTTTACTTTTTTCATCTTTTTGAATTTTCAATGTTCAGCAATGTTCTTTTTAAACAAGAACAAGTTCTGAAAAAAATTCAAAACCCGACTTCGTTGAAAATTTTGATATACCCAGTGTCACAACTAAGACGAATCTAACGTCACCGCTCAAAAAATATACATACATACACTCGAAAAATAGAACCCTCCTGGCGCAGTCGGGTAAAAAGGTAGTTTGCGAGGTCTCGAAAGGGTTTGGGGTGAACCACTAGTTATTATTTTTAAAAAATACACGACTAGAGAACCTCCTCCTTTTTTTTGAAGTCTGTTAAAAAATAAACCTCTTTACGGTTGATTTGGGATATTTGTATCGTAATGCAACAAGTGGTTTACTTACAGGCCAAACAGTTGTGAGTAGTAAAATTTGTAAATAAACGAGTTCCGTTATGGGCCACTAGTCGACCCACCTTAATCAATGCTGAACGCGCTCCATTTAATGCCACGGTATTCGCTAATCAATTTCTGTTACCTTTATTGATAGTTTGCGCAATCAGCTGTTCTCACTTTCGAGAATATTCCAACTTCCATTTGAAGTGACTGGTTTTTTATGTGTCGTGAGTCGTCGTGATGTCATTGAGCGTTGTTGTGTGGTTATTAATTTTATCGATATTGCCTTGTATGTCGATGAGATGTGTGCTGTAGGTACGGTAGTCTGTCGGCAGTTATTTTTTAGAACTGTTTACTGCTTATATTGTCTATTTGTATGGTAGACATCTTAATCTCTCACAATTTGTAAAAGCGTCGCATTATTATGAACTTAGATACGTATTTGATTAGAATTTAAAACCTGTTAGAAAAAGTTGTAATATCAACTAAATTGAATTGGGTGTTGATGTTTGTATGGAAAATACTAAGGTAGCGTTTTTTTAAAAATTGGGTCTTAAAATTTTATGCAATTATTAGAGATTGAAATATCAAGATGCGGACGATCTACAAAATTAGCATTTTGTCAAAACACCAAATACCACCGATCGCGTTCGTACTAAGTCATAGACTGGTCATCGTTGGTGTCTCGAAACCGATTTTGACACCGAAAAATGGGCAGTATATTTATCACGTTTATACAATGGCTGTTATCATGCGGCCAGCTGATTGCCACGTCAAGTTGCTAAATCTGAGAACTGCCGTTAATTTTGGATCTTCTATGAATCTCATTGATTTTACCTAGAATGAAAAAAAAAACTTAGCTTATATATAACAGAAACATTGTTTAAATTGTTGCATAAATGGTGAAAGAAGTATCAAAAATGTTGTTATAAACTAATGCTTCGCTCCATTGCATTGTAAATAGTGGGTTATAATGCTCGCAACCTAACCTAAACTAACAAAAAATAAGAGCTCATTTGAATATTTCGCTTTCATAAACCCCGATACGGTTCTCTGATTCAGAAATGTACATTTGTACATTTAAGTACTTGTTGTTTTGTAATTGAATCCCAGCTAGTGTTGCATCGTCGGGCATATCCTTGTGGGCACATATCCCCGCTGTTTTTTGATTTCACTCTGTTATGTATGTAATATGCTTCATACTGCCAAAACTAGCCCACCCAAGCTTCACACGTCGCTCAATCTCAGTTTTTATGTCATTCTCCATACCGATGGCTTGTCCCAAGTATATGTATTCCGAAACTGATTCTAGCTAGACATTTTGTACTTTTATAGCCGTAGTGACCGGTCTACTAGCCATGATTTTGGTTTTGTTGACATTTATGTTGAGTCCCACTCGGTGACATTACTCGTTGAATAGTTCTCTTTCTGGCCCGTATTCCAGAACTATGCTCAAGCGTGAATTGGTCACTCGAGCATTGATTTGGTGATAGTTTTTCATTGAAATCTGTCAAAAAGCTATGCTTGAGTCTCGATTCGGTTTGAGTTTAGTTCTGGACTACGGGCCTGTTATGAGCAGGGTATGTTATGAGCGTAATCCGATATGATCGAAAGCCAAAATCCATGAAGGTGTTTGCATCTGAAATAAAAAGATACAAACATGCTTGAACCCTAACGACCTCCACTCTTCATACATCAGGCCGAACTGTTTAGTAATATGACACATAAAATTGTGTTTTCTCTGAACATAGGAACTGTTAACAAATGCTCGTAACAGTTAAACTGTCCTGTTGGAAATGCCGGTGTGTGGGGCCATAAGCATAACCCAGTATAATATTCTCAGTTTTTGGAAATCTTGTACGCTGATGCGCTCACTAGTTTACCGAGGGCCCAGATGAATGATGATAACGGTTGCGAACTGCTAAGGTGTGGAATACACTACCGTCGTCTGTCTTTCCTGAAAACTATAAGCTGGGTATCTTCGAGGCAAGAGTGAAAAACTGCCTTTAAAAAAATGAGTGCAAACTTTGTTGACAAAAGATGACACCGCAGGGTAGCATTTTGTTCCTATTTGACGACCTCTGTGACGCGGCGGGCGAACGTTCGCCTGCGACGCAGGAGGTTGCGGGTTCGATTCCCGCCTCAGAACAAATATTTGTGTGATCTGTAGATATTTGTTCAGGGTGTTCTGGGTATTTTCTATACATAATAAAAAATATCTATCTATGTAATATATTGTATTAAGTATATCAGTTGTCTAGTACCCATAACACAAGCTCTGCTTAGCTTGGGGCTAGACAATGTTGTGTGAACTGTCCAGCATTATTTATTTATTTATTTTATTTTGTTTATAATAAATAGGTACACCATAGAATTGAAATTACCGTGGCTTGGTATCATTTTAGAAAAACTACGACTATACACCAGTCACCAACGTACTTTACTATTCTCCTGCTGGCATTTCGTTGACCATTTAGTTAGTGGTGTAAAATCGTAATTTTTCTAAATTTTTTCATAAGTACACGCCTTTTTCCCCAAGGGGTAGTCAGAACTTCAATAAGCCTCTTTTTACCGTGGGACGCACAATCGTGGTAGTATAGACGCAACTAGTGGTGAGGTCATCGCCGCCATTGCTTTCCCACAACCAACTCTGCTAACACTTTCGTCGAGTAATACACATTACTTAATAAGCTAGCAGTTTATAATTGTAGTATACATTATAAATAACTAAGAATTTACTCTTCTAATAACCTTACTATAACTTAAGCTATTACGTAGGCTAATGAGTTATTTAACATTGATCTGAATTGATTATATAAACTATGGCTAAGAATGTACCCATTCAAACTTTTCTTATTATCTCTATGTAAGAGGACACTTATTTCTTGAATTTTTCTTGTCTAAGAGCTGCGTTGCCTAGATGTGCACATGAATGAATGAACGAATAAAAATACTTTAATGTACACATTAAAATATACAATGGGCGGTCTTATCTCTAAGAAGTGATCTCTTCCAGACAACCTTTGGACGTAGAGAAGCTAAACTTATATGGAAGATTGGTTGGGGTGTGCCCATATTTAAAACTAGAAGAGTCCTGTATCCCTGTAATAAGCTGTTAATTGTTGTATTTCTTGCGCACGCTGTGATACCCTATAATTATGGGAACACTAAGATTAAGACCTTGTTTTGTTTTGTTTTTTGAATGTGTTAGTGTAAAACTGTGTTGGGTGTCCTATTTAACAATAAAAAAAAAAAAAAAAAACTTACACATTATACAAAATATTATACAGAATAATAGATAAGTATAATATACACACAAATGCAATGGCGGCGATGAGCTCACCACTTGTCACGTCTATATTCCACGATGGTGCAACCCACTGTGAAAAGCGGCCCATTGAGGCTCTGCCTACCCATTCGGGGAAAGAGGCGTGTGTCTATGTATGTATGTACACACAAATATGTATAACTACACATTCTTATATAATGTGTTGCATGTTTGCCAATTTATTCCTGGATTTTATTGACAGCCACTTGAACCCTTCCAAGACGCATGAGGGTACATGCATGGAAGTAGTAATACATGTTCCGAGGGTACGTGTGAACAGTAGTATGTCAGACTCAATCGGTTTCATGTCGAAAGGTGGTAGACCAAGTCTTAGTTAGGGTCCAGTTTACTATATAGGTTGTAGAAAATTGCTGATTTAAACAGATTCGTAAAAAAACATCCACTTTTGTATTAATTTTTAAGCTTGGACTTAGGTTTAAACTATAAACAGGATTTTCTTTTTAACCCGTACGTAAAAACAACGGGTTGTTATATGTATATTAAAAGGTGGTGGTGTTATATGTTTGACGTGTGTGTGTGTGTCGCCTCATAGCTCCCGAACGGATGAACCGATTTCGTTTTTTTTTTGTTTGAAAGGTGAATTTGTTGGGAGTATTCTTAGCTATGTTTGATCAAAATCGGTGCTGCCGTTACATTGCGATTATGGTGTTTTTAATTTTCACAAAATTAATTACTGATTCATTCGCGTTGTTGGTATACATATTTGAAAATTGCTTA
Source organism: Operophtera brumata (assembly GCA_932527175.1). Lineage (NCBI taxonomy): Eukaryota > Metazoa > Arthropoda > Insecta > Lepidoptera > Geometridae > Operophtera > Operophtera brumata. The sequence goes on along the minus strand of OW052239.1, from coordinate 77,192,062 downwards.
GCTAGATGAGCATTTGTCATGGAGGTTGTATGTAATTTTACTAGCTGTGAATGGTTATGGGTTCGATTGTTATGGTACCTACCGTATCAAAAGGGTGCCACCAGGACCCTATTACTAAACCTACGTCGCCCATCTGTCTATCTGGTCCTTGTTCCAGGGGTTCTCGGCAGCCGTAAAAGGTAGCCAGGTGAAATTTTGACAGATTATGTGTTGCTAAAGCAAGACACTTGGAAAAAAATAAAAATGCAAAAAACGAAATCCGATAGTGTGGACTACTTCAAACAAGGAATAAAACCTTAATTTTAATTTAACTCCCCGTAATCAAACTGATATTTGTAATCTTTTTGACTTCAACGAAATATTTATGTTTTGATTGAATAAATAATGAACTTACGATAAAATTTAGTGATTTTCATCCAAAAAACAAATCTAAGATATCGTGATGCCATTTTGTGTTTCGTGTTATGGAGGGACTGGGGAAACCCTACACTATGCTTGGAGCCGAATTTGGCTAGTTAATTGTTCTTTTCTATTCTTAATTCGCCTGTATTTTTTTAAATGTTGAGTATTTCTCGATGTTTCTACTCGTGGTGTAAACCACTTTTAAATGACACCGTATTATTAAAAAGTGTTTATCTGCAGGGCGGGCCTATATAACTATGAATACTTCTGATAATGCAATACAAGGTGGCGTATGTTTAACAAACTATCATTATTTTTATATCTTTTTATAAATAAGGTGGAGATCTGATGAAGACTTTTTTAGCTGGCTATGTGAAGGCTGGTCTATTTTTTATTATCTAACTGTGAATGTTCCCGTTCCTCGGCTTGTACCTACGATTGTTCATATCAAGTAACACGCCAGCTAAATAGCTTATTATTTGCAGGGACAGAACAGAAACGGAGGGCACCAAGTACTGCCTTCAGCCGTCAGCGGTATAGGGGCCGAAGCTGAACTCAACGGCTCCAGGCCTACCTTCAAGCCCGTCACGGTGCTCGAAGACCTGCAGGCGGTCAGATGTGCTGAATTCCACCCCAATGGGAAACTATACGCCGTCGGATCAAATACGAAAACTCTGAGGATATGCACATACCCCAAAATCGAAGATGTCAAGTAAGATTGAGTTAATATTTATCTTATTTATTTAACGAAAATGAAAAATAGAAGACTCGTCTGTAGCATATCCATAGTTCGAGCGTCAACGGCAGACTGTTCGACCAAATACTTAAGTGTCAAAGATTCTTAGATTGTTACACCAATTAAAGAAGTAACTTATCATCTTTTTACATTATAGGACATAACCTTTCCTTTATTTTGTCACGATGCCGATGTTCCTTTTCACGTAACAAGAACAATAGCGCTCCGAATTTTTGCGATTTTAGAGTCGTTGTTTTGTTGTATTCATTCGTCAAGTACTAAAGTTTTTATATTTCAAAACCGCCAGAATAATGAACAGGTGCATTTGCTGTCCTACACGAGGATCATAAAATTGTCTCCACTCTGTCGATGCATAAAGCATATATATAAATTTTCACTTGCGCATAGTGTTTCGTGAGTGCCCAACTACTTTATTCAAGTTGCTAGACAGCAATGTAGCCTCTGACAAAGTAAGAATGATAAATCATTTTGAATAACTAACGCCTCGTTAAATGTCCTTCCTATTTGTATCGGATCCTCGTCGGATTTCGGACTCCCTGTGCTGTAATAACTTTGTCGTCTTGTTTTCAATCACGCATTGTTTGTCGTCACTGTGAGCATTGCCTTGCAAACAATTTATACAAAGCGGTCTGTGGCTGTGGTTTTGCGGGCTGCGAAACATCAAACTCGAAACACGAGCTGGAACTTTGTGTTCTTAGATAAAATTAACTGATGAATAGTCTGTTTATCTTATGTTATATGTATACAGCCACATTTCAGTTTATTTTATGTGCAATTAGAAATGAATTTGCATTGTAAGGTACATAATGTAGTATGAGGAAACAGTTAATTTCGGACGTAAAAAGCATTGCATGAAAAGTTGCTCTCAAAATCACAATTATTCTATTGGGAATTGCGTAAATGATAATTAAGTTTGCACAGTACGAGACTAGAAGCCCTGTTGTCTATGTATACATATATGATGTTTGCCGTGTGGTAACATATTTGTTTCTATAAATGGAGTCTGTGTATCAGATTTCCGCGTGCGACCTTCCGCGACCTTACGCGACGCGATGGCCGTGGACTTTCTTCGCCACGCGGCGGCGGCACGATAACCTTCCCCAATTCATGAGCTATAACGTTAAATTACCACTTCGTGAATTATAGCAGCCTTTTCCATAAATGGTTTCGGCTGTTTTGTTTATGTAAAGCGTTTAAATTTGTTGTTTCATATGGTTATGTGCCAATCACATTGGACCTGTCTCTGACTATCCCCTAATTATGTTACCGCTGTTAGAAGGTCGTCGGTCCAAAGGTAAAGGTTTGTAAGCCAAAACCTTTAGATGGGGAGGCATATGAGCAGCTGTGGACTTCTACAAGATGATTATATTTTATTTTATTATTTTAAGAATAACAAACAGTCATACATTAGAAAACGACATAGAGTAAATGTATGACCCCCAGCGTCATCGTCACAGTCGTCATGATGATGTTAGGTCTGGCCTCGTAAAGTTTGTAATGTCAACAATTCTTCCATAATACCAACAATGTTTTATACCTCAGTATTCTAATACCCATACAATATAGATGATATAGTATACAGACCGGTATAATATTCCTATAATGTAAGTCGAGTCGCGCAAGGCTGTAAATCAAAACTTTTGGCGACGGGCTCACAATATTGCTCACAGAAAGGTGTCAAAATTCATAATAGCAACGATTTTAAATGCCAAGGTTTCACGTTCATGTAAACGTGAAGTAACTGCTGCTGTCAGTCCCTCAATTACTGCGGTTTTACTGCAACGCTTCTCACTAGATACCATGAATCTATTGTGACCACAAACTAGCTAGTGTATGCCTTGAACCACAGATTAAATACTAATTACAATGAACAATCATTAGGTTACGTATTAACTATTACCTAATCTGTGTATTAGGGCTGTCTGTGACAGGACCATTCGTCTTGTATGGGTACGTATCAAAATGTATAAATTCAAAATACATACGTTTAGAATTCATAAGTTCAAAACACATAAATTTAAAAAACCTAATGCTTTAAAATTTATAATTTCATTTGATATAAGTTTAGAATAACGAAGTTCGAAATACCGAAGTTTGAAAAAAATAATGTCAACAACACGTAACAGCTGTAATTAATAATGGCTACATAGCTTAATAGTAAAATACTTGAAGTAAAAAATTTATAACGGTAAAAAAGCATTAAGCCCATCACAGTTATAGCTATAATTATATCCCACTAATATCACAATATCCCACATCATGTCAAAGTTACGATGTTTGGATGTTTGTAACTTAATCACACCAAAACGGCTGAACGGATTCCCATGAAATTTAGTATACATAAATATTGCTGGACAGTTCACACAACATTATCCAGCCCCAAGCTAAGCAGAGCTTTTCTTTCTCTCCTTATAATACAATACATTACATGGATAGATATTTTGTACTATACATAGAAAATACCTAGAACACCCTGAAAATATCTGCAGATCGTACAAATATTTATTCCGAGGCGGGAATCGAACCCGCAACCTCCTACGTCGCAGGCGAACCTTCGCCCGCCATGCCACAGAGGTCGTCAAATACACTGATAGATTATGATCTGGGTTGAGCTATAAGCTATTATTACATTGGTATTTTAAACGTATACATTGTAATAATTATGTATTTTGATTTCAGTTATTTCGCCTATTATAAATAAAACACTTAAGGGTTTTCAATTTATTTATTTTCAGTATTAGGTTTTATAAATTTATGAATTTTGAATTTATGTATTTTGATACGTACCCTAACTGTATACGTTTAAAATACCAAAAATCAAAATACCGTATGGTTCAAATAAATAAATTCAATATCCCAATTGTACGGTTTTATAATGTTTGAAATACATATCAAAGTGTCAATATGATGGCTCCAGCTACAAACTTGAAATTTGGCATGTATATTTGTTTGAGATTATGGCTTTAGGCATTTTGATCATTATACATATAGAACTTTATCGATTATAAAACTTATTTATTTTCACAATTAGGTTTTTTAAATTTATGGATTTTAAACTTATGTTTTCTAAACGTATGTATTTTGAATTTATGCATTTTGATATGTACCCTCTTGTATATAGGACAGCTAGAGAAAGTAAAGAAAATTCTCGTAACCTGATAATTCATGCAAGTTAATGAAGCGCGCTTTCAGTAGATAGTTTTAAACTTCAAACCAACTTTCGGTCACAAAATAGAAAAAGAACAGAAGGGTTGCTCCCGCCATTCTTGAAAATAATCACCTAAATTAGCCTGGCTCACCAATAGGGGTGCTACTGTCTTGATACGGAATTTTTGAAAACGAGGAGATAAGTTTACAAGCATACATATCTACATCGATTCGTTTATACATACATACATCTTATCATGGTGTAATATAGTGATACCACCAAAAACATAAATGTGAAAAAGGCGCCAAGTTCTATGAAATTGTGTTGAGATCTAGAAGGATGACAAGTGCCATAGCCTTTCCTTAAATAAAAGCAAACAAACATAAATTTTATGAACTTATGTTTGTTTGCTATGAACTTCGTGCTATGCACGTCTATGAACTTAAAATGATTACTATTTTCTTAGATATTCAATTTAAACCTTGTCATATTGAAAAATACTAATGAAATGTTCCTCTGTTGTGTTTTTAAAGTAGATAGGGAAATAAAAAACGTAGTATATTAGGTAATGATTAATAAGAAAATGCCAAATGTTTTACAAATCAATAACTGTTTTTGACCTCGCTACACACAGAGTATTGGACAAAAAATATCTTGAACTTTTTTTAAAAGATTCTTTAAATACAGTTTAAATATTTATTTTAATAAATGATCCATATTTATCTTTTTATTAATGTTTATTTCGTGATAGTCGCGACTGAGCTCTGCTTGAAACTGCATGAGAAAGCCTGTACGTAAACGTATCGTCAAAGTGTGCGTGCTAGACGCATACTGGCGCTTTGTTCTGAGCGGTCTCTCTGTCAGGCGGTGCGTCGCCTTCGTACATTGTGGTTCAGAGCTGCTTAGTCCAGCTGTCAGCCCCACGAGTTATGATTTATGCGTTTACACTCAAGACTTGACTACAAAGAAATAACTTAACAGTCTGAAGGTTCACCATCTTGGCAGGCGGAATACCTTTTATTATTATGCATCGCATTATTTAACAAAACAATATCGTTGTTAGATTTGATGTTAGATGGATAATTAGAAAGCAAAAAAAAAATATTAAGTCAAGCAATCAATCTTTTATTTTGCGTAACATGGGTACATGATAAAAAGGTACAGGTATCAGCTTTACAGCATGTAAAGTTAAAGAATAAGTACATTGTTACAAGTTAAAAGATAGGTCACAGATTCACAATAATTGTAATGTTATAAAAAATAACAATAATATAATATACTCTAACACTAGAAGAGTTAATAAATTCTTATCAATAAAATTGAGTCTCTAGAAATCATTAAGATATTCATTGATAAACTTTTTGCGAAAGAAAATGTTTTAATTTCAATTTGAATATATTATTTGTACATATATCTAACATGTCAGTAGGCAGATGATTAAAAAACATAAATAAAGTATAATTTCAATTGTGTAATTGTGCTGCTCCCTGACGTTAATAAGTAAAATAATAGGTCCTATACTATACCGGATAAGCCGGATGTACTGCAGGACCATATGGTAAGCCACTGCAGGCCTTTTGTTACTTTTCCTTTGACAATTACACAAGATAATTTGATTAACCGGCCATGCGACTCCTCGCGTACCATGCATCGTGTAGGTAAGTCGCAGTCCCTCCATAACTCGGAAAGTTGTCATTACAGGATAACCGATAGAATTTTTCATGAAAAGTACTTGGTTTTATCAAAAGTAAATTAATTATTTTAACAAACAAAACAATAATTCAATTTGTAGAAATGCCAGTTTGATTATGGTATGTCCAATTATGTAGTAGAGCTTTTTTGTGAAAGAGTTCGTCGCTGAAGCACTACCACCATACCTATTTCTGCCGCAAAGCAGTAGTGCTCGAATTGCTGTGTTAAAGATTGAAGGGTATGGTTGCCGGTGAAATTACAGGCACATGAGACTTTTCATCTTTATGTCTCAGGGTGGCGGGCGCGGTGCAATACCGCATAGGGTGCGTCCTAGGTGGACGTGACCTATGTGATAATGCAATGTTCGTAGGCATCTGCCTACATAAAAAAAAAGTCTTGAATTCATTCTATAAATTCGGAAGAACTTGAGTATTTTTTTATTTATTTTATACAACTTGGATTGACGGATCAAGTAGATGGGGCCATCTGCTTGACCAGTTATTCCACGTTGTATAAAACAAATAAAAAATACTCAAGTACTTCGCTTAACCTGATGTTAAGCGGTACTAAGCGGTACATCGCGCATAGCAGGTATAGCGATATATATACTCAAGTTCTTCCGAATTTATAGAATTAATTCAAGACTTTCAGTCCAACACGCAGTTACGAAACTTTGAATTTTAGTCTACATCATAATATGGTCGTTATTTGTTCAAATCACAACGAACACTATGAGTGATCTTGGCCAAGAAAGCATTTTTGTTTAAACATCGAGACTATGTTGTTAGAAAGCTACGGAATTTGTTCTTGTCGGTCGTGAATTCGACCTCTTACGAAACGCTGGCGGTGTATTACGTCGTTCTTACCGCTACTTGAGACATTTATAAATTCACACGCCACATTACAAAACCAAATAGATATGCAGCTTCACTGTACACTCCAAATACTTAAATCATAACTGTTTTTTCAAGCTTTTATTTAACTTGCAATGTTTGTGTGTAAGTATGTATATTCGGGTCAAACCTTTCAACTGAATTTTAAACCAGTTATCCTAAACTGATTTAGTAGAACCGTTGCATACCTGTCAAGTGCCGATGACAATACAATATTATGGTGACAGCTGATCTGATGATGGAGACGGAAGGTGGACAACGGAACTCCTTGATGGATAATAGTAGACTGGCCGTGTTTAGGCTCATTCCGATCACTAACTTTAAAAAAGCTTGTATTGAAACATATATTTTTCACAAAAACTTATTTGATCGCCAATCGTTAATAATCGTGATTTACAGGTGTTATAAAAAGTTCTGTGGGAGTCGTAGCTTTATGTAACGAAAAACAATGCTCGGTAATAGCTTCTTTTGTACCGCTTTCAGTAAATTATAATGGCAAGGCATTGTTACAGGTACTGATGATATAAAATGATGTAAAAGGCCTGCTGGGTTTCAAATAATGGTGTTTTGCGACGGTTGTTAAGTATGGTAATGATGCTTGTGTGAAGCATTGCTTTCGTTGCCTTTCTAAATTCTAGAGCTAGTCAAACGACAATACACTAGAAGAAAAAGAAGCACGAAATTGTTTTAAAAATCTTTGCAGAATATCCTGTTCTATTCTCAGATTATGTTTTAAGCCAGTATTGCTATGAAAATATCTAACAGAATTATTAATTGCCTAATGCATTATTTAGCACATCAAAATAATTTAAACAAGAGTGAAATACCTGTGTGTGCTACATTTTATGATTGCCAACAACTTCGTATACCGACTTAATGCTTTACATACTAATTAATTACCTATCCATCCAGCCTTAACCTAGTTGAGTTTACTTAAGCGCTACACATTTTCCGACTTACCCGACCCACTCTTCAATTAAATATATGTAATAATTTATAGAATAGATTTGCTCGCGGTCTCTAAGTTTATGAGTTTACAAACAATTGACTGCAAGTCACGAAATGTGTTTTCCGAGGCATAGTTAAAAAGATATTTAGAACACGGAGTTTTGATATCTTTACTCGATTATTTCTCGAGGCACCACACAGGCACTAGTAGCTTGTACTAATATTTATTCTGTGCTAGTAGTAAGAATGATCATCAAAAGAAAAACAGACCGTGTTTGTTGCCTGATTCTTCTAGGTCTGGTTGCGTTGGAACAGGAGTAAATGTAAATTTATTTTTGAAGACGATTCAAAATGATCCTTGTGATTTCAATGAATAAAATACTTTTGTCATTTTTTTTGATACCCGTGCTTTAATAAAAAAATAATTATTCTTGGAATAGTTACAAAAAATAAATATAACACAGCTCCTATAGTCCAGTAACTTTGTCGTCTGAAAGTATGGAGTAGTATGCGTCAAATCCGGTAGTTCTGATTTTTTGCAGACTTGTTTATGATGTTGGCCTAATGAATAATCCAAGTTTTTTAACTAGAGCGCCGAACGCAACCTTTTAAAAAATCGAAAAAATCGTATTTTATTTTTATTTTTTGGCGATTAGAACCCTAAAGGACTAGTTTTTGAAAATTTACAATTTAAAATTTGCAATTGCTACAATATGCTACTAGAACTGTATCTGTAGACCCAATAGTTTCTGAGATTAAGCCTTTCAAAGTTTATAATTTTTTTCGAACTTCGCAATTTTTTGCAAGTCAGATGGCATGTCCCCATAAGGGGATGGTGGTGAATCGTCGAAGTCTTTTATTCATAAGGCCAACATCATAAACATGTCTGCAAAAAATCAGAACTACCGGATTTGACGCATATTGGTGAGGTATAAAGTTACTGGACTGCTATGTATATAGCAGCATTCTATGGCGAGGCTGAAAAATATCGTGGCTGTGCCCTCGACCCTTCCTCTTACACTAGCCTAAATATTATAACTATACTTACAACCTTTGTTAGTAATGATAGTGTAAGGAATAAATTCCCCCCTTACTCTTCCCGCCATTTTTTAAAAGAGACGTCGTCTACTTTTATTTGATTTCTTTTCCTAGTGTTTTTTTTTTGAGTTATTTTGTGTTATTTTGGTGGCCTTTTAACCAATGCAGCTCGCTTAAAGAGCACAAGTGTTGTAAATGAAATGGAAGTAAATTGCGTGACTTTTCAAATTGGTGGAAATTGTCTATCAAATTTCTAGTAAAACGGCCACCGTTTTACTAAAACATGACTCGACTTTGACTTTGAGGACTTGGAAGGAGTGTAATGTTGCAAATTATATTGAAAATACACTAGTGAAAATAACTTGAAAATGGCAAATGCACAAGACGTGAGGCACAAATTAAAAATTAAAAATAAACTTTTTATTTGTTGGAATTTGTGTGACGTTGCAGTTCTGAATAAGTTGGTCACTAATTTCGGCGATATAGGAAATGGATGCTATCGAACTGGATGGGACTCATCTTAGCTTGCGGTGTGACGTATATGAAAGTAAAATTTCACTTGCTTTTCGATTTATTATAATTTCTGAGGGTATTTTCTTGTTGTGCAGAGACACCAGCGTACCAACAGCCCCGACAGTGCTTCTGAAAAGAACGAAGCACCATAAGGGCAGTATCTACTGCCTCGCATGGAGCCCGGCAGGCGACCTGCTCGCGACTGGCTCCAACGATAAGACCGTCAAGATGATGCGGTTCGACAGCCACTCCTGCAACCTGGAAGGACAAGAGGTAAGCACATTAAATCTTCCAGAGAACAAAAATTAAGGTTCCGTAGCCAAATGGCAAAAAACGGAACCCTCGGAACGGATTCGTCATGTCTGTCTGTCTGTCCGTGTATGTCACAATCCACTTTTTTCCGAAACTGTAAGAGCTATGCTGTTGAAACTTGGTAAGATCTATTCTGTGAACCGCATTAAGATTTTCACACAAAAATACATAAAAACAATATTTTTTTGGGGTTGGGGTTTTTGGGGGATACTTAGAACTGAAACTAATTTTTTTTTCATGAAACCGTTACGTGTAGGCTATAACTTCTAAAATAAGAGAATGATAAAACAAAAAAATATATGGTGTGCATTAAATGTAAACTTCCAACGAAAATTCGTTTGAACGAGACCTAGTAAGTAGTTTTTTTTTTATACGTCATAAATCGTTAACCTTCCATCATTTATTTATTTATATTTTACTTTAATTATGTTACTTGCTGCTACGGTACCCTTCATGGGCGAGTCCAACTCGCACTTGGCCGCTTTTTTTCGAAGAGCGAAACAAGAAACCGCTTAAGACGGCCAACCTTAAGCTTAACCGGCAAGATGTTTGTTGTTATAGGAATTTAATGACAAATAAATAATAAATAAATACATAATGCTGGACACTTCACACAACATTATCTAGCCCCAAGCTTAGCAGAGCTTGTGTTATGGGTACTAGTATGCTAACTGATATACTTAATACAATATATTACATAGATAGATATTTTTTATGATACATTGAAAATACTCAGAACACCCTGAACAAATATCTGCGATCGCACAAATATTTGTTACGAGGCGGAAATCGAACCCGCAACCTCCTGCGTCGCAGGCCAACCTTCGCCCTCCGCGCCACAGAGGTATTTGTAACAGGATAGTTTTTTATGCTTTGTTCACATTTTTAATTTTTTGTTTTTCTTCTGTATAGATAAATAAATAATAAATAATAAATAATGCTGGACACAGTTCACACAACATTATCTAGCCCCAGGCTAAGCAGAGCTTGTGTTATGGGTACTAGACAACTGGTATACTTAATACAATATACATTAAATACAAATAAAATGCTGGTCGTTGGTAAGCCCATAACTGGAGAACAGCTAGACAGTTTTTTTAATGTGTGTAATACTTTCCGAATTACTTACTTACTTTTTAGTCCGAATTGGCTTTTCGTGTAAATGGGGGATTATGGCAAATTCTTGGGGAGGCCGGGGCCAACAGTGGATGCCTAACAGCTGCTAATGCTGTTGAACTAGTTATTTTTTAACATGGTCTTACTTCAAGATGCCTTGATAGTTTTGTATACAATTTTGAACAAGCTTATTTTTCTTGTCCTTTTTCTGACTATAAGACATATTACCACATTATAACAGCCAAATTACATCACTATCTAAAACAGTAAAGTTCAGGTAGTTAGAAAGTGACTGAATAGCGCTGGCGCAACGCAAAGAAAACAAATCACGAAAAACAGTATTTAAACAAATATTTGCTGCGTAGTCGAAAATGTGTCTCTCTCTTGGCTTTTTAACCCTGTTATATCTCTTTCACACACTTCAGCATGTTATATTTGTAGTGTGCCTTCTGCTACGTTCCTTTTAAACCAAGTGAAATACGTTCAATAATATCGAACCAACAGTGTTTATTGTGGGCTATTTGCTGTCGTAGTAAATAGTTTAAGCTTATCAGTTTCCTATAAGATAATTGCTTATCGTCGGATATATTCGATGATTAGAAGGTTGTTTTTTCATTTAATCTCATAAATTGCTGTAACCTATTTCCCATGAGTCGTCGATACGAGGATACGACGGATAATGGAATGATTGAACTCAATTGAGATAAACTACCTTAAAACAATGGTGGTAAAGATAATTACTGAGTTACTAGCCTCATAATCAGTTCACTGATGCACATAGGCCATCTCCATAGAATGCTATGATGAATGGCCCTGAGCCGCCTCCATTCACCAACTTCCTGCTGCCTTTAAAATGTGGTCAGTCCATCGGCAGGCCTTCCTACACTGCGTCGTTCAGTTCGTTATCGCCACTCGAGAATTACCCAACAATTGTCAGTTTTGCGAGCTATGTGGCTTGCCCACAACACGCTGATTCTGAGAGCCATGTCGGTGGTCTTGATTCTTGTACGGATCTCCTCATCTCGGATACTATCACGTAGTGAGATTCGACTGCATTGCTAGTTTGTACTACTAATTGTACTATCAACAACGCTAATAATTATCAAAAGCATTTTCAAGCATTGATAATTGATGAATTTCGTTCGTCCAACAATTTATTTTGTCAGTCAATATCTTGAAATGGCTCAGAATTGATAAAGTTGACTTTGACATCAATTTCCTCAGCTCTTGCTACTTTAGCACACTGATTAGTCGACATTATTTATTTTATGTCAACAGCGGTAACTCTCACTGATTGTCGACTTTCGTATTGAGGCTCTGCGGTACCAATCTGTGACGAGAAAATATGAAGTAGTTTGTCGTACTTTAGAAAATATATAAAGTACTGAACTGCTAAGTAAGTTAACATCTCATGTCATATACCGTAATAAGTGGTAATAATGCGTAACCTAATTCCGTTTTAGACTAATGTTTAAAACGGTAAATATCTCGCAATGACGTGTACATTAATATATATATACACAATTGTCGCGTAATTGACTGACTGTCTCAACGCACAGCCTAGATCGTAAGTCCTAGAGATTTGAACATTCCTTTTGTTGTCTAGGGGGGTGCACTAAGAGAGGAATTTACGAAATTTACCCCCTAGGGGGTGCAGCGGGGTGTTGCAGTTTATATGGAATAAACTCTATGCAGACAAAGTTGCGGGCGGTCCACTAATGTTACATAAAATTATACGAGAGCTCTATTTGACGAGCGAGCATAATTTACATAATACACGTATTGTCAATCAGTTTGATGCACGCGCTCTTATCATTATTCTTTTGGAGCGTGTAGTGCGTGTTTCTAAAGTGGCGTATGGACATCGCGAGGCTGTCTCGCGAGGCGCGGAGTGGAGACGCGTTTGCCTCGCGAGTCAATATGCTTGAGCAGCCAAGCAAATTGACTCGCGAGGCAAACGCTTCTCCACTCCGCGCCTCGCGAGGCACCCTCGTGATGTCGATACCCGCCATATGATTAGATTATAAACAACACGCCCAGCTAATAGTTAGTGAAATAAACCAGTCAAGTGTGAGTTGCTCCGCGCACAGAGGGTTCCGTACCATAGGAAAGCCGTTCATGTGCTAGAAATTTAAAAACGGCTATTCGTACTAATCTACTGCGCTCATCAAGGCGCATCACATGATTAAGTTATATTGTTACACAGAGCGCACCACGTTTTCAGGATTTGTGCTGATGTGACGAATCTGATTCAAGTTTAGAGTATCTTACATAAATATGCATATGCCCATTGCTTAAGTAATTTAAGTACTCGACTGTACAAATACTGCCTTAAACCGAATCTGCCATATCCAGAATTTGTCCTAAACAGCCTGCCCTTGAGAGCCCCAACATGTTTCGGTAACCAAAAACAGAAAACAGTACTTTTTTCAGCGCAAACCTCTCGATAACCACACAAAGATTTCTGGTACTTTTCCCTACTCATTGTTATATATAAAGCTGGACGGTTCACACAACATTATCTAACCCCAAGCTAAGCAGAGCTTGTGTTATGGGTACTAGATAACTGATATACTTAATACAATCCATTAGATAGATAGATATTTTTTAATATACATATAAAATACCCAGAACCAATATCTGTAGATCGTACAAATATTTGTTCAAGGGCAGGAATCGAACCCGCAACCTCCTGCGTCGCAGGCGAACCTTCACCCGCCGCGCCACAGAGGTCGTCACTTAGGTTATGTTTCACCTTTTTATTTAACATACACGCCTTTTTCCCCGAAGGGGTAGGCAGACCCACAATAGGCCTCTTTTCACAGTGGGTTGCACCATCGTGATTTTATTTATTTAACACTGAAAATAATGTTCTTTCTTTGTTTTTTTGTTATTCAGGTTGAACTGGGTATGCACGACGGGACAGTGCGAGACGTGTGCTTCATCGAAGACACTTCGAATAAGACGAGCTTGCTGGTCAGTGGCGGCGCAGGAGACTGTAAGATTTACGTCACTGATTGTGCTACGGGGAAGACGTTCCAAGTAAGTCACGGTCCTTTAGCTCACTTTTACTGGATTATGTTTTATCTTCATACATAAATACGTACATATTATTATTAATCATTTATTTCAGGTTATTTACATCCATAACATTAAATCTATATAAACCCATTAAAACACAAAGACTTAAAACTAATACAATAAAACATAAATCAGAGATATTATCATAAAATTATATAAAACTAATCGTCACAAAATATCACAAATTAAAATAAAATTACACAAAATAGACAATACGAAATTAAAATATGAATTGAATTGAATTGAATTGTATAGAATTGTAAATTAAAACATAGACATACGCGTTTTTCCCCGAAGGTGTAGGCAGAGCCTCAATGGGCCTCTTTTCACAGAGGGTTGCACCATTGTGGAATATAGACGTGACAAGTGAGCACCATCGCCGCCATTGCTTCCTGCGACTGACTCGGCTAACGCTTTCTTCCAGTAATAACACATTCCATAGTAAGTTAGCAGCCAGGACAAATCTTATACGATCGAATCTTATCAACAAGTCCGGGTAATCCCTTTGTCTGCAAATTGCAAATTAAAGACGGAAAGTAAGACTTTCTCTTTTCGTTCGTGTACTGTGTGGTTTTCGTCTTAAGGCTAGGCCAACCCCAGGCAGAAATGGTCATGCCAAAAAACCCACACATTGTATCTTCGGTTTTATTGTATTGATTTTATTTTGGTCCCAGTAATCTGCACCAGATTGAGAAACAACTGTATCTAGCCAAAAGTAAGAGGTAACTTTGTAATTTATTTCTATCGATAATTAATTTTCGTTCCGTGTTTTTAATATAGTGATCCCTTGGTATTATAATGCAGTATCTGTGCATTTTTTTGATCTGATTATTGTGCCTGATTTAGTCAGTCATAAATCTATATATTATCGGTTATTTTGCGGCGTGCCCCTCAAACTACGAGTATTAGCGCAAGTTCAACGTAAATCTATCAACATCGTACCCAGTTATTTCCCCGGTGTCATACATTTTCTAGCCCGCAGGTACTCGATAGTGTTATTACTTTCATCGTAACCGCGCCGTGGGAATATGTGTCAACATTAAACATATTTTCTCACGACTCTATAAAATGTATCGTGCCTGTTCTACTAGCTAGAACAAGGCAACTATGTTATGTTGTGAAGTAACATTGTTTAAGTTGACAAGATCCGTTTTAAAATACTCAAAGGAGGCACTCTCTGGATTTTTACCCCGAGGGAACGAAAAAGAGTTTGCGTTTAGACTTAAACTCGACAGCAAGAAGACACGGTGGAATTAAATTGCGTGTTCAAACAATCCTCACTTCCCCGTAGTCAGGGATCCACGTATATTTGACTTTTGAGAAATGCGGCAGACTTTGAGCAAGTGACCCAATTGCATTGAATAGCTCT
Organism: Operophtera brumata; assembly: GCA_932527175.1. Lineage (NCBI taxonomy): Eukaryota > Metazoa > Arthropoda > Insecta > Lepidoptera > Geometridae > Operophtera > Operophtera brumata. The sequence goes on along the minus strand of OW052239.1, from coordinate 77,176,793 downwards.
CTCATTGATGATGTATCTGAAGGCCAATAATTCTCGTAAATAAATAGTTTAAAACCACACTGAAAGTTAACCGAACCGAGCCTGAATTGTGAATTGACTGAAAATTGGTATTCTGCTCCCTTATAATAACAATTTAGTATCTGATTCATGGTGACTGGTGAGCATAGATGAGAGTAGGATAGTGTTGTACAAAAGTTGTAGTGTTGGTAAAGAGAGATGCGGTTATTAAGCTAAAAATAAGTCTTGGAAAAACTGTGAAAGGATTGATAATTATTTATAAGCGTTCAGGTTTCGGTCCGTTATAATCACATTTCCGTGTTGCATGTATTTTTAAGTGGAGGAGTGAGTAAACCATTTGTGGTATTTATAACATTGACACTGGATTAGAACATGAACCGAAATTTACGAGCTATTTTTATTATGAAAATTGGGCATCAGATCAAAATCATACATAAAGTAGTTCAATTATCTACCACTGCTTCTCAAATGCTGACTGATGCAGACTTAAGTGATGTTGGCGACATTTAAAATGATCCCTTGGAGACAGGATCGAACAGGAACAAAATTATAGGTATAAGGGATCTAACAGGACAATGGATCGATTTCAAGGCGTCGAACAGGAACTACTCACATCGTTCGGCATTGGTCAAATTAATAATCAATTAGCAGAACTATAAAATACATATTTCGACCAACAGCCGTTTTGTTTTCCATTTATTGTATGCTATCACGAATTATGCCTTAATCCACACTATCGGCAATATTATGGACTAACGATTATTAAAACTATTATATATATGCGATCAAAGCACGTCCAACTGTGTGAATTGCGCTATTAAATCAATTAAATCAAGCTAATGATCTGTTTAATTCGTAGGTCCTCAATACAATAAAGCTTATTTATATAGATTGGTTTAGATTCGTGACCATGGTTGCTCCCCTGTGGATTAGTGCCGCCATTCCATACCATTCATTTGTCAGAATTGGCACGTAGCTCATTTCCTGCAAATCCCAGCTGCGATCGGATGTATTTGTATTTTCAGCATGTTGTGTGCGCTTGTAGTCCGAGGCGCGTTAGACCACAGCAACATGTTCTACCAGTTTTCCAGTGAAAAATAATTTTAAGCCCATAACTTCTTATTATGATAGCAAAATTTTCTGTATTGATAAAACGCAGTAGTCGCTTAAACCAGACAAAAAAAAACTTCAGTATTAATTCCGCTGATCTCTTCCACGCTCGAGCACCTCCCGCCGGAGTTGATCCATATGCACAGAGCAAAGAAAGTCGGCCATGTTTACTGGATCCACAATCCTCAATAACTGGTATTACTGTCGTTTGACTGTCGGTCGTAGAGTGCATGGGCGTTGAGGCCGCCGTTTACTTGCCCACCATTAATCCAGTTGCTAGAAACATTCTGCTATGTTATCCTTTAAGCTCACTTATCCTTCCTTTATCCCGTCTTTATTGATACGATCCCTTAATCCGCTTACAAGGCTACAAGTAGTATTGATCTATATTACGCAATTGTTCATAATTTGATGAACAATTCGTTCATAACTTGTAACGTGATCAACGTATCGTGTTGACAAAGGTGTTGTACATAGTTAACGAACATAACTCGCTGTTAGCGTGATTCTAAATAGAAATAATTTTACTGGAAAATTTAACTAAATACTGGTCTGCAATATTTGTATTTCAATTATATTAATTCCGCTCTCATCCGCGGCGTTTTTTGCTTCCACAAAATCTTGATTTGGCACTGTCGTATATGAAATATAATGTAGAAAAATAGGAAGTTCTACCAAATTTAGTTTTTGACTTGTTTACCGATTATGTGATACCATAAGAAAAGCCTAATCTCGAATGCAAAATCTCGCATGTCAACCTAAAAATATTCGAATGAAAAATATCGAATATGAAAGAATGTCAACACTATAATGATTAATTATTTCAGCGCAAAATTACTTAAAATCCTCAAATCTCTTCAGATATCTGTGCTAAAATCCATAATAGTGGGTATTCGCCCTACCTTGTTGTAGCGTTATAATTAATGTAAGCCCTCTCTAGACCCGCACATCATTTCATACACGTCGTCATTTCCATATTAGTTCGTAGTATTCCAAACATTCCGAACACTTTGTATGACGTCACACATTGTGACGTAATACTAGACAGCTGATTGAATTGTGTCTGCTCAACCAATCTAAGTTTTTATCGTTGATTGGACATGTAACAAAAGAAGAGAAAAAGAGCATTAATATTTACCACAGTTTGTATCACGATACGTTCGCTGTAAGTAACTAACTGCAAATTACGAATGTTAAACTGGGCGTTTATTGGTTTCCTGGTGTGTATAGCTCAGAAAAGTACCAGTTTTCTCAAACGTATGCCTGAAGTCTCATGTGCACGAACCCGTACGCTGTATATACGCACCCCATTGGGTATTACATAATTTAGATCAAAAATATATGAATTCTTATTAGGTGTTTTAAAACTCGAGAGGGTCCAGTCCGTGTACGTTTAGCTTTATCACAATATTTGAGTACCAAATACTTTGAATTTTCATTTGGTGTTTTACAACCCGAGGTGGTTCATCAAGTCGGTGTACTTATAGCTTTAAAACAATATTTGATTACAGATAAACCAGTCTAAAACTGAGCAAGCTACTATATTTAATTACGTAAAAATAAAATATTCCTTATTCCGTATAAACAAGGATCATTTAGAAACGTTAAGCTTGTGTGAAGTGCCAAGTAAAAGCGGTGGAAGGGCGTCCAATTTAAGATTGGTTTATCTCTACCACGTAAGATTAAATACATTTTTATTTGGTGTTTTAAAAACTCGAGGGGTTCAGGTCAGTGTACGTTTAGCTTTAAAACAAGCAATTGTTTACAGGCGCTTAGTGGCCACTCCGGACACGTGCTGTCTCTCTATAACTGGGGAGGAGCCATGTTCGTGTCTGGTAGCCAGGACAAGACCGTGCGCTTCTGGGACCTTCGCACTGGCGGCTGTGTGAACGTCATAACGCCACCCACCGGCCTTCCTAGTAAGGTAAGTCAGCTAATGGGTTTACTGACATTGCCAGTAAATGGTTAAATCACTGTCAGGTAGATAGATAGGCTGTTTTGGATGTTAGTAAGTGAATAGCGCTGGTATGTACTAACAATTCGTCCATGTACAACATAACCAGTAGAGTAACAAGTAATTAATTTTGTAAAAATTAAAAAAAACCTCAACGCAATGAAACGGCTGAACCGATTTTGATCAAACATAGCTAAGAAAACCCAATTCACCTTTCAAACCAAAAATCAAAATCGGTTCATCTGTTCGGGAGCTACGATGCCACAGACATACACACACAAACACACACACACACACACACACACACACACACACACACACACACACATACACATACACATACACACAGACACAGACACGTCAAACTTATAACACCCGTCGTTTTTGCGTCGGGGGTTAATAAGAAGTCGCTTAGGGCTCTATGGTGACCCTAGGGTAAAGAAGGAGTGTCTAGACACTCCTTCTTTAGTTATACACGGTGTAACAAGAGGGGTGGATCATCGGTGACAACTAGGTAGGGGAACGCATGGCACATCCGAATAACCCCCCATGTATGTTCTACGATTTTGGATAGTTTAGTAGTAATGTCTATTTTGGTGCTAAAATTTTGACCAATTCCTATGGAAAAGGGTTCACGTAGAATCATGTTTTTATGATGAAGTGGTAGAATTAGCGCAACAAAACATGCACAGCAGGGGTAGTCCTTGAAGTGAGGAAGTTTTTAAAGTTACAAATAAAAAATATGTTTTAATTATTTATTGGAGAAAAATGGCGTCGGAATTTATTGTTAGTTTTCAGTACAAATTTCAAGTTTTTGAATTTTTGAAGTTTTTGATTTTTGTACTGAAAACTAACAATAACTTTCGAGAATAATTTAATAACAAATTTCAAGTTTATGATTTTATTAAGTTTTTGAAAATTGTACTGTAAACTAACAATAAATTCCGACGCCATTTTTAATTATCCAAAATCGTAGAACATACATGGGGTTCTTCGGATGTGCCATGAGTTCCCCTACCTAGTTGCCACCGATGATCCACCCTTCCAGATACACCGTGTATAGTTTGTGGTAGGGTTGAGATGGTTGAAAGTCTTGTATTTGGTTTTAATAGGTATAATAGAGCACGTCTGTGTACAATATTACTTAACTCACTAATAATGGTATCACTATGATTTTATGGTATTTAATCCTATATTGTTTTGGTATTGGTATATGAGCACGCGATGCCTGGACGGCTGGTGTACGCGAACTGCTCCGGTTTAGGCAAATGAGTATTAAATTCAGACGTTGCATTTGCTGTGTTCGGTGAAAAACTGAACAAGTAGAGAAGCAACGGATTCCCGTTTATTATCTGATGGGAATGGCCTTACATGCCCTTTAACCATACATACCAATAGAAAAGAAAAAAAAACATTCTACTTTTTTTTCTAAGCAGTACCCATTTGTGTAATTGTGTAAAAACAAACTCTCATGCAAGCCTTTACGTATCAAGGAAGTTGTGTAACTTGGCGTGATTAATAGCGTTACGATATTGCTTGTTATAAACATATTTGCACAATGCATAGTTAGATACAGGTTGTTGACTGATAAAGACAAGACTGAGCTCAGTATGCCGCACAGACTGAGGTATGTAAGATGAGCACATTCCTTTAACACTATGCAGAAGCACGCCGTAAAGCTAAGGCCGAACCAACGCGTTCAGCCCACGTCCTCAGTTGCGTGCACGGTGGCGATCAATGTACACGACAATGACAATGCACGCCACCGCGGACGCGGGCTGAACGCGTTGGTTTGGCCTTAGCTTAAGAGCATGATCATGACTTTGGGGAATTACTTTTATTATCTAGCGCTAGCAATACACTCACGCAAAACATCATTTCACCAACTTGATGGACTTTCTTGGGCGCTCAAGATAGTTACTTCAAAATAACAAACTGTTCCTTTATGGGTTCCTTCGTGCCGTCGCGTGTCCGGTCTAAGAACAGACCCCTCCGACACATCCCGTGGATGTCGTAAACGCCTACTAGGGGCCCGGGGGATAAGGCAGCAGCATAGGGGATGAATCTACACAAATACTGCGATGGCCAACCCGCCTGCCCCGTGGGGTAATTACATTAATTCCCCCATAGGATATAGCATAGGCCTCGTCCAGCAGTGGACGTCTAACGGCTGGTGATGATGATGATAGCGGTTCGTTGCGTGGGATGGTAATAACTGGTAGAGATTTTTTCCCCCTGTGGCTTACACAGGCAGTGACGTAGAGGCCCGGCGTGTGTGTGGACTGGCTTTTTAGGGTTCCGTTGCCAAATGGCAAAAAATGGAACCCTTATGGATTCGTCATGTCTGTCTGTCTGTCTGTCCGTCCGTATGTCACAGCCACTTTTTTCCGAAACTATAAGAGCTATGCTGTTGAAACTTGGTAAGTAGATGTATTCTGTGAACCGCATTAAGATTTTCACTCAAAAATACAAAATAACAATAAATTTCCCATACTTAGAACTGAAACTCAATTTTTTTAATCAAAACTTGTGTATCTATGGATAAGTCTTCAAAAATGATATTGAGGTTTATAATATTATTTTTTTCTAAACTGAATACTTTTGCGCGAGAGACACTTCCAAAGTGGTAAAATGTATAATCCCCCCCTCCCCCCCGTAACTTCCAAAATAAGAGAATGATAAAACTAAAAAAAAAATATGATGTACATTACCATGTAAACTTCCAACGAAAATTGGTTTGAACGAGATCTAGTAAGTAGTTTTTTTTTTGAATACGTTATATAGTAAACCATCCAAGAACTTTTATATTATGTTACTTGCTGCTACGGAACCATTCATGACCGAGTCCGATTCGCACTTGGCCGCTTTTTATTTATTATTCTTTGTTCTCTTCGCTCTATAAGCTTTATTTATTGTTCCTTCCTTTGTTTATGTATCAAAGTACAACAACAGCCAGCAATCAGCACTCATAATAAAATATAAATAATAAATAAATAATGCTGGACAGAACACACAACATTATCTAGCCCCAAGCTAAGCAGAGCTTGTGTTATGGGTACTAGATAATTGATATACTTAATACAATATATTACATAGATAGATATTTTTTATTAAACATAGAAAATACCCAGAACACCCTGAACAAATATCTGCGATCGCACAAATATTTGTTCCGAGGCGGGAATCGAACCCGCAACCTCCTGCGTCGCAGGCCAAGCTTCGCCCGCCGCGCCACAGAGGTCGTAAGAACATATTTGCTTTTAAAAACAGCCAAGAGTGTGTTGTACCTGGGATGACATATAATCTGGGGTCCTGTTAGCGCTACTTGTTCGTCCAAAAATGCATCAACAATTGCGTTTAAACCAAATGTATTTTATATAATTACCCATATTTTTTCAATCACATAAATATTTTATATATTTTTACCCCTTCGGGGAAAAAGGCGTGTGTCTATGTATGTATGTATGTATGTATGTATTTACACAAATCCGTGATCTTAGAATGATGTTTAAAAGTAATTCGTATTGTTTTTTTCTCTGCACGGCGTGGCGGTGCCATTGCATTGCAATGACAAATGACAGCCCTCACAAAAATAAATTATTGTTGTCTATGCTCAAAAGTGCCCTTTCTTGACCCCGACCGTCCTCGTAAATAGAAGCAGTTCAGAAATATCAAGATGAAATATACCTAATATAATTATACTATGACGACCTCTGTGGCGCGGCGGGTGACGGTTCACCTGAGACGCAGGAGGTTTCAGGTTCTATTCCCGCCTCGGAACAAATATATGTGCGATCTGCAGATATTTGTTCAGGGTGTTCTGGGTGTTTTCTATATATAATCAAAAATATCTCTATGTAATGTATTGTATTAAGTATATCAGTTATACCCATAACACAAGCTATGCTTAGCTTAGGGCTAGATAATGTTGTGTGAACTGAAATAAATGTGTAGTGTGATTTTCTATATCGTCAGTAGCCTTAGACGTCTTCTCCTGAACGAATAGAATGAAATAATTAGAATGAATGAATTCCCTTATAGACTGCAATGGGACATTTTCCATAATCACCGCTTGGCAGGCGGATTGGTGATCGCAGTACTGGCGTTGAGTACTCAGGTGGATGCTGCTGCCCATGCCCTAGTGTAATCCCTTAGTAGGCTTTTATGACATCCTCGGGAGGAGACGCAGGGGTCTATTCTCAGGACACGCCACTTCACGATTTTGTTGCATGCTTAATACATGTTTATTGTAGATCTTTTCCAGAATAGAACGTCCAATGAAAGGATTGAATGAAAATAATTATTTAATTGTTTTTTTTTCTTTCAAAGCGCGCTTTTCTAAAATGTGTTAGTAAGTGAGCCCAAACATTGCCATGCTGCACTCAAATAGCGAAAGTTGGTATCATTGTGTTATTATATTTCTTTGCAAACAAGACAAAGAGTTTCTTAATCTAATCACACTAATTATTATAAATGCGAAAGTTTGTGAGTGTGTGTGTTTGTTACTTCTTCACGCTGAAACGACTGGACGGATTTAGATGAAATTTGGAATGGAGATAACTGGACTCCCGAAATAACACATAGGCATATTTTAATCCCGATATTCCCACGGGATCGAGACTTAAGCGGGTGAAACCGCGGGGTGCTGCTAGTATCAAATAAATACGTTCCCCGTCGCGTTTATAGCCCAAGGGCGAGTTATTCGTGAAATATTGCATTATTAACAAATATAAGGTTTTTTATGTATTTTAAAAAAATCACGCTCTTAGAAGTTTACATCCGATTGATGATGATGATATTGAAATTATTAGGCAGAAATAAGCTGATCAAAGTTAACCTAAACACTACCAGTCTACTGTTATCCATCGAGGAGTTCCGTGGTCCACCTTCGGATATAGGGAAGTGGTCGAAAATTCGATTCCAAGTTTGATTTACAATGTAATCAAATGTAATCATGCAGTCAATCAAAATTGACTGATTACATTTGATTACATTGTGAGTACAAGCATAGACTAACTAAACACAATAGACTGCCAATCTCATACAAGAAAACGTGCATCGATAAATGATTGCCTACAGTGACGCTAGATGTCGCCGAGTGTTTTGAGTCTGCTATAAACGATTATAATGCTTTAAATTCGAATAGATCGACCATAGTTTCATAATTAAAAAATAAAATATAAATTTAGATGTTTATTGTTAAAGAATTAAAAGAGATTAGGTAATTGGTGTAAAATGCTGGTTGAATGATTCCCAGGCTAATTGCCAGTGCCATCTAGAAATAGCCTGGAATTTGTCATTTTTTGAGTCACGTTTTCTTGTATGAGATTGGCAGTCTATTGTGTTTAGTTAGTCTATGGTACAAGTGAAGCAAATAAAAGCGTGCTAAAATACTTTGTTTTTTATCTAGGGTGCTGCAGTGACTTCTCTAGCGGTAGATCCGAGCGGGCGTTTGCTGGTTTGCGGGCACGACGACGGTTCGTGCGCGTTGCACGACGTGCGCGGGTCGCGGGCGCTGCAGCGCTTCACGCCGCATTCGGGCGACGTGCGCAGCGTGCGGTTCTCGCCCGGCGCGTACTACCTGCTGACGGCGGGCTACGACGGTCGAGTGGCGCTGACTGACTTGCAAGGTGAGTCACGCGTCTCCTACGCTCACTCAATGCAGATTCTAATAAGTTGTATAAATCTATGTAAATATGTATGTATGTCACATAGCAACATAACATAACACCCAACAGTCACATACATAGTCCTGATCCCACACTAGGATTCCCTGTATCGAGGGTATCAGGAACTACGAGTACCATGATACCATAACACCCAGACGATCCCACACTAGGATTCCCTGTGTCGAGGGTATCAGGAACTACGAGTACCATGATACCATAACACCCAGACCCGGAACAAATATTTACAGATCATACAAACATATGTCCCGCAGCGGGAATCGTACCCGCATCCTTTCGCATCTCAGCCGGCTACTCGCCCGACGCGCTTCAGAGGTTGTCTATTATATCAATCTTTATAATAGATTAAATGATCAAATGATGAAAATGGCATTGAGATTATCGGTTTCTTCACGATGTTTTCATTCGCCTTAAATGTGCAAAAGATCTAGACAGCGTAGACCTGTAATATCACTGTGGTGGCTACTCTCGGTGCTGATTTCGCTACATATGACTGTTATATTATTTTCCAAATACGGGCTCTTTAATAAAGCGGCGGAGTTTTTTGATAAAATAATGTGTTATATTACTTACAGTATTATTTTTCTGAACAAGCTTTTATATAATACTAGCCACTCGCCCCGGCTTCGCACGGGTAGCCCCCGGTGAAAAACAGCCGAACCCCCCGATATTTTATTACTTATTCTGCTATTCTGAGCGGAGAAGAATACACCAAAATCGGTCCAGCCGATCTAGAGTTTTAAGTGGTGTAACTAACACGACTTTGTTTTATATATATAGATAACTCCAGCGTGGTGATGATGATGATGATGAAATTTGTATTGAGAACCGCGAGCTGATCGGATTAAACCCAAACACTGCCAACGTACTAAAACATAATGAGGAATTTTTAATCAGCTCGTAGTGTCATCGGAACTTGACATGCAAAATGTCGACTCAATCCGATTACGGGTACTGCGTCAAAATCATCTTTCAAGGATACCTTAAAACAAACATACAAAGCCAGTCGCATGTGACACTCGTTAAATTCGATTGTTAATGCGCAAATACCGGATTAATTTAATTTACTTTTAATAGCAAAACTAATTCGCATAAAACCAGATTTGAAATACCAATTCGCAAAACACCGTTCGATAATACCAGATTCGCAAAATATTAATTCGCAAATCACCAAATTAGCTAAACACCAGATTACCAATTCATCATCATCACCAGCAGCCTTTGGACGTCCATTGCTGGACGAGCCCTCCCCCATAGAATGCAATGGGGGGGATTTACCATAATCATCACGCTTGGCAGGCGGATTGGTGGTCGCAGTATTGGTGTCCATTACTCAGATGGATGCTGCTGCCCGTCTCCTGGTGTAATCCCTTAGTCGACTTTTGCTATATCCACGGGAAGAGTCGAAGTTTAGGATTTTATGCCGGACACGCCACGCACAGCGGATTACCAATAATGTGCCTTGAAATTCGTCCTGTCACTTATACTTGTTCGTACTGTAAGCAATTTGCAACACCAATTCGCAAACTACCAGATTCGCAAAACACCAGATTACTAACACATCCAAACCCCTTAACTTTTATTTATTGATTTATTAGAGTCACCAACATAGTATACGCCGTTACAAGTAAATACATACATACATACATACATACATAAACTCACGCCTGTTTCCCGGAGGGGTAGGCAGAGACCACGGATTTCCACTTGCTACGATCCTGACACACCTCTTTTGCTTCATTCACTCTCATCACATTCTTCATACATGCTCGTCGGTTAAGGGTACTCTTGACCTGGCCTTTTTCCAGAACGTCTCCGATCTGGTCTGAATACGTTCGCCGAGGTCTTCCCCTTCCCACTGTCCCATTCACGCTCGTCTTGTGTACCCGTTTCGTCAATCTACTATCGTCCATCCTTTCTAAATGCCCAAACCATCTAAGCATACCTTTCTCAATCCTAGTCACTACGTCTTCTTTAATTTCACAACGCTCTCTTATCACACTATTCCTTATTCTAGTAAATACACACGTGATAATTATGCTATGCATGCCAAGTGCTACCACAATTACAGATTACAGACTACATGATATACTACTTTTGACAGATTTGTATAAGTAAGCTAACAAAAGTCCGATCATTTTTTTTTTGTTGATAAATATCATATTCAAAGCATTTCTGAAATTAGAAATCGGATCGTTGTGCTGATCAAATGGAGCTTAAACACGGCCAATCTACATCCATCCATCGAGCAGAACCGCTGTCCACCATCACCGTTGTTCCGTCTCCATCATCAGATCAGCCCGCTGTCACCATAATATTGTATTGTCATCGGACCTTGACAGTTATGCCAAATTTCTACTCAATCGAGCAGCGGGAAGTGGGTCAAATTTAATTTGTAAGATTTTATTACACCAGGCCCCTTATTCGCTATAACCAAAAGTAAAATAACGCGGGCTCGTTACGATATCTGCGTGGAATCATCGTATAGAATACATTATGACGTCACACGTTATTGGCAAGGAATCACCTATGGTCATAACGAATGAGGACAGGCCCAGAGGCCAAATTCTACTATTTTTTAAAGAAAAAACATTATTGTACTATGAAATTACAATTCAATTATAATTGTCATTAAAAATGGTAGTCTGCTAAATTTATGATTTTACAAATTTTTATGTAGAAAGATTTTACGTTTTTTTCTGAATGGTCACGATTATAATGCGATTGAAAAACCATTGATGTTATTAGAATACCAAATGTGTCAAAAGTGACAAGTGACTGACAATTCATTAACGATTTTAATACTTTTTTTTTAAAACATTTATAGACCTTTGTTTGACCACGATCTCACCTGTTGGTAAGTGACGATGCGGCCGAAGATGGAGCACAAAGGTCTAGAAGGCACCTATTCACTCTAGACTTGAAGAGACCTAGATTATGGTTTTCAGGAAAGACGGTAGTATATTCCAAGCCTTAGCAGTTCGCATTATAAAGGTAGAACGTTTTGTGCGAATAGAAGGTATACTATCATTATCATTACTGAGCCGTGCGCCTGCTCGTCCTATGATGAAAAGGAGATGGTGGGATCAGATCGTGCAGTTCCTGGGATCATTCCCCGAAATTTAACCCATAGAAGATCGAAAGGCATGCAACCTTACGGCGGTGCTCGAGACTCTGTATCCTAGTCTCAGTCTTAGTGGTTTGTTAGAATTTGGCCGCAGGACAGGTGAAACTAAATAAAAGCTTGTAAAAAGTCAATAGTCAATAGTGTGAAGTGTTGAAGTGTGTGTTTATTTCCGCAGGTGACCTGACGTGCCCGCTGCCCAGCGTGCCGGTGGCGCGCCATCCCGACAAGGTGATCTCCGCGCGCTGGCATCCTGACGACTTCTCCTTCCTGTCCACGTCGGCCGACAAGACCGCCGTGCTCTGGACGATACCGCCCGTCTAACCAAAAGGACATTCATACACAGTACTACGTAGTAAATGCGGCTCGGAATAGATAATCAAAGATTTTAATGTCAAAATGCGGTCGGATTTACAGGTCTAGCGCTGAACTAAGTCAGTCCCTAAGGTATGGGAGCGGTACAAGAGGGGTGTTTTCGTTACGTCAAAATAAAGCGTGGCTTCATGTCATCTGATAATTTGAGAGTCGAAAACACCCCGGAAGAGTCCGGAGAAGTACTAAGTATACCACGTACTACCTATTTCTGCTCGCATTGCTGTGTTCCGGGCTGGAGGGTTATGGGTGCCGATGAAATTACACTTCATCTTTACATCTTTGTCTCATGGTGGCGGGCGCGGTGCAATTCTACGTAGGTCGCGTCCTAGGTGGACGTGAGCTATGAGGTAATGCATTGTTGAAGGCAGAGGTACCGCTTCAGATCAGGTGGGTGTTCCGTTATTTACGCAGTTTGTCATAGCACCCAAGCATCAAACACCAGCGATCGCGTGAATCCTAGATTGTTGTTGGTGCTTTCATCCGATATTGACACCGAATCATTGGCAGTCATTTTATCACGTCATTCACCCTGTCCTTACGCTTGTAATATATATGCGTAAATGACACTCTTCGTCTTTCGAAATATAAATATGCAAGTGAATGATGATGATTGCCGAGCCGCATTACTTTTGTAGTTACTGCACGTTACTTAGCTCGTGCTTTTGCTTAGTTCTGTCACTGTCACACATATGTTAAAACACACGTGATAGACAGGGACAAACTTCTGTTAGTACGTGCTAAGTACCGTCTATTAGGCCTTTGTTTTGGTACGTCCCAGCTGCTTAGCGAGCGTGGATGCGTTCACTTATATAATTGATATTAATTGACACAAAGTATATAATTTGGAATTGCCTCTGACTTCTTATTAGAAGGATCGCACGGGATTGAAGCCCTGAGCTAGTTAATAATAAAATAAATAATGTTTTATACCATAATCAGCTGCAGAAGTCCACTGATAGATATTGGCTCATAAAATTTCAGAACGAAGGGCTTTCAGCTGCCCATATCCACCGAATTCCGGCGATTTTAAAAGTAGGCGCAACTCGAGAACTTTATTTCCCTACAGTTGTCAGTTCTGCGAGCTATATACAGAGCTATATAGCCTGCCTATTGCCACTTCAACTTGGAGAGCTCTACGGTGACTTTGGTTCTTGTACGGATCTCCTCCTTATCGTATATCAGTTTCATATTAGTAGGTATCCATGCTCGCAAGCCTGGTCCGTTGTTTGTAAGCGTTTATGTTAACACAGCTTCATTTTAAACTGCTATTTTATGCAACGGAACCTTTATAGGATCACAGACGAAAGATCAACTATTTAATGGCTGACCAAAAATTTCCTATAAAATTGAACTCGTTTGGATAATTTTAGTTACGTAAAACGTAAACGTGTTTATAATTAATATTGCGTCTATAGTAAATATCAACATGGAGTGGTAGAGCGAAATATATCAAACTATTTCACAATATCAAAATCGGTTTTTAGTGTCCCGCACAATGTGGTAAAACACGTCACAGATTTTATTTAAAATGTACAGTCACTAGGGTTTCTGCCTGACCATGCGAAGAGTGAATTTGGTGTGAAGAGCGGCTAGTCGTAGTGACGGCAACCCCGCCCTGATGCCTTTTTAACACCAATAGAAGCTTAGTATTTCGAGGCACTACCATAAAGTTTTTTTTGGACAGCGGTGACCAAACAATAAGCACCAATAAAAATCAGAAATCAGGCGATGTGCCTTTGTCGCAAGCGCCACACTGAAGTTCGAACTAATTGGTTTTTAAATGTGGATAACGTAATAGAATATATAATTTATAAAAGTCATAAAACAAAGGACTTTCTTATACAAAGGATATCATGTCATTGGTAAACAACAAAGTGGCCAACAAATCGCAATAGTTTACGGTCATTGTTGCAAGCGAATATGTTTTGAAACTGGTCAGGGACTTACGTTGGTGATAGTACGTTACAACCAATCTAAAATTTAAACATTTCAAACCAATGCTAATTTTTTATAGGAGTTTCATATCTTGAATGCAATACGTTCCGTATTATCGCCTTTTTTAATTATTAGATAACTAAACATTGAGCTAGACTGCTTTATAAGATCATCTTAACCGTACGATCGCTTTAACTGTTGATCTAAATGCAAGCTTTAAATTAATAATATCAATACAGTATTTTGCTACGTAATGTTGTGCGTGTGAAGTCCTGTACACACGCTATGTACAAACGAGAGTATATATGTATTCTATTATGTATGTATTTACGTACGTTAACAGCTTTACATCAGCCGCACAAGATTGCGTTTCGCTTACTGTACTAATATTAAGTGTTTATGGTCACAATAATTGTATTATTTTATACTTAAGGGTTATGGTAATAACGTTAGCTGCAGATTTTTATATCGAATATGTGAATATCTCTTTGTATTTAATGCCAGAGCTATTTCGATTTTATAATAAGTGGCTTATTATGACTGAGTAAAAGGTTGGTCTTGGCAACTAAATGGGACACGAACACATTTTCTAACTTAAGAAAGTATTATTAGACTCAATCTCACAAAGTTAGTCATAACTCTTGCTTACGCGAAAGAAAGAGGTAAAGGGGTTGGAATATTTTAATATGGGATGGTGGCGTAAGCAGCCGCCATTTTGTTTTTTCTCAAATTGGTGGCGTTCGGTGAATCCTATATAAATATGGATAGAAGACATTTGTATAAAATAAAAACTATTACATTGTACAGTGTCCTTAGGTTTCAGATTATGAGGCATATTATAAAAAAGAAATAATGAAATCTGTTCAAAGCTGTTTTCTCAATAAAATAATTTTCACAAGAATGTAAGTTGTATGGTTGTGGTAAACGCAAGAGCCATGAAAACAATGGATTAAATGTCTGTGTAAATGTAATGTCTCATTCATCCTCCAAATAAACCAATTGGCTAATGTCATATAGGTAAGCCAAATACGTTGGTTGATGCTGAAAATCCCGCGCGGCCTGATGCATATGCTAAAATATTCGAACTTCTTTCATTCTTTTATCTTCGATCACAGAACAACTTCTTTATAAAGCACGTTTATGCGATGGAAGGTATTTCCTTTCGTATATTATTATTTTGTATCCATGACACATATAATGTGATTTGACACGATTATAAGTACTTATAATGGTACTGTAAATCGAATTTTGTTTGTAGATTTATATATATTGGACTCAACTGACATTCTACGCAGTAATTTGAGTATCCCTTAACATAAGTATACGTGGAATGTTTTTTAATTTTGTCCGAATTATTTGAATCGGCTTACTTGTAAATAAAAATGCTTAACAATTTTAATCGTTAAGTATTTTAAAGATATTTTGTTGTCGTAGAAACTATTTTAGATAATTGGTTATATTTTATTTTTATTTTTAATTACAAGGATAAACGGAAGGTATAGACGACCTAAATCTGAGAAGCACAAAAAATTACATCGCGTAATGTATAAACATTTTTGCAATATACCTATTTGTAACGCTTAACTTTAGTATAATATAGATATTTTTAAATATCGAAAATGTTAAATTATTTATAAATACAATACATAATGTTATTTATATATTATGAGCTGACTTGACTTGCACGTAATAATACTTAGTGACTTGACTTGCACGTAATATACTTACTGACTTGACTTGCACGTAATATACTTACATTCAAATAAAAAATATGACGATAATGGCGTAATAATTATTTGATCTAAGTTTAATTCGAATATATTTTTTGTAATTTGTTGTGTAATTACAAAAATTACGGATTTTTGAAATTTCATGTGAAATTACAAAAATTACGGATTTTTTTATATAATTTTAAGACAGTAGTCGTTCTCCAAGAAGACGGGCCTTGGGCCTATTTCTCGAAGCTGACATGCTAAAAATTAAGAGTGTGTTGCTATGGTAACGTTATTTAGTTATTTTGTCGGAAAACACGTGTAGCAATGGCTGCTCGCTCGTAGCTTGTAACTTGTATCTTTCGTGAAAAAGGCCCTTATTTCGATATATTATATTGAGCTCGAGATTTCCATACAAGATTTTAAAAGTTCTGTCATCACTGACATATCTTATATGAAAATGACAACACTATGTCTGCAATACGAGAATTGACCCTCTATGGGTCAAAGACTACAATATCCTAAATGTTCTGCCCATTCTCACTTAAGTAGCCGAAATATGACCGCTCTATGACCGCTCTAATAACCACCTTAGTTAAGCGAAGGCAAACCAACTCGTCCGCGGTGGCGTGCACGGTGACCATCAGTTATCTATAATGAACTTGTAGATAGATTTTCACACCGGCACGTTCTGTCATTGGACGCAGTGCGACCAATGCGGTGGCTTTCAGTTGATGCTCTGAAAACATGTCAGAAAATCTATAGTTGAGTCGCGATTCATTTTAAGTTTAGTATAGAACAACGCAAAGGTTCTATACTAAACTTAATATGAATCGCGACTCAACTATAGATTTTCTGACATGTTTCAATGAAAAACTAACTATGACATGTTGACGCATTCAAAGACAATGTCTGACATTGCGAGCGCTAATTGAATGCCTCTTCGTATGAACGGCTGTTGCACGCACGCAAGACGCGTGCAACGCGGGCTCTGGTTTGGCCTTCGCTTTAGTGTTCCTTTTACACATCGCTAAAACCACATGCTGGGGAAACACCTTCTTTATTCTCTTCATTATATCTGTTGCTAAGACGACATATTTTAGCATCGTCTTTCACTCCTCTGACTTCTTGTGTCTCAGAACATTACCTACAACTCAAATGTCTACCACGATGCAACTTTCACCATTTTGTTAAGTACACTTGAATTATTTAAAACGCTGTAAAGTGACTAAACGCATTTAAATAAATAAATAAATATTGATGGACAGTTCACACAACATTATCTAGCCCCAAGCTAAGCAGAGCTTGTTTTTTGGGTACTAGACAACTGATATACTTGATACAATATATTACATAGATAGATATTTTTTATTATATATAAAAAATACCCAGAACTTTACAAAACATTCGTATCTTTCCCCTTTTACAAAAAAATATCAGTTATTAGTCACAAAGAGCGATGTAGACATGGTGGACGGATTGTGAGGCTCAGGTGGAGATGGGCAGGATATTTGGAGGGTCAATGATAGAACCAAGCAGTCACCGAATTCTGGAGAGCGACCGCGAGGCAGAGCACATGCCCGTTGGTTATACGACATTTAAGCGGAGGCGCCAGGTGTGCCAGGAGACCGGCACTCATTTAATTGATAGATTGTCTCAAAGTTAACGCAACCATCGAAATTAAAAGATTTAACTTATTTAAACCGAATTTGTTTAACAACATAACCGTATCCATTATAGTCCTAAGAATATAATCCATTATTATTACAACATGGTGTTTTATTTTTATTTACCTGATTAGCACGGTTTTTTAACTGCCTACTATAACCACGTTAACGTAAAATATACATACTGTTAGGAGTTAGGGTTCGCGATTTAAAGGCCAAATCCCAGTAGTAACATAACATAACAGCCAACAGTCACATACATAGTCCTGTGGCACGATTACGTAATTCTCTTGGTAGGTATCGGTTTCAATCGATTTCAATGCTGTTTCTACTTGAAAAGACGCTCTTGCAATTACCCAATTTACACAGTTTACATACAAAGCTTGATTGCAACTAGAATTAAACAACTAGAAACTGATAGAAACAGAGTTACGTAATCTGCTAGCTGATCCCACACTAGGAGCCCCTTTGTCGTGGGTATCAGGAACTACGAGTACCATGGTAAAACAACACTGAGCCGAATAAATATTTGCAGATTATACTAAAATTTGTCCCGCAGCGGGATCGAACTCGCAACCTCTTGCATCTAAGCCGGCTACTCGCCCGCCGCGCCACGAAAGTCAAATCACACTAAACATCAGTTATCACAATTACAAAGAAACACTAATTCCCTCTTTAAAATGTTTAATAAGCCAATTTTCACCGAAATCGGTTCAGCCCTTTCGGCGGATTAAGTGACAAATATCCAAACATCGTGTCTTTGTCCAAATCCTAGTCTTACCAATATTATGATTAGTATTATTCATTACTTATTCATTTGTGATTTCCTTAGAATATCCTATATTCTAAGGTGATTTGATAATAATTATGTTACAAGATTCGTGCAAATGTTTTATCTTAGGTGATGATTCAAGTTCACTGTGTAGGTTGTCTATCTGCCACATAGGTCTGCATAAGAGTGGTATTGGGAGTTTTGTTCTATTGGTAAGTCTACTGGGTACAAAGTTCCCAGTGGTCTTACTAGTAAGTCTATTGGGAAGGAAATACCCGGTAGTTCTACTGGTGAGACTACTGGGTTTGTGGCCGTAACTTTGGCATTAATTATATTAGTGAGATTAAAACATTATCATTTTAGATATAGGCATTATATAGGGAGGGCCTATGGTTCAGCAGTGGACTTCTATAGGCTGGTCTGACCATCAATCTGACTACTGATAAAAACCCGATGAAACATACATATGTAAGTAGAAAAAGTAAGTGTTTTTTCCAGTAGTAGGTAGGTACCTACGATGTAGGGAATTACATAACAGGAATAAAATAAGAGTTTAGATCACCGGTCGCGGGCAGTGTCTAAACGCTGCTGGCGACGCAGCTAACTCATTGAGTATCGTCGAAGAGTTGCGTGTTTGTGTATTTTCTACCGCATACGTTTCGGTGACTGTGCTCAGGAGCTGCACGATTTGATCCCCTCGTCTCCATTCCGCCACCTGACGACCAGACGTGGAGAGGCATTTCACCCTTTTGTTGTTGACATACCACCGTCGCATACAAACCGTTTCTCAAGCTCTTTCATCATGCGGAAAGAAAAGGCCTGGAACTCTCTTCCGGCTTCTTTATTCCCTTTATCATATAACTTGGGCACCTTCAAACGAAGAGTTAATAGGCATCTTCTAGGCGAGCGTGCTTAAATAGGCCTCATCATCGCTTCCCATCAGTTGAGACGTAGCCAAAGGCAAGCCTATTTTAGAAAAAAAAAAAAAAAAAACATTGCTGATCTTCTGAACTACTACTTCTTAGTGTAGCGCCACAACTGCCGAAGGTACGGCGCTGATCGTTCGGTTCAATACGCTCGCAGTATTTTTCAAGTTCCCTATGACACAGCCGAAATACGTCGCGTTCAGCGTAGCGCCGAACCTCCTTCCGAGCGATAATTTCGGCCAAAACTCATTCAATGTATTTTGCATAGCAAGCGACACATCATGCGACGCGTTACACTCCCGTACCTACGGCAGGTGTGGGGTGTTTCGTCAATTACCCTAGGCGAAAGCTTGGCGAAGAAAACCCACGTATCGGCACTACATACCTATATAAAGTTAACACCGCAAGGCTGCACTGCCAATGCCATTCTATAGATAACTAGTGGAATGCCCGCGACTTCGTCCGCGTGTACTTTTCCATACAAAATTAAACACCCCGCTGCACCCCCTTAGGGGTTGAATTTCTGGAATTCCTTTCTTAGTGCACCCCTAGACCACCAAAGGAACGTACACTCCAAATTTCAGGTCTCTAGGACTTATGGTTTAGGCTGTGCGTTGATAGTAAGTCAGTCGGTCAGTCAATCAGTCAGTCACGCAACGATTTTATGCATATTGATAATAATAATATAATTTATTAAACAAAAAAGATTACAGCAGGTATACACGTAAAACTAAAAACCAACGACAGCATCCAAGGTCTTTATACGTTTATGACGTTCAATCTCAGTAGATCCATTTGGCCAGATCCATAGTGGATCTAGTGAGATAGATACTTATTAGTTAGGTATACGTAATCTCTAGTACCTAGATAAACTAGGCCGAGCCTGTGCTATAGGTACTAGTTCCTTCCGTTTCAACAACTTAAATAAGTGTAGCATCAGTAACAAACAACAAAAACACACAACCAACATCTTACCGAACAGATACTGTTGTGCTAGGTACTGGAATAGCATGATATGATCCAAGGGTCTGCTACTTCGAGAATGCCAATTGACTGAAACCAGATGACGTCACTATCCAGTTGCTACTAATAAAGTGGCAATAAGCAACAATAAACGGAAAATTTCTGATAAAAAATATGGACATTTTTCTAATCAAATGAAACAATCAAGTTACTGATTGAGCGTATTATTATTGTAAAAACCTCCTGCTTTTATCGGATAGGTAATTAGAAGGGGGAGGGGGGAGTTCGATTATACGAAGTAACTAAGTCTCTTAGTAGTAGTAGTAGAGCTTTTTTGTGACGGGCTGTCTCGGTGATGACGTCATTCCATGTGACCACCAGATCTCGGAGTAGCATACCTGGCCAAATCCTATGCTATTATTAAACGAGCAATAGCGATATCAAATCGGTCTAGCTAGGTCTCACTTCTGGGAAAAATCGTTTTCCCGAGGAAACATGTTTTTTTAGCAAAGATCTGCGAGGTCAGTTTTTGAATAGAGGGTATTTGCGTGTAATTTTTATTTTATTTCGAAAATCCATTCGAAGTTTTCGCACCAGATAATATTACCTACACCATGTGAAATAGAAAAAACAAAAGATTCGTTCCACGCTTAAACAAAAGGGAGGTCCAAGTTGATTCGGTTTGCTCCGATTCGTTTCTCGATTTTCTTTAAATTATTTCCCTATAAGATAGCTATTCCTATAATGTATTTAACCTTACTGCGACATGCAATCGTGTTATCGATTCTCAACATCAATACCTAGATACCTACCTACCAGGAAATCGCACATCGCAATCGTAGGTTTGTTCACTAACTCTAACTCTGCAAATCGAAAACATATTTGGTTTTCGATTCACTTCCCTTCTTAGTTTAAATTGCAAACTGATTTTACTTTGTCGCTGTCATAATATAAATATTTAGATGCCTATTTCTCCAAAGGGTAGACCCTCAGAGGACCTTTTCACATGGTTTTGTTTGTATGTACATACCTACGTTCGGGTCAAATCTTGCAACTGAATTTTAAAGCAGTTATCTACAACCGATTGAGATGAAATTTTGTATACCTGTCAGCGACAGGCTGACAGCGAGATGATCTGATGATGGAGACAATGAACTCCTTGATGGATTGTAGACTGACCGTGTTATGGCTCATTTCGATCAGACCACGGTTTCGATAACTAATTTTATAAAAGATTGTGTAGATAAAAATATTTTTCTCATGAAACTTATACTAAATCACGTTAAAAATATCTGCACCTTATACCGCGAGATTATTATTCCCGCCATTTGCTTGGATAGCCATCCATATGAGGCGCCTGCGTGTTTGCTGCTTGCAATTGTTGTCAAAAGCGTATTACGCGTCTCGTAAGGTTTTGTAGGATTCAACTTTATCTAGAGAGATTATGGGATCAGTAAATCCTCGTTTGTGGAGATCAGGCTATGGAGCAAAAACTCCAAACTTGCGCTACTAAAAATTTTTTAGTGGACAATTAACGCTGGTAGATGACATACGTACCCCATATTTAAGAAACTCACCCTAGTTTTTTTAAATATGGTGTACGTATACCATCTACCAATTTTTTTTTTCAATACAAGCTTTTATAAAATCAGTGGCCGGGCCGTAACCGTGTGTTGATCAAAATGAGCTAAGCACGGCCAGTACTATTATCCATTGAGGAGTTCCGTTGTCCTCCTTCCGTCTCCATCATCAGATCAGCTCGCTGTCACCATCATATTGTATTGTCTTCGGAACTTGACAGGTATGCCAAATTTCAGCTCAATCGGTTGAAGATAACGCTTTAAAGTTGAGTTGCAAGATTCCATACGGATTCCACCGAGACAAACATACATACATTGCAAGTTAAATAAAAGCTTATAAAATATCTGAAGCTGTTCGTGTATGTAATCAATGTGTAGAACTTGGGTAGGTATTTGTAGGTTCTAAAAATATATAAAACTTAGGTATTTACTGCACGGAATTCTCAAGAAAAAACGTCGAAATCATTAGTTGACTCTAAAAAGAGTTTTTCCCGTCTATAAGAGTTATTACCGTTCGTTCTAAAAATAGTTTGGTACTAATGGCAGTCGTGTTTTTTAATATTTTTAATTAGTACTGGTATTATAATAGGTACCATCTTTTTTTTTATACTACTTGAATGACGGAACAAGCTGATGGCCCACCTGATGTTAAGCGGTAACCACTGCCTATGAACAGTGCATTACCTCATAGGTCACGTCCACCTAGGACGCGCCCTATGTGACATTGCACTGCGCCCGCCACCCTGAGACATAAAGATGAAAAGTCGCATGTACCTGTAACTTCACCGGCACCCTTACCCTTCAAACAGGAACACAGCAATGCGAGCACTACTGCTTTACGGCAGAAATAGGTATGGTGTCACTTCCCCGGACGAACTCTTTCACAAAAAAGCTCTACTACTACTATGACACTCTTGATATGCCTACTTAGTTGGTCAGCAAGCTGGAACGATACCTATTTGTGAAGGAAATCGGCGGGAAAAACCAATGTAAGGCGTCGTCGCAGTGAACTGAACTGGAAAACTGAACTAGTGGGAATAGAGGAACACCCATCCAAGTACAATATTTGAAAAGCTCGACCACGTTTTGAGTTTAAAGTTTTCCTTATTCAAGTTCTATTCACTGAACTAGTGCCGTGGCGTGTCCGGAATTAATAGACCCTTCTGTCTCCTCCAGTGGATGTTATAAAAGCCGACTAAGGGATGCAATAGCATAATAATGTACCTACTCGACACCAATAAAAATAAATTAATCAATAATGATGGAGAAGTTCACACAATATTGTCTATCCCCAAGCTAAGCACAGCTTGTGTCATGGATACTAGATAACTGATATACCATATATTTTTATTATACACAGAATATACCCAGAACACCCTGAACCATCTGCAGTTCGTACAAATATTTGTTCCGAGGCGGGAATCAAACCCGGAACCTCCTGCGTCGCAGGCGATCCTTCGCCCACCGCGCAACAGAGGTCGTCCTCATTGGCTCTCTCAATACTACTGGGATCACCAATTCTCCTGCCAAGCGTGGTGGTTACGGCAAATTGCATTCTTAGTTGGAGTCCAGTAGTGGGTTTCTAAAGGATGCTGATGATGATAATGGCTGGAATTCACTGAATTTCACTGTCGTATAGGATATGGGTATAGTATAAATAATACAACTCCTCCCGTGGAAGCTGCAAAAGGCAACTAAGAGATTACGACAGTTGATAAGAAGCGTCCATCTGAGTAGTTAGGTACTTAACAACAATCCGCCTGCCAAGCGTGGGCATTATGGATTCTATGGGAACGTCTATACCGGCTGGTGAAGAAGAAGCAGGTGTTCCCACGGAAGTAGCCAGGGGGGGGGGGGGGGGGGGGGGTTGCTCTAGGCACACTGTATGCCTACAGCATTGAATCACACATGTCAGTATACAGATACCAAGCGGGCAAATCAAATAAAACAAATTCTCATATGCTGATTTTTATTTGTAAAACGAATGGCCATGGTATGGTTTCACAAGTGTGTTACAGGGTAATTACAGCGAATAATATTACGGTTAGATAACTGATGATAATTTGTTTAAAACACCAATTTAACATCTATCTACTTAATCGACAACATAAACTCATGTCTCTTAGACTAAATTTATTACTTATGACTAGATACTTTAATGTTTATGCTATTCCAAAACATGAGTACCTACTAAAATATGAATTCAGGGGGTTTTTAAAGTTTATTATGTTGCATGGAACGTTCAGTAAGATTGGTTCGAAAAACAAACAACATGATTATATAAGTTCGTGTAATTCATGGGTTCGCGTTGAGAAACACTCTGTGTATAACTGTGTGACACAACAGTTTTTTTTTCATATTACAAAACGCAACATCTTGCCCGTTGAATCATTTTAATCAGGCTTTCTCAAGAAGTTGAGTTACTTAGTTGATTGAAGTATTTATTAAGTGTGTGCTTAAAGAAGACATAAATTAAAATTTTAGAAGTTTACGGTGTCTTTAAAAACGTAATATTTTCTTACAAATAAGTTCGAAGTGCCCTAAACATAGATTTATATACATATATATAGATATTATATCGGGTGGGCATTAATATAAACGGGCCTCCTGATTTTAGGGTTTCTGAGGGCTGGATCTTGTTGAGGTTGGTTTTCTCTACACCGTGGTACTATTTTCTAATAAAACAGACGCGTTGTTGTTTTTTTTTTTTTTTTTTTTTTTTTTTTAACATTGATAGACCTTTGTTTGACCACGATCTCACCTGTTGGTAAGTGACGATGTGGTCGAAGATGAAGCACAAAGGTCTAGAAGGCACCTATTCACTCTTGACTTGAAGAGACCCAGATTATAGTTTTCAGGAAAGACAGACGACGGTAGTGTATTCCACTCCTTAGCAGTTCGCATTATAAAGGTAGAACTGAAACGTTTTGTGCGAATAGAAGGTATACCAATGAGGTAAGGATGGTACTGAGCCGTACGCCTGCTCGTCCTATGATGAAAAGGAGATGGTGGGATCAGATCGTGCAGTTCCTGGGAACATTCACCGAAATGTAACCTATAGAAGATCGCAAGGCATGCAACCTTACGGCGGTGCTCGAGACTCTGGATCTTAGTCTCCGCCATATGTTGCTCACCTATAAGCCTGAAAGCTCTACGTTCAATCGAGTCCAAGGCAGCAAGCTGGTGTTTGGCCGAGCCATCCCAAACATGGCAGCAGTACTCCATACCAGCCCGGACTTGTGCTTTATATAAACTGAGAAGCTGTCCTGGTGTGAAGTAACGCTTTACCTTATTCAGGATGCCTAGCTTCATGGCAGCTGTTTTTGCCTTAGACTCGATGTAGGAGCCAAAGTTGAGAGTAGGCGTGAGCGAAACACCTAAGAGCTCGAGGTGATCTCCTATAGCTACAGGTACATCTCGGAATACAGGAACTTGGAGAAACGGACTTTTTTTCGCCGAGAAGAGACAAGCCTGCGTTTTAGAGGCGTTGAACTTGACTAGATTGGCATCGCCCCAGTCGGATACAGCCTTGAGAGTCAAATTCAGACGCTGCAGCATCTCATCTCTTAACTCCTGAATTTCATTCTGCCTAGCTCGCGCAGTGGAAACATATCTCTCCACAACTGTGCTGTCGTCTGCATACCCAATGATACCGGGCATTAGCAGATCATTAATGTGCAGCAGAAACAGTGTGGCAGATAGCACTGACCCCTGAGGTACCCCGGCATTAATAGCCAATTGATCCGACGAGCAGCCGTCAATAACTACTCGAATGGATCTTTCCCTCAGAAAATCTGCGAGCCAGGAGCAGAATTGAACTGGCAGTCCGTAGGCAGGAAGCTTGCCAATAAGGCTAGCGTGCCAAACCCTATCAAAAGCCTTCGAGACGTCTAATGAAACAGCCAGTGCTTCACCATATTTCTCGATGGCCTCGCTCCAAATGTGCGTTGCATACACAAGAAGGTCCCCAGTAGACCGGTTTTGGCGAAACCCGTATTGGCGATCACTGAGGAGGTCGTTACCTTCGAGGTATGCAAGGAGCTTCCTATTCAGTACACGCTCCATACATTTACAAAGTAGGGAGGTGACTGAAATAGGGCGATAGTTAGAAGGGTCAGCACGACTGCCTTTCTTGGGTACAGGCTGCACGTTAGCGAGCTTCCAAGATTTAGGGACTTCACCAGTTTTCAAAGAAAGGCGGAAAAGTCGCGTTAATACTGGAGACAACTCAGGGGCACAGGTTTTCAACACTATGGCCGAGATACCATCCGGACCGCTAGCTTTATTCACGTCGAGACTACGTAGCGTTCTGAGCACTTCCTTTTGCTGGATGCGAATTTCCTGCATTGAAGCTTCGCACCGAGGAAGGCTGGGTGGAGTTTCGCCAGAGGTGTCAAGACGCGAAGCCTCTGCAAATTGAGTGGCAAATAAATTTGCTTTCTCAACCGCAGCGTGAGCTAGGGACCCATCCGGTTTCAGTAGTGGAGGGAGTGAAGGGCGGCTGAAGTTCGCTTCCACCGACTTAGCCAGAGACCAGAAAGCTTTACTTCCCGCAGGGTACGCGGCAAGTTTAGCCCCCAGACGGCCAATCCGATCGAAGCGAGCCTTCCGTATCACCTTCTTGCAAGACTTGGCGGCTTCGTTAAAGGCTTTCTTCTTAATCCGTGCATCCGAGGTTTTACCGTTTCTTGCTTCGACCCAGGCTAGGTAAGCCGCATGTTTAAGCGCTTCTGCGCTAGCACACGCGGGACTAAACCATGGGCGAGCATTGCCTGAAGGTGAAGCATCGGAGAATGGAATAAAATACTCCATTGCTCTTTTGATCACCTCCGAAACAGCATCAGCACAGACCGTCGGGTCACAAGAAGAAAAACAGGTTTGCCGCCAAGGATAAGAAGCGAAGAAATGTCGCATCTCATCCCAATCTGCCGACTTGTAACGCCACACTCGCCTACTTCCTCTGGGTGAGGGATCGGGTGGCGAGTATGACGATACAGACCTCACCACACAGTGATCTGATGTACCCAAAGGAGGCAACACTGATACTGAGTGGTGATCCGGCCCGTTCGTCAGCAGAAGGTCCAAGCAGTTGGCTGTGTGGTCCTCAACGTCAGGAATTCTGGTTGCCTCATTGACCAGCTGAGTGAGATTTAACGTGAGTGCAAGTTTACACGCCTCTCTCCCAGCATGGTCGGTGAACTGGTATGGGAACAGCCACTGCTGGTGGTGGGCGTTAAAGTCCCCCAGAATCACCAGTTGGGCACCAGGATAACGTTGTTGGGCCACATCCGCCGCTTCACAGATGTAGTTGAACAACCTGGTTGTCTCGGAGTCTCCAGAGTGAGACCGATATAAACCAGCATAGATAATTTTATCTAAGCCGGTGTCCACCAAAGTCCATAAAACAGAAAAATCGGGTTCTTCAAGGTCACGAAGACGCAGACAGCAAATGTCCTCCCGGACAAATAGACAAATACCAGCTTTGGGTTTAAAGTTGTGCTCCAGGGCATAGCCTGGGTATGTAAGGTAAGCTGTATCGGGAGGACATTGAATCTGCGTCTCCGTGAGGAATAATAAGTGTGGCTTAGTGGTCTCTAGGTGGTGGTGGACCGGATCGAGATTGGAGTGCAGTCCTCGAATATTGGAGAAGTGCACTTGAAGCGAGAGGAAGTGCTTCCGCTGTAAAGACAACTTATTATTTCTGGACTTTTTCATATTGTTTTTTGAGTGTTAGGTTTGTGGGAAAAACGGCTGTTGAGCGAGGCACTGACCAGCGAAAACTTAGAGACTTACAGCAGGCTCTTGCGCCAGTGGGAGACTAGACTGGAGACTGCGGGGACGCCCGAACCCCCCCAGGAATGGCCATCGGGTCCTCTCATCCGGTCGCCAACCGGCACGATGGAGCATTCTGGGATTTTTCGCGAGGCGGCGGGGCAGCCTTACATGAGTGGCTAACTCACTAGTTGGGCCCCCTACAACCTGCGGTCGGCCAGCGGAGAACCGTGCTTCGGATCCCGCTACCCTCCAAGCCTAGCCTTCCGGCACACTTGCACCACTGCGGTCTCTAAACCGCACATGCTGAATCAAGTGCACGAACTGCTCAAACCCGTCACTTCCACGATGGCTACACTGGACATCAGTCCGAAACACGACAATGTCGCTTCACGGACTGGCTTTGTCCAGTGGGTGGTGACAAGCCACGGCCGA
Organism: Operophtera brumata; assembly: GCA_932527175.1. NCBI lineage: Eukaryota > Metazoa > Arthropoda > Insecta > Lepidoptera > Geometridae > Operophtera > Operophtera brumata. Next base: position 77,148,763 of record OW052239.1, on the reverse strand, counting down.
AGCCTACCACCAGAAATGTTGTTACCCGTTTGGCACCACCCAGAGATCACGTGTAGGGACGCAAGGGTATTTTCCTACGGACGCGGGTAACTTCGATCTCCAATTTGTTGTTAAGTCCGACACTTTTAATTTAAAATTACTTTTTTTATTACAATAATGCGACTTAGTTAGTGGAGTGGTACCGGGGGGTAGCTCCCACAACTCCCTGCTCTCCCGCCTCGCCACCCCCAAACTCAGGAGGCCCGTTTCTAATGCTCACCCTATATATCTATGCCCTGACATTACATTAAAATCTATGATAGATTGATTTAGGTTGTTTTTCCACGGACCACTCACGTCACGATCTGTAGTTACGATACGCAATACACGGCACACTTCCTGCCGTTCGTACATTTATCTCGCAACGATAGTCGGCATGGCCATGTCGTGTCGTGAGTCGTGCGGTGCGTCGTCATAGATTTATTATCTTTATTCGTACTGCGGCTGGAAACCGTCACAGCAAAAAACTTAACAACATAGCGGCATTAGTATAGCCCGGAGTCGTTACCGCATTATGTCGTGTCGTGCGGTCCGCGGAAAAACGGCCTAACACTTTATTGAATACCACACAAAACAATACAAAAATATTTTACACTTAAATGGCAATACAATGGGTGGCCTTATCGCTGAAAGCGATATCTTCCAGGCAACCTGTGTGCAATATTAAACTTTGTATTTGTTTATTACATTATAAATACGGGTTTGTATCAGTCATGTTAAAGAACATCAAACATTCGTCATTATAAAACTCAGTATATATATAAGTACCTACTTAAAGGTACTTTTCGTACGTTAACGTACTGAATACTTTTTAAGTTAATAATGTCGATATGAACATATATATATTTATGTAGGTATAACCTCAACTTTGTAATTTAGAATCAGCCATTAGAAAAGCTCGTATTTTACTCTATCTTATTATAATCCAAAACAAAAAAATGATTACGATAAATACATTTAAAAAGGTATATTTTTATATAGGTATGTTCCTGCATACCTAAATTGTTTCTTACAAATTTAATTTAATGGCCCATCAGCTCTCCATCTAAGAAATTTTTAATAAAATATCTCCTCACTACCCTGCCTAGTCCCTTACTCAACCAACTTTTCTTTAATTTTAAAAAATACCTTCCAACAAAAGATTTAGTTTTCATATAGCTAAACATTTGCCAAATCTAAACGAAATACAACACGCAGTTTTAATCGTAGGCTGACAGTCCTTAAAGTAATGGTTACCTATGCGCTAGTACATTTATGTAATATTATGGCGACAAAATATTTCATTAAAATAGTAAAGTTATTCTTATAAACTACACAGAATCAACACAACAACACAGTTTCTAATAAACACAGAATATCCTTGGAATAGCTACGCCGTGTTATGTCTTTTAAGATCGAATTTGAAACAGCTTATCAAAAGACAAATGCAAAAGACACAACACCATGGACTTATACTAAGTCAATGCAAAACACTGATAGGTTAGGATATATACGAGACAATCAACCTTAAGACTAGACATTAACAGTCACAGGACTGCATCTATCTATTATCTTAAGAAAATAGCCATCTTTAGGAAATAATTATCTCCCTAGGGATATCCCTAGGGAGATAGTCACGATGATTCTGCCTTCGATTCAGATTCTAATTCCCTAGGAAGATGGCCATTTCACTTAACTAGTCTAGGGAAATATAATTTAAGTCGACTTGATTTGAGCTTAGGGGAGGGTTAAGCCGGTTGTTAGGATTTTTCTTCCTTCGTCCCTCACTTCCCACTCACCACCCCTTTCCCTATCCCGCGCATTCATCAGTCATAATTTAACGTATCTGATTCCTTCGATTCAGATTCTGATTCCCTAGGAAGATGGCCATTTCACTTAACTAGTCTAGGGAAATATAATTTAAGTCGACTTGATTTGAGCTTAGGGGAGGGTTAAGCCGGTTGTTAGGATTTTTCTTCCTTCGTCCCTCACTTCCCACTCACCACCCCTTTCCCTATCCCGCGCATTCATCAGTCATAATTTAACGTATCTGATTCCTTCGATTCAGATTCTGATTCCCTAGGAAGATGGCCATTTCACTTAACTAGTCTAGGGAAATATAATTTAAGTCGACTTGATTTGAGCTTAGGGGAGGGTTAAGCCGGTTGTTAGGATTTTTCTTCCTTCGTCCCTCACTTCCCACTCACCACCCCTTTCCCTATCCCGCGCATTCATCAGTCATAATTTAACGTATCTGATTCCTTCGATTCAGATTCTGATTCCCTAGGAAGATGGCCATTTCACTTAACTAGTCTAGGGAAATATAATTTAAGTCGACTTGATTTGAGCTTAGGGGAGGGTGAAGCCGGTTGTTAGATTTTATGTTCCCCTCGTCCCTCACTTCCCACTCACCACCCCTTTCCCTATCCCGCGCATTCATCAGTCATAATTTAACGTATCTGGGGACTAAGTTGAATTATTTTTATTTCCCTAGATTAGGTTGCGAAATAGCTATTTTCCTAGGGTAATAGAATCTAAATTGAAAACCAAATCTTCGTGACAATCTTACTAGGGAAATGGCCATTTCTCTAAGACCTTACTGCTGCAAATCTACAACTTAGTCAGTCATTTCCCCACCCAAGTCACAAACAAGAGCTACTACTTACGTACATAATCTTGACTTTTAAATTTAAGGTATATTAGTTAGTTATATGCACTTATAATCTAAGTACGGAATACACCGTACCAGAGGCGCTCTAAGAGCAAATTGTTATGCAAAGGTGCTCTGGTTCTTAAAAGTAGATACCTACTACTTAATTATGAAAACCCTAAAGCTTTTATGAATGTATTTAAATAGGGTTCTACTTGTAATATCAAGCAAGATTCCGAGTAGATACTGTATTTATGCATTTTATTTGAAGAAGTGCAATGGTTGAAATAACTATTAGTATTTCAACCATTCCTAGTACGTTGTCTAATATGACTTGAGCTTGGCCTACATTGATTGAGTTGTGAGTTTCAAGTGATATTACGAAAAACCTCTGTTTAATTTTATCTATAGTTACATAACAAACGGAAAATTTATTTAAAAATAGGTCTTATAATATAGATACTATTTATAATTCAATGTATACCCTGTTCTTTGTGAAACGCCTCAAATAATTAAAAGCGGGATAGATTTATCTTAAGTATGTGAGAAGTAATGTTTTTGCCTTGTCTAACAAGGTCTAAGCTTCCAAATCATAATAAAAATATACTTACATGTGGCGTGTCCGGTGTGGTGCTGTGGTGTGTCCGGCCTAAGAATAGACCCCTCCGTCTCCTCCCGTGGATGTCGTAAAAGCCGACTAAGGGATTACCCGGACTTGTTGATAAGATTCGTTGGTATAAGATTTGTCCTGGCTGGTAGCTTATTATGGAATGTGTTATTACTGGAAGAAAGCGTTAGCTGAGTCAGTCGTGGGAAGCAATGGCAGCAATGAGCTCACCACTTGTCACGTCTATATTCCACGATGGTGCAACCCACTGTGAAAAGAGGCCCATTGAGGCTCTGCCTACCCCTTCGGGGAAAAAGGCGTGTGTCTATGTATGTATGTGTGTTACATGGGGCTGATAAGAATATAGAGACCGGTTATGTAGACACTCACAAAACGATAGGTAAAGAATGCAACTGGGGATTAGCCATAATCGGTTTGGTGCTAAGTACCCAGTCAGCTGGCTGCTTCTGCCCATCCCCTGATGTAATCTAGGCTTTTACAACATCCATAGGAGAAGACGGAGGGCGTATTCATAGGTCGGACCCACCACGGCTCAACTCTACCATTAGTACTTTGTATATTCTGTGGCTCTACTACATAGATGATTTTTACTGACTACAACAAAAGGAAAAAATGGGATGCTTATTTTATTATTATAGGATCGCTTTTGTTGTTCCTCTATCTGTCTGTCTGTCCGTCAAGACCCTTTTACACAGTAACGGTCAAGATTTCGATTGAAATTAATACCAAATATAAAGGTTTGTGAACTTATAGTGTCGTAAAAAAAAATAGTACCAAATATAAAGGTAATAAAACCGTAACCGTATAATATAAAGGTTTGTGAACTTATAGTGTCGTAAAAAAAAATAGTACCAAATATAAAGGTAATAAAACCGTAACCGTATAATATAAAGGTTTGTGAACTTATAGTGTCGTAAAAAAAAATAGTACCAAATATAAAGGTAATAAAAACGTAACCGTATAATATAAAGGTTTGTGAACTTATAGTGACGTAAAAAAAACTAGTTTATATAGCCAAGAATGTCTAATTGTTCATAGAAATCATGTTAATCCTTCAACTATGCGTACTTCCAGTAATCTCACAATTCTGAAATTTAGACAGCTAGAAGGCTTTGTGAAACAAATAAAATAATAATCTAAAATTGAGAATTGCCTTTTTTTATGGTATTTAAGTTTGTAGGAAAAAGCTGTGCAAAATCACTATAATTCGGCACGGTAGGACATGTTATGCCAAAAGAACAGTATGGAAGCCTCAAGGCGCGAGTTGAACTCATACTTGTCCATATTGATTCATAGATGTGTAGGCTGTTTAACGGTCTTAATAAGTGCGAAAGTTTGGATATTAGTTAAATAGGAGTTACTATTTTAATAAACTGCCATATGAGATAAGGGATGCAAAATCCGACGCCGTATTCAGGAATAAACTAAAACAGTACCTATTTAATTAAAAAAAGGCCTACTATTCGGTCAGTGACTTCGTAGAAGATAAGATAAATAAGTTTGTACTTAGCGTATAAATTGTTCTTTTTTTCTTCTTCTTTATATAAATATAACCATTGTGTACATACCTTTGTATCTTATAACACCATTTGACTTGTAAAATACTATACATTTATTTACAGAAAGAAAAATACTAACTAATACAAGGTATGTACAAAATACATATGATACAGTTGTGCTACCTGAAGACCGCTGCTAGCGATCTTCAGGTAAAGTAACTTGTAAAATGTTAGTTTACCAATAAATTATCTGTATCTGTACCTGTATTTGGTTATTTGCCGTAACGGCTGAACTGATTTCGATGGGTAATAATGATATAGATTATGATTTGGATTGACACACAGTCCTATTGATTACGGTAGGATTTTCTATGACTTTCAATTCCTTTACTAAAATGCAGGCAAGCGTCAGAGTTGCATATAGATAAACTAGTTATACCTGTAAAATAAGGTTTTATATATTATCTTTAAGTCATTTATATACAGAAAGAACTAATCCTAATACAAGGTATGTACAAAATACAAATGAAACAGATGTGCTACCTGAAGACCGCTGCTAAGCGATCTAAAGGTAGCTCAACTGATCCAAATCACTACCAGACGGAAGCGTCCCTAAGATGCTGGCTGCATTGCCACGCTGAATGGCAATACTAATGTGTTGAGCGAGATAAGAGCCAGCTCTCGGGTCACGCGTCGCTTCGACCAGATGCCCTGAAAGAAATATGAAAACGCGAAGGGCCCCGGTACCCCACGAACCCAGAGTCTCGAATCTTTAAGTTATTTATTGTTTTACTTATAATATCTTTCGCGTAGTTAAACCGTGTTTCTTCTCTTTCGAATGAATTTGAAACTGCTTATCAATGCAAAAGACAAACACTAACTATTTCAAAGATAATTCGAATTATAGAGCAACACGGCGGTAAGTCATTAACAGCGCACTGAACTTTAAATCCAGCTAATAAACAAAATAAAAAGAAAGTTATTGCACTGTCATAAAGAACGTTTGCAGCCATAATTTTATGCATTATACATAGAGCCAGGGCAATGCACTACGCTTCGTGAAGTTCTTTGGTTCGGTTTCATATCTACAAAGTGCATCATTTACTGTATTTCAAGGGAGATTGAAGGGATAATTATATGAGCCTGTAAAGAAAGTCTCAAATTTAAACCTGATCACTATAGGCGAAAATATCTAGGGTACCTAATCATAAGGTTCCCACGTACGTCTTGTTGATTTCTTCGCCTGGATTACGCTTCAGCCCCTCAAAATATATTCATGGTCAATGTTTAAACAATCTAAAATACCTCTACTCTAATCAGATTAAATTTGTAATATATAAAATGATAATGAACATCTGGAAACGTTTCAGAAATAATGTTCAATTTGGTTTTAGAGGGGGATGAGAAGCCCAGACGGTCGGCGGCCGCAAAAAAAAACGGTTCAAGGACATGTGAACACTTGTCCCCTGAAATCCAGCAAAATATAATATGAAAAGGTAGAAGTGCACGCTATCGCAGATCCATTCACTTTGCGAAGTCAGGTCATTCTACCAAATATCGATATTTAATTTTGAAAGCTGTCTCAAAAATCCTACATTCTTATCTGTCGTTCCGTAGTAAAAGAAAGGGTCTTCTTTCAACATTCATTTATTTGTAATGTACAAATACCCCAAAACCTTTTCCCAAATAGACGGGATAAGTTACAATAAATCCTTGATCTCCTTTTGTACGATAGCACGGTTCTAACTAGAACGGATATGTTGCGGTCTTGGTGCGTTATTGTATGTTCAACTCCTATATCCGGAGTCCGGATATTCCTTTAAAGTATTGGGCTGACATTGCTTTATAATTGCCTAGCTTTAATCTTGCTGGCTAATAATGTAACAACCTTTGAGGAAAAAATACTCGTATATTTGGCAGAAAACGATAAAATGGACATCACATTTCAGAAATGAGGTTGTGGTTTCAGGCCTCAAAAAATATATTCCACTAATATCATAAACGTCAAAGTTACGATGTTTGGATTTTAAGATGTTCAAATGTTTGTTACTCAATCATGCCGAAAGGGCTGAACCGATTTCGTTGAAATTTGGTATACACATAAATTATATGACCTGGATTGACTATTATTTATTATGTGGCTATATGCTACTTTTTATCCCGGTTAAACGCGAGCAAAGCGTCGGGCAGACACTAGTAGATAATAAATAGAGAACATTTTGATAAAATTAAAAAAGAATAAAATAAGTAGAAAAAATAGTACTTAACGATCCGGCTAAAAACCTGTAACGAAAGCCAAAACTTATTTTTTTTTTTTTTTTATTTTTTACAAAATTTCAATTTATAATTTTTTTTAAATGATTATTTGCGTCAGCCCTCGTCTTTCACTGAAAGTATGAGATTAACTAAAATCTAAGACGGTGGTCCAAAGACAATATTTTGGCACTACAAAATAAGAAAAAATATGTAACTTTTCAGTTTTTTGTAATAGTTATATACCTAGTTAATTGGTTATCGTCAGAGAAGCTGGTTTAGAAGGGACGAATTTGAACGACTATTCCGAATATATATATACCTACAGACAGGACAGAACAATCTTACTAACAAATCCGAGGACTTGTTAGTAAGATGGTTCCGTCCTGGCGGAATGTGTTATTACTGGAAGAAAGCGTTAACCAAGGCAGTCGTGGGAAGCAATGGCGGCGGCGATAAGCTCACCAATTGTCACGTCTGAACTCCTACGATGGTGCAACCCACAGTGAAAAGGGCCCATTGAGGCTCTGCCTACCATTTCGGGGAAATAGGTGTGTGGCTATGTAAGTATGTAAGTAAAGGGTGGGTGGAACATCTGGTGACAAGTCATTCCAATTGCATAAATTAAAAAAGTTACATATATATTCGTTTGATTGATTAATTGTTACTCCATCACAGAGTAATGATTAACCCTAACTGAGAGTTTTTAACTGACGACCTGAGGAATATTTAGTTTTTAAGTCTACTTTTTTAAATAGCTAACAATTCATAAACTGTAACTTACATATATTTGCATGCCTGATAATGGTAAGAAAGTAAATGAATCTGTATTCATTGTGTCTTCATCTACAACATGTACCTATATTCTGACAAATAAATTACTATAGACATATTGATTATTGGGTCCACAAATGGGGCCCTGGATTGTTACATTTATTACTTTTATCCCGGCATGCGTGCGATCGCAGCCTTGGGTGGACAAAGTATTTGAAACAGGCGAAAGCGAAGATGGTGACGGCTACTCTACATTGTCGCACGCAGCATATAAAAGATTGTATCCTTGTCAGTCCATATTTTTTTTAAATTGGCACTAATCTCTTGCTCTTTGATAACTAGGAAAAAATAATGTTAGACACTCAATTTTACATAGTTTCACGATGCGCATGCATAAAAAAATGCATAAATGTTGCAAAGAGTGGATCCTATTACGGCCATTAGAAGTTTGTATTGAATATCGTAATTTATTTTATTTACACACAACTTATTTGATTACTTATATTATGAGTCGGTACGGAACAGGATTCTTGGATTGTAGAGATTATCTCTTAATTAGAGATAATGTCGAAGCATGAATGTCTACAAAAAATGTCACGAAAATGTCACAATAACCATCAAATCGTATACGATTTGAATGATTTTGGTCGACTTATGTCCATTTGTGACATCACGAGAATAGCAAATTAAGATTTTATTGGACATTCGCCATCTTTTTTCGAAATATGTCGCATTCGACTTAATCTCTAAAGCACGAGAATTGCCCTACTGATCCGTGATTTATCTTGTAATTTTAATGTAGTCCTTTCATATATTGTACCTATTACTTAATTAAATTTTGCCCGATGTCAAGTGATAACCCGCGAGTAACAAAAAACTTAATTTAAGGAAGTTAAAAAGTTGAAGTTGAATGGCGTGCTGACGGTTTAGTAAAGCATAGTATTATTTTATCTGTGGAAAAGCCAGAAAATCAAGAATCAAGATACTATTTTGTAAAAAAAAACCTCCAAATGATTTCAGACGTTCCGAGCAGGGTGGCTGTCTTTTAGGAAAAGAAAATGTGTAATTTTGTTCGATGACGTCATGTACCATAGAACAAATGGGAACTACCCGAACAGAGTAGTGGCATTGAACAGTGATTCGTCTAATAGATCGTCTATAGAGAGGAATCCTTGGTCTCGTTGCCCTCAATGGTAGCGGGCGGTATACCAGCGGCAGACATCTTGCGGCGCTCATTGCGCGCGCGCGTTACCGGCCGGTAGTACTGCTCGCTGCGCCGCCGTCAGCGATCCGGCGGAGGCGCTTCCGACTCCAGGTCCATCCACAGTGAGCTGATGATGTGTCCCTCTGGAAAAAAAATTGGTTAACCAGCACAAACATCACAACTGTGACACAGGTCTAAACCGATCCAAACTGTTGATACAAAACATATGATACAAAAGCAATGCTGATAAATCTTCGCCGGGATGATCATCTCAATCCATATAGTATCTTGCAAAGAGCAACAGTAGTAGATTGTATAACGAGTACATAAAAGAAGCCATTTTGTCTGAGTTGTTTATCCACCCCTCTAGCTATCCGAAGGCGAGTATGTCGATGACAAAATGGGTTTTATAAACGAGTTACACTCTCCTTTTCAATTAAAATGTGTTTATTATAATCGTCTTTGCTGGCATAAATACTTTACAAAAAGTTGCCTCATGTTATATTTTAACAAGTATTTTAGTAAGGGGTTTTATTGTGTTTGCTTGCCGGGCCTAATTGAATCCTAGTCTTAGAAGAAGTAAATATGAGAAGTAAACACATATGCACAAGAGCATATAAAGCAGTTTTAGTTCTCTACACCTAGCTCAAACAAGAACTTTAAGAGCATGATAAATAAAGTAGGTAGCTGTTTTTATTATAGGTATGTAATACTTTATTATCTTAACAATCCATTAATGCAAAAACGATTCTGAAATATACAAGACTGGGCTTGTCTTGTTCCGCTGAACACATTCCGTCAATTCACAAAGGCTTTCTGTCTGAGAGAGATCAAATGAAGTTAATTATATTAGTGCATTATCCTCTTTGATATTGTTTTGAACAAAATTAAGCCATAAGCCGGCGATCCTTGGCGTCACAGGTCACAGCCGCCTTTTGCGGAAGATGCATTGGTCGTAGGTAGGATAGGATATTGGATAGGCAATCTCCGTACTCTATATTTCGCCATTATTTTCAGTATTTTCAAGGTCTAGCTTCAGGGTTTTGGTAAGTCATCAACTGCAAAAAAAAAAAAAAAACCTGAATCTCCTCCAGAAATGTACCTAACATAACGTGAGGCAGCCCTACATAAGGTACCATAAATTACCGTAACATCCTTATGCTGTGATAGGAATATTTCTTGAGGAATTTCAGGATGTTTACGTGACATTTAATGAATTAAAAACTGCAAAATTTAAAAAGTCGTAGAACTAAAGTTCGCCTTTCGGTAGTTCGGTTCGGTATTCGCATTGATGTGTAGAATACCCCCTCGCCGGGCTTATAGGGATAATTATGTTGTTCTGTTAGTGCTATTATTCTTATTTTACCTTGTAGTGTTCAGTTTTTATTTAAATAACAAGTGAACATTATTTGGATAAACTAAATAATTTTACACTATATTTACCTAATGACAAAAGTGTGGTGTGTTACACATAACAAAACTAAAAGACTCCGATTCTAACTTGTCAGACCATAATATGTAACTACTAACATGACATTCAGAGTTCATAATCAGAAGTTGTAGCTTATAGAAGGATTCCTTCGCTGTGGGTTAGTCCCGCAATTTCTAACTTTAATTGAATAGCTAAAACTTTCGGATATATCTCGATAGTGATTTAACTATTTGATTCAGCTAAACCACAAAGTACGAAGGCGACGCATCGCCAGACAGTGAGACCGCTCAGAACTAAGCGCCAGAAGTCGCAAGCACACTTTGACATTACGTTTGCAGGCTTTCTCACGCAGTCTTAAGCAGAGATAGATCAGTTGCGACTACTTGCGACTATCGCGAAATAAATAAGAATATTAAGGCGCTATAGGTTCAACCGCGAACATTTTTGTATGAGGCGAAGAAGGCGAGCGCACGCTCTGATACTGATACCGTGTTTTAGTGTATACAAATAATAATATAAAAATGCCCTTTAGAGTTTTGTTAAATTTTGTTGATGACTTCACTAACTCAAATAATAATTAATAAGTTACCAAAAGTTAAAAAAATTAAAACGTGTAAGAAATAAGTCAAAAATGGTATTTCAATTTTAAAAAGGTATGGTACCTATATTTATTTTTTCAATAAGTTATTCAAATAGTGTATTGAATTTATGACTTCACTAGATAAAAATCTTAAGAATACCATATATTAGACTGGTAACTCATATGAAAAATTTCAAGTTCAACGGCATTTTGTGAGCCATTTTGGCAAGATGACTTTTCCGATGTAAAAAAGCCCGCTGAATCGGTTCTGAATGTTCCCAAGCCGAATTTTGGCTCCCCTCCCCCCTATCCTCCTTTTTTCCTCGAAATATGTCTCTAACCGCGGTTTTTAAGATTTTAACCAAAAAGTATTGCTGTTAGAAAAAAAGTGTCACGGACAGAAAGGATCTCTATAAAATTTTCTATAACGCGGTGCATAAACTTTTTTGGTAGGGCTTATGGTTTGTGAGCAATATCTTCCGGAACTTCATTTTTTTTTTTATAATTTTCATAAACAAAAACATTTTCAAATTCAACGGCATTTTGGGGCCATTTTGGCAACGTGACTTTTCCGATGTTAAAAAGCGTGCTTAATTCGATTCTGAATGTTGACAATCCCGATTTTGGCTCCTTTACTCAAAATTCAAGATGGCGGCCAAAATGGAACCGTTGAATTTGAAAATGTTTTTGTTTATGAAAATTATAAAAAAACATGAAGTTCCGGAAAATATTGCTCGCAAACCATAAGCCCTACCAAAAAAGTTTATGCACCATGTTATAGAAAATTTTATAGAGATCCTTTCTGTCCTTGACACTTTTTTTGTAACAGCAATACTTTTTGGTTAAAATCGTAAAAACCGCGGTTAGAGACGTATTTCGAGGAAAAAAGGGGGTTAGGGGAGAGGGGAGCCAAAATTCGGCTTGGCAACATTCAGAACCGAATTCAGCAGGCTTTTTTACATTGGTAAAGTTATGTTGCTAAAATGGCTCACAAAATGCCGTTGAAACGAAAACGAAGCCGATTTTTTGAATTTTCGACTAGTCTATATTTTTTCTTCTTTTAAACTGTAAGAACTCTTATCAAAAACTGATAAGTGAACTTTAATTACATATCCAGCCCAGACGTTTAATTATCATTAAACATTTAACATGTTTAATTCTCTAAGGCTGTGAACCTATTGCGCCCCATTTTCTAAATCGACACTCTTACCGCATATTTTTTTGACATCTCATAATTTTGCGTCGAATGGGAAGCTAATGGTTATTTTAATTTTGATTGATAGGCGGAGCGAGCCAAGCGAGCTCTGCGAACTTGCCACAGAGTAAATAAAACATTGATCCGCCGTCATTATCGATTCGAACATGTTTTTCCGAAAATTTTACTAATTGGCCCGAGCAATATCAAACAAGCCGTGGTGTGATCCGGTCCAAGAATAGAACCCTCCATCCCCTCCCGTGGATATCGTAAAAGCCGACAGTGATTACCCGGACTTTTTAGTAAGATTCGTTGGTATATGAGTTGTCCTGGGTGCTAGCTTATTAAGGAGCGTGTTATTACTGGAAGAAAGTGTTAGCCGAGTCACTCGTTGGAGCAATGGCGGCCATGAGCTCACCACTTGTCAGGTCTATATTCCAACGACGGTGCAACCCACGATGAAAAAGGATTTGCCTATCCTTTCGGGGATAAAGGCGTGTGTCTATGTATGTTTGTATGTAATTTTAATAAGATCTATTGATTTATTACAGTAAAATAATAACTTTCGTATTTGGGCATATTTTTAGGGTTCCGTAGTCAAAGACAAGGAACCCTTATAGATTCGTCATGTATGTCTGTCTGTCTGTCCGTGTATGTCACAGCCTTGTTTTTCCGAAACTATAAGAGCTATACTATTGAAACTTGGTAGGTAGATGTATTCTGTGAACCGCATTAAGATTTTTACACAAAAATTGAAAAAAAAACAATTATTTTTGGGGTTCCCCATACTTAGAACTGATACTCAAAATAATTTTTTCATTAAACCTATACGTGTGGGGTATCTACGGATATCTATTTCTAAACTGAATAGTTTGCGCGAGAGACACTTCCAAAGTGGTAAAAAGTGTGCCCCCCCCCCCCCCCCCGTAACTTCTAAAATAAGACAATGATAAAACTTAAAAAAATATATGATGTACATCACCATGTAAACTTTCAACCAAAATTGGTTTGAACGAGATCTAGTAAGTAGTTTTTTTTTAATAAGTCATTAATTGTAATACATCCAAGAACTTTTATATTATGTTACTTGCTGCTACGGAACCCTTTATGGGCGAGTCCGACTCGCACTTGGCCGCTTTTTTTTTTATTAGTGAGATTACCCGAAAGTTTTGACTACTAACGGTTATTGGTATTTTACTGAAATTAATCAATATTATTAATATTGTTGTATTTTTGTTATAAAAATACTTCGGTAGGAATAACATGACAAAATATGTTTCGTAAAGAAATCGAGTATTAATTAATATCGAAAATTATGTGTGATTACAAAACTTGTTAATAAACAGATGGGGTCACTAATTCTTATCAATTAAACTTACACACAATTAAAGAGAGATCTTCTTGCAGACATTCTGACTTTGGGTTATGTATTTGATGTTATACGAGTATTGCGGCAGCGCTATATTAAATCTCATCTGAAGGCGCTGAGAGTCTGCGATGGAGTTTAGCGAGTTTTGGTTTGCGTTTTCCTCTCGGAAGCATGTCTATTTAATTTAATTCTGGAATACGTGCATGCCATTCAAATTGTAAAATTAAATTCCAACCTCCATTACACACTACTGTGGCAATGTAAGATCATCTTGCATTTACAATGACATCTGTGGTAAAGTTACATCATTCATTTTTATGTCTGAAAGAAATTTAGTATTATTTTTGATCATGTCTACACCTTGCTACATTTAATTTTGTGAGATAAGGCACTGAGAAACTAATTTCATAGAATTTTTCAGCCACATTAACTGGTAAATAAATAGGTAGAGACTTTGCGAAATTAACTTTTGTTTTCGTAAACTGAATATGAAAGAAACATTTACTAGTAGAGATTTTGATAGGTAAGTACATAACAATTTGCGAAGCGTTATCTCTGAAATGTTTTTTATATCGGCTCCTTTACGTTATAGCTAATGAATATTAGGTACATACGTACAGTGATGGTAGGATTAGTGGTATTATGTTGAGAATAACGTCAAGAATTAAATTATGACAAACGTTTTCAATCAATCAAAACAGCCCCAAAAACAGTCGACGAATTGATAACCTTTTCATGGTTGTTTAACGAAATAAATATATTTAAGGCGATATTTTAAAAATTTGTGGTCACTCACGGTAAAGGTTACAAACTTGTTGTTAATACAGTACTTCAAGATGTAATCTAAATAAATCAAAAACAGAAACACGATTGGTGAAACTTTAGATTATTTTTTTACAATCGGCTCTCATAAAACCCGTTTTAGGTCCCTCCTTAGAAAATATTGACAGTTAATTTTTAGACCATTCAGTTGGTAATCACAGTACTTATAATAGATTAATAGAAAATAATTTCTTGTATTATTATGATTACCTACTTGTATTATTTCTTGACTTATACATGGTAATTTTAAAAGCAAAACGATGTTTTATCATCTGTCAGTTACTTCTGAGCGACACGAATTTATACTTCAACTCTTCCCGGGTTCATGTGAGTAATGGCGCTGCTATCACTGTCTTGAAGCTATTGTTTTCTTGCTAGACTCCACCCATTTGATATTTTAACATATCGCCTGAGTTCACTATTACACACACACTGCCCCATTTTGGATAGCATATTGAAAGACTCTCCAACAAACTTCTGATCTTATGTAACAAATAATTACCATCTGTCCCTTGAGATAACGTTTTGTGTTTGTATATATCTCTGCGTCATTTTCTGGACCATCTCTAGTATCCATAATCCTAGTTCGGCTTTCGGGGCTTTGTGCCTGATATTATTGGATATTTATTGCAAAAAATCTTTGATCTTAAGCAATTTTTTCTTGATGATAAACAATTGCTTTCTGTTTTACGTTCTGAGTAAAGCCGATGGTAATTGATACTACTACTACTTCGTATCCCGGTTCTTTCTTGGTCACCAGGCATTAGGTCAGTGACCAGCTTGAGGTATTGGTGGTCCTAAATGGGTCCTAGTGACCCGGGAAAAAACCAGTGTGGTGATTTAGTGCGCCTCGCAGAGGCTCCTTTTATGTACATTTAATCAAAACTGTACAATTGAATACAAACATTGAGCTGTTATTACTAACATAATTTTGGACTAAATTGTTCAATAAGGGTAAGAAAAGTATCGTGTTACGGTATTTAAGTAAGAAACATGTTAGATGCAAACATTTGTTAAAAGACAAGTCCAAAGCGCCCCCATAAAATCAATTCAACGATTTTGCTTAATTTAGAAGAAATGGTTATTTTTATGCTCAAATTCTTAAGGAAAACGATTTACTTAGAAACATATTTTTATGATAAAGCCTTTAAATTAGCTCAGCAAAACTTGCAAGGTAGATAGTTCATAAAATTAGGTAGTACCAGTATAGTTTTGAAAGCTGACCCAATCAGTTATCTCTATGTGATTCGGAGGGAGAAGCCGGGTTGTCGTCGGAGATTTAAAATCAGGAGGTCTGACACTAGGTTAGGTTTGTTGGTAATAGTCGGGACTCACCTGGCTTTTCCTCTATGGTTTCTGTTACTGGAGGCTCAAGCCCCTCCTCAATGCAGCTCTGTTCGTCGGGAAACTGGACGTGTTTCTTTATATTGGATCGGCTTGGTTTTGCGAGAACGGACGCTGTTAACATAATACAATCATTAAATATATGTATATAAAATCGTGGCGTCACTGACTTATAACGCACAGCCTAAACCATAAGTTATAAAGACCTGAAATTTGGAGGGTATGCACCTTTTGTGGTCTAGAGTTGCACCCCTTGACCAAAAAAGGTACAACATTTGATTGAATTTCGGGATTTCTTAGTGCACTCAGAAAGGAACTCCCGAAATTCAACCCCTGAGTGGCGGGGGAAGTTTGCATAAAAAAACTCCACGCGGACGATTCGCGGGCATTCCACTAGTACATGTATATAAAATCGTTGCGTGACCATCTGGGCTCATTTTGATCAATACACCGTTCCGATCACTAATTTCGTAAAAGCATGTTTTATAAAAGATTTTTTTTAAAAATGTTTATGTTTTATATGTTTTACCTTAAATCATAAACATGTTCAAATTAATATGAAAAAAAACAATATATTAAGTGCAGATATAGTCACACATTTTTTTTCTTTATAATTGACCTCGCACGTCTTGTGCTTTTGCCATTTTCAAGTTTAATTATTGTATTTTCAATATAATTTGCAACGTTACACTCTTCCCAAATCGTCTAAATCACAGTCAAGACATGTTTTAGCAAAAAGGTGGCTGTTTTACAGAAAAATAAATACAATATTGACACGACATAACACAAACTTAACTAAAAATAAGGTGGCACATATTTTGGTAGCTATTTCCATTCGAAGTAGATTTCCAATATATAGGGGGTGCTAAGCGCGCTCCACATTCCACAGGACGAGACCGCGAGCGGCTCTCCACATTCACGCTCGCTCAGTTGTCCATTCGGTATTAATTATGATGGACAAGATGGACGTGTAAGAAACGTCAGTCGCTGTAGCAGTATGTTATTACAATTTACAATATGCCAATTACAATTTTACCCCATTAATCTATCTATCTATTCAGCCTAAGTGCAGCCACCGCTGGGAATAGGCATCCTCTAATACGCCACTACTCCGGTCCGGGTACCGCGTAGTTCGGGGGTCCGTCCGTATTCATCCCATGACTTCGTCCAACAAGCTAATAGTAATAAGAAGTAGTTCGCGTGTAGTCAGAAATCTTCCTCGGCGTGCGGACAACAACTCACCAAATTTAAATTTATTTATTTAATTCAAGTAATCGTAATACATTTATTTACAGTAAGAATAATACAACTAATACAAGGTATATACAAAATACATAAATGAAACAGTTGTGCGACCTACCTGTAGACCGCTGCTAGCGATCTAAAGGTAGCCCAACTGATCCGAATCACTAACAGACGGAAGCGTCCCTAAGATGCTAGCTGCATTGCCACGCTGAATGGCAATTAACTTGTAACTTGTTAATTCAAGTAACTTAGACTCATAATAGGTAGGTACATATACACTCAATAACAATAATAACACATATCACACATACACAGCAACACACATAATCAATTAAACACAAGAAAACAAAACGAATGAAAAAAAAAACAGTGGCGCTCACCAAAGCTTCATCGATATCGACTTAGGCCTACCGTCCACGCACGCGTCATTTGACGTAGGACAAATGAAGATAGGCGTATTTTGCATATTTGTTAAGTCCACGCTGCTTCATGTAATAGTCAGTCACGCTACAAAACGTCAATAATTTTCAATAATTTTAACAAAATCCACCTCCGCGACCGCCATTTTGTAACACAGAAAGCAAGCGTCCGTCTGACGAGTTGGTCGAGTAGTGACTTGTTGCCGCGCACCGCATGACGAACGCATGACGAGCGGCTGACGCGACGTTGCCGCTTCGTGGACACAGATTTAATTGTTCCTAAGCAAGATGAAAGCATTCGTCTTGCAATCTTCAATTGACGAAAGCTTGCGTATGACGTGCGGGACGAACGAACAAACGATATTTTTTTTTGCATTTATTGACCTTCGTTTGACCGCTCTCAAAAGCGTTGCGTCGCATTAAACCTCATAAAAACAAGTCTTCCTTTTCACTCGGCGTCGGGCGAGTAGCCGGTTGAGATGCGAAAGGTTACGGGTTCGATTC
This sequence comes from Operophtera brumata, assembly GCA_932527175.1. Lineage (NCBI taxonomy): Eukaryota > Metazoa > Arthropoda > Insecta > Lepidoptera > Geometridae > Operophtera > Operophtera brumata. The sequence goes on along the minus strand of OW052239.1, from coordinate 77,130,827 downwards.
CAGATGCGGGACAAATGTTTGTATGATCTGTAAATATGTGTTCCGGGTCTGGGTGTTATGGTATCATGGTACTCCTAGCTTCTGATACCCACGATACAGGGAATCATAGATAGATTAGATAGATTAACAATTTATTGTACACCAAAAAACAAGTAATTAATTTTGTAAAAATTAAAAAAAAACCTCAACGCAATGAAACGGCTGAACTGATTTTGATCAAACATAGCTAAGAAAACTCCCGACAAATTCACCTATCAAACAAAAAAAAGAAGGAAATCGGTCCGTCCTTTCGGGAGCTACGATGGGATAGACAGACACGTCAAACTTATAAAACCCCGTCGTTTTTGCGTCGACACAAAAAGAAAAGGATTAACTAAATCAAATTATAGTATAATGGGCGGCCTTATCGCTGAAAGCGATCCTAGTGTGGGATCAGGACTATGTATGTGACTGTTGAGTGTTATGTTATGTCATCGGACTTGTCTCCTTACTGGCTGCCGTCACTGGTCCCTCATAACACTTCAATATTTTTTTGTGAATTTTGTCCTCTTTACCTCAGCTAATGTAGAAAAGGTGTCTCAGAGCGGCCCGCGGCCGGGCAGTCGTTTGTCAACAATCAAAGGAACTCAGGAATTCTACGTAGGTAGCGGCCCGAGTTCGTTCGTGATCAATTAACTTTGATTGCTGCTTTTGTCTCTCTTACTTCGAATATTACCACGCAATAAATGTCTACTCCTGCAATAATTTAACTCTACAAATAAACACAAAGGTTTCTATAATGAGCTTTAATTTTGGTGTCAATTCCGTAGGTATAACTTTGTAATATTGCACCTTATTGTTTAATTGACGATGTGATGTTTTGATTGGTGGAGAAAGAGTGGAACAAGTAGAAAAGTTTGTTTATTTGGGAACTTTGTTTACAAGAGACGGCAAGCATGAAGATGATATTGAAAGGAGAGTGAATGCTGGAAACCAATTGAATGGGGCACTTCACGCCTTTATGAGCAGTCGGAATGTGTCCAAAAAGGCATGACTGGCCGTGCATAGAGGGGTGTTAGTACCGACACTAATGTATGGTAGCGAAAGTTGGGTATGGCAGAAGAGACATGAAAGTAGAATAAATGCAGTGGAGATGAGAGCTTTGAGAAGTATGTGTGGTGTGACTTTGAGAGTCAAGAGTACCCTTTACCCGACGAGCATGTATGAAGAATGTGATGAGAGTGAATGAAGCAAAAGAGGTGTGTCAGGATCGTAGCAAGTGGAAATCCGTGGTCTCTGCCTACCCCTCCGGGAAACAGGCGTGTGTTTATGTATGTATGTATGTATTGATTAGTTTTGTTCCAAACCCCTTTCTGAAAATAACACTCTGTTACGTGTGCATTTGAATACGTGGAAATATTGAATTGATCGCTTTAATGGCACCCATCTCAAAGTCACATATGCATATGACGACTTTTTGGTTATTTCATGATTGGCCCAGGCTCAGAACTAACTATACAACTATTATAAGTAGGCTCAAGAACTTCTAATGAAAAGCTGGACGTTACGCCAATCTGTCACAATACCGTTATCTGGTCTCTACCGACGAGAGGATTGAAGACCTGAATAATCTGGAATAATCAGATAGGAATCATAGATTACAAATTATAGGGATCGATCCTCACTTTGGAAAAGCATCACGTGCTCGGTGGAGTGTCTACGTTTTATTGATGAGTCGAATATCTTTCAATAATAGAGTGAGTTGTACCAAAAGTTCGGTTTTATTCTCCTCGCCCGATAAATTCACGCCTACTATCATTGTATCATGAAAATGAGGCTTCCTGACATCGAACACTTCGGTACGGAGGCCGCAATGCTCTAAGCTTCATGATAAAGAAAATAAATGCTCTGCACCTTTTCTAACGGCAGGCCAAATTTTAAAAATCTTTTTCTTTTTTTTTTTATTGATTACCAAGGGTGACGTTGACTAGGCAATGTATGTTATCATCCCTTCTACAAAGAACATACCTATTAACATAGGCTTCTGTAGTAATAACAGGTCGATGACACAGCGCCTTAGTTTTTTTTTGTCTGGTATAATCAAAGCATGGCGCACACGTCTTGCTTGTGCTGTGTAAACTTTACTTTAGTAGTAATAACCATTATATTTTAAAACATCCTCTAAAGTCTTCTTTCGATTGCGACTGATAAAACTGAAACTTTTGAAACTATCATGGTTATGTACATAATTTTCACTAGAAACGGGATATTTACCATGATTTTTGAGTTTTAACATGTTCCCGATATTTCGGCACAGTTGCATGCGCCATGAACCATGAAACTACCATATTTACCATGAAATCATGGAAAATATCCCGTTTCTAGTGATAAAATAATGTATATTTTTTTTTTTTTTTTTTTTTTATATATATATACTACTTGGATGACGGATCAAGCAAGAGGCCCACCTGATGTTAAGTGGTAACCTCTGCCTATGAACAGTGCATTACCTCATAGATCACGTCCACCTACGACGCAACCTATGTGGCATTGCACTGCGCCCGCCACCCTGAGACATAAAGATGAAAAGTCTCATGTGCCTGTAATTTCACCGGCACCCTTACCCTTCAAACCGGAACACAGCAATGCGAGCACTACTGCTTTGCGGCAGAAATAGGTATGGTGGTAGTACTTCCCCGGACGAACTCTTTCACAAAAAAGCTCTACTACTACTTACTTTTTGTACCTACTTTAACCAAACCAATCTCGGACTAACTGAAATGGGTTAGCTAGTGCGAAGTTATAAGATTAAATCAGCTGTAATGCGATATATGGTGATTAGTCATTCCAAATTATATCACTATCAAGTTACAGACACGTTTGCACACGAGAAACAAAAAGTGAGCGAAAAACGAAAAACCGTAGCAGCAGTAAATGATTATTTTCGAAAATCTAAGCATACTTTTTTACAAACCTTTAAATCATTAAAATCTATTCAAGCCTTTGGAAGCAGTACGTTTATTTTGTTTATTTTGTTTGCTTAAAACGTTGGAAACTTTGTATATTTTTTTCATATCATATCAATCAATCGTTATCAATAACTTCGTCAATTGCATATTTTTTAATAGTCCATTTATATCCGGATCCGTTACGTTTATCCGTAACCACGAACAAACGCAGCAACAGTAAATGACTACTAGGTACAATTATTTAGTGCAGTTTGGGGAATATTATTTGGGGGATATTCTAATAAACTCTGTAAGTAATACTGTGGTGTAATTTAATTAAACCCAGTTTTGTTAGGTAGGTAGGTATCAGGCCAAGCGTTATGTAATTGTGTTGGTGCAAGTAGCGGTTCATCGTGATGGAATGGATGTTGCGATACAGCACCAGGAGCCATCGTCGAATAAATGCTTGCAGTTTTGTTTTTAATAGTTGTAGTAGCAAACTCACTCCATCGCCAGTGATTAAAACCTTTTCAGGAATTATTACGTGCGCCGCTGATTGAAACTTTTGTGTAAATGTATTTCACTGACCCAGTTTGCTACATACGAATAAATGTTTTCCTGTGCAGAAGTTTTAAAAATACATACCTTACATTTGTACATACAGGTTATTTGATTGAGATGGGTCAGTGAGGCAAAATGCTAAACAGAAAGAGATATAAAAAATACTGAAAGGACTCACGTCACCGATTTTAATAAAAACAAAAGATGCATTCAAAGACTATGGAAAAATATTAAAAGACAGCATTTATTGAAAAAAACAGTTTCTTGTTTTATTACAGGAGTTGATAGTGTAGGCTATAAAAAGTATTTTTGATGTTTAACATCTATCCTTTCGCTTTCCTGCAATTGTGGGAGTGATTTCGTGAAAAGGGACGAAGTGTGTAACAGGAAGCGGACATTTTTCGGACAGATCACTTGGTTGGTACTATAATCCATGTTGCTTATTACAAAGGAGGTGAGATGTCAGATGTTAAACATCATATGCGACTACTATAAGGCTCGCTGTTTATTTGGACAGAAAACTTCTTTTTAAAGTTAATGGAAAACACAGAGTTGGATCGAAACTTACGGGCCACAAAAATAGCCAGCTTGGTCACCTAATCTGACTCGTCTAGACTACTGCTCTTGAAGTATCGTCAAAGATACACTGTAAGGCGCTGTCTCCACGAGCGACAGAATCGCGACGAGTCCGCCCTCGCCCATACAAATTATCGCCACGATAACATCGCCGCGTGGCGTGGAGACGCGTTCATAGAAATACATGGCACGATGTTAATATCGCCGCGTTTCTCTCGCTCGTGGAGACAGCGCCTAAAGTAGAAGATATAGGAGAACCTATAAACGAACTGAAACCAGCCTTGTATCCATGCATATTTTTTTTTTACAAATTTACGTTTTGAAATTCCTTAATGCGCTAAAAGAGTATATGAAAATGGATACCATTTTGAACACATATAAAATAAATGAATTAATTTGAATTATTTTGTTTTTACTCTTGAATATTTGATCAAGGTTTATTGCCAGCCAACTTATTATGGTGGAAAACTGCAGATTCCAAAACCACTGCCGCCAGTAGGAAAAAGTGGCTGAAAAGAAAAAAGGAATCTGGCGATTTGAAATTTATTTACGTGTTTCAAAACACTCAGGGCGCGAATTTCGCTCGCACTTGTCTGTTTTGAGTTTTAATTACCTCCTACTCAGAAAATATCCCACCAATTCAGGACCATCTAACTAAACCCTAGTCGCAATTTGTTTAGTTAGATCTCCGTGATCTGATTCAAAGCGATTCTGATTGTATCTCTAAGCAACAAGCTAATTGAATAGCCCTTGAAGCGAAACAGGATTAGATTCTAATAAACGTTTAGTTGAATTTGTGTAGCAATGGTTAAAATATATACTATTTTTTTGTTAGTAGTAGAGCCTTTTTGTAAAAGAGTCCGGGGAAGTAATACCTCCATACCAATTTCTGCCGCAAAGCAGTAGTGCTCGCATTGCTGTGTTCCGGTTTGAATGGTATGGGTGCCGGTGAAATTACAGGAACATGAGACTTTTCATCTTTATGTCTCAGGGTGGCGGGCGCAGTGCAATGCCACGTAGGCAAGTGCGTCCTAGATGGACGTGTCGCAATCGCGCGCTAAAATCTTGCATTTCGCGGCAAAATCGCGGCCAGTCGTTCATCAGTCGAATCGTAGATGTGAGCGGGACAGAGTTATACAGCGGGACTATACGTTCGACTACTATCGGATATCAGTCAGCGCTTTTCTGCGCAAACGAAAACAGTCGATCGGACTTATAATTTGGGTAAAACATGTATTATCTAGCGATTTTAGCCATCTACAGTGTTTTGCCTTTTGTATCAACAAGAAGTTTCAAATACGATGGAAGACACAAAACACAGTGTAACTAATCAATGGATATTGTGCGTTTATTCTTAACATATGGCCATAATCTCTAACCTCGTTCGCAGCGACAATGAACAAGATTTTTTATCAGCTGTTTTTTTTGTGTAGTGATTTTTTTGTTTGTTTTCTCTTGGTTTGTTTTATTTAAAGCCCTACTGGTGGGTATCCGGTGAATGAAAAATAAGCGAAAACATCAAACAAAGTTTGGGAAAACAAAAGCGAGAAAATCAGAGGAAGCCCTATTAAATAAAAGCGGACTTAGTATTTTTCTACAAAATACTTAGAAATACTGCTAAATGCTTACAAAGGCATTGTGATAATGACTTGTTTTACCCACTTTTTAACTGGTCTTTGCCTGATAACTTTAACGGGCGTTGACTGTGGTAAAGTGATATCTGATCGGGCAATCATTTTGGTACCGGTTACTTAGTCCAAGAAAAACATCCATAGCGTTGAAGAGATATCTGAAAACTCCTTGACTTGCTTTATCCACTTTTTAACTGGTCTTTGCCTGATAACTTTAACGGGCGTCGACTGTGGTAATGTGATATCTGATCGGGCAATCATTTTGGTACCGGTTACTTAGTCCAAGAAAAACATCCATAGCGTTGAAGAGATATCTGAAAACTTTTTTTGGTTCCTCATAATTGAGCTCCTTTCCTAACTAGGTATAACAAGACGGCCAGTTACGTGCCTACACACCGAACTATTTCTATGGTCTGTGTCCGACAAGGAATCCTCACAACAAGTTTGGTCCAGCATCTATCTTTCCATCAGACGGGATGGCCTTGTCTTTCACAACGTCATAACTTCTATGATGAGCCGAAAGACGTGAAATTTGGTAATGAAAAAAATATTGGGGGTTATCAATACACCCTACATAACATGCTCCAATCCACGTTTCTTGAGGTGCAGACTACTACATTCTATGAATATTCTTTCACTGCCCAAGCTGTACCACTGTGGAATGCTTTACCCGAGAATGTCAGACGGGCGAAATTCCGTCCTATCTTTAAAAAACTGCTTCATAGTCACTTCCTATCCTAGGTCCTTAGTATAATTATATCTATTTTCTATTTATTTTCATTTAGTAGGTATTGTGTATATATACATGTATACAGTATGTATGGCAGAAATCGCGTATAGCGATAAGACCGCCCATTAAACTTCCGTGTTTAGTTTATGTGTTAATTTTTAAATAGCTTATTTTCTGTGTTGTACTGTAAAGTGTTTTCTATCTATCTATCTATATATCTATCATGCTATTTAGAAAGAAAATGATAAACTTTAATACCACTATATGCACGCATAGTTATCGAATGGAATACGTTGCCGTCGGTCTGTCTTTCCTGAAAACTATAATAATATGAAGGGTGAATAGGTGCCTTCTAGGCCTTCGTGCTCCATCGTCGGCCGCATCGTCACATACGAACAGGTGAGATCGCAGTTAAACGAGGGACTACATAAGGTAAAAAAAACATGAGTCCATCGACACTTACTGATAATCTTAGAGGGGGCTTCGGAGAACTCTTCGGGGTCACATCGGCTGGGCATTGGCCTGCCAGCAGATTTCCGCCGGCCACTGGGAGCGGAACTTGTGGTCGTAGTGTGCTGTGCCGTCGCTGTATATTGCACTGCTGCCAACTATACAATACGTTTGTTATGTTATCGTTAGAGACATTACTAGCTTTCTAAATATAAAAAATATCTCTCTGCAACAGGGATGGATGACGTGATACAATGACTATTATTCGGTGTCAAAACCGGATGCGCGACAACGACAATCAGTCAAGAGTTAGTACGCACGCTATCGGTGGTGTTTGGTGTTACGAATGCATTAATTTTGTAGATTGACCGCATTACAGTCATCGCTGGTGATGGTATATCTTCGATACGTTAACATAAGTCACAAATAAATTTGTTTCCTTGTGTTACTGACAGACTTTTAATTAAATATTTTAGTATAGATGTGCTTAAAATTATGATAGTTTAAAATAAAAAACCATAAATTATGAATTATAGCTAGTGAGTGAGACAGGAATCAACCGTAAACATAATTTGTTTCATGTGATTCATGAAGTGTGAATTGACCCGACACGCACTTTTTTTGTTTTTTGCTAGTGTGAGAAAGTTGTTAGACATTTTCAGCTTCAGCATTTATTAGACAGATGTTTTCGTAAGGGCAATTACTTTTGACCTTTTCTTATATCTGTCATTGTTTCACTGTTGTATAAACTAAATATCTTTCCTATTGAGTTTTGCTTTCGAGTGGTCTTTCAAAGGTCACGCTAATCGTTACCTTAGGTGGTCGTTCAGACATGTCATCGCGTTACGTGGAGGGGCGCCTGATGACAAATTAGTTTGGGGACCCGACCCGACCCATTAGGTGCGGTTCGATCCACATAACCTCCCTCGATCCAGTTAGCAGACAGATAACTGAGGAAGAGCGCAATAGGTCCCGTTGCAACCGAGGTGTACACAGACCTAATAAATCAGACATGTGTCTCCTCTAGAACTACGCATTGGGTCACAGTCCCTCTATAACTCGGAAAGTATTCATCAAGCCGCGTCCACACCGGGCACACGGGCTCGAACGGCAGCCTCGCGAACTAAATGCTTAGTCAGTGTGGACGCGCCTCGGGGTTGTCTTTGGGCACAAGTTGCCTCGGCTGAGCGGGCCTCGGGGTCGAGCCATCGGGTGTCGGTAAACGGGACGCGCTCAAAGGTGCCTCAGTGTGCGCTGTGGACAGTGATTCCGGCTCGCGAGGCTGTTGTTTGTTAAGTAGCTGTTATGGAAATGTTTCAAAACTGAGGCTGCCTCGCTAGGCCAAGTTCGCTGGCCGCACATCGAGGCTGCCGCTCTAGCCCGTGCGCCCGGTGTGGACGCGGCTAATGGATATCCGAAATAATTTTTGATAAAAATCATATAATTTTTTAAACAACGGGAAAAGATATCGTGCCGTACTACTAGTAAAATACTGTCTCTCGGCAATCGTCGTCTGTCGCTTTTTCAATCACTTATTGTCATGGACTTAGAACACAAAAGGACTGAGCGCTCTAAAAAATTATAATACCGAAACAAGACCTTATTCCATTAGTTTAAGACTCAATTTAGATTACCGTCATAGATAGAGGAAAAACGAGCCAAGAGAGATAGTTAGAATAGAGGCAGTATGTCCCTTTCTAACACTTGAAATGATAGCTTTATGATAGCAAGGGTGACCATGACCATTGTATAGCTAAATACGAAGAGGTCATCGATACTACAAACTTGAAAGTTGGCCGTCGCGGGACGCCCGGCAGACGAGAAACATCACGGCATGGCTGCGTCACGAATCACGCCGTTTGCCGACACTGAACACTCGGTAAGTAATCAGTAACAAGGTTCGATAACACTTTCTGTGATATTGGAAAAAAAACGTGTTTCCTACAAACGCAAGCCCAGTCCCGAGTCATCTATTAGGGGAGGTAAACATTTTATTTTATAAAATTAACAAAAAGTGTTATCGATCCGTGATAAAAAAATTATAATAAATAAGGTTTATTCCACTCCATGTACAGTGGCGGAATGAAAACGTTCGTCAGTTTTCAAAGAAATCACCTTAGCTTGTCGCGAACACATATGACCTTTTCCAACTATCCTACGGAGCAGACTGCTGTATAGAAAACCATAGTTTAAATGTTTATTATAAAGATAAAAATCTCACACCTTTGATCAGTTGCTTGTTTAAGTTTGGAACGACTTTTTTGGGGTTCCGTACCCACCCAAAGGGGCCAAACGGAGCCCTATTGCTCTCACTCATCCGTCCGTCCGTCTCTCTATCACACGGGTCTTAGCGGTGAAACCATTTAATTATTCATATTTGTACTATTTACCTATGTGTCTTACTGACCCAAACCTCAAAATAATAATCAAAAATTATTTTGAAGGGTGGCTCCCGTACAAGTTAAAGTGGGGAGAGAAAAATAAATCTGTCGTACCCCAGCATGTGGAGTATCATTTTAGAGGTTATTAAGTAGAATAAGACTGTATTTGACGACCTCTGTGGCGCGGCGGGCGAACGTTCGCCTGCGACCCAGGAGGTTGCGGGTTCGATTCCCGCCTCGGAACAAATATTTGTGCGATCTGCAGATTCAATATTATTATTCAATATTCAAATATTGTTCAGGGTGTTCTGGGTATTTTCTATATATAATAAAAAATATCTATCTATGTAATTGTATCGTATTAAGTATATCAGTTGTCTAGTACCCATAACACAAGCTCTGCTTAGCTTAAGGCTAGATAATGTTATGTGAACTCTCCAGCATTATTAATTAATTTATTTATTTATTTTTGCCGGAACCCTGAATTCGCGAGGTCCGATGCGCAGTTGGCCTGTTTTTAGCAGAAGTTTTGTCATCTTATTCGTAGACAGTGTCTGTCATTCAATCGCTACTAATATCCGTTGTCATGCTAACTGAAGGTAATTTTCGTAATATAGAAACAATGGAAGATCCTAAAAAAAAAATTGGTTCTACGGTACTGTTTTACCGACATCGTATTGTATCGGAAGCATTCGGAAGTTACGATACAGTACGATGTCGGTAAAACAGTGTGCTTTTTGCATTGAACAATCAAAAATAGGACCTAAGGTGACGAACATTTTCATTCCACCACTGTACCTACCTACATAAGAGTCTCTGGAAAAAGTTTCCTGGACATGTTTTTTTTATGGTCACCGTATTAGAAAGAGACACACTGTCTCTATAGTACATATCTTGCTCGGCTCGTTTTTCAGCTGCGAGCTCTCAGTCCTTTTGAATACTACGTCCATGCTTATTGTACAGTGGTGGAATTAAAATGTTCGTCACCTTAGGGCCTATTTTTGGTTGTTCAATGCAAAAAACATAGGTACTGCTTTACCGACATAGTATTGCATTGGTACTGTTTTACCGACACAGTATTGTCAATATTACGAAAATAACCTTCAGTTACCATGACAACGGATATTAGCAACGATTGAATGACAGTTAGTCTACGAATAAAATGACAAAACTTCTAGCTAACTCATAAAAAAACTGGCCAAGTGCGCATCGGACCTCACGCATTCAGGTTTCTGTCGTATAAACTATTATATAATTTGTGTATCCGTAACAAATGTAAAAGTTATAAATTGCCTAAGTTTAGTTAATCCACACGCAAAATTAAATCTGTTTGTAATAGAAATATGAGAAAATTCTCAAAATGTTTCTAGTTTCTAAAATATTATAATTTTTTGGTAAAATATTCATAATAAGTATGAACGGTTCATAGTAACGGTAAAACCTCGGATGCACGGCTTAAGAAGAAAGCCTTTAACAAAGCCGCCAAGTCTTGCAAGAAGGTGATACGGAAGGCTCGCTTCGATCGGATTGGCCGTCTGGGTGCTAAGCTTGCCGCATACCCTGCGGGAAGTAAAGCTTTCTGGTCTCTGGCTAAGTCCGTGGAAGCGAACTTCAGCCGCCCTTCACTCCCTCCACTACTGAAACCCGACGGGTCCCTAGCTCACGCTGCGGTTGAGAAAGCAAATTTATTTGCTACTCAATTTGCGGAGGCTTCACGTCTTGAAACTTCTGGCGAAATTCCACCCAGCCTTCCTCGGTGCGAAGCTTCAATGCAGGAAATTCGCATCCAGCAAAAGGAAGTGCTCAGAACGCTACGTGGTCTCGACGTGAATAAAGCTAGCGGTCCGGATGGTATCTCGGCTATAGTGTTGAAAACCTGTGCCCCTGAGTTGTCTCCAGTATTAACGCGACTTTTCCGCCTCTCTTTTAAAACTGGTGAAGTCCCTAAATCTTGGAAGCTCGCAAACGTGCAGCCTGTACCCAAGAAAGGCAGTCGTGCTGACCCTTCAAACTACCGCCCTATTTCGGTCACCTCCCTACTTTGTAAATGTATGGAGCGTGTACTGAATAGGAAGCTCCTTGCATACCTCGAAGGTAACGACCTCCTCAGTGATCGCCAATACGGATTTCGCCGAAACCGGTCTACTGGGGACCTTCTTGTGTATGCCACGCACATTTGGAGCGAGGCCATCGAGAAATACGGTGAAGCACTAGCTGTTTCATTAGACGTCTCGAAGGCCTTTGATAGGGTTTGGCACGCTAGCCTTATTGGCAAGCTTCCTGCCTACGGACTGCCAGTTCAACTCTGCTCCTGGCTCGCAGACTTTCTGAGGGAAAGATCCATTCGGGTAGTTATTGACGGCTGCTCGTCGGATCAATTGGCTATTAACGCCGGGGTACCTCAGGGGTCAGTGCTATCTGCCACACTGTTTCTGTTGCACATTAACGATCTGCTAATGCCCGGTATCATTGGGTATGCAGACGACAGCACAGTTGTGGAGAGATATGTTTCTACTGCGCGAGCTAGGAAGAATGAAATTCAGGAGTTAAGAGATGAGATGCTGCAGCGTCTGAATTTGACTCTCAAGGCTGTATCCGACTGGGGTGATGCCAATCTAGTCAAGTTCAATGCCTCTAAAACGCAGGCTTGTCTCTTCTCGGCGAAAAAAAGTCCGTTTCTCCAAGTTCCTGTATTCCGCGATGTACCTGTAGCTATAGGAGATCACCTCGAGCTCTTAGGTGTTTCGCTCACGCCTACTCTCAACTTTGGCTCTTACATCGAGTCTAAGGCAAAAACAGCTGCCATGAAGCTAGGCATCCTGAATAAGGTAAAGCGTTACTTCACACCAGGACAGCTTCTCAGTTTATATAAAGCACAAGTCCGGGCTGGTATGGAGTACTGCTGCCATGTTTGGGATGGTTCGGCCAAATACCAGCTTGCTGCCTTGGACTCGATCGAACGTAGAGCTTTCAGGCTTATAGGTGAGCAACATATGGCGGAGACTAAGATCCAGAGTCTCGAGCACCGCCGTAAGGTTGCATGCCTTTCAATCTTCTATAGGTTACATTTCGGGGAATGCTCCCAGGAACTGCACGATCTGATCCCACCATCTCCTTTTCATCATAGGACGAGCAGGCGTACGGCTCAGTACCATCCTTACCTCATTAGTATACCTTCTATTCGCACAAAACGTTTCGGTTCTACCTTTATAATGCGAACTGCTAAGGAGTGGAATACACTGCCGTCGTCTGTCTTTCCTGAAAACTATAATCTGGGTCTCTTCAAGTCTAGAGTGAATAGGTGCCTTCTAGACCTTTGTGCTCCATCTTCGGCCACATCGTCACTTACCAACAGGTGAGATCGTGGTCAAACAAAGGTCTATCAATGTTAAAAAAAAAAAAAAAAAAAAAAAAAAAAAGTATGTAGAATATTTAAAAAAAACTAGTTCCTGGGTTAAATGGAGATAAAATTGAACTTAGTAACAAAAATACAGTCTAATTCTTCTTAATAAGCTCTAAAATTATACTCCACATACTAGGGTACGACAGATTTATTTTTCCCTCCCCACTTTAACTTGTACGGGAACCATACTTGAAAATAATTTTATTTTATTTTATTTTATATTATTATTTTTGGGTTTGGGTCAGTAAGATACATAAATAGTACAAATATGAATACTTCAATGGTTTAGCCGCTATAGACCCGTGTGATAGAGAGACGGACAGACGGATGAGCGAGGGCAATAGGGCTTCGTTTGGCCCCTTTGGGTACGGGACCCTAAAAAAGTCGTTCCAAAGTTAAACCAGCAACTGATCAAAGGTGTGCGATTTTGATCTTTATAACAAAACATTTAAATTATGGTTTTCTATACAGCAGTCTGCTACGTAGAATAGTTGGAAAAGGTAATATGTGCTGGCGACAAGCTAAGGGGATTACTTTGAAAACTGACGAACGTTTTCATTCCGCCACTGTACAATCATAATTTATATTTTGAAAAGCCGAAAATTGCCGAGGTCCATTACTTTCGTAGTAGTATTTGGTCGTGCACAGTTTATCTAAGAGTTTATACTAGAGCACAGCTTATCAGTGCGGTTGTATGCAGTGTCCCCGGGGTGTGGTTGTGGAGTGACATACTGGTTCACGTTCGGTGTGTAAAGGTTGATTGATTAACATACCGGGCTACGTTACGGCTTGGGAGTTGGGACAAATAGTGAACCGGCCAGACATAGGACAGCTCGGCCGTATTGTTGAAGTTATGACATCTAAGTTATTGATGGTTTAGCTTTGTCTAAACTACATGGGTTGGATCGGTTATTTTTTAATCAGAAGCTTGTACTAGTTTGTTCTAAACGTGTTAACGAAGCCAGGCGCCCCATGCCCCGAATATTGTGATATGCAAATCGCGCAAACCTAAATTAACAGTTTAAAAAAAACGGGTTGTGTATATAGCCTGGGATTGTAGAATGTATGTGTGAGCAAAATGGCTGGTTTCCCTTTTTAAAACGTCTTAGCAGTAAATGGTCATAATTTTAAAATAATTACCATTGTTGTACAGGGTCTCGGTTGCTTGAAAAAATCTCAACTTGGGTTTGAACGATTGAAAAACACAGGGCCCTACTTTAGAAAAGCAGCACGTTAAATTCAAAAGTATATAATAACACGCGCCTATAAAAAGCAGTTGTTACCTATTTCATATTACTATCCTATTATAATAATAATTTCAAGCACAGCCGGTGGCAGCGAGTACAGCCTTGATTAAAATTCTTCATGAAAGTTGCGAGTAAACTCTGTATAAGACATACTAATTGAGAGTTACAGTCGGATGAAACGTAAATTTTATTTGCAAAATTTGTAGCCCAGCCCTCTGCTTTGATAAATCACACGAGATGTTGAAAATGTTGTAGGTATTCACACATCCTGGGGTGTTATTAAGGGAGCTATATATGCTCATAGGACCGCATTACCATCTGACCCCGAAAAAGATTTAGCGAATAGTTAATACGGCGCCACTTGGCGGTACTAGCAAGGAGCAACATAGGTATGTGAATTATGAATCGAAGGTAGTTAGGTAACAAAGTATTTTTTCATCAATTTATCTCTGGCATGGTTTTTATAGGTCTCTCGATTAACAGAACAACTCTGTTGATTATTTTTAAAATTGTATTTTAGAATAGAAAAAATAAAAGTCTACGGTTAAAAAGTAGAGCTTAATGTTAATACGAGTAAGTAAATTATATTGAGAAAGACGATGAGAAAAAATTGGGTGGGTAGAAGTCGGGCTACACTGCTACGTGAGTTCGGTGATCTCATAGCGAATTTGACATAAACCTGGCATGCGTAGCTGAGCGTAATTGAGGTTCCTAAAGTTAATTACACAATTCACGGCAAAGAACGCACTACCTACTGTCATTCGTTGTCATTCTTCGTCTTTGAAAGGGGACCCGTGATTGTTTGTTTTTACATTGGAGGTATGTTTTTCCCTACTGTCGGTGTTGGCACTTGTTTACGTCTCCTCAGGATCGTCTACTTTTTAGGCACCACATTTGAGCGTCAGGGCCGTGGTGTTATAACATCATAAATAATATGTTTACGATTTAAATTTCCGGGCGTCTATTCAAGTCAAAATTGGAGAGCCGAAAATAAGAAAGATCAAAAACTTTGTTTGTCAGGAGCGGAGAGGTCTTCTATCGCTTTAGAAAGAAAGAAGTTTGGAAGAATGACACCAGTACGAATCAGGTTGACCAAAACGGTGTTTTCAACTTCGTATTTTATGCAAGGCCCAACTGCTTCAGACATTTTCAAATGTGGTTTCAAATTACGTGGCCATCCTAATGCTGTAGTCAGGATGGGAACTCTTGGACAAATAATGGTATTGACTTGTATTTTACATACAAGTTAATTGTTGATAACCAAACATGTTATTTTAAAAGGATTAACGTACTTTTGATAGCATCGTGCTATTAAAGTTTGTGTTATAAAAGAGAGCAAATGTGTGGTGTATTGCGTGTATGGCGTGTCTTCTCGGAATGGTGAATTTAGTTCTCCAAAACCTTGGTTTTTCTGCCACCATTTTAACCTGGGTTATTAAACATTTTAACTTGCCGGGCATTTTTGATGACTATTACTTTTTTTATTAATACTTGGCATTGGCTATATTGCTGGGAATATTCCTCAGAAGTCATTTAAGAAAAAATATAACCGGCGAATTCACGAAAATAAACCCTAGCAGTAGTAACCCGACTCGTACCAACCATAGATTTAGTATATGTACTAGATCTACAATCAGAGATCGAAGATGGAACCAAAAAAAATATGTGCACGTGTTGGTGAAAGTCTATGTCTGAGTTCAAAATAGTGTTGTCCTCGACCAACACTTTTACATTGTCGATAGAATTCATCATCCGTCCGTGATGTGTATGGTAGATAAATACATCTTAATGCAGATTAAGTCTTTCATGAATAACACAGTTTGGCAGATTTGACGTCATAAAGAGAATAAGGTTCTTATTCCAATTTTGAATACAGTTAATAAATAAACCTTTATTATTTATAGACCCCTAAATATTACGGTTTTATTTATAGGTGGGATCTTAGTGTTTCCCTTTTAAATTTAAACTTAAAAAGTTTGCTGCATATACCTAGTGGAGTTCTTATTTGAGTCCATCCCACTCTTCTTATAACCGATAACCATTTTTCTCGTAGCAAAGGATTACTTGGAAATCTGAAAGCACAAAAACATTTTATATCGGCCGTGCTACGCCCATATAATTTTTCACTCTGTTACTTTATCTATAGACAATTTGTTACCCCAAAGTTTATTATTTTTCAAGTGTAAACCACGCTTTATGGATAACATTAAATTTAAATGTAACCCAAAAATGCCGTTCTAGCGGGACTCGAACCCGCACCCTCGCCTGTCATCGGCGATGCCTTAAACAATTTATCCATAGATCGAGCTATGACGCTGGAGACGAAATTTGTGGGCACTATCAACTCGGCTATAGCGCAAAGTTGATAGTGCTGTATCTACAGGTGTTTCATTGGAAACCTTCTGTTCAAAGTTCGAAAGTAAAGGCATCGCTGATCACAAGCGAGGGTGCAGGTTCGAATTTTTGGGGTATATTTAAATTTAACTTGTTACCTATTATTTTATTAAGCAGAAATAAACAATATTTATTTATAAAAAATAAAAAATGGACAAAAATTTAATTTATAGGTAGGTATAGTACGCGTCATGTAAAAAGAACGCTGGTGGTCAAGCTTCAACAGGCGTTCCAGCGTTCTTTTTACATGACGCGTACTATAATTGTACATTAATTGTAGTAAACTAGGTAGGCACTCATTCAATGCATAGGTATACATCTCTTAAATAAGTATAAAAGTAAGTAATCTCTTCGTTTCGTTTCGTATGAGGTGGTGCTGGCCTCTGGTGTCGGAGTTTGTCAAGCCGCCCGAGGGCCTCTGACATGGCTTATCGACTGCTATTAATCAATAACAGCTGGGACCGACAGCTTAACGTGCCCTCCGAAGCACAGAGCGATGGAAATCCGCACATAACTTAGAAAAAGTCATTGGTGGCGGAGCCTAGGATCGAACCCGGTATCGTTGGATTCTGAGTTGCACTATTGAACCGTTAGGCTACCATCGCAGTAATCTCCTAAAAAGAACGCTGGAACGCCTGAAGAAGCTTGACCGCCAGCGTTCTTTTTACATGATGCGCATTATACAACGATATAGACTGCAACAGGACTATCGATATTTCTGACGTCATCACTTGGTCAAGCCCTATCGTAATCAAACATTTTTATATTTTACATAAAATATTGTTTATTTCTAGGTGCAGCAACGAAATATTATTAAAAAATATAAGGGAAAGTCCTAATCTACGAATGAAACTGGTTTTTAGGCCATTTACTAAAGCAGAATTGATAAAATAAGCAATGCAATCGATCTACCAATAATCTCTTATTTACCTGTGAAACGTGTATTTTCCCGGATAATTACGTCTTGTATCTTCACAGTCACAAACTGAACACGACACCATTGTCATACAAAGTAATATTTGTTATTTAATAGTAAGATTACTAAAATAATTACAAAATTAGTTAAACTGCACAAGAGACCGTCCGGTATGCGCATGTACTCAAGCAAAATATGTCACATTCAATACATTGTTGCTGTCACTTTTCTTCTTGCACGGGGTACATTTAAAAATGACTTCTCTCTCCCACGCTTCGTTTGTCTATTTAGCGTAGCGAAAAAATTCTACGTCTATGGTACCAACCCAATTACTATTCTATCTTTTATATTTTAGTTACAACGAAGCTCTCGAAAGTACATGTTTTTGGTGTCGTTATTTTTCTGGAATGACCCTGAACTAAACGTATGGACGTTCGTGTAATAACCGTCAACATGATTAAATAAAAACTCATCGTTTTAAATTATCAAAGATGCAGGCACTCACCCTGTCGTTGTAATCGAACGTAGCACTTCCACGGCCCTCAACGTACTCTTGGAATTGTGAGATGACGCATACCAGCGCGTACACCTGGATAAATTAAATAAGCTTCAATCTATATCTATATAAGCGAAACGAATAAGTTACGAACGAAAATAAAATGACTCGTTTTCAGATCTTTGAACCCATTTCCGAATCTTTAAGATAAGAAAACACCCACAAAAAACCAAACTGTTCTAGAGTTAGTATGAAATATATACAATATCTTACGAACTGATATAGCGTATTTACATTGAAATTCGATTTGGAAGCCGATGCAATGTAGAAAAGTCGGGTGTCTGTCAAAACTTTTTTATTTTACTCATTAATTCAGATAAGGATTTTTTTCATAAGGATTTTTTTCATAAGGATTTTTTTCTTAATTTACATAAAGAATTGAAATGTGTAATGTTTTTATTGTATGGGACTTTCCAAATTCACGGGTAGGACAGGTAGTTAATTAATTTGGGCAGGGTTTGGGAGGTGGCAAGGAACTAATTAACTAAACCAAGTAACCCAGTATTACTTTGACACACATAGTGGGAAAGAATATAATTGTAGCACTAATAAACAAGACACCGATCGACGAAAACGGAGGCCGTATGAGGAAAATTACAACGTTTTGTATTTTGTCCTGAGAAATGTGAGTCTACGTCTTTAATTGGAACCGTGGGCTAACTAGCAGTGGTAGTAGCAGAGAAAAAAACGTAAGCGATGAAAGTCAAGATGCTCTACGAGTAGATTTTATAGAGCACATTAATAATATACAGTTGTGGTAAGATAATTAGAAATGCCTCGCTACGCCTACTACCCTCTTAGATAATTTATTACTGGCCTACCTTTGATAATGTGGTATATATTTTAAGAGAACATGTCTTACAGTAACAGATAAATAAATTTGTATCTAAGCGTCCAGTAGCCACATCTCTAAAAACAATTATTAGAATAAATTTATGAATGATTATATAATAGGTAAATGTTACAAAGAAAAGTTGCAATTAGTTTTCACAATTTAAATGATCGATTCAATGTTTCGCATTAAAATGCGGTGGACCCTGACTTAGAAAACCAAAGGAAACTTGTTAGATCTCACGTAAATTTCTAGTTAATAGGGGGTCGTTCACAAATTACGTAACACAAAATTCACAAGTTTTCAACACTCCACTCCATTCCGTTACGTAACAAGTGCTTTGTTTAAAGATTTGGGGTTATACTAGTATTCATTTATAAAAGGAATAATTTAGTTTTAAATAAACAAACATACTAAGAACAAACTGAAAGAGTCTGCTTTAAATCGTACTTTAGGTTTGGAAAATCCCCGAAAAACTAAAATGTATAACGTAGTGTTGCCACGGAAAGAAAATAATGAACTACTGTGACATTGGTGGAGAAATGAGAACCAACGGAAAAACGTAAAAAAACTCCGTTTGGCAAATTCGTGATGTAACACAAACCTTAACCCCATTAACAACATGCCATTTATTCTACAGATTTTTCACATTTTTGTATTTGATCTACATGATTTCATCGTCAACGGAATTTATATGGCACAACTACCTAGTTAAGCTATTTTGTAATTCAATTTCTAATATTTCGGATTGTCACTAAAGCCATGAAAAGGATCCGACTCAATCGCCGCCAGTTTATCCATCTCTTTATTTGACGACTCTTGCCCGTTCAGTACAATGTCTGTGTATTATTCAGCACCTGCCGGTGTCGGCCCATCACAGACATTGGAAACACATTCCTTGGCAGCCATTTTGAAAAGTTAAATCTGTGCTATTGGCCTAATGGTGCCTTTTTTTATCAAATACTATAGTTTATATAATACCTAGCTTTTATAAAAAACTTATCTGATCAAATCTACATAAATAAAAACACGTCTCACTTTAAAGTTTCTAAGAAATATTATTTATTTCAAAAAGAGGTAACTAATAATACGTCTCAGGAACTTGTACGCGATATCAAAAGATTTATTTCCCGATGAGGCTCAAGGACGTCTTCTATAGAATTTACAAGGTTCAATCAGGCTTATGTATTAACAATGTACAAGCATAACACTGAAACTGCTGTTGGAGTAAGAAAGGATTATTTTGTGTATCTGGCTTTTTATTGGTCATGAAGTGTTTTCAAGCCAAGCTAAAGCCGTTATTTTTGAAAAGAAGAACACTTTATTTATCCCGTCTGGCTGACTTGTCAGCCCGGATATGTATTTCACGCGTATCTTACAAACTTTCATTTAACTTGTAATGTATTATGTTCGGGTCAAATCTTGCAACTGAAATTTGAATCTGTTAACTTCGATCGATTGAGCTGAAGCATGCCTTACAGTCTGCGATCAGCTTACAGTAGTAGTATATGATGTGAAACATCTGACATCTCACCTCCTTGGTAATAAGCAACATGGCTGTTAGTATCAACCTCTCGGAAAAATCAACCTCTCGGAAAAATGCGTGCTTCCTAGTGGCTTCCTATCTAGGAAGATGTACTACTACATTCATGCTTCCTCACACTTTCGTCCCTTTTCACGAAATCGCTCCCACAGATTGCAGAAAAGCGAGAGGAAAGATGTTACCTACACATTTTTTTTTAATTTGTTATATAAAAAAACATAATTATATTACTATTTGACTTTTATTTTGGACCATAACACACTCTACAATACCAAACAAAGGTTCTTTGCATGTTTTCTTTTAAATGCTTGCTTGTGACTACTACAACTTACTAGTATAGTATTATTTTATATGTGCTTGTGATAAAAATAGTTACGAAGTTGAAATAGGATCAATATTGTCCAGAAATATCAACTTATAAAATAAATTACAAAGTTGAAATAATTGGAATATTTTGGCTAATTAGTTCAACTGGTTGAACTTCAAGTTGAACATAGTGGAATAGAGCCTTGTACGCGATATCAAAAGATATATTTCCGGATGCTTCATGGAGTTCAATTATATTTTCTTACATAGTTCGGTTTTAATATTTGGCTAGTGAACTATGTACGTATGTAGATGTCGCCACAGGAAAAGTTAGATCGCGCTATCGATGCGTTTTGGATCTGGCTCTACCTGATTGTTTGTGCGCGTGTAAAGGATGCTAAACTCATTACCCTTCCTGAACCGTCGTTACACGCGGTTACAGTGAACCACAACATTATCGTATTTTTGGAGGAACACATAGTGTTCCGCTAATCTGTCTATGTAATATTGCATTCTACCTACTTATGACCAACTTACTTACTTTACTTAGCATGTCACACAAGTCACAATAGTTATTTGTTATGCAAGGCAAGGCTGCAAAGTTGATAAATAGCGCGAGTAGTAGAAGGTATTAGTAGCCGTAGCTAGGTAGTAGGCATTGATACCTGAGGATGCGAGGTTTCATAGGTACAAGACACAAAATAACTTTACTGCCGAACGAAACACTAAATTTTTCACCTCACTACAGCAAGGAAAGAGCGAGGAAAATAAAAATATTTAAATAATTTTATTTCGTGCAATCGTCGTACCAGTCTTATAGTAGAGCATTGCAGGCCTCCGTTTTCGTGTTGTTTGATGTACTAGCTAGTGCGATTGTATTAAAAATGAGGCTGGCGGCATAGATTTAAATATCAAAATGCGGTCGATCAACATACTTAATAATGTAGCGTAAGTATGTCTGAGTCGAATAACTAGCACCCGCCCGCGTTTCTCTCGCGTTTTACCGGTGCGCACACACACATCACATTTTTTTTTCATATTGTTTCTGGCATGACAGGCCGCACAAGTGAGCACTAATAGCCCTAGAGCCCACGACAGCCAGACCTTCGTTATTTTATAAAAGCTGAAAGTTTCTCTGTGTATGTCTCCAACACAGGTAAGAACGACCCGTGATTATTGAGTTTCGATTGTGGTTACTTTGGCAGGTAACTGGTGGTAAAGGTGTATAAAATAGTACCTAACTTTCGTTAAAGTATAAAGCTCAATTTATTTATATTTTCTTCGGGATAGCTTTAGAAATCACGTCATCCATTGCCGGACACCTATGATAGTTGCTACCCCCTGCCAGACACCCCTAAACATTAATAAATTATAATAATACTTTACCTTACAGGCTTTACAGACCTAGTGTGGGGAATAGAGCCTAACCTATGGTCATTTCAAATTTTTATATTTTTTTTGTTACAATACACATTTAACTGTTAAGAAATGTTCCACGTATACACTGTTTAAGATAATAAAAGATTACTTTACTTTTACTTTACTTTACCTCAATAGCCGGACAGTTTCAATGGTTCACACACACAAACCAACCAATCAATCTATCAATCTTGCCAGACACATTGAAATCATTTACCATTCACATCTTGTGTCTGGCAAGATGTACAAACCATTGACACTGTCCGGCTAATGAGGTAACATATTTTTATAGGTCCCCAAGCAACATATATAAAATTTAGCTTTTAGACTATAACGAAAGTATAATTATAATTTATTAATGTTTAGGGGTGTCTGGCAGGGGGAAACAACCATCATAGGCGTCCGGCAATGGATGACGAGATTTCTAAAGCTATCACGAAGAAAATATAAAAAAATTGAGCTTTATACTTTAACGAAAGTTAGGTACTATTTTATACACCTTTACCACCAGTTACCTGCCAAAGTAACCACAATCGAAACTCAATAATCACGGCTCGTTCTTACCTGTGTTGGAGACATACACAGAGAAACTTTCAGCTTTTATAAAATAACGAAGGCCTGGCTGTCGTGGGCTCTAGGCCTGTAAAAATGAGGCACTGCGTGGTTACAGCTCTCTAAGCTAGCGACCAAACTACTTGTTCGTTTGTGCCAAATTAAACTTTATTTCATACACAAGAATATTTTTTATATTTTACCACAAAGAATAATAAATTTTCACTTTAAATAAAATACATACCGAAATTTATGAGACAAAAAAAGGAAGTGCAATATAATTAGGCATTATCCCATTTGCCACCGAAAAAAGACAATCTCGGGTGCCACTACCGTTTTAAAAAAAACCCCAAGAAAATCAAACCAGCTCGAATCAGTTTGACTAAGACATTCTGCGCCCAGTAAGAAATTCGACGTTTTCAAACCCTCTATCTTAGCCTAGCTAGACGCTTCCGATCGACTTGTTTGTGGTACCAATGGACGAGGTTAATTTTGAGAATACAGAATATACACAGTTGACCACTATCAACGCTGATAGTTGGGTAAAACTAGTAGGAACAATCCCTGGGATTGGACCTTTACAAAGAAGATGAAACACAACGAATGACAGCCAATAGCGCATCACAGTTATATCGTTGTGAAGATCCAACTGGCGACAACATACATATATATATGTTTGATCCCCAAACATATAATTTGGGATCCTCCTCTACCCCCCGCGATGAAATCCTCATACCGCGGGAGTGAGCACTGATCAAATCTTGCAATTGAATTTTAAACCAGTTCCACCGTAGCCTGACAGTGTTTGGGCTCATTTTGATCAGCTTTCGGTCAGAGCTGTCTCTACCCGGGGATGCAAAGGGTGCGGGCCAAGGGTCAAGGCGCGATTTATAAAAGCAGAGAAGCGCAGAAACCCCCTAATAAACCTGAAAAACCTTTTGGAAATCTTCAAATTCACGTTAAATAACTAGCGGTACTAGCCCGATTTCTACACACCGTTTTTTTATATTATTGATATTTATGTTTCATTGGATTATAGTCTCTAGTGTCACTGGTATACGAGTAAATAAAATTACTCTGGGACCTGTTAATGAGACGAACCACCGAACCCACGGGTAAACACCAATAACATCGAGGTTATACGCTTGTCCTTTAATGGGAATGCAAGAGGAAACTAGTGCACTCATATTAATTTAACTGATGCAAATGAGCAAAGTTCTTAATTTGCTTTTGAATATGGCGTTAAATTACTTTCACCAACTGTCCATCCAGACAAACAGCAGATTTAATTAAAACGTTTTAATATGCAATTCTATCTCTTATTTCGTTTTAGGTTTCTGTATTTATTTTCCACGTTTTATTCAGGTTCTATGCGTGTATCCAAAAAATTGAAAAATTTGGTGTAATATTATTAAACAGTTTTTCCGGTTTTTCTTAAACATCAACATCACCATCAACAAACATCAGCAGTAGCACAGAATAAATAATAGTACAAGCTATTAGCAAGTTTAGTGTGAAACTGTTTAGTGTGGGACTTTGAAACTGAATTTTGAACCACATGTTCCGATGACAATACAATGATAAAAATAAATAAAAAATAAATAATGCTGGACAGTTCACACAACATTGCCTAGCCGTAAGCTAAGCAGAGCTTGTGTTATGGGTACTAGACAACTGATATACTTAATATAATATATTACATAGATAGATATTTTTTTATTATAAAATATTTGTGCCGAGGCGGGAATCGAAACAAAACAATCGGGAGCCCGCAACCTCCTGCGTCGCAGGTGAACGTTCGCCCGCCGCGCCACGGAGGTCGTCAATGATGATGGAGACGAAAGGTTGACAACGGAACTCGTCGGTTGATAATAGTAGACTGGCCGCTTCCTGTCTGTTAGGACCGCTTTTATATTGTACTGATCTTATTTAGAACAAATCTCAAGATCGTCTATTCCCAAAATGACTGATTTTCTAAATGTCTTTGTTTATCCGAGCTTAGGCTCATTTTGATCAGCACGGTCTTGATCAATGTTGTTTTTAAAGCTTGTATAGATAAATATATTTTTCACAATAAACTAATTTTGGCCCAAAGTCACCACGGCATGGAGCCATAATACAGCCAGGCGGCGTCGCGGCAGACCACGCCTGTGGTGGCTGGATGAACTGGACGCCTATGAGAGGGAATGGGAAACGGTTGCACAGGACCGTGGTGACTGGCGGAAGTGGGAGGAGGCTAATAGTAATAGTAATAATAATAATAAACTATTTTTTTTTTATACCATTTTTTTCGAATAGATTTAAATGCAGTTGACCTCCTGGGGTCATGACTGCGTTACCGGGCTTTTGCTTTTTATTTTCATACCATCTTCTCTAGCGGTATATTTATATCGAAGAAGGTTCAAGTGCTCTCAAACGCTCCAAATGACGTTAGACAATCCAAGTGTGTTTGAGGTAAAAACGTTTAATATTCACACCATCTAGAACAAGAAGCAATACGCAGTTATAAGAATCAGTACTTTCTTGGCTATACCCAAAAACAAAAAACAAAAACTTTATCTATAGGTAAAGTTTTTGTCGATTGATGAGGAATCAATAGTAACTGCCTAAGCAATCTCTGAGTCTGAGAAGTCTTAGGCACTCATTTTCTTGAGAGTCTCGGGCAGGTGTGGCATAATATTGCCAGGCTTAAGTCGAGATTATAGAATTTTGATCATTCATACTGTGTTGTACCGTTGATTTTGGTTTGTAAAGGGTTTCCAGACTGGAAAGCCCCAATTTTGACAAAATGTGTACCTATTACATTTTTGAAGCTCGAAACATATGGTTTGTTTTACAATCAAGACCAACACGGGAAGCATTTTAAAAAACTTCAAATAAAAGGCAAATTTGCGAGGACTGACTGATGAGTTTCATAATATGTAAATTATAATTTACATACTTTTATGTTATTTGAAAGAAATCAAGGGACGAAACCGGAAATTTTACGACTGGCAACCCTAATTTATACGGGGACTTCTTTGTGCTGTAACTTCGTGGTCTCAAAATTGTTTACTTACTATTCTGACTGCAAAATTTGGGCTTCCGCTTTTATCTAACATCAATTAGTATTTTCAAAAATAATGGTGGTTTTTCCCCGTAAAAACTCGGTTTTTTCTGCCACTATTTAAACTGGGCTATTACTTTACAGAGACTCTGGACGACTTGACTAATTTTATTACAAATTAATATCACTTGACATTGGCGAAATGGTTTGGAGCACTCCTCAGAAGCCATTATATGAAGAAGAAGAATACGCATCGTATATTTTTGTTTCTTGGAGTAATATCGTGTTATTACGGTGACATTTTAACCGGCGTTAACATCCGGCGGGGTTATCTTTATTTATTTTACTTTGGTCGAATGTTATATCTACATTATTAAGAGTCGTTACCATTAAGAGTCCTTCAGGGCAGGCAACGCATTGGCAATGCCCCTGGTGTTGCAGATGTCAATAGGCGACGGTAACCGCTTACCTTCAGGCGGGCCGTAAGCCAGTTTGTAGAGCAATTACATTAAAAAAAAAAAAAACTTCTCAGGTATTAACGGTTCAGCCGGTACGGGGGGGACTATCAAAAATTACCACTTCAATGCTTCCTAATTATTAAACAAATCTCTATATCGAAAAAATTAAAATAAAACCTTATTATTTTTTGAAATACTTATTCGACGATTAATTCCATGACCCACACGAAGGATTGGCAATTTTTGACCGAGTGAGTGAAGCTTCTGGGCTTCATGTTGTTTCCTCTGCCAGTTTGTTGGTACTCCTCTACAGGTTTTATGTTACAACGGATCTGTATCAAACTTGGTACAGTTTTTACGACTCCATAGAATTTTTATATCATCGGGGATTTTTGATTAGAGGTTTCCCCAAAAAGTCCCTGAACCGCTCTTACTTGGCACTTGACATAAGCTTGTTATTTCAAAATGATCCTTATGTATACGGAATACGGAATGTTTTATTTTGACGTAATGAAATAGTAGTGTGTTCAGATTTCGATTGGGTTATCTATACAGCTCGTTCACCGTAAGACACCTGTAAATACTCCATGGCAGGTGCCAACTTACGGTGAACGGTCTGTAGGTACATGAGTCCATTTACAATATCTGTGCACAAAATCATCTTATCCATATCTGACTGGAGTCTTAACACCTGTGCATCACACAAACCAGTAGGCCAGGCGCTTCCATAACGCTTTTGGCAGTCCTAGCCATAGTGTTTTTTTTTCGCATTTTGCATGGACTGCAAACTAATTGATAAACTTACTTATTATAGTATCATTAAAGATAAGTATTTTGGTGGAAGATTGTTTTTGAAAGTGGGCCTTGAGATAGAAAGATGTTTGTTATTTAGTTTTCCCACGGATTCCAAACTTTGTTGGCACCTGTCTTTTCTGCTGAATGATGCGGAAAACTTCGACAACGTTAGACCAGCCTAGAGCTTTAATCAACCATCTCACTTAGTTGTATTTTTGCTGGAGTTTTGAAGTTGGGTACAATAAAGGGAGTTTCCAACCATCGCTATTCATTTCTTCCAACACAAAAAGTAACAATAAGGGAAAATAATTACTAAATCTCCGCTCAGGCTATTATTTATTCCGTGTCTCAGGTTTTTTTGCAAATCTCTGTTACTATGAGGCACTTTCAAATAAATCAAATCTTATATTTGATCTAGGTTAAAACCCGTATATTAATCGAATAAAAAAATAGAATAGTTAAATTATTCGATCTAATAATGAGATAATTTCGTATACCATGACGTTTCGGGTTGGTACGTGGTTGGTACCCAGGCCAAAATCATTGATCCTACGGATGCAAGGAAATTACGTAGGAAATCTACGAAACGATAAACCTAGGCTAAGATCAAACACGCTAAAAGTAAATACTAGAAAGTTTTTAATAATTTAGCCTATTTAATTTTCTTTTACACCCAGTTAAATGTAGGTTTACAACCTGGCAACATTACATAATAACTCAATGCCTATAGAACTTAGCTTTTGGGTTTTGACGTTTGTAGTCTATGGTCAGATCACGTGGCCACCGGCTAAAACTCAGGAAGATGGACTAAATACCTCCATGCTAAAACACATCGAGTACGGAGGCCTGCGTTGCTCGATGCTAAAACACAACAAAAAAACCGTGAATATTTTCTGATGGATCTGAAGGGTCAGAATCAGCTCTCAGACAAGAGTTATTTTACAGATGTTAGATGTTACTTTACCTTCTGTATTAGTTATCTCTTACACGCTGTGTTATAGTTATCAAAACATAGTAACATATACACAACAAATGCTGAGCTGGACGCCAATTTGTGTCAGTGATGCATGGCTGGTACTAAGAGGCACAAATTAGTTTTATTTTTCTTTGTTTCTGTGTGTGTGTGTGTGTCTTTTAGTGTGCAATATTGTTGTACTCATGTTGTTGACACAAATAAATGCTATTTCTTTCTTTCTTTCTTTCTTTAGTAAGTTCTGCTAAAAACATATTCAGTAGTAGTAGACCTTTTTTGCAAAAGAGTTCGTCCGGGGAAGTGCTACCACCATACCTATTTCTGCCGCAAAGAAGTAGTGCTCGCATTGCTGTGTTCCGGTTTAAAGCGTATGGTTGCCGGTGAAATTACAGATACATGAGAGTTTTTCATCTTTGTGTCTCACGGGCGCAGTGTAATGCCACATAGGGCGCGTCCTAGGTGTACGTAGCCTGAGGTAATGAATGCATTGTTAAAGGCAGAGGTTACCGCTTAACATCAGGTGGGTCACCTGCACGTACGTCATTCAAGAAATAAAAAAGAATACAAATCAAGTAATTAATTTTGTATAAATTAAAAAACCTTCAACGCAATTAAACGGCTGCACCGATTTTGATTAAACATAGCTAAGAACACTCCCGAAAGTTCAAATTTAAAAAAAAAAAAAAAACTGTTCATCCTTTCGGGAGCTACGATGCCACAGATAAACACGCACACATACACACACACACACACACATACATGTCAAACTTATAACTTTTAGAAAATGTCTTCCGAAATGTAAAAAAAAAAAAACTGGACAGTTCACACAACATTACTTACAATGTATATAATATATATGTATAGGGAGGGGTATAGGTATGTATCGTGCAAAGCCGAGCGAGTCGCTAGTAAGATATAAGTAGTACTAACTAAATCAATGGAACAATACTGCTGGTTATGTAATTGGCTTTACATTATCGTTACCTACCAAATCGTGCAATAAACAATAATGACCGATAACCACAGAAGAATGTTCCGAGCCGATAACCAACTACATACGTACATAGACACACGCCTCTTCCCCCGAAGGGGTAGGCAGAGCCTCAATGGGCCTCTTTACACAATGGGTTGCACCATCGTGGAATATAGACGTGACAAGTGGTGAGCTCATCGCCGCCATTGCTCCCCACGACTGACTCAGCTAACGCCACAGAATATATAATAGTACTAACGCTTTCTTCCAGTAATAACACATTCTACAATAAGCTGGCAACCAGGACCAGCAAATCTTTTACCAACGAATCTTATCAACCAGTCCGGGTAATAACCAACTAGTATTTAATTAATAGAACGAATAATATTAGTCATAAAGGATATCGTCCATTGTATCCTTTTATTACTTACTCCTAAAACCTTATCTATCTGCTACGGTCTTAGAGCATGAAGGCCTCCGTTCCGTGTTGCTCTGTTAATTATTTGTATTTTATGTGCTTGAAAGTAATAAATTATATTATTATACCTATTTACTCTTTTACTATTTACCTATTTAGCCTTGAAGCGACCCAGATTATAGTTTTCAGGAAAGGCAGACGACGGTAGTTTGTTCCACTTCTTAGCAGTTCGCATTATAAAGGTAGAACCGAAAAGTTTAGTACGAATAGAGGGTATACTAATGAGGTAAGGATGGTACTGAGCCGTGCGTCTGCTCGTCCTATGATGAAAAGGCGATGGTGGGATCAGATCGTGAAGTTCCTGGGAGCATTCCCCGAAATGTAACCTATAAGTACTCAAGAGAAGCTTGTGTTTTACAAGCTTTTATTTAGATTGTCCCGGTGTAATTTTGCATACCTGTCAAGTTCCGATGACAATACAAAATTATGGTGACAACGAGATGATCTGATGATGGAGACAGAAGGTGATACAACGGAACTCCTCGATGGATAATAGTAGACTGGTAGTGTTTGGGCTCATTTTGATCAGCACACCTTTCTTTTAACTAATTTAATAAAAGCTTGGGTTTAGAGATATAATTAAACAAAAAACTTATTTCAACTTTTCACAACTGTGCGTCTCTAAAACGTAGCTCCGCACACATTAGCTACATGTTAATACTCAACACACTAAAAGGTATAATAAAACTATGACGTAGAATCTACGACGAAATACTAAATAAATTTGTAAATTGTTTCTAGAGCGGGAGAAAAACACCTACTTCCAGGCTAAAATCGATACCCTCTCTGTAATACCTTAAATTAAATGTCATGTAATAATGTTACCGAGGCCCAAATAACTCCTTTCTGGAGAAAGTGACAATGTAAGGCGAGGGATACACGCATCTGAACCGGATTCATAACCACCGATGATAAACGCTTATTAGCGACCCAATTTCCGCTTGATTTATTGTATTGTATTTTAAGTATGCAAACATTAAAAAAGAGCCGTGTTAGCTCGGCTCGGCTCGTCTACTAGCATCGCTTTAGTGAGTAAGGATAAATACGGGTAGTCTATTTATGGAGAATCGGTAGTGTCGTTTCGACGTGATTGAGTAACAAACATACAAATACTTTAAGATTTGATAAATGGAATTTTCGAGGTACTGGGCCGATTGTTCCAATATCGTATTAATCATGTCATGTGATCACCGAACACGAATCTGTTGTCATCATAAATGACAAAGTTGTCGCCATTTTGAATTTGTGCTGGAAATACACTTTACTGGAAACGTTGTGATTTATGGTTCACTGAAGTCGTGGGCTATAGTTTTTTACAGTGCCCACTTGTCTGTATAATAAAATGTATCTACTCAAGCATTTAACTTTGTTGGTGTATTTGGGAAGCTAACAACAGCTTGTACATGAATAAACTCAAGTTCACTAACATCTTCCGTATCAAAACGGTGGTTAAAAAAGCATGGATGAATGCTTGTGTTCCAGGCCTTAGCCTTCTCCCAGTCGCTCCCCTTTCGTTATCAACCCCGCACCCTCATGCAAACAATTTTAGGGATTGGTTTTGCAAACAGTTTTATAGTCTTTCCCCCATCTTTAGCGAAATATGCCTTTGTATATTTATCACTTGACTTTACACACTGAAACCTACGTGATTATGGGTTGTTCTTTGTTAAAATGTCAACAATACTTTGATTACTAATACCGTGCTAAGAAAACGCGGAATATCCTTGGAGTAGGGGAAAAGTTACACCGTGTTTTTGCTGCTTGTCACTAAATGCTTAGTAACTGCTCCAAGTATAATCCAAGTTTCACCAAAAATTATACTGAAAGGTAACGAATTCGTTCACCGATCACAAAATTTATTTAATATCATGATCATAATCTTGACATATATACTACTAATATTATAAACAGGTTTTTTTTTAGTGACTTTTTTCTGAAATTTGTGAAGCAAATCATAGATTTTTCACAAATTTTGGAGGCACTCTGGATCAGAGTCTGAAAGTTCAATTATGAAAGTCATTTCGTATGAAAAATACAGGAAGTAGAGAAAGATAGAGATAGAGATACAGCGAGAATAACCATTACCAACAATTTAATCATTTGAATCTCTTAGAGATAACAGGTTCCTCTTTCAACACCTAGGGCGTGTAAGAAATACAAAGAAAATTTAAAAAAAAAAAAAAAACCGTCGCCATCCATGTTTTGTATACTCTTTTAGGATAGATTTACCTATTCATGTAGGTAGTCGTGTAGTAAGAACATAACATGAACAAAGCTGCTACTTTTTATCAGACACGTAGCCGACGCACTTGTAAATCTTAACTAATGCCCGTTAAGAAATAAATCGTAGAATCGATCCTCACTGTAGTTTAAGTACTTATTGCCTCTCATCGGCTAATGAAATGTCTAAGCCAAATATTAGCGCATGAACGAATTTGATGCTTCGTCAAATAGGTCAGAGCGCGACGAGAAATATCTTCAAAAGCGACGGTATTTTGCTGCTCGCGCATAAGCAATCTAGACCTATCCTATAACATCTCCTTGGACTTGATAGCAAGACTATTTGGAATGATTAAAAAGTGTGAAATAGTAGATTATACACTAAGGGGATGAAGCAGTGTCTTACTTCACGGGCGGCATATTGAACTAAGCTTAACGAGGGACTCCGAGTTATGTAGAGTCCTGAGTCACAGATAAAAGAATACTATACTAGTACCTGAGTGAAACGAGGGGTGCAAGCTGCCCAAGAGGAAGACAGGCTTTATTCCAGAGGAGCATACTCTACTTTTCACACCTTCTGCGAGACAATAAAAAGCCAGGGCTCTATAAATTAAGTATTTTGTAATTAATATAAATCGAAAGTTTATATTGATGTTGGACACGTTAGTCCGGCTATGGAAGGATATAGTAACATTTGTGTTAAGACAGACGGACGGCCAGACGAACAGCCGGACAAACGTATAGGTCAAAATTATCGGGGTTAAATTTAAGGTTAAAACCCTACCTTCGCGTTTGTAGTCACAGGGGGTTTTTAATTTGTACCGTTGAAATACACAGGTAATAAGATTACTACAAAAAACTTAAACGCCCTTTTGCAGTGACAAAATATTGGGGTATCGTACTCGTATAAGCAAACAAACCAAGTTGAACTCGGTGAACCCTATTACTACTGAAATAGGGGTCTGAGGCGAGCCTCTTAGGGATACAGCATTATAAGAAAGGAAGGTCTACATGCGAGTCCCCAGAGGGCTAAGTCGATCTTGCCTTGGTTAAAGTAATTCCTTGTAAGAATGGACACTTTATATATGTTCTCGTGTCGTGTATAATATTACTTTAAAAGCTCGTATTATGGTAAATTCTAAGATTTACCAAGTACCGGTAGTGAACTTCCTTAAAAGGGCTTCTCAATCGGTAAATCTAGGTTTTACCCCAGGTACATGTTAATGTTGAAACATGTTGTTCCAATGGTGACTGGGTTGGTTGATAGTTTTTTTAGCACGTAGACACGGTCACTGGTGGTACAGGTAGTACTAATTTGATTATTGAGAAACGTTGATTACCATTTACCATTTACAGGTAAATATCCGAAAACTTGCCACTTTTATATCTACCCTTGCATTTCTCAACTCATATTAGTAAATCTTAAGATGTTCATGTAAGACCTAAGATTTACAACTCTTCGGGCTCTTATAGTAACAAATGTTTGCCTACGGGTTAAATAAACACCACTATTCCAAATATACCGTAAAAAAATGGATGTTAATTAACTATTCGGTACAAATTCAATCTGTGTAGTTTTTGTTTTTTTTTCGAATGGAATTAAGAAAGTTATTATCATTTGATTTCTTGACAAAATCCGAATAAAAAAGTCCGATTTAAAGTTATCCATGAAGTGTGGTTTACACTTGAAAAATAATATACTATGATGATATAGCAGTGGTGTCATCTCTTGTCAATGTTTCGAACTGATTTCGGAGTTTGAACAGAAGGTTTCTAATGAAACACCTGTAGATGGCTCCCATCGGTGCTATAGCCGAGTTGATAGTGCCCACAAATTTCGTCTTCTGCGATATAGTATTCTATAGCCGAACAAAAAAAAAAAAACTGGCAAAGGCATTGCCGATCACAGGCAAGGTTGCGGGTTCAAGTCCCGCTGAAACGGAATTTTTGGGTTACATTTAAATTTAAAGTTATCCATGAAGTGAGGTTTACACTTGATAAATAATATACTATAAAAATCCGAATAAATTTATGGACATAATACTCGTGCTTGAGTTACGCCATGGATGTATTTGTTGTTCTGAGAGTCACGCACAGCTCTGACAATCGTGTGTCAGAGCAATGTAATAATAAATTTATGGACATAATACTCGTGCTTGAGTTACGCCATGGATGTATTTGTTGTTCTGAGAGTCACGCACAGCTCTGACAATCGTGTGTCAGAGCAATGTAATAATAAATTTATGGACATAATACTCGTGCTTGAGTTACGCCATGGATGTATTTGTTGTTCTGAGAGTCACGCACAGCTCTGACAATCGTGTGTCAGAGCAATGTAATAATAAATTTATGGACATAATACTCGTGCTTGAGTTACGCCATGGATGTATTTGTTGTTCTGAGAGTCACGCACAGCTCTGACAATCGTGTGTCAGAGCAATGTAATAATAAATTTATGGACATAATACTCGTGCTTGAGTTACGCCATGGATGTATTTGTTGTTCTGAGAGTCACGCACAGCTCTGACAATCGTGTGTCAGAGCAATGTAATAATAACTTGGTAGTAATCTATGGCGCATGCACTATTTAATAGTTTTTACCAATTGTTCTTGAAATTGTTATTTGGTTACTTTTTTG
This sequence comes from Operophtera brumata, assembly GCA_932527175.1. Classification (NCBI taxonomy): domain Eukaryota; kingdom Metazoa; phylum Arthropoda; class Insecta; order Lepidoptera; family Geometridae; genus Operophtera; species Operophtera brumata. The sequence goes on along the minus strand of OW052239.1, from coordinate 77,096,822 downwards.
CGTAGATTGAATCTGTATCGAGTACTGATTATTTATTTATTTTATTTTATTTATTTTTACAATTTTAGAGAAACTAACAGCTAAACACAAACTATGGTAATTATATATAAAATAACATGTTTAAACATGTTAAAACCAGAAGGCTAATTATAAGTTTCTACAAATAAACTACTAAATGGATAAACTAGAACTAAAAATCAGTAGACGACAAAATAAAAATAAACCATAAAGATATTAAACAATAATAAATACTTACACAGATATTAAACAATAATAATACTTACATAGTTACATTGTTGAGTTGAATTTAGATAAAAATAAATAAATAAGTACCTACACACTACGCTGACTAGACACATTGCAGCCCAAAAAGAAATTATCATTAAGCAAACGTTTTAACTTAACCACAGAGGGCCAGGTTCTTTTATGGTATATTTGGAATAGTTGTGTGTAACAAAGGTATGATTTTCTTAACTAGCAGTAAACATCCTATCCTGACATTTTACAAACTTCTTTATTTAACTTGCCCCGATGTTTATTTGTAGTTCAAAGTTTGGTTCAAATCTTGCAACCGATATTGACCCAGTTCTCGTAATCCGATTGATTTGAAATTAAGCATACTGGTCAAGTTCCAATGATAATACAATATTGTGATAGCAAGCTGCTCCGATGCTAATTACGGAAAGTGGACAACGGAACTCGTTTCACATGCAGCGTTTAGACGTCCATTGCTGACAAGCCTCCTCCATAAACTGCAATGGGGGGGATTTGCCATAATCACCACGCTTGGCAGGCGGATTGGTGATAGCATTATTGGTGTTGAGTACTCAGGTCACTTCAGGTGGATGCTGCTGCCCAGTTCTAGTGTAATCCCTTAGTCGGCTTTTACGACATCCTTGGGAGGAGATAGAGGGATCTATTCTTAGGCCGGACACACCACAGGACAATTAGCAATATTAAAAAATCATTTTTATTACAAAAAAAAATTATTTATTTATTTACAAACTAAGCATAATTTGAAAACAAAAAAAAATACAAAAAAATTACAAGAGCAAGTTATACTTTAGTTATTTGTGTTCCGAATAAATTAAAGTCTACTTATGCTTTTCCTTGTAGATGATGAGTATTTTATATGGTTTCATTCCTTCATATTTTGTGGAAGCTATACTCAAAGTGCGATACGTCCTTTTTCAAAAAAGATAGTTTTTATTGATACAGTGATTCATAAAACCCCAAACAAATATATAATAAGTGGCCAGCACTATTCTTAGGTTGTTGAAAAGAGGTTGCATAACTCGGGTGCATTTAATCTACTATGAGTGCACTTAAATTACCTGGGTGAATAAAGTACTAATCGTTAGAGATAATGCATAGATTTATGCTGGGGTGCATTGAGTCTACATAATTCACCACGGTGTATTAAGTATACTATTTGTAGATTGAATACACCCAGGTGATTTAAGTCGGGTGAATGAAGTATACTATTTGTAGACTGAATACACCCAGGTGATTTAAGTCGGGAGAATGAAGTATACTATTTGTAGACTGAATACACCCAGGTGATTATATACACCAGAGGCCAGCACTACCTCATACGAAAGGAAACGAAACCCAGGTGATTTAAGTCAGGTGAATGAAGTATACTTTTTGTGGACTGAATACAACCAGGTGAATGAAGTTTACTATTTGTAGACTGAATACACCCAGGTGATTTAAGTCAGGTGAATGAAGTATACTTTTTGTAAACTGAATACACCCAGGTGATTTAAGTCAGATGAATGAAGTATACTTTTTGTAGACTGAATACACCCAGGTGATTTAAGTCAGGTGAATGAAGTACACTATTTGTAGACTGACGACACCCAGGTGATTTAAGTCAGGTGAATGAAGTATACTTTTTGTAGACTGAATACACCCAGGTGATTTAAGTCGGGTGAATGAAGTATACTATTTGTAGACTGAATACACCCAGGTGATTTAAGTCGGGTGAATGAAGTATACTATTTGTAGACTGAATATACCCAGGTGATTATATACACCAGATGCCAGCACTACCTCATACGAAACGAAACGAAACCCAGGTGATTTAAGTCAGGTGAATGAAGTATACTTTTTGTAGACTGAATACAACCAGGTGAATGAAGTATACTATTTGTAGACTGAATACACCCAGGTGATTTAAGTCAGGTGAATGAAGTATACTTTTTGTAAACTGAATACACCCAGGTGATTTAAGTCAGATGAATGAAGTATACTTTTTGTAGACTTAATACACCCAGGTGATTTAAGTCAGTTGAATGAAGTATACTTTTTGTAGACTGAATACACCCAGGTGATTTAAGTCAGGTGAATGAAGTATACTATTTGTAGACTGAATACACCTAGGTGATTTAAGTCACGTGAATGAAGTATACTCTCTTTAGACTGAATACACCCAGGTGATTTAAGTCATGTGAATTAATTCTGGTAAGCCCTAAATTCTACCCTGGCTATAATTTTCCTGTGATTGGCACTTCTTAACTTCGTCCCAAATTTCAATTTTGTACGTTAAATTGTTTCGCCGGAAATTGGACTGATGGACGAACGAACAGACGGACGCACAAAGACTGGAGTGATTCCACAAGTGATTTAATTTCCATATACAGCACAAATATAATGCTTTTCCAAATTAAACTGCATCTCTTAAGTTTTCCTAGAGTAAGTATGTACATACGTATACGATCACAATGCGATCATTCTACACATACATAACAAGGTTTTTTAACGTCTTTTGAAAATTTCGCTTATTTCTGCTCATTCTGGTAAAAATAAATATTAGGTGTACTCATCATGAAGTCAACATTCTTTTTCTTTTTATACATAGAGAAACACCGCAAAAAATTACAGAAAATATGTATCGATCTCGATGGGTTATTTACCCGACAACTGCGTGACATTACCATAGTGCCTCAGGGAACTGCTATTCCCATAAGTACTACCTGTTATGCCAAAGGGAAATATATGATCCCAATGACACGACCAAACGATGCCAGTAGTGCCTTGGGAACTGCTATTCCCTTAAGCACTACCTAATGTGCCAAAGTGAAGTTTAAAAAACATGGCGAAAATGGGAACAAACTCACGAGAGTAGGTATTCAATCTTCTCGTTTTAGAACTGGTTAGGTACCTATTTTAGTTACGAAACGGTAAAATAAGAAATATGACTTTAAAAATATAAACACTAAAACTATCAAACATATATTTTACAATATAACAAATTCAATAACTAAAAAAAATTATGAAAATATAGTTTTTTTTTAATATATACCATCAGGCTAGGCTAGTTTAAAAAAAAATACTGACTGGGTCAGTCCGAATCTAGGAAGATGGCCTAAAGGCATGGAACTAAGGCTAAAAACGAAACGTTAGCGATTATACCAGTCTCATTCTTTTATATGAATGTATTCATGTGTTGGAATGAGACAAGCATAAATCTATCTGTTCTTATTTGTGTGAGTCGTACCAGGCTAAATGTCAAATTACTAGCACATTCATGGTAACAATCTAGGAAGATGTTATGTTATGTTGTTTTCGCGTTCGGCTCTCGGATCGAACGGACGTGTTTAAATGGCCTGCGGTCAATTTTTTCTGTGACTTTCCTATTTGATACGTGATTGGTCGATTCAACGAAGTTTCAATTCTCGTTTCTTCTTGAACGATTTGCACGGCTTGCTCCTCCCAGAGGTGTCTAGAGAGGAACAGAGCTGCGACGTCGGAGCTGTGGTCGAAGTTGGTCGGAAGCGCCCGAATCAAGTGAGTGACCATAGTTACTTTTTGCGGTCGGCCAGGTGCGATCCCGTGGCTGTCGGCTCGTAAAGCGGTATCACATACCTCTGAACCAGCGCGACGTGAGCGACTGCGTCGAAATTACGCTACAGAACATCATAGTGCTACGAGATTGCCTACGCCGATACGAGTTATATGCATTGCTCACTGCTACGTAACTGCTACGATACCGTTACGGCGCTTATCTGCTACGCCGCGTTTCTGTACTCGCTTTGTATATTCAACGCCTACAAACAAATTTAAGTCCTCGCTCATTGAAATAAAATGGATTCTGCCATATCGGGCGGAGGTAAAATGATACGCACGCCTCCTAGGCCACTGAGTGCGGCTGTATCGCAGCCAGATATATATGGAACTCCAGAACTCCAGGAATCAGACCTAAAAAAATCCGTTAGAAAGAGGAAGTATACAGATGACACTACCCATTCAATGAATGATATGTTTAGTAATGTACTGCAAATGTTTAAAGAGTTAAAAACCAGCCAAGATGAGCAATTTTCGAAGATAAGTGAGGAGATTGGTTCATTAAAGACACAAAATGAAATTTTGCTAACGGCAAACGCCGAAATAAAGTCTTCCCTGACTTTTATAGCAGAGGAACAGAATGAGTTGAAAACCCGGGTTGATGATCTTGAGAAGCGAGAAAAATCCTCACAAATGTATGTGTGCGAACTTGAAGAGCAGCTAGAAAATGTAGAAAGGAAAATCCGAGAAAGTAGCATTGAAATAAACAACCTGACAACAGAAAATAACGAAGATATGATGACGGCGATCGAGAAAATCCACAAAACTCTGAAACTTGAATATGATTCACGCGATATTCGGAGTGCTTACCGTATTACTACTAAAGCCAACCGTCCAAGACCAATTATAATTGAGTATACTACAATACAAAAGAAAATTACATTATTGCGTGCTTTTAAAGAGTTTAACAAGATAGAAAAAGCAGAAAAATTCAATACTAGCACCATAGGTGTGGCAGGAGTGAAGCAAAATATATACATCAACGAACTTCTGACTAAAAAGGCCAGACATCTTCATTACCTGGCCCGGGACCTTATCAAAAGGTCCAGCTGGAAGTTCTGCTGGTCAGCAAAAGGGAAAATTTTCATCAGGAAAGAAGAAGGTCAGCCTGCTGTTGAATTAAAAAGCGAAGATCAAATAAAAGCCCTTGAAAACTCAAAGGGTACTCTGGATTGACTAGAACAGCCAAATTATAAATTCAACTTATTTATGTACCACCTTTTTGTTCATTATTTTAGTAGTTTTAAAGATATATCTCTGTATAGTTTAGCCTGTTTAAGAATAATTTATGTTAAAATGCCAAGGAGTGAAAATTCACTAATAACACATACTAATACTTCCCATCTACTTACACACTATACACATCCAAAACAAAATAAAATTACAATACTCAAGTGCTTGCTACAATCAGAGGGTTCATTCAACGGAAAGAAGAACGGTAAATTGGAGATCTCGCAGTGTGATCTGCGTTACGTTACTGAGAACTCATGATGTTTGATTTACAGGACGTATTGATAGACATTGACAAAGTTAATGTCTCAAAATCATTCTTGTTGAGCGATCCTGACCACTGTAGAAAGCATTTGAGTAGTAATGAAAAGAATATTTCAATAATTACAATGAATATTCGTAGTATCAACAAAAATTTTGATGAGTTCTTAGTACTAATGAATTGCATAAAACTAGAGTTGGATTTGTTAATTTTTACCGAATGTAGGTTAAGCGAAAATTATAGTCCACCAACACTAGATAGCTATAATACATTCTACACCAAGTCTTATATAAATCAAAACGATGGTATTGTAGTGTACGTTAAAAATAGTCTTAAGAACATTAAGGTGTATGAGCCACCTTTTAGTGATGCCAGCTGTTTAATAATACAGATTGGACAAGAGCTCAGCATCATTTCCATCTATCGTTCACCTTCGTTTTGTAATACGACTAACTTTATAAATTCCCTTGATGAAACCCTGGTTAACATAAAATCATTCCCAAGGATTCTCGTGATTGGGGATATAAATATAAATATATGTGAAAACAACGATGACCGACATTCTGAAGAGTACCTCACTCTACTGGCTAGTCATGGCCTCTTGCCGGGTCATCTATTAGCCACAAGAGAACAGTCCTGCCTTGATCACTGTATGATCAAAACAAAAAACAAAGCCACGTCGTTGGTACTTCCTGCTACTATTACAGACCACTCTCCGGTATTAGTTCAACTACATTTACATAATAAAGGTACCAAGAAGTTAGATAGAACGTATTCCCAAATTGATTATAATGCTATTTGTAAGGCTTTGTCGGAAATTGAATGGAGCACTCTTCTGAACTATACCGACTTAGAAAAAGCAACAGAAACATTTATAAATACGATAAAAAATACTTTGGAAAAATATTCTACCACTAAGATAATTTCAAAGAACAGAGCAATTATAAAACCATGGATAACACGAGGGTTAATAAGATGTATGAGACGAAGGGATAAATTACACATTAAATACAAGAAAAACCCGGGAAATGAAGAAATACGGAAAACTTATATCAATTATAGAAATACATGTCGTAAAATACTTAAGAATTTAAAACGGACGTACGAAAGACAAGAACTACAGAAACATAGCCAAAACAGCAAAAAAACATGGAATACCATAAAAAGAATTTGTAGTTTTCCCTGTAAAACAAATCCAGTGGAAAATCTACTGAGAAATCGACCTACATCTGCTGAATCCCTGAATTATGTCAATAATTTCTTCTGTAGTGTGGGTTCAAATCTTGCCCAGAATACTCTTATAGGCTTAAAAGAATCCGAAAATGATTTAGCTCACAAAATTACCAAAAATAATGTCTTAACATCCTTTGGATTACTAGCCACTGATCATTCAGAAATATACTCGATTGTAAAGTCTTTAAAAGATGATTGTGCACCGGGCTGGGACAAAATTACGACAAAGCTACTGAAACTAGCAATTCCTCACCTCTTAGACCCTCTTACGCAAATTTGTCAGGCTAGCTTTGACTCAGGACTATTCCCAGGGCAACTAAAGAAATCTGTAATCTGTCCTATATTTAAAGGAGGTGATGAAGATAATGTAACAAACTTTAGGCCCATATCGTTGCTGCCCATCATCTCGAAAATATTAGAAAAACTAATGAACAAGCGGCTAAAGAACTACTTGGAAAAAATGGAACTGCTGTCAAGCAATCAGTTCGGTTTCAGACCTGGTCTATGTACTGAACATGCGGTGTTAAATGTCACTGAGCATATAACTAAATCATTAGACTCTGGCTGTAGAACACTCGGCGTGTTTCTAGACCTGTCAAAAGCATTTGACACCGTTTCAATTCCCATCCTTTTGGCAAAGCTAGAGTCGCTAGGAATAAGAGGAACACCATTGCGCTGGTTTCAAAGCTATTTGTCAAATAGGAAGCAGAGAGTCAGGATAGGCGACCATCAAAGTGACGAAGCTGACGTGAATTTTGGAGTACCACAGGGTAGTATTTTAGGGCCAACGTTATTCCTAATCTATATAAATGACCTATGTGAACTAAGCTTACAGAATGGTAGAGTTGTTACATATGCAGACGACACGGTCCTTCTGTTTCAAGCTAAATCGTGGAATCAAGTCGAGCATCTTGCTAACAAAGGTCTGATTACTGTCTCTAGCTGGCTTAGAAATAACTTATTAACTATAAATGTCAACAAGACAAAATTCATGAAGTTCACTATAAACGCCAGCACCCAACCAAAGCAACCTATTAAACTAAAAATACACTCGACAACATGTTTAAGTTTAAGCGCTGACTCCTGCCTATGCCATAATCTCCAACCCACGGATGATATCAGATATCTAGGTGTCACCATAGACAAAAATTTGACTTGGGTAGATCAGATTAGAAACTTATCTGGGCGTACAAGAAAATTAATATATGTCTTTAAACAACTTAGACACGTATTAAATTTCAAATCACTAATCAATGTTTATCAGTGTCTTGCTCAATCTATACTTACCTACTGTAATTCGGCTTGGGGAGTCGCAGCTAGAACCCATTTTATTAAAATAGAAAGAGCGCAGAGAGCGCTCCTGAAAGTAATGACTTTTAAATCTAGGCGATATTCCACGGTTTTGCTTTACAAAGAATGCTCTGTGCTCACTGTTAGGCAGCTTTTCATAAAGGCAGTGATAGCAAAACAGCATTCCTTAGTTAATGAAGAAGTTTTGGAAAAACTAAAATCACAACGGAGGCAAGATAAAATTTTTAAACTTTCTAATACACGCACAAATTTTGGTAGAAAATCTCTTGCTATTATTGGACCGCGTATGTATAACCAGATTTGCAAAGATATCACCATAGCAACTCTAAACTATAACCAACTGAAAAAGAACATGACTACCTACCTACTTAATCTAAACTATGACGATACTGAGAATATATTGAATTTTATTGAATAATACTATACCCACACACCATATTATATAAACAAAAATATTATTTATTATATTTAAGAAAACACATTCACACTACACAATTATATATATTCCTACTCACTCATTCACTCAACTCACACCACACAACGTTTACACACACATTCATTACACCCATTTGGCATCAAAACTCCTTGGATCCTACTCTTACTTATTTTTATTTTATTTAGTTTAATTTTTAGCATTAACATTGTGTCTATTGCATTTCTTTCTAGTCTAACATCAGAACTTTAAAACATGCAAATATTTTAACTGATGGAGAGTCCGTGGCGAATCCCTATGACCCCACCTTACAGGCTTTACAGACCTAGTGTGGGGAATAGAGCCTAACCTATGGTCATTTCAAGTTTTTATATTTTTTTTTTTGTTACAATACACATTTAACTGTTAAGAAATGTTCCACGTATATACTGTTTAAGATAATAAACGATTACTTTACTTTACTTTACTTTACTTTACTATATGCATGGTGCCAATATCCAGGGTACGGAACGGAAAGACGACTGTCGTGTGACAATTTTATTTTTCTCTCTAACATAGGATAGCAAGCTATCTTCTAGGATAGGAGTAAGAAGGAACACTCTATGCCATTTTTAGCACTCACTCCATTACTATTATACCTCCATGGTCCAAATAGATTAATGGTTTTACTTTACCTTAATTTTTCTAAGGCATGACCATGATTTACTAATTCGAAATTGTTGTTAATTTTCGTGGAAATATCTTGTGGGACACCTTGTAGAGTCAGACTTAAAAGTAAATTGTATTCCCAGGTATCAAAGACACGGGCAATTTATTTTAAATGTATGTTTCAACAAGCTAGGTACTATCAGAAAACATAAGTATTTTTATTTTATTCTAAGTTATAAGCAAATAATCAATATTCATTAACTTGGCCTCTACAATATACGTACTCTCGAACATTTTTATCGCTAGATAATTTTTCACTCAAGTCAGAAAGCTTTAATACTATACTTTACCTAAATCGTATAGTGTTATTTTATCTGAACCTAAATAAAATATTTTTTTTTCTTATAAGCTATACTTTTTTCAAATAAATTATTATCTTCGTAGTATACATAAACAATTTACGCATCTCGAAGTGTACCGACGACTTTCAAATGAAAAAGAAATAAAATCATTTATTGCGCTGTTAAATATGCTGTTATGCGCTAGACTAGACTGTTTATTTTGTCATAAACTACAGAACGTTTGAAATTTTATCTCCGGAGATTCAAGTTCTTTAGTTAGCTTTTTTAGATTAAAGAAGTATTTCTAGTGTATTGTAACGTTAATTCCCGCTGTCCCTTTACATTTTGACCTCACTGTCCGAGTGGGGCTGAAAAGTTGACAAAGGACAAGACAAAGGGAATGAATGTTCTAGACAAATGGTCCTGTTTTTTCACACAGATTCTAACAGCGTCTTCGTGTTCAGTGATCACATATAAGATGTGAAACAATGTGTCTAATTGCTTTAAAAATCATAATATAAAACAGTGCTTTGTCTCTCCTGTAAAGTAGCAGGATATTACGTGTGTGGAGTTGTTTGCTAGGCGACGACATATCATCTTCATACAATTTGTACGACATATAATTTGTGCGATCTGCAGATATTTGTTCCGGGTGTTCTGGGTGTTTTCTATGTATAATAAAAAATATCTATTTATGTAATGTATTGTATTATGTATATCAGTTACCTAGTACCCATAACACAAGCTCTGGCTTAGCTTGGGGCTAGATAATGTTGTGTGAACTTGTCCAGCATTATTTATTTATTTATTTATTTATTTATCTTCGATATAAAACAAAAAATCAAAATGGCGTCCACATTTTTCAATTCTGGCAACAGATTCTTGTTAAGTGATCATTGGGATCCTCAGATATCTACTTTTAAAGCAATCGATGCGTTTACTGCAATGAAAAGTTTGAAATGGTGGCCACTTTAGACTTACATAACCCAACGGTGCCAAAGAAACCATATCACTTAAGCTAAGGCCAAACCAACGCGTTCAGCCCGCGTCCGCGGTTGCGTGCACGGTGGCGATCCATTGTCTAACCATTGATCGCCATCGTGCCCGCCACTGAGGACGCGGGCTGAACGCGTTGGTTTGGCCTTAGCTTAAGTCTACGCTGCTGTCCGTCTGTCTGTCAGCCTATAAAGGACAGAGGGCACCAATTTAAATTTTCACAGGTTTTTTATTGTGTTTATCAAGTCTATCAAAGTTTATCAGGTTTATCAAAGGTTTCCCTCTCAATTGTTTTTCAACAAAGGAGCAAAAAATACTTATAAAGCGCTGAAAATTGAAGTCGGCTGAAAAAGGCTATGAAGACTTTCAAATCTATGAACCTGTGGAGTGCGTCAAGGGAGAAACCTCGATAGGTTCGTTTGAAATCCAATTCTTAGTAAAATAACGAGAATTGTTGATATTATAAATAGTTCCTACAGCCAAGAAATCTCAAGAAAAAAGCCGTACAAAGAGTTTAATTCCTTCAAGAGCCCACAGAATTCCAGCGAAACAATACGCGCCCAGCCATTCATCCGGCGGTTTACAAATACAGTACACGACCATAACATCTCCTAGATCTGCCCACGGTCCCGTACATGTAGCACATTGCTATACAGGGCGTCCAAGACCTTAAAGTACCTTAAATATTGTAGATAGGATGTTTTGCTGAAAGGAGACTTTATTTTAAATTTTAAAACTTAGTAATACTGCATTCATAGATTTTCTAAAAAGTACTTGTTTAGTCTGGGAATTGAACCGATCATTTAATGGAATCAAACATTTTACGATATTCTTTTGTTATAAGATAATATGTTACTGAAGAGGATTTTTTCTTATCCATTCTTTCGGTGTCATCATAAAAATAAGGTGTTTTTTTCACATTTAAGTTGGTTCAAATCTCAGACGAAGCAAGTAATGTTTAGAAAATCTTTGAATGCAGTATTACTAAGTTTTAATAATAAAATAAAGTCTCCTTTCAGCAAAATATCCTATCTACAATATTTGAGGTACTTTCCCTTCATGTTGCATAGTCTTGGGACGCCCTGTATAGTTTAAAACTGTGATGGATGTGAAAGTGAGCCATTGATACTTTGGTACTTACGTTCAAAGCGACGATAAAGAAATCCAAGGTGAACAGAAACGCCGTAATGGGATTGAAATTCATCTGAAACAAAAACGTGTATACGGTGTACATATCGGAAATATATTATCGATGTGTAATGAAATTAGCTATTTGAGTATTCCTGGAAAAAAGAAATTAAATTATCAAGAATACTCCATTTGTGAGTCATAATTTTCTTTTACTACTTTTACGAGCGATTCGAGTTCTCTTAGTTTAGTTTGACGAATCGGCGTTTGTATGTATCCTATTATTTCCTATTTCCTATTATTTAATATTATAAACGCGAAAGTTTGTTTGGATGTATCTTTGTTACTCTTTGACGTAAAAACTACTGGATGGATTTAGATGAAATTCGGAATGGAGATAACTGCACTCCCGGAATAACACATAGGCTCATTTTTATCCCGATATTCCCACGGGATCGATTTACGCGGGTGAAACCGCGGGGCGCTGCTTGTATATAATATATGTATGTTTGTCCGAGGATAAGATCTGAACCATTGATCCGATCTATATGAAAGTAGGAGAGTGAGTAGATAGTATTGGAACAGTTTATTGATAAAGTTATGAGTTAAATCGGTCAAGGGATTATTAAGATATTCGAGCCCAAGGGGATTGAAAACTCTATTTAAATTAAGATGTGACATAGAACGTGTTTCATGAATTTCTTTAAAAGTTTGGACGTTGTTTTTATTTTCAATAGTTAGTTGCGATAGTTGATTCGCTTTTTGATCTTTTTTTAAGTACCGGAACCATTTACTGATCAGGAAGGATGCCGCCCTCAAAACACCTATTAAAGAAGTATGCAAATGATCCAGACGTAATTTTAACAACATCCTTTATTAAAGTTGTTCGCAGTGCATCGTAGTCTCTTCTCGTACCTCGTCTTTTATCGTGCTTCTCTTTTAAGATGCTTTTATTAAGTTTTTCAATTGCGATTTTATCGTAGTGACTTTTATTAATTATGCCGTATGCCAACCCATCAAGCGAAAGCCTGAGCGGGGTTGACCCATTCATTACTTGGTCAAACTTAATAATAACCGAACTCCAGGTGTGTGGTTAGAACCTACGTTCATCCTATTGTTAGCAGTTAACGGTCGATTCACTTTATCCTCCAGACCTCCAATTACATTGATTAAACGGTCCATTATTACCCTTTAACCTTTTACGGGCTTATAAAAGTAATCTTTCGATCCCCATTAACAAAGACGTGGTATAATAAAATGAGGAAACGTCCGCCTGCCCCTCGATTTGGCGCAATCGTAAAATGTGCAAAGATTTATGCATGTTTTATGACTTGAATCTGGCATGAATGGGATCGCGTATAGTAATGAACGAATGGTTACAGCTTTGATGGACTCTTTAATAATAGGGGATTGGCACTACAGTGGGTGGACATCAATTAATTACAGTGTTTTAGCTTATATTATAATGACAAACGTGCAATGTTAGGGCTAGGGCCCATGAGAAACTATTCTGAATAGCAACTTTTTTGGTTATTAGCAGTCTATTTGCCGCAGTGCACTCACGGAAGCGACAGCACAGCCACAATTTCACAAAATTTTGACGCGTTCATCAACATGGATTTTGGAGAAACGACGGTGGTCTGTACTCTTTATAGAAATCCGTGCATCCGTTATGGAGTCTTTAGGAAAGTTTCACACAATCTCTGGAAAATTGTGCGTTTTTACCCGAGTGCGCCAGAGAGGGTTATGTTTTTCGAGTGTTATGTATGGGTCTCTTCAAGGCTAGAGTGAATATGCCTTCTAGACCTTTGTGCTACATCTTCGGCCGCATCGTCTCTTACCAACAGGTGAGATAGAGGTCAAACAAAGGTCTACCATTGTTAGAAAAAAAAAGTTTCTTTGGCACGCTCTGTAGCCTAAATGGCTTGATGTTTTTAGCTTGAGAGGTGTCGTTAGATTATTCTTAATTGTGAGAGTGACTCTGGTTTTATCAAAATAATTCACGAAGTAGAGTTTTTTGTTTTTTTCAATAATTGTTTTTTGAGCTTTGAGAATTTTGATGATGAGCTTTGAGATTTTTGCATGTATATCCGAGTGTTCTTTAAGGTCTTTGCATGTATATTTGAGTAATATCTATTCCGAGACACGATGGTCACGTGGAAACACCAGCTTACGTGATAATGAGAATTGAGACAGCTCGTCTCCATGCTATCAGCAGAGTGTAATCTCTAACTCCCAAACGCGCTTATAATATCGATCCGGTTTCTTCGTCAATCAGTCTCTTGTTGTTGTTCTTCTTCCAAGATAATTTTTGACAGTTCCGTGTTACCTCAATGGTACTAAGAACTCCGAAGTTTAAAAGTGAAATAAAAAACACTAATATTTTTTTGATTTTATGTTTTATTTTCTGGGTCTTAAAATAATTACGCTCACCTTGCCCATTTTGAAACGAGTTCAACAACTATCCGATGATAAAACGTGTGTTAAACATTTCAGAGGAAAACTAAGCAGTTGTAAAGTTAAGTGCGTTTAAAATCCATGAACATACAAAATACGGGTGCAATTATATAAAAAATACCAATTCATTTAAAAAGTGTAGCTGCTATTTATAAAATAAAACACAAGTGCCTGCAAGACTCCTGAGGTTTCAATCAGTAGATTATTTCAGTCACTTTTCCTACAAACTTAGCACTTTAGCCTTTTTAGGGGAGAAAGTCGAAGTTCTTCCATTTTGGACTTTTTAGTTTATTTGTACCACAAAGCCTCCAAGCATTACAAATTTCAGAACTGTGGTTTTACTGGAGGTACCCGGAGGTTTTTAATTTTTGCTATTTACATTCAAAAATAAACAATATATTGCCTTATCTTTTGAATGCATTGAGTGAGACGCTTGATTTTTTGTATATATTTCAAATTGATACCCCTGAGATAAGGTTTCTTGACAGACAGACAGGCGGGCAACAAAGTAATCCTACAATGGTTCCGTTGCTACCTTTTCAGGCACGGAAACCATGTGAACACAGTGTTAATACGAAAGAAGCGTTAAAAGGCAAAAAGATAGCGTACCCCACTCACAGTTTGCAAGTAGAACAAGTACAGAAGATTTGCAAACTCGACGATGGTCTCCAGGCCCATGGTAAAGATCCACGGGCATAACAGGTACTTGATATCCTGAAAAAAAAAAGTTTTGTCAGTACGTCATAACTTTGATTAACGTGCCTAGGGGCAGCGGGGCAGGTTCTCAATTCGACTGTATGTTTTTGTATATTTGTTATCTCTTAGCTCCGTCAGCGGATAGCTTCAGAGTATCATGGCTGCTGTGACGACAGCAGCATTCTAACTGAAAAACAGCGCGGCTGAGCCCTCGACCTTTTCTCTTACACTAGCCTATATACTATAACGAAACTTATAGCCTTTGTTGGTTATGATAGTGTAAGGAATAAATGCCATTTTATTTATTTATTTGTTTTTTATCTATGAAACGATTTGGTAAATTCTTATTTTATATTAAAGGATCGATCCAGATAGGTCCCGTTTTCATAAAAAAACCCTAGTCGGTTTTTTTCGCAAGGAACTATATTAATTAGATATGGAATCAAAATGCATAATAGTAGCGCGCCGTAGAGATCGGAAGAGGGAATTATAGTAATAACTAGCGACTCGCCCCGGCTTCGCACGGTTAGCCCCCCGTGTGTAACCCAGCCCCCCCCCCCCCCCCCCCCCCGATATTTTATTACTTATTCTGCTATTCGGAACGGAGAAGAATCCACCAAAAAACAGATAACTAACATCCGTCCAGCCGATCTTCAGTTATAAGTGGTGTAACTAACACGACTTAGTTGTATATATATATATAGATTTATTTTAAATTAGTTGTCGATGGTTTATTCTCATTTTCCTAGCCCCCTTTTTCGCTATGACCAAACGTAACATAACGCGGGCTCGTTACGATATCTGCGTGGAATCATCGTTCAGACATTGTGACGTCACACGTTATTGGCAAGTAATCTCCTATGGTCATAGCGAATAACAGCCCAGTTTAGCAATGTTTACAGAAGATGCGCTACTGTGTTTGTTGGACGTTATGATATAATGTCTTATTCCTAATCCTATCCAAATAGTATTTAATACTGGAATATAACGCAGTGTCTACAACAGAAGTCTAGAGCCTAACAATTCTGGAAAATGATCAGTTGATGCCTACTGTTAAGCAATCTCTAGTATATGTGTGTAGGGTGCCGGTGAAATTACAGGCACATGAGACTTTTCATCTTTATCTCTCAGGGTGGCGGGCGCAGTGCAATGCCACATAGGGTGCGTCCTAGGTGGACGTGACCTATGAGGTAATGCACTGTTCATAGGCAGAGGTTACCGCTTAACATCAGGTGGGCCATCTGCTTGTTCCGTCAATCATTAGTATAAAAAAATTAAAAAATAAAATGTACTATACTATTATGTATTCTGTGTCTCTAGTAGATATTCTCTGTTTATTCACCATTGAAGTTTATAAAACATAATATTCCGATTCTTGTAACAATGTTGTATTATTATTATTCTATTATTATTCCATCTGTGCCTGAGCGCTATATCATCATACTATCAGCTCTTGTGCTGATGACACCATGTTTAAAGTAATCTATACTTTTTTTTATCTATATAACATCAGGAGTTAATTCTCCGGAACTCTTAGAACTGATTCCGAAGGAATATTTCACTAATAGGAAGCTAGTAGGCTAATGGGCAGTGTTATAATGTACTGCGACGAAGTCACGGGTGGCATAGCTAGTAGGTACCTAGTATACGTTAGTATTATTCCTTACTCTGTGCTAGTATATATAAAAAGCGCAAGGAGTGCGTAAAAGTCGGTTCTGTAATAAAATTTCAACACAAGAGTGGTTTTTAATTAAATTCCAATATTTGCGGGACCCGTGATTCAGTGTCAACCAATTTCATCAGAAAATCCGGATTTTTCCAAATAAATTGAATCACGCGCGGTGTGATTTTAAAATTAGATTTTACCGACTATTGTTGCCTTTATAAAGGTTTTTAAAAAGGTCTAGAATTACTGGAATTTTCCAGTGACTTATAAATTGTAAACTAAGATAAGATTTCAACAGAGCTCTCCCAGAATATTTAGTTATCTCGAAATAAATTCACTTTTGTTCTAATAAGGCCGAAATAAAAGTTCACAAACATCTCCAACACATTGTTATTTATTAAAAAGTTAGAAGCCCAGATTCCAGTCTAGCAACAAATGGAGTAATGCGTGACGCTAAATGAAGTTTGAAAGCTGGACTTATAGGGCGGATATTGCGCTAAAAACTTCTGTTATCTTTATGCTCAAATATATATATTTGAATTCGAAAACGTACGTAACCGTTTGATCTTCGATAGTAGTAATATTATTATTCCATGGGTATCTCCAGATTTAATGGCCAAGTGAGATTCTTCATGTTTGTAAGTTTTTAAAAACCGGCCAAGAGCGAGTTGGACTCGCATGGAGAGGACTCCATACAAGTATGCTACTCTAGTAACCACTAGATCAATTGAAATTAGTCCTCAGTGAAATTAGGCAACACATTTGACACACATTTTCTCTTCACGAATACTTTCCGTTTCCGTGGGAATCAGGATTTTCGTTATATTCCTATAAACAATGGGTGAGGCGCTATAACCCTGTTTTTCAAAATTGACTCTGTATGTTTATAGATAAAGGGAGGAGGAATGCTCGATTTTCGAATATTTTCTTTAATATATATATATATATATATATATATATATTTTATTCTTAACTATGTAATTAAATTAATTTAAAAATACTATGAATGAGCTCTTTCACTAAATATAATTAAACTAACTATTTTCTTTTTATTCTCCAACTAGCAGCGCCCCGCGGTTTCACCCGCGTAAGTCTCGATCCCGTGAGAATATCGGGATAAAAATGTGCCTATGTGTTATTCCGGGAGTCCAGTTATCTCCGTTCCAAATTTCATGCAAATCCGTCCAGCCGTTTCAGCGTGAAGAAGTAACAATCACACACAAACTTTCGCATTTATAATATTAGTGGGAAATAAGCATTAGTTTTTAAGAGGCTGTCAAGTGTCAAATAGGCTTCTATTAAACGTCTTTTTAGCAAAATCTACACAGTTTGTGACAACAACAAAAAAAAACTTCATCATATTTTCTAATTCGGATTCGAATTTGAATTCGGCTCTTGTCTGCTCTTAATGCTATAATTCTGTGATTGGGTCACCTAACTATGCATACGAGTATGTACCAAATTTTCAACTATTTTCGTTCAGTAGTTTCGGAAAATATAGGCAGACGGACAGACAGACACGAGAGTGATCCAATAATGGTTCCGTTGCTACCTTTTCAAGTACGAAACCCTTAAACGTATTGCGTATTTGAATTCTGTATAAAATACAGGTAAACAGCAAAGTCTTTGATTTTTATTTAAGATCATAACCTATTTTATTCCGTACATATCTGTAGAAATATGGAAATCACGATAGTAAAACTTCTTGGCAATAAAATATAATTTTAGTTATTGATTGAATACAACACAGTTCTCACGGAAATGATCCAATAAATTTGTCATCTACAATAAAACATGGCGTATAATCGTAAACCTTATCACAAATTCATGAACAATGTTTTGAAACAACATTACACTCAGGTACATAGTCCTTATCCCACACTAGGATCCCTTTTGTCGTGTGTATCAGGAACAAATATTTGCAGATCATTCAAATTTTGGTTTCGCAGTGGGAATCGGACCTTTGGCTTCTTTTACAAACATCAAATTTAAAAAACAAAAACGTAACTCTCTGAGCGTAGAGCGTAGGACGTGTATGATGAGTGGAACCTTGTGGTTCCATATTTCCTTGTAGTCCGATGTCGGACTATGAGAATTCATAATTCCTCTTTATCCTATGAATAGAACCAATAGGAACAACATGTTCACGTCATCCAACCATGCTGCTGTACCTACCTCTACTACGCTATCGGAGCACGCGTTCACAGGGAACTATCTATATAGTAGTTATTGGGATACTGACTGTACTAAATACTATACTGGGTACTAGACAACTGGAGTAATACAACTTAATACAATATATTACTTAGATAGATATTTTTTATTATATATAGCAAATACCCAGAACACCCTGAACAAACATCTGCAAATCGCACAAATATTTGTTCCGAGGCGGGAATCGAACCCGCAACCTCCTGCGTCGCAGGCGAACGTTCGACAGCCACGCCACAGAGGTCGCCAAATACACTCGCAAAAAACGCTTCTTCCCGCTAGTTCTGCACTCTTTCTACTACAATTCGTAATTAGTCTGTAAATTTAATACTTTGTATTCGTTACAAAGCAGAAAACTGATTTATCCATTATGATTTACCATGCTACTCCAAGTTTCTGATACCGACACAGGGAATCCAGTTTGGGATTAGGACTATGTACTACTCTACTGTAGGTGTATGACTGTTCGGTAGTTATTGCGTGTGCTATACTGTGCTTATTGTGTGTGTTGTACTTCCGTGTTTAGTATGTATTGATTTTTAAAATAGCTTATTTTCTGTGTTGTACAATAAAGTGTTTTCTATCTATCTATCTACAGCCTTTCTACAGCAGGAATGGAAGCTTGAGGGAAAATGTAAACATACCTTGTAAACTCCGATCACCACAAGTATACATGAGATAACCCCCATAATACTGCAAGCCAGTAGTGTGATGTTGAAAGAGACGGTCGCTGAAACAAATCAAAAATGTTAATGTTATATACATCATTTAGAATTTATTTTTTAACATAACCGAACACCCTAAAGTCACATACATAGTCCTGATCCCACGTTAGGATTACCTGTGTCGCGGGTATCAGAAACTAAGAGTACCATGGTACCATAACACCCAGACCCGTAACAAATATTTGCAGATCATACAAATATTTGTTCCGGAGCAGGAATCGAACCCGCAACCTTTCGCATCTTTTTTTTTATACTACTTGAATGACGGAGCAAGCAGATGGCCCACCTGATGTTAAGCGGTAACCTCTGCCTATGAACAGTGCATTACCTCATAAGTACGTCCACCTAGGACGCGCCCTATGTGGCATTGCACTGCGCCCGCCACCATGAGACATAAAGATGAAAAGTCTCATGTGCCTGTAATTTCACCGGCACCCTTACCCTTCAAACCGGAACACAGCAATGCGAGCACTACTGCTTTGCGGCAGAAATAGGTATGGTGGTAGTACTTCCCCAGACGACCTCTTTCACAAAAAAGCTCTACTACTACTAAAAAAATGCGAAACCTTACTCAACCGGCTACTCGCCCGATGCGCTACAGAGGTCGTCGATTTGTCGAGTGTTGTACGTTATGCCTCCCCTAAAGGTTGCCAATCCGTTATATTTAGTAGTAGTAGAGCTTTTTTGTGAAAGAGTTCGTCTGTGGACGTATACTACCATCTACTATTTTTGTACCATCGTACTATGTCTGCCGCAAAGCAGTAGTGCTTGCAATGCTTTGTTCCAGTTTGAAGGGTATGGGTGCTGGTGAAATTACAGGCACATGAGACTTTTCATCTTTATGACTCAGGGGGGCGGCGCAGTACAATGCCACATAGGGCGCGTCCTAGGTGGCCATGACCTATTTGGTAATGCATTGTTAAAGCCAGCTCCACTTTTTATTTTTTTATACAACTTGTAATGACGGATCATGCAGTTGGCCCACCTGATGTTAAGCGGTACCCTCTGCCTATGAACAGTGCTGAACATAGATCACGTCCATTGGTGCTACTGTTTTAAATGTTTAATTATTTTGTAAGAAAATATAAGTACAACTACGTATCAAAAAAAATGTATTTTATTGTCATACTAGTGTTTCGCCCGCGACTTCGTCCATGCGTTGTCATAAACCGTTCCCGGAGTGCGTTCAACAATGCAAAGTTTCATAGTTATTGGCATAGTGGTTTAGGAATGTATTAAGTATATTTTTTATGGTATGGTACATTTATTTACAGAAAGAATAATACAAGGTATGTACAAAATACATATGAAACAGTTGTGCTACCTGAAGACCGCTACAAGTATATTTTTTTGTATTTATTTATGTTCCAGATACACATAAGAAGATAAAAATAAACAAAACAGTCTTGAAATAAATAAATTTATTAAAACACCCAAGTAGCCTTTGTTTCATACTATGAAAATAAGCCAAAATAAATAACACAGGGGAACGAAATCACCCAAAAGCAGATCAGGAGCAAACAAAACACATTATTCAGAATATTGTTGGGGAAGATACTGGTAAGTCTATGGTAGTGTTCGCAGTTTCTAAATACTTAGATATACCTACAGGATGTGGCAAGATAATGTAGCTAAGAGAAGTTTGTTCTTAGAGAACATTACGTATTACGAACAAAACGAAAACTGTATTTTAGAATATTGTGACATTGTACCACCAGCCTGAGAAGTAATATTTGTCATAAAAACTGGCTCAATTGGCTCTATTTTTCATTAGGAATATACTATTTTGGTCGAAGCTGACAAGAAATTATTTAATCAAAAGTAGGTAACCAACCAAATAAAATCGTAAGATTTTTGGAAGACTCATAAAAACAGTTTCCCAAACTTTTTCGATGCAGTGACACAAATTATAAAAGTGTAATTCTAAAATACTCGGACATTTGTTATTGCTCTTCACTCAAATTGTTTACCGTCTTTCCCAAAAGGAGAAGGTTCTAAATTCAGTTTTTACACCCCTGGTTCGGCTCTGGTCAGGGCAGAAGACTCTCCATGTACACGAAATGTACGGGCACAGTCAGGACACTGCACGAGCTATAGTCAGCATAGTCGTGCGGCGTCAGGCCATTCCGATTCTCCACATAATTACGAATTCCTCTCTTGTATTATACTTTCTACTAGCTCAACCGATAGCCACATGACCGTAGCCAAAAAACCATACGCCTCAGTAGTAATATAACAGGCGAAGCGAGTTCTCTGAATAAACTTGGACGAATCGGCTTTTGTATTGATGTATATGAGTATGTATGTATGTTTGTCCGATGTTAACTTCCGAACCATTAATCCAATGAAAAATTATCGGTGGATAGATAGTATTAGTACAGTTTGTTGCTAAATCGGTCGAGGGGTTGCTGAGATACTGGAGAACAAGAGGAGGTAAAAAATAGTGGGACAATCAGGTCACGTGGGGTGTCATATGAAAGGGTTCTGTTAGGACATTTTAAAACGTTTTTAATTTTATTTTTGACATTTTACTTTTAAGATACAAGTAAATATTACAAATAATAAAACCTCTAGGACACTTCCAGTAATCCAGTAATGCCGAAATTTGGTATGTAATGAGCTATTGTGACAGAACTACAGGGATAATTCCAAATTTAAGAATTTTTATATGAGTGCCCTATAAAATCAAAAAACCAATATAACATCCGTTGTTGACCTCACATTTCCTGGAATTTGAATGCCAGTATAATTTGGTTTGTTGACAAAACGGTTTCTAAATAAAACTAGGTATTTATTCGTTTTATTAAACGAATGAGAGCCATAAAATTATTTTCTGACCCAATAACTTCGTTTTACATCTATTATACGTCTATATATATTGGTAGCAGCGAATTTTCCGGTTCGCTCGTTTCATTTCTATATCCATACAACGGGTCTATTGCCCTCTATTCACAACGAGCTACTCACCGAGCGACCGAGACGCTAGGAAATTAATTACTGAGCACGCTTTTCTAGGCTTATTTTATAAGTCGTCACAACTTAAAAATTTTGCTGCCCCTATGAATTTGAACGTACGATTATTTGCATTTGCTTCGTTCAATATCACTATGTTCATACCACTGTAAATTTATTATTAAATAGGTACAATTAAAACAACACAACGTAACATAATGAGTCCCTAATTTCTAAAGGCCTAATTGAGCTTCTGCATTCGTTGTCAATGTCACTTCGCTGCGCTTTGGTACCTAGGAAGATGTACTACAACTTTCATGTTGGGTACGCACGTGAAGTTCGTCGTAAACTCTCAGATTTCACAAGCTATGAGAAGGTTTATTATTATTACAATTTACGAAATTGCTTCTTACTCAGATTATAGTAACTCATTTTCAGAAAGACCAAGTATTTACATAATTTCAAGAATATGAACGAAAAAATTCAAATGAAAAATGTTTTATTTCAGTAGTACTAACGAAAACAAGGTCGAAGTCACCCCTTTTAAGTATAAAAATACTTGAGTTAGAAGACCTTGCTCTTTTATAGCCATATAATATGGTTGCTAAAAATAGGTAAATAAAACAAAACAGTAGACCTATCTCCTGTTTTATTTATATTCCTAAAAATTGTGTACATCTCTGTCAAACGATCGTACAAACGTTCTAAAGATCAAGAAGCTCAACTGATCCAAATTACTACTGCAAGCGTCCCTAAGAAGCTGGCTACATTGCCACGCTGAATGGTAATATCAATGCATTAAGCCAGATAAGAGCCAGCTCTCGGGTCAAGGGTCGCTTCGACCAGACGCTCTGAATTAATTTTGAAAGAACGAGTGGCCCTGGTCCTTACTTATATCGCCGCTATAGTTTATTAAGCGGCTTCTTGGTTGGTTCCACGCATAAAGCGTGGGTGTCACCCCTTTGGACGCTGAGAGCTTTGGTGAATCCTACTCCGGCTATATACAGATAAATACGTAATACCTTTGAAGTTACGTAAACTTTAGTAAACATCACCAACCTATGGTAAATGGCATCTCCTTTGATATTGGGGAATCTCGAAAACTAATTTTCGAGCTAGGTATTCAAAAATCTTCCTTTGCGGCGATTCTGTTTGTGCTCAAAGTTATCCAGAAGAATTTAAAGATTAAAACTTCGTGAAGGGAATGAATTGAAGTTTGTTTCTGTCTCCCTAGATTAATTAAGACGCGGTCGGCTAACTTGTAGTATGTATAGGTACAGCTATGAAATGGATGAACAGTCCTCTTTTCTTTGTTTTCGGAACATAATTTGTTGGACTTTTTGATTGGATAACTGGTTTAGAATAACATTTCGATCAAAATGATTGAAATTTTGTGCAGGAATCTCCATAATCTAAACTTTATGGAGATTTCTTGCAATTGTTGCCTGAATAGGGCAGTCCAATAATTAATTTTATTTTCATTTGAATAGCAATGGCCTTCCCTGCTGGAACTTCATCCTTATATTTTATCAAATTATCTAGATGCTATGCTCACTAGATACATCTTTTAATTTAGGGTACACTCTAATGTACTGATTGGTTATATACAAGCCTAAACAAAATGGGCTTGCTTGCTCTAATGTTCACTCGAACACGCTAAAATTGATTAGGTATTTAGAATTTTAAACGGGTGATAAATTAATTATCAAATTCCGTATACGGCGCGTATTAAAATCGTAGTAAATGTGGCAAAGCAACCCCTTTTTTGTGATATTTCCACAAGGCTGAATTAGTAGATCTGTACAGGATTTTTTTCCCGTAGAAAATAAAACTGTATCCTAGGCTCAATTAGGTGTGCCGTTAAGATTTTCTCCCTGTATTTGTGTAGATGCTAAAATTGATTGATGGTACTTATTTAGAATTTTATTCGGATGACAAATTAATTAACACATTCCGTATACGGATTGGAAATCCGGCTTGGATTTTTCCCCCGTATTTGTGTAGAGGCTTACAGAAATATTGGGATAAAATTGAATAATTTATATTGAATATTATATCCATAGATAGGTTCAGAATACACCAATATTTCTGAAACCGAAAATGTGGTTGAGAAATGATTGAAGAGAGCATAAAAAATGGTGCCTTTTATGTTGTGTTTGATCGAATTCTAATGTTTAATCTATTTAATACGCGAATAATTCAGAAACAATCGTATATTATCGTGCTTGTTCGATATTTTCTAATGAACTATAGGCGAAAAATTCAGAAACAATCACAGGTGATATTTTCCTGCTTGTTTGATATATTCTTATGAACTATAGGCAAATGGATCAGAAACAATTGTATAAAGGTTCACACATATCAACTCGGAAAGGGATCGTAACCGTATAAACTCGAACCGTTTAGTATTCTTTGTATGAAACTCCCTACTGCAACGTACACTTACCGGAATCGTAACGAAATCGCCTGGCCTCGGGACAAGCGAGCGGACGGCGAACCATAAGCACGCCGTCTCGCCTAGCCGTAGCCGAGTCGAGTACCGGGCTGCTCTTTGATTACGTGATTACGTTAGGTTGACGCCTGGTTGACAGTGAGGCGAAAGGCGATACGGTTACGATCCCTTTCCGAGTTTAGTCCTGCTTGTTCTATGACTGCTTGTTCGATCTATTCTAAGGGCGGATAATTCAGAAACAATCGTATATAGTATAATCTAATGAAATATAGGCAAATAGATCAGAAACTATCGTATAAGACTGCTTATTTGATCTATTCTAATGGCGGATAATTTTGAAACAATCGTATATAGTATATTCTAATGAAATATAGGCAAATAGATCAGAAACTATCGTATAAGACTGCTTATTTGATCTATTCTAATGGCGGATAATTTTGAAACAATCGTATATAGTATATTCTAATGAAATATAGGCAAATAGATCAGAAACTATCGTATAAGACTGCTTATTTGATCTATTCTAATGGCGGATAATTTTGAAACAATCGTATATAGATATTCTAATGAAATATAGGCAAATAGATCAGAAACTATCGTATAAGACTGCTTATTTGATATATTCTAATAGCGGATAATTTTGAAACAATCGTATATAGTATATTCTAATGAAATATAGGCAAATAGATCAGAAACTATCGTATAAGACTGCTTATTTGATCTATTCTAATGGCTGTCAATTTTGAAACAATCGTATATAGTATATTCTAATGAAATATAGGCAAATAGATCAGAAACTATCGTATAAGACTGCTTATTTGATCTATTCTAATGGCGGATAATTTTGAAACAATCGTATATAGTATATTCTAATGAAATATAGGCAAATAGATCAGAAACAATCGTATAAGGCTGCTTATTTGATCTATTCTAATGGCGGATAATTTTGAAACAATCGTATATAGTATATTCTAATGAAATATAGGCAAATAGATCAGAAACTATCGTATAAGACTGCTTATTTGATCTATTCTAATGGCGGATAATTTTGAAACAATCGTATATAGTATATTCTAATGAAATATAGGCAAATAGATCAGAAACTATCGTATAAGACTGCTTATTTGATCTATTCTAATGGCGGATAATTTTGAAACAATCGTATATAGTATATTCTAATGAAATATAGGCAAATAGATCAGAAACTATCGTATAAGACTGCTTATTTGATCTATTCTAATGGCGGATAATTTTGAAACAATCGTATATAGTATATTCTAATGAAATATAGGCAAATAGATCAGAAACAATCGTATAAGACTGCTTATTTGATCTATTCTAATGGCGGATAATTTTGAAACAATCGTATATAGTATATTCTAATGAAATATAGGCAAATAGATCAGAAACTATCGTATAAGACTGCTTATTTGATCTATTCTAATGGCGGATAATTTTGAAACAATAATATATAGTATATTCTAATGAAATATAGGCAAATAGATCAGAAACTATCGTATAAGACTGCTTATTTGATCTATTCTAATGGCGGATAATTTTGAAACAATCGTATATTGTCCTGGCACACTTACTGTGAGTAATTTTTTCAGGCTCTAAAAAGCTTTCTGATTCAGGATCAGCCAATTCTCCTTTCAAATAGCGTTGCTCCATTTCGATGAAGTGGCCCATTGTGACTATGGTGATTGTGTAGTATACCTGGAACAAACATCAGCTTTCTTAACATCCATCAGTTGCAGTGGCTATTTACTTGCAGAGAGCTGACCGGTACTGTTCATAACAAATAATACAACATCATCTTATCTTCAGCCGGTTGACGTTCATTACTGGCCGAAGGCATTCCCTTTAAAAAGCCATGATGAATGTTCTTAAGCCGCCTTCATCCACCGACCGCTATAATTTTGTCAGTCCATCGAGTGGCGGGTCATCCTACATACTGCGTACCTACTACACAGACTGACCAATGGTACGTGGTCGCCCCTAGAGAACCTTTATTCCGTAGCGGGGTCAGAGTGTCAACCCGAACAACAACGATGGTCCTAATTAAAATTGCGAGTGCCTTTGTAAACAGTAAAGGTATCGATTTCCTGAATTGCTTCAAAGCAGTGTAGAAATTGGAACATGTATAATTTGTTAAACCCTGAATTTGGAACTCATAGCCAACACAGTCCGTCCATTGGAAACCCTATTTAAGCTGTTAATAAATCCGGTCTTAGAACTTTTTAGTAGGTACATATATATTTTTTATACTGTTTGTTCTTTTTTTAGACTGTAATTGCCTCTGAAAGGATCCTTCAAGGATCCGACGATCTAAGATATTCCACGTGAGCATTTAGTTTGTGTGCCAGTATGTATGTGTTTTACTCCGAATAATTTGAAATAAACGTACATACAATTTCATTATTCAAACAGTGTTTTCCCTGAAAGAAATTGAAAAGTAATCCATGGTGTGAAATTAACCATTTTCAACGGCAACCAAAAAAGAAAAAAATAATATACCCGAGTTACGAATTTTCCGAGAGCGACCGTGATGAGTAGG
The DNA here is from genome assembly GCA_932527175.1 of Operophtera brumata. Taxonomy (NCBI): domain Eukaryota; kingdom Metazoa; phylum Arthropoda; class Insecta; order Lepidoptera; family Geometridae; genus Operophtera; species Operophtera brumata. Next base: position 77,069,675 of record OW052239.1, on the reverse strand, counting down.
CACAAATTGGGTACTCACTGTGTTTTTTAGATTGCTACAAACGAAAAGCATGATGGCGTGACATTTTTTTATCACATTATTTATTGTATTTAAGCGTTTGCCTTGATTGAAAAATATTGGCGTGTTTTAGTTCTATATTTTAAACAAATGGGGGTAACCCGTTCGTGCTTCTGTTTGTACTACCACTGTTTGTTCGTTGCCTCATATACGTCAATTTTAGTCTGAATTAGTCTTATATATTTTTTGTTTTCTTGTTTCAATAGTCTAGAACTCTGCGGGGACCGTGATAAGTTCGATATACCGATTATATGTGCAAAATTTTATGAAGATCTGAATTGTATATTTCAAATTAATGACCAGTAATTAATTTTGTAAAAATTAAAAAAACCCTCGACGTAATGAAGCGGCTGAACCGATTTTGATCAAACATAGCTAAGAACACTCCCGACTAATTCACCTTTCAAACATAAAAAAAAACAAAAACAAAATCGGTTCATCCGTTCGGGATCTACGATGCCACAAACAGACACACACACACACACACACACCCAGACACGTCCAACTTATAACACCCCGTCGTTTTTGCGTCGGGGGTTAAAATCTAAGCTTTTTAGAACTATCTGTCGTTTATTTTTAATGTACAAACTTTAAATCTTATCGTCATACAATAATTGTAATAAGACATATGTCTTATCAAGGCCCATAGCTACTATCAAGGTAGCATAGCTACTAGATTTTAGAAAAAAAAATGCGAGGTATGTGGGAGCGTTTAGGCGTATTTCAGCCATAACCTTCGACGAGGTGTACGTGTGCTTAATTAAAGGCGTAGGAACAGTTTTTAATGGCATTTCACACGGATATTGATTACAAAGTACGAGGTCATCGGTAATATGTCCTTCTATAGATAAATTTTTGATAAAATAATGCTTCAATAACAGAAAGAATAATACAACGAATAAAAGATTCAACAAATAATAAATAATACTTCTTATGGATTTATACTACGTATTGGTTATAAATTGTAGTGTTTCGAATGTATTAAGATAAACCTAATGTGTTGAGAGAATAAATACTCTGATATATTTACAACTCAGAACCTACCTTGTATATTCAAAAAACATAATTACCACAGTGTATAACGCTGCCGCGTAGCACCCCTTGCGCAAACTTCGCCAGCAACAGCAGGATTGAATGATTGTCATCTTCACAAGTCCTTGTAATCTGAAAAAAAAAAAAACATACATACATATATCATCACCGTCTCTACAGACAGTCCAAAATAAAGACGAGGTAGCTCGACTGTCTCTTTTTAAATGTACAAACGAAGTTCCACCATAATTGACTCATTCGTAATATTCTAACAAATTGAATGTAAATAATTTGTTTTTTTAAAGTTTGGTAAGGTAATAAATTGTGGGGTTGTATGTCTTCGTAAGAGACATTAGAATAGGCATAGGTTAACGATTAACATCAGGTGGGCCACCTGCTTGTTCCGTCATTCAAGTAGTATAAAAAAAGGGACAGTGGCATGCTCTACTGATGTTAACCGTACCACCCTTCACGACGGACTTTCGATGGTTGTTCGTCTAATTATTTACTAGCAACTCGCCCCAGCTTCACACGGGTAGCCCCCGGTGAACCCCCCCCCCCCCTACCCCTTTCCCCATGTCAATCTCCTGGTTCTAAGCTCCCCACCAATTTTCAGCCAAATCGGTTCACCCGTTCTTGAGTTCCAAGTGGTGTAACTAACACGACTTTGTTTTATATATATAGATTATTGAACGACCGAAGCGAGTACTCTGAGTCAACTTGGAAGAATCAGCGTTTGTTTGTTTGTATGTATGTATGTTTGTCCAATGTTGTTTACCGCTTCACATCTCCGATATACATAGTCGCACCGCTTAGCTAGCTCGCACAGCTCGGCTGGAAAGAGATCGCTTCACAGCTCCGCTACACATCCTCGCACTTGTGGCTGGCTCGCAAAGCTCTGATGGAAAGATACCGTTTCAAGCTTTGCTACGCATCCTCGCACCGCTTAGCTAGCTCGCACAGCACTGGTGGAAATAGACCGCTTCACAGCTTCGCTACGCATCCTCGCGCCACTTAGCTAGCTCGCACAGCTCTGGTGGAAAGAGACTGTGTCACAGCTCCGCTACGCATCCTCGCACCGCTTAGGTAGCTCGCACAGCTCTGGTGGAAAGAGACCGTTTCACAGCTCCGCTACGCATCCTCGCACCGCTTAGGTAGCTCGCACAGCTCTGGTGGAAAGAGACCGTTTCACAGCTCCGCTACGCATCCTCGCACCGCTTAGGTAGCTCGCACAGCTCTGGTGGAAAGAGACCGTTTCACAGCTCCGCTACGCATCCTCGCACCGCTTAGGTAGCTCGCACAGCTCTGGTGGAAAGAGACCGTTTCACAGCTCCGCTACGCATCCTCACACCGCTTAGGTAGCTCGCACAGCTCTGCTGGAAACGCACACACCATTTCGCAGCTCTGCTAAGCTTCCTCGTACCGCTCAGCGCCCTCACACAGCTCTGATGGATATTCAGCCTGTCAGAGAGTTCTCGCTCGCCTGCGTTTGTTCTACCGCGTGAGAGAGCAAGAGTTGCTAGAGTTGCCGTCTAACCGTGCCTCCTATTTTGAAATAGCGCTCTATTCCTCTAGACCTCCTATAATAGACCTCCTATAGACTTCCCGTAGACGCTCCTGCGTGACCATTGAAATCTGAAGGGAGAATTCTATGAGCGTGTCATGGTGGTTTGTGTCGGTTCTGTCACAGAAATTTAACCGAACTTAGTAGAACCTTATTTGATGGCTCTGATCTTGAAAAATTATGTGTCTTACCTAGTTATTTCAAACCCGAATCAGATGACTGCAGACGTTGTACGTGTCTTGTTATTCTGCAAGCCTGTCCAAGTATTATAACAAACTAGTAATTTTATAATTGCACGGTCAGATTGTCAATCGTCTCATTTCCGTCTCCCTATCAGAGGCCATGGTATAGATTGTCCTTCTGTAGGTTTTTTTTTGTTCGGCTATTTTATTAGCCATTCTACATGAGAAAAATCTGTGACCACGATAAAATAGCTATAATTGGCCAGCGAAATTGTAATATATTTTTAACTACTTGAATGACGGAAAATCAAGTGGCCCATCTAATGTTAAGCGGTAACCTCTGCCTTTAACAGCGTATTACCACGTAGGTCACGTCCATCTAGTACGCACCCTCTGTGGCATTGCACTGCGCCTCGACGGTCGGACGACAGTCTTTGGTTAACTAAAGTTAAAATTCAGAAGCATTTTAATCATTGAAATTACAAGCAACATTTTGAATCTTCTTACGAATATAAACTGAAATTATTGCAGTTTCAACGCAAGCAAACCTAGAAGAATCACGGGAACAAAAACGGCTTGTATAATTAATTGGGAATAATAGGTAATCCAGTCAAATTGTGCTCAACAGGGCGTCTATTTGGAATGCTTCTGGTGGGACTCGCCTATTTCGCTTGGTCACGCCGTAAGTTGAGGACGACTGCACCAAATTGGATTATTCTTTTTTTGTTGTGTTTGTTTTTGTCAGGACCAAGGTTTTTATAAAAGTTTTTATTTTAACCGGGAGTTGGCGCTACTGTCGGGTCACCGAGACCACGCGAACGACGCCGCGAGCGGATCGCTTGTTACAAATAATAATGAAAGTTTTCTAATCAGCTCGTGCCCTATGTTGTTAGCTACCTAAACTTATATCATTGAAACAAATTAAAGTTTTGCACAACCTAAAACTCAAATGATTAAAAAAAAACTTGTATAAAACCCCTTAAATATAATAAATATTCATGATATAATCATAACATTGATTCAATTACATTGAATCATATAATCGCAGAACATGTTATTATCAACAATAAAGACATTCCATGCAGTCGGAATGATCTACATATCTGAGAACACTTCAAACAACACATTGCTTAAAAATTATAGGTACCTGTGTATTTCCCAAACATATTTAAGATTTATGCGTTCGACTAGCCTGTGAAAACAAATAAATTTCTCTGTACAAAAAGATACCTATATAGCTACGCACCTTGTTTACCGAATCCGAAGCTTATTGTCTGTTTCTTACGGTTTGAGGAGTGGGGTACGATATAAAGTAGGTAAATAGTATAAGTACTGTGTTTATACATATACAAAACTTATATATCATAAAAAAAGAAACCTACACAGAGGTACCTACAACACGAAAAACATACAAACATACTTTTTTAAATTGTTGTTTTGTGTAGTTAACTTTTTGGCTATTGGTGCTCCCGTCTTGAAGTCATTAAAAAACGTGACACATACCTACTTCTGCATATTTCTTTGTTAAGTTTTAGGAGAAAAAACGAGCTTTTCCTGAGTACCGGGAACAAACCCCAAAAACACCCAGCAACAAGCCCGTATAAATCCCTAAAAATCCCTACATTTGCTCAAAACCCATGCAATTACAACACCTAGGTAAATACATACCCAAACGTCCCCTACTACCCCTGAAAATTTTCACAAGCCGCTACAACCACTAAAAAGCCAAAACTTTAAAAACCTATACAAGTCTAAAACTCGTACAACCCCATAATGTAACTCCTTTCTAGACCTTATTGGACGATAGACTTTGCTCGGATTGTTCCCAGTTGTGTAACCATCGCCATGCTTCTACTATGTTCGTAGTTCTGACAGTCTATTATAAATCTGTTCAATTTTAAATACCCTCTCAATATACATATTTTAAATAAGCGGCCATTTCTATACTCACTTTATAATTATATCATATTGTATAATATAATCAAAGAGACAGTTATATCTCTTATATAGAGAGGTTCAATATCACTTCTAAGGTTTCACGGCCAAGGGTACAGCGGTTAAAATTTATTTTCAACTGTACCCTCAAGGGAACTGCCAAGGGTACCAACACAAGAAAACAAGTCAAAGTCTCTGCTACTATAAATCTGTGAATTTCACTAACATCGTTAGAACCGTTTTCTAATTTAAATATTGTTGCTCGCATAATAAATAAGAAATTTGAATGCTTAGTGTGTTGGATCAATTTGTAATTATGGCACGGCGTGCATAATAATTGTACGCATTCGTAGCCGTCCATAAATAAAACTTTGCCGAGAATGTGCGGGGCTTCTGAATTAACTGATGAAACTTTTGTTCCAAAACTATTTTGAATTATGTTCGGCATACTATTAGATAGCCACTCTGTTTCTATTCTCGCAGCGATACTTTCTGGCTAAAAGCTGTAGATAAACTAGAGTTAGAAACAATAAATATTGTTTGCCATTCATTTCTGGAACAAATTGCTCTTCTTTGTTTGATTTAGTTAACACGTGAATAACCAACCTGTCGAACCAACCTCGCTAAAGGTAACTCGAAAAGTATACATCACACGAGTTCCGAAATATATTTTGATGAAAATCACTTCATTTTATCCAAATAATACTAATGTCAGTTTGATTACGGGGGTGTATCCGTATTGATACCAGGAATTTATCCCACAAATGGGAGGTTAAATTATAATTTATATGTTTCTTGGTATAAGAACTCTTGTACGAATTGGTTTTTAGGTTTTTATTATTTACGTAATGTTCATGCCACAGCAACACATAATCTGTGACAACTGGTTTTCTCTTACGGCTACTGAAATATAGGTACCCCTGAGTAAATATAGGCATATAGACAGACGGTTAGACGGACGGCGTAGGTCTAGTAATAGAGACCCGTTGGCACCCTTTATGGTTGGTTTCCCTCTAAATATACAATCTTGGGCTTGTTTTTCTGATATATAATGTGTGTATAATATTTGTATTACCACATTATTACACATCTTTGTGACAACCCTAGCGGTTACTTAATGATTTATGTTTGTGTGGTGTGGATATCCCGTCGATACGTAGATTGGAGCTGGAGTAGAAACATACATCACACGCAATATTAGAACTTGGATCTTATTTATTATTATTATCGCAAAAAAATAAGACAAGCATATCATCTCCAAGAATAATGAGCGTAGCTACGGTCGTCGTAGATGTCTACGACGTAGCAACTGTTAAAACTTCACCATCACAGTATCACCCTTCGTGTCAAAACGACATACAGACAGAAAGACGACCAAAATTAGAACGGGAACAGAAGTTTTAAATACTTCCAGATTTGTCTTCACATTGTATTAGACAATATAGGTGAGATTACTTTGGTCGAAGGGTTGAGAACCATGGATTTGGCTTGTTAGCTGATGTTGCCTAAAGTAGGCTCTAACACAGCACAAAATTATAGAAATCTAGCGACAAAGTACCACCTACAATCTATTACCATTTTACAGATACAGGCCGAACAAATACTGAAACAAGCTAAATGTATGGAAAACTCTAGTACCCCTTGGGTTATGGTTTTTACTAGGTACATTTTTATTATTTGTCCATACGTAGATAACATCATGAAAAAAGTGTTACACTTTGTTTCCGAATACAAAATGTGGATTCAAATTGGTTTCAGAATAGCTTAAATCGTATAGTTTAAAACTAACTATAACATAACTGTGAATCCTAGATTAATAAAATAAAATAAATCTTATCAATATTATGTGATCTACCTACCTCTTGCCGGTGCCGAGATGTATACCCCTGTGACATACTCCCAGACAAGCAGACAGATAGACGGAAAGCTTAGTAATAGGGTCCTTTTGGCATTTTTTGGGTAGAAAACCCTAAACAGTAACTTATTTTGAAGAAACTATTCAAACACGTGAGCATGTTTTAAGCAACAATAAATACGCTAGTTTTTGTCACTTCACTGCATAAATCTCCGTATACAAGTAGAAAACAGAAAAGTCTTAAATTGAAGATATTCTGTACCCTATAAAACTTTAACGACGAATTTGAATGACTTTGTAATTCTAATTTTTTCGATACATTAAATAATGATGCCTTTTTTATTGCTTTTTTATTTTGAGATGATAACTGACGTCACAAAAGGAGGTTTTCAATTAATTCGACAGCTACGTATAAAAAAGGAAGATATGTACTATCTACGCCCGTTGCTCTTAATAGTCATATTTCTATTCAAAGGTTATTTCAATGAAGTGTAGGAAATTATCCCCAAGTGGTCCTGTGAATTTTTTATCTCAGTAAATGTTATTAGAAGTCGGTTAGAAAGGTAAAGAAAGTAGGTAACCTACATCGCGTGTATTCGCGACGTCTCAGTTCGGGCGAACCACTAGTAGGTATGAGTATATTTATAGACTCAACTAGTAGGTATTTTAGTTTTTATAATCATCTTTGTGTCGACTTTGGAATTAGGTGAGTTGATTTCCCTCATCGCACTTTTTCGTATCAAGAGATCAGTGCTTTATCAGAACACTAGAAAATAATATTTTTTTCTTCGAATTTCATTTAGCGAGTGGGATATCAAATGAAAGAGGCGAAAATTTAGTAAAGTAAAGTAATAAAGTAAATATTTATTGCCAAGGAAAAAGTTTACACAGTGACTTAAGTTAGGTACTTAGTTCATTGTGATTTTTATTTATAATACTTTTTAAAAATATTATATACCTAATAAGTATATACTGTAGTCTGGCTATAGTTTTCATAACTTTTTACGTGTTCATTATTTTTTCTGTTGTGTTCTCGGTGTTGTGTCCTGCTCAATTCCACATCTCATTTTGTTCACATTTAGAGTTTTATAATTGTGTTTTTTTACTGTATCTTTTAATCCGAGCTTATTGTTTCGTATTGTACTTTATAATATGTTTTATGTTTGTATACTAATGGTACAACCTCACGCCACGCTAATCGTACACTACGGCCAAGTAATTACTTTACGCTCATATTTATGTTTTGTGCTACAACGAATGGCCATTGGCCGGTAAAAAACAAATTGTTAGTGTTACGATTGAATGGTTTTCCTATAATAAACTTTTATGTCGATTGGAGTACCGTGATTTTTTTGAGAAGGCGTCTGTAGTTTGTTGACCTTACTCCATATAGTCATATAGTCATTTATTTCCTCTTTAGACATGTTACATGCACTTAGATATGTCAGTTTCGTATAGTTTTCACGTAGATACATTTTACAATTTAAAATTATAAATATAACAATATAATGCAATACAAATCTCATAAAACACTGAGTATAGGTACATGTCAATAGAACTCAAATAGATAATATTAGATATAGCTAAACGGCTTGTCATATTGTAAAAATAAATTCATAGGAATTTTAAACAAAATCAAACTCTCATAACAAGTCATCACAAAAAATATCTTTGTCGGCCAAGGCCTCGTAGTCCGGGAAGTAGTGTCACCCAATGTATGGCGAGGTCAAAATTTTGTTTCTGATGGATTCACTTGGCACATTTGTATGATAGGAAAAGCTGAGCTGATTTAGCCCGGTAGCCATCCACCACCCCCTGGGGTGTTCAAAGTTACAAGACGCCGCGATCAGAAAAAAAAACAGCTTTTATTTACCTACCACCTCGAGTGTGGTGTCGTTTTCTGATAAAGCGGACATGAGGAATTAATTTTTGAGACATTTAATGTATAGTTTCATAGAAAAAAACTAAAATATTGACGAACATAATCAAAAAAAGCTGATATGATTTTTTTATTGAAGCGCGGTGGCGTGTAACTTTTGTACGCCCCACCTGCCTGCCCCCCAGGGGGTGGTGGAAGGCTACTGGGCTAAATCAGCTTAGCTTTACCTATCATACAACTGTGCCAAGTGAATCCATCCGAAACAAAATTTGGTACCCTATGACACTACTTCCCGGACTATCGTCAATCTTATAGTAGCTTTTATGCAATAATAGTTTTTTAATATAATTAAAGAATTCTATGTCAGTGTTATTTCTTATGTCAATAGGAATTTTATTATACAATTTTATGTACACGCACATAAAGCCAAGCCAAAGCCAGCTACTGGCCCAAAATTTACCCAAGCAACACGAGCAGCCCGCGTACGATTTGAAAGGGAACACAAATCCATTTTGTAAGATAATACATACTAGAAATGGAGCTTTGTTTTGTTCCCTGACTAAAAAGAAGGAGCTAAGTTGACACCGACACGTGAGGACAGATTTGAAGGCCCGGAGAACGATTTCTGCAATGCTGCTTTGCAGAAATTGACGGACGTTGCTGCACGAAGCGGCTGGTATAACATTCGACACCAAGACATAGTTGATTGTCATTGCAACCGGCGGCCGGGAAAAACGTTTTGTTAGTAGTAGAGCTTTTCTGTGAAAGAGTTCGTCCGAGGAAGTACTGCCACCATACCTATTTCTGCCGCAAATCAGTAGTGCTCGCATTGCTGAGTTTCGGTTTGAAGGGTATGGGTGCCGGTGAAATTACAGGCACATGATTTTATGTCTCAGAGTGGCGGGCGCAGTGCATTGCCACTTAGGCCGGTGCGTCCCAGGTGGACATGACCTATGTAGTAATGCATTGTTAAAGGCAGAGGTTACCACTTAACATCAGGTGGGCTACCTGCATGATCTGTTATTCACGAAGTTAAAAAATAAATAAATATATTAAAGTATCGTTTCGACGCTTGCTACTACTACGACTTCGAGACACCGGTTCTTGTTTGGTTACCGTGCGTTAGGTCATATGTTGTCCCTGAAAAGGGCCTTGTGACCTATGGTGAAAGAAACAGTGTAGTGAAACGATATATAGAAGTACTGGGATACCATGTCGTTGGAATATAGTGGAGACTACCTACTACACTTGAATACAAGAAAATGCCCAAACCAATATAGCAACCAGCTTCCGTGCGGGAACTTTGCGGTAGGTTGGCATTCGTATAATAAACTGGCCAGTGCGTATGCCCGGACTGGCATTTTTATTTATGTTTGTGTTATTTTGGTGGCAATTTAACCATTATAGCTCATTTAGAGAGCACAAGTGTAGTGAAATGAAATGAAAGTGAATTGCGTTTTTCAAATTGGATTTTGGTGGAAATGGTCTACCAAAGTTTTAGTAAACCGGCCATCTTTTTACTAAAACATCACTTGACTGTGACTTTGATAATTCATAATTTAATTCATAATTCATTGAACCATATTAAGCATTTATGGATGAAGTGAAGAGAAAGTTTGGACGTTCACTGTAACATTTGTCACACTAAGTAGAACTAATTGTATTTTTTTTGGACCATTTTAATATATATATAGATTTAATCTATGTATATCTTACTAGATTATATATGAGGAACAAGGGACGCTTCCGTCTGGTAGTGATTTGGATCAGTTGAGCTACCTTTAGATCGCTTGCAGCGGTCTTCAGGTAGCACAACTGTTTCATATGTATTTTGTACATACCTTGTATTATTCTTTCTGTAAATAAATGTTGAGGAACAAACCTGTAATAGATATAACCCGGTTATAATATTATTTAGGAAACTCCCTGATAATATTAATTATTTTGTAATTTGCCTCCCTCGTTAAAAGTAGATAAAAGTATCAGATTGGAAATATTTTACCGATGAAACGAAGTGGATGACGCTCGCGCTACCGTTCCATATTAATCCTTTGATTAGATAAGGCCTTCATAAATCAAGAGCGAGCATTGACTTGGATTTCAGCAACTTTGGCACAATCATTGCGGCAATTATATAATCATAATTACTATGAATACTTGACAAAAAATTCAAACAATGCGGTTGTCGTTTCCAATATGGTTAAAACCTTGTTAAAACTAGTTTAAATTTTGTTTTAGGAACCGTCGACCTAAAAAAGATGCAAGAAAATAAGACTAAAGCAACGAATTATTCTTGTTTAAACATTTGCGTCACGTGTTAACCTTTCTTATGGGTAGTTACCAGAAAACGGCAAATTAATACTAGGAATATAAACGATGAGATTACATAATAACTCGGCAAGTGGAAGGGCTTCGAGAGCGACCCTTTCGGGAGTCAGGGTTACGTAGTTACTGCTTATTATTTCATCTGTGGTCAGGGCCTCGATGACTAATCACGCCGAAATAACCCGGCGCTACACTAATTTACGGATATTTTCCAGAATAGAATTCGCTGAATGCATAATGTTGTCTGCATAGTACTTTGCATAAATAAAAAAAAAAACTAAAAGTAGGTAACGTATAATATTATGCATGTATTTTAGGATTATAGCAGCAAAGTCAGCGAGTTCCCAAAGTCAGACCAACGCGTTCAGCCCTGGTCCTCAATGGCGTGCACGGTGGCGATCAATGGTAAGACATGGATCGCCACCGTGCTCGCTACCGAGGACGCGGGCTGAACGCATCGGTCTGACCTATGTATGTGTGTTTGTCCGACGATAACTGGCATAATCTTAATGATACTTGGTAGGTAGGTTACGTGATTATAATTTTTAAGTCAAATTTTGATCTGTTCAGGGCTTTTCTGAGCTAAGGGGGACCACGCGATGTTCCCACATTCGGGGCGAACTACTACTTGTTTTTAGTGATGTGGCTTAGTAAATAACGTACATACATACATACATATACACACGCCTTTTTCATTGTCTGAAATTGTCTGTTTTAGGTACATACGGCAAAGCTAATTGTTTACCCCCCTGTATGTTTGAAGATAGAAGTAGAAACTAAATTATTCATATTTTCCCTACTTTTTTAGCACAAGTTGTGTGTATTTAGCTTTAACCCATATCTATGTAACAAACAAAGAATAATACCTACTAGAAAAGCCTAACAATGCGTTTTTTTTAAATACAAATAGCCAAAACTTAAGTTATGTGGCAAGCGGGACGTTGTAACAATTAAGTAATCTGTGACGCTGGCGTAACCAATTAGCTTTGCCGTCTGTACCTTGTGATGTTCAAGTAAAACTTGCCTTACGTATATAGTTTTATTTTTACTTTTGGCATCTCACGGTCCTTTTATGCAATTTGCAACGTTACACTAAGTGTATGACGCCCCCTCTCCCACTCGATGGACGGACGACATTGTAAAGGTCGCGAGAATTGAGTGGATGGATTCGGCTTAAGAGGGGGCATGCAGCAAAATTCCAAAACGTAGTTTTGATTGATTTATTCAGTTATATATTTTGAATGCATATTTTTTGTAATGAAATACATTTATTTACAGAAAGAATAATACAACTAATACAAGTAGGTACGTACAAAATTAAAAAAATACATAAAACAGTTGTGCTATCTGAAGACCGCTGCTAATGATCTAAAGGTAGCTCAATACCACAAACAATACAAGTAGGCACGATTATGTACAAAGTTAAAAAAAAAGTAAATAAAATCAATACAGGATATCCACGGGAGGAGACGAAGGAGTCTATTGCTAGGCCGGACACACCAGCAGGATTAGGATAATGTTCAATGTTCTAAGTAAGCCATAATAACACAAGGTGTCCCAAAAATTTAATGCTTTACCCGAAAGGACGTGAATCTACCTTCTACATAATCTATATCTACCTTGTTTTATTTTTTAAAATATTTTGATATCAAATTCAAAATGGTCACTTGGTCAAGATGAACCCAAGACCAGTCTGATTCATCTTGAGGCTAGCTCTAAAAGCTGCGTCATAGAACTTCTAACATGATCTGTGGTTAGACGTCGTCTTGGCAATCAGAACAAGACACCGCAACTGCGCTGGGCAGACACCATTAATTTTATACCAATGGTCTTAAGAAAACGATTTTACGATGACTTCTAAAACAGCATTAAAAGCTTCGGTGAAATGGTGTGTCCCTGTCAAACCCCCCGTTTGATGGAATCTGTCAAACTGTTTAGCCGCACTTGCATTGTGGTCGAGAATCTACAGAAATCGCCTGCAGCTGGTCCAAGTATCGGGCGTCAAAGTGGTGGTGGTGGTAGTGCTCGACAATGTTGAAGGCCTTCTTGTAATAGACGAAAGGGGAAAAATGCACTCATTTATAATCAATCACAAAAAACCTCGCACCCAGATGTGAAGGTAAATTCACATCCAAATATATGCCATAAAATGCTAGTAGGTACCAGTCTGGAGTAAATAATAAATTTTTAAAAATAAGTTTTCTTATAGTACAAGCTACTTTAAACGGCGAGATTGAACAAAAAATAACCCAATCGTAGTAAACAAAATACAAACCGATTTTTTTAATAACTGCTATCTTACCTTGAGTAAAAGAAAGCCGGGTCTGACCACCCGCCACTCCAAGCTGACTCAGCTTTATAGCTTCTACCGGTTGCCGAATTCTCCGGTAGCCTCTAAGTTTATTAGCAATTTTTCTTTCAACGCATAAAACTTGAAAGCTTCGTAAAACTAATTTTCTAAATTAAACACGTGTCAGTAGAGAGTGTTTTGGGTAGGATCGGTTGGTTTCATTCAGCCGAGGGAGAAGATCGTTGTGTTTTATTGATATACGCAAGTGTTTTCGGGGTGTTTTGGTCCCAAGGTGGAACACGAGCGTTCAACACAGGGCGCGAAACTCGACTGTTCGTTCCTTTCGTAATTCGTATCGTGTAGCGTGGGGCGGGCGGTTCGGTTTCCACGCTACTCTAGTGATGTGCGCATTTCCCCACACATCTAGTTCACCTTGCCATATTGTGCGGTAAGCTTGTAAGCTTTACAATGATAAGGGTGGTGAGTGCTCTATGTATACCTACTTAGGTACCTAATAGAATTGAAATATTGATGATATTGTATGATAACATGTATCAGAATACATGTATCAGAATACATGTTATTGTAAAAGTAAGAAATAATTAAGATAACGGTCTGGAGTAAACTCGGTTTATTAAATACTAGCGACTCGCCCTAGCTTCGCACGGGTAGCTCCCGGTGACCCCCCCCCCCCCCCCTCCCTCCTACCTCCCACCAATTTTCAGCCAAATCGTTTCAACCGTTCTTGAATTATAAGAGGTGTAACTAATTATTAAATATAAATAATTATAAATACAAGCGACATCGCGCGACTTGACCGGTTAACAGGTATATTGAACACACAAAGTGTTTTGTCTTTTGCATTGACAAGCACTTTCAAATTCAATCGAAAGAGACAAAACACAAAAGCAATTATAACAAAGAAGACAGAGAGTATGGACTTAACACCTAAGCTGATATTTTAATAAAATCTAAATAAATTAAAAATCATTTTTACATAATTATTTAACCGGCAGATAAATTAACATATTATTAAGTATGTACATACTCAAGAACGGGTGTAACAAAGTACAAGAGTTCTTTCGTTAGAGCTTGGGTTGGGTTAGAGTTGAGAGAGGAAGGTTTGCTCACCTGTTTTTGCCCTTAACTTAAGATTCAAGTGCAAATGCTAATATAAACTAGAGGAAATTCATTAACATAAGTTTTAAAAGTTCATGCAAGTTTTTTCTTTTTTAAACTTGTGGTGTTTTATAAATGATCTCAGTGTTTTTTGAACACATCGGTAATTTTGTTTTAACAGTTGAGTTTATGAAACTGGCTGTGTCTATTAAAATACACAAATCTTTTTGTTTTTAATGAGGGATTTTTACAGTCATTTTGAGTAATGCTTTCAGGGATGAAAATGGATGGCGCTGCACTGTGGATACAGTTTCAAAAGAAAGTTTGACTTTCCAATATTGTGACCTTAACAAACAATAAAAATAAACCATCTACAGACCGTTCCCCGTAAGTTGGCACCTGCCATTGAGTATTTACAGGTGCCATCTTACGGTGAACGAGCTGTAATATGTTTTGACAGTCGATGTTCAGTCAGCGCCATCCATCGAGGCACATAAAACAACTTTTTTTCTTTTTAAGTCGATAATGAATCCGGTAATAAATCCGAAATCTTAAATGATCAGAGTCTCCGAAAAATATAATGTGAGCTTTCCATTTTAGATTTAAAAAGAAAAGCCCTCATGATATTTTTCGGAGATTCTGCCCCTCACTAGTTAAGTCGCGCCGCCCCGCGCCCGCCCCTGACGCTCTTGTCCCAAACTCTGCCTTAGCACTGTTATACAATGTACAAACATACCTACATTTCGTCAAGATATCTATACAGATGATCAAACGGAGAAATCCTATCCCATCCTATGACCCAAAAATAACGATTTATCCCATGGACATGATATCATATAGGTAGAGTTGAAGTTTTTTTTTTAAAATCATGTTGCTTTTTGCTTACCAAATTACAATTACGTACTTGTTTTTATTTTTATAAATATTGATCGTAATTTGTTACATTTGTTTATGATATGTGGAGACCTAAAGCAATGCGGCCTCTAGGCGGCTCCTAGAGGCCGCATTGCTATATGCTATGCTATATTTAATAGGTTTTATGAGTTTGTCTTTCATCTACATATAATATTCGTGTATGCCTCGTGACATACACTAGACATACATAGAGCTATAGGATTTTTTTCTTTCCCGTGTCTCTACCAATCGTACCACGTTTACTAAAGCCGTTTACGTTTACAACAATTTTTCCCCGCCGTTTTTTTGTTTGTTTAAAATCAAGTATTACTTTATCAGCTGGCATTGCTGGTAATGAATACTGAAACAACAAATTAATTATTTTGGTGTTTTTACAACCCATTCAAATACAAATTACATATGCTCCTCGTGGAATTTCTTCAAAAAGATAGGTACCTGTTTACGTAGCGTTCAACAAAAAACTTAACGATTATTTTTGTAAAGAAAAAGTTACTACCTTAACATAAATTAATCATTACGTTCATTTATTCACGCGGAGTTGTTCAAAGGGAAATCATTCCTAATAACCTGTAATAGGGTTTGTTTCAGTACAAAAGGGGAGAAATACCTACAAATAAACGTACAGGCATGACCAAGGGTTGGTTTGTTGTATACTTACTTAGCTATGAGAGCGGCAAATTATGAATCAAACCGGGCGCAATAAGTTACCTTGAAAGCCTTGAATAGGAATGTAAGTGTTATGTCGATAACGGGTAGCATTATACGGGCTCCTACAGCTAAAACGGTAAAAGGTAGCTATATAGCTATAGATTAGCTATATGGACGAGTGGAGCCCTGCTACTTTGTGAAGTCGTGACGTCACTCTAACTTTACGTACTTAACTATCTACGATAGACTAATAGAGGGATCCAATGTAGAGAGGCACAAGAAACAACTCAACTTTTGGGATGATTTTAATCGCCTTTGGTTTCATCGCACTGAAATCTTCAAGCATAGGAGATTAGCAAAAACCGGCATAGTGCGTGTCGGACCTATTATGGTGTAGGGTTCCGAAGAAAAACAGTTTTTCTTCCATAAAGTTTTCAACACAGATCTCAGAGATAACTTTTGTGAAAGTATACACCATATTTTACATGTACCTATATTCACATTTTTCTAGGTAATAGGACTAATAATATGGCAGTGGCCCATTTTGGCGGAGTACCTATATCTCGCTGAAGGCGTGGCTGTAAAAAGTGGTTTAAGTAATGCAAGCAATTCACTATCAAGTTCACCGTCAAGTTTCCAGCGGACTTGAAGCCGAGTCTAGTTTGCAGTTCCTCCATATAGAATACACACGATCAAGTTTACCGGCAAGTTTGCTTGATCGCTGCCAGTTGAAGCCAAGGCGTCACCAGTGACGGACTACGACGCGTTAGGCAAACTAACGCCAACTAACGTCATGCCATGCATACTTGAACGCTCACACACATCTTCAAGTTTACACGACGCCGCACACTTGATCAAGCTGGCAGAACCAAAATTCTATTTTCGCTTCAAGTAGTCTTATCATGCACACCCATAGCCGTACACCGTCAAGTTTACTGGACGCCGCATTAAGTTGCAAACTTGACGGTGAACTTGATCGTGAATGGCCGGCATAACACTGCCTCATTTAACAAGATCTTGAAGTCCGCGAAAAGCAAATTAAATACCACTAATATTATAAATGCGAAAGTTTGTGTGTGTGTTTGTTACTTCTTCACGCTGAAACGGCTAGACGGATTTGCATGAAATTTGGAATGGAGATAACTGGACTAACACGTGGAACGTCCAATGAAAGGAGTAAATGAAAATAATTATTTAATTGTTTTTTTTTTTCTTTCTAAGCACGCTTTTCTAAAATGTGTTAGTAAATTAGCCCAAACATTGCTATGCTGCACTCAAATAGCGAAAGTTGATATCATTGTGTTATTATATTTATTTGCAAACAAGACAGAGTTTCTTAATCTAATCACACTAATATTATAAATGCGAAAGTTTGTGAGTGTTTGTGTTTGTTACTTCTTCACGCTGAAACAACTGGACGGATTTAGATGAAATTTGGAACGGAGAAACTGGGACTCCCGGAATAACACATAGGAATATTTTTATACCGATATTCCCACGGGATCGAGACTTACGCGGCTGAAACCGTGGGGCGCTGCTAGTATCAAATAAATCGATTAGATATAATTTACACCTGAGTAAAATTAGGAACAATATTCAGAATAAAAATATGCATCATCATAATCATCATCTCCAGGCAGAAGAAGTCCAATGCTGTGAATATGCCTCCCCATAGAATGCCAAGACGAACGGTATTGAACCGCCTCTACCCACCGACTTCCTGCGACTTTACTAGTTTTTATTTATTATTATTTATAACAATATATTCACAAATGAGACATTAAATGTAATTATAGACTAGTAGATATTAAATAATAATTTCTGACTCTAATAAAAAAAACACAATGGCATAAAATTACCAAAGTCGACAGAAAAAATAAAAATAAAATCTGATACTTTCGATTTATTTTCAACAAGATGCAACATTGGGAAAATAAATTTGTTACCAGCCATTGTGAATCCGGCCTAAGAATAGACCCCTGCGTCTCCTCCCGTAGATATCTTAAAAACCGAATAAGTGATTACACCAGGGGATGTGCGGCATCATACACCTGAATACCCAATGCCATACTGGTATCACCAACCTCTCGGCTAAGTTTGGTGATTATGGCAAATGCCCCCATTGTATTCTATTAGGGAGGCCTCGTCCAAACGTGCACGCCTAACGCGGCTGATGATGATTATGGTGATGATGATTTAAATACAATCGCTTACAAATGATTGAGGGCTGACTCTACGGGTAATTGTAAAACACGATATATTTTACGAGATATACAAATAAAATGCAATTTACGAGCGGCGCGGGGTGTTTTCTTGTATGATGATTTCTGTTTGATTTCGTGACCACTTATCCTGATGTGTTATATCATTATGCGATGGTAGCCTAACGGTTCAATAGTCCAACTCAGAATCCAACGATACCGGGTTCGATCCTAGGCTCCGCACCAATGACTTTTCTAAGTTATGTGTGGATTTCCATCGCTCTGTGCTTCGGAGGGCACGTTAAGCTGTCGGTTTCGGCTGTTATTGATTAATAGCAGTCGATAAGCCATGTCAGAGGCCCTCGGGCGGCTTGACAAACTCTGACACCAGAGGCCCAGCACTACCTCATACGAAACGACGACGATATCGTTAAGGCTACGCTTAAAGCAAACAGATAAAAAAAACCACTCGTACAAGGCATTTTATTTGAACAGGACAGGACAGAAGCCACAGGACTGGGACGGACGGATAGACGGCTCATTAAATGGTTTCTTAGCGGACTACAGAACCCTAAGAGCAATAGCGCACTAGCGGCTTGGCCGCAGCGGCCAGGTCGCGGCGGCCATCGAGATAGATACATTAGTATGAAATCGCCATAGAGCACGCGCACCCGGCCGCACGCGGCCAGCGGCCACACCAAGCCGCAGCGGCCGTTCGTCCTACATGCAGTTAGTCCATGTCGCGGTTTGTCCAGTAAGCGTTTGGTCCAATACGCAGTTAGTCCTAAAATCTGGACTAACTGCAAATTCACTACGTCCAAATCGGAGTCCGTCATATTTGCAGTTTGACATACCGGCAGCCCACCCTAAGACCAGTCCGTCTCATACTCGTACGCAACTCATAAGAGCCATACCCCTGGACCCCACAGGTACCCAGAGGTAGAGATGATTAATTTAGTTTCCCTTAGATTGAGAACAGGGTATGAAAAAAAACTAATACAGGTGACTCTAATTTCACTCTAGTGGCCAACAGGTCCCCGGTTGTTCCTAATAACAAGCGTTGCAATTAGGCCAAAAAACACCTAACAACCTACCGAGTGACTCTAATTAGGTATACCATAGAGATAACGCGCCTTTAAATATAAATAAAAAAACGGATATCCGGGTGGTGGGAGGGGTACTGTGGGGGTATCCCCCTATACCCTCAGACCACCCATAATTTCTTGCAACACGTTTGAAATGCCAACCCTGAAGAATATTCTAAATATACATATTTTCACGACGGTTGAAACGTCGCCACACTCAAGTTTTTCTATTTAAAGGTCTCATTTTGACCTTTGGGTCCTCAAAATATTTTGTACTCACGAACCTGAAACTAATTTGACCTACAACAAAATATAATGATTTTATATTTATTTCCAAACCAAGCGGCCCATGGTTACTTTCTTTCTTTACTAGTCCGCCCTAACCCGCCGCGCGTCTTCGCTCTGTTATCAGAGTCTCGCGAAATCACTTTTTAAAAAAAAGGAATATATTTAATTTGATGAAAGTCTATATTTAGTTAGAAAAACCTTAATTTAAAACAGAATTTAATATTCTGAAAGAACAAGTAGTCAAGTTCGAAGCCGGCCGTAGACTGGCTTTCTTTATACTGACTGCTAAAGTCTAGACATCAAAATGTGCTGTTATTGCATTACGTGTGCCATATTTCTATAGTAATTCGGGGATATAACAACCCTCACGTTAAGAGAAAACTTACAAGAAAAGTAAGTTTTTAAAGTTATTCGATACGTAAGCGAGGTTGATTTGATTTTAGTTCAATATCTGAGTCATTGGTTTCTTCGGTTTTATCTGATTTTAAGAAGAGTTTCTTTGAATACTTGTTCTTCTTACAAAAATATACTAAAACTAAACTAAACCACAATATTACTGACAAAATAGTTAAAATCGGGAAGCTTATATGATTATTAAAATTATTTGTAGTATCAACATCTTGTAAATCGCTTAATATTTGATCCGATACAATTTTAAGATTTTTTAGTTTATCTAAATTAATGTTTTTTATTTTAGAAACAGGAATATTTTTTAGTGTTTTAAAACGGCTTAAACTACAGCAACTATCATTAAGGATATTAAAATCTGATGATACACTTGGTATCTCTAATCTAGGGAAAGATTTCTTCGTTAACTTAAAGTTCTTATTATAAGCACTACATTCTAGAGGGATGTTAAATATACCAGTACCTGATATAATTATTTCTGATGTCTTTATATTATTATTGCATTCTATGGAAATTTTAGTGGGTTTTGATTGAACAAATATCCATTTTTCGTTGTTCAATTTATGCCAAATATCTATATTACCGTGAACAAATCTGAATTGACAATTTTCCGGCAATGATGTTGTTGCTTTAGTTATTATTTCAATTTCACATGATGGGTTGCCTGAAACAGTAGAGACGTCAGCTACTTCGCAAACATAGTTTCTTACAAAGGTAATTTTGCAAGATTTTAAGTTATTTAGAAGCACGAATAACGACTTATCTTTGCTCAGTGCTAAATACTCTTCCGAAGGCAAAATCATGGCAAAAGAGTTAGGGTTTCCGGTAACATGTGGGGTAGGTAATGGTATATTCTTATACAAATTATATTCTAAAGCATCAACTAAAGGTATCTTAATTACAAACACAAATTTTCCGTCTAAATAATAACAAACCAAATCAGCGGTATTCATAATAATATGAATATTGCTTAGATCTAAATTTACTGGAAAATCCCTATACTTAGGAACTATTTTAAGATTACTTACAATGTCTTTATACAGTTGGTGAGGTGTCAAAATCGATGGGTGGATGGTATTACTTCTTACAAATAAGATTGAATTCAGAAAGTCTTCAACTTTAAACGACAGGGTTAACAGACTTGACTGTAAGACATTTAGAGCAGAGTTAAATCTAATTTTAAAATTATCAGTTACTAATATTCCTGACACGTTATTCAGTGACGCAGTCACCTTATCAACGACATCATTCAGTTTTGCCTGATTAATATTCATTTCGTATATGGAATTATTTATATTCAGAATAGCAGATTGTGAGACGACAATACTTTTCTTTATTGAATTTACTAATTTAGTATCGGTGTTAGATAACTTTTGAATAGCGTTATTGTAGCTTTTGGCATCATCTTCATCCAGAGTACCGAATATGTGTTTAAATACTACACCAACTCCCGAAAACCATGCAGATCGTTTAGATGGATGGTTAGAAACTAAATGAGAAATAGAATCAAAATCTCGTAAAATGTCTTTATACAGGGAATCTAAAGGTTGTAGCGTATTGAAACACGTAGTGCTGTCCATTTCTTCATTTTCACGACATTGAAATCGAATTATGTTAAACACGTTGTGAATATTTTCGATGTGTTCTTTAAACAGAGATACGTCTATAGGGACCACAATATCAAACCGGTCATTTATGGTTCTTAGAGTGCCCACAGGATCGAAGAGAATTCCAGGACTATTGGTGATATATTCAATGTATTGGTTATCACCGATTGCCGAGATATAAACGGCGCCCAATCTGTAAGTAATTTGCAATAACTAAGTTAGTTAAGTGTGCGAAATGAATATATATATATATATATATACAAAAATAAACAATATAGTAAATACAAGTAAAATCTAAGTAATTAATAAGTGAAATAATGATTTCTTAAATAAGTTTATTGGTCAAAATCGTGTGCTGGTTTTACTTCATCAAAGTGATGTTTGATGTGACGTCGGTTGATTAGAAGGGATAAGGTATTGTAACCGTGAAGTTTTACTATTTTGTAGGGACCCTTCCAGAGGGGTGATAATGCTTTTCGAAGCCTGACGTGATTTTTTAAATAAACATAGTCCCCAACTTTGTATTGTACAGGGCGCGTATGTTTATCGTAATAGGTTTTTGATTTTTCTTTAGAGGTTTGTATATTTTGGAATGCTTTTTCGCGTGAGATTTTGAGTCGATGGTGGAGCATTTTAATATATTCTGGGTAAGTGACGTCAGAGCGTAAATCAAAGACAGAGTCAGGTATATATGGTTTATGACCAAACATGAGTTCATATGGTGTAAATTGAGTAGTAGTGTGGACACTGCTATTATATGTTAGCATGGCGGTGTACACGAATTTGTGCCAGTTTGACTGGTTTTCGTTAACGTATGATTTTAAATATTCTTTTAGGGTCGAATGACTTCGCTCCAGAGCCCCTTGTGTTTGGGGATGATAAGGTGAGGACCAAATTTGTTTAATTTTAAGGAATTGGCAGGTTTGTTTGAATAGGTCTGCCGTGAAGTTGGTTCCCTGGTCCGTTAGTATTGTTTTGGGAATGCCGAATAGAGATATAAAATGGACCAAACACTCGCATGAGTCCTCAGCAGTGGCATTTGCAATAGGATAGGCGATAGAGAATTTTGTTAGGTCATCTTGAAGGGTAAGAATAAATTTAAGCTTCGAGAGACCAGCTTCGGGTAGTGGACCCACAAGGTCTAAACTGATCCTCTCGAAGGGACGAGAAGAAGTTGTTGTGATTTGCATAGGAGACTTGTTTACTTTTCGTAAGGCTTTATTGGACTGACACATTTTACAATTTTTTACATAGTTTTCTATATCGGATCGCATGTTTTTCCAATAGTAACGTTCTTTTATTCTGTCGTACATTTTATTGGAGCCGACATGCCCAGCGATGGGAATGTCATGATTTTCTTTTAAAATTTTGGAAATTTCTGTGGGAACAGGGTATATAACGCTATTCCGGTGTATATTAACAGTGATATTCGTGTTGTTGAACAGGTGCATGAGCATGCCATAGATTTTGATGTAGGAGTTCTGTTCAAATGGATTCTTGAAGTCGGATATAGCAATATTATTTATCGTCCCGGTAAGAATAACGTCATCCCTTGCTGATTTTAGGGTTTTGAAAATGTCGGGGTAAGTGCTACTATCAAAATAGTAGACCTTTGTAAACAAGAAATAGTATGTAACCCCTTTGAACTCGATCTTCTTGAATGAATATAGGTCACGTTCTTCGTCTAGAAAGCTTTTTGTTGAATCGTCTAATGCTGCAAGAACTTCTTGAAGGTAGGGATTAGAATCGTCGAAGTCGATAGACACCGGGATTAAAACTGTTTTGCAAGAACTCTTAAGAAGGCTTTCATTATGTTCTCTGATTTGCGTGTCGAATTGTGTTCTATTTTTATCGGAAAATGCTTTTAAGAAATCTGAATAGTCATCATATGAGTTAAGAGGACTTTCTACAGTGGTCCTAGTATTTTCAACAGGAGATTCTGACGGATTAGGAGGGTTCAGAGGACTGAAATCGATATTCTTATCTAATGGGCTGAGACCAAAATCATCGAACTCAGGGTTGAAGTCGACGTTTTTATCTAATGGGCTGAGACCTAAATCACCCAACTCTATTAGGTCATCGAGGACGTCTTGAGGAACTTCAGAGCTTGGATTAGAATTAGGGTTGTTGGAAGTACCCGATGTTGAAGGTTGAGGGTCTGATTCCTTTTCGACAATCGGGTTGACCGGGTAACGAGATAAGGCATCAGCATTGCTGTTAATTTTACCTTTCTTATGTTGCATCTCGTAATCGAATTCCTCGAGCTTAAGCCTCCATCTGACAAGTTTGGAACCCGGGTCTTTGCAGTTAAACAACCATTTGAGAGGTTGATGATCAGTGACAATTTTAAAATGGCGGCCATATAAGTATGGTCTAAAGGCTTTAGTGCCAAAGATAATTGCTAAACATTCTTTCTCTGTCACACTGTAGTTACATTCGGCTTTGTTTAATGTTCTTGAAGCATAGGCAATAGGACGGTCACTGCCAATTTGACCTTGGGATAGAATAGCCGAAATAGCGTAGTTAGAGGCATCGCAAGTTAAGACGAAAGGTTTAGAAAAATCAGGGTATGCTAGTAAAGGGGCCGAAGTCAGAGCATTTTTTAGATTTTCAAAGGCTATTTGTTGTTCATTTTGCCAGCTAAAGGGGGTATCCTTTTTAAGAAGGTTAGTAAGAGGCTTAGCTATCTTAGATATATTTGGAATGAATCGGCGATAATAAGATACTAGTCCCATGAAAGACTTGATGTCTTTAGGGCATCTAGGTCGAGGATAATTCGCTACGGCTTTAATCTTCTCTGGGTTTGGTTTCACTCCTTCGTCTGTGATAATGTGACCAAGATAGGATACTTCCTTGCGGAGAAATTCGCATTTATCAGGTTGGAGTTTTAGGTTGAAACTGCGGAGTCTGTCGAATATGTTAGAGAGATTTTTCATATGAATGTCTAGGTCATAGGAATAAATGACAATATCATCAAGGTAGACAAAACATTGAATACCCTGGAGCCCTGAGAGAGCCGAATTCATTAGCCTCTGGAAGGTTGCTGGGGCGTTCTTAAGCCCAAAAGGCATCCGGGTGAATTCAAAATGTCCTTGAGGAACGGAGAAGGCAGTTTTAGACGCATCTTGTAATGTCATTCTGATTTGATGGAATCCAGAAGCAAGGTCAAGGGTACTGAAGTATTTGCACTTTCCTAGTTGATCTAAAATTTCGGAAATGTTGGGAATTGGATAGGAATCTCCGATGGTTATATCGTTTAACTTACGGTAGTCAATCACCACTCGCCATTTACGTTGACCTGAGGCGTCGATTTTCTTCGGGACTACCCAGATCGGGGATGACCATGGGGATGTTGAGGGTTTAATAATCCCTTCGTTAAGCATTTTGTTGATTTGAGATTGAACTTCTTGTTTGTGAATTTCAGGAAATCGATAAGATTTGGTATTAATTGGGATAGATGAGGAGGTAGTAATCTGATGCTCTAAGGCATCCGTTGTAGTAAGATGGTCATCAGGAAGGTGGAATATATCAGAGAACGTTGAGCATAGCTCAAACAAAGCATTTGTTTCTTCCGAATTTAAATGAGATACGCGTAAGAGTTTTATTACTTCATTGGCTCTATTTAAAGCGTTTTTTCGTACATTAAATTGAGACGTATGGAAAATTTGGTGAGTATCATTTACGTCTAAAGGTAAGATTTTAATTTTAAGGTCTGAGTTTACATATATTGGAGATTCTGAGACATTGACAACAGAGATGTTTATCCTAGAGTTAGGTTTTACTTTGACGATGCAATTCGCTATTAGGAGAGATTCTATTACATGTTGATCAACGATAAGGCCTTGTTTGATTTCAGGATTGAGTACAGAGCATTCGATTACAGCTTCCGTTCGAGGTAGAATAGTATAGATTGGTTCCGTGAATTTCAATTTGAGCTCCACATTTTCGACAATCAGAATATTTTGGGTATAGTCGATCTTGCAATTTGATGTAGCTAGAAAATCGTTACCAATTATTCCATCATAAGGGAATTCTAGATTTGGGATGATATGGAATTGATGATTTAGTACACTGAAATCGATTGGTATATGTCCTAATGATTTTATTGCATCATTCGCTGTTCCAAGGCCATGGAAACTTATAATGTGTAGGTTTATTGTATCAGGCATTTTCTTTATAGCATTTGCTTTGATAAGGCTAATAGAGGCTCCGCTATCTACGAGAAATTTCAATGGTTTGGGAGAAACAGACGTTTGAACTTCTACGAAAGGTAAGTATTTTTTTGATGGATTTGTTATAATATTGTATGTTTTGAGTATTTTATTCCCCTCTTTAGGTGCTGCGCACAGTGGGCAAGATTTCGTATTGTCAACGGGCTGGATTTGAAAATTATTATTTTTATTGAAGGAATGTGATTTAAGATTCGGCTTAGCAGGGGCAGACGATTTGGAGGGTACAGTGGATACAGCGGAAGCATAGGATTTTGTAAGTTTTGGTTTAATAGATACAGTGGATATTGTGTATTGATCAAGACCACTATGACTTTGGGGCTGGTTACCGAGTTTGTTAGTGGATGTTTGGGAAACAGTGATTTTATTAAGGCCACTATGATCTTGGGGCTGATTACCGAGTTTGTTAGTGGATGTTTGGGAAACAGTGATTTTATTAAGGCCACTATGACTTTGGGGCTGGTTACCGAGTTTGTTAGTGGATGTATGGGAAACAGTGATTTTATTAAGGCCACTATGACTTTGGGGCTGGTTACCGAGTTTGTTAGTGGATGTTTGGGAAACAGTGATTTTATTAAGGCCACTATGACTTTGGGGCTGGTTACCGAGTTTGTTAGTGGATGTATGGGAAACAGTGATTTTATTAAGGCCACTATGACTTTGGGGCTGGTTACCGAGTTTGTTAGTGGATGTACGGGAAACAGTGATTTTATTAAGGCCACTATGACTTTGGGGCTGGTTACCGAGTTTGTTAGTGGATGTACGGGAAACAGTGATTTTATTAAGGCCACTATGACTTTGGGGCTGGTTACCGAGTTTGTTAGTGGATGTAGGGGAAACAGTGATTTTATTAAGGCCACTATGACTTTGGGGCTGGTTACCGAGTTTGTTAGTGGATGTATGGGAAACAGTGATTTTATTAAGGCCACTATGACTTTGGGGCTGGTTACCGAGTTTGTTAGTGGATGTATGGGAAACAGTGATTTTATTAAGGCCACTATGACTTTGGGGCTGGTTACCGAGTTTGTTAGTGGATGTTATAGTCTTTTTTAATACGGGAAACATCAGTGGTTTCACGAAGGTTGCGGGGTCGTTTTTATAAGTTATTCTTCCCGCACGATCCCAGGCGAGAAGGTTTCCTCGTTTAAATCATGATCATGGTCATGTTCATCATTGTTGATTTCCTGTTCTCCGGACAGGTCAACAGCATGGATAGGTTGATTGTTTCGATTGGATGTCGTCGGTTGGCGATTCCCTTGTTGATTTTGGGGTCTACCAAACCGTTTGTTATTATACTCGCGCTTACGGCACACATCGAGAGTGTGACCTACCGCTTTGCAATAGCGGCACACCGGAAGGCCGGATGTAGATGCGGCTGGTCCTTGGTTATTGGATTTATTCGAAGTATTCACACCATGTTGCATAACATTTTTATTTTGTTGGAATGGCCGTTGTGGCGAATGTCGTGAAAATGAATTAACGTTGTTATAAGAAGATTGCCTAGAAGTGGTTTGAAGAATCTTTTCTTCGGACACAGCAAAATTGATAGCTTCATTCAGCGTTTCAGGGTCACGGCATCTGACTACCGTGGAAAGTCGAATATTCAAACCACTTGTGAAAGTGTGCAACGCTAGATCCTGCATGGCTGCAACACGGCCAGCCAGTTCGCCCTTTCTTCTAGTAGGAATTGAGATATTAATTTCTGCCAGTAGTTTAGACAGGCATGACTCTATACGGAGTGCGAACTGGTTAACCGTTTCGCTGTTGGATTGCCGGCAACTTTGCAGATCCAAGAGTAGAGCGGCGTAATGTTTGCGATCACCAAATTGTGATTTTAGGAATTCTTCTAGTTGTTGCCATGTTTCGAATTCTTTTATCGAGCACGCGCTCTCAGCGCGGCCTTCAAGTTGGCTCAGGATGTATTTTAGTAGTATGTCCTGTTGCGACGAGGACGCAAGATTGATAGCATTTTTGCAATTATTTAAATATGCATTTAATTTATCGCGGTTTCCATCGAATTTACTTATGAATTTGCATAAAATATTCATGTCAATTTCTGTCGTCATTGTTCTCGTTAAACTCTTAGGAGCAATTTCTTTAGAGTCGTCTACAGGCATTGAGTTCAAGCTCGAGCTTCAATAGTCTAAACAAAGATAAGGCACGTCACAGGCCTGCGTTGCTCGATGCACGGCACTATGCGATAACACAGGAATGTTGTACGAGTTTTTGAACTTTATCACTTACAGGATTGTTGTAACTGTAGGGGCGAGATAGGCCATCTCGACGACAGGATACGGCGACGGATACGACGACTGGACACGACGACTGGATACGGCGACTGGATACGGCGACTGGATACGGCGACTGGATACGGCGACTGGATACGGCGACGGATACGGCGACTGGATACGGCGAAGGATACGGCGACTGGATACGGCGACTGGACACGGCGACTGGATACGGCGACTGGATATGGCGACGGATACGGCAACTGGATACGACGACTGGATACAGTGACGGACGCGGCGATGGATACGACGAAAGGATACAGCGGCGGACACGGTGTCTGGATACGGTAGATGGATACAGTGACTGGATATGGTTTTTCCAACACTAAGTAGTAGGCGAGTCTATTTTGGTTGTTTTCACTTTAACACAGAGTTTATTTTCACAAGTTCACAAAACAGGCAGAGGCGAATCCTGGATTTTGGAAATCCCTTGAGCTGCCACCAATGTTATCAGAGTCTCGCGAAATCACTTTTTAAAAAAAAGGAATATATTTAATTTGATGAAAGTCTATATTTAGTTAGAAAAACCTTAATTTAAAACAGAATTTAATATTCTGAAAGAACAAGTAGTCAAGTTCGAAGCCGGCCGTAGACTGGCTTTCTTTATACTGACTGCTAAAGTCTAGACATCAAAATGTGCTGTTATTGCATTACGTGTGCCATATTTCTATAGTAATTCGGGGATATAACAGCTCGCTACCAAGATAAAAGTAGCCCATAGCTTAATTCAGGTCATAATCTAACTCATAGAAATCGGTTCATCCGTTTTGCCGTGCTCAAGCACTTACTGAAGTGACAAACATATACATATAACAAACAACACACCAAAAAAGCAAGTTTACCGCAATTATTGCAATTTCGAATGAAACATTTATGAAAGACTTTCTGATCAGGAAGCCTATAGGTATTCAAACATCGTAACTTTAGACATTTATGATATTAATGGGATTATCCTCCACTATTTTTGTTTTGGGGAATCTACTTGAAAATTTGGAAGGCCTACTATTAATACTAATTTTAAGGGAATCAACGGTTTCCGAAATAGGTACAAAGTATTTATGTTTAATAGTAAGCCTTACTAAAAACAGAAAAACCTGTATCAACCTGTACACCTGAACCTGTGCTCTGCCAGCTTATAGTGCCGTAATAAATAAGGCTTCTAACACAATGCATTAAAAATTTATCCACACTGCAGCACCATCTATTTTCAATACTGAAAGCATTCACGTGAAAACCCCTTATTGTAAAAAAATACTTTCATATAGTAGTTAGTAGTAGGCCAATCACACTCGCGGTTTGCGAGCGTTTTCTAAATGAAGCGGACGTGCAGCGAACACACCGCGGGTACGCAGCGAATACGCCGCGATAGCGCAGCGAACGCGCCGCGGTCAAGCAATTGTTTCGCCGATGCACAGCGAGTTCGATCCGCGTTTTGTTGAGTCAATATTTAGTGTACGTACAAAATGGCGTTCATGACGCTAATAGCGACAGAAGCGTGCGATTACGGCATACTCGATGCTCGCCAGAGGCGTAAGGCGCTTAAAATAATTAAATAAATAATGCCGGATAGTTCACACAACATTATCTAGTCCCAAGCTAAGCAGAGCTTGTGTTATGGGTACTAGATAACTGATATACTTAATACAATACATTACATAGATAGATATTTTTTATTATACATAGAAAATACCCAGAATACCCTGAACAAATATCCGCAGATCGTACAAATATTTGTTCCGAGCTGGGAATCGAACCCGCAACCACAACAGATGTCGTCAAAACAACATACAACAGCTAAAGTCCGTCACTTTCTAACTAATTAAAGTTCAGGTATGTTAGAAAGTGACAAAATCGCGCGGAACGATAAGTAAGTGAAAATCACGAAAAAACATTATTTGCCACGTGAAAAACCGTTGCATCAGAGAATCATACGTTCAACTTGAAGAGATAAAGTCTTTGCCGACATTTAGGTGAAAGAAAAATTACAAAATTCTATGTCGTTTAGAAGTTGAATCAAATTTTCAGTCGAAAACAATGTTTTTTTTTATTCACATTGCTAATGAACAGGTAGAATATTTTTGTACATTTAAGGTAAATGAATGACATAAATATTTTTCAGCACATAAAATTTACTCCTCTATGAGGAGAAAGCCTCCAAAGCTGCTGTAAACGCCGTGATCGCTGCGCACCCGCGGTGTGTTCGCTGCACGTTGCTCCTCCTTTGAAAAACCTCGCAAACTGCCAGTGTGATAAGGCCCTAATAGACACCTTATCAATATCATAACCAATGACTCTATATTTTCAGAGGTAGGTACAACGAAACTAGAGCTGAGAATGATTTGCGCTAGTAGTTAAGAGAATTGCAAGGAATTGCTGATAGCGCGATCTATTTTTTCGTGTGGCGACATCTAGTCATGAATAGACTTTATTTTTACAAGCTTTTATTTAACTTGCAATGAATGTTTTTCTGGGTGGAATCCGGGTGGAATCTTACAACTGAATTTTAAAGCAGTTTTAAAGCTCAACCGATTGAGCTGAAATTTGGCATACCTGTCAAGTTCCGATGACAATACAATATGATAGTGACAGCTGATCTAATGATGGAGACGGAAGGTGGACAAAGGAACTCCTCGATGGATAATAGTAGACTGCCCGTGTTTAGGCTCATTTTTCGACGACCTCTGTGGCGCGGCGGGCGAGGGTTGGCCTGCGACGCAGGAGGTTGCGGGTTCGATTCCCGCCTCGGAACAAATATTTGCGCGATCGCAGATATTTGTTCTGGGTGTTCTGGGTATTTTTCTATGTATAATAACAAATATCTATCTATGTAATATATTGTATTAAGTATATCAGTTATCTAGTACCCTTAACACAAGCTCTGCTTAGCTTGGGGCTAGATAATATTATGTGAACTGTCCAGCATTATTTATTTATTTATTTTGATCAGCACACGGTTACAATCACTAATTTTATAAAAGCTTGTATTGAAAAATATATTTTTCACCAAATACGTATGAAGATCCAACAGTCACATACATAACCATGATCATACACTATGATCCCAAGTGTATCAGGAACTACGAGTACCTTGGTACCACAACATCCAGACTCAGAACAAATATTTGCATATCATACAAACTTTTGTCCCGCAGCGACAACCGAACTCGCAACCTCTAGCATCTCCGCCGCGGCTAATCGCCCACCGCGCCACAGAGATCGTCAGTAATTCGCTTCGGGGCCCTACATTATGCGTGCTAGATACCTATGTGCGTCCATAAGTGTTACTTTTTCCAATGTAACTCTACAAATAGGCGGTTTTTTTATAGTATTATCTTGTGGATTGCATCCCTGATATCGCCTATTCGAGGGACGTTCAGTCATCGTTTTACGCCAAAACGGAATACCCTGAAAGTAAATTAATTAGAACGAACCGTACCTTTCTAGGTATAGCTATAAGTCTTGCGAATAGGCACTAACTATTGTTACAGTGTTTACCAAACATTTTTACCTTTCTGTAGTTTATTAAACATGTTACGAAACACAAAATATTTTGCTCTACACACGAGACCAATCCTTTAAAAGAACTTACTCATTGTTCGTACGCTCTTTCACTATGGCACGATCAAATATTCCGTTGCTGCTGTGTATCCTCTCGTATTTGACTGTGCATATTGTAAGTACTTAGACATCTAATTGCCTTTAAACTTTTGAAGTTATGCTTACCTACTTAGTTGCGTCCAATAAATAATTCCAAATGTTGCCTGGAAGAAATCGCTTTCAGTGATAAGATCCCCCATTGTACTGTATTTTTTTTAGTTAATCTTATTATGTTTATTTTTTGGTGTGCAATAAAGTGTTAATCTAATACCTAGTGCAAAATATTCTCTATCCGCGTCTGTCTGTCCACTACACAACGGATTTTGATGCGGTTATTTTATTTAGATAATTTCTTCCGTAAGGTTTATTTCTCCGGCTGAGATGCGAGAGGTTGCGGGTTCGATTTCCGCTACGGGCCAAACGATTGTATGATCTGCAAATATTGGTTCCGGGTCGGGGTGTTATGGTACCATGGTACTCGTAGTTTCTGATATGCACGACACAGGGAATGCTAGTGTGGGATCAGGACTATTTATATGACTGTTGGGTATTATGCTATATCTAGTATAGTATTATTTTAACTTTGGCTATATGTATAATTTTTCGCGCAATGCCGTCGCTAAAGGGTCGCTATAGTAGGTAAATACATTATACAATTTAGGATTACCTATGTCCGGAAAGAACTGTGGTGTGTCCGGCCTAAGAATAAATTCCTCCGTCCCCTCGCATGAATAAATATCGCTTCCTGGCTGATGGGGAGTATGACACCAGGCAACCAGACCCATAGGAAAACGGCCGCTTACAAGCCCGCCGTGAGGTACCGAAGGCGAACGTCAAATATTTTGTATAGTCCGGTCATTTTAGACAATTGAAATAAAGAAAATTCCGACAGAGCCAAATCTTCGTAGAGACCTTAGGTTTACCACAAGGAATAAAGTGTCAAAAGTCCCCATCAGTCCCATGTGAGCTTAGGGACTTATTCGGGGCCCAAGGTCAAAGTTTTAGGTTTTTTGGATTTTTCTCGAAAACGGTAAGTTTTATCGAAAAAGTACCTCAGAGCAAAGTTGTAGATCTTAAAATTCTCTATAAAAATGGTCCCTATGATTTTTTCTCTAAGACCCACTATTTCCCAGATATTGCGCTTGTAAGAATCATGTTCTACATAGTATGCACACATATGCCACGTATATACATATTTAGGTACTCAAGCAAGCAAAAATGCCTACTCGTGTCTCTTTTATGTATACATTATACTATTCTAAGAAAATTTACTCTAAAATGACCGCCGGTCCCTTACCGAATCCCCTCTACTTGAATAACATCTGGCCTTGAAAAACATCTGCCTATTCTATTTCCGGGTGTATGATTTTCTGCAATCCACGTGAATTGTAACGGACTTTTGGCTTCTTAAATAATCAGCAAACACATCACTTCTCGCGGCACTTGCATCGATTAAAGTTGGCATTCCACGACTGACCACAACAGTTTCATCTTCAGTCAAAAGTTTATTACAAATAAAGCAAAATTGTGACATTTTTAAAAAAATACTAATCAGCACTAACTTCAATAGTAGACGCTTGTAATAAATACGTATAGTCACTCGAACTGCTCGTTCAACACTAAAAGAAGCAGGTATACGTGAACGACACCACATGGACAAAAGAATAGGCAGATGTTTTTAAAAAAGAGACACGAGTAGGCATTTTTGCTTGCTTGAGTACCTAAATATGTATAAACGTGGCATATGTGTGCATACTATGTAGAACATGATTCTTACAAGCGCAATATCTGGGAAATAGTGGGTCTTAGAGAAAAAATCATAGGGACCATTTTTATAGAAAATTTTAAGATCTACAACTTTGCTCTGAGGTACTTTTTCGATAAAACTTACCGTTTTCGAGAAAAATCCAAAAAACCTAAAATTTTGACCTTGGGCCCCGAATAAGTCCCTAAGCTCACATGGGACTGATGGGGACTTTTGACACTTTATTCCTTGTGGTATACCTGAGGTCTCTACGAAAATTTGGCTCTGTCGGAATTTTCTTTATTTGATCACTATTTTTATGTCTAAAATGACCGGACTAGTAGCACAGAAAACCTCTAAAAATTCCATCATCAATAGAGTTTAGGCGCAAACCCAGACGAATTCAGACCTGAACGTAACCTGTGCTTTTCCATTGTATAAACATTGATAATCTATCTAGGTATCAATAAATAGGTAGGTAGGTAATAAAATCATTGCGTTACTTACTGACTGACTATCGACGCACAGCCTAAACCAAAAGTAAGTCTGAGAGACTTGAAATGATGGTACATTATTTTTTGGTCGATGGGTGCACTTGATAGCAATTTCAGAAATTTACATTTACCCCCCAAGTGGTGCAGCGGGATGTGAAGTTTGTATGGAAAAACTCCACGCGGACAAAGTCGCAGGCGTTCCATTAGTATTTTTCAGGCAGGCAGTCCTCAGATCTCCAACACAGCCTGTTCCTTTTGGTTTCTCTTCTAGGTGTAGGTGCTCACTACGAAAGGATTTTACTAAATTCAAGGATATAACAGTAGGTACAAAGAGTTTGTAGGTAT
This sequence comes from Operophtera brumata, assembly GCA_932527175.1. Lineage (NCBI taxonomy): Eukaryota > Metazoa > Arthropoda > Insecta > Lepidoptera > Geometridae > Operophtera > Operophtera brumata. The sequence goes on along the minus strand of OW052239.1, from coordinate 77,035,588 downwards.
GAAAAAGTTATTCCGTGCTCATCCGAGCCAAATTGAATCTTGTTAAGTCCGACGTAACCTATTTAACAATAACATTCGATTAGGAAGTCGATGCAATTTTTAAAAGTTGTCTTTTTCTTGATACGTGTTCGTCTATCCACCCCGGACTGCACGGATTAACGGAATTAAGTCTGTCAAACGTAAATACACTCGCCTACAATGAATTCGGGCTAATAACAAAAACCAAAATATGTCCGAAACCGAGAATGCTAGCATACTGAAATAGTTTTTCGCACACCATTTTTTACAATATAAATACGAGTACATACATAGATACACGCCTTTTTCTCCGAAAGGGTAGGCAGAGCCTCAATGGGTCTCTTCACCGTAGGTTGCACCATCGTGGGAATACAGTCGTGACAAGTGGCGAGCTCATCGCTGCCATTGCTTCCCACGACTACTCGGATAACGCTATCTTGCAGTAATAACCAATTACAAAAAAAAATTAGGTCCGCACGCTGTTATATTTTGAAATGATAGATATCAATTGTGCAAACGTAACCGGGGGCATTTTTGCTGCACTTTGTATGAGCAAAAAACACTGAATTTTTCACAGCTCAACTTTTGAGCTAGATCTAAAGCTCTTCTCTAAGATTGCCAGCTTAAAAGCTGCCGCACATTCCAGTAGCCAGCTTTGCCAGATTTGAGCTGTGAACCCAATTAGACAAAAGGTACTTCTAGCATTATTTTCAGACGCATCTTATTCGTTTCGTTTCGTTTCGTATGAGGTAGCCCTGGCCTCTGGAGTCGGAGTTTATCAAGCCGCCCGAGGGCCTCTGACATGGCTTATCGACTGCTATTAATCAATAACAGCCGGGACCGACAGCTTAACGTGTCCTCCGAAGCACAGAGCGATGGAAATCCGCACATAACTTAGAAAAGTCATTGGAAAAGCCTAGGATCGAACCCGATATCGTTGGATTCTGAGTTGCACTATTGAACCGTTAGGCTACCATCGCTTTTTAAACTTTACGCATCTTATTAAAATTCAGACATTCATATCTAGGCTGGATCGTGTACTTACATCAATCTAGCTAGACCTGCAACCGTAGACAAATGGCTGTCAAAGAAACTGTTTGAATGTGCTTATAATTTCCAGGTGTGCAAAATAGTGCTACCTCACAACCTCCGCTACCTAGAGAACATGCTGAACGCGGACGTCGTAGTCAAAGCTGCCAGAATCCGCGAGAGGATGGAAGCCAACCCCAACATTCAGGACAGCGACAAGGGCTGGCCGATGGTTCTCGCCAAATACCAAGCAACCGACAATAATAAGAACTTGGACCCCCCCAATACGTACGGAGGGATTTACAATCGGAGATATCAGAATTATTAACAAAGCAATTAGAATATAATATACCGCTAAAATACAATTAAATATATAGGAAGTATAAACCTGTGTAATTTATTAAATTTTCTCTTAGCTTAGTTAGTTATAAATGTTATGCATTTATAGTATTCCATCCCGGTGGACGAACGAAATACTAGGGAAATCTAAGGAAGAAGGATAAACGCACTGACCTAGTTATTAGAAAAGCTTTGGATAGAGGTATACGGAAGTGAAAAGTTGCAAATGACCAACAGATGCAAAACTCCAAAAATATCTTCCTACCTAAATATTTCTTTAGTTCCATTCCAATTTTCTCTTAGAATGAACAACACGGAAAACCGATACCACTGAATAATTCATCACTCAGGTTATCAAAGTTTGCGTTTACTGAGAAAAATAGGAGGAAATTACGAACGGAACATTTAATTAAAGCCACTAATACTATTAGTATTAGTTTTGACAGCCCACTTTCGTGTGCCATCATTTTAATTAAGAGTAGTAAACTACTATGATTTATTTAGTAAAATCTATAAACAACATCGAAAAATTCATAAAACACCCTATTCTGTATACTTCGCGTCACTGGTTTTTTCTTGGTCACCCTGCGTGATGTGAGTGACCAGCTTGAGGTATGGTGGACATGAAAAGGGCCAAGTGACGCCCTATTGCTAAATTAAAATCCATTTTAGCACCTATTATTTTTATTTTAATACTTCTGCAACTTGGTAATCAGACAAAATAATTGTATCATCTTATAATTCTGCTAATTGTACTCTTTAATTACAGGTATTCAGGACAACAGAACATAAATTATAAAAGCTATAATATTTATAATAAACTACATTCTTACTATTATTAAAAAGTCTTGGCATCAAATAATATAATAACAGTCAATAAATAACTCAAACCTATAAATACTAATGTCTGTTTTATAAAATAAAATATTTAGGTATCCGAACAAAAACATAACAAATAAATCTGTAAGATCCATTATATACACAATTATTGATTTCATAACAATTATTGTATTATTTATTTTACATTTCATTATACAAATCTGGTTAACTCATAATATACAAAATATATTTAGAAACTGATATACATTCCTGATATGTAACAATATGTACATTTTGTTTATACAACATTTAAAACATAAACAGCTATAATAACTACATACATGTCTTGGTAAATAAATACTATTTAACTAAACACAAAAAGCGACCTAAACAAAAAACGATAGTCAGTACCTACCCGGCGTTAACAGTGCACTCTAGTGCCACTGCACGGAACTAATGCACGAATGAGCGGTACAGGTGCTAGTAAAAAGTGGTCCATCCTTTGGGCACGTTCGTGTTGCCGTCTTTGCTGTTGCCGGGTTGAGTGCTCCCACTGGGGGTTATGTCAACCAGCCCGAAGCGACTGAAGTCTAGTCCGTATTCGTGTAAGAGAGCACTGTCGGCGGACGACTTGATCGGTTCGATTTTGTGACTTCTATCGCGGCACTTGAGCGGATCGAACTCTTCTAGCTCATTCGGCGTATCGTCCAGTTTAATGAGATCGGAATCAGAGCCAGACGACTGAAAAAGAAACATGTCAGTTAAACACAAAGCGTGAAATGCCCCGCTCTTGTGAATCCCGCAGGCAATAGGCGTCTACATCAGTTTCAGGAAACAATATTACCGCGGTATGAACAACATACTCCCCTTTCGTAGCCAATTCAGTTGAGTATTCGATAATCTATATTGGATGGCTGGGCCACAGCTAGGCGATGATGTACTCAAGTATGTGTGCGCGACCATTCGTTCATCATCGCCTGATGTGCATGCCAATATGACCAATAGGTATTCGAGAACATGACTAGTATCCTCTTATTTCGAAGCTAATAATACACGATCCTGAACTTCAGTTGAATATTGGATAATTTCCGTGTCGCTAACGACTCTGATTAAAATAATGAATACTATAACTGTGATGCGTTAAATATCACCAGAATTCAACATCAAGGAAACTAATATCACGATTGGATATAAACGTTTATTTTAAGAATAATTGATTTTTAAATTAGTAAAATTCGGCGACATGAAAATCTATAACATTAATCTAATTTCATTAGATAACGGGTACCTATAAGTACAATTAGTTATGCCATTCAGTGTATAAAAAGACTGATCCCGAAAACTGAAGGCAAAGTTGCAACTTGCATATGATTGAAACTAAACGTCTTATTTTAAATTATAAAAACTACGAATGGAATTGAACAATAATTTATGTTAGTAATCTGGTATTCAAATAAGCATACGTTTTTGTTGTAGTCAATTTCTCTCAAGATCTGGTTAAGTTTTCGGGAGAAGTGTTTTTACATCCTGAATATTATTAGAAGATTCATAAAATAAATGAGTCACTACTAAATTAAATCATGCAATAAATTATCAGGCCAAAAGGGGCGCGCATCATCAAGTAAAAAAATACAAATAGGTATGTAAGAAAAACTTAAAATACCTATATAAAGAAGCTTGGCTATAAGAATTCACACTATAATAATTTACTTAATAATTTGACATGTTGTAGTGTGTAGTCTATATTTAATTTAAAAAACACTCCGTTATTTAAGCATATAAATCAATCCATTCCTCTCCTCATCTGCTGATAAGTGGTGGCGTAGCTTCTTGAGAGATGTAATAATATTTGACCTGTCATTAAGACTAAGCACCACTCTACAGCAGAAGAGGCTCAAAATCACATGCAGGTTGTAAGCATGATACATGCATATGTATAAAAGGTTATATGTGTGCGAGTGCGTTTACAAGGTTCATGTATACATACAGAATATCTCATTAGTTTAAAGAAAACCTAAATTGATTCGAAGGACTATTAAAGCATACTTACTCATTATGGTTATTTGAAGTATAGTCCTTCGATTCACTGACAAGTATATTTTCAAGGCTTCTTTTTTTTTTTTTTTTCTTTTTTTCAGTCTTTGAAATGTTAGAATGAAATACATCAGCATGAAACGCAGGCTGAATGCATCACATCACAAGCTCACTTCTTGAGGTTTATTCTAAAATATCACTAGCTAGTTACACTTTTGAGTTTTCACTGTAATTTAGCCTAACGTTCTATTGAGTAGTTCCAAAAAGTTAAAATATACCTGTTTCACAATATATTTAGTAGAAATAGGGTTGAATAGTTCAAAGTAGAATATCGATAACATTAATATTATTCAGCATAAACTTATCACTCCAATGATTGCCAATGTACACATTGAATGATTTACTTACGTGGCTACGTGTGTTTACGGTTAATAAGGCAACATATTAATTATGCATTTTATTTTGTCAAAAGTTTCCTAAAGACCTGCATAAATTGTAGTCGACATACTTAATTATTATGTTTTTTAAAGCTAAAAGGTCTTGAGTAATCCATTCTTTCGCTAACATCACCTCCTTTCTAAAGAGTGAGCTCAGGGAGTGACGTGAGGAATAAAGGGACAACTTTGTAACCTGTTAGAAAAATATAATTATAAAACTGCAATAATTGACAGTTAAATTCATGTTTTTTTATATAAATACATAGTTAAGATTCATGTGTTAGTGCAAACATTTCCACTCGACGTTCCAAGGCACTTATTATAGAATTTTTTCTCTTACAAAAAGATACACAATCGATACGAGTACGAATGTGCATATCACAATTACCTCTTGCAGGCGCGCGGTGAGTGGGGGCATGGGGCGCGGGAGCTTGGTCTCAGTGTTGGTGCCATTACTGGTCAGCAGCCGTCTCTGGTTGGACGACATGGTCAACTTGAGTTTGGGTTTGTCGTTGTCGTCGCCGAAGCATAGCGTGCTCGTGTGGAAGCTCGGCGTCTGCTCTTGCGCGGTCCTCGTGATGTTGCTGATGAAGTGGCTGGCGGAGAGGCGCGGCGCGGGCGCGGCGCTGCGCGGCGGTGGCACGGGCGCCTCCGACACGTCTATCAGGCGCCTCGTGGATATGATCGGGTAGCGGGTTGGGAGTTGGGGACGTTCCGCTAACCGCGGTGGGAGGCATGGTGACATTGTCTTCTGCAAAACAAAATTAAATAATGTGCCACGGTGCTCCTACGAGCCATGCTGACTCCGCGCAAACAAACACGTGACGAAGGGATGAATGCACGACACATTTACAGTACGGATGAACAGAAGCGTATTATCAAACAATGCAGACGACTCATTATTACTTGTGTACATTTTTCAGATTTATTTGATGGTAATGATGAGCCGAATACGTTACAATTGCCGGAACAAATCACATTTCATTCAATAAATCATAACTTTCGACACCTTGAAACGTATTAAAATTAATACCTTAATTTGGAATCGTGATTTGAGCTGAGCTGAGCATCGAACGTTCTCACAAATACGCATTCCGTGGCCGCCGACATAAATCTAATAACATCAAAATGCAAAACAGAGCCACAACGCGGCGGCGAACCAAATTAAAATTATGCAAATCGAGGTGTATCGAAAGCCACAATTCGACTAACAAGCATTATTTTAAAACGACAGAAGCGACTCACTAACATTTAGAATGAATTTACATGTATGCTAACAGTGCTTATAGACATGTAGCAATCGAAGCGGTAGCGAAAGCACTAACAAATGTTATAGGAATAGCTTGACAATGGCGATTGATTTGCCATCCCTATACATCCAGGTTCGGTGACGCTCCGACCGCCGGAAGACACAGTAGTAATGTGGCACTCACTGCTTTGTCCGCATTGCTGATGTGTTCAGCTCGCGATACTGTGGGCGTGCTGTCGCGCCGCGCTTGCTTGTTGGCAAACAGGAACTCCATCTCGGTGAGCAGATCGAGAGGCAAGGCGGAAGGCGGCTCGCGCAGCGACTCGCGCGGCGGCTCGTGCAGCGGCTCGTGCAGCGGCTCGTGCGAGGCGTACGAGTCGGACGAATCCGACGACACGGGCGTCGCTGAACCGCACGAATACCTGCAACATATACAAGTGAGTAGTGTCTATCTAGCTATTACCTACTACTACAACTCAGTGTCACCGGTTCTGTCTTGGTCAGCCTACGTTAGGTCAGTGACCAGCATGAAGTACGATGACAAATAGTGAAAAAAAAATAAGGTTACAGAGCGTAGCAGTATCTAGCCAGCTAATGTGAGTATCTAGCGTAATAGCCTAGTCAGTGGGTAATGTAGTAGGCTAGTGGATAACAGTGTGGTAAGTCTAGTTAGTGAATACCTAGCGTAGTAGCCTAGTGGTTATTGTAGTACACTAGTAGATACCGTGATTACTGACTCACGGCTTATTGAGTTGCGTGGTGTAATCAGCTAATCATTAGTGTTTGGCTTAAGAATATGTCCCTTCGACTCCTCCCGCAGACATCGCAACAGCTGACTAGGGGATTACATCAGTGGATGTACAGGCAGTATCCACCTGAGGACTCCACACCAATCCCCAAGCCAAGCGTGACATTTATGTCAAAACCCCCTATTGCATTCAATCAAGGAGGCCTAGTCCAGCAGTGGACGTTTTAAGGCCGCTGATGAGTTAATACAAATTAGGAGCAAGCTTTGTTTGTTCAGGTTCGCGAAAACGTTTTCTCGGCTTTCAATTCCAGCAGATTTCTCTGATAATGCTTTAGTAACTGGGAGCGTACCTGCTGTCGTCTGTCGTATTTATCGAAGACGGTCGCGATCCTGTCCTCGGCATTCTGTTCTTCAGACCTTTCACAGCAGACTTCATATTTTTACCACCTTGGCGAACCTTTGATATGAAATAACAAATTATTCACACACCTTTATCAATATACCATTGTAATACATGTAAACAGTAAAGCACGCGCGCTGTGTCTTAGCCGCCGTGAAGTTAGGCATCGCCGCAATTGTTTTTGGGAACTAAATGGTCTGCTAAGGGAACTAAATGCTAATGCCAAACTTCACGGCGGCCAAGATTTATCCGTGCGTACTATAAAGAAGCTCTCTATTCCTTATAAGATATTAAAACGGGTACAACAAGTGCACGCTATAAGGATTACATTTAATTGCGAGATATGATATCATTCTGAAGACTACCTTGGGCCACTTGCGACTACCAGGGTTCGGGAATTAACTCAGAGATAATATACAACGCAAATGTTGTACTACTCCATCGAGTTAGCTGTGATTTAACCAACGGTTAAACATTTATCTCCGTGACGCATGTTGAACTCTAAGTGGAAATAAAGGCCATTTTGAATTCATGAATGCAATTCAATGTCAATTTTAGGAACCCTGCAAACACAAAAACTGTTGATAAATGATACCATATATAGTGCGAGCAACCGAACTGGTCCTCCGTTATGTCACAATTCCTTCTATAATCTAGAACACCAATTATCAGGTGGACCCAGTGCCAATGGGCTCAAGATACCAGAGGAATTAAGGACCATCACAAATAAGGACGGATATCCTTGTCACACGCATACCCAAACATATCGAAGCGAAGTCGTATGCAAACGTGTGTTGGTCCATTCAATAATTTCCTATTCATAAAATACGCAAATTGTGGTTTAACATTGTGCTACAGAAAAGGTGGTTCTTTATTATTGCAGTTACTTGCTTATTGTACAAGCATTATTTGCTTCGAGTATCCGATTACAAGCATAGGAACTACAAAGGATTCTAAGAAGTAAAATACGAATATATAAGCTAGTTACATCAGAAGATTATGCATGCAATAAATAATCTTTGAAAGATCTCAGTCGACCATTGAAAATACCCAGAGCAGTTTCTAAAATTTAGCTCCTTTGAATCTGATCTTCAACACTTTGTGGAATCCAATAACACTTGAAATTTAACAGTTTGTTTTGCATTTATATTGCAATATCCAGTGAATGTGCCGAGTGTGTCTGGCCTAAGAATAGACCTCTCGGTCTCGGTAGGTGTCGGAAAACCCTAAAGGCAACACACCAGGCGATAGATAGCAGCACCTGAATACTCAACAGCTAACACGCTGTGATTATAGAAAATTCCCCCATTGCATTCTATGGGGAAGGCCTCGACTAGCAATTGCCGTCTAAAGGCTGCTAATGATGATGATATGAGTCATTGAACTGTTAGATACTAATTATATTTTCTACTAAAACTCCTCAATGTTTTGACACCATTGTCATCCCACAGTAACATTACTGCACCCAATACGATATAGCAATAAAAAAAACACTTTTAATGATGCCGCATAGATGAAAACATTCCGTTATCTTAAATAATAAAACTGGTAATCGACAAATTTATCGAGCCCCTTTACAACATTGACTCATTGTTCATCATCAACATTGTTTTTGGTAGGCTGAGGCCTATCTTTCAATCAATATGAAAGGTGGCCGCGCGAATATCGATGATTACAGCCAAAATAGTTGTTGTCGAGTTGTACACCATCAAGCCACTTCAGGAATTTGATTTGTATGTATATATTCTATGTTCGTACTGAGACCATCTATCTATTAAACAATGCATGATTTGGAGCCGTGAGAATCGAAGTAAAATAAATGCTTCTCATCAACTTATTGAGGTCTCGAGCTACGTACCTATCACTAAACACGTCTAGGTGCTGCGAAAATCATTATTTTTAAATAGCTGAAACTAATCTCCATTATACAATATTCACTGTTTTCAAAATAAGGGATCCACAAAGCGTTAACAGAGTTCAAGGGGGAAGATCGATTATAGCAGGATAGAGTTCGCTAGGACTCACCGATTTCACAGCCGATTGTACTGCTGGGTTCGCCTGCAAATATTCATATTTTAAAGCGCTAAAGGAACAACAACCATTTATAGCATGCAAGCTCTAGGTCATATATCTACATTGTTTGTTAAACAACATTTTATTTCCTTCGTTCTTGGACCATGAGTGAGGTGGTAAGTTTTAACAAGCAGTTAACACGGGCGTGTGGTGTATGTAACACGAACGACACCTACCGACCGTTGTAAGTGTTTCGTTATATATATCGTTATATTGATATAAACACACGTGGGTTTTTTTAACCGTTATTTTCATAGGTATTTATTTGTCTTCAAGAACGATGGTTACAATACACTGACCGCCTGTTTTTGTATTGGTGAACTAACTCCTTGATAGTCCCTAATAAGAGAAGGCATATTAAATAAGGATATCGATCCTATATAGCCTCGACCTGCAGTATAGGTTGTTTAATGGGCAAAGACAACGAAGGTTATCCCGTATGGCACGTGTCACAAGAACATAGAGTTTTAAAACAATACAAAGACTAGTGGAATATCCTGGCCGTTACAGGTGAGTGTACAAAATGTCACTAGAAATTACGCTTTCGATAGGTATAATTAAAATATTTCTTTTTTTATTTAGCTAGATCGAGTCCCGGATTAGGCAAGTGTCTTTTTTAATATCCTTGAATCCACTTTACAAAATAAAGGATAGTTCCCATTATGTAAAACTTCCTAACTTCGATATTTAAAGCCATTTAAAGACATGTAGCATGGCCGTGAGATACACTGTATAACTTAATGACATCTGTCAAATCTATCCTCGAGTCTCGATTCAGTTTGAGATTAATTGTGGAACAGGCCTAAACCGTGATTAGGCCACCTTACGCAAACTTCTCTTCGGCTGGACGTCCCGTCAAGGCCACGTTTAGGGCGCAGTGTTGGAGGTGGCATACATCCTATTGTGCGGCTGGATAGTGATTCCAGATTCCGGCACAGTGTTGCCAATTTAGCGACTTTGTCCGTAAATTAAATGACACTCTGGTATTAACAGCGACTTTCTATTTCCATTTATCGACAAAAAATATCTAGCTAGTTTTCCTTTGACAAATATCAAAAAATACTTGCCCTTGTAATTTCTCCTCTTTTTTACAGAGCTATATATAGCGGAATTTTCCTAAGTCCACTTCGGAAATTCTAGCCATTTAAGGTGGATGCGCACGCTTGCGGCGCGAAATTCAAATGTTTTAGTGTTTTTTGCCCATTACAGCTCATCAACACTTCTTCAGATAACGAAAGTTGAGTTCGCGACAACTAGGAGACTTAACACACATGTTTTAATTGATAGTATCTCATAAATATCATCAGTTTAGCTATGATACCCCTAAACACATTTTTACAGTGTTTTTGTTTGTTTAGGGGTATCGTAGCTAAACTGATGATATTTATGAGATACAATCAATTAAAACATGTGTGTTAGGTCTACTAGTTGTCGCGAACTCAACTTTCGTCATCTGAAGAAGTGTTGATGACCTGTTGTAACATTACAAAATTATTATAAAAACTTCTAGAAGCTTCCATACTCACACAAGCAGCTTGTTGACAAAAAACTAACGGACAACTCACACATGCACACAGCCATGTTGGTTACATCTCACGTACACATAGAAAGTTATTGACGACTAGGCTCACCTATAAAAAGGTAGGCGCCCTTACGCCAAGCACATTCCAAACTCAGACGGAGCAATCAATAACACATCTATATTCCTACACTGCGCCCAATTTTGGTGAGTTTATTTAAATATACTACACTCTAGCTAGCACTGTATAATCTGATGTTCTTATCTTTATTTTTCTTAATGTTGTAAATTCTAGCATCACACTTGAAGCACGTCCACTTGTCTACTACTATGTCTGTCCTTCTGACTAACTAGTTCTTAATCTCTGTTGTAAACCCTACGGTGTAATAAGGTTGAAAGCCACGTACTGCCTACCCCTGCGAGCCACGTCTGCGGCACCTAGAGGCGACTTTCAACCAAGTTACACCAGGGGGAAGAATCAAGCCTGTCACTACAACTACGTGATCTTTACAGGGTCCAACTCTACGGGTCGAACCTAACGGTTGGTGGCTTCACAGCCACCAACCGGACTCACCAGCTACCTGCTGTCTACCAGCTGTCTCCAGCCCTACCTGCTGCTACCAGCCTGCCACGAGCCACCTCGCAGACAAGGGGCGCGCTCTTCACCATGACGCCTAGACCACGTGCTTCCGATCTGCAGCTCACAGGACAGTACCGTGGAGAGTCCACACCTGTTCTTGGGTTCCGTACTACGCGTGTCCAAGTGTTCTTTTCTACAAGCGTGACCTTTTGAGACCTATTCTACTGCTGAGATTGAGACCCTTGATCAAACCCCGGCCCATAGCCGTCTGGCCTTCTGCCTGCTACTCTGGCCCTCTGCCTGCTACTTCTGCCTTCAGCATAATACTAAAGACTCTAAGTTTAACAATCTATTCAGTGATCTTATTGTTAGCATTTTAAGTTTAATATATGTATAAAAATGTCCTAATCGTTTTTCTACCTATTCCTAGCTCTTCTATCAGGTAGGATAGGAACCTAAAACCTAGAATACCTACCTGTCCACGGCTGCACCGTGACAGTGGCGCCCAACTCTCTTTAAAACTCTCTTTCCAACTCTCTTTACAATTCTCTCTTTACTACCATAAGAGATATATTCACTATACCTATTCCGGCCCATATCAACATGATAATGGTGCCCTATTCTTTCTCAATCTCAGTCTCAAACTTATGTCTCATACCTATTTTTGTCATTTACAAACGCTTGGTAAAAACTCGGACCAACATACCTACAAGAACAGAGGTGTAAGCTCGCCTTTATTGCATCGTGGCGGTATCATAATAATAGCTACTAGAAATTATTATTGTACCAAAGCTAATAATCTATTGTCTAATCGTGTATACTACTATCTATTGTCTAATTGTGTATAATTCTTTACAGCTATATCTATCTGTGTATACCTATCTGTGTGTTACTGTGTAATTCTAACCATTTCTGTGTACCTACCTACATTATTGCGTAAACAGTGCTAGTTCGTCGTAACAATGGAAACTAAATATCTAAAATGTAGAATCTCACTCAAACGTTCATCTGGTCTACAAACTAGTAGATATGAACGGAAACTATCATAAAGGATATTAAACTCATTCACTATAAAGAATAATATTTGCCTACTTATCTACCTAACTAACAATCTATATATCTATGTATCTATCATGCAATTTCATTGATTCACTAAGCTTGACTTACAACTGACCTTGACACTAGAATGTTGGAAATAGTAAACAACACTAGAACAATCTACCTACTTATAGAATACTAATACTATCAACGCGTGTGCGTGTGTGTGTGTGTGAGAAACACTGACCTTAAATACTTCTTTTACATACTTATAATAAACATGATAACTTAAAATCTAAATCGTACCTACTTACGAGTTCCCTAAAAACTAAACTAAACTAAACGTAAACTTAAAGGTTAACTTAAAATCTATACTATTCCTTTTTCTAAAACTAAACTTGAAACTAGAAACGTAAAATCTACATCGTAGCTACCTACGTAAACACTAAAATCTTAAAATCATAACTAAACTAAACGTAACTTTAATCTACACTAATCGTAATTGTAAAGGCAAAAAACACCAAAAAATTTGAATCTCGCGCCGCAAACGTGAGCATTCACCTTAAACTACAATTATTAGCAAGAACAGACTGTCTAGCAGTATTGACTGTCAATGCGACCATCTTACTGCACAGACACTAACTGAGGAATTTGCTGTACAGCCAGTATCCACACGGTCGAGTCCACGATGCACGACCGATTTGGCATACATCTCGTCTACTCATTAACCACCGGCACAACGCAGACAGTGGTCGGGGAACCGGGATGCAAACGAGTAATGCGAGTATAACAATTATACCCTGGTTCAGAATTCGAGATATTTTTTGTAAACAAACAAATGTCACTGTCAAAGAGACAAGCCAGTGGTAAAAACATTTTTTTTGCGTGGATCATGTTTTACTGGTAGTGACCCGCGGCTTCTCCTACGTCTTACAAGTTGTATTTTTTTTATTACCGCCAGTGGGTTCGCGCGCGCGGTATGTACCTTCAATTTGCGGCAAATAAACACCAACCCACTACCTACCTAAGTTAATCTGACAAGTCAATGTGTAAATGGCAAAATGTTATATATAACTCTTACCTATTGATACAGTATGACCAATCCATTGTAAAACTGTGTGAAAAGCACATTCGAATTCGGCAAATGAGGAGAAACGAATTAAATTAACAAAATGGGGACCGGCTTTCAAAATAAAGCCAATTGTTTAGAATCTCTGCAGTGTTCCAAGTAACATGAAATATTTTCTACTAAAAAATATATTTTTGCTTGATAACTTTGTTAATAAGAGAAATAACTCAAAAATATATACGACAAAATATTGGTTACTTTATAGTTAATCAGATATGAGTTAGAATAACATGCCAGCCTGTTTATTGGCCTAATTTAATAAACTACCATAGAGCACCTATTTTTTAGCAATGGTATCCCTTTTGTTTACAAAAAATATCTCGAATTCTGAACCAGAGTATAGTAATAATTACTGACGTACGCCCTACGCACGTCAAGCCTACTACGCCTCTAGCGTTTTTTCATCGTGGTCGTGCATTAACTTGGCCGAACGTACAGCAGAAAGGAGCGTGCGTAAAGGCGCTTTAAGAATGCTTTTTTCGTGATTTGGAATTCGATTTAAAAGTACTAACCAAAATCATGCAGTTTTCCAGTTAAATAAATTTAATTAGTAATTGTTTTGCTACTCAATGTTTCCAAAACAGTCTGTAGGCTCAACTAAGCGCGCATCACCTTATTTTTAAAATGTTTGAAGAAAGCTCCGCCCTCTTTCTTGATGGTCTTGCCCCAGTCCTTATATTGCTGCTTGAGCTTCTGTCCGCTGCCGGAGTTGATCGTATCAGCGTAATGGTTGCACTCCACTTCAAACTCGTCGTTGAACCCACGGCCCGAGTTTAGGAGATCCAGCCTCTCGTCTATGAACTGAATAAGTTATACATGTGAATATGGCACTGGAAGAGAACCTTACCTAAGCCATATAGAAGATACTATTAAAGTATTATTCAGAGTATAGAACTGTCGCAAAATATATAGACACAGAATATAATATGTATAATAAATAATATATTTATACTAATAATTGTCAATAATTAAAATAATAATTTTATATTTATAATAATAATTGACGACCTCTGTGGCGCGGCGGGCGAAGGTTGGCCTGCGACGCAGGAGGTTGCGGGTTCGATTCCCGCCTCGGAACAAATATTTGTGCGATCGCAGATATTTGTTCAGGGTGTTCTGGGTATTTTTCTATGTATAATAAAAAATATCTATCTATGTAATATATTGTTTTAAGTATATTACCATAACATAACACAAGCTCTGCTTAGCGTGGGGCTAGATAATGTTGTGTGAATTGTCCAGCATTATTTATTTATTTGATTTATTTAATATATAGTACTACATTCAGAAAGGCCACTCTCCAATTCTGAAGCCAGAGCTTCTGCTAACTTTCTGCACAATCGGGTTATAGAAATATGTTTGCTTGATTGAACTATACAAACAAATAACATATCACATTGTAAAAGTTGCAGGAGTCGGTGGTTGGAGGGGCCTCAAGACCGTCCGCTGTGTCATTCGCTGGGGGAGGCCTATGTCCCGCAGTTGACGTCTACAGGCTGATGATGATGATGACATAACTGCCGCGAATTGCACATCAAATACGGATCTTGCTTTATATTTACCTGCTGAAATATTTGAGACTGCAGTATTTTTTTCAAGAAAGGCTGCATATTTTTTCTCGTTTTGACAAAAGCCTCTGGGTTGAATGTTATTAGTTGTCCGTTTTCAATCCTGAAATAATACACATAATAATAATATACACAAAATAAAACACAAAAGGATTAAATCAATAAGTTAGTAACTAGCTTTGATTAGCTAATGTAGTATTTTTTCATTATCATTATGCCTATTACTAAATAGCTATGATTACCTAATAACACGGGGTCTCATCCCATAGAAAAAATATATTGTTCTATTAAAGTTCAATAGATGGCGTTACAGGTATAGATTTGGTATTGAAGTATGTAAAAAAACAATATTAGGTCTTGAAAAAATATTTTCTAATATCAAAAAATACCCACAATACGGGAAAATTAAATAAATGTATCTACAATCAAGTTTAATGATTTTTACAACCATTTAATTTTGTCTTTTTTCTGATGGTAATAATTTGAACTAAATTGATAATGACACTTTGTTTGTAGTACCACAGGTAGAATTGACTTGATAGATGGCGTTATTTAAAAAAAACAGGTGACACGCCTATGACGTCATGCCCGAAATGAAAGAGAAAACTAGTATTTCCTTTTTATTCTAAAATTTTCAAATAAAATGTCACACATCATTTGATATCATTGTGTCCAAAGACGAATATATATATATATATATAAAAGACAATGTCCTGAATGACTGACTGACCGAGTGCCAACGCACAGCCTAAACCGCGTAGAGACTTGAAATTTGGATGGTGTGTTTGTCTTGATGCGAAGGGTTGTAACTAAGAAAGGAATTTTGAAAATTCATAAGCTAAATGACTCTAACGTAATACAAAAATGCTCTGTATTTCGAAAAGCGTTAGCAGTACATAGTTACTGGTAATTTCCGCTTCGGCCGTCAAAGAAACTGGCGTTTCGTAACTGGTTCTTAGGTACCTTCCTCAAATAAAATAAACAAACATAAAAATTTGCAGAATACGAAAAATGCCACGGGAACGAAATATGGCAGTGTATTTTTTTACAAAGAAAACTTTGTAAAAAAATACTCTGCCATATTTTAGCGTATTTCGACGTAAAATATAGTTTCACGGTATAGGTAGTTGTTGGGATTAAAATATTTTCAGGAGTGGGACACCTAAATTGAAATACTTGAATGTTCGTTCGTTTCAAAAGTCATGTCACGGTGTGGTTGTTATGTTAAAGTTATTTTCTGCACGCCGGGAAAGTATTCTGACTACGCGCAGACGAAGTCACGAGCGGGTCATCTGTTGAGTTTGGAAAATCATAATAGTCATACAGGGTGATTGGAAGATGTGTGCAAAGCTGTAAGGGGAAGGTTGTCTAGACCATTTAATAGAACTATTTCAGCCATAATAGTTATAAGACGAAGTCCGACTATTTATTTTTTACCGTTTTTTTTTCGTAATACCCAGAAATTTTCAGTTAATTGCTAATAATTGCCAGTTTTATTGATTAACGTTTTCTTTTATTTTACTTTGTAATTTAAGTAATGTGTAAGCAATCTAAGAATACATGGTCTAAGCATCGGTGTCAACAGACATTTTCAGTACAGACACTTTTGTTCACCAAAAAATTAAAAGATTTAAAGAATCAGGTTTTTGGAAACCTAGTTAAAAAAAACAAATGGTGCTCTTTTGTTCAAACTTTTTTGAATAGGTACATGAAAAGAAAGAATTAATTCAGCGTTTGAAACGATGAAGCTGGAGATGATGTTGAAAGTAACTACAACCGAAGTGAGACGACGGGCCCTTGCTTGTGTTGCTGGGAATGGTGACAATAATTTTGAGCACCAATAAATTAATAAATTGAATTAAAATGTTGTTTTATAAGAATGCCTAAAATTTTTAATTTTCTCCCTCAATCTGGTTTTTAGGTCCCAATTTTATTAATTTGATATATATCCGCGTAAATGATACCTCAAATAAAAGAGTATGAATACCAAGCATGTATTCAAAAAGGTTTGGTCAAAAAAGCACCATCCGTTTTTTTAACTAGGTAAGTGACAAAAACCTGATTCTCTAAATCTTGTTTTTTTTAGCTGATAGTCGCTGCATGATGCCGAGCTCTTGGAGTATGGACTGATTGGTACGAAACTCAGTCCACGAAACCCCAAGCATTCTTCTCCAGCACCACATCTCAAGAGCATCTATGCTCTTTTTCTCGCTCTCGCTAAGAGTCCATGTTTCTGCAGCATAGAGGAATATGGGAAACACCAACGCTCTAACGAGACGGATCTGTAGATTTCGTTATGCTACGATTTTTCCATATCTTCCTCAGCTTATCCATGGCGGACCTAGAAATCGCCATACGCCGCTTGATTTCGTCAATGCATCCACCATTGTTTGTGATCAAAGATCCGAGGTAAATGTATGATTGAACCACATCACAGTTTGCGATTTGATTGACTTCCGGCAAGCTGTTATTGATACGGTCAACAATCATCACTTTCGTTTTGCTGCGGTCGATCTTCAGTCCAAACTCGAGGCTGATGTTTTATATCTTGAAAAGACTAGTTTTTCCTTACAGCTTTGCACTCATCTTCTAATCACCTGTGTAGGTGTCTAAGTTTTTTTCACGAACGCCATCTATTGAGTGTGTGCGCGTTTTACGCGGTAATTACAGTTGCAGGAGCTAGGTGGCTCTAGCTATCATTTCCCTGCTAGCGGCATCTAGCGCCCAGGTAAGGCAACCAAAATAGCCCGCAGAATAGCCCGAGTTATGGCAGTCACGTTTTGTTGTATGGCATGAGGTATATGTACTAGTATAGTATTCTTTTATCTGTGCTAATAATAATATTCTTACGCCGACCTATTTCCGTAAACGCATTTAGAGCCTTTTTTTTTTTTTTTTTTTTTTTTATAATTCATTGAAATCACAAGGATCATTTTGAATCGTCTTAAAAAATAAATTTACAGTTACTCCTGTTCCAACGCAACCAGACCTAGAAGAATCAGGCAACAAACACGGTCTGTTTTTCTTTTGATGATCCTTCTTACTACTAGGTGGAGAGCGCCTGTGTGGTGCCTCGAGAACAAGTTGAAGCTGATTCAAGGAAAAAAGGAAAACCAAATTAAAAGCCTTACTTAGGTAGGCAGTCAAAAGTAAGATGATAGAGAGAATCAGCAAAAGTTCATAAGGCAGCACACACTACGCTTGATATACACATAAATAACACATCGGTAATAAATTATATGCAGGTACAGACATTGCAAATTGACAAATTAGGTGTCGAGGGGCAGAGCGACATCAGGCCACGCGGCTTTATCATTAACATAGTCATGTAGTGTGTAATACGCTTTCTTAATTAAATTATTCTTTATGTAAGATTTAAATCTTCGAATCGAAAGTTTAGAAGCACTTTCTGGAAGTTTATTATAGAACCGAACAGAATTCCCCATAAAAGACCCACTTACTTTTTTTAATCTAAATTTGGGAATACTCAGTTTATTTTTATTTCTCGTATTAAAACAATGCACGTCACTTTTTTTCATAAATCTATCTAAGTGTTTATGTGTATATAATAAGGTTTCGTAGATGTATTGCGATATTACGGTGAGAATGTTAATTTCCTTAAAACGCTCCCTCAAGGAGTCACGTGGCTTCATTTTATAAATGGCACGTATTGCCCGTTTTTGTAAAACAAATATTGCTTGGATGTCTGCTGCTTTCCCCCACAGAATGATGCCATATGACATAACACTATGGAAGTAGCCAAAATAAACTAGCCTAGCTGTAGCTTCATCAGTAAGCTGCCTTATCGTACGAACTGCATATGCAGCGGAACTAAGTCTACCCGCAAGTGCCTCAATTTGTGGTCCCCACTGCAAACTTGCATCAATATTAAGTCCTAAGAAAACAGTAGAGTTTACAAGATTGAGTGTCTCGCCATTTACTTTAATATTAGTTGGGTAATGTTTTACATTTGGCAAAGTGAATTTAATGCATTTAGTTTTTTTAGCATTAAGCAACAGATTATTTACTGTGAACCAATCAAGAACTCGCGATAGTGATTTATTTAGATCATCGTAATTAGCTTTTGACCTATCAACTTTGAAAATTAAAGACGTATCGTCAGCAAATAAAACTATATCACATATGTCTTTTACATAAAAAGGGAGATCGTTAATGTATACTAAAAATAGAAATGGGCCTAGTATTGAACCCTGGGGCACTCCCATAACAATAGACGATCCTGAAGACCTTTCACCACCAACGTCAACTTTTTGTACTCTATTGGATAAGTAAGAATTTACAAGGTTAATTGCCTGATTTTGGATGCCATAATGTTTTAACTTCAAAATTAGAGTAGCATGACTCACGCAGTCGAATGCTTTGGATAGGTCGCAGAATACTCCGATCGCGTCTTGCGAGTTTTCCCATGCTTGAAATATGTGTTCCAAAAGCAAGGTACCAGCATCAGCTGTTGATCGACCCTTGGTAAATCCAAATTGATGACTATGAAGTAGTCTGTGGAAGTTAAAGTGTGACAATAATTGAGTAAGAATAAGTTTTTCAAAGATTTTACTTAACGCGGGCAATATAGAAATCGGCCTATAATTAGCTGGATCTTTTGCATTTCCAGACTTGAACAAAGGAATTAATTTACTATGTTTCATAAGATCTGGAAAGATTCCGTCGTCAACACATCTATTAAAAATGTAGGCTAAGCATGGAGCAATATCAATAATTATAATACCTAACACCTTTGTGGATATTCCCCAAAGATCTTCAGTATTTTTTATATTAAGTGACTTAAATGTCTTAACAATACTATCGGCATTTACGTATCTAAAGCTAAACGCGATCTCACATTTAGCAACACTTAGTTCCAATAAAGTAGATGCTCCAGAGGCAGATGATTGTAATGACTGGGTTACAATAACTGGTATATTAGAGAAAAAATTGTCAAAGGCATTCGCGACATCAATCTTTTTTGTCAATATTGTATTGTTTATGTTTAATTTTATCTGCTTATTGCGTGGCTTAGATTTACCTGTTTCATTATTAATTAATTTCCAAGTTGCCTTAATTTTATTCGATGATTTTTCTATTTTTTTTCTCAAATGTAATGATTTAGCTGCACGACAAACTTTTTTAAAAGTATATGAATAGTTCTTTATATACAAAATAAACTTTGGGTCATGCAACATTGATTCCCTAGCCGCATAGAGATCATATAATTTATTCCTACTTCTATAGATACCGGGTGTCGCCCAATCAGCTAACCCGACATTAGATTTAGCTATACATGTTTTTAACTGAAATATCTCAGTATGTTGCTCATTTATCAAATTAGACAAGGAGGTAAAAAGGTCATTTGGATCATCTACGCAAGGTAAAAGGGGTATTTTAAGTTCAATACTGCTCTGAAACTTCATAATTCGACTTCCTGTGATAGGCCGATAAGTGAATTCCTTAGGTTCATCTACCAAATTACAAGTAAATATAGCACTGTGACCGTAATGATCCGAGGTGAAATGTTTAATTACTGCTTTATCAATTGGAACACTACTGCAATATATATTATCCAAACAGGTGGCTGATGTAAGTGTCACCCTTGTAGGTTCTTCGAAAAGGTGACGTAAATTGAAACATTTAAATAAGTTAAGAATTCTCTCAGATAGAGGATTCACAGGAATATCTATATTGAAATCTCCGCAGACTATTAACATTTTACTACGTCCAAAAGTTTTAAGCAGTACTTCTTCCATAGTGGATTCAAATAACGCGAAGTCCGCGTCAGGGGGACGGTAAACACTCACAATGATATGCCGCTCAAGCTCAACACACGACAGCTCAATAGTCCTCTCAATAGTGAGATTTGCAACATCTTTACGTTCTTTGCATTTTAAATTATTTCGAGCAACAATTAAGGAACCGCCACGTATGGCGTTCTTGCGTTTGAATGAACTTACAATATTATAATTCTCATAATAAGGGAGTAAATCAAATTGTAATAACCAGTGTTCAGTAACACACATGATATCTATATTAAACATGTTTAAAAATAATTCTAATTCTAATATTTTGCTGGGAAGGCCTTGCACATTTTGATGTACTACATGTAATGTGCCAGGCTTTCTCATTGTCGGACTCGTCAGTTTAAACAAATATTGTCAGCTGACCCTCCTGCTTGTGTGCCCCCATTAGTAATACTACTAACTACAGGCACGTCGATTAACTGCGTTATAGTACTTATAACGGGATCAAAAATATTAAATGCTAAAATATTTAGCGCCATCTGTTGACGAATGGACGTAGAATTGCTAAAGCGCCATCTATTGATGAGTAGAAACACTGCGTCTTAGGGATTTCTACTGAAAGATCTTTAGTACTGGAACGTTTGAGAGCCACGTAAATAAGCGGATTTCGTGTTATTTTGGTAACCGGTGTTCAGTGTAATTATTTTATTAAGAACCCTAGCTCTTAACAATGTTTTTTAGTATTATTATGCTATAAAACAGTCGTTTTAAGGAGCATAAGAAGAAAATCTCAAAGTTGGCGCATGGGAAGTGCGGCAGCTTTTGAGCTGGCAAGCTTTTTTTTCATCTATGTATCATCTAGATCTAGCGTGCACTTATCTTTTAGACACCCAATGCCCCACCCACACACACACCCACACACACACACACACGCACACGCACACACTCACACACACATACGAGGTCCATACACAGTCACAGAGTGCAATGCGGGGACTTGCCATAATCACCACGCTTTGCAGGCGGATTGTTGGTCGCAGTACTGGTGTTGAGCACTCAGTTGGTTGCTGCTGCCCATCCCGTAGTGAAATCCCTAAGTCAGCTTTGACTTCATCCACGGGAGGAGACGGAGGAGTCAATTCTTAGGCCGGACACATCCCAGCAAATAAATATACAGACAGAAATAAGACAGTTAAAACCTAGCTGATAGGTGAGTTGTAAGCCTAGGGTTTCACCACGGCATTTGTTTTTACAACTAGCAACAAGTCCCGGCTTCGCACGAAAATGTATCATATATATATACGACCGACAACCTCTGCGGCGCGGCAACCGATTAGCCGACTGAGATACGAGAGGTTGCGGTTACGATTCCTGATGCGTGACAAATGTTTGTATGGTCTTCAAACCATAATACTCTTAGTTTCTTGATACCCACGACACAAGAGGATCCTATAGTGTGGACTGTTGCGTGTGTTATGTTGTTATGATGTTTATGTTAAACCACTGCATCAAAATACATTGCGTAGTTTAGAAGAACTAAGCGGACAAACTAAGTTCACACAGACAGAAGCTGATAGTGACTTTGTTTTATACTATGTATTGATAGAATAAATGCAGGATGGACTAAATGACGACAGGTCACAGGATCTACGTGCGATCCACAAATGGGAATTTTTCAAGACTGACCTGTTCTATGGATCTGAGTGTAGGGCCACTAAAAAGGCGGATGAAAGCAGTGTGTATGCGGCAGAGACGCGAATTTTGAGATGGATGTGTGGAAAAATAGAATTAATGTTGAAAGTCAGCGTCATATACGAGAAAGTAAACACTCAATTACAATTACAGGCACATGAGACTTTTCATCTTTACGTCACAGGGTGACGGGCGCAGTGCAATGCCACATAGGGTGCGTCCTAGGTGGACGTGACCTATGAGGTAATGCACTGTTCATTGGCAGAGGTTACCGCTTAACATCAGGTGGGCCACCTGCTTGTTCCGTTATTCAACTAATATAAAAAAATATATAAAAAGGTTGAGAAGCAATAAGTTAACGTGATAGGAACATGCGGGCGAAAAGAGTGTTAAATATGAATGTGGATGAATGAAGTAGAGGAAGACCAAAGAAAAGATGGATTGACTGGATGAATGAAGACATGGGTAAAATAGGAGTGATGTGATGACGACTGATAGACAGGAATGCACGAAGAAAATATGCCACTTATAGTGACGAAATTGATGATGATTTATAAATATAAGTATAAGTAGTAAATGTTTGTGATTATAAATATTGCCTATTAGCATCCATCTTATATGGCTGTAAAAGATCGGGGTCCTCTAACTATAGTATTTTTATATGTAATAGGAGTACCTCAACCTAGTTGTTGTCATTTACCATTGGCTATTGAAATAAAACATTTTTAATTTTATTTTAATTTGAAAATATGACTTACTTTATAGCATCGCGGTAGCCACCTATTAAACAAACTAAAGCACGCAGAAAGGCCCTCGAAACAGCGTCTCCCAGCGCGTTCTTATTACTTAAATCTTTTTTTAAACTTGCTACCTGAAATCAAAACATTTCTTTATTATTGTATACACTAGTATATGAAACAAGGATGTATGCCGGGATCGTAGCAAGTAGAAATCTTACTATAAAAACTTTCGAACTGTTGATCCAATTGCCATGATTTTTGGTAGGTAGCTTGCTGATACCAACACTATGACATGTTCGAATATCAGCTTAATTGGTAATGGATTCGTTGAGATAGGCGAGGTCTCAGTTCGGGGAGAACTATTAGTTTACTAAGTTTACATTAGTCTAAGGCACTGGTCCCACCGCCGGCGAGTAAGCGATGAGCTATCGGCGATTAAACGAAACAAAAGATAATCGCTCCCGTGTAAATAAAAGAGAGAGATTATATTTATAGTTCATCGCTGAGCGATTCGTTTTGTATTCGTTTATCGCTCGTCGCCGGCTGTGGGACCAGTGCCTAAGGCCCGTATTCCAGGGGGCTTAGTACGAGAATTTGATAGTATCCGAAACTATATGAAGTTTCGTTTCCTTCATACATTTACTGGGGGCTTGGTACGAGTTTGGATAGTTTTCGAAACTACATATGATGTTTCGCTTCCTTCCATGCCTTCAAACGAAACTTCATATAGTTTCGAATACTATAAAATTCTCGTACTAAGCCCCCTGACAGCGTCCTTAGTTTTCTCCTCGTTTTTGCTAGGGGCTGCTGCTAGTAAATGTTTGGAAGGAAACGAAACTTCATATAGTTTCGAAAACTATCAAAACTCGTACTAAGCACCCAGAATTATGCTCTAGCGTGAATCGAGACAAGCATTATTTTGGTGACAGATTTTCATTGAAATCTGTCAAAAAACCTATGCTAGAGTCTCGATTCAGTTTGAGTTTAGTTCTAGAATACGGGCCTTAGTCGAACTGGGCCTGAACTTGGGCATTTGTTCATTTTGTCAAGTAAACTCAAAAAATATAATTTTACTATAACGACACTTACCAAATCTGGCGGAAGACTTTCTAAATCACGAAAAGGAGTTCTGAGCTCGTTTTCATCTACATCTAAAATCACCACGTCTCCTATCTCGGACAGTCTAACATTCTGAAACAAATGTAATATGTAAGTTGTCACGTACTTTTGTATCTTGTACTTGTATTTATTTATTGGAATAAAAAGATCCGGCGTAGCAACCAAGAATTGAGCGACGCAGTGTAGGAAGGTATATAAACGACATTTTAAAGGTAGAAGGAAGTCGGTGGATGCAGGCGGTTAATTTCAGTTCGTCGTGGATTTATATGCGCAGGCCTTTATCTGGAAGTGGACTTCTACAACAGATGAATAAAAAAAACAGTAGTATTCAATTATATATCCCACTGTAAAACCCTCATGAGGCTTGTCCCGGTGCTTCAAAACAACTACATTATAAACCCCCATCATCATCGGCGGCCTTTATACGTCCACTGCTTGATTACGTTTCATGACCATGTATGAAACATGTAATGATGTGTACTGAATAAATGGATGTTATCTTATCTCACCTCCATGACAGTCCGCGGGACTCCGATAAGGAAGGGCATGGGCGCGAGCAGGTAGTCCACCAGGTGCTTCGGCAGGATGGGTATGAAGATGTGCTGCCAAGACATGGGGAACAGCGTCGCGTTGGCAGCTTGCACGCACGCCGACAGCCGCGACAGCTTCGACGCGACGATCGCCACGCGCCGCTCGTTCAGCAGCGCTGCCCACAGACCCGCCATGCAACTACTGTCCATCGCGCTGAAGTATTCCGTCAAATTGCACTGAAATATAAATAACTAATAAGCTAGTCGAAGTTGCCGTGGTATGTCCGGCCTCCGTCTACCGTGGACGTCGTAAAAGACACGTATAGCTTAAGCTAAGGTCAGACCAACGTGTTCAGCCCGCGTCCGCGGTGGCGTGCACGGTGGCGATCAACGGTAAGACAATGGATCGCCACCGTGAAGGCCACCGCGGACGCGGGCTGATCGCGTCGGGTTGGCCTTAGCTTAAGCGATTATACCAGGCGAAGAACAGCAGCAACCACCTGAGTACTTATCAGTTCACCTGCCACCCAGGGATTTTGGCAAACGCCCTCCATTGCATTCTATTGAAATCTCGTCAGCAGAGAATGTATAAAGGCTGCTAATGATGATGAGGCCGATATACATTTAAGACGGCCCCCAACGGCTCGATTGGACCTCATTACCGTCGTCACATTCTTTGGAGGAGGTCTATTATCTGCAGTGGACTTCCTCCAGCTGATGTTGATGATGATGAATCAGCTACGTCTACTAGACATAGGCCTCTCTGGTATTTAACAAGCAATTGAAATTGACGCGCGGTGTAGTGCAACACGGCTTTGTATGGAGACACTGAAGAGCATCCTTAGCGTCCACTTTGAGAACCTCAATTTACGTACAAAAAAGCTTGTGACACTACAGTGTACATCCATGTCAATTGCTTGTTAAGACTCCGACTACTGCGTGCCACGATGACCGGTCATGAACCACCTCCAACTACTGACTTCCTGCGACTATGTCGTTAGTGCATCGAGTGGAAATAAGCAAAGAATTTTCAACACACTTGCTCGTAAAGTGACCCTTATGGGAGTGTTTTTAGAGTCATATTACACACCCGTGCTTTTTACTTTACATTATCGCACTATATTGCAGTAAAGTAATTCTTCCAGTTTATTAAAAAAGGTACTGAACGTACGTGATAAAATCCGAAACGAAAAAAACCGTAGAAGAGCCTACGTTACTGTAATAGCGCTCAAAATTAACAAGTTTAAAACAACAGTGGGTAGTTCATATAGCTTACAGAGTTTCAGGTATTTTTTTTTCTGCAATAGACGTATGTAGGCTTACGTTTTAAAGATCTTCTAGCTTACTAAGAGCGTACGCTATTTTTTTTTTATAGATCTTGGTTTGACCACTATCTCACTTGTGTGACAATGTGGCCGAAGATGGAGCACAAAGGTCTAGAAGGCACCTATTCACTCTAGCTTTGAAGAGACCCATACTATAGTTTTCAGGAAAGACAGATGACGGTAGTGTATTCCACTCCTGAGCAGTTCGCATTATAAAGGTAGAACTGAAACGTTTAGTACGAATAGAAGGTATACTAATGAGGTAAGAGTACCAATAATAATAATAGTTGAACAAGCGAAGCGAGTTCTCTGAGTCATCTTGGATGAATCGGCGTTTGTATGTGTGTATGTATGTTTGTCCGAGCATAACTTCAGCACCATTAATCCGATCTTCATGAAAATTAATTGGGGGTAGATAGTATTGGTACAATTTGTTGGTAAGGTTATGAGCTATATCGGTAGGGGGTTTGTTTAGATATTGGGGCCAAGAGGGGGTAAAAAAAAGTGAGAATATCTGATCAAATGGGGTGTCATATGAAAGCCCCTTGCCTCGACATTACAAAACTATTTATTACAATCTTTTAAAGTTATGTAGTTTTTGAGATATTAGGGTAAATCGAAAATGTAAAAAACCAAAACCTCTAGGGTAGTTTCACTAATCCTACAATGCCGAAATTTGGTATGTTTTTAGCTTTTATGACACTAAAACTGGGAAAAGTCTAAAATTGAAGAATTTCTAAACTTGTACTCTATAAAACAATAACCAATTTGTTGACCTCCCGTTTCTAGGAATTTGAACGACGTTGTAGGTCTAACTTTTCGAACCACATTCACGTATATTTTTTCGAAAGAAATTAGGTAACCTACATAAATCGCGTGTATTCGCGAGGTCTCAAGTTCGGGGAGAACCACTAGTATATTATGATACAAGTGAGCTAAGTTGCTCATTACAGTCTAGGCGGAATTGCAGCCCGAACAGCTACGAACAAACATAGCTCTCTAAATAGCCAGTCTCACGACCTTGAGCTAGTGAATAGGCCAATAGCGCCAAATTTCAAGTTAATATATTTCATATATTTCATATTTCATATATTTATTAATACCATAAGATCACAGGGAACACTTAGTCACGTCAATTTACAAGCATTCAATTAAAAAACAAACAGTTTGGTACACTATAAAGATGCAGCTGTATAGAGGCTTTGTCAAATTATAAGGTAAGTCATTTAGAACATCACATTAGCGGCTGTACATAGGCCTTGTCATTTTGTTAGTACATTTAATAAGTCCTTACAATTTTATAATAATATCACGTACATAGACAAGCAAAATAACAAAAGAAACGATCAGTTACAATTAGTATAAGCAAAGAGTAAATTAATTAGCCAAGCCATCAAATCAAACACCGGCAACATATTGTTGCCATGTTAACAAATTGGATTTCTACCATAAAATATAATACAAGATAAAATAAAATATCGGCTACTATACTATTATAGTCACTAAGAAACACACACAGACAGACAAACGGACACCGAAGAGTTATTAGTTTACCTTTTTGGTATAAAATAAACTAATAACAGAAATCTAAGAGCATTACCAAACCGAGCATTTAGGACAGCTGACATGTCATTATTTCTGTTTTTTTTTAATAATCTTGGACAGTACCACACAATATTATCTAGCCCCAAGCGAAGCAGAGCTTGTGTTATGGGTATTAGGTAACAGATATACTTAATACAATACATTACATAGATAGATATTTTGTATTATACAGAAAATACCCAGAATACCCTAAACAAATATCTGCAGATCATACAAATATTTGTTCCGAAGCGGGAATCGAACCCGCAACCTCCTGCGTCGCAGGCGAACCTTCGCCCGCCGCGCCACAGAGGTCGTCTAGATATAATATCATGATGCAAAATATAATATAGTTTACTCACTGGCAAAAACTTCGGTGCCATGTAAGCACGATATGCAACCATAACCCCGCCCGCTCCGTCGAGGTCGGATGTTTACTTACTGAGCTCCGTGATAAATTTGTAAAAATATTCGAAATGTCGAGCAAATTAATTGAATCTGCTATCCGTGAGCTAACTAAAACAGTGACTACTATGCAGGATAAAATTACTGCACTGGAAAAGGTCGTGTTAGATCAAAATACACTAATAAGGAAGTTAGTTAGTGCCCATGAAGATCCGAGCGCATCGGTAAAATCAGTGCAATCTAAAATAGTTGTGGGTAGGGTGGATGACCAACTGCTGGCCACACGGCCAATGCGACAAGCCCGCATTCGTGCGGCCTCGGCGTTCACCGGTGCCGGTCGGAGGACCAATAGTGTATCGCCAGCGCTATCATCGGCCCGTACGGAAGAGTCCGAAGTGACGGCGGCGGCAAGCCCGAGTGCCCCCACTACTACTACTGCGAATAAACAGGCGCCGCCGACTCCACAACTTGAATTCGTAAACAATGCTTCTATGACTCCTGCGCATTTAAATAATTTGAAGATTGACAACGGTAGCGGAGAGTGGATCGAAGTGACACAAGGGCGATCCCGCCGCGCACCTAGTAATGTGACTCGAGGTACAGCTGCCCCGGGTTCAACTCTAGGTCAATTATCGGCTGCAGAGCGCAAATCTTATTTGCATCTATACTTCCTGCAGATAGGAACTACTAAGGAACAAGTAATTGCCCAATTAAAAAATATCTGTCCCGATGACATCTGTTCTGCCGAGGCTTTAAAGGCGCGAGGCGATTATGCATCGTTCAAGCTAACGATACCAACAAAAAATATTGAGAAATATGTGAAACCGGAATGCTGGCCAGAAGATGTCCATATAAAGCCGTGGCGCAGTGGATTTCGTAAGCCACGGGACCAAGCGGACTAATGCTAGCACTGCACGTTATAAAACGTACTCACTTTTTTATCAGAACGTTAGAGGTCTTCGTACTAAACTGGACGTCTGTAAAAAGGCTATTTTGGTGGAATCAGCTGATATATTTGCGCTCACGGAGACTTTACTGATCAGTAGCGTGCATGACGCGGAAGTGTTCCCCCCGGGGTACACCGTGCTGCGCCGGGACCGCGCAGGTGATGCTGGATGGGGAGGTGTACTTCTCGCAGTCCGCGATCAATTTAAAGTGCAACAAGTTGTTGATATTGACGGCTACTTGAACGATGTAGAGGTTGTTATTGGAATTGTAACGCTTAAATACAAAAGAGTCGTCCTGTGTGTAGTGTACATTCCCCCTAGTTCGAAAGATGATAAGTATGTTAATACCTTTTGTGTCCTTGAAAACCTAATAACTAAGTATCATAAATTAGATGTATTATTGGTAGGTGATTTTAATTTGAATTCGTGTAGTAAAAACGTAATTATGCAATATAATTGTTTATTGTCATATGGTAAATTAATGCAGCATAGTCTAGTTCGTAATAAATATGACAATATGTTAGATTTGGTTCTGAGCAATCTGGGCGCTAAGTGTATTGAGGTGAAAGGAGACGCTGAGCCCTTGGTCCCCGCGGACGCACACCATCCGCCACTCGCGGTGAGCGTGCGGTGCGCGCGGCCGGCGCGTCACTGCGCCCCGCGCGCGCGCGCCCGCCCGTCGCCGGCGCCGGCAGCTGACGCAGCGGACCATCAGCGTTGTGCATTTAATTTTTGTAAAGCTAATTTTCAATCGTTATATGCAGAATTGTGTTCGGTTACATGGGACGACATATTTTTAACATCCAATGTTAATGAAGCTGTCACATTATTTTATAATAAGTTAAATTCATGTTTTGAGCTTCATGTTCCCATGAAAACAAATTCGAATAATGATAAAAATGAATATAAGTATCAGTATCCGACGTGGTTTACGCCTGATATAGTTAAAACATTAAAAAATAAATATTTTCATTTAAGGAAGTTCAAGCAGCTAAACTTAGACTTTAATGCGGAAATGTTTAAATTTTATAGACAGCAAGCTAAGGAGCTTATTAATCTGACTTATGATAGCTTTATCCGACGGACAGAGACGAATATAAAGAAGGACCCTAAGAGCTTTTGGAAATTTGTGAAAGATCAGCAGGTGTCTAGGTTTGCGTGCACTGAATTCGAATATGACAAACAAACTGTGACAGGTCTTGATGCAGCGAACGCGTTTGCAACTTATTTTAGTTCTGTTTTTCTGCCCCATGACCCTGTTCTATCTGCAGCTGACGCTGAAAGCGAGTCAGCAGGCTCGCTGTGCTCCTCACGAGTCGCGCTAGACAATGTCACTTCAGCAGACCTATCAGTAGCAATACGCCGCCTTAAGGGTCACTCATCCGCTGGGCCAGATGGGGTCCCACCATTTATTGTGAAAGATTGTAGGATGATTCTTGAGGAACCGCTTCTTTTTATTTTCAATTTAGCATTATCATCAGCTACTTACCCTACATTATGGAAAGTTTCTCGTGTCACCCCTATACCAAAGGGAGGCTCTTCGTCAGAGGTTGAAAATTATAGGCCAATAGCGGTTCTGTCTGCCTTCGGCAAGGTTTTTGAATCCATACTCAACCGATATATCACCAGGCAAGTGCAAACCCAGCTAGCCGAGAGCCAGCATGGCTTTAGAGCCGGCAAGTCCACAACCACGAACCACGTAAACTTTGTGGACTACGCGGTGGTGGAGATGGATCGGAAAAAGCAAGTCGACACGGCTTACTTTGACTTTAAAAAAGCTTTCGATCGTGTCCAAAATGATGTCCTTTTGAGGAAGTTCTCTGCTATTGGGTTTACTCCCAAGCTCCTTCAGTTATTTGTTAGTTACTTTTCTGACCGCGTTCAGTATGTGCAGCTCTCTGGGTTCCATTCTAAACCCTATGCAACTTGTTCCGGTGTTAGCCAAGGTAGCACACTGGGACCCACTCAGTTTCTCATCATGATAAATGACCTGCCGAAGGTTGTCAGAACAGCGGAGTGTCTCATGTTTGCTGATGATCTGAAGCTATTCCTGGGAGTAAGTAGCACGATTGACTGTGAGGCACTGCAGAGGGACATCGACAGTGTGGTACACTGGGGAGAAAGTAATCACCTAGAATTTAACAGTTCGAAGTGTAAAACTATCTCATTCACCCGGTCAAGCGCTCCTCTCCAGTACAATTACCACATATCTGGCGTTCCTCTGGAGCGCGTCACGGAAATTCGTGACTTGGGGTTGATTTTGGATGTAAAACTAACCTTTAATCCGCATATCCTGGATGTATGTAACAGAGCTTTTAAATCCTTGGGATTCGTTACCCGACAAACAGCTAGGTTCCATGATAGCAATGCCATTATAACTCTCTACTACGCGTTCGTGAGGAGTAAACTAGAGTATAGCTCTCTCGTATGGGACCCACACGAACAAAAATATACAATTATGCTAGAACGCGTACAAAGGAAATTTGCACGTTATCTTTTTAAAAAAATGCATGGATTCTATCCTTATTTATATCCGTCTTTGTTCGTCGCCGGAATGGTAGGCATCAACACCCTGGAGTTGAGACGCAAGTGTGCATTGTTGATGCACTATTATCTGCTGCTCAACAACAGGATTGATAACCCGACCGCGCTGGCTCGCTGCTCGTTGTCTGCGCCGGACCAGCGGCTGCGTGCGCCGCGCCTGTTTGCGACCCCGTTGGTTCGAACGCAAACCACCCGGTATGCTCCTACAGCTCATGCTCTAAATTTGCTCAACGCCCTGGTTGCTCAGAAACCAGAAACCGATGTTTTTTTTTCAAATTTTAATGTTTTCTTAAATTCTTCTATTAGTTTTCTAAGTTAAGTAGTTTTTAATATTTGTACCTATTGTTTGGCTTTCTGCGCGCGTTGGTGTATACTGTAAGTGCAGTAAGCAGTTGAATTTAAATAAAATAAAAATAAAATAAATAAAAATTTTGCCATCAGAGTTCACAACAGTAAACATTTTGTTGGTTTAAGGGCAGAAACTATGCTTGATTCTCACTACCAAAATGCAGCATCTATAAAGCAGTGTCTATGATAGCAGACAAGACGATGAGCCACTTGTAACCCAACCTTGTAATGCAATCTACGTAAACTATATGCAAATGTATTGATTGCAGTAACGCTCAGTTGCTCGTATAATATGTTGAGTGAGTAGATAAAGCTTATTGAAAAAAATTGTCTTTTTGATTTCTTAACACAGTGCCCTCCAAAACACTTTACCGCTACAGTGGTCGGACAAGACTCCCGCTAGGCATTCTTACATAATGTGCGCAAATACATGTATACACTACATACAACGTGATCCTTTGAAATTGCGAAACCATTTGCACAGGCGCAATCATTCAATAAAGCTAGACTAGAATCGTGTGGGGAGCGAGTGCAAAACATTACCTACCTATATTACTTTACTGCTGATGCCTACCACACAACAATACTTGTAAACTAATATATTTAGAATACTAACTAGTGCTTGCCTACACCATCCGTCACTGGAGTGGTCATTTAATTCAATTCAATAAATTTATTTCGGGCAACAGTGAAAAATTTACATTGTACCTAGACAAAGGCCCATAGTAATATATACCTTACAACTAACATACATATAAAGATATTTATAACTTAATCTAACACACATGACACAGCGCGGTAGACTACTTACATTACAACTCATCTCAACATCTGAGCAGTGTTTAATCACCATTAAGGTAGCTGTTATCCCGTTATATCACAAACTACATTACATACAACTTGGGCGTCTTCAAACGAAGAGTTAATAGGCATCTTCTAGGCGAGCGTGCTTAAATAGGCCTCATCGTCACTTCCCATCAGGTGAGATGTAGCCAAACGCAAGCCTATTTTAGGTAAAAAAAAAAAAACATCAACGAAGGGTTTTTACACCTCCTTACCTCAAAAGGTACCATCATATTATCATCAGCCGGCAGACATCCACTGCTGGACCAGGGGGCTAATTGTCCAACGAACTGGTCATCGCTGTCACTTTGTTGGACAATAGAAACGCAGGTCACCCCATAGAATACAAAAAGGGGATTTGCCATCATCACCACGCTTGGCAGGCGGATTGTTTGCGGTATTAGTGTTACCTACTCAGGTGGATTGTGCTGCCCATCTCCTGGTGTAAAGGATCACTTTTAGAGTCAGGCAATTACGGCAAGCAACGCATCGACGATGGCCCTGGTATTGCAAATGTCAATAGTGAACGTACCGCTTACCATTAGGCGGGCAGTTAGCCTGTTTGTCGAGCCATTACATAAACAACGTTTTTTCTCACAAATGGGTAAAGGTTCAAATCAAAAGAGCTCTCTCTCTCTCTCTCTCTCTCTCTTTTTAGTCGTACACTCTTGACCGAGTAGTCGAAGTTATTCAGAACTTGCTTGAGCGGCAGCTCTTGCGATGCGTGCCACTGCTGCTCTATTAGCAGCATTGCGAGAACATTCGGTCATGGAAGTTTGTGTGAAACGGGCAAAAGGGCTAAGTGTACCAAATAAAAAACAAAACAAACCAATAAAAAATATGTAACAAAAACTTGGGTACAGTGTATGGAGACCGATAATACACGCAGAAGTTTTGTAAATAAAACTGTGTCGCGAATATTAACGCCCTCCTCCAAAATACCAAAATCCTGGTCAGTAAAAACATTAACCCGAATCAAGCTTCTAGCATAAAAATAATTGTGTAACTCCACTCATTAGATTAATATGGTACTTCCCTTTGACCTAGAATCTTGAAATTTGGCACGTAGGTAAGGCAAAGAAGTACGTCTGAAAATTACACGTTTTTAATTTATAAATGTGGATGTTTAGAATTTGTTGTGACGGTTCTGCGAGCAAGATGACCGCCCATTGTTATTACCCGACTACGGCAAAGCTAAAAGGAAGGGTTGTGTTTTTACCAGTATATCTATGTTTGTATTTACGTATGTTCCATGGTATCGATCGCCTAAACTACTCATCTGATTTTGATGAATGTGTCAATCAATTCGTTATTATGGTCCGGGTGACATTATGTCTAAATTGTATAGAACAAAATCAATATGATGGAAGCTAGAAGTTAAATCCAAAATAGTGGGGGTCCCGGAAATTTGTTGGGATGAATGAATGAGGAGAAATTTCTGAGTTCATTGAGATTTTTATTTGCATTTTGCATTAAAATATACCAACTTTAGAAAAATATTGTACTTACGTAAGTACCTAATAGTCGGGCTTCAGTTTTCATAACTTTTTACTTTATTTATTTATTTATTTTTATTTATTTTATTTAAAGGAGAACCAACCGCTTACATATGTCAGAACACACATTATCATCACCATTATTATATTATATAAAACTATACGGCAAAAACTAACGAATAAATGGATACTTTAACAGATTACATATACAGTGGAAAATAAGTTACAGTTTAGATAAATATAATAGATATAAAGTAGATATATTATACGGTCACTAAACATCGTCATCATCATCAGCTGCGAAGAATTCTCTGCTCAGCCGCAGTCTCGCTGAGGGGACACTGACAAAGAGGTCAAAGTCCGCTTGCTTACTTAGTTTATTAAAGTTGTCACTTGCTCGGAACATTTAAGTTAATCTTATGTAAAATCTCAGGGCAATCAATGACATTACTCGTTATCTTTAATAAAAATACAAGGTCAGCTATTTCACGTCTTTTGGAAAGCGTTACTTGTTCTAACTTGTTAATTCCGAGAGCTATTACTGTAACCTTGGTTCTTCTAGAAATTTTCTCGTTTCGGATTTATCACGTAGTGAAACCCAGAGCACAGCCTCAATTGCGCGACCTTGAGCTAATGATTCATTGGGCCATTCTGACTATAGACTTTCATCTCGAGGCTCTGCGGTGTATGAGACGAGAGTATATGAGTAGTTTCCCGAACGCTTCCCATCCGATTTGGATTCATAGGCTGACCTTTTTGTTGAAGCAGTCAGTGTTTAACTTTTATAAATGCAATTAATTTTTGGAAAGTTGCCACCTGATGCTAATCGGTAACCTCTGTCTCTTAGCATCAGGGGGTCATTTGCTAGTACCGCCATAAAAAATAGAAGTGGCTGCCGGCCAAAACTTCATTCGTATTTCGATCAGATATATCGTCAATGACAGCTAGCAACCAAGTTTTTAAAGGGTCGGCAACACGCGTGTGAAGTCTCTAGTATTGCAGGCGTCCATAGGCTACGGTAACCGCTTACCAACAGGTGGGCCGTATGCTTGTTTGTTACCAAGATAGAATAAAAAAACAAAAAAATATTGTCTGCACGATAAGAACTGAGTAACCAGCTCAACCTTGGCTACGGGAAAATGTGGCAGTTTTTGAGCAGGCACCACAATTCTTTGTGACAACAGACAACACCCACGCTCATAAGACCCGTGTTGCACCACTATATAGACAGACATTTACAGTTGACTTTCAATTTCGTCTGTACCAAATAATAGTAGTGTAGAGAGCGGGTCATGTCATCGTAGATTATTTTTTTGTGTGCTTGCACTCACGTTATCAGGAATGCTTGGCAGCTTGTTGTCGGGACACTGGCACGCGAACACGCTGGCGCCCGCGTTGTAGGTGACCTTGAGCGTGTGCCCCACCATAGGTGGCCGGATGCGACATGCCTCCAGGAACGAGTTTAGCTCGCCCGCTTCTGGGCTGTGTAATAGATTCGCTATGCAGTTCAATAACCTGAAATTTCCAGCATTTTTTTTAATATTTGCTGCAAAATAATGTACAACTTGGAATAATAAATAATGAAGACTTGGCTTCTACTACTAATGATTATCGCTCATTACGCAAGCAGGATATCCACTTGGATATATATAGAAGATATTGTATGTGTCATGCATGACTGAACTTTTTTTTTAATACGTTGTGTCTGCATTGTCTTTATTAATACTTTGTTATCAAATTCGAAATAAATGTTGTTTGAGGTTTATAGGGGCTCCAACAATGTTCTGTCACCATAATTAAATAAATAACAAATAAATAAATAATGCTGGACAGTTCACACAACATTGTCTAGCCCCAAGCTAAGCAGAGCTTGTGTTAGGGGTACTAGACAACTGATATACTTAATACAATATATTACATAGACAGATATTTTTTATTATAAATAGAAAATACCCAGAACACCCGGAACAAATATCTGCAGATCGCACAAATATTTGTTCCGAGGCGGGAATCGAACCCGCAACCTCCTGCGTCGCAGGCGAACGTTCGCCCGCCGCGTCACAAAGGTCGTCAATTGACAGAACAATGCTC
Source organism: Operophtera brumata (assembly GCA_932527175.1). Taxonomy (NCBI): domain Eukaryota; kingdom Metazoa; phylum Arthropoda; class Insecta; order Lepidoptera; family Geometridae; genus Operophtera; species Operophtera brumata. The sequence goes on along the minus strand of OW052239.1, from coordinate 76,999,194 downwards.
ACTTCTATTGAGCTACTGCTTTGGTCCTCTAAGGAAGAGATTGTACGAGTTATCGCAAAACACTCCTCTATACCTAAACCATAGAACTTACATTCATACAAACTAAAATTTAATCGATTCGTTTGTTCTAACATGAAATGGTTGATCACCATTGTATCACCGTGAACTAGTTTGTAAGTTAATATAAGTATGTTGTTATTTTATTATTTTAAGGTGAGTACAATAAAAAGTTTTCTATCTATCTATCTATGTTTCGTGAAATTAATAGAAAAGCTAGTAACAATGCCCTTAAAATAAATGATACTAAAATATTCTTTTTCAACATACATTTGAACTATCTTTAGATGGTTTAGTTGGAAAATGAACACTTTAGTGTGGTGTTTTGCTGTGGAAGTGAGCGCACTAGTTATTCGCTTAGCATTTTTTTTATCTGACGCCATTTCTATGCGTGAATTTTACAGTAGAGCTTAAAAATATTAACACCATTGGTTTTTGTAGTAAAAACGACATAATACAAAATCGGCGTTCAAATTACACTATGGAGAGGCAAAGGGGCGTTGGCACAGCTGAGGTTCGAATAAGGACATCAACACATTTTATGAAGGAAAACATCGTGAAGGAACCCGTATGCCCAAGAACTTTTGTCGAAGGCATGTGACCTCACCACACCATCCATTAAAACCCATTCACTCTCATCGAGAGTGTGAGTCTCGTTGAGGCTCAAAGTCGCGCAGCGGGCTATGGAGAGAAAATCATCGACATAGCTCCCAGTAAAAGCATGTTGAAATGGAAATGGGCAGGCCATATAGCTCGCAGAACTGACAAATGTTGGGGAATTAACGACCATTATCCAGATGACGCAGTGTAGAAAGGACTCCTTTCGATGGACCGACGACATTTTAAAAATCGCATGAGAACAGTGTTTAAAGGCGGTTTAAGAACAGTGAACTTATTATAAAGGCTACAATAGTGACTCGTCGTCGAGAGTAGGCCCTGAGAGGTATGCTTTTGCTATGCGGTACATAATATGCGCTCATGCGTTTTTTCCTCTCGCCGACACTTTATCGCAGAGCTAATTCGCTCGGCAACCGTTTTGTGGCCCTGTTTGGTATTCCGCTAAGCAACGGAAGTTTTTATACAAGCTTTTAGTTAACTTGCAAGTTATGTATGTTTGCGTCAAATCTTAAAAGCTGGAACTTGGTGTTATTAACAAAGATATTGTAATTTATATTGTATTGTTTTGCTGAATTAGAACCACTTCTAGACATAGTGCTGAAATTTTGAATACTTGTCAAGTTTCGATGACAACACAATATTATGGTGACAGCGAGCTGATCTGATGATGGAACTCCTCGATGGATAATAGTAGACTGGTAGTGTTAAGGTTAACTTTGATCAGCTTACTTCTGCCTAATAATTTGAATATCGTCAACATCAATCGGATGTACCTAAGCTTCTTAGAGCTTGATTTTTAAAAACACGTCAAAAGAACTTATGTTTGTTGATGCTGGCTGGTTTAATAATGCAATAATTCACGAATGACTCACCCTTGGGCTACTAACGCGATGGGGAACGTATTTATTTGAAATTAGATAAAGAAACTCTTCGACTTGTTTGCAAAGAAATATGATAACACAATGATATCAACTTTCGCTGATTGAGTGCAGCATATTGCAGCAGTGGCAGTTCAGTTCGATAACATTTTAGGTGTACGTTGGCTATGAAAAAAACTGTAGCTATTTTTTTTACATAAATCGGCATCGTTTCTATGCCAAAGCGAGTCGCTGGGCTTGTTACATGTAGAGTAGCTGGCATAAATAAGGATTTATAAAGTTATTGCTCAGAGCAATAAGCAGCTCTTCGCAGAAGCTTTTTACATGGCAAATTCGCTATCTTGACACTTATATTAAAAGCTTTTATTTAAGAGGGAAGTATGCACTCATCCATACGACAAGAGATCAAAAAACAAGTCTTTTATTGTGGCAATAACGTACTATAAAATCACTGAGACCAGATATTTAGAAGTGGTAAAACATTTTTTTATTTTGTATTTTATAATGGATGAGTGCTTACTATACCTACTTCCCTCTTAACTTCACTTATTAGTATGTGCTGTGTGGGTGAAATCTTACAACTAAATCAGTTACATCCAACCGATTGAGTTTAAATCTTCCATACATATTAAGTTCCGATGGCAATATAATATTATGACAACATACTGATGTAATGATGGAGATGGAAGGTGGGCACCGTATCTCATCGTTAGATATTAGCAGTCTGGCCGTGTTTAGGCTCATTTTCATTAGCTAACACTTGTTTACGAATTTCAATCGCATGTCAGAAGTAAAAGTAAAAACATCTAAACTGTCAAACCATACAAGATTTCGCATTTATTATATACCCACTTAATAGATCTTTATTATTTAATAATCAAATCGCGTATTATGCGTATTAGTTTCGTAATCCATCACCAATAAGGATTGTAGTCAGGCACAGCACATTCCTTAGGTTCATGAACACAAACAAACTGCTAGTTTGGTAGTGAACGTCTGTTTAGAGTAAGAATCATAAAAATTATTACAGCGTTGTATACAAACTCGCTAGAACTGCGCATTTTGGGCAGTCATCCTGAATCGCTCAAAGTGAGCAATAATGTATTGTCGCGCCAAGCCCAGATGACAATAGAAAAATATAAACGAACCAAAATATAAAAAAAAACATTATAATCAATTAATAATTTATAATCATATAACTAAGAAATAAATTTAAAAAAAATATTTATGTCAAATAGGTACCTATAAAAAAGCGGGTTAAATAGGTACCTATAAAAAAGCGGCCAAGTGCGAGTCAGACTCGCCTATGAAGGGTTCCGTAGCAGCAAGTAACATTGAATGAAAGGTAAATTGCATGATGTATTAAAAAAAACTACTTCCTAGATCTCGTTCAAACCAATTTTCGGTGGAAGTTTACATGGTAATGTACATCATATTTTTTTCAGTTTTAGCATTCTCTTATTTTAGAAGTTACAGGGGGGGGGGGGAGGGGACATTTTACCACTTTGGAATGTGTCTCGCGCAAACTATTCAGTTTAGAAAAAATATATATTAGAACCCTCAATATCATTTTTAAAGACCTATCCATAGATACCCCACAGGTATGAGCTAGATGAAAAAAAAAAGAAGATTTTCAGTTCTAAGCGTGGGGAACCCCCAAAATTTATTGTTTTTTTTCTATTTTGTTGAAAATCTTAATGCGGTTCACAGTATACATCTTTTTACCAAGTTTCAACAGCATAGTTCTTATAGTTTCGGAAAGAAGTGGCTGTGACATACGGACGGACCGATAGACAGACAGACAGACATGACGAATCCATAAGGGTTCCTTTTATTGCCATTTGGCTACGGAACCCTAAAAAGAATCATATGTTGATTCTTTTTAGGGTTGGAATAAGTAACCACATTTAATATTTTTTTCTTTGGTTATTGTAAAATATTTTTTGTAATACGCACAGCTTCTAATAATGAAGAATACTTACTTGTAAAATATATCATGCCATGGTAAATGTGACAATAAAACCAATGTGACATTACTTTTTGGATCATAGCGGCAGAAGCAGAATGTGTATTTTGAGTCCACAGAGGTCAGCACAAAGGAATAATGTTGAGCAAATGAACTGAAATATAAACAATCAAGTTATTTAGGAATATAATTAATAATTATATTTAATATTATCATTGTGGCGGGAAGAGACTTCGCGTAAGGGATTACGCATTTTCGAAAAGAGACGTTGTCTACTTTTATTTTATTTATTTTCTTAGTGTTTTCTTGAGTTATTTTGTGTTATTTTGGTGACATTTTAACTAATGTAGCTCGTTTAAAAAGCACAAGTGTAGTGAAATTAAATGGAAGTGAATTGCGTGACTTTTCAAATTGGTGGAAATTGTCGACCAAACTTTTAGTAAAGTTGGCCACCGTCTTGCTAAAACATGACTCGACTGTGACTTTGACGACTTGGAAGGAGTGTAACGTTGCAAAATATATTGAAAATACAATATAGTGAAAATACAGATACTTGGAAATGGCAAATGCACAAGCAGTGCGGCGCCAACTATAAAGAAAAAAAAAATTGCGTGTTTGCGTGTGTGTCCCGTAACAACTAAATTAAGAGAATGATAAAACTAAAAAAATAATATGATGACATGATGTACACTTGTAAAGTTCCAACGAAAATTGGTTTGAACTCTATGTATATAGGTAGAGCTGTTCTGTGGTTTGAACGAGATCTAGTTAGTAGTTTTTTTTTAATACGTCATAAATCGTAATTAACATATAAAACTCAAAAATCATGGTAAATATCCCGTTTCTAGTGAAAATTATGTACATAACCATGATAGTTTCAAAAATTTTATATATAAGTGTCTTACATGTCTTCACATATGTCCATAAATAGCACTGATAATTTTGAATTTCGTATTTTATAAATCAATAACTCCCAACAGTCACATTCATAATTCTGATCACACTTGGAATCCTGTGTTGCGTATCAGAAGTGTATCTTGCTAAAACAACACTCTGCAACAACAGCAGATCATATGACCCGCTGCGGGAATCAAACCAACACTTTTTGCATCTCAGCAGCCGGTACTCTGGTGCAGAGGTCATCAGAAATCACTCTTGTAAATAAAATAAGGAATAATGCTGGACAGTTCACACAACATTATCTAGCCCCAAGCTAAGCAGAGCTTGTGTTATGGGTACTAGATAACTGATATACTTAATACAATACATTACATAGATAGATATTTTTGATTATATATAGAAAATACCCAGAACACCCTGAACAAATATCTGCGATCGCACAAATATTTGTTCCGAGGCGGGAATAGAACCCGCAACCTCCTGCGTCGCAGGCCAGCTTTCGCCCGCCTCGCCACAGAGGTCGTCACATAGTTAATTGAAAATTACTCAAACATATATTGGCACTTACTTGTCTAGTTGACAAGGGAATGCAAATTTAGGTATATTTCTTAACTCCTCCTCATTTTTGTATGATTCAGGGTATTTCTTAACTATATATGGTTCCTTTGCGTGATCACTTGGTGATACTTCACAGTATAGCTCAAACAAGAAGCGTGCAGTGTCTCTGGAATAAAGCAGACATCATTATTACTTTGGGCCCATTTCTCAAACTTACAAGCTACAAATTATGTGTGTAATGGTAATTTTGATATTTTTTCATGGAAAATCACTTTTAACCGTGGCTACATACTTGTAGCTTGTAACAAGTATCTTTTGAGAAATAGGCCTGTGTGCCATATGGTGAAACCATACTGATTACTATTCTGTGGTTAATATCAGAAATCCATGACAAAAACTTAGTTTAACCGAGAAAAGTATCATAAGTTCTTCTTCATAATACAAATGATAACTTTGTAAAAATAATCAAGAACGGGTCAGATGTTTAGCCATGAAAAAACAGATGGAGATGTATGTTAGTTATTGACAAGATAGCTAATGTTTTATGTTATATTATAATGCCAATTATAATATCTTCTAGCCATTGAGTAGGCATTAAGGAAATCAATTCCTAGAACACTATACCTACATTAAATCTCACAAATTCACCATCAGATCAGAACCCAATAGCTAATAACAGCAGGTCACGGTTAAAATTTTGTATAAAGCAGAAATAAAGCAGCGCCTTATTTATTAGACAAACAAAACAAAACCAATGAGGAAACGCGATATCCTCCCACAATGTACTAAGTGCGAAGGAATGAGGTTATGTGAGGCATAACATACAACTTCAATCCTAGACAAGATAAAATTTAAAGGAACGGAACAGATTTTAACGCAGCATTTATTCACCTTATCCTGGAACCCATGTCTCTACGTGGACTCTTCAATTTGTATCACATCATAGACGACTTTCCACTGGTGTTAAACATGTTGAATGCTTAGGAAACATCATGAGCCATAAAATCTAAGCATGTTTTCTGCGAGCAAAATACATTTTAATCTTATTTACTTTAACATTTTAAAACAGATAAATAGCTATTTTCTAATTTTCTGAGAACTCCATAAAAATTGGAAAAAAATACACAGATAATGTACATATTTTTTTATCTGTGCAGATCATAGACTACTAATAAATAAGGGAAACTCATTACGTTACGTATGCGCAGACAATAAAAAAATTAAAATAAATATAGCCATGGTAGCAAACGAGATCACCAACTTATCTGTAGAATAAAATGTATGTAGATGATAGAAAAATGTAGGTAAATGGTTCTACAGCTACGTTGTTGCATCTATAATACAGCATTGCAGGCCTCCGTAAAAAAATACGTTCGTGGAAACCGGTACTGAGTCTGCAATGCTCTACGACTACTAAGGTCTACCAGAAACCATAGAGAAAAAAATATTTCGTTATCTAGAAAATTTGGAGGAATAAATAAATGAAGTGGTTCATAACTTCTATTTGTAGTCTGGCTAGAACTAATACTATGGGCTAGAAAGTTCGCATTGGAAAAGGGTGGCTATAATATAATATAATATAAGTATAGGAATTTAAAAATGACATAAAATTGACTGACAATACTATGTCGTCGTTATCCAACCAACGAACATACGTCTACTTTTTTGCATAATACATAATGCAAAAAAGGAAACATATCTTCGTTTTTTCTGCCTAACAAACCAAAGTAGAAAGAAACCTGAGCACCATTTTTTGTTTACCTTATGTCTTTATCATTCAGTCATTTTGAATAGTAATCTATTATAAATTCGATGTTTGTGAAATGTGTAATTTTAATTATACATAATAGGAACATGCATTATTATTAAGGTGATGTAGAATGAATATGAATCAAAACCATAGACGTAATATTTTTTCGCTACGCTAATTACATCTATGATCTAATCAGTGAATTATTGATAAAAAAGAATATTACGTACCTACTACCTACTTGAACAAAGTAGGAATAATATAATTATAATATTATTGTCGTACTCCGCCATTTTGTTTATCAAATTGACGTTGACGTTCGTATTAGACTTGCCATGTAAGTTACCAAATCATTCCGGTATCAACTTTCGTTAGCCCATTATCTTTTGATTCTTTGCTCAACTCAGCCCCCACCTCACTAAGCCTGCAGGCCGAAATGTCCACTACGTTTTTAGGGTTCCGTAACAAAAATTACGGAACCCTTATGGATTCGTCATGTCTGTCTGTCTGTCTGTCGGTCCGTGTGTGTCACAGCCACTTTTTTCCGAAACTATAAGAGCAATGCTGTTGAAACTTGGTAAGTAGATGTATTCTGTGAACCGCAATAAGATTTTCACACAAAAATAGAAAAAAAACAATAATTTTTTGGGGTACTTAGAACTGAAACTAAAAATTAAAAAAAAAAAAAACCCGTACGTGGATAGTATCTATGGATGGTATCTATGGATAGGTCTTCAAAAATGATATTGAAGTTTCTAATATCATTTTTTTCATTTCTGAATAGTTTGCGCGAGAGACACTTCCAAAGGACTCTTCCCGCCATTTTCGAAAAGAGACTACTAAGATGTCTACTTTTATTTTATTTCTTTTCCTAGTGTTTTCTTGAGTTATTTTGTGTTATTTTGGTGGCATTTTAACTAATGTAGCTCGTTTAAAAAAGCACAAGTGTAGTGAAATTAAATGGAAGTGAATTGCGTGACTTTTGAAATTAGTGGAAATTGTCTACCAAAGTTTTAGTAAAATTGGCCACCGTTTTACTAAAACATGACTCGACTGTGACTTTGACGACTTGGAAGGAGTGTAACGTTGCAAAATATATTTAAAATACAATATAGTGAAAATACAGATACTTACTTGAAAATGGCAAATGCACAAGCCGTGCGGCGCCAACTATAAAGAAAAAAAAAATTGCGTGTTTGCGTGTGTGTCCCGTAACAACTAAATTAAGAGAATGATAAAACTAAAAAAATAATATGATGACATGATGTACACTTGTAAAGTTCCAACGAAAATTGGTTTGAACTCTATGTATATAGGTAGAGCTGTTCTGTGGTTTGAACGAGATCTAGTTAGTAGTTTTTTTTTAATACGTCATAAATCGTAATTCATCCAAGAACTTTTCTATTATGTTACTTGCTCCTACGGAACCCTTCATGGCGATTTTTTTACACTACTTTGAATGACGTTACAAATACAATCAGCTGGCCCACCTGATGATAAGCGTTACCCTCTGCTTAGGAACAGTGCATTATAACATAGGCCTGGTTCACCTAGGACGCGCCCTATGTGGCATTGCACTGCGCCCGCCACCCTGAGACATAAAGATGAAGTTTCATGTGCCTGTAATTTCACCGCCAACCATACCCTTCAAACCGGATCACAGCAATGCGAGCACTACTGCTTTGTGGCAGAAATAGGTATGGTGGTAGTACTTCCCCGGACCACAGATAAAATAATACTATAACTAGTACCCCTATGAGATAATTTACCGCTCAACATCAGGTGGCCCCATCTGCTTGTTCTGTCACTTGCACAGTTAAAGATAAAAAAAACGTTCAAGATCCGAGGAAAACAAAACAAAGTCTCAAACGAAGTCTGAAGAAGTTTATAAGGCAAATTACTAATATGATGATGTTGTGGTTTCGAGTTTAGCAGAGAAAAAACTGTGTTGATTATGCATAGAGTTTACTTTGTATGTACTTAATTAATAGCTTGAGCCACAGGAGTAACCGTTTTCTCGTACACATATCCTTCATATCTGTGTATTTTTAGGAGTTTTTACACTGTAAATAAAATATCATTTGTATAATTTTTACCACATTTATTCATTAAACTCTCAGAGAATTGCAGGCCTCCGTACATGAAAATAGATCACTTGTTGTGATACCTCATGTGACACGATACAGAAATCAACAGTTTACTTATACATGATATTTATACTTATATACGAGGCAATCTACTTTCAATAATAAAGTTACGAAATTGAGAAAACTAAAACTTCAAAAAAAAAACTCAAGTTAATTTCAACAGTTTACTTATACACGAGACATTATACTTTCAATGCCAAAGTTACGAGATGTTTTAATTTTCTCAAAAAGGTTCAAATCAACAGTTTACTTATACACGATACTTATACACGAGGCATTATACTTTCAATGCCAAAGTTACGAGATGTTTTAATGTCCTCAAAAAGGTTTAAATCAACAGTTTACTTTATACACGATACTTATACACAAGGTATTATACTTTCAATGCCAAAGTTACGAGATGTTTTAATTTTCTCAAAAAGGTTCAAATCAACAGTTTACATATACACTACACTTATACACGAGGCATTATACTTTCAATGTCAAAGTTACGAGATGTTTTAATTTTCTCAAAAAGGTTCAAATAAACAGTTTACTTTATACACGAGGCATTATACTTTCAATGACAAAGTTACGAGATGTTTTATTTTTCTCAAAAAGGTTTAAATCAACAGTTTACTTTATACACGATACTTATACACAAGGGATTATACTTTCAATGCCAAAGTTACGAGATGTTTTAATTTTCTCAAAAAGGTTCAAATCAACAGTTTACTTATACACGATACTTATACACGAGGCATTATACTTTCAATGCCAAAGTTACGAGATGTTTTATTTTTCTCACAAAGGTTTAAATCAACAGTTTACTTTATACACGATACTTATACACAAGGGATTATACTTTCAATGCCAAAGTTACGAGATGTTTTAATTTTCTCAAAAAGGTTCAAATCAACAGTTTACTTATACACTACACTTATACACGAGGCATTATACTTTCAATGCCAAAGTTACGAGATGTTTTAATTTTCTCAAAAAGGTTCAAATCAACAGTTTACTTATACACGATACTTATACACGAGGCATTATACTTTCAATGCCAAAGTTACGAGATGTTTTAATTTTCTTAAAAAGGTTCAAATCAACAGTTTACTTATACACGAGGCATTATACTTTCAATGTCAAAGTTACGAGATGTTTTAATTTTCTCAAAAAGGTTCAAATCAACAGTTTACTTATACACGATACTTATACACGAGGCATTATACTTTCAATGCCAAAGTTACGAGATGTTTTAATTTTCTTAAAAAGGTTCAAATCAACAGTTTACTTATACACGAGGCATTATACTTTCAATGTCAAAGTTACGAGATGTTTTAATTTTCTCAAAAAGGTTCAAATCAACAGTTTACTTATACACGAGGCATTATACTTTCAATGTCAAAGTTACGAGATGTTTTAAGTTTCTCAATGAGCACAATGGCACAAATCAACAGTTTACTTAAACACGATAATTATACTTATATACGAAGCATTACACTTACTTATAAGACATAAAAAACATATTTTTCTGAAACAGGTATCCTATGTTCTTCCTCATGATACACACTATTACTTTGTCAATTTTCATCAAGTTCACACCAGCCGTTTTGTAGTGAAACAGTAACAAAGAGACATAGACTTCCAAACTCATTTGATGTAAGTGTGATGTGATAGGTACCTATTTTTTTCTCCTATGCTCTCTCCATTTCTTCGCTTAATTCAAACTTGCTTTGCTCGACCTATGATTAATAATAAACACAAAGAATTTTCAACAAGTCAATGGAAAACTATTAATGAGTGTCTCTTCTACGTAATTTTATATTTTATATGGCCAACCTCTATTTATGCAAGATAACGCTACGAGATCTATTTTGATGATGATTGTGAGCATACATCATCATCATCATGTTTTATTACCTAACAGGGGTTATTTAAACACGAGTGTTTGGCTCGATTTTTAATCGTATAACACGAGTTTTATTGATATTATTTAACAAAAGCACATGTAAAATAACTGTTATGCATTAAAACTGTTATTTAACAAAAGCACATGTAAAATAACTGTTATGCAATAACAAAAGCACATGTAAAATAACAGTTATGCAATAGAACTGTTATTTAACAAAAGCACATGTAAAATAACTGTTATGCAATATAACTGTTATGTAACAACAGCTCATGTAAAATAACTGTTATGCAATATAACTGTGATTAAACAAAAGCACATGTAAAATAAATGTTATGCAATATAACTGTTATTTAACAAAAGCACATGTAAAATAATAACAATATGAAAACCCTTCTAAATTAATATTATGCGATTAGAATGCCAATTTCAGTCAATTCACGATTCAGTCTCGATTGCGTCTTTGGCAACAGCTTGGTTTCAAAATAATAGCTATAATTGCCCTTCTGGTCTGAACGATGCAATATCATCGTAGGATGCAGGAGCAACGCATCCGAACTAAAGTTTTATTCTAAAATAAATTCACACAAGTGCGAGTCAGACACGCGCATCGACTAAATTTATGGTGGTTGCTTTCGTTTATGGCGCGAAATTCAATTTTTTTCGTGTTTTTTGCTTATCACAGCTCATCAACACTCCTTCAGATAGCGAAAACAATGTTGCCGGTAATTATATGATCTAACACACAAGTTTTAATTTAAAGTATCACATAAATATCATTAGTTTGGCTAATAAATGTGCTTTAAACAAAAAAAACACTGTAAAAACCATTGAAGCACAATCGTAGCTAAACTAATCATATTTATGTGATATTATGTAATTTGGCGCCACAAGCGAAAGCAACCACCTTAAACAAAAAGCACGTATAACCCCGATGTTAAACAAAATATGTTGCACATGTGTTTATACACATATGCGTTTTTTAGCATAAACGTAAGCATGATAATTTTGCTAGTTTTTATTTAAAAAACCATATTAGTTTTTTCCTTGCGCATGTTTTTTTATATAATTTTGCCTTTTATCGACTTCATAAACTAAATGGCTTGTTATTCTGAGGCGCACTTGTCTGAATATATTTACCTTTTAGGTACCCTAACCCTAAAAATTACAAGCACCAATTTAAATTGGATTTTTACACAATTTTACACTTTAAATCGTCATTTTAAACGGTTTTCAAAAGTACCTACTTATGTAGGTATTCAGGTAAATATCGTTCAACAACTAAATGGCGTGTTATTCTGAGGCGCACTTCTCTGAATATACTTATTTACATTTTAGGTATTTTAACCCTAAAAATTACAAGCACCAATTTGAATTGGATTTTTACACGATTTTACACTTGAAATAGTCATTATAAACAGTTTTCAAAAGTACCTACTTATGTAGGTATTCAGGTAACACACAATAAATTCGTAGGTTACCTACATGTTAGTTACATGATACCTGTATTGTTTTAAGGCGCATACAGCAGCTGATTGCTCTTATTTATTATTATTATTATTATTTAAAATTATAGACGAGCAGCTTTCGCTGATGTGCCTATTTCAGAGTGTTGAAATGTCTTAGTTTCACTCGCTGCACTGATTACACTTTAATGTCTTTAATTGGAGGCTTTCGTTCCGCGAGTGCGTTCGAAAATGCTATTCTGTCACTTTTTAACTTACCTGGACTTTAATGAGTTAGAAAGTGACTGAATTTGGCTGTTGTATGCGCCCTAATTTATTTTATGGTGAAACGCGCCGCCGCCCTCTTTTGAGATCCATATCTTCATCGGTTCAGCGGAGTTGTCGAGACGGCTATGTAGTCTTTGTGACTTTATCTGGAACAGATACATTAATATTTCATTGGTATTAACTGTCGAAATGTGTAGGTCTAAATTAGCTAAGTAGCAAGTGGGCAGGCAGGGCACTGTAATCTATTTATGATCCTTATGTTAGATGTAGGGACAAGTATTTTATTATAGAATTGAAACTATTGTGGTTGGGAATCATATTAAAAGATAACCGGCTAATTACCACTATTATTCGTCACTTTGCTGACGTTTCGAGACTGAGTTCAGAAGCCTCTTCATCATGAGCCCCGTCCGCGACCGTGTTCGACGGTGGACCAGCGTCGAACCGGTTATCTTTTAATAAGTATTTTATTGAAAAAGGTATAATATTACATCATCATCATCAGCCTTTAGACGTCCACTGCTGGACGAGGCCTCCCCCATAAAATACAATGGGGGAAAAATATATGACATATGTTGGTACAGTAGTGACGTACATACAAAAAAAAAATGAACATCGTACAACTATATGTGTATAAGCACTGTGTGGTGGTGAGCGAGCCTTCAGCTCAGCATACGCTACTGCATGTTGCCATGCTGCAGTGGATATTCTGCTAAGAGCAGTGTTGACCTCACGGACAACTTGACATGAGTCAGGATAGCCATTTTCAATTTTTTTTACGTATCCGCAGTCATTTGGTGGGTTATAGGCGGATGAGTGCATGGTTTCTTGGCGTTTGGGATCCGGACTCATCAGACCTTCATTATATATAGCTTCATATTCATTATCCCTCATTATAGCAGATTGTCCAGAATATGGCTTCACTTCAACCTCTTGTGTCGCTTGGGTTTTCAACTAACGCTCTTGCCAGCGGATTAGAGTGTGTTTTTAGGCGGTCCAAATAACTGTTTCCTCGGAGTTTAATTCCCTGGTCCACAGTGGGGACTTCTAGGTTCTAGTTGGTATTGTAGGGTTTTAGATGCTTGATTGCTTGGTTTGGGAAAGTATCACAGGACAGGATTGCAGTGTCGTCAGCGAATCCAAACATGAACATAAATAAATAGTACCTTTAGAGAAGGGCGATGCGGCTTCAATGACGCGGCGCTCGAGCGCATCGACGATTGCCTGCAGCTCCTGATTGGAGTAGAGTAACGTGACGGGTGGCGGCTTGGCGCACTCGTCCGGGCCCGCCGCGTTGAACAACGCCAGCCCGTGCTCCAGGCACGTCACCGAGCGCGGATCGTTGTAACGGCATGTCTGCGAACAGGACATCAACAAGCTTTACACAGAGATGTTAAACCTCTGGATGGGGTGGGCCGATCTCTGTAGCGCGGCGGGCAAAGGTTCGCCTGCGACGCAGGAGGTTGCGGGTTCGATTCCCGCCTCGGAAAAAATATTTGTGCGATCTGCAGATATTTATTCAGGGTGTTCTGGATATCTTCTATGTATAATAAAAAATGTATATCTATGTAATGAAATGTATTAAGTATATCGGTTATGTAGTAACCATAACACAAGCTTAGCTTGGGGCTAGATAATGTTGTGTGAACTGTCCAGCTTTATTTATTATTATTTATTTATGTTACGAAGCCTCGCTTTCGCATTCGCATATGCGTAATTATGAGAAGGATTTAAATTGTATTTAAAAAAAAAACAAGTTCACACTGAACTACGTTAAGACTTTATAAAAAGAAAATAAACACGACAAAATTAAAAATAATGATCCTTCAGCAACAGTCTTAAGTCTGAAGGTCCATCCCTACTGAGCTGCCTAACACAAAGAGAAATGATGACCTGTTGTTACCAGGGTAGCACTAAGGCTTACATGTATTCAATAATTTTATTTATAAGAATATTATTTGTATTAATTTATATAGGAGGGTATTCCATAGTTTTTTTTTTATTTACAAAATGAGATGTTTAGAGAACATGTAAAACGAACGATAAACAGTAAAATAAGCCGGTCAAAGAGAAAAAGGCCGGATTTCACTACTACACGCGCAGAGGCTACGTACGTGTACTCTGCTTCGCGTTTTATGAAAATATATGCGAGCATACCTACTGCAGAGCACGGCCAGGCTACGCACGGACGCGTAGCTTGATGACGTCACCGACACACGCGTGTTCTGCTCGGAGGGTCGCCTGCAAGGCCCAAAGCAGCGCGCGCAACACATGTCGTGGGCGTGGGTATATATCCGTGAGTTGCAGTGGATACGTAAATACACGCAGCTAGACAAACGGTCAACGTAGCTAACGTGCGTAGCCTCTGCGTGCGCAGCAGTGGAATCCAGCCTTAATGACAGTTATGGTGAGAGAGCCAAGTAGTAGTTTTAGTAGTAGTAGAGCTTTTTTGTGATAGAGTTCGTCCGGGGAAGTACTACTACCATACCTATTTCTGCCGCAAAGCAGTAGTGCTCGCATTGCTGTGATCCGGTTTGAAGGGTAAGGGTGCCGGTGAAATTACAGGCACATGAGACTTTTCATCTTTATGTCTCAGGGTGGCGGGCGCAGTGCAATGCCACATAGGGTGCGTCCTAGGTGGACGTGACCTATGAGGTAATGCACTGTTCATAGGCAGAGGTTTACCGCTTAACATCAGGTGGACCATCTGCTTGTTCCGTCATTCAAGTAGTATATATAAAAAAAACCGTCTCTAGATGGAGTCATATAAGTGTTGTTATCTAAATTGTAGAAGACAGACAGTGGCCGCTTGGAAGTTATGTGATTTACAATTAAAGTGTTTCTGTATCGTAAATGGATTATTAGAATATGGAATACGTTTGGGAACCCCTGATATAAAGCAAGAGTTTAAATTGAGTGGCACGTCACTGACCGTGGAGAGGATGAGTGGCGCGCGGCAGATACTGCATTCCTCTTGATTGGGCCACGAGACCGGCGCCTGCTCCCCATCCGATCGATCACTCTGCAAAAGAGCTTGTGTCACTAAAAGCAGGCTAGTATCACTACAATTTTTGACGACCTCTGTGGCGCGGCGGGCGAAGGTTCGCCTGCGACGCAGGAGGTTGCGGGTTCGATTCCGCCTCGGAACAAATATTTGTACGATCTGCAGATATTCGTTCTGGGTATTTTCTATGTATAATTAAAAAAAAACTATGTAATGTATTGTATTAAGTCTATCAGTTATCTAGTACCCATAACACAAGCTCTACTTAGGTTGGGGCTAGATAATGTTGTGTGAACTGTCCAGCATTATTTTATTATATAATCAGGCCTGCCCTCTTGTCCCCCCCACCTCTTACCCTCTCTTTTCGACGTCCTGCCCCTGTTAGACGCTGTCTCCACGAGCGAGAGAATCGCGGCGATATTAACGTCGTGCCATGTATTTCAATGAACGCGTCTCCAGACGGCGATGATATCGTGGCGATAATTGTACGCGCGAGTGCGGACTTGTCGCGATTCTCTCGCTCGTGGAGACAGCACCTTGGTGTCTGTGATCATAAGGTCCCGGTGGGCTGACTTGTGGATAGTCGGACAGTCACCTGGTCTAGTAGTATCCTGCACTTGAACTTGATTGCTTTGCGGCGACAGTCGAACTCGACCACCAGCAGCTTCTTGATGGAGCTGAGCACCTGCCTCAGTATGTCGAGGCTGAGCGTGGGCTCGCGCGCCATACGCAACAGCAGCAACGTGCTAGAGAACATCGCCGGCTCGCAGTCCTGCTGCATGGCCTAATAACGAACAACATAAACAATCATACATTTACATTTGACTAGAGTGAAACAAGCACAAAAACTATCTACACAATAATAGACCTGCAATGGACGAAAACTGTCGAGGTCTCTTGAACGACCAGAAATTATAAAGGTCGTAGGAAGTCGGTGGGTGGACGCGGCTTTCTACCGTTCTTCGTGGCATTCTATGGTCTAGGCGTATGTCCAGCAGCGGACATAAGCCTACAGACTGACGCTGATAAGCGTCATACATCAACGTAAAAAGTATGATCAAGGTAATTTTTTTTTGCTACAGGTAACATATATGAGTACTCATTAGAGGGATTTCCAAAACTACCCCTAAAAGAGGGTGCAGCAAGGCGAACAGGATAAAGAATCACCTGGAAAATACTATCGATGTTGTACAACCAACGCTTGCTCTCGAAGTATATGCACTCTGATATGGTGAGTCCAGTGGCGATGGACGAGGCGTATGCGCCGGGGAAGACCACGATGAACTCGCCGGGTTGCTGCTCGAGGCGGCGCAGCGGCACGCCCTGCGCAAGCAGCATGCCGGGCGGGATCATGGTGGTGTCGGACGTCAGCCAGATGCCCTTGTTCTGGACGGCGGACGGGATCAGCACTTCCACCGCGCACCGGAACTTCGCCGCACCCGACTGTGCGACCGCGTACCTGTCAATTAATATTGCACATGGTGACAACTACATACAATGCATTCTCGTGGTAAGCGCGGGAGTCATCCAAGGTATATCTTGAACATCAGCAGCAGCATAATTCTGCGCACGGATCTTTTTCAACAGAATAAATAATAAATAATAATAATAATAAATAATGCTGGACAGTTCACACAACATTATCTAGCCCCAAGCTAAGCAGAGCTTGTGTTATGGGTACTAGATAACTGATATACTTAATACAATATATTACATAGATAGATATTTTTTATTATACATAGAAAATACCCAGAACACCCTGAACAAATAACTGCGATCGCACAAATATTTGTTCCGAGGCGGGAATCGAACCCGCAACCTCCTGCGTCGCAGGCCAAGCTTCGCCCGCCGCGCCACAGAGGTCGTCCAATAAATAATAAATAAATCCAATAAATAATAAATAATAAATAAAGAAGTAATCCAAGGTACGGCGTATACTACTACGTCTGTATTTTTTTAAATCCAGGTTATTGATATATTAGCTTCGCTTCATCATGAACTTAGAACGCATAAGTCTCAGTATAAAAATGAGAAACACAATGAGGTTCTAACACAATATCCGCCACTCGTTGAGGGCGAGACAAGGCAACGTAAGAACACCCTGTCGCAAGTTCTCTAGAATCAATGTTGAATACCACCCAAATGAAAAACTTAAGATGATGTAACACATGACAAATATAATAAATAAAATAAAATGTTTATTTCATTAACTTAAGGTCTACAATTTTACATTCAGGGTTTGGAGTCTCCTTTTAAGCAAAAAATATGCTTGTGTTAGGAAAAACCGCTATTCTATATCATGGTTAGAAATTTGAAGTAGTACATAAACAAAACAATTAACATTTTTAGAAAGAAAACAGAGAATCAAGCTACAAACAGACAGCGCAGAGAAATGATTGATAATAGTGTTGTGTGTGTGGGTGTGTGGGTGTGTGGTATGTGAGGCGGTGTGGGTGAATGTATGTATGGGCACTCCTGCTACCACCAGTCCCGTAAGAGTCTGGGTATCACAGGAGAAACCCTAATAAGTGAAAGTGACTGCGTGTGTTTGTGTGTGTGTATGTTTGTGTGTCGATGGGTGGTTGTGTGTGTGTTTAACTTATAACAAAATCGTTTGTACCATACTCTCTATTTCACCATAACTTTTGGTCTTCAGCCATTCAGTGAGTGTCTTTTTGCAATTAAAGTATATCAACGGATAAATTTATAATTCTTTGTTATCTTATAATAGAGGTGGGATGATTGTCTTGGGTACTGTCTCTTAGCAAATGTAGTCTTAACTGTGACAGCAGGTGCAGCGTTTTTCTTTCTCCCACTTTTGATTTTATTGTTCCCGATCTCGACATCATAAAAGAGAAATTTATGTTTTATTAGAACCAGTTGGACTATGTATAGCTTTCTTACAGACAGGAGACCAGATGGCAAAGGCTTTCTGTAGGAAATCGATAAGGTTTGAAAAACATTACTATTATCAGTGAACTTTGAGACCTTTCTAGTTTAAGTTAGCCCTTTTTAGTTAGTAAGAAATTTCATTTTTGTAGCTCCTCCCCAAATTGGTAAACAGTACCCTATAACCGATTGAGCCAGCGACATATAAATTTAACACAAGAGACTTTTTGTGGCTATATGGCGCAGTGTTTTAAAAGTCCATATTAATTTCCTGGTCCTATTCATAATTAGTTCAGTGTGCATGTGCCATGCCCATAACAGTCTCTGAGCAATCATTATACCCAGATATTTAGTGTGCTGTACATTATCTATTTGAACGCAGAAGCAGTCAGTAGAAAGGTGAACTTACATTTATGAATTTTTATTTGAAAACCTTCTGAGGGCTGGGTACGATCGTTCAGAGAGAAGCAAATGTA
Organism: Operophtera brumata; assembly: GCA_932527175.1. Lineage (NCBI taxonomy): Eukaryota > Metazoa > Arthropoda > Insecta > Lepidoptera > Geometridae > Operophtera > Operophtera brumata. The sequence continues at coordinate 76,980,327 of OW052239.1, read as the reverse complement.
ATTAGTTTTTAAAGCGTTTAGGGTTAGGAGATTTAAGTCGAGCCATGCAGCCACCTTCTTTAGCCACCTTCTTTAGTCCAGATACACATAATATATGTATATCTTGACAACCTCTTGACCGATTATGCTCATATTCGAAATTCTTGTTTAGAATTGAGTATCGAATGTCTATGCCAAATATTATCAATATCAGCAGGTAAATGGCACCGCAGCAAACATACCCCCCTTTTAGGGGAAATAACCCCTAAACAAAATTACAAAAAACAAACTATGAAATTGTAGAACTTTATATCAAGTTTTGTCAAGATTAGTTGAAAAATACTACCTTTACGCGAATACCAGTATACATACATACATCCGGATAGATGAAAGCAAATTGTACCAGTTGTTGCAAGGACTTCGCTCGATCGGTCAACAAATAAATATTACAAAATACACTATAACCTGGTTAGAGCTATTGGCTACTTTTTTCCAGTCATAACACAAGCAAAGCTGCGCACTAGTTATATACATTAATATTATTATACTGACCATATTTTGGTAGAGCCCTCGTGCATGTAATCCATCCATGCTAGCTGGTGCGGATCCATGTGCCAGCAGTTTGTACTGAACAGTTGGTTGAGACACAGCGTCGGCACAGTCACGCTCAGGGTCTTGCCGAGCGAGCGCAGGATGTTCCGTGGATTCTCGCTCAGGCGCTGCAAACAGACGACATTTGTCTTATTCCGTGACACCAAGGCCGTAGTTCAGCCCTAACAAGATACACGTAAGCCAGTTCAGTAATTGTTTTTATTAAATAATGCTTAAGAACTTGACCATTACAACCCTGGCTTTAAATCGGCCAGAATAGGTTATACTTGTTTATAAGATTTACATAATAAAAGTGTGAACAAACAAATAAAAAGTTAAAAAAACATTGGTTTACAGTAGTTCGACTACAGTTCGACTACAGCTCGACTACCGGAGCATTTTGAATTTATCCCATTTTGGGTTTTGTATTACTGCGGCCTATTGTCATCACCACTTGTTTGTCCACGGTTCACTTAGAGATGACTTATTTTAGTTGATCCAGGATGAGGATGTGTATACTCGGATGAATGCTGCGTTTATGCATAAGCGGTCCACACGGTCCACACTCTGCCTGACCCACCTCATCGCGTATTGCAGATTTCGTATCTAATTCCAGAGCGTTGATATCGTTTACTGATGTCACCTTCAAGTTCCAGGGATGGCTGCCACCCGGCGCTGCGGGGTCCGCAGGGTGGCCCAAGCTGTCAACGGACGTGTCAATGAAGGCGGACAGCACGCACACGTGCTCGTTGCTCAGCGAGAGGATGCTCCAGTACTTCTCTTCCACGTCCTCGGTCGACGGCGCCGGCTCGTTAGGGAACCGCATCGCCTGGATCTGTGCCGCTATCTAATAACAGAAATTGCACTTTCATACGATCACGAACCGGAATGTGCAGTGTAGGACAGCTGCGGTGCGACAGGTAGGTACACTCACCCGGCGGAAGGTGGCAAGGTTCATGGGGCGTCCCTTGTGCGTGCCGGTGCATTCCTCAGCGCGGTCGAAGCACGGCTTGCCGACGGTGCGCACTTCGCGCGTCTCGTTGTCCGAATCCAGGTCCTCGTCGTCGTCTGACACGGTCTCGCCGAGCATGCGCCGCTTGTCGTGCAACGGCCGCTTGGCGCGCCGGGTCACAACCTTCACCCGGTTCTTCCAAACGTGGTCTACTTTATTTCGAATTATTTTACGATCGTCTGTGAACAAGCAACCACCATCATAATTCCGTCGTCTACTGTATCGCCTGTTGGTGATAAAACCTATATTATAAACTTCCTTTAAGTCATACAAAAGAACAAAAGCCGTACAGAAAAATGGCGATAAATGCCTAGAGCCAAATTTGCAGCAAACTGCCTCTTACTCAAACGTATAACTCCGGTCTCCGTTTCGTCGCTGGTCATCGCATTCTATGGAGAGGACTATGCCCAGCAGTTGATGTCTATGATGTGGGAGACTTGCGGACGAAGCAATGGAAATGTGAAATGATTATGCACTCACAATGGGTTAATGATTCATACGGCAGCACATGTTTGCAGTAAAGCTTCTCAAGTTTTTTGGGATCAGGTTTTCCGCGTGGCGACACCAGTGACATCTGTTCTGCAATACGAGCCCATGTCTCTCGGTGCGCTAACAGCTCTTCGATTCCACCTTCCTCCAGCACGAGGTGATAGAGTTTGACTAAATCCAGTTCAACTCCATCGAGCTGTCAAAAAACAAAAAGTTTAGCCTTATTGTACGCGTCGCTGTCGAATTGGACATACATGCAAATCTACTCAAATCAAAATAACAAGAAATTTAACTGCTCCTATTTTATAAGCTAATTCTTCATCAGCCGGTAAACATCCACTGCTAAACGGCCACCTTCATAGAATGGGGGTGATTTGCCATAATCACCTTGCTTGGTAGGCAGATTGCGCAGTATTGATATTGAGTACTCAGATAGGTCCTGCTACCCATCTCTTACAATATCACCTATTATATACAGGGTGGAATTTTTTCATGCCACCTGAAAGTAAAGTACTCTTAATACTGTATATAGAAAATGTCACTCAAAGAAACCATTCCTTTATTTTCGAAATGAAAGAAAACTGCCTACAAAGATTTTCGAAAATTCGCTTGCCTCACCCGGGAATCGAACCAACTAAACTCTGTAAAAATTACACCCCGTACTTTTATTGCATCAATCGTTAGGGTCAATTATAAGGAAGAAAACCCTCTAACAAACTTGATAAATTAAATGAAAGGAAAACCATGAAACCTGGATATCAATGGGCCAAGTGAAAGCACTTTTACTCAAAGATACATCTGTTTACTTATGTTAGTAAATAATAATTATCATTGACGTCATTTATAATGAATCCTGTTCGTGTTCATGAAACTAACAGTCAAGTAGGATTTTCTTTCAACGTTTGGTGCGGAATTATGAGAAATATGGTAGTGTTAGTCCACGTGTACGAAGGTCATTTAAACACTGTCAAGTATCTTGAAATACTGGATCTCTTAAGAAATGAGTTAATTGGTTTTCCCAAGGAAGAGCGAAACCAAATAATTCTACAGCAAGATGGTGCTCCATCTCATAACAGCAGAATAACTACTGCCTGCATTAATAATCATTTGAATACCTGGATTGGTACAAACGGCACAATCAGATGGCCTGCGAGATCACCAGATCTCATCCCTTTAGTTTTTTTTTTGTGGGGACATGTAAAAGTTTGTTAGAGAGATTTCTTCCTTATAATTGACCCTAACAATCGATGCAATAAAAGTACAGGATGTGATTTTTACAGATTTTAGTCAGTTCGATTCCCGGGTGCGGCAAGCGAATTTTCGAAAACCTTTGAATGCAGTTTTCTTTCTTTTAAAAAATAAAGGAATGTTTTCTTTGAGTAACATTTTCTATCTATGTAGATAAAATAATACTATACTAGTACCACTACAGAGTACTTTCCCTTCAGATGGCATTACAAAATTCCACCCTGTATAACCAGCTACTGCTCTCGGCATCACTCGCGTAACTAGTAATCTTATCACCACGCTTCATAGTGCTAGAAGGCGTAAGCTGTCCTTAAATTTTATTATGAATATATAAAAGTCTCTATAACTAATTGTGAAGATAAGACTTAGCTAGATTTATTTTTTCATCACTAAAAACGCCAATCCGTGTATTATTTGGAAATCTACAGATTTTTCTGCATTCAGCCACTTAAGTAGAAATGACATAGGCTGAGATAACTAGATCTTACTTATCAAATACTAAAGCCGTAATAACGTCTATTTATATCAGCCTTAGACTATGACTTGTTAGTAAGATTCGTTGGTATAAGACTTATAGTGCACTTACCAATGGAACTTTCGTGAATTGATCCCTCTCCCTAGGATTGGCTAGCATAGTGACGTAGGTCTGTATGGTAGTCATCTCTCTGGTATTCTTTCCCCATCTCTGGTACAAGCGGCCCAGATACTGGTTAATCGTTGTAAACATACAACTATTGTCCAGGTGACAGGGAATATTAAATCCCTTGGGAGGAATTATTTTACATATGCCGAATTCTGAAGCCTTAGCTTCAATTTTCTCGATGTAAGCAATGGGATCCTGTAAGTAAAGTGTTATAAAGTTTTGTTCAAGCCCCATTTAGGCTCCTAACCCTTCAGACAAACAGGTTAGTTTTCTGTCTATAATTGCCATGTTTATCAGCCATAATGTTTCAACCCACTGTGAAAAGAGGCCCAGTGAGGCTCTGCCTACCCTTTCGGGGATAAAGGCGTGTGTCTATGTATGTATGTAGTATACATACATACAAATAAATAATAAATAGCAAATTACCTTAAACTCTTCCAGTGTAGGTTTAAACACAAGATCGTCAAACTCTCCCTGGTTAGGTGTTAATGTGTTTAAAATGGTGTCAGTTTCAATTGACTGTTGAACATAAACAACACTGGATGGCGGAGAGCTATCCGCTTGAACCGTTGGTGTCTGTATCCCATGTGTGCTTTCTGCATGCATTTGTCGCTTTGACGGCTGGCTAGCATCAGACAGCTGCGCGCGCGGTTCAAGGTCCTCAGGAACTTTCAGAGAAGTAGAGCTTTGCTCAGATATATCACTAGAGTGTAATCTCCTTGCAGGGGTCCTTCTTTCCTCAGAGAGTGAAGTCGCGCCGGTAGCAGAGGGCGCCACACGACGCTGTTCCACCAGCTTTGGAACGTCTTGTAGGGGTGTCATACGTTCCACCAACACCCGAACGTCTTCTACTGCCATCATACGTCCTTCTAGCTCCCAATCGTCTTCTAGTGGCGTCGAATGTTCCACCCGCTGCGAGACGTCTTCCAGTGGCGTCGAATGTTCCGCTAACTCCGGAACGACTTCTAGTGGCGTCAAACGGACCACTAGATGACGTGTCTCAGACGATGATGCTTCTGCTGGCGGATTCATGGAATCCTCTGCATGCATCGTGGAAGCCGCAGCAGGCGCCGGTTGGCCCGGGTTTCGGCGCAGGCGCATTACTTTCCGGCGCGGGCGCAGAACCTTCCTGCGCTGATCCGAGCTCGACTGAGCGCGCTTCGACGAGCGTAGCCTCTGCCGAGATCGTTCTAGATCTAGCTCCTTCTTATCTTCGGCGATACACCGAGCGAGATAGTCGACTCTTGTTATGACCTTGTTTACCAATGCGTCCGTAACGTCATCCTTTTCAAATGTTATATTTCTTTTCAATGTACCAAGTTTATGTTCATCTTTAAACATAGTCTTCTTCAAGTTCATTTCCAGATTGCTCAGCCAAATTGGAAACCTCTTAGTAGTGAGCACATTAAGAACGAGCTCCCTCCCACGTCTTAGTACTTTGATTCCCTCTTCATCGGAGTCAAACTCGTACACATCATGCGGCGGCATTTCCAATATGTCAGGCTCGTTCGCTACGCTGATCGGTAATAGTCTTGCAACTTTTTTATATTTGGATAATAGCTCGCACCGGCGGCACAAATTACAAAAGGAGTCTTTTTTAGTGGGGTGACTATTTAGCAGGTCCTGTAAGCTACGAATAAAACGAGTCGGACAATTCTTCGTGAGCTTAGCAAAACGCGCTGGCAGTTCCGGCATTTTAAAGTGGTTGCCAGCTCCCACTGGATGTCCTGGGGTTAAGGCGCATGGCACTGCGCTGCTGCTTTCTGGAGCAATTATACTTTCGTCGCTGAAAGCGGTGATACTGCTGCTCCTACTAGCCATGAAACTGCTGCTTCCAGGGACGAAAGACCTGCTTTCTGAAACGGTTTTTCTTGGCATATCTCGTTGGTAATAATGAGTTCTGACCCACTCCGCTGTCTGATCGTTTGACATATTTGTTGTGTTGAGAGGGGCACCTGAAACAATATATTTTGGTTAAATTAGTTATTCTTATCTTTTAAACTAATCCACACAGCATGACCAGAAACCGACTGGGTCATTTTTTTACTTACACATGGATGTGGTTGATGTAAATGATAGCTGTATGTCATGTGCCTCCATTGGCATTGTTACGTTATCTACTTCACATTCTTGAGGAGCACAATAAAGTGGAGCCGTTAGTTTTGATTCACTTTTTTGCCTTTTGTCTTGATGTCTTTGACTGTTTATTACCTTACCCTTTACAGCTCTACATTTTTTTGATGTTAAATTTGTTGACGAAGCTGTCGCAGAATTGGGTAAGAAGTCAGGATCTCCACTCTTTGAAGCACAAGGCTGCTGGTGACTAGCAAGAGATGATAAATCCGAAAAGTCATATAAATATTCTTTGTCCTGGTAGGGTTTAGTTGCTCGCTTTGAAAATGATGGCTGTTGGTCATGTGCCTCCATTGGCATTGTTATGTTATCTACTTCACATTCTTGAGGAGCACAATTACGTGGAGTCGTTAGTTTTGATTCAGTTTTTTGCCTTTTGACTTTATTTCTTTGACTGTTTATAATACCTTTACCCTTTACAGCTCTAAATTTTTGTGATTTTAAATTTGTTACCGAAGCTATCGCAGATTTGGGTAAGAAATCAGGATCTCCACTCTTTGAAGCACAAGGCTGCCGGCGACTAGCAATAGATGACATATCCGAAAAGGCATATAAATATTCTTTGTCCTGGTAGGGTTTAGTTGTTCGCTTCAGGCGCTGGCTCTTTCTTGACGTCGCGGTAAGAGTGCGCCCCTCGCGTGTCTGCTCATGGCCAGTTTTAGAACCGGACGACGTGCGCTTGTTGGATATACGTGGAGGTGTCAGTAATGAAGGTGAGAGTTCAGTGGCATGTTTCGGTGTAGTGTCAGCAACATCCTCCACCAACATTTTGCAGTTGGATGGCATTCGTGACTGATTGGAGGAATGCGTGTTCTTACGTAATAGCCCCGGTATCTGATGTAGATTGGAATATTCTGGTTTAGAAGGTCCGGTGTCAACCGATAGAATCACCGGAATTAAAGACGAACGCTTCCGTAGATGGATGGATGAAACACCTCCATGTGTTTCTTCGATGTCTGCTATCGACGGCAGTGTCATTTCTTCCATGATGGCTGACGCAGTTGGTTCTTCAACAACGACTGACGCCACCTTGGGCGATGGTTCTTTAACAACTGCTGACACCACGGCGGTCACATTTGGAGCTATGAGCATTCGTGAACCCGACAAGTAGCTTAGAGGCGTATCCTCGCCGCTGTCGCTTACACTAACGCGACGCGTATTGGGTAAATTTGAAGAGATTTTTCGTCGATTTCGCAGAATATTTCTTTTCTTTTTAGTGCTTAATTTGATGTTTTTCCTTTCCTTAATTTTTTTTTTCGGTGATGCTTCGCTATTTATCTTTCCGTAATCAGATTCTAAGCTTACTACAGGTAGCCAGATATGCTCATGGGCTTCTGAAAATTAAAAGAAAAAGATATTGGTTGAAAAAAACTCAATCTCAGATAAAGACTATGCTACGTTTCAAGGCTACTACTTTACTTTTTCAACTTTTTTTACGTTTACTGTACTCCCCATGGAAGACATCCACAAATCTCATATCAGAAATGTATCAATGGGAGGTAGTTACCTACGAGGCAAGTCCAGGCACTGAACAGCACACTGAACACACATCTCCTTTTCATAATAGGACGAGCATGCGTACGGCTCAGTACCATCCTTACCTCATTAGTATACCTTTCTATTCGTACAAAACGTTTCGGTTCTACCTTTACAATGCAAACTGCTAAGGAGTACACACACTACCGTCGTCTGTCTATCCTGAAAACTATAATCTGGGTCTCTTCAAGTCTAGAGTGAATAGGTGCCTTCTAGACCTTTGTGCTCCATCTTCGGCCACATCGTCACTTACTAACAGGTGAGATTATGGTCAAAGGTCTAAATGTTTAAAAAAATATAAAAAAGAACTTAGCCCAGCTGCGTATGATACTTCAAATACTTCAATACCCTGGTATTCCAAATATTCGGTAACGGATAACTCCTGCACTCTGCTGCTCGCATGGTGTTTCCAGCGCGCGAGTGGTGCACTTTAAAATTATAAACATCTTTTTTATTTGCAACAGATTCAAATTAAACAAAAACTAAATTTCAATCCAAGCTTATCTCAATATACCACTAAACGACGCCGGACCACTTGTACCATCAGGCAGTACCATTGATGGTACAATTGGCACCAATTTGTCCCAATTGTACCATGATAAATAAAACTAGGATGCCGCCCGGGCTTGCTCGCATTTTGGATTAATTAAAAAGAAGAATCATTAATGTGTTTATTCCCGGATATACCTACCTGTAATTTGCTTAACCTAGAATGGTAAAATATAATGGTACTGTGTATAATTAATTGTTTGTGTTTAATTAATTAATAATCTTGTAATCAATAATGTGTTTATACGTACCTGTAATTTGCTTAACCTAGAATGGTAAAATATAATGGTACTGTATATATTTTAAGAACCTTTTCAACCCTATTTAGCAAATAAATGATTTGCTTTGATTTGATTTGAGGATACTGGCTGCATTGCTACTCTGAATGGCAATACTAATTCGTCGTTTGAGATTGGTGTACCTAATGCGTAGAGGGACTAAGTCGCGTTATTACTAGTCATAGGGCGAAGTAGACATTATAGTTAGTTAAATCTACTGCACTACTGGTTAGAAGAGAGGAAGGAAAACAGATTCATAGACATAATGAATTACAGTTCAACAGCTGATAGAGGCACTAAGTCGCGTTTTGACTAAATTTCATATTATCTATAAATCCATTTGCATTAATCATAGCAAACGAGTAGAATGATTCCCTCACTTTAAAATATATGAATATCGTGGTAGTGAAACCAAATATTTAAAACAAAATTTAAACTTCAAGCAAACGTACCAAATTTCAGCGCTGTAGGATTAGTGGAAGTACCCTAGAGGTTTTGGTTTTTTACATTTTCGATTTACCCTAATATCTCAAACACTACAGAAGTTAAAAAATTATAAAAACTAGTTTTGAAATGTCAAAAAATAATAACGTGACGCCAAGACGCGGCATCCTACGCTGCAAAATGGCAGACAAAGTGCTCTGAGAAGCTGCCTGCACTATGTGAAGGCATCAAGGAGCTACAAGGATTGAAGTCCATGAGTGATGACACCAGGGCTATGGGGGTAATGCACAAGGCCTTTACCTGCAGTTTGCACACACACAAATGGTAACTGTAGATGACCTGGATTCCATGTGATTCTAATGAGTAGTAACAATAATGTAGAAAAATGCCTCTTTTTATACCTAGTGCCTGACCCCAGTCTATTCAAACACTTACTTCCTAAAGAGGTCCTGGTGAGCAAGTCTTGCGCAGTGCAGCCGTTGAGCATGACCGGGCCTGGCACACTCCCAGCCCTGTGTGCGTGAGGAGTAGGCGAGAACAGAGCTGATGTGGAGGCATTGTTTTGCGGTGGAATAAATGCACCCTGAGCAAACTTCCGCTGAGCTCTTCGTTTTTTTCTAAAATGTAATTAAGAAACAGTATAATAATAACGATTATTCAATCATAATGTTGAATAGGTCAAGAACATGAAATCGATGGTAAGAAATATACTGCTAATGCCCGAACCAAGAACACATCTGAGCACTGAAATAGGTAGGTAAGGTACTAGTTTATTTGCTGTAGAGAGGTTTATGCATACTTAGAACACGTTGGGTACACAAAAAATACATGCCAGTTCGATAAAGAAGGCTCTTCAATACTACTAATACTAGTACTTCAGAAAATATGTTCAAACATAACCACACTGTTTGAATTCCGAGTGTTTTTTTTTAATTTGATTGGTAAATTAACCGTCTGATTTATAGAAGCCAAGAGAGGTTCAAGAGGGCCACACTGTGACATAGGTAACCAACAGTTTTTTTTTTTTCTTTTTTGTCTGCAATCGGCTGTTTAGCCATAATCAGATGTTTTCTGGGTTGATGTGGTTTAGGTGCAATTCCAATGAATAACACCATTTAATTTGAAGAACACTGGTTAGGTTCTCTGGTCTAGGTCAAGTATTTGCCATCTCTTTAGGCGTTTAACATTTTCTTATGCGTTTAACAGGTTCTTAGCAAGTTCGTTTGAGTGGTTTTCAAGTCTTTCCTTATAGGTATTTTATGCAGTATTTGCTAACTTCCTCCTAGACGGTCGGCATTTCCAGGTATTCGAGTATTTCTGTATAACACAGAAATACATGAATTAAGTTTTTTGTTAAAAATATATTTTTCAATATTAGCTTTTATAAAACTAGTGATCGGAACCATGTGATGATCAAAATGAGTCAGAACCAGTATTATCCATCGAGGAGTTCCATTGTCCACCTTCTGTCTTCATCATCAGATCAGCGCACTGTCACCGTGATATTGTATTGCCATTGGAACTTGACAGGTATGTATGCAAAATGACAGCTCAATCGGTTGCGGTTAACTAGTTCATTTTTTTTTCACAATTTGTCCCACACTAACAAACTAACAGGTCAACTTAAATAAAATCTTGTAAGTAATAAAAAGTAGAATGGTTTGGTTCGTACTTCTAGATGGAGAACAACTATTGGCATCTTTTCACATACAATGCAATCAAAATAGGAGTAAATATACCCCCACGTGAGCACTCACTTTTGTTCTAAACAGGGAGGGCGCAATAACTGAAAGTAGTTGCCTACTCGGGCAATAAATGAGGCGCCATTTTGGTCAGCGGCTCGTTGGACGCCGGTGGAAATTGGATGGCGGCAACGCTAGTTGTAGATTTACTCCAATCACTTACTTGTTTTTCCGCATGTTGGTGTTTTCAGTGTTTTTAATTTCGGTGAAGTAGGCTGGCTGCGATGTGTCCAGCGCAGAACAATTAGCGTAGCGTAGCTAGCTATTCACTCTACGTTACACCGAGAATGAACTAGCAACATGCGTGCCCTGCTCGTGGAGAAAGAAAGCCCTGCTGCATGGTACCTAAACTATAATGTGAATATTATATTTATATTCTACCATGCCCTGCTGTTTATGCACAGAAAAATAATACTCCTACCGTGTTTATGTAGATAGAAGTAAAAATCGCTATTTTTACCACAGACAAACAGGTAAGAGTTGACGACTTGACGAGGATGTGACGACCACAGACAAACAGTGTACTACGATCATGGACGTAGTATACAAACGTCCAAGACTACGATCTGTTTGTTTGTACGTGATCTTTGTCTGTGACCATCACACTATCACACACACTAAACAAATTCGAAGCACATACCCATCACATACCTACAATACAACTATTATGAAAGAAATAACCAAGTTTAAGACTCTTCCCGCCATTTTCGAAAAGAGACGTTGTTCTACTTTTTTTTTCTTTTTGGTGGCATTTTAACTAATGTAGCTCGTTTAAAAAGCACAAGTGTAGTGAAATGAAATGGAAGTGAATTGCATGATTTTTGAAATTGGTGGAAATTGTCTACCAAAGTTTTAGTAAAATTGGCCACCGTTTTACTAAAACATGACTCGACTGTTAGTGCCAGTGCATCGTCAAACTCGTCATCAGACGCTTCGTTCAACGGTGCTTAGCTTAGGGCTAGATAACGTTGTGTGAACTTGTCCAGCTTTATTATTATTTATTTATATGTAGATGCTTTCTGGTGCTTGGGCAAAGTCTGGTTTCAAGTAAAATTCTTACATTAAAAAGTTTTTTACAAAATTCATTTATTTGTCCCCGAATAAAATACATTTACGATACTAAAGTAACGAATTATCAAAGCGAAACAGCACATGCATTTCGGAATATTATAAATATAGCCAGGGGTTCCCAAACTTATTTTGTCTACACTTTGAGAATAAATTATTTTTAGCGCCCCCATAATTATTTTTTAGCGCCACCATTTTTTGTGAGCGTTATTAGCGGAGATTAAACATGCACAAATCGGGTAATTTAACAAAAACTTGTTCAACAATGATTGCTCGCGGTCTATTATCTATGAAAATTAACTAGGTATCTAGAAATAAATAAATAAAATAAATAAATAATGCTGGACAGTTTACACAACATTATCTAGCCCCAAACTAAGCAGAGCTTGTGTTATGGGTACTAGATTACTGATATACTTAATACAAAAAGAACATAGATAGATATTTTGTATTATACATAGAAAATACCCAGAACACCCTGAAAAAATATCTGCATATCGCAAAAATATTTGTTCCGAGGCGGGAATCGAACCCGCAACCTCCGGCGACGCAGGCGAACGTTCGCCCGCCCCGCCACAGAGGAATACTAAAATATGTCTGATTAGACGCCCCCACTTTTTTTCTAGGACTCTTACCGCCCCCCTTTAGGCCTGCAGCGCCCACAAGGGGGCGTTATTGCCCACTTTGGGATTCCCTGATATAGACCTACCAATTCTGGGACACCTGTACACGGTGTACCTTTCTACTCATAGTTGTATTATGTAAGTATGTAGCTTACTACATACATTGTCTACCTAGTTATAATATGTACTATTATATATTCTGTGGCTATAGCTAGTTGTAGGCTTGTAGGTAAGTACCTATATAGCTAGTTGTACCTAGGTATGTAGGTAGTACACCTATGTAGTGTTGAAGGGCCACTTGGACTGATGAGAGTGTAGTTGGTGTAGTATTTATTTAAATATGTAGGTACCTACGTACGTTTATGACGGAACAAGTAGATGTCCGACCTATTTTTTTTTTTTTTTGTATACTACTTGGATGACGGAACAAGCAAGAGGCCCACCTGATGTTAAGCGGTAACCTCTGCCTATGAACAGTGCATTACCTCATAGGTCGCACGTCCACCTAGGACGCCCCCTATATGGCATTGCACTGCGCCCGCCACCCTGAGACAAATACAAGATGAAAAGTCTCATGTGCCTGTAATTTCACCGGCACCCTTACCCTTCAAACCGGAACACAGCAATGCGAGCACTACTGCTTTGCGGCAGAAATAGCATTTCAGACCCACGGTACCCCTGGCCATACCCCTGGCGGTACCGTAGGTCTTTTAAAGTTAAACGGTACCACCGAGTAAGTGACCCTAGTGATGTGTTGACCTAGCCCCGTGGTTACGTTGGCACCATTCAATTTGATACAACATACTAACCTTGCTTTTCTCGCCATAAAAATTTGTTTATTTAGCGTTTGTTTTTGACATGGTTTTTTGGATAGAATGTTCACCAAAAAACAAGTTCCTTCAGGAACATTCGGTTGACTTTGCAAAATTTTGAAATTCCAAAATGTATAATTTCCCGCAATGTTGTTTCTTTTTAGTGTTGTATTGTTTTAAAGTTGTGTTCCTATAATGTTGACTTTTTGACCCGCGACCCGTGCACCCACTGGCTTCACCCACCGGTGGGTGTAGTGGTAATTCCTGTTTACCCGTGTACCCACTGCGATATGGTGAGAATTAATTATCGATAAAAAAAAAAAAAATACGTTAAGTTCGATGTTAAAGAGAAAAATAATACAAAAAGTTTTAAACCTCGTTATATACTATTAGACCTATTTATCCAATGTACCAGGCTAGCAGAAAAATGCAGGAGTAATCGAGACTTATGTGGATAACACCGCGAGGCGCAGCAGCAATGCAAATAATTTTTATCGAATGTACAGTGGTGGAATGAAAATGTTCGTCACCTTAGGGCCTATTTTTGGTTGTTCAATGCAAAAAGCATAGGTACTGTTTTACCGACATAGTGTTTCATTGGTACTGTTTTACCGACACAGGAACTTATTCTCGCGCTACGTATCGGAACTGTCAAATGTGTCAATATTGCAATATTACGAAAATAACCTTCATTTACCATGACAACGGATATTAGCAGCGATTGAATGACAGATAGTCTACGAATAAAATGACAAAACTTCTGGCTAACTCAATAAAAAACTGGCCAAGTGCGCATCGGACCTCGCGCATTCAGGTTTCCGTCGTAGAAACTATTATATAATTTGTGGTTCCGTAACAAATGTAGAAGTTATAAATTGCCTAAGTTTAGTTAATACACACGCAAAATTAAATCTATTTGGAATAGAAATATGAGAAAATTCTCCAAAAAATTATATTTTCTAAAATATTATATTTTTTTGGTAAAATATTCATAATAAGTATGTTGAATATTTAAAAAAAACTAGTTCCTGGGTTAAATGGAAATTAAATTGAACTTAGTAACAAAAATACATTCTTATTCTACTTAATAAGCTCTAAAATTATACTCCACATGCTAGGGCACGACAGATTTATTTTTCCCTCTCCAGTATAACTTGTACGGGAGCCATACTTCAAAATAATTTTTGGTTATTATTTTTGGGTTTGGGTCAGTAAGTTACATAAATAGTACAAATATTAATACTACTATGGTTTAGCCGCTATAGACCCGTGTGATATAAAGACGGACAGACAGATGAGCGAGGGCAATAGGGCTTCGTTTGGCCTCTTTGAAATGTCCATCTCCCCACATCTTGTATTGTATTGTTTTTATTTGATTTATATAATTGTAAATGTGTTTGTTTTTTTTTTAAGTTTTGTCATTTTTTATTCAATTATTAATTATTATTGACATTATGATTTTATGCATGATAATAATAACTACCTACTTTCCTACTTTATATGTGAACTTCCCAACACAATGTTTTTTTGTATTTCTGGAAATAAATGAATTAAAATTGAATTGAATTGAATTGAATTTGAAATTGAATTGGGTACGGGACCCTAAAAAAGTCGTTCCAAAATTAAACAAGCGACTTATCAAAGGTGTGCGATTTTGATCTTTATAGTAAACATTTAAATTATGGTGTTCTTTACAGCAGTCTGCTACGTAGAATAGTTGGAAAAGGTAATATGTGTTCGCGACAAGCTAAGGGGATTCCTTTGAAAACTGACGAACGTTTTCATTCCGCCACTGTACCAGGAGAGCAGCAGAATGCAGGAGTAATTTGATAAACGATTATATTCCCACGGGATTTAGACCTATGCGGGAAACAACGCATGCGCAGCAGTTAATGCGAAGATGTCATGCTCTGTCATTATCTGTGATTCTCTGTCATTATCCGTCATTCTCTGTCGTATTCTGTCATTTTCATTCATTTCTCTTAATTTATTATTTTATTTTTTTCATCGATAGTTAATTCCAACCATATCGCAGTGGGTACACGGGTAAACAGGAATTACCACTACACCCACCGGTGGGTGAAGCCAGTGGGTGCACGGGTCGTGGGTCGACTTTTTTGGGATCACATAGTTTTATCAATCTCTAAGGCGCTCAGAACACGACAAAATTTTGAACTCTCAGTTGCGGCAACCGGCAAATCGCAACTATAGCCGTTTTTTTGGATGACAGCTGTCAAAATTGATTCAGTCATATTTCGGAAACTACTCGTGCTAGAGTTTCGTTGTATGGCTCAAATGAAAGCTGATGACAAAATCTACATTTTGGATGACTGCTGTCAAAATTGAAACAGTCATATTTCGGAAACTACTCGTGCTAGAGTTTCATTGTATGGCTCAAATGAAAGCTGATGACATAATCTACATTTTGGATGACAGCTGTCAAAATTGAAACAGTCATATTTTGGAAACTACTCTTGCTAGAGTTTCGTTGTATGGCTTAAATGAAAGCTGATGACAAAATCTACATTTTGGATGACAGCTGTCAAAATGTTATTTTTGTTTTATTTATTATTTCTGTCACCAGGCTGTATCTCATGAACCCTGATAGTAAGACAGTTTAAATAAACAATAAAATAAATATTTAAGGGATATTACCCATATAAAACAAGTGTATTTTTTGCCATTTTTATAGATAATGGTACGGAACCCGTACCATTCATGCGCGAGTCTGACTTGCACTTGGCCGGTTTTTTAATACGGTCTGTTTGTCTGTTTTTTCTTTTCCCTATTAATCAATGGTGCAAACATAACTAACTAGTTACGTCTGCACCATTAATGGTGCAAACGTAACTAACCAGTTACGTCTGCACCATTAATGGGGCAAATCAATGGTGCAAACGTAACAGCGGGGACCTAGCTATCTCTCGTATGATAAATGGGTAATTAGATAGATAGATAGTTTTTTTTTTTGAGCAAGTGGTTTCAAAAATTTACTATTTTCCGTTTTGGTTCATTTTATTTACCGCCAAGTTGTGCTTTGATTTCATAGACAAATGTATTTTTAGTCATTTAGAATAATTAAAAATATAGTAAGAGTTGGTACCTAAGGTGGAGAACTTAGGTGAAGCACGGGTCCGGACTCATTACATCACTATTAATCGGTGGTACCGTTTAACTTTAAAAGACCTACGGTACCGCCAGGGGTATGGCCAGGGGTACCGTGGGTCTGAAATGAGAAATAGGTATGGTGGTAGTACTTCCCCGGACGAACTCTTTCACAAAAAAGCTCTACTACTACTAAACCTTAACCAAACTTAACCTGATGTTAAGCGGTAACCTACCTCATAGGTCACGTCCACCTAGGACGCACCTTAGTGGCATTGCAATGTGCCCGCCACCCTGAGACATATAAAGATGAAAAGTCTCATGTGCCTGTTATTTCACCGGCACCCATAGCCTTCAAACCGGAACACAGCAATGCGAGCACTACTGCTTTGTGGCAGTTTTGGTAGTTGGTGGTGGTTTTTTACATTATCGATTTACCCTAATATCACAAAAACTACATAGTCCCTTTTTAGTTATGTTTAACTTGACTGGACTAAGGGTACTTCCACTGCCTCCGTAGCAAGTGGACAGATTCGCAACTGGACAGATTCTCAACTGGACAGATTCTCAGGTGGACGGATTAGCAACTGGACAGGACATGTACAGTCCATAACATAACATAACGACAACCGACGACGCTGTAGAAGGCTGACACCGTTGAATTAATGCCAAAATACAAAAAAAAACATCCTTTTTTTTGTTTCTACAGTTATTAAAAAATGAATCGAAAATCGTTGATACTAAAATAAGTAGAAGTTCTTATCACTGTGAAAAAACAAAACGTTTGTCAAAGCAAATTCTGATTAATAAGCAGATACAAAATATATTATCGGATTAAATAAATAAAAAGCAGCCAAGTGCGAGTCGGACTCGCCCATGAAGGGTTCCGTAGCAGCAAGTAACATAATATAAAAGTCCTTGGTTGGTTTACGATTTACGAAGTATTAAAAAAAAAGTCCTTGGATGGTTTACGATTTACGACGTATTCAAAAAAAACTACTTACTAGATCTCGTTCAAACCAATTTTCGTTGGAAGTTTACATGGACTCAGGCATACAACATACACTGTACATCATATATTTTTTCTAGTTTTATCATTCTCTTATTTTAGAAGTTACGGCGGGGGGGACACATTTTACCACTTTGGAAGAGTCTCTTGCGCAAACTATGCAACTTAGAAAAAAAAAATTAGAAACATCAATATCATTTTTGAAGACCTATCCATAGACAAACCACACGTATGGGTTTGATGAAAAAAAAAATTGAGTTTCAGTTTCAGTCATGGAAGTATGGGGAACCCCAAAAATGTATTGTTTTTTTTCTATTTTTGTGTGAAATTCTTAATGCGGTTCACAGAATACATCTACTTACAAAGTTTCAACAGCATAGCTCTTATAG
Organism: Operophtera brumata; assembly: GCA_932527175.1. Classification (NCBI taxonomy): domain Eukaryota; kingdom Metazoa; phylum Arthropoda; class Insecta; order Lepidoptera; family Geometridae; genus Operophtera; species Operophtera brumata. The sequence continues at coordinate 76,962,677 of OW052239.1, read as the reverse complement.
TTTCGGAAAAAAGTGGCTGTGTCATACACGGACAGACAGACAGACAGACATGACGAAACCATAACCCTAAACGGCTTATTACCACTGTATTTCGTCGCTTTGCCGTATTTATAAGCCGTTATTTATTTATTTAATATGATTCCCAACCACAATAGTTTCAATTCTATATTATCGGATTGCGTTAATGTCTAAATTTCAGTTATGACGTGCTTAAAGCGCCTAAGATCTCGAAAATACATTTCTTAAATAAAGTCTTTCAATGTATTAACTATATTTCATTCGACTGTACTCTGTCCAGTTGCTAATCCGTCCACCTGAGAATCTGTCCAGTTGAGAATCTGTCCAGTTGCGAATCTCTCCACTTGCTACGGAAGCCTTCCACTAATCCTAAAACGATGAAAGGAGGCGGGCAACTGCAAACCCAGGTCAAAAAATATATGCCCTTCATGGAAGTAATTTGTACGGTTCTAAATGTTGTTTTTTGTCCAATTTTTCTAAAGAATTTTTATATTTTAAGAAGTTGGGTTTCAATAGTTGTAGGTATTTCTAAATAATTAGATAAATCAAATCATAGCATTTGCGTGAAACAAAACGCAACAAGCTTCATAAGCTTCGGCCTCGAGGTTTGCTCTACTCAAGAACTCTCACGCGCGCGACCTTCTGGTTCCACGTTTTTATATACACTCTCTAGGGGGGTGACGCACTAGACCAGTGGTGGAGTCGGAGTGCTCTGTGTCCGATAGTCGGATCTGCATAAACTACCCAGTCAGGGTGCATGACTAAAGTTATTTTTCTGTTTGATTCTTTACGTATACCGTTCGTAGCCCATGGCTTAACAGTGTTTCTTCTAGAAAAACAGTGGCATAGATTTCACCGTGTAGGTATCCAAGGAAGGGGCTCTACACTACCTACTACAAAAACCAATTCACAGAAAACAACATAAATATAATAAGAATGTTATGAATTTCAAAAATTTGCATAGGTACCTTATAAAAGTAAAGCAAATCACCTAAAACTCCAAGATACTTCACATGGATAGTTATTATACTGACTGCACCAACACTGGACGTTTATGTTACAGTAAACTCTTTATTTCGTCGTAGAGGACAAGGACAAGAGCAGCGCCTGTGCCTCTGAGGACGTTCGAGAAGGCACCTTTGTAGAAAGCCTTAGGGCCTTCCGACTTCAAGATGAGAGCCCAGCAGTGAGCCGTGTTCTTGTAGAGCCGCTCGTTGGCAGGACGACCCGACTGCATCATCATGCGCCGGCGCACCGTGTCCAGAGGATACGATGCTATGCCCGCCACCGTCGTCACCGTCTAGTCAAATAAACAATCTTGCAGCCGTATTCTAGGACCTTACTTTAGCTTTACTTGAGCATATAGTGTATACAAGCAACTGTTTGTTTTGCAAATATAATACATGTAGTAGGTAGGTACGAAAGTAGCGGGCCACGGCAATCTTTGGTTTTTCGAAACAAATATGATTGCATGTGGTTTAAAACACGACATGCACAAACAGCGATTGCCGAGGCACATTGTTTTCCTGCATTGTTATTTGTGAGACCCTTATTATGGGACGACATTAAAAATGACCATAGGTAGAAGTAGGCACGAGGTCCACCCTAACTCATATGAATTTTTCCATCAGCCATCCAGGCACCATACTCAACCGTTCACTAACAAGAAAAACGACAGAGCAAAAATTTTTTTAGCAGACATTTTTCAAAAAAATACCTACTTTCTTATGTGATATCTCCCAAACTGCATGATGCTAGGAGTGGTGGGTGGATTATTTACACTCGCCGAGTCCTATCCTAGCCATAAATGGGCTGATTTATGAAATACCTGAGCAATGAGCCACAAGATGAGAATTGGCGTGGTCTTGGGATCTGGCAGCATGCCTCGCGCTGTATCGTAGCAGCCGAAGTACGTGGCGCGGTAGATAATGATTCCCTGTTGTGAAGCAAAATTACTGTTGACAATAATTTTATTATTACGTCTTTATCAGAGGATATAATTTTTAAGCGGCTCATATTTTGAACATGTACTAACAGGATGTGAGTGACAATTTGATTACAAGTGTTAAACAGGTGGGCATATAAAAGCTTGAAAAAAACAGCATAAATTGTAAAATGTTTCTGAAGTTTCTTGACTAAGTTGATACCTAGTAGGTACCTACCTACCTACCTAAATGAGCAACCAACAGACATATGGGGCCGTCGGATTTCACGGTTTTTTCATCTATGATCTTCATAAGACAATCTACCAGCTTTGTTAGTACCTAGTAGAGCTTTTTTGTGAAAGAGTTCGTCCGGGGAATACCTACTAACCACCATACCTATACCTACCGCAAAGCAGTAGTGCTCGCATTGCTGTGTTCCGGTTTGAAGGGTATGGGTGCCAGTGAAATTACAGGCACATGAGACTTCATCTTTGTCTCAGGGTGGCGGGCACATTGCAATGCCACTAAGGCGCGTCCTAGGTGGACGTGACCTATGGTGGGCCATCTACTTGTTCCGTCATCGACGTAGGTAGGTACCTACCTACATAGTTAAAACTACACCTTTTCATCTTTATTTCTCAGGGTGGCGGGCGCAGTGCAATGCCACATAGGGCGCGTCCTAGGTGGACGTGACCTATGTGATAATGCACTGTTCATAGGCAGAGTTTACCGCTTGACCCATCATTACAAGTTGTATAAAAAAATAAAAGATAAAAACAGCCCATTGAATTATTTGTGCCACCAACCTGAACAGACACGACGAAGCCGCGGTACAGACCAATGGGGCCGTCGGATTTCACGGTCTTCACGAGGCAGTCTATCAGCCCGTTGAACTCCCTCTTAGTTTTCCCGTGCCCAACGTCAGCTGCTAACCTATACGAATGAACGATGTTTGAATCCAAATAATTCGAACCAAGCTACCTACGAAACAATTTATTCATAAAATAAATCGTTAGGATTATGGTAGGTAATCGTAAGGTAAGTACCTACCACTTCAAGAGTATATTTCTTTGCAAGTATACATTTATCAATTATTTTTAAATTAAGAATACCTACCTAGTTATTGTCTCTCACGTTATAATTTTTTATTACTTTTCATCTAATATCTAAAATTCTTAAAGGAAGGGTAGGTATTTATTTATTTTCAAAAGGAAACATTAATTTCTTGGATTAATACTTTTGTAGTTTCTTGAGGTACCTCTAGGTAGGTAGTACCTACCTAATATGTAAGTACAACAATATAACTTTTGAAACTATCATGGTTATGTGCATAATTTTCACTAGAAACGGGATATTTACCATGATTTTTGAGTTTTATAAATGTTCCCGATATTTCGGCACAGTTGCATGCGCCATGATCACGGGAGAACTGACTAAAGTCTTTGCGAGTAGATGTTATTGGCAGATATATCGATCTACCCTCTTTCTCACTCTTTTATTACGAACGAAAGACCAAAGACGTTACGTTTTTAAGACCATCTTCACTCCCTTAAAGAAGATATCGCACTACTTGCGTTCACCAAAATCGATATATCTGCCAATAACATCTACTCGCAAAGACTTTAGTCAGTTCTCCCGTGATCATGGCGCATGCAACTGTGCCGAAATATCGGGAACATATAAAACTCAAAAATCATGGATAATATCCCGTTTCTAGTGAAAATTAAGTACAACTATGTTTTGAATCAACCATCTGATTATATTGATTCTATTCTATTCAAATACATACCACCTACCTATTCTTAAACCAAGAATCAGAAGAAATGGAAAAAAAAACTTAATGTAATACCTAATTGTTTACTTTTTTGTTTAAAGTTAAGATAATATTGTCTTGCTTTTAAAAAATATTTTTAAGAATAATGGTATTCATGGTATGTAGGTACCTACCTAGAAGTAGGTAACCATGGAGTATCATAGTTTTCCGTGTAGGTACCTACCTACGCGTGTTACCGAGTTTGTACCTACCTACGCGTGTTACAGAGTTTGTACCGACCTACATGTTTTGTGTGTTTGTTGACACCGTCATGGGAAGCAACATAGGTAGGTACGTACCTACATGGTATTTCTTTGAGATGAGTATGTTAGGGCAAATCCTAATTAAGTGGTACGAGATATCAAAAATGCTCCATAATTTTGTTAAAAATAAAAACTGAAATCCAATAGGTAGGTAGGTACCTACCTTGGAAAATTATAGACAAGTGTTTTTTCAGAAATAAAGCGGATTCAATTCCCCAAGCCTGTGGAAATGCATTTCCAAAATCTTTCAATGTACCTAGTTTTTTATGAATAACGACGAAGAAGACCTTGATTATTTCCCCTATAACTTCCTGTGTTTACATTTCTTGTTCTTTTCTGGCATCGTGTCCGAATATTGTTTAATTTGAGTTTTTATTGTATCATTATTCTTTGGGGCTGAAAAAAATGCCTCTCAATGCAACTGGTGCTGCTAGGGCATAGTGGCTTTTGCTGACGCGGGTATAGCCAACGTCGCATCGCTCATACACTCGGTGTACCTATACCTCGAACTACGGTACGGGATGCCTTCAGACGCTTTCGGGAGACTGGTTCATACACGAGGAAGCCAGATCAGGGTCGACATCGGTGCACTTCAGCTCGGGATGACCGCTTTGTTGTCAGTAACGTGCTAAGAAATCGCTTTAGCACCGCTACTAAAGCGCGTACACGTCATTTTGAGGTGAGAAATGTCAGTGTGAGTGAACGTACCATTAGAAGAAGACTGGCTGAAAGTAATCCGAGGGCTTTTCGTCAAGCTCGCGCTCCACAACTGCTCCCACAGCACCGTAGACCTAGACTTGCCTTTGCGCGAGAATATGCTGACTTTACTATGGAGGAATGGTAGAACGAACTGTTCTCAGATGAAAGCAGAATAGCCTTAAGAGGTCCAGATGGACGCCAACGTGTATACAGGCGCCAAAATGAACGATTTGGAGGGTCAATAATTGTTTGGGGAGGCATCTCTGACAAGGCTCGTACCGATCTTGTGATGTTTGATAGAGGCAGTGTGAACGCTCAAAGATAGGTGGAGGAAGTCTTACAAGTCCACGTCATACCTTTCGCACCATTTATTGTTGAGGACTTCAGATTAATGCACGACAATGCTCGTTGCCATACCGCAAGATCTGCCATGCCATCAAGTTTTGCCATGGCCGGCACGCAGTCCCTATCTGAACCCGATTGAGCACATTTGGGACAACCTAAAGAGACGTATCCGAGCAAGAGTACCGGTCCCTAGCCTAGGACCTGCGATTAAGACGGCTGCAGTAGAGGAGTGGCACAATATCCCTCGGTCGGTATTCAAGACATCATAGGTGGATTGTCAAACCGGCTACGGCTCCAAGAAGTCATTAGGGCCCAAGACGGTAACACCCATTATTAAATATAAAATGAAAAAAAACATGGTAGATTTTGTTCAAAATTAAACACATTACATTTTCATGCAAATTTTTCGCGATATCGATTTTTTGCCAATTTTTTTTTCATAAACGGTTTTTTTTATCACTTTTGTAATTTTATTTATTCTTAATGGTTGCTTTTAACATATCTTCCATCAAATATGGTCCTAATTTGACGATTACTGTTAGCTGAAAGAAATACAAGGTTAGTTGTGCCTGTGAGTGTATAAAGTGAGATATGGGATTCTACTGGTTCTAACTGGTTTGGGTTGAATACGATAAATGATAACATAAATGTTGAGTAGTTTTTCATGTACCTAGTTCTGATATAATCCAGGGGATACACGAAGCAGAGTGAAGTTGCACCAGCCGCACCTCCCGAAGCCAAGTTACCAGCAAAGTACCTCCAGAATTGTGTGTTCTTGTCGACTTTGTTGAGGAATATTGTTTTGTACACGTCCTTTAATTTAAAAATGTAATTAATGATTTACAAGAGAATCCTACTTATATTATGAATGGGAAAGTTTGGATAGTTGGCTATCTTTTACCACGGTAAAACGAAGCGAAACGGCAGCGAATCCGCGGGCTGGCACTAGTATCATAGTGCTTCTCAGGGTTGGAAAAAAACTTAAAAATAAAATAAAATATAAACAAATGCAAACAAAAAAAACTATCATTTGTTTTTTTGTAGTGTTTTAAACATGTTTTAAACACATTTAAAATTTTAGATAATGATTTTTTTAACATGCTTATAATAGATTTGTCGGTATAGGTATTTGTAGGCATGTAACGGAATCTTAGATCGTGATTTTCACCGCACTTCAAAACGTCTGAAGAACAAAAAATATTTTATCGAATATAATTTGATATGTTATGTTTTGAAAAAGGTTTTATAAACAAGTATGCATTTTTCTCAGTGTTTTAAACTCTTGTTTTAAACATTGCCAACCCTGGTGCTTCTATAGCTTCTAGATAGAGCAACAGTTAAGTGCCGTACAAACGAGAGCAGAGTCCCGCCTTCCCACGACGCCTGATATTGGTAGAACCAAAGATTTAAATCTTTGGGTAGAACAAATAGTAGAACATATGGTAAGGACCCCAAGGTATCATAGCCATCCTAATATAATTTAATAATAAGCTTTTTGTCAAAAAAATCTTTTTCAATAAATGTTTTTATTAAATGTACATCTGGCTGATGATGATGAAATTAGTAAGCAGAACAGTGAGCTGATCAAAATGAGCCCAAACAAAGCTAGTCTAATATATCGAGGAGTTCTGTTGACCACCGTCTCCATCATCAGATCAGCTCGCTATACCATAGAAGGTATTGTATTGTCATCGTAACTTAACTGGTATGTAAAATTTCAGCTCAATTGAACGAGTGTAGCTGGTTCAAAATTCAGTTAAGTACAAGATTTGACGAACAAAACTTAAAACTTAGTTTCTAGACAGAGCAACGATGAAGTGCGGTATGAACGAGAAGGGTTTCGCAAGTTACTGACGGAGATTCCGCTAAACGCGATTCTAAATATCCGATACCTACCAAAAACTTTGACATTAGAATTCGAAACTTTCCGGCAGCTATTTGGTTTAACTAAATAAAATTGCTTAGTTAATAATATTAATTGTTGCGGGTTCGATTCTCGCCTCGGAACAAATATTTGTACGATCTGCAGATATTTGTTGTTGATATTTGTTTGGTGTTCTAGGTATTTTCTATGTATAATAAAAAATATCTATCTGTGTAATGTATTTCTCGCCTCGGAACAAATATTTGTACGATCTGCAGATATTTGTTGTTGATATTTGTTTGGTGTTCTGGGTATTTTCAATGTATAATAAAAAATATCTATCTGTGTAATGTATTGTAATAAGTATATCAGTTATCTAGTAGATACCCATAACACAAGCTCTATGCTTAGCTTTGGGCTAGATAATATTGTGTGAACTGTCCAGGATTATTTATTTATTTTATTTTAATTAGCTTGTCAAACAAACGTAAGTGGTGTTCAATCAAGAGGATTTTCCTCCAAAAACCTTGAATTTTTATCAATTTACGATTTGCGTCGGGAGTGTTCGGAAGCTTCCGACGTTCAATCCGAAACGCTGTTTGAATCGCATTTATGACCTCAGTCGGATTCGAAATGGGATCCGACAAAAATATACGAATCCGTTCGGAAACCTTTTCGAACGTTTCAAAATAGCCCAGCTGATCTACAGAAGGTGGAAAGGCATGTTTAACTAACGCAAAAATAACTTTAATATAATTTTGACAAACCTTAAAGGCGAAGTTTAGAGCTTGCGTGGGGAAGTATCGTATGACGTTCGCCAGGTTACCTCGCCAGAGTGAGGTAAATCCCTGTTCCTTGGGGATGCGAACTAATGCGTCCACGAGACCTGGGGTAGAGTGAGAACTTGCTGCATAAGATGAACACGTTCACGATGGGGACGTGACGTCACAGCTAGAACTTAGTAAGTGCTATATTGAATGTAAGTACGCGCCCACGAGATCAGAGGACGCGCGTAGGCGTGATGTTACATCCAGAACCAAGTGCTACACCGTTCACGTGACCTGCGGTCGAGCGTCACAGCAAGAACTTTCAACGTAAGTACGCGTCCTCGAGTGAGATCGAGTAGTTCCCGTTTGTCCCCGAATCTATCCCCATTCGGGGACATACAGGAATTGACGATTCCTGTTTGTCCCCGAATTTGGGTTGAAGGAAAAACAAGAATTCAAATTACCTGTTGCCACTGAATTTAAGTCAATAGTAGGTAACAGTTATACAGTAGGTACATCCAGAACCAAGTTCGTCAATAGCTGATGATCCGTACGTTTTGGGTCGCATAACATTTATAGCCATATTTTTAAACAAAAAAAAACATTTTAGACACCAATAGACGTCCACTGCTGGAGGAGGCGTCCCATCATAGGATGCATTCGGAGAAATTGCCATACTCACCGAACTTGGCAGGCGGATTGGTGATGGGTGTAAAGTAGGTACTCACGTGGTCGCTGAAGCCCACCCTCAGGTGTTAATACCTAAGTCGGCTTTTACGACATCCACAGAAGGAGACGTAGCGGTCTATGCATAGGCTGGACACACAATGGCGTCTGAAAGATATGTTCTGTAGGTAGGTACTCAATCATGCCATTAAACCGTTTTCGATGAGATTTACTAAAGATATAGGTAGGTCTGACCTTTGTATTTTTTGTCCTCGGGTATTTGCTTGGAGATATGCTGGACCTGTAAGATGAGCTTTACACGCTCGATAGGCGCCACACACGTCTTGGACACTGCCGCTGAGATACCCCCGGCTAAGAAATCTTTCATAAAAGCCCCAGTCGTATCTTCCTTTTTCTTTTTGTCCCCTTTTTGTTCACTCATTTTGAACTCTTAATTGGCTCTAGTGAAAAATAATGGTGCTACTGCAACATAAACGAAAAACCATGAAAGCAATAGAGTCCGGTCAAATTTAGTAAAAGTAAGTAGGTAGGCACATACATAGGCGGACTTAACCTTTCAAAATAAATATTGTGCCTGTAATTTCGTCACCCATACCTCAAACCTGATTACATAGAAATGTGTTTCAATTTATTTTTTGCACTGTTCACATTACATTCTCTAGCCCCAAGCTAAGCAGAGGTTGTGTTGTGGGTACTAGATAACTTATATACTAAATACAATACGTTACATTAGATTAGAGGGGTCTCGTCATGAGGCCCTATTTTGATCAGTTTGCGTGTTGCTATCTCGATCAGTTTTTAAAATATGAAGGGAGTCCGTTGAAAGCGTCGGCGTCGCCGCGCCGGTCGCAACCCAAAGAGATTTAAGATACTATTACTAATGTATAATATTTAATATAGTAAGTAGTATATTAAATATCTGTGTCGCAACCTTACCCTACCTTAACCTACTAAGGTAGGGTAAGGTTGCGACCTACCCATCTTTGTTCATAGGTACCTCAAAACGTTGACACGGTTAATTCACTCACTAACTACGGTTTTTGAAACTTGTCGTTTTGTAGGGTTAACCATCATATTCCACAAGCCATGTAAACAAAAATTTCACTGAAAATTACCTATTTTTTGTGAATAGACTTCTGTTGTATTTATTTGACATTTGAGTGACGGCTGATTTACAAAAGATGTACGATTCTGTTTGAATAAAGAATGATGAAAAGAAGTCAAAAAGTTCAACATTGCTTTAAAAGAGTTTCTATCGTTTTGCCTCAGTAGTTAAGTATAATTTGAATGCTTAGAGCATTGCAGGCCTCCGTATTCCGTGTTGATTTTGCTAAAATCTTAGAGTATGACGTCCTCTACATAATAGGAGTAAGAGCTACCTAAAGACCGTTGCAAACGATGTACTTATGTACCTTGTGTAGCTCAACGGATCTAAATCACTAGACGGAAGCGTCCCTAACATGCTGACTGTATTGCCACGTTGAATGGAAATACTAATGCGTTGAGCCAGATAACAGCCAGTTCTCGGGTCATGAGTAACTTCAACCAGACGCCCTGAAACAATTTTGATAACGCGAAGGGTCCCGGTACCCGCACGGACCCAGAGGCTCGACCCCAAAAGGCTCAAATAAGTAAGCTCTATCGAGACTTAATATTTCTGCCATATGAGATCCTCAACCGAATCGGCTGCTACACCGGTCCTAACTGATATGTCCCGGACAGATGGCTGACACACTGTATCGTCCCACACCACGTCTACCCTTTTCCCACGGAACAAGAGTCATGCCGTCAGGCCGTCCCATCCGTCCCAGGTACCATCGTCACTTAGCAGACCATTCGGCTCTAAACCGACTAGCTGGATGGAACTAATATACCTACGTATACCTACCTAATATCATCATGGCAAGCGTGGCTAGAAAACCTACCAGCGGCCCCGGCGCACGGTAATGCATGTGAAGTGACTGAGCTGATCAACCGCAATACCAAACTGGTGTTGATGAGGGACACAGCACCTTTCTGCCAACTATAAACAAGTTGCAATAATGAGAGTCCATTAAGACTGCGCCAACGCCAGGCAGAAATCTCCATTAAAAAACGCCTCTTGCCGCTCGTAGGCGCCGAGCGAGTAGCCGACTGAGATGCGTGTATCCTTCAACCAGGAACAAAGCAATACTATCTAGTAGGTCTCCTACTTCTAGTCTTGACGTGCTCTGTAGCGCGCCGAGCGAGTAGCCGGCTGAGATGCGTGTATATATACCCTTCAACCAGGAACAAAGCAATACTAACTAGTAGGTCTCCTACTTCTAGTCTCGACGTGCTCTGTAGCGCGCCGAGCGAGTAGCCGGCTGAGATGCGTGTATATATACCCTTCAACCAGGAACAAAGCAATACTAACTAGTAGGTCTCCTACTTCTAGTCTCGACGTGCTCTGTAGCGCGCCGAGCGAGTAGCCGGCTGAGATGCGTGTATATATACCCTTCAACCAGGAACAAAGCAATACTATCTAGTAGGTCTCCTACTTCTAGTCTCGATGTGCTCTGTAGCGCGCCGAGCGAGTAGCCGGCTGAGATGCGTGTATATATACCCTTCAACCAGGAACAAAGCACTACTATCTAGTAGGTCTCCTACTTCTAGTCTCGACGTGCTCTGTAGCGCGCCGAGCGAGTAGCCGGCTGAGATGCGTGTATATATACCCTTCAACCAGGAACAAAGCACTACTATCTAGTAGGTCTCCTACTTCTAGTCTCGACGTGCTCTGTAGCGCGCCGAGCGAGTAGCCGGCTGAGATGCGAGAGTTTGCTGGTTCGATTCCCACTGGCCGCTCGTTGTTCCCGAAATCCACGACACAGGGAATCCTAGTGTGGGTTCTGGACTATGCACGTGACTGTTGGGTGTTATGCTAAATAGGTATCGTGGTAGTGCTTCCTCGGGAAACAATTGGAAAGCAGAGCGTCAACTTAACACGCACGAAATAAAAAAGTATGATTGTTTGTATTGTATAATGGATGTATGTCACAATTTATAAAAGGGGATAAATATTACATAAATGAAATGGTAACAATTTCAACAGAGCATACACCCTTAATTAATTCTTATTCGAAAAGTTTATTCATCCAGTAGTTCAACTAAATCCTTTTGACGGTGATCCTTCTGGGACAAACAACCGGCCACCTGTCAAGTATTCACATGAGTAATTGAATCATTTATAGGAGTTGAGTTCAACTAGTGGGTACCAGAAATAAAAAGGGCATCTAAAATATATGTTTAGTAAACTTATATGAATACCGAAATACATAAATACTTACAACGCATCTCACCAACTTAGAAAAAGCAAATATGTATAATCGGGCAAAATTCGTTGGCTACCTATTTTAGCTCCATGACAAAATATTAAATTCAGTTTATTCTATTATAAATACGGTAAATCGATCACTAATACTGTGAGAGTACATGTGGCTGTGATGGTATTATTGCTTAGTTTTGTTATCCGGCAGCCAGCAACAAGAGGCATAACTTAAATCACATTCCGCTTGTCAATAGATCAATCGAATACTGAGTTATTGCTGATATTATATAGCAAATCCATTGCTAACAACCGGTAGATTAAATAATCAATTAATTTACGATCTCACTGACGAAATAGACGCTTGGCGCCTTTTCATTTCTTGTCTTTGACAGTAAGGATAAATACTATTGTAAGAGATCCACCCAAGAGATGTCCTTAGTCATCTGGGTTTTGATGTAAGCTAGAAGTAGGTAATCTCTACACGATTTTAGCTGAAAAGCTGTGCGTCCGCTGGGAAGTACGGTAGCAATATGGTGGTACAGTACGTTTTGGTTCTACCTTTATAATGCGATCTGCTAAGGAGTGGAATACACTACCGTCGTCTGTCTTTCCTGAAAACTATAATCTGGGTCTCTTCAAGTCTAGAGTGAATAGGTGCCTTCTAGACCTTTGTGCCTCATCTTCGGCCACATTGTCACTTACCAACAGATGAGATCGTGGTCAAACAAAGGTCTATCAATGTTAAAAAAAAAAAAAATGCTGTTCTTTGAATATACTATTCATCAAAACCCATGTGACTAGAAGACATCTCAGGAAGGATTTTACACTGCTAGGCTGATAGGCCGCAGTCTGAGTTTGAACAAGCAATTGTCACGGAAGTATGATGTAGTGCAAGCCCAGCATCGCAGACTTTGTGCTGCCGTCCGCCGCGACCGTATCGATGTCGTCCGCGATCACAGATTCGCACCCACTGTTCCAATTTAGCAACTTTATCGCGAAATCTAGCAAGTTTTAACCCCCGTCGCAAAAAGAGGGTTATTATAAGTTTGACCGCTATGTGTGTCTGTCTGTGGCACTATAGCTCTTTTTTTTTATTTGAAAGCAGGTTTTTAGCGGTGGTTCTTAGACATGTTTTATCAAAATAGTTTCAGCTGATTTAATGCGTTGGGGGTTTTATAAATTTATTCTTGTCTATTTATCTAGAAAAGTAAGTCTCACATGGATATGAAATTTGAGGTTCACAAAGTATCCACTAGGGGCGCTAATCGAGTTTCCATAAAATCAGTGTTACACTACACCACAGGGCCGTGTCAGTAGCTGTTATAACTGTTGTCTCTAACGACCTTAGAGCTAGTAACACACTATAATCCAATCAGTGGGGACAAAAAAAGAGGCTTTGCCCTACAGAAGGTGGAGTAGAAAATGTGTTGCCTTGTATTGCATAGGTAAGTCAACTGTTGAAGCATTATGCAAAATTTTGGCACCTTCAATTCAAGATGGCGGCTAACGCTCTCACCCCTCTAGGGCTAAAACTTGAATTTTTCATGACTAGACTTTTGCAATACAAATCAAAACATTTTCTACACCATGCACCTTTTGTAGGGTAAAAATACCTAAACAGTAGCTATTAGTGATGAAGGGCAAAACAAAGGGAGCATTCATAACCACCAAGTTTGCAAATCAACTTGTCAAGGTCACGTCAGCTTTATGCCGTTGTAGCTCATTCAATTATTTTTAGGGTTTTTTTCATTTTTTAGGTTCACCAACGGAACCATTGAGTTGAAATAAGTGCAACATACTTCTTCTTCTTATCTTAGGTAATGGCTTCTGTGCATTATTTGCAACAATTTAGCCAATGTCAAGTGATATAATTATTATAGTTTTATATATAGTCAAGTCGTCAAGAGTCTCCGTCTAGTCCTAAGTCTAACCCAGTTTAAATTGGGGCAGAAAAACTGAGTTTTTACAGGAAAAAATCCACCATTTCGAAAAGACTCGCTATACACTCAAATTTCACTACATCACACATGTACAAGATACAAGATACAAGATATTTATTTGCATAAATAAGTGTTACAATTTGGTCTTATAAAATAGTGAGCACTTATGACTTATTTGCCCTCTGCAGGCATCGCAAATTTTTCGAGGGCGTAAACTGCTACTTAGTTTACTAAGTATATCTAGTTTACCTTTGTGCCATTTATCAAAGTTACACCGGTTAAAATGCCACTAAAATTACACGAAATAACTCGAAAAAACACATTAAAATGTAATAAAATAAAAATGACGACGTTTCTTTCAAAAATGGCAGATTTCAGATTCAAAGATTCAATAAGTGCAACATACTAAAGTCTAATTCATAATAATTTTATTTACCTATTTTGACATATGTCATAACAATGTTTTTAAAACTGCCCATGTACCCCCAACTTCCTTCTTGTGTTGACCTGAAAACTCCTGGTTTATTAACGGCTTGATTCGATCATGTACCAAGTCCCGTCATTCATATACGAGTCTAGCATGTGGTTATAGGGGTTTTAAGGACCTTTAGGGGTTTTTAGAGACTTGTAGGTTTTTATGAATTTGGAGTTTATTTCCCAGCTATTTATCCCCTAGCTATTATTTCACACTAGTCAATAAAAAACGTTAATAAATAAAATAAATAATGCTGGTCAGTTCACAGAAAATTAGGTATCTAGCCCCAAGCTAAGCAGAGCTTGTGTTATGGGTACTAGATAACTGATATACTCCATAGAATACATTACTTAGATAGATATTTTTTATTATACATAGAAAATACCCAGAAAACCTTGAACAAATATTTACAAATATTTGTTCCGAGGCCGGAATCGAACCCGCAACCTCCTGCGTCGCAGGCGAACCTTCGTCGGCCGCGCCACAGAAGTCGTCAAAAATAACTAAAGAATTTATCCAAAATATTAACTAACCCTAACAAATACATAAGTGCAGCTTTGTCGATTTGCGAGTGCGTTGTTTTTCGTGTTAACAAAACGACTGGCAATTTTTTTTTTTTTTTAGACCTTTTTGTGTCAATGCAAAAATTTAATTATGTCTTATATTTTATTTTAGTTTTTGAGTGAGTTACAAATAAAATATTTTCTTTCTTTCTTTCTTAATGTTAATTTGGTACACAGATGTTAATCTGGATTAAAATATTGAATAAGCACTATCCCTAAATGCCGTTGCTCGACGGAATACGCGAGCAAACGCTTGTTACTTATAAATGCTCCCTCTACCTTTTATTTATTCTGTGCCTCTTTACAACTATCAACAAAGATGACAGGTAACATAATAATGATCACTTAGTCCAATTAAATGTGTTGCTACTTTATATTAGTTCTAAGCTTCAATATGCAGCTTGAACCATCACAATCCCACGACCATCGATCACAAGGTTACTACGCGACTATCTCTACTAACACCGAGGGTTATAAACGTGACCAAAGGAATATTCCAAACAATGCTTATATACAATACTGGTAGTATAATATTGCAAGACACATCTCTACGCGTTCTAAACATTGATGAGCTGTTAACAGCGTGGGACTGAATATTATAAATTAAAGTAAAATGGTACGTACTCCTGCGTTAAATGAGACCGATTTTCTCTAAATTAATTAATTTATTAGTAATTTGTTATAATAATCAAATATTACACGATGAAAGTATTGCAATCATTCACCGCTATTCACTGACAAACAGTCACAGATCCAACCGCTGGTCTCTGACAAACAGTCACAGGTCTAATTGCTAGTCTCTGACAAACAGTCACAGATCCAACCGCTGGTCTCTGACGAACAGTCACAAGTCTAACCGCTGGTCATTGACAATAAATCACAGGTCTAGTTATAATATTATCTTAAATTTAAATAACTTTTATGAGTAACCCAGTTAAACCAGGTGTTAGATAGAGGTCGAAGTAGTGAGTTGTAAATAAATCTAAAAGTTTGCTATACATTTGACTATTTGCGTATCTTGGCCGCAGCACTGTCCGCATTGTCCTTCAAAATTTTGGACTTGAGATGATCCTTGTACTTAAGGATACCCCCCTGCCATTTTGTGCACGCTCCATTCTCGCAGACCCAAATCTCTTCCGCTACCTAGAACAATACATGATTTCGTTAAAAACAAGCCACCACATTCTTAATCAGCCTATAGAAGACGACTGCTCAAAACGGTAGCTGTCAAAATTAGTATTAAAATAATTAAGTTTCTTTTGGCCAAATAAACTTACTTGAAATCGGTAAATAGTTATCGGAACCGTGAGCTGATCATAAGGAGCCCAAACACTTTTAATCATCGAGGAGTTTCATTGTCCACCTTCCATCTACATAATCAGATCAGCACGCTGTCACAATAATATTGTACTGTCATCGGAATTTAACAGGTTTGCAAAATTTCAGGACAATCGGTTGGATGGAACAGAAACCCAATTCTCGTAATAAAAACAGTCAAATTAAAGTTTGGATCATGGTACGGAGGCCTGCGTTGCTCGATGGGATCATGTTACGATTTAGTGTCACAGACGTCAAAAATTTTATTCTGCTCACCTGACAATTAATTAATTGTATTTAATTAATTAAATACAACGCGGAATGTGATTATATCAAAATGGGAAATTAATTAATTGTATTTAATTAATTAAATACAACGCGGAATGTGATAATATCAAAATGGGAATGTAACTTGAATGTTTCAAAGTTCTGAGAATACTCTCTTTCTACATTTAAAACTAGCAACTCGTCCCGGCTTCGCACGGGTAGTTTCAGGATGAAAACCAGCCCTCCCCCCTCGTATCCCCCTGGGAGCCTATGTCACTCAGGGTGAATGTAGCTTTCCAATGGTGAAAGAATTTTTGAAAATGGGCACATTCGTTTTTGAGTTTATTCATTAAATAAATAAATAAATAATGCTGGACTAGTTCACACAACATTATCTAGCCCCAAGCTAAGCCAGGGCTTGTGTTATGGGTACTAGTTAACTGATATAATTAATACAATACTTTACATAGATAGATATTTTTTATTATACATAAAAAACACCCAGAACACTCTGAACAAATATCTGCAGATCGCACAAATATTTGTTCCCAGGCGGGAATCGAACCCGCAACCTCCTGCGTCGCAGGTCAAGCTTCGCCCGCCGCGCCACAGAGGTCGTCAAACATTACATACATACACACAAAAATACAAATCTTTCCTCTTTATAATATTAGTGTAGATGTTGATAGTGTAGATGATTACATAGCATTATCCTACTCTAATATATGGTCGCAAGAATCGAAAGTTTAAGAAAGTATTATTATGTGGGAGCAGAATACCAATTTTTCAGTCAATTCACAACAGTCTTAATTCGGTCAACTAGCAGTGTACCTTTAAAATAAATAAGAGAATTGGGCCTTTGGATTAAAACACACAAGATTAACGCATACGCATAACGTACATACATACATACACACACGCCTTTTTCCCCGAAACGGTAGGCAGAGCCTCAAATGTGCCTCTTTTCACCGTGGGTTGCACCATCGTGGGATATAGACGTGACAAGTGTTGAGATTATCGCCGCCATTGCTTGCCACGACCTCTGCTAACGCTTTCTTCCAGTAATAATACATTCCTTAAATAAGCTAGCACTCAGGACAAATCTTATACCAACGAATCTTACAAACAAGTCCGGGTAACCCCTTAGTCGGCTCTTACGACATCCACAGAGGTCGTCGTGAAACTAACTTTTCATCATAGGACGAGCAGGCGTACGGCCCAGTACCATCCTTACCTCATTAGTATACCCTCTGTTCGCACAAAAGTTTCAGTTCTATCTTTATAATGCGAACTGCTAAGGAGTGGAAAACACTACAGTCGTCTGTCTTTCCTGAAAACTATAATCTGGGTATCTTCAAGGCTAGAGTGAATAGGTGCCTTCTAGACCTTTGTGCTCCATCTTCGGCCACATCGTCACTTACCAACAGGTGAGATCGTGACCAAACAAAGGATTATCAACGTTAAATAAAAAAAACTGTCTTGTTTTGAAGCGTATTGGAGGCTTTACCTGGTTGATGAGCCTGAAGTCGTGGCTAACCAGCACCATGCCGCCGTCGAAGTCGTTGATGGCGTCGCCGAGCGCGTCGATGGTCTCCATGTCCAGATGGTTGGTGGGCTCGTCCATCAGCAGAAGGTGCGGGGTCTGCCACGCGAGCCAAGCGAACACCACGCGACAGCGCTGCCCATCGGACAGCTGCCGCATAGGACACACCTGGGAATCAAAACAACACATTACTAAAAGAATAATACAACTAATACAAGGCGGTATGTAAAAATCCCTCAACGCAATGAAACGGCTGAACCGATTTTGATCAAACATAGCTAAGAACAATCCCGAGAAATTTACCTTTCAAACAACAATAAAACTAAATCGGTTAATCCGTTCGGGAGCTACGATGCCACAGACAGACACACACACGCACACACACACATACACACCCACCCACACACACACACACGTCAAACTTATAACACCCCGTCGTTTTTGCGTCGGGGGTTAAAAATACAAATGAAACAGTTGTGCTATCCGAAGACCGCTGCTAACGATCTAAAAGTTGCTCAACTGATCCAAGTGACTACTAGACAAAAGCGTCCCTAAGATGCTGGCTGCATAGCCACGCTGAATGACAATACTAATGCGTTGAGCCAGATAAGAGCCAGGGTAAAACGTCGCTTCAACCAGACGTTCTGAAATAATTTTGAAAACGCAAACGGCCCCGGTACCCACGTACCCAGAGTCTCGACCCCGAAAGGCCCAAATAAGAGCTCTGTCGAGACTTGCATATTTGCGTGTTTTAAGACAACTGTGAATAGGTTATTTGTAGGCAAGCGTGCTCTATCTTAGGCCGCATCGTCACTTACCATAAGGCGAGAGTGCGGTCAAACACTTGCAAAAAAAACGCTCTATAAAAACAAGAGATGCTACAGTCAACCAGTAAATAATAAAAATTAAATTGAAAAAAAACTGTTTTTCAGCAGTAAATATACTTTTTACCACATATAACAAAATATATTTTAACTTTTAGTTATCAAAAACCTCGAGATCATGTACTTAATTTTATAAATATATTTTTTATATGTGGTAGAGTCGAAAATAATTATAATGGCTACATCGATCGTATTTCTACCTACAATTCTAAAACTAGACAATTACCATTCAATGGAGATACAATCATAAATTTAGCAGAATACCATTTTTAATGAAAATTATAATTGAATCGTAATTGCATATTATAAGAATGGTTTTTCTTTAAAAATAGCAGAAATGGGCCCCAGCTGACCTGCCCGCTGTATCGTTTGCGAGTGATTTTCGAAAGTCCCAACCCAGGGTTGGCAATGTTTAAAACAAGAGATTAAAACACTGTTTAAAACACTGGGAAAAATGCATACTTGTTTAAAACATGTTTCAAAACATAAAAAACCTATGATTTCATATCAAATTTTATTCGATAAATATTTATTGTTCTTTTTTCGTTTCAAGTGCGGTGAAAATCACGATCAAAGATTCCGTTACATACCTACAAACAAACAGACCAATCTATTATAAACGTACTAAAAAAACAACATGAACTAAATTGCAAAATAAGTTTAAAACATGTTTAAAACACAAACTTTGCAATTTAGTTAATGTTCTTTTTAATGTGTTTATAAAACATGTTTAACAAACACTACAAATAAAACAAGTGACAGTAATTGATTACATACAATGTTTTTTTTTTTTTTTTTAAAAACAAAACGTGTTTTTTTCTTTATGAAAATAAAAAATGGTTATTTTTCCAACCCTGGTCCCAACCGATCGAAGTGCTCTTACCTGCTGGCGGCCCGTGAGTCCGTAGCGGCCGATGATCTTGCGCATCTCCTCACGCTCGCGCACATCTGGGAACTGCTGCATCATGTACTCGAGCGGCGACAGCTCCAAGTCAAGCAGCTCATGCAGGTGCTGGTGGTAGCGCCCGATGCGCAAGTGCGAGTTCTTGCGGATCATGCCCGTGGACGGCACCAGCTAACGACATCAATACACCGTTCATTGAATAGGAAAACAGTTCACAATAAACAAGATTTTTGTCAAACAATGTTTTAGTGATAACTGGCATTGCCGATGTGGGGAGCAAGACAGCAAAGCTCAAGTGAGAATGGGCTGGCCACGTAAGTCGGATGCAACCCGAGAAGTTTTTTATTTTTTTTATACTACTTATATGACGGAACAAGCCGATGGCCCACCTGATGTTAAGCGGTAACCTCTGCCTATGAATAGTGCATTACCTCATAGGTCACGTCCAACTAGGACGCGCCCTATGTGGCATTGCACTGCACCCGCCACCCTGAGACATAAAGATTAAAAGTCTCATGTGCCTGTAATTTCACCGGCACCCTCACCCAAAGTGGGCAAACGTAGTAACACCTTGGGTGCCTGAAGACGGAAGGCGAGGACGGGGCCGGCCGAGAAGTCGTTGGCGGGACGATCTCGAAGCTCACGAGAAGGAGTGGTGAGAAACTGCCAAAACCGGGATGACTGGAAAATTTTGGGGAGACCTTTGCACAGAAGAGGGACACAATAAGTTAACAAAAAAAAAATTGTGATGGGAATGGTGTACTGATCAAAATGAGGCCAAACACTGCCAGACTACTATTATCTATCGAGGAGTACCGTTGCCCCCCTTCAGTCTTCACCTTCAGATTCTAACTTTAACTTTAACAGTCGGCCGAGGTTAATGCTAACGTATTGTAAATCGGCTCTTTGGTGTTCGCGATACACGCTTGCCTAGTGCGAACACCACAGGATTGTTTTAAGTGTTTGTAAATCTTTTTCAGCTAATTTTTTTTTTCAGATCGGCTTGCTGATCTGATTATGGAGACAGTTTCAGACACTTTTAGAGAGCTAAACCGAAGTCCATTTGATCTGATTATGGAGACAGTTTCAGACACTTTTAGAGAGCTGAACCGAAGTCCATTTACTTTGAGGTCTTTGCATAATTGTTATTTATTGTTATAAAGGTTAAGCCCGTGATAGCCCGTAGTTATGGAGAGAGCTATGCTTGCTGTAGCCATAGCCATATAGACGATCGTTCTGAATCTTTTCTAACCTCATTCTGCTTGCACAAAAAAAAAACAATGACATGAAGAGAACAAGCCAGGTGGATGGTACTCACGTCTCCGTAGAGCAGTTTGAGCAGAGTGGACTTGCCGGCTCCGTTGGGTCCCACGAGGGCCAGCCGAGTGTCCAGGTCTATGCCGAACTCGAGGTTCTTGTAAATCCAGGGGCTAGAGTCAGTGTATCGGAATGATACGTTCTGCAACGACGGTAATTAATTGATAAGTATTACATTTTTATTTTAATCATTGTCTTAACGAGAATGTACATGTGGTGATAAATAAAAACTGCGCTCAATCCATACTATTCCTTCAACACTCTGGAGGCCTTTGTGGTCCTGGCTTACGAACTACACTCCTTAAACTCCTTCCGTGGATGTCCTAAAACGATGCTCGTACGTCTGCAACCACGGCGAGCCGTGAACCGCCACTTTGTTTCGGCAGTGGAAAAAGATAGCCGTCCATTTTGTTTGTAATGTATTGAAACAACAGTTTGACGGTGTTATTCGCATGAATTCTTAAAGAAACTTCATAGGATAGTTTTTGTAATAATTATCTAATAAAATAGTAATAAAAACGGTACCAAATAAAATAATTTTACAATATTAACTAAATATTCAACTCGAGGCTTTTCGTAAGACAGTTCTTCACCCACACTCGCCGATGTCTTATTTTTTTGGGTTTCAATATGATATGATATAATTCCTAAATAGCAGAAAGCTTACTGTGTCGACGACATCGCGAACAGTGTGAGCAAGCTTCACGTGTGTCGCCGACGTCGAGCCGAGTAAGTACGCGAACTTTAAAACAGTTTTTAAGTAAGTGCGTCTATCACCCACTTAAAGAATTAAATTAGTTGACAAAAATATGGCTGTATGTATACCATGTTGCAGCATGTTTCGTGATCATCAGCCTATAGTCCACGGCTGGACATAGGCGTTGCCCATAGAAAGCCACGACTAACAGTCTTTGAGTCTCCTCTACCTACAGACTTCCTGCAACCTCTATGTCTTTAGTCTATCGTGAGGGGGCACGTTTTATTTACCTGAACCATAATAACCGGCGGCGGGACCTTCCCGCACGAGGGGAAGTAAAAGTTGAGGATCTTGTCATCGACCACCTTCTCAGTGAGCCCTTGCGCCACCATCTTCGCGAGAGTCTTCTCCTTAGATTGTGCCTGTCGCGCCAGCTTGGCTGAGCCGTGCCCGAACCGCGCGATATAGTTCTGATGAAACACAAGTCAAGTCATTGGCAGGTGAAGAAGTTGTAGAATGTCACGATGAACAGTCTCAAGCTGTTTCCTTTTGGCAACCTCCTGCGAGCGCCACAATGACGGAGTTAGTCGGAAATAGTACTATAGTGTTGTTACGAGTATCACTACTTAACATGACACCCAACAGTCACATACCTAGTCCTGGGTCTATGATAATCGCGGTAATTTTGAACGTACTGTTCACGTTCTTTCGTAAAACTGGATTGATGGATCCTTGCTTGAATTGAACTGAAGCTCAGCGGATCATAGAGCATTAGCACTAAGCAGCGGATTAAGGTAATCAAAGCTTAATTCAAGAAAGGTATTAACTGGAAAGGAATGTAACAAAAGATACAAATTTTATAAAAAATTATAAACATTTTGATTGTTTGTTTTTCGTTAACTGGGTTAAGGGGTACCTTCATGTGCGCGATCTGGTCCTGCTCCCAGTTATACTGCTTCATCTGGTTCTCGAGTAGTTCCATCCGCGTGCGCACAAACGCCTCGTAATTTCCCGTGTAGTACTTGAGTCGGCGCTTGTTCATATGCACAATATTCGTGCACACGCCGTTCATGAAGTCCTGGGAATGGGAGATCAGCACCAGGATGCGTTTGTAGCTGAAATAAGTAATTAATTTTGTAAAATTTTGAAAAAACCCTCGGCGCAATGAGACGGCTGAACTGATTTTGACCAAACATATTTTTTTTTTAATACTATTTGAATGACGGAGGAAGCCGATGGCCCACCTGATTTTAAGCGGTAACCTCTGCCTATGAACATTGCATTCTCACATAGGTCACGTCCACCTAAGACGCGCCCTATGTAGCATCGCACTGCGCCCGCCACCCTGAGACATAAAGATGAAAAGTCTCATGTGCCTGTAATTTCACCGGCACCCATACCCTTCAAACCGGAACACAGCAATGCTGCTTGCATTGCTGTGTTCCGCAATGTTTGCAATGCAAGCACTACTGCTTTGCGATAGAAATAGGCATGGTGGTAGTACATCCCCGGACGAACTCTTTCACAAAAAAGCTCTACTACTACTATAACACAAGAACACTCCCGACTAATTCACCTTTTAAACAAAAAAAAACGGTTCATCCGTTCGGGAGCTACGATGCCACAGACAGACAGACACACACAGACGCGTCAAACTTATAACACCCCGCCGTTTTTGCGTCGGGGGTTAAAAATAAAATTATATGAAAAACTAGAGTGGTGAAATGTTTCAAGTATGCCTCACAGGCTTCTTTCATACATGATCCAAGAAAACAAGGTCTGCTACTCCGAGGCTACCACGTGACTAACACCAGATGACGTCACTATTCGGTTGCCACTTTATTGCTCAATAACGAAATTACGTTAATTAAAAAAACATTCAGTTAAAAACATATCGAAATTTTTCTAATCAAATGAAACAATCAAGTTATTGTTGAACATATTTTTTTTATAAACAGTAGTGTTCATTCTCTTTTTTTTTTTTGCTTTTCATACACAATATATCTTACACAGTTTATTAGGATATTGTACCTTAAAAACCTCCAAAGGTTTGACTAGGTACTCACAATCGCAAAAAAGTAGGCACACATACACTATAAAGAGGAAAGATTTGTACCTATTTTTGTATGTTTGTATGTTTGTAATGAATAGGCTCCGATTTAAAAAATTCTTTCACCATTGGAAAGCTACATTCACCCTGAGTGACATAGGCTACCAGGGGAGGGGATAGGAAAGGGGGGGGGGCTGTTTTTCATCCTGAAACTACCCGTGCGACGCCGGGACGAGTCGCTAGTACACTATAAACAAACAACTAACAAGGTAGGTATTGTGACAATTATGCATATAGGATCAGACAGGTAATATGAGGGGGTCGAGGTGTTAGATTACACTCTACTGGTAGCACAGAGACGGGCTGCCTCAATTCTCATTGGCGATGACGTAGTATGGTCACGTGACCATCGTATCACGGAGTAGCATACCTTGCGAACTATATTTTTATACCAAGCTTTCATGCATATGTGATATATCTTCGAGTTTTTCACTGCTAAGATAATTTGTAGTGGCTAACAAGCCGGCCATATAAATCAGCTCCCCTAGCATTGTGCCCTATAGATGTAATCGCTAAAACCGGCTCACTGTTTGAGTTCTTCCTCGAGCCACACGCATGCGTCCAGGTCCAGGTGATTGGTCGGCTCGTCCAGTAGCAGCAAGTGAGGCTTCACGTAAAGCGCGCGCGCCAACGCGATGCGCATGCGCCAACCTGTACACAGAGACGGTATTACATCAACCACCTAGATTTTACTATGAGCTAACTATAACTAGTAATAGTAGAGAAAGACTTCAACCGGGGAAATACTACCACGCTGCGAACGGTGGGAAGTTTTATAAATAAATAATGCTGGAAAGTTCACACCACATTATCTAGCTCCAAGCTAAGCAGAGCTTGTGTTATGGATACTAGATAACTGATATACTTAATACAATACATTACATAGATAGATATTTTTTATTATACATAAAAAATACCCAAAACAGCCTGAACAAATATCTTGAGATCGTACAAATATTTGTTCCGAGGCGGGAATCGAACCCGCAACCTCCTGTGTCGCAGGCGAACCTGCGCCCGCCGCGCCACAGAGGTGCACAGGTCACAGAGTTGCTGCAAACAACAGATTCTTAGTGGCTTTCTGCGTTCCGGTTTGAAAAGTATGGGTACCGGTGAAATTTGCAAGCACACAAGGTTTTTAAAAATTGTCTCAAGATGGCGGACGCAGTTTAAAAGCGCAGGGGTGGCAAACATAACTTGAAAAAAATTACAAAGGGCATGTAGATCATTCTCTAATAAGTATATTTGCAGTCGCAAAGCATACAGGTAGCCTCCTAGGGTGTTTATTACTATTTTTTTTGGCTAGGCCGTCTCTCTCATTTTACATAAGACATTTTAAGCCGTGATTTGTGGCAATAAAATTTTGAAAACATTCCATTACATCCTAAATGTCCAGCCTACGAGTATGAATAGTAATAGTAAAGCTTTATTGTGAAAGAGTTCGTCCGGGGAAGTACTACCACCATACCTATTTCTGGCGCAAAGTAGTAGTGCTCGCATTGGTGAGTTCCGGTTTGAAGGGTATGGTTGCCGGTGAAATCACAGGCACATGAGACTTTCCAACTTTATGTCTCAGGGTGACGGGCGCAGTGCAATGCCGCATAGGGCACGTACTTGGTGGACGTGTCCTATGTGATAATGCACTGTTTATAGTCAGAGGGTACCACTTAACATCAGGTGGGCCATCTGCATGTGTCGTCACCTAAAGTTATATAAAAAAAAAACTAAGGGATTTCCTGTAATTTAATCTGAACTCTCAATATTAAGTACCTTCTAAAAACATGTAAACCCAAAGTTTGGAATTAATACATACATAGACACACGCCTTTTCCCCGAAAGGGTAGGCAGAGCCTCAATTGGACCTCTTTTCACTGTGGGTTTCACCATCGTGGGAAATAGACGTGACAAGTGGTGAGCTCATCACCCCCATTGCTTCCCAAGACTGACTCGGCTAACACTTTCTACCAGTAATAACACATTCCATAAATAAGCTAGTAGCCAGGACAAATCTTATACGAACGAATCTTATCAACAAGTCTGGGTAGCCCCTTAGTCGACTTTTACGACATCCACGGGAGGAGAAGGAGGGGTCTATTCTTGGGCCCTCCGGCCCACACCAGAGGTGTCTCCACACCACGGCATTAATGGCTTATTATTATGTTAGCTTGTATGTATCGTCACCTCCGGAGAAGTCCTTGGTGCCCTGGTTCTGCATCTGCTTGGTGAAGCCGAGCCCGTCGAGGATGTGGGCCGCGCGCGCCTCAGCCGTGTCAGCGCTCAGCTCGTCTAGCCGCTCGTACACATCCATCAGCTGCTCTTGGGACTCTATAAATGTTACATCACTTTACTTCTGCGATCGATGACTTATGGCACTTTGACGTGCTCACTATTGGTCCGATGTATACATAGCGTACAAACAACCAATAGTCACGCCGGACTAGCCAAACGGCATTCGAAGCGATTCCATTTCTAAATTCATAGTACAATACTATAGAAAACGAAACCTCTCACATCTCTCTTTTTTCAAATACATAATTTTAAAGATATTAAGGAAAATATATGAAAATCAACCTTTACGCCCCGTAGCTCCAAAACTACTAAGCATAAAATTTCAAGAACAAAACAGAATTAAATAAATAAATAATGCTGGACAGTTCACACAACATTATCTAGCCCCAAGCTTAGCAGAGCTTGTGTTATGGGTACTAGATAACTGATATACTTAATACAATACATTGATAGATAGATATTTTTTATTCTATATAGAAAATACACAGAACACCCTAAACAAATATGTGCAGATTGTACAAATATTTGGTCCGTGGCAGGAATTGAACCCGCAACCTCCTGCGTCGCAGGCGAACCTTCGCCCGCCGCGCCACAGAGGTCGTCAGAGAATTTACGGGACATGAATACCTAAATTAAAATCCTAGGCATAGAGCGAGATATTTACCGTCGTCCTCGCAGTGCGCCAGAGTCTCGGCTAGTTTCTCAAGCTTGACGCGCTCCTCGTCCACCTCCATAACGCACTGCAGCGCAGTTTTATCGGAGGCGGGCATCTCACGCGTCAGGTGGAATATGTCGATGTGCTCCGGAATAGGGACCTCGCGGCGACCCAGTGCAGCTAGCAGCGATGACTTGCCTGTCGAGTAAGTAAGCATGAGTCAAGGTCAACAAGTCAACTGCGTTCGTACCAAGGCAAGGTCCATAGAGGCATAGAATATTATAATAGTACGAACATATAGGACCTGTGTGTGGTTTGTCCGGCCTATAATGGACCCCTTCATCTCCTCCCGTGGATGTCGTAAAAGCCAACTACAGGTCTAGCACTTAACTGAGTCAGTCCTAGAGGTATGGGAGCGGTACGGGAGGGGTGTTTTCGTCTCTCAAATTATCAGATGACATGTGACATGTACACAGACTGTGATGCACACAGATGTGCGGGACTGCATCAGTTAAGCGCTAGACCTGTAATTGATTACACCATTGGATGGGCAACAGCATCTACCTGAGTACTCATCAACAATACTACGATCACCAATCTTCCTGCCAAGCGTGGTGATTAAGGCGAATCCCCCCTATTTTAAGGGGGAGCTCTCGTCCAGCAGTCTGTGTTTATGAAGAAGAACACAAGGAATGGCCCTCTCGCCCAGCATAGTTTATATTAGAACACAGCTAATTTCATGGTAACACTTGCTGCTTTCGCGTAGGACATAGCAATTAGTTCGCACAAAGAATATTGCTGCCGTGTAGAACCACGATAGCATCTATCTATCTATTCAGCCGGTACTGCGGTATCTATTCACTGCTGAGTAAAGGCCTCTTTCGAACGCCACTGCTGGCGGTCTTGTGCCAGCCGGATTCACTGCTCTCCTACTGCCTGCACAATATCGTTTGACCATCGTCGTCGAGATTCGACGCCGGACTAAGGTCGAGGATGTAGGTATACGGATTGCGAGGCTCAAGTGGAGATGGGCGGGACACTTGGCAAGGCGAGAGGATTACCAATGAACCAAAGCAGTCACCGAATGGAGGCCGAGAGATATGCGGCGGCCTCGAGGCAGACCACCTGCCCGATGGTCAGACGATAGCATAACACTTAAAAATCCCGGGGATCCCGATTCTACCCGTGTGAAGCCGGATCGAGTTATGAATTAAATAATTTTAATTTTAAAAATGTTAAAGGCCGTTTCACACTTCGACGAAGCAATTTTTTTTCAGCATCGTGATTTAGTACTTTTTTTTTATTCAGTGGCTCTTCAGCTCCTTTTACCGTATTCGCACGCTCATTCATGATCCGTAAATAACGAATACGTTTGAAAAATCAAATCCATAATTACGGCGAGCGAAGAGTACCTTCGCACGCCGCGCCACAGAGGTCGTCATCCCACAACGTATGCATTTATCACACCTATAGATTTGTAATTTAACGTAGTAATTTAAATCAATGATTAGACGAATTACTGAGTATAAAAAAAAAATTGGGAGCCCTTAGAAAACTGTGCTTTTTGTTAGTGATGAATCGTCACGGACGAATAGTCTTGTAGCCAAGTGAAAGGTTATTGGTTTTTAACGGATCGAGTTTTTGCGATGTTCAGACCGGACTTTTTGAGTTAAATCACGATACGGTTCATAAAAGTGAAGATCGTTATTTACCGACCGATATTTTATTTATCGACAATGACTGTTGTATTAGGTCGATACGGGTTATATATTATGTGAGTCTATTCGTCTTTAGCGAATCCTCGTATGTGTGAATAAACGGCGCGCGCGACCATGCTGAGTCGGACTCCAATTTGTGACGTTGCTGCGTGGATGGCACTGAGCGACACTGTGGCACACTCTATTAATTGTAGTTAAGTTAGATATAAGTACTTAGTTTTTGCCTTTTGTATGTATTACCTATTATTTTATATTTTATTTGTAGTGTTTTTTGTCCTATCCATGTGTGCCGTTACAAATAAATAATTTTTCTTTCTTTCTTTCTTTCAAACACTAGTAATCATATTAACTAACGATCGCAGTATAGCCGAAACCAATCGCGCAGCATAAAGGATTTGTCACACTAGATGTGTTCTGCGGTCTGCGGTCAGGTCAAAGCGAACGCAGCCCGCAGCATGTATGAACAACATTGGCGGTCTCAATATATTTTGTATAGAATGCGATCTGACCATGCGAGCACAAGCAAAGAACACATACTGGTGCGACGGGGCAGTCGACGGACAACGTTGTTCATACATGATACGGGCTGCGTTCGCTTTGACCTGACCGCAGACCGCAGAACGCATCCAGTGTGACAAATCCTTAAAAGTAAAATGCCTACACCCGATGTGCATGATTACAGCCAAGGATGGGAAAAAAATATATACCAAATATATATAAAAGCTAAATGATACCAAAGGCGTGGTGTGTCCGGCCTAAGAATATATCCCTCCGTCCCATGGATGTCGTAAAAGCCAACTAAGTGATTACCTGGATTTGTTAATTATAATACCAATATCAATTACATTTATTTGTAAAGTACTCTACAAAATTATGTCAAAATATTATATTTGCTAATTCTACACTGAGTAAGAAGCGCCTAGAAACGTTCTATATTTGTCTGAGCGCCTAGCTCACACCTAGCTGTAAAAGGAAAAAAAAAAACAAAGGAAACAATCGCTTTTGATAAGAACATTAGTTTAGCATGGAAGTGTAAATTGCCCCTCTGGCCACGTGGTCCTGTACACAAATAGTAGTCGAGTTCATAAAACAAACCATTCTATCAGATATTTAGATCTGCCCTAGCCTACGTCTAGGGTAGTCGAGGATACAATGTGTCTATACCCTGGTTCAGAATTCGAGATATTTTTTGTAAACATAGCAAAAAAATAGGTGCTCTATGGTAGTTTATTAAATTAGGCCAATAAACAGGCTCGGGCATGTTATTCTAACTTTGATCTGATAAACTATAAAGTAATCAATATTTTGTCGTATATATTTTTGAGTTAATTCGGTTATTAACAAAGTTATCAAGCAAAAATATATTTGTTAGTAGAAAATATTTCATGTTACTTGGAACACTGCAGAGATTCTAAACAATGGGCTTTGTTTTGAAAGCCGGTCCCCATTTTGTTAATTTCATTCGTTTCTCCTCATTTGCCGAATACGAATGTGCTTTTCGCACAGTTTTACAATGGAATGGTCATACTGTATCAATAGGTAAGAGTTATATATGTCATTTTGCCGATTACACATTGACTCGTCAGATAAACTTAGGTAGGTAGTGGGTTTGTGTTTATTTGCCGCAAATTGAAGGTACATACCGCGCCAGCGAACCTGGTGGTGGATATTACAAAAATTTAATACCGTAGGAAAAGCCGCTGGTCAGTACTAGTAAAACATGATCCACGCAAAAAAAGTTTTTACCACTGGCTTGTCTCTTAGACGGTGACATTTGTTTGTTTACAAAAAATATCTCGAATTCTGAACCAGGGTATAATAAATTTTCACTCTGCTTTTCACTTTGCGACGAAATTAAACCAATTCATTAGTAAAACCGCGAGGCGCAGCTAGTATTTATATAAATACTAGCAGCGCCCCACGGTTTCATCCGCATAAGTCTCGATCTCGTGGGAATATCGGGATAAAAATGCATATGTGTTATTCTGGGAGTCCAGTTATCTCTATTCCAAATGTCATCCAAATCCGTCTAGGCGTTTCAGCGTGAAGAAGAAACAAACACTCGCACACACTCACACACTTAGAAACTTTCGCATTTATAATAATAGTGTGATATACTAACCAAGATCATAACTTAAATTTCTTGTGAAGTCAACCTTAGTGAGTTTGACCTTCACGCAATTTCTAATTAAATAATCAGTATTCAGTCACTCTGTGAAAACATAGAATAACATAATAGCTGCTGTTGTTACAGCTGGGTGTTATCTGAGTAGGTACTTGCCTATTGTTGGTGGGAATGTTTTATGTTGAGGTAACAAACAATCGATTTGTATTGCAGTTTCATTTTATACATAAACAAATGCATGCATGGTGCGCGTCGAGAATTTATAACGAATTAACAAAGATGGTGACGCTAACGACAGATTTTAAAAGAAACGGGGGCAAGTGTTTCCAGGAAATTAGGCTTGACTACCTTGGCGCAGTTTATACAGAAGTGACGTCATCATTGACGGCATTATGTCACGTCACCACTAATTGTACTACCTCGGAGCCACAGACAGCCCACTCTGCAGATGGTGTCTGACCGAAGAAGAATCGGCTGCCCACGTATCCCTGGAGTGTGTGTGAGTAGCAGCTCAACGTAAACAAATCCTCAACAACCCGAGGTCACTCCGCCAAGACTGTGAAGACCCCAGGAAACTTCTGTGCTTCTGGACGGAGTTAGGCTGGCTAACTACCTAGTCGGACAACTCTCACGCATAATGGACCGCCCATAGAGTTCGAATGCGGAAAAGGGAGTTCTTTAACATTAACTGTACTACCTATATAGGTAGCGGGGCGCGCGTCGCCTGGTGGCGGTGGCGTCGTCTGAAGGCGCGGACCCACGCTCCTCCTTCGGCAAAAACGACAGTATGCATCATAACTATTAGGTTTATTTGACTGTCCGTCCAAGCCACGTCCGCGCCCGACGTCACTTCTGCATATCCGCACCTTAGAGAATTTATAACTGGCGTCTGGATACTAACCCCAGACGTTTAAAAGTCACAAAATAATAATGACAATTCTAATACTTATTCTGTGTTCTTTGGTATATAATTTTTTTGTCTTTATAATTGGCATAACGTGACAGTGTACATTTTCGTGTTTTTTTTAGGGTTCCGTGGTCCTGAAGACAAGGAACCCTTATAGTTTCGCCATTACCGTCCGTCTGTCTGTCCGCAGCTTAGCTCAGAGACTCTGTACTAGAAAGCTATAATGTGGCATGGGTAAACATATTAATCACGCCAACAAAGTGATAAGATTATCTCCAAAAAATATTTTTTTAGGGTACCTCCCCTACATGCAAGTTGGGGATGGTTTTTTTAGTCAGAGATAGGGCAGGCGACGCCTCCAAATTAGCTGCTTTCTAAAATGTTGTTAAAGAAAGTTTAAAAACCATCACACTAACTAACATTATTACTTGTGAACGAAAATATTTTTACAATATTGTATCATTAAAAAAAACCACACTAACCGCATCCATTGAGTCCGACGAGGCCGTATCTCCGGCCACAATTCAGCTCGAGTAGGGTGTCTTGTAGCAGCTCGCTGCCGTAGAAGGTAATGGAGAAGTTGGCTATCTTGACGTCTCTTGAGCGAGGGTGCACGGCCAGGGACCCTGTGCAGGAACGGGCCTCGGAGTTGATTTTGGCCTCTTCCTCAAGTTTGAGACACAGCGACTCTGAAATAGACAATTAATTCCCTTGAAAATGCGAAAACTAGACTTAACACACATGTTTTAATTGATAGTATCTCATAAATATCATCAGTTTAGCTATGAATACCATAAACTTTTTTTTTTTAGTTTATTCTTAGCTAATATATGACAGGGTGTTGAGTTATGACGTACCAGAGCAGTATTGAACTCAAAATACCCGTGGTACCCTTGATCCGAATTACCGGTTTACTTCTATTTATACAGAAGCCACCATACAATACAAGGGACTATCTTGGCTGCTAGGCAGTCAATCTCAGCTTTCCATTAGCAATAAACTGAGGCAATCATAAAGCCGATCTGGACCTACAGAATAGAACTTTGGGGTTCAGCTAGCCACTCCAATATTGCAATCCTCCAAAGATTTCAAAACATTGCACTTAGAACTGTCTCAAGCACAAACTGGATTGTGAGGAAATGCCGACCGTCAAGGAGGAAGTTAGCAAGTACTGCATAAAATACAAGGAAAGACTCTAAAACCCCTCAAACAAACTGGCTAAGAACCTGTTGAACGCACAGGAAACTGTCAAGAGATGACAAATACTTGACCTAGACCAGAGAACCGAACCAGTTCTTCAAATTAAATAAACAATTATTGGAATCGCACCCAAACCATGTCAACCCAGAAAATAACTGATTATGGCTAAAAGGCCGACAGCAGATAAAAAGGAACAAAAAAAACTGTCTATTTTATTATATGAGTTACAGACATATAAAGCAAAAGCTAATGTCTAATGTGTGTGTAAACTCAGGATAAATATTATTGAAAATCAATTACGAAATATGTATTCGAGGGTTTTCTGAAACTATTCATAAAGGGTAAAAACAAGGTGACAATGTTGTAGGAGATAATCCTAATGCATGATCCCCTGTGTTGTGGATATCAGGAACTATGAATACCATGGTACCACAACACACAGACCGGGAAAATATATTTACAGATCATATAAACATTTGTCATAATAAAACCCACAACCTCTTGAATCTCAGCCAGCAACTTGCCTGCTGCATCACAGGGGTCCTCAACAAAGCCGACCACACCAACATACAGACAACATATAAAGTAGATAGGTACACTCAATACCAATCTACTTACTCCACATGATTTTACCTAATATCTACCAGTGAATAGTGTTGCGACTGAGAAAATTATTTCTTATATTTACAAATAATTATACATTAACTTTTGATCAATGGTGTTGAGTTTTGAAGTCAGTCACTCATGTAATTGCCTTGCCTTAACAATGATATCGCTGATTGTTTTATTGTAAACCATTTTTCCTTTTGTTGTCATGGTAGAGTGATTGTCACTTTCTAAAAGTTCATATACAACATTACAGGGATTTGATTTCAAGAGATCATTGTGAGGGATATTTATGAGTCATAGTATTAACATAACCTTGTTTGCTTTGTTTTTCTTAAAATTTGAATTGTTTAATAAAATAAAACTATTTCGAATATTAATTCGTGAATCTGGTGTTACAGTAGTTATTACTATCAGCACACATGCACTGACTATAAACTAGTTAATGGCACATCCATTAAACATGGTGACCATGACGCCTTTTTCAGCGCAAACGAGTTGGCACAAAAAATGATAATCATCATTTGAACAATACTAACCTTCCGCGGTGAGTTCTCGCTCCTGGGAAGTGCCGTTGGTATCGCCTCCGTTCTCATCGCCCGTGACCTTCGCAATAGGCTTCTTGTTCCTGCCGCTAGCCTGATCCTTCTTCTTCTGCTGGGCGCGCTTCTTTGCGTCCGACGGCATGGTCCGAACTTTCTGCTACCAAAACTGACAAACGAAGATACTTATAATTTTTTTACGTAAAACACACCTGTACATCATATAATTTTTTTTTCCATGTTCACTGTTTTTTGAGTTGTTTTACTGAGATTTAGCCCCAAATTTGATGTATCACTTGATAGGTATTATCGCGAAGTCAAATTAATTTTACCTATAATTCAGAAACTCGGGCAAGTCGTCCGCGTCTACACGTGCTGAATTGAAAAGAAAGACATTTCAATCAATCAAATCAAAAGACATGAATAATGACAGATGACTGGATCAAACAGACTTTTTTTTTTTGGCATGGATATAAGTCTTTTTAGCTATGTCATTTTGACTTGTATGCGACTTATATAAGTCTTCCCTTCTTCTTCGTTTGATTCTTCTTTGGCTTCTGAGGAATATGCCAAACAGTCAAGTCATCTAGATTATTTTCTTCTTCTTTTCTTTTTGGAATGGGTTCTGACATCAAGTAATATTCCGGTACGGAGACCGTATTGCTCTAAGGGTTCTCAGGAAACAAATCTGCTCCAAACAATGAGGAGTTTTCCCTTTCATCGTCAAGAGATGGCACTCGCGTAACTACTGGTATTTACCTACTTCTAAAATTTTATAATGGTAATGGACAACTTCGTTCAGCCAACGTAAATAATAAAAGTAATAAAAAAATCCTGTATAATTATGTTATAAAATATCTTTGTGATAGTTACGTATTTTGAAATATTTACTGAAACAAAGATGTCGCCAACGCCATCTAGCGAGAGATAATTAATGCCAAAATGACACTAGGAAAACTCCTAATTTCGCCAATGCCAAGTCATCTCTAAATGACTTATCATCATGTTTGGCCACAGATAAAATAATATTTTAAATACTAGTAGTTTGGCTATGAATGTGCTTGAAACAAAAAACACTGTAAATACCATTGACGCACAATCGTAGCTAAACTAATGATATTTATGTGATACTATAAATGAAAACTTGTGTGTTAGGTAATATAATTACCGTCAACATAGGTAGTTCTCGCTATCTGAAGAAGTGTTGATGAGCTGTGATGAGCAAAAATCAAGAAAAAAATTGAATTTCGCGCCACAGGCCACAGCAACCACCTTTTTAGGGTGGACTCTCAGAAGAAGGTGGGTGGGCATTTGAGCATCTGCTTGATGTCATTAGTTGTAGAACCGTAGACGGTAGAACATATTCTTTGTATAGATAGACCACAGAGACATATACCGAGACCAAAAATAGACAAGCAATGTATTATCCTTCTTCTGAGAGTTTAACCATGGACTTACAGACCGTTCAGTTCACCGTAAGTTGGCACCTGCCATGGAGTATTTACAGGTGCCATCTTACGGTGAACGATGCAATTGCGTGCTGCGCCTGGTAACTTTTATTGTATATTTGAATTTTAGACAGTGCCACCTCTTGAGAAGTCTTTGAACTATTTTTGGTACATCGCCATCTCTGGAAAACATGTTGAATTATAACTGAACTACTCCTGTAGTGTTCTGATATCTTGGTAGCTTGTACTGGAAAATTGATACAAATGGTTGCAAGGTCATCTGGAAAATAATATAATTAAAACCGGACTACTCCTGCAGTGTTCTGCTCTCCTGGTAGTATAATCAGGCCTCTTTCACTCCATTACTTGCGTGCGATAATTACCTGCCGACCGCCGGGCAGCTTAGCTTCCCATTTCTCAGTTGGTTGCTGACAGCCGCGTGGAACATCCGTTCGTACGCAAATATTTTGGACGTAGGTACATTATTTTTGTCGCATCTTCTCGTGTCTACAGTTGCTCGCGGGAAAACTTTCGAAATACCTATTCCCTCGGAATAATTCGTAAAAATTCGAAAGTTTTGAGAAATATTTCGAACACATACTTCAACGGCTGACTTAGGTAGGTAGATACCTAACTACCTACCTACCTAGATCTATCTAAGTAGAAGAGTTTCCTTGATTCCTAAGTACCTACTATTACCTATTGCCGTACCTATACCTATGCAGCAGGTAGGTAGGTACTAGATCAACGACGATAAAAATTATTGTACCTATTTGAATCAGAATTACATACACATATAAAGTTGCTTTTCACCTTGTTAATTCTATTTTAGAATGTATTGATTCGAAAATACCAGTCACCGTCCTATTCATGGACATGAGCAAGGCCTTCGACTTCGTGAATCACAAATTACTTCTTGCTAAATTAGAAAAGTACGGCATTCGAGGCCCTGCTACTGATTGGATCAAATCGTACCTGGATCATAGGGAGCAGTGTGTATGCATTAGGAGGTATAAGTGTGAGGACAAAACAATTCACTCATATTTCTCTAACTTCGTAAATAACTGTTTTGGAGTCCCACAAGGGAGTATATTGGGTCCCTAGCTGTTCCTCTTGTACATTAACGACCTGCCAAATTCAATATCACATGAAAGAATCATGTTTGCGGATGATACTACACCTATTATTAAATGCAAGGACGCCACCACTTATGAAAGTAAAATAAACGTAACTTTAGGTAAATTGATAACCTGGTTAACAGAGAATAATCTAAAAGCAAATGTTAGCAAAACAAAGTATATGCAGATGTTGTCATGTAAATCCCAGCCTAAAAAACTGAACATATCATTTAACGGAGAAGGTGTAGAGGCGGTAACTAATTGCAAACAAAATGAACTAACAAAATGAAGAAAAAAAACATCACCAATAACGATGATTTATTACCCGAAACGTTCAGTTCATAACAAACAACACAAAATCGCCTTGCTACAATAAGCACAAATTAAACAAGGACACCACAGTAACGGCATACACATCAACAGCATCATATTCAAAACCTGCATCCAACAATTGTGCATGGCGAGGCAATGCGGGTAAAACCAGGGCCAGCGGACGTAGACGCATTCCCAGGGATGAGGTTTCTGGGAACCGCAGTTATTTCCTCTCAGGTCACGCAGTCTTTTTTTTCTTAGCTTCATAACTTTTTTATTTATTTTTGCTTTTTGTTTGTCTTTTTTCTTCTGTGATTTGATTTTAATTTTTATTCCTTTTTTTGTTGCCGCCGATTGTCCACGAGACTGTAAAATTAAAGGATATCACATTAAATAGGTAGTGTCAAATAAGGCTAGGCTCAGACGTACCTACCACTTTCCGCCCACATTAGAACCACAAAAAAGTGGTCATATGTTGAGAGTACTGGTAAAGTATGGAATGTCGTGACAGCGCTCAGACGGACGACAAACAGTGGTCGATACGATCGACAGTTCAACCACATTACGGCCACTGTTTTGTGGGCGGAAAGTGGTACGTCTGAGCCTAGCCTCAAGGTTAAGGGGATGCTCTCACTTGTCGATGGCCGTGATGGACGCTGGGAGAGGCGCCAAGTCTGCAGTCGAGTCAACTTCATCGTCCGAGCATTTCAGCTCCACACCCGGGACGTTAATTCACAATTTGCCACCGCGTGACTGGCAGAGGACTGCATTTACATGATTTTTTTCGCAGAAGGGCAGGAGGTGCGGGATCCATGGTGGTGGGGATGGGGGTGAGCCCCTGAGAAGACAGCTTCGACCCCCAATCAGTGAGATTAAAGTTGACTCCCCACCAATTCTGCACTTGGAGGTAGCATCTTGCCGCATGGTGGCCTGCGGCATCTTCCGTCGGTGGCAAACGGGCGAGGTTTATGCTCGTTGAAGAGACAAACGCCTTATACATCAGGAAATCCAAAGTTATATCCCTCGCGATGTCACCCCATATAGAGCCACAAAGCACGTGATGCCTGCTTCTCTCACGGCTTGTGGGGTGAAGTCTGGCCGAAGGAAGACCTCCACTTGCTCAGCAAGTGGTTCACTCTTGCTCAGGAGTGTGATGATTTTGGCCTTTCCTTGGCCAAACGGTACCGACGGAAGATGCCGCAGGCCACCATGCAGCAAGGTGCTACTACCATGTGCAGAAGTGGCAGGGAGTCAACTGTAATCCCATTAATTGGGGGTGGAAGCTGTCTTCTCAGGGACTCACCCCCATCCCCACCACCATGGAAACCGCACCTCCTGCCCTTCTACGAAAAAAACATGTAAATGCAGTCCTCTGCCAGTCATGCGGTGGCAAATTGTGAATTAACGTCCCGGATGTGGAGCTGAAATGCTCGGACGATGAAATTGATATGACTACAGACTGGACGCCTCTCCCAGCGTCCATAACGTGGCCGTTATGGAGCCCAAGCCTGGGCCATCTAAGATACAATATCCGTTTTTGAGAGAACCGCTCTACCTTCAGGTACCAATTAGGTTTTAAATGAAAGCTAACTTAATTTTTATAATATTTGACTTGGGATGCGTATTTTAGAAGATATTTCACAAAATAAGTGAATATTTCGAAAAAAATACTTTTAGGAAATAATTGCCTATTTTTGAAGAACTGTAATCTTGGGAACCAATGGCTCTAGAATTCGCTTAAAAATAGAACTCGCGCTAGTGTAAAATTGTAGCAAATTTAGTTAACTTTAAAAATATTTGCAGTGACTATACCGGACAAACCCTTCCTTCACTAAGATATTGAGCAAAAACTGAAAAAACCCCAAAATTTCATGGTTTTTTGGGCACACCGCCGAACGCACAGCACTTGGAAAATTGCAAATCTGGTTTTTTAATGTTGGTTAAGGTCCTAACAACATATAAAAAAATCTGCGAGACCCGAACTTTTGCAAGCACGGATGTACATCTTGACTGGACTATAGTTTGTTTTCCTCAGAAGCCATTAAAAGAAGAGAAGAATAAGAAGATGGCGTGATCAGTTCTAGACGGACGCACTTCATAGGGTGACTCTTTTTGCACGTCTACTTAAATGAGGCATGTCTGTGTCTCGCTTCAGTGAGTGAGTGAGTGGTAATGCGTGTATGTTGGTACTGATTCTTGGATATAAATATTTTGAAAAAATATACATATTAGCGGCCTCGATGATTTTTCACGCTTTCTTTTTGTTTAAATTTTGAATCACGCTCCTCTCACTCTCTCGATCATTGTTCCACTCAGGGGGTGATTGGCTCGATAAAACTTATTTTTTCTTCAACCCTCGCCTATACGTACATACATAGACACACGTCTTTTTTTTATTTTTTACTTAGTGTTCAACAAGTATATGTAGGTACTTATACTAGTTTGATACAATAGTAGAGCTAAGGTGATTGAAAAATGTCATACCTTAAAAAATTGCTTGAGTAATTTCCTGGTAAGTATATGAGTTCATCAAACAAAGGGTTAAGTTCCAAAAGGAGGTAAGAAAAATTAGAGGCAAAAAATAGATGATAAGTAGTAAACCTACTGGCTAAGAAGTTAAATGCTTAATTTTCCGTCTGCGTTTTCTTAAAAATGCATTACTAAGCTCATCATCCTCATCATTATCATCAGCATTCACAGTAAGCCAGCCAAACCAGTACGTCCCAGGGAGTTAGGAGTTAGAGACTGAAAGAAGGGTTACTCTAGGGGTGCATTAATAAAGGCATTTCCAAAACTCACACCATAAGATGGAGCAGCGGGGTGTTGAAGTATGTGTAGAAAAAACTCCTTGCGAATAAAGTCGCGCTGCACTAGTACAAAATATACGGAACCGAGACACTCGCCTATAGCTACACATTACTATACGCGCAACAAAGTTTCCTTTCACATTTCTTTTGCGCCCACCTTAATTTTCTGTTTCGCTGCTCCTGCTTTTTTTTTTTGCGCTGGTGCTTTGCCCTTTTTTTTGGCTGATGCTGGGCTCTTCTTTTTCGCTGATGCTGGGCTTTTTTTTTTCGCTGATGTTGAGCGTCGTTTTTTCGCTGATGCTGGGCGTCTTTTTTGTGCAGATGCTGAACGTCTTTTTTTCGCAGCTGTGTCGCGAAGTTGTTTCCTTTTGCTTTTCCCTTTATCTTCTGCCGATAAATCTGCGAAGGCCATTCATATTATGTAATAAAATCAAACACTCTAAAAATATCGTTA
Organism: Operophtera brumata; assembly: GCA_932527175.1. Taxonomy (NCBI): domain Eukaryota; kingdom Metazoa; phylum Arthropoda; class Insecta; order Lepidoptera; family Geometridae; genus Operophtera; species Operophtera brumata. The sequence continues at coordinate 76,922,815 of OW052239.1, read as the reverse complement.
AACCTGTCTGGTCTATAAATAAACCTGCAACTGGGAAAGCTATGATATACCTAGTATTATCACAGGAAGGAAAAGTAAAGATACATGTGTGATTTCAAATACGGTTATTAACTGTTGTTAGTAATACATACATACATACATACTTAGACACACGCCTTTTTCCCCGAAAGGGTAGGCAGTGCCTCAAATGGGCCTCATTTTACTCTGGGTTTCACCATCGTGGGAGCTCATCGCCGCCATTGCTTCCCACGACTGACTCTGCTAACGCTTTCTTCCAATAATAATACATTCCTTAAGGTGGATGCTCACGCTTGCAGCGCGAAATTATTATTTTTTGGTGTTTTTTGCCCATTACAGCTCATCAACACTTCTTCAGATAGCAAAAGTTGAGTTTGCGAGAACTAGGAGACCTAACACACATGTTTTAATTGATTTTCGTGTTTTTTTTTGTTTCTTGTATTTTGGGGGGGGGGGGAGGGGCATTAATGACGTCTTCAACTTACATAAGCGTTTTTTTTTTTCAAATCCTGTCATGTGTTGTATCAAATGAAAGGGCTTTATGAGCCGGTTCTAAAAATATACTACTATACTACAAAATTAACTTACGGCCAATTGTCTTCTAAACATCCAAGAAATATTTTCAATACATACCAAGTTGGGCTCTTCCAGGTGGCTTAGTAAATTTTTGTTAAAACATATGCCAAATGTCTTATACTCATTTCAAATCTCAAAAAGGCGATTTCGAAAATATTAAACGTACCAGACAGATATAAGCGATCGAACAGGAACTACTCATCCTGTACATCGAATTGCGATTTTCTATCAATATTAGCTTTGTACAACGTCCACTAATTGACGCATCATATTTTGTCTAAATAGTTTCACTGGTTTTCGAGTTCTGAAGGTTCATCCATACAAATACATAGATGCCAAACTCATTATCTTTACTACAGAAGCGAGACATAGCTTCGCTTATCCCTCATTAAAGTTTCAGACAAGAAATCGTATTGTATAAAGAGTTGAAAATACACGAAATTAAAACACATATTCTAACCTCTTTTAGCTTTTCTTGCATGCTGGGCTTTCGATTGGGCACTTCGTAATCTTCGATTTGTACTTCTATCAGGTCTTGATCTTATACGTTTATTAGATACACGATAGTTCATTACTATTGGTTGCTTGTTAATTTTTGAATTCATCGGTGTGTGAATATTTTTTGTATGTTTTACAGGTTTTTGCTTGAACTGATTCTTTGTTGATTTTGTTACAGAGGTTTTCTTATCACATAGTTTCAGCAAGAAACATTTGCTCCCCTTTTTCTTCTTTTGATCAGGTTTACCCGTAACAGGTTTTAGCTTTGACTGAATTTTCACAGGTTTTTGCTTCAACTGATTCGTTGTTGATTTTGTTACAGAGGATTTCTTTTCACGTAGTCTCAACAAGCAAAATTTTTCCGCCGTTTTCTTCTTTCGACTAGGTTTACGTTTAACATGTTTTAGCTTCGAATGTGTTTTCTTTGATTTTTTTACAGGTTTCTTCTTCAACTGCTTCTCTGTTGATTTTGTTTCAGAGGTTTTCTTATCACATAGTTTCAACAAGCAACATTTGTCCCTCTTTTTCTTCTTTCGACTAAGTTTACGTGTACCAGGTTTTAAATTCGATTGTTTTTTTGTTTGTTTTTGTACAGGTATCTGGTTCAACTGATTCTTTGTTGATTTTGTTACAGAGGTTAACCTGTTACATAAGCATTTTTTTAAAAATAAATATTTTTGCCCTGTTATTTTTACGATTGCGCGTTTATCCTCTTTTTCGTGTTTCTTTTTGTGTTTATTGAGTATCTTCTTGCCTTTTATCAGTGGCAATGTGCAAAAACAACGTTTTAAAGATGAACCTTTTTGTCTTACCCGATATCTTGCGGTTTCATCATAGACTTGTGAAGCTTTATGACTGGCACATATATTTCGCTGCGTGCTCTTTTGTTTAGGAATTGGTGATTGCAACGATATCGACCGACGTTTTGTACTTTTTGTGGTGTCGCTACTTGGTATGTTTGTTCCACTTTTGTAGTATTCACAACTAGTGTTTGAACTAACTCGGGTATTGTCCTTAAAGCGCTTTTGAAGGTTCTGATCTCTATGTTTAATTCTAGAATCTGCTTTTTTTTTGTTTATTAATTGTGCATTTGTAGCTGATTTTATCCTTTCGGTACTTCGTACAGTTTCCATACTTAGCCTTAGGTTTTGGGATTTATATGTGTCAAACTTTTCGGGAACTCTAGGTTGACTTTCAAGCTCTAACTTGCATGGTTTACAATTGTATCTAGAATATTTTGTTTTGGCTGCTGTTTGGAAGTAAACCAACTGGACAATCCCGGAAGTACGAGTTTTTACTTTTTCTGCGTTGAATTTAAAATTCGAGCCAATACGTACAAAACTCTGCTTTGGACATTTTGAACATTTTTCAGATACACTTACGTGAGATTTTCTTTTTGTTTCTATGTTTTTCATGAGTGCGTTAGAACCAGTAGATTTCCTTGTTTCTGGTAAATTTAGTAGAGTTGAAGATGATCTATTACAAAGGTATTTCAACGACAACTTATCCAGATTAACTTTTCTATTTCTTATTCTTTCTACACAATCACGTGTGTCATATTTTCCAGGTACGCATACTCCTGATTCACATTCATAAGGATCAAGATTTAATGGTGTCAAACTTAGTTCTCCACGCTTCTCTTTACTTATATTTGTTTGAGCATGAGCACTTTTTTCCGCTTTCTGGTATATAGGTTTTGATGTACTAGTTTCAGCTTTCTCAGGATTTGGTTTAACCGCAAGCAAACATTTAAATAAACAAAAACATTTTTTCAAAAATGTTGGATGTGCTTTTTGCTTGTTACCTTTTACTGTTTGATGTAATTCTTTATGGTTATGTAATTGAGTAGTACGGAAATATCTATTCATAAATGAGCCTCTTTTAATAGATTTTTCATCCTGCGGAACTTTAACATGAGAATCTTGATAACGGATTGACTTAGAATCTGGAATGTATTTTTGTTTTAAATTCATATATTTCTCAACTTTTTGCGATTTATTTAGTTTATGTTCCTGTGTTTTACTTGGCAAATCAGGTGGCATATTTATCAAATGAAACAATTTTTGCTTGAAAAATTCTAATTTGAACCAATGCGGAATAGGAATTCCAATTCTAAAACTAAAACTAGAGCCGCCGCGGACAACTGGGCGTGTTGGTTTTGTGAAATTTGTTTCAATCGGTCCCTTGAGTGTCCTTACTGGTTTATGATTGATATTTTTGCGTTTTGATACTCTTTTCTGGCTAAACGTCGTATTCTGGGGTACTCCCTCGTTTTTCTGAATGCTTAAAATTGAATGAATTTTTGCTATTTTCTCGTGCGTATTACGTTTGATGCAAGTCGAATTTGTTTTGCAATTATCTATATCAGACTTTCTGGTGCATCTCTTGACTTCTTTTCTTGTATTCATCAGTTCTGGACACTGGTAAAGATTACACTTACCAGACACATATTTTCTAGGCTCGCACTCATAGGTAAGTGAAGTGTTTTTAACGTTACTTTTGCCTTGGCTTTTTTCTGTTGATCTGTTCATGAATTCTGGTTTTGTTTTAACAGTTGTTGGCATGCTTTGTTCAGACGTTAATGTTCTTATTTGACTTCTTCTTGGTACAGGTTTAGCTAGCTTCAAGGGGAAAAAGCATCTAGACGAATTATTTTCCTTCAAAGTGTACTTAGTACTAGTAATTAGTGATGGGTTGTGAGTGAGATGATCAGTTCGCTTGTTTAAAGATTTGTCTCTCTTTCTTGTCTTTTGTTTATTTAAATTATACCTAGTACCACTGATTTTTGAATTGTCATCAAAGTAATTTCCTCTTCCTTCATCCTTAAAATACAATATTGTAGTTAAAATATGAACTTATACGTACCGCTTGTTTTAGCTTTTTCGATCATATTATGACCTTGTTGAGTCGGTCTGGCGTTTTCTCTTTTGACAGGCTTAGAAGATTCAAGACATTCTTTCTTCTTTTCTTTTCTTATAATGGCTTCTGAGGAGTGCTCCAAACTATTTCGCCAAGGTCAAGTGATATAATTGTATTTTTATAGTCAAGTCGTCGAGAGTTTCCTTCAAGTCATAACCCAGTTTAAATAGTGGCAGAAAAAACGAGTTTTTCCACGTTTTATTTTCGAAAAGAGACTATACACTTAATTTACACTACATCACACATGTGCTATTTATCCAAGTTACACCAGTTAAAATGCCACTAAAATTACACGAAATAACTCGAAAAAACACATTCAAATGTAATGAAATAAAAATGACGACTTTTCTTTCAAAAATGTCGGATTCGATTCAAGACTTTCGGATCCACCAAATTAAACAGAATAAGACCGCTTTTAAGTTGGTGTTGACATGTTATTCGTTTTTTTATTAGGGTTTCGTACCGTAAGGGTAAAACGGGTCCTTGTTATAGTGCGCGTCATGTAAAAAGAACGCTGGCGGTCAAGCTTCTACAGGCGTTCCAGCGTTCTTTTTACATGTCGCGTACTATAATTGTAAAGGTACATTAGTTGTAGTAAACTAGGTAGGCACTCATTCAATGCTTAAGTATACATCTCTTAAATAAGTAGGTATAGTAAGCGTCATGTAAAAAGAACGCTGGAACGCCTGAAGAAGCTTGACCGCCAGGGTTCTTTTGACATGACGCGCATTATACTAAGGCTCAGCTGTCCTTCCTTCTGTCTGTCTGTCTGTCCGCCTGTCACCAGGCTTTATCTCATGAACCGTGATAGTTAGACAGTTGAAATTTTCACAAATGATGCATTTCTGTTGCCGCTAGTACAAAAATACTAAAAAAACTAATAAAATAATTATTTAAGGGGGCTCCCATACAACAAAAATTCTCTACAAAAACAATGGTTCTTAAATATTTTTTTTAACCGACTTTAAGAAAAGGTTGTTTTCATTTAGTGTTTTTTTTTATTTTTGTCTTTCTTACCTACTTCATATCTCCATCATTTATGAACCGATTGGGAAAATAAATTTGTTTTTTAGTTGACACGATATTGGTCCCATTTTCATCAAAATCTAATTCTGATGATGGAATCCATGAGGAATTGAGGGAACTCCTCAAATGTTGTAAGCACACATATCGCTTTCGATTTTTTAAACAACATGTCAAGCATGTGCATTCAGAAACTGCCATTCGGTGAAGTCGAACTGATGAAGAAGACCAGAGACGGCCATTGGAACTACTCAATGATAAGTATTTCACGGGTGGCGATAAGAGTGACTTTCCGATATGCGATTCAGCTGAAATTTGGCATACCTGTCTAGTTCCGATGGCAATACAATATGATGGTGTCAGCGAGCTGATCTGATAATGGAGACGGAAGGTGGACAATGTAACTCTTCGATGGATAATAGAAGACTGGCCGTGTTTAGATTAATTGTGATCAGCACACGGTTCTGATCACTAATATTATAAAATCTTGTATTGGGTATAAATGCCTGTTTCGAAGTTGGTTGTTTTTCGAAAAGAATTATCTGACACCATCTTCAATTTTTGCTCTGACTTTATGCTTCATATCTAGAATCTTCTCTTGCGAGTTTTTGGTACTGGCCTTTATTTTTTTCTTTATTCTTGTTTTAGATTGTCTTACTTTTGTTTGTGAACTCCTCATACATTCATCCATGCTGGCTTGCTTCACTTTGTAGCATTGAAATTTTCTACCCAATCTCTTTCGATTTCCATAAAAAGTTTCGAATGGAGGTTCAAATGTTGGCTCTGGCTTTATACCATGCAATTTTTTCAACAATACCTTTGATTCCCTTTTTATAAATCCACTAAGTTTTAATGTGCAAGAGCTTGGGTCAGAGCGTAAATGTATGGCTTTATGCCGCCCGGGTTTTCCTACGCGACATTCTTCTTTAGCCCTATGTCTCAGTCGCGAGCGTATTTGGACCTCTCCTTTTCGGTGTACTCTCTCACTCTCAAAGCACACGCCGTCTAAATTAACCATATCTTTTGAGTTACTACTTTTCTTTGCATAGTCATCATCAAGTTGTCTGCCTGTATATGGCAGTGGCAGATTTAATCTTGGTTTTAGGTCAGCATTTTCATTCATGATTCTATTGCTCTCCGAGAGCGGTTGGATTCTTAAGTCGTCAACAGCTGGTTGATGTGATTCAACTGTATACATACGAGACGTGCAAAAACAGTTGCGACTAGCTGGCCCATCATAACCGTACGGGTGTTTCATGATGTGTTGTTTGTTTAGGAATCTCTTCCTATTCTGAAATGATCTTCATTGAACATTTAAAAGAAATGCAAATAAAATTTCTCCAAAACAGACCCCAAATTTAGAGAGTCTTTTTCGAAACTTTTCTTGAACTTCCACATGACATGGAGAATATCTGAAAATACCTAATATAGGTAAAATACCTTCCAAAATAGCTGCAAATAAAATCTCGAAAATTAAATACCTATTATTTATAGTAAATAAGGCGACTACACTATTGAATTAGGACCATAAAATAAATAAAAAAATGCTGAACACATATACGAAAATAAATTGATCTGCGATTGATGTTTTTTTAATCTAGCTCCCACGTAAATGTTCCCTGGTTGAGCTAGCTGCTGAAAAAGTTAAATAAACTTACTTGGAACAATGCTCAGACTGGCCATCTAAAGGCCCGGAGGTAAAACAAATAAATATTCTCTCTCCGTTTACTTCTGAACATGTTAACAATATTACAACCTTACTAACGAGACGACGAACTGTATAAGTCTACAAATTATCACATTCCAAATCAATAAGAAGAATGTAATTTAAAATGACCATTTTGAATTTACAAAAATAAACAATGGTTTTATCAAAGTTATAGAGTATATATTGTAATTTTTGGTGACTAGGTGACTAAATTAAAAAATACTACGCATCATAGAGGAAAAACCATGAATGTAGTGCTTAATCCGAGGGAAAAACCTCCATGGGAAAACACTCAGAAGAAGTACTACTCCAACTACTTCATCACTTCACCTGTGGAAAAACATGAAAAATTATACGTTCTACACCAGAGTAAAAAATATATATGATGTGTAACATCCATGGGTCTTAAGTCCATGGATGTAACATCTGATATCTCACCTCTTTGGTAATAAGCAACATGGCTGATAGTACCAACCTCTCGGAAAAATGCGCGCTTCCTGTTACACAGTTCCGTCTCTTTTCACGAAATCACTCCCACAGATTGCAGGAAAGCGAGTAGAAAGATGTTAGGTACACACATGGTACCAAGAAGCTTGAATTTGGGTTCATATAACTTCATGCATGGCCTCCGTAGTGTTGCTCGATGTGCATGGTACACAATAAAAATCTTTGTTCTGCACTGAACCACAAACGAAAAAGAGATTGACACATGAATGTAGTAGTCACAGATGATGCTTTAGTAGTAGTCATAGATTTAGTATATGTAGCTAAAAAATTCTACGTCTATGGTAGTAGTACAGTAGTACCTACATCTTCCTAGGATTGACATGAACACCATGAATGTGCATTGAGGTTTTTTTTTCGAATGAATTTTAATGCAGTTGACCGCATGGAGGTATAAGTTCTTAATCCGAGGTTGACCGCCTGGTGCCATGACTGCTTTACCGGGCTTTTGGTGAGCGCAGATGGCGCTCAACCTGTAAAGTTAGGTTGGGGCAACGAGCACAAGGGCACCACTTAGGTACGAACCTCGGCTTGGGCTGTTGCCAGGTTGGGAGGATCGAACAGAACGCCCCGGAACATGCTTGTACCGGTTTAGGCGAAGGTACTTAGAAGGTTCTTTGACCTCGCCGGCGAGGTCGGTGTAAGGGTGTAGTGTTTTCTCTGTCTTGACTGGATGACGTCACTACCGCATTAGCGGCAGTGATAGGGTCATCGGGATCACCAAGAACGTGTCTTGGTCTACGGAGGGACTGGTCAGAGGGAGGCTCTGTGGGGTAGTCGAGGATGGAGGATATCAGAGGGTTCGTATGGTTTGCAGCCAAGTCATAATGACGCTGGGAAGCGTGCTTTATGAAAAGGGCAATCGACTCGGTGTGCATTGTGCGTGCTTGTTATATCTTAATATATTAACTGAGAAGTATATATTGGGGTTGGGGGAGGATGGGCCCCATTCCCTTCCCCCGTGTATGCTTTTAATGTGTGATATTGAATGGATATACAAAGGATATGCATACATACACATACATAGACACACGCCTTTTCCCCCGAGAGGGTAAACTGAGCCTTAAATGGGCCTCACCGTAAATTATTGGAATTAATGAATAGTTAATGGAGAATACATTTATTTACAGAAATAATAACACAACTAAAACAAGTAGGTATGTACAAAATAAAAATAAAAACATGAAACATTTGAGCTACCTGAAGACCGCTGCTAACGATCTAAAGGTACCTCAATTGATCCAAATCACTACGAGAAGGAAGCGTCCCTTAACATGGATATATATATATATACAGCGTAGAGTTACAATGGGGAGATACTTGTAATAATGCTAATACTTGTTAATAACCATAAAAAAATAATGATACATGAAAATAAAAGTAAAAAAAAACTAAGAATTAAGATAATGTTCTGACATTGGATGTTGGTGGGTGAGGAGACTATGGGGAGGCTCAGGATAGGTTTCTAATGTAGGAAACTGAACTTTACCACTATTGCAGCACATCCGGGAGGCTCATCTTGCCACTCTAGGGCACGGCACCAGGTGCAGGGTTGTCGAGATCCAAGTTCAGCCACGTTATCCTTGGAATAATCAATTTCAGGCTCATATTTAAAACCAGACAAATGCTTATTTGTTCAAGGCAACAATTTATTTGCGTAATATTTTGATGCTGCTGGCTGGTTTACGTGAGGATTATCATATGCATAATGTCTTACAGCTTCTCGGTGTACTTCAGGATGACTTTGCGAGTACCTACTTACAGCCTCACGGTGAGCTACGAGATGAGTATCCGCATATATTTTCTCTAGTTCTCAAGGTTCTCAAGTCGTGTGTATTTTTTTATGTTTGTGACCTATCTCCTTCAATTATGAACCGTTTTTTTTTAGTTTACTCGGTATGGTCCCGATTGGTCTCATTTTCATCAAAATCTGGTTCTGATGATGGAATCCAAGAGGAATTGAGGGAACTCCTCAAATATTATAGGCACATATATTTCGGTATTTTCAGCAACAATTGTATCCAGAAAGTTCCATTTGGTGATGTGGAACTGATGAAGAAGACCAGAGATGGCCATTGGAACTACTCAATGATAAGTATTTCACGGGTGGCGATAAGGGTGACTTTCCGATATGCGATTGAGCTGAAATTTAGCATACCTGTCAAGTTACGATGTCAATACAAGATTATGGTGACAGCGAGCTGATTCTGATGATAGCGACGGAAGGTGGACAACGGAACTCCTCGATGGATAATAGTAGACCGGCCGTGTTTAGGCTCATTTTGATCAGCACCCTGTTTCGTTCACTAATATTATATAATCTTGTATTGGAAAAAAAATCCTAGCTATGAAGTCGGTTTTTTTCAAAAATAAATATTTACAGCGGGTTTATTAACGTCCTGTTTATTTTTTCCATACTTATTTTTTGAAGCAGATTTTCTTAATTGTTTTTTCTAATCCCATTGTGAATCTTTGCCTGCGTTTATTCCCTATTTTTCCCTTTACCGGCGTCACCATAACCGATTCGTTTGGACTCAGTTCAGGAGTATGTTGGGTTGGCAACTCTACATTTCCGGAATAACGCTAAATTAGCCAAATCGTGCTCATAGTTATCTGGCTCAGTAAAGGAATCAAAAGAAATGATTTGGTTTTGGGACACGTCAGAAAATGGTGCACATCTGAGTCGGTGATTCATCAACACAGACACTAATTTGGTGTTGGGGTTGTATACCAGAAAAAAATGACTCGCATTCCATTTGCTAACTAAAGGCAAGCGACTTTTCGACAAAATCAATAGCAGTGAATTGGGACTGGGATTTTGAAGTCAACTGCACACATTGCGCTGAGTCAGTGAAGGTCAGTGATTCTTGACTTCTGTGGCGCAGTGGGCGAAGGTTCGCCTGCGACGCAGGAGGTTGCGGGTTCGATTCCCGCCTCGGAACAATATTTGTACGATCTGCAGATATTTGCTCAGGGTGTTCTGGGTATTTTGTATTTAAGATAAAAATATCTATTTGTGTAATGTATTTTATTAAGTATATCAGTTATCTAGTACCCAACACAAGCTCTGCGTGCCTGAATACCAATTAAAACGTCATAAAACCTCATTTCATCACCTTTCAGCTGTATGTTCAATTAATTTTTACTTAGAGCATTGCAGGTTTCCATACCGTTTTTTTAAATGAATGGCTTGGAGTGGTGTTGCCACTAGTTCGCCAATGTCACGTAGTAAGTAAGGCTCGGTACGGAGGCCTGCGTTGCTCGATGCTTGCAAACGATGGAGAATGATCATAATAACCTTCTTCTTAGCTTAGGTTATAATGGATCACCTACCGCCCGCCATTTTCTAAAAGAGACGTCGTCTATAACTTCGTGAATGACGGTACATCATCGAGCAACGCAGGCGATGCGGTACATCAACCTCGGCCCAGTACGGAGGCTGCAATGCTCTGGTCTTTAACAATGCATTACCTCCAACTAGGACGCGCCCTATGCCACAGACAAACAGTGTAGCGACATTGCACTGCGCCCTCCACCCTGAGACATAAAAGATGACAGTCTCCTGTGCCTGTAATTTCACCGGCACCCATACCCTTCAAACCGGAACACAGCAATGCGAGCATCACAAGTGTACGAGCAATGCCGCAAAGCTGCAGAAGTACGCATGGTGATAGTAGCTACTTCCCCGGACCAACTCTTTCACAAAAAAGCTCTAGTACTACTACTAAGTATTCTTACTACTAAGTTTTATACTACTTGAACAAGCAGATGGCCCACCTGATGTTAAGCGGTAACCTCTGCCTATGAACAGTGCATTACCTCATAGGTCACGTCCACCTAGGATGCACCCTATGTGGCATTGCACTGCGCCCACCACCCTGAGACATAAAGATGAAAAGTCTCATGTGCCCCTAATTTCACCGGCACCTTACCCTTCAAACCGGAACACAGCAATTCGAGCAGTACTGCTTTGCGGCAGGAATAGGTATGGTGGTAGTACTTCCCCGGACGAACTCTTTCACAAAAAAGCTCTACTACTACTAAGTAATACTAATACTAGTATAGTAATGCTTAAGTACTACTTTTTTTTCAATTCTTATTATTCTTGTGTTTTATTGAGTTATTTTTGTGTAATTTTGGTGGCATTTTAACCCATGTAGCTCGTCTAATAGAGCACAATGAAATGAAATGGAAGAGTTTGCGTGACTTTTCAAATTGGTGGAAATTGTCTAACAAAGTTTTTGTAAAACGGCCACCGTTTTACTGGTCGTATCTTCATCATCATCAATTAGCATCTTTTTGTCCAACATTGGACATATGCCTCCCCTAATTTCTTCTAGTCGGCTCTGTTCCGAGTATCACAACTCCACTGGCGGCCAGCTACGTTTGTAATGTCAGCGGTCCATCGTGCCTTCGGCCTCCTGTCCGTGGTCCCCACTCAGTTATCCTGCGTCTCCATCTGTATCGGTGCAGCGCATAACCACTTCAATTGTGAGATGCGTTTACCAATGTCCGTGACATTGGACCTTCTGCGAACCTCCTGATTTTGTACTTCGTTTTGCGGGGATAATCGTAAAATCGACCCCTCCATTGCTCTCTGGGACATGTTAGTGTCAGTAATCGACCACGTTTCGCAACCTTAGCTTAATTTTGGCAGTATGCACTGGCCAAAGGGTGTTGCGGCATACTTGATTTAAATGTTTCAGTTCTACCAAGGTTCTACCTTTATAATGCGAACTGCTAAGGAGTGGAACAATCTGCCGTCGTCTGTCTTTCCTGAAAACTATAATCTGGGTCTCTTCAAGGCTAGAGTGAATAGGTGCCTTCAAGACCTTTGTTCTCCATTTTCGGCCACATCATCACTTACCAACAGGTGAGATAGTGGTCAAACAAAGGTAAATAGTTAAAAAAGTTAAAAAAAAAAAAAAAGAATTTCGTACTGCTAAATTACTTTGGTCGAAGCTGCCAAAACTAGCCCACCCAATTTAGTATGTTAGTCTGGTAGGTATTAGCGACTGGTGGGTGGCCCTTCCGGTGAAGAGGCCCATTGAGGCTCTGCCAACCCTTTTGGGAAAAAAGGCGTGTCTTTGTGTGTTATCTCGTGAATGGTAGGTTTTTATTTAAATTTGACATTTGGTACAAGATGTTTTTCAAGGCCAGATGTTATTCAAGTAGAGGGGATTCGGTAAGGGACCGGCGGTCATTTTAGAGTAAATTTTCTTAGAATAGTATAATGTATACATAAAAGAGACACGAGTAGGCATTTTTGCTTGCTTGAGTACCTAAATATGTATATACGTGTCATATGTGTGCATACTATGTAGAACATGATTCTTACAAGCGCAATATCTGGGAAATAGTGGGTCTTAGAGAAAAAATTATAGGGACCATTTTTATAGAGAATTTTAAGATCTACAACTTTGCTCTGAAGTACTTTTTCGATAAAACTTACCGTTTTCGAGAAAAATTTAAAAAACCTAAAATTTTGACCTTGGGCCCCGAATAAGTCCTTAAGCTCACATGGGACTGATGGGGACTTTTGACACATTATTCCTTGTGGTAAACCTAAGGTCTCTACGAAGATTTGGCTCTGTCGGAATTTTCTTTATTTCAATTGTCTAAAATGACCGGACTAACACCCGTTTGCACTAAACATAAGAATCGCCTAAGTTCTTTCCTAACTTTTTTAGTCTACTCCTAACGATAAATTTGCTTGCACTAACCCTAAGCCTTTCCTTAGTCCACTTAGGAGATTCTTAACTTTATGAGCCCGATTATGAAGCGACTAGAGCTTAGGCAATACCTAAGTTATATTTTTTGTAATCTTTGGATCATTTGTTTGTCAATAAACGTAGTGATTATTTTTTCGATGAAATTTAAATTGTTAAAAACCTCAATTTCTCTTTTTTAGTTTTAGCTTATTTTCCATGTTAACTTATAACAGACAAATTAATATTCGTAGATTATACGTTAAGAATCCAAGTTTTTTTTTAAATATTATAAGTTGACAAACAAGCAGACGGCCCCCTGGTGTAAAGCAGTCACCGCCGCCTATGGACATTTGCAACACCCACGGTATTGCAAACGTGCTGTCTACCATATTGATATTTCTCTTGAATTTACCCATATTGTAGCCCTGTGGGAAGACATCCAACGGGAGCTCATTCCACGCCTTGCAGGTGCGCGGGAGAAACGATCGCGTGAAACGCACTGTGCGTGACCTCCACGCATTCAAAATGTGCGGGTGACCTCGTTCACGTTGGCGGGATGTGCGGTTATAAAAGTGCAAAGCTGGGATTCGTTCATACAGCTCCTCTGAGCATTCCCCGTTAAAAATCTTACAAAAGACGCTAAGCGCGCCAATATCTCGTCGCACGCTCAACGGTTCTAGATCCCTGGTAACTTTGGATGCGTCGACAATCCTAACAGCTCTGTGTTGTTGTTGTTGTTGTTGTTGTTTCGTATGAGGTAGTGCTGGCCTCTGGTGTTAGAGTTTGTCAAGCCGCCCGAGGGCCTCTGACATGGCTTATCGACTGCTATTAATCAATAACCGCCGGGACCGACAGCTTAACGTGCCCTCCGAAGCACAGAGCGATGGAAATCCGCACATAACTTAGAAAAGTCATTGGTGCGGAGCCTAGGATCGAACCCGGTATCGTTGGATTCTGAGTTGCACTATTGAACCGTTAGGCTACCATCGCTTACCATCGCTACCATGCGTTGTAGGGAGTCCAGAGGTTGCAGTTGGTAGGCACTTCGGTGCACCATTCCAGATGTGAGAACAATACTCCGAGTATTTGTTTGTTTACAATCACAATCTGAGTTTTTTTCTATGAATTGTCATATATTTGACATTGATTTTCCTTTAATTACCTAACCAAACAAAATAAACCAACGCCATATCTTTTGTCTCCTTTTAACTTGTCACTAAACTAATGTGAAGATAATGATAAAAAATATTCTGTGGTCTACATTACTTGGCCGGTTTAAAAAACCAATCGTTACATTCATTCAATCATTCTCTTAGCTAGGCAATGCCCAAGTTACGACGTAGATAAGAGAAGTCTGTTAGTGCAACCAATTTTTTTAGCTAGGCTGTTCCTATGCTTAGGTGTATCATAACTAGGACAAGCCTAACTTGTGTTTAGTGCAAACGGGCATAGAGGCCCAGGCGGAGTTTTGCAAACGTCATCGTAACGATGACCGTGCGTGTATTGAGTAATCACTAGCTATTAATCTGTGCCAGAAATGACACAGATTAATTGCTAGTTACCACGCAATAAACGCTTGATCGTGGATACGACCAAGGTTACGATGGTGTTTGCAAAATTCGAATTTGATTCGAGTAACCCACGCCACGGCCGCCGGTACGTCTAGACTAGATACAAGGTTAGGCCGCAACTATGTCCATCATCGCCAACTTGCCAGTCGCGGCAGTAAAGTACTAAACCATGACTAAACCAGTTTTTTTTTAAATTAACTTTTAATTTAATAATAGCCTTGAACATGATCTGAACATTGCTCCAAACGTTTTACTACGCATTTTGGCATAATGTACCATAACATACCAGGCTTAAAGTCATTATTTTGCTGCTCAAGTGGGTAGATAAGAACGAACCGGACGACGCTGGAAAGACGGAAATACCCCTCTTGATGGACCAGTGTAATTTTTAAGGTAGTCGGTGGGTTGGGGCTCAAGACGGGTCGTCGTGGTATTCTATCACAATTACACCCGCTAGCTTATTACGTATCTTGCAATAGCAATGTTATAGCAAGAATCGCGCAACTTTCGCTATCGCATGGCTATTGCAAGATACGTAATAAGCTAGCCGTAACAGCTATTACTCTTTGAGTCATCATTACTTTGAATAGTAGAACTGCTCGGACGAGTTTTACAATCTATCCAAACAAAACAGTTCTACTCACCTTAAAGTAGAACCTCTTGGAAGAAAACTTCCACGAGGTTCTACTAGTTGAACCAACAGTAGAACCTCTTCGAAGAGATTCCATGAAAAGGTATCCAAACCCATCAAGAGGCAGAGCTGTTGTGGGCTGCTAAATTCAGTTTAGTTCTGGTGCGCTCACTCGTGAGCATTGCTCAAGGCAGCATTTTGTTTATGATATCCTGCATTCCTCTACTGATGCTCCGGCGAAGACGGACTTAAACACCTGGCAATAAGTCCTGCTTTCGTTTAATTGTTTCAGAAGAGGGTCTTATAAGTTTGAGGTGGATTTGAATATTAATTAAACTGACTATCGTTCAGAATCTCAGGCAGGGTAAACTCAGTAAATATCTTGTGTACAGTTTTAACAACCTATATAAACTTCACTGTCAATAAATACCTCCATTATTTGGAGTATGCGTGTGTTTTACGGAGGGATCACTAGACCTATTATAGGTAGGGAATACCTGGTTACGCCGAACTCATTGTGTTCACGTAACAGCTATGCACTCATGTATTTTGACGTTTTTTGGTTTACTTATTTATTGTAATTTAAGGTTGGCTTATCTGTATTGTTATAACGGTGCCAATCCGCCGCGTTCGTCAAATTTGACGTCTCGCGATCCGCATCAAACCACAGAATGCATTCAGCGTGCATAGCTTGTCTGCGCTGATCTATCGAAGGGGACACACGTACTAAATTGTCGGGGTGTGTCGCGCACTTGGCCATCGTGAGTGAAAGTACCTGTTTCAATTCACCATCCTCAGAAAATAGACTATAATTACCAACGAGACTCTCAGTGACCCTATGAACGTTTTGTGAAGCTATGTGACCTAAGCTGACCCCTGGACTACCATCATATTCAACTTTATTGGTAAGCCGATCATTTGCTTTAGATTTGTCGATCATTAAATGTTGAATCCACGTGAGTAACACATTCCTGTGACGTCTACGCTCCAAATACCTAATAGATAATTTCACCTGGATGACCTGTCTACTGTTGAGAATATAGTATCTTACTCTAATCATATCTCAACATTATTTTTGAAGATTTTTTTCAGATTATTGTGTAACATTGGTAAACTCTAATAGAAAATGGAGTCTCAATAGTTTAGCAAGCGTTTACTATCAATCATGCCTCGCATTAATATTAAGTTTTTAACAATCTCTCTAGAAAAGAAGCCAAATAAACTAGTTTTTGAAACTAGAAGCATATAAAGACGAAAAGGCAAAAAATCAGCAGAAAATAAATAAAAAATCGATACAATTTATTATAATCACAGATGCACACCCGGAGAGCGCCGGCGCCGACCGGGCAGTCACAACGTTACTCGGACTAACAAACACCAGCATTAATTTGAACCAACGATGTTACATAACAAGAATACGTCAAGCTTAAATAAAATGAATTCAATTATAATTGCTAATACGGAATAATTAAAATAAATAATCCTTAAAACGCGCGAGAGCTATTTACAAATGCATAATTTGCTAATATGCTTAAATAAGAATGTGATGGAATCAAACGCGGCGCGGCGCGGCGCTGTCTTCGCATCCTGAGAGCACAGCCACCGATATAACACCAAGTAGGTCTGTCTGGTTGGGCACTCGTCACTGCTCACGAGTGTCTTCTCGGTGTGAGTGTGTTGAAGGGTAGATAGCGCGTGTTGAGCGTGTCGCGACGGGACCGCGCAGTGCGTGGAGTGGCGTGGCCTCGGCCCGCAATCACGTCATGTTGACACCGAGTGAGCGGCTCGCGTACTCGTACACTACGTACGAGATCGACACGGCGGGGATCACTTTGATGAAGTTGGGCGTGATCCCCCGGTACAGGCCGGAGAAGCCCTCGCGCTGCACGATGTCGCGGAAAACACCGCTCATTGTTCCCTCTGCTACTTTCGCTGCCTTCTCTGTAATGAAGGGAACACAACTTTAAATGTTTCAGTTCTACCTTTATAATGCGAACTTCTAAGGAGTGGAATACACTGCCGTCGTCCGTCTTTCCTGAAAACTATAATCTGGGTCTCTTCAAGGCTAGAGTGAATAGGTGCCTTCTAGACCTTTGTGCTCCATCTTCGGCCACATCGTCACTTACCAACAGGTGAGATCGTGGTCAAACAAAGGGCTACCAATGATAAAAAAAAAATACAATCATTTTAGTTGCCTCAAAAACTTCCAGTCTAAATATATAATCTTAGTATATTTTAGGCATTAAAAGTAATTTAAGTATTTATGATTATTATTTTTTATAACTTTTCACTACTCCCTTTCTGAGTGCTACCGACACATCTTTTTTCAGCTATACACCAAGGTGAAGAAAATGCACCCAATGGCAAAAAAAAAAAAAAAAAAGGCGAACTTAATGCTAGAAAGCATTAAGTACGCCTTTTTACTTCTTTTGTTTGATATTACAGAAATTACAGACACAAGAGACTTTTCATCTTTATGTTTCAGGGTGGCGGGCGCAGTGCAATACCACATAGGGTGCGTCCTAGGTGGACATGACCTATGAGGTATTGCACTGTTAAAGGCAGAGGTTACCGCTTAACATCATGTGGGTCATCTGCGTGTTCCGCCATTCAAGTGGTATAAAAAAAAAACATGAGACTTTTCATCTTTATGTGTCAGTATGGCGGGCGCAGTGCAATGCCACATAGGGTGCGTCCTAGGTGGACATGACCTATGAGGTAATGCACTGTTAAAGGCAGAGGTTACCGCTTAACATCATGTGGGTCATCTGCTTGTTCCGTCATCCAAGTAGTATAAAAAAAAAACATGAGACTTTTCATCTTTATGTGTCAGTATGGCGGGCGCAGTGCAATGCCACATAGGGTGCGTCCTAGGTGGACATGACCTATGAGGTAATGCACTGTTAAAGGCAGAGGTTACCGCTTAACATCAGGTGGGCCACCAGCTTGTTCCGACATTCACGAAGATAAAGAAATAAAATAAAATAAATGTATGATGTAGTTGTAGATGTACCTTGCGCCTGCAGCCGCGTCCTCACCAGCGCCAGCGGGTACGAGCAGACCTGTCCCAGCGTGCAGGACGTGCTCCCACAAGCTAGCAGGAGCAGTATGCCCGGCTGCTCGTTCTGCGCCTGGTACCGACTGATGTACTTCTTCTTAAGCGTCTCGTACACCGCCAGATCGATGCCCGCGTACGGAATAATCCCCAGTATATTCGGAATGTAGCCCTTGTAGAAGCATCTGAGGCCTTCCCTCGCGTAGATCTTCCGCGCCGCATCGGCTATTCCGCTGTATTGCCCCGTTTTCCTTAACGCTAGCCTCGTCTTGAGCACCTCTAGTGGGTAGATCATAGTCTGGCTGATCGCGCCCGCCGACGCGCCGGCGATGAACCGCTCGTGGATCTCGAGCGGCTGATGCCGAACATCGCCCTTGATCAGCCGCTTTACTTGTTCGTACGCGGCGAACTTGATCGCGGACTCGGGCGCGATCTTGATCACGTTGATGCCGTTCCCTCGCCACATGCCACCGACGCCGCCTTCATTCAGCATTTTCGTTAAGCACTTCCTCATGTTCTCTCTGGTCGAATTCACCTGGAAGCAGAAAACAGTCTGATGTCATCAAATCTACACCAATAAGTGGAATATAAAGTTTACAAAATTGTAATTTCGCTTGTTTGTGTAATCTTATCCTACTCATCTTACTAATATTATAAATGCGAAAGTTCGTATGTTTGTTACTAAATCACGCCGTAACGACTGTAACCATTTCTATGAAATTTGGTACCTACAGATTGATATTGTGACCTGGACTGGAAAGGCTACTTTATATTCCGGTTACGGAGCGAAGCCACGAAGGATAGATAAATAAATAATGCTGGACAGTTCACACAACATTATCTAGCCCCAAGCTGAGCAGAGCTTGTGTTATGGGTACTAGATAACTGATATACTTAATACAATATATTACATAGGTAGATATTTTTTATTATACATAGAAAATACCCAGAACACCAACTATCTGCTACTGACCAAATATCTGCGAACGCACAAATATTTATATTTATATTATATAATATTATATTTTTTCCGAGACGGGAATCGAACCCGCAACCTCCTGTGTCGCAGGCCAACCTTTGCCCGCCGCGCCACAGAGGTCGTCTCATAAAAGTGATGTATATTTATTTTGACTCATATATAAATGTTTCAAAAGTTGTAATGTTTCGAAGTTACCACCATTATTTTGTGCGCATCCGAGTTATACAGCACTGTTATATTCCTATCAGTTTTAGAAGCCTCGAGATGACGTAGATGTAAACGACAACCATATACAGGGCGTCCCAAGACTATGCGACATGAAGGGAAAGTACCTTAAATATTGTAAATAGGATATTTTGCTGAATGGAGACTTTATTTTTAAAACTTAGTAATACTGCATTCAAAGATTTTTTTAAATTTCTTGCTTCGTCCGGTAATCGAACCGAACATTTAATGGAATCAAACATTTAACGTTATTCTTTTGTTATAAGATACTATGTTACTCAAGAGGAATTATTATTTTTTAGCCATTCTTTCAATTGGCATCATAAAAAAACACGGATGTTTTTTTTCACATTTAAGTAGGTTCGATTCCCAGACGAAGCATGTAATTTTTAGAAAATCTTTGTATGCAGTATTACTAAGTTTTGAAAATAAAATAAAGTCACCTTTCAGCAAAATATCCTAGCTACAATATTTAAGGTATTTTCCCTTCATATCGCAGTCTTGGGACGCCCTGCATAGGCTTCTAAATCTGTGACGTTTGCGTATACGTCATGTTATGCTAGATGGCGTTGCGTATTCGAGCCAGGCATAGCTATATACTTTAGACGATAATTTTCGATAAGCTTTAGAGAGTTCTACTATAAAAGGAACTCCTAAACGTAAATTCACTCTCTAAAGCTTATCGAAAATTATCGTCTAAAGTATATAGACGTAGGGTCACTTGGTTCAACCCCTGGGTTAAAGTATGTATGCAGAAATCACCACGCGGCGCATTCTATTAGTAGGAAGATCTAATCGAAAAAAAAGATTACGAATGAACGATTGCTAGATAAGTTTTGGCACTCAACCTTGAGGGGCGCTTGTGATGTTTTCAATGACCAGTGACGTAGCGTATTCAAGAAGATTTGCGCAAATTAAGAGGCAGACAACAGCCAAATTCGGACTATCTCAGGTAAGTCAGAAAGTGAAAGAATAGCGCTCGCGCAACGAAAAGAGAACAAAAATCATGAAAAACAGTATTTAAATAAATATTTGCTGCGTAATCGAAAATATAAATCTACTATGCCCTCTAAAGTAATATTATTTGTTAATCTTATTAATTTTATCAATGTACGGTGATAGGTAATATATATATATTTACGTTATAAGCTCAATGTAGAGGTTAGTTCACGATTTTTTTTGTAGAGGAAATTTATCGAAATCGTCTTTTTGAAATGCCCTTGGAAATATATTATGATGAAGACTAACATATATTTTTTGTTGTCATAAATTGTGTACATTTTGCTTAAAATACGTTTAAGAGAAGCCTATTTGACTCTTGACAGCCTCTTAATTGCACAATCTCAACAGCTGTAAAGGCGATATTACACGGACCAACCAAATTGAAATAATTCCATTGAAGAGCATTGAACATTACACATTGAACGACTTCACCAATATACACGTAAATCATTTAAATTTCATTCAATGTTCACTTAATTAAAGCGCGTTGTCGCGCCAACTCGTATGTGTGGGACCATCAGTCATCGTTCAGTCTTTATGTATACACATTTCAACAGCATTGAACAAGGACCAAATTGTACCAATGCTGTGCTTTTCAATCAGATCGCGTAATCGCATTGAAATGTATTTAGATGTCTCAATTCCGTTGAAGCAATTAAATTGAAAGCAATATTGAACCGAAATTAATCCGTGTAATATCGCCTTAAGTGGATTCTTGGCATTGAATTGTTTAACAAGTTCAATGTCAATGCATTGAATTGCTTGTAAGGTTTACCTTGGCGTGAGACCGTCTATTCTACCACTATATTAGTTTAAAAATGTGATCGAATTTCGATAATAAGATTTTACATTGAAAACGGATGATTTAGGCCGCTTTTTAAACCCCGACTAAAGAGGGGTAAAATCTTAAAAACATAAATTTAAAAATTAAATTTAATTTTATATAATTTTATTTAAATTTAATTTTATATAATTTTATTTAAATTTAATTTTATATAATTTTATAATTTAATTTAAATTTAATTTAAAAACAATTTAAACAAAATTTTTAAAATCTACACAGTATACGACACCGAAAAATATATATATATTAATCTTCATTATATTTTCAAAGCATATGAATTTCATAGGCAAGAGTCTAAAACAACAAAAGCACGTGTCAATATATCCGTGTCATTACGTTATTATGTCATTACGTTGATAAAAATAATAAGGGAAACAAATAATATTATTAGAAACAGCCAAGAAGATTTAGCAATATTTGGGCACGTACCAAATAAATAATTCGGACTTGCCTCTGACAACGTCCTAGGATGATCTCTTCACGGATCGATATCCTTTATGTGGAATCGTAAGCTTATATGTATGGTATGTACTTACATACCATACATATAAGGTTACCACCTAGATATTGTACTGACCTGTAAGAAGACTTTGAGCCTGTCAAGCGGTGCTGTGCAGGTCCGACTAACCGCGCCAGCGAAGCCGCCGGCTAGCAGGTGTCGCCACCACTTGCCGGTCTGAAGCTCGCTTTGAGTGAAGTCATCGGGCACGTTCATGTCTTCGCCGATGTCAAGGTACTGAAATGGGAGGACGAGAATGCTATTACCGTGGCCGTCATATTCGAGCAAACGAATATAATAGATACAAGTGATTTTTAAGAGTTATAGTTAGCCCAATGGTAATAAAAACAGAAGTCGCAATTGGTCACACGAAGTATGGTAAAAGAGAAGTCGCGATTGGTCATACGATGAATGGTAAACGAAATGTCGCGATTGGTCACACGATGAATGGTAAACGAGAAGTCGTGATTGCTCACACGATGAATGGTAAACGAGAAGTCACGATTGCTCACGCGAATAATGGGTAAAGAGAAGTCGCGATTGCTCACGCGAATAATGGCAAAAGAGAAGTCGCGATTGGTCTCACACGATGAATGGTAAAAGAGAAGTCGCGATTGGTCACTCGAATAATGGCAACAGAGAAGTCGCGATTGATCATGTAAAGAAAGGTAAGCGAGAACTCTTGATTTGTCACACGAAGAATGGTAAAAGACAATTGCGTTTCACGTGACTTGCACTGTAGTAATTTCTAATACAAAATCGTCTGCACGTGTCACGCGCGCTGGGGCTCAACTTACTAGCCACTTACTCGCCGCACTTAGAGTGTACTCATTGAACACAGCCCAGTATGTAATGTAGAAAATATTTAAAAATTTACTCTACTTCGTTTTCGTTTCGTGTCTCTGCATAACAACCTAATTCATAGCTAGATAAGTGTATTTTTTCGTGGCTTCTGTGAACCTTGGATATCATTTCTAGTTAGGTAGACGTAAATTAGAAAATGTGAATAGCTAAACAGTTTACATTGCATAGTTATTCACTTTTTGTGCAAGGGTGTTGTGATAATGCGATTTTAATATCCCTTATGCTGTAGTGTAGCTACACTATCAATGGGAAATTCCTTTGTGATAATTAGCATGTATTATCAATAGTTGGTAATTTATTTATTAAATATTCTATATCTCATTGTTCAATATTAATTTGATCATAACATCAGGTATTAGTTATGATTAAATTAGTACAATAGTCTCTAGAAATGAAAGGAACAAAGAATACGTGAAATGTAGTCGTAAAAAGCAGTAGGTGTTGGCTATTTTTATTTTCTGAAGGACGTCCATACAAACGAGATATGTGCAAATGTTTAAAGAAACTGTACTGAACAGTTGGGAGTTGCATCTGCCAAAAGTAATTACAAGAATATCTATCGAATATTAAACAAGAACAGCTACGCTCCGTACGATTTTACAGTCATTAAAATGTAAATTCAGAAAATTATAATTACTTGATTTGTCCAAACAAATATGATTTACAGATGATTTAATTATAGTACCTACAGATTAAATAGCTTAGAAGCGAACTTTCAACCTTTGGATGCAGATAAATCTATAAAATAATGGATGGCCAGTTGGATGGTGATTTAAAATTTTAAAAGATTATACTGTTAAAAGAAGCCCATTGAAACTCTGCCTAACCATACGGGGAAAAAGGCGGGTGTCTATGTGTATGTATGTAAACGATACTAGTCATTACTAATACTAAATAACTATGTACATATAATAATTAGAAAAACTATACTAGTATTGCCATGAGCATATAACGGTATTACACTTTCCCGACGACGGGGTCCGCCGAAGGGTCTTCAGTATCCTGAACCTTTCTGCGTCTTCTCATGTTGCCACTCCAGAATTTAGCTTGAAACTTTATTTGCTCCGACTGCTCTTTGAAGAAAGACAGTAAACTAATATATTATGAGATCTATCTATGAAGATTCGACAGTTTTTCACACCCAACAGTCTACATAGTCCTGATCCCACACTAGGATTCTCCCGAGTCGTGGGTTACAGGAACTACGAGTACCGTGGTACACCCAGACACGAAACATATATTTGCAGATCATACAAACATTTGGCCAGCAGCGGGAATCGAACCCGCAACCTCTCGCATCACAGCCGGCTACTCGCCCGCCGCGCCTCAGAGATCGTCACAGAGTTTATTGCCCACTAGATAAAAACAGTAACATATTCCTCAAAAACATTCCCTTGAAAGGGTTGGCCAGCTATCGAGAAACTCCGTATAAATAGAAAAGTAGTTCTGAGTAACATCAGTCTGAATCAGGCCTGCATAGGAATCACATGTAAGAATCCAGCACGTGTAAACTAATCGTGTTGAGACGTCGTAAACCAGTTTACAGTTATGCTAGCTGGTCACGTTTTCATTTATGCAATGAACTTCGCAACCTAGGCTTTTAAGCGTCCTAGGCTTTAGTAATAACTTGAGTATAGTATAGACCATCATGCCTCTATAGGTCTAGCTAGATAATTGAGCCCATCTCGAGGGGCAGATTCATAATACTAGAAAAAACAGTACAGTACAGGAGTCAATTTCCACCAAATCTTACCGATGTGTCCATAAAATGGTACAGTATCCGATTATCCCAGTTAAAACCCAAAGTAATAACTGCGACGTAAAACTTCCAGTGCATGGTATTCGTCTTGAGCAAGCCTGCGTAAACGTAAATTTTTATCACAAAGTGTGCTTCTCTATTCATTTTTGATTTTGGTATTACGGGGCGAGAAAACGGCACATGAGTATTTTTGTGTTTTGTTTTCGATCAAAGGGTTGTAGTTTTTGGGGTCTAATTTACAACTTTGACAGAGCATTTGGAAATGACGTTGATAGATTTTGTCTTTGGTTTGGGAGAGAAAGTAGTTCGCAGTTATTTTCCCTGAAGGTCCCACTCTCTTGTTAAGTTCTAATACGGCGACGCGGAGTACCCAGTGTCACGAGGGTGACTTATTATCTTAAATAAAAGAAGAAGAAGAAGCAACTATTCAACACGGACGAAACCACTTATAACTCTGTGGACGACATCTTAGAGCCTAGCTTAGAGCATTGCAGGCCTCCGGACGAAACCCTTATATTAGTTGAAGAAATGAACGAAGCCTTGCTTGTTTAGCCAAGGCCACGTTTAATTCAGAGTACATTGCGAATGCGAGTTGCGATCATGCCTAATACAACAGAGATTATAATATTATTATCATCATCATCAAAAACTACAATATATACCGGGGAGGTCATCATCATCAACCTGTAGATACTACAAAACTATTTGGCGTGTGGATAGATGGGCATTGGGAAGAGGGGCGAGGGGAGGAGGGGAATCGCTACACTGCCCGTGCGAAGCCGGGAGCAGTTGCTAGTGTAGGATATGACTAATCAAGGATATGTTTAGTGTCTGCGAAATCCCTTATCCTCCACGACACAGGGCTCGTATTAATAAAACAAACTCAAGTCTGAGAAAGAGCTTAAGTGTGTTCCTTTTTAAATATTCCCATACAAAAAGATATACATATTTGGTGGAATCAAGATCGTTCTCAAAGTTGAGTTTCTAAAAATCAAAATGCATTTAAAACTAATAAACATTTACGAAAACAGATATGTTTGGTCTAATAATACGGTACCAAGTGTGGAACCATGGACTATGTATGTGACTGTTGGGTTTTAACTGTAAGTTTCAATTTTCACCGCGGCCTCTTATCTACGGCGGCAATATACCTATACACTGAACCTTTGAGTAAAAAATTCCAGTACTAAGCTGGCACGTAAGTCTACACGTCTACTCGTCTACACTCAACGAGTTTAGTTGTCGGGGAGGGGAAGACGCGCGGCAGGATAGACATTTAAGGCTGTTGTATTCGCCAAAGTGAGGTTTTCTCCACGTAACTCTTCTTCGAGGAGTGAATATAAATACAAAAAAAAAATATGTTGCTTATTAGACATTGAACTATAAATTAAACAATTGAAAAAATTCTAAGTAACTACATGAAAAAAAAAAAGTGAAGCTGTGACCTAGTGACTTTTATACACTATGTACCTGGGTGCGTCTTACTTATTTGGTTAGTAAAGGTCAGGAAAACAATGTGAGTTTTTTACTCTAGTTTCCTAGGCTTGTCGTATTTATTTGTTTAGTTAAGGTTGGTGTGGTCAGGAGGAATAATGCGACTTTCTTATACTAGGTACCTAGGTGCGTCTTATTTATTTGTTTAGTAGAGTTTTTATGCAGAGGGCTCACGCGCAGTAACGGAGGACGCAAGATGCAAGCGACCTACTTCTAACACGTCGATATTATCGCATCAGTGGGTACGTCATATGCCGGTACACTCCTCTTCGCACGTGTAGACTCATTGTGTTGGTTATCACTGCGGTTATTATCAGTGTGTTGATTATCAGTGCGTCGGTTATCAGTTATCACCAATGTGTTATTAGGCAATGTAGTAGTAGAGCTTTTTCTGTGAGAGAGTTCGTCCGGGGAAGTACTACCACTATACCAATTTCTGCCGCAAAGCTCGCATTGCTGTGTTCCGGTTTGAAGGGTGCCGGTGAATTTACAGGTGCATGAGACTTATCATCTTTATGTCTCAGGGTGGCGGGCGCAGTGCAATGCCACATAGGGTGCGTTAGGACGTGGACCAAACCTAGGAGCGGACGTGACCTATGTGATAATGCATTGTTAAAGACAGAGGTTACCGCTTAACATGACTTGATTGTTCCGTCATTAAGGAGTAAAAAAAAAATGTGCTCCTTTCTAAGCAGCATTTGGAATGTTGTACGATACCAGCCAGCGAGCATTTGCAAACAGTTCCTTGTTTTTTTTTGTCATCATCATCATCATACATTGCATTCATCCGTATATCTTAAAATTGAAACTGATTTACAAAATAAGTATAGCATAGATTATAACAAGAACTGCGAAATAAGTAACTGGCCAAGAGAATGTCGGACCACGCGTTGTTTCGGGTTTCAAAGAAGAATCACACAAAAAGTAGAAAAGATTGGTTAAAAAAAACGAGCGAGCCTAACAATAGTCGCATAAGATGTGCAACGTATGAAATCTCACCTCCTTGGTAATAAGCAACATGGCTGGTAGAACCAACCTCTCGGAAAAATGCGCGCTTCCCGTTACACACTTCCGTCCCTTTACACGAAATCACTCCAACAGATTGCAGGAAAGCGAGAGGATGTTACACATCATAAAAGATAGCTAAACCCTCTTACAATGGACAGTTGCCGCTGATAGAATCTGTAGAATGGTGTCAAGGGTACTTCTTATTGGGCTGAGACTTGAGAGGTTGATTGCCTAACGGCAAGGCTATCACAGACTGAACAAAGGCATTTGAAAGTTCAAGCCCAATGTCATGCATCGGATGGTATTAGGACTCCAAACGATATGTGCCGATTATTGTATCGATATAATTGCAATATTGGTATGTAATCTCGTACATACAACGTATCATTATCATTATCAACTTAATTTAACGACGACCTCTGTGGCGCGGCTGGCGATGGTTCGCCTGCGACGCAGGAGGTTGCGGGTTCGATTCCCGCCTCGGAACAAATATTTGTGCGTTCTGCAGATATTTGTTCAGGGTGTTCTGGGTGTTTTCTATGCATAATAAAAAATATCTATCTATGTAATGTTATTATATTTAAGTATATCAGTTATCTAGTACCCATAATACAAGCTCTGGCTTAGCTTGGGGCTAGATAATGTTGTGTGAATTTGTCCAGCATTATTTATTTATTTATTTATTTAATTTTATCGAGGTTTTTTTTTAATATGTCTCAAATATTGCGTACGGCTGTTGCTTATATTTGAGGCATCTGCATAACCAACAAGCTCTAGTAAGTTAGATGATTGTACATTGATATTTCGAGGAATTATAATGCATGACATTTGCACTAACTCATTGGCAAATTCAACCCACTGCTTATTGAGCTCGTCAGGTAGAACAATGTCTTTTATTATTTTTAGGCGTTTTCTAATTTTTTTTTGCTTCATCATCCCCCATCTTAACAAAACAGTGTAACTTTTAAACTAAACGATCTATTACGATCTTAGAGCACTGCAGGCCTCCGTACTTACGATGGTTACTGAGTAATGATTGGAAAAAACAGAAGCTCAAAATATAGTTCGGATCATTCTCCGATCTAGTGTCAATGTCATAAATGCCATAAATTATTACTCAAAAGGAAATATGACTAAAACAAAATATGACCGAAAAATTGATCGTCGCAGCTCGCTATTCCTGGTGACAAGGAGCCTGATGAATGTTGAAACCGGAATCAACTAGATTCGAAGAGGATTTCTGACCTTAGTGGAACTTTGGATGGAAGTAGTGCATTCAGCAAACCTAACTACGAGTGCTCTTATCTGGTGTGTACTGGAATGGGGATGATATCAATATTTGACCTACCTCCCACGCGCATTAGTAAGTAACCAAATATGATCATGAATTCATGATCCATCTACTCGTATTAGTCCATCTATTCCATATATAGTTTATTAGGTTATTTAAAATGTTTTTGGGCATAGAGCGAGAATATTACCTAATACACTATAACTTATTCTGTGCTTACACTGTCAACGTTTTTGGGTTACGCGGTCAATGTCAGTCTCTATCCGGCAGATTGCAATTTCAATTATATTAGAACGAAGTCAAGTTAAAAAAATTTGATTCATCAACTTTTTACTTGATCTATGTTCTTCTATCTATCTATAATAGTAACTAGGCCGAATATGTATATTAAATATTTTTCGTAAATTCTAATTGAAGTAAACTCTTTAACCGATATACAGACCAAAAAAGTTTTTCAAATATTGTCATTCCGTATTTCTGGGCCTTTTAAAAACATTACGCTGAAACTACTTGACGTATTTTAATGAAACTTAGTATAGTCACAGATAAAATAATACGTATAGTTATACCACATACAACAAATTAATATCTAGAATATTTATTATCCCGAAAAACGAAAGAGTTCCTGTGGGATAGGCGGTGTTTTCAATGAATATCCGGAAATAACGATGCGATTTCAAAAAATATTTCACTTACAGGAAGCTATATTATCGTTGAGTGATATACGCTATTTTTTACTAGTTTTCGCCCGCGGCTTCACTCGCGTTATGTGTAGTTCCACTCTCTTGTTTTTCATCCCGGCACCTCGCGTGCTAAGCCGCGAGTCAAAGGCTAGTTATTGAATAAGTAACTCCTCCTCGTTGGGCTCTCACTAGTGAGGATCGTGACTCCTTGTAAGTATATCTTTAATAGTTTTTCTCCACCTTCTGAATACGAAGCATACTGCTCACTGGTTCTATCACAATCAGAAGGAAATTTTCAGGGCCACCACTTAAAATAGTGACTAAGAAAGACCCAGACACACAACGGAGAAGAAGTACAAATAACTTGCTCACCATTTTGATCAACGACGTTAATACAATCAAAGACAACATTTCTACAGCGATTCTGTACAATACTGTTCGGGATACAATAGATAACTTCTCAGATGGAACTGTACAACTGACTGAAGTGAACTTCAGTAAACAGTATCAGGGTAAAGTTTGTTTTGTGACGTATGTGCTAATATTTTAGGATGTCCATCATGCTGACGTTGGTCACGCCGAAGGTTCGCAAAGTAGGACGCAGAACCTTGTTCGTACTGGGTGTGAGGGAGTTAGCTGGGTTGCTTATCTTAATATTACTATAGACGGAGCCTTTTACTGCACAGGAATCAATAAAAAATTGTTACGTGTTACGTGACTGATTGATTATCAACGCACAGCCTAAACCGTATGTCCTAGAGTCTTGAAATTCGCAGGGTATATACCTTTTGTGGTCTATAGGTGCAATAAGAAAGGAATTTATGAAATTCGCCTCCTAAGGAGGTCAGCAGAGTGTTGAAGTTGGAAAAAACTTCTCGAGGACGAAGTCGCGGGCGTTTGACTTTAGAGGTTGTTAGCAAAGTTCAGGGTCGGTTAGTCTCGTAAAATAACGAACGATTTGATCAAATCATATATATATTTATATGCCGAATGCAAATATCGCTTGTAAATCGAATTTTATTTCTGAGTCATCATCATCATCAGCCAGTAGAACTCCACTGCTGGATATACGCGTCCCCTGTTTCTATGGTTTCATTTCTTTGCAACGACGAACGATCTTGAGCCTCCTCCATTCACCGACTGCGACCTTGCAACTAAGGCAGTTTTAACTAAGCTTTTTTGGCTAGTTACCACGGTAATTTTGACAAGATTTTGCTCTCATCATCATCATCATCAGCCGTACAACCACTGCTGGACGAAGGATGCGGTTTTCTCCATGAGAGATTTGCCGTAATCACCACACATCGTAGTCGGATTGGTGATCGCATAGTATATTGGTGGTAAGTAATCGGCTGGATGCTACTGCCCTTCCCATGGCATAATAAACCTTCGTCGGTTTTTACGACATTCACAGGAGACAGGGGTCTATAATTTGGCCGGACACACCACGGAGCCACTTAGTATCTTGGTTGTAAATGCGGAAAACAATTGTGACTGGTAGTGATGATAACGGGCCTCCGTTTGGATCGCACGAATTATTTTTTTTTAACCCCCGGCGGAAAAACGACTGGGTATTTTAAGTTTGACGTGTCTCTCTCTCTGTGTGTGTGTGTGTGTGTGTGTGTGTGTATGTGTGTGTGTGTGTGTGTGTCTGTGGCATCGTAGCTCCCGAAAGCATGAAACGATTTCGTTTTTTTTTTGTTTTTAAGGTGAATTTGTCGGGATTGTTCTTAGCTATGTTTGATCAAAATCGGTTCAGCCGTTTCATTGCGTTGAGGTTTTTTTTTAATTTTTACAAATTTAATTACTTTTTTACAATTTAATGACAACTCTACCACAGTTTAACAGAGACCTCCGTTGTGGTACGTACCGTAGGTAAATACTTCTTCAATTACGTAAACTAACTTTAGTTATTAATCATCATTAAAATAAGAGAAAACCGATTAATTATAATAACACAAATAAAGAACCACAGTGTCATTTAGAGGCATACAAACAAGGAAAGTTTTGTGAATCACTCATTGATACCGCTTGTTGCTGCCTATAGGTTTTCCCGGTGTATTTTAGGCCAATGTAACTTTACTGTCTGCGACTGCGTAGGTCACAGAATAAACGATAACTACCGCTTGAGTGACGCAATATGCGCGTGCGTCGCGTCATACTACTTCTAGAGCCAAAGTCCAATTCGCGGTGTAATTCTGATTCTTCTAGGTTTGCTCGCGTTGGAATTTATTTTATGAGCCGATTCAATATGATCCTTGTGATTTCAATGAATAAAATACTTTTGACTTTGACTTTGAATTTTAGATGAACAAAAAAAACACGTACCAAAAACATGAAAATCGTATTTTCTTCTTCATCTTCTTTCTTTTTTGGTTTCGAAAACGGCTTGAATCTGACTTTGATTTAAACTTCCGACTAGTGACGGATTTAAAAATTGACAAGCTGCAAATGTGGTTTTAAAACTTATTATTTAATTGATATTCATTAAAAAATTAATTGAGTTATTACTACTTGACATTAGCTATATTGTTGGATATAATCCACAGAAAAAAACCTATTTAATATAACGGGTTTTCATTTGGTTTTTATACCGCTTTGTGGTGTGAGCCATCTGTGTCTGAGCTTGCATGTCTCTGGTCTGAGCATAGTGTATCAAATACCTTATAGACGCTTTCGTCTTGTAGTAAGTAATTTGGATGAGTTGAGCTTTAAGTATTAGTATATTATGCAACGGTCTTTAGATAGTTCAACTGTAATATAGTTTGTAAAAACATATTAATATATATAATTTGTATTTTTTATAACCATCATTACAACCATTACCATTCATCGTGGCAATGCAGCCAGCCTCTTAGGGACGCTTCGGTCTGTAGTGATTTTTGAATTGTTTTTGAATTCCATAGGAGAATCGTTTGCAATGGTCTTTATGTAGATAAACTGACGCAACTGTATTTTTTTAAATTTTTACTTACCTATATGTATTTGTTGTATTATTATTTATTTAAACAAATCATTAAAACGTTTATCTAAATTAGAATGTTCAATAAATAAGATAATTGATATCAATGGCAATGAAACTCTTCATTAGATACATTAGAAAGACGCCTTGATGATAAAAAACCCAGTCATGAAATACCTTGATTCAAGGACAATAACAGAACCCTTAAGGCTGATTTACACGTATTAAGTTGTCAAGTAGTTATTTTTGTTACTAACGGTTACACACAACCAAACAAGTAATTTAGCTCTTCAGTTCATTCCAAGATACATCAAGGTGCGCGAGAAAACGAACTATGTAATTCTTTATGAAGCGAAGTCGTAGAAGAAAGTAACAATAAAATTTGGAGAAACGGGAGAAGCCTTTTTAGGAGAGAAAATGTATCAGCTGGGTAAATGAGCTTGGATTGCCATATACATTTGTGTCCTAAATATTCTTACACAAACTTCAAACTTCAACAGTCCACCTTGTAACTTTTTCCAAAATCTTTTTTTCACAAATTATGAGCTTCACTAAATTGTACTTGTACTATTATTTATTATGTGCTTGTACAAACGTGTATTTGTCGCAAATCTTTTTTTCACAAATTATGAGCTTCACTAAATTGTACTTGTACTATTATTTATTATGTGCTTGTACAAACGTGTATTTGTCGGGGGTTGCCGGGGGTGCAGAGCGCGCGGCTAATTATCCGAAAAATGTAAACATTTATAAACTGCTAGTTTAGCTAATTTTAATTTAAATTTGCTACTTATACTAAATTCATTGTTTAACTATAACTAAATTATAACTTAATTTTAGGTAACTTAAAATTAAGTTATAAGTTAGTTAACTAACTGACAAGTTGATACGTGTAAATCAGCCTTTAGCGACATTTGATTGCGTCAAAATTCTTCGGAATACTGATAAGGACGAAGCGGCTGTTGAGTTACAAATATATACAAGTTACTTGTTCGCATTATACATACAAAATCGGTATTGCAACACTCGGAAAACAATTTGTATAAAAAATTATGCCAATCACGCTGACTTGCGACAGTGTACATCTAAATCCCTTTATCAGTTACTGCGGAAATTGTTTTGTGTTATTCTGTAGTCAGGGCTTCGGTGACCTTAAGTACTTATACGGTCTCACTTCCTTTATATTATTTAAAATCTTTTACGGCTTCGCCATTGTAGTTTCGCGGATTTCTAGAACACTGTTATCTCAAGTTCATTGCGCTCTTATCATAAAAGCTTAGAAATTATTCCACCGGTTACCGGAATATAAACATCTGCTTCCGAGTCAGATGACGACTGATAAAGAAATAATTTTGGCTAAGGTCGTATATAACAGTATTTTATTCATATCAGTTGCTAGAATCATGGAGGCGTAAATTTCCTAGGATTCCCTGTGTTGTGCAAACTGTGTGTGTACTGTGTAGGTGTGCGAGTGTGTGTGTGTGTGGGTACTGAAATTCTGAAACGATTATTCACTAGTTGTCAGGATAGGTGGGTACATAATTATACACGGAATTTATAAACTTTTTTTTTGTTCTACTTGGATGACGTAACAAGCAAGAGGCCCACCTGATGTTAAGCGGTAACCTCTGTCTATGAACAGTGCATTACCTCATAGGTCACGTCCACCTAGAACGCGCCCTATGTGGCATTGCACTGCGCCCGCCACACCCTGAGACATAAAGATGAAAAGTCTCATGTGCCTGTAATTTCACCGGCACCCTTCAAACCGGAACACAGCAATGCGAGCACTAGTGCTTTGCGGCAGAAATAGGTATGGTGGTCGTACTTCCCCGGATGAACTATTTCACAAAAAAGCTCTACTACTACTAAACATACGAGTATCAGATAAAAACAGGGATAGAATGTCAGCTAAGTTCTACGAAAAACAACCCAAAATAAAATAAAAAAACTGTACAATATCCTTGTAATAAGTACCTACAATTAAATTATTTAATTGTTGAGTACCGCACGTGGTATCAGTGAACTCTGATAAATCGTTAATCATATAGTAACAAAGACCAATGGTTTTCATTGATAAGTGTCGGAAAACTCGTTTCAAACCTGACCCGTGGTCTTATTGTCTAACAGAATGAAGTTCGATTTTGATTACTAGTTTGCTGTTCATTGCGTTGAGTGTTTAAAATATTTTCGCTCTTGTAAAAAAGCTAAAACACGCAACGCAATGAAAAGCAAACTGGTAATCGACATCGATTAGACAATAGCTGTGCCGATTTGATACAGATGATTCGACTTTTTCCATTAAAACAAATCTCGATAACTTAAGTGATTATTTAGTAATATTCAATTCTGACAGCACCTTTATCATACGTACCTTCGCCTACAAATGCGCTTAATTTTTTTCTGGTATTTTTAAAAATTCTAAACATACTTGTAGTTCACCCCAAACGTGAACTCGCAAGGACCCACCCCGTTAGCTCAAAAACTAAGCTCATGTGCGAACTTTAAAAAATGTTCATGCTTACAAAGTTTCATCAATATTCGTCTCCGATCAACGGTACTGCAGTTATCGTCGGACAAATACACATACTCACAAACATATATACACATAGGTATATATATATATATATATATACAAACGCCGCACCCTATAGACTCTGGGACCTGGCTTGGCTAGGTAAATAATAGGTAGAGCTATAAGAGTATTTTGACTTAAGGTGGTCGCTTTTCCATACAAACGTATTAGCACAAATATGGGCAAACAGAGTATAATTTTACACTGAAATGACTGTTGTTGGCTTTTATATTGGTCATTATTTGCGTCAACACATATTTGGTTGAAGAAAACAGTGGATTAATAGCGAAAATAACATCGAAATTTTAGTTCATTTATGTCAGTGTGTGAGTGTACACTGACAGTGTAACACACATAGCCGCAGATTAGACAACAGTTACAAATCTCTTACACGCGACGTTGTCAGCTCGTGACTTACGCCGGCTAAGCGCTGTTGCCGCTTCGATCTGTCATATCATAATTAGCTCGGATAGAAAATATTAGAAAAACAAACATTTAGGATTGGACATGTGTATGCGAATCAGCCAGACAGCCGGAGGCCGCAATGCATTGCAAGGTCTCTACATATGAACTTTGTATAAATAATGGGAAAAAATTAAATTACAAACAACTAGACAGAAATTACAGACAAATATAATATTATCTTAATTACGTAAAAATTAAATTAAATACTACTAGCTGATCATAATTACCTATATATTTACGCACAAGGTTTTTTGAACTGAGACCTCACGAATACACACGGTTTAGGTAGGTTACCTTATTTATTTCGAAAAAATATCTATGTAAATCCACATGTGGGTCGAAAAGTTAGACCTTCAACGTCGTTCAAATTCCTAGAAACGGGAGGTCAACAAAGAATGTTATACACTGGTTGTTATTTTATAGAGTAGGTTACCTACAAGTTTCAAGATTAATAAATTTTAGACTTTTCCCAGTATTTGTATCATAAAAGCTACAAACGTAAAAAAAACAGCGTTGTAGGATTAGTGGAAGTACCCTAGAGGTTTTGTTTTTTTACATTTTTGATTTACCCTAACATCTCAAAAACTAAAATAGTTTTGAAATGTCGAAGCGAGGAACTTTCATATGATACCACATTTGATCTGATATTCTCACTTTTTTTTACCTCCTCTTGGACCCCAATATCTCAACAACCCCCCGACCGATATAGCTCATAACCTTACCAACAAATTGTACCAATACTATCACCTCCCAATCAAATTTCATGAAGATCGGATTAACGGTTCGGAAGTTATGCTCGGACAAACATACATACATACATACATACAAATGCCAATTCTTCCAAGTTGAATCAGAGAACTCTCTTCGCTCATTCAATATTTTAAAAAAAAACATAGTATTGCCTTGTTTGAGTCGAAGTCAGTTCTGTGTAGGTAGGTGAAACTACAATCTTCAAACAAATTCGTTGAAATGATTCCTAGGCGTCTTATTCATTATAATTGCGAGTTAGGGTCTTCGGAAGATTCAGATATGCAGGCCCAGGGTGGGTATTGAACATTTTGCCTCCTGCTTAGAAGACAAGAGTTCATCTTACTATGATATGTTATGTCTGTTCGTGTATGTCACAGCCACTTTTTTCCGAAACTATAGGATCTATGCTGTTGAAACTTGGTGAGTAGATGTATTCTGTGAACCGCATTCAGATTTTCACAAAAAAATAGAAAAAAACAAAAAAAAAATGGGGGTTCAGTTCTAAGTATTAGTACTTAGAACTGAAACTCAATTTTTTTTTTCATTAAACCCGTTGGTGTGGTGTATCTATGTATAGGTCTTCAAAAATGATATTGAGGTTTCTAATATAACTTTTTTCTAAACTGAATAGTTTGCGCGACAGACACTTCCAAAGTGGTAAAAAGTCCCCCCCCAACCCCGTAACTTCTAAAATAAGAGAATGATAAAACTAAAAAAAAAATGTACATTGCCATGTAAACTTCCAACGAAAATTGGTTTGAACGAGATCTAGTTAGTAGTTTTTTTAATACGTCATAAATCGTAAACCATCCAAGAACTTTGATATTATGTTACTTGCTGCTACGGAACCCTTCATGGGCGAGTCCGAATCGCACTTGGCCACTTTTTTTTTTAATTTCCATAATATTATTTGCATGCAATGCATATCAGCCGGCCTAGCCAAATGACATTCGCTTCGAAGCGATTCCATTCCTTTCTAGGCGCTAGTCCAGATGGTACGTTCCTAAGCACTAATTTATTACTAGTAGGTAATTGTGTTTATACTGTACTAGCCATTTCACCGCAGCTTGGCAAACAAACAAACAAACAAAACATCAAAGTTTACATATTTACAGGGAATTAATTTTGTAAAAATTAAAAAAAACCCGAACGAAATAAAACGGCTGAACCGATTTTGATCCAACAAAGCTAAGAACACTCCCGACAAATACACCTATCAAACAAAAACAAAAAACTATTTCGGTTCATCCGTTCGGGAGCCACGTTGGGACATACAGACACACACACACACACACACACACACACACACACAGACACGTCAAACTTATAACACCCCTTCGTTTTTCGTCGGGGGTTAAAAAATACAAAATAATAATGAAGATAAATAAAAAAACATAAAAAAGATAAATATTTTATACATCAAATTAACAATCTTTTTTTTAAGGAGAATTAGCCTTTTTGAAATACAATCCTTTCCCTCATTGTCTCGCAAGTCGCAAAGGCCTCGAAATTAAAAATAATATAATAAATTTTTATTGAATGGGTTATCCTCTTTTTTAACCCCCGACGAAAAACGAAGGGTTGTTATAAGTTTGACGTGTCTGTGTGTGTGTGTGTCTGTCTGTCCCATCGTAGCTCCCAAACGGATGAACCGAAATCGTTTTTTTTT
Source organism: Operophtera brumata (assembly GCA_932527175.1). Taxonomy (NCBI): domain Eukaryota; kingdom Metazoa; phylum Arthropoda; class Insecta; order Lepidoptera; family Geometridae; genus Operophtera; species Operophtera brumata. Next base: position 76,885,532 of record OW052239.1, on the reverse strand, counting down.
GTTTGAAAGGTGTATTTTTCGGGAGTGTTCTTAGCTTTGTTTGATCAAAATCGGTTCAGCCGTTCAGCGTTGGGGTTTATTTTTTTATTTTTACAAAATTAATTACTAACTCAACTATAATCTGGACCTCTTCAAGGCTAGAGTGAATAGGTGCCTTCTAGACCTTTGTGCTCCATCTTCGGCCGCATCGTCACTTACCAGCAGGTGAGATCGTGCACAAACAAAGGTCTATCAATGTTAAAAAAAAAAAAAAAAAAAACTTGTTGAATATAGGGTCAACTGCGGATTTCCTCAATGAAGAATTGTTACTTCGTTGGCTTTATTTCTCAAACTCAAGACATCACAATAATGGAAATGGAGCGCGACGAATTATTCCCATTTGTCACACTGATCTGTCCCCCCTAAGGTGACAGTTAGAACAAAAAAGTTGGATCTTTCCCCCTGTTGCGTGATTGGGTAATGGCTGGTACATTTGCGTGTAATTTTAATTTTAATTTTAGATTATTGTATGGAACCCTTCGTGCTAGAGTCCAACTAGCACTTGGCCGTTTTATTTTATTTTTTATGATACGAATTGGCAAACTAGCATACGGCCTGATGTGAAGTGGTCACCGTCGCTTATATATAGACACCGGCAACACCGGGGGTAATTGTCGATGCGCTGCCTACCCTGAAGGAATTTATGACCATTTTTCATGAAATAAAACATGTCGTACGTAACCAAGCGGGAAAACCTCAGATGGAAGCTCATTCCATAGTTTGTAGGCACAGAATAAATAATAGTACTTTATGGGGAAGAAATGATCTCGAGAAAAGAGTCGTTCGAGAAACCCAGGGTTCTATGATGTGCGGATGAGCTTTGTCACGGTGCCGGGAAGAGCGATGGTAAAATCTCGATGCGAGGATGAGATCGGAAAGCTCGTCAGAACATTCCCCGTTGTAGAGGCGGTAGAACACGCAAAGAGATCCGATAGCTCTGCGTTGGCTAAGCGGTTCTAGAGTATCGGAGAGCTTGGGGTCACCGATGATGCTAATGGCTCTTCTCTGTAAGGAGTCAAAACGAAGCAGCTGGTACTTGGGTGCCCCGTGCCATAGATGGGAACAGTTTCTACGTGCGGCCTTACTTGTGCTTTGTAAAGCAATAGCCATTGATGCGGCGTAAAATAAAGTTTCTATGTGCATTATATTATGGGGGAGGCCTATGCCCAGCCGTGGACTTCAGTTGATGATCTATCAATAAAAGCTGAAAGTAAATAAATCTTTAGAAAAAAAAGCGGCCAAGTGCGAGTCGGACTCGCCCATGAAGGGTTCCGTAGCAGCAAGTAACATAACATAAAAGTTCTTGGATGGTTTACAACTTATGATATATTAAAAAAACTACGTACTAGATCTCTTTCAAAACAATTTTTGTTGGAAGTTTACATGGTAATGTACACCATATTTTTTTTTAGTTTTATCATTCTCTCTCTCGCAAACAATTCAGTTTAGAAAAAAATGATATTAGAAACCTCAATATAATTTTTGAAGACCTATCCATTGATACCCCACACAGGTTTGATGAAAAAAAAATGTGTTTCAGTTTTAAGTATGGGGAACCCCAAAAACTTATTGTTTTTTTCTATTTTTGTGTGAAAATTAGTTTCGGAAAAAAGTGGCTGTGACATACACGGACAGACAGACATACATGACGAATCCATAAGGGTTCCGTATTTTTTTTTCGGAACCCTGAAAAACGACTTCATAGCTAGGAATTTATACCCAATACAACATAAATACATACATAGACACACGCCTTTTTCCCCGAAAGAGTAAGCAGAGCCTCTCATGTGCCTCTTTTCACTGTGGGTTGCACCATCGTGGGAAATACACGTGACAACTGGTAAGCTCATCGCCGCCATTGCTTCCCACGACTGACTCTGCTAATGCTTTCTTCCAGTATAATACATTCCTGAAATAAGCTAGCAGTCAGGAACTACAAGCTAACTACAAGTCCGGGTATAAGACTTAATAAAATTAGTGTGCTGATGAAAATGAGCCTAAACACGGGCAGTCTACTATTATCCATCGAGGAGTTCCGCTGTCCACGTTCCGTCTCCATCATCAGATCAGCTCGCTTTCACCATAGTATTGTACTGTCATCGGAACTAGATAGGTAAGAGTATGCCAAATTTCAGCTCAATCGGATATCGCAGGAGACACCATTGTTGCCACCCGTGAAATATAGTAGTAGTAGAGCTTTTTTGTGTAAGAGTTCGTCCGGGGAAGTACTACCACCATACCTATTTCTGCCGCAAAGCAGTAGTCCTCGCATTGCTGTGTTCCGGTTTGAAGGGTAAGGGTGCCGGTGAAATTACAGGCACATGAGACGTTTCACCTTTATGTCTCAGGGTGGCGGGCGCAGTGCAACGCCACATAGGGCGCGTCCTAGGTGGACATGACCTATGAGGTAATGCACTGTTCATAGGCAGAGGTTACCGCTTAACATCAAGTGGGCCATCAGCATGTTCCGTCATTCTACTAGTATAAAAAAAAAAAAACATTCTGAATGCAAATGCTTGACTTGTTGCTGAAAATACCGAAATTGATATATGTGTGCCTATAATATTTGAGGAGTTCCCTCAATCTTCATGGATTCCATCATCAGAAAAACATTTTAATGAAAATGGCACCAATCTGGAAGTATATCATGTATTTTTTTTTCCTAATCGTTACGTAAATGGTATGAGGTAACAAACATAATAAAAAACTCTGGAATTGATAACCTCCTCCATTTTTTGAGGTCGGTTAAGAATCGAGTACCTACTTTTTGATTTGAAATAAGGACACACCACAACACTCACTTCACAAACATAATATTGGCTGAAGCAGAATCAGTGTATTTTGTAGATCATTACAAAAACATTTATAAAAAAAAAATAGTCTGGTATCGAACCCAGTACTGTGGTTTTAGTGACGAGAGATCTAGTCACTGGTTCACAAAAAATAAATAAAAAAAATACAAAAAATATAGGCAGTATAGAATCGAACGCAGTAACGTGGGTTCAGAAGTTCTGAGTCGACAGTCCAAGCCGCTAGTCCAACTATTTTGAAATTCGCGCGCCGAAATTAGCTTATAGTTCTAATACAATAATATCCTTGACTGTGTGCGTGAGTAGGCTTTCATATTGCTCGGAATTTGCTCGGCACAAGTATGTTAAAACTAGAGACTAAAATAACCTGAAATATAGCTAGGTACATAGCAAATAATCCACAATTTGCGTGAACGTTAGTGTTATGACATAATATGCACATTTTAATTCATAAATACATAAAATACTTCAAAATTTGGCAACAGCGCCATCTATTGACGCTGTCGTGCCTAGCTGACCACGAGGAACAACCTTAAGCCTGTAATGAGTTATTCTACTCCTCGTAAAAGCATGGTTGAGGTTCTGCCAGGGTAGGAAGGTTCAGAAAAAGTGTCGTAGTCATAATATCAACCGTGTAGAGTCAACACAGATTATCAATTCTCGCTAACAAAATATTTACTGCCTCATGACGTATTTCCAATGGACGAATAAGTGTTAGTTCTCTATGTATTCGAGTTATGAGGATACTATGATGACGATATGTATGATAACATTCATAGTGTTTCAACGACTTTAAATATGACTCAAGCGACCAGATTTCCCCGGTTGAAATTAATAATGTACAAACTATACTTTCAAATTCCACGAAGGTTACATATTTTTTTAAGTTTATTTAACAATACCCGGACTTGTTTGTAAGATTCGTTGGTATAACATTTGTCCTGGCTGCTAGCTTATTTAAAGAATGTATTATTACTGGAAGAAAGCGTTAGCAGAGTCAGTCGTGGTAAGCAATGGCGGCGACGAGTTCACCACGTGTCACGTCTATTTCCCACGATGGCGCAACCCACGGTGAAAAGAGGCCCATTTGAGGCTTTGCCTACCCGTTCGGGGATAAAGACTTGTGTCTAATATATGTATGTATTGGCCCAACTCAAGAATTGGAACTGTACCTAAGGTATTTAAGACGTTCTTGATCTTCAGAGTCACTGATTAACATTCTAGCTTATTAGTCCGTCCCGTCAAAACTCCTTTACATATTGTAGCCTTCATTTCCCTATGAAAACCGAATCAAAAATCAAACGTTTATCTGTCGAATTCAAAATCAACATCGGATAATCAAACAAGGGAGTGAATCTCATTAGAAGATCACAAGCAACTTTAGAGAATTACATTTCTCAAAAGATCCCAGTGGATTTGTGAATTAACTAAATCCTTTCGTAGGTTAAATCTGCATAAAGCTTTAAATTGACATCTCAATATTATAGACCGCGCGGAACAAGTTCTCGTAGTCTAATTGCAGGATGCAGCGTTTGTATGTATGTTTGTATGTCCGACGATGACTGCAGAACCGTCAATCCGTAGATCTAATCTTGATGAAATTTGGAAGATAGGCAGGTTGTGTAAATATAATTTTACATGAGCTTGATCAGTACAGGGGCTTTTGACCTACCACGCGGGAGACCACGCGAAGTCCCATTCTGGCAGAACTACTTTTCTTCTGTAATATAAAAATGAATCCCTATTTCCCTTGGTTACGCACGGCATAACGCGTGAACGGCTGGACCGATTTCGCTAACTTTTATGTTGTGTTAGTTAATTATTGTCCGGACAAGGTTTCTATAAAATAAAGTTTTAAAAAAATCCGGTAGGTGGCGGTGCAAAGGTCACCGGGACTACGCGAACGAAGTCGCGAGCGGGCCGCTAGTAGATTATAGATTACAAGTTTGGTATATTTTGAGATAAGAGTTTCGTAACAAATTCCTCGACGAATATGTAAATAAATACAAATAAAAAAACTTCCTCCATTTGCAAAATGAGTACCTACCCTTCAACCAAAGTAAAATACTTTGGTCGAAGTACCTACCTACCAAAAACCATACAAATCCTCGACGCGTATCAACATCAAATTCATTCATTTTCAACCTAAATTGATTCATAGCGCGTCATATACTCGCCCCAGTTTGACACATTCCGATAATGACGTCATCAACTGATAAAGGCCCGATAAGAACACATGGGTTTGTGTAACCTCGTTCAATTGACACACAGGACAGACAGGCAGCAGCGGTGGGCTGGCGAATCCTTACCGCTTCGTACGAAGATACCTGTCGTCAAGTGCCCGTCTACACGTGTAGCTTTAGCTTTAAGTTGTAAATAAAACATTTAATAAAAAAAATACTCCGAAAATTTTCAGTGTTTCATTAAAATTTAAAAAAGGAACACATAATAGACGCCCATCTGTGTCTAGTACGCATAATGTAGAGCCCCAAAGCTATAGATGTCACCACAGCAAAAAATAAAACACGCTATCAGCTACCTTTCTTTGCAACTGTCTTCGAAAAGCATTTTTGCGTGCTGATGATCCCAGAAACGGCTGCACCAATTTCCACGAAACACGGGTAAGAACCATCTCGCAAAATCACGAAAACCGCAACTGTCTCAAGTAAATACCATTTTCAAATATCTAAACTTAATTTTTTATCAACCTTTATTATAGAATCTTTAAAATCTATCTGGCGTTTGGAAGCAGTAGGCTTTTTTTGTGTGGATTTTTTCCTGTCAAAAGTACCAATAAACATAAATAAATATTTTTGACTATACATAAACATGGTATAATTTTTATATTCTTTTTGGATAATCCGTTTGTGAGAAGAGAGGTCTTTAATGCAGTTTTGAGTCTATTATCGCCATAAGTATAGTGTATATGTTACGGCTAATAGCCAAAAGTGCAGTTTCACCTAAGTTTAGCCGACTACAACTAACGCAAAACGGTTTTATGAAGAAAGGCTACAAAAAATCTAATTTCCCAAGATTTTTGATGTAAAGACAAATTAAAAAACAGCTAGGCAAATGTTATAATACGTACCTAGCTGTAGCCGGCTAAACCTAGGTGTAACCATTTGCCAGCAAGAGTGGTTTTGATTGTATGCAGCATTCTCCACAGTAAACCCAAACTAACAACATTGAATATAAAGCAATCCTACCTTTTCTAAAAATAAATTAATATTACCACGCATTTTACCTTTAGAGAATGATGCACATAATCTTAGAGCATTGCGGTCTCCGGTTGCTCTATGCACAGAATAGAGTCTAAACTATTTAACAACAACGATCAGCCCCCCTATTCCCTAACTGAAAGTCACTCGGTGACTAACGTTTGACAGGAAGAATGATCATCAATTAAAAAAAAATACTATTAAGAATTGTCAATTGATGGTAATTTTACTTGTCAAACGTTGGTCACTGAGTGACTTTCAAGATAGGGAATAGGGGGGCAGAGCAACCTCAGAAGAGTAACTTGCTTTAGTTATTGTTCTGAGAGACAAACACAGATTAACTTCTTAGAAATTGCTCCTTGAATTCCGATTAGTACGCAGAAGCTCGCAAAGCAGGCCGATTACTCAGCAATATTTCCTAAACATCCTGTGAGACGTCCTACGAGCCTTTAAGATGTACTTTGATGTGAAAAGAGTGTTTAATCAACTAGTCGAAATAATATAAGTTTTTTTTTCTGGTAATCGGAACCGTGAGCTAATCAAAATGAACCCAAACTCTGCCAGGCCACTACTAATCGTCTAGGAGTTCCGTTGTCCACCTTCCGTTTCCATCATCAGATCAACTCAATATCATCATAACATAATAATTAATTTAACATAACATAATAATACACAACAGTCACATACATAGTCCTGATCCCACACTAGGATTCCCTGTGTCGTGGGTATCAGAAACTACGAGTACCGTGGTACCTACCATAACACCCAGAGCCGAAACAAATATTTGCAGATCATACAAACATTGTCCCGCAGCGGGAATCAAACCCGCAGCCTCTCGCATCTCAGCCAGCTACGCGCTATAGAGGTCGTCAAAATGGACGTCTTATTGTATTGTTATCGGAAAAATTGTGCAAAATTTCAGCTTGGATGGAACTGCTTTAAAATTCAGTTGCAAAATTTAATCCACACATACTAAGTGAAGTTAAATAAAAGCTTGTAAAAATAGCACAGAAATGGCGAAGAGAAAGTGAAAGTTTGAAAATTCCTACGATGAAAGTTTGAAACCATAGTTTTAGAATAGGTACTATAATGTATTATATAATTATGTTTTCGCAATTCGCTGCTAATTAACGCATAGCTGTCGATGGAGAGCGCTGATGATGTGGATGTGAAGCGCGTGATGATAAAGATTCTCCCAATAGGTATATAATTGTTTAAACAAGATGATAGGCATATTATGCCCAATAAAAAAAACAACGAGATAAGCCTGGTGCCCGTGATAAACGTACCTAACCTGATAATAAAAACGTATTTGCGAATATTCTAGATTAACCCAAAATAAACGCCTGGTTGCCTAGGCAACCAAAACTAGCTAACCTTGAGAACCAAATTAAAACCGGTGACATTATGAACGACCTATTATTACTAACGAAAAGAATATTCTTAGAAGTGTGACAGAAGAAACTATTAGGAATAGTTATTCTTAAATTTTAAGACCACGCGTTTTCTATTTTAATTCATTATTTAAGGTGGAAGATCGTATAATAAGAGAAAGAGAAGATATTGTACATACACGCGAGCAATTAGCGGAACTGTCAAAAATAATAATTTAGAAAGTATCGAATGACGGTGTCATTTGTATGAAATAATTTACTTGGAGTATGTAATATAAACTATGTTTTTACCTACTAAGTTCTCAAAAAAACTGCTGGTCGGTGAAAGCTAACAAGGAATTTATTGGGAACAGAATAGCGGGTATCAAAGTCCATTCAGCTGTTTGACGACGGTTGCTAACCGGTCCAGAGGAAATCTACCTCATCGAGTATCATTACGATACATACTAATACATGGGATAAGAGTATACAAAATTACGTTAAAATACCTAGGATTATCTGGGCACAGCCAGCCACCTTTCCTATAAAAAAAATCCTCGACTACTGCTGTTCCCGGGCAAACCAAATTCGTAAAAGTTAATTCGCGTCCTCTTTCAACCCATTCCACGCCATGTATGTTGGTAATCGATGTGGTAAGGTTGCCAACAGTTCCCGCACGGTCTGTGTTCTAGCAATACCGAATTAAGAATGCATTTACCTTTGCCAAACACCGACGAAACACGACCAGGAAATCCTCAAAGACATCGCCGGTCACTCCTGTGAGCTCTTCCAATTCCAGAGACATGTCTAGTTTTTTTTTTCAATTAATAAATTATCCGAACTAAAATAAACAGATCACAGATAATTTTCTTTGTAACTATATCAGATCAAAAATTAAATTCGAGTGTGCGGCGGCCGTACAAAACGTGTGTAGAACGGCTGACTGACGGTATAACACTAAGCGGTTCATTCAGCGAGCAGGCGATATGGTACCGTCATTGCGAGCGTGAGCGTCGCGAGAACCGCGCCACACTGGTTAGTTGCAGACGACGGAGCCCAATACCGACATCCGTTACGGGCCGCCAACGCACGCACTACTGAATGGTCAAACTACAGCAAATAATAAAGCGAGATCGAACGGCTCGAGTATTGGTTGAGGTGCAATGGCTGATAATGAGTTTCGTTCGGGTCGAAGCCCAAGTTCATTGGGGGCTCGTCCTGTACTTTGTTAGCGATATGTGCAACAGCTGTTGCTGGTGCGCTATGTACCTATATGCGCGCAATGTGATCGGTAGTGAAAGTATCATCAAAACTGGACCACAGTTAGAACGGACAAGGATGTAACTCATAATTAACCAATGACCCGTATGTTACCTACTTATTAAACATGCGTTTTGTGAACGAAATAGGTTATTTTTGAGGCAACAATAACATATATCAAAAATCGTAGGTACTTACTTATATACATGTTGTTTATCTATTCGAATTTAATATAATTGAAGTGTCTGTCTGTGATTTCTGTGAAAACTACTATTAACACGAAGCCAATATATTCATATATTACCATTTTTAGATTTTTTGTTTGTCTGTCTGTTTATTTCAGACAGGCTCCGAAACGGTTCAACGGTAAATGTATGATTTGATGATAATAATAATAATAATGATTTAAGGGATTAAAAACCAGGAATTTTAACTAACATTTTCGTGTATGTTTCGCATATTAATGTGCCACGCGACCTATAGTTACCGCGCAGCTAGTTTGAATTTAAGACGAAACTATCGGTGGCCAAAGGATTTACGATAGCATTAGCTCCCGCCCTTTACAAGTGCAATACCTTAGGTCACGCCCGCCTAGGACGAATCCTACGTGGCATTAGCCTGCGCCCACTATACTGAGATATTCCGTGTTCATATAAAACTCAGGTATAATAAAATCAGGTGTAATCCTTGGAACAGTTAGTGTTTTGTTTTTTGCATTGACAATCAGTTTCAAATTCGATAGACAAAATACTGTGACAAACATGGAACTATCACAAAATGCTTCCTGGGATATTCTGCTTTTATAAGTAGCCCGGGAAAGTCTCATTTGCCTGTTATTTAACCGGGACCCCCTTTTAAGGCGTGGATATATGTTAAATGTGGTGCATTAAAACATTTTGTATCTTTCTAGAAAAATCTACAAAAAAATATGTGTTAATCTACATCATATAAAGCATGTGCGGTTTTTTTTTTTTTTTTTAAATAACTTATTATGTAAGAAGTAGATTTCCAAAGTAGTAGTTTTCTGTGAGGTATTTCCTCCAAACCGTGAGAATTATCGAAAAGAGATGTTAGGAGATATGGGCTAAGAGTTTTTTTTTTAGGTTTTCTGTAAATGTAAGATTTTTATTAAAAAACTGCCTGTTTGTGTTTGGTTGGTCATCATGGATCAACATGATGCATAGTTTTATACAAGTTTGTGCTCGCGAGGTCTACTGTTCGCAGAACTACTGGTATACTCCGAGGTTAGTATACATTAGAATAGTATTATTTTATCTGTGGTATACATACATATCTACAATACTTCGGTAAACATTTCTATACTGAGAACCAGCGATGGCGTCGCGACACTAAGCATTAATTACATTATTGCTAAGAAACCATCGGGTAATAATTATTGTAAACATTGTTAGAAGTTGAATTTCATATACAAATAACACAGGAACTAAATAGTTGGCGATTGTTCAAAAGTTTTACAGCAAGGCCTTTGGCGACACGCACTTGTCTCGCAGATATACCGCCAAAGTCGTTTACAGTGTGGCCATTTACTACGGTATCTGTATTACCTGCAAAAACTTGTAATTCCCCATGTTAGTGGATCGTGGTAGAATCTCCCAGTGAAATTCATTTCGGATATCTTTTATAATCAAAACTTTTCAAGATATGGAGGTGGAATTGGGACTTGACTACGGAACCCTACATCGTGCGAGATCTGCCACGCACTTGGCTGGTCATTTTATTTAATTTTATTTAAGTTGTGACTGAACTGGTAGGAAACTGTTGGACAAAATAGTTGAGGTACATATACATTATAGTACCCTATAGGTACCTATAAACTACTAAGCATAAAAGTTTATTCAGTTGTAATAATAATACAATCTTTAAAAATAATTGTTAATGTTGTAAAGTAATAGTATAATCAAAAACAAGAACCACAAAGCTCCCCCTAGACACAGATAAATAATACTATACTATAGTACCCTAGATACCCACAACCACAGAATAAAGCTAGCCTCTTTCGAGCATGAGTCCATAAATGGCACAAAGTAAAGTAATGTTACGCTTAAAGAGAGTAGGTACAGTATATTTATAAAGTAATAAAATTGAAGATGTAAAAGAATCACACGCAAAGCAGTTAGTTTATGTACTTAGAGAGTCACCAAAAACGGGATATTTACCATGATTATTGAGTTTTGCTTGTTCCCGATATTTCGGCACAGTTGCATGCGCCATGATCACTCATGAGCATGATCATGCCTCATGGTACATACATACATACATATATTTATAGATAAAACAATAATAATAATAAAAAGAATTTATTTCTAAAAAGGTTTACAATTTTTACATTTTTCACAAAGCATTTAAATTTTAAAAATATTGGCATTTTAATGTACAGCCAGTGAAAAACTTTGACATCTTGCTCTAACTAAGTAATACGAGTACTTGTGTTTAGACGCAAGGGATCTCTGCTTCGGCTTGGTCAGATAGATATTAACTAATCTAGTTTCATATTTTAGAGGTTATAAAAAGCCCATTTATCTTTAATTACTGACTGTGGCAAGACTTTCCTCAGAAACCGTAATTAAAAGAATAATGGCGGAGTAAACCCTGAATGATGTGTGTTGACCGAGTCTGGCCTACGCAGCTCTGAATATCGACGTCATCCGACAACTCACCGTCGTCGGCGTCGCAGCGGCGCGGTGTAATGAAATGACGTCATAACTTTGGAGGCGTCTTTTGAGGGCTTAATTTGGAACCACTCGGAATGACGAAAGTCGAAATGTCGTTTTTGTATGCAGAAAATGATAAGCGCCTCTACCGGACTTCCTCGCAATTCGATAGTCGGGATAGCGAATACAAAACTTAAATAAGGCCAAACCGACGCGATCAGCACGCGTCCGCTGTGGCTTGCACGCGGTGGCGATCAACGGTAAGACAATGGATCGTCACCAGCAAATATATTTAAAATCGTTGCGTGAGACTGACTCACTCACTAACTAACACTCAATGTACAGCCTAAACCGTAACTCCTAGAAACCAGAAATTTTACAAAGATACAAAAAATCCAACCTTTTCTCTTTATAATATTAGTGTTGTCAAAAGAAGATGGGCCGAAACAGGGCAAGCTCAATAAAACTTATACGATACAATGAACTGACGAAATAAATAGGTAAATACGCGTAATGGTATCCAACTACAGAGATATTGCTCTTAAATATATAACATAGATATCTAGAGTACGAAGATATGCTACTTGACAGTGACCTCTACCATAATGATACGATTCAGATTAACATATACCTACAATATATCCTATACTATTCAACAAGCAATATTTGTATATAAATATGTATATGTTTTAAGATCTCGAACACGGCTCTAACGATTTCGATGAAATTTACTATAATGGGGGTTATTGTGGGCGAAAAATCGATCTAGCTCGGTCTCATATCAGGGAAAACAGGAATTTACTAAAACTCCCACGTGCTGTTTCCTAATCTGTGTCAGTCCATACAGAATATTGAATAGTTTGTCCTGCCTCAATTCGTTCATAGTAATTATTCCTGCTAATCTGTGGTAAGCTTATATTAACTTACACGACTCCGCACCTCTACGAAGATAGGTTTTGTTTTCTCGAGTAAAAAAACCTCCGAGGCAAGCTCGGTAGCCCACAGCTAGTACAATATAATGCTAAGAAGGTACTGAATAAACTGAAAAGTAAATTTGCTTCAAAATTTTTGTCAAACAGAATCAGTCAGTGATCAGCATAGAGCAACGCCCGACAGGAGGCCGTATTGCTCTATGGGGATCAGAGAATTAATACGGCTTTAACTCAACACCTACTTTTGATTCAAGGTGATTCACTCTCACATTTCAACTAGGAGACAGAAAAAGGATAAAAATATTATCTCACATGATTTTAAAAGGGTTCTAAACTTCGATAAAATATATGTTCTATACCTCCAAGGTATCAACAGAACTATTATAGAATCACTCTCATGTGTCTGTCTGTAAATAAAAATAAATTATTCGTTTTTTTTTTAAGTTATTTAATCATTCAGTGCCATATAACTGAAAAGTAGGTAAGAGCATCGATTAAAAAAAAAAGGTCTAACCTCATACCATTTTTTTTTAAATTGAATTATTGAAACTTGCCCACGTGATGCATCATTTGGTAAAGTGAAACTGATGAAGAAGACCAGATTTGGCCACTGGAACTCTTCAATGATAAGTATTACACGGGTGGCGATAAGGGTGACTTTCCGATATTTCTATTGGCTGAAATTTTGCATACCTGTCAAGTTCCGATGACAATACAATCTTATGGTGACAGCGAGATTATCTGATGATGGAGACGGAAGGTGGACAGCGGAACTTCTCGTTGGATAATAGTAGACTGGCCGTGTTTAGGCTCATTGTGATCGGCGCACGGTTCCGATCACTAATATTATAAAATCTTGTATTGGGGGATAAATTCCTAGCTTCGAAGTCGGTTTCTTTTCGTTAACAATTATTTTAAATTATTATTACGAAGAGACAGATCCAGTGACAGTCTCTTAGAGACACCGTCAAAATGTCTTTACCATAAGCGGAAAAACATCCGGCTATAATGGATGTCGCGAATATTCGAAATTACAAAACGACCGAAAATAAATTATACGGAAAATCCTATTCATTGAACTGGTTCTGACCGGCCAATATTTATTTTAGGCATGGAGAACATTCACGAGCGAACTAATGACACGTAATTATGTAGAGTAAGTAGAGTACCATATGGGCTATTTTTAGGATTTACGAGTAGATCTTAGAAGTACGAATATTATTAGTAGTCCAATGTGGCATGCGTAAATAAGATGTAGATGAAGGTGTGTTAATAGTGTACTGACATTTTGCATACGCCATATTGCGTAATTCCCAAACCAACTGTCAGAGTACTCAAATCGAACACTAGTGTTCATGCCAGAACACTGGTGAATCCTTGAATCAGTGACACAGAAAAATCCTTCGGCAATACCTCGAGATGGTAGATCTCGAGGAATTGCCGAATGATTTTTTCGATGTCCAGTGACGTCAGACTGAGCTTTGGTTTTGGTACGAATGGCACTAATCACTGGGCTTGAAACTGGCTCATAGTGGGACGTCACAAATTTGCCGCGAAACTGACATACATAGAGAGTTCAGTCCAGTTCTTGAACAAGTGGCCCTTGCGGAATAGACCACAATTTCGCCACCCTTGCGGAATAGACCACAATTTCGCCAATGTCACGTTTTAAAACAAGTTCAACTTTTGCACGAAGGTTATTCCGGTGTATGGATAGAGGCAGGAGTGCCAAAAAAAAAACAAGCAATAGTATCAAGTTGAACTACTAAATTCAATCTAAAAAACTAAGTACAACTAAAATTTTATGTTACAAATTGAAACTAATTATATAAGTAGTTATAACAACACAAAATAATACGAAGCTTAAAGATTAATTTTAAACTTATCTATATATTTACATAAAATATTTACAAAAGATGAAGAAACAAGGGCAAGGAGACGTAGAATTTTCGCTACATACTAGATCTATGGACAGAAAAGGACCATGAATGTATGTAGTACGTCCAGACTGCGCTATAAATGTCAAATTTGAAATTTTACCGATGTTCAGTGGAGTTCAATGGAATTGCGCAATTACCCCAAGTAGGTGCCTATTTACCTATAAATGTTTTTATCGACTTTTTATTGTTTTACACTATGTTTTTGACGTATAATGATAATTTATCAATAAAAGACTATAAATGACTTTAAAAGAATGACTATAAATGTACCATATTATTTATTCTGTGCCAGTACATAAGTACTCGAAGCTCTAGGCCCTCCAAAATTGTTAACATATAAGGTTAATTCTGTTCTTTTATTTACAGAAAGAATAATACAACTAATACAGGAAGGTATGTTACTTACAAAAATTACAAATATACAAATGATGCAGTTGTACTACCTGAAGAACGCTCCAAACGATCTAAACGTAGCTCAACTGATCCAAGTCATTACCGGAAGCGTCCCTAAGTTTTTTTTTATACTACTGAATGACGGTACAAGCAAATGGCCCACCTGATGTTAAGCGGTAACCTCTGCCTATGAACAGTGCATTACCTCATAGGTCACGTCTACCTAGGACACACCCTATGCGGCATTGCACTGCGCCCGCCACCCTGAGACATAAAGATGAAAAGTCTCATGTGCCAGTAATTTCACCGGCACCCTTACCCTTCAAACCGGAACACAGCAATGCGAGCACTACTGCTTTGCAGCAGAAATACGTATGGAGGTAGTACTTCCCCGGACGAACTCTTTCACAAAAAAGCTCTACTACTACTAGATGACTGAATTGCCACGCTGAATGGCAATACTAATGCGTTGTATTACTATTAATATAGTTATATAGCAATACTAGGTTAATACTTAATTTAATCATATAATAGGTTAGATGTGTTAATCTACGTAAAAGATATGTGTGCATAGTTATGCCAATATTGACGTTTTCATAGAGCTTCGTGAAAAATACGTAGGCTTCATGCAAATAAACAACAACGAACCAATCTCATTTTTACAAGCTTTGAATTAGCTTGCAATGTTTGTTTGTCAGATTGTTTCTTTAGACCAAATCTTGCAAGCTGAATTAGATCCACTTCTTGGCTTCTTTCATTTTGTGAACCAGTTTTTCAATCGTGGTCTGGTGCGGTTCGTCACCGCGAGACGTGACGTCACCACTAGGCAATCTGCCAATTCAATCTGATAAGCACCTTAAAATATTTAAAATATTTACTATATTCGTATATTGACTATATTGTAAATGAGGCATCGGCAGAAACTTCACTTAGCATGTCTATTATTCGGTGTTTTGAAGCATGACGCACCTTCTTATCTAAATCATAGGTTGAAGAAAGCGTCGAGCTTGAGGTTTTACGAACCCCGGCAATGTTCGGTGCAGCTTTGTACGCAGCGGAATAAGTCAGCAGCGTTTAGAGGCAGGTTCCGCTACGCTGCAACGAAATGCTGGAATAATATTCCACCGCCAATAAAGAACATGCAAAATGTTCATGGGAAACTGAAACTTAAAAAGTACTTACTGAATTGGCAGAAAGAGCAGGAACTCCTCAAACTTGATACGAGTGCTATATAATGTGTATCTACTTAAATAAAACATGTGGGACGCTACATGCGTTGATACCCTTGCGCCATCTCATCTGTCCGGGACATCAGTTAGGGCCGGTGCGGCGGCAGATTCCGCTGAGGACCTCAAAAGACGCAAATATGCAAGTCTCGACAGAGCTTACTTATTTGAGCCTTTCGGGGTCGAGACTCTGGGTCCGTGGGGTTCCGGGGCCCTTCGCGTTTTCAAATTTATTTATTTCTTTACGCGTGACCCGAGAGCTGGCTCTTATCTGGCTCAACGCATTAGTATTGCCATTCAGCGTGGCAATGCAGCCAGCATCTTAGGGACGCTTCCGTCTGGTAGTGATTTGGATCAGTTGAGCTACCTTTAGATCGCTTGCAGCGGTCTTCAGGTAGCACAACTGTTTCATATGTATTTTGTACATACCTTGTATTATTCTTTCTGTAAGTAAATGTACATAAATAATATGTGTTATTACTATTTATTATTGTTATAAGAAATATGTACCTATTTGTCCCTATTTCCCCCCCTAATTTTATGAAGTTTGTTTTTTATTTTCTGTGTTGTATGTATTGTATCTTCCTACACATACGTGACTATAGACTAGTATATACTATTGTTTAGCAGAATGGCTCTAACGGAAGACCAGCGCAGGAGGCCAATTCTCGGATTGTAGAGATTATCTCTAAATTAGAGATAATGTCGAAGCATGAATGTCTACAAAAAATGTCACGAAAATGTCACAATAACCATCAAATCGTATTCGATTTGAATGCTTTTGTTCGACTTATGTCTATTAGCGACATCACGAGAATAGCAAATTGAGATTTTATTCGACATGCGCCATCTTTTTTCTATACATATGTCTAAGTCGACTTAATCTCTAAAGCACGAGAATTGCCCTCGGTTGTTTACAATCAGCATATGCTGAGTTAGGGCCTTTTTGCAACGACATTTTATCATCTCATTGTATGTTGTTTGTACCTGATGTTTTTATATAGTTTTTAAATATTGTTGCAAATAAATATATATTCTATTCTACTTTTAATATGAATTAAGTTGAACTATCTTGAGATGATTTGCAACGGTCTATAGATAGACTGACTGTTTCAGATAGACCAACTGTTTCATTTGTGTTTTGTTAGTTTGTACTTATAGGTATATACATACTTTTATTAATATTTTTGTAAATTAAGTTTTTTTTTGTTATACTTAGTAGAAAGTCGGCTAAAAGTAAAATATCACGTGATTTCACTAGTATGAGAAATCTCATTTGAATATTAGATTCCATGTTACGTCTGCGAAGCAACCTAGAACTTAATGAAATAAGACCATTTTGTATGAGTGTTGGCTGTTACGTTATACCTATGTTATGTAAAGACTCTTCGAGCAAGAAAGAGGTGTAATTCCAGGCCTATCGGTTTTGTATTGCTATTGCATTCATTAATCATTTAAAATTGTAAACAGCGATCTAAAGTTTTCCATTAAGGTGGATGCTCACGCTTGTTGCGCGTTTTTTTTTTTTTTTTTGGTATTTTTTGCCCTTTACAGCTCATCAACACTTCTTCAGATAGCGAAAGTTGATTTCGCGAGAACTAGGAGACTTAACACACATGTTTTAATTGATAGAATCTCATCAATATCATCAGTTTAGCTACGATCCCCCTAAACACATTTTTACAGTGTTTTTTTTTAGTTAGAGGGATCGTAGCTAAAATGATTATATTTATTGTCAATTAAAACATGTGTGTTAAGTCTCCTAGTTCTCGCGAAATCAACTTTCGCTATTTGAAGAAGTGTCCATGAGCTGTAATTAGCAAAAAACAGCAAAAAATAATAATTTCGCGTCACTATAATTTCGTTAAAACAATACCTTGTAATCACAATCAATTTCATTCATTTTAGGTATCTTGGGGATTCCTTAAAGTATATTAATCAAGGTAACGAGACGCGGCTGAAGATTTCATATCTTTTGTTAGTACTTGATCATAATAGGCAACTTTTATGACGCGGGCGCTGTACTGATTACATAGCAAAGCAAATTAAATGCCATAACGTCAAGACACGATTGATTAAGGCGGCGATCGACGCCAAATTCTGTCACTATGTATAAAACAAGAGGCGATGCTTTATATTTGACGACCTCTGTGGCGCGGCGGGCGCAGGTTCACCTGTGACGCAGGAGAATGCGGGTTCGATTCCCGCCTCGTAACAAATATTTGTACGATCTGCGGATATTTATTCAGGGTGTTTTGGGTATTTTCTATGTATAATCAAAAATATCAATCTATGTAATGTATTGTATTAAGTATATCAGTTATCTAGTACCTATAACACAAGCTCTCCTTAGCTTGGGACTAGATAATGTTGTGTGAACTTTCCAGCATTATTTTTTTTTTATTATGTGGATGTACATATATTTTTTTGTAGATGTTTCGATAAAGATCGTGGAGACAAAATGTTTGAATGCACCACATTTCATATATCCATGCGATGGCGCTTAAGGGGGGGCATGCGACGAAATCCCTAATCGTAGATTTAATATTTAATTGATTAAATCAAGTACAATGTTTAAATTAAAAATATGCATGGATACTATATTATTTCTAAGGGATCACTGTACCAGAAACACGATAGTTGGTGAGGCTTTCATAGCACAGCACAAGATACATAGATAAATGTAAAAAAAAATGGAGGGAAGAAACCAGACATCGATAGATAACATGCGATAAGTGACACAAATAGGTATACCTATAGGTATCTCTATCGAACGCGGAATGTTTTGTTATTACTGTACAACAGAATTTTCCACAGAACACAGTCTAGACAACACTGTCATATTTATCATCCAGAATAGTCCATTCCTCGTTGATTTATTGTAATTAAAGATGTCCTGAATGTTTGCTAGGAGTATTTTTGAAAAGTCCATGCACCTATTGATTAAGACCTTTCGGCCGCCATGGTAACTGTGTTTAGTAACCAGTTATCTTAGAAGAAATTGTCGTCACGTCTCGTAAAAATATACTATACGCCACTATACGCTCCCATGTGCGGCCACGGAAGACCAGCTATGGCACTAACTCTGCCATAGCACATGCTGAGTGGTTGCCTTTTTTTGTAACCGATTTTAACGCCTGATCTTTTGAATTTGTTGTATGTGGTTCCAAAATAAATATCTTTTTATCTTTTTTAACCAAGTTACAAACAAAGTCTTTTTTTTCTGTATTCGTAACCTTTCTGAGTATAGCCGAATTTTTATTCCTAATTGGTAGTTGGTTCGAATTTTATATTGCTTATATTATTTTATCAAGGGCAGGCGAAAGGTCAATTTGGGGGTCGATTCCCGCGGCGGAGCAAATGTTTGTATGATCTTAAAACATAAGTTATGTATGTTTACATAACTTATGTGTGTATGTGTGTTTTAGTAACATGATACTCGTAGTTCCTGATACCCACGACACGGGGGATCTTAGTGTGGGATCAGCTATGCGAAGGCTGGTTGTTATCTTAGAAAATTAAAAAAAAAATGTCTGGCGCTATATAATCAAAGGTTGTTATGTATGTAGAGATTTTCCCGGTTTATGCGTACCATAAATAACTGGTTGTGTGAAGCCGGAGGGGTCGTTAGTTGTTATTATATAACTTCTAGTAAACGTTACGGTAACTACTTATAAACACTTGTCATTTATCATAAGTAATTAACATTTGACTTTTGTTAAAATTGTAGATAGTAGTACCATAACAAGAATGGGCAAAGTCCTTTGATATCAGCCCAGGTTTTTGCATATCACCGTGTTATCGTTATTTTCTACTGAACAGTTCTGTAAACACCTACCTAAGCCACAGAATGAATTACGGTGTTTTAGGATTACGTACCTACCCCAAAACGTACCAACGGAACCATTTTAGGATCCATCGTGTTTGTCTGTCAGTCTGTCAGAGCTTAAAAATGGGACGCGCTGTCAATAGGCCGCGTACCGTGGGCCAGGCTATCAATATCCCCTTATTTTCTTGACAGCAAAAAACATGGTACAAAATACAGCGTAATGTAATACAATTACTTGCGTATAGCGTTAATAAATAAGTTCTGATTTTGGGGTAAAGTTATGGAGACGGAAGGTGGACAACGGAACTCCTCGATGGATATAGTAGACTGACCGTGTTTCGGCTCGTTTCGATCAGCACACGGTTCCGATCACTAATTTTATAAAAGATTGTGTTCAAAAACTTAATTGCGTACTTATTTAAAATTGCGTACAAAATGCTTAATTTCACCAAATAATAAATCATATTACAATGACATTTTTACGTAGTAGTAGATGTTTAGTAGTTTTTGTAGCAGTAGAGCTTTTTTGTGAAATAGTTTGTTTGGGGAAGTTCTACCTATTTCTGCAGCAAAGCAGTAGTGCTGCAGTTGCTGTGTTCCGGTTTGAAGGGTACGCCGGTGAAATTACAGGCATATGAGACTTTTCATCTTTATGTCTCAGACTGGCGCATGGCGGGCGCAGTGCATCGCCACATAGGATGCGTCTTAGATGGACGTGACCTATGTGGTTATGCGTTGTTAAAGGCAGACGTTACCGCTTAACATCAGGAGGGTCATCTGCTTGTACCGCTATTCACGTTTTCAAAGATAAAATAAAACGAGACGTTGTTAAAAAAAATGTTTAGTAGGTATGCAGATATATACACAAACCTGCATTAAGAGCGCCCTTAGATACCCGGGTAAAACTCCGGTCGAGAGCTAACTGCTCATCAATAATGAGGAACTTACTAACGCGAAACGATCTTCTTCGAGACTTATGAGTCATAAGTCTCGGAGAAGATCGTTTCGCGTGTCATTCGATCACCCGCTCGCTTAGTTCAATGAATGGTCGCAAGTGATGACACATGATCTGCAGACATAGTAAACTCAAACCGAGTATTGCAACATTTCCAGACCACTTGAACATCAGTGATGTTGCCAAGTGTGGTTCCGATCACGGTCGCTGGTACACCTCTCGAAGCTGTGCAGGAGTATGTTTAACTCGGGCAGATCATACAGCTAGGTAAACATAACTTCGAGAAAGAATTAAGTAGGAGAATTCAGCTGGGCTGGGCAGCATTTGGAAAACTTCGTCTAGTTTTCTCGTCGCCCATCCCACAATGCCTAAAGACAATAGTCTTTAACCAGTGCGTAGATATACGGAGCTGAAACGTGGACACTCACGGTCACAGTAGGACGGGTCCATAAACTTAAAGTCGCACAGCGGGCTATGGAAATGGCTATGCTTGGAGTCTCTCTGAGGGTTAAGATTCGAAACGAGGGTATCCGACAGAGAACCAAAGTTCTAGCCCAGAGGATTAGCAAGCTGAAGTGGCAGAGGGCCGGTCATATCTGCAGAAGAACCGATAAACGGTTGAGTAAACGAGTTCTTGAGTGGAGACCGCGTCTTGGCAAACGTATTGTAGGGCACCCTCTGGCTAGGTGGAGCGACGACTTGCGCGGGGCGGCTGGATGAGGAGAGCCGAAAACCGGGCTCAGAGGCGTGCCATGGGAGAGACCTATGTCCAGCAGTGGACTGCAGTAGGTTGATGATGTGTGACGTAATGTTGCCAAGCAGATACCTCTCTTGGAATTCTACAGGAAAAAGGCCTACTCATGTAGAGCCACCAACTTATCTGATCAGGTGGACAAAATTGGAACTAAAACGGAATACAATTTATGCTTAAAAATTTATGCTTTTGTACTTGTTTTTAAGGTTCCGTACCCAAAGGGTAAAACGGGACCCTAGTACTAAGGATCCGCTGTCCGTCTGACCGCCTGTCACCAGACTGTATCTCATGAACCGTGATAGTTAGACAGTTCACATTTTCACAGATGGTATTTCTGTTGCCGCTATAACAACAAATACTAAAATCCAGATAAAATAAATATTTAAAAGGGTTCCCATACAACAAAAGTGTTTATTTTGCCGTGTTTATAGATAATGGTACAAACAATTCGTGCGAGTCGGAAAATTAAAAAAAAAAAAACTTTTTCGCTAAAATATTATGCTTCCCTTTTTATACTTCTACCTTTTCTTTAATTCCACATGACTCTGTCCAGTATTTTAACTCCCTTTTTTTTGTAATGTCTATAGCAAAAGTGCTCCACTAGCGACGCTGTCAACTGAACATTGGTACAGATTGGCATAGAACAGATATCATAGAAAACATTATTTATTTATTTGGTACATTATGCTTGTCATGTCTAGTCTAGTTAGCTTGAAATAATTATACTTAATTTTATTTGATAATATTATTCTGAGATCTCCACTTCTAAAATTACATGTTTAAAAACCCTCCTGTATGCATTACACGCCATTTATTTACGTGAACATGCGTCTATCTATCTATCAATATAATATATGTAGATATCAATATAATATAGAAAATCGTTGCGTGACTGATTGACCGTCTATCAACGCACAGTGTCCTAGAGACCTGAAAGGAGTGTACATTCTTTTTGTGGTCTATGGGCCGGGCCCTATGCGTTCACCAAGAAATTAATGTTCGAAATTCACCCACTACGGGTGCAGCGGGGTGTTGAAAACGAAGTCACGCAGTTTCCAATAGTTAGTTAAATAAATTAAAAAAAAATGCTTTATTGTGTCAAAAATTATTAACAGGTGCATGCTTAGTATTATATTATGTAACCTTAATAAATATACTGAAATATAGTACCACGGTTAGGCTCAGTTCCCCACACTAGGACTAAAAGCCTGTATAGCAGGGTCACAGTGATTCGCCAAAGTTTTACGACAATTATGACGACAAATAAGAATTGATATGTCGTCAGCCTGCTTCTGTTTACGTATGCTGATCAGAGGCCGTAGACAATGTAACATTCTACTAGCGATGTCGCTAGTGGAAAAGCCAACAATGTATGAGATTGACGTAAGCTATCGAAATGTCACGTGGTCTATTGTATTGAATTACGACTGTAGAAATGGAATCGCTTCGAAGCGAATGCCACTTGGCTAGGCCGACAGGAAAGTAAGTCGCAACTCGTCCGAGTTGGTACGACTTGTGGGACCTTCACCACATTTATGTGTAGATGAACCACTGATACTGTGTACTTTGCATGATTCACATTGGGTTCTCATTACATACTCAGTAAGCGCGAGGTGACACTACAGCTGCTTGACACTACATCGTGTCACCTGTTCTGTTTTGGTCACCCTGCGTTTGGTCTGTGATCAGATTCATATAAAAAACGCATCACATACATACATCATCATTGTGGGTATATCACTGTAACAACTAACCGATTTCAAAACGACGGGCGAAGCTCGGTCGCAAACGGCTAACAAATCGCACCAGATATTGTAAAGTAAAAACTAAAAGTAGGGATGCTTTTATTAGTAGCGCACCTTCTCTTGTTTTAAATATGAGTGAGTATGATGAAAGCAGAGTTTTTGAGTATGCTGAGGCGCTGAGGGATCTGACGATTTAAATCTTTAATTACTGTAAATAAAAAGCTAGTAGCTAACAAAATATAAATGTTCAATCACACTAATCCTAACTTTTTTGAATATTATAAATGCGAAAGTGAGTTTGTTTGTTAACCCTAAATTATTCAACCGATAGTGTTTTTTTTTAAAGAGCCAGCATCTTAGGGACGATTGTGTGTGGCATTGTAGTGATTTGGATCAGCTGAGCTACGTTTAGATCGCTAGCAGCGGTCTTCAGGTAGCACAACTGTTTCATATGTACATACCCTGTATTAGTTGTATTATTATTTTTAAAAGTAGTAAAGTCAAGAACATACGACAGTTAACAGTAGTTAACAGTTTAGTAGTAGTAGAGCTTTTTTGTGAAAGAGCTCGTCCGGGGAAGTACTACCACCATACCTATTTCTGCCGCAAAGCAGTAGTGCTCGCATTGCTGTGTTCCGGTTTGAAGGGTAAGGGTGCCGGTGAAATTACAGGCACATGAGACTTTTCATCTTTATGTCTCAGGGTGGCGGGCGCAGTGCAATGCCACATAGGGTGCGTCCTAGGTGGACGTGACCTTTGAGGTAATGCACTGTTCATAGGCAGAGGTTACCGCTTAACATCAGGTGGGCCTCTTGCTTGTTCCGTCATCCGAGTAGTATAAAAAAAAAAACAGTTTTTTTTTTATTATTGCTTTATCGACATTATGATAATTATTATTAGTATAGAGACTATTAATTTTCGAATTTTTGGAAGCGATTAGTTCTTGCATCGGCTAAAATACGCGAAGCACAATAACGCGGTAGCCCAAGAACCATTGCGTCTTCCATTACCAGAAACCACTTATTTTGACATGGTAGAGACGCAAAAAGGTGGCAACAAACGCAACGACAGTTAGTGAGTCGCAGCCGTGACGTACCACTCATGGTCAATCAGGCCGAGCCCGCCAGTTTGATGGATGTGCCACTTATCGAATTAGACACCATAACTTCGAGGATAGGGTTGTGCTGTCTTGTGAAATATAATTCTACTTGCAGGATGCGGCGTTATTATGTATAGTGTGTTTGTATGTATGTTTGTCCGACAATAACGGCAGGACCAATTATCCAGTTTTGATGATACTTAGTAGATAGGTAGGTTATGTGAATATAATTTTAAAGTTCGAACATGAGCTTGATCAGTTCAGGGGTTTTTAAGCTTCGAGGGTCCACGCGAGGTCATGTTCGGGGCGTACTACTAACACCATAAAAAACAAGAGCAAAAAATAAATTTACAAAAGTAGCTGCCAGAGATGCGCGCGCATAGAATCAACGTAATTAATTTCCTCATTTCTGAACTTCCTGTTATAAAATACTAGTAGTTCTGCGTACAGATAGACCGCATGCGCACGAACTTGTATAAAACTATGCATCATTCGATCCATAATGGTCAAACAAAGAAACAAAATAGTCAATTTATAAATATAAATTATAATAATACATTTCATCCTTTTTTAATGCAGTACTTATTATTTTCAAAATAAAGCCGAACATCACTTTTCGATAACTCTCACTGTATAAGACGTCGATAAAGTGGCCCTGAAAAATGGTATCTTGACAACCGAATTTCAAGGATGCCGCTCGCTTCGCTCACTCTGTTAACTAGCATTTGCCGTGCGTGGTACCTCAGTACTTATGTTACATGTTCTAGATACTTAGACATTCGTCGTTGAACTACCTATACGACATTGCAAAAATCATTAAAATAAGTTTAGAAGAATTCGAGTAACTACACTGATCTGTGAAAATCAGACAGACAGACAGACGGTCGGGTGGACGACGGCATAGGCTCAGTAACGAAATCCTAAACATGCCTGTCTAAAATTGTGAATTTCAAAGATTCGATTTCATACAAGACATATTTTTTAGTTTGATTCCGCAGTCATATGATCGTGTGCGTTAATGAGGCCATACTCCATTTTATGAGCCATTCCGCTAAGCCAAGCTATCATACTCCATTGATCAGGTCACTCCATTCAATTATAACGGTTTCAAATTCACTGGCACAATGTCCTGGCTTAGTGGAATGTCTCAGTAACAGGCTCCGCGTGTAAATGGTCCATTATACTAAGGTAAGAGCAGCTATTGCAATTAGCATTTGGTTCAACGAAGAAAACAATGATGTTTGGAGTTATACAATGCTCTTGGAAATATGATGAAGATTAACATATATGTACTTTGTCATAGACTGTGTAGATTTTGTAAAAATACGTTTAAGAGAAGCCTAATGGTTGATGCTCAAGCTTGTAACGCGAAATTCTTTTTTTTTGGTATTTTTTGCCAATTACTGCTCATCAACACTTCTTCAGATAGCGAAAGTTGATTTCGCGAAAACAAGGAGACTTCGAAACAAAAAAAACACTGTAAAAATGTGTTTAGTATCGTAGCTAAACTGATGATATTTACGAGATACTATCAATTAAAACATGTGTGTTAAGTATCCTAGTTCTCGCCAAATCAACTTTCGCTATCTGAAGAAGAGTTGATGAGCTGTAATGGCCAAAAAACACCAAAAAATAATAATTTTAATAGCATAGTTTATTATTTTTCAAGTGTAAACCACACTTAAATAAATAAACTATGAAGTTATAGCAGTGGTGTCATCTCTTGTCAATGTTTCGAACTAATTTCGGACTTTGAACAGAAGGTTTCTAATGAAACACCTGTAGATGGCTCCCATCGGCGCTATAGCCGAGTTGATAGTGCCCACAAATTTCGTCTTCAGCGTCATAGTGTTCTATGGCCGAACTGGTAAAGGCATTGCCGATCACAGGCAAGGTTGCGGGTTCGAGTCCCGCTGGAAAGGAATTTTTGGGTTACATTTAAATTTGATTTTAAAAGCCATCAAAATTACTCGATATGAAATGAATCTAAAAAAACTACAAATTTAAACTAAATTAAAATATACAACGTTTCTTTTCGAAAATGTCGAGTCGATTGCTTGTGAGAGTTTAGAATTTCTACATCTCATTGTGATGCGACACTTTGATACAAGAAACGTCAGTTTGACAGGTTGGAACGAATTGTTTTCGGAAAACCAACTATCGCCGTTAGTATTAACGTCGTATTTACTTAAGTTCAATATTTAAGCCTAGCGGTAGAGCTGGTAACCCGCGTCTTTTAAAAATGTAGCCAAAACCTTTGAAGACTTCAAGTCTCGGTCAAATTTCGATACAATCACATTTTCTTGTAGTATTGTCAGTTGACATTTAGAACATCGACACTAGATTGGACATTATCCAGACTTTATTTGGACTATTGTTTTGTTTGTTAGTTATAAGAAAATTGGATTTCAGAGTTAAGCATTTTTTTTTGTAATGAGAGAGTTTAAAGCTTAAGCTACTGAACCATTTCGACAAATAAGGTGTCATTGACCGTCAACATTACCATCGACAGCCCTAGAACCAGAGTGCTATAATTTTGCACTTGTGCCACTTGTACGGTGTAAGCGGTGATACAAATATTTTATTATTATTTAATGACGTCATCTGTAATCTGGTCATTGAGATACGTCGTAGATAGACACACCCACCAACCAGGGACGAACTTCACTGTTACATTTTTTTTACATGTTTTGAAACTAGAAAATTTATCTCTTAAAACTGCGCCAACCCCAGGCAGAAATTTTCAAACAAAAAAAACCTCACGCCGTTCGAAAAAGTCGTTTTTATTGAATATCTCGTAAAACATATATTATTTTACAAATCCACTACAGTAAACCCTAGGCTTTGTTGTATTGATTTTATTTATCTAATGTTTTACCCAATAATATGCCCAATTTTAATAAACAATCGAATCCAGCCAATAGTTAGAGGTATCTTTGTTTTTTTTTTCTATCGAGAAAATATTGTCCTATCGTGTTTCTGGTACTGTGATCCTTTGGAATTATAATGTAGTATCCATGCATATTTATAATTTGAATATTGTTCTTGATTAAGTCAGTCAAAAATCAAATCTAATATAGGTAATTTTGCGTTACACCCCACCTTAATATTCATAAATTAACGTGTCTCTGTCGGTATGTATACCACAGTAACATGAGTTATACATACCACAGGTAATTCGTGACGTAGATGTACATTGTCTATGGCCTAGTACAAAATAAAGGGATATAATAAACTGAGTCGCGACGCGTGACCCGAGAGCTGGCTCTTATCTGGCTCAACGCATTAGTATTGCCATTCAGCGTGGCAATGCAGCCAGCATGTTAGGGACGCTTCCGTCTGGTAGTGATTTGGATCAGTGGAGCTACCTTTAGATCGCTAGCAGCGGGCTTCAGGTAGCACAACTGTTTCATATGTAATTTGTACATATGAAACACTTAAACTTTGTACATTGAAACATATGAAACCTTGTATTAGTTGTATTATTCTTTCTGTAAATAAAAATATACCCTTTTTCAATAAAAGTAAAAAATAAACTGAGTATCTTGTAATATAATTGTTCCTTAAAATTACAGTTGAGCAACAAATTATTCCAATTACAAGCGTTTAAAAATGATCGTCAATTATTCATAACTAACTATCTAGCAAATTATAACATTAGCGGCTTACTATTAGGGCTAATCGCAAATATAGGGAATTCTTGTTTTTTTTACGAACCTATCTCTTTTTATAGTCCCTAGGATAGGTTTAGAGGAGCGTAGCAACGAGCATGGTTTGAATAGTGATCAACAATGCAAGAGCTTAGCAAATCTTGCATGGTTGATCACTATTCAAACCATATACCGGTAGCGGCCGGCGAGTGCCAGCAACGAAGTAATTTGTTGTTGATACAAAAATATTGTTTGCCGCTCCATTGTTTATTCAGGGTAGTATTCGTTTTTTATTGTTAAAAACACCATTTTAATAATAATCAGTAGTTTTTTAATGCACATAGTTTACAGCTCAATTGGTTAGATATTTTAAGGATCATTTGATTATAACACCGCTTAAAATGCTATTAAATTGACGCTCAGTTAAATAGCACAAAAAAATGGCAATCTAGTCTAAAACTAGAAAATAAATAGCAAATTCATTCGCTATGTATCGTGTCGGTAACTAAGAGGCAGCGGGTACATACCCGTTGACTTTTCAAATCAACACCCAGTATAATGAATTAGGAAGAGAGAGTAAAAAAGTGAGAGCTAATCAGGGGGTGTCAGATGAAAGGACTCTGTTAGAAAACTTTAAAACTATTATTAATTTTGTTTCAATGATGTGGTATGCTAGTGTTGATTTTGTCTCTGAATAAATAATACCTAGTTCAACTTTTGTGACACAACATACAGCAAGACGTTCAAAATTAAAGAATATCGAGATTTTACCCTATGAAATACGAGTAAAACAACAATACAAAATCCGTCGTTGACCTCCCATTTGTTGGCTCAAGTAAATCAAATGAAGAAAGCTCTAAACTCCAGCTCTGTACTATCGGACGAGGTCAACGATGTGACAATCGTCGCAATATATCGTCTCACTAAACAATAACACACGTAATTGACGAATCTAGGCTGTTTCCATTGGACCCCTGCTTAAACGGTAAGGAAATTGCCACGACCACAGATAAAATAATACTACAGACACGACTAACTTGTGAGTGAACATCGTTCTGTGACAGAAAAAAACGTGTAAGTCTGCATCAGAAAAATCCAAATCGGTCAATTTGTCACGAATTTTTATACATATCATAACGCTTGGTATGCGGATTGGTGATCGCAGTATTAGTCGACTACTAGTAGTAGTACTACTAGTAATAGTAATAGCGATAAGAGTTTCGCTACAGACAGCATCTACAATAGTCGCAACGCCAGCGTTTTGCCGCGCTACTTTTGACGCTGGCACCATAGACTGAATCCGTATGGCTAACACCCATACAAGCCCACATGAGTTGTGTTTTAGTCACCCATCTCACTCCATTTACGTAGGCAGTATTCAAAGGTATACGAACATTTTATTCTTCTCGAGCTTTCGAGAATACTGGTTAGAGTAAACATCTATTACTTACAGTGGAATGCCGCCAGAAGTGTATGAGCGCGTGTATGTCCGTAGCAGGCGCCAGCAGAAGGTAGTCCCGCCACTCGTCATAGCTGATGTTGAGACTCCCATCCTGGTCCATCCTGTCAACAAACCATTCATCATCATCAGGCGGTAGACGTGCACGTAGGCGAGGCCTCCCCCATAGACTGCAATGGGGGTATTCGCCATAATCACCACGCTTGGCAGGCGGATCAGTAAACGCAGTATTAGTGTAATGTGCTGATAGATGATAGAACCTTTATGAGTATGTATAGTTATATTAATTTGTGTGTATATATACTTATCTATTATTCTGTAATATTTTGTGTAAGTTTATTTGTTGTTAGGTAAATTTTTCTTGTTCATTTAAATATGGCACACCCATCAATAACAATCTTTCATAAAAGTTTAGCTCCTCTCCATCCAAAGGTTGTCTGGAAGAGATAGCTTCTTAGTGATAAGACCCACAGGTACATTGTACATGTATTTAGATTTTGTTTAATTGTTATTTTAACTAGTTTGTAAAGTGTGCTTTATTAGTACATTATGGTACAAGTGTGTAATGTTGGTGATTACCGCTGAGGCGCCATTGAGACCCGGGTCGTTAGGTGAGGGTCTTAAGAGAGCCGAGGACGGTAATCATCAATACACACGCGTATCATACGACGTTTTTCAACACACTAGTGAAGAAAATAATAATAAAGCAGAAATACACCCCCTGTGTAAATGTTCAACAGTTTTCTATAACTCACTAGTGAATAATAGCAATGAAGAAGTAACAGTTTCATTACAGGTGTAAAACAGACATACACACTGTGTAAATGTTCAACTGTCTCTATAACTGCCTTGTGAATAATAGCAATGAAAAAGTCACAGTTTGATTACAGGTGTCATTATGTGCCTAATTGCGTTGAAATTAGAGCCACTTTATGAGCAAGTGTGTTGAAAAGTATTTTCATTCATTCATAGTATAGAACTTGTATGAAAATGACGAGACTCATTAGCGCGAGAGTATGACGCGGCAATGGGCGATTCTATTCAACACTTAGAGCATTGCGGCCTCCGTAATTCAACACTATCACACATATTTTGCACTAGACACATTAATATATTTAAAGGATATATATATATATATATATATAAATAAGGGATATTTAAATAGCTCTCCCCAAGTTCTGCTTAGCTTGGGGCTAGATAATTTTATTTACCATGATTCTTGAATTAGTTAGTTCTCCCGTGATCATCGCGCATGCAACTGTGCCGAAATATCGGGAACAAATAAAACTCAAGAATCATGGTAAATATCCCGTTTCGAGTGAAAAATATGTACATAATCATGATAGTTTCAAAAGTTACTATCACACATGTAAAGCACATTTTTACTCGCTATCTTTGCGGCGAGGGCGGTTGTGTTGTAGTTATCAGAAGCTACGCGTACAGTTGAAATATCCAGCACTAGAACAAATACTTGCAGGTCATGCGCTTGTAGTTCCTGATACCCACGACACAAATCCTACGGTGCCGGTGGTATCAGGGCTATGTATGACGACGTCTGTGCTGCGGCGGGCGAAGGTTTGCCTGCGACGCAGCAGGTTGCGGGTTCGATTCCCGCGTCGGCACAAATATTTGTACGATCTGAAGATATTTGTTCAGGGTGTTCTGGGTATATTTCTACGCATAATAAAACATATCTATCTATGTAATGTATTGTGTATATCAGTTATCTAGTACCCATAACACAAGCTATGCTTAGCTTGGGGCTAGATAATGTTCTGTGAACTGTCCAGCATTATTTATTTATTTATACATAAATTTTTTCGAGAACATTCTTCGAGATAAATTGACTAGGCCAGCAACGTAAGCATGAAAATCAATATCTGTCGTTTTATCACAAAGGGAATTTTACTACGAAAATCATCAAATCAATATCATGTTGTGTCAACGGAATGGCAATGAACATTCGCGGATTGTTTGAGCACATGTGTGACGTAGAATGACGTGCCATTTCGAATGAATGGACGTTGTCCTCCAAAATCGTAGTTATTATCACCGTTTTAGCTATATAGGTTATTTGACCTAATTTTACTACAATAACTACCATTTATTTACAGAAAGAATAATAAAACTTAATACAAGCTATGTTTAAAATACATATGAAACAGTTGTGCTACCTGAAGACCGCTGCTAGCGATCTAAAGGTAGCTCAACTGATCCAAATCACTACCAGATGGAACCGTCCCTAAGATGCTGGCTGCATTGCCACGCTGAATGAACTACAATAATACATTTGAAATTGGCGAAATTGAAGGAAACTTTCCTTAGAAGCCAGAAGAGAAAAATAGACTTATCTAAGCAAAGCCTGTATAATAAAAGCCACAGCAAAACACTGTTTTGGCCATATGGCCCATACTCTCGTATTCTCACGTTCGTCCATCTACATATAGATAGAACTTTTCTCAAATGACTTGCCGGCCGCGGCACTAATGTACTACCTTTTAAGTAGAGTTGTGGCTTCATTCGCTCCGATAGCTATCCCTAGGTCAGCAAACGCCGATATGAGCTCATCCAGATCAACTTTTCCTGCAAACAAGAAACTTAAATCAACAAGTAATCAATTTAAAATCTGAAATGCCTAACTGCAGTAACATAATTACACTATAAACATGAGTAAACAACCTTTCTAAAATCATCCTATTTAAGGCACAGAGATGTTTTAAAACGATCGATATTATCGCTTGCGTTACCGCGTTAAGGTGCTATTAGGTTCAACCAGTTCAACGAACATTTTTATATGAGGCTTGATGGCGCGCGCACGCTCTGATACCGTGTTTTTGTGTATAAAAACTCATATTAAAATGCCCTATAGAGTTTTGTTAAATTTTGTTGATAACTTTACTAACTCAAATAATAATTAATATAATAGTTAATATATTAACAAATGTTTCAAAAATTAAAACGTGTATATGTAGATCTAATATGGTATTTCAATTTTAAAAAGGTCTTTGATAAAAAACTCGAGTGAATTAATTCAAATAGTGTATTGAATTTATTTCACTAGATAAAAAGCTTATCAATATCATATACTTTTTTCTTCTTGAAATCTGTATGAACTCCTAACAAAAACTTAAAAAATCTAGAGCTCATTATGCTGTGAACCTATTGCGCCATAATGCGTCCCGCGTCCTTTCGGCACAGATGCGTTTTTATCTTTAGATATTTCCAACATGTGTGTACCTAAACATATGCGTACACACGTGACAAAATGTGTACACACAAATCCATAACCATAAAAAGAAAATATATCTCAGGACACTACTCGTACAGATAATATGAGACCTCGTTTTTTAACCATCCTTGTTTGAGCACGATCTCATCTGTCGGTAAGTGACGATGCGGCATACGTTGGAGCACAAAGGTCTAGAAGGCACCTATTCACTCTTGCCTTAAAGACTATTATAGTTTTCAGGAAAGACAGACGACGGTATTCTGTGCCGACGGCAACGTGTTCCATTCCTTAGCAGTTCGCATTACAATGGTGGAACCGAAACGCTTAGTGCGAACTGCGAATTGAAGGTATACTGTAGTGTGGTAAAGCAGGCGCACGGCTCAGTACCATCCTTACCTCATGGTAAGGATGGTACTGAGCCGTGAGCCTGCTTGTCGTATGATGAAAATGAGACTACTACCTACCTAGGATACTACCGAATATCGTTGTGTGATTGACTGTAGAACCCAAATTACGTCAAATAAGTAGTAGTAGAGCTTTTTTGTGAAAGAGTTCGTCCGGGGAAGTACTACCACCGTACCTATTTCTGCCGCAAAGCAGTAGTGCTCGCATTGCTGTGTTCCGGTTTGAAGGGTAAGGGTGCCGGTGAAATTACAGGCACATGAGACTTTTCATCTTTATGTCTCAGGGTGGCGGGCACAGTGCAATGCCACATAGGGCGCGTCCTAGGTGGACGTGACCTATGAGGTAATGCACTGTTCATAGGCAGAGGTTACCGCTTAACATCAGGTGGGCCAACTGCTTGCTCCGCCATTCCAGTAGTATAAAAAAAAAAAAAAAAAAACGTCCTACTAGTGTTTTTGAATGCAGGTATGTTTGTTAGGATAAGATAGTGCGCGTCGTAATATAGAATGTACTAAGAACAGATAAATATCGCAAGACGCAAGCGTCCTACTTCTATCGCGTCGTTATTATCGCAGCAGTGTGTGAGATCACATGTCTCCAAAATGTACTATAGACGGATATTGCTATAACGCTTGCTATAGAGACACCTATGTGGTAGAGCCTTTGTGGAGGTATGTGGCTGTACTTCACGTATCCACGTGACAATCATTTCCATACAAACTAAGACGTCAGCTTCGGCAGTTTCGGCCGTTGCTTTAATAAAACCTTAATAAAAAAAACTATATTTAACGCGAAAGCCTGATTTCATAATGTTACTAAATTAGAGGCATAGATATCGTGGAGTACCTATTTTAAAGCCATGCCCCAAACTCGCGGTGCCAAGATACTCCTTCGTTTGCATTGAAACGATGGTCACGTGGACCTTTCTTTAAG
Organism: Operophtera brumata; assembly: GCA_932527175.1. Taxonomy (NCBI): domain Eukaryota; kingdom Metazoa; phylum Arthropoda; class Insecta; order Lepidoptera; family Geometridae; genus Operophtera; species Operophtera brumata. The sequence continues at coordinate 76,851,611 of OW052239.1, read as the reverse complement.
GCCCATCAATCACTGTGTTTGAGAGTTCAAGTTGCAATGGAAGGCATTTATAACGGCTGGGGGCAGCTATATTTGTGTTTTTGAAACTTCATGCACCTTACGTCACTCTAACATTACGTAACTGACTGGAAGGAGTACTAGCAGTCCGGGGTGAGGTATGGGGGAGGGTGTAGAATTATAGTGTCTCTTTATCTTCTAATAGGGTAAATTAGAACGAGTGAAACTAATTTCACAAGCCTTTCTCACAGCTCACGAGGTAATGCTCTGATTTGGGTAAAACTCCGTGGCCAGTGTGTTAATCCTTCTATGTTAAATCCATGGGATAAATAACTGTTAGTTATAGAGCAGTTTGCGTGTTACGGGGTAGGTGAAGATGGGTAATATATCAATATCATTATATTTATTTCAGGCTATATAGGCATTTCATAGCAAAAATGTAAAAATGTCATAAAAAAAAGGTATTTCATATTTATATAGGCTATGACATAAAATACTTGGGGATCGAAGTTGCCCGCGTCCGTAGGAAAATACCCTCGCGACCTTACACGTGATCTCTGGGTGGTGCCAAACGGATAACAACATTTCTGGTGGTAGGCTTCGGCCGTGGCTTGTCACCACCTACCGGACAAAGCCAGTCCGTGAAGCGACTTTATCGTGTTTCGGATTGATGTCTGGTGAAGCCCCCGTGGAAGTGAAGTGAGTCTGAGCAGTTCGTGCACGGGATTCAGCATGCGCGTTTGAACATTTCGGTTCCATCTTTATAATGCGAACTGCTAAGGAGTGGAACTCGCTGCCGTCGTCTGTCTTTCCTGATAACTATAATCTGGGTGAATAGGTGCCCTCTAGACCTTCGCGCTCCATCGTCGGCCGCATCTTCACTTATCAACATGTGAGATCCTGGACATGAACAATATGTTCAAAAGCCGATAAGTAAAGAGAAAAAAAAAAAAAAAAAAAACATGTGAGATCGTGGTCAAAAGAAGAAATATCATAAAAAGAATAAAAGATAGAGAATTTATGGCCAGTATGTATACAATCAGTCGGAAATCGAACCTTTATTCCGCCTCGTAGGTAAACATTAATTAAGCTTAGCAAATCGAGTTGTACTGAACATTGAAAATCAATTATTTCTTAGTTTATTTCCGTCTTTATTTTATTTTGGCCGACTGCCGATGATGGGAAATGTTCAACGTGTTTATCCATGCGGCCAAAGATATAAATCTTTGTATATTGGTGTGTTGTTGTATTAAGTATATCAGTTGTCTAGTACCCATAACACAAGCTCTGCTTAGCTTGGGGCTAGATAATGTGGTGTGAATTGTCCAGCAATATTTTATTTTATTTATTTATTTTTTATGGTGGCATGTTTTATAACATTGTAGATACGGTTTGATGGATTGTAGTAGGTATTCGTCGTGATCCTGGGAGTAGGGTACATAAATGAAAAAAAAATAACAAATTTGGCGGCCACCAGTCTTTGTTATTTTTTACATGTAAACTTTATAAGTCGAATAACGATTTCCAAAATGTAAGGCCGTTCATCCACCACCGCCGTCACTTTCACGTCACCGAGAACGAGATGACGGCGCCGAAGTAGTGATACCGCCGTCACTTTCACGGCGGAGGTGGGCACGCGTATATAGTAAATGTATGTATCGCTACTTCGGTGCCGTCATCTCGTTCTCGGTGACGTGAACGTGACGGCGGTGGTGGACAAACAGTCTTATCCGATATAACTATAATCGAGATTTTAATTTTTTTAATTGATTAATTTTTAGCTATCCGAAGGCTTTCTTATATAACTCTAATGTCACCTAATAGTAACTAAGTAATCTGTGGGTAATATCAATAACTGTTCTAACCTAGTCTAAGCTTTGCATTTTATAATCCCAATTCAAAATTCCCATAAAAAAATCTTACGTCTTAGGACTCTATGGCACATTCACCGTTGATAGAACAACTTTGGCAAACCAGAGATAATAACGGCATATTAAACTTGGCATAGCAACCGCTATACTTGCCTGATGTTTATGGATGTCATACACTATTATGATGACTCAATACCGGCTTATACCGGGCAACGTAACGCCACGGACCAATAAGGTGAAGGCATGTGACATTTAGCAATCCACTATATAGGTAGATTACAGAGTTTTTGAACTGATTGGATATAAGAGCTCATTGTAACCCCCCAGGTAATTCACTCTCGCTAAGCGAGAGTAGGCATAAGTCCTACTCACTATCTTGCTGTAAGAACATACTCACCATCTTGATTCTTGTCTATGTGCGAGAACTGAAGCCTCAGGTTTGTTTCATGAACCCGTACATAATGTATGAATTCAGATAACGTGACGTCACCTGTCTCTTTCCAACCGGATTTGGCCAAAAATTTCTGGAATCAATAAATAACATTGCTGTATAAGAGGTACTTAGCATATGGCCACATAACATCTCTGTAGTAGGAAGATAGCAATCACAATGGAACGCCTGAAAGATACATAAACACAAACACATTTTTAAAATAAAAACCGGCCAAGAGCGAGTCGAACTCGCGCACGAAGGGTTCCGTACCATTAACTATAAAAACGGAAAAAAACTAGGTTTATAAAAAAAAACGCAGGGCATCGCTTAAACTACATTTGGAAAAATCACGTTTGTTGTATGGGAGCCCCCTTAAGTATTTATTTTATTCTGTTTTTTAGTATTTGTTGTTATAGCGGCAACAGAAATACATCATCTGTGAAAATTTCAACTGTCTATCTAACTAACTATCACGGTTCATGAGATACAGCCTGGTGACAGACGGACAGACAGACAGACAGACAGACAGACAGGCAGACAGACAGACGGACAACCAAGCTCGTTTTACCCTTTGGGTATGGAATCCTAAAAACAACAGTCTTCAAAGCTTCTATAAAAAGTATTATGCGCAGTTTTGTTAGTTTCCTTAGTTTCAATATTACCCCCTAACTCCTAATCGATAAGCAGTTCCGTGGCTTTCATCGTCAGCTCACGAGCATGAGATGATGACTCCCAGACGCAAACAACTGAATAAGTTATGAAAAATTAACAAACACACTGTACGTGCCATTATTTATTGATGAATTCCCTAAATTTCTCTGAGAGTCCTTCATCAGATAACTTGGTGAATATGGTACCACCTCAGGAGTATAACCATTTAAACAGAAAAGTTTTGTTAAATTGGGAGATACATACAGACGAACATACGAGTAGAAAATACAAGTAAAAAAATAAATAAGAAGATTTGATTTTTAACCGAGAACTGTGACTGTTATAATATTCTGTGACTGATACTCTTATAGATTAGCAAATAGGGAATGGTGATGTTTTTAGTGGAAAATCGCGTTTTCCAGTGATGAGACCTAGGTAGTAAAAAAAATCGCCTCTAAAAACCCCCATATGGCAAATTTCATAGAAATAGTTAGTCGTTTATTTCAAGAATGTGAGCACAAATGTGTATATATATATATATATATATATATATAAATAAATTCTTCCTTGTAGTCAAATTTGAAGGACTCTCTAAGCATTATGAAGAATATTTCCATAAAAGTGATTGCAAAGAACAAGGAATTACAATAGCTTTGTATGTTCATGAATAATATTAGAATATGGAGTCTTGACACAATAAGTTCTGACATTTTGTTATTGGAATAGATAATTTAAAGCCATAGAAGAACTATTTTTAAAACTTAAGATGTTGGTTTGACGTTGTTAGGGGTCTTTACCTCAGCAGGAAAAAACGGGAACCTTATAGATTGTTGTCCATCTGTCTGTCTGTCTATTTGCCAAGTTCCTTTTTCTCAGGAACGGCTAAAGGTTGAAATTTATAAGAAATATGCTCTGTGAGCTTATTACATTAAACATAATCAAGCAACTAGATGCATTTCTTTTTGTGAAAAATATATTTTTTAACATGAAAGCTTTTATTATATTAGTGATTAGAGCCATGTGCTGATCAAAAGGAGCCTAAACAAGGTCAGTCTACTATTATTCATCGAGTTCCATTGTCCACCTTCCGTCTGCATCGTTGAGATCAGCTCGCTGTCATCATAATAATCGGGCTATTTTTCATCCTGAAACCACCCGTGCGAAGCCGGGACGAGTCGCTAGCAACTAATATAGGTACATCCTATATTATCCTATACTATTAAGCGAGCGATATTTGTATTTGTCTATATATATATATATATATATTCACGTTCTCAAAAACGACTCTATCAATGCAATTTGCAATTTGAAAACGCGTTTTTCCAAATTTAGGCTAAGTAATGATCAGGTTTTGGATGGGTGTTTTTTTTTTGCATTAACTAACGAAATAAAAGCATTTACCAAAGTATAACGCAATGCATGTCTAATTTATGTAAGGAAATCACGTAAATGAAATTCCTTATAGGTCTGCACATGGGAGTGCCCTTGCTTTGAGTTGCTCACTGCAAGTCGCTTAATGTGAGCAATACATGTCAAACCACACAGCTCAAGATCAACACCTGACCAGCCTTTGATCAGACATAACATGCAGCCTGCTTCAAGTTCCTCAGCTAGAACTACACACAAAGGTTTTGAGTAGCAAAAAAGGTATTTTTTGTGAAAAAGTTAGTCCGGGGAAGTACTAACACATACCTATTTCTGTCGCAAAGCAGTAATGCTCGCATTGCTGTGTTCTGGTTTGAAGGGTATGGTTGCCGGTGAAATTACAGGCACATGAAACTTTTCATCTTTATGTCTCAGGGTGGTAGGCTCAGTGCAATGCCACATAGGGTGCGTCCTATGTGGATGTGACCTAGGTGATAATGCACTGTTCATAGGCAGAGGGTACTGCTTAACATATGGTGGGCAATCTGCTTGTTCTATCATTCCAAGTAGTATTAAAAAAGCATCCATATCTCTAGGGTACTTCCAATAACCTCACAATTCTAAAATTTAGAATTCTAGGAGGCTTTCTGTGTGACACAAATAATGGCAAAAGTAAAAAAAAACTATTTCTACTTTTTTCTACAAGTGGATGAAACTCGGCTCTGGTGTTAATGTGCTTTTACAGTATGTAACCCTCAGCAAGTGAGTCTCACTTGCACTTGTCCGATTATTTATATCATGCATAATTTATGCCATAAACAAAACTTGAACATATTGCATGATGTTCACTGATATTTTATCAATTGGCCATCACACAGAAAATCATGACATTTCAGATAAAGTATCAGTGATTTATCTGCTTTAGAAGTAAATCATTTGCATACAGATATACTGATGTCATGTCAGGTCCCCAAAATGTTGGGCAATTTATATTGGTAGGATCTGGCTGCTGGCTTATTTAGGAGTGTGCAAAAAAAGCATTAGCCGTGTTGGTTGTGGGAAAGCAATAGCGGTTATGTGCTCACCACTTGTCATGTCTATATTACTGTGATTGTGTGACCCACTGTGAAGCACCTTTTAAAGCTCTTCCTACCCCGTTGGGGAAAAAGGAGTGTATATGTATCTATGTGTGTTCTCTACGGTCGGAAATGAATGACAAGTTCATGAGAATTATGAATTTCAAAATAATGTCTGTTTGCACATCAATTAACTGATCTCTACTTAACCAAATGATAAGTGTTTGGGGAAAATACCTTTTGGAACTGGTTGAATGAATGGTTGAAATTATTGGAGTAAATATTCATCAAGGGTAATCATTTATTGGCATTATTTTTACATACATATTATCATTGGCAGGCTTTTTATCACGGATCTGATGTCAGAGGATATTTTCCATGTGGAATAACGTAGTTAGCCTAGTGAGTATTGGCAGGTGAAGAGATATAAGACAAGTTGATTCTTAGCCAAAAAAACCAGGTAATTAATGCGAATAGATTGTAAATTGTCCGTGTTCCCATTACGAGGATGAATCATGAACCACGTGTCGACAGCTCATCACCGTCGACGGACCATGGGAAGGAAGGAGGGTGAAACCGTTAGTTACAGCATAATTAGCAGTAGTTCTCACCTCTGCATAGCTCCGGTTAATATGCGGAGCCAGCTCCTTGAGTGCGGCAGACAAGTCGTGGATGTCGATCTTGCCATTACCGTCGATGTCTAATTTAGAAAACAGATTTTCTAGTCTTTCTTCGTCTTCTTTTGGTAATTCTTTTAGTTCCAACGGCGGGCGTGTATGAACCATGGTGTCTGTAGTTTGCGTAAGTACTGCTTGTTAAATTTTGAGTTAATTTAACTTTATAAGAACTAATATTGACATACATAACTCTGTTCTAAATTAAAAACATTTTTATAAAAAATACTGCACTTTACGTTCCTCTTTTGAATGATTTTGACAGCTACTTGCTGCCGCACTGCTGCACACACCCACAGGCGCAAAAAAACCAACACTACTCGCCGACCAACCTTGATTGCGTAGTACAGTGTCCATGGCCATAAAATAATGGCTTCATCTTTATCAGCTAGCACAAAGCATTATAAGCTTTATCCTAATATGTTAAGGTTAACTTGTTCGCTACATAAATTGGCATAAACGTAAGTATGTTTGTGGTGGTAAACCCAGTTATACAAAGCGCCATCTTTGTATTGCAATTTGAACGAATTTGGAGGACGTTTTTTATTGATTTATTTTCTCATCCATCAGCCAAGGAAATGCTGTCATTTGGCCAAGTATTACCCGATTTTCGGGGAATTAGAAGAGATCACAATTCACTTCACTACATACTATAATATCTTACCATGTTTATTAAAATATTACATAAAAATATACAAGACGAACGTCATGGAAAAGACGAACATTTTAGCAAATGTCCATGTTGCACTCATACCGGCACACATTACGAACGAAGATTGAAGTTGTTTAGGTTTCACTAGAGCCAGTAGAGCCTCTGTGTTAGTGAACATCAGTGTTACACCCACCGTGTTGCTCTAAGGAGTTTCACTACGCCAAAACCAGTGATCAAATCCAAAACAAAGAGATCCGTCCAACCGTCCGTCCGTTCATATCTCAGAAACGAGATAGAACCAAGATCACTAACATACAAGTCGAAGTGGCAATACGTGGCAGGCCATATAACTTTATAAAGCACAAGTCCGGGCTGGTATGGAGTACTGCTGCCACGTTTGGGATGGCTCGGCCAAACATTAGCTTGCTGTCTTGGACTCGATCGAACGCAGAGCTTTCAGGCTTGTAGGTGAGCAACATAAGGCAGAGACTAAGATCCAGAGTCTCGAGCACCGTCGCAAAGTCGCATGCCTTTCGATCTTCTATAGGTTATTTTTCGGGAAATGCTCGCAAGAACTTCATGATCTGACCCTACCATCTCCTTTTCATCATAGGATGAGCAGACGCACGGCTCGGTACCATCCTGCAAGTACATATGCACTTTTGCTTGAAAAGATCCAGAAGGCCTTCCTTCGATTTCTTTACAAGCGTCGTTACGGGTACTGCCCTTACCTGTATCCCACCAAGTTTCTACTGGGCTGCCTGGGGTACAACTCGCTTGAGGTTAGACGGGCTAGCGACCAAATCACTATGGTCTGCAAGATTTTCCGTGGCAGGATAGACGCTTTGGACTTGAGTGATGAGCTGTGTCGATTCCTTGTCCCGAATAATTATTGTGCAGCTCGGAAGCATAGGTTGTTTGCTGTACCTTTGTCGTACGGTGGCTCGAGCTTTTTCACCCGTACCGCGTGCCCTCCCGGTCGCTCAATGCTCTCCTGGATGCTAGTCCTGAGTGTGATTTGTTTGCGGATGGCTGGATGAGGATTTTGTCGGATTGTTTGAGGTTCTGTGAGCGTGATGTATAATAGCTGTGTGTTTGATTTATATTATTTTATTATTATTTTATTATCTTTGATTAATGTAATTGGTGTGTTCATCTTAATTAAATAAATCAATCAAAATAAATTAAATTAAATTAAATTAAATCCTCACCTCATTAGTATACCTTCCATTCAGACCTACTAAAAGTTTCAGTTCTACCTAATGCGAACTGCTAAGGAGTGGAAAACACCACCGTCGTCTGTCTTTCCTTAAAACTATTTTGGAGATCGAAGTTACCCGCGTCCGTAGGAAAATACCCTTGCGTCCCTACACGTGATCTCTGGGTGGTGCCAAACGGGTAACAACATTTCTGGTGGTAGGCTTCGGCCGTGGCTTGTCACCACCCACTGGACAAAGCCAGTCCGTGAAGCGACATTGTCGTGTTTCGGACTGATGTCCAGTGTAGCCATCGTGGAAGTGACGGGTTTGAGCAGTTCATGCACTTGATTCAGCATGTGCGGTTTAGAGACCGCAGTGGTGCAAGTGTGCCGGAAGGCTAGGCTTGGAGGGTAGCGGGATCCGAAGCACGGTTCTCCGCTGGCCGACCGCAGGTTGTAGGGGGCCCAACTAGTGAGTTAGCCACTCATGAAAGGCTGCCCCGCCGCCTCGCGAAAAATCCCAGAATGCTCCATCGTGCCGGTTGGCGACCGGATGAGAGGACCCGATGGCCATTCCTGGGGGGGTTCGGGCGTCCCCGCAGTCTCCAGTCTAGTCTCCCACTGGCGCAGGAGCCTGCTGTAAGTCTCTAAGTTTTCGCTGGTCAGTGCCTCGCTCAACAGCCGTTTTTCCCACAAACCTAACACTCAAAAACCTATATGAAAAAGTCCAGAAATAATAAGTTGTCTTTACAGCGGAAGCACTTCCTCTCGCTTCAAGTGCACTCCTCCAATATTCGAGGACTGCACTCCAATCTCGATCCGGTCCACCACCACCTAGAGACCACTAAGCCACACTTATTATTCCTCACGGAGACGCAGATTCAATGTCCTCCCGATACAGCTTACCTTACATACCCAGGCTATGCCCTGGAGCACAACTTTAAACCCAAAGCTGGAATTTGTCTATTTGTCCGCGAGGACATTTGCTGTCTGCGTCTTCGTGACCTTGAAGAACCCGATTTTTCCGTTTTATGGACTTTGGTGGACACCGGCTTAGATAAAATTATCTATGCTGGTTTATATCGGTCTCACTCTGGAGACTACGAGACAACCAGGTTGTTCAACTACATCTGTGAAGCGGCGGATGTGGCCCAACAACGTTATCCTGGTGCCCAACTGGTGATTCTGGGGGACTTTAATGCCCACCACCAACAGTGGCTGTTCCCATACCAGTTCACCGACCATGCTGGGAGAGAGGCGTGTAAACTTGCACTCACGCTAAATCTCACTCAGCTGGTCAATGAGGCAACCAGAATTCCAGACGTTGAGGACCACACAGCCAACTGCTTGGACCTTCTGCTGACGAACGTGCCGGATCACCACTCAGTATCAGTGTTGCCTCCTTTGGGTACATCTGATCACTGTGTGGTGAGGTCTGTATCGTCATACTCGCCACCCGATCCCTCGCCCAGAGGTAGTAGACGAGTGTGGCGTTACAAGTCGGCAGATTGGGATGAGATGCGACATTTCTTCGCTTCTTATCCTTGGCGGCAAACCTGCTTTTCTTCTTGTGACCCGACGGTCTGTGCTGATGCCGTTTCGGAGGTGATCAAAAGAGCAATGGAGTATTTTATTCCATTCTCCGATGCTTCACCTTCAGGCAATGCTCGCCCATGGTTTAGTCCCGCGTGTGCTAGCGCAGAAGCGCTTAAACATGCGGCTTACCTAGCCTGGGTCGAAGCAAGAAACGGTAAAACCTCGGATGCACGGATTAAGAAGAAAGCCTTTAACAAAGCCGCCAAGTCTTGCAAGAAGGTGATACGGAAGGCTCGCTTCGATCGGATTGGCCGTCTGGGGGCTAAGCTTGCCGCATACCCTGCGGGAAGTAAAGCTTTCTGGTCTCTGGCTAAGTCGGTGGAAGCGAACTTCAGCCGCCCTTCACTCCCTCCACTACTGAAACCGGACGGGTCCCTAGCTCACGCTGCGGTTGAGAAAGCAAATTTATTTGCTACTCAATTTGCGGAGGCTTCGCGTCTTGACACCTCTGGCGAAACTCCACCCAGCCTTCCTCGGTGCGAAGCTTCAATGCAGGAAATTCGCATCCAGCAAAAGGAAGTGCTCAGAACGCTACGTAGTCTCGACGTGAATAAAGCTAGCGGTCCGGATGGTATCTCGGCCATAGTGTTGAAAACCTGTGCCCCTGAGTTGTCTCCAGTATTAACGCGTCTTTTCCGCCTCTCTTTGAAAACTGGTGAAGTCCCTAAATCTTGGAAGCTCGCTAACGTGCAGCCTGTACCCAAGAAAGGCAGTCGTGCTGACCCTTCAAACTATCGCCCTATTTCAGTCACCTCCCTACTTTGTAAATGTATGGAGCGTGTACTGAATAGGAAGCTCCTTGCATACCTCGAAGGTAACGACCTCCTCAGTGATCGCCAATACGGGTTTCGCCAAAACCGGTCTACTGGGGACCTTCTTGTGTATGCCACGCACATTTGGAGCGAGGCCATCGAGAAATATGGTGAAGCACTGGCTGTTTCATTAGACGTCTCGAAGGCTTTTGATAGGGTTTGGCACGCTAGCCTTATTGGCAAGCTTCCTGCCTACGGACTGCCAGTTCAATTCTGCTCCTGGCTCGCAGACTTTCTGAGGGAAAGATCCATTCGAGTAGTTATTGACGGCTGCTCGTCGGATCAATTGGCTATTAACGCCGGGGTACCTCAGGGGTCAGTGCTATCTGCCACACTGTTTCTGCTGCACATTAATGATCTGCTAATGCCCGGTATCATTGGGTATGCAGACGACAGCACAGTTGTGGAGAGATATGTTTCCACTGCGCGAGCTAGGCAGAATGAAATTCAGGAGTTAAGAGATGAGATGCTGCAGCGTCTGAATTTGACTCTCAAGGCTGTATCCGACTGGGGCGATGCCAATTTAGTCATGTTCAACGCCTCTAAAACGCAGGCTTGTCTCTTCTCGGCGAAAAAAAGTCCGTTTCTCCAAGTTCCTGTATTCCGAGATGTACCTGTTGCTATAGGAGATCACCTCGAGCTCTTAGGTGTTTCGCTCACGCCTACTCTCAACTTTGGCTCCTACATCGAGTCTAAGGCAAAAACAGCTGCCATGAAGCTAGGCATCCTGAATAAGGTAAAGCGTTACTTCACACCAGGACAGCTTCTCAGTTTATATAAAGCACAAGTCCGGGCTGGTATGGAGTACTGCTGCCATGTTTGGGATGGCTCGGCCAAACACCAGCTTGCTGCCTTGGACTCGATCGAACGTAGAGCTTTCAGGCTTATAGGTGAGCAACATATGGCGGAGACTAAGATCCAGAGTCTCGAGCACCGCCGTAAGGTTGCATGCCTTGCGATCTTCTATAGGTTACATTTCGGTGAATGCTCCCAGGAACTGCACGATCTGATCCCACCATCTCCTTTTCATCATAGGACGAGCAGGCGTACGGCTCAGTACCATCCTTACCTCATTGGTATACCTTCTATTCGCACAAAACGTTTCAGTTCTACCTTTATAATGCGAACTGCTAAGGAGTGGAATACACTACCGTCGTCTGTCTTTCCTGAAAACTATAATCTGGGTCTCTTCAAGTCAAGAGTGAATAGGTGCCTTCTAGACCTTTGTGCTTCATCTTCGGCCACATCGTCACTTACCAACAGGTGAGATCGTGGTCAAACAAAGGTCTATCAATGTTAAAAAAAAAAAAAAAAAAAAAAAAAAAACTATAGTCAGAGTCTCTTCAAGGCCAGAGTGAATATGTGCCTTCTAGACCTTTGTGGTCCATCTTCAGCCTTATCGTCACGTACCGATAGGTGAGGATCGTGGACAAACAAAGGTCAATGCTTTGCCTTCGTTTGGTTGGATTGAAGGATTCATGCTTGAACTGGGCTGAGACTTTCCGTATTTGATGAATTTGTGTTTCATGAATTCAACTCACTTAATTTTATGGTGGACGTACTTGGTTGGTAGCCCTGAAAGGTTCTCTCGAATTTGCAAGTACAACCTATCCCTAAACCAGAGTGTATCCATTGAACGCACAACAACTCGCTTGAGCAGGGCTGCCAACATAATCTTTTTGATTCGCCTTCTCCCCGAAATTACCCAACTTGCCTGACCCACTGACCTATTCCACGAAAAATAACCCTGACGTGACGTGCCAAAATATGAAAATTAACAATATTTTTCAAATTTTGCATTCATCACATTTTGTATTTAATGTTAGTGGTTAACGTTAGGTTTACATTGTTTAGTCAATTTTATTGTTACTTTTATGTATGATATAATTTTCAGATTGAGGAAGATGAGTACATGCCAATGAAAATTTCGGGACAATTCAAATTAGTAGTAATTTGTAATAATTTGTGTCATCATCTAGAAAGAAATAGGTAGGAAACTTAAAATTTTAAAACGATATAGAAGGATGAGTTATGTATTTCAAAAATATACTTAACAAACGATTATAAGATACCAGAGCCAAAAACCAGGGTACTAAACCTTCATGTATTTTTTGCATAGGAAATTGATCCGAGCATAAATTATAAATAGGGAACAAAATCACGTTTGAAAACAAAAATACTTGCATAGGATAATTGGTCCTAGTTTTATGAATATTTGGCGATTGATATTGTATGTAGCTCTAGCTTCTCTATGCTTTACGGGTACCAAAAGTGCTAGGTAGGCAACACTGCTATGAATACCCCTCCGCTTGACGTTTGGTTTGGCTCAAGCATATATCTACGTGCTTGAGCAAGCTGCTTGACCGTGTTCCTCCAAATTCGCGCTTGACTCGTCAAGCCAAAACTCTACGTGCTTGTGGCTAGATGCTTGACATCGTATCCATTCAATCAATTTCAATCAAATTTTAGTAGTAGACTGCCAGCCTGCAATAAAAAAATAAAAAAAAAAAAACAGAATGCGCGGGAAGAAGCAGTTTTGTGAATATAAAAACATTCCAGAAAAGTTTACTAGCTTTTTTAGCTCTTTGTCTAAGATACCTTACGCATAAAACATGAAAAAAGCTTCAGTACCGGGTAACGCAAGAATTCGCGGCGGTATCAGTAAATCATTGATGATTCCTTGTAGAAGAGTGGGTCTCTCTCGTAATTGGAGAAAGGGTGTCGCTTCGCCGGATTTGCTCTTCATCTCGCCTTTAGCTAATAAAGAAGCAAAGAAAAATGTTGAGACCAAGGAACGGAAGGAAAGTCTGGAGGAAACCCCGCAAAAGGCCGAAAATATTGACTCCGTAAAATTATCAGAAAATGTTACCAAAACCGCTGAATATTTATCACAGTTACTAATTTCAGAAACTGAAGAAAAATCTGGCAAAGGTAATGAAACTCAAGAAATTGTAATGATGTACGTCAAAGCTGTGACCCCTAAAGTGGTTTCTACATCAGTGCGCCTTATTTCGGAATGTAAAGAAAATACAAAAGTTAATACTGATGACTATTTCATGCCAGAAGTTTCAATGCAAATTTCTAGCGATAATGAGGATGATTTATTTAGGAAGAAAAGGATCATTAATGTTATAAAAACTTATGACAAAGTTGTTAAACCTTTTAAAGCAAAATCAACCGGATCAATTACAAGGAAGAAAATGAAATATTTGTAAGTTCTATCTAAGCTTACAGATATAAGATCTGAATTGAAACTAAGAAAAAATCAATCTATGACAGACACAAAGGAGTTACGGGAATCAATAAAAGAAATGGCAGAAGGGATGTCAGGACTCTCTGATGGTATCTGATGAAGAATAATTAATGTCCTTATCAGAACATGATATTTTATAGTATTTAATATTAAATTATTGTTTCGTGGAATATTAAATTACAGATTCATCAAACATTGAAAATTCCAGTCACATTGGTTGGTTATGATTCTAATAATGACTGTTTTGTGACACCTGGTGATTCAAATATTATTCTGTTTCATATAAAATAATGATTTATGTTAAAGTTACATAACATTTTGATATTATTTTAAAGATTAATTAAGACTTTTTTTTCATGGAATATTAACTGATTCTTCAAACGTTGAAAATACCAGCCACATTGGTTGGTTGTGATTCTGATAATAACCCTTTAGTGACACCTGATGATTAAAATATTATTTTGTTTCATATAAAATAATATGTGATCGTTCTGTGATCGCAGAAAATAATGATTTATGTTAAGAGTTACATGAAATGTTGTTATTATGTAAAGATTTTAATTGAGATAAATTAAGACTGACTGAAAAATTAAGACTGAATTAAGATTTCATATAAAATAATGATTTATGCTAAGAGTTACCTTAAATTTTGTTATTATTTCAAAGATTTTAATTGAGGTTAATTCAGACTGTTTTTATTTAAATGTAATATTAACAGATTCTTCAAGCGTTGAATATACCAGCCACATTGGTTGGTTAATGATTCAGATAATTACCGTTTTGTGACACATGATGATTAAATTATTATTCTGTTTCATATAAAATAATGATTTATGCTAAGAACATAAATACATTACATTACATTACATTTTGTTATTATTTCAAAGATTTTAATTGAGATTAATTAGAACTTTTGTACCGAGAGTGATAGAAAGGATTAGCTTACTTATCAACACTTACCATTACGGTGAAAAAAAGGTGAAATACTTGACTATCAGTGTTAAGTTTTCCAATTAAAAATATCATTTCACACCAATACTATGAAATTAGTGATGAGCTAATAAAAATGACCAAGTGTTTTGTTTTCCACCTTCCATCTCCATCATCAGATCAGCTCACTGTCACCGTAATATTGTATTGTCATCAGAACTTGACAGGTATACCAAAATTTCAGCTCAACCGGTTGGGTGGAACTTGTTTTAAATCCGGTTTCAAGATTTGTCTGCCACAGACACTGATGTCAGAGATGCTTTTCACCGCTATTAGCTGCATAGGAAAGCTCAAAGTTGCTCAGCGGGCTATGGAGAGGGCTATGCATATAATCCAGAATGAAGAAATCCGTAGAAGAGCCCAACATCACCGATATAGCTCTCAGAATTAGCAAGTTGAAGTGGCAATGGGCTGGCCATTTAGCTCACAGCACTGATAAAGTGATAACTATTGGGTAGGAAAGGTTCTCGAGCAGCGACTACAAACCGGACGACGCAAAAGAGGAACTTGCGATGGACCAAAGAGATTATAGAGGTTTCAGTAAGGCGGTAGATGGAAGTAACTCAAGAACGTTCGTGGTGGCTTCTACGAGGGAGGCCTATGTCCAGTAGTGTACTACTGTAGACTGTTGATGACGAGATGATGATAATGATGAGATACTTTTCACTAGTTGATAGGAAATCAGGCTCATCCAGCAAGGAACAGTTCAAGCTACATTCAAATATTTATTTTGATGACCTTTATGGCGCGGCGGGCGAAGGATCGTCTGCGACGCAGGAGGTTGCGTGTTCGATTCCCGCCTCGGAACAAATATTTGTACTATCTACAGATAATTGTTCAGGGTGTTCTGGGTATTTTCTATGTATAATAAAATATATCTAACTATGTCATGTATTGCATTATGTCAATCTCCTGGTTCTAAGCTACCTCCCCACCAATTTTCAGCCAAATCGGTTCACCCGTTCTTGAGTTATAAGTGGTGTAACTAACACCACTTTGTTTTATATATGTATATAGATATCAGTTATCTAGTAGGTACCTACCCATAGCACAAGCTCTGCTTAGCTTGGGGCTAGATAATGTTGTGTGAACTGTCCAGCATTATTGATTACTCCCAAACTATATTATAGTAGGTACTTAACAAAAACCTAAAATCTATGTGATCTAATAGGATTCTCGGGATCGAAACCTTGGGATCTTTGAAGAACACTATCGTTGTACAAACTGACCAAACAGATCTTAATAGTTTCCGGTTTAGTTTAGTGCGTTCAGTGTTGTGTGTGGGGGTGGTGGTGTATGGATGGCTTTGTGTTATAGGTACAACCTTCGACCAAAGTAAAATTTGGTCGAAGGGTAGGTACAACTATTTAATTAATAAGTAATATGTAAACCTACAGTTTACAAAATAATAATACTAATACCACAGAGTAAGGAATAATACTAACGTACAACTAATACCTAGTAATGTTGTCTGCCTTGTTTGTAAGATAAAAGTGTCAATGTTGTGTTCGCCTGTAATTGGTGTGTGTATCGGCTCGAAACTTAGTGAATGATTTTTGTAAAAGTGTTTATTATATATGTTTTCGGCGTTCCTTTTTATGAATTTATAAAAAAATAAACTACCTACTATACACAAAAGGTCCTAATATTTTAAAGTGAGCAATCCTTGTTGAAGTTCTTTGCTCACGAAACGGGAGGCGCCTTTGCTACGATTTCGTAGCAACTTAATTTTCGTTCAATGTCATAATCATAATATTGTTAGTTTGATAATTTTCCAGGCCATTTGGCTATAATCGGGAAGTTAGCGGCTACAGCAGCGTACGCCACTTCCTCCTGCGTTGCTACACTTGATCACGTGTACTCGTTGCATGCGTTCCAAGACCTCCTTGGCTCCTTTTACCTTCTAGGGACACTGGCTTCGACCAAATTGGTTGAAGGACACTGGTCTTCCCCATAGAGTTAATTTTTAGGGTTCCGTACCCAACGGGTAAAACGGGACCCTATTAATAAGGCTCAGCTGTCCGTCTGTCTTTCTGTCTGTCCGCCTGTCACTAGGCTTTATCTCATGAACCGTGATAGTTAGACAGTTGACATTTTCACAGATGATATATTTCTGTTGCGACTATAACAACAAATACAAAAAATAATAATAAAATTAATATTTATGGGGGCTCCCATACAACAAACGTGTTTTTTCGCCGTTTTTACAGATAATGGTACGAAACCCTTCGTGCGCGATTCTGACTCACAGTTGGCCGGTTTTATATACCTACAGTGTGTCCCACGGCCATGCTACAAGGAGACAAGTACTTTAAATATTGAAGTTAGGAAGTTTTACATAATGGAGACTTTAACTATTTTTTAATTTTTAACTCTGTTTTACTCGAGGTAATACTGCATTCAAGGATAATAAAAGAGACATTTTTGCTTAAGCCGGGACTCGAACCCGCTATATAACCTACAAAAAACATGCTGTATTTTTATGACACCGATCGGAAGGGACAAAGAACAATACAAGGACCAATTCTTTTTTAATATCGCAAACTAAAGGAATACCATGAAATAAGACACAGAAACAGAGTAACAACATTTTTTTTCTTTATAATTGGCGCACAGCTTTTGCATTTGCGATTTTCAGGTACCTATAATTTATTATTGTGTTTTCAATATAATTTGCAACGTTACAATTCTTCGAAGTCGTTAAAGTCACAGTCAAGTCATGTTTTAGTAAAACGGTGGCCATTTCACAAAAACTTTGGTAGACAATTTCCACCATTTTGAAAAGTAACTTGTGCTCTATAAACGAGCTGCATTGGTTAAAATGCCACCAAAATTACACAAAAAAACAATAGGAAATGAAATATAACTACACGACGTCTTTTTTCGAAAATGGCAGGAAGAGTCCCAAAACAACAAATTCACACCTTTTTCTTATTTATTTATTTCATAGTGTTGCTTTAATTTGAGATACTATATGTTATTGAGAAGGAATTGATTAGAAATACGTATTTTTTTTGTGTTTGACACCCCGTTTAGGCAAGTAACTCTTTTAATATCCTTGAATGCAGTATTTTTTAGATTAAAACATAAAGAAAAGGCTCCTCTAAGAAAAACTTCTTAACTTCAATATTTAAATTACTTGTCCTCCATGTAACATGGCCAGGGGTCATACTGGTCCTCCCCTATAGTGTAAGCAAAATCGACACACACACCACCCAGTGGCCCTAAATACTTAGCGCTATAATAAGTAGGTACTACGTGTCCTGCCGCAGGACACAAAGGCCACTATTTCTCCCATAAACCATAATGATTTCATAGCACTATGTTAGTAGTCTAAGGTACAAACACTCCAGTTAGATGGAGGTCAAAAGTTTGCTCCTCATCATCTTCATAAGCCATTAGCCGTCCACTGCTGGACTAGGCCTCCCCCAACAGAATGCAATGCTCTATTTGCCATTACCACCACGCTAGGCAGGTTTTTTTTTTTTTTTTTTTTTTTAAATTTATTTATCATTTAAACTTACTATTACAACATATAACATAGATATAGCACTTTAAAAACCACAAAGGTGGTAGGTGTATTGGTGTTGAGTACTGAGGTGGATGCTGTAGCCCATCCTCTAGTGTAAGCCCTTAGTCGGCTTTTACAACATCCTCGGTAGGTTACGGAAGGGTCTATTCTAAGGCCAGACACACCGTGGCAGACAAGGCATAGAGTACGCTCCTCATCGATCTCTAATTGAGCACATCATATGAATCACGACAATCATGCCGATTAGACAAATGAGTCTTTTCGTAAAATGCATAGCACATTATGATGTACCCAATTCTACGATCAGATGACGTCACTAAATATTAATACCGTCTACCTGATGAATGAGGATGAGCAAGTAGTAGTAGAGCTTTTTTGTGAAAGAATTCGTCCGGGGAAGTACTACCACCATACCTATTTCTGCCGCAAAGCAGTAGTGCTCGCATTGCTGTGTTCCGGATTGAAGGGTATGGTTGCCGATGAAATTACAGGTACATGAGACTTTCATCTTTATGTCTCAGGTTGTCGGGCGCAGTTCAATGCCGCATAGGGCGCGTCCTAGGTTGACGTGACCTATGTGATAATGCACTGTTCCTAGGCAGAGTGTACAGCTTAACATCAGGTGGGCCATCTGCTCGATACGTCATTCAAAGTTGTAAAAAAAAAACTTGGCTACTGCCTACTGTCAAAATACAATAAAACGATTATATTCTGCATTGAAAAAAACACCTATAAAGTAAGTTTTTTTTGTTCCTATATAATAAAATACCTCCTCTCATGCCTAAAGAGGTTGTAGGTACGAATTTAAATGAACGATATATGGAATTAGGTACACGCAAGTGTTGGGTAATTCTGTACTTATCCAATTGTAAAAAAAAACTAAATGGTTCAAATTTTCAAGGTAGATTCTTATAAATTTTATTTTGCTCATATAAAGCTCAACTAAAGTTGGAGTGACTTGGTATATAATACTTGGCCTTGTAATCAACGGATTCGAAGAAAATGTCGTTTGAAGTTGGGTGTACGGCACTACCCTCTGCTCCCCGACTTGGTGCATAGCATTGTATAGCAATCTATCAACATGTACCTAAATATGAAATGGTAATTTGTCGATGTCAGACTATTAGTAGTGCCTAGAGTTAGGTCCTAACTCTAGGCACTACTAATAGTCTGATATCGACAAATTACCATTTCATATCGAAATTCATTTGATCCGTAATAGCTAAAAAAACTGCGTTGTCTATGGAAAGCCAGTTTCAAATTATTCTTTAATGATAAAAGTTACATTATAAAATATAGTCACGTAAAATCATCTACGTGTCACAAACATAAAGGACCGTCACCTCAATGAACTTCATTAAGTTCACCCAACATCCGAGCCATATTCCCTTAAGTAGGCTTTTCATTCAGTAAACCATCTCTTTTATTTCTAAGCTCAAAAAGGAGATGGAAGATGAATATTTGTCCAAATCCAAAGTATTTGTCATCGGGTTTCAACTAATAAAACCCATGGGGATGACATCGCTATTATGTCACATGACAATACACAAATTGACGCGACCGAAATACTATAAACTTCAAAAGTTAATACAGAGCGGCTGCAACTACCCCTGTGTATCGAATTATGACTCTACAACCTCCGACATAAAGCTCAAATCAGACTCTATCACAGAGTGTAAGAATCACAGCGAAAACTGGACTGTGTGAAGGTGACGTTAAGGGAGTTTATTTAATGAGAACGTTAACGGTACTGTCAATAAGTCGGGGCAATGCAAAAAATCTGAAAGGGAGCGAACAAAAGCTCATAAAAGTTGGAGATTAATCGGGGATTTGGACACAATATAGACGCCGCGCACACATGTCATGGGCGCATGAGCTGAGACGTCAGCGCGGGGCTGTTTGGCAATGACATGATAACAATGAGGGTAGCATCGCATTTGTCTACGGGCTCATAATATTGGGGGCAGCGCTGAAAGAAAAGGGCGTTCAATTCTGGCCTCTATTAAAAATAATAAAACGTTTGAATGCCAATAATTTTAAAAATTGGTGACTGAGATTCATGTCCATATCCAAGAGCGTGAATCAAGACCACAGATAGATCAAGACTCAAGCATAGATTTTTTGGCAGTTCTCGTTTCAGTTTGTGTTTAGCATGGACTTAGTAACCTACTAAGTCCAAGGTGCTTAGTTGTAGTGTTGTCGTACCCGCAGTCACGACAAATGGCGAACGAAGGACACCGTGAGGTTTTAGCCGGTAGGAGTCCGACATAATCCCTTCGTCGCCCCCGCGCGATGCGATATCCATGATGGATTTCCTCAAGAAAAAAAAAAAAAAAAGGTACCTAATATATTCTTACCTGTATATTCTGTGGTTAAGTTCTAGAAAACGGGCCTAGAACTTTGGTAGAGCTATTAAAACAGTCCAAAGTAGGTATGTATGGTTTCAAAGTAGAGTAGAGACTTGCCTAAAAAAACTTGTAAAAATCGTAGGTTACCCCACGATAATACATAATACATTATACTTCATACCTAACAATACATAGTTACGTATTAATACATTGATTGTATTATACGTTCTTGTATGATTTAATGTTTTTTAATGAGATGTTACTGTTAGATATTTATCTATCAAGCTATCCATATCAAAATTATTTTGGATGCACATAATTTGCTTAGTACTAAGCAGATTGGAATGTATGAATGCCCTAATAGGTTAAACAAGTAGGCAAAGTAACAAAAAATGTAGATACTTAAATATTTGGTAAGTACCAACTGACATACTTTTTGACTAGATTAAAACTATGTATTTTAATTGTATGCATCCAATTATTTCGGCATATTTTATGTAGAGATGTAGCGTTCAATTAGATACCTATTTATATACTAAAACAAATGATGATGGTGTGGCAAATAATTTTATTTTGTATAGTAACTCCATTATTGTTTATTGATATATAGCTTTATAAGGTCGTTCTGAAACGCACGGCCCTTCGAATAATTCTAGGTAAGTAAGTACCTATACATATTTAACTTAAGTTATGTATTTATTAATAAAGGTGATGTAATCGAACTTTAATGAACCATGTGTTAGCCACAGAATATATAATAGTACAAGTATCTTAGCTAAGATTTGAGTATAAGTAGATACATCATATTTACTATAGGTATCACATATTATTATATAACACATTTCAATCACAATAAGAGCAGTTTTAAAGCACTAATGGAATAATTTAATTTGGAATGCAAGCTATATTTTAATTCTTAACTTTCCTTAGAAATTGCACATTGAATCCCTAATCCCGCTTCAAAAAGAGACATTCCCAACATATACCTATCTCGTAATATGCGGCTACAAAAAACTAAATTCTGTGTTTTATCTTTATTTCCATCTATTGTATATTAAAATGTTAATATAAGTATTTACTTAAACTAACATTGTTATACACAATAGATGGACATACAGATAAATCTACAGTTACATTATTATAAGTAGGTAGCTTTGTATCTACTGGCCTATCAAATAGCATTTTATTTACAAACTTAGTGCTTCGTATTAAAAATACAACACAGTTATATTTAAAGTGTAGTACGCAGTACATTCAACAAGGCAAAAAATTATAAATAACGCCATTTTCACAAATGCACCTTAGAGTAGGGAACATTGCTAATTCTTTCACAAAACTCAGCTAATACTCAGCAGATAAATTCTATAGTAAATCATAGATTAAAAGGTATCACTGGTATCCTACCCGATTTGTACAAATCTGTGATGATCCTCTCGACAGAGATATCGCCGATCGTATTTCGGAAGAACAGCTCGATGATGGTATGGCCGGAGACTGTCTTCAACATAGACAGTATCTGATGCAGCTGACTGGCTCGGGACATTTCTCGTGGGTACGTGGTAGCCGTGTGCTGTAGAAAATAGTTAACTATTATAGAGATTGTTCATACTACATTGCATTCAAATTTAAAACTATTTTCATAGCTTTCCGGGATCATATCACTTATCAGAGGCCCTAGTCTAAGTTTTGCATGAATGATTATAACGACAGACTCGTACTACTCGAAATCTGTGCCATTTCTATCAAGCGCGAAGCACCGATTATTGATAGTTACTACAGATTTTTGTATGGAAAATGAGGTTACTAACTAGGTAACTAGTGTACGCTCATCAGTGTCTCCATACAGAATCCGTGTTGCATTACCCTATAGCTTAGTGAATTTTTGATAGTGAAGTATAGTGAAGTGTACTAGTTTCAGATTTGAGTAATGACGTCACACTAGTGACGTCCGAGTCTGTTGTTTGTTAATAAGTTTTTTGTGAAAAAGATTTGTTTAATTACAAGCTTTTTAAAATTTGTGATAGTAACCGTGTGCTGATCAAAATGAGCCTAAACACGGCCAGTCTACTATTATCCATCGAGGAGTTTCGTTGTCCACCTTGCGTCTCCATCATCAGATCAGCTTGCTGTCACCATAATGTTGTATTGTCATCGGAACTTGACAGTTATGCCAAATTTCAGGTCAATCAGTTGAGTATAACTGCTTTAAAATTCAGTTGCAAGATCCCGGACAACCATACATTGCAAGTTAATTAAAAGCTTGTAAAACTTACAGTGTTACTATAAAACTCTGACTATCCTTGGAATAGTTACACAGTGTTTTGTTTTCCTTTGACAATCAGTTTCAAGTTTGATCTTAAGAGGCTAAGCGTGGTGTAACTATTTCAACGATATTCCACGATTACTAGCAGCACGGTTAGACTAAGGCCTCGGGTAAGAAGTAGTAATCAAAGTCCACTTACAATATTCAGAACTGTTAGAACTCGACTTTGCACTTCAGCCACCGCAGGCAAATCTTGCAGTCGCTTGTTGTGGGCACGCGTTGAACTTCTTCCATCGTTATCAACGCCATTATCAAAGGTAGTTTTGAACATAATCAACGAGCGAAGATACATGTATTCGTCAGGATCAGGCCTTATTTTGGCAATTTCTACAAGGACAGATTCAAAAATTTCCACATATGTGCGGTCGATTCTAGCCCAGCCTCGGTCAAATATAACGTTCAGGTCTATCGGATACAGATACTGTGCAAGGCCCAAAACGAAAAGCTCTGCCCAGGATTCTTCTAAAAGAAGAAGCCTATCTGGGAGGGACAGCGACTCAAAGGGTACGATGCTTTTTGTCCATTTGACGTTTAGGAACAGGAGTCTGGCTGCTACTTCACATTGCTTCTGGGGGTCATCTCGATGAAGGATATTGCTCCTCATTGAAAAGACCGGTGGCATGGGTGTGGGTGCAGGCACAATAACAGATGGAGTATTAAATAGATTCACTCCGTTAAAATGTGCGAAAGGGTGAGAAAAAAGCGATAGAGCTAGGGGCATGGATGAGGGCAGCAAGGTTGTTTTGGGCATCGTTGGACTTGTTGGTATATGCGTGCTCATTGGGAGTCCTATCTCTGGTGAAGGTATTAGATCTTTGCTGTAGAGCGCCATTTGGCGGCGAATCGTCGAGTTTCTTGGGCCTCTCTCGTGCTGCACAGCTGAAACAATGACCAAATTATGTTATGATAGTTGTTAAGTAAAATAGACCCTTAACGAAAATCTTGGCTAACTTTCTCACCATCTTTATTCATGCCAGCATCAAGACATTTGGCGAGGCGACAGGAACGGCACTGGTTCCTGTGTGTCTTGTCAATCATGCAGGAGCCAGGCATCCTGGCCTTGCAGAGGTAGTTGCGTTCGCGCCTCACGGACCGCTTGAAGAAGCCAGCGCAGCCGTCACAGGCGAACACCCCGTAGTGTTTGCCGGAGGAGTGGTCCTTGCAGACTCCACAAGGGACATCGTACAGAATGCGACCTGGTGAAGTTATCATATACAGGTTAATATTTTTTAGGCTAACGTTACTAGCTAATAACACTAAACTAGACTAATAATGGATTCAGAAATGTCGGTGATAAAAATAAAGTATCTTAATTAGTATTACTACTCCACAGTTTTTCACTTTTCACCAACCAATTAAATTTCCTTAACTATTCATAAAGATTTAATTATCAACTTGGAATGCAATGGGTTTTGTTTAGTTCGTTATTTTCCCTAAGGAATATAGCATTATATATTTTATTTCCTAGTGAAGCATCTACTCTATACATATATATCGATATCTATCTATCTATATCTATATATCTATCTATTTATATCTATCCTACTAATATTATAAACGCGAAAGTTTGTTTGGATGTATCTTTGTTACTCTTTCACGTAAAAACTACTGGATGGATTTGGATGAAATTTGGAATGGAGATAACTGGACTCCCGGAATAACACATAGGCACATTTTTATCCCGATATTTCCACGGGATCGCGACTTACGCGGGTGAAACCGCGGGGTGCTGCTTGTCTATCTATATCTCTATCAACGCAATAGAGAATACAAAAGGCCTCAATCCAATACATGGCCAACAGTCATAAATCATTTAAAGTGCTGAGAGTTGGTGACGTCACTAACGACGGGGCAGGGAGCCACAGAACCCCGCCTTTCGAAGGGTGGCACCGCTGGCTAATTTATAGCTGCATGCCCTTCACTAAAAGAGCAGTGTAATAAACGGTTTTGTGAAATGACGATTGATTCAATTGTGCATGCCTTTTTCAGATAACTAATTGTTAAGTTAGTAATTGATTTGGACTTCAACAATAGATACATAGACATAACTGGTTATTGGACAAAATACTTGTTTTATTTAATGTACCTAAATTTCTCTCAGGCAACGTTTGTGTGGTTTCACTTCTGCAAAGTTCAGTGTTAGCTCATGTAACAATTTATTTCAAATTTAAATTTTCTTTATACTGATACAGAAACGGATGTTATGTTATTTTAATATTAAGCATCGTTATATTTAGCAATTAATATAATATAATATGACCGTTAACGAAGCTCATTTGAGATTATAACCAAAACAATATGTAGTTCAGCATAAGTTTAACAACATATTTTAAAATCAAATATGCAGTCCATTGACGTGGCATTGTATTTCAAATCGCTCATCACAAAAAATATGCGATGTCTCAATCAATGGTGCTACGTCTGCACGAAAGTACGCCTTTATGAACATATCTCCAGCACGACGGTAGTCAATAAGGCAAGGCATTCAAGACATCTCACAAAGGTTTGAATGTACCACTTGGCACAGGAAGCGCGGTATCGAATGGAGGTGAAAAAACACAAAACCCTGTCTCTTTACAAAAACTCGAAAGCCAAGAAGTGGAGCTTGGGAACTATGGATGAAAGGCACGCAAATCATAGACCGAGAGACAGCACCAGAAACACGTCTGAAAACCGCAAATCATTTTTTTTATGAGATGTTATATAGCCTGTGTTGCTCTGTTGCACATGGAAGCGCAACTATGGCGGCCCGCAGGTGTCAGTGTTGCCCTGCACAATATTTTTGATTTTTCAAACAATGTGTATAAGGCAAAAGTGCCATACTAATGTCTTTGATAAATATTTTTGACGACCTCTGTGGCGCGGCGGGCGCAGGTTCGCCTGCGACGCAGGAGGTTGCGGGTTCGATTCCCGCCTTGGAACAATGATTTATACGATCTGCAGATAATTTTTCAGGGCATTCTGGGTATTTTCTATACATATTACAAAATATCTATCTATGTAATGTATTGTATTATGTATATCAGTTATCTAGTACCTATAACACAAGCTCTGCCTAGCTTGGGGTTAGATAATGTTGTGTGAACTGTCCAGCATTATTTATTTATTTTATTTATTTATATTTAATAACTGGATCACGAATAAATACGTGCCATACGTCTCGAGGAAGGCGAGGAACAATCCTGTAAAGTTCTGAAATTTACAGGTTTATAAGAGACATGATATCGGTATGGCACATATTTATTCGTATTTCAGACAAAAAACGTATCAAAAACATGACTGACTAACTTATCAAAATGTTTTAATTTTAAGGTAATCTTAGGTACTTGTTTTTTTTGCTGGCTCTCGGTTTATCAGGCTGTGATTACAACCAAAACACCTATCTTGTATAATATAATAACTACCAAAAAACTATGAAAACCAAGAAATCGCTGCTAAGCGATAAGACCGCCCATTGTACTTTTAATTATATAGTTAAGTTTTGTTTCTTTTTTTCGTATTTTTATTTATTAAGGTGTACAATAAAGTATTTTCTATCTTTCTATCTTCTGTCTATCTACCTGTGTTCAGAATCTTACATAAACAAACAAATATTACAAAGTAAGTACCTACCTACTTCATAACTGTAAACTAAAATTTAAACTATGCACATACCAATATAGTCCTACATAAAAAACTTGTATCTCTATCTATCATCATAGTCATTCTCTATCTAGCTACAAATAACCAAAATATTCTGAAAAAAATTGCCTCGTCCCGCAAGATATACCTACCTAGTGTATGTATAAGAAATAGAGAGTGGACATTTTATGATATTAGACTATTGGCTTAAAAAAACGGAATGCTAAGTTTGTAGGTCCACCATTGGATTTTTAATGACGAAACTTTGATACATGTTTTGTCAACGATATACATTTGTAATTTAGAGGTTTAGTTGTGTATCCTGGATACCCCCAATAACGGGAATTCCAGGTTTTAATTCCAACCCATGACACAGATACATGCCGCAAAATTTAAATTCGTATTTTTTTTCTGTAAATAAAGATTGTTATTGTGATTTTAACTAATTAAAAGGTGCTTGACAGGACATCACATTTCAAAATCCATAAAACCCAATCTGTTTCTGAGTCATCCCCTATAGAGTGGTTCCGTGCGAACGTTCACCTGTAGGTGAGGTAACTACCATTTGGATTGCGTGACACGCAGGGGTCAAAACATATCGGGCTCATTATAGAGATGCTCTTTAAATTACTATTTATTAAAAAAACGGGATGTCAGGAGATTCTTTCCCACGTTAATTCACTTTGTTTTGGTGATACCCTCGATAGCCAATAATTTATGGTATGAGTACTCGACAAATAGATGGCGAACGGTTTCCGTCGACAAAATTATAATAAACAACATTTAATCGTTTGTTGATTGGTTTTTGAACGGGCGGGTACACTTTGTAAAATGTAGGTAAAAAAGGTGGGAATAGGTAATTCAGAAGGAACGTCTCAGGAAGTCGATGTCAGGAAGGCGGCTCAAGAACTTTGGATAGCTTGTATAGATAGATAGATTGGATAGATTGTAACGCGCAATATTTGCCATTTTCGAAAGTTTGTTACTTATAGAAAAGGTAAAAACCACTAACAGGTCTTTTTAAAATGTTTGAGATGTTTTTAATAGCTTTGATTTTTACCCCACACTTATTTTATATTCCTATTCGTTAGTAATCGGCCTTAGCTAAAATTTTGCTGTGATTGGGCCATTACTTGTTGTAGTATGAATTTTGAATAGTTTAGAAGAAATTAGCGGTCAGACAGACAACTTTCCAATTTTAGTTGAACCACTTAAAACACACTTCTTACGATGCCACAGGGTTTCAGTTATGAAGACAAATGGTATAGAGTTCCTGATCAGAAAGTCTTATTGCCAAATCGTAAAATGCCGAAATTACCATTCCTTCATTAGGCTTGGTATTTTTTGCATTACTTCTTGCAATGTGCCTAAGATTCAGAATACCTATTTTTTATATAGCTTGAAATGACGGAACAAGCAGATGGCTCACCTAATGTTAAGCGGTAGCCTCTCCCTATGATCAGTGCATAATCTTACGACGACCTCTGTGGCGCGGCAGGCGAAGGTTCGCCTGCGGTGCAGGAGGTTGCGGGTTCGATTCCCGCCTTGGAACAAATATTTGTGCGATCTTTAGATATTTGTTCTGGGTGTTCTGGGTATTTTCAATGTATAATTAAAAATATCTATCTATGTAATATATTGTATTAAGTATATCAGTAATCTAGTAACAATAACACATGCTCTGCTTAGCTTGGGGCTAGATAACGTTGTGTGAACTGTCCAGCATTATTTATTTATGTATTATTTATTTATAGGTGGACACGATGCGCTCTATGCAGCATTGCACTGCGCCGCGACACCCAGAGACAAGATGAAAAATGAAACCAAAGATGAAAAGTCTCATGTGCCTGTAATTTCACCGGCACCCATACCCTTCAAACTGGAACACAGCATACGAGCTTTGTGGTAGAAATAGGTATGGTGGTGGTACTTCCCAGGACGAAGTCTTTCACAAAGAAGCTCTACTACTACTACTACTAAAAAGTAAATATACTAAAAATAAAAATTGTGATGAAAACGCAGATAGTACCTAGCTTACGCGAGGGTAATAGGATCAGAGGGTGGCGCGATGAGAGCGGACAGATGCGCGCACGCACCTCGTGGGAATACCGCCAATGATCCCCAATTGGCTACACGACATCTCTTCATCAGGTAATTAGCACAGTACCGTAACTGCTGTTTTGTCATTATTCTGTTAGTTATATTGCTTGTCTAGACTCCATCAATGACTATGTATGTGACTGTTGGATGTGATGTGAAGGTGTAATAATATCTAGAGAATTATTTTGAATATACTTACTTGACGAAGCCGTCATCGTTGATTGCATTGTGTTTTACTTAGTATTTTTTATCATAATCTGAAAAGAAACAAAAAAACATTAAGTATCTGTGAATAACGTTACATAGTGAAAAGTGAGTGAAGTGGCGTGCGAAAACGAACCACCCCGAATAGCTACAGTGGTCGCCAAGTACCCTCGAGAAATTAAAAATGGGAACAAGAAACGAATCAATCGCGAAGAATCGCGACAAATGTAAGAAAATAAAGCACTATTGTTAAATGCTCACCGCTGACATCTTTTGCTACAAAGCAAAGTGCCATTGGTTTTTGTTCATTATTCGCATTGTTCTAATCGCTGCTTGTTGAGAGTTTGAGTGGCGGTGAGTGCAGTGGTTGCCGTTTCATTCAAAACGATTACTATGAAAACATGTTAAGTTGTTAATGATTTTATTTCAATTTGGACAGAAATTACTTTCAAATTGAAAAAGCACTTGGTAGGTATCAAAATTGGGATTAATCTCTAACAAATTGCGTAAATGCAAACGTTCAATAAGCAGAATATAGTGGTTAAGCAATGCAATTTCCTAAAAGCAGCCTATCGCGGAAAAGAGTGGTCCACCTAATAATGAGGTGCCTTCTACCAAAACGAAGAGGAGAATTGCAATTCAGTATCAAATGCTAAAAGATTCAAAATTTAATCTCAGATCTAGCTCTCTCTTTCTCCCTCTACAATTTCACTGTTCCACTTGGTCAGTCATTTGTAGTTTATAACAATTTATACCTAATAATATATTACATACCTAATCGAGAAAAGCTTTCTCAAATGTTAAAGTTTTCGCTGGAAAACAAATAATGACGCCTAAAGTAATAACCCTACAATAAAAAGGAAGCAGATCCTTGAAAAAGTGAGTACTTAGAAAACTCGTGTTTTAAAAGTTTTGGTAAACTGAACAAAGAAATGAGCTCAGTGAACCGAGCCGTTGATTATTTTTACTTGCATCCGTTGCATCAAAAATAATGTCTAGCTACTAACCCGAAATTACAGAACGTCAGAAACATAAAAAGTCTTCTCGTTCTACTAATAAACGCGGAAATTCCTTGGAATAGTTACACCGTGTTTTGGTTCTTTCGTTCGAATTTGAATTGTCTAACTAACTGACAATCGCTTCCGATCACGATTTCCCAATACCTACATAACGCAGCATATATAACGTCATTTCTAGAGCACAATTAGCCTTCTGATTGTCAATGGAAAAGATGAAACACTATTCCAAGGATAATCTGAGTTTTATAGTACCTCGGATCAGACCAAAACAAATATTTATGGAACGACATGAAAAATTATGTCACTCATTGTGTGTGATATTATATTACTAATTACTTTTATATCACTTCACATACACACATAAAACATAACACACCCAACAGTCACATACATAGTCTTGACCCCACACTAATATTCCCTGTGTCATGGGTATCAGAAACTAAGAGTACCATGGTAACACAACACCCAGCCCAGAATGAATAGTTGCAGAAAATAATACGTATCCTGTCTTCTTATTCCTAGCGATATCAAGATTCTGTACAAATTTCAAACAGCCTACGGTTTGAAAAATGTTTTAAATTCTGAAAATTCTCAGATAAGTGTATCAAACAAAAGCGAAAAAGGACATTGTATTTGCGTAAACAAGACTCCAAAACTACAAGGTGTACAGTAGCACTTTGTCTGTCGGCAGCTCAGATGTGGAATTGCATATTTTTTGCGCATAATTATCGTTTCTCTAAACAGGTAATTAGGGGGGGATAATCCGGGTAAGTATTGGAGGACAATGGATGAGCCATCCGGGCGTACGGCCCGACGCACACTGGGTTGTCTAACAAAGGCGATTTCAATAATAACATCGCAAAGTCGGTGGCTTCTTGCTTTTAGAATTGGGATCCGACAAAAAACTCTAAATACATTCGGGTGGATTTGTTTGGGCATTTAATATGAGGTACGCCATTATCGGCATTTCATTTACAATGACTTTTGAATTGCAGCTGTTGTACATAAATGTTTAATAGAGTTTTTATTAACTCATCGGTGTATTACTTCGGACAACACTATTAAGTAGGTCCGGCTTAAAATGCTGCCTACATCTTCTTTCTTCTACCTTTACTAGTACCATCATAATAATTCATAAAACACTTACTAGATGTATCAGATACTTCTACGAATACTTTTGGAATTATGTTTAATGGTTATTTTTCAAACAATCTATGTGTGAAAGAAACAAGGCTCTAAATGGTTTGATACGCGTATTTGTTTCATGATCTTGATATTTCTAAATTACTTCTGTTTACACAGACCAAATCAAAAATAGGTGACTTGTAATTGTAGCTGTCAATCAAGAAATAACGCATTCCATGTTGCAGTAATAAAAAAAACTCAACCTTACGTTTGTTTTCAGCAAGTGTGGGGACGCGTAACGCCCGATAACGTGAAAAGTGTTTTGTGTAAGTAAACCAGAGAATACAGGCTGTTTGCTTTACTATTTTTGCGTCTCCTTTGTCGATAGACTAAAGCCTAGAAGTAAGAAGGAAAAATAATTATGCTGTGTTTGTGGCTTTGTTTTTCCAGGCTAGGTCGAGAGGATCACGCGTAAACTGATCTATTAGTTTATAAGATTAAAAATGATTTTAGTGATATCCAAAACGTCATACACAATATATTTTTTTGTAATGAAACAAAACTCATTCATTTAACTGTCTACTTTTATGCTGCCGACGTATGCCCCTGTGACTGACACCCTCTGGGTTCCGTAACCCTAAAAAGATTCTTAACCAAAACAATAGGTAAGAATTACTAGATGTTAAATTTGGTTTCTTTGTATAAGGTACCTAGTGAAATGAAAGACTCAAACAACTCTGTTCACTCTTGTTGCTTTTTGGAACAGCCTGTATGTAGCCTGAAAGTTACGTGGTACAAACAGTTACTATGTAATCTAACAAATTAAAATTAACTTTCAACAGCCGTGTCCGTATGCAATTAATACACTTAACGACTTCACAAGTACTATACATAAAACTTTTTAACGTTAATATTATCGTTTTCCAATTGTAAAATTAATTTAACGCCTTTAATACTGATAATTTATGATCTTTTGGTAATGTTGCCCGGTTCGTAAAGAACCATAGAGAAAAAACTCCAAGCAGACGAATTGGCGGGCATTCTACTAGTCATGTATACTTGTATTCGTTGCATTACTCTTAATGTAAATAAATAAAGTATTTCTAAAAATAAAAGTTGTACAACATCTAATATAGTCGTAAAGTTTAATAGCAACCACGTCTCGCCAACTGGACCAAGAAAGAACCAGTGACAAGACAAAGCAAGTGACGTCATTGCTGCTGGTTTTATGCCTCCCACATACTAAGAATTAAAAAATAGTACTACGGCGTCTTAACACTGTGCTTAGCACAATCACCTACGGTTCTACGTCGTAGGCCTTCTACACAACGCTGTCTTGTCTACTCAGTGGCCTTGAAAAGTCGTGGCCCTACAACGACTACGTATTCTACCCCGTATACATGTTTTTTGACGCGATCTTACTTCTTTGGTATCGTAGTACTGATTCATTATTTAATTTCGCATGAAAATGTATCCCCCCTTCGTCATTGACCGGCCTATTTAATACTATCTCCATGGTCTTACCGTTTTATATTTTGTTAACATTTAAATTGGCAAAATTGTGGAAACTAAAGCTACAGAAGCCACAATCAAAAGAAGAAGATGAAAATGTATCCCATTCGTGAGGATCTAAAAGATCAACCTAAAAACTGGTGACATAGGTACAGACACAAAAACGAGTTAGATAAATACCGGCCATTTTTCTGGAATGCTTTTTGTAATCACGTTAAAGACGTTCACCGAATTCACGTCAAATATGAAGTTATGCAGAAGTTAAGTTTAAAGAAAACATGAATATCGAAGACTCGACAACGATCATTGAGTAGATTCATAATACACAAGATTTTGTTCATAAAAATTATTTAAAAAATGCATGAACTTAATAAAAATAATGCTGTCTGTGCACTTTTCTGAGGAACGAGTGAGATGACTATTTCTTTTCGAACAGAAGCAGTCCGAATCAAACAATTACCTATGTATTTTTTTAAATTATTTTAATATATTGCACTTACTTTTTTGTTATTTATTTAATACCTAAAATAGGCAATATCAGTCGATAACAAGTAAAACGCACAACCGTGCTACTACTAAACATGGTTCATCCTTCGAATAGTTACACCGTGGGCGTGGTGGTAGGTAATATCAAATGTCAAACTTGTCGCCCGCATACCCTTCCATATCTGACGTTATAAAAATTCGACCTACCGCAGAGAAGCTAAATTAAGTTCCAAACTGAGGCTGTTTACATTTCCCAATTGCCTTTCAATCACAATTTTTAATTATTGTAAGGCCTGTGTACATTCTGAGATGTTATTGTTGTAAAAAGAAAAGGTTATTTATAGGTAGAAATTATTTTAAAACTTTTTACTTGGCTTTCCTGAATGGTGATGAAATCAGTTTTTTAATAGAGTTTTCTTTCAGCTCATATAAATAAATAAGACCCATCAGTCATATAGCTACACAGTTGGGGAAAGGTGTGAGACGATCGCATAGGTTGAAATGATGCTCCCATTATTTTGAGCACTATCAAATCACTATCAAATGTTTTCAGCAGGGAACGTGTTAATCTAGTTGAGTTCTTGCTAAGGATGTGCCCTGAGACGCCACCAACACTCCATCAAAGCATCATAGCCATAGTACATAGTTTTATTTTAAAGCAAATTATTCAATTTTCCTGTCCTGATATAAAAATTATAAGACTTTTGTGGCGATTGATATGCAAAAACAGTAAACCAAACTTATTCCGTTGTAGGTTATTTGCAACAAGTCCGTAGTATAAAAAAAATGTTATTACATGTATTTTATTTTATTTTATTTTATTTTCTGTCGCTGTTATTACATTTAAAAAAACAATGATGTCCATATTCAATATTTTGGATATATTATCTGAAAATTGAGAGAAAAAGTGATAATTGTATCACCTTACAGACCCAACGTAGGCGACGTTGGGTCTGTAAGGTGATACAATTTTGTTTTACATATTTCGAATATGATAGATCGTTATTTATTTTATTTATTGTGATGAAATATCATACCTATTCGTCAATAAAGAGAATTACCAAAAATCCCTGCACTAATAATATCATAAATGTCAAAGTTATGATGTTTGGATGTTTGTTACTCAATCACGCCGAAACAGCTGAACCGATTGTGATAAAATAAGGTACACTGATAGATTATGACCTGGATTGAGGTATAGGCTACTTTTATTCTGGTAAAATAAAAATTGATTGAAGACCCGCGTGGAAAAAAAATGCTCGCTATTGAGTCCATTTTATCTTACATGATTATAATTGACTTTGCGTTTACTTGTTTTTAATAATCATTAATTTGTTTTAGGGATCATATTGTCCATCCCCTAGGGCAAGACAATTATTTAGAAGACTTGGAAAAACCAAAATATTTTAATGAAACTGTTAAAAAAAATTAAACGTGAGTATGCCAATATCTAGATAGATAAACTAACTATTCCAAACCACTTTTACGTTTAGATTTCTACCTTAGGGGGGGTCGTCTGTTCTACCGTCGTCTGTCTTTCCTGAAAACTATAATCTGGGTCTCTTCAAGTCTAGAGTGAATAGGTGCCTTCTAGACCTTTGTGCTCCATCTTCGGCCACGTCGTCACTTACCAACAGGTGAGATCGTGGTCACACAAAGATCTATTAATGTTAAAAAAAAAAAAAACCCCTGCTGGTATATGACACACGCGTTTGCAGAGAGCAATAAACACACAATCGCACTTCATGGTAAATTCGCGTCAGAGCTTATTGCAGGCCCACTGACCGGAGAGCATGGCAAATATTATTTTAGGAAGAATAATTTTTCATTGTTATTGTTCACAAAAATAATCTTCACAAACACCAATAAACTCGGAATACCCTAGGAATAGTAACACCGTGTGTTGTCACTTTCGATCAAAGAAACTGTTTGCAAAAGACTTTCAAGGATAGTTCGAGTTTTCTAACGCGGTTAGGATGCAGCTGAGAGCATAATCGGTTGGAAAATTTGTACAAGAAACATCCTTTAAAAATAATTGGCTAGGCAAAACAACCATGTCATTGAAATCGTAAGAACTAAGGCAAATTATAGTGGTGAAGACATGGACCAAACATGGCGCTCGGACCAAAGTATATAAAAATATAGAAGAAGGTTATTATTTAGAAAAATCACAAATATATCTGATAATATTTCCACACACTTACTGCAACTTCAATTTATTTATCAGAAATATTTATTTCTAAGTAAATTATTAGGATAAACAAATTAAATACTTACATGAAAGCACAACCACTCAACTCGCTGAAGATTTGATTACTGAAGAAAACTGAAAGCGCGCCGAGCTGTAAAGTCCAAAGTCACCCACTGTTACCTTATTCTTTGTGAAAAGTTCAAAAGTCGTAACTCGTTCCTTAATGACGTCAACGAGAGCGCGTCCCAGTGATGGTGACTGACTGAATGGAGAGTGCACACGGGTAGCCGCGTGTTTCGAGTTGAGCATTAGGGGTGTGATCCCGCCCTAAACTTTGTATTTCGCCCGTCGGCTTCGTACAACAATACTTGCTAAAAATGTACTATTTTGTGCCTCTTGCTCTAGGTTAAGCTACTTACTACAGAAGTTACAGACAAAAATAGCATACCTTCTTACAAATGAGTGATAGATAACAATTAAATATATACGAGTATTATATTTAATGGTTGCGTGACTGACTGACTGACTGACTATCAACGCACAGCCTAACTAAACCGTAAGTCCTAGAGACTTGAAATTTGGAGGATACGTTCCTATTGTGGTCTAGGGGTGACCTAAGAAAGGAATTTCAGAAATTCAACCCCTAGGGGTGCACCGGGGTTTTGAAGTTTGTATGTAAAAAGTACACGCGGACGAAGTCACGTTAAAGTTCACCGTAAGTCCTAGATACCTGTTTGGAGGGTACATTCCTTTTGTGGTCTAGGGGTGCAATATAAAAGGAATTTCTGTAATTCACACCGTGCAGCCGGGTGTTGATGAGTCTATGGAAAAAAACACACAAGAACAAAGTTGCGGGTACTAAATATAAAGCTATACCTAATTTGGAGATCTTGAGAATCTACAACAGTGGCTGCAGTGCAGATGAAATGATAGCTATGATGAAGTCGGATCAGGTGGTATTCTAATTGCCAAGTAGTGTAGAAAAATCGTCGATCCGTCGAAAGAGGTCTCACTGCACTGCCTTGGTCGCCACTCGAGATCCTTTATTCCCAACGGTTGTCAGTTCTGCGAGCTAAGTGGCCTACTCATTATAACTTCAACTTGGTTCCTAACCACTGCTATTTGTTTTAAGATCAATATCCCCCTTTCCCCGAGTGGCTACCACCAACCGGTAGACGCTGTGTAGGACGCCACAAACTCGATAGTCTGATAACATTGTGGTGGTCGCTGGACTTCTTGATGAAGTGCTTTGTCGAGGCATTTGGGGAGGCCTATGTTAAGGCTAGGAACTTGAACCTATAGTCAAGTTCAACGAACATGAGTATGTTCGTTTGAACATGAGTATGAGGCCAAGAAGGCGAGCGCATGCTCTGATACCGTACTTTTTGTGTATCAAAAAATTATATAAAAATGCCCTTTAAAGTTTATAAATTTTGTTAATGAATTCACTAACTCAATTCAAAATAAATAAGTTACCAAGTGTTTTAAAAATTAAATCGTGTAAGAAGTAAGTCCAAAATGGTATTTCAATAGTGTATTGAATTTATTTCACTGGATAATAAGCTTAAGAATACCATAATTTTTTTCTTCTTAAAAACTGTGAGAACTCTTATCAAAAACGTAAAAATTCTAGAGCTCATTATAGACACGTTGGCAGGTCTATGGAATTCTTCCGGCTGTTTATGTTGATGATCACTGCTTTCTGCTTTATATGAATACAGCTCATGTTTAGATACATCTTACTTACGGTTGACGACCTCTGTGGCACGGTGGGAGAACGTTCGCCTGCGACGCAGGAGGTTGCGGGTTCGATTCCCGCCTTGGAACAAATATTTGTGCTATCTGCAGATATGTTCAGGGTGTTCTGGGTATTTTCTATATATAATAAAAAATATCTATCAAGGTATGTAATATATTATATTAGTAATATCAGTTGTCTAGTACCCATAACACAAGCTTTGCTTAGCTTGGGGCTAGATAATGTTGTGTGAACTGTCCAGCATTATTTATTTATTTTTATTTATAATATCTTTTAAATCTTGTAATTTTACACATTTTCACACGCACCTCGCTACCTCGTGCCTACGTGAAAATGCGTCACGATAGGGCACGCTTTCACCACGTGCGCCATAGCCACACGTTTTAGTTAAAACCTGTTAAAACATGCCTTTACTTGGGTTGTTGCTTATTATAAAGTCATATTTCAGAGAAAAGTTATTTTAAGTTGTTTTCAAAATAAAAGATTAAAAAAACTGGAGAAGGAGTTAAGAAATATTAAGAAAGATAGAAACATGATACAGCATAAAATATTAGTGAATGAAACTAAAAATAAAATACAAGGAAATGTTGACGAAATCCCTTACAAAAGGTTATTTGAAAAACCAGAGAAACCAGAGAAGAAAAGCGTGTACGTTTTTTCAGATAGTTTAGGAACCGGTTTAGCAATCCGGATATTGAAACAATCAAACCAGCTAGATATTGTTAACAATTGTAAACCAGGAGCTACAAGCGGACAAATACTAAGTAATTTTTACCAGAATACAACAAATCTTCAAGAAAATGATACGGCAGTTATATTGATTGGAAATTACTATTCAACAAAAATGGATACACCATATACTGAAATAATGAAAAGTATTTTGAACAACGAGTCCAGGAAATTTAATATATTACTGGGAAGTATTGTGTACGACGGTAAAAATGACTCTTCGATTCATAATATCAACAGAGAGCTCGCCCGCTTGGCTACAGTGTCAGAAAAAGTGAGATATCTGGACTTAAATAACACCAATAGGCAGGCAATTAAAAATGTCTTAGCTACAGAAATCATAAGATCATGTTGTAATTTCAATAGTTCGTCATGTTTACAGTTTATAAAAACTAATTCGCAGTCTGAAATATCTTCAAATTTTCAAAAAAACCCGAAAATTGTATTAAATGGTTAAAAATAGTACATACAAATATACAAAGCATAGGCAATAAGTACTTAGAAGTTGAACTTTTAACTGAAAATACAAATTGTGACATACTCTGTCTCTCTGAGACATGGTCAAATGAGTTTAAAATTAATTTAATGACTATTCAAGGGTACACCCTTGCATCATATTATAATAGAACAATGTTTGAACACGGAGGTACAGCTATTTTCTTAAAAAATGGTCTAGATTATAAAATGAGACATGACATAACAAAGTTAAGTTTTGAAATGAATTGTGAAGTAACAGCAATAGAAGTTAAAAGTTATAAATTAATAATAATCTGCGTATATAGACCTGATTATGATTATTCTATATTTGAGGATATAATGACAAAAATTCTTGAAAAGACAAGCAAAGAAGGGAAAAAAGTTGTATTAGCAGGAGATTTTAATTTAAATGTACTATCAAACAATAAATACAATAAGAAAGAGGTTCAAAGATTTCTTAAGCTTCTGGATGAATTTAAATTTAGGGTAATATTAAATGAACCTACTAGAATTAAGAAAAATAGTGCTACATGTATTGATAATTTTATTTTAAATAATGATGCCAATTTCAGACATCATATCGGAAAAGTATTAGATGTCAAACTATCTGATCATAATGTTATTTTACTAGAATATAAAGTTAATTGTGATAAAAATAAGAGTGATACTGACAAAAAGACTACGACAAGATTCATATCTCAAATCAATAAAGATTACTTCCACTACTTGTTTAATAAAGACGTAATTAATGTTAATCATGAAGTAAATACATTAGGCAATGCAAATGAGAAAATGAACATCGTAATGGATCACCTAAAATATTGCTATTACTCAGCTTTTCCCTTAAAAACAGTGAAAATACAACAAATTAAAAAAAAGAAACTGATAACTAAAGGTATACTAACATCAAAAAACAATATACAAAAACTAGAGATCTTACAAAATCTGAATCCATGCCCAATTAGAAAAAGTAAAATCAATAAATTTAAAAAGACCTTTAGAAAAGTACTGGAGACAGCGAAAAAACTTAACAATGCAAATAGAATTCAGAAGTCCGCAAACAAAATTAAAATGACTTGGAAAATTGTTAAGGAACAGCAAAATCAAACTAGCAGTAATAATAATAAAATTTATAAAATTCGTAATTTAAATGGACATCTAGTAACAGGTTGTAAAAATATTGCAAATAGTTTTAATAAATTCTTTAATAATATTGCAAATGACTTAACAAATAATTTAGATGTACGAGTAGAAGAATGTGACAAGTACTTATGTAACGCAACTATGACTAAAATAATTTTTTCTAGAATTTCATATTCAGAATTTAAAAAAATAATTATGAGTATTAAAAGTAAAACATCTAAAGACATATATGACATGGACACAAAAACTATTAAAGAATTAATTTTATGTAATGATAATATGTTTAAAATTATACTGAATGTTTTTAATGAATGTATTTCCCAAGGCATTTTCCCAGACAGTTTAAAGATAGGTAAAATAGTACCGTTATACAAAAAGGGTGAAGCTATTGCTATTGGAAATTACAGACCAGTTTGTATCTTACCTGTTCTGTCAAAAGTTTTGGAAACTGCTATTAAATCTAGAATGGTTACCTATTTTGAATCAAATAAATTGTTTACAGAATGCCAATTTGGGTTCCGAAGAAATAGATCAACAGAAATGGCCATCCGGAAAACGGTCTACTTTATACTAGAGGCTATGGATGAGTCACAGAAGGTCTCTAGCATCTTCTGTGACTTATCTAAAGCATTTGATTGTTTACGACATGACGTATTGATTCATAAGCTTGGCTTCTACGGTTTTGAAAGCAGCGAGCTTAATATTTTAAATTCATATTTAAAAGGTCGAATTCAGATTGTCAACATCAATAATGTAAATTCGGATAAAGAACACAGTAACATAGGAGTACCGCAAGGTTCTATACTAGGACCTGTACTGTTTCTGATCTATGTCAATGACTTAGTAAACTGTCTACCAGATCGGGCGTTAATCACTCTGTTCGCGGATGATACGCATGTAGGGATTAAAGATCGTAAGGGTGAGGTAGTTGAATATCAAACTAATCAAATTGTAGCTATATTAAAGCGATGGTTTGAGGCTAATGGCATAATTCTTAATGCTGATAAGAGCACAATTCTAAATTACACGTCCAAACGTATTAGTAAACATGATATTAACAAGGAAGTAAAGTTTTTAGGGTGTACTATAGATTCCACTTTATCCTTTGAAAGCCATATAGATAAAATATGTAATAGGTTAGCCAGCGCAAATTATGCGTTGTTTAAACTAAAGCCTATAATTGACAAAAAAACTCTAATTTCGGTTTACTACGCGTACTGCCATTCTATCATTAACTATGCAATAACAGTTTGGGGAAATGCTTCCCAAGTCGAACGGGTTCTCATTTGCCAAAAGAGATCACTTCGAATTATACATGGTTTACATAGGTTAACATCAGTCAGAGCTTATTTTAAGAAAACAAAGGTATTAACAGTAATATCCTTGTTCATATTAAATTCATTGTTAGAAATTCATTCAAGAAAACATGAATTACCCATGAAGATGAATTTTCATAGTTATAATACGCTAAACAAAGAAAAATTACAAGTACCAAGAACCAGACTTGTCAAAACTTATAA
Organism: Operophtera brumata; assembly: GCA_932527175.1. Lineage (NCBI taxonomy): Eukaryota > Metazoa > Arthropoda > Insecta > Lepidoptera > Geometridae > Operophtera > Operophtera brumata. The sequence goes on along the minus strand of OW052239.1, from coordinate 76,810,954 downwards.
ACAAGGTCCCTGTCTAAAACTAGCTATGTATAATAAGTTGCCGTTAGAAGTAACAAAACTTCCTCTAAACCAGTTCAAGCAGAAGGTAAAAATATTCCTCGAAGGTCATCCATTTTACCATACTAGCGAGTACATGGGGTGTTCATTTTCCGATTTGCATGCGCAATAGGAGGTACCTAGGTAAATGTATCTAAGTAGGTACTGTAAGTTTATATGTTAACTTTAGCTATTTTCGTGTTATATTTTTTGTGTCGTTGTGTGATTTTTATTATTATTTCATATTTTTTAATTGTGTGCTATTTGTTACTAAGTGTTGACATGCCAATGTTATGCAATATAACGGTATGGTGAATTAAATGAATATCTGAATATCTGAATATCTAATCTGAACTTTGTTTTTTCTATTTTTAACCCCGACTAAAAAGAGGGTATACATTTGAGGCTATAGTTTGTTTATTTACTTGTCTGTATGTAAATAGTATGCTTGTCTATGGCCTCATTCATAGCTCTGGTACATTATGTTTGCGAGATGGTTCTAAGCTTTGTTTGGTGGAAATTGGTACAGCCGTTTCCAGGATCATCAGCTCACTTATACTTTTAAATATGACGACCTCTGTAGCGCGTCGGGCGAGTAGCCGGCTGAGATGCGAACGGCTGCGGGTTCGATTCCCGCTGCGGGACAATTGTTTGAATGATCTGCAAACATTTGTTCCGGGTCTGGGTGTTATGGTAGGTACCACGGTACTCGTAGTTTCTGATACCCACGACACAGGGGATCCTAGTGTGGGATCAGGACTACGAGTATGTATGTGTGTGTGTGTGGTGTTGTGTTATATTATGTTTTTAACCCCCGACGGAAAACGAAGGGGTGTTATAAGTTTGACGTGTCTGGGTGTGTGTGTGTGTGTGTGTGTGTGTGTCTGTCCCATCGTAGCTCTCGAACGGATGAACCGATTTAGATTATTTTTGTTTTGTTTGAAAGGTGTATTTGTCGGGAGTGTTCACATTTACAAAAATAATAATACAACTAATACAAAAAGGTATATACAACATTTCAAAAATACTATTGGTACAGTTGATCTAACTAAAGACCGTTGCAAACGATCTAAAGATAGCTCATCTGATCTAAATCTCTAGCAGATGGATTCGTTATTTTGTTTGTTAGTGTATATCCAAAGATTTTTAAATATTTTGTATAATCTCGCAAGCTTCTTCTATCTTCTTTTTAACCCCCGACCCAAAACGACGGGATGACGACGACCCCTGTGGCGCGGCGGGCGAAGCTTGGCATTCGACGCAGGAGGTTGCGGGTTCGATTCCCGCCTCGAAAAAATATTTGTGCGAGCAGATATTTGTTCAGGGTGTTCTGGGTATTTTCTATGCATAATAAAAAATATCTATCTATGTATAATATTGTATTAAGTATATTAGTTATCTAGTACCCATAACACAAGCTCGGCTTAGCTTGGGGCTGGATAATGTTGTGTGAACTGTCCAGCATTATTTATTTATTTATGTTATAAGTTTGACGAGTCTATGTGTCTGTGTGTGTGTCTGTCTGTGGCGACGTAGATCCCGAACGGATGATCCAATTTTTTTTTGTTTGTTTGTATTTTGTATTTGTCTGGAGTGTTCTTAGCTATGTTTGATCAAAATCGGTTCAGCCGTTTCATAGCGATGAGGATTTTTTAATTTTTACAAAATTAAGTACTTGTTGCTCAGTTGACTTCCGATTGTGTAGAAATCTTGCGTATGCACCTGTCAAGTTCCGATCGATGGGCACACAATGTCACAGAATATAATATAGTACTTTACAAAGTGTACTACCTACTAGTTCTACCTAGTAGTTCTGCGGAACATCGCAAGCACAAACTTGTATAAAACTATGCATCATATCTACCGAGTATCATCGAGCAACACGGAACGGAGGCCTGCAAATCCTGCGATGCTCTAAGACCGTTTATAAATTGTGTAAAAAAAGTTACGTAGCTACAATTTAATCAACAACTACTAATCCCAACTGCTACTAATTCAACTCAAAGTTACATACGTGTAATAGGTACAAAACCAATAGTAATTTCACATGGTCGGGTTATATTTTCGTGTTTAAAAAATGTATAGCTTCTCGTGACGTGAACTTTAGTGTTATCTTGTTCGATAGCCCTAAAAGATTTTGTAATGAAAGTAATATAGTAATGTAGTAGGCAGGTACTCGAAAACTTAACCGTATATGATCGAGGAAGGTAATACTCGTACAATATGAACAAAAAAATCAGTGCATCTGGTCGTAGCGATGCGTGACATGAGAGTTTGCTCATATCTGGCTCAATGCATTAGTATTGCCATTCAGCGTGGCAATGCAGCCAGCATCTTAGGGACGCTTCCGTCATGTAGTGATTGGGATCAGTTGAGCTACATTTAGAGCGTTTGCAATGGTATTTAGGAAACTCAACTGTTTTATTTGGGTTTTTAAATTTTGTACGCCTACTTGTATTATTATTATTTCATTTTTTTTTTGTTATTTTACTATTATCATCACCATTGACCGTGAACAACGGCATCCTGAATCGTCCTCAATAACCTCAGTACGGGAACCTGGATATTATTTTCCGAACCCTGCGTAGAACTATTGACAATAGACCATCCATTTATCATTAGAGTGGGGTGCCATCTTTAAATCTGTCATTCAACGTTTAATTGTCGTAGTTGTGACGTAATCTGAATAGTGCGATCTGATTGGCCACCTGCGGGCAAGCCCAGAGGCAGGGTGTACGGCCCTATTGAATGCCCTAGTGAATTTAGGGGCCACTTTGCGGAGATTACCTTTTATGTTTCTGACTCTAGGGTTGATTTCATGACCAGCTTTATAATCGTGGCTCTTTTTTATTTGTTCGACGTTATGGGGTCCATCGTTATTGTTTTTATAGAATTGGATTTTAGCTGGATTTTTTTCTACTATAATATGATTAAAATTGGATGTCTCCGACGAAGTGTGTGAAACTTAACTCACGTAAAAATAACAAGTACCTACCTATCTACTGTCATGACTATGACCATACTTCGTGCAAACACATTACATACATATACTTACATTGATGCTATCTACCCCTTCGGGAAAAAAGGCAGAGCGTCAAAAGGCATCTTTTCACAGTGGGAATATAGACGTGACAAGTGGTGAGCTCATCGCCGCCATTGCTTCCCGTGACTGACTCGGCTAACACTTTTTTCCAGTAAATAACACATTCCGTAATAAGCTAGCAGCCAGGACAAATCTTATACCAACGAATCTTATCAACAAGTCAGGGTAGTCCCGGTAATCCCTCAGTCGGCTTTTACGACATCAATGGGAGGAGACGGAGAAGTCTATTCTTAGGCCGGATCCACCGGCGGTAGCTTCGTGCAAATAAATACCTATATTTAATTTCATTTATATATATAAAACGAGTGCAGGGTAAGATGAAAACACTATTTTCAGATTTTATATTTATTTATTGTAATTAAAACAGCTTTTAATTTTTAATCATTGTTGTAGATACTCTCCATCATAATCGACGCTTTGTACACATTTCAACAGTGCCATCAACCCAAAGTCCTGCTCCGTTACTTCAAGAGTCCCAATCAAATTCGGGGGCTAGAAAATGTACTTTTTTCAGTGTAAACTTCCTAATAACAATAAGATGTTTTTCAACACACTTGCTCATAAAGTGGCTCTAATTTCACCGCAAGTAGGCACACAATGACACCTGTAATCAAACTGTGACTTTTTCATTGCTATTATTCACTAGAGAGTTATACGCCCGTTTGCACTAAACACAAGTTAGGCTTGTCCTAGTTATGATAAACCTAAGCATAGGAACAGCCTAGCTAAAAAAATTGTTTGCACTAACAGTCTTCTCATAACTACGTCGTAACTTGGGCATTGCCTAGCTAAGAGAATGATTGAATGAATGTAACGATTGTTTTTTTAAACCGGCCAAGTAATGTAGACCACAGAATATTTTTTATCATTATCTTCACATTAGTTTAGTGATAAGTTAAAAGGAGACAAAAGATATGGCGTTGGTTTATTTTGTTTGGTTAGGTAATTATAGGAAAATCAATGTCAAATGCGAGTATATGACAATTCATAGAAAAAAACTCAGATGGTGATTGTAAACAAACAAATACTCGGAGTATTGTTCTCACATCTGGAATGGTGCACCGAAGTACCTACCAACTGCAACCTCTGGACTCCCTACAACGCAGAGCTGTTAGGATTGTCGACGCACCCAAAGTTACCAGGGATCTAGAACCGCTTAGCGTCTTTTATAAGATTTTTAACGGGGAATGCTCAGAGGAGCTGTTTGAACGAATCCCAGCTTCGCACTTTTATAACCGCACATCCCGCCAATGTGAGCGAGCTCACCCGCACATTTTGGATGCGTGGAGGTCACGTACAGTGCGTTTCACGCGATCGTTTCTCCCGCGCACCTGCAGGGCGTGGAATGAGCTCCCGTTGGATGTCTTCCACAGGGCTACAATATGGGTAAATTCAAGAGAAATATCAATTGGGCTCTTAATGGTAGGCAGTGCGTTTGCAATACCGTGGGTGTTGCAGATGTCCATAGGCAGCGGTGACTGCTTTACATCAGACGGGCCGTCTGCTTGTTTGTCACCTTAAAATATAAAAAAAAAAAACTTGGATTCTTAACGTATAATCTATTAATTTGTCTGTTATAAGTTAACATGGAAAATAAGCTAAAACGAAAAAGAAACTTTAAGGCGGAGGAGAAATTGAGGTTTTTTTAACAATTTAAATTTCATAGAAAAAATAATCACTACGTTTATTGACAAACAAATGATCCAAAGATTCCAAAAAATACAACTTAGGTATTGCCTACGCTCTAGTCGCTTCATAATCGGGCTCATAAAGTTAAGAATCTCCTAAGTGGACTAAGGAAAGGCTTAGGGTTAGTGCAAGCAAATTTATCGTTATAGGAGTAGACTAAAAAAGTTAGGAAAGAACTTAGGCGATTCTTATGTTTAGTGCAAACGGGTGATAGAGTTTTTTTAAAAAAAATTAGCTTGACTTGCTTTGTTCGAAAAGTTTCGATACAAAAAAGATCGTGTTCAATGGAACAAATAAATTAATGTACCTATTGATTGCTCATTTCTTGCAACTTCGTATTTAAATAGATAATTTCAACTTTTACGTGTTAAGTAAAACTTTCATTCAAATCTAACTTTTGTTTTCTCTGTAATAAAGAAAACCTTAAATTCCCCATTTTGTACGTGGCTTAAACATTATCCGCGGAAAGCAAAAAAAAAAGAAACCTCATCCCTTTAGTCTATGGCCGATCGCCAGTGTTAGATGCGCACGCATAGTAAAACTGATTAATTTTTCCCGCCGTAGTGAAAAAAATTTCACAACTCGTTTTCACTGTTGAAATTATAGTTATTTATTAATTAAAATGACTAAAAGTACTAGTTATGAAGAAAATGAGTTATGTACAAACCTAGCTCTTTGTGGTGCACCTATACATATTATACTCAATGTTAAAAAGTACTGTCCGAACAAAGAATGGAGTCAACAAACATAAGTACTCTTATTCGTCAGCTTATCTAAAGAGACTATCCGATGGATTTAGAAGCAAGAAATCAAAGGTTTTATCGTATGACGATGTTGAAAAATTTATAAAAGATGCTCTAGATAACCAATATCTGGCTACTAAGGTTAGTTATATTAATTTTATCTACTAAATAAAATGATTTCTTATTATTATTTTCTTTTCTAGTGTGTTGAAAAACGTCGTATGATATACGTGTGTATTGATGATTACCGTCCTTGGCTCTCTTAAGACCCGAGCCATTGGTAATCACTAGACATCGGATTATATGCACTATCAAAATGCCAAAATATGCATGCAAATATGCACTAAAAAAGGGCGAAATATGCATAAAATATGCACAATCAAAAATACAATTATAATAAGAACTTTACGTTGTTTTGCAGCTAAATGGGAAGCAGTACTCACATGTTGATCGATTTGTTTTTTTTTTGAAGAAGGTATTCGCTTTTCACAAACTTTGCAAAAAATCACAGTGCCATCAGTCGTAAATTGACCTGGGTATTTTTTTATCCAGGATTCCATTAAAATCTGGGTATTTTTTTTCAATGGCGGCATAATTTCAACAGAAATAAAGAAACACAGCGAGACAAAAACAATTGAATTGCGATAGGCGCGTGAGTGAAGCAACGAGTGCAGTAGGCATGTCCCCCTCCCGCACGCACGGCGCAACCCGCTGACGTATACCGAGCGCCGGCCACCACTATGCGAGCCAGTCGGTCGGATTCAGTGCGCTCGCCGAGTGTGCGCGAGTCGGATGTGTTGACGGCGTAATACAACATGCCTTACTCTGCCAACGTACTCGCATAACTACTGAAATAAGCACTATCAATGAAAAAGTACCAAAATATGCAATAACGCTATAAAAATAGCATTATATGCATTTGCATATGCAAACATGCAAATGCATATAATCCGATGTCTAGTAATCACCAACCTTACGCACTAGTACCATAATGTACTATTATATTCATTTAAATTCACAGTAATATATCAATATATTTATGCAGTAAGTTTATGAATTTTCGATGCAATTTAGATAGTTTATTATCATTAAAAGTAAATCAAATACAAAAATTTAATTATTTAGATAAACATCCTAAATTCAATATTTTACATTTATTGTTATTTTCATTATATTCTTACTTGTGTACAATAGTTTCGTGCAGTTTCATTGATTCATCTCTAATTTAGTAATGTTAGACTCTTCGACCGAAGTACTTTTTACTTTGGTCGAAGGTTAGACTTACTAAAATACTATATGCTCAGTACGTACGTTTTTCTCGTATTGATATATATACATATAGACAAACAGATCGAATATGATCCTAGGATTTAAATAAATAAAATACTTTTGAACTTGAAACTGATACGGACTCTTAATGAGCTGGACTGCACAATACATTCCACAACGGGACAGTGGAGGTCTAACACCTCCACTTAGAATTAGAATTGGTAGGTACTATAAGGTTCTAAAGAACTGCACCTTACTACCTATTTCCATAAAATTACACTACACTTAGATAAAAACCTGAATATTTAAATATTATTTTTAATAATTCAACTTTTTAAACAATTCAGTTTATAAACGCGCGCGCTTCCTGTTACACACTTCCGTCCATTTTCACGAAATCACTCCCACAGATTGTGCAGGAAAGCGAGAGGAGAGATTTTACACATCAATATCTAAATGTTTAGATTTTCCAAACTTACGCTATGGAACACACTTAAAACAGTAAGTAAACTATATTACTACTATAATTATGTAATTTCACTAGTTACACGGTAATTCATATGAAATATACACCATGCCTAAAAATTACGCTTACTGTATCTTACATTACGTGTTACTACTATCTGCAATATTCTAAATTATATTTTAATTACCACTTATTTCTAGGAAACTGTTTTCCTATAAATAAATGTAAATAATAGCCCCCCAAACACGTTAATTATGAAATGTTTCAACCTTCGATCAAGAATACAAATAGATTTCGGGTCACGTACAAAATCAAAGCTAAATACCGTCCGCGTGGGTATATATACTTATACAACTATATTTGTTAACTAAAGAACTGAAACAAAAGTATCAAAACAGTTCTAAGTTCTAACTAATTACAACCATGACACCTTGCATTAAAGTAGCAAATCTTCAAAATATTATCTTATACTTACGATCATTCGTCACAAAAAACGAGCACAGCAATAAATTACTCCTGTCACTTAGAAATGAAAAGACATAGGTTAAACAACATTTAGTGTGAAATCAACCTTAAAGAGATACAAATAAAGTTCTCACAAATACAAATAAAAAATAAGAGCTCACTTTTCAAGTGAGCTGTTATTCACCGAGACGTATTTTTTGCGTCAACCTGACATCTAGTTTTATTCTTGATTTAAGGTTTCAACCGTTGTCACATAACGTTTTTGGTTTGGCAGTGTCGTAGCCATCACGGTCATGAGACCGTGATGGCTACGACACTGCCAAAATTCAAATCTTGATTGAATTTGAATTTTGCGCCCAAAACTTATTTTGTAGGAAGAGAAACAATACAATAACTTTCAAGTGCCATTTAAGTTATACATACAACTAGGTAAGTATTCAAGCACTGAATGTAACAGAAGTAACAGACGAGCCGCAAAAATGGAGTGTATGAATTTTTTAAACGTTACTTAAATATTGTACGATCTCTGTAGCGCATCGGGCGAATAGCCGGCTGAGATGCGAAAGGTAGCGGGTTCGATTCCCCCTGCGGTACAAATGTTTGTATGATCTGCAAATATTTGTTCTTGGTCTGGGTGTTATGGTACAATGGTGCTCGTAGTTCCTGATACCCACGACACAGGGGATCATAGTGTGGGATCAGGACTATTTATGTGACTGTTAAACATTTTCTCAGACATGAGACCTAACTAGATCGATTTTACTTCCCAAAAACCAGAATATAGTAAATTTCATCGCAATCGTTGGAGCCGGTTTCGATATACAACTACAGAATATAGAACAAATATTGTTCGTTTTAGTTTAGGATTAGTTTGCGACATAAAAAAACTTTGCGTTGAAAAAACTCATAAAATCACGAGTGAAACATTCGTCTACACGTAAGAATATAATAACAATTTCATTGCGTAAATTTTGACACTTAAACTTAATTAGTTACTATTATCTAATCTGTACTGACATGCTCAATTTTCGGTTTGAATTAAGCATTACGAGTAGAAGAAAATAGCAGGCATTTTTGAATCAAATTAAACTTTATTTTTTAACGAAATCAGTTCAATAGTTAGACACAATATAAAATTTCAGAGAACAAGATGTAATGTTCTGTTTTGGGCTCGTATATAAGTGCCTCTAGTGGTTTCGTCGGGAATTAAACATTATTGTATTGTGTTGTGTTGTTGTATTTGACGACCTCTGTGGCGCGGCTGGTGATGGTTCGCCTGCGACGCAGGAGGTTGCGGGTTCGATTCCCGCCTCGGAACAAATAATTTGTGCGTTCTGCAGATATTTGTTCAGGGTGTTCTGGGTGTTTTCTATGCATAATAAAAATATCTATCTATGTAATGTATTATATTAAGTATATCAGTTATTCTAGTACCCATAACACAAGCTCTAGCTTAGCTTGGGGCTAGATAATGTTGTGTGAACTGTCCAGCATTATTTATTTATTTATTTTATTTATTTATTGTGCTATGAATTACGATCCTTTCTAATTAGTATTTATTTTATTTCGCCTCATTGGTATGTAGGTACATACAAACAGCAAATCAATACAGAACTTCACAAACAAATTATGCTAGCCTCTTCACTTCTATGTGTGATACCTAAGTAATTTACAGGTGGCCCAATGTGTCATGGCCGATATCCACCTACGTGGGAAAGAGAAATGTAAAAGTGAAACCATAAATATTTAAACATATTTATGGTAAATAATAAATTAAACCAACCAGAAGAACTCTGTGGCCCGGCGGGCGAAGCTTGGCCTGCGACACAGGTTGCGGGTTCGATTTCCGCCTCGGAACAAATATTTGTGTTATCGCAGATTTTTGTTCAGGGTGTTCTGGGTATTTTCTATGTATAATAAAAAATATCTATCTATGTAATATATTGTATTAAGTATATTAGTTATCTAGTACCCATAACACAAGCTCTGCTTAGCTTGGGGCTAGATAATGTTGTGTGAACTGTCCAGCATTATTTATTTATTTATTTTATATATTTATCAACAAGCGAAGTAAGATTACACGTCTCCACACCTATCACTTAAGGAATTAAGTGGTACATACCCACTTTTACGCAATGAGTCGACGTGTACCAAATAAATCATGTGGACTATCCCCTGGTTCTCACTGATCTGAGGATAAATAATAAGATAACGTTGAGAGGATATGTACATATCCTCTCATACGTAACTCCGTTCAGCCCAGCTCAATCACTAGGCCACTAGACGACAGATGCATTAACCCGATATGATGTTCGGTATCGTTGTGTGACTGACTGACTGACTGAATATCAACCTTTGATCAAGATTCTTGATCGAAGCTATCAACGCACAGCCTCAACCGTAAGCCCTAGAGACTTGAATATTTGAGGGTATACCAATTTAGTGGTCTAGGTGTGCACTAAGAAAGGAATTTCAGAACATCATCCCCTCAGGAGGTGTTGAAGTTTATATGGAAAAATCACCACGCGGAAGAAGTTGCAGGCGTTCCACCAGTAGCAAAATATTTCAGTCTTAGACCTACCAAAGACCGCTGCGGTAATCCAATGTTGATTGATATGTTATTTTAACGGCACTGTGTCCAAATTCGTCGCATTTTCGAACGGCTCGCGTCATACATCAAGCCTGACGAAGCTTCTGAAGAGGCTAACCACTTCGTAAGATAGATGGTTACCCTAGCTGCTATAAAGTTCACGAAAATTATTAGAATTCTAAATGCATTTAGTCTTTCGGCAGAGCGCTATCGCTCTTGCCTCGCGAGTAGACTCTATAAGCGTGCTTTGAGCCCAGCATTCTATCCAACAGGCTATGCTTGGCCCTGCGTCTGTGTGCCAGGACCTCTCGGCTCAGCTCGTAGAACACCTCCTGAACTTGGTTCACTTGTTCCGCTGCAGCAACCTCGGCGAAACAGCACTCGAAGTCTTTGGCTAAAATCTCGCCTTCTTCTGGACTGACCTGGAAAAGAAAATAGGATTTAAAGTTTTTTATTTGAAGTAGAGTCATAAGGAGAGAAGCTCTATCATCAAGCATAAGGTCTAATCAGACCAAATCAAGACTTTGACAGGACTCTCTGTGACTACCACGACCTTACCACGACCACCCTGAGGCAAACTTAAGACAGTGGTGTGAAAGCAGCTTGCGAAATCCTTTCAAGACGGCTTTCGACTTTCGGCTATGGAGAAAACTTAGTCAACTGTGTAGCTTTATCGTGAATATTCTACAGTCGTATTCGTGGAAAATGGCAGCATCCACAAGAAGTGGCAATGTTTACTATGAACTATGTCTGTGGTTCTTGGTCATAATAATATTATTTTAGTAAAATCGAAATATAAACATGAAGTTCAAAATCGCCTGTATTTAATGCTTAGCAGAGGGCTATGTTGCTCAGATTACCTAAGTACTCTAAACGCGTTTTCTATCATTCCATGCCTAGTTCATAACTTTACTGAGACACAAATAACACAATACTATAGACTGAGATAACGTGCAAAACAAATTAATGAAAATAATCCAAGCGTAAACAAAATGTCTGATATAAATAAAAACATCTGTATTTCCTTGAAGACAGGAAGCTAACCTTGTCATCCGAGGAACGAGTTCAAGGGAGACTTTAATTTCTAATACCTACGCTGGCGATACTCCAACAACATGAGTGTAGAAACAAATTGTGGGGAGGCTAATGGCTTGCAGACGACGGTGTCGGCGATGGGGCATCTCATTTGAATGCCCATCAATATGTACAAAATAGTTACGTGGCAGACTGACTGACAACCTAATATCAACGGACAACCTAAACATGTGTACTTTACACACAATGTAATCTCTTATTCGAGACCCCAGTGGCTCTTTGTTTCTAGTTTATCATCATCTTTCAAATATATATTTATTTTGGAACAAAAAACATGAACAAACAATACCAATAAAAGAACGATAACATTCGCAGAAGTTATAAAACTGTGTCGCGAATATTAACGCCTACCTCTGTTTATACAATCCAAACAAAATTAAAAATTAAAAGTAGGAATTAATCTATTAATGAAAATGAAAGAACTAGGTAGCATAATAATGAATACCTATTTGTTTGTATGTGTGGAATATGTGACTGTGTGTGACTGTGTGTGTGTGTGTGTGTGTGTGTGTGTGTGTGTGTGAGTATGTGTGTGTGTAAGTCTAGGAGTGTGAGTGTGTGTGTGTGAGTGTCTGTGAGTGCTTGTTATTAGGAGGAAATCTTAAGGAGGTTTTCAGTATCTTCATAAGACAGGGCTGTGAGCCACTGTAGACATTTTTGTTTGCAGTTATACTGTGAGAGAGGATAAATATTTATTTCCTTGTTAACTCTGTTGTAGAGCGTAGCATTTTTGTTAGTAGTAGAGCTTTTTTGTGAAGTGCTACCCGGGGAAGTACTACCAGCATACCTATTTCTGCCGCAAAGCGGATTTCGGATTATATCACGCAGCGAAACTCTATTGCCTGCTATGTATGCATGTATGTATTCAAGTGACCAGTTGGTCACTTTTTGAACTCGGCTTATTAGTACTTTATTTAGTAGTTTATGAATACTTAGTTAACGACCACGTCGAAGTGCCGTAACTCATCACTAGCAACACGCACTGATTAACTTTCATATTGAGGCTCTGCAGTATCTGTGACGAGAAGATATGACGTAGTTTCCGGTAGTAGTAGAAGAGATTTTTTGTGAAAGAGTTCGTCCGGGGAAGTACTACCACCATAACTATTTCTGCTGCAAAGCAGTAGTGCTCGCATTGCTGTGTCCCGGTTTGAAGGGTAAGGGTGCCGGTGAAATTACGGGCACATGAGACTTTTCATTTTTATGTCTCAGGGTGGCGGGCGCAGTGCAATGCCACAGAGGGCGCGTCCTAGTTGGACGTGACCTATCAGGTAATGTACTGTCCATAGGCATAGGTTACCGCTTAACATCAGGTGGGCCATCAGCTTGTTCCGTCATTCAAGTAGTATAGTAAAAAAAAACTGTAATTACCTGTCTCAAATGCACCATGTCTGCCTTATTCCCCACCAAGGTCAGCGGCACGTCAGGGTGGAGGCTCTGCTTGGCCCTTCGCACGAAGTTGAAAGATTCCCTATCTGTGATGGAATACACCAGGAAAATTGCGTCAGCCCATTGTGCGACGTCACTGGCTGGCAAGTCGTTTATACCCTGAAAACAAATTGCTTCTCATCAGTTCGAGAACATCTTTTGAAGTGTATGAACATCGAAGACATTGAACATTGTATTGCATTGCGCTGAACATCGAAGACATTGAACATTTGATTGCATTGCGCTGAACATCGAAGACATTGAACATTGCATTGCATTGCGCTGAACATCGAAGACATTGAACATTGTATTGCATTGTGCTGAACATCGAAGACATTGAACATTGCATTGCATTGCGCTGAACATCGAATACATTGAACATTTGCATTGCATTGCGCTGAACATCGAAGACATTGAACATTGCATTGCATTGCGCTGAACATCGATGATATTGAACATTGCATTGCATTGCGCTGAACATCGAAGACATTGAAGATCGTATGTAATTAATGTGTTTTTTATAGCACATTATTTTGTAGTCCTAATCGGGTGTTGATCAATAATAGGAGTCAAAAGACGACCAGTCAACTTTTTCCATGTAGGTGTTCCGTTGTCCTCCTTTATCAGATCACTATCACATAAGTGTTTCATCTGATCTAGACAGGTGTGAAAATTGTCGGACATGGTGAAGTCAAACTCGCCTTGCAAGATTGGTGAAAAATACGTTGTGAAGCAAATAACAAACATATAGGAAAGAAAGTTTAACATGTGTATTGTGTTTTTTTTTTAAATATATAATTTAGTGATTTCCAATCACTTAATTAGCCGTGAGCTGATCAAAATGAGCCGAAACACGGCCATGCTACTTTTAATCATCGAAGAGATCCGTTGTCCACCTTCCGTCTCCATCATCAGATCAGCTCGCTGGCACCATAAAATTATATTTTCACCGGAACTTGACAGGTATTAACTCAATCGTTTTCAAGGAACTGGATTAAAACATAAAAATAAAAAATAAATAAAAAAAGCACTGGCTTTAAAAAATGTGAATGAATCCCATATGGGTTTGGACAAAATAAAACGATTTGTTACCACCACAACTAATACCTTGCAGCAGATTTTGCTGCAGTCGCAGGAAGTCGGTGGATGGAGGTAGCTTAAGACCTTTCGTCGTGGCATTCTATTAGGGAGGCCTATGTCCAGCAGTGGGCTTCTATACGCAGATGATGAATAATTTAATTCTGTGTCTTTTAGTTCTGTATTTGATGTTATTTTTAATTAAAGCAGCAACCTTAATCGATAGCTCCAAAAAAAAGAAACTAATTGGAACGTTTTCATTCTTTACCTTTGGGCAGGTGTCCAGAATCTCAAAGAGTATGGCTTCGCCGTCCAGCATAGCTTCGTGCTTGTATTTACTATCTGCAAATAATGAAATAAGTTTAAGCTTTAATAAAATTTGTGATCGGGACCGTGCTACATTTCGATCAAGCATAATTACGGCCAGTCGACTATTATCCATCGAGGAGTTCCGTTGTCCATTTTCCAATATTTGTGCGATCGCAGATATTTGTTCAGGGTGTTCTGGGTATTTTCCTGTGTATAATAAAAAATATCTATCTATGTAATATATTGTATTAAGTATATCAGTTATCAGTTATTGTATTAAGTATATCAGTTATCAGTTATCAGTTATAGTACCCATAACACAAGCTTTCTTAGCTTGGGGCTAGATAATGTTGTGTGAACTCGGAGACGGAAATAAATAAATAAACAGTTCACACAATCTCCATCATCAGATCAGCTCGCTGTCACCATTATATTGTATTGTCATTACAAGTTGACAGGTATGCAAAATTTAATCTCAATCGGTTGAGGATAACTACTTTAAAATTATGTTGCAAGATTTGACCCAAACATACATAAGCTTGTAAAAATGGTGTGTTTCAGCTCCGACGCGTGACTGGAGTTTAATCCAGTCCAGTTCAAACACATAACGACCTCACATTTATCTAACGCAAAATTTTGTGATTTCACTACCCATCTATTTGCGTACCGTGGGCATGCATGCAGATTAATTCCATAAGGAGTAAACTCTAGTAAAACTTAAAATAATAGATAGCATTTTACGTTACAAAGTGCTGACAAAGCGCTGTATTACGGAATCGTCTGTGCTGTCCAACAGTATTGGTAATACAGAAAAAATACAGTACAAGAAATTCAGTTTTTTCGTAAAATAACATATATAGAGAAATAAATTTAATGTACAACACTTTAGTTAAGTATCGATGCGTTACTTACCTTGTTGGTGATCATATTCTCCTATGTACCTCTTTGTCAGGAAACGAACAGTCAGAGCTGAAAAATAAATAATAATTTAATTAAAAACAGTTAAATTATACATATATTTACTGCATAGCAACATAATAGGAAGAATAATACAACTAATACAAGTAGGTAGGTACAAAATTTAAAAACACTTATGATACAGTTGTGCTACCTGAAGACCGCTGCTAAAGATCTAAAGGTAGCTCAACTGATCTAAATAACTACCAGACGGAAGCGTCCCTGTATAAGATTCTGTCTGCTTCGCTTCTTCGTCGATCACTTGTCTAGAGAGCATAAAAGCTAGAGCTAATACTATCGAATTGAAAATTTATTCGCTGATTTATTCTGACAAATTAACACTTGCAAAATATCCAGATTTACCAATTATCACCATATCTGAGTATTTTCTATGTGTAATAAAAAAAAAAGTATTTAATGTATTGTATTAAGTATATCAGTTATCTAGTACCCATAACACAAGCTCTGCTTAGCTTGGGGCTAGATAATGTTGTGTGAACTGTCCAGCATCATTTATTGTATTTATATTTTATATTTATCTGTTTTTAGTAGTAGTAGAGCGTATAGGTGAAAGAGTTCGTACCTATTTCTGCCGCAAAGCAGTAGTGCTTGCATTTCTGTGTTTGAAGGCACAAACGTTGGTCACCGAGTGACTTTCAAGACGGAGAATAAAGAGACTGTGATAGGGGGCTTTCTCCTTCGAATCATTTTTAGGACCATACTTTTTCTTTATGGTTAAACTAGCAGCGCCCCGCGGTTTCACCCACGTAAGTCTCGATCCCGTGGGAATATCGGGATAAAAATATGCCTATGTGTTATTCCGGGAATCCAGTTATCTCCATTCCAAATTTCATGCAAATCCATCTAGCCGTTTCAGCGTGAAGAAGTAACAAACACACTCACACACACACAAATTTTCGCATTTATAATATTAGTAGGAGGAAGTAGGATAGGATGTCGTCGACGATTGTGACACCGTCCTTATCTATTGACAAAAATAATGTACAATAGGTACAAGTACTTTGATCCTGATTTAGAAATCCAAGGTAACAAAACATTACGGCATTGATGGTATACCGGGAAAACGGTGCCAATGCGAGCTTGTTTTATTTACAGTACCTAATGGCTCGGAATAGCCAACAATGTAAGTGCTTGTATTTCAACAAAATTCCCATAACGCAATCATGCGCCACCTCTAATTTGGCGTTTCACAGAAATACTCGGAATTGCGGGGTATTTATAACGAACGTAACTTTTGTTACCAATCGGCACATTATGAATTTGTGTATCAACGCGAGCTAATTCAGAACTATTTTTGAGTCCTTCTTGTTTCATCCTAAGAATGTTCTTCCAAATAGGTATTTATCTTGGTTCAACCTATGTAATTTAAGTTATTATTTTATCCCACACGTAGGTATACTATATACGTAGTTCATATTATTACTCTATTATCTAAATTTAAACATGTGACACAATGTAACAAAAAAACAAAAGCCCTATATATTCCGTGCATACACCTTGCTACAAGTACTCATTTTTCTGCTTAGATTTTCTGATTTTACGAGAAATTAAAACAAACCGGAGTAAGGCAAGTATTATTAAAGCTAACCAATGAAGCTATTTAATAATTATAATTTTAATAGTCTGTGGTAGATGCTTAGAATCTACCACAGACTTGCTCGCTATCTATTGGCTTCATACATAAGCTCGGTCACGCAGCGGGCTATGGAGAGAAATATGCTCAAGTTTCACTACGCCATAGAATCCGAAATGAGGAGATCCGAAGAAGAACAAAGATCGCCGACATTGATGACCTCTGTGGCGCGGCGTTGCGAGTTCGATTCCCGCCTCGGAACTAATATTTGTGCGATCGCAGATATTTGCTCAGGGTGTTCTGGGTATTTTCTAAGTATAATAAAAAAAACTATTTAACGCATTGTAGTATATCAGTTATGTAGTACCCATAACACAAGCTCTGCTTAGCTTGGAGCTAGATAATATTGTGTGAACTGTCTAGCATTATTTATTTTTTTATTTTTTTAGCTCTTAGAATTTGAAAGTTATATATGCATGCGCCGGCAATATAGCTTGCAGAACTGACAATCGTTGAGGAATTAAGGTTCTCGATGGCAACCACAAACCGGACGATGCTTTCCTCTCGATGAATCAGCGACATTTTAAATAGACATCCAGTTGAGAATTTGTCCAGTTGCGAATCTGTCCACTTGCTACGGAGGCATTTTAAAAGTAGCTGCAAGTCAGTGGATTGAGGCGTCCCAAGACCTGAGTTCGTCCTGGGAAGTACTACTTGCATACCTATTTCTGCCGCAAAGCATTATCACAGATTACTTAATAGTTACTACGTAAGCATTAGTGCTCGCATTGCTGTGTTCCGGATGAGTATGGTTGCCGGTGAAATTACAGGGCACATGAGATTTTTAATTTTTCATCTTTGTCTCAGGGTGGCGGGCGCAGTAAAATGCCACTTTTTTTTTTTTTTTTTTTTTATACTACCAAGGTAGCAAACGAGCTTACGGCCCACCTGTTAGTAAGCGGTTACCGTAGCCTATGAACGCCTGCAATACCAAAAACAACAACTCTCTTTATTGTTGTGTGGCTGATCTGATGATGATAATAATGATGACTAATGATGCTCGATTATACTTTCTGTTTTCTCTATTCAGTAAAGCAAGTTATTTTCGGCAAGATGTTTAATATAACGTTTAAAAAAATATTGTCGAGACCACATAAAAATAAACGCTATCAACGCCTACGCAAATATCAAAGCAGATATTTTTGTTTTTTACGAAGCTGAGACGATTAAAGTGATGTATGTTAATATTATATTTAAACTAGATTCTATGATTATGCTGAGTTTTATGAAAAATGTGTTTTAACTACAAACTTGTCTGACTTTACATGTATCTGTACCCCAACTGCGCTAATTTTGTACGATAATACCAAAAGAAAACCACAACCAAAACCGTTACGTTATGCATATTTCGTTTCTTGCTAATCATTTGAACGTAAACTTTTTAGCTTTGTTTACTGTACGTCGTCGGTCACGTCGGTGTAGCGATCAATCGAACGTTACTTACGTTTGGATTGGGGATGCTTGCTTGAATTGGCTGAGCTCCTACGTTCAAAAATACACTGAAAAAAAAATACAGTTCGAGTAACCCGAAAACCGATAAAAGTTACCGTACTGCGAGGTTAAAATGGAGCCAACACATTAAACACGTTAGTATAACTGAAAAAAAAACAGTTAAAGTAAAACAGTTCATTTTACTGTCTTATCCGGACTGATGTTTAACCGTTGAAATTTAAATTACTGCCAGGATACGTTGTTATTATTGACCAAAAAGTTCCTGAAACTGTTTATACATATTTATTTACTGTTTGCTTCCTAACTGTTTTTTTGCAGTTGCCCCAACGGTGTAAATTATTTAGATCTCAATGAAAAATATGTTGTAGCAACTGTGTAAATTTTAACTGTGCACTTTTTGCACACAGTTAGATATTTTTTTTTCAGTGTACTGTTTGTGAGATAACGCAATAACTATTTCCCTATATTATATTTATTAAATTTAAAGTTAGATTTTTCTAGATGACGAAATTACTACACACTTCTTCCTCAACCTGAAAATTTCATCCCCATGTTCTGTCGCCTTCGGTCCAATTTGAAACTGCTTGTCAATGCAAAAGATAAAACACTGTGTAACTATTCCAAGGATAACTCGCACGTAACAACACGAGTACGCCGGATCTCGAATAATAATTATAAATTGAGAATTGCAGTTTTATTTAAAATTATCAAATTTACTTAGATCGTCGTTTCGTATGAGGTAGTGCTGCCCTCTGGTGTCAGAGTTTGTCAAGCCAAGTCAACTTAGATGAATATTACAAATCTACATTGCCATACTTTTGTTATCATACATACACACACGCCTTTTTTCCCGAGAGTTAACTTTAGATCGTTTGAAACTGTTTTAAGATACATTAACTTATTAATTTAATTAATGAAATTTTGTATGTAGTAGTTGTATTATTCTTTCTGTAAAGAAGGAAATATTGTTTTATCAACCAACATCAACTACGATTCCAGGTGTAGGCATCCGGATAATACTTATTAGCCATTCGCGGTGTATGCATTGCATTTTTACTAATATTAGCACAAAATGTATAGCAATAAATTACTTTTCCCTGTATTTGTGTGACAAAAGCTACAAGCATACCTACTTAATTTCAGCATTGTAGGATTGCTGTACCAGCAAGTTTAGTAAGTTGTGTACATTATCGATTTTCCCTAATAGCTTAAAACCTAAAAAATAATTAAAATTTAAATGTTTTGAAATGTCCAATCAAATTGCTTTTATATGGCCACCATTTGATATGACTTTTATTTTATTTTATCCCCTTTTTGACGCCAATATATCAACCTCCCCCGACCGATACAGCTCATAACCTCACCCTACATATTGTACCTATACCAATACGATGAACCCTTCTACCAAATATCATGAAGATCAGATTAACGGTTCGGAAGTTATCCTCGTACAAACATACATGTTAGGTACAAAATACACAATTTGTACCTAACATGTATGATATAACAATTTCTGCTTCGAATTTGAATATTGATGCATACGGGTCCTCTAGAACTGTGAAACAGGGTTATACATAGATTACATTTTGGTATTCGTGGGATGAATCCATGGGATCAATACGGGTGCACCTGATAATATAACATGGTTATTTATATAGGTTACTTTCTCATATAAAACTTACAGTTTTAATTCATTTTGTTGTGGAAACATCCACATTAATCGTAGTCTAGCCTAGCACAGCAGGTTAATAGGCTGTTTAGTCTAACCAATTCTTATTGAGAGGTGCTTTCATCTGTCTTAGTTTTACAACTATATTTGTTACCGTAATGGTGAACTTTAGCCTAATCAATGACAGATTTATTCATATTTATACCGTAGTAAGTTTATTTATAAGTTCTATTTTTGTTTCTTAACGCCTACTGGTACTGACATGTATACAAATTAAATCAGCTGTATGCTCGTGAAGTATATATTCATAGGCATAAATGTTTATATCACTGTTTCATGGAAATACATCTTCTGGTAAGCAAGTGGCATGTGTTACAGCTGAAATCATTTTCATGTTATGGAAGTAGTTAGACACTGGAACTAAAATGCTACAAAACTTTAGACGATGCCACTTTGTTGTAGAGACTAGCGACCGCCCTTATCGTTGTCGTAGCGATGCTTCACTTCAACTACCTATGTAATGTACACTGCCTGCACTATACATAAGTGAGGTTGCTGTTTTTGTCAAAAGCAACCCTGAGCTATTTGAATGGGTTGCAGTTGGAAGCCGCCTAGAGGGTAAATTACGCAATGTTTCATGTCGAACACAGCTATTACGCAAAAGCATTTTCTGCATGGCGCCTATAATCTTCAACAAGATACCATTATCTGTTCGATCATTGTCAAGTTTAAATGTATTTAAGCGCAAACTTAATGACATTTTGGTTGAATAGGCTTATTATACTGTAGACTGTAGATGAGTTTTTGTGTGACACCAGTATTTCAACTTAATTTCTGGGTAGGTAGGTAGGTATTATACAAATAATTTCTGAGTACAATAACACTCGACATGTATGAATTTTATTTTTATTTTTAATTCGTTATTTTTAATTGTTGACATGTTTGATTATCTTTGGTAAGTAGGAAACTGAGTAGTTTGTTAAATTTTTTGAAATTCGTGCATGCTCTTAATTATGCCGATCTGTTTGTATAAATTGGCCAATCCGACTTATCTGTCTAATGTGTGTACGCTGAAAAGCAGAATCTAGCGATCTTACCTACAACCTAACATCTAATGCATTTTGTATTGTACCTAGATTCATAAACAAATAAATGATTTATGATTTTATGATCTATGTAGTTTTACAGTAATACTACGGCCAGTAGCCTTACAAAGAAACAATTGGAAAGACTACGAATTTGTCAAAGAGCAATGGAGAGAAGTTTCACAGGGATAAAACTGAGAGATCGTGTAAGGAACACCAGCATTCGAAGGAATACGGAAGCCAAAGACGTAGTACGCCGAATATTGGGGTTGAAATGTAAATGGGCAGGGCATCTACAGAGAGTGAAATCCAATAGATGGTCCCAAGTAGTCACTTACTGGTTTCCTAGATATCAAAAGCGTAGACGAGGACGACGATGGAGTGACGATGTTGTAGCTGTGGCCGGGAATCTCTAGCCAAGATTAGCAAGAGAAAGAGATGAAAATTTATAAGTTTGAAAATTTTAAATAAAACTGCATTTCTCAGTTTATAATTATTATTCGAGATCCATCGTTCTCGTGTGTTACCTGCGAATTATCCTTGGAACAGTTACACAGTGTTTTGTCTTTTGCATTGACAAGCAGTTTCAAATTCGACCGACAGAGACAGAAGATGGGGTGGAGTAACTATTTTAAGGATATTTATTAATTATGTTTAGTAGTAACACCATGAGCGATGACTTTTTTTTCAAAATTGTTTTGATACGTGGCTAAAAAAGGACGTGGCG
Organism: Operophtera brumata; assembly: GCA_932527175.1. Classification (NCBI taxonomy): domain Eukaryota; kingdom Metazoa; phylum Arthropoda; class Insecta; order Lepidoptera; family Geometridae; genus Operophtera; species Operophtera brumata. The sequence goes on along the minus strand of OW052239.1, from coordinate 76,789,140 downwards.
TATAAAGGATGAAGTATACTAGTCAACTCAAAAAAAATGGTTAAACTATTTGTTTAATATTGTTTGTTTTTATTATTTGTTTTTTGAACAATTGGTTGAATAGTAGGTTTTTCAAATCATATGAGTTTATTAGTAGCATGGTTAAATTTATTTCATAATAAATATCTCTTTTAGTAGCAATAATTTATTTGAATCATAAACTTAAAATGATTTCATCATTATACAATTCTGTATCATCATAAAAGTGAATCTGAAACTTGCGTGGGATTTTATTGTAAGACTCGAATGTTGGGCTTGGGAATACTTTAGTATGAGTTAATACGTTATTGTTTTGTTTGTAGGAATAACTTACACATCGGGATTCGTGCGCCAACAACGAGAAATCCTCATATTCAAAAACGCCCCGCGCCGCTTGAAAATTGCATTTTATTTTAATATCTCGCATTCATTTTAGGTTTCCAAACCTTGTGGTCTTGAAAATATTTTAATCTCAACAACTGTACCGTGAAACTATCTTTGACAACGTTCGACGTTTAAGAATGGGAAGAAATGGTAAAAATCATGGCAGTAGTACATATAACGAAGTAAAAAGTAAAACTATCACAGCTAAGTAGGCTTTACAAGTTAACGAGTAATAGTCGAACAACTGATTAAAAGTACTTGGAGAAGTAGAATGGTGAATTTCGTACAAATTCCTTTGAAAATTACTTAGATAAATTTGTTAGTTGTGTAAAACAGGAGAGCCCCCTTCGAAGTCCGCATATTGTGACGGGCAACTACGAAACCCTACAATGCGCGTGGCCCGACACCCATTGGGCCGCTTTTTTATATAGATAGCCTTTTTCCCCAAAGGAGTAGGCAGAACCACAGATTACTTAATAGTTACTGCAGAGCCTCAATGGGCCTCTTTTCACCATGGGTTACACCATCGTGGGAATATAGACGTGACAAGTGGTGAGCTCATCTCCGCCATCGGAATTATAATGTAGTATAATATTAATCATGCATATTTTAATTGTTCTTGATTTACTTACAAATTGTTTTACAAAAATTTAGTTTCCAATTTAATCTGTTTATTAACTATAATCTGGTTCTCTTCAAGGCTAGAGTGAATAGGTGCCTTCTAGACCTTTGTGCTCGGCCACATCGTCACTTACCAACAGGTGAGATCGTGGTCAAACAAAGGTCAATGTATGTTTAAAAAAAACGAATTGTGTCTATGCAGTTGTCCTCTGATGGGCTTGCTGCGCTACTGAGCTACTGGCGAGGGTGAGCGCAGATAGTGCTCAACTGGTTGAAAGATAAGTTGGGGCAACGAGCGCAAGGGCACCACTTAGTTAGATACGGACCTCGTCTTGAGCGGTTGCCAGCCAGATTGGGAGGGATCGGAGATAAAAGCCCCGGAACATGCTTCTAGCAGCTTTAGGCGTGAGTTACTGTGTCGGTGTTTGCTCTGTGTTGACTGGGTGTCATCCACCGCATTAGTGGCAGTGATAGATCACCAGGAAATCTACGGAGGGACTCAACGTCATTTTGCTGTAGGCGCAGCCTTAAGGCGCATACCAGATCAAAATTACGTTATTTTCAAACTCATTAAAGTTTAGGTAAGGGTGAAAATCATGAAAAACAATTAATTGCCACGTGAAAAACCGTCGCATCAGAAAATCATACGTTCAACTTGAAGATAAAGTCTTTGCCGACATTAAGGTGAAAGAAAAAGTACAAAAATCTAAGTCGTTTAGAAGTTGAATCAAATTTCAGTGGAAGGCAGCTGCACTTTGTTATTTTTTAACAGGTAGACAATTTTTGTATATACGTTCAATTTTACAGATAAAAAGCCAGTGAATGGCATATATTTTTTTCAGCACCTATCATTGACTCCTCAATGAGGAGAAAGCCTTGGAGGCTTTCTCCTCATAAGTCAAATTAGCTGCTGTATGCGCTCATTTGCTTCGGTTCACCCCGATTTTTTTTGGACAGTTAACCCCGTTTACGTATTTAAGGTTTCCTGTAGCGTGGGAATGTTTCTAGGTCACAGTGTGACCTAGATCACAGTGTTACAGATCAGGGACCAGCTTGAAGTATGGTTGGTGAAATCGAAAATGGCCTTGCGACCGCTGGTAAAATAACCAGTGTGTTGAAAGGATGCAGTGTGCCTCAAAGGGATACTCCTGATCATGCACAATATGCCACAAATGGCAGAAAGTGGTTTTTTACACAACTTTAGATGACGTAACGAGTAGATGGCCCACCTGATGTTAAGAGGTAACCTCTGCCTATGAACAGTGCATTATCTCATAGGTCACGTCCATCTAGGTCGCGCCCTATGTGGCATTTCACTGCGCCCGGTACCCTGGGACATAAACATGGAAAGTCTCATGTGCCTTCAAACCGGGACACAGTAATGCGAGCACTCCTGCTTTGCGGCAGAAATTGGTCCCCGACGAACTCTTTCACATAAAAGCTCTACTACTAACAAAAAACTAACAAATGTGTGGCTTGAAGACTTGCAGAAGCATGTACGTACCTACTGGAATCTGTGTATTGACCTATATCTGTCTCTTTTTACGCAATTGTAACAATACGGCGCTTGATATTGAAAACCTATATTTAAACGACCTTAAACTGTTGATACTCCTGAACATCGCATTTCTGAATAAGTTTTGTTGACAAATATTGTTTTCAAACAAGCTTGTATGGAATTAGTGATCGTAAACGTGAGCTGATCAAAATGAGCCCAAACTAGTTCCGTTGTCTCCATCATCAGATCAGTTCGTTGTCACCATAATAGATACCAGATCGTCACATGTTTCGAACCTCAATTTGTAATTTTTTTTTTACGAGAATTGGGCTTCAGGAATATATTTGTGACTGTTGGATGAGTCGCAGGAAGTCGGTGCATGGAGGTACGAGGTTCATGACCGTTCGTCATGGCATTCTATGGGAGAGGCCTATGTTCAGTAGTTACCCTGCTATACAGGCTTTTAGTCCTAGTGAACAGAGGGAACAGAGCCTGACCGTGGTACTGTATTTCATATTATTTATTTATGTTACTTATTGTAATATTAAGCATGTAGGTACCAGTTAATAATTTTTGACACAATAAAAAAAATATCTTATCTTTTTAACTTTATATCTACAGTCTAATGATAATGACTATGCCTTGCAGAGTTATTTTTGTTCATTTCTATTTGCTGTACTTTTTTTAATCTCGTTAATACAATTGTAGGTAAACACACCGTCTGGGAGGCAGCCAAAGACAATTCACTTTACTATTCAACACTAACTCGCCAAAGTATTTAATAACCGGCACTCCGGCACGCTCAGCCGGCTCGGTACTATTTATGCAAAGAAATTAACGATTAAAACTACATTTCATTTACTTAAGGCTACGCCATCACCAAACAGAAATCTTCATACAAAATTAAATAGGTAAAATAATAGTTTTAAGTTAATCGGTTTTATGAAACGGAAGATATTAATGATGTACATATTATAATAAAAGCTAAAAAATAATTAGGTAGGTCCTAGGTACCTTGGTCATCACACCACTCTCCCCATCAATCTGGCGCATAGATAAGACTCAAAAATAAAATTATAATAATATATGATTACTGACTAACGTATTCTTCATTTTAGTTAGGCAGAGCACCATTTGGATTAATTCAGAATAATTTTGATCGTACTATCCCTACAGTCCCATCTCACTATGCTTTTGAGCCAAAACGGCTTGGCCATATTCGATGAAATTTAAATCAGAATAGTTCCATCGGTAGAGTCACGCGGGTGACCTAATAGCTCATAGAAATCAGAAGAAAGGAGAATTTGTAAGGTGGCGAGGCGCGTGTCGCCAGTTTATGAGCAAATTGCTCACAATCTTTCACTCGCGGTCCAGTGGGTTTATTATTAAGTATTTACTTCGTCAAATCATTAAATCAAACACAGAATTTGATGATAAAATGTCAAAGATACATGATGAGTTTTTAGTTATTTTCCACTCTCTTTATTTAACAAGGAGAAAGCAGCTTAAGGCGCGATAGGTTCTCAAATGTCTCTAGAATTTTAAAGTTTTTGATAAGAATTTTCATAGTTTTCTATGAAGAAAAAAATATATGATATTCTTGAGCTTTTTATCTAGTGAAATCAATAATTCATTACAATATTTGAATTACTTCACTCGATACAAAAAAATAACAAAGATACCTCCTTTTTAAAATTTAAATGCTATTTTTCACTCGCTTCTCTCACGTTTTAACAACAAAATTAAACAAAACTTTGAACTACTTTGTTATATAATTTTTTTATACATAAAAACACGGTATCAGAGCGTGCGCTCGCCTTCTTCGCCTCATACAAAAATGTTCGTTGAACCTATAGCGCCTTAAGGCGAGGCGTTGATAAACTATTATTTCCTATAGGATTAAGTGTAAGGTCGTATACGCTAATGACGGTTATTTTACTTTAAATTAAAATCGACTATTATTATTTTCAAAATCCTACTACATTATTGTAGGATGATTCGACCTAGAAAATGAAGCCGCTTAAATCGGTTCCGTTTGCCTGTGAAATATAAAATTTAAAATAGGTTTCTTTGATATTTTTTTTCCCTGCTATTAAAGATGTCAAATCGTGAAATGCTACTACAAAAATAAGTCAGTGATATGAAGAATCACGTCCTCAAATATCGTCAAGTCTCGTCTTTCATACATTTTTAATTGCTGAGAAAAATCTAGATTTCCACCAAAATTTCCAATGCATTATCTTAAAGCGGAAAACCGGGTACTGATATAGTGCCTTTTTTTGCCGTGATACCTTACAATAAAACACCGACTAAGTGCGAGCCGGACTCGCGCACGAAGGGTTCCGTACCATTATCTATAAAGACGGAAAAAAAATGTCTGTTGTATGGGAGCCTCCTTAATGATTCATTTTATTATATTTTTTAGTATTTGGTGTTATAGAGGCAACAGAAATACATCATCTGTGAAAATTTCAACTGTCTAATTATCACGGTTCATGAGTTACAGCCTGGTGACAGACGGACGGACGGAAAGCGGAGTCTTAGTAATAGGGTCCCATTTTACCCTTTGGGTACGGAACCCTAAAAATCGAAGTCAAAAGATTAAATACGGGGTCATATGGAGTCACTACACGCAAGTAAAATAATTCAAATATTTCAGTTTGTAAGGGACAAAAAATGGCGACATCGGTTTCAATACAAAACAGCCGGGATTACACTTCTCCTTCATTCCAATTTCTATGTAATAGCACAATGCGTAATGCCTACATGGGCTATTTCTTCCCATATCTTCATCTGTATATATAAAAAAATAACGTCTGTCTGTTTGTCTATACAAACCTACACTCGAGTTCTAATGGACAGCACGGATGTAATGTATCGGTATTCACTGTATTATAGATAATTTATTAGGGATGGTTTTGTTACTTAGTTATGCACCTACTTACCCCGTTACTACAATTAGTACTGTCTATGTTTGACATTATTCAATAGGAAAGGATAACAACATTTAATATTGATTAACATTTGACTGATTTTTAAAGTAAGTCTTTTAGTATCCTTGGAGTCACGGGCAAATGCTAGTCTCCTAATACTTAATGCACACATTAACGCTAGCTTAACTGAAGTCTTCTTCTTCTTCTTAGCTTCGGTAATGGCTTCTGTGCATTATTTGCAACAATTTAGCCAATGTCAAGTGATTTATTTATTATAGTTTTATAGTCAAGTCGTCAAGAGTAACCGTCAAGTCCTAACCCAGTTTAAGCGGTGGCAGAAAAACTGAGTTTTTACAGGAAAAAATCCACCATTTCGAAAAGACTCGCAATACACTTAAATTTCACTACATCACACATGTGCCATTTATCCAAGTTACACCGGTTAAAATGCCACTAAAATTACACGAAATAACTCGAAAAAACACATTAAAATGTAATAAAATAAAAATGACGACGTTTCTTTCAAAAATGGCAGATTTCAAACCTCTAACTGAAGTCATATTTGTCTATAATTTTCACTAGAAACGGGATATTTACCATGATTTTTGAGTTTTATATGTTCCCGATATTTCGGCACAGTTGCATGCGCCATGATCACGGGAGAACTGACTAAAGTCTTTGCGAGTAGATGTTATTGGCAGATATATCGATCTACCCTCTTTCTCACTCTTTTATTACGAACGATACCACTACCATCGGTTTCATTGTCACAATTCACACCAACTCGACACACAACACTAACGGTGTCCGGACGCGTAGCAGGTACCACACTTTTTTGATTCTTACACATTCTTACCACAGGCTTCCATACTCCAGATAATGTACATAACCATGATAGTTTCAAAAGTTATATCATATTTGTCTGTTTTTTCTTCTTCTTCTATCTTAGGTAATGGCTTCTGTGCATTATTTGCTACAATTTAGCCAATGTCAAGTGATATAATTATTATAGTTTTATAGTCAAGTCGTCAAGAGTCTCCGTCTAGTCCTAACCCAGTTTAAATTGTGGCAGAAAAACTGAGTTTTTACAGGAAAAAATCCACCATTTCGAAAAGACTCGCAATACACTCAAATTTCACTACATCACACATGTGCCATTTATCCAAGTTACACCGGTTAAAATGCCACTAAAATTACACGAAATAACTCGAAAAAACACATTAAAATGTAATAAAATAAAAATGACGACGTTTCTTTCAAAAATGGCAGATTTCAACCCCTGTCTGTTTTTTATAGATTCCTCTCAATTTGACTTACGACTTTGACTTTTCTCCCGTAAAATAGTAGTTGGTTGGTGAAGTTGAGAGCAGTGTAAATTCCACCAAACCTGACGTCACGAAAGCTCGACACCTAGCCAAAATCCTTGCGTCACCCATAATGAGCGATTGTTATTTAATTATATACAACAATGTATATGTTGCAGCCAACTGGTTAAATCAGCCATTTAATTGGACGGCTAGCCATTTCCAACTGATTGGATGCCTGGCCATTTCATTAAACAACGCCGTTAAAATCGCAATATTTTATGTGTGCTAATTAAATAGTAAAAAAATATATATGATGATAATGTTATAGCTATTTTCTCGAGGTCCCAGGTTTTTTTTATAGTGAATGGCTTTGTTCAATGAAATGGCTAGCCGTCCAATTAAAAGTTTTTTTTTTTTTTTCTACTTGAATGACGGAACAAGCCTATGGCTCACCTGATGTTAAGCGGTAACATCTGCCTTTAACAGTTCATTACCTCAGCATGCGTAGCATTGCACTGCGCCCACCACCCTGCGACATAAAGATGAAAAGTCACATGTGCCTGTAATATCACCGACACCCATACACCCTTCAAACCGGAACACAGCAATGCGAGCACTACTGCTTTGCAGCAGAAACATGGAGGAAATACTTAGCCGGATGAGCACTTTCACAAAAAAAGCTCTACTACTTCTAAATTGGTATAGTGATATTTTTCATTAGTAACGGGATATTTACGTTATTCTTGAGTTTTATTTGTTCCTGATAAAAATAAATAAATTATCAATAATTATTAATAATAAATAAATATCCCGTTTCTAGTGAAAAGTGTGTACATAACCATGATAGTTTCAAAAGTGGTATAGTGATGTTAAAGTACTTGCAAGGAAAGGAACTCCATGCGAATCTAACCACACCTTGAAATTGCCATGGCCTTTTTTTTGCTAATTTAGACCCACACACAAGGAAATCTACTCGAAAATAAGTAAATGGGCATACTTATAGTTCTTCTAGCGTTACCCGTACCATACATAATAGTTAAATAATCGCTAGGCTCAGCTTTCAATATTTCCTTGAACTCGAGTACGGCAAAAACTCTTAGCAACGGCGAAATCTGGCACCATTAGTCGAATTACGATAACACTACGCGCCGGTCTATCGCTATATCTCTAGAATATAGAGTCTAGATAATGAACGATCTAGGTACACAAGCATGACCCATCGTGGTCTATTTCTAAACAGTAAATAAAAAAAATTTATGCAAGATTTACCGCTACGGCGCATTCAACGCGGTTTGCTTCTTTTTTTTTATATTAACTCAAGAAACTATATGGATTTTTGTGTACATGATCAATACAGTAATATCTTGAACCGTGGTTTGCCATATTTTTTCCAAGGCTTCAAGATTTGTATGGAAATGTAACCCATGATTGTTTGATTCTGTACAAACAATGTTGTGATGAACTGTCCAGTATTATTTATTTATTTATACAATTTCATGAGAAGCTGATGATCCACAGGTACAGATTGTCTCTAGATTGTGTCACACGATTTCATTGAGTTTGATTATTTATATACAAAATACTCTTTAAAAAACGCAGTTTGATTCTAAACTGGTGTGGGCTGGCGGTACACTTCGATTATGTTACCAAAAGAGACCAAAAGGCTTCCCTAAAGAAGATTGCACCTTGACAATTTATCATCGCAGCTCGGATATAATTAATCAAGTTGTTCTCAAAACCATTTCAAGTGCTTCAACCTCGCATCTGCAGACATACACTCTAGAGAGCAGTAGTACGTTCACGTTGATATCTAATCGGAGCAATAACGGCGCCGGATGGGCGCATTCAATAACTGGAGGCCGTGACCTAATCGCAACTGCATCACCCAGAGGCAATGGCCAATCTAGCTTTTACCGGTGTTTCCATTCCAAACTCAACAGATAGCACTTACAGGCTTAGGTACATACACTAGTATAGTATTCTTTTATCTGTGGTACATACTATAGCGTGCCGCAGAATATGTATGCAACTTGAAACTAATATATGTATATACATTATCGCAAGTATTGCCATTCAGCATGGCAATGCAGCCAGCATCTTAGGGACGATCCCGTCTTGTCGTGATTTGGATCAGTACCTTGTACTATTATTTATTCAGTGTCAATAAGTCAGTACCTACCTTTAGATCGTCAGTAGCGGTCTTCAGGTAGCATAGCTGTTTCATTGTATTTTTTTTATTTTGTACATACTTACTTGTATTATTTGTGTTATTCTTTGTGTAAATAAATGTATTACTTATATATATATATACATAATATGAATACATATAATATATTCTAAAATCAACAAATTTGCCAGAAAAAATATTGGTATTATATTTATGTTTTTGATATTATATATTTTTATCAGCGATTCGACACTCGTATTTATCTTGAAGTCAAAAAATTTAACGTTCCGTTGTCTAATGGTACTTTCGTTGCATCGAGCTACGGAGGCCTACAGCTCGTTCACCGTAAGATGACACCTGCCTTGGTTCGCACACCAACCAAGGCAGGTGCCATCTTACGGTGAACGTGCTGTAAAAACGTAAAAACATGAATACTTACCTTTATCTTAAAGTAAAAAAAAAACTATTTGTCGTGTTTATGGTACAGTGATCCCTCGGAATTCATCCTTATTCATCGGAGTATCCAAGCATATTTATAATTTGAATATTGCACTTGATTTAGTCAGTTAAAAATCATATCCAGGAAATTTGCGACAAGGTTACTTTATAAAAAAAAGTTCTTTTTATCTTTATGTTTTTTCTGCTGTTTATAATCGGTCATACCTGAGTACCAAACTTCATTCAAATAAGTTCAGTCGTTAACATTATAAAATATTAAAGAAGGATTTTCAGTTTAATCTCAGTTTAGTCAGAATTTAGGCTAAAAAGATAAGATAGATAGGCTAGAAAGTTAAGCTTGAGCTTTGTAAGTGCTACTACTTGTACTGTTTTTTATAATGTGGTGCTACGTAGGTAAAAAACATATTTTCCAGCTAGTTTTAACAGAATTACTCACCTTTCAAGACACGCAAATTTCGCTCAGCTAAGAGCTTGGATGTGATTAACTTATCCGCGCTCACGATGCTCTAGTGCCCTAGATCATATTTGATGTATCCTGAGAACTTATGTACACTGTATCCTAGAATCAATACGAGTACATGTCGTAGAGCCCAAGTTTATTATCAGTATAGACTGTGATGACTTCTGCGTGGTTGCTATATTGGAGATACACAAGGATGAACACAAGCTCAAAGTCGCACAGCGGGCTATAGAGAGAGCTATACTTTAGAGTTTAACGATGTGATAGAATCCGAATAGAGGAAATCCATAGGAGAACCAAGATCACCGTCATAGCTCTCCGAATTAGCAAGTTGAATTGGAAATGTTGGGCATGCAGGACATAAAGCTCGGTTAACCGTTGGTAATAATGCTAATATAATGATTTGGTCTAGGCTCAGTAGGGGTATTTAGTAGGAGTATTTATTTGGAGCACGAGGAGGAAGCGACCTAGAATTAACCTCAATTACATCTAAGTTAAGATAGATTTTCACCAACACATTAACGGACGTTTAAACGACTCTTTTTGACAGATGTTTTCATACGTTATCTGTCACTTTGACGATTGGTTACGGTAACCACCGATTTATTTGTTCGCGTACTTGGGCCTAAGTATTGTGTAATGTGTAAGTATTGTGTCAAGTATTGTGGGCAGAGAAAGCATCGAGCTTTTTGCATCATCTACATGTGAATGTTTTTTACGTTTGATTTCACTCAATCTCACCCTGTAAGCACAGATTACTTAATAGTTACTACGTCTGTAGGTAATGAATTTAACCAGGATCCCAATCGCGCTAATTATGAACGGTAATACCAAAACAAAACCACAACCGAAACCGTTACGTATGTACAATTCATATCACACTGATAATTGGAACGGAAACGTTTTAGCTTCGTGTAGCGACCGATTGAACTTTACCTACTAGATACATCGAGGGATCTTTGCTTGAATTGAGCTGAAAACTTGAGAACTCACAATCTTAAAAATCGTTTAATATACAGTTTTTGAGATATTGCAATAGTTTTTTCACATATATTTTGAAAATTTAAAGTTTGATTTTGTAATCTTTATATACCTAATGTATTTGGTTTATCGAGAAGCTGCTTCATCCAGTTTGTAGTCAACACTCGAGAACATTAATTCCCAACGGTAGTCTTGCTTCTTCTACGGATCTTTTCATTTCATTTTATATTTATAGAACAAAGTAATACCACAAAGTACGTAAAGCGGTGGCGCGCCGCTTATAATACTGACAATCGCTCTACATAACAATCGCATCGATCATGCGAGCTGCATTGCGGTTATACAGGGTGTAAACAAATTCCGAAAAATAAAGGCGCGGAACAGTAAACTGCCGATGCATCTACGCTGGTTCGTCGTTAGCCAATTAGCTGCGCAACAGATTATAATTGGTCTATGCATCGCATCGGTCAATTTTAACCCGGCCAAGATCCATCGGCAGTACCTTCGACCAAAGTGGTCGAAGGGCAGTACTGTACAATTACCGAAAGTAAAACAAAAACAAAAAAGACACTTTTGGTTTTGGGTTGTGGTCGACGGAATTGTATTATGCTGATGAGAATATAAATAACTATTCAAAATCATATTTGTAGGTAATGCCAACCCCCTAAAATTGTAAGGATCTTAACAATTTTTGTACTAAATTAACTGCAGCTGACGACTGGAGTCAACTTTAAATCTCGGATTACCCTTATAATAATACATACCGTTCTACTCATTAACGCGGACTATCCGTGGAATAGTTACACCGTGTTTTGTCTCTAACGATAAAAATTTAAACACCGTGTAACTAAACCGAGGACAATCCGAGTTTTATAGTAGCACGGTTTGTGTTTTGTCTCCTACAGTTTCAAATTCGATCGAAATATATAAATCACGGTGTCACTAGGTTGTCGTAAAAATCCGTAGAACATGTACCTGCATTTATCCTCACTTTACACCCTGTATTTCAAGATAAAACTACGAGCAAAGATATTGCCTATAGTATTTATACCTATTTATGGCTTAACACTGATCAACGTGTTGACAGGGTAAGTAGTCCACATAATACAGGAATCAACCGCAACGTTAATTCGCCTCTGAATTTTTGCACAGTACTGTGTATACAGCCCAACAGTAGAGTACCAACAAACTGATAGAAGGCAAATTGAACTTGAGGCAGAGAAGATTCGCTCGCTTCGCTCGCTCGATATGAGCTTTCACTGTCTTTTATGCATGCAAGTCTGGAAGCCAGAAAATCTATATACCTATGAATCATTCAAAAATTAGCCAAATATCGATGACGATCTCGACAAATATGCGTATGATAATAAATTCAGCATTTTATTGCGGATCGAAATCGCACGCTTTATTGGAGGAACCGTTTATACGATCTCAAAATAATCGAAGCCTTGAGACAACACTTGTAGTTCATCAACTTTATTTTAGCGAAGGTGTTACAGAATGTGATGTCGTTATAACGCGTAGAAAACTATATTTTTGGTACTCTCTCTAAATCTCCAATCGTCAATGAATCACGGTTTAGTGCTTGCTCATCACAGAAAACATTTCACTGTTCCTTGAAATTTTCTCAAAACATTTTCAATTCACTTAATAGGTACCAAGACACATTTAACTTCCTTCTAAGTAAAACTTTCAAAGTTCCTGAAAACACTCGCGAAATAGATCAGGCGGCATTTTCCACAAGGAAGCACTTCACAAAACGACATACCGGACTTTCCCACGGAGGGGGCGCCGACCACGGCTACCTTCACCTCGGCCAACGATGACTTCTTGCGTCGGATCCCGCGGCTCGTCATGGTGCGCTGCCTGTGCTGTCTGCGAGGGTTGCCGCGCTACGACAGCCGAGTGTTACCGCCGCGACGCTCGCGCGTGCACTCGGAACAAACCCCCCCGCGCCCTCCCTCCTGCTAAAAATATATAAAGCGACAGCTCTGACATCGGTTCCCTCCCGTGTTATTGGGTCAAGATCTGGCCAAGATCACAGTCGTGCAAATAGGCATGTTTACGTCGTCGAGCTTCCTGACTTGACAGCGACGCAACGCCACGTGTCCGTGGCCACAGGCCAACGCCATATCAGGCACGCGTTCTTGTAAGATGTTCCAGGCGGATTAATCATGTGGCATTTACGGCGTGGGTGCAGGCGGGGTGGCTCCTTCAGACACTATCACGGAATACCTAATGGACCTTATTTATTCTTCGCGAGAATGTCTTACGTTACTTATTCAGACGCTAAACTATCTTTTGTCTCTTTTGATCGTAATTTAAACTACTTGTCGATACAAAAGACAAAACACCTTATAACTATTATAAGGATAATACACGTTTGATAGTAGGTAACACGGTAAGAGTTAAATAGTACAATTTACAATGGTATCAATGTATACCTAAGTGAGAAGAGCTATTATGGTTTCATGTTTTTTTTTCACTGATATACGTTTGTTTGACCACGATCTCACATGTTGGTAAGTGACGATGTGGCCGATGATGGAGCACAAAGTTCTAGAAGGCAGCTATTCACTCAAGCCTTGAAGAGACCCAGATTAAAGTTTTCAGGAAAGACAGACGACCGCAGTGAGTTCCACTCGTTAGGAGATCGCATTATAAAGGAAGAACCGAAACGCTTAGTACGAGTAGAGGGTATACTAATGAGATAAGGATGGTACTAAGCCGTGCGTCTGCTCGTCCTATGATGAAAAGGAGACGGTGGGATCATATCGTGAAGTACCTGGGAGCATTCCCCGAAATATAACCTGTAGAAAATCGAAAGGTGAACTTTACGGTGGTGGATCTTAGTCTCCGCCATATGTTGGTCACATATAAGCCTGAAAGCTCTGCGTTCAATCGAGTCCAAGGCAGCAAGCTGGAGTTTGGCCAAGCCATCCCAAACATGGCAGCAGTACTACATACCAGCTGAACTTGTGACTAAGAAGCTGTCCGAAACCAATGCATGTACAACGAAATTAAAACATTATCGTGAAATTGTTAATTAAATTAGTGTGATGAAACTAATTAACGTAATGTAACTAAATGAGGCTAATAGAAACTAAATTGAGAGCGAATCAATAGAATTGCACTGCTGCTGCGCCGTAGGTAGGTACTTGAATTTCAGACACATTGCGTAGAGTGCTCCGTAGCTCCAAGTGTACTTAGTATACGTTCTACATCAGAGCAGAGCTTTGGTGGAGTAGTGGTTAGAAACCCCAACCTCTGATCCTAAGATAGTCAGTCGGTTTGAATCCCAGTCGCTACCTATGTATTTTTCCACTTGAAAATTATTTGTGCTCAATTTTGTGTGCTTTCAAAACGTGAAAGTTAATATCGCGAGGAATTCGGCAAATTCTACGTACAGCTAGAAGTCTAGAACCATAAATTCGAAGATATGTGATAAGCTCGGCAATATCCTATTCCTACTAATATTATAAATGCGAAAGTTTGTGTGTGTTTGTTACTTCTTCACGCTGAAACGGCTGGACGGATTTGCATGAAATTTGGAATGGAGATAACTGGATTCCCGGAATAACACATAGGCACATTTTTATCCCGATATTCCTACGGGATTGAGACTTACGCGGGTGAAACCGCGGGGCGCTGCTAGTTAAGTATGTATGATACCATAGTATGGATTCTCCTATCTAGATAGACTCTAGTGAGTTTTGTGTACCAATTCCATTTTACCACCATAAATTTCAATAATCCTTAATATATATTTGTCACTAAATACATGTTCAAATAACATATCTTCCTAAGGCTTTATATTTTGGTCTTTTGCAGCCATACCGTGTTCGCAGCCTCGGCCTGACTGGGGCTTTTCGCAGCCTCGGCCTGACTGGGGCTTTTGCAGCCTCGGCCTGACTGGGGCTTTTCGCAGCCTCGGCCTGACTGGGGTTTTTCGCAGCCTCGGCCTGACTGGGCTTTTTGCAGCCTCGGCCTGACTGGGGCTTTTCGCAGCCTCGCCCTGACTGGGACTTTTCGCAGCCTCGGCCTGACTGGGGCTTTTCGCTCCGGACTAGCACGATCCGGCCCTATCCTTGATGTCTGGTGTGAACATGACACAAGATCACATAGGTGCTACATTTCGACATTGTGTTACTTAGAATTTACAGCATTTCATATTTTATTTTCATAGCGATAGATCTCATTTTGCCAGATAGAGATCGTTTGAACTTTCAAGGACAAAATGTAAACGGTCAAACCAAACTCGAACGTATAAAACCCTCTTCTATATTTCCTGTTTTGTTTAACTCTAACTCGTGGAGCAATCTAAATGGGAAGGCATTTAAAATACCTACAAACAAATCCCCTTGAAATCTAGACAATGTTTACCAGATGTCGACACTAAAAGGGGATTCATTAACCGACAAAAGAAAAGGAGGAGCTTCTATTATTGTATGTATGTTTCTTTTATGGTTTATGTTCACCGATATAACCATTATTATATTCCCACGGTGAAAAGAGGCCTATTGAGGCAGAGCTACCCTTTCGGGAAAAAGGCGTGTATCTATGTATGGTTGATAAATCAACAACCAGAAAACCAATTTAAAAAAAAAAAAATGATTTGTTATTGTACTCTCGTATTCACCAAGTCAGGATCCCCCTGTAACTCCTTCTGTGGGACTCTGCCTTAGAAGGGGTTAGTAGATTTATAATTTCGAATGCGCAGCAAATATTTGTTTAGATAGGTAACTACTGTTTTTCGTGATTCTCGTCACTTTAGTTGCGCAAGCCCTATTTTGTCACTTTCTAAATTACCTGACCTTAACCGAGTTAGTAAGTGACAGAAACCGGAGAAATAAAAAATATGCTGGACAATTCACACGACATTATCTACCTCCAAGCTAAGCAGAGCTTGTGTTATGGGTACTAGATAACATATATTACATGGATAGATATTTTTATTATGCATAGAAAATACCCAGAACACCTTGAACAAATATCTGCGATCGCACAAATATTTGTTCCGAGGCGGGAATTGAACCCGCAACCTCCTGCGTCGCAGGCCAAGCTTCGCCCGCCGCGCCACAGAGGTCGAAATCGCAGTGCCAAGCCTTTTTTTCCTTCGGTTTAGCTGCTTTCTCCTCGTTAAATTAAGGAAGTGGAAAATTACTGAAAACTGAAAAGTCACCACGTAGGTATCTCTAATTTAATAATTGAACATCGTAAATACTTGTCAATAAACCCACTAGACCGCGAGCATCATGACCGCGAGTGAAATACTAGTATAAGAGGTCTGAATCTGCCATTTCTGAAAGAAACGTCGTCATTTTTAAAGTATTGAAATTTAACTTTATGACTTGACGGAGACTCTTGACGACTTGACTATAAAAATATAATTAAATAAATCACTTGACATTGGCCAAATTGTTGCAAACAATGCACAGAAGCCATTACCTAAGATAAGAAGAAGAAGAAGAAATAGTATGAGCAATTTGCTCAAAGCCTGGCGACACGCGCTACGCAAATTATCCTTACTTCAGATTTAATGTGTACTTAGGGCACATTCACGTTTTATTTGGTGTGCATCTAACACGTGCTGAAATTAAGGAAAAATTGTCCTCAGAATGGCAATCACGTCACAAGGCTTTGGGACTGGAAGTGACGAAACCACGGACCTGCGTCACCCAGCGTGGTTGATTTACGGCCGAGAAATGTACTACCCGTACGAATTAACTTGAGACCAGACGTCATTTTCAATGAACGGTGTGCAAAATAACGTGCCGCAGTATTTTTTTTTCAATATTTTTGAGGTTTGCCGGTGATTGAGGCCTTTGCCCAGCAGTGGACGGGAGGGGGAAGGGGGTCGCATTAAAGCGCAGTCTTAAGATAATTCGTACGGGTTGTAAAGTCCATCCTTCCGCAAGGTCCCACGCTTCCTTTCAGATGGCTCGCTGAGTGAGCTATCTCTTGGCTGGCGCTTATCTACGCGTCGGATGAGCAGATTATTAGAATGACGAATGTTATCAGATATCTTAAAACAAATTCGTTTCCTTAGCTTCTGGCGCGGCGCCAATAACTTTATGCAAACGTTTGTAGATAGTTATACAATAATAATTGAATAACTATCTACAGGCTGTACCAGAATTGGTTACCAGTGGAGAATATTAAACAATAGGTATGCATAAAGATGTGGCTTAAACCCCACTATGCGGTCAGTTCGATGGCAGCGGGTATTGTTTTTTTTTTGTATTTTTTTCTTCTTTCAGATTTACTCTTTTTTGGTTTCCGTACCCAAAGGGTGCCCGGAACACTAGGGTGCTAGAGCACCCTAGTGTTCCGGGCACCCTTTGGTTTGGTTTGGTTCCGTTAGAACGGAACCCTACACTATGCATACACGCTACTAATTTCGCTGGTCTATTTCGGGAAATGAACAGCTGAAGTTTTTTTTTTACTATTTTGTTCTATAAACGAGTAGACGGTTTACTTAAATGTTTTTGACAAAATATACACGTAATTTGATAAAACCAGCTCTATTTCGGTAAAAATACCAATTCTGGATCACATTGTATATATTATATAGATGGGCTACGACTCACAGCGTGTGAGCTATCTGTTGGCGCTTGCATGCCCGATTATCTGAGAAGGTATGAATAGTGTAGGCAGATTAATGAGTATGAACGATCAAAAACAATGCACAGTACATATCTAAGTATGCATGCTCAACTTCTGGCACGAATCCAATCACTTATCTGGAGAGTACTTTAACGTATTGTTCCGGTAAAGATATCTTCCAATATATTATCTTGATTTCAGATCCAGACTCAGAGGTTCAAGCACGAATAATTAACGTCAGCGAGATGATAGCATATATCAAATATGAACCAATCAAAATATTAATATTTCTAGTCAATGCATAGAGGCCGCCGTCAACCCGATGTCATTGGCCAATATTGGTCTATATTTGATATAACTGATTCTTGCATACACCACAGGCAGGCGTGAGAACACAATAATATTACTACTCCATGCGTGAGAACCTATAGTGCCCATTATATTTTTTTTACCCGACCAGCAAATCAAAAGCAGGTTTATGACTTTAGCAACTTGTGTTTAGCCAAAAAATAACTTAGATTTTAAATATATACACTTACCTACCTAAATGATCTTACAGTATTTTAACTTAGCACATGAACAGTCCCGTCGCCGCATTTTATTCCAAGATCCCAAAATTATGCATAAGTTGGGTCCCTGGTACCGGTACCTAATTGGGCTCACCTGAGGTTTATTTTATTCCTTAAACAAAATCACGGTAACATCGCCATATAAAAAGTTACGACTGCAACAATACCCATGCGTATTGCGTGTAAAACCCTGAGACAGAGTTAAAATAGCAAAGTTACAAATAGACAATAACCAGAATGATGACCTACCCGTTTTACATAACTACTTCATGACGTTCAAGACATGCGACCAAAACACATTGGTGGCTCCTCGTCCTATCTAAAGACTATTAAAGTTATCATGAAAGTGCGAGTTTGCGTTTTGTTTGGCCCGGGGCCAATCGCTTATCTGCGCGGTAGATGTACGTACAATGGTTCAGTAAAGACATTATTGTCTTTTCAGACAAAACTAAAATAGAATCGGTCAAGAACGAAATAAAAACGTTTTCTATATATACTCTTTTAATCGCTTTGGCTTCAATTGTTGCTATGATATCACTGTATACATGCCCATAATAATTGTAAAAGTGGCAAGCTCAATTATTATTCGTTTCGTTTCGTTTCGTATGAGGTAGTGCTGGCCTGTGGTGTCGGAGTTTGTCAAGCCGCCCGAGGGCCTATATTATATTATATTATTACAAAATGTACTTACCTATCTATATATTATGGGGGCCTAATTGGGCTCGCCACTTTTTAGGTAGGTAGGTAGGTACATATCGCCCCATCAGGAACTAGAGGACTTTCTAAGAGATATATTTTAGTTCAGCCGGGATGAGGATGTTCGCCTATCGCTTCACTCAGGACACTATATAACTCCTAGAGTCCCTCGTTACGCTCAGAGTTCAATATGCCACCCGCGACGTAAGACACAGCTTTATCCCCTCAGTGCATTATCTTAGATGATTACTATTCTCTGTGAATTGGCCAAATGTCATGCTTTATATTAAGCATGACATTTGGTGATTCCAGTAGGTATTGTAAAACTTCTGGAAAAGCCAATTTCTCCTACCTTAGGTTTTGGCTTTCGCCTCTTTGTGTATATAAACGAGGGAGAGCATTTGTCCTAGCAATGCATTTATAGTGACAGCCCAGGGCAGGCGAACATAGCTCCTGAGCCCATAGGGCATGCAGTCCGCACTGCATACTGCCTTAGCCTGTTAATTTCGGTCAAAATAAAGACCTTATCGTACCATACCATACAGCCCAATGTTATCATCAGCCTTCCCGGAGTTCTATTCCTTCTGAAGTGGAATCCTTTTAGTTATATTCCGTGCTTGCTGGTCACACACTGGCTGTTTGTTTTACAAATCTTGCTCATTGTTATGTACCTACGGTCGGTAAGGTGTGTCATCTCACTCAAATTTGAAGCGTGGCCTCGTAGGTACGCTGCAATGCCACAAGAAAATAACAAAGATAATTTACTGTGACAGAAATTTGTCACTCAATAGCTTGTAGCTTTGGCACATACCTACTAAAATGTAACAAGTATATGTTACCATGTTAGCTAGAGGCATGGATGTACCTACACTATTATGGCTAGAGTTAGAGATGAAAAGTTATTTTCAAATACCTATATCTTATTCAAGCTATTGATGACATTTATGATTAGCCGGGTCCTATTGATCGAAACCGTGAGCTGATCAAAAACGGCCCAAACTAGGAGTTTCACTCTTACTTTAAAAAGACCCAAATTATAGTTTTAAGTAAAGTCAGACGACGGCAACTTGTTCCATTCCTTAGCAGTAC
This sequence comes from Operophtera brumata, assembly GCA_932527175.1. NCBI lineage: Eukaryota > Metazoa > Arthropoda > Insecta > Lepidoptera > Geometridae > Operophtera > Operophtera brumata. Next base: position 76,769,352 of record OW052239.1, on the reverse strand, counting down.
GCATAACAAAGGTTTAGTGCGACAAAACGCTTAGTGAGAATTGTGGGTAAAGGTACTGATGAGGTAAGGATGGTACTGAGCCGTGCACCTGCTTGTTTTATGATGAAAAGGAGATGATGGGATCAGACCATGTAGCTCCTGGGAATATTCCCCGAAATGTTACCTATAGAAGATCGACAGGCATACAACTTTACGGCGGTGCTCGAGACTCTGGATCCTAATAGTCTCCGCCATATGTTGCTCTCCTATAAGCCTGAAAGCTCTGCGTTCGATAGAGTCTAAGGCAGCAAGCTGGTGTTTAGCCGAGGCATTCCAAATATGGCAGCAGTACTCCATACCAGACCTGACTTGCGCTTTGTACATACTGAGCAGCTGTCCCAGAGTGAAGTAACGCTTTACCTTGTTCAGGATGCCCAACTTCATAACAGCTTTTTTTTTCTTTTTTTTTTTTAGCTGCACTAAACCTAGTTCTGGTGCAGTATATTCTGAGACAGGGACCTGTTTGACCCCACACAACACACACAACCTATCACATTTCCTACCAAAGTTTATGATTATTTTTATTTTTTGTTTTTCATGATATTGTAATGTCTACCTATGTACTTAGTGGATTTTTGTTTTTGTCTTCTTGTTTTATGTGTGTGTTGTGCGTGTGGAAAAATAAATAAATTTTCTTTCTTTTCTTTCTTTCTTTCTTTCTTTTTTTGCATTTTGTTTCCCTATCTAATATATATGTATTTAAAAACCGTAACAATATTATTATCAGTAAAAAGTGAAGTAGTAAAGTAGTGTAGGTACATAGCTTGTTAGTTATTCTTAGAAATGATGAAGCGAACATAACAAAAATCAGTCCCCTAAGACAATAAATATCTAAATGAAATGATAAAATAATTAAGAATTATTTATTGTTCCACACATATTGCTTCTACAAGACATTACATTTAAAGTTTATTTACATTAAAAAAAATGTACAGTTCTTTAATTTTCAAAGTTGGTAAAGCTAATTACGATTATGTAAATGAATCACTATCGCGAGTGCTTGATTGGTTCACTGTAGGTACCTCGGAGACTAGTCTGACCATCGAGCTCACCGCTGGGAAAAATATATATTATATACAAATGTTGCTCTTTTAGTATAGGATGTAAAATACGGATTCAAAATGACCCTTGTAGTACAAGATCCGGCCTAAAAGATGGCACTCATGTAGATTTAGATGAGACCTAGCTAAAAAAAGCAGGAAAATAAGACTGATTGCTCAAAACCTGCCGCACTTTCCGGCAGGATGTAAACTTACTCGAATGGGGCCGGTGGCCGTGTTGCTCTGTGGGCTTAAACACAACCGCGTTGCGACGCCCCAACGCCGAAATCGGCGGCACTTTCAGGGCACTTTCACGGTGTTTCGGCTCTAAACGCTGAAACATGTCGGACGCGTCCGACATAGTATAAAGATAGAGCTGTTCTGTGCGTCCGACAGTCGTGACTTATCCAGAGAGTACAGTTCTTATCCTCAGAGTCCAGTACAACAACGCATTTAGGATGATGTTGAGGCTCCCCCGCTTCTGTAGCGCTTCGGGAATGTTCGCAGAAGCGCGCGTCGATTGTTTTTACGCAACAATGCGTTTACGGGGCGCGTCCCTAGTGCGGCGGGCGCGGGCGAGCGCCAACACCCTCCTCAACGTGATCGCCGACCGCTTCGACTGTCCCTACATCAACCACTGTTGTGAGCGCCATGTGCCTCCCAAACCGTTCGTAAGAGCGTGGTGAGTGGCGTACCTACCTGTCTGCCTTACTAACTTGACTTTGTATTTTTTATTTGTTTTCATTCATTTCATTTTGGATTCTTGTGTTTAATTGATTATGTGTGTTAATGTGTATGTGTGACATGTGTTATTATTGTTATTGAATTTATATGTACCTACCTATTATGAGTCTATGTAACTTGAATTAAATAAATTAATTAAATTAAATTAATTAATTATGCCCTATACGGTCAATGAAAATACACCAATGCATTAGTAATAAATAAGTCGCGGACGTGACCCTAAGTGAACTTAAGCGCTCGTATGTCCGACGAATATCTGTCTAGATGTTTCTATCATATGGCATGATTCACAAATTTACATAATTAAAAGGAAACGCGGTTTGTTATATACATATATTAATATATTCTTTATACATTTTTCATGATCGTGAAAACCCCTGGTTTCTTCTTCAAAATTGGACCGAATTTAACTTTATTTTCAAGCCCGTGTTTTCCTTTGTTTTTTTGATGTTACTAATTTATGTAAAAAATAAAACATAGGAGCATCGCAGTAGATATAGATTATTCCTACGGTAAAAAAAAATTGCTTTAGTGTCATTATCCAGGGAGGAAACAGGGGAATTAGTCTGTATGGAATGACACAGCATTTTCTCTTAAAGTTAGTAAATTTTCTTATTGGTATCATACCAATATCATCAGTGGTATCATATCGTACCACCAATATTCGCGTCATGCTTCATGATTGGTCGAGACATAGACTAAACTAAACCATAAACTAATATACATAGTTATGATAGATAACTAGTCCGAAACGGCGTCCGAGGGCATCCGACACCACTGTGTGATAAGTCGCGACTGAGTCACGTCCGACATGTATCAGGCGTAAGGTTGCACCGGCCCAAGACAAAAAAAAACTTCATACAAAAAAAAACGACTCGCGCCGCTCTAAAAAGCCATTTTAATTGAATACCTCGTGAAATATCATTTTACAAAACTCTCACAGTATTGTTGAGTTCACTTCGGTTTTATTGTATAGATTTTAATTATTGAATTTTTGACCACTTAATTCTACTCCATATTGTGTAAACAGTCGAATCTAACCAAAAGTTAGGGATAACTTTGTGATTTTTATATCGAGAAAATATATCTGGTTTTTGTATAGTGATCCCTCGGAATTAAATAAATAAATAAATAATGCTGGACAGTTTACACAACATTATCTAGCCCCAAGCTAAGCAGAGCTTGTGTTATGGGTACTAGATAACTGATACACTTAATACAATATATAACATAGATAGATATTTTTTATTATACATAGAAAATACCCAGAACACCCTGAACAAATATCTGCATATCGCACAAATATTTGTTCCGAGGCGGGAATCGAACCCGCAACCTCCGGCGTCGCAGGCGAACGTTCGCCCGCCCCGCCACAGAGGTCGTCAAAAATTATAATAGGAATAATAGGAATTATAATGCTCCATGTGGATATGATATAATGATACAACGCGGCATGCCCTAGGAATTCAACATTTTGTGCCGGAGGGCCCTCTCTTAGGACAGAACAATCCCTTGCAACTCCTTTTTGACAGAATCAATCTTATCAAGAATTTTCGTGTTTTAAAAATAGATAACACTTTGTTACATAAAAAAGATCGGATTCTTTGTTCGATTCATATCCTTTAATCCTATTTTTTACGCATTTCTATAAGAAATTGTAAGCGTGACTTTATTGTAGATTTGCATTGTTTAACCAATCAACGAAACGGCATGTAGCATTATATTATTGTAAGTTCTTAACGAATAATTCTATTCTAATCTATAAGTTTGCGTGGAACAGTGAAACAAATGAGTAAGTAAGCACACTTTTCAATACATTAACTATAATAGTGGAATGGATAAAAAAGGAAATTCTACGGATAACAACAGAAAATTCTTACTTAGTTGAATAGTAATAGTAATAGTAATAGTAATTTATTCAGTAACAAACGTCACAAATTCATTATAGTGTACATCAGATTCAGTGTTCTTAGAATCATTATTCCTGGGTGGGACAACATAGGTATCCAAACTAGGAAAAATCCTGTGAGATGGCATACCTATGCCCTCCGCCGGACATTGAATGGATTAGATACCAGATTTTTAGCTTAATTATAACTTGTACTTCACAATATAATAAAATTTAAGAATTTACAAAGTATTTAGGTAGATATTAGTAACTAAATTAAGGTTAGAAACATTTATGGTTGATAATGGGTGCGTGAGAGTGTATGTGGTGTGTAGGGTGTATTAGTGTGTAGTGCGTGAGGGTAAATGTGTGTGCGGGCTCTCCTGCTACCACCAGTCTCTTAGGAGTCTGGGTATTACAGGAGACACCCAGATGTGAGTGTGTGTGTGGGTGTGTGAGTGAGTGAGAGTTTGTATGTACTAATAATTGTATGAATATACTGAATAAAATGTATGTGGTTTTGTAAAGTACTTAAGTTCTAAGACAAAATTTCTAGAATTTTTTCAGTTTCTGAATAGTTAAGGTCGAATAGCCAGTTTTGAACCATGGATTTACATTTAAAGACAGTCACTGGGTAAAACAATAGAATTTTATTTAATTTATTATAGACGTAGGCTCCCAGGAAATAGGGGTGACGGTTTGCAAACTTAGTTTTGCAAGGAGTGACGCTGCATACACTACTGGACTGACGCCTATTGTTAAATACAAGTGAATTAAAAGGGACAATCTTGTGAAAGGCTGTAATAAGATCAAGAATAAATAACTGTCGTACTGAGAGAACTTTACACTTTTTATACAATAGTTCGGTGGAGTAGCGATAGGGTTTGAAGTTCATAACTTTTAACACAGATCGCTGTGCTCTTTCTAGTTTAATTAGATAAGTTTTGCAAGCTCCGCCCCAAACAGGAATGCAGTAGCCAACTACAGATTGGCAAAGTGCGTAATAAACCGATTTTAATAAGTCCTCAGTGGCAACATTTCGAAGGTTTTTGAAAATCCAAATTAATTTTCGTACTCGGGAGGCAACTGAAACGATTTGTTGCATCCACGATAGTTGGCTATCTATCATTACTCCCAGATACTTTATACAATTAACCTGTTCAAGGCATAAGCAATTGCACAAGTGTTTTGGGTAATCCCTGCACGTGTGGGCATGAATTTGAAAATTATCTTTATGAGGAATGCCCTTTTTAAGAATGCTAAACGGAACATATTTGGTTTTGGAAAGGTTGAGAGAGAGTAAATTTTTCTGAAGCCAGATAATCACATTGCGCATACCTCTTTCAGCATGTATACGAGTAGCTTCCCATGACTCTCCTTCGAAAATGAGCGCTGTATCGTCAGCAAAAGTAAATATTTTGCCATGATAAGGGTCAAATTGGCACAGCTCATTGATAAATATTAAGAAAAGGCTAGGACCTAGGATGCTGCCTTGAGGTACACCGTAAGTTACGTATTCATCAGTACTTACTAGGTCATTTATAGTTACGGCTTGCATCCTGTTGGTAAGATAACTTTCAAAGAGTCTTAGGGAGTTTCCTCGAATACCCAAACGCTCAAGCTTAGCCAAGAGAAGAGGAATCGAAACAGTGTCAAATGCCTTGGCCATATCTAGAAATATGCCAATGCATTTCTTTCCATGATCCAGGTTATTGACAACATAATCTGTGAGACGAGATACTGCTTGAACTGTAGATTTTCCTGACCTGAAACCAAACTGACTTTCGGATAGTAATTTTTCATGTTCCAAGTAGTGCGTCAGTCGTTTATTGATCAGTTTCTCAACAACTTTTGAAAGAGATGGAAGTATAGACATAGGCCTGTAGTTATTGACACTGTCTCTTGGTCCAGTTTTATAAATTGGGTGGATAATGGATTTTTTAAAACCATTTGGGAATGTACCTGATTCAAAGCACATGTTTATGATATGAGTGAGAGGTGGTACTATGATGTCTTTACATGATTTAAGTAATGAGGTAGAAATTCCATCCCAACCCGGTGCACAGTCTGATTTAAGGGCTAATATGGTTTGTTCAACCTCCTTCACATCCGTGCTTAGTAATACAAAAGATCTAGGGTGTGTTTGAATTTCAATATCACAGGAAGTGTTAGAAGACACTTGAACATTAGCAATTTCTGACGCCAGAGATTTACCCACATTTGCGAAATATGAATTTGTGTAGTTAATGGCCGATTGTGGATTGGATCTAGATTGCAATAGTTCTGTAGGGGACGATTTATTTCGAGTAATGTTAGTTATACTTTTTATAACCTTCCAAGTCTGCTTAGTACTCCGACTAGCCTTCTCAAGTTCAGAACGCTCGTATGATATTTTGAGTTTCTTAAGGAGACCATTACAGAAGTTTCTGTACCTTCGGTAGGATTTGACGAGGATTTGGTCATTAGGCTGCTTTTTTACTTTTAGGTGCATATTATCTCTATGTCGTATGCACCTCAATAGACCCTGAGTGATCCATGGTTTTGATACACGTTGGCTAGATGGTATTGGTCTCAAGGTAGTGCTGAGTTGAATAGAGTTCATAAGTATATTAATTAGGGAATCTGCAGCTTCATTCGTGTCATTCATAAGTAAAATATTTGAGATATTGGATTCTTTTAAAAGTACAGTTATATTTTTATAGTCAATACTTTTAAATACTGCTTTTCGTGAGTTGGCACAAGGTGCTTTGTATGAAAGGCATAGAAGAACGGGAAAATGGTCAGTCAAAGCATTTTGGAGTACGAATGATAAAGCTTGAGATTTTGTTTTTAACAACACATGGTCTAGACAGTTACCATATCTTGTTGGAAAATTATTCGCCGGCAGTAGACCATGTTCAGCAGTTAGATTTAGGTAGTCGGTGCTCATCGTGTCGTTGTTACCATTTTTAATATCAATATTAATATCACCCATAATAACGATATTTGTCTTGCTAGACAGAGAGCCTAAAACAGTCTCTAACGAGTCTAGAAACCTAGAAATAGTACGGAAGCAAGGAGGTCTGTAAATGGCAATAATTGCAGTATGAGGAGGAATTTTAATTATAAGGCAGTTAGCATCAAGAAAAGCTGGTTCATCAATTGAGTATGAGATATTACTTTTACAATATACTACTACACCATCATTTTGATTAATATGCTTGGTTGTGGAATGAACGTTATAGCTAGGAAGTTGCGGTAGAAGTTTATCCTCCGACAGCCTGCTTTCAGTAAGAATCAGAATATCACACTCGAAGTTTAAAGTCGATTGCAATACTGTAAGAGAATCTAAGTTTTTATAAATACTTCTAATGTTTTGGGTAATAACTTTGAGGTATGCTCGTGAATTTCTAATAATGGCTGCACAATCTGAGGGAAAACACTCAAAGGAATGAGCCACTTTGAATTCGTCTACTTCTTCAAATATTTGGTTGTTATCCATAGTTGGGTTTCATAATGGAAACAAAGTAAGTCAAACATTGACACTGTAAATTCATGCGTGAGCAAAGTCTAGATGGAATTACGTCTTGGGAAGTAGATGAGAGAGAGTGTGATTTGATTGATTTGGGATTTGGTGTGTGGGTGTGTATAGATGAGTATGTTAAGTGTGATTTTTGATCTGAATAGCCTACAACATTAAAACAATTAAAAACAGTAAAGTATGAGTGAAACAATGTAAACAACATGCAGTCTAAACCAATAAAGTAGAAACAGACCAAGTCTAAATTAATATATAGTCACTTCAAAGATTTAAGTCCTTCAATTTGCTCCTCACTATTTATTAGCACTAATGGAGCACCATCCATCTTTCTGACAAATACCTTCCCATTGGAGGTCCAGCAGTATTTGTACTGGCCTGCTCTAGTGAGCTCTCTTGCAAGGTAATGCAGTCGATTACCTTTGCTTGTTAAATGCTCTACAACGAATACAGGAGAGCTATGTCCTCGCAGGCCCAAATGGAAGGCGTTTAGTTTATTTGCTCTGTTGGAGACATTAAAACTTTTGACGGCTTTAATAAGCCTAAGTTTCTGAATAGTCGTAGTCAGCTCCGCAATGATTGGCTTGTTTGTCTCAGACTTGCCAGGCACTCTGAAAATATCCTTGATATCATTGGAAGACATCTTGGCTCCCACAGATTCGCTCATCTGAACAATATAACTTGAAAGGACTTCCTTGGTCTCATTTGGAGAGTTTGGAACATTCCGGATCTCTAGAGTAGAGCTGCGGGCACTCCGCTGGAGGTTCTCGTATTTATCTTCAAGGTTGTCTATCTGTGTTTGTTTATTCTTGATTTGCTGCTCGAGGTTGTCAACTTTCTTGCTCATCTCTTCAAAGTTGGTTGCCAGAAACTCCATTGACTTTTCGATGTCCCCCGTATTCTTGTGGATATCTATTAGCTTCGATTCTATCTTTTTGAATTTCAAGTCTATATCTTCTTTTAGATTTTTAAACATCAGACATATTCTGTCCTCAAAAAGTGACAACTTTTCATCTACTCCTGGAGAGTGTCTGCGTTTACCTCTAGGGCCCACGCCAGCTCTACGTGGAGTAACTTCTAGCTCAATTTTTTTGAGTAGGTCTGAATCAGATCCTGCCTTTTCTGGCGTTCGGTAGAAAGACATTATATAAATATAAAAATTCTTGTACGGTCGCAAACAATATTGTATAGAAGCGAATAAAATTAAGTCCTGATAAAATTATTCGAGCAAAGAAAGAATCAGGCGCCTGAGTCAGAACAAAAGGCAATAATAATTTATCCAGTGAGCCGTCGATGCAGTAAGCAGCGGTGTCAGGCAGCGAGGTATGAGTCACTCAATGTACCAGGTAACCATAAAGATGAAGGAGTTAGCGCGCGGACACAGTACAACAAGTACACCAATACGATGCCGTGGTGTGCATTATCTAGGCTGACTCACGCACACGTAGACAGGTTCCGTCGTCCAAGTGAGCACGGCGCACGCGTTGTATCTATTCAACTCCTTATGACTTATGCACTCCGAATTTAGCAAGCGAATATTTTTGTTACGAATTTGATTTAATAATTTAAATAAAACTTGTAAGTGGCTAGTAACACGTCTACTCGTAACCGAGGTCCGGGCGGAGAGTCAAAAAAGAATAAAATGAATAAATGCTAAGACCGGCTTGCACATCGAATTTATTAATCAATAATATAAAATCGTTGCGTGACTGACTAATTATCAACGCACAGCCTAAACCGTAAGTCCTGAAGACCTGAAATTAGGAGGGGATGCTCCTTTTGTGGTCTAGGAGTGCACTAATTCAACCCCTAAGAGGGTACAGGGGTTGTTGAAATTTGTATGAAAAAACTGCACTCGGACGAAGCCAAAGGTATCCTACTAGTCATGTAAAAAAAATTAACCCTCCCCTGAATAGGTCTCTACTTAAAAACATCACTGTCACTATACAATGGTAATGAAGCCGGGTTTTCATGACAGATATCCGCTCCGAGTGTACTCGTATAACTAAGCTTGTACCAGACTTCACTCGTAAAGGTTGCTTATATGTATCTTTCTCTTTCGTAGTTTAGATAATGCGATCCGATTTCGCTTCTAAAAATAGAACCCTATCCGAGTCCACTCTGATTAGATGCCGGCGTCCGAATGCACTCGGATCACGTGTTTACGTGATCCGAGCTGTCTTGATCCGAGCAGACCCGTAGGCCTAGTGTGGGCATCGCAGTTAAAACGCGTTTACCGCGTTGGTTGAGTAAACGCCAAAATTAAGGTATACAACAAGTATACTTTACAACAACACGTGACGTGAACTGTCAAAAATGACATACGCAAAACTGGGGAAACCCTGGAGTAAACGCGCGCCTTGGGATACGCGTTTAATTTACGCGACACCAAAATTTACGTTAGAAACTAACACTCACACAAAATGATTCATTAACTCGCCGCTAGGGGCTCTGTACATTTCTTCATACAAACTGCGCGTAAAACGCGGTCTTGGTAGAGCGCGTAAACTTGTAGCAAAAAGTCGCACTACGGCTACCGGTCTGAGCGCGCTCGCACTGAAAACCCGGCAAGATGGCGATACATATTGTTTAACTTATCATATGTCATATGTCATGTCATGTCTATGTCATAACATAGGTGTTTATGACAAATAATTTAGTCCCGTCTAGCCAGAATAGGCGTGGTGTGTTGGGCGTAAGTATATACCCCCCCTTAGTCTATTCCCGTTACACCAGGATTACACTAGGAGTAGGACACAAATCTTGCGAACACCAATCCGCCTTCCAAGCGTGTTGATTATGAAAGCTCCTCCTATTGTACCGTATGGGGAAGGCCACATAGACGGTTAAAGGCTGCTAAGTAATATTATATTTACAATTTCACGTTTAATTTCGACTAAATATAATTTAAAATAAGTTAAGATGTGTTGTACAAGCCGGGCTTAGTGATGCTGTGACAATAATGTTCATTTACGAATGTATACTTACAGTACATATTACAAAACACTTATTTCCATACACACCGACTCCACATCATACAGAAAATCCGTTTTAATTCATTCGTAGCTAGTTTATTTTATAAAATCAAAGCTATTTCGTAAAGACCGATGGCGGTTTTCTGCGATGATGTGGGGCCCCCCTTATTGGACTATTACATTCTAAATTTTATTGTTCTATAATTCAAAATGTACTTCCATACAGTATATAATTGTACGATACTTCCATACTATAAAATTCGAGAAAACAAAACAATTTTTACATTATAAATTCGAAAAAAACTGCGATATAAACATTTGTAGAGAATTATATATGAAAAGAGAATCGTAACAAATCTGTGCCTCGTATGAAACATTGGAGAAAGAAAAGTGAAGAAACATAATTGTATGGGTTCTAGTGAATATATCATGGAATGACTATTTTAATGCGTATTAACAAATATTAATAATTTTCTAGCTAGGGATATCGATAAGCTTTATGAAACTGGTGTTGATCTGCATACACATGCCATACGGAGGCTACTCAGCCCAAAGTTCCTGTATCTGTGTTTTTTTAATCAAGTTAAAAATCAGATACATTTCTGTGTCTAAAATACCAATAAACACATATTACTGTCTAGGACCTGTATCAAACTCAATTCTGAGAATGAGAACGATCTTGAGTCCACCAAAAATTTCATTTTGAAATTGGAACACACAATCGGAATAGTATTTATTGTAAACTGTTTCAACGTATTTTTTTATATAGTACAAACAGTCAGCCCATATCGGAAATACAATGTTGTAATTACACGTCATGACATACACGCGAGTAAGTAGGAAAGGAAATCTAGACGCGAGCTGCATACAGCTCGCGCACTACCCGACCCCTAGTATGTTTACTGTTACTGTTTCTGTTAGCCTGAATCATCCCATTGTTGGCCATATCCACCAGTCACTACGATCCCGTGCTATTGTTTGCCAATCTGAGTTAGAAGCATCTATTTCATCGCGCCATCTCCTGCGTGTTTACTTTATATTATATTTCTGTTAAGAGATTAACGTTAAGAACACACTTTAGCTCATTCTAGACTTATGCAAGCAATACACGCTCAAGTTCACCGTCAAGTTTGGAGCGGACTTGAAGCCGCGTCCAGTTTGCATACCATATTACCATACCATGTGTCATGCACACCCATAGCCATACACCGTCAAGTTTACTGAAGGGCTAGTCTGCAAATTTGACAAGCCACTTACACGGGCGTGAGGTGTACACTACACGGATTTTTGTATGGAATTTGAGGTTCTCAAGGTGCCCGCTAGGGGCGCTCTTCGATTTCTCCATACTAAAATCCGTGTAGTGTACACCTCACGCCCGTGTAAGTTGCTTGTCAAATTTGCAGACTATCCCCTCTGGACGCCGCATCAAGTCAGCTGCAAACTTGACGGTGAACTTGAGCGTGAGTGGCCGGCGTTAAGTTTGATTTATGAATATATGAATGAGGATCTGTACATTTTATGCGTGGACAAATCAACACCTTGTACCCTATTAAGCGTACACCAGTTTCTGCTATACGCAAATCCATGATAAATAAAAAACACCTCTACAGTCATGCGGGGAACTCCGCGAGAACGAAACAGTGAATAGCTCTCTTGAGGGCTTCCCGCTGTTAGAGAAGAAGAGATGTCTCAGCGGACGTACACGAGATAACCGAATCCGACCAACAACACCCGAAAGTGTACGTGGCGCGATTTCAGGACTATCTCGCAGAATTCCCGGCTTGAGCGCAAAGGCAGCTTACATCCAAGTTTTTGAATAGATTCCAAAATGTATTACACAATTTACAATCCAGCTAAAAAACAAAATCCTTTGTAAAACATTAATTCTTAGTAGAGTTATCACAAAAAAGACTATATTAGACATTTATTCAGTTATAATAATCGTAGAACCTGGTAGAACATAGCCGTAAACAGGCCATTGAAGAAATGGAAAATATTATAGAAATTACCATAGCGTAGAAAAAACATAAACACAGTAATTCTGTTGAGAACATCAAACTACTATCCATAGTCTTATTTTTTTTAAATTACTATCCTGATTCAATTATCATGGGCTAACTATTCCATCTACAGTGCCTTAAATACAAACAGGCGATATCAACGAACCAATAAACACAAATTAAATTACTGCATTCACCTAGATTTTGATTAGATAGGTCATCAGTATTACTTGTATACTCTAGTTTTATATTCTCTGCAAGGTGGAATAAGGTTGCCTATGTTGGCAGTATTGATTATTTGTTTTCTATTTGAAAGGGAACCACATCCCACCTGTCACTATACACACAATACAAAATTAATTAATGTACTTGGAATAAACTAACGAGGTGGCGGTACTACCAAATGCTCTTTTTTTTTATAACAATTTAGCAACAAAATTACATATTTAACATCATAAATTATACTTGATCGTTAAATAAATTGCTTATTATGAACATGCTTTGGTTTAAGTCCATCTAGACGAAACATAATCATGAGGCTAAGATAGACATTACATAGATGTACCAATGATAAACTACGACGCGTGTTTTAACATTTGTGTGACTGAGACAACGAGTTTCTAGCATAGTAAGTGCTACGTACGTACTTTTATTAATCTCGGCTTTATAGCAATATATTTTACATCTATTAAGTTCATATATAATATAATCGAAATAACATGAATAAATGGATAACTCAACCTCTTAGAGTTATTTATATACTTTCATCAAATGCTCATGAACCTTTGGTTTAATAAACATTATACCTTAACAATACAACTGAAAATGATCGAAACTCAAATAACTTAATCATAATCAGAAGATATTTACACGAAAATTATTTATTTTACAAAGGATTTAAGTAATTGGAATAACCAATAGTAACCATAACAATAAATTGTTGCGGCTTGGTACCACTTTAGAAAAATATATGACTGTAGAGTATAATAGAGGTAGGTATATAGGGTTCCCGTCTCACGACTTTCGAGCGTGGTCGCGGCCGGTGCTCATGACGAAGGACCTCAAAGCGATTAAAGAAACGTCAGCAGGAGAATAGTAATGTACGTAGTCGTATATAATTCAACAATAATAATAATCACTGTTACATGAGTGGATGGAGGTAGAATTTGAATTTTAGAATTATCTCATACATATAAATCAGTACACTCAAGAAAATTTAACGATTCAAACACAACTTCCACAGTCTAACAACCTAAATATCACGTAAAAACCTTACATACGAATCGCAATCCACATTGTAACGAATTGCTTTCAGAAATGGGATGTTAATGAACACAATTATGTAAATTATTTTATACAATTTTAACGTACACAGCGAGGCAGTGGTGCGATTGTTCGTGCAAAAAACTAACGGCCTGTCTCATACAAACTTTTATGTCTTGATAATATCGAAAGATTTCAAGAGATCAATTTTGCAAACCTGGAGGGCAATTCTCGGATTGTAGAGATTATCTCTAAATAGAGATAATGTCGAAGCATGAATGTCTACAAAAAATGTCACGAAAATGTAACAATAACCATCAAATCGTATTCGATTTGAATGATATTGGTCGACTTATGTCTATTTGTGACATCACGAGAATAGCAAATTAGGATTTTATTCGACATTCGCCATCTTTTTTCGACATATGTCGAATTCGACTTAATCTCTACAATCCGAGGATTGCCCTCCTGCTATGCAGGAAGGCAATGATTGTAGAGATTAAGAAGAGAGTAAACATAAGTCGACAAAATCATTCAAATCGAATACGATTTGATGGTTATTGTGACATTTTCGTGACATTTTTAAAACTATAACCATCAAATTGTATTAGATTTGAATGATTTTGGTCGACTTATGTTTATTTGTGACATCACGAGAATAGCAAATTAGGATTTTATTCGACATTCGCCATCTTTTTTCGACATATGTCGATTTCGACTTAATCTCTACAATACGAATCCCCCTGGAGGGCAAATCTCTACAATCCGAGAATTGCCCTGCAGGGGGACGATTCTCGGATTGTAGACATTGATGTCGAAACACGATGACGAGTGTAGAGATTTTATTTAACAATCGCTATCTTGTTTCGACATATCTCTATTCCACATCAATGTCTACAACCCGAGAATTTCCCTCCAGTTTCTCTAACAGTGTCCACGGCGAAAGGGCATCATAACTTGTACTATAATTTATTCTGTGTCAAAACTAAAGAAGTTAGTAGAGAATCTCAAACCACGTTTTAGTTTTAAAATTGATGTTTTTTAAGGATTTTAAAATGTTCAATTAACTGACACTAGGCAGTAACTTAATCAGTGTTTAAGAAACTGTGGGCTAATGAAGCACGAAATACAAACCACGCCCGCTGCCAATTAAAATTCTTCACACCCGTTCACAATGAAAACGCGCCACGCTTCAATACCATCACTACTACCTCACTAAATCCAAACACATTCTTATCACATGCTTGTAAATTGATAGCTGCTTTACAGACGATTGACTTTGAATACTGGGGGCTCACACCTCCCCAAAAATTTATATATATATATAAAAAACAAAGTCGTGTTAGTTACATCACTTATAACTCAAGAACGGGTGAACCGATTTGGCTGAATTTTCCAATTAACTAATAGACTCAAAGTTAATCAATAGACCCGTAAAGTTAATCAGTAGACTCGTAAAGTTAATCATTGTACTCGCAAAGTTAACCTATGGAATCGTTGTTGATAACGAAAGTTTCAAAAACAATCAAAACCACTAGTTTCGTTTTTCTTTTAAAACTAAAACTCAAGCGCTTTATTATTTTTTGAAGATAGGTGGTGTTTTAGGAAATAATGAGGTACGACAGTAAATTTTGTTTTCAAACAGTGAATCAGAAATCATTACGTTGTACGTTTTTCATTGTGACCCAGTGATAACCGAATTCAACAATTAATCCTAATTTTTGTTCATGAATTCGGATTAAGTATTGGTTTCGGGAGTTACTTACTAATATACAAAATTATCCTATCGTGGCACCTAGCTGGGAGTTACGGATAATTACCTCGGCACCTAGTAGCTTCCGTGGTAATTATTCGGAATTTCCGTGAAACCTAGTCATAGTTTCCGTGGTACCTTGGTGTTTCCGAATTAATTAGTCGGAATTTCCATGGTACGTAGGCGGTATTTCCGCGGCCCCTAGTCGGAGGTGTACCCGGTCTCCTGCATCAGTGGCTGCATGTCTTCACGTCGCTTCGCGTCGTTTCTGTTGGATATTCGCGAAACATTCTCAAGTACTCCGATGTCTGATAGTCTGTGAAATAAACGAAACAATTTTCAGATCATAGTTAGTAGCGGTAGTAGAGTTTTTTACAGTAGTAGTAGAGTTTTTTTGTGAAAGATTTCTACCGGGGAAGTACTACCACCATGCCTATTTCTGCCGCAAAGCAGTAGTGCTCCCATTGCTGTGTTCCGGTTTGAAGGGTAAGGGTGCCGGTGAAATTACAGGCACATGAGACTTTTCATCTTTATGTCTCAGGGTGGCGGGCGCAGTGCAATGCGACATAGGGCGCGTCCTATGTGGACGTGACCTATGAGGTAATGCACTGTTCATAGGCAGAGGTTACCGCTTAACATCAGGCGGGCCATCTGCTTGTTCCGTCATTCGAGAAGTATAAAAAAAAAAAGTTATGCTTTTTAACTTTAATAGGTTTTTTATTAAGACTTATATTAGATTCAGTTCACTCAGGTCCGATTCCGCTTTCGTCAGAATAAATATTATGTTATTTTTCTGACGAATGAGAAGCTAGCTTCCCGCCCCAGTTCCGAATGGGAAGTGATGGGATGAAAATAGTCTGACGTGTGTGTATCTGTGGCATTAGTTCTTCATTCTTTATCACACACACATTCTTGTACACACAAACAGAGAAGAAAAACAACCCAAACGGATTAACTGATTTTGGTTTTGTTTTTTGTTTGATCGATCGAGAACGTTCTTAGGTATTTTTGATGGAAATTGGTGCAGCTGTTTCCTCCTGGAAACATCATCATCATCTGGATCAACAGATGACAATATTTTTTTTTAAGGGAACTCGTGCATTTTCTTGGAATTGCAGCTGACACATTAGAACTATTCTATTTTTTCCTGTGGTGACATCTAGTCGTGAATAGAGTAATTAGCTTCGGGCCCTAAATTATGCGAGTTAGACAACGATAAGCTTCCATAAGCGTTCATTTTTTAAATTTCAATGGAACACTGAATACTGGAATCTGTGGTCTTTATTTTTTTCTCAGAAGAAGGACTAAAGCATGGTGCTAAGGCTAAAAACGAACCGGTATCGATAATACCAGTCTCATTCTTTTATATGAATGTATTCATGTGTTGGAATGAGACAAGCATATATCTATCTGTTCTTATTTGTGTAACTTGTACCTGGCCAAATGTCAAACTTAGTACCAATTACTACTACATTCATGGTACCAATCTAGGAAGATGTACATGCATGGTACCAATATTCAGGGTACGGAACGGAAAAACGACTGTCGTGTGACAATATATTTGTTTCTCTCTAACATAGGATAGCAAGCTATCTTCTAGGATAGGAGTAAGAAGGAACACTCTATGCTATTTTAGCACTCAATCCATACTATTATACATCCATGTTTTTTTTATAAAACATACTATGCGTGTTTGTCATCGTCTGAGGCCGTCATAAGTACACCCCACTCACACTTGCGTCTCCGTGTCGTCCTCGTGATTTGGCGTGAAGTAAGGGTTCGCGGCGGCCGGCCGGAACTTGTAGCCGGTCAACACGAAGAACACGAGCGTGGCCAGCTCGCGGAACATCTCGTCCAGCCACGCGTATTGGAACGGTACCAGAATCTGGAATCAATGTTACAACTATTACCTAAGAGCTTGTACACTCTGGGCGTTCGGCGTCACTTTCGGCGCGCGTCGGTAGCGTACACACAGCGCGCTTAGCAAGACCCGAAAACCGAACCAACATAGAGTTTCATAGTGTTTGTCAAAGGCGTTCGGACAAACGATATTATGGCACACTGGTTCAGAAATTAACGTCGAAGAAAACTATCAGTCTATACAAAAGCAGACGATCAAATGTATACAAACACGGTGGCACGTGTCTCTTGAAGCGTGCGGCTGAAGCCAGCGCAACGCGCGTTCGAACGAAAATCTGTGAACGCGCGTTAGGCGCCCGCTTGTCGTAAAATCACGCGTTTGTGTGTGATGCCATTTGGAGACCTCTTGGTTTGTAAAACGCGCGCTTGCTTAGCACGCGCTTCTAAACGCCTAGTGAGTACTAGCTCTTAGGCTGGATTTAGTGGCGGACCGACGGTGAGCTCGGACCTTCAGCGCTGATCCTACGCGGGTCACTCGGTCAGCGTCGCACTAAACGCGCGTATATATCGCAATAGCGCGTCAGTCGACCGACGAGCTAGACCGACTGTTTTCGTCAGCGCGATGACGTAGGTACGCCCCTAGCAATGGGGAGACACACTGCTTATTTATCACGCTAGGTGGCGCATAATCGCTGGTGCTGTATAGTAGCCAAACAAAGGTTTATCAATGTTAAAAAAAACTGTCAAAAGTGTCAAATATCAATGGATAATTTTAGTAAATAAACATTAAATAATAGTCTGGTATAAAACATGCCTCTGTGTAGTGCATTTCAGTGTAAAAATAAAGGTATACACTGTTTCCCTTCTGATGAGAAAAAGACAAGACCACTAAATGACAAACACCAGCGATGGTGGCGCCATCTGAGATTAGTTTTTCCTGTGGCTCCCCATTGATCAGCGCTGCACAGTAGTCGTCCGATAACTTCAGCGCTCACGGTCAGCCGAGTACTACACAGCGCCATTCCACTTGGGGGCAGTTTTAGGGATTGTAGTTTTTAAGAGATTGTTGGGGTTTTTAGAGATTTTTCGGAGTTGTAAGGGTTTCTGGTGGTCTCGGCCTGGCCTGTGAATGGGACTCCTGCAACTCCCCGCGAGGATGGTTATACCCCAGCAAAGATTGACCTTTAAAAAGTGTAAACACATAGTGTGTCACACACAAATCAACCTGGCTATAGCCTCTCACTCACCTTGAGTATAGACACGATGAAGCGAGTGAAGTATATGTAGCAGACGACCATAACGTAAAAATGTCGGAACAGCTTCAGTTTACGCAGGTTTATGGCCGCCTTGCCGTCCGTGCTGGAGGCATCTTGGAGATGACGGATTGACCTGCAGAACAACAATACTTGAGCTCTGATTTTTTTTTTTATACTACTGCATGACGGAACAACCTGATGACCCACCTGGTGTTAAGCGGTAACCTCTGCCTGTGACCAGTGCATTACCTCATAGGTCACGTCCACCTAAGACGCACCCTATGTTGCATCGCCCTGCGCCCGCGAGACATAAAGATGAGAAGTCTCATGTGCCTGTAATTTCACCGGCACCCTTACCCTTTAAACCGGAACACAGCAATGCGAGCACTACTTTTTTGCGGCAGAAATAGGTATGGTGGTAGTACTTCCCCGGACGAACTCTTTCAAAAAAAAGCTCTACTACTACTAAAGGAGTGAAGTTCCGGCGGTTCAAGGGCCGCCTGTCATGTGATCCCCGGGCCGCGACGCGTTTTGGCGATCACACGTGTGTTAAATGAAGTTATAAATAAAGTGGTTTTATATGTATGTTAGTTTATAAGGTAGTTTATAAGCCTGACATAAAGACTTTTGAATTTGGATAATGTGAAAGCTTAAGACGATGACAACAGCCAAATTCTGTCACTGTCTAACTCATTCAAGTTCAGGTAAGTTTGAAAGTTACAGAATAGCGCTCGCGAAACCAAAAGTTAGTGAAAATAACGAAAACAAAATAAAAACAACAAATATTTGCTGTGTATTCGAAAATATAAATAAACTTGGCTCTGCACAATAATAATTTATGTTACTCTTATTAACTTTACCCACGTACGTTGATAAGTACGCGAGGTAACGTTAGAACCGCAATTTAAAGGTTACTGTTACTGTTAGCCTGGATTTTCCGATTGTTTGGCAAAGGCTTCAAGGTATAAAGGTTAGTTTACTATTTTTAACCCCCGACGCAAAAACGACAGGGTGTTAAAAGTTTGACGTGTCTGTGTGTGTCTGTCTGTCGCATCGTAGCTCCCGAACGGATGAACAGATTTCGTTTTTATTTTTATTGAAAGGTGAATTGGTCGGGAGTGTTCTTAGCTATGTTTGATCAAAATCGGTTCAAACGTTTCAATGCGTTGACGGTTTTTTTTAAATTTTTACAAAATTAATTACTTGTATCAAGAAAATTTATCGAAATAATTTTTTTTAAGACCTTTGCTTTAGATTTTCGCCATGTCTGTCCGTCTGTCTGTCCGCGGCTTAGCTCAGAGACGTGATGACAGAAGTTCGTGTGGTACTCACCAGACAATGGGAAACAGAATGGCGCCACAGCAAAGCAATTCCACTAGAACGAATAAGTCTCGCCATGCGTTGTATTCAGCTGCGCCTTCCTCGCTCTCAGCCAGGATTATCTCAGCGACATTCGCTAAAACCTGAAACATCAAAGCACAGTAGTAGTAGTACTTTAATAGTAGTAGAGCTTTTTTGTGAAAGAATTCGTCCTGGGAAGTACTACCACCATACCTATTTCTGCCGCGAAGCAGTAGTGCTCGCATTGCTTTGTTCCGATTGGAAGGGTATGGTTGCCGGTGAAATTACAGGCACATGAGACTTTTCATCCTTATGTCTCAGGGTGGCGGGCGCAGTGCAATGCCACATAGGGTGCGTCCTAGTGGACGTGACCTATAGATGAGGAAATGCACTGTTCATAGGCAGAGGTTACCGCTTAACATCAGGTGGGCCATCTGCTTGTTCCGTCATTCACATAGAATAAAAAAAAACAAAAAAAAAACAGGATTATATCAAGTCTTTTAGCTAAAATAGCCGAGCCATCATCATCCTTCTGACTTTAATTATGGCCTGTATTTTTTTAAGTTTGTGACACCAACCACGTTCCTGAGCTAGTTCTGCCAGTCTTCAGCAGTCACCTCGCCATTTGACTTCATGAACGTATGGGATCTTTCTGATCTTATAGTCAGCTCCGTAGCCGTCTTGTTGCATCCTCATCAGCCGCATGCATGAGCGTCATATGGCCATACACAAGCGTGAAGTTATTTTAATCACAATCACACCAGTTGGTAAATGCGCAAAGGTCTAGAATGCTCCTATGCACTCTTATCTTGAAGAGACCCAGATTATAGTTTTCAGGAAAGACGGTATTGTGTTCCACTCCTTAGCAGTTCCCTCATTACTATGGAAGGGTTACTAATGATTGAAAAAACCGGTATTAACTTACGTAGGTACTGTTCTCCGAGTAGAAACACCCGACTATGAATATCACTCACGGAAGTTTTAATAGTATTATTAGTTACTAATGAGGTTAGGATGGTTATAATGCGCGTCATGTAAAAAGAACGCTGGCGGTCCTACTTCTTATACGTTTTATACGTTCCAGCGTTCTTTTTACATGACGCGTACTATACCGAGCCGTGCATCTGCTTGTCCTATTATGAAAGGAAGATGGTGGGATCAGATCGTGCAGTTCCTTGGCACATTCATGGGGTGAATGTATGAGGTTAGCAAACACGTCACAGTGCCTTAGCTGTACTCTTACCTGCAGAGGAATGACGATCATGAACAGCTTCTTGTCTCGATCAGACAGGATGTGCTTGATGAAGTTCCAGCCGGTCCCCACCAGCACTATCGTGACAAAAAGCACGGCGCCTTTTAGTCTGAAATCATTGTAACTATTTGAACGAAGACGGTGATGATAGGCGTTGATACTGCAACATTTAAAATGCTGCAAATTCATAACATCTGGAACTTTATGGAACTCCTAATTTATTTATAAAGGACGATAAAATATCATAATAATAATAACAATGCTGGACAGTTCACACAACATCATCTATCCCCAAGCTAAGCAGAGCTTGTGTTATGGGTACTAGATAACTGATATACTTAATACAATACATTACATAGATAGATATTTTTTATTATAAATAGAAAATACCCAGAACAAATATCTACAGATCGTATAAATATTAGTTCCGAGGCGGGAATCGAACCCGCAACCTCCTTCGTCACAGGCGAACCTTCAACCGCCGCGCCACAGAGTTCAAGAGTGAATGACATCTGTTGCTATATGCAATTAATAAATTAAAATATGTTTGCGATACTCACAGATGTGTGATGTAGAAGAGAATAGCCCACGCAGTGACGTGTTCCCCGCGCGTCTGAATAAAGTGGTAATTGATTCCGTGGAAGGCCAACGACAGCGCCTTCAGGTATACCAGAACACACATGATTATGTGTATACGAAACACCGGCTGGCGACTGGTCTTGAGGATGTAAGTCCACAGGTTGCCGCTCAGGAAGAAGATTAAGGACATCATCGCGTAGAGGGTAGGCAGAGGGATCTCTCCAGCGGATAGGTAGTTGCCAGCATTGCTCTCATATATTTCGATCTGTTACAGAAATTAATCGATTTTGTGTTTGTTTGTACTGCAAGTTAGATGTGTTAGATACTGCGTCACGCAGTGGGCTATAGAGAGAGAGAGGGAGAGCTATTCTCGGAGTTTCTGTTAAAATAAAAAACGAGGAGATCGTACAAGAACCTAGATCACTGCCATAGTTCCCGGAGTTAGCAAGTTGAAGTGGTGATGGGGAGCCTACATAGCTCGCCAAATAGACAACAGCATGTACATAAAGGTTTAAAGCATGGTTATAAATATAGAGGCAGGTCAATTAGAAAGTGGTTTTGCATTGGCATCTTTCAGACAAGTTATATTGAAGCAAGACGAACGATACAGTGCTCTAGGCTCTATGCACACCGAGCCAGCAGGGCAGACAAAATTTCCGCAGTATTTTATAAACATTCATTTTACTATAAAACATCTTCATTACTAAAATGCATGGTATCGCTTGATTGGGCCGATAGGACCGCTGCCACCTTGTTTGCCTTGGGGTCGAGAGACAATGGATGACTAGATACGTACAAGCATGTTGATCTTTGGGCTTCCTTCGCCGCCCCGTGGGCAGTTATTCAAGTACAGGTTGTAAAGGCCCTGCTCATGGCGAGTACCAACGAACAAGGCGAACTGTGGAAAAAACAAACAGTAATTATATATGTGCACGATTCAAATATACAAAATAAGCCGCTTCAAAAAAATAAATAAAAGGAGTCCTTCATGGCAGGCAACGCATTGGCAATACCTCTGGTGTTGCAGATGTCAATAGGCGACGGTAACCGCTTACCATCAGGCGGGCTGTAAGCCAGTATGTCGAGCCATTACATTAAAAAAAAATGCCAGAACACGGAGCTTAATTTGGACGGCGGCCCAATCGATGCGATGGACCGATGAATTTGTCGTCGGCTCAAGATCGTTCGTCGTGGCATTCTATGGAGGAGTTCTAGTCTTATAAATTCTATTCGATTTCATCTTAACGGTCCCTACCAAACCCTTATTATCTGAGGAACTGATAAATTCAAATTTAGACGCTGCATTGCAGCATCTTATGTCTTAGCGCCTGAATTTAATTCTGCCTAGCACGTGCAGTGGAAACATATCTCTCCACAACTGTGCTGTCGTCTGCATACCCAATGATACCGGGCAGTAATGTGTAGCAGAAACAGTGTGGCGAATAGCACCGACCCCTGAGGTACACCGGCGTTTAAAGCCGAGCAGCCGTCAATGACTACTAGAATAGATCTTTCCCTCAGAAAGTCTGCGAGCCAGGAGCAGAATGGAACTGGCAGTCCGTAGGCAGCAAGCTTGCCAATAAGGCAAAGGTATACAATATACTTGTACCACAAAATACTTAGTCAGTACCTATCAAATTTATTTATGCAAGGGCTCCGTACTTTAACAGGAAAAACGGGACACTTAAAGGATCTCTTTGGTGATGATTTAATTTAGCTGTGACATCCTCTTTTTTATTTTTTGCCGATGTTTTGATGACCTCTGCAACACTTCGGACGAGCAGCCGGCTGCGATACGAGAGGTTGCGGGATCAATTCCCGCTGCGGGACAAATATTTGTATGATCTACAAATATTTGCTCGGGGTCTGGGTGTTATGGTATCATGGTGCTCGTAGTACCTGATACTCACGACACGGGGTCCTAGTGTGTGATAAGGACTGTGTGTGACTATGTGTTATGTTTCGTTTGTAGAATAGTAACTTTTAGGTTTGACCACCGTTCCAAAAGCGGTTTTCTAGTAATCTTTTACAGTACGGAACCTTTAGAGCGCAAGTTTCGTTCGCACTTGTCTATTTTTTTAGAGTGGACCGCATTTTTTAGCATGTAAAATGTTATAAAAATCATAGACTAACTACTAATCATAACTATATGCCCAGTACGTACGATTTTTCTCAGATTTACAACTTCCTACCAGTTAGCTAAAAACACAATCAAAAAAACTGGTGTTTCTTGATTATGTAAAAAACTTGATTATTATTTTTCCTAATTTATATGGAGTGCTTATCAAAATTCGTACACTTATACTAGATAAATAGATGGTTTATGTGGCAATCTAAAAAATACAGATATCTATCGAGAAATTTGCGCTGAAAACAGTACTATTTCCCATTTTTACACTGCGAAACTTGTAGGCCTTAATTAGTCCACGCTAGGGTGTGACCAGGGTGTGACGTTAGGGTGTCGAGTTACAGACCATCCATACAAACAAACTTTCGCATAGTAATAAGGGCACTAACCCGAGAGCATCGAAGCTTATTTTACCAGGGATTTTGCCGCAGATTTCGGCGGCAAGCTTTCGCGTGGCAGGTTATCGCGGGCAGTCGAAAATCGGCCGTTCATTGTCTAACCTTTGACGTCACATTACAAACATTGCACGAAAAACAAATGAAATAATTTCAAAAGAAACAGCTGAATCTATATCGAATATTGATAAAGTGAACTATGTATTATGTGGTCCACGGGCAGGGACTGATAAAATTGTAGATTGTTTATGCGGCAGTGCCTTAGCACGCGACAAGGACTGGCAGATATAATACCCATCTTGTTGACTAACTATTGTTATAAGTTATACTTTCTCTTTGCCTTATAATTTAACTCGTGGACAACGGGGCTGGTTACTCTTATAGAACCTGTTATGTCACTGTTATGTCGTGTGATACTAGAAAGTAATGGTATGTAGTCCATCAAAAAATAAAATTAAAAAACATAGTACATTACTGCCGCAAGTCAGGCGATGTATTTTTATTTTACTATTCCTGCCTAAGCCAGACCACCCACCCGATTGTCGGATGACATCGTTAAAGTAGTTGGACAAGAATGGATGAGAACAGCACAGGACCGGAGAGTGGCGTATTAGAGAGGAGGTCTATACCCAGCAGTGGGTGCACACGGGCTAAATAGATAGATAGATAGATTCCTGCCTAAATCGAGCAGCGGACGTCTTCCGTCAGATGTTGATGATGAATAGCAACTTACACTCGTGTTGTAAAAATCAAATCCATTCCGTGATTCCTTGACGATAGGGAGCTCACTATACATACATCCAGTTTCATCACCAGGCACATCTGAAATAACAAACAGTAAAATTGTTCAGCGATCTTTGAAAAAGTACTTTGATGATACTCATCAAATAATAAAGGTCTCTGGCCTAAGAATAGACCTCGATCACTTCCCGTGGATGTCGTAAAAGCCAAATAAAAGATTAAACGGCATCGTCCTTAGTACTCAACACGATTTGCACGACGAATGTCAAAAAAGAAAAATGTCCAGGAGCTTTAATAATACCCAACTATGGAATCTCCCAATTGGAAAAACGTCCAAGTTTAAAAAAGGCCAACTAGATAAATGACCAGATACAGACAAGGCCCTCTAGAAAACTGACCAAGAATAGAAATAACCAACCAGAAAAATGTCCAACTATAGAGACGTCCAAGATAATGCAATACAAACTTCTTTTGTATTGCATTTTGTATTATTTTGTAATTATATACTTATTGATCTTTTAAGATACTGGCCACTTTTATCGTGTGTTTTTAGGGTTCCGTACCCAAAGGGACCCTATTACTAAGGCTCCGCTGCCCGTCTGTCACCAGGCTGTATCTCAAGAACCGTTATGGTAAACCAGTTAAAATTTTCACAGCTTAAGAATTGAATTGTTTATGATGATATTGTACTGATTTATTTCACAGCTCCCATACAAAAAACGTGTTTTTTTTGCCGTGTTTATAGATAATGGTGTCACCAGGCTGTCCTCATGAACCGTGATAGGTAGACAGTTCAAATTTTCACAGATGATATATTTCTGTTGCCGCTATTAACAACAAATACTACAAATTTTCCCGCCTCCCATACAACAAACGTGATTTGTTTGGCCGCTTTTTATTTTAATGTTAGTGTGCACTCGACAATAATTATGTTTCCGTTTTTTTTCAATTGGACATTATTTACTATTGGACATTTGTATTCTAACACTTTTTTATTATTGGACATTATTATAATTGGACATATTTATTATTGGACATTTTACTATTGGACATTTTTAGTACTGGTAATTTTAATAATTAGATATTTTCATAATTGGACATTATTACTTCAAAACATTTTACTTTTTTGACATTAGTCGTGCAAATCCACCACACCCACTACTGCGGTCACCAATCCGCCTGCTAAGCGCGGTGGTTATGGTGAGTGATGATGAAGAAATCTGAATGAGTTACAAAATTACATTTGTATGGTGTCGAGTAAAGCTCGTATTAAGGTGGGGCATGCCGCAAAATTACAAACGTACATTTGATTTTTAATCGATACAAGAGTACAATATTCAGTTTTAAAATATGCATGGATACTACATTATAATTCGAAGGGATTTCTGCACCAGAAACACGATAGGTAAATTTTTTCTCAATAGAAAAATATCACAAAGTTACCTCTAAATTTTGGCAAGATTCGATGGTTTCTGAATATGGTGCAGATTATTCGGTCAAAAATTAGAGAAATAAAATCAATACAATAAAACTGAAGACTAATTGTATTATTTTTAAATTATCTATTGTTTACAAGGTATTCAACTAAAAAGACTTTTTTGAGTGAGCGAGGCGTTTTTTTTTTGTAGGAAGATTTCTGTCTTTGGTTGGCGATAGCACAGAATAAATAATAGTACAAGTAGCGATAGTTAGGCCAGACCAACGCGTTCAGCACTCGTCTGCGGTGGCGTGCACGGTGGAGATCAATGGTAAGACAATGGATCGTCACCGTGCACGCCACCGCGGACGCGGCCTGAACGCGTTGGTCTGACCTTAGCCTTATTCATTTGGAAAATGTATTATCCCAAAATGAAAGGTTCGCTGGGGCCTTAATTTAAGGAACGTAGGAAAATTAGGTTTTCAAAGATGTTGCTGTTGTAGCCTAGACCACAGAATAAATTGCCTAGAGCTTCTAATTATCGTATCGCTATCGGATAATTAGAAGCCCAATAATATTCATTCTAAGTACATTGGTCGACGACCTCTGTGGCGCGGCGGGCGACGGTTGGCCTGCGACGCAGGAGGTTACGGGTTCCATTCCCGCCTCGGAACAAATATTTGTGCGATCGCAGATATTTGTTCAGGGTGTTCTGGGTATTTTCTATGTATAATAAAAAATATCTATCTATGTAATGTATTGTATTAAGTATATCAGTTATCTAGTACCCATAACACAAGCTCTGCTTAGCTTGGGGCTAGATAATGTTGTGTGAACTGTTCAGCATTATATTTATTATTTATTTATTATTGGTGCTTGTAAAAAGTACTAAAACTTTATCATAGAATTTTAGTAGTAAATAAAATACCTAGAGAGCAGTTATTACTATTTAACTTAACGCGAGCAAAACCGCGGGTACTACTACTACATAACACAACAGAACTTACACAGTGGTACCAAGGACTTGTTCTGATATAGATGCAACACTGAAGCCTTGCAGGTAACATTCAGCCTGGAAACAAAAATTCGCGAGTAAGATTCCGCGCGTCAAGCGATACTGTGACGAAGATTACATAACTACTGTGCCGGCTGCCATCTCGGTGTTATTTGAGCCTTAATCTGTGCCATCTATCGAGCGATAGAACGGGCCAAAGGCTGTAAGAAACTACTACTACTAGTAGTTCCGCGAACAGTAGAATTCGCGAGCACATATATAAAAAACGTATCATGTCGATCCATAATCATCAAACAAAGGTCACAAAAAAAAAGGTTTTTATGAAAAGCATTTTTTTCCATAAAAACTAAAAGTTACACTTTTTTTTAATGCAGAACTTATTATTTCAAAATCGAACCTGTAACTTCTAACATCACTTTTCGATAACTCTAACTGTTACAAAAATAAGTGGCCCTGAAAAAAAAAATTGTATATCTAGACATTCTGTTGACCGATTATGCGAACATTTTGTTTAGAATTGACTACCGAATGTTTCTGCCAAATATTATCAAAATTATCCGGTAAATGGCGCCGCAGCAAATTTTGCTGGAAATACCACTCCAATAAAAATCGCCGACGCCAAAAAAAACAATGAAATTTCAGAACCCGTATACCTAGTTTAGTCCAGACCAGTTGTAAAATAAAACTTGCAGATTACCAACAAACTGACAGAGGAAAGCAAATTGAATTTGAAGCCAGAAACGCTTCGTTAGCTCGATATAAATTAACTCTAATGTCTGTAACTCTCTCATTTGTATGGATATAACGTTCAATTAGCTACTATAGTAATAGTAAAGAAACAGCGCAATAACAATGGACTTTTCCAGATATGCGACCATTTTCTCGACTATTTACACACCCAAACCATCCTCTGGTGTCATCTGTTGGTGAAAAACAGAACCGCATCCTTTTCATAGCTAACAAGTTTATTCGAAATCATCCTCTTCAGCCAAAAGCAAAAGAATGTCACGACAAAAGTTCTTGAGCCGCTTCTTCCTCCTTGACTGTTTGGCGTCATCATCATCATCATCAGGCTGTATCATTTCACTGCTGGCCATAGGCCTCTCCCAATGCTCGTCATTTAGACAGATTTTCAGCTCTTTCCCATCCAATTTCTACCAGCCGCCTTACGCAGATCGTCGCTCCACCTAGCCAGGGGGCGCCCCACACTACGTTAACCAAGACGTGGTCTCCACTCTAGAACACGTTTACCCCAGCGGTTGTCTGTTCTTCGGCATATATGCCCAGCCCATTACCATTTCAGCTTGCTAATTCTCTGAGCTATGTCGATGACCTGTTTGGCGTAAGGTAATCCAATGTGTATTCGGAATCACCGTATAGTTTACCTCATGTTATCAAAGTCCATCTTCAGGAATACAATAGCCGGATGCTGCGGAGTCAGGTTGCTCTCCTTGAGGAAGCAGGCATCGTTGGTGCCCTGCACCATGTAAGGGCTGATTGCGTCGTTCATCGTCCGATCTAATGTGAATCCATACTGTAAACAGAGCAATTAACATAGGTATCAAAAGTCAATGACCAATTCAAAGGATCTATTTATTATTTATTGATTTATGTACTTTTTGTTTCTTCTTTTTAATTGGCTTCGCACGGCTTGTGCATTTGCCATTTTCAGTACAATATAAGATAGTGTTTTCAACATAATTTGCAACGTTACAATCCTTCCAAGTCGTCAAAGTCACAGTCAAGTCATGTTTTAGTAAAACGGTGGCCATTTTACAGAAACTTTGTTAGACAATTTCCACCAATTTGAAAAGTCACGCAATACACTTCCATTTCATTTCACTACACTTGTGCTCTATAGATGAGCAACATTGGTTAATATGCCACCAAAATTACGCAAAATAACTCAAAAAAACATTAGGAAATAAAATAAAATAAAAGTAGACGACGTCTTTTTTCGAAAATGGCGGGAAGAGTCTTCGTTATTTACTTTCACCAAAAAGGACAGACCAATTAAAATAATTAAAGATGATCAAACTACAGTCAAAATAATAAATGTCAGTCTCACAGAAAAAGGAACATCATAATGTAGTGTTAAACATGTGGTTAAACTACAATTTTTACAATAAAATATGCGAAATAAACACACCGTTGTACTGTAACGTACTCGTATTACATCACCGATTCATTAAAACAGAAATACACTCTATTGGTTGTACATAATTAAAAGTATACCTAACAGTAAACAAAATCTCAACAAAAAAAAAAACAATGTAAAAGTGATGACAAGTCCCGCACAACAAATTCTGAGATCTTAATATGTAGAAATGTGCGGGAATTCTCAAAGAATTTTCCATATTTAATCATCTTAAATTATTTCAACCAATACTAACTTTTATTACCTGGCTATGACGAGATATGGAAGGCTTATCCAAATTTCGATGTAAGATACTTGCTGCTCTAATAGCCAATGTAATAAAAGTTGGTAATGGTTCAATTCATTCAAGATGATTAAATATGGAAGGTGTTTTGAGAATGCGGACTTGGTACTACATATTAAGATCTCAAAACTTTTTGTGCGGTAGGTAGTAGCGCAGCTTGGCATAATTTTTACATTGATAATGGTTTTGTTGGGATCTCTTTTATTTTTGTATGCGTATAAATGTAATAATGTATTTTGGATAGAACCTTAAAGTAAATTTGCTAAGCCCCGAACTCTCACTCCTTTCCCCTCTCTTGCCCATTCCCCCCCTCCCCTCAGATTTTTTAATACTCCTGTAGGAAACCACTTAATAAATAATATATTAATTAGTTATTAATAATAGTAGTAGTAGAGCTTTTTTGTGAAAGAGTTCGTCCGGGGAAGTACTACCACCATACCTATTTCTGCCGCAAAGCAGTAGTGCTCGCATTGCTGTGTTCCAGTTTGAAGGGTAAGGGTGCCGGTGAAATTACAGGCACATGAGACTTTTCATCTTTATGTCTCAGGGTGGCGGGCGCAGTGCAATGCCACATAGGGTGCGTCCTAGGTGGACGTGCCCTATGAGGTAAGGCACTGTTCATAGGCAGAGGTTACCGCTTAACATCAGGTGGGCCTCTTGCTTGTTCCGTCATCCAAATAGTATAAAAAAAATATATATATATATATATACATTGATATTCTAAAATACAGTCAAACGCCGCACATCGCACATTGAATTAGAGCGCGACGTACGTAAGGTCTCGATGATTTGAGAGGCCTTTGTGAGCATTAAACCGCTTTTACTCTCTGAGGCTTCAGACAGAAAAAACAATTTCGGGACAGCTCATTGCTCAAGTTCAGTGTCTATATTGCCGTTAAAATTCATGGATTAAGTGATTTGTTACCTCTCCTTGTACCGGTCCAGACGGCAGCATGAAATTAACCATCTTAACATCGAGAATGCCGCCTTTGAAGAAGCCGAAAGTGGTCAGGTCTACATATCGACGCTCATCCTCCTTGAAAAACATGTTTAATGTTAGTGTTTAGTTTATTTCAGACTGAAAAGACTGAAAAGACACAGTATACCAAGTCTAGTTGAAAGATTCACAGATAAAGATTGAGAGATGACTCACTGGACTTATCTCTCTCCATTCTACACAAAAAACGGATCGAATCGGATAGCAAATTGGATTATTGTTATTAAAACAGATCGCCAAGAAGCAGGATACATAATAAAAAAAAACAAGTTTATTTCACGATACCTGAACTCCTATACTTTTTTTAATAAAACTGTTTCTTGTTATCCTATGAACCCTGCATTTTCACATGGAACACATATATTACACAAACTTGTACATTTAGTTGTAAAAAATTCAATAAATAAACCAGCCAAATGCGTGCGTAGAAAGCGTAGAGTAGGTTTCCGTTTTCAAGTAACAGTTTTCACTACGTAACTCTAAAAGTAATTAAGTAGTAAGTTAATTGTTTAGGGTTCATGCTCCAACAACACATAATTTTGAAAATTGACAAAACAAGGACGGACAGACAGATGGATGGATGGATTGACGGTGTAGGCTTAGTAATAAGGTTCCGTTGACACCCTTTGGGTACGGTACCCTAAAAACTAAGTTCACGTGATCAATGGTCTTTATGTAATTTAAACACTCAGGTTTTTTTAAGTCATCATGAGCACACAACAAATTAGATTTCAGATATACTTGGGTTTTTTGCTCTATTCACAATATCTTTTAGATCTTACAATGCATATGACAACTAGACCATACCAATGCTTGATTAGTCCCCATGGGCGGGACCCATCAGAGTATTTCAAATTATGACGCTGATGATAAACACAGTAAATTGTGTGTGTAAATAAATGAAATAGACCAAATAAGCAACAAGTATACGCTGCGAGCAGCAAATTCGCAGCGTTCAATGAGAACATTGTGTCGATAACATACATAATTAAACAAAACCCTTAATATTTGCAAAGTAATAAAAAATAGGGAGCAGTAAATAGCCTTGAATGGAAGAGGGAAGACTCTCCTAAGTGTAGGCACTAGGAATCCACTGGACTAGTTCGCTTTAGTCACAGACCAGATTATATAATCTGTGTTCTCTCAGTGTAGCACGGATGAGATGGAGAAGAGGCTGTGTCACTAGTGAATCCTAGTGAGCTTATACATTACACATTATATTCAGACTTAGCAGACTTAGCAAATCGCTTAAACACTAATCTTACGCCGACTTCGCAAGCATAATGTCGTGATAAAAATCGGTTCTTTTTCTTTCTGAATGTGAATTGATGTCACTCTCGGTTCACAATCAGCCACTTGCTTATCTTGCTGCAGATGCCTTCAATTACCATTGCGGCATATGTATTCAACACCTTGAACACATTCAGACATTTGCATTTAACATCCGAAATCAGAACATAAGCTGCTACAAAGATATGGTGTGTTGGTAGTCATATTCCTCTGAGTGCCACAGCCATACCCTACATTTTGTACTTATAAATTCAACGCACGTCTGCTTTTTTTGCGTTAAACATTGTGAACCAGTTTTCTCATGGTCACCTTTCCCATGGTGGGCCCAGCTTGAGGTCTGGTGGTACTGGAAACCAGGCCTGGGATTTGAACCCATGACCTTCAGTTCTCTCATGGTTGGTCACTTGTATTAGGTGACCCCAGCGTGAGGTATGGTGGCCCTAGAAACCAGGTCTGGGATTTGAACCCATGACCTTATGGGGAGGACACCATCAGTGCTGTCAACACTATATAATGTAATGTTCATGTGAAATTACAGGCACATGAGACTTTTCGTCTTTGTCTCAGGGTGGCAAGCGCAGTGCAATGCCACATAGGGTGCGTCCTAGGTGGACATGACCTATGAGGTAATGCATTGTTAATGGCAGAGCTTACGGCTTAACATCAGGTGACACATCTGCTTGTACAGTCATTAGAGTAGTTAAAAAAAATTACACTGGAATTGCAATGGCACTAAATAATAATACAAAATTGCTTGGCAACAAAAATTATATACACATTTATTTAAAAAGTAGTTTTAGCCCGGGTACCCATAATTTACCCTACAGGTTCGAAGAATGTGATGAAAGTGAATGAATCAAAAGAGGTACATTAGGATCATAGCAAGTGTAAATCCATGGTCTCTGCCTAAGCATCCCGGAAAGGACAGGTTTTTATAAATAAAACTATCTCAACTGTTGTTTAGATTCTCGTAAGCATTGGTTAGGCCCTTATGTGGTTGATGAAAGTCAGCATAAGAATCCAGGCTGCGCTTTAGCACATTAGCAGCATGCATAAGATTAGTGCAATTAAACACTTTGTAGGCTGGTTTTCCAGCAAACAAGATAAGAAATATGCTATACTTACACCAATAGGGAAAAATATCTGAAAGACTTGTTCTTCTAAATTAAATTCTGATGAAAACTAAGAGCTATAAATATTTGATTTGAATTGATAATGTACCATATTCTTCTACTATAATATCTTCATGTTCAAATGTACCACTTTCAGATATAATACAGTTTTACCGATGGATATTGGTCAAGCTGAAGTTAGTTGTCACGGAGTACTAAGATTAGTTCCACCAACTCTAACGGCAAAGTTAAATCAAGTTATTTTATTGAGATAAGTTTTGATTTATGGCGTTATTCTAAGCCATAAATTACCAATTATGTGAACGATTAGATGGATGTGGAAAGGCTATCGCCTCCACATTTCCAGGATTTTTTATAAGATTTTATATTTAACTAAGCTAGAGTTCGTTACTACTACTATGTTAACTCTCTGAATTGAGTTAACCAAAGCAGAATTCTGCCTTTAGCTCGATGCATGCAATATCGTTCGACTTACCGTGAGATGCAGTTTGTGTATTCTGCAAGATACCGTCACTGCAAGGAGTAGTATGAAGAACGAAATATATTTCAGTAAGCGAATCATTTTTCATGACTATAATTCATGGATTCCTGAATTTAAAGATGACAAGAACACAACAAAAAAAATTATTCAGAAAAATATTCATCAAATCCAACGAGCCATTAAACGTTTGGTTGAAATAGCAATATTTTGAGTGACGCAAAAATGACAACATAAAAAAGAGACATTGACAACACTAACTAATTAACACTATAGACTAAAAAAGCCGGACGGACCGTAGAGCGAGAATACTCTATTTACGGGACGGACTGATTTATTTTGTGCCAAGGAATAGACTGCGTTACCACGTGACCACATTTTCTAAAGCGTGCGTACTGCGAACAGCGAACACCCGTTAACACGTGTAAGGGCAGTATGAACGAGAAATTAGAAATCAGCTTCAGGAAACATCGAGCAACACGGAACGGAGGCCTGCAATGCTCTAAGTCAGGAAAACTTGAAGAACACGACACAAAACGTCTGCCTCGCAGGTACAGGAACCAATTTGGTTTTAGGCCACCGAAGAACCCTTCCTTATTAAGTACACTAGTTAGCCAAGTGTAAAGGCACCAGAGGGGCAAGTCCGAGTTTGCACTCACCATCGTAACGATGAACGTGACGACGATCATACGTGTATTGCTTAGTAACTAGCCTAAATCTGTGACGTTTTTGGCACAGATTAATAGCTAGTTATTATGTTATACACGTATGATCGTCGTCACGTTCATCGTTACGATGGTGAGTGCAAACTCGGACTTGCCCCTCAGTCAGCCACACTAACACTAGTACCACAATATGCATACAGACTGACTGCTTTGCAGAGCAAGACACACTACGCTCTTCCCGACGTTTTCGAAAAGAGCGTCATCTACTTTTATTTTATTTAATTTCCTATTGTATTTTCGAGTTATTTTGTTGGATAATTTTGGTGGCATTTTAACCAATGTAGCTCGTTTAAGGAGCAAAAGTGTAATGAAATGAAATGGAAGTATATTGCGTGATTTTTCAAAATGGTGGAAATTATCTACAAAAGTTTTTATAAAACGGCCACCGTTTTACTAAAGGTGTAAGGTAAGGTAAGGAAGGCTAAAAATTATTAGACAAGGTGGCAAAAGTAATGCCATACCTTATGTGAATTAGCTGCCACTTTGTTAGAGTTTAAAAATAAGTGGGTTACACACAAGATTGATATTCAACCAACTTTATTATAGAGAAAAGTTGATAAATTTTATAACTTTAAATAAACTATAGTAGTTAAATGTAGGTACAGGTCACGCAACGAGTTAAGCACGTAAGTATATCGGTAAGTAGGTACCTAAATTCAAGTAATTACTTATATATTCCAACCTAGATCTTTGAAATCTATTCTGTATGCACATGAAATCACACCTATAAAAGGCATTACTTCGATATGTACCTACAGAAAATAACTAATGTACATCAATCAAATAACTTATCTTTCTTCGTCTTTCGGTCATGCAAAAACTGATTATTCTTTGTTTGTTTTTTTACTATTGCATCCACTTACAGCACAATATGTACATACGTGACGTCATATTTGCGCGGGAATCGAGTTACGCGAGCGCTCAGGCGTGCGTCCAACAACCTACTGTCACTTGTCCCGTGTGAGGGACGGCAAGACTGTAGGCTAATAACGCGTGACCCTGAGCGAGTGGCGATGCCCTGGCAAAAGGTTCAACTCGACTCGTACTGGAAACTGCTTCAAAGAGGGTTTTTCATTTCCGAATTTAAAAAAGTTTATTTTGACTCGATGTATGGCGTTGACTCAAATGTGGTATCAAAAAATTTAGATACGTTACTTTTCGTAATAATATAGACACATTTAGTTTTTTGTGATTTTACTTGAGTAAAATACAAGATTTTTTGAAATACAACACAAAGTGAAGTTTTATTTGTTAGAAACATGCAATCATTTATTTCATTTTATTTTGGTTTTATTACGTTTTTATTGCTTATTAAATGTACGAGGTTTGAGGTAACAGGGTTTTTTTACGGTTAGCAACCCTGAAAGATAGACTCAGAGCTAGCCAAAAAAAATTTCAAAAGTAGCATTTTTCTTTAAAAACTTAATTTAACTAGCGATTTGGTTGATTTGTGTGATAGTAACAAAATACTACGAAAATATATCTCTTCTTCTTCTTCTTTTTTTTGGCGTGTTCAGCTGACCGGAAAATATATCTCTATGTTGTTGACGTTACATTGACATTTCACTTTATTTTGACAGTTAAGTACAGAGCAACGCCATCTATTTTCAAAGATGTATGCATGATTTGAAACGGCCGTGAAGACGTGAAAATCTAATATCAAAAAGCGCCACAACGGCATCGGCAACGACAAGACGTGCCAAATGATCATTGTAGCACTTTACAATGAACTTTTTTTTTTTTTATAGTAGGTTGAGAATGGCATGCCATGAACATACCTCTATGGCCATAGTTGATTCATGTGATACCATAGATAACCCGAATTGATGGATGGTGTAGTACCATTAATATACTTTTTGGCGGGAATTGCGGGAAATAAATATTTCTTTCATACCGTTACTTTTTGGGGTGAATATTTTATAAAAAAATGTTTTATCCCGTTGGATCTCTGAAGAGAGGTGGCAGATTTTATTTGTGTTGGGTGGCAGATTCGTGCCCCGTGCGATTTGCGTCAATTACTCACCGACAACTTTGGTCACAAGATGTGCGTAAAATATGGTGAGGAAACTTTTATTTTCGCCGGACTAGAGCTGTTTAGGTTCTTTTCAGAAGGTTTCTAGAACTGTCTTATTTATTAATGTTTCAGTGATGATTTGTTGAATGTTATTCAAAACGAATCCGGTCGTCCGACCAACAGGTTCTCGCTACGCCTCTGCTCTCAGTTGTTACGTGGACCAGTGAGGCTTTACGAGAAACAATTTAACATATGTTTAAGTAAGTTGTGTCAATATTCCATTGATCTCTGGGTTTCTCCTGGGTGCTTATCATAATCATTCTCTTTCAGATGAACTATGCATGATAAACGCCAATGTTGCAAAGCAAGCAAACAAAAAGTAAGCATAATTTAATAAAT
The DNA here is from genome assembly GCA_932527175.1 of Operophtera brumata. Taxonomy (NCBI): domain Eukaryota; kingdom Metazoa; phylum Arthropoda; class Insecta; order Lepidoptera; family Geometridae; genus Operophtera; species Operophtera brumata. The sequence continues at coordinate 76,732,672 of OW052239.1, read as the reverse complement.
CGTGGCATTGCAGACAGCTCCTGTTTCATTTGTGTTGAATGTTCTATAATCAAAATTTAAATTTTATATATGCTGGTACCGTGGCATATCCGGCCTAGGATTAGACCCCTCCATCTCCTCGTAAAGGCTGACTAGGGTATTACACCTTGGTATGGGCAGCAACATCCACCTAAGTAATCAACACCAACTCTGCAATCACCAATCCGCCTGGCAAGCGTGGTGATTATGGCAAATATCCCATTGTATTCTGTCAGGCGGGCCTCATCAAGGCATGTTGATGATGTTGTTGAATACAAAAAATATTGTAACATAGCAAATATTTTAGACGAAAAATGTGATCTCATCTCCCCATCTGCTCAGTAAAGTAAGATGCGTGTAATAATATTTTCAGATACAACATCATCGTAACCGGTGAAGTGCAGCGCACCCTAAGACCTCATCAGCAAGTGACAGGGCATCTCCCACAAGTAACTCTGCCAAAGGAACCTGAGACGGAACAAAGGATTGAAGAGATTATCCAGGTATATCATCATCCTGTAGAAATCCACTGCTGGACGTAGGCCTCTCCATAGAATACCACGATAAACATTCTTGAGTTGCCTTCATCCACTGACTGATTGTGGTATTTGAATGTCATTGATATGGATCAATACTATTCAATACGATTGTGCTTCAATGGTATTTACAGTATTTTTTTGTTTCAACCACATTCATAGTCAATGACTATCTACTCCTCTAGAGGAGGGCCTAATTCAAAGTGGGGAAGGCTCTGCACTGATGTCCCACATTGGAGTGTGTTGTGCATTGGCTTCATCTGTGGCAGGGCAATGTCCCGTGCTCCACAGTCTCTTCGCCTTGAAGACACGCGCGACACAGTCCACTGTCTGTGGCCCCTTTCAGTAGATGGTGGTTGAGATCAAAGTGTCTCGTGATAATTAATAATAAGAGGAGATCCTAGTAGTACTGTCAATATAACCAGGAAACTTTCAAGGCAATAAATTTTCTGGAACTATATTGTCACACACATCAAAATAGCTAAATATAAAGTTTTATGTGGTTTCCCTTTAGAAGCCAAGTTATAAAACGTCTGTTATTGAACGAGCGAAGCGAGTTCTCTGGGTCAACTTGGAAGAATCGGCGTTTGTATGTATGTATGTATGTTTGTCCGAGCATAACTTCCAAACCGTTATTCCGATCTTCATGAAATTAAATTGGGGGGGAGATAGTATTTGACTATGAATGTGGTTGAAACAAAAAAACACTGTAAATACCATTGAAGCACTACCTATTATGGGTACTAGAAACAACTGATATACTTAATACAATACATTACAGGCGGGAATCGAACTCGCAACTTCATGTTTCGCAGGCGATCCTTCGCCCGCCGCGCCACAGAGGTCGTGGTAAGTAAGATGTAAGTGTAACATGGATTTTTGTATGCAAATACGAAAGGTCAGCGGACAGTTATAGAATCTCAACAACGCCTTACAAAAATCTTATCATTACTATTCAGGTCATCCTTTCAATTTTGCCCTAACCCCTGACTCTGATAATTGTTGCATCTTTCAGGGTGGCTTCGGTGAAGGGAATCCGGAGGTTGCACTGCAGCTGCTGGCGGAGCGGTGCATGGAGCTGATGATGGAGTTCGCCGCGCAGCTCAGCATGCTGCAGCTCGCGCAGGACTCGCACGACGAGTCGCGCCTCGTGCCCGACCACCGACAGATGGAGCGCGTCTCCGACCGAGACCTCACCATTATCGACAAAAGTATGTTTGTTTACCATCATCAGTCTAAACATCCTCATAGTTCATACTTCATTTGAGCTAAAGACAAACTGATCCCACGTACGCAACGCATTATGATATCTGGACTCTTGACACAGAATAATTATTAGTACAAGTACTCATGATTTTATATGAAAAACTATCGTAAATTAGAAATTACATTAGAAAAACACGAGCAAATAGTCCCGTCACGGGCAGTCTGGTAGTGAATTCCCACAGTCTCGGACACGTGATAGTGAGGCGGCGCGCCAGTGAGGCAGTGATACGAGGGCCACGGACGAGAGTAGACGGGTCCGCTTGCACCCCGCTTGCTGTCGAGCCTGTGACTAACGAATAGGCTATAAATACCGTATATAGAATATCGTTCTATGAGTGCTACAATAAGTTATAGGCTTGTCCTCGTTAAGATCCTAAGGCACCGTTTGGCACCTAAGCCTAAGTGGACTAAGGAATGGCTTAGGGTTAGTGCAAGCGAATTTATCGTTAGGAGTAGTCTATATGTTTAGTGCAAACGGGTGTTAGTCTGTGTGCCTTGGGAATAGTGAATAGTGCCAACCATAGAAAAAATAAATACTCCACGAATACAACATTCACAGACCATAAAGTCCACTTTCATTCTTTCATACCTAAAAGAAATAAGGTTGCGTTGCTAGTTTTTAACCTCCGACGCAAAAACGACGGGGTGTTATAAGTTTGACGTGTCTGTGTGTGTGTGTCTGCCTGTGGCATCGTAGCTCCCGAACGGATGAACCGTTTTTTTCGGGAGTGTTCTTATCTATGTTTGATCAGAATCGGTTAAGCCGTTTCGTTGCGTAGAGGGTTTTTTAATTTTTACAAAATTAATTAATTGTATTTCCATAAAACCTATAATATTTTTTCGAAACTCTGATAACGTCATTGACAACACAATTTCCGGACGAATATTTTCGCACAAATTTCCAAACGAGTAATTTTTCACACCTACCCGCACTTTCCGTGAATATTTTTGTCATTTTACCCACAGGGCAGTTATACGACGTCATAGCGATCCGTTTGCCGTGCGAGGTGTTCAAACAACGGCCGAGCCACGCCGGCGCGTCGTTTCGCTCTAACCTCGGTGCGGAGATCACGATCCTGTTTATGAGAACCCTCGACGTGTTGCATCGCTCATCACGAGCTGAGATAAACTTTCAGGTAACTTATTGGCTGGGCGCACTGTTTTCATAGTAAATGGACTTCGGGTCAGAGCTCATTTCATGACAACTCCAATAAGCCAAACACGGCTAGAATACATTGTTTTGACGACCTCTGTGGCGCGGCGGGCGAAGGTTCGCCTGCGACGCAGGAGGTTGCGGGGAAAATTCATCCAATATGTTCAACTGGTTGAACAGATAGTGGAACATATTGGAGTAGAGGGTTCGATTCCCGCCTCATCACCCACAGCCTGGATCTTCATGAAATTTGATTGGGGGTGTAGATAGAATTGGTTAAATTTGTTGGTAAGGTTGAGCTATTTCAGTCGGGGGGTTGTTAAGATATTGGGGTCCAAGAGGGGTAAACAAAAAAAAGTGAGAATATCAGATCAAGTGGGGTGTCATAGGAAAGACCCTCGCTTTGAAATTCCAAAACAATTTTTTATAATTTTGTACTTCCACTAATCCTACAACGCTGAAATTTGGTATGTTTGTAGCTTTTATAACACAAATACTGGGAAAAGTCTAAAATTTGATTCTATTAAACAATAACCAGTATTGTTGACGTCCCGTTTCTAGGAATTTGAACGTCGTTGTAGGTCTAACTTTTCGAACACCACGTACGTATATTTTTTTGAAAGAAATAAGGTAACCTACCTAAATCGCGTGTATTCCCGAGGTCTCAGTTCGGGTTGAACCACTAGTTTATTTTGTAGTTCCGGTTCCTACCAGGTTCATCATCAGATCAGTTCCATGGTACCATTATACCAATATAATTTTTTGTGGAATTGAACCCGCAACCTCCTGCGTCGCAGGCGAACCACAGAGGTTGTTTTTATATTTGCTTTGACATACCTAGTCGTTGAACTATCTTCATCGAGATATTATTTTATACCCCCGCGGATGTTGGTTCTGCGAGCTAAATGGCATGGCAATGGCCTGCCCATTGCCACTTCAACGTCAGCTATGTCGGTGATCATGGTTCTGCCACAGATTCCCTCGTTCTGGAGTTGATCACGTAGAAACTCGTAGCATAGCTCTCTCCGTAACCGATATACGTGTTACTGTTTCAGGAAGGAGTGATGGATCGCCTACAAAGACCACGCACGAGATGTAACCTCGCACTGATAGATGAGGACATTACCCATCCAGAGACGAGTGTAACTGATGTGAACTTGTCTAAAGAGAAGGTGCCTGAAGTGCGCGTACACGAGGACATATCCGACGCGCTGACGCACAAAACTGAGACGCTCTCAGACCACACTAGGAAGCGGAAATGGACACACAAGCATGTTCTAACCGTAAGTCACCACTCACCATCAATGATATAGATATCATGAAATTTACATAGATAGCGCTGTATAAGAACCTAAATTTTTCTATGTTTTTTTTTATTAAAACAAAGCATAAACTAGGAAGTTAAAAGTAGCACAAAAAATGGTGTAGTGACGAAAGAACCTAACCTAACCTAACCCCTACTAATATTATAAATGCGAAAGTTTGCGTGTGTGTGTGTGTTTGTTACATCTTCAAGCTGAAATGGCTGGACGGATTTGCATGAAATTTTAAATGCAGATAACTGGATCCCCGGTATAACACAAAGGCACATTTTTATCCAGATATTCCCACGGGATCGAGACTTACGTGGGTGAATCGGCGGGGCGCTGCTAGTGTTACTGTAAAGCTCGAATCATCCTTGGATCAGTTAAAACCCAGTGTTTTGTCTCACATTGACAAGCAGTTTCAAATTCGAGCGAAAGAAACAGAACACAGAGTAACTATTTTATGGATATTCAGCGTTTATTAGTGTTTTTATGTATTGTCCCGCAGTTGGTACATTGACAAATTAAGGGTTAATCCGGATCAAGGAGCATATCCAGAAATGTATTTAGGCGTAGTAGAGCTTTTTGTGAAAGAGTTCGTCCGGGGAAGTACTACCACCATACCTATTTCTGCCGCAAAGCAGCAGTGCTCGCATTGCTGTGTTCCGGCTCGAAAGGTATGGGTGCTGGTGAAATTACAGGCACATGCGACTTTTAATCTTTATGTCTCAGGGTGGCGGGCGCAGTGCAATGCCACATAGGGTGACCTATGTGGTAATGCACTGTTCATAATGCACTGCAGAAGGTACCGCTTAACATCAGGTGGGCCATCAGCTTGTTCCATCATTCAAGTAGTACAAAAAAAAACCTGTACTTCGAACCTGGAGAGCTTAGGACTTGAAGTCATTGGATGGAGATACAATCAAATCGCCCCCTGAATCCGGGTGGGCACATCGCTCACGAATTCTAAGACATCTCTGGACGTGGTCTTGCTTATTCGTGAGAGGTAGATAATGTAATGTAATTTTTAATGTTTTAGCCGAAACAACAGCGTTCGATGGGATATGTCTCGTTTAGAGAACACCAGCAACCAACTGCCGCCGAAACGTCAGCCGCTGCCGCTGGTAAGTTTCAACACCGTCAATTTACATTAGCCGTGGTGTGTCCGGCCTAAGAATCGACCCCCCGTCTTCTCCCATGGATGTCGTAAAAGCCGACCAAGGAATTACCCGGACTTGTTAGTAATATTTGTCCTGGCTGCTAGCTTATTAAGGAATGTGTTATTTACTGGAAGAAAGTGTTAGCAGAGTCAGTCGCGGGAAGCAATGGCGACCTTAAACTCACCACTTTTCACGTCTGTATTCTAACGATGATGCAACCTACGGTGAAAAGAGGCATTTTGAGGCTATGTCTACCCCTTCGGAGAAAAAGGCGTGTACAACTTTCTTCATTACTTAGTATTAAGATAGTGGTAACTTTAGAAAGGTTTTCTATGGAGTTTAAAAAAAAAAAAAATTACGAGTTTTTCTAAGCCTAGGCATGCTACTAATAAACGCGGAATATTATTTATTTTATTAACTTTTTAACAATGTAATTCTAGTAAATAAACACCATATTTACAAAGAAAAACAACTATTTGAATTTGATACTGCTTGTCAATGAAAAAGCAAAATACTGCGGGTAAGGTTGACGACCTCTGTGGCGCGGCTGGCGATGGTTCGCCTGCGACGCAGGAGGTTGCGGGTGCGATTCCCGCCTCGGAACAAATATTTGTGCGTTCTGCAGATATTTATTCAGGGTGTTCTGGATGTTTTCTATGTATAATAAAAAATATCTATCTATGTAATGTATTATATTAAGTATATCAGTTATCTAGTACCCTTAATACAAGCTCTGGCTTAGCTTGGGGCTAGATAATGTTGTGTGAACTTGTCCAGCATTATTTATTTATTTATAAGGTTAAGTTTTATAGTAATATGATTAATCCTTATGTCACAAGGTTTCGGGCGCTGTGCAATGCCGCATAGGGCGCGTCCTAGGTAGACGTGACCTGTGAGGTAATGCATTGCTATAGGCATAGGTTACCGCATCAGGTGGGCCATATGCTTATTCCGTCATTCTGATTAAAAAACCACACAGACTACAACTGACCACCCCACTGTCACCAGATGTAAACAGTGGAAGGAAAATAACCCCCCACCCCCCGACTTTATCACCCCAAAGGAGCAGCTGCCACCATGACACGATCTGCAGTGGCCCGTGTGGAAGTCGCTAAATCGACTCCGGACTCAACTTGACTCAACTTGTGCAAATGGGGATTCAGGGAGCCGCGTCTAACCCAATACGACTGCGGTGCCCCGACACAGTTCATACCACACTTGTTGGTGTGCCCCTCGTGCCCAAACACCTGTGCGAGGGAAGACCTCAACGCGGCCACAGATAATGCGATTAAGGTGGTCATTGCACCTATTACTCTAAAATTATTAGAAATACAGGCTTAAATATAGCAAAAAATATATAAATATTATAGCATGGACACGATAAGAAGAATAAGATTAAAAAAAGACGTGAGTATTTAAAAAAAAAAACCCCCGACGTAATAAAACGCCTGAATCGATTTTGATATGTATGAGAACCAACGCTAGAAAAACTGCTTTCAAATAAAAAACCGCAGCAGCATCTACCTGAGTACTTAAATTTAACCCTAAGTATTAGGGTATCTACTAGATATGAGATCACCAATCCACCTGGCAAGCGTGGTGATTGTGACAAATCCCCCCATTGCATTCTTTGGGGAGTCCTCATCCAACAGACAGAGTGAATGTATTTCAGCTGATCATTACTTTCAGACAAGGAAGCCGTCAAAGAAAATGTCCCTGCAAACATGCAACACGTCCCAGAAGCCATGCAACAAGTCCCAGAAGCCATGCAACACGTTCGAGAAGCCATTCAACATGTTCCAGAAGCCATGCAACACGTCCCAGAAGCCATGCTACACGTTCCAGAAGCCATTCAACATCTTCCAGAAGCCATGCAACAAGTCCCAGAAGCCATGCTACACGTTCCAGAAGCCATGCAACACGTCTCAGAAGCCATTCAACACGTCCCAGAAGCCATGCAACACGTCTCAGAAGCCATGCAACACGTCTTAGAAGCCATTCAACACGTTCCAGAAGTCGTTGAAGAGGTTCTCCATGCGAAAGAGCCCCAGAAAAGCGTAACAACTATGTTGAAAGAGGCCGGCTCAGTGGAGATACAAATACCGTGCGAGATGGCACCGGCCGGGACGTCACGTGAAAATACATCCAAGAGGCATGAGAGTGATACTTCGGAGACTCCTTTGGGATGTTTGGATAGAACCAACGTGTCTTTGGGAGACTCGGCACAAATAACTGATTCCATGATATTTATAAGGTTAGTTTGATAGTTGATTGAAATTCGGTTTTTGCAATCGAATAGGTCTTCAAGAGCGAATAGGTGATTTCTAGACCTTTGTGATTCATCTTCGGCCACATCGTTACTTATAAACGGCGAGATCGCGGTCAAACGAAGGTGAATCCATGTCAGAAAAAAACCGGCCAAGTGCGAGTCGGACTATCGCACCGAGGGTTCCGTACAAAACCTGTAGGTATATAAGTAAAAGTTATGGTATATTTATTGCTAAATAAAATAATCACGAGGACCCCTTTCCTCGTGATTATTTTATTTAGCAATAAATATACCATCACTTTTACTTATATACCTACAATTATTAAAAATATTTTTATGATGTAACTAAAAATTTATGCTTTTCGCAGTTTTTCCTTTATCTGTGCTATAAGACATTGCTTCGTACCAAATTTATAGATTCTGAGTTCACGGGAAGTACCCTGTAGGTTTTGATTCCCTTGCGAAATTTGCAGCATAATGGCTGTATCTTTTGATTGCGTTGGCTTAGAAGTTTGATTTTTTCACAGCTCCAAGGGACAGTAGACCTGAGTATTTGATATGAATTTCTACGCGTTCCTTAGAAAAAGGGTCCAGACAGACGGACAACAAAGTGATCCTATAATGGTTCCGTTTTTCCTTTTAAGGTACGGAACCCTAAAAAGGGTGGGATAAGAAAGGGTATGGGTCCCGGTGTAATTACAGGGACATGAGACTTCACCGTGTCGTCGCCGATATCGTGATGGTACCGTTGACAGTGTGAAAGCGTTTCGTGAAGGCGAGTAGCGACTCTCCTTCACTGCTAAACGCTTTCAGCCCATTGGCGGGGTGACGCGCCGCACTTAATTTGCCGTATTTACCTGAAGTAGGCTTGTGCTTAATCGTTCACTGTGCGGAGCGCTCCGTACTGTACGAGCGGCGACTGTATGATCCTCTTCGTCATCTGATACAAAGATAAGACACATGGCACATGATTATAACAGTGATGCTTAGTTTAGAAAAATATGTGGCAAAAATTAGAATTGGCCGAAAGTGTTAAAAAAGCTATCACTTCCGGTGATTTTTTTTAATGGTATTTACGTCATTTGATGCAGAGATGAGACTTGTGGCATCAAATAGCAATACATATATTGGTGGTAGTTACAGAAAAATCTAGTCTGCCAGTTCCTGTGTGGCCGGAAGTGCTCGGCAGACGGTTTCAAGGGTAACGATCCGGACCCCAAATTAACGTGATTTGATACAAAGATGAAGGTAGTCGCAAATGTTAGATATTAATCCTACATTTAGTTATGCATCAGTCTGCCGAAGGTATTCTGGACGAAACCCTTCCGCCTGTTTGGTGGATTTTTGAGACGGGACAGTAAGGGCAGGTACCATAACCATTATAGTTACAGGAAAACCGTTCCTAGAAGACTATCCATAAAATTTTGAGATATTCTGGTCTGCATTTCCTGTTTTTTATTAGGATCAAAAGTCTCTATCGGACCGACTGAGGTCCGAGGAGGACGTCTACATTGGCCAAACTTTTTGTTCTCGGTAGATCCGGTATAATCCGCCGAAACCCCTCCCCCCGTGTATAAATAAAAACACAGTTGTGAAAAATATGATATGTGCGCGTCAGTGGAATCAACAAGTATAACCTAGCATTTTGTATTGAAACGTACGCACTTCCGGCCACACATGAACTGGCAGACTAGATTTTTCTGTAACTACCAATATACTGCTATTGGATGCCACAAGTGTCATCTCTGTATCAAATGACGTAAATACCATTAAAAAAAACACCGGAAGTGATAGCTTTTTTAGTACTTTCGGCCAATTCTAATTTTTATCACATATTTTTCTAAACTAAGCATCACTTTTATAATGTTGTGCCATGTGTCTTATCTTTGTATCAGATGACGAAGAGGGTCATACGGTCGCCGCTCGTACTACTAGTACAATCAATCAAATGTACTAGTTCAGTCTGATAGTTCTATTAGTACTGTACTGTACAGTGGCGAAAGCGTGAACTACACAAGCCTAACCTGTCATGTCATGTAGAGTACGCGTCATGTAAAAAGAACGCTGGAACGTATGAAGAAGTATGACCGCCAGCGTTCTTTTTACATGGCGCGCATTATATGTGGTGTGGTGCATCGTGTCGCCCCTGGTATCATCGACGATATCGTCTCATGTCGTTATCGTCCATTGTGAAATGGATGTAATTTGACGTTTTATAACAGATAGATCAACATATTATTAAACTCAAAAAAAAAAAGGATTAACTGCATAAAATTACAGTACAATGGGCGACCTTATGGCTATAAGCGCATTTTTCCAGGCAACCTTTGGATGGAAAGTAATCAGCGAAGTAATAACGAACGGCGGACAGAGTAAAATAAATAATAACAACAATAGTAATGATAGATGAAAAAAAAAAGTTTACTTAACGCGAATACATAATATACTATAGTGTAATAATGTTATTATCATTTATATTATTAATAATATTAATGATAATAAGATTTTTGTGAAAGATATGTTTTTCTATACTCGCTTTTATAAAATTTGTGATTGGAACCGTGTGTTGGATGGAAATGAGCCTAACACGGCCATTCTACTATTATCCATCAGGAGTTCCGTTGTCCACCTTCCGTCTCCATCATCAGATCAGCTCGCTGTCACCATTATATTGTATTGTCATCGGAACTTACAATGCAAAATTTCATCTCAATTGGATGAGGAGAACTGCTTTAAAATTCAGTTGCAAGATTTGACCCGAACATACATACTTACATACAAACATATTGCAAGTTAAATAAAATCTTTTATCTACACTCAAATCGAGAAATTCGAATTACGAATTCAAAGACTGTTCTATATAGACGCACTTTATAGACGCATATACATAACATTAAGAATAAAACTCATTATAGTACTGCCAACTGTATCATAAAAATCATTATAGTACCGCTACCTTTTTTTAAAATAATTCATTAATCTAGTCTATGGTTATAGCCTGAATATGAAAAAAAGGCGCACGCATGCGCAGTTCGAACTGTGAAAAAATGGCGCACGCATGCGTATTTTGTACTTAATTTCCCGCGCTTCCCATATTACTATACCAAATAAATTACTTCCTAGTAACCTACCTACTTTGTTTAATTTCAATTTTTCCTATGAGTGAAGATAAAGTAGTGTATGAAACTGCATAATTATAACTTAGGCATTAAAACACTCGAGTCAACCTATTATCGCATGAGGCGAATTTAATTTTAATACGTTTCGTTTTAATACCCCTTCTTATATGACAGTTGCATAAACTACTATTAACAATTGTCGAGTTATTCAGTAAAACTGCCTTCCTGTTTCAGGGACCACTGGGGCACTGAAGGCACAATGATAAAAATCCTGAAATTCATCAGATATTGTCCAGATGAGGCAATCACAGTGAAAACACTCCTCGCTAAAGGGCCGGTGTTGCCAGGCTACAAACGCATTATAGCGGCGACTTGTTTTACATCTTTACTGAGTGAGCATGAGAAAGTTAGGATGTTTATTACTCAATCGCGGCTGAACTGGTTTCGATGAGGTAGAGGATTATGCCCTAGGGCTCGTGTGACCTAGAATTGACGCAGTGTAGACAGGCCTCCGCTGCCAAGTTTTTTTTTTTAATAATGCTGGACAATTCACACAACATTATCTAGCCCCAAGCTAAGCAGAGCTTGTGTTATGTGTACTAGATAACTGATATACTTAATACAATACATTACATAGATAGATATTTTTTTATTATACATAGAAAATACCCAGAACACCCTGAACAAATATCTGCATGTCGTACAAATATTTGTTCTGAGACGGGAATCGAACCCGCAACCTCCTGCGTCGCAGGCGAACCTTTGCCCGCCGCGCCACAGAGGTCTTCGAAAATCACACTGGAAATCTTATAACCTATGCTAGTTTAATTCCATATGACAAACCACAAGACTAGATGTTAGTCTCTAGATTGTTTACAAAATGAAATTGACTAAAACTAATTCATTTGCAAATGAGGGGCATAGGACAAGGGTTTGTATGGAGCGGGCTAGCGATACAATTATCTTGAAGATTGCGTTAAGTCGGTGGATGGAGGTGGCTCAAGAGTTCAAGACCATTCGTCGTGGCATTCTAAGGGGTAGGCCTATGGGCTGATAATGATAACGACATATAGGCTACTTTGTATCCCAGGAAGCCGCTGGAAAATGCTGGTCTCTTACATCAGAACAGGATTCATCTCCTTAGTAATCGCAAAACTAATATTTGCTTTCCGATCTTGATAAATGTTATGTTATGTATTTTTCAATACAAGCTTTTCTAAAATTAGTGCTTTGTGTGCTTATAAAAATGAGTCACGGCCAGTCTACTATTATCCATCGAGGAGTTCCTTTGTTCACTGTATCCATCATCAAATCAGCTCGCTGTCACCATAATATTGTATTGTCATCAAAACTTTTAGAACATTTCAGTTCAATTGGACGAGGGTAACTGGTTCAAAATTCAGTTTCAAGATTTGTCCCACACTAAGTAACTAACTTAAATAAAAGCTTGTTTAAATCTGTTATACCTGCCACTGCTTGTCCAGTATGTGAAAGAGATGGCAATACTATAACTTGATTTTTAATTGACGAAAAAAAGGAGGTTCTCTCGTAGACGCGTATTATTTTTTAAATGTATGACATTAAAGAGTGGTCTGATTATGATGTTTTTTTTTGTTGGAAGTGTTCTCAATTTGGTCACGTACAATTTGGAAAAAACTCTGATTTTAAGAAGATTTATTTAGCTAAATTTATGAAGATAAATATAAAGAATAAAGAATATAGAATATTTATTTTCACACCACACGTCTGGTACATATAAATGTAATTAAAAAAAGGATTTTTATTGTTTTCAGAGTTAAAACAACATGGTTTTATAGTCATCAAAAAATTTCCAGTTACTTTGGAGATAGTGGATGTTGACCTGGGCTACAGGTTTCCTGAGTACCACAACAAGAAAGGTACAACAATACAAGTACCCATTACAAGTTTCAGTACTGCAAAACTGCTCGAAGATTGATGAGATAGACGTAATAAAATATGCTTGAGATAGCATTTACCTATTTATTTTTTGTGCTTTGCTTATAATTTGTATTCTATGTTTATAGTTTTAAGTCAAAGTTGTATTCTTTCTTAGTTGTTGATTTATTAAATAGATTTTAACATAAGGCTTAAAGTTCTATGAAGCTCTAAGTTAGATTAGTACCTATATGACTACCAATGTGAATTAGTTATTAAGTTAGCATTTACTTACTTATTTACTTTCGTCCACTTTGCTCCCCTAACAAGGATCCCCTGGGGGATTCATTTGGAATTTTTATCCATACGGATCCCCTGGCCAAGAAGAATCACTGTAGGATCCCCTGGGGGATTCATTTGGAATGGGAAATAAAAACACATCCTTCAACACACATGTAATAATTAGAAAGTTGGAAAAAAAGGCGTCGTACATGGAACCAACTCCTTTTTCGAAGTCGTTAAGTGAAATACTTCTGTCCAAAGTTCAACTGATTGAACTTAGTGGAATAGATCCTTGTATGTGTTGAGAAAAAATCCAAATGAATTCCCCAGGGGATCTGAATGGACAAAAAATCCAAATGAATCCCCCAGGGGATCCTGGAGTGAAGTGGACGGAAGGATTTATTTTCGTGTGCCTCAAGCTAAGGTGAAACCGACGCGAAACCGCGGTGGCGATGAGGATGTTGTGTATGAGCTTGTAGCAACGTATTCACACGTCTTCCGCTGGTTTGACCTTAGCTTCACTTACAATTTTTTATGTATTTAAAAAAAATATTTTTTCATTGTTTGTAAAACATACCTATATATATAGCTTGATTCCTGTGGCATCTGTCATCGAAATCACGCCTATGAAGGTCCGCTTTTTGTGATGGTCATAGGGCACGCGGACAGTTACATACTTTATGGTGGTACGAACAGTGATGTTCTTCGCGAACCACAGACTCAGTAACGGTTTTGCAAATAATAATATTGTTTCTTGTAAAATTGTAAATCAAATTTATATTATTGTTATTATTTAAATAACATATCAATCCAAATGGTTTAATTTAATGTTTAATATTGAAAAAAAATATCAAGTTTGATTTAATTTTATCTTGATTGATCTCAAATAGAATCATATTATTATAACACTTTTTCTCTAACTAAAAAATGCTTTATAGTAACTTTATAACTTTTGTTCCATTATATTGCGGCTAGACAAGGAGGTTTCATACACTTTTTCGTTTTATTGAATTAGTCTGATTACGCGCGTTATAGCGATACATTAAATTCATAACTTTAAATCTATAAATGTGTTTTTCATTGCTAACCCAAACTTACCCTTCTTATCTTAAGGGGGCCCCTCCCGATTTGAACTAAAATCTTGTAGGTTCGTACAATTAAATTTTTGAAAGAGAGGCATTGTGTAAAAAGGGCGCTAGTGCCAGATCCCTTGGTTGGAATTCGGAATATTCCGCTACTTACTAGCGAAACGGCAATAAACGCGTAAAACTTGTTCCAGCACGTACGTTTTTTTGAGAAAGTCTTACAAGTTTGTGAAAAAAATGCTTGTAATTTAGATTCTAAACAACATTGGAGAGATACCCCGGAAGGGCTTTTTTTTAGTTTTACATTTTGTAAGTACATTATGGACATCCAAAGTTCAGGTAAAATTGTGCAAATAAGCTGATAGGCTTATACAGAACTTAGTGGTAAAAAAAAAAGTTTCTACACGTGTCTAGATATATTCTTCAAGATACATATTTGTCCAAAAAATCTGACGAAAAAATTGTTACAACTTCATAATCACGTACGAGCTGAGCACCAGCGTTTCTATCGAAAGTACTGGTGTTGGCTGCTCTTAATTATTACATAGAACGATAACCCGCTCGGGCGTGGATATTATTATGTGGCGCGGTAGAATCGTGTCTTTTCTTTTGCTTATTCATTTGACGCCTTTTATTTACGCTATAGTTTTTCATGTTCTAAGTCAAGTAACAGTTTTTTCAACACACTTGCTCATAAAGTGGCTCTAATTTCACCGTAATTTTCAGTAGTAGTAGAGCTTTTTTGTGCAATAGTTCGTCCGGGGAAGCACTACCACCATATCTATTTCTGCCGCAAAGCAGTAGTGCTCGCATTGCTGTGTTCCGGATTGAAGGGTAAGGTTGCCGGTGAAATTACAGGCACATGAGACTTTTCATCTTTATGTTTCAGGGTGGCGGGCGCAGGGCAATCCCACATAGGGTGCGTCCTAGGTGGACGTACCTATGAGCTAATGCACTGTTCATAGGCAGAGGTTACCGCTTAACATGTGGTGGGCCATCTTCTTGTTCCGTCATTCAAGTTTTTTTTTTTTTAAGTAACGCAATTAGGCACTTAATGACACCTGTAATCAAACTGTGACTTTTTCATTTTAATATTCACTAGTGAGTTCTAGAACATTGAACATTTACACAGAGTGTGTATTTCTGTTTTACACCTCTAATCAAACTGTGACATTTTCATTGCTATTATTCACAAGTGAGTTATAGAGACAGTTGAACATTTACGCAGAGTGTGTATTTCTGTTTTAACTATTATTTTCGTCACTAGTGTGTTGAGAAATGTCGTATGATACACGTGTGTATTGATGATTACCGTCCTGGGGTCTCAATGGCGCCTCAGCGGTAATCACCAACATTACACACTTTTACCATAATGTACTATTTTTCCATTGCAATACACTACGGCCAGACCAAGGAGGATTTACACACTTTTCAGTTTTTTTTAATTTGTTTGTTCATTGTTGTTACACGTAGGCCTGCAATGCTCTAAGGTTGTTACGCGCGCTATATTGTATGCGCGGTAGAATCGTGTCTTTTCTTTTGCTTATTCATTTGACGCCTTTGTCATGTGATCCGATCGGTAGGACAAAGGCAGTAGGACCACGTGGCCAAAGGGCTTTGATTTACGTTATTGTTTTTCATGTTCTTTGTTGGTCAAGTAAAAGTTTCATTGCATGAGTGTAGATATTGTATGAAACTACACAAAACTAGGTATTAAAACACTTTAATAACCCCTGTTATGTGAGTTTCTTGTAAGTACAAGGTACTATTTTTGCTCTCTGTCTGATTATGAAGGCGGTTGTAGATAGGTACTTACTTACCTACCTACTTATGGCATGGTCTCGTATTTCATTATTTAGATAGCGAAAGACACCCACAGAAGAACATCCATGAAGACAACCCCGCCGGTCACTACGGGCGAGTGCGGGGCTTCGGGGATGTAGGCGGGAAGCGCAGAGGGAAGTATTGTAGCTATTTATCTCGGAGGCATCGTAACACAAAGAGAAGCATGTAGGTAAGCACCAGTGCTACTTGGTTATTAGCTATTTATATGGCCTAACAGCAGAGCATAGACTAACTAAACACAATAGACTGCTAATCTCATACAAGAAAACGTGACTCAAAACAGGTCAATTCCAGGCTACTTCTAGATGGCGCTGGCAAAATTCCAGGCTATTTCTAGATGGTGCTGGCAAATTCATTCAATCAGCATTTTAAACCAATAATCCTCATCTCCTTAATTTTTTAATTATGAAACTTTTGTCGCAAAACATGTTTTATCGATCTATTCGAAATAGATGTAAAAATGATTTCAATCGTTTATAGCAGATTCAAAACAGCGACATCTAGCGTCATTGTAGACAGTCATTCATCGATGCACGTTTTCTTGTATGAGATTAGCAGTCTATTGTGTTTAGTTAGTCTATGCTGCAGAGGTAGTTTCAATTAATAAAACGAATATTGTTGCAACTTTTTTATTACCTTTAAAACGTATTACATCTATCTATGTACCTTCTATATATATAAAAATGAACCCCTATTTCTCCTGGTCACGCCATAACTCAAGAATGGCCGGATCGATTTGGCTAATTGTTTATTTGTTGTGTTTGTTATTGTCAGGTTCCAATAAAATAAAATAAAAACGGTATTTGGCACTGCAGTCGGGTTCGTTCGCGTAGGGCCGCTAGTTGTTTATAAAACACCAATTCAATACTTGAATAAAATAATAAAACACGAAAACAATTTTAAAATGCTTGTATTATTTGTAAATGGATGTAAGATTATCATACAAATCTTTAGAGTGTGATTTGGAAACCATATCATTTTCATGAGATAATAGCTAAAATAGGATCAAACTAGTGTTAAACTCCTCTTAAATCTTTTGCGTGACAGTCATACGCAATATACCTGTATAGGGTATACATGTATAGGGTAAATATAAGAATATAATTAATAAATTTTATTCGCCACATCGACAAATAATTATAGAATTATAATATAATAATTTTATAGTATATTTTACTACGACCAGATTGGCGTAAACGCATTAAGAGGCACGCAGCGCCATCTGTTGTCAAGTAGAGGCACTTCGTGTTGAGTCTGGACGCATTACACCTGAATTTAGTTCGTTTCAATCGTTTCAATGGATAGTTGGAGAACGTTCCACAACATTCTCGAAAGCTCTAGAAAAGTCATAATCTACAGTGAATCATACATTCCACAAACATCTCGAACCTTGTGAAATGACTCTCTAGGTATCTAAGCCTAGAATCTTCCATAGCGCTACTGGACTATTTTAGTAGAACATTCTAGACTTCAAGGGTCAGGTATAAAAGCGGAGCTCGAAGAGCAGCCACTCGTAAATTGGCTTTCAGTGCGAAGTGACTTGAAACTGATTTCGTAATAATTAGTGAACAGTGTAAGTGAAGTACAGTCGTAGTGAAAAGTGAAATAGTGTTTTTGGTAATTTTATTGAAAATGTAATATTGTTAAACCGATGTTCAGTGCGCTCATTTTATCCCGAACCCTTGTATCTACTCCCCTTGATTCACTCTGGATTATTATCAAATACATTCTGGATTATCAATATAAATGCAGTATGTAGATACTTACAAGAAAGTTCAAGGCAGATTCGAAAATGCAATTGAAACTGATGAATTTAGAAAAACGTCGTATGTTATACGACTGTCTGAGCCATAGTGAAGCCCATTGAGACTCTGTCTACCCCTTCGTGGAAAAAGGCGTGAGTCTATCAATTAGCATTGTTCTCTATACAGAATTCACATTCGGGGACAAACAAGAATCGTAAATTTATCAGAATACGAGTTTAATTTGATAAAACCTGCATTATACAACACCCAATAGTCCCGCTACAATAAGCTTCTCGTAAAGTGCAATATAATTTTTGTCAACAAATTCTTTCAAATAAAATCCTTAATCTATCCCTAAACCTAAGTAGGTAGGTAATCTTGTAAAAAAGAAAAATCCAACTGCTTTTTAGCATATGCTGTAATAAACCCGTACTCAGATAATTAAATAAATAATATCACCCTAACAATACCATGTCAAGAATTAAGAATCGTAGGACCGACACTTTACTCAAAACAGCTTGAAAATCTCGATATTTGATCGGCCCGTTAGTTATCTAATCGCTAGTTAATTATTGTATTGTCAACATTTCAGTTAGTATTCTCTCGAATTTCTCGGTCGGGAGTGGATTGCAGTGACTCGACTTGTAGTCTGTTGAATATTTTTGAATCTGAAATGTTTTAATGGCTATTTAGATACTATCCGTGCTGCTAATAAACACGGAATATCCTTGAAATAGTTACACCTTCCTTTGTCTCTTTAGATCTAGTTTGAAACTGCTTGTAAACACAAAACACTGTAATTATTCAAAGGATAATTCGAGTTTTTAGTTACACTGTTACTTTTATTAGAACACCAAGACAAGACATCACGGAAAGGTATTTACAGATTGCGCCTGCACCACAAGATTCAAACCTTCATTGATCACTAGTCAATTGAAGCGCCATTGTCCAAGCTGATTGGTTGCCTGAAACACCTGCGGGTAAAACCGTGGGGAGCCAAAGCCAAAATTTGACTGATTTATGTTTAAGGAAAAAAACTGATTTGTCCAACATTCGTCACAAGCTTCATAATTGGTCGAGTCAGAATAAAACTAGACAACCTCTGAAGCGCGTTGGGAGAGTAGCCGGCTGAGATGAGATAGATTGCGGGTTCGATTCCCGCTGCGAGACAAATGTTTGTTCATGATCTGGGTGTTATGGTATTACGGTAATCGTAGTTCCTGATTCCCACGACATAGGGGATCCTAGTGTGGGATCAAGACTATGTATGTGACTGTTGGGTGTTATTGGCACACTTGTGTAGGTTGCGACTGTCAGTCACATCCGCTAATATGTTTTAGTCTTAAGCCGCCCGGGTACGCTATATTTGGATGGCAAAATGGATAGACATGCGTGTCGGAGTCATGGCGGATGACTGGCGGGGTACGCGTAGCGCTATGGATCCATTGACCTCGCGTACAGGTTCGCGGCGGTCCTTACAGGAGCTCTACGCGTATCCAATGTACGCGTGGACAGCGATGTCCGACTACGCGTATATTTGGAACACGCATTCCGTACGCGGCTTAAAGAAGTTTACTTGAATCATTCAAGTTGAATGTCTGATTAAAATCTGGATGTCGCACAATCCGGCAGACAGGGTTTTACAGGGAATCCGACTGCTTTGAAGCTGGCAACTCTGTCGAGTAGACAATACTCCTAGATTTCTGTTCAGCCACGTCTCATCTAAATAACTCATTCAGGGTGCTGATGGGGCTGCCGCGCTTCTGCAGCGCATCGGGAATGTTTGCTGACGCACTAGTAGACGGATTCGCGGCGATAATGCGCAACAGATCTGCGTCCCTGATGCGCCAGGTCCAACAGCTACCTACACCTGATTGCACAGAGGCTGGACACTGACTGTCTATTTATGGAACACTGGACAAGAGCGTATATTGTGCTCTCTTGACCAGTGTTCGATAAATACTTTAAATTAAGATTTTAATAAAGTTTTTAATTTTATTTTAAATTCTGATTTTACTCGAAATATGGACACTGTAACTTATTTTTGTATAGTGTATCGTTGTCAGAACTAACGAATTGAATTGAATAGAAATCCAGATGAGTGTCTCAGGCCGGTTTTACGGTGATCGACAAGAAAGTTTCCCTTGCCGTTGAATCAGTGTGTTTAGTGAGTCTTACCAAGAGCAGCACGTTTCGCACAGAGGTGTCGAGCAAGGGGTCGGCGGGGTTCAGGCGGCGCGCTTCGGGCACCATCGTGAATCGGATGAGCAACTCAAGCAGCTGGTCCACCTCGCTGGCGTGGCGGTGGCTGATCACCTTCAGGAGGAGGTGGTTCCCGCGGTTGGATGAGATGTCGCCAGGACTGCGGGCACACGGAACATTACAATGGAATGTGTAAAGAACGGACGACGAATACTGAACTGGACACATAGGAAACTTATATTCATCGTTATCAGCAGCCTTCAGACGTCCACTATTAGTCTAGGCCTCCCCATAAAATATATAAATAATGCTGGACAGTTCACACAACATTATCTAGTCCCAAGCTAAGCAGAGCTTATGGGTACTAGATAACTGATATACTTAATACAATACATAACATAGATAGGTTGAATTCTGCTTTGAGTTGGTAACATTTGAAAAATTTTGCTCCTTGTTTATAAAATCAAAAATAAAGCCACAGTGCCCCGTTTCAAAGTTATATAGTTTCCAATTAAAGGACAAACCCCAAGGATACGAAATCAATTTCGCAAAGCACTCCTGATTGATGATCAAGCAGCAAAAAGGTACCTTTCTGTCTGCCTAGACGCCGTCCATGCAATCAGCTGTTTATACGTGTCATCTACCGCTCCGCACTACTGCCGTCACTATCACACTCATTGCCTGTGGCGTCATTCCATCTCGCTCGCGCTTTTTGTGTGTTTAGTTTACAATTGCAAAGCATTACTATAGCTTTGGTACGAATCTATTAACATAACTGCACTTTGAAGCACAATCACACGATGAATCCTTTCTGCGCTGCATGTCAACAAGCCACGAAAACAGATCGTACTATTAAATGCACGCTTTGCGAGGCGAATTACCACCAAATTTGCGTCAGTGTTTCTTTAAACGACAGCGTTAAAGCTAAAGATAATAGGCAATGCCCAAAGTGCCGTGCAAAGGGAATAATAAGCGACAACACAAAGACACCACTTCCCGCTCCCGCAGCTCCCAACACGTCACACTGCGCAGGCGCCCCGAGTTTGACTAACCCTCGGACGCCACTGCCGATGCAGTCAACCGAGTCGATGGCTCATCAACGGCCACTGAAACGAGTTGCAAGCAGCTCACCGCTGGCAGAAAACGATGGGGAACTCGATAGCAAAACTCCCTCGATATTCTCCGAACTACGTCTTCTGCGCAGGGACATTGCAGAAATGAAATCGACGCTAGCACACCTATCTGATGGCATAGATAAATGCAATGCTAGACTTGATAATACGAATGTAGGATTAAAACATTAGAGGTAAAGGACACAGCTATTTCATCGCTGCACGACACCGTGGCCAAACTAGAAGACCAACTAAATCATCAGGCCCAAGCCCACATGAAGAACGAGTTTGAAATAATGGGTATAGATGAATTTCCTAGCGAAAACCTTGCCCTCATCGCCATGGCTACAGCCACCATGGTAGGCATCGACCTAGCCGCAAACGACATCGACTGGGTGGCGCGGGCCGGGCAGCGCAAGCTAAATGCTGTCAACTCCACTTTCAACACAAAATTCCCTAGGCCTATCATTGTTAGGCTACTTCGTAAGCAGAAGAGGGACGAAGTCCTACAAGCTGCTAAATCCAGACGAAACCTCACATCAGAAAACATCGTGTCGGCAGGACCTGTGAGAAATGTCTTCATCAACGAACACCTCACAAAGGCCAACCTTTTATTTCGGGAGGCGAAGTCCAAATGCAAAGAATGCGGCTTTAAGTTCTGCTGGGTTAGAGGTGGTACAATCCACATCAGAAAGACTGAGGGAATGCCAGCTATGGTCATCAGTACCATGTCAGACCTGGACCGGCTCTTCGGCGCAGCTCAGCCTCCTTTCGAAGACGTCACCAATTCCGTCCTTACTTAAATTAGCTAAACCACTAAATAAACTTAAACTTAACTATAGAATTCCTATTTTTCTTATCATTTATATTTTGTACTTTTTAAATTACGTTTTAATGTGCCTAAAATGTAAACACCAGTTTCTTACGATTACCATAAAGCTACACAAAACTAACCATACTCACAAAAAAATTAACGATACAATTTTCTATAAATCCCACCACATACACATACAAAGAAATAGTGCCTCAGATACGCTTAAGTTACTTACTACATTATACTTCATGCTCCTTAATTTCAACTTTCTTAACATAATACTACATATACACACCCTTGTTTGGTGGTATAAACTAAGATTACAATCATCGTTTCTCTCCAATTATATTCGGCAACTTGTCTTATGGTCGCTTTACCCCAACCGAAAATCAGCTCAATATTGTTATCACTGTCGGGAAAAATGCGCCTTAGTGAATAAAAATCCATGCCCTCGTATGGTTGCAGTAAATAATGTCATTTCAATGTATTATGTTTGACCTCCTTACAGAAATTGATGACACTCTCTCTATTCAGTGTCATGCTATAGACAAACTAGAGCACTGCAAAGATAATCTGTCCAATACTGCTTTTAAAATCTTAACTTTCAATATCAGAAGTACTAACCACAACTTTACGGATTTTCTAGTCGCCCTGCATCGAATTGACATTGATTTTGATGCCATTGTTCTCACGGAGGGCTGGTTGCAGGACAATTCAACTATCAACCAGATGCCAGGATACGTATCTTACAATTCTACCAAATTTATAAACAAATGTGGAGGAATCATCATCTACATCAGGAATACCTGGTCGAGCACCGCAGTTGAACCCATCTTTAATGACGCTAACTGCCTGGTTATAAATATAGGAAATACTATTACTTTGGTAGGCATTTACCGCTCCCCTTCCTTTTCTAACAAAAATAATTTCTTCGAATCTTTAGAATCCCTGCTAGAAAACCACAAAACCGATAACAAACTGATATTTACAGGCGATATTAACATTAATCTTCTAGTTAATGACGAAGATACTTTAAGCGATAGAAGCGATAGCTCTATCTACCAATGTATAATGGCTGAGCACGGCTTGCTCTCGGCTATATCTTGTCCCACGAGGGGTAAACGCTGCCTGGACCATACTTTTATTAAATCAGAAGGCATATCGAAAGGCATTGTTTGCAAATGCTCAATCACGGATCACGAACTAATCATGGCAAGCATAGATACCGACAAGCCACAGTCAACTAAAAGAAACCGCACAGCTACCAAAACTGACTTTACAGCAATCACTAACGAACTCAATTTCGTTAACTGGTCTTCCGTTACCTCGGAAACTAACTTAAACGACGCCGTTCTATTATTCACTAAAATCATCGCTGATTCTATTAAGAAGCACACCCATCAGGTGTTAAAAAGCCGAACAAAGTTCCATATTAAACCCTGGATAACACCAGGTTTAATAAGATGCATGCGTCATCGTGATAAGTTACACCTTCAAGTTCGTAAGCACCCAGGAAACAATGAACTAAAAACAACATACAATCGATATAAAAACTTCTGTAACAACCTCTTACACAAACTAAAAGACGAATATGAAAGTAAAGAAGTAATAGACAACAAAAACAACCCTAAAAAGCTCTGGAAAACAATAAAGAATATATGCGAGATTCCACACAAAGTTAACGACTCCCACTCTCTATTGTTTTCCGATGTCAGGTGGGTTACTATGAGCTCTTATTGCCATGCATTTAACAACTGTTAAACTATTCAGTACAAAATATTGGTTCCGTGATGTCCGCAACTATATTTAAAGGCACAATCGCAGAGGGTCTACAAACTTCTGCGATTAAAGTTATTCAACGATGAAAAATGTCAACGATGAACCGATATTTTGTACTGAATAGTTTTTGAACTGAATGGATATAAGAGCTCATAGTAACCCCCCAGTTCTCAAGAGGCAATTAATTCCTGTAACCTCCATTTCGCCACAGTGGGATCTAATCTAGCTTCTCAGATCCTAAACAAGCTCTCCACTGACCAAGACGCGCTTTGCGCTCAAACAAAGCTGGTCTCAAAATGTTCCAACTCTTTCTTCATGATACCAACGGACACAATTGAAATTAGTAGAATCATTTCCGACTTGAGAATTGACAGCGCTCCGGGCATAGATGGACTGGGACCAAGACTACTGAAACATGTCAAAGATGCAATTCTTGAACCCGTTACATACTTATGTAACCTCAGCATTACCACAGGCACGTTTCCCGACTCTTGGAAAGTAGCCTCAGTATCCCCAATACATAAAAGTGGACGGAAAGATACTCCCGATAATTACAGGCCCATTTCTCTTCTCAGGATCCTCCCTAAAATCCTGGAAAAAGTAGTGAACAAGCGACTCGTTAACTTTCTGGATAAATACAATCTGCTGTCAGATAAACAGTTCGGTTTTAGAAAGGGAAAATCCACATCAGACGCCATTGGACTACTTACTGACACAGTCTCCACTCACCTGGATAGCAGAAAGCGCTGTATAGGCGCTTTCTTAGATCTTGCTAAGGCTTTCGACACTGTGTCAGTACCACTCTTAATAAAGAAACTTGAGAGCTTCGGGATCAGAGGTACTGTTCTGGCCTGGTTCAACAGCTATCTATCCGATAGACGTCAATGTGTAAAGATTGCGGGACACATAAGTGATGAATTGGCAATCGATTTTGGAGTACCCCAGGGCAGTATACTTGCCCCAACTCTCTTTACTATCTACATGGATGACATTCTCCGTATGGAAATCCAAAATGCTGAACTGATCTGTTACGCTGACGACACAGTTGCTTTGTTTCATGGGCGCAACTGGCAAGAAACTGTTAGAGCCTCTGAACTAGGAATGTCTAAAATCAGTTCTTGGCTAGACCGTAACATCCTAACCTTGAATATAAAAAAAAAAACTTTGTGGCATTTCACATAAACAGAGCCTCCTTTCCAAATCAGCTGGACAGTATAAAAATTCACTCCACGAACTGTATGAACCTAATCCAAACCAGTAACAGTACCAATTCATGCGCCTGCTATGATGTCAAGAGAGTTGATAATGTTAAATATCTGGGAGTAGTAATGGATCAAAACCTTAACTTCAAGAAACATGTTTCGACACTATCGAAAAAAGTTAGAAAATTGATATACCTCATGAAACTCCTGAGACGCGCTACAAACTTTGAGACCCGACATCTTGTTTATGCATCGCTTTGTCAATCACTACTCCAGTACTGCATTGGTGTCTGGGGTGGGGCATGCAAAACAACGCTGATCGAATTAGAGAGAGCACAAAGAGCAGTCCTCAAAGTTATGTTAGGGAAACCTCGTCGCTTCTCGACAGCTCTGCTCTACGAGGAGGCAGGTGTGCTGTCTGTTCGTCAGCTCTTCATCCACCAAGCAGCTCTTAAAGTGCTCTACCTCAGGCCGCAACTAGATGAGCGCAAGCGAAGACAAACCCCAAGTCTAATACTACCCAAAATACGATCAGTCTTCGCCCGTCGGCACTCTAGATACTTAAACAGGCACGTTTTCAATAGAGTCGCCAAAAACTGTGATCTTGCTTCCTGTAACCTTGTTGAAGCCAAAAAAAATATCAGAAAGTGGTTGAAAACGCTATCATACGATTCTACAGAAGGAATTACCTCTATCATTATGTAGATTCACCCTGCGTTTTTCACCCCGATACGCCCTTACCCTCGTTCACTTCACACACTCACAATTGCATACACATGCACTACACTCACACACAACACATACACTCACCCATTACTCACCCTATTTATATTCTTATTTAATTTATATACCGGCACTAAATTTTAGTATTAGTTATTATTTTAATGTTTAACCTTTTTGTTTACTGTACCAACTCGGTTCCAGGATAACAAAACCCCTTGGGCCACCAAGATACAGGCTTCGCCTAGTTTGGGACCCGATGGAATTTCATTAGGTAGTAGATGTTATTAAACATTAGTTATTGTAAACAGTACTTAGATTTAGGACATGCCTACTCATTGTTATATTTTAACTATGTTTACTGATGTCTTTTATAACCGTGTTTATTTAAATAATAAATTTATCTTATCTTTATCTTATCTTAGATATTTTTTATTATACATAGAAAATACCCAGAACACCCTGAACAAATATCTGCGATCGCACATATATTTGTACCGAGGCGGGAATCGAACCCGCAACCTCCTGCGTCGCAGGCCAACCTTCGCCCGCCGCGCCACCGAGGTCGTCAAAATACAATGGAGGGGAGCAGGTGGATGTGATTCCTGCCCATCCCCTGGAGGACAGGCGTACGCAGGTGTGTCCTGACCGTGGTATGTGTCCAGCCTGATAATAGACCCCTCCCTACTGTGGACTTAGTAAAAGCCGACTAAAGAGTTACACCAGCAGATGGGCAGCATTATCCACCTGAGTACTCATCCGGAGCCTGGTCTTTTCTATATTCCTGTACGGTGCAGAAACCTGGACTCTCAAAGCGAAGGATCGCAGACGTGTTGACGCTTTCGAGCTGACGTGTTGGAGAAGGATGCTGCGAATCCCCTGGACAGCCCGTAGGACGAACGTGTCAATACTCAAGGAACTCAAGATAACTACTAGGCTTTCTTCCATCTGCCTCCAGCGAGTCCTTGAGTATTTTGGTCATATAGCACGGAAAGGCAGTGACAACTTAGAGAAGTTGATTATCACTGGAAAAATTGAGGGAAAGAGGCCACGAGGCCGTAGCCCGATACGTTGGTCAAACCAGATCCGCACCACTCTCGATTCGAAATTCCACGAAGCCGTGCAGCTCGATGGCAACAGATCTCATTGGCGCAACATCGTCCGGCAGAAAGTGATCCATGGAAGGGGTCTCGACCCTCAGCATTGAGGAATACGACGCGAGGAGGTGGAGGACTCAACACCAAAACTGCGATCACCAATCCGCCTGCCAAGCGTGATGATTAGGCAAATCCCGCCATTGCATTCTAAGAGTGAGGCCTCGTCCAGCAGTGTGCGTCTACCGACTGATGATTATGATGATTTAGGACTCACGTGAGGCAGATAATCTCGTCCTCAGTACGCCGGATCAAATGCAGCGGGCCGCGGTAGTGCTTGGTCATCTCGGCCACATTCAGGTCCACGTGACCACGCACCACCTCCTTCACGAGCGGCTCCCAGGACGCCGGCATCTGGTTCACGGCGAGCGGAACCAGGTCGTCGAACGTAGCGTCCAGGATCTGAAATTAATTACTGCTTCTAAACCTAGTCCGACTACGCTGAACAACGATATCACAATATGTGCCACAAGGGTGCCGGTGAAATTACAGGCACATGAGACTTTTCATCTTTATGTCTCAGGGTGGCGGGCGCAGTGCAATGCCACATAGGGTGCGTCCTTGGTGGACGTGACCTATGAGGTAATGCACTGTTCATTGGCAGAGGTTACCGCTTAACATCAGGTGGGCCTCTTGCTTGTTCCGTCATCAAAGTAGTATTAAAAAAAAAAAAAAAAAAAAAAAATGTGCAATTAAAATCCATGTTCAGTATTGGTATGGTAGTTAACTTCTTGGTGACTTTCAAGACCCTTGGTGTGATAGTTGACTTCTTGGTGACTTACAAGACCCTTGGTGTGGTAGTTGACTTCTTGGTGACTTACAAGACCCTTGGTGTGGTAGTTGATTATCCTGAGCTTTGGGGTGGTGGTTGACTTATCAGCCTTGGTGATTTAACAGAACGTCAGTACGGTAGTTGTGTTCTTGGTTTAGTAACCAAGAACACAACTACCACACCTGATTCCAAGGTTATATCAACTACCACAAAAGAAGCTTTGTGTGGTTACCTATTTGATTACTTACAAGCGCCTTCGTGTGGTAGTTGCCGGCAGCCCAGGCAGCGGAGTACCCACCGATACTCCAGCCGAACATCACGATTTGTTCAGGCTGGAACTTGAGCACCAGGATCGCGTACTGCATGACGGCGTCGATGGCGCAGTGCTCTTGGCGCGGGTACGGTAGACCCTGCAGATGAGATTTTTTGTTGTTCATTAATTGACGGCGCAAAGGTTAACAGAGGGTATGCTAACTCGGAGTGACATGGTCGGGTAACCTCTCAGTGAGCCTTAAAAGACGTGCTACGTGCCCCCCTTGGGTCCTCCGAAAAAGAAGGGGGGAAAAGAGAAGAAGGGAAAAAGAAGCAGAAGGAATAGCAGAAGAAGGGAAAAAGAAGCAAAAGGAATAGCAGAAAAAAAGGAAATACGAAGGATATGGACGTAGGCCAACCTGCATGACGAACACGAAAAACGATGACGTTTCGGCGTCGTCCAGCGATGGCAAAGGCAAAGGGATTTAAAAACGATGGCGTCAAGAATTTTCGACGTCGTCCAGCGATGGCAAAGGCAAAGGCATTTAAAAACGATGGCGTCAAGACGTTTCGGCGTCGTCCAGCGATGGCAAAGGCAAAGGCATTTAAAAACGATGGCGTCAAGACGTTTCGGCGTCGTCCAGCGATGGCAAAGGCATTTAAAAACGATGGCGTCAAAACGTTTCGGCGTCGTCCAGCGATGGCAAAGGCAAAGGCATTTAAAAACGATGGCGTCAAGACGTTTCGCCGTCGTCCAGCGATGGCAAAGGCAAAGATATTTAAAAACGATGGCGTCAAAACGTTTCGGCGTCGTCCAGCAATGGCAAAGGCAAAGGCATTTAAAAACGATGGCGTCAAGACGTTTCGGCGTCGTCCAGCGATGGCAAAAGCTAAGGCATTTAAAAAAGTTGGCGTCAAGACGTTTCGGCGTCGTCCAGCGATGGCAAAAGCTAAGGCATTTAAAAAAGTTGGCGTCAAGACGTTTGGGCGTCGTCCAGCGATGGCAAAGGCATTTAAAACACCCACTCCAGTGGATGTCTCGAATGATTCGCTAAGTGAACGAAGGAAGCAGTTCATCATGCGGGTGGCTACGATGGCTGATGCCCATAATAAGCATGCCCTAGATGATGACACCATCATATTGAAATTGGCAACATCGTCAATGAACCTCAAGGGCACATGTACGAAGGCATTAA
Source organism: Operophtera brumata (assembly GCA_932527175.1). Taxonomy (NCBI): domain Eukaryota; kingdom Metazoa; phylum Arthropoda; class Insecta; order Lepidoptera; family Geometridae; genus Operophtera; species Operophtera brumata. The sequence goes on along the minus strand of OW052239.1, from coordinate 76,703,791 downwards.
AGGAATCTGTGTCCTCAATCAAGGATGTAGTTGAAATCTTCTAGAAACGGACGGCTTCGGAGGAGGTTGAGAAACTTCAGGCGGACAAAATTCGCCTACAGAATCAGATTTGAAGAAGGTGGTGGAACTGCGGAAGGAGATGGTTCAATCCCAAAGAGCTTCAGCACCTTCATCACTCCAACGACCGTCTCCTCAAAATATGGAGGTAGTGAAGCCAATATCCTCGCAAGAAGGAGGAGTGGTGGAGGAGCTAACGCGCTCCATCATGCTGCAGGTGGGCGGCATGTTGCACGCACGGTTGGAGGCGCTTGAGGAGAGATTTCCCCGAAGAGCGCCTACGTCCTCCACCCGCAGCTGACCAGAGACATGGGGCATCGGATACTCGAGAGACCAAGGGCTGCGAGACAGGGCACAACCTCTAGTCACGCGACGCGACTGATCAACCGGCCATACGCGGCCGCCGTCGTCCGTGCGCCTTTTACAGCCCCACAAGCAATACCATGTATTTTAGTAATGAAGTTTAAAATACTGCGTAAATTTTGGCACTAACTGTTTGGCATGGCGCTGCCAGCCGCTGCCATTTCGAATTGTTACTTCATCTTTTATTATCCAATCAACATAAGTTTCCAGTGGAAACACAGCTAGAGACAGCTAGCGGTATATTCACAGCTAGAGAGAGTAATCAGGTAGTAATAAGGCCACCACAGCCGCAAGATCACAAAAATCTATGAATTGTTTGGTCGAGAACTGGTTTATCTAAAGTTTCTATTCTAAACACCTGCCAGCTTAATTCGACTAATGATGATCCGTCGCTACAGAATACCACCAATACTCACAGTGCTACCAGCAAAGCCTGGGTGGTTCCATCCGAGCACGGAGTATCCAGCCTTCAATGGAGTGTTCATGATGCCAATCTCATAGAACCCGGAGTTCCCCTCGGAGCAAATCACCAGTATCTTGCCGTTGGGATGAGGTCTATTGCGGCAGTCCACAAACATGGTATCGATGGAGTTGCCGTCGGCTGTGATAACCTTCACACGTTGACCATCACTATCCTCGATAAAAGAAGCGCGGCCATGCACTAGGGGGTTCCCTGTAAATTAAAAAGGCGATCATGATGTTGGATTGAAATAGAATGACGCCAAACATTATGGACGATCTGTATATCACGAAGTGAAGATCCAGATTAACCCCATGACACAATTATACTGGTTGTAACTCTTTAGGACTATTCGCCTCATACACAAGCTCAAAGTCACGCACCGGCTATGGAGAGAGCTATGATAAGTTTCAATAAGTGATATCACCGCTTCGAGGATATCCGTAGAATAATCCTAGCTTACCGATATTGGCTCTAAGAATTAGCAAGTTGAAGTGGCAATGGGCAGGCCATATAATATAATGACATAACCAATAGGTATTACAAATTGCAATGTCTGTGATGTTTATCCAATAACAACAAACAAATTGGTTCCCTTTTCAAGTGTATTAAAATATCTAAATAAAGCCTATACATCATTTCATACATCATCAACCTACTGCAGTCCACTGCTGGACATGAGTCTCTCCCTGTATTACAACCTCCCTGTATCTCTCCTAGTACCTATACTTATTTGATGAGTAGGTGATATATAACTGTAAATATAAACATTTAACATCTGTAAACAGACATCTTATTGAGAAATTTGATCTCCAAAACTTGTAGGGGCTCTTAAAGTGAAGCTGGTTTTACGAAAACAAGATTTACTTACACAACATTAACTGAATCAACCCAAGGGACCCTGGGTAGATGAGACGCAGTGCAAACGTATGAACAGCAATGTAGGCGAGGGACTTCACAATGCATTTCTGATAGAAAGGCAGGTGGTTGTTTTCTTTGGATACAAAAGGCTGGCTACGGTTCCAGCATGGGCTGAAATTTAGAATATTTTGTTAACCAATTTCTTTTTCAATAAAAGTTTTAATCTAACTTCTGATGACTATGATGAAATTAATACATAAAAAAAACTGCGAGCGATTGGGCTGATATTTTCCATACTTGTCAAGTTCCGATGACAGTACAATATGATGGTGACAGCGAGCTGATCAGATGATGGAGACGGAAGGTACAATGGAACTCCTCGTTTGATAATAGTAGACTGGCCGTGATTAGGCTCATTTTTATCAGCACACGTTTCCGGTCACTAATTTTATAAAAACTTGTAATGATAAATATATTTTTCACAACAAACTTCTTAAAAGTTCTATAAAATTACAATTATGTCATTAGACTGTTGTTTCAATCTGGATAGAGTAGGTTGTATACAAAAAAAGATTTGTTATGTGAACTAGGTCATACCAAGGGATCTGAACCACTCTGAACTAGATAGTAGATACTCACTTGTCAGGATTGTATGGAATCTCATAGGTAGCCGGCCAAGCATAGAATTCAAAGTCAAATCTTCTCACTCTCGACAGATATGCTTGCAGATCTTCTTTTGGGCTGTTCAGGGCATCCAGGAACATCATATATTGGGGATTGCGCACCCTTCCATAAGCTCGAATCAAGAAAGCCATAAATAGAAAACAGCCGATCCCGGTAAATAATTTGACCAAGGTCTCTGACTCTTGGACGGTGAAGAAACCTCGCCTGTACATGTACATCCCGATGAATGGAGACATGTAGTATGACACGCTGTAGAAAACGTTGGTCTGTAAAATATAAGAAGCCAGCTATAAAAAAAGCCGAAATTAGACGATTGAGGCACTATTATCTAATGTAAAAATAAAAATATATATATTTATATAACAGTGTTGAAATAGTTCCAGATAATTTAACTGAAATTAGACACAGATCATTAATTTTGTTTATTGTTTGCAAGTTTTGCAACAGTTTTTAGATAGATCTCCTGTTACAATTTGCATTCTATAATTTTGATACATAATTTACAGTATGTTGTATTTATTATTACTTCAGTAAATAAGCGTACAATAGGTAACTTTAAAATGTAATACAAAAAATATGTAAAAGCATTAAAACAAAACTTACCACCGATATGACAATATCAGCATATTCCTCAATCTTGTGAGGTTGGTATAGAGCCTAAAACAAAATAATATCATTTTTAAATTCCTAGTGTTTGCTAATCCTGCAGAATTTTACTCGCTGCACTGGCTGACAATTGCCTCATCATGGAAGGTAAGGGGTGAAAAATATTAAATCCTAACCTCCAATGATGAGTCCATCCATGCATTTGAGACAATGCAGCATTTTACGTTAAAGGCACTAGAAAAGGTTGGTCTTTAAAAGAGGTCATGAAATATAAAGAGAAGCCCATGGGTACAAAAAGTATTTGATAGTTGCATCTTGCCCTGCATGACATACGGATGACAAATCAGCACGGTAGTGTCAGGATCGTAGCAAGTGGAAATCCGTGGTCTCTGCCTACCCCTCCGGGAAACAGGTGTGAGTTTATGTATGTAAGGAAGGCGTATGAGCAATGATACAAGTACTATTTTTCAGTACGGCATGTAAAGTTGCATTGACCCCATGCGAGTAATTAAGACATAAACTAATAGCATAGAGAGCTACTTAACGGTAGGAAATCTGTAGTAAATCCCAGTCTACCAATAAAGGACTCAGTATATACTATGAGTATATACCTATTTTAAGTAAGTAATTTCTGTAAAAAAAATAAACAATAAGATGCCACCTACAGCAGGCCTATTTATTTTTTAAATTGGAGGCTGGGTCCTTCTGTTGGTTGGTGTCTTATTGTGGTTTATCTGTATGAGAAATCAATAAAGTTCTTGACCTGCAATAGCAAGCAAAATATTCAGTAAATGCGGAACCACTCTGTGAACAGACGTTGTAGAGTTGTCGGCATAACGAAAGCATTTGCTCCTATTTTCAGAAAGAGGTGTAGCATTGTCAAATATGCAATGAAATTCATATTTTCAAGATTCATACTCACGTCGATGGGGCCATTCCTGTGGACGTTGTAAAGCCTTGGGGATAGAAAGCACTGACAAATCTTTTTCACGGTGAAAAACATCGTGACTCTACAAGTGTAATGCTAAGCTTTATAATTTTAAGTTTCGATTATACAAAAGATTCAACAGAACGTATATATTGTAGTTTTTGAACATAACATAGTATATTCTTTGGAACAGAAACAAACGAAATAATCAATAACTCCTAAAAAACTTGAAAACAGTTGAATGGTATGGTAATGGTATGGTACGTATCAGCAGTATCAATCAGCTACAGGCTGTAGCTGATTGATACTACAGCTATCAGAGAGGGAGCGAGCGAGACCATAGAGGATTTTTTTATATAGCGAGACCAATTTTTTTTTTTTCTCTTTTTAGTTGGCGCCGCACTGCTTGTGCATTTGCCATTTTCAAGTATAATGTATTTTCACTATATTGTATTTTCAATATATTTTGCAGCGTTACACTCCTTCCAAGTCGTCAAAGTCACAGTCAAGTCATGTTTTAGTAAAACGGTGGGCAATTTTACTAAAACTTTGGTAGACAATTTCCACCAATTTCAAAAGTCACGCAATTCACTTTCATTTCATTTCTCTGCACTAGTGCTTTTTAACGAGCTACATTAGTTAAAATGCCACTAAAATAACACAAAATAACTCAAGAAAACACTAGGAAAAGAAATAAAATTAAAGTAGACAACGTCTCTTTTCGAAAATGGCGGGAAGAGTCGACCGAGCACAAACTTACAGACCGTTCAGCATAATTTGGCATCTGTGTGCGTTCAATGGGTACACTCCAAGGTGTAGTTGTTTTTTAGCCACGCTCTGAGGCTCTGAACGACTTGGATTGACACGTAATGTCAATGCCATTGTCAATTTTTGATGTAAACAAACGCTTTCTGCACCCAATGCTGCCAATTAAGCTCTTTTAGAGCTAAATTCAGCTCTATTTCAACATTGTCAGCTCCACTTTTTTCCAAAGATGTTATTAGAATTGTCACAAGTGGTTGTTCGGTTAGGGTCGCGTGACGCTAACCGAACGCTCTTACCGAGCCTGTGAACGGAACAACCGTACACTCTGGTAACAACCAACACTCAGAATGTATCCACTGAACGCACCCCTGCCATTGGTATTTACAGGTGCCATCTTATTGTGAACGAGCTGTATGTAGTACCTATACAGGGCGTCCCACGGATATGCCACATGGAGGGAAAGTACCTTGAATATTGTAGATGGAACATTTTACTGAAAGAAGACATTATTTGAATTTAAAAAACAATTTAAACTGCATTCATAGATATTTAAATAATTACATGGTTGAACCGGGAATCGAACCCATTACACGAGAAAAATAATCAGCGTGTAGCTTTATCATACCCATCGAAAAGCTTCATCATAAGGATTATTTTTTGCTAAATAACATAGTGTCAGAAATAAAAGGAAGAACATGAAATTTAACATTTTAAATACAAAATTAATCAATTTAGCAAATGCTCAAAATGAGTCCCTTCCTGTTGTATACAAAGTCGCATTCTTTTGATAATTCAGCTCCCTGAGGGGCAAGTCCGAGTTTACACACACCATCGTAACGATGATCGTAACGGCGAGTAACTCGATCGTTGCGTAGTAACTAGCCATTAATCTGTGATGTTTTTGGCACAGATTAATAGCTAGTTATTATGTTATACACGTACGATCGTGTTACGTTCACCTTTACGATGGTGTTTGCAAAACTCAGACTCACCCCTCTGTTGATTTTTTGATCTTGTTGTGGTGGATATTTAGAATAATACGTTTAACTTCTGCTTGTAGCTCGTGGACACTTTCATACTGGTTCTTGTAACTAAAAAATTTTTTTTACATACATTTTTATATATAAAAAATCTAACGGGGTTAGATCTGGGGATCTCGGCGGCCATCTTATTTGTCCATAATATGTCCCGATCCAGGGATGAAAGTGTTCATGTTCTGTGGCTGTTATGAGCCGGAGCCCCATCTTGCTGAAAAGTTAGGTTTTATCGTTCAGCAACCGGAAGATTATTTATATCATTTCTCAAAATCTCAAGTATTTGTAAATACCTTCCCGTATTCAAATGCCCTTCGTAAAAATGTACTAAGAGGACCCGGTTTTATACAATCCCACACCAACAGTTGAACGAAAAACGCACTTGATCATTAGTCTCGCGGATTATTAGTATTGGATTATTATTATTCTCCCTGGACCGAATGCGATTATTGTCGGTTGTCATTATTGCTGAAGTTTGTCTCGTCTGGCCAGATAATATTATTTAGAAAATACTGATCCTCTAGGATGAGCCTCTCGAATTCATGGCAGAAAATAAGTCGTCTTTCAGCATCACCAGGCAGTAATTTTTGTACTAATCGCCCTTCAATGTAACTTTTGAATTTGTATTTTTTTAGTAGGGGAGAGTTGGATATTACCGCGCGCCTGATATCTCCGCGCCCCTGCATATATCAAAAACTACGAATAGCGAGTGCCTTTAGTGCTAATAATATCGAAGCTCGAGGCAGACGACCCTCCCCTCCCCGCGCGCATCGTCAGTCCTTTCCGAGCCACTAGAGAGAGGCCACATAAGTCAACAAATTTTTATGGTTGTTTATTGTACGATCACAGAACAATAATACTCGTACGATTGGATGGAGAATTGGAGATACTAGCGAGATATTGACTAAGTTATTGATAGAAAAAATATTTCAACCAATTATTTGAACATGACTAAAAATGAATATACTTAATTAAAAATTAACTACCTATAATAGTAGTAGAGTTTTGTTTGTGTTTCTGAAACAAACAAGCAATCGCTCCTACTTTAGAGCGTTTTTTTATTGGGAAAATAGGTATACTTATTTAATGTAGGTATGAATGATAGCGACCGGCTTCAAAAATCAAATTCCATAGAAATTTGATAGCATTTCACGTTTTAAATGCAATGCGCCATCTTTCTAAAACCAATAAGTTACGAGTAGGTAGGTACCTAACTCAGAAGTTATGGGTGAGCGCTCGTTCGACCGTTTTAAGAAAACGCCGAACATCTAAACTAAGGTAAGTTCTTTTAACCATAAATTGACTCTCATTTTCAGAATATTCTTACCAAGGTTGTAAATAAATAGAAGTCATAATTGCAAGACAAACTTTATTCACATTCGTCTTCACATTTGCAGAAATTCTTATTACCTATCACATCTCATGGTATTATGTAAGTACCTGTAGGTACGTTTCGATTTCGTTCTTATCATGCTGAGATAAAATTAATTATAATTTATAAGAAAAAGCAAAGGAGTTGTAAGTGCATGATAGGGGTAAAACTAGAGCAACAACGGCCACCGGCCAAACCTAATACCTATAGTGGGTGAACGAAATACCTGTATTTAAAGAGATGAATTCGTTGAATTTGATAATATAATTGTGTCGATTCTGTGCAGCATTCTCTTATTTTAAACCGCGTTAAATTTGTCGCGCGCCCTTTCTAATAGACTGAAATAAAAGAGACCGCGATAATTTGAATGCGGTTTAAAATTAGAAAATGCTGCACAGAATCGACACCTATGGCAGACTAATGACTCCGAGAGGCTTCATGGTTAAGCCACAGAATAAATATTAGTACAAGTAAGCTAGTTAAGCTAAGTACCCTAACTATTTATGGAGAAAGAAACATTTGAACATATCCTGAATACTTCACGACCCGACCTAGAGAAACGCCATGATTTTCGTTGGTGGGCTTCTAAGAAGGGGCATGCCCCTGCGGCATGCTGCAAAATACAAAATCTTAAATTTGATTTTTGAATAAAGTAAATCAAGTAGGTACAATAATCAAATTAAAAGTAAGCATGGGTGTGGATACTAATTCAGAAGGTCCGCTTTACCTAAAACACGATATGACAATATTTTCTCGATAGAAAAGAAAAAGAGGCCAAGCGCGTGTCGGGCCACGCGTATTGTAGGGTTCCGTAGTTGCTCGTCACAATATGCGGACATAGAAAAGGGCTAACCTGTTTTACAGAACTAACAACTTTTTCTAAGTAATTTTCAATGGAATTTGATCCATGTCGGACTGTACTGAGGCCGTCTTACTCTAAGGTGTCGGACGACGCCATACAACAAGCAACTACACGGGCGCGTGTAGGTTTGGTATCTACACACTAGTTGGGTTTTTGTATGGAAATTAAAGTTCATAAGGTGAACGCTGAGGTCGCTTTTCGGATTTTCCATGCTAAAATCCCGTGTAAATTGCTTGTTCAATTTGCAGACTCGAGCTAATATTTATTCTGTGCTCGAGGCTTCTCGCTGGACGTCCACAACACGCATGAACGATGTGTAGTCTGAGAAGCGAGCTCCGTACAAGGTACCAACTTATCTGTAGAATGTATTCTTTCGTTCCCAAACGAAAATAACATAACATAACAGATCCCATACATAGGATTCCCAGTGTCGTGGGTATCAGAACCTACGAGTACCATAGTACCGCAACACCCAAGCCCAAACGAAAATAACATAACATAACGTAACATTCCTGATCCCACACATAGGATTCCCAGTGTCGTGGGTATCAGAACCTACGAGTACCATAGTACCGCAACACCCAGGCCCAAACGAAAATAACATAACATAACGTAACATTCCTGATCCCACACTTGGGATTCCCAGTGTCGTGAGTATCAGAACCTACGAGTACCATAGTACCGCAACACCCAGGCCCAAACGAAAATAACATAACATAACATAACATTCCTGATCCCACACATAGGATTCCCAGTGTCGTGGGTATCAGAACCTACGAGTACCATAGTACCGCAACACCCAGGCCCAAACGAAAATAACATAACATAACATAACATTCCTGATCCCACACATAGGATTCCCAGTGTCGTGGGTATCAGAACCTACGAGTACCATAGTACCGCAACACCCAGGCCCAAACGAAAATAACATAACATAACATAACATTCCTGATCCCACACTTGGGATTCCCAGTACCGTGGGTATCAGAACCTACGAGTAACATAGTACCGCAACACCCAGGCCCAAACGAAAATAACATAACATAACATATCATTCCTGATCCCACACTTAGGATTCCCAGTGTCGTGGGTATCAGAACCTACGAGTAACATAGTACCGCAACACCCAGGCCCAAACGAAAATAACATAACATAACATAACATTCCTGATCCCACACATAGGATTCCCAGTGTCGTGGGTATCAGAACCTACGAGTACCATAGTACCGCAACACCCAGGCCCAAACGAAAATAACATAACATAACATAACATTCCTGATCCCACACTTGGGATTCCCAGTACCGTGGGTATCAGAACCTACGAGTAACATAGTACCGCAACACCCAGGCCCAAACGAAAATAACATAACATAACATATCATTCCTGATCCCACACTTAGGATTCCCAGTGTCGTGGGTATCAGAACCTACGAGTACCATAGTACCGCAACACCCAGGCCCAAACGAAAATAACATAACATAACGTAAAAGTCCTGATTCGTTTTTGTCATACGTTCTTGATCACTCTGTGTTTGGCTAATGACCGAGTTGAGGTACGGTCTCTAGAGAGCCGAGTAACATAACTAGTGTGGTGAAAATATTTAGTGCGCCTCGTAGGCTCGTAGATAAAGCTAGAGCGGGGTGTCGCTCTGTATCAATATGCAGTTACCGACTCTAAAAATTGCATTTTCTGACTACCTACTTATTTAATCGTAGCGTAGATATAACTTACTAAGAGAAATGAAAATTCAATCTAAATGAAACTAACACGATTCAAATAATATATATTCTGCGATGTGTTTAAAGAATACGGAACAATTAATGAACATTTTGTAATTGCAATTATAAAAAAATAAATCTAAATGAAACTAACACGATTCAAATAATAGATATTCTGCGATGTGTTTAAAGAATACGGAACAATTAATGAACATTTTGTAATTGCAATTATAAAAAATTAAATCTAAATGAAACTAACACGATTCAAATAATAGATATTCTACGATGTGTTTAAATAATACGGAACAATTAATGAACATTTTGTAATTGCAATTATAAAATAGTTACAATAAGGTAAAAGAAGTGCTTGAAACTGACACTGACTGATGAGCTAATGTAAGAGTACAAAATCGTCATGGCCGTTTTCCGAGAAAGAGCTTCTTATAAAGATGTTAATCTTCCTAATTGCTATCTTACTGCGACAGATATTCGTCTGAGCATGTTCGTGAGCATTCGTTTACAGTGGATGATCCATAACCGTTTAGATACCATACCAACATTTAAGATGTTAATCTTCCTAATTGCTATCTTACTGCGACAGATATTCGTCTGAGCATGTCCGTGAGCATTCATTTACAGTGGATGATCCATAACCGTTTAGATACCATACCATCTTCCTAATTGCTATCTTACTGCGACAGATATTCGTCTGAGCATGTCCGTGAGCATTCATTTACAGTGGATGATCCATAACCGTTTAGATACCATACAAACATTTAATAAAATATTTTTTGTTATAAATTTGTGTAAGTAATTGCCATTTTATAATTATTAGTAGTAGTAGAGCATTTTTGTGATAGAGTTCGTCCGGGGAAGTACCTACTACCACCATACCTATTTCTACCGCAAAGCAGTTGTGCTGGCATTGCCGTGTTCCGGTTTGAAGGGTGTGGTAGCCGGTGAAATTGCCGGAACATGAGACGTTTCATCATCGGTATGTGCCCACGCCCTACCGCCATACTCTCGCGAAGTCGCCCTTGAGTACCTGTACTAATATTTATTCTGTGCTTGAGTGTCGCTTCACCCACTCGACCTTCGCTTTACTACGGAGGTCGCCGGCTTGCTTCGCTCGCCACCTCCCCCCTTCACTCTGCTCGGCCTCGCGGGCTTACTGCACTCAAGATCTCCTACGCGAGCTACTGGCTCCGCGTTTTTATATACACTCTAGGGGCGTGACGCACAAGACCACGTGGAGTCGGGGTGCTCCGTATCTGTTCTGCCTATAATTTAGAGTGCAAGTTAGTATTTTTAATGTACAAACCACATTTTTGGTGTGAATTCGATAAAAAAGGTAATCTCGTTTTGTGTGATTTATTAGTTTTTTTTGTAGGACATGTTTTGTTAATCTATTGGTTTTTTTGCACAGCATTCATTTTTCTGGTTTTTCATTCAGTTAATTAGTGGAGTTACCTGGTGTGCTGAAAAATTATACAGATGTGCATTTAAAAATATCCCAAAATATTCTATCATCGAAATTGGTTCCACAAAGTTTGTGTGCTACACGGTTTTGGACCATCCACTATAACGCAGCATTGAGCGCGACACTAGCGCCAGTGTCACTTCTATTCTTAAAATTATTTATTATCTATGCTTGTGCATATAATATAATAGCAGGCGTGCGGAGACGCGGGCTGGCACTAGTCTACTTGATGTCGCACAGCAGCGCCACGCCGCGCAGCGTCCAGTGCCGCGGGTTGCTGTCCGTCTCAAAGTCAATAGATCCTACGTACTTTTCATCTGTCCTCTGTGGCTTCCTGTTAACAAAAGTCATAAATTAATACTTTAAGGTGTATGCAGCCTCGAGTTTAACAAATGTTGTGTACCTACATTACACGGATTTACCCCTCCAATCGAAAATCGCCGATGACAACAAAATTATATGACCACAATTCAATATAAGTCATATATCATAAACAAGTGTAATAGTTTTTTTTTTATACTACTTGGATGACGGAACAAGCAGATGGCCCACCTGATGTTGAGCGGTAACCTATGCCTATGGACAGTGCATTACCTCATAGGTCACGTCCACCTAGGATGCACCCTATGTGGCATTGCACTGCGCCCGCCACTCTGAGACATAAAGATGATAATATAGTTAGTCAAGATTAGTTCGTCAAGATTAGGTGAAAATACGGCCTGTGCGCGCGTAGGTACCTACCTACCAATACTGATAAAACGACCTTTACGCGAGTACCAATATATATAGGTACCATACATATATACATGCATATATATATCTTACTTGCATAGGTACATACCACGTACATACAAATATTATACATATGGAAAGATGTAAGTTAATTTTACCAGTTGTTGCATTATCATGGACTTGACTCGCTTCGCTCGCTCAGTCGTAACATCTAACAGCCACATACATAATCCTGATCCACCCTAGGGATCCCCTCTGTGTTGTGGGTATCAAGAACTGTAGTTTTGTTAGTAGTAGAGCTTTTTTGTGAAAGAGTTCTTCCGAGGAAGTACCTACTACAATCTACCTATTTCTGCCGTAAAGCCGTAGTGCTCGCAGCATTGCTGTGTTCCAGTTGTAAGGGTATGGGTGACGGTGAAATAACAGGCACATGAGACTGTTCATCTTTATGTTTCAGGGTGGCGGGCGCAGTGCAATGGGTAGGGTAATAGGGTGGTGGGTAATAGGGTGCGTCCAAGGTAGACTTGACCTATGAGGTAATGCATTGTTAAAGGCAGAGGTTACCGCTCAACATAAGGTGAACCACATGATTGATCCGTCATTCACAAAGGTAAAAAAAAACTACTAACTAGAACTCTGACAAATATTAGCAAAAAAATTGTCCTGCAGCGGGGATCGAACCCTGAACCCTGAAGGTTGTCATAAAACTAACTAAAATCTGTGATTTCCATTAAAATTCTGTACATATCACCAGAAGATTGGCAGCAGCATCCATCTGAGTACTCAACAACAAGACTGCGATCTCCAATCCGCCTGTCAAGTGAGGTGATTATGGCGAGTCAGTGGACGTCTAAAAAGTATGATGACATGTCAGAAGTAGCTTCCTAGCCTGCCAACAATGAGTGAGTATGAGAGGTATGCTAACTGAACTCCTTGCCTGTAAATTGGACACTCGTAGAGGCGCGGATCCTTGCCTGCTGTCGTGTTGATGGCGAAGATATAGATCACCGGCATTTGCTCGTACAAAACCTTGGCCTTTGACTCGATCAGCTTGCCCGATTTGCGATCCAGTGACGCACCTGTGGACAAACAAGTAACTAGACAGTTATAATAAAACTAGCTAGAGTCTAATGCAAAAATATACTGCCAACTTGCCGTCCACCAACAGCTTCATAACATTTTTTTAAAATTAATTGAATATGTTTTTTTATACAACTGTAGTTGACTGAACCAGCAGATGGCCCACCTGATGTTAAGCGGTACCCTCTGCCTATGAACAGTGCATTATCACATAGGTCACGTCCACCTAGGACGCACCCTATGTGGCACGTGGCACTACACTGCGCCCGCCACCCTGAGACATAAAGATGCAAAGTCTCATGTGCCTGTAATTCCACCGGCAGTCGGCACCCATACACTTCAAACCGGAACACAGTAATGCGAGCACTACTTCATTGCAGCTGAAATAGGTATGGTGGTAGAACTTCCCTGGACGAACTCTCACAAAAAAGCTCTACCTACTACTAACAAAATTAAATGTGTTGGTTATATCAAAATATAAATAGAACATTATTACTATAAATCTACCTACTGGAACTTTACTCTATAACCGTGATACCTACAAATAAACGTAAAATATCTTCGCGTAGTTACACCGTGTTTTGTCTCTTTCGATCGTATTTGAAAATGCTTGTCAATGCAAAAGAAATAACACTGTGGAGACAAAAGGAATATAGGCTAGAACAACTAGCTTATTTAAGTAATTTGGCCTTATACACCTTTGTTTAGGGAGCTTACTAGAATAATTCTACTTCAGTAATATAACCAATGATCCATCGCCGATCTACAGATCAATTTTATTCAAAAAACTAAAAGTGCAGCTAATTTCTAGACTTCCATAATTTATACTCGTATTACTGCAATACTCCAAATGATTTATTTGTTACGTTTTTAACGACTTTGTTAAAGTCTAGGTAATTCAATATATTTATAGTTTATTGCCTATTGGATACCTATAAAACCCTCTTCACTATATTAGTCCCAACCGCTCCCGCTACTCACTTCATGTCCATTAGGTCGTTACTCGTTAGGTTTTTGTTTATTTATCCTAACAACCTGTCTCACTCTTCTTCGTCCCTCCTCACTTCCGTCAGCTCTCCTTTATCGTATTTGTACACTAAAATTAAATAGACCAATTCCTCTTGTTTTCCTAGACTATAGTCTAGTGAAATTGCCATCTTTCTAGGGAAATAGAATCTGAATCGAAAACACTGTGTTCCTGATTATCGTACTAGACATTTTTGTAAGTTGATCATTTTACTAAGTAGGTATATGTGTACGTTAACTCGAGTTCTACTGGATGGATATAAACGTGTTTTTTACTGGCGTATAGACTATTCATAGAGGAAGGTATTTGTGTAAAACATTTTTGATATACGCGGCTCTGCTTTCCCCGGTGGACCCTATACGGCCCACGTGGAGAGGGCAGAGCCGCGGAATAAATGCTAGTTGAAACTAAGCTGCATAATGTACCCTGATCTTGATTTACCTTCGAGAAACAGCCCATACACGTAAACTCCCTCTGCCGGCCCCTCGTGGACGTCCTCCCGATTCATTTTCGTGATGTGGTTCTGGAGCACAACGGAATCTAAGGCCCAGCCTTTATGGCCGCGCGTCACCTCCTGAGAAACAGCATTATTATTTAGCCGGTAGGTACTGCCGCTGCAGGGCAATGTTTCCCTTCTTCTTCTCTCTGCGATTTAACGTTGTGTCAGGCCGTGAGACCTGCGCCATGAGCTTAGATGTGAGTACTGAGGCCGTAGTCCGAGTTTTGCAACAACCATCGAGCAACCATCGTAGTTAAGACGCCATAGGTTCTCAAATGTGTCTAGAATTTTAAAGTTTTTGATAAGAATTCTTATAGTTTTCTATGAAGAAGAAAATATATGATATTCTTGATCATTTTATCTAGTGAAATCATTAATTCAATACACTATTTGAATTACTTCACTCAATAAAAAAAAAACACAAAGATACCACCTTTTTAAAATTGAAATCATGTTTTTGACTTACTTCTTTCACGTTTTAACTTATGAAACACTTGGTGTCATGTTCATTTTTATTTAAATTAGTGAAGTCAATAACAAAATTTAGCAAAACTAAAAGGGATTTTTTTATATAATTTTTTAAACACAAATATAAGTACCAGAGCTTGCGCTCGGCTTGCTCAGACCGGTCGCAGACCGCATCGAGGCAGGATCTGTGTCAATTTTCCCGCCATCGGTCACGTGACTACGGATGAAATGGAAACTATCAAGTCAGGCTACTCGCAAATCATAATTATGAAAAGAGCCAACATAGGTACTTGTACTATTATTTATTCTGTGACAAAGGTAAGTAAAAGTAAACCTAGGTAAACAAATACATTATCCGATTTGTTTTGCAAATAAACTCTGACTTCATACTGTTACTTTAGATAGCTACATACCTAGTAGGAGTAGAGATCTGGCCAAATAAATTACCTCTCCGTCCCCTCTAGTGGATGTGGGATGTGCTGTGGTCTGTCTGACCAAAGAGTTGACCCTCCGTTTCTTCCCGTGGAAGAGAGCTGTGGTGTTTGTCTGGCCTAAGAAAATACCTCTCCGTCTCCTCAAGTGGATGTGTGAAGTGGTATGTCTGGCCTAAGAGTAACCCTCCGTTTTTTCCTATGGAAGAGTGCTGTGGTGTTTGTCTGGCCAAAGAAAATACCTCTCCGTCTCCTCAAGTGGATGTGTGAAGTGGTATGTCCGGACTAAGAGTAACCCTCCGTTTTTTCCTATGGAAGAGTATTGTGGTGTTTGTCTGGCCTAAGAAAATACCTCTCCGTCTCCTCAAGTGGATGTGTGAAGTGGTATGTCCGGCCTAAGAGTAACCCTCCGTTTTTTCCTATGGAAGAGTGCTGTGTTGTTTGTCCAGCCTAAGAAAATACCTGTGCGTCACCTCACGTGGATGTGTGCAATGGTCTATCTGGCCTAGGAGTAGACCCTCCGTCTGTTCCTATGGAAGAGTGTTGTGGTGTTTGTCTGGCCTAAGAAAATACCTCTCCGTCTCCTCAAGTGGATGTGTGAAGTGGTATGTCTGGCCTAAGAGTAACCCTCCGTTTTTTCCTATGGAAGAGTGCTGTGGTGTTTGTCTGGCCAAAGAAAATACCTCTCCGTCTCCTCAAGTGGATGTGTGAAGTGGTATGTCCGGCCTAAGAGTAACCCTCCGTTTTTTCCTATGGAAGAGTGCTGTGGTGTTTGTCTGGCCAAAGAAAATACCTCTCCGTCTCCTCAAGTGGATGTGTGAAGTGGTATGTCCGGCCTAAGAGTAACCCTCCGTTTTTTCCTATGGAAGAGTATTGTGGTGTTTGTCTGGCCTAAGAAAATACCTCTCCGTCTCCTCAAGTGGATGTGTGAAGTGGTATGTCCGGCCTAAGAGTAACCCTCCGTTTTTTCCTATGGAAGAGTGCTGTGTTGTTTGTCCAGCCTAAGAAAATACCTGTGCGTCACCTCACGTGGATGTGTGCAATGGTCTATCTGGCCTAATAGTCATAATAATAGTCATAATAGTCATTTATTCACAATATTCATTGCACGTCAATATGGTTTGGTACGATATTGTACCAAATAATGATGTTATTTGAAGCTAAAAAGTTATCAATTACGATAAATTATGCTATTCATAGCTTACATAATAAATAAAAAGTAATTCATTAATAACAATGATACAATTATCATATTTGAAATTAACAAAATAATAAATATTAACAATACAAAAAAAAAATACATTTAGGTATGATGTTTATAGCGTATGAATTCATCATAGCTATAAAAGGTCTGCTCGACAAGCCACTGTTTCAATTTTGTTTTAAATGTTGGCATACTCCGAGTTCCGGTGATACTGTCAGGGAGATTATTATAGACTGTCGGTCCCATTACGTGCGTCAATTTCGAAGACTTCGTTAAAGAACGTGGCACCTGCATTAACTTATGACGGTTTCGAGTATTGTGCGTATGTACGTCTCCGTGCCTCTGGTACAAGTTAAGATTCATCCTCACGTACACCGCTACCTGATATAACAACAGGCAGGGCAACGTGAGGATGCATAAGCTCTTAAAATGGGGCCTCGCTGACTCGTCACTTGGTATCCGCACGATGGCGCGTATGGCCCTTTTTTGCATCCTGAACGCGCGCTCCCAGTCGGCAGCACGCGCCCACAGCTCGGCGCCATACTGCAAAAGAGACTGGATCGTGGCGAAATAACAAGCACGGATCATATCGGTGGACACCATGCACGCCACCCTGCTCAGCGCGTAGCACGCACTCCCTAGCTTTCCACACAGCTTGTCAATGTGACTCGCCCATTGCAGCCCTCTATCGACCTGGAAGCCAAGGAACGCAGTGGTCTGGACTTGTTCTATTGCATTTCCGTTGACTAGCACCGTCAGAGGTCGAGGCGAGCGGCCCGAAAAACGGAAATGAATGAAATGGGTTTTACTCAGATTCAGAGCGAGCCCATTCATCCAGAACCATTCCGCTAACAGAGTCGTCGTGTCATTAAGTTTCCCCTCCAGCTGATCAATCGTGGGGGCTGTGACTATCGCAGCAACGTCGTCAGCATACATGAAGATCTCCGCCACTGCGATAAACTCCGGTAAGTCGTTCATCAGCAAGGAAAACAGTATATTTGAAACCGAAGACCCTTGGGCTACGCCCATCTTCGATTTCAGTGGGTCAGATACTGCCTGTCCACCACAGCCTGTGACTACCTGAGAACGATCTCGCAACAGGTCGGTAAGTAAGCAGTACGCTCGGCCGTCTATTCCGTAGTGTCGCAGCTTGACTGCTAGCACATCGTGGTTGGCCACATCAAAGGCTTTTGACAGGTCGCAGCACAATACTGCAACCTGCTGCTTTCCCTCGCGTGCGGCAACAATGCGACTGATGACCTCGCGAGTCAAGGAAGTCATCGAACGGCCCTCACGATAAGCGTATTGCCGATCAGAGAGAGCACTTGTCGTCGACAGGAAAGTGACAAGACGGGAGCTTAAACCGTTCTCAAATATTTTTGCCACAGCAGGTATTATCGACACGGGCCGATATCCATCCATGCTGCTTCGCTTTCCTTTACCTTTGAACAACGGGGAGACTTTACTTATTTTAATCGGGCTAGGGTACGTTCCGTCAGCGATGCAACAGTTATAGACATGCGCCAGCACGGGAGCGAGAGGAACAATCGCAGATTGAATAAGCTTCATAGATATTCCGTATACATCCTTCGACACCTTCGGAGGAATCCGAGTTTTTACAATTTTATATACTTCATCTGCCGTGAACGGTTGAAGCCTCAGTGAGCGGTCAGAGGGCACGCTCGCCGATAGCAGCGCGCGTTGCACGCCGGCGACGCTAGCGCTCGGCGCGCCGCACGCCTCCGCCGCGTTGAGGAATCGAGCGTTCATCGCGTTCACCGCTTGTTTTTTATCTATAAAACTAGATCCGTCAGGGTTAACGACTACGTCAGTGAAGTCTATGTGAGGGGAATTGTTCTTCCCCCTTTCCCTGTTTATCACTCCCCACATAGCTTTCGAGGTATTACTACTTGTCCCTATTAGTGTCTCATAATATTCACGTTTTGTCCTATTGATTAAAACGTTATAATAATTGGTCATGTCAGAAATTTGCGACAGAATAATGTCATTATTGGGTACTAACTTGCTAAATTCAATAATGTCAAATAATAATAATTTGTAGTTTTGTACATCTGGAGTGATCCAAGATGAGTCATTTTTCTTAATGCTACACTTACGTGTAGGAAAACATATTTCAAATTTATTTTTAATTACATTAATAATTGAATTAAGCATGTCAAAAGTTTGATTTTTCTTCTCTAGGATCTCAGTCCAGTCAACACTATCTACAGAAACCACGAAATTGGCTTTATTTATATTATTAAATTTCCTAGTATACGTATACTTAGTATGCGGTAGCATTCTTGCTCGCGTAACCTCACCCTTAATTGCGATGTGGTCGCTAATGTTTGTGATAACGGGAGATACACTCACTGTACCAGCTAATAAATTTGTATAAAGGTGATCTAGACTTGTCGAACTGACCGTATTGGTGCGCGTTGGGAAGTCTACCAAATTCGACAAGCCATGGGCCGACAGCAAATCTGTCAATTTTTTTACATCACTGTAAAGATTTATCAAGCAGCCTAATTAAGTAGCAAGCCTAGGAGTAGACCCTCCGTCTGTTCCCGTGGAAGAGTGCCGTGATGTGTGTCCGGCCTAAGAAAATACCTGTCCGTCACCTCACGTGGATATGTAACGTGGTATGTCCGGCCTAAGAGTAACCCTCCGTTTTTTCCTATGGAAGAGTGCTGTGTTGTTTGTCCAGCCTAAGAAAATACCTGTGCATCACCTCACGTGGATGTATGCAGTGGTCTATCTGGCCTAGGAGTAGACCCTCCGTCTGTTCCCGTGGAAGAGTGCCGTGATGTGTGTCCGGCCTAAGAAAATACCTCTCCGTCTCCTCAAGTGGATGTGTGATGTCCGGCCTAAGAGTAACCCTCCGTTTTTTCCTATGGAAGAGTGTTGTGGTGTTTGTCTGGCCTAAGAAATAACCTCTCCGTCTCCTCAAGTGGATGTGTGAAGTGGTATGTCCAGCCTAAGATTAACCCTCCGTTTTTTCCCATGGAAGAGGGCTGTGGTGTGTGTCCAGCCAAAAAAAAACCTCTACGACTCCTCCCGTGGATGCAATGAGCATCACATCAATGTACTAATTCCACCTATTGCATTAGGATACGATTTTCAATGTTAACTACATTTTGATTACTAGGACAGAAAATGTATGGTAGTAAATGTGTTACCGGCTACCACCATCCAAAGGGCGTCGACGATTTTGGCATAGTCGTCAGCCACCATTTAGTTTTATTTTCAAGTTAGTGGCGCACTTTGAAAACTGTACATAAATGACTAGAGGATACGGCTTATTCGCAAAACGTCCACTTTTCATAATGTACACCGCACTTTTGGTCCTGACCAAAACAGTTCTTTGAAACGGTGACCGATCGGATCCGTTCAAACGACGCGTCCAACTGTTTTATGGGAAAGATTAAAGAAAAATGTTACAAACAAAAAAAAATAGAAGGCTGCTCTATAATGGCTTTTTTAAACAGACTTGTCCGACTAGACTTTGGTTAATTAAAGTCTTTTACCAAAGTTAACACTCGAAAATTTTGTTTATGCAGAAATGTTGCCAGCATCTCGGTGAATATACGAAAATCCTAACTTTTTTCAAAACCAAGATGGCAGATGGTGTGGCGGCCATTTTGTTAAATGGTGGAATATAAAATTTACAAATTGAAAAAAAGAGACTGTGTGCAACACTTAGCTTGATGACTTGTATAGGGCTGTTGTGTGGGAGGACAAGTGGTGTTGCCAGGTGGAAATATTTTCCCCGTTTTAGGGCAATTTCTTAGATTTTCTCCAAATATATATAAATAATTAAGTTTTTGATAATAAAATGTATGTGGTATTATGAAGGAAGCCCTTAAAAATAACCTTTGACTATATAAATTTGTATATTGTTGGTAACCCTGGGAGGAAACGGTGCTTGTATAATCGAGAGACTGAAAAAAACGATAGTAACGTTCGATTGCGAATAAATCATCAAATTTGCAGTCAGGTACGTATGTAAGTGAGTAGGAAGGTAACCTGGCAACCCTGCGTAAAGGTAATATAAGAAAAAACTAATATGGGTGTCGTTTTTGAGTAATTTGTAGTTGCTGATTACGAATATTACTTAAATTTTTTGGTTACGTGGGTAAGTTAGTAGGTAAGCTCGTAACCCTATAAAATGGTAAGATCAGAAAAAACTAATATGGGTGTCGTTTTCAAGTAATTTGTGGGTGCTGATTACGAATATTACGTTAGTTTTCTCTCTTCAAATTAACTTTGCTGTAGCTTATCGAGCTAACGAGACCAGCGTGACACGAAGTGGAACGATTCCACTGAGTGGAACGATGGTCGAGTGAGTGAGATAAACGAAGAGGCGACATTCGTATTAATTAGTGCAGGAGCATGTACAGGTACAGGTATAATTACAGGTACAGGTACAGGTACAGGTACAGGTACAGGTCAAGGTCACGGTTAAGGGTCAAAATCAAAGTAGATTTATAGAGGTTCGTAGGCGTTGGAAGGAGTTTGTAGGGTTTGTAGGATTTTGTAGGGGTTTGTAGTGTTGGTAGGGTTTGCAGGGGTTTGTAGAGGTTTGTGCATACACGTGAGTAAGCGGCAAAGGAAAACTGTACGCCAGCTGCAGCACCTCACGCACCACCGACCCACTAGTTATTGTGCTATGGCTAGAGGATACAACTCATTCGCAAAACGTCCACTTCTTGTAATGTACATCGCACTTATTCTCAATATGACCACTTCGCATAACCTCCACTTCGCAAAATATACACTCAATTTTTTTGCTCAAATAGACTAAAGGAGATGTCCAGAAAATATATATGAAGGCCGGTATAAAAATAACTAGAAATTCTAAGCAACATAATAGTTATTTACGGAGAAAGGGCATTAATTATTTGGCTATTTTGCAGCTAATGAAAAATAATAAATGTACCTCAGTTTTTTTAAACTTGATTCAAATGTTGTTTTTTTTTCAAAATAAAGTTAGAACTTGTAACACTCCCAAAAGGTGAACTTGACGCTCTTTGGCAGGCAGACTAAGGAATTTTGATACTCTCTAGCTAGCGAGACAGGCCGCAGACAGACAACCACAAAGAACTTTTCATACGACTATCCTACCTTCGTTCCATGTTGTCGCGTTATTACTAATACTTCACTTATTAGTTTATCTGTTCTGTGTAGGTTCAGGATACATTCTAAGTAGATACCTACCTACACTGTTGTAGAGTTCACTAATAGATAGGAGCTGCCTGTAATGATAATAGTACCTTTAGCAATATGCATAGGTACCTACATTCCTCGCCTCCTTATAAACATATGTATTTTTCAGGTAGCTCAGGGCACAGATAAATTTATTGTAAATTGTGTGTTAGCACGTATTCCATTCAAGAAGAATATTTTAGTCATCATATCTTTGGGCACAGGCAGAAGAAGACGAAATAGCATATTTATTTTATGTGCGATCGCAGATATTTGTTTAGGGTGTTCTGGGTATTTTTATGTATAATAAAAAATATCTATCTATGTAATATATTGTATTAAGTATATCAGTTATCTAGTACACATAACACAAGCTCTGCTTACCTTGGGGCTAGATAAAAAATGTGAAATGTGTTATGTGAACTGTCCAGCATTATTTATTTATTTATTTATTACACACGTGTGGTTTTGGCATGTTTGTTTCATTATGTTTTCCCTTCAAGAACAATTTTATTATTTTCTCGGAAACGGAGGTTTTATAATATATAAAATTTATATAATCGAGTAGCCCAATAAATAAGCTTTTTTTAGATATATTTCATAACTTCTGAAATTTTCTCAGAATATTATACCACTTCTGGACATCTCCTTTATTCGCAATATGTACACTGGACTTTTCATAAAATGACTTCAATTTTATTTTTTTTGAGTTTTTTTATTTTAGACTTTTTACTTTTTTCATATGATTACATTTTTACTTCTTGGTTTTAAAAGTAAAATATAAATACAAGTAAAATGTAACGAAAAGTAAAAAAGTTGCAATTTCCACCAGGCAACACCACTTGTTCTCCCACACGATAGCCCTTTACTAGTCATCAAGCTCCGGTGTTGCCCGCAGTCTCTTTTTTCAATTTGAAAATTGAAAACTTTACGATTCTACAAAATGACCACCAAACAATCCGCCATGCGCCATCATGGTTTTTAAAAAAGTTGTGATTTTGCACCCTATATACACCAAGATGCTTACAACATTTCAATATAAACCAAATTTTCGAGTGTTAACTTTAGTAAAAAACTTTAATTCACCAAAGTCTAGTCGGACAAGTCTGTTTGAAAAACCCATTTTAGAGCAGTAATCTATTTTTTTTTATTTTTATTTTTTTCTTCTATCTTTCCCAAAAAACAGTAGGATGCGTCGTTTGAACGGATCCGATCGGTCACCATTTCGAAGAAAGGTTTTGGTCAGCTTGGATTTGAACATGACCCATCACTAAAACGACTCCTTCTAGGAGAATAACGATGTCAATGAGTCAGTGAGCCAGTAACCCATATCCAGCTTTTTTGAAAAAAATAATAGTTTGAAAAGTGCGGTGTACATTATGAGAAGTGGATGTTTTGCGAATGACCCGTACCCTCTAGAAAATGTAATTTTTTTAAAGTGCGCCTCTAACTTAAAAATAAAAGTAAATGGCGGCTGACGACTATGCCAAAATCGTCGACGCCCTTTGGATAGTGGTATGGTATGTATGTTATGTATGGTAGTAACACATTTACTACCATACATTATCTGTGCTAGAAATCAAAATGAGTAGTTATTACATTGAAAATTGTAGAATGATATAGGTAGAATTTGTAGATTGATGTGATGCTCAATGCATCCACGGAAGGAGACGGACAGGAATTTTCTTAGGCCGGACACACATCACGGCACTATTCCACGGGAACAGACGGAGGGTCTACTCTTAGGCAAGTCAGACCACTGCACACATCCACGTGAGGTGACGCACAGGTATCTTCTTAGGCCCGACAAACACCACAGCACTCTTCCATAGGAAAAACCGGAGGGTAACTCTTAGGCCGGACATACCACTTCACACATCCACGTGAGGAGACGGAGAAGTATTTTCTGAGGCCGGAAACACATCACGGCATTCTTTCACAGGAAGAGACGTAGGTGCTACTCTTTGTTCGGACAGACCACTGTAAACATCCACTGGAGGAGACGGAGAGGTAATTTTTTAGGCCAGACACCACGACACTCTTCCACGGGAAGAGATAGAGGGTATACTGTTAGGTCGGACAGACCACTGTAAACATCCACTGGAGGAGACGGAGAGGTAATTTTTTAGGCCAGACACACCACGACACTCTTCCACGGGAAGAGACGGAGGGGCTACTCTTTGTTCGGACAGACCACTGTAAACATCCACTGGAGGAGACGGAGAGGTAATTTTTTAAGCTAGACACACACCACGACACTCTTCCACGGGAAGAGACGGAGGGTATACTGTTAGGTCGGACAGACCACTGCACACATCCACTGGAGGAGACGGAGAGGTAATTTCTTAGGCTGGACACACACCTCTGCACTCTTCCTCAGAAAGAGACGGAGGGCCTACTCTTAGGTCGGACAGACCACTGCACACATCCACTGGAGTAGACGGAGAGGTAATTTCTTAGGCCGGACACACACCTCTGCACTCTTCCTCAGAAAGAGTCGGAGGGCCTAGTCTTAGGTCGGACAGACCACTGCACACATCCACTGGAGGAGACGGAGAGGTAATTTCTTAGGATCGAATCATGAGGTACTTATTTTGTTTATGGAACATCTGATTTTCTGTTATGGTGTTGTACTTGTTTCTTAATAAAAAATAAATAAATAAATAAATTTTCTGCCACAATTAGATACCTTCCTTACGATCCATTTTTATAGGTAATGTGATTATCCAAATATCCAACAGAAATAATAAAAAAACTTACGTAAAAATTCTTTATTATTTATTTATTACTAGCACTAAAACTTATTATTTTTTGTGCGCATATTGTACTACTTTATGACCGTATGTGCGAAAATAATAGCAAGGCGCCTTAGAGAGTTTCCACACTATCCGATGCGATACCGTTATCGGCCGTAATTTTCATACATTTTATCGGTCTCCAATATCAGATACCGACAAAATGTATGGAAACGTGTTCCGATAAGGATATCGGATCGGAAAGTGTGAAAACGCTCTTACCCGCCGATAGAATTCGGGTCATTGAACTCGGCGCATCCTGCGTCCCGCTCAGTGGGCGGGGAGACCCCGCGTGCTTCACACCCTGACATAAAAATTTTCGTTGGCCCTATAGCGCCTTAAGACAAAAACGCTTTCGCACTAATATCAAAATATCCAAAAATACTTGCTGACAGTAATCTGAGGGCTTTTCGTCCAGATCGTGCTCCACAACTGCTCCCACAGCACCGAAGAGCTATACTTGCCTTTGCGCGAGAATATGCTGACTTTACTATGGAGGAATGGAAGAACGTACTGTTCTCAGATGAGAGCAGAACAGTAGTTTAGGTGCTTCAGCTTGAGGACATGGTTTTTGAGTTCAGGGAGTTGTTCTGTGCTTAGATTACCTGTCTCATAGCGGTCAGGAACCCTTGAGGGTTGAAGAATCCAGTCATCCAGAATGTTGTGGGTCGACCGTTGCGAAGCCAGATTCGGTATTGTTGCTCTCGTTCTAGCAGCTCTGTATACCAGAACC
Organism: Operophtera brumata; assembly: GCA_932527175.1. NCBI lineage: Eukaryota > Metazoa > Arthropoda > Insecta > Lepidoptera > Geometridae > Operophtera > Operophtera brumata. Next base: position 76,678,426 of record OW052239.1, on the reverse strand, counting down.
CGAGAGTCGCCGACTCCCATGACACCTGCAGGAAAACATTGTAGTCTTTATCAAGTACCTTCCTAAACGCAGGTTTCGTTGTGTATATATAATATTTTATAGTGTGCCATGCTCAATATTGATCAATAGTACAAAGTCTATTTTTAGTTTGATCAATGTACCTACTTGTATAAACTTCATTTAGGTATACCTAATTAAAGAAAAATTATACCTGCACACGTCTTTACTATTCTCCTGCCTAAGAATATAGAGTAAATGACGAATTGTTGACCATTTAGGGTCCTTCATGAATTCCCGTCTCACGACCTTCGAGCGTGGTCGCGGTCGGTGCATTGCATGCTCATTAAGAAGGACTCCTAAATGATCAACGTAACGCCAGCAGGAGCATAGTAAAGTCTAGGTGTATTGATACCAATTCTCGCTTCTTATTCCTCCTCAATGCACCAATGCATGCAATGTCGTGAACCCCTACATGGATCACTTTCTGCGGGGTGATGTTGCATGTAATGTAATTGAATGTAGATGTTCTCAAATGTTTATCATATAGGTATGAGACGCAACAGAATGAGCACACCTCGCATCCATTTAGTGATACTATTTTTAAGTTGTGTGTATTAGATATGGTAAACCAAATAAATAAATAAAATAATAGGTAAATCAGTAGGAAAGGCTCAGTTTAGGAATCAGAACAGGTAATTCTATTCATTTCTCAACGAACCTCCACCAATGCTAGAAGTCCCAAACCGTGACGTAGGTATGTATCCAGCCTAAGAATAAGTTTGATGGAATTTAAAATCAGGTTACTTACAGTGCATAAGTCTATTGAACTGAAATAAAATATGCATTAAATAAATAAATTAATTATGCATCGGAGGCAGTCGAGTTCCAATATTTATCTACTAATCTATCCCAAGATTTATATTTCAGAATTCCCGCTCCAACGGCAATGTTTAAAAAACTTACTTGGTTATTGTTGTTCCTTTCTCTCTTAGCACTTGTCAAGTAGGAAAGAAACAGATAGCAATAAATAAGTTTCTTGAATACGGTAACTCAGTCTGCCGTCATAAGCCGCACATGCGCCGTAGACTAGAACTTACCTAACTGTATCATGTAGGTAGGTAAACGTCTATAGTTCAGAGAGGTTATTCGGACTCTTTCCCATTTATGTTCGCCTGGTATACGTACGGACAAAATACCTGTTGCGGGTTTTTAAGGTTATCCTCAAGTAACTCCACGTGTAGCAAAGAGTGCAAACGGGGAAAGTCAACACAAAAGTCGGTTCTAAACAACTCAATTTACTGACCTTTAGCCATTTTTGAGGTATACGTGCATCGTACATTGCATCCAGTGACTCTCTCAGGCCTTGGCTCATGACGATGGTGCCATCAATAGCCAGCTTTAAATCGCATAGAGTTGAATTAACAGTCTTGATCACACGCTGTATCCTGTCTATTTCTTGCCTAGAACAGACGCTTAATTTTAAAAGATTTTACATGCTTTTAGTAATTTTCGTAAAATAATGGGGAAATAACAACTTACATTATGAGTTCGTTAGCTGAAGAATTGTAAGTTTCATCAGGCTACATACTAAAATGCTAGTTACATGATCTCTTTTTTACTCAGTCGTTCCTGAAAATTATGACTTACCTCACGAAGATATTCATTGGAAGAAAAGCGCCCATTTTCTGCAGAGCTTCTTTAACTTCAAAGCTGACGTATTGCTTTGGCAACTTCTCTAACATGTCCTCAGCTAAGCGGTATACGATACTTTCTCTGGACTCTCCTCCCTGACTTCCGCCTTCTTTAGGCTGTACGCTCAGTATCGTGTCCAAAATATCCTTTGCACTATTGATCTGATATGTGATATCTGCATTGCTATGTAGCCCAAAAACTTCGGGTGTATCTGTTAATGGTAACTGATTAATATAATCAACGTATCCTTGGAGGTTTCTAGTCTGAGGAACTTTATAGCCCTTGTAGAACTCGAACCCCGGTCGAAGCAACACATCACAGAACCACACATTTGTAAAAGTTGTGAGTAAACGTTTGTCAAAATCGTCCGTTACACGTCCGCCATACATAACCTCTCCAAGCATATAGCAAATAGTTGGCCACGATATACCTTTCTTCGGATCAATCTCGTCCAGATGGTTTTGTACAAATTGTACGCTTGCAGCATAATCTGCTTGGTTAAACTCATATGGTATGTTCCATCCCAAGGGACCGAATTTTCTTCGTTCTTGGACAATGGTATGCAAAAACGCAACGGCGTACAAAAGTGGGGGCCATTGCGATAGTGAAGAGTAATCTAAGGAATCCTGTGTGATATTTTGGTAGGTTCGTTTCATGCTGGCTCTGATGCCCTGAGGAGGCTCATTTGTGAATTTTATGGCCATTTGTAACAGACCTATCGGAAATTCCGTGTGAACTTCTGTAGTTAACCATAGTCGGAACGACTCTTGTATGTGTTCAGTTTCAATAAGAGCATCCATAGCTTCAACGCAAAACGGTAGGGACAAATGTATGTTTTGGAGTAGTACCCACCCGCCCTCAATCATTGAATCTGATATCATTTTCCGAGCTACTATCTCTTGACCTTGTCCCATTGAAACTGCTTTTAAAACTGTAACGGAAATACCACTTGATTTTGAATATACTAATAACTAACCTACCTTAAAAAATTATACAGTTTGAAAAAGTTGAACTTACCGATTTCTTTGGTTTTTGCAAGAGTAGCGATTTGAGTCGACGGATCTGAGCCAATCGATAATATACAGATAAGAGGAGTGCGTGGCTCAGATTCTTCCCACGTAACTTCCAAGTTAAGAATGCAACCTTCTCCATATTCAGGACCCAAGGAATCTAAACAATGACGCTCCTTTTACTTTCTAAATCTAAGAAAATGGTAGTGACTTGATTCAATAGCTATGAAACTCTTTCTAGTATCAACGTGTACCTACCTAGTTCTTGTGTGTCTTCGGAAGAGACTAGCTCTCACGACATAGGGAATCCTAGTCTGAGAGTTACTAACCTCACAAACTCACAACATTATATAGTTTTAAGCGTGATAGTTAGTTCACCCGTAGTAAGTTAAGAAAGATAAGTTTCTTACTACTTGCCTTGGTACCACCTACTAATCCTTTTTGGAATTGACAAGCTTTTCACAACACATTCCCTATGTTGTTGTGTGATAGAGCTTGTGTTTAATTGCCTAATGCTTTTATTTTATAACCAACTATGTACCTTAAGTAGGTTGTTTTTCTTATTATGGGATTAATTTAATTTATACTTACCTACCATTATATGTAAACGGTTCTGATGAAATAAATATACATATATAACTTATTATGTTCAGTTGACAGCGTCGCTAGTAGAGCCATTTTGCTACTTTCATTACGAAATTTACGTAAAAAACAGGAGTAAAATAATACAGGATAGAGTCTGTATTTTAACTCCCATTTTTTGGTAAATTTTCGATGATAGAAAACATTACAGTAGTATACGTTTTTGTAGCGTAAGTTTTGTGTATAAATTTTATAATCAGCTTTAGTTTCGATTTTGTCCACCTGAACAGATAAGTTGCTGGTACTGTAAATGGTGGAACTTACTGAACTGATTCTGACTTTCAGAGACGTAATCTCTACAAAACTGTTAACCCAGAAAGCACAGATAGCGAAGTAAATGCAAGTATTGCAGTGCAAAACTACCTCATAGATTACAATAATAACAACTATTGTATTCACTCACCAACTATATACTTTCTTGCCTGAGAAAGTGTTCGGTCTGGACTCCATGATCTAATAAGCAGAAGCTTTCGGAAAACATCGAGGCTCTCATGATAGCCACTGGGTATAGTCTCTTCTTCTGGTTTTGCTTTCTCATACCAAACACGCCATTCTTTTTCACTAGTCGATATCTAAAATCAAAATCATACTTTGTTTCAAAAAACGCGTCATCACAATCTTATTTTAAGATTACTAGCGACCTGCCCCAGCTTCGCACGGGGCACACTTCACAGGATAGCTCGCTGGGCTAATCTGAAGATTGCCTGAAAATTTCATCAATATAGGTCTAGCTGTTTTGGAGTCCATAGGGAAAATACATACACACATCGATTTTTATGTTATAAAGGTTATTAAGAAACAAATGACTTACTCTTGTGAGAACATCCGAAAACATCTTCAGTTTGCTGATCTCGACTAAATTCAACCAAGTTATGTCCAAAATCCATCTGAATGGTTTTGGCGTAACAGCATTTAAATCAAGGGAAGCTCCACCTTTTATGAAAGCCATAAACTCGTCGTGTGATATCAATTGCCTTTGATAGTCTATTTTCATTGCTAACATCAAGGTAAACAAAGCTTTATGCCTTTCATATAAGCTTCGCAATGTAAACGCCCATACTTCATGTGTTAAATATTTTAATATAATATCGATCCGCTCTTCAGTGTCATTACTTTTAGTAGATTTAGTTATTGAATTATCAAATATAGTCAAAAATTGCTTTAAAGAATTCTGATACATAATGTTAACGTTGCTCATTTCTACAATTAAAAAATACAAAATTGATCCTCTAGCAGCAACGGCCCTGAACTCTTCACGTGCTTTAATTATTTTCTTTTCTGTAACTTCAGCAACTTTAAGTTTCTCGTTTACTTCTTCTGCTGTTGTTTTAGTTATTTGCAACACTTGGATCAAAGCTTCATCGTCTACAAGTGATCCTACTGAAGATGTCAAGCGACACAGCAGGTTGCTTTCTAACTCTTTCATACTCCTTTGATTTTTCATAACAGACTCAAATAAAGCTACTCTTTCTTCTTCTAAGTCAGACTTTTCCATTAGTATCACTCGACCTAGAAGTTGATCTTCTAGACCTTGCATTGTAACGGTAAAATCGATTATCGAAGTTTTAGCACTTATTTCGGGTGAATATGCCGGATTTGGCAATTTGGTAGTTATATAAAGCATAAATCCAGGCATAACGTCACATTCCTTATCACCTACGATCACTTTTTCTATAGATCCAGATTTGATAAAGTTTTTTTCAAGAACATTGTCAATTACAGGATCTAATTCTACAGCTACATCTTCGATTAGTAATGGTCGGCCTAAAGACAAGCTGTCCTCCAAATGAGTTCGGAAGTATTTGTGATTAAGGGACGTAATTTGCAACTCATTTGAACTTTCTTTGTTTTTGATCCAATTTTTTCCTTGACTCTGTGGGTCAACTAGAAGAGGGTAAGAACTTGATTTTGTCACAATGAGAGCGTTTTGAACAGACAAGTCATCATTTGGCAGACCTTGAAGTGTCCATTCAGAAATTGTCGCATTCTCCACAAGCATGTTTGTGATGTTTAAATCATCCGTAACAGGAATTTGTTTACTTTTCAGTATACCCATCCAGGTGTCGAGTAAACTATTCCGAAACTCCTGATTATAGGGTCCGCAGTACGAAAGAAACCCTGTGGCTAGAACTACGTCACCTACTAATCTTCCCAGCTGTTCTTTGTAGTCTTTACTTTGCTGGGTCCATCTAATCTTTTCTCCACCTAAGCCATTAATCAAAGCTGTAGCGGCGGTCATTTTTCTCAAGCAGACATTAGCAGCATCTGTTAGCTGTTGTTTTTCTGAGACAGCAGATTCGTATTGCTCTTTAACTTTTCGAAGAGACATTTCTCTTTCTTCCAGCTGTCTTTCTGCGGAAGCCAAGTCATCCATGGCCACCTAAACAAATAAAAAAAAACATTAAAATAAAAATTCAACTTTCCTAATAGAAAATGTTATTGGTGAAGTGAAACTAACCTTTAGCCTTGCTTCTTGCATTAGTAAGTTAGCTTTTAACGGCAACACCTCTTTGTTAACACTGTGAAAAAATGCCATTGCTTTCGTCCAAGATAGCAAACCAGCAACGTCACCGCAGACTCGCTTTGCCGTATCCATGTTGTAATCTTCCATTTCAAAATAGGGGACGAGATGTTCAACCATTTCATTGTTAATAATATCTTTCGGATAGTTTTGAAGCTGCAGCAAAAACGTCGTACTCGCCATCATCTGTGAAAATTTTATAATATATTTTTTAAAGCAGTAGGTAATTTCTAATTGCTCAAGTATCTACCTCCAAATCAATCATTCAACAAATACATTTTAATTCTTCTAAAAAGGGCTATCAGGGCTATTTAAAGGATTGGCTCGCGAGTTTCCCTAAAATAACTATAAAAACAATTAATAAATTAACAATGCCATCCTTGTTGGTATATCTACCTATATAAATAAACCATACGCATGTTAGGAAAAATATAACACAATTAAATAAAGTTGGAGACAGGTATACACACAATACTAGAAACAGGAATAAAAGTGTTCGTTCAACAACTACATTGGATTGTAGATTGGCTATAACACAAGTCAATCATAGGATTCAGTTTTTTTAATAACTTTAAGGAAACTCTGATGATTGTCTTATTAAAAGTCTCACTACAAAATACATGATTACCTCGATGGCAAAAGGGCGTGGGAGCTCGTCGGCACATGCATGATAGGTAAGACTGTTTTTATTAAGGTTTCGTACCCAAAGGATAAAACGGGACCCTATTACTAAGGCTCGGCTGTCCGTCTGTCTGTCTGTCTGTCCGTCCGTCTGTCACCAGGCTGTATCTCATGAACTGTGATAGTTACACAGTTGAAATTTTCACAGATGATGTATTTCTGTTGCCGCTATAACAACAAATGCTTACTAAAAAACAGAGTAAATAAATATTTAAAAGAGCTCCCATACACAAAACGTGGGTTTTTGCCGTTTTTATGGATAATGGTGTCGCCAGCCTGTACCTCATGAACGTTAGACAGTTGAAATTTTTACAGATGATGTATTTCTGTTGCCGCTATAAAACAATAGCAATAGAAATATTCTGTTAAAATTCTGTTTTTTTAGGGCACCCATACAACAAACGTGGTATCTCCAAATGTAGGTTAAGCGATGCTCTGCGGGGTCAGTTTTTGGAGGGTTGACCACTTATAGCGTGTATTTTTTTTACATACCTGTTTTTTTTAGTTTACTTTTTTGTAGTTAATGGTACGGAACCCTTCGTGCGCGAGTCCGACTCGCACTTGGCCGGTTCTATTGTACCACATACTTGAGGAGTAGGTAGGTACTGTGTTGTTATTCTGTACCTACTTGTGCACCACTACTACTACTATGTCTATTTTTATGAAATCGTTTTCCTCATATTATTGTAAAAATGTGTACCTATTTACCTTTACCATATTTGTAAATTACTTACTTATATTACAAGAAATGAATGATTAATTGATTGATTGAAATCATAAGTAATTAAGAATGATTACAGCATTCCGCACCTTTAAAGATTCCGCCCATGAGGGCTTAGGGCAAGGCGCTGCAGTATCCGGTATAGAAGGATGTAACCTTCTTTGAAATAGGATTAGTACACAATCCATGATACGCATAATTAGATGCGGTGGACGCCCTAATTTTCTGACGGTTGCAATATGCGCAGGCTTGATAGTATTCAATGCCGCCTCGGCTTCTTCCAAAGCAGGCTTAGCTGCTTCCAATTTTATTTCAGCTTTTTCTTTTTCTTCGGCAATATATGCTACTAGTACCTCGGCTTTTTCTTTTACAATTTGCACTTGGTTCTTTACGATTTCCGCTTGCATTGCTCTTTCTGTGACTTCAGTCAACACTCGGCCAGCTTTCTCGGAAGCCAACGCTAAGTCCTGCTCCATTACTGCTAAGTCTTTTTTTAGTACTTCTACAGATATTGACGCTTCTCGGAGTTTCTCAAGACCGGTGTCCATTCTTATAGCACCATCCCCAAGCTCTTTTTGTTTCATTTGGTAAATGGTCTTGTAACCCCCTATAAAGTTCAGATACGATTTAGGCGTAACGTGTGAAGATCTGCGAAATCTCTGAAAGTATTCTGCGGACACCTGTGATACCACGTCTTGTATTGTACCTAGTACAGTGACGAGTTCTTTTTTTACTTCTTTCGTACATTTAATTTCAAATTCAGCAAGAAAATGATCAGCGACGGAAACTAGCGCGTCTTTTGGCCACGGCTGAAACCAATCAATTGTGCAGCCCGATATAAGAGCAGGAAAACGCATAGCGCGATATCTGAACGCTTCGCTGACCTGTTGAAATTAAAACGAAGATTAATTATATTTTTATTATTTATAACAATTAAATAAAGAGGTAAGTTTCAGTACCAGTTACAGTTTACTTACAGGAGAAAAACAGAGCACTACATGAAGATTTTGACATGTTCTGTTGAGAAAATACTCCATTACTAATTCATTAGTCAGTGTTCGTTTCTGATTCTCACGTTTCATTATCGGAGTCAGTTCAGAAATAATTTCTTGCTGTTCGTCTTTGGTAAATAAGTTTGAAATAACCCCGGAAGACAAAATATTATTCAAGTACTCAAGGAAACCCTCTTCTTTTATATCTAAATCGGTGAAAATAAATGTGGTGCCTTTTCCTTGAACGCCACAAGACCGATAAAGTAGTTTAAGGTCTTCTAAAAAGTTACTAACGTTGTACGATCTGGTAAGAGCGATTTGGAAGGACCGGTATCCTGCTATGAACGTTGATAGTTTGGTCAAGGATTGTTTTCCGGAACCCCCTACGCCAACGAGCATGACGTTTCCTCTAGGATGCCTTATGACTCTCGAAATTTTTACTAAGTGGAGCATTGCATCAGGGAAGAAAACCAAGTCCATACCAGATCCTCGGACCATTTCGTTAAATTGTGATAAGAACATTTGCAACCGCTCACGCAGCTCGTCGTAATCGAACACGGGTTCATATACTTTCGGTAACTCCATATCTGCATCCTCGCCTTCTTCGCCAGTTGGTTCTGGAGCATCTCTAAAGATATCAATAAAAATATTAAGGACCAAAGCAATTCAATCAGCAATATTTGATTGAAGTATAATTGTGATATCTAATAATTACTTACCTCATAAAGTCCACAAACACAGGTTCTTTTTCCATCATTTTTCGATACTCAACGCCTAAAATTTCTTGTACAATATCATTTAAGGCTTTATTGAACCAATCTTTATCAGTTTGATGTGTGAACCTATCAGAAAACACTCTAGAGAACTCGTGTTTCCACAATAGCATGAGGCATTTTTCAGATTCTATAACAGTAGGCAGAGTACCAACCATTCCTTGCCATACTCTTGATAAATCTCGCAACGAGAATACATAATGGAATTTAGCTGGAGTCGGTAGCAAATTGAGCCTGGTTTTCATCCAGAGCTCTCTTGTTAGAGGAATAACTTTTTTAATTAGTTGACGAACCTCCATTGCAAATCCTCTTTTTGCATTGTAGTGACCTTCGCCTATTACTTTGAAGATCTTGTCAATTGACTCGTTATTAGGGAGTGGGCAGTTAAATATGGCAAACTGGCGTTTAAGTCGGGCTGGGATGTCATTTCTACCACCACCTATAATAAACATATTACCAGAGTACATATTACTTTTAAGCACATACTACATAAGTGTGTATGTAGAGATCGCGGTGAACATATAATTAGATATCACTTGAAATGTAGCAACAGCAATGTTTTGTACAAACTTCTGTACTATGCAAGACACGTGTGATACAAACTCATATATAGCACCGTGAATTCTAATTATGTATTTTATTAATTTACATACCTGGTTGGCCCATTGCACCCAAAAACTGGATATCAATGACAGTGGTAAAGTCTCCCGGTTTTTCTAAACTGTAAAAACCACTCATGCCCATAGTTTGCCTCACAATTTCATTGGTGATTTGATCCCCCCACTCATTTATTTGTGGTAAATTTATATCATCTATAAAAATTAACATTTTCTTTCCGCCTGGTGGACCAAATGTCATGCCACTGCGCTTTTCAACGTAACTCTCTATTGTCTTTTGGAACTGATACGGACTAGTCGCTGAAGAAAAATTAAATGAACGCCCCATAATCTGCTCTGGATTAGCATTCTTCATGTAAGCTTTCATCATGACTGTTTTTGCCGAACCTTGTTCCCCTAAAAGCAATACTGCTTTACCTTGTTTAGCAATACAGTGGATTAAATAATTAATTCTCACATTGTCCACAATAGGCACAAGAATGCTAGAGTAATCAGGGGTTGCAGTATCAGGGTATTGATAGTGCATGACCAGGTCATCCCATAGTTCCCATTTGCCCGGTTGTTTCACGTAAAAATCGTAAGCTATACTCGGCTTATTGTTAGGATGTTTCGGTAGTTCTAGAATCTCATGAAAGTTTTTCTTTAAGTATGCATCAAAGCGAATTCTGTCATTTGTCTCCAGGAGTGAGCCGAAGCCCCATACTAATGTAAACACATACATTTTATGTAAATGTTCTGGGGTGAAAAGTATGATTTCTTCTCCTTTTTCTTTTTCTTCTTCGTCATCAATATCCCCGTTTACAGATTTGCCGGCTGAAGGATCCTCAGTTTCTATGATTTGTGGTGGAACTAAACCTTCCAAGAGACTTAACATTTGCAATATAATATTACTTTGAAGGACCTTCATACTAAAGGTAAGATTTTGAGTACACCAAGTATAAACATTTGAAAATGTTTGTTCGAATAGAGAACTAAATACTTCCACTTCTCGTTCTGATCTCGTTTTTAGCCACGCTCGAAGAACTAAAACATAGATTATTTTGATGTTTAAATATTTTCTGTCCAAAGGATCATAAAAAGCCTTGGGCAAAATCTAGAAAATGTTAAAAACAAAGTACATCGATATTAATTTACCTGGGTCCCAATCCAACCCTGAAGAGCTCATGTATACCATTCCATTTCGCGACACAGTAGCCGGGGACGCATTATCAATATTTTCGGGTTCAAAAATGATCTTAGTCGTTGGTGACATCGTCAAACGATCGCCGTTAGCTAAAGTCAGTGTTTTATTGTCATCTAAAACAGAGTTTAGATTTTCAATCCATATGCTGTCTACTGGTCCATCTAAGACGAGCCAAATGTTTTCTCCTGTTTTTATCTTCAAGGTTTTCCTCCAAAGAGCTGAGAATATACCATCTGTCCAATCATTGGTGGCAACATCTAAGCGGCCGAACATCTGCGCAGCAGTAATAGCTTTCGGGTTCATGCGCATCTCTCTGAAAAACAATCAGTTCAAATAAATTAATTGTATCTAGGTATCATTTATATCATTATATTAATTTTGCATCGTAAGCCGCCATAGTGAAATGTTAGTAGCAATAACAACATTGCAAATTTTAGCTGCAATAAGAAATTTGAATGAATAGGTGTCTAGTTTTAAAAAAACTATGCGTAAATAAATAAATAATGATGTTGCTTGTAAAAAACTACTAATGTTAGTATGCTAACCTATGAGGCACTTCAAATTCAGATAAAGCAGACATGAGCGTATGTATGCAAGTAGTTTTTCCGGCCCCAGGAGGTCCTAACGTCATTATGCCGTGGCGAACTCGCTGTGTTTCGTATAACTGCATGTCAATAGGAAGAAAATACGTATTACAATAAATTAAATACACACAAAGGTTGTCTGAAATAAATTGGTTCTAAGCGATAAGACCGTCCATTTTACTTATAACTTACTTTTACGTTTTGTCTCTTTTTTATTTAATTTAATAAGGTGTACAATAAAGTATTTTCTATTCTATTCTAAAACATGCAAAGCTTATGCGGCCTTAGGTTCACAAACCTGAATAATTTTCAACATCCAAGGTGGATGGTTGATGAGTCCAGATTCATCGACCTGTTTCTTTATCGCTTCTTCTAACTCATTGTACGTTGTTTTCTCCAGCGATTGATTGGGAAAGAGATCCGCTACTAATGATATGAACAATGGTTCATCTTCGTCTATCAATTTAGATAGATTCATGTCTCGAAGAACCCTCATTACAATGGTGCTTTCGTTATCTTTAGAGTTGACCCGCTTGACGGCACCAAGGGTTCGTAACACTGAGAGAATATTCCGGAGACCAAAGTCGTAGTGGACCTATGATTATAAGGAGGTGAATCATTACAGAATTATGTATCGATAACAAGTTTCATCATATCTTCGTTTATAGAATACTTGATGAACGAGCGAAGCGAGTTCTCTTAGTCAACGTGGAAGAATCGGCGTTTGTATGTATGTATGTATGTATGTAGGTGTGTTTGTCCGAGCATAACTTCCGGACCGTTAATCCGATCTTCATGAAATTCGATTTGGGAGTAGATAGTATTGGTACAATTTGTTGGTAAGGTTATGAGCTATATCGGTCGGGGGGTTGTTGAGATATTTGGGTCCAAGATGGGGTAAAAAAAAAAAGTGAGATTATCAGATCAAATGGGGTGTCATATAAAAGCCCCTCGCTTTGACTTTTCAAAACATTTCTTTTTTTATAATTTGTTAACTTAAGTAGTTTATCAGATATTAGGGTAAATCGAAAATGTAAAAAACTAAAACCTCTAGGGTACTTCCACTAATCCTATAACGCTCAAATTTGTATGTTTGTAGCTTTTATCACACAAATACTGGGAAAAGTCTAAAATTGAAGAATTTCGAAACATGTACTCCATAAAACAATAACCATTTTTGTTGACCTCCCGTTTCTAGGAATTTGAACGACATACATACACGCACATAGACATACTCACGTACATATATATTTTTTCGAAAGATATAAGGTAACCTACCTAAATCGCGTGTATTCGCGAGGTCTCAGTTCGGGGCGAACCACTAGTTACCTGTTTGGTAAGCTGCTCTTCACATAGCTTGTACAGGGTGTAGAACTTGCGGGCCAGAGTGATGTTTTCGAGGAAGCCGCATGAGGCCAGCTTCACCCGGATGATGATCTGTCTGTCTGGGACCATCATAGCGACTGTGCGAAACTGAACTTTCAAATTTTCAGGCAACTCTTTGCGACCAGCGTAGCCTGGATTCTGGAATCCAACATATTAATCATATCAAACTTTTGTATATAATTTGATAATTGTAATGTACGCCTGCGACGCAGGGGGTTGTGGGTTCGATTCCCGCCTCGGAACACACATTTGTACAATCTGCAGATATTTGTTCAGGGTGTTCTGGGTATTTTCTACGTATAATAAAAAATATCTATCTATGTAATGTATTGTATTAAGTCTAACAGTTATTTAGTACCCATAATACAAGCTCTGCTTAGCTTGGGGCTAGATAATATTGTGTGGACTGTCCAGCATTATTTATTTAATTTATTTATTTAATTATAAAGGTAACGATTATTTTGGCACCTAACTCTATTTATCATCCTAATAAATTGTAATGGATTACTTTAATGATTAGTTTTTTATTATTTTGTTGTTTATTTTATTAAGTTAGGTTTAAGTATGTCGTTTTTAATCATACAAGGAGATACGAGAAATTATTTTACTTTTTTCAGTAAGTTTAAATAACGTGGCGAATAAAAAAAAACTTTTTGATTATTGTTAGCTAATTAGTACGTAAATGTAACTGTGAGCTGATCAAAATAAGCCTAAACATGAATAGGAGTTTCGCTTGTTTACGTTCCACCTCTTGTCTCCATCATCAGATTAGCTCTCTGTCACCATCATTTTGTGTTGTCAAACCAACTGACCAACTGAGCCGAAATTTTGTAAACCAATAATTATTAGTTAACCAATAATTTCAGCTCAGTTGGTTGTGTGAAACTGGTCCAGAACCCTTGACCATCCAACTTAAAAATAGCTTGCAATATTTTAACCGAACTGACTGTCAATACTGTGTAAAACCGTAACACGTTAATAGTAATACCACCACTTGAACTCACCATAGTAATAAAAATTCCAAACTCGGGACACATGTCCGACGAATCACCATCGGTAAATATGAACGTCTTTTTCTTTTCTTTCTTGGCCGACAATACAACAGCCACTTGCTGGGCAGCAACTGACAAGACTGGCAACTCAATTCGGTTGAACTCGTCAAAGCAGCCCCAAGATCCTGACTGTGCTAAACCTTTGTATATGCGGCCAAGACCCCTGGAAATTACAGAATACGTATATTTACAAGCGAAAAATCATGTGATTTTATAAAACCGCATCATCTGTTCATATATATTTACACACGTTTATGTTGTACGTCACTTGTTTGATGACCGCTGTGGCGTGGCGGGCGAGTAGCCGGCTGAGATGAGAGAAGTTGCGGGTTCGATTCCTACCACAGGATTTGTTCCGGGTCTGAGTGTTGGTACTCGTAGTTCCTGATACCCACGACATATGGGATCCTAGTGTGGGATCATGACTAAGTATGTGACTGTTGGGTGTTATGTTATTGTAGTACGTGGTCAAATCTTACCGGTTAGTACGTGGTAAAATCTTGCACCCAACCCATTGAGATTCAATTTTACATACCTGTGAAGTTCCGTGACAAGACAATATTACGGTGACAGAAATCTGATCCAATGAATGATGGAGACGGAAGGTACAAAATGGAACTCCTCGATGAATAATAAGTAGCCTGGTAGTTTTTGGGCTCATTTTAATCAGCTCACGGTACCTATCACTAACTTCATAAAAACTTAGTTGAAAGAAGATATTTTTTAAACAAAAAAGTTATGTATTTTCTTACCGATAATCCATCTGATCGGAACAATTGAAAACTACCACGTATTTGGCTAACGTCTTGCCCATGTCTTTTACTGTTTCTGTTTTGCCCGTTCCGGCGGGACCACACGGAGCTCCGCCCATACTCATAGTCAGGGCTTGGGCTAAGGTTATGTAGCATCTGTCAATAACATCTTACGTTAAAAACCTGTACTAACTACATCTTCTTCTTCTTTCGTGTCAATGTTTCACCGTTTTGATTTTTTATACAGTTGTTGAATAAAATATGGCCACTGTAATTGCGTTCTCCGTGGCTTTATTCAGGTCGTCCTTTGTGCAGCTGGTAGGGCACAAGGGGCTGGTGAGCAAATGGCGCATAGATTGAATAGGCTCGCCGCAATTGCATTTAGTCCGGAAGGGAGTCAGACGTGGTCAGTTGTCCCTCATTCCCCATTTACAGAGGTTCTGTCTACAGCGGCCAACTTGAGTTCGGAGTCTATTGATTGACTTCCAGATTGGCCACGGGGGATCATGTCCTGGGGGCAGGTGTTCTTCGGGAGATATAAAATCGGGCGGTGGTGGATGCTTCTCCTTCCATAGACTGATTTACATAATACTAGGTATACCAAAAGTGGGATGGAAAAATAAACTAAATTATTTAGCAATTTCTACATTTTGCGCCTCGTAGGTTACTTTTTATTTTTTATTTTTATACTACTTTGATTGACGGAGCAACCAGATGGCCCACCTGATAATAAGCGGTACCTTCTGCCTATGAACAGTGCATTATCACACAGGTTACGTCCAACTAGGACGCGCCCTATCTGGCATTGCACTGCGCCTGCCATCCTGAGACATAAAGATGAAAAGTCTCATGTGCCTGTAATTTCACCGGCAACCATATCCTTTAAACCGGAAAACAGAAATGCGATCACTTTGCGGCAGAAATAAGTATGGTGGTAGTTCTTCCCCGGACGAACTCTTTCACAAAAAAGCTCTACTACTACTAAAAAAAGGTCTACTACAAAAAAGGTCTCCTACTACCACATAATAAATAATAGTACAAGTGCTACTACTAATTAATATAGCAATATCTTCATGGGATGGTAAAGCTAACCTTCTGTAAAGCCTTCTTCCTTTAGTAAAGCTAGCGTTCTGGAAGAAATCTTCCGACATCTTAACTGGGAAAACTTCGGTCTTAATATAAATGGAGTGAGATTAACTCATTTGAGATTTGCTGACGACCTAATAATTTTTGCACTATCAAAAGGAGAACTTCAACAAATGCTTGGCCAGTTAGATGATGAAAGCGGGAAAGTAGGACTTACCATGAACACCGAAATAACCAAAATGATGACAAATGACACACAAGTACCAGTAAACATAAACAACAGCAATATTGAATACGTAAACCAGTACACTTATTTAGGCCAAATAATATCACCTAAAGATTTAATGTCAAAAGAACTGGAAGTAAGGACAGCTAATGCATGGAAAAGGTACAGGTCTTTTAGGGAGATAATGAAAAACAAAGAAATGAACATGTACTTCAAGAGAAAACTGTATAATACCTGTTTTCTCCCAGTTCTAACATACGGGTGCCAGACCTGGGCCCTAACAAAAGCAAACGCCAAAAAGTTAGAAGTCTGTCAATCTGCCATGGAAAGAAGTATGCTTGGTAAAAGAAAATTGGATAAAGTAAAAAACCAAATACTAAGAAGATGCACCAAAATAGAAGATGTTACAAATAAAGTAAAAAAACTAAAATGGAGATGGACAGGACACACAATAAGAGAAAAGGATAAATGGAGCAGAACGCTAATGAGTTGGTTCCCGAAATACAACAAACGAAAGAGAGGGGGACAGTTCAAAAGGTGGGAGGATGAGCTAAAGGATATTGCAGGAAAAATATGGACTAGGATAGCAAGAGATAGAGAAGAGTGGAAGAGGTTGGAGGAGGCCTTTGCCTAAAAAAAGGCAAACAGATAACGGTGTCGATGTCGCAGTGTAAATTAATAATTGTATAAATATGTAATATTATCTGAAATTAAGGCTTAATAATAATAATAAAAGCTAACCTGTCCGTAAGCGGCGTGATTACCAATCTATCCGTACATCCCAAGTATTCATTTTGGTAAGCGAAGGTAACATCAGTGACGGACACCCAAGTTTTATCAGCATCCTCTTTGAAGTAGAATCGACATTGCTTTAACCACTCAAAATCGTGAGAAGAACGCACGTTCAAACGTACCTAAAGAATATGATAAAAGGTGTTACTAGCATCTACGATGATAATTAAATTAACATAACACCTAACCGTCACCCGCAACCTATCGCATCTCAGTCGGCAACTAGACCGCTACGCTACAGAGGTCGTCAAAAAATGATTACTGGTAAAAATATTTTAAGAAAAATTAGATGTTGTTTTAAAATTAGATGGTATGTCTTTAATGTATAAAAACTGTACGAAGAACCACCTTCGGATCTTTTCATGTCCTTTATTATGCGGGGTCGGTTCTCACTAAAGAACAATGTCTAAGGGTTTTAAGTTAATAATTACTACTTTGTAAATAGTAGTCATTTAGTGAAAATAGTAATTCTATGACTACTTTTACAAAATAACTATACTTTCCCAAAATGACAACTAAGGAATAATATGTGTAACTTACCAACATGTCAAATATATCTCGTTGATGTACATGAATCGTGATTAGAGTTTCGAACTTGATTCTTTCAATTTTGAGCAGATCTCTAGTAGTTTGGTCGATAAGAGTATTTAATAGCTCTAAAAACTTATTGTTAGTCTCCATCATTATTTTCTTGTCCTGTCGTGCTTGCGAGAGACCTAATTCAGCATCTCTAGTCCAAATAATTTGAATACCTAAAAGGCCTATCTAAAAAGAAAAAAATAGGAACTTCTTAACAACTTAAAACTAAGCGTCATGTTTATAAGGGTATTTTTATACATACATACATACATACGTAGACACACGCCTTTTTCCCCGAAGGGGTAGGCAGAGCCACAATAGGCCTCTTTTCACAGTGGGTTGCGTTTTTATAATACGTTGTTAATAATTTAGCTTGGGTGTTAATTAACCTAGCAGGTGAACCACCACATACCACTTATTCAATCACCTACCAGGTGAATTGACACCCAAGCTAAATTAACAACGTATTCTAAAAATACCCTCATAAACGACGTTCAGTTTTAAGTTAAACTGTCTAGTGTCTATACCTACCTGTGCAGGCATTTTATCTAGAAACAGTAGCAGGTTGAACGTTGGGTCATTTAGAACAGCAACAGCATTTCTTATAATAGAGTGAAGGCTGCTCTGCGCAGACTGCAGTAGCGATGTGAGCCATGTTTCCACGGAACCTTCGGCTCGTACTGCTCGCTCAAGCTTTATCTCTTCACCTTCAGATGACACTATTGCTATCATTTTATTATATTCTGCAAAATATCAAACGTTCGTTAGAAAAAGTTTAATAATTCATGCAATGGTTAATGGTTCATATAAATTGTACCGTGTATGGTTTTTATCAAAATAAACTTTTACATTACTTTACTTTACTTTCAGCAGTATCCAAACTTTTACACCTTATGATAATAATGGGATGTACAAAACGTCATTGCTAAATGGCAGTGTGTTTAAAAATTTAGTAGAAACGAAGTGATTCATATTATTCTGTATTTTTTTATCACAAGTCGTGTATTTAGCACTAAGGTATATTTAGTTTCCGTGGTGTGTCTGGCACTTAGCTTTGCCGTCTGTACATATTCACATACATACGTACATATTGTACACAAGCAGCGCCCCGCGGTTTCACCCGCGTAAGTTTCGATCCCGTCGGAATATCGGGATAAAAATGTACCTATGTGTTATTCCGGGAGTCCAGTTATCTCCATTCCAAATTTCATCCAAATCTATCCTTTAGTTTTTACGTGAAAGAGTAACAAACATCCAACCATCCATCCATCCATCCATACTTACAAACTTTCGCGTTTATAATATTAGTAGGATATTGACGATATCTATGGCGCAGCGGGCAAGAAGCTGAAATACGAGAGGTTGCGGGTTCGATTACCGCTGCGGAACAAATGCTTGTATGATATGCAAATATTTGTTCCGGGTCTGTGTGTAGGCCCGGAAGAAGTTGGAAGGTGGTTTGTGTTACTTGTATTTCCTGATACCCACGACGCAGAGGATCCTAGTGTGGAATCAGGACATATATGACTGTTGCGTGTTATGGGTGTGTGTGTGCGTGTATATGCGTGTATGTGTGTAGCGATAACACCGCCCATTGTAGAACATAGTTCGTTTTAGTTTTAATATTTGTAAATTGATTTTTTATTATTATTGTGTGCATTAAAGTATTTTCTATCTTCTATCTATCTATCTATCTATCTATGTGTCTGTACTCACTCATATTATACTCACCAATATCATGAAACTTGACGTATCGAATGTTGTCAAAAATGGAAAGTAAATGATTTTGTATTGTATGTGAGTCTGATGCTTGACCCAGGATTTCCAGCAACGCTGGATCCGAGACGAAAAAGAACCTTGGAAACATTGTTCGTTTCCTTTCTAAATAACCGCTAAGACTCTTCTGGCAGAGCTCAAGCTGTTCCTGCAGATGCGGCAACAGCTGTCGAAGTAGATCGTCTCCCACACAGCACGATACAACACCAGGCGTCTCATGAGCTCTTTGCATAATCTTTTGCCAAGACTTATCAATTTTGGAAAATCTCTTGGCTTCCTTCGGGAGCTGTTTGGCGATGTCACCACCGACAAACACTGCTTCCAGGTACACCCACATGTTCTGTACCAGGAGCCACCTTTCCAATATTTCATTAGTGCTTTGTAAATCGTAAAGCCATTGCGTGATTTGTTTTCGGAATGGGGCGTTGTATCTAGAATTTAGAGTTAGTAAATTAAACTCAGTTTTGTAAGTTAATTTCAGTAGTAGTAGATTTTTTGAGGCAGAGTTTGTCCAGGGAATTACCACTACCATACATATTTCTGCCACAAAGCAGTAGGGCTCGCATTACTGTGTTCCGGTTTGAACGGTATGGGTGCCGGTGAAATTACAGGCTCATGGGACTTTTCATCTTTATCTCAGGGTGGCAATGCCGCATAGGGTGCGTCCTAGGTGGACGTGACCTATGAGGTAATGCATTGTTAAAGGCACAGTAGATGGGCCTTCAGCTTGTTCCGTCATTGACGAGTAAAAAAAAAGTATATTTTAATAATAATTCTACGGAACATAGATTATTACCGGTTCGATAGCAATGAACCTAAGATCATCAAGCTGTCTTCCAGTTGACCGATGGTTTCAGCAGTGGTATCGCCCCTCAGCAACAGTTCGCCTCTATTATTGAAGGTCTGGAAGGTCAATTCATGGACTGACCATTCATTTGTTACTTGACGTAGTTTCCCTTCAATGTCTTTTTCTTTCATCGCTGATATGCAAATATCCTGCAAATTGCAATACCTATAAAGCGACATCGAAAAATATGCTAACCACGTACCTACCTTCTTTTATCAATATATATAAAATCGTTGCGAGACTGACTGACTGACTGACTGATTGACTGACTGACTATCAACGCACAGCCTAAACCGTAAGTCCTAGAGACCTGAAATTTGGAGGGTACGTTCCTCTTGTGGTCTAGGGTTGCACTACTTGTAAGAAAGGAATTCCAGAAATTCAACCCATAAGGGTGTCAGCAGGGTGTTGAAATTTGTATGAAAAACACACGCGGACGAAGTCGCGGGCATTCCACTAGTCAATTATATGAATCGCTGTTTGACTGGCTGAATGACTATCAACGGGTGCATACCTTTGACCTTAGTTTAATTTCATGTTATCCTAGTACACCTGAAGCGAGAACACCTGTTGAGTCCGCCCATCAAAGCTTTCAATTCTGGCGCGAAATTCAATTTTTTTGGTGTTTTTTGCTCATTGCACCTCATCAACACTTCTTCAGGTAGCGAAAGCTGATTTGTTTTAATTGATACTAATAAATATCATCAGTTTCTCTAAACTTTTTCTAACAAATAACATAAAAACAAAAAACATAAAAGTGTATTCGTAGATGATGAGTTCCTTGTCATAAAACAATACCTTTTTGGATAACCCTTCGCAATGAAATAAGAATTTCAAGTTATTTTATACAAAAATTAATTCTATGACCATGTTACCAACATATCTAATACCAACCTCCCTAACAAAAACAGCCATAGGTACATTTATCTTATTTTATTTTCCGACCTGAAAAGGTGAATATTGCACAGAAAAAGGAATATGTTTTTGACGGTTTTTAGTTTTGAATATTTTAACTGAAAAGGAAAATGAATCACATTCACGACGAAGACAGAATAAAGTGATATCAAAAATCTTTAAAGATTCATTAATCTTCATTCATGGTTTTATCACGTGGTTTTTTATGTAGGTATATAATAATAATAAAAATATTTAAGAGGTGGGAGATTTCTAGGCTGAGCTGAATAGTATTTATAGCTCATTTTGCTATTATTTTGAGGCCCAACTTTGACGAAAAATTACGTTCCGTACAACTGTGACATGAAAAAGGCGGCTTTGAATATTAGGAATGGACCAAATTCGTCTGTATCGGGTACCTACTCTGTTCGGTGAGGTGATGGCGATTCCGACCGACCCGACCATGAACTCTGTCGGCTATGGCCCGTTACCTACGTCATAATGAAACGATCCATAAAATTATGACGTAGCGGTCGCCACCAGTCGAGTTATATATCGATCGATAACAGGCTCGCCTTATTTTATATTTGAGGGGACAAATTTATTTTATTACAAAACAAACCTTCTCGTAAAGGTATTAGAGTTTCCCTTAAATCGTACTAGTTTCGTTTTCCACGGGGACAGGTGAAAGGGCGATATACATATCGAGCTTTTAACTCTGTCCCCGTCGCAGCAGCAAAGTAGAGGAAGAGTTGAGTGAGCATGCGCACGTGGTACTTGGCAGTCGTGTACATTCAGTGGGGTAATCACAAGGTACTATTTATATTCTGTGGTCGTGGTAGCTCTGTAATAGCTATGTTCGCCTGGTACCAACGCGGGTACAATACCTGTTGCAGGATATTTAAATATTTCAGGGTGATTCTCGGACCAAGACGAGCCGAACTGGCGACAGATGGCCCGGATGCGGATCACAACAGCGCGATATTGTACTACAATCTAAATAAGATGTAAAAAATATTAAAAAAAAATATGAACATTCATCACAGCAATTTATTTGTGTTTTTGAAAAAACTGTAAAATTCAAATTATACTTACTTAACTAGTGCAATTTTGATAATTTTTGCTTTGCCTTACGCAAGTTTTTTCCAGATTTGTCAATGGTTCGTTAGTTACTAGCGGAAAACTATGAGCACAGATAAAATAATACTATACTAGTACTATGAGCGATGAATTTCACGGAGTTGGATTTTTCAAAAAAAAAAAAAAAAAAGTAATACAATTCTGATAAATTTTCACTAAATCTACAACTTATTTTCAATGTTCATGATTTTTTCCGATGTTAGTGATCGTTAAATTTGGAAATAAAATATTATTTAAAGTTTTTTTTACATTATGTAATATATAAAAATACATTTATTTACAGAAAGAATAATACAAGGTATGTACAAAATACATATGAAACAGTTGTGCCACCTGAAGACCGCTGCAAGCGATCTAAAGGTAGCTCAACTGATCCAAATCACTACCAGACGGAAGCGTCCCTAAGATGCTGGCTGCATTGCCACGCTGAATGGCAATACTAATGCGTTGAGCCAGATAAGAGCCAGCTCTCGGGTCACGCGTCGCTTCGACCAGATGCCCTGAAAGAATTTTGAAAACGCGAAGGGCCCCGGAACCCCACGGACGCAGAGTCTCGACCCCGAAAGGTTCAAATAAGTAAGCTCTGTCGAGACTTGCATATTTGCGTCTTTTGAGGTCCTCAGCGGAATCTGCCGCCGCACCGGCCCTAACTGATGTCCCGGACAGATGAGATGGCGCAAGGGTATCAACGCATGTAGTGTCCCACACCAAAGGCCTATTTATTATTTATTTACTTATTTGAAGTATTTGATTTCTTATTTTATATAATTACAATTTTAATTTTGAAATTCACTTCTTTATTTGGGGCACTAACAACTAAGTGTGTTCCCTTCAATCGGTTGTAGGTACCTACACACTGAAAAAAAAAACGCCTGTGATAGAGAGAGTGAGGTGATTCCATAAATTGATTATGCCTATTTAGGCACTAAAAACTAAAAAAAAAACATGTTATTTTGAGGATAGATAATGATGGCACTTGTTGGCTCATTGCGGTATAAAAACAGGCATACCTCTATATCTTCCTTATTTGGCAGAAGCGGAGCTTCGAGGATATTCTTTAGGCAGAAGTCTTCGTTATCCAGTTCGAAGTTGTACTTAGTGACCTCCATGATCCGCTGCCAATGGCGGGGTTTCATAGCCTTGTTTGCCATCAGCTCCAGGAGCGGGCACATGTCGTTGAAGTCGTCAATGGTCTTCTTGAGGGCGAAGAACGCAGGCCATTCCTTTAACCTGGAAAAGGTAAAGGTTCGGAATATTCCGTTCTTCAAAACGATACACCTCTGTAGCGCGTTGGGCGAGTAGCCGGCTGAGATGCGAGAGGTTGCGGGTTCCATTCCCGCTGCGGGACAAATGTTAAGTATGATCTGCAAGTATTTGTTTCTGGTTTGGGTATTATGGTACCATGATACTCGTAGTTCCTGATACGACACAGGGAATCCTAGTGTGGGATCAGGACTATGTATGTGACTGTTGGATGTTCTGTTATGTTATACTACTTACCTACTTTATTTACAGAATGTTGTGAATATTAGCGATACCTACCTACCTGTCGGCTCGGGTTTACCATCGTCACGAGTTTCTAAAACCTTTACGTCTGTGTATCATAGCGTATCATTTTTCGACACAGTTGTGAGAAAACGAGAAAACATATAAAAAATACCTATCTCGAGATTATTATTATTTATTCTCATTTTATAAAACTCTGAAAAAATAACAGCTAAAAAGTTTTTATTTTTTAGAAAATAGGCACAGAGTCTCGAACATTCAGCATTTACGACTTTTGCTGCTAGCTTATTAAGGAATCTGTTATTAACTGCAAGAAAGTGTGAACTAGAAGTTAAAATTGTAAAGAAATCGCAATGGTGGTAAAATTATCTTTCAAGCTATACGCTTACTGGCCTTGTTAGTACACATAAACCCGTATTTCCTCGTAGTCCAATGAGTCGGACTATGAAAATTCGTGATTACTTTTTGTCCGATGAGTCGAACCATTTGTAGTCCGATGAGTCGAACCATTTGTAGTCCGATGAGTCGGACTATGACAATTAGTGATTCCTCTCTGACCGATGAATAGGACTAAGAGGTAAATAAAACACGTCGTCCAATCGAGCAGGCTACCTATGCTGTAGTGCTTGTGATGCTTTGTATGGCCGTCAATTAGGTGATACATACCCTTTAGGAAGCTTACGACATCTATTTTGGAACTCCATAAGCTCATTATTTATCTCCTCAATATTAACTTCACCCCATGGTATATCATAATAACTGCTCACTCTATCGATGACGTCATTATACAGTTTGTACAGTTTTTGTAGTAGATTTAGTTCCTTTCTGATCTGAGCTAGTTCAGGATACTCGGTATGCGGAAGACCGAACAACTCTTCGCCGTTCTGATATGTTTGTAATTTTCGCCACATGCCATCAAAACGATTCTGAAATATTTTGTACAATCAATATCAATTTAATCTATAATTGTCAGTTTAAACCATTTCCGTCCAATGACAGAAATAGTTTAAACTTAGAATGGGTGCAACGTTTCGCTTATGGAGTGAAATTATAATTTTATTGTGTTTTTTGCTCATCACAGCTCATGAACACATCTTGAGAGAGCGAAACTTGATTTTGCGAAAACAAGGAGAACTAACACACATGTTTTAATTGATAGTGTCTCATAAATATCATTAGTTTACCTACGAATGTCATTCAACGATTTTGACAGTGTTTTTTTTTTTCATTTTATTCGAAGCATTCGACACATTCAATCAAAATATGCGTGCTTAGGTAGGTCTCCTAGTTTCAGCAAAATAAGGTTTCGTCATCTCAAGATGTGTTCATGAGCTGTGATTAGCAAAAAATACAATAAAATTAGAACATCACCCTCTAGCGAAATGTTCCAGCTTAAACTGCTATTTATATTACGGGGCTTATCATAGCAATTTTTTTTTTTTTTTTTTATACTACTTAATGACGGAACAACTTTTCCAGCATTATTTTTTATTTATTATTATTTATTAACAAGCAGATGGCCCACCTGACCACATTCTCACAAATATCTGTTGGTGACATCGTAAACCAAAAAAACAAACCTGAAACAGTATGAGTCTGTCGGACGCTTCCCTCGGAGTCAAGCCCGACTGCATTGGCCCAGCGTATCTATACTCATGACAGTATTCAGTGTTATCCTCCCGGAACCGATCTAAATTGCCTTTTAGATCTGATTCGAATTGTGGTTGCATGTGCAGTAGCTGAACGTGAGAGGCCAATGCGGTAGCTTGGAGCTGTTGCCAGGTATATCGCAGGCTGTCAACCTGCTCCAGGTCCTCTTTGCTGACTGGCAGGTCATAGCGGGTTATAATGTTGAAGGCTTCCTGCAGTAAAACAAACCGTAAAATAGTACAGTGCTTTCGTGGCCTGCAAGTCAAACGATTGTGCCCCTTGCCCCCACATAAGTGAGAACAACATTGTCTGGTCCTGACCAGGGTGTGTATAGTTTTTTCTCAAACATGTAGTAAGTGGGCAATTCTTCTTCTTCTTCTTCTATCGTGGGCAATTTATTCAAGTTAGTTATTCTCAACCCAAACTGATTTTCATTGTGATGTTATCTGTGATACCACGCCAAATATTGATTTTTATTTTACCTCGACTGGATCAATTTTCAACTCCATATCCACTTCCTGTTCTCTTATCTTTTTTAAAGTTTCCATGACAGTTCTAACGTCATCCAGGTCCCGAATTGGTCGTTCCAATTTCCTTTCCAGATCGTTCATGATTGCATAAACGTAGTCCATTTCACGTTTGTATTTCTTGCGCATTGCTTGACTTATTCTATGGGTTCCATCTGTTAATTAAACCATTATGTACTTAATATTTTAAGCAAAGTTCATGTGTTGTGGTTGTTAGCTCACAAACTGTGCAAAACAGGCGCCATGAGTATGGGCTAAGTAGGTACACGATTACCAATCTGATGCCCTCAGAATAATTAGCATTTGTCAGTAAAAAAACTCGTAACACTTACTTTTTAGTTCTGTATTCAGTCCCAGCTTTAACTTCTCTGTTGAAACAGCCATACAATTCCCAATGATAAGTACATCTAGCTCAGTCGATAATTTTGTATCAAGCTCGCTGTGTCTTTTCAAGGAAAGTTCAAAGTCGTTTAAGTTCCAAGCCAGAAGTTGTCGCAGAGTTTTTTCGCATTTCCATAAATAGTGATATGGTCGCCACCGTTTTACTAAAGTGTTTAGCTCCTGTGGAATTAATGATAGACATATTTATTTAACATTCCCAGATCATGACTGGATGGATGTGAATGGCACAGGAGCGATTGGAATTGCATTTGAGGGAGGTCTTAGACCCATAGCGGTAGGCATGATTTGAGATGTAAATTAATATAATTAATTGTCAAGATGGGGAGTTCCCATTTGTTCCATGGAACATGACGTCATCGAACAAAATTACACATTTTATTGCCTATTTTTTCAATGGAACTACTTATTAGCTTTTCATCCGAGTTTCATGCCATAGAACAAGATAGCCCTCATAATTAGCAAGTTGAAATTGCAATGGGCTGGTCATAGAGCTCGCAGAACTGACAATCGTCAGGAATCAAGGTTCACTTCAATATCGGTCGAGAATCAAGGTTCTCGAGTGGCGACCATATACCGGATGACGCAGTGTAGGAAGGAACCAAAGACATTATAAAGGTAGCAGGAGGTCAGTGGATGGAGGTGGATCAAAACCGTTCTGCAGAGAACTTCAACAGGCTGATTATGATGATAATAAGGAAGACCTTTATGAGCAGCAGTGATTAGAAATATGTTATGCAATTACCGTTTTGACATTTTGCGAACAAGTGGACAATAAAGACAGCGTTTTTATTATTTCCTTATTTTCCATTACGTGATTATAGAAATTCTTTTGTTGGAAAGGAAAATTAGGCTTTTCCTCCGACTCCAATCTGTAGTGCTTCTTTCTTTTCATTTTAGCCGCGTCTATCTTCGTTGCCTTTTGCATGTAGCCGGGTGCCGTTGACGAGACCTGTTGTTCGTCAAGCTTGGTGACTACCTCGAGTAGCTGATTGGCTTGGTGACCAGCGACCTTCTTCCAGCTTACCTAGACAGCATGCAAGAAGCGAGAGGGGGAGAGCAACATAAACCATATCAAAAATAAAGTGCAGAAGCCACAATAAGTGAACGGCAATGTGAATAAACAAAGAAGCATAAAGAGGTATTGCAGACGAAAACACAGTCAATTCCACAGGTGAAAGTGAAATATTCAACGACACAATACAATTGACATCACATAATTGGAAAAAATAAGAAAACATTCGATTATTTACTGATTCTGTAAAACGCCGTTATTCTCAATCAACAATAATTAACCAAGTGCGAGTTGAAGTCGCGAACTCAGGGTTCCGTACCAGTATAAACCCAAAATACTTTTTATTTACAAATCTATTACATTTGTTTCCACTTTCACCAACAGGTCCGTAACATTAAGTTCAACTTAAAAGTAGATACGGGATACGTGATACTTAATTTGCGTATCCCTAAATCTTAAGTGCCACATAAAATGACCTTTACGGTGAGGTTGAGGTCGGAACTCGTAGCGGGAATATTTCAATTTCGCACCATTACGCATTACAACTATTTATTTCTCAAATTTATAATAACTCGCAATATAAAGTTTAGAAATGTTGGAAGCAGTTGAGACTGCAGAACTTCTGCACAGTCAGAATTTACTGCGAAGGCTAAAGTTATAGTTAGTTATATAGTTATATATATATATATTATAGAGAAAGTGTATTATTTCACCAGCAATAAGGAGCCTGACTTATTTAGAAGATTCAAGATAAGCAAGCACACAGCTGAATTTGTCCTTGCCATGATCAGGAATAAAATAGAAGAATATAATTTAATGATGATAATTAAGTATAGTGCCGAGACATACCTAGCATTGTAACCCAGAGCAGACAGAGAGACAGACGAATATCTAGGCATATTAATAGGGTCCCATCGGCACTTGGTTTTGGAACCCTAAAAAGGTTAAAGCTAGTAGTTTTACTTTATAAAATCTGAGTACGTATTATGAAAATAAGTAGGTCAAAAGTTCTGTGGTATAATACAAACAAAACAGCAAGGCATTCGCGCTCATAACGTATGTACAAGTCATGCACATAAAATACACATTTCAAATTCAATAGAGTGTAGACCCAATTAAATGTTGATGCTATATTAAATAATCTGGCGTGACCTTGCGTTCATATCAAAAAGGATAATATTGGTTTTTAAAGTAAGTAATACAAGTCACAAACATACACTTAAAACTTGAGGAAATTGTTATGGTACTATCGGAGGTTGGAACGAAAGTACTAAGCAGCTGTTACGTTGGCTTAGAAACCTTGATTTTAATTAAGTACCAATGTATTTTAAAGTATAGTAAATTTACCCTTGGCGACTTCCCCCCTGTCCACTGAGCGACTCCTTTAGACAACCCTGATATGTGCTTTCCAGCTAGAACCAGTACGTCCTGTATCTCTTCTAGGGTTGGAGTCACTGACACGTTAGGTATCATCAGAGCAGCATTAAGAAGAAATATAGGCTTCTTAAGAGGACCTGCAACATTAAAAATTACTGATTGCCACACCTAAGTGATACTGACAGGCTTTATAAAAATATAATTATTTACTAAAAGAATATCAACTAATAGAAATACATACTAAAATAAAAAATACTAAAGTTTTTAGAAATGTAATGTCACGTTATAGATCAAAAAATATGAGGAGAAAATCTGGATACCTAAGCCTGCAATAGTGGGAAGGATGTAATTATGAAAAATTAAGTTATAACCGGGGACGAAAAAAGTGGATTTATACCAGTAATCCCAAACTCGAGTACCTTGACAACGCTAGTTCGCTAGAGGAAAATCTCTTTGTAACTTGTGAATTATATTTAAATGTTGGGAGACTAACCTACCTTTGTAGAAAACATGCTCTGAAATAAAGTCACACAAAACAAAAAAGCAGATAAAATAATATATGGGAAAAAACCAACATTTACAAGCATATTTCGTTTGTTTATTACCAATCATGCTGATAGCGGCTGATAATTATTTAATGAAATTGGCGGTTGAGAAAGAAATTGA
The DNA here is from genome assembly GCA_932527175.1 of Operophtera brumata. Classification (NCBI taxonomy): domain Eukaryota; kingdom Metazoa; phylum Arthropoda; class Insecta; order Lepidoptera; family Geometridae; genus Operophtera; species Operophtera brumata. Next base: position 76,649,340 of record OW052239.1, on the reverse strand, counting down.
GAACATAATAATGCCTGATACGAAATTTATTTTTCAGCGGATAACAATCAGTCTGGTTTAACATCCGCAACAGGTATTTTGTCCGCACGTATACCAGGCGAACATAACACTAGAAGAGTTCGAATGACCTATCCTGAACTTAGGTGTTGGAAAGACACGTGCTTTGCTTTCTACGGCGCATGTGCGATACCACCTACCATAAAGGTTAGGGTTTACGGTTTACGATACCTGGAAGAGCCGTGGTGTCATCTTGATTTATAAGTGCCACAAGACGAAACTTTGCCATCGACGACAGACATCGAAATTTGGATACCTATTAGGTCCATGCATCGAACTCACACCATTAGCCTTTTAGGTAGAAAAATCTAAAACACCAGCCATGTACGTGTTGGACCTAGTGCATTCCCAGTTCCATAACAAATGTAGAGTTATAAATTGTATAAGTTTAGTTAATCCATACGCAAAATTAAGTTTGTTGGTAATAGAAAAATCTTAAAATTCTTAAAATGTTTCAAGTTTGTAAAACATTATTATTTGTTGGTAAAACTAAAATAAAAAAAATCTAGTTCCACGGTCAAAATGGAAGACTGACTTTGTTTTGAATTACTTTTGAAAATAAAAATTCTCAACTTAATGAGCTCTAAAAAGTTAAAGGTACCAGATATATAATGATGATGCTGGGAATAATTTTATTTATCACGCCATTATTTTAAAAAGTAAAAAGTTTTGGTTAAGTATACATTTGGCTTTGGGTCAGTAATATACATGACACTGAGAGTACAGATTACATACAAACACGATGTTACCATGTCGTTTAGGGTTGCGTCTTTTCGATGATTAACTTCCCATCGTCGTTTAGGGTTGTGTCTATTTCAACGAATAACTTAATATCGTCGTTTAGGGTTGCTTCTGTTTCGATGATTAACTTCCCATCGTCGTTTAGGGTTGCGTCTGTTTCGATGATTAACTTAATATCGTCGTTTAGGGTTGCTTCTGTTTCGATGATTAACTTCCCATCGTCGTTTAGGGTTGCGTCTGTTTCGACGATTAACTTAATATCGTCGTTTAGGGTTGCTTCTGTTTCGATGATTAACTTACCATCGTCGTTTACGGTTGCGTCTGTTTCGGCGATAAATTGTTTAATAATGAGATCCAGGGTTCGCCTTGTGACTTTGATTAGCACATCGATCACTTTTCGGCTGTAATAGCGCCTCATTTCATTCACAGCATTTTTCACCATTTCCTAAGAAGTAAAACAATTATAAAGGGTCTTTGAAATTATACATCAACAGGAAAACTTGATATTTTAAATAATTAATGACCGTTTGAAATTAGTTCACATAAAACACCTTTTGCTATTTTAATTTACAGAATACGACACAGAATACAGAACACGACCCTTCGCTACACTCACAAACTCGTTCCACTCGGGGTGTCAGTTGCTCGCTACGCTCGCCACTCCCCCCTTAGCTATACTTCGGTCTCGTGAACTCGTTGCGCTGGAGGATCTCCGCACGAGCTTCTGACTCCAATCTGATTTATACTCTTAAACTCTCGTTTTTAATTATTATTTTCCTTAAAGAGATGGTCTTTGATATTGTGTAAAATGAGATTGTGAGAATTGGCCTCCTGGTGACAATTTATCCAGTTTACATCCAAATCACAATCGCATTTTCAAGTCAGATTCACAAGCCGTTAACTTGCGACGTTCGTGAGTCTTTCCGATAAAAATAAAACTAATACAATTAACAAGCAAGCATGACATCTGATCTGATGATGAAGAAGAGGTGGATAACGGAACTCCTCGACCTGGCAGTGTTTGCGGTCATTTTGATCAGCTCATGGTTCCGACCACTTATTTTATAAAATCTCGTTTTAAAAAAGATATCATGTATCAAATGAACTTTTTTGTTTCATTATAAGTTTAAATTATGTGAAAGGAATCCATTGTCAAGCCATTCAGAAATTTTTATGAGAAGTAATACGGCTAGTACTTGACCGGCCGCGGTCTCGGTGGGCTAGTCCTGGTGCCCGCTGGATGTAACGTCATTGGCCGTGGGCGCTGCTGGCTTGCTTATAGATAGTGGGACGATATGCTCCAGCAGTGGACACATTACCTGCATGCCCTTGGACAGGCCGCCGGCCGGTAGCGACAGCAGACGGTGCGGACTCTCGAAGCACTCCCACACTGCAGACCAGTCCTGCTGCCCGCTGGAGGTACTCTCGTTGCTAATGGATGCTGCACCGCTCCCGGCATGTTGTTCATCTGTTCACATCGTACTAAAGCTATTCAGTAACTGCTACATGAAATATCATTGATTTATCTCTAATAAAGAGATTAAAAGGTCGGAGGAGGTCGGTAGCTGGAGGCCGCTCTAAGGTTAAAAGTCTAAAGTTAAAAAGTTCGAAGTCACGTTATGCCTTGCTATTCAAGTACAGACAGTGGAACGTGCCTAGGTATCGTAAACAAGCAATTGCGTGAAAATTAAAAAAAAACTTACATATCTAATGATTTTCATGAATGAATAAATAAATAAATAAATAAAAATACCATCACTTGCTTGATAGAGATATAAGTTCTTAAATTGAGATATATCTTCCGATAGTTCCTAGCAACGTTATAATTCACTTCAACGAGAAATAACAAAGCTGCTATAATAACTGCAAACATGAAAATGGCTGCTATAGAAGCGCTTAGCAATCATATAGCACGCAGTTATCTATTGTATTAAAACTATCTTGTAAGTTAAAATATGATCGGATTTCTTATAACTCCTTGTAACTTAGAGATGATATTACATACTGCGTAGTATGCACTAGTACAGGATCTGACCTTCTGCGATGAGGAACTCGAAGTCCGGATTGATCTCAGCGGGCTTGATCTGCTGAGCCGCCTTCTTCACCAAGTCGAGGACCTCTTCTACTGCCTCTTCCACCATAAGACTCTTACGGTTCAGCTCCACGCACGCATTGCTACAAGTTTTTAAAACCTCATACAATGACTTAGATACGATGACCGATAATAATGTAGCTCAGATTTTTGGGAATTTCGTAAAAAGGCATTTGACATAATTAAGACGGAGAGACATACCTACCGGAGGGAGTACCTTGCAGATAAGATATACAAAAGTAAACGGACAAGTGCGAGCGATACGCGCGCTCTGAGGGTTCCGTACGGTAAAAGCGTACTGGAAAGCCAGTTTTGAAATCGGTCAAACAGCCAGCACACAGTTGAAGGCACTTACTGGAGTTTGCTAAGATAAATCATCATAAAAGTGATTCTTTCAGATTCTTCCTGTTTAGGTACTGAACCCTTAAAAAATTACTGATTCATTCATTGACATAAACTTCCAAACGTATCGATAGGTCGTTCTAACTTAACCCCTACACCTAGAGGTTTTTAATTTCGACCCATTTTCACACAAAACTAGACGTTCTTTGCTAATGTGTTTTTAATGTATTGAGTTAGAAGCTTGTTTATTTTACGGCGCTACTAACTCACAGACCTTTATATTGGGATATTACCTATTATTTTAGCTTGATACTTTTACCTTTAAAGGTACGGAACCCTAGAAATATAGGGATATGATGTACATTTTATATAACATTTTATCTGTCTGAAGGTTAATTGCTGCATACGTTAATCTTGGATACGGTTTAGCAACTAATTGCCACCTGCGTCATACCGAGTTAAATTTGTAGCCCTGGATTATCCGACTCAACAATCGCGTACAACACAATAGATGAAAAATATACTATAAATTAACTAAAGAGTATTATGCTTACCTATGGTAGACGCAAATGTAACAGTTGTACTATCCTATTCCTTCGGAAGGCATTCGACAAGAGTCTACTCACCGACATCCAGTTTCTACATTGTCAATGAATTCTTCGACCGACCACGGCGTGTCCTCTGCAAGAAACGTATGTTGTTAGGTTGAGCGCAAGCGAGGTAACATTGTAGCTGAGGTAGCGAACGGTTTTTTTTACTTAGCTCCTCGCTGGGTATCGTATAGAAATAAATTATGCCTCTCTACACTCACATTGGATAGGGTCCACTAAAAACGTAGTCTTGGCAAGACAGAGCGTGTAGTCAGATCATAAGAGCACACAATGAGTCAATTATGGAACTGGCAAAAGCCCACCTGATGTACATGTACATAGGCTTATGACTTTCCCCATGAAGATATCCTTTGATGTCGGACATCCGAGAGCTACACCTACCTACTCTACTTACTCTGCCTATGCCCTACGTTGCATTGCATTACGTATACCCTCAGACATAGTGAACAACTCGCATGTTCCTGTAATTTTACCGGGATTGCTATTTGGCGGCAGAAATAGGTGGTGTGGTGAGTACACCACACCACGCAAGAAGACGACGATTACGACGGTTAAGATAACGTCCTGGGATACTTCCCAGGAAGTAATCTTATCATCTCGCAACACTCACCCGGCAGCGTGACCAAGGTTACGTCCTGCATCCCCGACAGCACGAAGATGATTCGATTTGTGTAAATGTCGTGCACTCTCGAGACCAGGACGTCGAAGCTGTTGATAGCCGCGTTGGCCTTGTCCACGAACTCGCTCCAATCCTCACTGGTCCAACACACCGTGCGCAGACCCGGAAGGAGGAGGGAAGATAGACGGACTACTTGTGGAAGAAAGAGAGGGCGGACTTCCAGTTTCACGCGGCGGACGGTGCGCAGGTAGTCTTCTAGGAGGAACTGAAATATCATTCAGAGGAGAGTGAAGTAGTTCTTCTTGGCGTAGAGCGAGTGACAGACAATAGGCAGTTCTATGCCCATCTTCACGAGGCAGTCAGACTCGCGGATCAGCAACCGGACGGTGTGGTCCAGGTTCACACGAATCAGACCAGAGTCATCTATTTTAAGTGGTAAATGACCGACCATCGACTTTGACAGGTTTTAATTATATTCAGTACTTAAATTTATACCACAGATAAAATAATACTATACTATTATACTAAATCCTCGGATTTAAGATTATCGTATACTATAATCTCGGCTTCTTCCAGGCCAGAGTGAATAGATGCCTTCTAGACCTTAGTGCTCCATCGTCGGCCACATCGTCACTTACCAACAGGTGAGATCGTGATCAAATAAAGTGGTCTATCAAAGTAAAAAAAAGCTGCAGGAGTCGTTAGCGAGAGGGCAGTGATTCTTAAACAACTTTTACTCAACTAAGGCGGCTTTCTGGGATCAGCAACCGGATGGTGGTGTCCAGATTGACACTCACTAGCCACTTCAATGAAGCTGGTGATGATAATCACCTGCAGGGAGTCGTTGAGGAGAGTGAAGTAGTTCTTCTTGGCGTAGAGAGAGTGACAGACAATAGGCAGCTCTATGCCCATCTTCACGAGGCAGTCTGACTCGCGGATCAGCAACCGGACGGTGTGGTCCAGGTTCACACGAATCAGACCAGAGTCATCTATTTTAAGCAGAGTGTTGGTAAGGCTGTCGTCTACATCCCACAACTGAAAAAGAAATATTATTTTAAACTTTGTTGTTTTGTAAAGTACAACACGTATGGAAAACATAACAAAAAAAACCTGAGAACCCTTCCTGCACCTTGCTGTAATCAGCAAAGCTTTGATCATTTCGAAAATTGACGGTGACTGTTAAATTAACGGCTACCTACGCTCGCGGAGATAAGAAATGGTTTAGTTAAATAAAAAGGGATAAGAACTTACGTTCTGGTTCATCCAGACAGCACGCATGGTGTCCTCGTAGCTGTGAATGAGCGCGCGAGTGTTGGAGTACTTGCGCATCATATCGCCGGCCGCTGGAAGCTCGCGCAGCACCGGGTGCGCAGAGACGCTCTCCACTGTCTCCCTCATATTGAACATGAGGCAGCGAGCCCATTTTATGCGGCCTGCAATCAAAAAATTATCTTCATGGTATATTATCATAAGTCAGACTGTTAGACGAGACCTCTTCATAGAATGCAACGGGGGATTTGCCATAATCAACACGCTTGGCAGGTGGATTGGTTATCACAGTGTTGATGTTAGATACTCAGACGGATGCAGTCGTCTATGCGGTGTCTTCTTCGTCATGTCGATGATACTCGTACAATACATCGTTATTGCGCTCCCAGTAGGACATGGTACATAGCCATGCATAATGGATTCTGGGAGGCTGTGTTGGTGTTAGGGACAAGAGAAACAGGATCGCATTATGTAGATATTCCTTTGTAATTTTACAACATCCTTGGTAGGAGACTGAACTGTATAGTCAAGCCGGACACACCATGGCTCATACTCAGAATACATGATGTATTAGCATAATGTTTCCAGCATGTTTCCACAATTAGCCAGCATACTATCAGCTAATATACTGAGTTTAGTTCAAGTGTAACAAGGTTTGTGTACGCGGCCCGCCCTAAGAGATCTGCCTGTTGATGTCTGTAGTCAACTGTATTAATGAGAAACGTTACCTGCTACTGGCGAATAGTTCCTCGGCAAAGGCGGATCATCCTTCTGCCTCTTGAACATTTTCATAATCTTGTCGACTTCCTTCTCGCTGTACCGCAGGACTCTGCCGTATTTTTCATTCAACTTGGACAGCAAGATCTTTTGGCTAACCTACGAATAGGGTATTGTATTATTTTATCTGTGGAATAGGTAAGTGATATTATTTATGTTACTGTCTATCCGTCATGGGAAAGGCCTCTCTTCTCTTCTTCAATTCTTGGGTTCACCTCAAACTAACTCACTAACTAAGGAAATAGGTTCGGAAGTAGAGCTTGGACTCCAGAACTCAGGTTTTGAACCGGAGTTTTGGAAGGTTAAGTGAAGCAAGTTCCTTCTAAAATAGAGCTATGTTGATTGATAATTTCTAAATAAAAAAAATGGTTTTGTATTTGTGCTCTTAGTTTTTCTGCATTAATCTAACCAAAAAGGTTAATCGAACCAAAATGAGACCCATACATTAAAGTAAACTATCTTTCTAGTTAAGAACTAGTTTCCGTAACTCTGGAATTCTGGAGCTAGAATGCTTAGCATTGAAACCAGCTCCGAGTTCCAAGCCTTATTCGTAGAGAGCCATAGTGGCAAAGTGAGTGCACATTCCCAATTCCCAACTGATCGAAACGTCTTTCAACAAATGGGCATCCTAAATTCATCCCGACGTCTGAAGTATTTCACTGGTTATTTCTTGTTCACTGTGCGTAAGTTCAGTGATCAGCGGTCTTATATTCTAACAGACTAATGTCGATTACCATTTTGCTTTTCATTGCGCTGCGTCTTTCAAATATTTTCGCGCTTGTTAAAAAGCTAAAACACGCAGCGCAATGAACAGCTAAATGGTAATCGACATGGTAATCGAAATCGATTAGACAATAGCCTGATGAAAGAATGGTGACCGCGCCGATGACTGATGGTGAAAGAATCAGCTCGGTAAAATGAATTTGCGCACTTTGTAAAGGCTTATTTCGTGTTGACCACCATCCCGCATCCATGCGTTAACGTAGTGAACTAAAGTCAATTTATTGTCGTCGTCTACGAGATAAGGCATCGAGTCCCATTAGTGGGAACGCCACAAAATGAAAATGAAATTATAAAAATACGAAAACAGAAGCTGAGATATTAATTAAACGATACAATAGCAGGAAGTAAATAATACAAGTGATAATACAAGTGAATAATAATAATAGTAATACAAGTGATTCCACAAAAATGATATTAAAAAGAAATTAAACTAACTTCAAATAATTACGAATGATTAATGACGAAGAATTAATTAAGAATGATTTTACGACTATAATACGACTATCTTCTAATCGACTAGGGTTCCGAAGTAAAGTTACATAAAGTTTCGCCATGTCCGTCTGTCCGTCTGTCCGTATAACATATTGTTTGCCACTGCACGCTGTTGGTGACGCCTACAAAGTTAAAATAAATACTCAGAAATAATGTGTTTTTTACTAAATACCTTTTCAAATCGAGTAAGAAACTTGATCCCTTGAGGAGTCTCCCACACACTGGAGAAGTTCGTTTCTATGGTGTTGCCTATAGATTGTTGTAAGACATTGGTCTTTTCTGCAAAAGTGTTGTAGTCCTTATCAAACTCGTTGTTTCTATAATCCAAGTAATCGTACTGACATGTAGTGACGGCCTTTTTAGCTTCATCGAATACGTGGACCGCTTCTTCTAAATCTGGAGAGGCAAACATTATATTAGTTGATATGTAATGACCCTTTAAAAATAAAATGAATGTTATATTCTCTCAAAATGAGATCCATATCTTAAGACGCTGACAATAGTCAAATAGTAATAGAGTCTTAAACGTATTTTTTGAAAAATCTACACAGAAAGAAAAAAAAATGTAGTCATCATCCTATTTCCAAGGGCATACACGAGACCAAAACTAAAATTAATTAATTTATTAAATTAATTATTTAAATTAATTAAATACATTTTAATTAGACTCCTTAATAATAACTCGGAACATGTATTTCTTGTTCCGAGAAATATAGTTGTTCCAAGCATCGACGTAAATAAAATGAATGGACGGGCCTTAGGGAACGATAGTTTTGAAGCTTCTAAACAGACCTAGCTAGTATACTTCGCTTCAGTCAGTCTTTGTCACGGCAACGAGTGACAGCTATGCTGAAAAATACCAAAATTAGATACCTTGGTAATACAATGCCTTCCTGTGCTTTTCTGCAAGTGCAAACAACACAAGAAATACAAATAAAGCTTCAGGCATCGCATTTAATTCGTAAGTAAAGGTTTTGTAATATAATTTTCATCAATTGATAAAAAACTTATAAATCGTCGTGTGGTAGGAAAACTACATAACTAACACATTTTGCGAAATCGACTTTATTGCATGGTTATGATGGCCCATACATGTCGATGGACACGTCTTGCTCTAGAGGACGAGCGACAAGGAGGACTACGCTCCAGGACATTATCTCAATGTTCCCCACTCTGAATGAAAGTTAACAGACACAAGTTTATACTCGTAGATAGTTTTAATTTTAGTCGACATACCTTTTTCTTTTTGATACTTAGAATTATTGTGTTCCACAATTTTTTTTTCATTTTGTTGATTTTATAAGCATTAGTCGTATGATAAGTTTGTTATGTCACTTACTTTGAATTTATAAGTCTGCTAAAATAATGTAGGTGTTTCAGGAGTTTTCTAATATTCAGTCTTGATAAAAAGAAATGATTATAAGCTGGTTTTATTTTAAAATGTATTTTAATATTATATAAATCTATACCCATGGATAGGATTGTCATACTCAAATAAGTAAATAATAGATCATTTCAATTATTCAAAACTTTGGCGAGGGAAAAATACATTGTCGTTTTTTTATTTTATTCTCTTAATCAAAAGAACTAAAATGTATTATCATTAAATTCGAAAATAGATACAGTACCAATCTATAACATATCAAAACACGGACTGAAAAATTAGTTACGATAAAAAAGTTATTGCCATTTTTGACGCAATAAAACAGTAAAACCCCTTTTTTCTCGCGATGTTGGTTTTGTTGTTGTGATTACTTATTTAGTTTTCCAACTACAGCGACGAAATATTTGACAAGACTTCACGCATGACGGATGGTCCGGTACAGACTGCAAAAAAATCTGATGCCTAAGGGGTATCGTATTGATTTAGAATTGTAATTTGCATTATTTACGTCAAAACATTGCTAAGCACGTCGCTTTAGGTAATTGCATATAATATGTAATGGCATGTTAATTAACCTTATAGCTTTCAAAAAAAAATCTAAGGTAAACAAAAATGGATAGAAGTCATAAGACGAGCAAGAACAGACGACTTTTGGAAGTGGAATACATTTTCCCGTATTTGCTCTGATCATTTCCTACACAATGAATTCTATACGCCAAAAAACGATTAGGAGTAGTAGAGCTTTTTTGTGAAAAAGTTCGTCCGGGGAAGTACTACCACCATACCTGTTTCTGCCGCAAAGCAGTAGTGCGAGCATTGCTGTGTTCCGGTTTGAAGGATAAGGGTGCCGATGAAATTACGGCCACATGGGACTTTTCATCTTTATGTGTCAGGGTGGCGGGCGCAGTGGAATGCCACATAGGGCGCGTCCTAGGTGGACGTGACCTGAGGTAATGCACTGTTCATAGGCAGAGGGTACCACTTAACATCAGGTGGGCCATCTTCTTGATCTGTCATTCCAAGTAGTATAAAAAAACTCATTGTGCAAAATTCTTAAAACTGCACTCTGCAGTTTCTTAAATACTGGAATTTTTATACATTTATGTTTCCGTACGATTTTTATGATATTTTCTTAGTTTATTGAGTGATGAAAAATATATTTTTCACAAATTGATTGAGCTGAAGACCTTAGGTGGACTTGCTTTTCTATTGATTTATATTGTGTATGTTTGAGAGCTGAAAAATAGATACGTAACTACATAAAACAGAAGGGAACCATGTATTTTTGTAAAAGTTTCATTCAATAATTGCATTTTTTTTGGCGATTTTTTGTACTATAAACCTACTGAAATAACTTTAGAAAACACATTGCATCTGTTAAAGTATTAAGTATTAAAAAAATACAGTTTTTAAGAAGTTCAATAATTTAATTTCACCTAGTTTATTTAAAAGACCGCCAGGAGTGGCGCTATAGAGAAGAGACCTTTACTCAGCAGTGGCTGGATAGATAGATAGATAGATAGATAGTTTATTTGTTGACCGTACCCTAAATCCGAATTGTCTTATTTTTCACGGACGTTTTGTATGGGTAAGGCCAGTCCATTTATTTTACAAATTTAAACTTAAAATGTTTGCTGCATATACCTAGTGGAGTTCTTATTTGAGTCCATCCCACTCTTCTTATAACCGATAACCATTTTTCTCGTAGCAAAGGATTACTTGGAAATCTGAAAGCACAAAAACATTTTATATCAGCCGTGCTACGCCCATATAATTTTTCACTCTGTTACTTTATCTATAGACAATTTGTTACCCCAAAGTTTATTATTTTTCAAGTGTAAACCACGCTTTATAGATAACATTAAATTTAAATGTTACCCAAAAATTCCGTTCCAGTGGGACTCGAACCCGCACCCTCGCCTGTCATCGGCGATGCCTTAAACAATTTAGCAATAGATCGAGCTATGACGCTGGAGACGAAATTTGTGGGCACTATCAACTCGGCTATAGCGCCAAGTTGATAGTGTTGTATCTACAGGTGTTTCATTGGAAACCTTCTGTTTAAAGTTCGAAAGTAAAGGCATCGCTGATCACAGGCGAGGGTGCAGGTTCGAGTCCCGCTGGAACGGAATTTTTGGGGTATATTTAAATTTAATTTGTTACCTATTATTTTATTAAGCAGAAATAAACAATATTTATTAATAAAAATTAAAAAATAAATATACCCTTTCGGGGAAAAAGGCGTGTGTAATAATCAACAACGTAAATATTTACTCCAAAATATCTGCTACACAAACTGCAATAAAAACACCCGTGGTGCTTTAAAGTTACATTTTCAATAGTCAATACAAAAACACACACCTCAATGTCCACCTGGTTATTATAGATTTTAAAAAAACGGTAAATGTTAACAGAGCTCACAAATTTACTCCAAACAAAGTAAACCTCCATTCTAGGATGGACAAAAATTTAATTTATAGGTAGGTATAGTGCGCGTCATGTAAAAAGAACGCTGGTGGTCAAGCTTATTTTAACTTGTATTGTTATTATTATTTTCTGTGGTACTTGTTTGTAAGGCACGCCTCACCATCTTTCTGCACGTCCAGGATGACTGGCAGATAATGCTGTTAGCATTAAGTCCTCCTTGCACTATTGTCTTGTGTGAAAGTTTTTAAATAAATAAATAAATAAGCTTCTACAGGCGTTCCAGCGTTCTTTTTACATGGCGCGTACTATAATTGTACATTATTTGTAGTAAACTAGATAGGCACTCATTCAATGCATAGTTATACATCTCTCAAATAAGTAGAAAAGTAAGTAATCTCTTAAAAAGAACGCTGGGACGCCTGAAGAAGCTTGACCGCCAGCGTTCTTTTTACATGATGCGCATTATACAACGATATAGACTGCAACAGGACTATCGATATATCTGACGTCATCACTTGGTCAAGCCCTATCGTAATCAAACATTTTTATATTTTACATAAAATATTGTTTATTTCTAGGTGCAGCAACGAAATATTATTAAAAAATATAAGGGAAAGTCCTAATCTACGAATGAAACTGGTTTTTAGGCCATTTACTAAAGCAGAATTGATAAAATAAGCAATACAATCGAACTACCAATAATCTCTTATTTACCTGTGAAACGTGTATTTTCCCGGATAATTACGTCTTGTATCTTCACAGTCACAAACTGAACACGACACCATTGTCATACAAAGTAATATTTGTTATTTAATAGTAAGATTACTAAAATTATAACAAAATTAGTTAAACTGCACAAGAGACCGTCCGGTATGCGCATGTACTCAAGCAAAACATGTCACATTCAATACATTGTTGCTGTCACTTTTCTTCTTGCACGGGGTACATTTAAAAATGACTTTTCTCTCCCACGCTTCGTTTGTCTATTTAGCGTAGCGAAAAAATTCTACGTCTATGGTTTTAACTATACTGTTTTCTTGAGGCACCACCCGATTTGCTATTTTTAATTCATATCAACAAGCGTATTAGATATCAAAGTCGCAATTCTAATAACTTGAGATAAAGCTGTGGGAATTAATCCAGGACTTACCCCACCTACGTTATTGACCTTACCTTCTCCCAGAAGCAGTCCTTCCATCCTTTTCGCAAACAGATTATTGTAATCGTCCATCAGATCAAACATCGTTATTATCTTATTGAGCCTCTTACAAAACGTGTCAAACTTTCCAAACACGTAGTTTTCCGAAAAGCTGAATTGTTCTGTGTTGGGCAGAAACGCTTGGTTTTTAACGAAGAGGTAGGTCTCTCGGTAGGTTTTGTTCAAGTTGATGCAGTGAATAAGTTTGTCTTTCACTTGCGATCTACCCTGGGACCAGATGGTCTCCTTAAAACGACAGGTGATGTATTGCTTGCAGGTTTCAATCATTTGGTTTGTAATCTGAAATATGATCACACCTAAATAAGTTTGAAATAAGACCGCTATGCTGTGGTGTGTCCGGACTGAGAATATACCCCTATGTCTCCACTCGTGGATGTTGTAAAAGCCGACAAAAGGATTTTCCCAGGGGATGGGCAGAAGCATATACCTGAGAACTCAATACTACCAATACTGCAATCATCATCCGCCTGCCAAGCGTGGTGATTATAGCAACTCACCTCTGCATTCTATGTGGGAAGCCTCGTCCAGCAGTGGATGGATGTCTATAGGCTGAGGTGTCTAACGGTGATGATGATGAAGACTGCTAGCACAGCACATAAAATGAAGCATGCAGACAGTGGGCTCTGACCATTTGGGCAAACAATCTGCATAACTGTCAGAAAAAGCGATTCTTCTCTGTTTAGGTACAACATGAAACCCTAATGCGAGAGCATGAAATGAAAACATCCATGCATTGCAAGTAATATAAAAAATAAATAATCTTGCTAAGCCCCAAAACAAAAGCTACATTGAAATTTTTGTAGAAAAGTCATCCAATATGTTCAACTGGTTGAACAGATAGTTGAACATTGGAGTAGAGGAGATTAGAAATATAAATAACAGTATACCTTGACCATTAGAGATGATATCCTCTCCGAAGTGTTATAAAACTGAGACACACTGTTTATGAGTCGGACAGTTTGCAGGAGGCTCAATATGGAATCCTTGATTTTGACAGGATCGTCCAGGTATAGAGAATGACAGCATTTCTCCATGGCTTGGATAAATTTTGCGTTATCTTTCGCCTCGTTATAGCAGAACGTGATCTTGTGGTCGGTGTCACGCCACAGTTTTAACACTTTTGAATTGGAAAGTTGCAAGCATGTAAGTGTTAGCTGCACTTCATTATCCTAGAAAAATATATATAGACCTATTTAAAAAAAATGCTATCGTTAACTTCGCAAGCATAACATTTGTCTACGAATGCATGTAGGTAGTTTATTTCATATTTATAGCATCGAAAGTGATATCGAAAGGAAATCAATTAAAGTAAATATCTTTTTACGACTAAAGAGCTATCTTGATGAAACTTGACGAAGTTACAATGTTAACCATGAGAAAGGAAATGGGATACTTGTTTGAGGAAAAATAAGTATTTTTGTCATTCAATTCTGATAATTAATCGAACGCTGAAGAGCAGAGTGCGGCACAGAATATAAAATGGTAATCATTTGGTTTTCATTATAGTTCTATATTAATGCGTAGTCTCACGCACGAGTGAGTTATCCATGTTTTTTTATTAATGACAACTTTATTTATTGTATATTTTTAGTTATGTCTGACAATCATTATTGTTGCCTATATGGAATAATTTATATATATATAAAATACGTGATAAATCAGTTTAAAACTGTTTTATTACAATGTTTAGGAATGATGAAAACCGCAGAAAACCTTTACCGTTACCGCTGTAGACCTTTATTAATGACTAGCTAACCTGCTCCCGACTTCTACCACGTGGAAAATATTTTAATCTCAACAACCACATCGTGAAACAACCTTTAAAATGACAACACACTCAAGTTTTTCAATTGACGGGTCCCATTTTAACCCTGAGGTCCTGAAAATATTTTAGTATCTTCAACAATACCGTGAAACTAACTTTTACATCGTTGAAATACGCTGAAGTCTGGCTAAAACGTAAGGTGTTTTTTGTACAAATAAACGTTCCCCTTCTGATTTTCAGGAAAATTTCTGGTGTCGATGAAACACGTGTTTGTTAATTTTGTTTAAAATTTCAAGTTTCTACTACTAACGGTTTCCGAAATACACAGCATTTTTGTTTTACGTTAGAACCCCATTTTGAACCCCTTAGCATGCGAATTTTCAAAATTCCTTTCTTAGTACAACCTTTCGCATCGAGATAAATACACCCTCAAAATTTCAAGTCTCTACGATCAGCGGTTTAGGCTGCAGTTAGTCAGTCAGTCAGGAGATTGCCTTTTATATATGAGATGGAAAGAAGTTGAACATAGAACATTTGAGGCTCTGCCTACCACTTCTGAGAAAAAGGTGTGTATACCTGCAAATAAGATACGAGTTGTGAGAACTGCGCGCCGCGTTTCTTCCAGTACTCGAGTTCATCCTGGGGTCCACTAGAGTCCACCTCACGTCTGAGTTGCTCACTTTCACTGAGAATCTGGTGATATAAAAACATTACGGTAGTAGGGGGCTCTTTGTAGGTGAGCGGCAAATAAGTTGAGCCTCGGCACGTGTACATCGTGACTTGCGCAGTCACGATGTCCACGTGCCGAGGCTCAACTTAGACGATTCCGCGCAAGGCACGTGGTCCAACCTAGCCAAGTGGCATTCGCTTTGAAGCGATTTCATTTCGACAGTCGTAATACAATACAGAAGACCACGTGATATTTCGATAGCTTACGTCAATCTCATACATTGATGGATTTCTTCGTATTAGCGACGTCGCTATGAGAATGTTACTTTGCCTACGCCCTCAGTCAGGGCCCCAATCACGCTAATTTTGAACGACAATACTAATAAAAATCCACAAAAAAGAAAACCAATAATCTATGCACATTTTGTATCGCGCCAGTCATTTCAAGGTAAACTATTTTGTTTAAATTCGTGCTTTGGTTTAGATAGTTGGGGTTAAGTTCGGAACACCAACCGTATCTTAGCGATGAGTAGGAGCAACCTTCGCATTATGGTCAGAGCCTTGACTGGACACTGTCGCCTTAACAAGCACATGTTCAAGTTAAGGTTATGCAAAACGCAATCCTGCAGATTCTGTGATGAGGCGGATGAAATGCCTCTTCATCTGCTAGGTGAGTGTGGACCACTAATGCACAAACGCAGCATTCACATAGGCAAACACATCCTCAGACCGGATGAACTGAAAGAAATCTCCTCTAAGAAAATCCTACAGTTCCTAGCAGCTGTTTGTCATAGCGGTGAACTGTAAACGCCCTCTCCAGGGGCGGTATGTAGCAAGTGGCGATCACAATAGGCCTAACTGGTCGCAATGATGTAATAGCCATAAGTAGCTAATAAAAACAAAATAATAATAAGTTAGGTTAATCCTACCTCCATAACCTTCTTGATCCATTCATTGACTCGCTCTTCCAGTATCGTGATGGTATTAGGGTTCTTAATCATTTCCTTCAGCTGGCTGTGGTCACTCAGATTGCCCATTAGGGCTTGTCCGTCGTCGAATAGATTCACTTGGCCGCATACGTCTTCACATACTAGTATAAAACCAATCGAGAAGATATAAGAATATGTAGTAGGGATATAGTGATGGCCGTTTATTATACATAATTTATCTAGTACAGTCCGGCAAGTATAAGTTGGCGGTGGCGATTTGAGGAACTAAAACAACCATCTTGAAAATTCACTTTGACACTTCCGAGTTCATAGTAAACATCGTTGCGAATATTTTGCTAACTACTGTGCTATCATCATGCCTAAAGTGATAAAAAGTGGTACAAGAGAAGCAGTTATAAAAGTACATTCGTTTTGTACACAGCCGCGCACAGCCGCGCCAAGTTATACTTGCCGGACTGTACCGAGCGAGCAAGTCTTTGCAAAGCTTGCAACCTCTGGAAGAATTTGCTTTCATCTGTCCGTATGTATGTATGTGTAAATACTCAAAAATAATACATAAACAAATAAATATTAGATACAGGGATACATTAATTAACATTCAGTGTCAAAATTCAGCAGTCACTGCCCGGAGATGGAATTATTCATGATGACTGAATGACTGAATGAATGATGACTAAATAGAATTGTTGCAAAAAAAGTTGCTTGTGTTCGCGAGGTCTACTGTTCTCATAACTTCTAGTTATATTATAATTGCGCGTTATATTGACAATCTTACAGTATCATGGGCCAATTGATAACTCCACGGTCAATAAACAATAAAGTTAAAATTAAGCGCTCGACCATATCACTTTGCAACTATAATATTACCAGTGAAATTATATCCACACAGCTTTGGCAATCAGCTGAGACAGTTTTTTTACAACTCTGAATGACTGATCAAGCTGATGGCTTACCTGATGTTAAGTGGTACCCTCTGCCTATGAACAGTGCATTATCACATAGGTCACGTCCACCTAGGATGCACCCTATGTAGCATTGTACAGCGCCCGCCACTCTGAGACATAAAGATGAAAAGTCACATGTGCCTGTAATTTCACCGGCAAACAGCAATGCGAGCACTACCTACTGCTTTGCGGCAGAAATAGGTATGGTGGCAGTACTTCCCCGGACGAACTCTTTCACAAAAAATCCTACTACTTACTACTAAAAAGTATACATAGGAACATACAGTAAAACTATACATACTCCTATAGCGAAAATTAATTTACAATAAAATAATATTGAGTGTGGTATCATTGCCGTTCACAAAGATACCATGTTTAATAAGGATTTTAAATAATAAAATACCTTTCAATGCACTACAGAATGATCTCAAGCCGGGTAGCAACTGATTCTTCACAATGGGAAACTTGGTTTCATCTTCGTCACCGTCGCTGCTGGGATGAGCTAGTGCGTTCATGTACACGTGTTCCATCACCCGCTCAATAGCCGTCACCAAGCCCACCTTCTCTGCGTTTAAGATCCCGCAAAATCTGAGGAAATTGGTACCATAGAATATGTCAAGCCGTTTAAGACCGGAATTTGTAAATAAAGTTCATCAAGTAAATCCAGCCGTACTCACAAATCTTTATGAAATCCTTCCTCGGGTAATTGTTTGCTCACATTTATGCGAAACATGTAAATACAAACTCCAGTAAATCTGACATCCCAGCCATCGGACAGAAAAAGCTTTTTCTTCATAGTTATGAGAGGAGGCGGTGGTTTGCCTTGTTTCAGCTTAGAGCCTTCTGGCTGAGGGCGATTTTCTATCTCCTCCACGTCTTGGTAGTACCAGAGAAGCTTATTTCTCATGTGCGGGAGAAAGAGCTGGTTGATGTCATCCAGCTATAATAAGAACGGTATGCACCTATAGGCTTCTTCAATACATACACTATACAGTAAAATCAAATTATTTCGAACTACAAGGATACCATATTTCCTTCGAAAACGTGATCCATGATGGCATGTCGGGGGAGACCGGTCCCGTCGATGAGGAGTTGGAATGTGAACTCCAATCGAGGGTCCATCTCCCCCCTTCTTGCTTTGCGTTCGCATTCTTCCCGTCTTTTCTAAAATATAATAGAAAATACACTTAAACAAAGGGCATTATTTATTATATGAGAAGGAAGACATTAAGCAGACCTGAAGGATGTCCATAACATCCTCCTCCTCTTCTTCTTCACTTGACCCTGGCTTTATTCCATGAACAAACATTTTGTTTTTTGTTTTTCAGTAATTTATATTTATATCTATAAATGATTAAATACAAGCTCAACTGACTCAACCTTTTTCCCGACTGCCCAGAGAAAGTTTTATTTCATTATTTTGTTTTACTTCATAGATTTGAAAGTACAAGAATATGACAGCCTTAGCTAGCGACCTGTCTCAAACTATCAGGGAAACAAATCCGAATACAAAGATAGACAAAACCGTTAGTTTAGTAGGTATGCAAATTAAACGGAGAAGTGGTGTCATTATGAGGTTTGGGGGTGGTACGGCGTTGTTCTTGCCTCGGTAATGCTGTCTGAGGCACGCAATGTTTTGAAATTGATCACCTTTTACCAGAGTTTAAAGGCGTTTGTGGTGGTGGGCGGGAAATTTTAGAATGAGGTCAAATACAAGATGGTGTCGCAAGTTACAATATTGTATTATTCAAGCATTTGATTTTTAACTGTCTAAATCAAGTACAATATTTAAATAATAAATAATGCATACATGCATGCTACATTATAATTCCGATGGATCACTGTACCAGAAACACGATAGAACAATATTCTCTAAGGAAAAAAACCCATAGTTACATCTAACTTTTGGTCAGATTGAATTGTTTATTAAAATGGTGCATATTATAGGGTATTTTTTTAATAAAAAAAAACAATGCAACAAAGCCGATGGTTTACTGTATGGGTTTTGTAAAATTATCTACATTTTACGAGATATTCAATAAAAGTTTTTTTTTTTTGAATTATTACTTTTTTTTCGGCTGCTTTTATATTTTTATCTAAATTCGTCATGTAAAATACTTACCTATATATATAGAAATATCCAATTCAATTCAATACATTTATTTCAGGCAACAGTGAAAAATTTACATTGTACCTAGACAAAGGCCCATAGTAATATATACCTTACAACTAACATACATATAAAGATATTTATAACTTAATCTAACACACGTGTGATCGCCGACGCGTCGCGGCCCGGGGAGATATGAAATGAAAATGGGTAATGGGGATATGTATGAATCATCCTCATCATCAGCCGTTAGACGTCCAATGCTAGGTGAGGCCTCCTTTTAGAATGCTAAGGATTTGCCATAATAACCACGCCTGGCAGGCGGATTGGTGTTCGCAGTGTTATCCCTATATGGTAATATGGATACTGCTGCTCATCGGCTTTTACGACATCCCCGGGAGGAAACAGGGGGGGGGGGGGGGGGCTATTCTAAAACCAGACCAGACTAAGGGTAAATTCTCGGAATAATACTGTAGTATCCATACACTACAGTATTACTACTATCACTGTCTTATACTAGCGGACCGCTCGCGCCTTCTTTATTCTTTATTGCACACAAGAAAACACAAAATAAACAGTAAGAGGTAGGGAACATGCACAGAGGCGAGCTTAACCCTAAAAAGAGTTTTATACCAGCAAACCTTTGAGGCTAGAGAGAGGTGATTATAGAGCAAGGATGGTGCAACAAATTTATTAATATAGGAAACAGAGTTAGAATCAAAATCAGTTCCTAGAGAAATAATTATTAAATTATAATAACAATAAATACATATAATATATATATATATATATACCTATTTATATTATAATATAAATACAATCTATAAAATAAACCTAACGTGATACATAAATTAATAGAATTAGAAATTGAATATATAAATATAAAATACATACTTTAATAAAGTTAAAGAGATAAATAATAGTGCTCTTTTGTTTTTCCTTTAAAGATAGAAACTGAAGGGCTGTCGCGAATCTTATGGGGAAGGCCTTCGTTCGCATGTCCTCGGTGACTTGACTGCAGCGCTACCTATCGGGTCCAGTTGTGAATCTAAACCATCAAGGGACCCACTCAAATACACACAATAAATATCATCAAAATGTGTTTTAGCGAGACTAACGAACAGCAATTAATTTTTAGGGTTCCGTAGCCAAACAGTAAATCGGGACCCTATTATATATAAGAGAAGAAGCAGATAATAATTCAGAGAGATTCAGAGAATAACAGATAAGAGACATAAAATTAAAATAATTTATATTCGAACAAGAAATACATGTTCCGAGGTAAGAACAATCCAAAAGCAATATTGTATGAGAAGTCTAGTTCGAGTGTTAGGCTGCGTTTCCATTGACGCGGAGCTGAGCGGAGCGGAGCTTAGCGGTGCATGAATTGACCAATCACTATGCTCGAAATCTCTGCTGGCTGCTCGCTCGCCATAGTGATTGGTCAATTCATGCACCGCTAAGCTCCGCTCCGCTCAGCTCCGCGTCAATGGAAACGCAGCCTTACAGTAGCTTGCAATGTTTGTTTGTTTGTTAGATTGTTTATTTAGGTCAAATATTGCAAGCTGGATTAGAACCACTTCTTGACATCCGATTGAGCTGAAATGTTGCTTATCTGTCAAGTTTCAATGACAATACAATATTGTGATGACAGTGAGCTGATCTGATGATGGAGACGGACGGTGGACAACGGAACATGGATGATAATAGTAGACTGGCCGTGTTTATGCTCATTTTGATCAGCACACGGTTCAGATAAATAATTTTATAAAACCACGTATTAAAAATAAAAAAAACACTTCCGTAATAAATAAATAATGAATAAATAATGCTGGACAGTTCACACAAATACAATACAATACAAATATTTTATTTCATTAAACTCAATCTAGGATCAATAACATTGGTGGGGACCATCTTTTAAGTAAGAAAAATACCTGTGTTAGAGGGTCTCGCTCTTCCGTAATACAGGTTACTTTGATTAAGTAGAAAAACAAAATTTTGATGATTTGAAAAGTACCTAACAAAAAATTTATTTTATTAAAATAAGTTTATATAAATCAATGTAGGTTAAGTTAGCTTAGTAAATTGAAGTTATGGATTCAGAAATACATTTACCTACGTTGTTAGTGTGTTGAATTTATGCGTGTATTGAGGGATGTGGATCGTGGGTGCTTCTGATCACCAGTCATGAGCTATGAGCGTGGGTATTTCAGTAGAACCCAATTTTGTATGTGTGCGTGTGGATGAGTTGTGTGTGTGTGTGTAGGTGTAAGTGTGGATGTGTGCATGTATGTATATGAGTGGGAGCTCCTGACCACCAGATCTCCTATGAGCATGAGTATTTAGGAGCACTCAGGTGTGAGTTGATGAGTGTGTGAAGTTTGTGTATACGTTACGAAATAATTTCCAGGAGTTTTTCAGCTTCCTCGTAGCTTAGTGCCAATAGCCATTCATTAAGGTGTATTTACATTTATAATTATTCATACGGTAGATATTTAAAGTTTTACTTATAGTGTTATACTCGTAAAGGTGAGTAGATTGCGTACTGTCGCGATGCAAATCGAGACCGAACTATAATTTTAGTAGCTACTCTATATTTTCTTCGCTTATATTGAGTTTGTTGGGGGTTACACAACATTATCTATCCCCAAGCTAAGCTTGAGCTTGTGTTATGCGTACTAGACAACTGATATACTCAATACAATATATTACATAGATAGATATTTTTTATTATATATATAGAAAATACCCAGAACACTCAGATAGCACAAATATTTGTTCCGAGGCGGAAATCGAACCCGCAACCTCCTGCTTCGCAGGCGAACGTTCGCCTGCCGCGCCACAGTGGTCGTCAATATCAAGGCTGATGCATAACTTATTAAAGAGTTTATATTTAAATATTACAAAATTCTTACTAAAGTATTGAACTTTAAGCTAAGCATTTCATTTGCATTTGGAAATCTGAGTTAAGTTTATAAATTGTTTTCAATAATGTATCATAATTTCTCAATTTTATTTCGTATATGTTGTTTCTTATTGTTTCATAGGTCATGACCTCTTTGGCGCGGCGGGCGAGTAGCTGGCTGAGGTGCGAGAGGTTCAATTCCCGCTGCGGAACAAATGTTTGTATGATCCGCAAATGTTTGTATGATCCGCAAATATTTATTCCGGGGCTGGGTGTTGATGTGGTAGCATGGTACTCGTAGTTCCCACGACACAGGGGAATAGGATAGTGTAGGATCAGGATTGGCTGTGACTATTGGGTGTTATGTTATGTCTTTCTATAAGTGTTCCTTTTTCCAATTTAAATGGACCTAGCCTATCCTAGCTGGAAATAGCCAGAGTTTTTTATTTTTTATAAAATCAACTCTTTCTTAGTAAGTTTTATATTAAGTACCTTGTCTGTTTGCTGTTATATATAATATAGAGTTAATCTAGGTATCTATATTATGTTTATAAATACTTACAAAGTTACTAATGACTCTTCCAAGAACTGTTAAATCCATTTTGGGATTAAAAACACAATATGAAACACAATATGAAACACGGTCAAGAAACACGACGAGTCGAGTGACGAGTCCAGAACAGATAATTACAAAATAGTATCAATGGTAAATACACATTTTTAAACACACACACACACACGTACATTGATGGTATTCGCATAGGTACCATGGGGAAATTTTACTATATCAAACATATAGGAAACAATACAGTAAATTAATAGTAACTACTACAATCCCAAAATAAAATTGTCCAAAAGTAGAAAAAAAGCCGTTGAATGCGTGTGAAAGAAATCGCGCGACTAAACGCGAAACAACATTTATTCGTTATGTGCTGTCAGCACAGTTCAGTATATAAGTATTTTTATATCCATATGCCAACGATAAAATGTAGACGAAGCGAACGTATGCACGAAAGCAGTAACTCGAAAAAGTTTAGTGATGCCAAGATCATAAATTTATTCTATTAGTTCAGTTTAGTTTGTGTCGTAGATGCCAAAATTATTACCTACTCGTAAATACTCAAAGGTAATACTGTATGTGTTGTCGTAAAAACATCATCGTGCATGCACGTTGATGTTTTTGTTCGACGAGGATCGAAACTCAAGCATAGATTTTGTAACAGTTTTTCATTGAAATCTGTCGTAAAATCAATGCTCAGTTTGTGTTTAGTTCTAGGTGGAATTCGGACCTAAAACTGTGTTTTGGATGGTATAACCTCAGCACTGCAAGCAGAAATCCAAAGACTGATGACCACGGAATGAAAAAGTGGTTTTAGGGTGCTGAAGCTATGTGGTGAAAACGTAAACCCCTTATATTTCTTCATATTCATCTTCCATCCGTCCGTGTGTAATACCCTGATATTACTCATATAATTCACATGCAATTTGGTGTTGGCACCCAAATTCAGAAACTATTTAAATAGGACATCTTGTAAATAAAATACGCCTACATAACAGTGAAAACAGAGTTAGAATCCGTCCAGTACAAATAGAGCTATATATGTGAGAGTTATACAGACAGCACCGTTACCTTTTATGAATGTAGCGAGAGATGTTGAATGAGTCATATCTATAGTCATGAGTCTATGAGTCAAAATCCCCTCATAAGATTTGAACCATACATTATAAACATACATAAAGAGCAAGTTAAATACAACAAAACCAAACCAATCACGTCCTTGCAAGTATTACTTTTAAGTACATAGTAGCAATGATGAAACGCACTAAGCATGAAACTAGCGATTAAGACCGTGAGCTGATGATGAAAATGAGCCCACGTTTTCCACCATCTTCAGATCATCATTAGAAGAATGCAGTGCAATGCCACATAGGGTGCTTCCTAGATGGACTTGGCCTATGAGGTAATGCACTGTTTATAGGCAGAGGTTACCGCTTAACATCAGGTGGGCCTTTTGCTTGTTCCGTCATCCAAGTAGTATATAAAAAAAAAACACGGTTCGCTGTTACCATATTTGTTTATATTACTAGTTCTTATTCTGAGATATTACCTACCATTGTTCTTCGACCAAAGCCATTGTTATCGGAACTTGACAGGTATGCCAAATTTTAGCAAACAGCTATGGTACTATTATTTATTCTGTGGATAATGTGGCTTGAAAAATGGATAGATAGAATATATGGATAGAATACAAAAATTATAACAGCTTTTTCAAATCATAAATACATATAAATGAATTCTTTAGAACAGTAGCTAATAATGCCAGGATTCGAACCTGTAATCTTCTGAACCGTAGTCAGACGCACTATCCATTGCGCCACATGGCCTATGCGTGGGCTGTCTGAATTAGCTAGCACATGCAATCTACTTTATTTTTCCTTGTACTCGTACTGAATTATGTTTGTTAGTCTGGATGTTTGGTACTTTACCTAACAGGGTTGTTCTTTGTTTGAAAATTCATACTCAATTGCTTGACAAAATAATTTGCTAAATTAATCATAATTGTAAAGTAACATTTTGGTGGTATTTTTGATATCGCCACAGAAAAAATAATATATACATAACGCTGGCCTACAGATGAGACTGCATTAATGACAGATGATGCCAAACTACACTAGGATTAAGATTTACAGTCTCACAAACTTATCTGACCCGGTGACGGCGTCGCTGTTGTCGAATGAAATGTGCTGCTAAATTAAATTTACCACGGTTTTATAAAATAATACTTAATAATAATTATAATATATTAATATATATTATAATTAATTTTATTTTTATATTTAACAACATGAAGCAATTGAAACACAATAATTCAACATTAGTTCCAGTTTTGGCCACCGGGTCAGATAAGTTTGTGGCACTGTAAATTAGTTGTTTTGAGACTTTTATTTTGGAAGGAGCCTGGTACATTTCGATTATTATTATAACATTACTTATTCACCTGTATTGATTCTTCATCCATTTTGTACTTTGACTGCTATTATGATGTCTAAGAGTTAATCTAGTAACACAATTTATCACAAATCAATCAGAACAATCAAATATTTGAACATGTAGATTGTATTTAGTGTTTATGGCTTGCCGAGATGAGCACATGTCGAGTTACTAAGAAAAATGTTTTTGACTGACTAGTGGATGGGTACGATCGTGTGTATACGATATCATAACATGTTCGATGGCATGTCGTATGAAAATGATGGGTGGTATGGTAATTTGCATTGTTTTACTGAAAGAAATGGTTGCGTGGGGCACCAGGAATGTTTATTTTTTGATAGAAAAATACAGGTCAAGGCCTAAATAAGCCTTTGATATGAGTTTAATTTTGATGAGTACCTACCTCTGAATTTTCCTCGTCTTCTTCCACATTATCAAATTTTGCGAAGTTATACCGCAGCTGGTTCTCGAACTCCTCTCTAGCTTCCGCCTTTTCTAACTCACTTAGCTTTTTCACGTTCATAACTATCCCAGAAATTTATATTATATACGAAGTAGTAAACATGTTACCCGAAATTTGAATTGAACTTCTTATAGCAATGCTACGGGTTATTAATCTTGGGAAACCAGAGGTTTTAAATGAAATGGTCACTTGAGCAATCTTTTGTGGCCGTGGTGAATAAACTAATACGATATAAGGTGTAAAATATCGACAAAACAAGCGAGGTGATGATACTCGTAGGATAGGGTGGCACGATCGGCGTATACCTACCTACTCAACTATGATTACCTACTATCAAATGTGAATTGACTAAGAACATGCCGAGATTATATTTTTGTTCATGTGTCTATCATTATAAAAGTTTAGCTACAGGGATGGATTGCAATATCGGAAAGGATATGACATTAGGAAGTCGTCAGGTGTTAGATATCCAAAGAAGTTATTTCGTAATATATCTACGGACAATTCGTAGAGTTAGTCTTTGCTGACAATATAATAAACAAATGGCAGTTTCTCCAAACAAAACACTGGCATAACTGATATAAGTTTAACAAATGTTTCTAGTTATATTATTTTGAAGAAAATCGGGAAGTTTGAGATCGAAATCCCAATTTAAAGGCCGGAATCTACAAAAGCGTAGGTTCGCTTCTTATCTGCTTTCTTTACTATCACTGATAAAACCTTCGCTGGGATTGAGCTGTACAAAATAAAAGGTAGCCTTTTCCACATAAGTTGAGCAGAGAAATCTGGGAATATTGATATCCTGTTAGTTATTTTCGCACGGCAATTCTCATATATGCAAATCTCTACTTTGGTAAAACGGTTTTGGAAAAAAAAACTTACATAAAAACCTTTCCTGACAATAAAGAACACAACAAAAAAAGAATTACCCAATTTGATGCAGTCGTTCTCAATTTACTGCGTGTCCAAGGGAAAAAGGGATTCATTTATACGTGACCAAGGAAAAATAGGGATTCATTTATATATATATAGATATAGATTAAGATGATGTGTTCAAAATGCGATCTATAAAATGTCCAAAACTCTATGGACACACACTGACCATATTTACAGCACCTGCCAGAATAATAGTTGACAGACCCACCACTATAACCCTCATGTACCAACCTTACCCGCGGCAAATACACCCAATCTGAAAAGGATCTTAGATTGATAAGCTTATAGCCAGGATTTAAATGTATGATACTTTTCATCCCGATATGAACGCGAGTGAAGTCGTGGGCGATTCATTCAAAAGTTCAAAAACTACATCTTAGGTGCCCGTAGCCCGCAAAAGGTATATTCACCGCCACCGGCGTATACTAAAACATTCTCATATATCCGAACTCGAGCCATTGAAACGCAGCAGTGTAGCCGTCCCCATTCCTGGCACTGTTTACACAACATGAAATAATATATATGAGGTCCTGTAATGTTTTATTACAGTAGCATTTCCCAGCGGCTCCGCCTGCGTGGAACCTAAGTAGGTACTTACACGGATTCCCTGGACTTAACAGCTTAACACAGGCATAGAATTTTACCACGGGAGAGCCTGAAAAAGCCAAGGATATACCAAGCAAATTTCTGTAAACCAAAGTTGTTTTGTGAACATATTTCATTTATTTCCATTATCGTTTACAGAAATTTAGCAGTGTCAGGACTTTGGTCGCGTTGGAACAGGAGTAAAATTTTATACGACGATTCAAAATTATTCTAGTGATTTCAATGAATAAAATACTCTAATTTACACGTTATTATGAGACGCTGCACACATGATGGAATGCTTATAACACTTTGAATCAAAATACAAGTTGCGAGGGCTCGTAGCAGGGCTACGCTTCGTAGCAAGGAGCGCGTTGAAGTAATTTTCCGGCTGACTGACTATTAGTGGATTTTCGCGCGTATCTTTGTATTTGCTTGTATGTACTCGTATGCTTCGACCAAAGTAAAATAAAGTCGATGCTCGTATGTAGTATATTGTATTTATTACCGCGTTGCACCCAAACGACTGGATGGATTTTGATGAATGAGGTATCATTAGAATCGTGTTGACCCGGACAGTGCTATAGGGTACTTATTATAAATGATGAAAAATATATTACAGTGGCTACCAATGCAATAAAACTGACTAAAAAAGTTATCTATGACATCAGCATGGGTTTCAAAATGAAGATAGATAGATAGATAGAAAATTCTTTATTGCACATAAAACAAAGGAGTACAAAGGCGAACTGAATGCTAAAAAGCATTCTCTTTCAGATAATCTTGGTGTATTGCGGAAAAAAGATGTATAGGTAGTGCACAAGAAGGGATTGAGATGGTTGAGTATTCAAGTACCTATGTTTACATTTTAGGTAAATAATCAGAGAACTCATTTTGAAATAAATAAACAATGGTTTCCTGCACAATATGTGCTGTTATTCAAATTTAAGAAACTTCTTTGACTAATGGTTTCAAAAAACTGCATGCAAATGGGTTATGCACTTTTAGAGATAAATACCAATAAACACATAATCAAAAATGGCAGAGCCAGTTTAGAGGCACAGACAAATAAATACAGAAATGTTTCGTTGAGGTAGTCGGGGTTTTTTAATGTAGGTAATGGCTCGACAATCTGGCATACGGCCCGCCTGATGGTAAGCGGTTACCGTCGCCTATTAATTACGTAACCCCAAAAATGTAGTGTTTTTTCTATATTTGTGTAAAAATCTTAATGCGCTTCACAGAATACATCTACTTACCAAGTTTCAACAGCATAGCTCTTATAGTTTCGGAAACAAGTGGCTGTGACATAAGGAAGCACAGACAGACAGACATGACGAATCCATAAGGGTTCCGTTTTTTGCCATTTGGCTACGGAACCCTAAAAAGACCCTCGATGCTTAAAAAAAACCTTTTTTTAATAACTCAGATTATAGCAGATATAAAAAATCTGTCATATTATTCCATACAATTAATGTAGCCAAAATGTGGATGGGATGTGTGACCGGGCACGACAAAATACGTAAACACGTACGTGAGAGAAAGCATGCGAGTTCGCAACATCGCCGATAAGCTGCAGGAAATCAGGCTGATTACGTATGGGCATGCCAAGAGTACACCACCTCACTTTGACAACCAGGCACTAGAACTCTCCGGCCGCATAATAAGATCTAGAGGACTTTATGACCATACTAGCTGAGCCCCACGGTGTTCTCGAACAGTAATAAGTCTCGAACCCGTGTGAATATCGGGATAAAAAATAGCCTATTTGTTATTCAGGAGTCCAGCTATCTCTATTCCAAATTTCATCCAAATCCGTCCAGCTGTTTCAGCGTGAAGAAGTAACAAACACACTCACAAACTTTCGCATTTATAATATTAGAGGGACGTATCGAGTTTTTTTTATTTTTTATTATACTACTTGAATGAGGGAACAAGCAGGTGGCCTACCTGGTGTTAAGCGGTAACCTCTGCCTTTAACAGTGCATTACCTGATAGGTCACGTACACCTAGGATGCGCCCTATGTGGCATTGCACTGCGCCTGCCACCCTGAGACATAAAGATGAAAAGTCTCATGTGCCTGTAATTTCACAGGCACCCTTACCCTTCAAACCGGAACACAGCAATGCGAGCACTACTGCTTTGCGGCAGAAATAGGTACTTAGAATAGGAGGAAGATTTCGAAATCTAATAGACAAAAGCTAAGTGGAGAAAGACAAACTCCATCATCGTGTGGGATGCTTCCCAAGAGGCTCAAAAATTCCAAACTAAAATAATTGGTCTTGCTGGCATCGCTATATAAGTTCTATTCTAATTGCGTCGACTCTTATACTCGTAGAGGACACCGCTCGCGTCACATCGACCAGGCGTTATAAAAATATCGCACATAGGAACATCGTAACCTATTATAAACAATGGGTAGATAAGTAAATACAAAAATAAACCAGCCATTTTCGTATATCATTGTCACACCAACAAGTCGTACAACTTTGTCGTATGTTTATATTCCTGCTAAATTATTTGCGAGACATACCTATTAACTAAGTTATTGTAGTTCCGACCTATTATTTCAAACAAAAACACCCACGAAACTAAACTCATTCGTAGTGTCATAAACACACACGATATATGATAGCGTGCAAGGGCATCCCATGTTATGCTAATCGTCGCCCCCACAAATACATACCCTACTAATCTCCTCTTCAGTCAGCTGATTGGGCTTATTTCTTTCAGTTTCATCCATCTTTAATTAGGTATTCTATTACTATACAAACAATAACCAACTTCCCAAAACTAAACCAATTAATAAAATGTCACGGAATTAATTACATTTCAGTTAAAACATAAACCGCGACCGCAAAAAATGTCGCCCGTCATGATGCGGATTTAAAAAACAACTGATAGGTACACATTTACGGAACGTTTTCCAGTGGCTTATTAAAAGAAAGAGAAAGTATGGTAAATTAGAGTAATATGCTTTATTAATGTTAAAAGTAATTTAGTTTGTCCTTTGGAAGTGGCGTGATGTCACGAACTCACCAGCTGGCACCGCCTGGTACCACCGCGACCTGGAACCGAGTTCAATAATGTTTCCCTGCAGTTTATTCAAATCCTATTCCAACTTCATCGAACGGTTTAGTGGAGACCATTGAAAAGCAATGAGTATTCAACAGTACACGACCGGACTGACTTTGCAGAGCTCTTAATTGCATCTATCATATACCTACTCATATTGTAGTTAAAACTGTATGTAAAATGCACTTACTTACATACCTACTACCTGAATTTTGACAAAAGTGTATGTTATTCAATCTCGAAGCAGTATAAAAATCATCCCTTTTCATACACTTTCAAATGTGATTTAACTCTTTAGAATTAATAATGAAAAATATTTTGGTCTTACACCTTACGATACGGACGAATAAAGTTTTTTTTTGTAATTTACGGAACTGGTAATTGCTTGTAGCAACCTCAGCCTCTTTCAAATGTAATATCTCTATGTGTCACGTGCACCTAGGACTCGCCCTATAAAGCATTGCAATGCGCCTGACATTTAAACATGAAAAACCAGTGTCTTTAATTTCACCGGCACCCCCTTCAAACGGGAACACAGCATTGTGAGCTCTACTGCTTTGCGGCAGAAATAGGTACATACGGTGTTAGTATTTCCCCGGACAAACTCTTTCACAAGGAGCGCTACTACTTCTAGATAAGTGGTAAAGTACTACTACGAAAGTATTGTACCTCAGCAAACATCAGTTTTAATAATATCGAAAAAAAAACAAAAAAAATGTATGAAGGCGACAGTAAAACTCGAACAACGATTGCCGAGGCACATTGTTTTCGTAGTAGTACTGTACCTAGTATTCCAAAGCTAAGACACAAAACATGAGTCAAATAAGATCAAGTGAGTATAAATAATAAGTCACATTCTGTAAAATATTTCTTATAAATAAAGTAAATACCAAAAGAAGCTCTTATTCATAACAATAAAATTGAAATACAAAACTTTGTTTCTTTGTGAGATGTCGATATAACATCATAATACAAAAACATTGCAAATTATGTTATACTAGCGACTCGCCCCGACTTCGCACGGGTAGTTTCAGGATTCTAACTTCAACTGTCTAACTATCACGGTCCATGAGATACAGCCTGGTGACAGACAGACAGACGGACGAACAGCAGTCTTAGTAATAGGGTCTAAGTTTGGGGAACCCCAAAAATAATAGTTTTTTTTTTAATTTTTGTGTGAAAATCTTAATGCGGTTCACAGAATACATCTACCTACCAAGTTTCAACAGTATAGCTCTTATAGTTTCGGAAAAAAAAGGCTGTGACATACACGGACAGACAGACAGACAGACAGACAGACAGACAGACAGACAGACAGACAGACAGACAGACAGACAGACAGACATGACGAATCCATAAGGGTTCCTTGTCTTTGACCCGTAGTCACCCTAACAAGGGCTTTTGACGATCTCTGTGGCGCGGCTGGCGAAGTTTCGCCTGCGACGCAGGGGGTTGCGGGTGCGATTCCCGCATCCGAACAAATATTTGTGCGATCTGCAGATATTTGTTCAGGGTGTTCTGGGTATTTTCTATGTACATAATAAAAAATATCTATTTAAGTAATATATTGTATTAAGTATATCAGTTGTCTAGTACCCATAACACAAGCTCTGCTAAGCTTGGGGCTAGATAATGTTGTGTGAACCGTCCAGCATTATTGATTTGATTTATTGAAGGGTCCCTCAATCCAACGTGAACGGTTCTGATTTTGTTTTGGTAATACGAACAAAATTAGCGCAATGGGAGCCATGGGGGCCAAGGTCATTAAATAGTGCCATAGTAAATAAAAAAAATCATCATTTATAAGAGGGGATCAAGGTGTGGCCGAGGAATATATAAATAATAACATTACAAAGTACCGTATAATTTTAAATAATCAAGTTTCAAAAAATACACTTTTTTTGGACACTTTGGTAATTTTATCTATCACGTGTACAATAAAATATATTAAATTTAATAATACGATATACAATTTCGAATAATCTACACCACTATTCCACATATACCATTAAAAAAAGCTGATTTAATCTTTATCGAATACATATTATCCAGGTTTTTTTAATGGTATATTTGGAATAGTGGCGTATAAAACAATATAATAACGTCAATTTTTGACGATAAATTCCTGAAATGTACGAGCTCAGACAATAATCTGACTAAAATCTCGTACTCGAGGATGTTAACGTTTAGTCCTATACTAATAAACGAGCAATCTTATTACATATAATTCTTCTGTCTAATAAAAAAAAACACTATAAAAATCCTTGAATG
Source organism: Operophtera brumata (assembly GCA_932527175.1). Taxonomy (NCBI): domain Eukaryota; kingdom Metazoa; phylum Arthropoda; class Insecta; order Lepidoptera; family Geometridae; genus Operophtera; species Operophtera brumata. The sequence goes on along the minus strand of OW052239.1, from coordinate 76,616,858 downwards.
ACATTCAAAGCTAAACAAATAATATTTATGAGACAATCAATCTAAACGTGTGTGTTAGTTCTCATAGTTTCCTCATTCCTCAACCTCCTGATTTAACAATCCAGACCGGCAAGTTAACTCGCTACTTAACTAATGTAAATGTAAGCCAGCCTTAAGAGGTAGCCATTTGCAATTTTTACAGATGATGTGTTTTTGGGCATCCCTATGCAAATATATCCAGTTCTAATTATAATATAGATAAGAACAATTAGTGTAAACTGTAACTTGAAAACGGAACACACTATGCCTTCATACGCATTTATTTTTATTAGTGGTCCACTGTTCACAATTCGTTGGCAAGATTTCTATTGGTGGGAAAAGTTTTGTTGGCTTTCGGTATGGATTTTGATGGAGGCAGGTGTTATTAAAGCTGATTACGAATGTCTATATTTAACCACAAGTGCAAACATTTTAATCATGTAAGTACTTATTCCATAAATCTTTGAAAATATTTTACTTGAGAATTGTTACACGTGTAGAGTACGCGTCATGTATAAATAACGCTGGAACGTATGAAGAAGTATGACCGCCAGCGTTCTTTTTACATGACGCGCATTATACCCAACTGATATGGCGCGTCGTGAATCTTCGTTCGCGCAGAAAAGAAAGTATGGCTCCGAAGATCAACGAAAGAATGCTCAAAACTTACAATCAACCTTAGGTCACTATAGCGGTACAGGAAAATTCTTGCGCTTTAAAAAAACATCTTCTGCGCAGGTACATCGGTAAGCCATATTACTTGGGTAGTACTGTAATTTAATGGTCGATTTCTGCTAGCAATATTCTTAAAATAATAAAACTACATTCACAATTTAGACTGAGTCGAAAAGTAACTAAGCTACTATACAATTAATTGTTTAATTGTTGTAACCTGTTTTATAAAACTAGATGCGGTAACACATTATCATACTAAACTAAATTCGGCCAAGTGCAAGTCAGACTCCGCACCGAGAGTTTATTTAAATTTTTCTGATATGTTGAGGCCTTATAGGCATTTGAAACATTTGTGTTCTCTAAAAAAAAAAAATATAACGACCCCGGCGCAATTCATGACGATTAATTTGTGATTAATAACAATTTTGATAAAACATGTCTAAGAACCATCGCTAGAAAACCTTCTTTCAAATAAAAAAAAACAGCATTTAAATCTGTTCACCCGTTTAAGAGCTACGGTGCCATAGACAGACACACATAGCGGTCAAACTTATGAAACCCCTCTTTAAGCGCCGGGGGTTAAAAACCATCACCTAGCCGAATCGATAGATCGTACTGACCCAATGCTGAGCATAAGCCTCCAATTTTTTTATAAAAAAAAAATTAGTCGATATTACTTGTTATATCACTAGAGCAGCTAGGCTGTTGATATTTGAACCGAATGTCTTGATTTAATGGTATAGACGAAATAAAATTTAAAAACATATAACTCTAACAATAGTTTTTTTTTCTCGATTAGCGATTATGTTATATTATAGTAAAAATTCTGAATAAATCATATTAATTGTATAAAAGATCGAAAGTTTATAATAAAAACTTAATTTTAGGCTATATGAGAAATGTACAATAAAACTATACCTTAACAATAAGCCCATGTAAACATGTTATCTTATAAACTAACAAATTTTAAACATAAAATTATCACTTGATATAATTTGATTTTGAACGATTTTACATCGTTATTGCTTCCCTAGTGTCTGTAAACATTGCCAGCACGTCAGAAATCCGCCCAAATGAAAAATAATCTAAAAATATCTTATTTTATGCACAATCCGCGGATTTTTGAACGTCGTAAAGGCCTTTCTCTGAGAACACGATCCCAATGAAAGGGCTTCGCGCTACAGGGTACTGAACATAGCAAGCTATTAAGTTACAAATCGAGAATTAAGCAAACATAATATGGCAAAAAACCTATTCTCAAACATGCTTGGATATTCGTACATAAATTGATCTTGCAGCAAAATCTACCGCGTAGCGTAGTTTGTACCGATAGATCTATCGCGTACAAAGGCTATTCACTATAAAAATTCATCAATTACCAGAAAAAGTTCAAGTTCATTCAGTGAATATCCACGCATTGACTGAGAAAGATTATATACAAGCTTTGGCCGCAATTACGCGTCGATGGACGAGCTACGTCTATGCGAACACACGTAATGTCCTGTCCTGTTGTGTGTGAAGTAACGCTTTACCTTATTCAGGATGCCTAGCTTCATGGCAGCTGTTTTTGCCTTAGACTCGATGTAGGAGCCAAAGTTGTGAGTAGGCGTGAGCGAAACACCTAAGAGCTCGTATATTCGTATTCGGCCGAATATTCGGCTATATCGCCGAATGTTCGGCAAAGTGGTACTCAAAGTTTTTACTGTATTAAGCCGTGTATGATTTATCCATTATTGCGTTCGTCCATCAACGCCTAATGTGCCAACAAAGCAGTAATGTACTATAATTTGCCTACAATTTATTTGAGGCGCGCATAAAAAATTGTACTAAGGATCTTTACCTTAATTTCATAGCACCTATCATCAGACTTTGATTTTTGTACCCATTCATATTTTTAGCAATGTATAAGGCACCTTATATTACCGTTACAATACATAAACAAGCTGTTACAGTTGCAACAGTTTTATGCTTTAATTGTATTAATTTGTGAATAGTCTATTTACATAAACATTATTTTCATACTTTATCAAATTCATATATATGAGCATTAATTAAATATGTATTATAAATTCATAACAATCTGAGTAATAATTATGTATTTTTCATTGTATTCTATTTTAGCGGCTTAGACAACATTATTATTTAAATACAAAAATCTTCGATCAAAAATACAACCACTTGTAGATGTCAAGTCGGCGCAAAAAATACGTCTCGCTGAATTGACAAGTGAGCTCTTATTTTTTATTTGTGTTTGTGAGAACTTTATTTTTAGCTCTTTAAGGTTGATTTCACACTAAATGTTGTTTAACCTTGTTGTCTTTTCATTAATAAGTGACAGGTGTAATTTATTGCTTTGCTCGTTTTTTGTGACGAATGATCGTAAGTATAAGAAAATATTTTGAAGATTTGCTACTTTATTGCTAGGTCTCATGGTTGTAATTAGGTTGAACTTAGAACAGTTTTAAAACTTTTGTTTCAGTTTGTTAGTAAACTAATATAGCTGTATAAGTATACATACCCACGCGGACGGTATTTAGCTTTAATTTTGTACGTGACCCGAAATCTAGTTGTATTCTTGATCGAAGATGACACTGGTTATTATTCAGTTTTCGTTTGAGGGTGTCTTAAAATCCACATCGGACCACACGCCCGAGTAGTCGCTTGTTACATGTCCTAATAACATGCGATAAACCAATAAGTTGTAATGAGTATAAATAATAACCAATCTGTTTCAATATTGGCAAGGCTCGCGCGGGGCATGCACTTTCTTTAATTACAAACTATGGGGGTAGAATATCTAATTCTGGCTCCACACTATCGTCCAACATCCGAACTGATCGTCCAACCGTCGATGTGTTGAGGGGTGGTTCGGGTGAGTTCGGTCGAGATCGCTCCGAGAGCGGTAATTTCTGCCCAAATCAAAGGAGTTCGGATGAGTTGGCGAACTCGCACAAACCTGCCGCCCACATATCAGAACACTGCATCAGAACGGCTCTGTAGGCGCTAATGAGATACAGTGAAGCTGCTGCTATCGTTTCGACGTCTGCCATGATTATGAAAGTTCGGAGTTCGGTCTCGATGTGTAGCGGGCCGGTTTGGAGGACTATCTGGTTAGCCCGGGATCGGAGGATATTTGTAGGTTCGAGAACGATAGTGTGGAGCCAGCATAAAAGTAAGCGAGACGATCGTATATGTCAAATATTGGCCATTGATATCGGGGTAACTTGAAATCTTTGTAATTTGATTGGTTAATATGTGTCATGTAAATCGCTAGGTCAATATATTTGTGCTTAGGCCTTTGTGTGTCTAGCGCTATGTAATCACAAGCCTCGGCGTCGGTAGGATGTTCGCATGTTCGCCATACATCATAGCCGTCATCCATTTGAGTCTGTCTTCATTGACGGCCCCGGCGATTGTGCAGCCAAACCACGGTTTGTCCTTGCTCCTGTACATAAAAAACTCGTGGTTAAAAATTGAGTGTTTTTGCAACAATTACGTAGTAACCTGTTTAGTTTATTTTTGAAAATAAAGATCACAAACTACAGCTCGTTCCCCGTAAGATTGCACCTGTAATACGGAACGGTCTGTAGTTACTTTTTTTGATTGTTTTTAGGAATAAAGGTCAAAAAATAGTAACCTTTTTGTTTGTTTTTTGGGAATAAGGGGCAAAAACTAGTTAAGTACCTTTTTTGTTTGTTTTTGGTAATTCCCCTCCCACCCCCTCGCCATCCCACTAAGGTCAAAAACTAGTAACCGTTTTTGTTTGTTTTTGGGAATAAAGGCCAATAACTACTAACCTTTTTTGTTTGTTTTCAAGAATAAAGGTTAAAAACTAGTAATCTAAATTTTTATTTTATTTTTGGGAATAAAGGTCAAAACCTAGTTACTTTTTTTGTTGGTTTATGGGAATAAAGGTCAAAAACTAGTTACCTTTTCTGTTTGTCTTTTGGAATAAAGGTAATTGCCCAGCGAGACTGTGGATTCCTCTTCGGTTCATAACCGATGTACCAGATTATGTCCTTGATGTACCATTCTTCGATTTTGTGAGAACCCTGTAACAGAATGAACTTGTTTATTTGAGACGTGTATTGAAAATAATTAATAATATAATTTATTCATCAAAATAAGATTACAGTAGTATACACAAAAAACTTAAACCCAACGACAGGCATCGAAGGTCTTTATATAAATAAAACTAGCGCCCCGGCTTCGCACGGGTAGCCCCCGGTGACCCCCCCCCCCCCTATGTCAATCTCCTGGTTTTAAGCTACCTCCCCACCAATTTTCAGCCAAATCGGTTCATCCGTTCTTGAGTTATAAGTGGTGTAACTAACACGACTTTGTTTTATATATATAGATTATATATTATAATATTCAAAGCGTAAATCACAAACATACATTATTACTAGACTAGGAAAGGGTGAAAAATTACAGCCAATTTTTTGGGGTCTAAATCGGATACGAGTCTCCATCTACAACCAGAATCAGAGGCCCTCGGGCGGCTTGACAAACTCTGACACCAGACGCCAGCACTACCTCATACGAAAACGACGACGACCAGAATATGCCTTAGTTCGCACGCGAACGGTGGTTCAACTCGCTTCAGTTTGTTAGAGGGCAACGTTCCGTCTCACTTCCTTATTCGACTGAGACTCAATCTAAGTGACGACCTCTGTGGCGCGGCGGGCGAAGCTTGGGCTGCGACGCAGGAGGTTGCGGGTTCGATTCCCGCCTCGGAACAAATATTTGTGCGATCGCAGATATTTGTTCAGGGTGTTCTGGGTATTTTCTATGTATAATCAAAAATATCTATCTATGTAATATATTGTATTAAGTATATCAGTTATCTAGTACCCATAACACAAGCTCTGCTTAGCTTGGGGCTAGATAATGTTGTGTGAACTGTCCAGAATTATTTATTTATTTATTATTTATTAAGTCCAGTGTTGGCTCATATACAAGATACACGTAGTCGGATACTGAAAGTGTAAAAATTGTAATCCAAAAAGTACCTGTTTATCTTTAAAGTAGCACAAACAGCCACGCTGAAACTCAAACATCTGAAGCTTGAACGCCTTCATTGATTCAGTCGCAATCTTCAATTCTCCACAGACAAGGGACAAATTATTCCTCAATGCCTCCATTTCGTGCAAGAGGCTGTTCTCGGTAATTACAAGATAGTTGTGTTTTCTGTCTTCTTCGTCCCAATATCCCCATCGGAGAACAACGTCCAGCACCACTTCGTCAGTGTGCACCACCCGACGCATTGAATCATTGCATATAACTTCTTCCATCATCAGCATATGGGAATCAACATTTGCTTTCTCGCACAGTTCTATACAAACATCGGCCGACGTTTTGGAAGGCGAAAGCTGTAAACAATGTTTAAGGCGATATGTTAAAATACCGAATGGGCGGAGTCTAGCAAGAAAACAATAGCTGCAAGAACGTGACAGCGCTATTGCGCGCTTCAACCCTGGATGAGATGAGGTACAGGTTTCTGCCGCTCGGAAGTAACTGACGTAAGCGACAAATGATAAAACTTCGTTTTGCTTCTAAAGTATACAAATTTACGTTTAATATTTTCTCTAGTCGAAGAAGAGGCCTAAAACGGGTTTTAGGAGGGACAATTTCAAAAAAAGGCTTTTTAGAAAAGTTTCATTTCAGGTCTATGATTTATTTAGATTACATCCTCAAGTAATTACTGTATTAACATCAAGTTTGTTTTCCTTTAAGGTGAATGTTCAAGTTTCCTTGCCCATACAAAATACTTTAGGCCGTTACTCAAACCACAGATTGTCATTTTATAAATTGACTTATTTTTTAGACTTCCTAATGATAATAGTTATCGCGAATGGTCGTTCCAAACAAAAATATACAATAGGGAATTTTTAAAACAGGTTTGAAATACGACAATTTTTACAAATGTGTGAGTTTATTTTGCACTGACATCTATTATCGTAGTGAGATACTTTTAAGCAGCAGAGCACCCAGTTTAATTAAAGATGACAGTGATGGCGCTAAATTGACCTTCAAACACAAGAGTTTTGTGTAAGATAGTAAGTAAACATGATAGAGATGGCGCTAAATAATAAAAGTGATGTATTCACAGTTCACACAACATTATCTAGCCCCAAGCTAAGCAGAGCTTGTGTTATGGATACTAGATAACTGATATACTTAATACAACATATTACATAGATAGATATTTTTTATTATGCATAGAAAATACCCAGAACACCCTGAACAAATATCTGCGATCGCACAAATATTTGTTCCTATGAACAAAATGAACAAATGTTCCAGGAATCGCACCCGCAACCTCCTGCGTCGCAGGCCAACCTTCGCCCGCCGCGCCACAGAGGTCGTCAATATGCTACCTCCAAGCAATTGCTGAACTGGCGGGAAGTCAACTTGTATCCCACTAATTGGGGGTGGAAGCAGTCTTCTGCAGGGACGCAGTCTTCTCTTCTCAACCCCATCCCCACCACCATGATCACGGCGTCCTCATATGTCCTCATATAAGGATCATCAAAAGAAAAACAGACCGTGTTTGTTGCCTGATTCTTCTAGGTCTGGTTGCGTTGGAACAGGAGTAAATGTTTATTTATTTTTTAAGACGATTCAAAATGATCCTTGTGATTTCAATGAATAAAATACTTTTTGACTTTGACTTTGATATGTTGCCGCTCCGTCAGCAAAAGTTTAAAAGCGACGTTGCCAAACCGTTACTAGTGTGAACACACAATACTTTTTATAAGTTGGCCGTAACTTCTACTATAGCGAGCTAGTTCTGATAGGGTTGCCAACTGTACTTATAATAATGTATTCTAATTTATTTTACAACTACGTTCTTTAAACTTTGCAATAGCATTATAGTGCTAGAAAATACTTTATTTCAATTTAGGTAGCCTACCCAAGTTTTAAGTTACTATGTGAGGTGTTAAAAATAAAACAACGAAAGAATTCGTGAAAACTTGGCCAGAATCAATGATAGTATGATGCACGATTCTACGAATTTTGAATAGTCTTATATTTCAAAATGAGTGAAAGTACAACATGGATTTAAAACACTAGAGAACAGTGATCACCACGAAAGCTGCGAGCGAGCCGAAGGCGAGCGTGGCTCAGTAGTCAGCAGGGCCCGCAGCGAACCAGAACCAACACCTGAACGCCAATACCCTAGATGATGATGATGATGATGATGACGATGTTGTTGTTAATGTTCATCACCACCACCATCATCATCACCATCACCATCATCATCCTCATCTAGGGTATACGCGTGCAGGTGATGATGATGATGATGATCATGATGTTTTTAATGTTCATCACCACCGCCTTCATCACCATCACCACCACTAACATCATCATCATCTTCATCTAGAGTATTGGCGTGCAGGTGATGATGATGATGATGGTGATGGTGGTTAATATAATATATCTTCATAATGTTGTTAATATTCATCACCACCGCCATCATCATCACCATCACCACCACCATCATCATCATCATCATCATCATCATCTAGCATATTAGCGAGCAGGTGATTATGATGATGATGATGATGATGATGATGGTGGTGGTGATGATGATGATGATGGTGGTGGTGATGAACATTAACAACATCATCGTCATCATCATCATCATCATCTAGGGTATTGGCGTTCAGGTGATGATGATGATGGTGATGGTGGTGATGTTGATGGTCACCACCATCATCACCATCTTCATGATGTTGTTAATATTCATCACCACCTCCATCATCATCACCACCACCATCATCATCATCATCATCATCATCATCTAGGATATTAGCGTGCAGGTGATTATGATGATGATGATGGCGGTGATGGTCACCACCATCATCATCACCACCACAACCATCATCATCATCATCATCATCATCATCACATGCACGACAATACCTTAGATGATGATGATGATGATGGGGGTGGTGATGATGATGATGATGATGGCGGTGGTGATGAACATTAACAACGTCGTCGTCATTATCATCATCATCTAAGGTACTGGTGTGCAGGTATATAGATCATCTAAGAGTACGCTCGGAAATTTGGAGATTGGAGTTGCTCGCGTCCATAGGAAAATACCCTCGCGTCCCTACACGTGATCTCTGGGTGGTGTCAAACGGGTAACAACATTTCTGGTGGTAGGCTTCGGCCGTGGCTTATCACCACCCCATGGACATAGCCAGTCCGTGAAGCGACATTGTCGTGTTTCGGACTGATGTCCAGTGTAGCCATCGTGGAAGTGACGGGTTTGAGCAGCTATGGTATTCGGGGTACCCCACAGTGGGGCGATTTTGAAAAAAGGTGGACGTAGGAACAAATTTCGTAATTTCGGTCTGAAAAAATTGCAACTGATAGGAAATTGTATGGTGATTGAAACATATTCTATTCAATTTGCAAAAAAAGGCACTTCTTCATGGGTTAAAAAAATAGTTTAGAAAAAAATGTATGGAAAGATTTATATTATATTGTTTTTCTCAAAAATAAGAAGTTTGTTAAAAAAAAACAACAATAGCTTAAAGTAGCTGCCGTCTTCTACAAATGGGTCATATAGGGTTCTGTTAACCCTGCAGCATTGGCAGTTAAGGGGGTTAACCTCTTGAAAAAAAATGTTTATTTTGATACGAGCATCTGATAGGAAATGTAGTGCTTGTTAAAAGTTATTCAATACAATTTTCCATAACAATGAGTCTGTGATATTTTAAAAACATATTTCTGAAAAATGCGATGAAATATAAATCAACATATTTTTTCTCGGAATTTTAAAAGGTTTTCATAAGAAACTTACACTACTTAAGTTCTTTACAAAAAATAAATAATCGTTTTTGGCTTAACGCTGTTGCAGCGGTATTTAAATGGGATCAAACTTTAAAAATATAAAATTTTATGTTAAATGTTAATGGAAAATGGTTCAATTTCTGTCATTCGCTCAGTCTTATCTAAGTAAAATGAATAAATCATAATAAAATCTAGTGTAAAAAACTTCTAAGTCTAACTACTGGCTTAGTAATTATCTCCAAATAACTTGCCAATTTTTCCGATACTCGACATTTCTGACCTTGTAGGTAGGTACCAGATATTTTTCATTGCTACAGTACTTTCACTGAGTATTACGTTCATAATAGTAATAAATCAAAATAAAATCTAGTGTCAAAAAGTACAAAGATCGCTATAGTCTTAATAATTATCTCCAAATAACTTGCCAATTTTTCCGATACCTGAGCCTAATGACTGACCTTGTAGGTTAAGTACCAGATACCTTTCATTGTTACAGTACTTCCACTGAGTATTACTTTCATAAAAGTAAATCACCATATCATCTAGACTCTAGAGTCACTAGAGACAAAAACTACAAAGTTAGCGATTGTCGTATGGGGCCATTCAAGTATTACGTAAGCAGATTTTTTACAACTATTTATAATGCGCGTCATGTAAAAAGAACGCTGGCGGTCAAGCTTCTTCAGGCGTTCCAGCGTTCTTTTTAAGAGATTACTTACTTTTCTACTTATTTAAGAGATGTATACCTATACATTGAATGAGTGCCTGCCTAGTTTACTACAAATAATGTACCATTATAGTACGCGTCATGTAAAAAGAACGCTGGAACGCCTGTAGAAGCTTGACCGCCAGCGTTCTTTTTACATGACGCGCACTATGCCCACCCCTTCTGTGTAAGCTGTGTAAGCAAAAGTAAGCAAACCTCTTCCCCCCCTCCCATGCTTACTTAATAATTGGTACCTATATGCATTTTTCTTTTAATGTATTCTGTTTTTTTATTGATTCGTGAGCAGTAGTTAGCAAATAGGCTTAACTAACTTCTGTACATTTTGTACTTTTGTATTTGTATGAGATTTTTTAAAACTTTCGAATAATTTTTGATATAACTTGGATTTGTTTATTTGAAACGACATTTTAAACAGTTAAGCTTGGGCGAAAAAGGATCACCGGTTAAAACAAAAATTAACTTGCTTTGATTTGCTTACAATACGTCAAATCGTCATTCGAATCGAAACGAAACAATAGATTGACGGAAGAAATTTAGACGTGACAAGTGCGCGCGGTAATCCCCACTCGCTTCTAGGCGAGTACCTATAACGTATTCTTTATTTGTGGGAATCCCCGACATGTGAGTTTTATTTTCAAGCATAGACAATTTGTGGGTTGCCATTTGTGTAAAATAAGTAAATAATAACTGCTGACGTAATCACGATATCGACCATGTCATCAAAAATAAGCAAAACAAAGACCCCCCCGCCCCCCTCAAGCGCTTACATAATACTTGAACGCCCCCTATTACTTATCTTGAAATAATTTGCCACGTATTATTAATAATGGTCCCGATACTTGAGCCTAATGACTGACCTTGTAGGAAGGTACTAGATTCCTTTCATTGTTAGAGACCCACCAACTTATCTGTAGAATTTAATGTATGTAGATGATAGAAAAATGTAGGTAAATGGTTCTACTGATAATTTGGTGGATCTTTCCAGTAAGTGATTACTAGTTTTACGAAGGTTGCTTGTAGTTTTAAGGGGATTTTTGTCATTATTAACTTTATTTGGGAAATATTTTAGTTACATCGATACTAAAATATCTATCATATGTTTTATGAAAAATGGCTGCTGGGAATTCCGGACTATTTTAAAATGGTAAGAGGGTAAATCATATTAACAGATCTGTAAAGTTTTGTTGTGATGCTCTGATTTTATTCATTGGATGCGATGATTTCTCTGATGAAGATAGTGCTCTTGCTCTTTCAACTTCGCTGAATCTAAAGAAATGAAAATACTTATCCCTGAGGACAATGTTATCAGATTCCAGCATATCTGTATTGCCCTTCTACTACAAGATATTAGAAGCCAAAAAAAGATACTACCCTACAGTAGGTGTTGAAATAACGGAGGCAAAGATTAAGTTACAAGTCCTTTTGGATATAACAACACAATTGGCAAGTTATTTAAGTTATTTGGAGATAATTAATAAGACAATCTCTTAATCTCTTAGATCTTTGTACTTTTTGACACTAGATTGTATATTGATTTATTACTTTTATGAATGTAATGCTCAGTGGAAGAACTGTAGCAATGAAAAGTATCGGGTACCTACCTATAAGGTCAGAAATGTCGAGTATCGGAAAAATTGGCAAATTATTTGGAGATAATTACGAAGCCAATAGTTAGACTTAGAAGTTTTTTACACTAGATTTTATTATGATTTATTCATTTTACTTAGATAAGACTGAGCGAATGACAGAAATTGAACCATTTTCCATTAACATTTAACATTAAATCATATATTTGTAAAGTTTGATCCCATTTAAACACCACTGCAACAGCGTTTAGCCAAAAACGAATATTTCGTTGTTGTATAGAACTTAAGTAGTGTAAGTTTCTTATGATTTAAAATTCCGAGAAAAAATATGTTGATTTATATTTCATTGCATTTTTTCAGAAATACATTTTTATAATATCACAGACTCATTTTTATGGAAAATTGTATAGAATAACTTTTAACAAGCACTACATTTCCTATCAGATGCTCGTATCAAAATAAACAATATTTTTTAAGAGTTTAATTCCCCTTAACTGCCAATGCTGCAGGGTTAAACCGTCCAGAACCCTATATGCCCATTTGTAGAAGACGGTAGCTACTTTAAGCTATTATAGGTTTTTTCTTGAACAAACTTCTTATTTCTGAGAAAAACAATATAATATAAATCTTTCCATACATTTTTTCTGAACTATTATTTTAACCTATAAAGGAGTGTCTTTTTTTGAAAATTTAATAGAATATCTTTTAATCACCATACAATTTCCTATCAGTTGCAATTTTTTTTAGACAGAAATTACGAAACTTGTTCCTACGTCCATCTTTTTTCAAAATCGTTCCACTGTGTACCGTGATTTGAGCCAATTCACTTCCTATTTGTGTCATCTAATTCACGCGTTGCGCGATACGCGTTACACGCCGAACTTTACAGAGTGCAGATTTCTTACTGCGCAAATCGTGAATATTCACGTGAGGCTTCATGCGGCCCCGAATACCACGGCAGTTCGTGCACTGGATTCAGCATGTGCGTTTTAGAGACCGCAGCAGTGCAAGTGTGCCGGTTGGCTAGGCTTGGAAGGTAGCAGGATCCGAAGCACGGTTCTCCGCTGGCTGACTGCAGGTTGTAGGGGGCCCAACTAGTAAGCTAGCCCGCCGCCTTGCGAAAAATCCCAGAATGCTCCATCGTGCCGGTTGGCGACCGGATTAGAGGACCCGATGGCCATTCCTGGAGGGAGGTCTCAGTCTCCAGTCTAGTCTCCCACTGGCGCAGGAGCCTGCTGTTTGTCTCTAGGCTTTCACTGACCAGTGCCTCACTCAACAGCCGTTTTTCCCACAAACCTAATCACTCCAAAAACCAAACCATGAAAAAGTCAACATATAATAAGTTGCGCTCACAGCGGAAGCACTTCCTACACAACCTATCATCTTACCAACGGTTATAACAGTTTTATTTATTTTTGTTTTCAATTCTCTAAGATCTTGTAGTACCTATACCTATACTTAGTAGATTTTTGTTTTTGTCTTCTTGTTTTATGTGAGTGTTGTGCGTGTGGTAAAATAAATAAATTTTCTTTCTTTCTTTCTTTCTTTCCTCTCGCTTCAAGCGCACCTCTGAAACATTAGAGGACTGCACTCCAATATCGATCCGGTCCACCACCACCTAGGGACAGCTAAGCCACACTTATTATTTAATCCTCACGGAGACGCAGATTCAATGAACCCGATTTCTCAGTTTTATGTACTTTGGTGGACACCGGCTTAGATAAAATTATCTATGCTGGTTTATATCATTGTCACTCTGAAGACCACGAGACAACCAGGTTGTTCAACTACATCAGTGAAGCGGCGGATGTGGCCCAGCAACGTTATCCTGATGCCCAACTGGTGATTCTGGGGGACTTTAACGCCCACCACCAACAGTGGCTGTTCCCTTACCAGTTGTCCGACTATGCTGGGAGAGAGGCGTGCAAACTTGCACTCACTTTAATCTCACTCAGCTCGTCAATGCGGCAACCAGAATTCTGGACGTTGAGGACCACACAGCCAACTGCCTGGACCTTCTGCTGACGAACGAGCCGGATCGCCACTCGGTATCAGTGATGCTTCCTTTGGGAACATCAGATCACTGTGTGGTGAGGTCTGTATCTTCATACTCGCCACCCGATCCCTCGCCCAGAGGTAGTAGGCGAGTGTGGTGTTACAAGTCGGCAGATTGGGATGAGATGCGACACTTCTTCGCTTCTTATCCTTGGCGGCAAACTTGCTTTTCTTCATGTGATCCAACGGTCAGTGCTGATGCCGTTACGGAGGTGATAAATAGAGCAATGGAGTATTTTTTTCCATTCTCCGATGCTTCACCTGCAAGCAATGCTCGCCCATGGTTTAGTCCCGCGTGTGCTAGCGCGGAAGCGCAAAAACGTGTTGCATACCTAGCTTGCGTTGACGCAAGAAACGGTTAAACCTCGGATGCACGGATTATGAAGAAAGCCTATAACAAAGCCACCAAGTCCTGCAAGAAGGTGTTACAGAAGGCTCGCTTCAATCGGATTGGCTATCTGGGGGCTAAGTTTGCCGCATACCCTGCGGGAAGTAAAGCTTTCTGGTCTCTGGCTAAGTCGGTGGAAGCGAACTTCAGCCGCCCTTCACTAAACCCAACTACTGAAACCGGACGGGTCCCAAACTCACGCTGCGGTTGAGAAAGCAAATTTATTTGCCACTCAATTTGCGGAGGCTTCGCGTCTTGACGCCTCTGGCGAAACTCCACCCAGCCTTCCTCGGTGCGAAGCTTCAATGCAAGAATTCGCATCCAGCAAAAGGAAGTGCTCAAAACGCTACGTAGTCTCGACGTGAATAAAGCTAGCGGTCCGGATGGTATCTCGGCCGTAGTATTAAAAACCTGTGAACCTGAGTTGTCTTCAATATACACGCAACTTTTCCGCCTCTCTTTGAATACTGGTGAAGTCCCCAAGTCTTGGAAGCTCGCTAACGTGCAACCTGTGCCCAAGAAAGGCAGTCGTGCTGACCCTTTGAACTACCGCCCTATCTAGGTCACCTCCCTACTATGTAAATGTATGGAGCGTGTACAGAATAGGAAGGTCCTTGCATACCTCGACGGATCGAGGATATTTCGCCGAAATCGGTCTACTGGGGACCTTCTTGTGTATGCCACGCACATTTGGAGAGAGGCCATCGAGATCATGGTGAAGCACTGGCTGTTTCATTAGACGTCTCGAAGGCCTGCCTCGCAGACTTTCTGAGGGAAAGATCCATTCGAGTAAGTTGTTGACGGGTGCTCGTCGGATCAAATGGCTATAAACGCCGGGGTACCTCAGGGGTCAGTACTACCTGCCACACTGTTTCTGCTGCATATAAATGATCTGCTACTGCCCAGTATCATTGGGTATGCAGACGACAGCACAGTTGTGGAGAGATACGTTTCCAATGCGCGTGCTAGGCAGAATTAAATTCTGGAGTTAAGAGATGAGATGCTGCAGCGTCTGAATTTGATTCTCAAGGCTGTTTCCAATTGGGGTGATGCCAATCTAGTCAAGTTCAACGCCTCTAAAACGCAGGCTTGTCTCTTCTCCGCGAAAAAAGTAAGTTTCTCCAAGTTCCTGTCTTCCGAGATATACCTGTAGCTATAGGAGATCACCTCAAGCTCTTAGGCGTTTCACTCACGCCTACTCTCAACTTGGCTCCTACATCGAGTCTAAGGCAAAAACTGCCTCCATGAAGCCTTCTAAGTCTGTACAAAGCACAAGTCCGGGCTGGTATGAAGTACTCCTACCACGTTTGGGATGGCTGGCTCGGCCAAACACCAGCTTGCTGCCTTGGACTCGATCGAACGTTCAGAGAGCAGAGCGTTCAGGCTTATAGGTGGGCAACATATGGCGGAGACTAGAGTCTCTCGAGCACCGCCGTAAGGTTGCGTGCCTTTCGATCTTCTATATATAGGTTACATTTTGGGGAATGCTCCCAGGAACTTCATGATCTGATCCCACTATCTCCTTTTCATCATGGACGAGCAGGCGCACGGCTTGGTACCACCCTTACCTCATTAGTATACCCTCTTTTCGTACTAAACGTTTCAATTCTACCTTTATAATGCGAACTGCTAAGGAGTGGAATACACTACCGTCGTCTGTCTTTCCTGAAAACTATAATCTGGGTATCTTCAAGACTAGAGTGAATAGGTTCCTTCTAGACCTTTGTGCTCCATCTTCGGCCACATCGTCACTTACCAACAGGTGAGATCGTGGTCAAACAAAAGTCTATCAAAGTTAAAAAATAAATAAAAAAAATGGCTTTATAGTTCGCAGAACTAACAACCATATTATGTGAATAAAGGTTCTCGAGTGGTACCTACAAACCTGATGAAGGTAGAGGAAGACCCCTCTTTCCATGCACCAAAGATATTATAATCAGCAGAAAGTTGGTAGATGCAGGCTCAAGAGAGTTCGTCGTGGCATTTTAGAGAGGAAACCGTTGTCCAGCAGTGGACTTCTGTAGACTGATGATGATGATGATCAACCGTCTACATTGGCTTGAAGTCAGTAAAATGGTTTTATATTAGACTAGCTGAACAATGTCCGCGCGTAGAATAGGTAGTAGGTACCTACCTAGAGTAGGTACCTATCTATTCGTACTACGCATTCTAAATGGATGGTGGTACAAACATCAGCCTGTAGATCCAAGTCCACCGGCTCACTGACATAGGTCTCTAAATTAGCAAGTTGAAGTGGCAATGGGCTAGACATAAAGCTATATGATCCTGGTTCTTTTACGGATGTTTCGGATTTAGGTACGGGTACAGAATCTTCGAGCAATGAATACAAAAAACGAAGGCAAAATGTATTTAGTTATTGATGATGTTTTTTTATTGTATACCTAATATTTCTAGTGTAAGCAGAAGTTGTAATATAAAACAATTTATAATCTTTTTTTCTTTTTTTTGTTCATTTCTGTAAAACGAAACATTCTTATGCAACATCCTATCTTGCCGGACACGCCACAGAAGGGGTTGCGGAAAGGCGGTAGATGGAGGCTGCTCAAGACCGTTTGTCTTGACATTCTATGGGGAGGTCCATGTCCAGCAGTGGACTTCTGTAGGCTGATGATAATGAAAAACCGTCATGGGTTCACGGGGCAAACTATGATAATTATGGGTACCTACCTACCTACTGCAATGATGCAGGTCAGTTACTTACATTCGTGTACATTTTGGACATTAGAAAAATAAGTTTTATTCTTGTAAACAATAATTTTCCGAGTTTTTCTCTGAAATACCTTTTATCATTCTAACAATTTTATTCAACGCGATCTATAAACAGATACCAAGCTATTTATTTAACGCCATCTATCTAACGTCCATGCCAATGCTCTTGGACAATAACAACGCCATCTAATGAAAACCAAAACAGTGAATATGTATGTGTGCGTGCGTGTAATTACATCAGAAAAGTGAACGATCTTATTTCTAGGTAATTTGAACTTTCAAATGACTGTTTAAAGGAAATTCATACTGAATTAAATTCTTACAACTACAACTTAGCCGCGAACGATAAAATAAAACACGAAAGACGCCCGAATTTAGCACAAAAAATAAAAAAGTAATACAATAAGTTTCCACGCCATCTACCGTGAACCGAGCTTTTAGTAATCAAGACGATTATCCTTAATGTTACTGAGTGAACGTGTAACGCAACGACTCCAAAATTTTGATATATCGTCTTAATAACATAACATAACATAACACCGAACAGTCACATACATAGTTCCGACCCCAAACTAGGATCCTCTGTGTCGTGGGTATCAGTACCATGGTACCATAACACCCAGACCCGGAACAAATATTTGCCGATCATACAAACATTTGTCCCTCAGCGGGAATCAATAGATCCTTTCGCATCTCAGCCGGCTACTCGCCCGTCTCTACAGAGGTTGTCTACATTACACAAAGACAATACAAAGACTACTAAAAACATAACCTTTACTTTTGGGATTGCCGTAGTGTCACTTACCGATACTTGAAAACAGGTCGATTTGTCTTTTACGTAGATCCAAGCTCGAAGATCGCCAGCCGCTTTAGGCGCGGACGGCGCTGAGTTGCTCAGAACTCTCATGAGAATTTTTCTCATGGCATCTTCTCGACGCTTTTCAGATTCGGTCGATTCCCATATAGATTCAAAGTGAATGATCAAATCTCGTACCACGAAAACTTCTTTCGAAGACCATGCGGTCTGAGCTGCATTATTTGTCTGTAAAATTACAAAATGTTAAACACAAACAATTAATTTGAGACAACTTTGGCGACAATGCATCATAACTAACACACACGCACAAACACACACGCAAACTTACTCACCTGCACACATCTACACACACCCACACTCTTCTCTCACAACTCAGTTCCATTCTTTTATTTCTTAGTTTAAATTTTTTTTCTTTCTTGTTAGCTTAACATTTTCTAGTTTGTTCCTACTTTTAAAATATATAAACATAAATATGTACATAGGTTAAGGAGTTTGGCGCTGATGCTGCTACACAGTTTTATAACTTATGCAGTATCAACGTTAAAATGTGTAACTTGCTTATAATGTAAACTTACAGCGAATAAATAATTTTAACTTTTTTACTTAACTAGCGATTTTGGAAGGCTTTTGTGAACCAAAAAATAATTAGATACAAATTAATTGCAAGTTAGATAAAAGTCTGTAAAAAGCGGCCAAGTTAAGTACCTGGTGCGAAAGACCTCCGCTCGGTCTGAGAAATAAAAAAAATTATACGCTCAAAGTGGTCACCCATCCAAAAACTGACCCCGCAGATCATTGCTTAACCTAAATTTGGAGAAACGCGTTTTCCTCGAAAAACCGATTATCCCCAGAGATGAGACCTAAAGTACCCCGCCACGAGAAGCTATAAATTTTGCAAATAAAGTTACGTAGCGACAGTTCAATCAACCACAAATAATCCCAAATTCAATCAACTCAAAGTAAAATACGTGTAATACGAAACTAACGAGCAATATCACCTGGTCAGGTTATATTTTAGTGGTTACAAAATTTATAGCTTCTCGTGGCGTGGACTTTAGATCGATTTTTCGCCCTTAAAAACCCCCATATAGCAAATTTCGTCGAAATCGTTAGAGCCGAATTCGAGAACGTGATTACAAACAAATATAGCTCGTCTAATAGTATGCACGTCCTTGGTTTGCCCGGCCTAAGAATAGGGACATCCGACTAAGGGATTACCCGGATCGTTAGTAAGATTCGTTGGTATAAGATTTGCCCTGGCTGCTAGCTTATTTAAGGAATGTATTATACTGGAAGAAGGCATTAGCAGAGTCAGTCGTGGGAAGATATGGTGGCGATGAACTCACCCCTTGTCACGTCTATATTCCACAATGGTGCAACCCACAGTGAAAAGAGACCCATTGAGGATCTGCCTAACCTTTCGGGAAAAGGCGTGTGTCTATGTTTGTATGTTATAGTATGCAATAATAAAAAAAAAAAAAAAGTCTTTATTTCAGACACACAGATCCATAATTTGGTTAGTACACAAAAATACAGCACTTATGAAAACATATTATTAATTCCTACAGTAACACAGTTATATATTTATTCTAACAACTGGGAAAAAATGCACTCAGGTATATGTGTAATTGGCCATAACTGAATGCATCTTAGTCCAGTGCTGAGTGAGGTGGGAATCTGGCCTATCGGCTACCACAGCCAGGAGGCTGTTGTGGCTCACGCGCACTCTGCGCAGCGCGGCGGCAGCGCGCACGCGCAGGATCGCCGGGAAGCTGTCTACGTGTGCGTCAGCGAACATGCCCGACGCACTGCACCAGCGCGGCAGCCACAACAGCGCCCTGAACGCGTTGTTGAATTGAACCCGTAGAGCGCTCACAGATGTTTTCCTATATCTGGTCCAGAGTCTACAAGTGTATAAGGAGGTACAAAATGCACGGAACAGTGTAATTTTAACCGGAACTGTACACTTCCTAAACCTATGAGCTATCATATTCGTCTGATAATGCAAATGCGACATTATATTCTGTATTTTGGAATGTATGTGTAATGTGTATGGGATGCACCGCTCGCGTTATATAGGTACAAAGGTAAGGCAAGGTAGGTAGGTAGGTAGGTACCTATACAAAGCGAGCGGTACATCCGGCGCTTTTAATTTGACTTACCATAGGTGACGGCATGATGGTGGGCACCCAAACGGAGGCCAGATTATCTGCGGTCATCTTGTTCGCATGTGACATCGTCTGTAGGAAGTGAAGATGTGCAAACAGCTTGCGGGCCGTTTGGCGCGCCACCAGCGGCAAAGACATCATGACGCGGCGATACTCCGCAACACGGCTAGTCTCCTCATCTATAGCTGAAACGAACAAACAGACTTACTTACACTTCTACTTTTATTATTACAACCATGCTACCGAGGCGGCGATAAAGATACTGTGGTTATTACATTAGCAACCCCGTCAACTTCACTTGCGTTTTTATATAATCACTAGCCAATTTGTTTATTTCTTGAATGACGGAACAAGCAGATGGCCCACCTGATGTTAAACGGTAACCTCTGCCTATGAACAGTGCATTATCTCATAGGTCACGTCCAGCGAGGACGCGCCTTATGTGTCATTGCACTGCGCCCGCCAGCCACCCTGAGACATAAAGATGTAAGTCTCATGTGCCTGTAATTTCACCGGCAACCATACCCTTCAAACCAGAACACAGCAATGCGAGCACTACTGCTTTGCGCTAGAAATAGGTATGGAGGTAGTACTTCCCCGGACAACTCTTTCACAAAAAAGCTCTACTTCTAAATATGCAATATCCACAATAAAAGTTGTCTGGAAGAGATCGGTTTTAGCGATAAGACCGCCCACTGTACGTTGTCAATTAGTTTGTTGTTTGTCACTTTGTTATTTTTTGCCGCAAGCGAAGGTTCGCCTGCGACGCAGGAGGTTTGCGGGTTCGATTCCCGCCTCGGAACAAATATTCGTAAGATCTGCAGATAAGGGTGTTCTAGGTATTTTCTATGTATAATAAAGTATATCAGTTATCTAGTACCCATAACATAAGCTCTGTTTAGTTTGGGGCTAGTCTATTTATTTATTTATCAGAACTACGAGTACCATGGTACCATAACACCCAGACCCGGAACAAATACTTGCAGATCATAGAAACCTTTGTCCCGGAATCGATCCCGCAACCTTTCGCATGTCAGCCGGCTACTCGCCCGACGCGCTAGAGGTCAATAGACGACCTGTTCTACCCGTACCTTCTAGTACCTCTGTTACAACTGTTAATGAAGTTTTTATTTAATACATGATATTGTCCTTTCCGGAAAATCTGTATAAATATATACATCAAATTTAAATGTAACCCAAAAATTCCGTTCCGGCGTTAATGTTATCCATAAAGTGTATTTTACAATTAAAAAAATAATATGCTTTAAATATATACATGTTGACATTGGCGTCAGTGTCACCACCACCACCAGGCGATAACAAACAGGTCTCAAATATAATAAGCTTCGAATATGGATCAAGTCAAATTAATAGAAGCGTTTTACCTTACAATAAAACGCATATTAATTTACTCACCATATTCGAAGCTTACACTTTAAACTCTGCCTCGTGATTTTCGACAAATGAGGAATAAAGATGGCGATGCTACATTTAAATCGCACGCCACTCTGCCGTGGTGGTGGGGAGTGACAGAGACAGGTATATAACCGAGCGTCAAGGATAGAGCAAGGCGGGAAACGTAGTACGTATCTCATATATATGGCAATACCTATAGCATCGAGCAGGGCCTTATTTAGCTGCGTGGGGAGGAGCGGGCTACTCGCCCGACGCGCTAGAGGTCGTCAATAAATGGCAATACCTATAGCATCGAGCAGGGCCTTATTTAGCTGCGTGGGGAGGAGCGGGCTACTCGCCCGACGCGCTAGAGGTCGTCAATAAATGGCAATACCTATAGCATCGAGCAGGGCCTTATTTAGCTGCGTGGGGAGGAGCGGGCTACTCGCCCGACGCGCTAGAGGTCGTCAATAAATGGCAATACCTATAGCATCGAGCAGGGCCTTATTTAGCTGCGTGGGGTGGAGCGGGCTACTCGCCCGACGCGCTAGAGGTCGTCAATAAATGGCAATACCTATAGCATCGAGCAGGGCCTTAGTTACCTGTGTGGGGAGGAGCGGGCTACTCGCCCGACGCGCTAGAGGTCGTCAATAAATGGCAATACCTATAGCATCGAGCAGGGCCTTATTTAGCTGCGTGGGGAGGAGCGGGCTACTCGCCCGACGCGCTAGAGGTCGTCAATAAATGGCAATACCTATAGCATCGAGCAGGGCCTTATTTAGCTGCGTGGGGAGGAGCGGGCTACTCGCCCGACGCGCTAGAGGTCGTCAATAAATGGCAATACCTATAGCATCGAGCAGGGCCTTATTTAGCTGCGTGGGGAGGAGCGAGCTACTCGCCCGACGCGCTAGAGGTCGTCAATAAATGGCAATACCTATAGCATCGAGCAGGGCCTTATTTAGCTGCGTGGGTAGGAGCGGCTCCGGCAGGTCACGCAGGAAGCGCTTCAGCACGCCGGCGACGTCGTGCTCCGAGTGCTGGCCGGCGCTGAGCTGCACGGACCACGCGTCGCGCCGGAACTGGCCGAGCAGCTCACCCAGCATACAGCTGCTTCCGTTGCGCCGGTATATACCCTCAGATAAACTACCTGGAACACGACACTAGCCAGCTGTAGCTATTTTTTTGTATACTACTTGGAATGACGGATCAAGCAGATGGCCCACCTAATGTTAAGCGGTACCCTCTGCCTATGAACATTGCATTACCACATAGGTCCACCTATGACGCATCTTATGTGGCATTGCAATGCGCCCGCCACCCTGAGACATAAAGATGAAAAGTCTCATGCGATCATGGTGACAGCGAGCTGATCTGATGATGGAGACGGAAGGTGGTTAACGGAACTCTTCGATGGATAATAGTAGACTGGCCGTCTTTAAGCTCGATCAGCACACAGTACCAATCACTAATATTATAAAATCTTGTATTGGGGAAAAATTCCTAGTTCCAAAGTCAGTTTTTTTTTTTCAAAAAGTTTTTTTTATTTCTGTCGTCATGCCTATTCTCAGAACACGAAGTGCAGAAATGGCAACATGTTCACATACCGTAAGCGTAGACGAAGCTGATACATTTTTCGACGATGGCCGGCACGTCATCCTTCGTCAACTGCTGGTGATGAATATATGCCCCGTTCGTTTGGGCAGCCAACTTAATCATGTAGCGCCAGTTCTAAGAAACACACAAACATCACGTTTTGTACAATTACATTCCATTGCGCACATTTTTGTTTCATAACGTGCTTCCGCGAAATGTTTACATTGTATAGTTACGTGAGTTAAAGCTGAGTTAAAGCGATAATTATCAATGTTAAATATCTTTATAACTAAACCTTAAACGTCACTAGTAGCAAGATCTTCATAACTATACCCAGTAGGAAGATGAAACCATGCCAATAAATGGCAGAGGGGAAGCATATATAAATAAATAAATAATGCTGGACAGTTCACACAACATTATCAAGCCCCAAGCTAAGCAGAGCTTGTGTTATGGGTACTAGATAACGGATATACTTAATACAATATATAACATAGATAGATATTTTTTATGATACATAGAAAATACCCAGAACAAATATCGCACAAATATTTGTTCGGAGGCGGGAATCGAACCCGCAACCTCCTGCGTCGCAGGCCAACCTACGCCCGCCGCGCCACAGAGGTAGTCAAACTAAACTAGCTTAATACCCGTGCTTTGCGACGCATAACATCACAAAAAAACATAAACTTTGTCACCCCTTTTTAAGGGTTATTTTAAAAAATCCTGAAATACGTTTTCAATTATTCTGTATTTTATGTACCCATACCAAGTTTCAAGCAAAAGGCACCACGCGATAAAAAGTTCCCTTACAAACTTTAACATCAAATTGTACCCGGTTTTGGGGGTAGTTTGGAGAAAAATTATTTTACCCTTTTATGATTTGTATTGCAGCATACTTATGCAAAGTTTCAAGTTTGTAAGCTCAAGAAATACGATTTTTCATATAATGGTTTTCACCCCTTTTCACCCCCTTAGGGGTTGAATTTACAAAAATCCCTTCTTAGAGTTTTAAGTTTCAGCTTTCTAGGTCCAGCGGTTTCGGCTCGGCGATGATTGATCAATAAGTCAGTCAGGTTAAGCTCTTAAATAGGTATAGATAATAAATAATCGTACATTATGGTACTAGTGTGTAATGTTGGTGATTACCGCTGAGGCACCATTGAGACCCGAGCCGTTAGTTGAGGGTCTTAAGAGAGCCGAGGACGGTAATCATCAATACACAAGAGTATCATAAGACGTTTTTCACTTGTGAAGAAAATAATAATAAAACAGAAATACACACTCTGTGTAAATGTTCAACTGTCTCTATAACTCAAATAGCAATGAAAAGTCACAGTTTAATTACAGGTGTAAAACAGAAATACACACTCTCTGTAAATGTTCAACTGTCTCTATAACTCACTAGTGAATAATAGCAATGAAAATGTCACAGTTTGATTACAGGTGTCATTATGTGCCTAATTGCGGTGAAATTAGAGCCACTTTATGAGCAAGTGTGTTGAAAATGTATTTTATACGCGTAAAAACTCACCTTTAGCAATCTTTCGTGAGTGAATCTTAGATAAATAGTGGCATGTGGGCAGTCCAGTAATAGATGTGCACTGTCGTCTGACGGACAAGCCTGGTTCGCTTCTGGCGTGGCTACTTGCGTTACTGTGGACAAATATAACATAACACCCAACAGTCACATACCTACATATTCCTCTAGGATCCCTATGTCGTAGGTATCAAGAACTACGAGTACCATGCTACCACAACACCCAGACCTAGAGCCAATTGCAGATCATACAAAAACATTTGTTCCGCAGCAGGAATAAAACCCGCCACCTCTTGTATCTCAACTGGCTACTCGCCCGTTACGCCACAGAGATTGTCAATACAGGGTGCCGAGTCTAAGTATTTTTAATAAGCAAATTGATAAGGATGTATCGGGCGCATTCACATTGGTCGATAACGACAAAAATATCGTCTTCGATACCGGAGACTTGACCGCACGACACCCACCACACAAACGACTGCAAAACTACGTGTGATTACAGCAAATTAATTGCTGCGCACAGGCATAGATATGTCTGTGGTGCGGCGCACAGACATAGATAAATCTGTGGTGCGGTGCATCACCCCGCTAGCTACGTCCCGTCACCCCGCACTATCGTCGACAATATCAGTATCGCTCGCTGTTGTCGACGATATCATTGACAGTAGGCGTTAGGTAGTAAACGTATATATGATTACCTATACGACTGGATATAGTCGTGCCGTTATCGTCCAATAGGAAAGCGCCTATTGTGTGTCACGGATTATGTACGGAAAAACTACGTCCGTGTCTGTTGCTCACGGCTCATACCAACAGATCCAATCAGCAATATTTCCAAGGTATCAACAAGGATGCTATTTTACATAGATTATTTGATTACGTGTGACGCAACTGTCATTTGACTTTCCCGATGTCAAGCGGTTACCTCTGCCTATTACGACTTTAAAGCCGACTCATGTCCACATCACCTTCGAAGACAAACAAGAGACAAAGTTGAAAAATGTGACTGTAATTTAATTGGCAACCTTGAACTGGAACGCAGCAAAACCGCTTCTTGGCGTCAGAAAAATATGAAACTAGTAGAACGCCCGCGACTTCGTTCGCGTGGCGTTTTTTCTTAGACACATCGACACGCCGCGGCAAATTCGTAAAACTCTCCATAGTGCACCCCTAGATCACAAAAGTATCTAGGGCGTTGATAGTCATCGAGCGAGTTTTACAGTGAGTCGCGTAAACATAATATGAATGTTTCATTGTTGTGAACTTACCAACGCATTTGGTTTTCCTCAGATCAATGGTCACGAGGGCTTGCTCTCGGCCCGCGGTGTAATAGAGCAACACGCGACGGACTAACATAAGCCACGCTCCACGCCACTCGCCGGTAACTCCTTCCTGTTACATGAAACAAGTTTTTAATCATGACAAATATATGCCTTAAAATAATTTTAGACTTATTTGACTAGACTTTAGAAAGTGGATATACATATCAAAGTACTATCAATAATAGTAATACGAACACCGGACTTTAAATTGCTTTCTTCGCCGTCTTGTATTTTTATATTCAATTTAAGGTCCAACAATTCTCAGTAAATTGACAAATGTTTGAATCTTCATTCTATAAAAGCCATAGTATTTTTGGTATATAGTCGAAGATCATTGGATTTCAGATAAAAAAATTATTGATAATATCTTTCAGCTGTGAAAGGACGAAGTATTGAGGAATTATTTTGATTTCTTCCTCCTTCTTTTCAAAAACAAGGCAAGACAAGCAACTTGTATGAGAAAAATGTTGAAAATAAACAATCCAACAATTCACTAATGAAAAAATTATCCATGTAGTGTGTGCCATAGCTAAGGTCACTGACCCTATTGCTTGTGCGCACAAAGTATAGGCAATTCAGGGGCGTACAAACGAGTGCAGTCAGCAGTAACCGGACCCCGTCACCATTACTTGATAAACTGATACCGGAAACCACACTCGATGCGAAAATTACCCACCGCGTGTAACTGCAGTGTGCAGTATTCAACACTAGGCAACTAATAATGCACAATAACAAGTGGGCACCCAGTGAGTAACATTTTATGAATTCGATGTTTATAATTATCAATAACACCTACATTAGCTGGGAACTGACTTACGAGTATAACAGGGTGACCAAGATCAGGATGATGACGATGTTAATGGATACCAATAAATGTAAAATAAAAAGACAAATAATTCAACTGCAGCCAGCACTACCTCATACGAAACGAAGGAACGATTCAACAATATTCGAGAGAACCTCCCTCGGTGACACATTACACTAGGAGGTAATGATGGTCCTTTGCATCCTTGGGGTACGAACCCCAAAAGCCGCGCCGGGGTCTTATCCATAGATATTTAACAGATATTTTAACACATAAAATATGCCATTTGCCACTTAAGCGAGGATATACTTTCGCCGGTGCTGGTCACAGGTCACGGTCGAGTAATGCGAGATATAGAAGCTGGAGCTTGTAATCTGTACCGACTCCAACGTGCCCCACACTCTGTTGAGCGGCGACCAGTCCAATACCCTTTTCCTATTAATCTCACTCTAATAACTAGGGCTCGGAGCCAAAATTTGTCTGCGCCCAAGACCAAAATGCAATAGATCTTACAGTTTCATCAGGCGAGGTGCGTGATCCATCACTGACGGCCGCGACTCTGACGAGGCGTCGTGCTCGGACCACAGACGCATATATACGCTTCAACCTCAACATGACCCTGCCAATACCGTAACGAAGGCGCGCTCCACATCGGACTACGCATCACTGGATAACGAACCCGCAGAAGAGCTAGCTAGAAGAAGTTCAGAAACAACCACAGAGGTGCCCTCTCCGTTTCTCCCTCTCCCTTCTCTGGAAATCTTGAGCCAACACAACGATCGCTGGCTTTGGACCAAAAACAACAACCACCTCCACAGCATCGGAGTCACAGACAGCCTACTCTGCAGAGTGTCTGACCAAACAAAAATCGGCTGCCCACGTAGTCCTGGAATGCGTAGGAGTTGCTACTCCTATGCATCCCAGTATTGGTCTCAACGTGACCAAATCCAAGGTCACTCCACTAAGACCCCAGGAAACTTCAGTGCTTCTAGACGTAATTAGCTAACGAGCTAGACAAGTCTCACGCATACATTATTCTATAAAAGTTCGAATGGAAAATAGGGAGTTATTTTACATTAGATTACATGCTACTCGCCTCTACCAACACTTGGTGAGAAGGCTTCAAGATACATTAATTAGCAATTGTTCAGGGTTTTCTGGGTGTTTTCTATGTATTATATAAAATATCTATGTAATATATTGTATTAAGTAAATCAGTTAACTAGTACCCATAACACAAGCTCTGGCTTAACTTGGACCTAGATAATGTTGTGTGAACTTGTCCAGCATTATTTATTTATTTAATTATTATTATTATTATTATTAATTTATAGACGAGCAGCTTTCGCTGATGTATCTACGTCACAGTATTAGAATTTAAAATTTAGTCGAAATATTGTCACTTAGTTATGGTAGATTTTTTTGAGCACTGATTTATTTGTTCGAAGCCAGATGTCGAGTTTATTTTTGAATGCATTGACGGAAGTAGCAGTAACGACGTCATCTGATAGCGCGTTCCAATTGTGAACCACTCTATTGCTGAAGAAGTGATGAGCGGCAAGTGAGACGGCGGGATCACGGTTTAACTTCAGCTGGTGACCACGTGTGGATCTTAGATCTTCTTTTTTAATAAAAATGTCATGAAAGTTTGGCAGGTTGTAATGATGGGTCATAATCTTGTAAGTTTCGATAAGATCTCCTCGAAGGCGTCTATCCTCAAGAGTAGTGAGACGTAGTGTGAGTAATCTGTCCTCATAGGATTTTCGACGTAGAGCCTGCGGTATCTTAGTGGCCCTCCTTTGGACACTTTCAAGAAGGTCTATGTCTTTTTTGAAGTAGGGGTGCCATATCTGAAATCCGTACTCCAGTAGTGGCCTTATATATGTTTTATAAATCTTGCGAAAAACATCAACAGTCATTGCTAGAAAGGACCTTCGTATAACATACAGAAATGAATTCGCCTTCTTGACTATGATAGTAATGTGTTCTCCCCACTTCAGATTAGATGAGATATTAACCCCTAGATCTCGCTGAAGGCCGATTGGGGACAAAATGTTTCCATCCAGTGTGTAAGTGACTCTGGGGTTATTGTTGCCTAAATGGAGAATGTTGCATTTGGATGCGTTTAGTTTGATTATCCAATCCTTTGTCCAGTCTTGTATGCGAATTAAATCTTCTTGTAACTGCTCTGATTTAATAAGTGGGTTGGCAAAGAACTTTCCATCATCAGCAAAAAAGGCACACTCTGAGACCAAGAGTTCTGCTAGATCCGTTATGAATATTCCAAAAAGGTGGGGAGCGAGCACAGACCCCTGTGGCACACCGCTTACAACAGGTTTTTGCTGAGACAGACAATTGCCAACACGAACTTGAAATGTTCTGCCTAGAAGATAGTTCTCAATACTTAAAAAACTTAATTAGCATACCTTTAGATAACACCAGCCCATTCGATTGTACTCAGCGTTGTACTTGGGAGGGAAGCCTGCAGCGAGGTGTTCAGATATCTTCTGCACCCAGTTGCGCCGCTCAGAGACACTACTGCAGCTGAACACGTGCTTGCGCGGAGGCATGCGAGGCCCGCTGGCGATGTGTAACTCGAACGAGTACGTATTAGTAGCACTGTTGACAATAAATCAATTTTATTGCATCAAATACCCATATACACTTGTCTTACGTCAAATCTATTGCTTATATTTTACCAGCTTTGCCTGCGGCTCTTACACAAATTTTTACAAGTTTTCTCTTTGTAAACATTTACCTTTTATGACAGTGACCTGCATTCATATCCATCCATTAGAACGGGAGTTATCACAGCAAGATGTTCTCTCTAAACTTGTGAAGGAACGGAAAGAAAAAAAACCGGCCAAGTGCGAGACAGACTCGCGCACGAAGGGTTCCGTACCATTATCTATAAAAACGGCAAAAAAAACACCTTTTGTTGTATGGGAGCCCCCCTTAAATATTTGTTTTATTTTAATTTAATTATTTATTTTTAAATTAAATATATAACTAAATATTCTGTGAATATTTCAAGCGTCTACCTGTTGCCGTTATCAATATCAAGCAAAAACGAGAATAAAAATCACGTTTGTTGTATAGGAGCCCCCTTAAATATGTATTTTATTCTGTTTTATAGTACCTATTTGTTGTTATAGCGGCAACTGAAATACATCATCTGTGAAAATTTCAACTATCTAACTATCACGGTTCATGAGATACAGCCTGGTGACAGACGGACAGACAGACAGATGGACGGACGGACAGCGGAGTTTTAGTAATTGGGTCCCGTTTTACCCTTAGGGTACGGAACCCTAAAAACCATTACAAAATCCAAAGGGAAGCTAAGCAATAATCTGCAAGTTTTTTCTTGTGCAAGTTTTCATTTAAGAACTTGCTTTTTACAATATTACGTGGTTTGATGCAGTTTTACTGACATTGTAGGTAACACAACAAGGAAGGTTTAGTGTCTAGAAAATCCATGTTAGTACTTAGGTTACATTTATGCGGGCAGAGTGGTAGATAGACAACTGGATAAAAAACTCACCTAGAAGATAATGGCAGCACAACTTGAACGCAGTAAATGGAATTCAATAGATGGATTTCTTTTACTATTGCATTGGTAGGATCCGAATAACAAACAAGTTTCTGGTCCGAGAGCACGCAATAGCGAGATTGGCTAGTCTTAAAGAGCTCTTCCACTAAAGCTGGAGCTACGGTCCTCATAATATTTCCACTAAAATATGATGCCGGCAAGTGATTGATAGGTGGCCTCTCAACAATAAGTACTTCTGGCTCATTTAATTTGACTGGTTTATGAAGAACATTATCAAGCTTCAATCTCCGAGAAAACTTTTGTATCATAGAATCAGAACGTTTTACTGGTACCTCTGTAGTCATATGTGTGTTGCCTTCGGTCACATACCAATTTGAATGGCTCTCATTGACTACAGCTGCGGCAGTACCCTGTCGGTCAAGTTCTGCTAAGCTGTCAAAGCGTTCAGGAGGACTGGGAGGATTGAAGTAGTCATTTTCAACATACTCTAAAATATCTTCATCGTTATCAACGGCAACTACAGTGCCATACGTATCTCCAATCAAGAATGACTCCAGCAACAGTAGTTCATTGCTTATCCCCTTATACTTTGGTGAAGATGTGCTGGTATTCAGTGGATCAAATTCATAGATAGTGCTTTGGCTCGGACGTGGCTTGACTTCTGGGAGAACTTTTTTTGGAGCAGCCCCAGGCACAGAGAGAACTGTCGGTAATTGATAATTTTCATATGATGTGTTTAGTCTTTTTTTCTCGTTGATTTCCAGTTTTTTCTTTCTTTCAGGAATTTCAGGTATTGAATTACTACTAGTCACACTATTCGCCCTAGAACATCTGGGTGTGTCATAGGTCATTTGATCAATCCCTGAGCCCATCATCGCAGACAAATCTGAGTCGCTGATACTGTCAGTGTAAGTATCAGAAGTTCCAGAAAATAGTGATAGATCATCAAAGTTTGTGTGATTTAGGTGAAAACATACTGGTTCTGCATGACCAGATTGCTTACATTCACTTGCATATCTTTTTTGAAGTGGGGAAATGAAACTAATATTTTCAAAAAAATTGACATCTGCATCTGGCATTGATGCACATCTTTGTGTTTGTGTTGTTGTGCTAGATGTCTCAATTTTCCTGGGTTTCAGGAGTTTGAGCCCTGCCGTTGTGCCTTCAATTACAGATTTTGTGACAGAATCTCTAACGGCTCGGGATGTACTTTTAGTTTTTTCAAGGGTGCCTTTTGCGGAATTGCTAATTTTTGTTGCGACGCCTTCAGTGAATTGCTTGGATTTGGTACCGAGAGTACTGAAAATGTCCGCAGCATGAGCCGTGTCTACCTTTTCGTTAGCCGGCCCTAGGTGACGAGGAAGCGGAGTGGGCGCTACGCTGCGAGGCTTTGGCACCGGCGGGGTATCCATCCTCGATGCTCTATTTCAAGCTACTACTTCACAGCATCTTTACAGAGCACTATGGGGTCGAGTAACTAGGTACAAAGCAAACGTGAGTCACTGAGAGACGTCGATTGTTGGTTCCAATTCTTTTGTGTGGCACTTACAGTCCCAAAGTTCAATTTGCCATTTGTAGAAACTAGCACTTTTTCTAGTAGACATAACAGTCGACTCCTGCAGTGTATATCACCACATCGAAACTAAATAAAGTACATAAATGAAAATAATATAAATACGTAAATAATGTATTTTTTTTTTATTTTTTTGTAAAAATTATACTGTACAGAACAGAAAACAGAACTAACGAACCATAGACAAAATTTGTAACGAACTAACAAACTAACTACACCATAGAACAAATAAATAGGACCTACACCACCACCACCATCATAAGCCATTGTAAGAAGAGAAAAAGAAGAAGAACTAAGTGTGTGAGATTTATCGACTGATCGCAGGAGATTTACAACTTCATGGTGATTCGGTGATGGAGCACTCCCGTGGCCTTAGTATACAAAAGGACTGAGCGCTCTAAAAAATTATAATACCGAAACAAGACCTTATTCCATTAAGTTATGACTCAATTTAGATTACCGTCATAGATAGAGAAAAAACGAGCCAAGAGAGATAGTCTGAATAGAGGCAGTTTGTCCCTTTCTAACACTTGAAATGATAGCTTTATGATAGCAAGGGTGACCATGACCATTGTATAGGTAAATACTAAGAGGTCATTGATATTGGAAAAGAAACGTGTTTTCTACAAACGAAAGCCCAGTCCCGAGTCATCTATAAGGGGAGGTCAACATTTTATTTTACGAAATTAACAAAAAGTGTTATCGATTCGTGATACTGATAACTTACCAAGCCTCCAGTATGAATCTGGCTGCATAAATAACTGTGAAAACTAATTCGATTTAAATAATGTTTGTTCCACTCCACGTTCATAAGTGTCTATGGAAAAAGTCTCCTGGACATGACTTTATTTTATGGTCACCGTAGTACAGTATCACCAACATAACTGTAGAATGATTCGAGGGCGCCACCATCGAAAAGGGTACCTACCACCTATTAAATAATTTACTGCAATCGGTATAAACATGGTTGTACACGGACTTGATGAAATTGTAAGAATATTTTTTATTTTTAGTCATTCATTACTATAAGATTGATACATAGATAAATGTTTCGGTAACAGGTAATCTGATACATAGGTGTATTTTAAATCACATTATTTCAGGGTTACAAATATTATGTGTTCAAAGTGCTTTTATGCTTTGAACTACAGTCTAGAAACATAACATTTATATAATAATCTTTTATCTGAGCCATTTTTTTAATCAAATAATAATATTTAAAAAATACTTTCATGATTAATATGCCTACCTTTTGGTAATAACTTAATTAATAAAAATATCGTTATATTATTACATTATTTTTCGTTTATTGAAAACTTTTCACACAGTAATTAAGATAAAGGAAAGAAGTATGGAGGAAATCCACTTAGGTATTTCCTTGAAATCTGAATCACTGTCATTATCGGTGTCAGAACCAATGTCTAAACTAGCAATAAAAAGCTGATTGAAGGGACAAAAAAAAGGGAAAAAAAAAACAAAAAAAAAACTTGCTCAATATTTCTGTCATTCGGAGGCATCAATAGTGGGTACTGAACGCTTTGGTTGCTAGTTGCGGCATATTTTCATTTTTGTGCTATAAGTTCAGTCCGCTACTTTCCTTTTCATGGAACTCCATATCATCTCTATGGGATTTAGGTCACAGTGATAATAATACAATAACACAACACAGGATAATACAATATAATATATACGATTTCGGAAATTTATGTAATAATAATCTGGTATCACTGATCTGTAGCGACTGACACTAACAGCGAAGTGACGTTTACAATAGTTTCAGTTTTGGCCGTTCTACAGATAAGTTGGTAGCACTATAGACACACTGTCTCTATAGTACATGTCTTGCTCGGCTCGTTTTTCAGCTGCGAGCGCTCAGTCCTTTTGTATACTACGTCCATGAGCACTCCTCAGAGAAGAAGAAACCATAAGCCAAAGAACAAACCAGAAGCCATTATGTGAAGAATAAGAAGAAGACAAAGAGGGTTTTTTCCTTCTTTATAATGAGGGGGTTTTCACGGCCGTTTCACATCATGCTTAAACCCTTGAAAATAGATAGCGCCAGCACTGTACTTAACTGTCAAAATAAAGTGAAATGTCAAAGTCAACAACTTAGTGATATATTTTTCGAGGTATTTTCATGGAGGTTGGAGTGATTGAAATCTTTGGGAGTGAGTGCTAAAATAGCATAGAGTGTTCCTTCTTACTCCTATCCTAGAAAATAGCTTGCTATCCCATAATAGAGAGAAACAAATATATTGTCACACGACAGTCGTTTTTCCGTTCCGTACCCTAAATATTGGCACCATGCATATACATCTTCCCAGATTGATACCATGAATGTAGTAGTAATTTGACATTTGGCCTGGTACGAGTTACACAAATAAAAACAGATAGATATATGCTTGTCTCATTTCAACACATGAATACATTCATATAAAAGAATGAGACTGGTATAATCGATACCGTTTCGTTTTTAGCCTTAGTTCCATGCTTTAGTTCTTCTTCCGAGGGTATTTTGACAAAAGCACAGACAGTGTATTTGTTAATTTTGGCAACCACATTTGAGTCAGCGCCATCTATCGAGCCAAATCGAACTACATTTTTTTATTTGAATTTGAAAAACCCTCATTTTCATCGCTTGGTTTTGTGCAGTTGCCATTATAAAGTATATTTATTATATATTCCCATCGAGCAACACGGTATGGAGGCCTGCAATGCTCTAAGTATATTCCTCGTATTTATTTTAAACTAGCTAGCCCGCGCTTCGCGCATATTCTAGAACTTTCAGAAATTTCCCAAAGGTTCTCGATCTTTTTTCCAAAAAAAAAGAAGTTTATTTTGAAATTTTCGTACCTACTTTCGAAGGTTCTAGAACTTTTTGAAATTTCTAAAAAGTACTCGATCTTTTTCAAGCTTTTTTTTTGGGTTTTGTACTTTTGGAAATTACTCGAAGGTTCTAGAACTTTGGAAAATTCTCGAATGTTCTCAAACTTTTTCAAACCTTTCTGGAGGTTCTCGAACCTTCTAGAATAGCCTTGAAATTTCCAGAACCTCACCGAAGTTTTCGAACTTCCTCGAACCTTCTAGAAGTTTTGGTTGAATTTCAGGTCAAGTTGACCTCACTGAAGGAAATACCAATATTGTTTCACAACAACTTTAATATTGTATTCCATTCTGCTATATAAGACTGACAACTGTCACAGATGCCTTATGTTTTACTACCAAAGAGTACACAAACACTTCACCTCCACCCTTGCCACATACTTCTCCCCCTACTCCTGGAAATCAAACAATATCTTCTAATAACCTGCGAGGCGGGTGTCGTTCCCTTGCGGGGTAACGACGCTCCACTGCAGTTGATACAGGCAACGTTGGTGAGTTTGGCGTATGCCAAACCTCCCGATCTATTTCGCCACCCCCGGCACTCGCCCCGCTTCCCGCGTCAACGGACACTTCCGCCCCCGTGTCCACTGGCCAAACAAACGGATACCTAAGCCTATCTGGATCAATAAACCCATGTTCACGATCACGAGTAACCCGTACTTTAATTTGATCCACATGTCTGTGAATTCCCGTACCCTCCGATGATTTGATCTCATAGTCGGTACTACCTAACCTCTGGACTATTACACCCTCAACCCATCTACGAGAACCCTGAAAAGAACGGAACCAAACCGGATCCCCCTCCTGAAACCACCTTTGAGAACCCCTGGTTGCCACTTGCTGTTGACATTGTGCAGTTATAACTTTCTCTTCACACAGTGGTTTCAAACGATCCAATCTAGTACTCAGAGACCTACCTTGTAGAAGTTGAGCTGGGCTCTGACCTGTCGTACTGTGTGCTGTATTCCTATACATCAACAAATACCTCTGCAAAGCTTCTTCCACATTACACTTCTGAGTTATCGCCTTTTTAATAACCCGCTTACAAATTCTAACAGCATTTTCTGCTGCCCCGTTTGAGGACGGTTTGTATGGTGCCGAATATAAATGCTCTACACCATTATCCCGTAAAAAATTATTAAATTCCTCGCTACTAAAGGGTGGTCCATTGTCGCTAACAATCTGACGTGGAATACCAAACCTGGAACATATCTCCCGAAGACTACTAATGACTGACCCCGCTGTAGTGGATTTCATCTTACAAATCTCGATCCATTTGGAACATGCGTTAACTACGACCAAATACTTATTCCCCAAGATAGGCCCTAAAAAATCAATATGCAGCCTAGACCAAACCCGTGCGGGCCAAGGCCAGGGCACAGGCATGTGGTGTGGAGGCGCATCGCTCACCTCGACGCACACGCGGCACGCACGGCATATCATCTCGATGGCCTCGTCGATTCCTGGCCACCATACGTAACTCCGAGCAATACTCTTAGTTTTCACTATGCCCATATGACTATCGTGGAGTTCCCTCAAAACTTTCTCTCGGCAAGTACTCGGAACGACCAATCGATGCCCCCACATTACACAATCTAACTCCGCATATAACTCGGCTCGTTTGTTTTGATATGGTTTTAGTTCCTTAATTTCCACCTCACCCGGCCAACCATCTTTTAAATAGCTCAAGACTCTACCCAAAACCGGAGCTTTCCTAGTCTCATTTTTAATATCTTCATAACTCAACAATAAAGCTTCCGAAGCGAAATGAAGATAGGTCTGTTCAGGCTCTACTTCTTCTTTACTCTTTGCACTCGATGTTTTATAACTTCCTATTAAACGGGATAGTGCATCAGCAGTATTCGCATCGGTGCGAATATATTCAATTTCAAAATCATAAGCGGCCAATAACAACGCCCACCGCTGTAACCTACTCGTGGTCATATTAGGAACCCCTAACTCCGGCCCAAAAATACTCACCAACGGTTTGTGATCTGTGCGCAATACAAAATGCCGGCCGTACAAATACTGATGAAACTTTTTAACCGCGAATACTATAGCCAGAGCCTCCCTATGTATTTGACTATAGTTCGCCTCCGCAGAAGTGAGCGCCCGCGACGCATAGGCGACGGCACGTTTCGCACCGCTGTCGTCGGGCTGCGCAAGTATCGCACCCACGCCACGCGCGCTGGCATCGCACGTCAGCACCAACGGGCGTGACTGCGAATAATGCACCAATACATCCGACCGCATTAGCACCCGTTTTACCTCATTAAAAGCGCGATCCTGATCAAGCCCCCAGAACCAGTGTTTACCCTTTTTCAATAAACTATACAAAGGAGCTAGTTTATAGCTTAAATTCCTTACAAACTTGCCATAAAAGTTGACCATTCCTATGAAAGATCTCAATTCCGAAACGCTAATCGGCGATGCTATTTCCAAGATTGGGCTCACCTTCTCAGGGTCCGCTTTTACCCCTTCCCTACTAATAACAAAACCTAAATATTTCACTTGATCGGCCAGAAATTCACATTTACTTTTTTTAATTCTAAGCCCTTTCTCCCTTAAAATCTGCATTACTCTATCCACTGTGTTTAAATGGTCATCTAATGTGGTGGATGTACTGATCAAAATATCATCCAAGAACACCGTGACATCAGGG
Organism: Operophtera brumata; assembly: GCA_932527175.1. Classification (NCBI taxonomy): domain Eukaryota; kingdom Metazoa; phylum Arthropoda; class Insecta; order Lepidoptera; family Geometridae; genus Operophtera; species Operophtera brumata. The sequence goes on along the minus strand of OW052239.1, from coordinate 76,579,557 downwards.
ACCTTATCAAACAATTGAGACATAATTCTTTGAAAAATTCCCGGCGATGATGCCAAACCAAACACTAATCTAGAATATTTAAATAAGCTCTTATGAGTATTGATGACTGTTAAATCCCTCGTATCATCCAGTACAATTTGATTATATGTTTGAGACAAGTCTAATTTTGTAAAGAATTTACTTCCCCCTAACTTTGAAAGCAAATCATCGATCTTTGGTACGGGATATTTGTCAAAATGTAACACTTTGTTCAAAGTTACCTTGTAATCCGCACATAAGCGTAGAGATCCGTCAGGTTTGTACACGATAACCAGCGGTGTGGCCCAGTCGGAACAATCGACGGGTTCAATAACACCGGCGCTAAGCATAGCATCCAACTCCTTGTCCACTCGTTCCCGTAGGGAGTACGGCAGTGGTCGTGCCCTACAAAACACCGGAGTGGCCCCCTCCCGCAGACGCAACGTTGCCCGACCACCGGTGAAACACCCCAGGGTTCCATCAAAAATCTCCTTATGCCTGGAAATTAAATCATTTACAATTTTTTCTTTTTGCTCATTGTTAAGATTTCCAGGGATTGCTAAATTGTTCAGGCTTAGCATTGGTACTTCTATCTGAAGTTCAACCAACCATTGTCTACCTAAAAGGCTAGTTGCTCCCTTCCTGAACACATACAAGTCTAATTTCTTTCTGTTATTCAGATGACAAACGTCCACCTCTAGCCGACCCAATGCCTTATCTCTACACAGATTATAAAAATTCACTGCTAAATCTGTTTCTAACAAAGGACATGTCTTAAAATATTTTACATAAGTATCGTAGTTTATGCAAGATAGCGGTGATCCCGTGTCTATTTCCATCGGTAAAATCACACTGTTAACATTCATCAAGATTCTCACCGGTTTATAATGGCTCAGCGATAAGTTGTGACAAAATTGTTCCATTTCATCACCTTCATCCCCTTCCGTTTCGTCCTTAACGAGCCAATTTGACCGGGCATCCTCACACCTCTGCCCGGCGCTTACCGTCTGCCACTTAACATAGGCACCTCTTCCAATACCGCGGGCGGAGCTCAGCCCGCCTCGTGCCTGTCCCGAGCCTTGCCCCCGGCCGCGCACACTACCGCTCCGTACGCCCGATGCCATAGCAGCACCCTTCTGTGGACATACTCTTCTCAAATGACCTACTTTCCCACACTGACTACATTGGTACGTACGGAATTTGCATTCCACGGATCTGTGTCCAAAGCCCCCGCAAGACAAGCAGCTACCTCGTACACTGCAGATAGTCTCACTCTGTCGGATCGCCGCAACCGATGTCGGTGCATAGCCACCCACCATCTTGCCCGATGCAGCCGCTGGTTCAACTGCCGCAGCATCCCTCTCTGCCCCCTCGAGTGCCGCAGCTAAAGTCACCGATTTCGACCACGTGACGTCTTTGTTGGCGAACAATTGCTGACGAATAAATTCCGACCGAATTCCGCATACAAATTGGTCTCTTAGGTTTTCATCCAAACTTTGACCAAACTCACAGAAGCGTGCCAGCTTTTTTAACCCCGCCACGTACTCTTGTACCTTCTCTGATGGTTCCTGTCGACGTTGCCGGAACCGATAACGCTCAGCCAACAGTGACGGCTTTGGGTCTAAATGGTTCAACATCATTTCCATTACCAGTTCATATTCCAGCGCCGATGGCTTCTTGGGGCTGGCAAGATCAGAAAGCAACTCATAAGCTGCGTCACCCATAGACGCTATCAGAATCGTCAATTTCAATTCCTCCTTTACCGCGTTGGCCTTAAAATACATTTCCATGCGATCGCCGTACGCTCTCCAGGTCCCTTCCGACATGTCAAATTCTTTTATTTTTCCAACCTACATTTTCAAAGGTTACATTTACCCTCAAATCCGATCAAACAATACCCGCAGACCAGCAGGAAAAACAGCTCTTGATATGCCCGTTTTATACTCGTCGCCACTGAAGGAAATACCAATATTGTTTCACAACAACTTTAATATTGTACACAGACTACTAGGATCACAGAACAGCTCTACCTATATACATAGAAAGAAGCCTTACTGAGGAACTAAAAACTTTGCTAGTTGTAAATGCAACAGATAATATAAACTTGTATATAATATGGCAAGTGGTGACCCCAGAGGTCAATTGGATTTTACGGAATTTGGTGGAACTAACATACACGACTGCGTAATAGGACCCAGGGGCTATTATGTTTCTTATTTGATTTTTAGCCTACATAATAATTATTATTTTGGGTATAAATTAAACTTCAGAGCTTTCACGTATATTTCTGTATATTTAGAACTGTAAAAAATTACAAATATATCCTAAAAACAGAAGAAGTTACTTCGATACAATCATTTTTCTGTTACATTCGGATCATATAAACAAATTACAATAGATTCTTAGAAACATTATAAAAATTAAACAGACGCCGTGTTGTAATTGATTGCAACAAGGCTGCAGCCTTAAGAAAAAGCAAAATACACATTTTTTATGATATTATCACGTACAAATCAAACTAAACCTCTCAAAGGAAAGAAAGAAAACAATCATTTTTCGAACCAATTAGAGATAAGGCTAGTGATATTATTTGGATTCGCATAGTACCTGTTTACGTCTACTTTTATATGTTTATTATCCACAATTTGTACAGTAAAATCTTGAAAAATTAAAATTACATTAATACAAAAAAAACTGTTGTCATTTATTGAACAAGACTCCAGCAAAATAACCCTTATACGAAATCTAAATACGTACCTGCGTAACGAGTTTTTTTTTGTTTTTTTTTACTACTGTTCTTATTAAAAACAGCAATATTGTAGTAAGTATATAATGGATGAGAAACAGCGTGTATTGTCAAGTTACAAAATAACAACATTGTACATTTAATTTAAGAGGCAGACAACAGTAAATTTCATGTAAGTTACGAAGTGACAGAATAGCGCTCGCGCAACGTAAAGTGAACGAAAATCTCGAAAAACAGTACCTAAACAAAAATTTACTGTGTAATTTAAAACTATGCCCTCTAAAATAATATTATTTATTACTCTTATTAATTTTACCAATGTACTTTGATAGGTATTTAGAGATATTTACGTTATAAGCGCATTGTAGAGGTTAGTTCATGATTACTGTAGGTACTATCAATTTGTTGGTTGCAATATTTAGATACATAGTTTAACGCTTTATTGTACATTAACGATTAAATAACACACATAATACAAAATTTAATTTAGGTATGTACAAGGTATTATATTTTCACTCATACTAGCAGAATAATTAATGTTGTGTTGTATGTTGCGTCACGTCAGCTCAGTTTGATTTCACGTTGAGCAAGATGAGCTCTGATATGCCAACTGAGACACTTCATCAGCTAGTGAAACTCAATTGATGTAAAGACTTGAAAATAAGATTTTGTTATTTTCACAAACACAAACTGTTTATTTTCTGTAGGTACTAGCGAATTATAATCTGAAATAAACCAGTTCAACAATAAAGTAGTTCACAAAATAAGCTGTATGATATGAGACGATAGAGCAGGTAAATACAGGTGGCAGCGTCAGCGTCCACAGGTCGCCATCGTACCGTAAATTCTGAAAATATAAGTTTTTGTTGAAATATCTTTTTCAAAACAACCTTTTATGAAATTCAACCGAAATCAGAAATTATTGAAATCAGAACCAAAACTCAGTCTACTATTATCCATCGAGGAGTTCCGTCGGGTTACTAGTGGAATACCCACGACTTCGTCCACGTGTAGCTTTTTCAGACAAACTTCAATACCCCACTTTAGGGGGTGAATTCCAGAAATTTCTTTCTTAGTGCACCCCTAGACAACAAAAGGAACATACCCTTCAAATTACAGGTCTCTAGGACTTAAGACACAAACATAATGTGTACATAATGTGCATTTAAATTGGTTTCAGAATAGCATATAGTGTATAGCTTATAAGTAACTATAAGATAACTGTAAATCCTGGATTAATAAAATAAAATAAATAAAATAAAATAAGGTAAAGGCTGTGCGTTGATAATTAGTCAGTGAGTGAATGAGTCAGTCAGTCAGGTTAAGCTCATAAATAGATGTAGATATAAATATATATATATAAAAATACACGAGTAGGTACCATGCTGCCACAGGACCCAGACCCGCAACAAATATTTGCAGATCATACAAATATTTGTCTTGCATCTCAGCCAGCTACTTGCCCGCCACGCCAACGAAGGTAGTGTGTTACACTCCTTAGCAGTTTTCGCATTATTAAGGTGTAATCGAAACGCTTAGTAACAATAGAGGGAATACATTTTTTTTTCAGGGGATCTAACAGCTTTCTTTAACTTTATAATAAAGTAGGATAACAATAGAGAGCCAATAAAAGGTTCTCACGAATATTGTTTGAGTAGGTAATCAACGGGGTGTGACAGAGTGAACATTCATTTGGTGAAAATTAGCAATAAATTTGCTTACTGCTTTAAACAATAACAGTAGCAGTTATCCCTAACTATTACAAAACTAAATAACACAGATATATATGATTTTACGTTTACAAAAATCATGTTATGAGAAGTCTCTGCTCAGTCGCCGCCGCACCGAGCTGACGCTGGTGAAGAACAGATCCAAGTCTAAGCGGCAACTTAACCAGTTATAGTTATTGCTTGCTCGCCATATGTAGGAATTCAGCCTTTAATTGGTTAAAACAATTGGAACATACAGTGGCTTATTGAATCTAGTTAGTTGAGAAGGAACACTTGCGAGCAAAGTCACGGGTGGATACTAAATTACAAAAATATAGCTTTGATATCCATGAAAAAGCAGTCACGCAGCGTGCTACGGAGAGAGCTATGATCGAAATAACTCTGCTGAGCGCAGTGTATTGTGGTTGAGTACCCATGTGTGTGGATGGTACTGCCCATCCCCTAGCTAGAGAATCCTTTAGCCGGTTTTAACGACATAAAAGTGAGGAGACAGAGAGGTCTATTCTATTCTTAAAGCCGTTATTTATAAATCGTTTCAACACAGGGTTTTTTACAATTGATTATAAGGCTCTTAAAGGGTTATCCAATATAAAACTTTATTAGGTACTTTAACCTACTTCCGTCCCATTCCTAGAGGTTTCAACAAGGGAACAATCAAAATAATTGTATAATAGTCCTGGCTAAGTATATTCACAAATTATCAACTAGAAGTGCCGGAGCTGTTTACCTGGCGAGAACAAGCTAGATAAATAGGGTAAGGTAAAGTTATGAATTACTTTAACCAGTTTCGCAGGGATCATGGAACTCTCCAACCTCCTCGGTAGATAAAACTCAAAATCAAGAATACATGGAAAATAGGGATTGGTGATCTGTTTGATTCCGCCCTTAGATCCTAGCCGAGATTACCTAGTGCTATTAGTCATAGTCATAGTCATAGTAATTTATTAATAACAAAAACGGTTACAAGTCAAATATACATAAATCCATAAATCGTACATAAGTACATCACAAAATTTACATCACAATACAATACATTATAACAATTTGAAATTTAATATGTCAATACCATAACAATTAGCTAGATTACTTAATGAGTCGTATCCTACAGGTTTTCTATCACATGACATTCGGCGAAATTGATTCACAAAATACCCAGGTACTTACACGGAGCCCGGTGTATATATATTCCTGTATATATTCATGGAACGTCTCCCGTAGTCTCGTCTCAACGGTGTAACTATTTACTCGCTTTCAAGCATATGTAGCCAGGTAGAACTCTGGGAATCCGTGTACCTATAACGATAGATAAACAGTTTGTATATAATTCCATAAACTAACCATCTTTTCAAATGAAATCATTCATCATCTGTCAATCTGTCTGTCTTGTCCTCTGGTTAGAGCATTGCGGCCTCCGTACAGTAGTGCTCGATGCTAAGGCGCGATGAGCCCCCGTCTGTTGTTGATTCCGTTGAGATCACGATGAAAGGAAAATTCAAATATCGTCATAATATCGTGGCGCGAATAGGTACTTAGGGAAAAAACACGTTACAGTACCTTGGCTGGTAAAGCCTGGCTGGCTAAACTGGCACTGCGGGTGGCACAATCATGTTATGAGAGCTACACACATCTCACATCAACAGCTTTCCACGATCTGTTTTTTGTATTTTGGACTTCATTCGTTATATTCTTTTAGCACTTTCAGCTCAACTGTTTTTTATTCAATTTATGTTTTCACTTAATTTAATACAGATAAAACTGGAGACCTGTTTATATTTTCTAATATTTTAACGTTATTTTTCACAAAACAAACCACCATTTAACAAATAAAACAAAATGGCGTAAATTGGTTTTTTTTTTTTTTTTTGCATCTCATGGCTTCTGCTTTTGCCATAACTTTTGTTAAAGGAGATGTCCAAAAAATATATGGAGGCCGGTATAAAAATAACTCGAAATTCTCATCAACATAATAGCTATTTACGGAGAAAGGGCATATTATTTGGCTATTTTTAAGCTTATGAAAAATAATAAAGGTACCTCTCCGTTTTTTTTAAAACCTAATTAAACTGTTGTGTTGTGCAAACAAAAGTTTAGAACTTGCAACACTCCCAAAAGATGAACTTGATTCTCTTTGGCAGGCAGACTATTGAATTTTAATACTATCTAGCTAGCGAAACAGGCGGCCATGGACTTAGTATTCATCATGAATGTTGCTTTAGTTCTTATTCCGAGGTATTCATACGCCCAGGCGTAGTATGCAGGCGGCATACTACGTCCATGCAGGCGGCAGCAAGAAGCTTGAATTTGGCGGCAGACAGAAGACCACAGATAACTATTCATACGGCTATCCTACCCCCCATATATTACTTTCCTCTATGATCCTACCTTCGTACCGTGTTGTCGCGTTATTATTAAATATCTTCCCGCGCTTGATTTGAGTGATTTTTCCGTACCTACTTCGGTTTAGTAAAACCTCAAAGTAGGTATGTTGGAAGTATTGCATAGACTACACAATTACACACGTGTGGTTGGGGCATCTTTGTTTCATTATGTTTTCCCTTCAAGATTTTTTTTATTATTTTATCGGAAACGGAGGTTCTATAAAATATAAAATTAATACATTCGAGTAGCCAAATAAATAAGCTTTTTTTTGAGATATATTTCGTACTGATGGTATTTTCTCGGAATATTATACCACTTTTGACTTCTCCTTTTGAAGTAAAAATTAAGAATCCGCTCACCATGTAGTTTGGAGAAATGAGGTTAAAATCAGTTAAAAGAGACTGACAACGCCACCATCGGTCAACGTTGTCCAACGTACAAGAATCCATAGTCTGCAGCGGCCAAAAACCGAAACTTTGATACATTGACTTTGACACATCCAAAGTGCAATACAGGGAACATAACCAACCTTGACTAGGATGCTAACGCATCAGACGAACATCTCGCGAACAAAAAAACTTAACGTAGAAAAGAACGAACTGTGGAACGATCAGACTATAGAAAAGGTTTTTTTTTTTTTTTTTTTCACAGACTATGTAGCAGCTTAAATCATAGATTTAGTATATGTACTAGATCTACAATCAGAGATCGAAGATGGAACCAAAAAAAATATGTGCACGTGTTGGTGAAAGTCTATGTCCGAGTTAAAAATAGTGTTGTCCTCGACCAACACTTTTACATTGTCGATAGAATTCATCATCCGTCCGTGATGTGTATGGTAGATAAATACATCTTAATGCAGATTAAGTCTTTCATGAATAACACAGTTTGGCAGATTTGACGTCATAAAGAGAATTTTGAATACAGTTAATGAATAAACCTTTATTATTTATTGACCCCTAAATATTACAGTTTTATTTATAGGTGGGATGTTAGAGTTTCCCTTTTAAATTTAAACTTAAAATGTTTGCTGCATTGTTTGATGCATTGCTGTTTGGAGTTCTTATTTGAGTCCATCCCACTCTTCTTATAACCGATAACCATTTTTCTCGTAGCAAAGGATTACTTGGAAATCTGAAATCACAAAAACATTTTATATCAGCCGTGCTACGCCCATATAATTTTTCACTCTGTTACAACTGCTGTTACTGTGCTCTGTCTGTTACTCTGTGTTGTTGTCTGTTGTTTATCTATAGACAATTTGTTACCCCAAAGTTTATTATTTTTCAAGTGTAAACCACGCTTTATGGATAACATTAAATTTAAATGTAACCCAAAAATTCCGTTCCAGTGGGACTCGAACCCGCACCCTCGCCTGTCATCGGCGATGCCTTAAACAATTTAGCCATAGATCGAGCTATGACGCTGGAGACGAAATTTGTGGGCACTATCAACTCGGCTATAGCGCCAAGTTGATAGTGCTGTATCTACAGGTGTTTCATTGGAAACCTTCTGTTCAAAGTTCGAAAGTAAAGGCATCGCTGATCACAGGCGAGGGTGCAGGTTCGAGTCCCGCTGGAACGGAATTTCTGGGGTATATTTAAATTTAATTTGTTACCTATTATTTTATTAAGCAGAAATAAACAATATTTATTTATAAAAAATAAAAAATAAATATACCCTTTCGGGAAAAAGGCGTGTGTACAACAACGTAAATATTTACTCCAAAATATCTACTACACAAACTGCAATAAAACATCCGTGGTGCTTTAAAGTTACCTTTTCAATAGTCAATACAAAAACACACACCTCAATGTCCACCTGGTTATTATAGATTTTTAAAAAAACGGTAAAATGTTAACAGAGCACACATATTTACTCCAAACAAAGTAAACCTCCATTCTAGGATGGACAAAAAATTAATTTATAGTTAGGTATAGTGCGCTTCATGTAAAAAGTAGTAAACTAGGTAGGCACTCATTGAATGCATAGGTATACATCTCTTAAATAAGTAGAAAAGTAAGTAATCTCTTAAAACGAACGCTGGAACGCCTGAAGAAGCTTGACCGCCAGCGTTCTTTTTACATGATGCGCATTATACTACGATATAGACTGCAACATGACTATCGATATTTCTGACGTCATCACTTGGTCAAGCCCTATCGTAATCAAACATTTTTATATTTTACATAAAATATTGTTTATTTCTAGGTGCAGCAACGAAATATTATTAAAAAATATAAGGGAAAGTCCTAATCTACGAATGAAACTGGTTTTTAGGCCATTTACTAAAGCAGAATTGATAAAATAAGCAATACAATCGAACTACCAATAATCTCTTATTTACCTGTGAAACGTGTATTTTCCCGGATAATTACGTCTTGTATATTCACAGTCACAAACTGAACATGACACCATTGTCATACAAAGTAATATTTGTTATTTAATAGTAAGATTACTAAAAAAATTACGAAAATAGTTAAACTGCACAAGAGACCGTCCGGTATGGGCATGTACTCAAGCAAAACATGTCAAATTCAATACATTGTTGCTGTCACTTTTCTTCTTGCACGGGGTACATTTAAAAATGACTTCTCTCTCCCACGCTTCGTTTGTCTATTTAGCGTAGCGAAAAAATTCTACGTCTATGGCTTAAATACAGATCAATTTTAGCGACTTGGGTAGATGGCTTTTGGATCACACTTTGGATACAGATCTTTTGAGCATTACTTTCCAATGTATTCCCACCTTTCCTAAACTTTATTTATTGGGATTATAAGTTCTAAACAATAAAAGGCGTCGTATTTTAGTCATTTGTTTAATCTTTTATTCTTTAATTTAGTTTTATATTTATTAAATGCCTTCAGTTGCATGGCAGGCAATTCATTATTTGCCAATCGAGAAACGTCTGTACCTTTTAATATTTTATTAATGATGTTGCACCAATTAAATACAGTTAATCTTAATGTGTACCGTAAAACGTGCCTTCTTTGCACCTTAATGGGTAAAAATACTCCAATTTAATAAAATATTATTTCGTTCAAAACTCAAAATTAACAATGAAATTAAAAAATGTTTGAACGCATCCGATTAGTCTTTGATCTTGTTGGCAATACTGAATACCCACTTCCGGTGTCCACCATTTTTTTCTCTCGACGGCAGCCATTATTCCGGAGTTTAACAAAAAGCTAAAAAATAACAGTCAGAAAAAGCCACTTCCATCGAGGAAACCGCTTGAATTTTTGAGGTAAGGGGGGTTTTATGTCATTAGGTATATAATTAGCTAGCGATATACGTTAATATTTATCGATCAAACTTGTTTTTGTTGAATTCTAACCTCTTTTAAAATCACGTTCCTAGTTTGCACCATGTTTTGAGGTGGCTTTGCTCCAGGAGCAAAGCAACCCCATACCCGTAACAATCAGTTTTTAAATCATTATTGTTACGGAATCTCTGTTTTTTTTAGAAAAGATGCCGCGCGTGTACAAAAAAAAAGTAGGTTCAAGAAACTATAAAAACTATTCGGAGGATACTCTAAGAACATGTCTGGCGTCAATAGAAAACAGAGATTTGACTCAAAGAAAAGCGAGTGAAAAATTTGGAATTCCAAGAAGAACCATTATCAACCGATTGAAACTTCTTCGACGCAACACTCCCTCAAAACCACCTGGAGCTCCTACCACTTTTACAGCTGCAGAAGAAGAACTATTCGTAGATTGCATAGACAAATTAAGTGATCATGGCTTTCCCCTAACAATGTTCGATCTCCGCATTGTGATAAAATCATATCTTGACAAAATTGGTAGGAAAGTTATCAAATTCAAAGAAAACACTCCAGGAAAAGAATGGGTGCATAGTTTTTTGAGAAGAAATCCGGCCTTGACACAAAGATTTGCTGCTAATATAAAGCGGAGTAGAGCTGCTGTTGATAAGGACACCCTCAAAGAATACGTACAAAATTTAGAAGAGGCTGTCAAAGATATTCCACCAGAAAATATCTGGAACTACGATGAGACGAATTTATCCGATGATCCTGGTGTTAAAAAGATTCTGACAAAGCGAGGAACCAAATATCCCGAAGTGATTAGAGACACGTCCAAGAGTTCCACGTCTCTCATGTTTGCCGGAAATGCGGTAGGAGAACTACTACCCCCATACGTCGTTTATAAATCAAAACAGCTGTGGAACACTTGGACAGAGAATGGACCAAAGAATGCTCGGTATAATTGTAGCCCTTCGGGTTGGTTCGACATGAATTTATTCAACGACTGGTTCTTCCAACTTTTTTTGCCGAGACTCAAAAAACAGGAAGGCCTTAAGGTCATCATAGGTGACAATCTATCGTCACATATTTCGGTGGATGTTCTGAAGGCTTGCAGAGAAAATAATATAAGGTTTGTGTGCCTTCCTCCAAATAGTACACACTTGACGCAGCCGCTTGATGTTGCCTTTTTCCACCCAATGAAAGTGGCATGGCGGAAAACTCTGAATGAATGGAAAACCAGCGAACTTGGCAGCCGCGAAAAAACTGTGCAAAAAAGCAGTTTCCCAATTTTGCTTAGAAGGCTTATTGAGGTAGTAGAAATAAATTGCACAGAAAATCTGAAATCAGGTTTTAAGAAATGTGGCATTTGTCCGATCGATCTAGATGTCCTGTTGGCAAGATTGCCTAAGCCTGCTGACCAGAATGCAGTACTAGATTCGTTTTTGGAATCACTAGAAGCGAAACGCGTGGCATGGACAAAAGGACTAAATCCGAGAAAAAGGCGTACAAAACTCAACATAGTCCCAGGAAAAAGTGTAACTGAAGAGTTGCACACTCCTACGCATGATACCATAGAAAACGAAGGTGACGCTCGGCCTTCCACTTCAGACGCTCAAGCTTGCACTTCAGTATACACTCTGGATGACAAAGAAAATGAAGATGACGCTTATCAGGCTTCTACTCCAAAACGTCGTGATCATCGAATAAACACAGACAGCACTTACGCCGAAAGTGATCGGAGTCCGATCTGTTGCATGTCTCTTCACGATTCCTCAAATGACGGTTCTATGAGAGAATTTCTAGAAAATGAACCAGAGATGATTTTGGAAGAAAAGTCAGGTAATTTCGTCGAAAGTCCTATAGCAAAAAACTTCACGCCACTCATGAAAACAGAAGGCCAATATGTAGCATTTACGTATGAAGGCGAGGTCTTCCCAGGAGTCATAACAAAAATTGATGACAAAGGACCTTATATATCCTCAATGAAAAGGTCGCTTAAGTATTGGAAGTGGCCAAAACCAAAGGATGAGATCCAATATGATTGGAAGGAAGTTCTTGGCTGTATTTCCGCACCAAAAAAAATTGGACGTCGTGAGTTCTTTTCAGTTCCCGAACTCGGGCAGATTTGGGGGATTTAAGAACCAACTCGACAATAAGTGACTTGGTGATTAATGTGTGATTTTTTATATAGGTAGGCAGATAATATCTCTGCTAGGTAAACTCTAATTATTTTGTTTCTTTGAGATTTATGTGATGAATCTACTATTTGAATTTTTAACGAATGTTTACTGAAGAAAAGAAAAGTTATGTTAGCTATGTTAAGAAAAGTTTGTTTAAAAATAATGTCTATTGTTACTTTGAAACGTTTAATAAGTGTAAGATGTATTTCCGCACCAAAGAAAATTGGTAGCTGTGATTTATTTTGAGTTTCTGAACTCGACTAAATTTACAGAATTTAAGATCTCATTAATAAGTGACTGTAATGTGCCATTTTTAAGTAGACAGGTATGTTTACTATATTTTTGAATTTTTAACGAATGTTTACTAAGGAATAAATAACCTAATTATGCTCAGAAAAGTTTGTTTAAAAATAATGTCTATTGTTACTTTGAAACGTTTAATAAGTGTAAGATGTATTTCCGCACCAAAGAAAATTGGTAGCTGTGATTTATTTCGAGTTTCTGAACTCGACTAGATTTACAAAATTTAAGATCTCAATAATAAGTTACTGTGTAATGTGGCATTTTTTTATTTAGATAGGTATGTTAACTATGTAAAACTCTATTTATATTGTTTCCTAAAAGTTTGAATGTTGATTTAAACTTATTTTATTTTCTAACGAATGTTTAATGAACAATAATTTATAATTGTTGTTTTCATGTTATTTAAGAAAAAAATTGGTATTCATTTTATCTATTGTCACTTTGAAATGTCTATTAGTTGTAATTGAAGATGATTCAGACTAAATAATGGCTTATTTGTAGTAATATCTGACTTTATGCTCAAATAAAAAAGTTCCTAATTTTGCATTTTTTTTTTTTTGTTCCGACCGTAAAAACTTGCTGGAAACACCTGAAACTACTTCTTTAGGGCTTTCTTCAGGAGCATAGTAACAGTTTACGCTGCTTTCTATGCACCAGTCTCTAAAATATATATATTTTTGTCCGGAGATAATGCAGGAGCAATGTTTCCCAAAGGGGTGGGTAAGATTGCTCCTAATTCGGCGTTTTATATATACCCCAGAACTCAATAAAAAGCTTTTTTATTAGTTGAATACTATAGCCTTTAAGGTGTATTTTCAATAAACATTGAAAAGCAATCTTTAATGTTTAATGTTTTCAAGTAATCACACTTTTTCTAAATTTGGAGCCAATTTTGGAGCAAATTAGGCACGTTTTACGGTATTCTAGAAAGTATTCAGTTACAATATTTCTATGACTCTCGCAATTGAGGAAATCAAACATAGACTGATTTGATTTGATTTTGCTTTTAATATTCTTTATCAAGTCTTGCTGTTGAGGATTTGTCTCTAGGTTTATGTTTGCTTCTTCAATGATTTTGCCAAATAGTCTCACGGCATACTCTGAGGGATAGGTCAACTTCTTTGCTTTAATTGATTTAAATTCCCTAAAAGAAATCCAATTATGGATTGATTTTGTTTCGGGTGATGTAAGTTCTCACATAACTAGAGCCAGAAGATGTAGGTATGATCGGTGGTGTGACATTCATTTCTGAAAAAGATAAAAAATACTTAAACAAGTCATATGAAAATGCAATTTTCTCGTATTATTGCAGATAATATTGCTTAATTTATGATAAATAAAAGTAGACCAATAAATTCAATAATTTCTTACCTGTTATTACCGGGTTTTCAGTTCTCACATAACTAGAGCCAGAAGATGTAGGTATGACCGTTGGTGGTATGACATTCATTTCTGAAAAAGATAAAAATACTTAGACAAGTCCTAATGAAAACTCCAGTTTCTCGTATTATAGCAAATAATATTGCTTAACCTATGATAAATAAAAGTAGACCAATAAATTACTTAATAAATTACAATACTCGTAGTTCCTGATACAGATGCTATAGGTGGGCAAAAAGAATAAGCAAGTGGACCCCACCCAATGCTCAGCCAACAAGGCTACCTAGGTAAACATACTGGATGATTATAAGCAACTTTAGCCTGCTTTTGTAGGCTCACATTGAACCCGTATATACAACTTTAACTTTACCCGTATATACAACTTTCCCAACAATGTTGGGAAAGCTCCAACACGAAGACGAGACCTCATGCGTGCCGATGTGTGAAACCTTTTTTCAAAGATTGCTTTTTTTTGAAGATTTTTTGCACACGTATTGCTTACGAAGTTGAATGATGCCCAAACTGCGTAAACTTTCACATCCAATACATTCTAACCACTTTTGGAGTCCTATCTCAGTTTTTGGGAATCTATGTAGAGCGACGTCTTGGCGTCTACTATTACAACCCACAACACAGCACTTTTCAGACATTGTGTTATTGCGATGCTCACACTATTACAGAAAAATACTGAGAGAAAAGCTAGGTACGAATTCTCAACTCTAAACTTTTCTCAATCAAAACAAAACTGTAATGGCGGCTGCGGCTACCGGCTAGTAGGTGAAGGTGATGACATAAATCCAAAATGGCGACTCTAGAGAGGCAACATGGAGGCGAAGAACTGTCAAAATCTATAGTTGGACCACAGATAACTAACCACAATATTATTTCCTCTGAGATTGTCGCCCATGATATTGTATTCCATTCTGCTATATATGAAGACTGACAACTGTCACAGATGCCTTATGTTTTACTACCAAAGAGTACACAAACACTTCACTCACAAAACCCAAACCACAGATTACTTAATAGTTACACGACCAAATTTTTTTTTTTTCTTTAAATTGGCTCCGCACGGCTTGTGCATTTGCCATTTTCAAGTATCTTATCTGTATCTTCACTTTAAAGTATTTTCAATATATTTTGCAACGTTACAGTCCTTCCAAGTCGTCAGAGTCACAGTCGAGTAATGTTTTAGTAAATCGGTGGCCAATTTTACTAAAACTTTGGTAGACAATTTCCACCAATTTCAAAAGTCACGCAATTCACTTCCATTTCATTTCACTACACTTGTGCTTTTTAAACGAGCTACATTCGTTAAAATGCCACCAAAATAACACAAAATAACTCAAGAAAACACTAGGAAAAGAAATAAAATAAAAGTAGACAACGTCTCTTTTCGAAAGTGGCGGGAAGAGTCTACAAACCTTAAAAGGTGCCCCATTTTGACTGACCGAAGTACATCGCAGGCGTGGTCTAAAAGCTTGTTGTTTCATCAAACTCAATGTTTGAAAAAGAGGCACTGCGAAAAGAGAGAGACCGCGCCAGAGCCGTCGGTTGGCATCGGTTGGCATTCGGAAAATTCCGCAGCTCACTCGTGGCACAGAATATATACAGTACTCATGGCCGCTCCGCTCGGAGTTCGGACTCATTCATGAATTGGAGTCTCACGCACGCATTACTTATATTTATGTAGAAAGTAGTAAGTACCTATTATAAGTACTATATACACGCGCCGCGCGCCGCTTGCTGATGTTCAAAAGATTATACTCGTAGGTACCTATCACTACTCCACAAGTACCGTGCACATTTCCGAACTTATGACTATGAAAGAATAAATTACATAATAGGTAGGTAGGTACCTGCATACCTATCCTGTCTATATGTATTGTGAAAGTTGGCAAAGAATTAGATTTGTTTGTAGGCATAGACATAATTATATGTTTGTAGGCAACCTACAAACATAATTATAACATATGTTTGTTCGTGCAACCTACTTACCTGTATGTAGGTATATTATATGTAGATGTATGTACTACCTACTAATGTATTATAGGTACTTGCCTAATGGGTATCTATTTTATAGGTAGGTGCGTTAGTATATTTCACAGTTATTTCAAAGAAGCCCATTAGACAGGAGTACATAGTGTGCACGACGGCGAACCCCGCAGACCAACCACGCAGCTAATAGTGTTAGTTAATGAGACAAATAAAGACATAAGCATTAGCATAAGTTAGAATAACAAGAAAAATTGTAGTAGGTAGTTAGGGCGTGCATTATTTTACCTAAACACAACAAGCCTAGATAGGAGCGTCTTAAAAATAAGCAGCAAAAATAAATAGAACTATAGGTAGTATAACAGATAAGAGCCGCTTTCTCAACGGTAACGCTGCCACATAGTTAAGAAAATGTATAGAGAAATGGAGGCCCTGTGATTGGTTAAAAGTCCGGCCTTGCCATTGGTTGACCAATGACAAGCGGTTTTTAATCCTAGCAATTTTAGTATATATATTTGGCGAATCTGCGCATTCAGTCAGTCAGCAAGTTCCTTCGTATAGGTCAAGAAAGAATAAACAGAAGAAGTCTGCAAGAAATGGTGTTTTCCTCTGCCCAGTAATTCCCAGTGGTAGGCAAGCACCCCTCCCGACACCCCTCCCCGCGCCCCGCAACGCTCCCCGCGCTCAGCACCCCGCGCCGCAGCACGTCAAGACGTCGGAGCAACCAGCAGCAGGCAGCACCGTGCCCCCGAGCAGCACCTGCGACGCACCGAGCAGCCAGGCCAGCAAGCCGCGCCCCACCACGTCCCAGCCCGTAGCACCACCAGCGACCGCAGCACGACCAGCAACAGCACGGCGCCATCGTACCTACTCATTCCTACCCATACCTACTTCCTAGCAGCATCGTCGCTGAGTATCCATCCTGAACACCCCATCCTATCTACAGTCCACTTCATCAGCATCCTGAACATTGGTCCTCCGCAAGCCGGATCTCTGAACCAGGAACCAGGAACAGGATACATCAGCACAGTGAAGAATGCCGGTTACTAGGAGTAAGCAGGGCAAGGATGAAGCAAGAGGTGCGGCTGCTACCTCGACGGAAGAGAGCAGCTCGGACCCGTCTGCCACCACGTCATCGGGTACCGTTACGACGGGAACGGACACCGCTACCGACGCGACGGAGGTAGTGAAGGCAAAGTCTACGCGAGCGCCATCAAGGAAATCTGGAGCTGCGAAGAAGAGGACGGTGCTGGCGGCGCGGGAGAAGCTTGCTGCGCTGCGTGTCGCCGAAGCGGAGGCGCTGGCAGCAGCGGCCAAGGCGGCTTCAGAACTCGCGGAGGCAAGACTGAAGAGCATAGAAGAGGACTCATCCGACGAAGAGGATGAAGACGAACAGAAGGAACAAGATGACCTGGCTTCAGTACGAATCACGAAGTGGCTGCATCGACACCCAGAAGAACCACCACAACCTGGTACTAGCAAGGAGACCCTCGAGGAAGCGTTTCCCAAGGAAGTCCATGAAGCACGGCAGGACCGGATCGAGAACCGACCCGGGCGGGCGACGGAGCAGCCCACCGCGCAAGGACCCATCGTTGACCTGTCGGCGTTAACGATGGCGCTATCGCAGATCGCGACAAGGAGGGAATCACCGAAGTACCTACTGGATCTACCGATCTTCAATGGACAGGTCAGTGGATGGTTGGCGTACAGAGCAGCATTCAGAGACAGTGAATCGTCGTTTTCGAAGCCAGAGAACATCGCAAGACTCTGAAAAAGCCTGAAGGGTACTGCGTACGAAGCCGTCAGCAGTCTCCTGGTCAGCCAACCCGAACCCGGAGCCGTGATCGAGGCTCTTGAGAGGCGGTTCGGGCGGCCGGAGGCGCTGGTGCTGGCCGAGATGGAGAAGCTACGGCACCTAACCAAAGTGACCGACAGTGCACGCGATCTGTGCATTTTTGCGGGACGAGTGGCCAACGCCGTAGCTACAGTGGAAACCCTAGGAAGAGAAGCGTACCTACACAGCCCAGAGATGGTCAGGAGTATACTGGAGAAACTCACACCCATACTGCGCAGCAAGTGGTACGACTACGCGTCTATGAAGAAAGAAGACGCACCGGAAATGAAGAAAATCGCCGCATTCCTGAACGAAGAAGCGGACAAGTGCGGGGCGTACGCCCTCCCGAAATAATCGCCGAAGAGGGGCAACGATTCAAGAAGCGAGGAGTGGAGAAGTCCTACGCTGCAGTCGCATCAAAAACAGAAGGATGTCCACACTGCAAGAAGACACACAAACTCGTCGATTGCTACGAATTTGCCAAGGCGGACGTATCTACTAGATGGGAGATAGCAAGAAAGAATCGCATCTGCTTCCTGTGCCTACGAGAAACGCATCGCCGCAACAAATGTCAAGCGAAGCCATGCGCTAAAGACGGCTGCGAGAAAAGTCACCACAGACTGCTACACAGTGACCCGCCCGTGACACAGCCGGAACCTGCGAAATGCCAGACCGAAGTCGCCGCATGCGCCACGGAGCCGGAAGAGTCGCACCGCAGCGGACCCCGCCACGCCTACCTCAAGATAGTGCCAATAGAACTGATGGGGCCTAAAGCGACGATAAGCACCTACGCCCTGCTCGATGACGGAAGCACGTGCACCTTCGTAGAAGAGGCCATCGCGGAATTGTTAGGCGTGGACGGGCCAAAGGACACGCTGTGGATAAGAGATGCGAACGGCGGTGAAGTCAAACACAGGGACAGCAAGTTAGTAAATCTGCGCGTGAGAGGCCGCAACGAAAAAGATGTACATATCCTCAGAGACACGCAGACTGTCAAGACATTGAACTTCACTTCACAGGCGGTCTCGAGAAAAGAGATAGAAGACTGTGCGCATCTCTACGCCATAGAAGAATGCCTCATCTACGATCGAGCCTATCCGAAAGTGATCATTGGACAAAATAACTGGGACTTCATAATATCGCGAGAAGTGCGAGAGGGACGGAGCGATCAACCGGTCGCCTCACTCACGCTATTAGGATGGGTGCTCCACGGCTGTCGCTATGGGAAAAAGGACTCAGAAGGAGACTTTTGCGGCTATATAAACTCAACGAGACGATCCGATGACTTGGAAGAAATGATGAAGAACTTCTTCAAGTTGGAATCACTGGGTATTGAAGAAAAAAAGCCTGCGAGCGATCCCGAACAGCGAACCCTCCGGATACTGGAAGAAAAGGAAGGGAAGAAGGCGGAAGGCGCCTGCGCGGGGGGAAATGCACCGGTCGAGTACAGAATGACTTCGGTTATCTTCGGAGCGTCATCATCACCGTGCACAGCTCTCTATATCGAGAATAGAAACGCGCAGGACTTCGCAGAAGAGTAACCAGCAGCCGCCGCTGCTATTATAAAAAATCACTATATGGACGATTATCTTTGCAGTTTTCCCACGGTCGAAGAAGCAGAGAGAGTGAACAGAGAAGTAGACTTCGTGCAGCGGCAGGCCTGCTTCGAGCTGAGGGGGTGGACCTCGAACGACGAGAGGACGATCCACACACTCACCGCGCGCTCTGAAGACCCCACAGTCTCCATCGGCGGGAGCAGCGTCGAGAAGGCGCTAGGCCTCCTATGGAACGTGCAAGAAGACTACATCGGTTTCGAAGTGAACACTCGGAAGACATCACCAACTCTTCTCAAAGAAGGCAAGACACCGACCAAGAGGGAAGCCCTGAGCGTCATCATGTCACTCTTCGACCCGCTCGGGCTCATCTCACCTGTCACCACGCCGGCCAAGAGACTGATGCAAGACACATGGCGCTACGGGACCGGCTGGGACGAACTGCTCCCGGACAAACTTCAGTCAAGATGGCAACAGTGGGCGGAGTCTCTGAGCAACCTAGTGAGCCTGAAGATACCTAGGTGCTACGACTACGAGCCAGCGAGCACTCGACAGCTTCACACGTTCGTGGACGCCAGCGAGGAAGCCTACGCCGCCGCTGTGTACTGGCGGACGACGCGCGCCGACGGCAGCGTGCACCTCGCCCTGGCGGCCGCTAAGAGCAGAGTGACCCCGCTCAAACCGATCTCCATTCCCCGACTGGAACTTCAAGCGGCGCTATTGGGAGCGCGCCTAGCAGAAACGGTCGTAAACGAACACGACTTCAAGATAGAAAAAAGGGTTTTCTGGAGCGACTCACGGACGGCCCTAGCTTGGATAAGGGCGGAGCCACGCAGCTTCAAAACCTTCGTAGCTCACCGGTTGGCCGAGATCGAAGACACCACGAAGAAGAAGGAATGGCGGTGGATACCATCTAGCGAGAACGTGGCAGACGACGCCACTCGCGCCACTCCCGAGGGCTTCAATCAACACCACCGATGGTTCAAGGGACCGGAGTTCCTAAAGGCCGCAGAAGAGGCGTGGCCAACGGAGTCGCATACGCCCACCGAAGTCACTGGTGAAGAAAAAGAAAAATGCTTCGCGATGACAGAAGTGAAACTCGACGACGCGGATCACCTGCCCGACATAAGACGCTTCTCGAAATGGTTGCGTCTCATCAGAGCGACGGCACGAGTCCTACAGTTCATCGAGCAATGCAGTGCGAAGAGGCACGAGACAGTGGCCGCACTGCGAAAACGAACAAAGAAAAACAGCTCACGCGATCCCGACCGCGAGCTCCGCGCGGCCGTCATGGAGGCCGTCAGCGGCGAGGCCGCCAACCACCTAGTCCGCTGGATCTACATACCTGCGGCAGCCCCCTTCATGGGCGGCGCCTGGGAACGCATGGTGCGCTCCGTGAAGGAGGCCCTCCACACCAGCCTCCGTGAGAAGAGTCCCAGTGAAGAGACCTTGGCCACCCTACTAGCCGAGGTCGAGTCCACAGTCAACTCACGACCGCTCACTCACGTGGCTGTGACGCCAGAGGCGCCAGAGGCGCTCACACCGAACCATCTGCTGTTGGGGGCCAACAGCCATGTCCCCGCCCCGGGGGCATTCGCCGAAGACGACGAGCATGCGCGCCAACACTGGCGGCGCGCACAGTACCTGGCCGACGAGTTCTGGCGCCGCTGGCTGCACGAGTACCTACCTCTACTCCAGCAGCGGCGGGAGCCCCACACGACCGGCGAGCCTCCGAGGATCGGAGACCTCGTACTCATCTGCGACAACAACTTACCCCGGAACACATGGCCCCGGGGAAAGGTCAGCGCCCTACATCCCGGAGCAGACGGCACGGTACGAGTGGTCGACATCACTACGAGCAGCGGGAACGTGCTACGACGGCCTACCAAGAAGATCGTCGTGCTTCCGGTGGAGTCGCGCGACGGCGGCGACGGCGGGAGAATGTGCACGACGGCGAACCCCGCAGACCAACCACGCAGCTAATAGTGTTAGTTAATGAGACAAATAAAGACATAAGCATTAGCATAAGTTAGAATAACAAGAAAAATTGTAGTAGGTAGTTAGGGCGTGCATTATTTTACCTAAACACAACAAGCCTAGATAGGAGCGTCTTAAAAATAAGCAGCAAAAATAAATAGAACTATAGGTAGTATAACAGATAAGAGCCGCTTTCTCAACGGTAACGCTGCCACATAGTTAAGAAAATGTATAGAGAAATGGAGGTTCAGCTTCACAGTACGTCGAGTCGCCGCCAGGATCGCACGCTGCCTCGTCGCTCTGTGCCGTGTTCCCCCCGCGAACCGCCCCCGCCAGTTTGTTTTCGCCGCGTTCGCGTAGTTTTGTGCGTTCGCGGAGTGTGTGTGAACTTGCGGAGCCTTCCGCTGTTTGACGACCCGTGTCGTCTCCGACCGCCGGTAAGTGCGCGATCCCTACATCAGCCCTTAGGTGAGTCCCCTGTCGGTGGCCGTCGAGCACTCGGGCGCGTCTCGCGGCTGCAAGGGTCGTGGTACAGACAGTACCTAAACCGTGCAGTAGTGGTCACTGCCTAGGGGTTTTGTAATAAAACCACCAGTGCAGTGACGTGTTCCCCCTCCCACCCCCGCTAGTCCCCCCCCCCCCCCCCACCCCCGCGAGTGTGCCTACTTGCCGAGATAAGGCAGGCCGGTCGCTGGGTTCCTAAGTCGGGCCTTCCTTCGGGATCTCACCCGACTGGGTTCTCGCCTAGCCTGCCGTAATCGGTAGGTACCACACTTGGACTCCGTCCCACCCTGTTTGGTTAGGTGGGACGTTAATAACAAGTGGAGTGCGTCTTCCCGTCCCACCCAGTTTGGTTAGGTGGGACGCAAATATAGTGACAATATCCGTCCATCCTGGTTGGTTAGGTGGACGTTAAAAATTGTGAAAACTTGACGACCGTCCTTTTTAGGACGTCCAGCCATGTCGGAGGGAGGGGAGCCCCCCCCCCTCCCGCCGCCCGCAGCAGCGTAAGGCGCTCCTCGACCAGGCCATCACGCGCCGGGACCTTTTGTTCCCGGAGAGGTCGGTCGTGTTGCCGCCCGGCGCCCTGCGTTCCCGCCCGATTCAGCCGGCAGATGAAACTGAACCGGGCCAAAGTTTGGGCGGCCGCGGAACTGAGCTTCCGCCCCGCTCCGAAACCGTACAGGCAAGGGAAGAAAGGGTAGCTACCCCCCGCCGTCGCCGCGACTCCTCCTCTGAGGAGGAGGGGCAAGGCGATGAAAAGGTACCGAGATTCATATCTCCGCCTCTTATGAGTACGCCTATGAAGAAATCGAGATCGAGAATACCGACCCGCAGAGGGGCTAGAGGCGATCCTGCGCCGCTCCGCCTGCCGCAGCCCGAATCACCGTCGCCGCCGCGCTCGGGGGCCCGCGCGGCGCCGGCCGCCCTGTTCGGCCGCGCGCCGTCCGGCCGCGCGCCGTCCGGTCGCGCGCCGTCAGGCCGCGCGCCGCCCGGCCGCGCGCCACCGGCCACCCCGGCCGGCTCCCGCGCGCCGCGCTCCCGCCCGCGGCGCGCCTCTTCGAGCTCCTCAAACTATAGCTGTGGGGATATCGCCGATGACGAGGACGACTCCCCCCCCCGCTCCGCCGCAGAGGGCGTCGAGTCCCAGTCGGGCTCGACGTCTTATAACAAAATAGAGTCGATGGTGCGGAACGTCGACATGATGATGCCGTCGCCGCCATCACCCACGCCAAGCGCCGCCGCGGCCTACGCCATCCGGCTTGCGGCGATTGACACCCCGCCTCACCGCTACCCCTCCCCGGAGGGTACAGGACTATCGCACGTTGCAGACGCCCGCGCCGACTCCGCACGCTCACTGAGCGGTGCGAGCCGCTCGCCACCGCTGCAGCGCGCCGCGCTCGCATACATCACCACCCCGCCTCCCCGTCCCTCCACCCCGGAGGGGACGGCACTGATGCACGCAGTAGACGCCACCACCGACAACGCACGCTTTTTGAGCGGTGCGAGCCGCTCGCTGCCGCCGCAGCGCGCCGTGCTCGCCCGCCCCACCATCCCGCCACCTCGTCCCCCCACCCCGGAGGGGACGGGTCAGCCGCACGCCACGGATGCCCGCGCGGACTCCGCACGCTTTCTGAGCGGTGCGAGTCTCTCGCCGCGGCCGCAGCGCGCCGCGCTTACCCGCCAGGAACCCCCCCCGCCCTCTCCGGGCGGTGCGCCCCGCTCACCCATAGCGGGTCCCTCATATGCTTGCATAGTAAGTCCGCACCGCGACGCTCGCCCGCCGTTTCACTTCAGGGGTGCCGGTGCCGATGCAACCCGCCCGCCCGCCCTAGTTGACGATGCCACCCGCCCACCCGCCGTGACAACCTATGTCGCCGCCGGCCGGAGCAATGAAGTTCGCCCGCAAGCTCACCGCTCTCCTACTCAACATGAACAGGGGCGTGGTGCCGACAAAGATGTTAACCACCCGCCCGCCCCAGTATCTGATGCCACCAGCCCACCCGCCCTGGCAACCTACGCCGCCACCAGCCGGAGCGGCGTCACCCGCTCACCCGAGCCGCCCCTCCTCGACGCGCCGGAGGCTATGGAGGTCCAGGTCGGGCCCGCCGCTGACGACCAGCCTCCCCCGCCAACCCCGCCCCCCGGCCCCTCTCAACCGGGGGGATTGATGAAAAGCTACCCGCCGATAGTCGTAGAGTGCCTACCGAACTGGACGGTGCACTTTGCCGCTATCCGGGCTAAACTGGGGCACGCGCCCAATGCCCGCCCCCTAGGCACGGGGGTACGCTTCACCCCGCGCTCCCCGGATGAATACCGAATTGTGCAGCGCCACCTAGTCGAAGCCTCGGCCGAGAACCCGGCGATTAGCTGGTTCACCTACTCCGTCGCGGCCGACCTACCGACGAAGGTGGCGATCAGAGGCCTGCCCGCTGACACGCCGCCGGAAGAAATAAAAGCGGCCCTGCACGAGAGAGGGTTCCAGCCAAAATTCGTCAAGCACATCCGCACGAAGCAGGGCCGTGCGGGATGCCTGTTCCACGCCCAGCTGGACCACATGCAGCAAGAGGACCTAGTGAGCCTCTATCGCACCTCCGAGCTACTTTCGATGCCGGGGGTGATGATCGAACACTGGAAGGGCGCGGCCGACCGGGTGGCGCAATGCCATCGCTGCCAGGCGTTTGGCCACTCGTCCGCCAATTGTCACCGCCCGCAGCGATGCGTGCGCTGCGGCGGGCAGCACTTCGCGGCGGACTGCCCACGCCCTCTCACCGAAAAGCCAACCTGTACGAACTGTGGAAAAGACCACACCGCCAATAGCCGCCTCTGCCCCGTATTCCGCCGCGAGGCCCGCAAGCGGGGGGTGACATTCCCCCCCCCGCTTCCACCGCCCAACGCAGCGAGAGGTCGGGAGGCGTCACCACCGCCCCGCCCGGGCGGGCGTCAGTCGGCGCCCCACCGCCCCGCTGCCGCAACTGCTGGCCGCACTACCGACCCGAGGGCGGGCCGCTCCGCCGCCCCAGCGCCCAATCGCCAACTTGCGCCCTACCGCCAGCCAGCGCCCTACTGCCAGCCAGCCGTCAGACCGGACGTGCACGAAGTGCGCGCCCAGGCCAACAACCCCATAGAGAGAGGCGCCACCCTCCCCTCGAGGGGAAGGCGCAATAGAAGAGGGGGGAAAAAGAAGAGGAAACCAGTGGCCTCCTCTACTCCGCTCCTGTCTACCGCCGCATTGACTCGCCCCGCACGTACCCCGATGACGGAGGCGCGCCTGGAGCCGACGCCGGCTTACCAACAGCCGGGCCAAGCACCGCCCGCCCAGAGGCAACAAAAACCGCAGCCGGAACCCCTACCGCAGCCGGACCCGCAGACCGACCAGGCGCTAGACCCCGAGCCACCCTCGGCCCTCCATCGGGTCACATCGGCACCCATGTCGCTGCCGCTGCTACAACCGCTTCCACAACGAGAGAGCCAGGGCCGCTTGCCCCGCGCTCGCCCATCACAACCACACGAATACCATCCGGACGAAGGCGCGACGCACGCGCCCCCTTCGGAATCTAACACGGCAGGAGTGGCCGGGAACCCGATCGAGATCGTGCTCGGGGTCCTGACCGAGTTCCTGCTGGCCATCGCCGCCGGGGGGGACCTCCAAGGCGCGGCGTTGCAAGGATTGGCCTTGCTACACCGGCACCACTATGGTTGAACGCGACCACTTGCGTCTCCTTTATTGGAATCCCGGGGGGGTGAGGAACCACGTTCCGCCCCTCCGCCTCCTCGCCCAGTCTCAGGACGTCCACATTGTCCTGCTGGGCGAAACGAAGCTTGCCCCCAACCACGAATTCAGGGTGCCCAACTTCTTCGTCTACCGGCGGGATGAGCTGTCCCCGAATACCGGACTCGCCTATCGAGGAACAGCGGTCCTGTTGAGGAGAGACATCGTGCACGAAGAGGTCGAGCACCCCCCCTTCGAAGAGCTGCGGTCCAATGGGGTCCTGGTCAGGGCGGGCGGGGAAGAACTCAAAATCTTCGCCGGATACCGCCCCCCCGGCCCCCGCTACTCGACGGCGGACACAGCGGCCATCTTCAACTCCACCACCCCCACCCTGCTTGCCGGCGACCTCAACGCTAAGCACCCAGAGTGGGGGTCCCGTGTGATCAACCCAGCCGGGAGGAAGCTGCTGCAGGACGCGGACAGGAATGGGTACGAGGTCCTTGGCCCGGACACGCCGACCCATATCCCGACGTCAACCAGAGCCTCCGCCGACGTATTAGACATCCTGCTGAAGAAGCACATCCGCTGCCCAGTACAGATAGAGGTGCTATACGACCTGGACACACAGCACCTCCCTATTCTGATCACGCTCGCCCTGTCGGCGAACTTTACAGCGCCGCGCCCGACGGGTGTTAAAACTGACTGGGTAGCCTACACCACAGCGCTGATGTCTATTGACGTCGGCCCCCTGACTACCCCGGCTGAGGTGGAAAACGAGATAGCCAAATTCTCAGACAGCATCCAGAAGGCCAAGGTGGAGGCCTCCACACCGATCGCTGCGCGCCGACCACAGGCGCGCGACCAACTCCCGCCTCACATCAAGCGGGAGCTCAAGAAAAAGAGGATTCTGCGCCGCGAGTGGGCGCGCTCGAGGTGCCCCCGGCTGAAATCTGCCCTCAACAAGCTGACCGCGGAGGTCTCAGAGGCCGTGAGGACCTGGCGTGGGGAGACCTGGGAGCAAACCATTGACCGGGCCTCCGAGAACGACTCAAGCCTATACGCGCTCAACAGAGCCCCCACGCGGGCCCCCCTGCCGACTTACCCCTTGCTGGACCGAGATGGGGTCCGGCGCTTTGCCCCCTCCGACCGCGCCGAGATCCTGGCGGCGCATCTGGAGCAGCAATTCACCCCCCATCCGGTTAAAATCAATACCCTCCACCCCGCTGTTTTGAGTGCGATGTAGGTACATAGAAGCTTGCAACGCGTCGCGTAAAACGCGTGCGCAAGATAATAATACGTTTTTGAGAGAAAATTCTCAAGCTGTAGAAAATCTCAGGACTTTTCCATGGAAATCAGGCCTTTTCTCCGGACTTTTGATTTTTTCATCTGGTAACCCTAGGAGTACAGGATAGTGGATATTTACATACATAATATAGGTATGGTAGGTACTTATTTGACGACCTCTGTAGCGCATCGGGCGAGTAGCCGGCTGAGATGCGAAAGGTTGCGGGTTGGATCTGCAAATATTTGGTTCTGCGCGTTATATTACCATGGTAGGTAATCGTAGTTTCTAATACCCATGACATAGGGAATCCCAGTGTGGGATCAGGATTATGTAGGTACCAATGTGACTGTTGGGCGTCATGTTATGTAATATTATGTTATGTAATATTATGTTATGTTATATGATAAGGAGTTCAAAAATAGGTAGGAGTGAAACACACTACCTTCATCTTTTCAATTAGAATAATTCCAGATTTTCACTTTAAGAGACGTATCTAAGATTAGGTAACCTATTTCTTTTTGATGTGTATTTTCTAAGCAACGCGTGCGTAATAGGCGTTAGGTTTATAACGGCCTGCTTCATGTTTTTTAAGTTATTTCTGGATGAAGCCGTATTTCTGTTAGAAGACTCTTTGTCATGGGCAAGCGTGAAAGATATATCACTGCTGTCAATATCTTTGGTCTCGCAGAGTCGCAAATAGTAGTTGTTCGAAAGTGGATTACTTACAAGGCACCATGTTGCCATGTTCACCATGCTGTAAAGACAACGATGGACATCTGGAATGGTGCACCGAAGTACCAACTGCAACCTCTGGACTCCCTGCAACGCAGAGCTGTTAGGATTGTCGACGCGCCCAAAGTTACCAGTGATCTAGAGCCGTTGAGCGTGCGCCGAGATATTGGCGCGCTTAGCGTCTTTTATAAGATTTTTAACGGGGAATGCACTGAGGAGCTGTTTGAGCTAATCCCAGCTTCGCACTTTTATAACCGCACATCCCGCCATCGTGAGCGAGTTCACCCGCACATTTTGGATGCGTGGAGGTCTCGCACAGTGCGTTTCACGCGCTCGTTTCTCCCGCGTACCTGCAGGGCGTGGAATGAGCTCCCGTTGGATGTCTTCCCACAGGGCTACAATATGGGTAAATTCAAGAGAAATATCAATAGGGTTCTTAATGGTAGACAGCGCGTTTGCAATACCGTGGGTGTTGCAGATGTCCATAGGCGGCGGTGACTGCTTTACATCAGGCGGGCCGTCTGCTTGTTTGTCACCTTATTACATAAAAAAAAAAAAAAAAAAAAAAAAAAAAAAAACACTGGGAGCTGAATCTTTCAATTTCATTTTTGAATTTTTTAGAGCAGTTTTATTTTTTTCCTCATTGCTTAATTTTGATAAATTTACGTCACTGGATATCGAGCGCGATCTCAAGCTCATACTCAGGGTTCCATTAGCCTTGCTTGTGGGGAGTTGCATTTTGTTTGGAAATCCGGCACGAGCGGACTGGGCGAAGGCTTTTGTTGGATTCAGTTATTGAATCTTCATAGATGATAGAATCTAATATTTTTGATCCATTCGAATTGTTACTCCTTGCATTCTGATTCCTGTTCTTGTTGTTATTACCTGCTTTCTTAGCTTTTGTGTTTGTATTAGATTCAGATTTTTTACTCAGACACAGATTTTTGAAATCGTCCCTTCGTGTTGTAGGCGTGCCTTCCGTTTGGCCATTTTGTTTGGAAATCCGGCACGAGCGGACTGGGCGAAGGCTTTTGTTGGATTCAGTTATTGAATCTTCATAGATGATAGAATCTAATATTTTTGATCCATTCGAATTGTTACTCCTTGCATTCTGATTCCTGTTCTTGTTGTTATTACCTGCTTTCTTAGCTTTTGTGTTTGTATTAGATTCAGATTTTTTACTCAGACACAGATTTTTGAAATCGTCCCTTCGTGTTGTAGGCGTGCCTTCCGTTTGGCTATTTTGTTTGGAAATCCGGCACGAGCGGACTGGGCGAAGGCTTTTGTTGGATTCAGTTATTGAATCTTCATAGATGATAGAATCTAATATTTTTGATCCATTCGAATTGTTACTCCTTGCATTCTGATTCCTGTTCTTGTTGTTATTACCTGCTTTCTTAGCTTTTGTGTTTGTATTAGATTCAGATTTTTTACTCAGACACAGATTTTTGAAATCGTCCCTTCGTGTTGTAGGCGTGCCTTCCGTTTGGCCATTTTGTTTGGAAATCCGGCACGAGCGGACTGGGCGAAGGCTTTTGTTGGATTCAGTTATTGAATCTTCATAGATGATAGAATCTAATATTTTTGATCCATTCGAATTGTTACTCCTTGCATTCTGATTCCTGTTCTTGTTGTTATTACCTGCTTTCTTAGCTTTTGTGTTTGTATTAGATTCAGATTTTTTACTCAGACACAGATTTTTGAAATCTTCCCTTCGTGTTGTAGGCGTGCCTTCCGCTTCACTTTCAAAGTCAGTATCCCAAAAAGTTTTGACAGATTTCTGTACTGTATTATATGGAGTGCCTACAATAAAATAAAATCAATTAAAGAGACTACTCAACAAGCTGAGCTGTGTTCCAAAACTAATCACGTATTGATCCATGTTGAACCTATAACTAAAAATATAAAGTTCATTTTAAATAAAAGGCTGTTAAATCCAAGTTTCAAAGGCCAATCTTATTAGTTTCCAAGGGTAGAACCAAAGTCACCGACATAAATCTCAGATTAAGCAAATTGAAGTACCAATGGGAAGTCCATACTAAGACTATAAGACATAAGACTAGATCACTAACCATTCGAGAACCTTTATTCCCTAGTGGCTAAAACCTTCACCAAAGGCGACTGAGAACAAATCGAAAACAACAACTAAGCAGATAGTGGAAGTATTGCCGCCTGAAGTCACAAAAGTCACTCAAAAAGTTCTTGTAGAAAAATCTGGTAAATATTTTATTTATTAATTTAGCTGAATATAACAACATCATCAACCGGTTGACATCCACTAGTAGAACTTCTTGAACCAACTTCCTACGACCTTAACAATGTTGTTGGCCCATCATGTCGGGGACCATCCTTCGCTGCATCGTCCATTCGAGAACCTTTATTGTAAAAAAAAAATAAAAAAAAATAAAGGTTCTCGAATGGACGATGCAGCGAAGGATGGTCCCCGACATGATGGGCCAACAACATTGTTAAGGTCGTAGGAAGTTGGTTCAAGAAGTTCTACTAGTGGATGTCAACCGGTTGATGATGTTGTTATATTCAGCTAAATTAATAAATAAAATATTTACCAGATTTTTCTACAAGAACTTTTTGAGTGACTTTTGTGACTTCAGGCGGCAATACTTCCACTATCTGCTTAGTTGTTGTTTTCGATTTGTTCTCAGTCGCCTTTGGTGAAGGTTTTAGCTTTCTATTATCAGCATCCAATGTGTCCTCATCAGTGAATGTATCACCCACATTTTCATCGTTATTATGTGTACTTATAATAAATGACACATCCCACTTATCATCGTTGTCTTCCAACTTACTTTGCACAATTTTGTTTGACTGATTTGTAGCATTCATTATCTCATCAGGTACAAATTTGTTTATCAAATTTAGTATGACACTTTCTTCTGGTTCTACAGCTCGGCTTAAACAACACTGAGACGTAACTAGCTTCCGAGCTTTTTTTTTATCTTTCTGTATGGCATCATAAATACTTTTTTCTGGGCTGCTACCATCGAAAATTTCATTAGTTTTTTTAGTCACATCCATATTTTGTGTGAATAGCTTTCGTTTGATGAAACTCTGCGTCATTGAGGCATCTGTGTTTTTTTGAGATATTACAGATTGCTCAGCAATAGCTTCTTCTACTTTGTTTGGCTGTGTAATAGGATTAACTTTTTTTGCAGGTAATGAAGGGGGTTGCATAACATTATCAGATAAAAGTGTTCTAGATTTGGATATCAACTTATCTGTACTGTTCATATCAGCAGGTTTTGCTTTAATTATATCCGTAGCCTTCAGTTTAGCAGAAGGTCTCCTAACAGGGAATGCTGGTTTGGCAAACTCATAGTCATTACTAGCTTTCTCAATAGCAGTGGAGTTTTTAAGGGATTGTATGTTTTTAGAGGGAGAAGATACTTTAGGCCTTTTATGGTTAGGCAAGCAGATATTATCGTCCCGTTCAACACTTCTTTTTCTTAGATTTGCAGGCCTCTCTGTTGTCTTGATTTCTGAGAATATTTCTTCATCACTATTTAGATCTTGAGGGCTTTTGTGTTGAACAGTGTGTTCAGTTTTACTGGGTTTTGTTTTTTGATGTTTATTGCTCTCAGAATATTTTCCTGCAGCACCTTCTAGTATGGTTGCTGCAGCAATGGACGAGTTGAATCTTTCAACTGGTAATGAATATCCATTTTTAAATCTGTCACTTAGTGCTGTTGAACTTTGATTTGTAATCTCGCGACTTTGTGGAGGTGGCATGGAATTTGTTGATGTAGGCTTTTTATTTGTACTTCTAAATGAGCCGACTGAAGACTTATCAAGATTTGCTGGCCCGCCAACCATACTACAAATACTGCTTTGTTTCAAGTCGTCTGTGCAATCTTTCAACTGGTTATCATACCTGATAGATTTTCTTAAATCTGACACATCTGTTTTTGTTGATCTACAACAGGACTTGTCCTTATGATTGGAGCCCCGGGTGGTTCTGTTATCATCACTGCTGATGGAAGAGTCGCTTGCAAGCTCCCCTGACTCATGTCCCGATTTTCGTAGGTAACCTTTCAAAAATAGTTTCAAGTTCCTCCGCTTTTCTATTCTCTTTCTGGTTTTATGTTTGTAAAACTGGTTGCAAGCCTCTTTTATGATTTGTATATCATATTTGTTGAACTGCTTGTTTTTTATAGCCATCACTATGTCTGATGCGTTGGAAACTGAAAGATGAAGCAAAAAGGTTAAAGTTAAAGTTGCAGAAAGGCGGTGGATGGAGGCAGCTCAAGACCGTTCGTTGTGGCATTCTATGGGGAAGGCCTATATCCAACAGTGGACTTCTGTAGGCTGATTCACGCATAATTGACCGCCCATAGAGTTCGAATGCGGAAAAGGGAGTTCTTTAACATTAACATTAACATTCTGTAGGCTGATGATAAAGTGTTATACTAACACATCACCAAACATAATGCTGAATATAAGGGTACAGTTAAGTTAGATGCAGTGCAATTCCACATAGGGCACATCCTAGGTAGACGTGACCATGACGTGGTATTCATTAATATACAGGGGGTTACATTACAGCATCACACCAGTGGGCCACAAAACAGTTCTGTAATTTGTCTAAATTTTAAATAGTCGCTATCCCTGTCTTTGTTTGTTAGTTTTGAAGTTTTTTGTCAATATTATATCCTTTATCTTCAAATTATAACATTATCACAGTATGAGTTCAGTTAGTCAGCCAGAAAAAGAATGATTGTGATCATATACTCAGTCAAAGAACAACAGAAAAACTTAGAATATACATACCAACACTCCTCATAGACACAGGAGATCCACCCCGCCCATTATACACAGATCTTTGAGAGTTCATTCCTCTGGTGTCATCCCACCTGGAGTAATTCCTCTGCCTTGCATCACAGGCACTGACTACAGACATTGGAGAAGTCTCCCTTCTGTACCCTATGCTTCTTTGGCCACAATTTGATTCTGCCCGCCTCTGCCATTCGTTATTCCTGGGCCTGTTCAGTGTTGATGTAAAAACGTTGTTTTGGAAGCTTAGTCCTGTTAGATTGGTTGTATTTATGTTGTGCCCTTTTACACTAACAATCTGAAAAGCATCATGGATTATGGTTGGTATATTACTAGCATTGATGAACGAAATGACCTAAACAAAGCTTAAATTACGAGGATAGGCTCTGGATTAAGAGATTTTAAGTGACACTCACAGTGCTTTCATTTTGGAAGGTAACTAAGTTTTTTGTAGTCAGAAGTTCACTTTCACTACTACTGTCACTCATTTTTATGGGTTTTCCTACTTTAATGACGAATTTATCTGATTTTTGTTATCATCCCTTACGAAACAAACCCGTAAATTAATATTTCACTATGCTATGGCATAGCATAGTGAAATATTAATTTACAGCTATGCCTGCAATCAACAAACAAAAAACAAACTCGTCAAAGGTTTTTTTTCAAAAATACAAACTTGTAGTTGTAACGGCGGATCACAGATCTGGGAGTTGGACCATAGAGAAAAAATACTATCTGGACTGGATCACCCAAGGATCACCATATCACCATAGAGAAAAATACTACGTTTACTGAACACATCGCAGATCATAGAGGCAAAAATGCAACTTTCACAGATTACGAACGATCCCTTGCCCACAGACTAAGCAACTACACCGTACAAGCGTAAACTACAAGAAGGAATTTGCGTGTATACCCAAGCAAGACGGAGATAAAGTACTAGGAACTCTTTGTGGATATGAACCCATCATACACCGTTTTTATACAAGCACTCGCTTTTGCCCGCAGCTCCATGCGCTGAAGTTATGAACGTGTTTTTTTTAGAGGCATGCATGTTAGTCCATTTGTCAGTCAGCCAGTAGTGTCAGCTGTCAGCTGTCAGGAATCCTCCTGCAGTCCTGCCTGACCATTCCAATTCCGCAAAAAAGGCCACTTGTTCAAGAACTAAACTGTTAACTGAACAAAATAGTGTGGTGCGAGATCCTGAAAGTCCTGCAACCTAATCTGAAATCGTAAAAACGTAGTGATTACATGCCACAGTGCCTGAAATGTGAAAGTAGTTCAACATCAGAATGTCTTTCGCCAGCCTAAAACTATTGGTGCCCGTGTCCAGGTCGGTTATTCACTTCAAAAATACAATTTTACCGAGCATCAGATACATCTCAAGGACAACGTCTAGTGGTGACAATGTCCTTAGTAATCTTACTGACTGGGAGACGCTCAACAAGAAGAAGAAGATTAGCAAGGCAATGAAAGCTTATTTGGAAAGGGCTAGAGAACATGACGAGTTCATGAACAAGCAGCAGTTTGGGTTGGAGTGTACATAAGGGGGCGCTGAGGAAAAAAGACTTAGAAAAATTTCATCGAAAAAAGACTTAGAAAAAATTCCCGTTCCGAGTAGACGATAGGCAAAAAAAAAAAAAAAAAATTTGTGAAAAAAATTCTAAGTCTTTTTTTTCCCTCAGCGCCCCCTTATGTCCACTCTGACCCAGAGAGGGACACAAATGCAAACTTTTTAATCTCATTGCCATTAGCTGTTTTCGTTTTCAAATCCAATGTGGTGATTTCTCCATAGGATGAAAATGCTGAGCGCAAATCACTTTCTGCTGTATTTTCAGGTAGATTTCCAACGAAAAGACGTGTGGCCATTTTAAAGGTATTATTTTGAATTTATATTTGGTTCCTAGAAAATTAGGTACAAAAACATGATTTAGAAAAAGTTAGGTTACTTTTTTATGTCATGTGTGTGATTGAGACATCCATGGATGGATTGAGATGAGAACCACAGACTACTATGATGCTAACGCATATGTCAAGTCAATCCAAAATGATAGTCTTTTGCTGTTGAGATTCAATCTGCCATTTTTGAAAGAAACGTCGTCATTTTTATTTTATTATATTTTATTGTGTTTTTTCGAGTTAAATCGTGTAATTTTAGTGGCATTTTAACTGGTGTAACTTGGATAAATGGCACATGTGTGATGTAGTGAAATTTAAGTGTATTGCGTGTCTTTTCGAAATGGTGGATTTTCCCCTGTAAAAACTCAGTTTTTCTGCCACTATTTAAACTGGGACTTCACGGAGACTCCGACGACTTTACTATAAAAATATAACTAATTATATCACTTGACATTGGCTAAATTGTTGCTAATAATGCACAGAAGCCATTACCTAAGATAAGAAGAAGAAGAAGTATTTTGCTGTCAAACTAATCTAACGTCACACCAATGGTCACATGTCACACCCACCCGTCACCCACCAAATAAAAACGAAAGGGTCTGAATCTGCCATTTTTGAAAGAAACGTCGTCATTTTTATTTAATTACATTTTAATGTGTTTTTTCGAGTTATTTCGTGTAATTTTAGTGGCATTTTAACTGGTGTAACTCGTGTAAATGGCACATCTGTGATGTAGTGAAATTTAAGTGTATAGAGTGTCTTTTCGAAATGGTGGATTTTTCCCTGTAAAAACTCAGTTTTTCTGCCACTATTTAAACTGGGTTATGACTTGACGGAGACTCCGACGACTTGACTATAAAAATATAACTAATTATATCACTTGACATTGGCTAAATTGTTGCTAATAATGCACAGAAGCCATTACCTAAGATAAGAAGAAGAATAAGTCTTTTGCTGTCAAACTAATCTAAAATAAAAATAAGAAGAAGAAGAAATAAAAAAGAAAGCCAACAAAAAAATATAGAAAAAACCTTAAAGGCTTAGAGCATTGCAGAGGGGCAAGTCCGAGTTTACACACACCATCGTAACGATGTTCGTAACTACGAACGTACGTGTATTGCGTAGTGACTAGCCATTAATCTGTGACGTTTTTGGCACAGATTAATAGCTAGTTATTATGTTATACACGTACGATCGTCGTTACTATCATCGTTACGATGGTGTTTGCAAAACTCCGACTAGGGCCTCAGGCCGCAGGAGCATTGCTCCGTAGTTGCTCGATTGAAAATACAATCAGCTCTTTCTTAAAGCTGGGAGTAAGAGCCTCTAACTGGCGCTATTTACCCTAGCTTCATCGCTGGAACCTAGGTCCCGGGAAATCACCCAGATGCCTTCCTGGCGTCAGGTTCTGTGACTCTAGCGTAGGACTCATGATGGCGTTACTCCAATTTCGCTCCTATAGGGGGGAGAGTCAGGTGCGTTCAGAATTTATCGGAGTAGGTACTGCTTTCTGTGACAACAAGCCATAAAAACCAAAAACCAATAAGTCAAGTCGACTTACTCTGTGTCACAATTCCTCCATGGTCACAGAACAGCTCTATCTCTACACTTTAAAGATCCATGGTGTCCGAGATGGGGTCACCAGGGGTCACAGCTACAGGCAACGCGAACGGCCAAGACCAATGACTAAAGAATTCTTTTAAAGTTTCCTTCGTCATTGGCCAAGACCCAATGTAGTAAAAGACTACTAGGATACTACGCATTATAGTATACAGGAATGGTATCTATGTAGAGCAGCTGTTCTGTGATCAAGAGCGGGCCGAGCTTATTCAATTCAATTCAATTCAATACTTTTTATTTCAGACTATACACAAATAATACAAAACATATAAGAGGAATAGTCCATAGCTAGGTTAAAATAAAAATAAAAATGACTATGTACTACACTAACTTAATAAACATGCACTCACCGTATGTCACAAGAGACACTGGACTAAGAAAGCATGATATGCTCCCTTGTCCAGCTCTCCATGAAGGCACAGTCCGTATCCAGCCTCCCCGCAATGAGTTGCAGGTAGCTGTTGGAGTTGTCGCGCACACGGCGCATCAGGGACGCTGATCTTTTACGCATAATCGCTGCAAAGCCATCCACTCTTGCAGCCGCAAACATTCCTGATGCACTGCAATAGCGCGGCAACCCCAACAACACCCTAAACGCATTATTGTACTGGACGCGCAGGGCATCCCAAGATTTTCGCGTATGCTTTACCCATAGGCTGCACGTATAAAATGATTGGCAGTATGCTCTAAAAAGTGTTGTTTTAACCTGCCTAGAGCAACGCGCAAACCTACGGGCCAGCATATTAGCTCGGACGGATAATGCCCTGCGCTCCCTTTCCATATCTACGTCATCTGTAAGTGCCTCGGTGACCCAATGACCCAGATATTTGAAGCGTGAAACTCGTTTAAGGTCACTGCCCTCTAGTGTGACTGATGGGACAGTGTCATAGCTCTTCGAGCCTGCCTTGAAAACCATCAACTCACTTTTGCTTGCATTATATCTGAGCCCATGGGCCTCCGCATAGCTCTCACAGATTTTGACCAACCTCCTGAGAGCACTGATCGATGGGCACAGCAGCACCATATCGTCAGCGTAACTTATGTTGTTAACAATCACCCCGTCAATCGAGCAGCCGACCTGGGCGCTGCTGAGCTCACGGATCAGGCGGTCTGTGTACAGGTTGAAAAGTCTTGGAGAGGTCAGGCCGCCCTGCCGCACCCCGCACTCCAGCCTGTACACGTCCGATAACGACCCCGACCATCTAACATTGTTAGACTGATTGCCATACCAGTATTTAAGGAGTGATATGAGTTCACGGGAGAGTCCAGTATCACTGGACAGCTTCTGCCACAACTTGTCATAAGCGACAAGGTCGAACGCCTTCGACAAATCGAGGAAGCAGGCATAGACCGGTGTACTTCTGCTGGTGTAGTACTGGACGGTGTGTTTGAGATTTAGCACCGCAGCTTCAGTGGACAGCCCAGATCTGAAACCGAACTGAGCTTCATGCAGCTTCACCTCTCTACCCAAATGTGAGTTAATCACACCATCCAACACCTTAGCAACCACCGTGGCGAGTGATATAGGCCTGTAGTTGACCAAGCTGGAGGCGTTTCCGGTCTTGTTCTTAATTAAAGGTACAACTACAGTCCTCATCATATCCTCAGGCAAGTACGAATGCCCAACGCAGAAGGTGAACAACATGGCGAGCACCCTAGGTAGATGAAAACCTGCATGTTGCAAGTGCTCAGAGTCATGGCCTGGGGATTTTCCTCGCTTCATGTTCTTCACCACCAGCGCTACTTCCTTTGTTGTGATGCGCACAAACTGTTGCCCCACGGGCACTCCACCATGCTCCGACCCTGCAGCCGCAGGCCCGAGCGGAGACTCCACCCTGAAATGCTCCCTGAATATATTGGCAATCTGGACGGGATCACTAATGCCCTCGACACACACAGGAACGCTTGGCCTCGGGTTCAACTTATTGGACTCCTTCCAAAATTTGCTAAAATTTTTTGCCGTATGATGTGTCGCTATGATATCCATTTTATAGTAAATTACTAAACAGTAAGAAACTAAACCTAATCCATCTCAACCTAATAAAATTCTTATTATATTAGGTCTAATAATTAATAAAATTATAGAAAACACAAATAATAAAACTAAAATAATAAAACATATTAAATTTAATTCTGAACTTATATAACTTTTTCTATAATAAATAACAACTGAGGAAATTAAAGAAACAAATATGTCGTCGCGAGATCGATTCTAATTTTAAGTTTATTTAGTTTGCTTTGTAAATTAACCACTATCCTTTGATTATTTGGTTAGTAAATTGATTAATGAACTAAGTTAGAGTAATATTTTTGGTTTCAAAGTATGATAAATTCAACATAGATTAAAAAGATGAGTGATCGTTTGTTTATGGTTTACATCAACAAGCGATAATCCATCATAGTTTTTGCATAGGTTTTCAAGCTTGTAAAGTTAGTTCTTAATTTAAATCTTGATTTTTAAATGACAAACAATAGGGTTTCTAGTGTTTGTTTTGTTGTTTTGCTAAATTACAATACACGCCTGAACATCGTTTTAGGAAAGCGGAAAGGTACGAACTTCATTGCAATATTGTGAACTTCATTGCAATGTTTGAATAATGTTTTAGCCAAAACAAGTTAAACTACTAAGGTTGAAAATAACTTTAAAAATTGATGCTTTACATTAATCGTTAAAATTGGTAACTCTGCATAGTCTAAAATGTTGTGAATAATAAGTGTATTGACTTGGAAACGCACCCCGCTGCCATTGAGATTCGTGTAGATTCGCTCTTGTTCGGATTACTTCGGACCGATGGCGGACGGAGCGTCGATAAGATAGATTGGACTGGACTCTTGTCCAGGCCTCGGTGGAAGGCAGGTCGTGCAAAATCTTGTGAGTACCTCTACCTCTAATTATGTACCTAGTTTAAACCTAGACTCAATAAGCTCAGCTAAATCTATTTAAGTTTAAAAAATAAAGGTGTATTTTTAAATGAAGTGTTTCGTTATTTGCAATGTGTGATCCTAGTGATAAAGATGGTGACGTCAGCCCTGCTGACGTCACTGTTTTAAAAAACCCTGTTGGTCTAAATCCTTCGTTATCAGAAGTGGGATCACTACCCACTTCTGCCCGACCATCTGATTTAAACAATGAACCTGCCAACGGTTCGGTTAATGGCGTACCAACAGAGTTTTTTTCACAAATGTTGCAAATGATGAAACACGTGTCCGATCGCATTACGACACAACCTGATTCCAAGGTCAAAATCAATGACGTATTTTTGCCGTCATACGATCCGGACGCAAATATTGGGGTAAGAGAGTGGTGTCAGCATGTAACCACTGCCATGGAAACATATAACCTGAGCGACTATGATATCAGAATGAAAGCCTGTAGTTTGCTTAAAGGTCGCGCTAAGTTATGGGTTGACAATTGGCTTGTTTCAACTGCCACGTGGCAGGATTTGCGCGATGTTTTGATAACAACATTTGAGCCGGAGAATCGATATTCTCGCGATGTTTTTCGCTTTAGAGAACATACCTATGATAATACTAAAGACATTGCGCAGTTCTTGTCACAAGCATGGGTACTATGGCGACGTATGACTAGGGATAAATTGTCCCAAGATGACGCAGTTGAGGCGGTAATTGGGTGTATTGGGGACGAGCGACTGAGAATCGAATTGTTAAATGCCAGGGCCAAATCAGTGCCAGAACTGATTTCGGTTGCATCGTCTATACGACGTGTTAAGCGCACCCAACCTGGTATCCCAAGCGTGCAACAGGGCTCTGCAAAGCGACCTCGTTTCTCCGAAAAGCCCCCGCTATTTTGCCAAATATGTAAGAAACCTGGTCATGATACACGTGACTGCCGCTATCGGGATAAAACCGAAAACCTTCAACCGCGTCAACTTGACAATAAAACTGCATCACAAACCACGGCAAGACCAACATGTACGTTCTGCTCAAGGGTAGGTCATACTTTTGAAACGTGTTACAAGCGAGATCGCGCTGTAGTTAATAATGTAAATTGTGTTGGTTTACCCAAACTGAATTCGATGCCAGTAGTTGTTGGGGACTTAAACCTTCTTGCAATTTTTGATCGCGGAGCTGAATGTTCGGTAATACGCGAATCACTAGCGTCAAAGTTACCCGGAAAAAGAAACCACGTGGTCAATTATCTTAAAGGAATTGGGCAATTCACAGTAGTTTCACTATCAACATTGACGACGGTTTGTGCTATCGATAATTTGCGAGTGGAACTTCAGTTTCATGTTGTCCCAGATTATGAATTGTGTTCAGACATTCTGATTGGAATGAACCTTATCGAAAACACGAACTTGAGTGTAATTGTAAATTCTAAGGGTGCAACGCTAACCCATCAACCAGCAGTCTATCACATGCGATCCCAAAGTGAAAAATTCGATAAATTAGATTGCGACTTACCTGATGATGATCAAATAAATGAACTTAAAATAATGTTGAACAAATTTGAACATTTGTTCATCCACGGGTATCCTCGCACACGTGTCAACACAGGTGAACTTGATATACGGTTGAAAGATCCTGATAAGTGTGTTGAGCGCAGACCTTACCGATTGAGTCCGGTTGAACGGGAAAAAGTACGCAATATTGTTAGCGAGTTGCTTGAACACAATATCATTCGTGAAAGTAAATCATCGTTTTCGAGTCCAATAATATTGGTTAAAAAGAAAAATGGAAAAGATCGCATGTGTGTAGACTACCGTGAACTGAACAGGAACACTTTGAGGGATCACTATCCGTTACCGATAATATCCGATCAAATAGATCAACTATCAGGGGGTCTATATTTCTCCACTTTTGATATGGCAGCAGGGTTTCACCAAATCCCCATCGCTGAGAGCTCTATTGAGAAGACAGCTTTTGTGACCCCTGATGCTTTATACGAGTGGTTAACAATTCCGTTCGGCTTAAGTAACGCGAGTTCAGTGTATCAGCGGTGCATAAATAGGGCCCTAGCTCCTCTTTTGATTGACCAAGTTTGTCAGGTTTACGTCGATGACGTCCTGTCAAAATGCAAAGATTTCGCTGAGGGGCTCTCTCATATCGAACGGGTACTGATTGCTTTGCAACAGGCTGGATTTTCTATCAACATCGACAAAACTGCCTTCTTTAAACGCTCCATTGAGTATTTGGGCAATATCATTTCAGACGGACAAGTCAGTCCAAGCCCAAGAAAAGTGGAGGCTTTAACGAAGGCACCAATTCCGAAAACCGTGAAGCAAGTTAGGCAATTTAACGGTCTAGCCGGGTACTTCAGACGTTTTATTCCTGATTTCTCGCGTGTCATGGTACCTCTGTATGAGCTGACAAAGAAAGATGCTAAATGGGAATGGAACGAAAGGCACGATAAGGCCCGAAACCATATTGTTGAACGATTGTCTACTGCGCCTACCCTCTCGCTATTTCAGGAAGACGCACCAATCGAGCTCTACACGGACGCAAGCAGCCTGGGCTACGGAGGAGTGCTGATACAGATCATCGGGAATCGCCAGCATCCAGTCGCGTATATGAGCCAGCGAACCACCGACGCCGAAAGCCGTTACCACTCGTACGAACTCGAAACTCTGGCGGTGGTGAGAGCTGTGAAATATTTTCGCCACTATCTCTACGGCCGAAAATTCAAAGTAATAACAGACTGTAATGCCTTGAAGGCGTCCAAGCACAAAAAGGATCTACTACCTCGAATCCATCGATGGTGGGGATTCCTGCAGAATTACGACTTCGAGATCGAATACAGAAGAGGTGACCGGCTACAACATGCCGATTTCTTTAGTAGAAATCCATCGACTGAGATCTTGGTGAATATCGTGACCAGAGACTCCATGTGGCTACAAATCGAGCAGCGGCGTGACGATGTTCTCCGCCCTTTGATAGACAGCATGTCCAGCGACAGCCCAGTCACAGAATACATTCTAGAAGAAGGCGTACTCAAAAGGACGCTCACAGACCTCACACTCGGTACGCATACATACATCGTAGTTCCCAAAGCATTCCAGTGGAGTTTGATAAACTCCTTCCATACAGCACTGCAACATCCAGGATGGGAGAAAACCCTGCAAAAGCTGAGAGAAACATACTGGTTTGACAAAATGAGCACAATTGTCAGAAGATTTGTAGATAATTGCGTCATATGCAGAACCTCGAAGGGGCCGTCAGGCATTATACAAGCGCAGCTTCACCCTATTCAAAAACCCACCGCAGCATTTCAAGTCATCCATATGGATATCACAGGCAAGCTTGGTACCAGGAACACCGAGGGACGGGACGAGTACGTAATCGTAACTATCGACGCATTCACCAAGTATATACTGCTTAGTTACTCCAATGACAAGAGCCAAAGCAGCAGCCTCGCGGCACTAAAACGTGTTGTGCACTTATTCGGGACTCCTGTGCAGATAGTAGTAGATGGAGGTCGAGAATTTCTTGGCGAGTTCAAAGCTTATTGCGATCGTTTCGGCGTCAACTTACATGCAATAGCGCCAGGAGTAAGCCGAGCAAATGGGCAAGTTGAACGCGTGATGGGCACATTGAAAAACGCACTTACCATGATTAAAAACTATGAGACTGAAAATTGGCAAACAGCGTTAGAAGTTTTACAACTTGCGTTCAACTGCACACCACATCGAGTAACTGGAGTTGCACCACTTACCCTTTTTACACGCCGCCAACACTGTGTGCCGCCAGAGCTTCTAAGGTTGGTGAATATTGATGATGAATCTATCGACTTTGACATGCTTGAG
This sequence comes from Operophtera brumata, assembly GCA_932527175.1. Taxonomy (NCBI): domain Eukaryota; kingdom Metazoa; phylum Arthropoda; class Insecta; order Lepidoptera; family Geometridae; genus Operophtera; species Operophtera brumata. The sequence continues at coordinate 76,536,896 of OW052239.1, read as the reverse complement.
CAGCGTGTACGACAGAAAATGGCTGCTGCGGCTGAATATGATAAACAGCGATTTGACAAGAACAAAGCAAAAATGCGTCCATTTCAAAGAGGAGACTACGTCCTTGTAAAGAACAATCCCCGTAATCAGACGTCCCTAGACCTCAAATACAGCGAACCATATGAAATACATAGAATACTTGGCAGTGACCGTTACATGGTAAAGCGTGTAACTGGCAGAGGACGTCCCCGTAAAGTTGCGCATGACCAACTGCGCCGAGCACCACAGCCAGGTAATCAGGAAACCGTGTCGTCGGACGTCGAAAATGAAACCCAACAACAGTCCACATCACAAGCTACCCCGTTGGTAGATGCTGAGCCACTGCCGTCCACATCACAAGCTACCCGGTTGGTGGATGCTGAGCCACTGCCGTCCACATCACAAGCTACCCGGTTGGCGGATGCTGAGCCACTGCCGTCCACATCACAAGCTACCCGGTTGGCGGATGCTGAGCCACTGCCGTCCACATCACAAGCTGGCCTGTCTTCAGATGTCTAAATAAACTGGTTAGTTCTTTCTTAATCTATTAATTTTAACGCATAGATCGGGGTTGCTCTACAGATTGACTAAGAATATTTGTCAATTACCTACTACTGGCCTTTGTCTGGTTTGACATGCTGATACATGTCAACGAATATTTGGTTTATTTTTAAGACTGTACAAATAATTTTCAATCCTCAATCCCTTCCCTTTATTAACGTCGTTTTCAGAGCCACTGTGGACCACGGTTTAAAAAAAAAAAGCCTAGGCCACAGCAACGTCCTTCCCGAATCCCTTAGAGCCCCTGTGGACCACGGCGTACAAGACCGCTCAGCGCCGCAGCATCAATTACCTGTGAGCTAATTTAGACGATAATATGTTGGTAAGATTATGTGGACCACGGCGTACAAGACCGCTCAGAACCACAGTATCAAACCTCTCACTATCAATTTTCTTCCCTTTTTATTTGTAGAGCCTCTGGGGACCACGGCCATAACAAAACGGCCTAGGCCTCAGCATCTACCTAGTATCCTATTCCTTTAGAGCCCCTGTGGACCACGGCGTACGAGACCGCCCAGCACCACAGCATCATCCATGTCTTCGAGAAATTAATCTTGCAAGTATGCGTGGAGCATTTGCATTAAAATAATTAAAACACAAGCTGTGCGAGTATGCGTGGAGCATCCGCATTATAAAATTTAAGACTTCGCTCACTTTCCTATGTACAGCTATTCTGTTTCATCTATTCTGATTATTACCTACAATTTCTAAATACTTCATGATAGTGATTGCATGTGTTGATCACCTATTTAATAATGTGTAATTCTGAATATTGTCATGATACAATAATAGGTACGGCTGATAACTTAGTTGTTTATGTCAATGTCAAGTCAATTCTCAGATGATTTGTTGTGCTGAATTAGCTGTTATTCCTCATAACTGAGTTATCAGCTAGCGTATCTGTGAGCGGATACCTATCTGAGACCATATTTTATCTCTATTACAGAACCGCGACTGGTGCAGAGCGCGCACCGTCTCGCAAAATGGCCGTGTCGTCGCGAGATCGATTCTAATTTTAAGTTTATTTAGTTTGCTTTGTAAATTAACCACTATCCTTTGATTATTTGGTTAGTAAATTGATTAATGAACTAAGTTAGAGTAATATTTTTGGTTTCAATGTATGATAAATTCAACATAGATTAAAAAGATGAGTGATCGTTTGTTTATGGTTCACATCAACAAGCGATAATCCATCATAGTTTTTGCATAGGTTTTCAAGCTTGTAAAGTTAGTTCTTAATTTAAATCTTGATTTTTAAATGACAAACAATAGGGTTTCTAGTGTTTGTTTTGTTGTTTTGCTAAATTACAATACACGCCTGAACATCGTTTTAGGAAAGCGGAAAGGTACGAACTTCATTGCAATGTTGTGAACTTCATTGCAATGTTTGAATAATGTTTTAGCCAAAACAAGTTAAACTACTAAGGTTGAAAATAACTTTAAAAATTGATGCTTTACATTAATCGTTAAAATTGGTAACTCTGCATAGTCTAAAATGTTGTGAATAATAAGTGTATTGACTTGGAAACGCACCCCGCTGCCATTGAGATTCGTGTAGATTCGCTCTTGTTCGGATTACTTCGGACCGATGGCGGACGGAGCGTCGATAAGATAGATTGGACTGGACTCTTGTCCAGGCCTCGGTGGAAGGCAGGTCGTGCAAAATCTTGTGAGTACCTCTACCTCTAATTATGTACCTAGTTTAAACCTAGACTCAATAAGCTCAGCTAAATCTATTTAAGTTTAATAAATAAAGGTGTGTTTTTAAATGAAGTGTTTCGTTATTTGCAATGTGTGATCCTAGTGATAAAGATGGTGACGTCAGCCCTGCTGGCGTCACTGTTTTAAAAAACCCTGTTGGTCTAAATCCTTCGTTAAATATTATAAATAATAAAGACATTCAATCTAATAAAATAGATATAACAATTCTTACAGAATTAAAAGAAATTAATTCCCACTCAAAAAACATAACTATGTTATTTATAATAAAAAAAATAAAAAATAAAAAATTAACTAATCTAAATATTATCAAAAAAATAAAAGAAATAAAACAAATTGAATAATTTTTTATATTAATAATTTAAAATGAATCTTTCATATATTTAATACCACAAATCAATATTTTTATTAAATTATTTAAATAAAATCAAATTATTCTATAATCAACCTTTAAAATTATAATATTTAAAGGTAATCAATGTAACACTAACAATAAATATTCTCGAGAAACACCAACATAAAAACTATATACCCCATAGTAATATTTACCATGTTGAATATAAGAATATAAATACAATCTATATCCAGCTCTAAAAAATGAAATTAAACATAAAGAAATTATAGAAAAATAAGATCATCTTATTAATCTATTAATTAATATAATTTCCCCTATTAAATTTAATGAAGGTGGAGCCGCTATATTAGAAGATAATAATAAAAATCACCATAATCTTATAGAAGGTGTAAAACTTAATATTCCCTTATTAATTATTAATCTTCGTCTATTTAAACGTTCATAATTAATATTAGCTAAACAAAATATACCAGAAGAACATAAGCCATGCCCAATTATGAATATATAAGAACCAATAAATCCCCAATAATTTATAACTATAATACCTCCAATAACAATGGAGAACACAAAAGGGTCAAAATATTACTTTCAAATATACCTAAAATCGGAGCGTAGATCATTTACATTACATTAGTTTTTATTTCACTTCAATACATGCAGTATTTCCGAAGTTATAAAGACGAGAAGTTTAAGCCCTTTTTTGAATTTCCGAGATTACGCGCGCTCATACTATGACGTCACACCCTCGTTCAGCCGGCGACTGCGACACGGCGCGGTAGTCCGGTGCGTTGACGCGCGTCTCGTTTCATTTTGTTTTGATCGTTTTCGTTTTCCTATTACCTATTAAATTACCTTTTATATCCGATTACACTAAAGTGAAACGTGTAGTGTGTAGAATGGAAGAAGGTTTTCTGAAAGGTCAGTCGGACAATCTGCCAAGAGTGGATAGTTTGATGGTGGCACAATATTTCATGAAGAATCAGGATTTTACGGCTGCCGAAATTCGTGGAATAAAGATGAAAAGGTATGTATGTTCTAAGTAAACATTGCCTAGGTACTCTTGTGTAGGTATTTGTTCCAACTTAAACCTAACTGAAAGTGTGTGTTAGTACTTTAGTAGTACCTACCTATTATGGGCCGCGATAAAAAATAGGTACTCGCAATCAACATCTCGAGGTTGTCTATGATTATTTTATGTGTTTTATTAGTATAAACTTAAAGAAAATGTCTCTATTTATATTTACCCATGTACAGAATATAGGTAAGTCCTAGTAGGTATTTACGTAGTTAACAGTTTTCTAAGTAGGCAAATACCTACCTATTATTATATTTTTATACTAAACCAGATATTTACCGGATTATTTTTGTCTTATGTCCGCTTTCGTTTTTCATTTACAGTTTTTTAAATAAAATTAATAGTTAAGAAATCAGTGCTGATCAACTTGCGGGCCGCAAATTTTTTCTTACATTTTTATTGGTTATTTATTTCCTCATTTTCGGGTCCTCGGGCACATAAAAAAAGAGTTTATTAGGTGTTTTGACTGTTGAATTGAAGCACCAAGGCACAATACAGTTTTTTTTTCCCATTTTTCCACTGAGAACTGTATAATTTAGACTTTTACTGCGCAGCGGCGTGCGAACGAAAGCGCGACTGTCGAATGACCGAGGGTGTGACGTCATAGGCCAGTGAGCGCCCGCCCGCGTTTTAAAAAATCATCGGCTGGAAATACGCACTTTGATCGTAAATATCTCAGGCATTTTTTGAGATATGAAAAAAGTAAAAACACAGTTTTTCTTGTAATTATTTGTAGATTAATTTGGCATGTAAAGTATAAAACGTTTGTCAGACCCATTCTTATATGAGCGACAGAAGAATAAGCAATTAAAGATTTAATATCTACTTGACAAAAACATTTTAATCTAATATAAAATCCCCCTAATAATCTAATAACAACACAAAAATAATTTAATTTTATATTAATTTCCTGTAAAAAAATTAATACTCGTAATAAACCATACCCACCTAACTTCAATATAATACCAGCTAAAATTATAGACCCTGAAACTGCAGCTTCTACATGAGCTTTAGGTAATCATAAATGAGTTAAATACATAGGCATCTTTACTAAAGAGGCTAAAATCATAGATAAATATAGTAAATAATAATTTATATTATAAAACTTTAAAAAATAAATCATAACACAATTTATTTCATTAAAAATATAAAAAATACCCATTAATAGTGGAAGAGAGGCAAATAATGTATAAAATAATAAATATATACCTGCTTGAATTCGCTCAGGTTGATACCCCCCACCCAATAATTAATATTAAAGTTGGAATTAATCTACCCTCAAAAAACGAGAAAAAAAGAAATAAATTTATAACTCTAAAAGTCAAATATAATATCAATAATAAAATAATAACATTAAACAAAAAAAAATTAGTGTAAAAATTTAACTTTAATAAATTCTCACTTGCTATAATTATCAAAATACAAATCCAAATTCTTAATATAATTAAACCAAAAGAAATTAAATCACAAGAAAATATATAACTAATATTTGTAAAATTATTAATATTTAAACTTAAATTTATAAACAAAAAAATTATAAAAAACAAAAATATTTGAACCATTCAAAATATATTCTTTTTTAAACATAAAGGAATAATAAAAATTATTATTAGAAAAAATCTTATCATTTATAATAAACTTAATCTTTTAAAATAATCATTCCCATGAGTTCGAATTATTGAAATTAAAATAGATAATCCCAAGGCCCCCTCACAAACAGAAAACACTAAAAATACTATTAATATATATAAATCATAATTAATTATTAATAAATACATTAAAAAAATAAAAAAAACTCTTAATACTATAAACTCTAAACTTAATAAAACAATTAATAAATGTTTATGTTTAGAAACAAAAATTAAATTTCCCATAATAAATATAAAAATAATAATAATATATATATTTATAATCATCATTTGTATGTTTTTATAGTTTAAAAAAAACATTGGTCTTGTAAATCAAAATTAAGAATTTTCTTTAAAAACTTCAAAGAAAAAGAAACTCTTTATCTATAATCTCCAAAATTATAATTTTAAATAAACTACTCTTTGAAATAACTAAATTTTTTATCTCAACTTTATTAATTTTAATCTCAATATTTATAATATTTTTAAATCATCCACTTTCAATAGGATTAATAATTTTAATACAAACTCTTTTTATATGCCTATTATCTGGAATATTAATTAAAACTTATTGATTTTCTTATATTTTATTTTTAACTTTCTTAGGAGGATTATTAGTTCTTTTTATTTATGTATCTAGAATTGCCTCAAATGAAATATTTACAATAATTAATAATAACATAAAAATATTTTTTATTTTTGCATTTGTATTTTTTATTATAATACAATTTATATATTTTAACAATTTAAATTGAATAAATTTATCAAATGATTTAATAGATAATAATATTTTTTTTAATGTATATTTTTTTAACAATGAAAATAAAATTAACATTAATAAACTTTATAATAGACATAATTTTATATTAATAATAATAATAGTAATTTATTTATTTATTACTCTAATTACAATTGTAAAAATTACAAATATTTTTTACGGTCCTTTACGATCATCTTAACAAATGAAAAATAATTTTATTTTAATACGTAAAACTCACCCAATTATAAAAATTATTAATTCATCATTAATTGATCTACCTTCACCCATTAATATTTCAACATGATGAAATTTTGGGTCTTTATTAGCTTTATGCTTAATCATTCAAATTATCACAGGTTTATTCTTAACTATATATTATACAGCTAATATTGAATTAGCATTTTATAGAGTTAATTATATTTGCCGAAATGTAAATTATGGATGACTAATCCGAACATTACACGCTAATGGAGCTTCCTTTTTTTTTATTTGTATTTACCTCCACATTGGCCGAGGAATTTATTATGAATCTTTTAATCTAAAATACACTTGATTAGTTGGAGTAATTATTTTATTTTTACTTATAGGAACAGCATTTATAGGTTATGTTTTACCTTGAGGACAAATATCTTTTTGAGGAGCAACGGTTATTACTAACTTATTATCTGCAATCCCTTATCTAGGATCTATATTAGTAAATTGAATTTGAGGGGGATTTGCAATTGACAACGCAACTTTAACACGATTTTATACTTTCCATTTTCTTTTACCTTTTATTATTTTAATAATAACCATAATCCACTTATTATTTTTACACCAAACTGGATCTAATAACCCACTAGGTATTAATAGAAATTTAGATAAAATTCCATTTCATCCTTTTTTTACATTTAAAGATCTAATTGGATTTATCACCTTAATATATTTTTTAATTATATTACCTTTAATTAACCCTAATTTATTGGGTGACCCTGATAATTTTACCCCCGCCAATCCATTAGTAACCCCAATTCACATTCAACCTGAATGATATTTTTTATTTGCTTATGCAATTTTACGCTCTATTCCAAACAAATTAGGAGGAGTTATTGCTTTAGTAATATCAATTTTAATTTTAATTATTTTACCTTTTACATCAAATAAAAAAATACAAGGCATCCAATTCTATCCTTTAAATCAAATTTTATTTTGATTTATAATTGTAGTAATTATTTTAGTAACTTGAATTGGTGCCCGACCTGTAGAAAATCCCTATATTTTAACTGGACAAATTTTAACAGTACTTTATTTCTCTTACTTTATCTTAAACCCATTAATTGGCAAATATTGAGATAATTTACTATTTAAATAATTAATTAATGAGCTTGTTTAAGCATTTGTTTTGAAAACTTAAGAAAGAATATATTATTCTATTAATTTATACTAAATAAAATAAATTTATAAAAATAAAAAAATTTTCAACCCTAAATAGAATAATATAAAATTTAATGAAATAGGAAGATAACTTTTTACCTTTGTACCTCGAACTCAAATAAATAAAAAAGAAATAAAAGTTAACTTTAAATAAAAAAAAAATCTATTGAATATCCCCCTATGTAAATTAATACAAATAACATTCTTATAAATAAAATTCTTGAATACTCAGCTAAAAAAATCAATGCAAATCCTCCTCTTCTATATTCAACATTGAACCCTGAAACTAATTCTCTTTCACCCTCAGCAAAATCAAAAGGAGTACGATTAGTTTCAGCTAATCTAGACGAAAATCAACACATCGATAAAGGTATTATAATAAATAAAAATCAAATTATATTTTGATACAAAAAAAAATAATTATATTAAAATCTATAATTATAATAAGTCTTGATAATAAAATTAAAGCTAATCTAACTTCATAAGAAATTGTTTGAGCTACAGCACGAAGACCCCCTAATAATGCATAATTTGAATTAGAAGACCAACCAGAAATCATTACCGTATACAACCCTAAACTTGTACAACATAAAAAAAAAAATACCTAAATTAAATCTAAATAAATTAAAATAATAAGGTATTAAAATTCAAATTATTAAAGATAATATAAATCTAACTACAGGAGAAAAATAATAAAGAATATAATTTGAATACTTAGGAAAAATTTGTTCTTTTGCAAATAATTTAATAGCATCAGAAAAAGGCTGTAAAATTCCCATAAATCCAACTTTATTTGGGCCTTTACGAATTTGAATATAACCTAAAACTTTACGCTCTAATAAAGTTAAAAAAGCAACCCCAATTAAAACCCCTAAAACTAAAATAAACACCCCAACAATAATCATAAAAAATCACTTATAAACATTTACTATCTATATAATTAATTTATATATTTATGATTTCTAAAACCATTACATTTTTCTGCCAAAATAGTTATAATTGACAAATTAATAATAAATATATTTTATTCATAATAAATTAATTAATAATATTCTTCTACATAAATTTAATTTAAATATTTGATCCTTTCGTACTAAAATATTTCTTTATTTAAAAGATAGAAACCAACCTGGCTTACACCGGTTTGAACTCAGATCATGTAAGATTTTAATGATCGAACAGATCAAAATTTTAAACTTTTGCATTTAAATTTTATCTTAATCCAACATCGAGGTCGCAAACACTTTTTCTTATTTGAACTAAAAAAAAAAATTACGCTGTTATCCCTAAGGTAATTTTTCATCCCATCTATTCGAAAAGGACGACTGGGTTCGCCTTTAAGTGCACCCAACGGTGGTGTTTTCTATGAGAAACTTTTAGCGGGCAGTAATGAGTTTTCCGGCGCACTTATTAAGTTCCTAATTCAATAAGTGCGCGGCAAAGATAATTGCGGCGCACTTATTGAATTTGGAACCAGCGCCAAATAATTCGAATGCAAATATTGTTTGAATAAATACTGGCTGGTACGACGGCCCAAAACCCAAAACAAAAAAACCCAAAACACACAAAAAACACAAAAAAAAACACAAAAAAAAAAACACAATAACACACAAAAAAAACACAATACACACAAAAAACAAAAACCACAAAACACAAAAAAAAACACAAAAAACAAAAAAAACACAAAAAAAACAAAACGCACAAAAAACACAAAACACACAAAAAACACAAAACACAAAAAAAACAAAAAAAAACACAAAACACAAAAACACAAAAAATCACATAAACACAAAAAAAACACAATACACACAAAAAACACAAACCACAAAACACAAAAAAATCCACAAAAAACAAAAAAAACACAAAAAAAAAAAACGCACAAAAAACACAAAACACACAAAAAACACAAAACACAAAAAAAACAAAAAAAAACACAAAATACAAAAACACAAAAAATCACATAAACATAAAAAAAACACAAAAAAAACACAAAAAAACACAAAAAAACACAAAAAACACAACACAAAAAAAATACAAAAAAAAACACAAAAAAGCACAATACACACAAAAAAGCACAAAACACAAAAAAACACCCAAAAAAAACACAGACACAACAAAAAAAACAAAAAACACAAAAAAAACAACCATTTGTTTTATTAAATAATAATATTACAATAACATATGAGGCGCCTTTTATTTTCTCATAGTGGGTGATGAAAAGCAGAGTGTATCACACGGGCGCAACATATATTTTTGGCTCGGGCGACGTACTTTGAATCCCTCGCTCGTTCAGGATTCTACTAAAGAATCCCTCGCTACGCTCGGGATTCTACTCTAGAATCCCTCACTTCGCTCTGGATTCAAAAAAGCGCCCTCGCCGTAAAAATATTATGTTGCTCCCTTATGATACAATCTACTATTTTCTTATAATCAATAATACTGGATCATATATTCACTTATTTATGATTTTTTTTATAAAAAGTTTTTTTTATTTTTTTGTCACCCCAACAAAATAAATAATTTTATTGTTATTTTAAATTTTATAAATAATATTAAATAAAATTAATTATAAAACTCTATAGGGTCTTCTCGTCTTTTTAAGTGGTATTTCTAATGTTACTAATGTTGTCATGTTTACTATAATAAGTTGTAATAGTGGTTATTAGGTACCATAATATTACATCTTATTCTGCTGTGATTGTATCTAACGCACGCACCTCGTGACGTCCTCTGTGGCGCGGCGGACGAACGTTCGCCTGCGACGCAGCAGGTTGCGGGTTCGATTCCCGCCTTTGAACAAATATTTGTGCGATCTGCAGATATTTGTTCAGGGTGTTCTGGGTATTTTCTATATACAATAAAAAATATCTATCTATGTAATATATTGTATTAAGTATATCAGTTATCCAGTACCCCATAACACAAGCTCTGGCTTAGCTTGGGGCTAGATATTGTTGTGTGAACTTGTCCAGCATTATTCATTTATTATTTATTATTCATCTACGCAAGCGCTCGATGTAAACGGCACAGTTTAATGGCTATTTACTACGTAATACACGGACGATCGTCGACACGTTCATCGTTACGATTGTATTTTGTTCGAAGGTTATGATGGTTGCTGTAAAACTTGCAAGACTCGTGACTCTGGGGGCCTAGTCTAGATATGTAACAAGCAACAACACATGTAACAGCGTGAGGTGTACACTACACGGATTGTTGTATGGAAATTAAAGTTCTCCAGGTGTCCGCTAGGGGCGCTTTTCGGTTTTCTATTCTATAATCCGTGAAGTGTAAACCACACGCCTGTGTATTTGTATGTACTAGCAGAGGCCATAGTACAGGTTTGTCTAAGTTTTGCATTCGGTATCCCTAGAGCGATGGTAGCCTAACGGTTCAATAGTGCAACTCAGAATCCAACGATACCGGGTTCGATCCTAGGCTCCGCACCAATGACTTTTGTTTTTTGTTTTGTGGATTTCCATCGCTCTGTGCTTCGGAGGGCACGTTAAGCTGTCGGTCCCGGCTGTTATTGATTAATAGCAGTCGATAAGCCATGTCAGAGGGGCGGCTTGACAAACTCTGACACCAGAGGCCAGCACTACCTCATACGAAACGACGACGGCGGTATCCCTACTATCGAGTTTCGAGTCTATATTTGTTTTTATGGTATGGTTTTAATGAGTTTCTCAACAAGTCTTATCATTTTCTGCGTACATTAACTACATTTCGACTCGCAATACGGTTTTCGTTATTCAGAGTGGTTCCAAATTACAAACCTGTACTAAGCCCTCAGAGCTCCGTGTTAAAGAGACCGCCCAGACGTACCTAAAACAACCTTAGCTTTTCGTTTTATCTTTGCGTCGCAGGGTGGCGGGTGTCAGTGTCTTGATCTGCCTCCATACACCTTCTTCCTCCCATCTACATAATGTTTTCCGTCCTGGAATGGTCCTACACTGCATATATTATATATAATAAAAAATATCTATCTATGTAATATATTGTATTAAGTATATCAGTTGTCTAGTACCCATAACCACAAGCTCTGCTTAGCTTGGGGCTAGACAATGGTGTGTGAACTGTCCAGCATTATTTATTTATTATTTATTTATTTATTCTTGTTCTCTTGAATAAAACGCCTCTTAAATTACACGATACTCTTGCATAAGTGCCCAAACCCCGTAAAGTTATGGGTAGGTACATAATTATGTGTGCTCATACTTTTGCTTATAAATCGTGCAAATATTCCTTTACGGTTTTAACATTATGCATGCATTCCTCCACTTCGACGTTATTACAATAAAAGTGTTTCTCAGATGTGGGGCCCGCGTCTGTGATCGTCGGTAACTTGGTGCAAGGCAACCGGCTGGCGTCCGCGCAAGGACGCGACATGGGCTACACCGACGACTCGGATGCCGCTAGAAAGGTAAACTTCACATCTGATCACCGGGTCCGATAGCTTCTTTGTGCGGTATCAAAGCTTTAACTATGACTATGGCTATGAAACTATGACACTTTGACACTATGACACTATGACACAATGAAACTATGACAATGACTATGACTATGACTATGACTATGACTATGACTCTATGACACTGGTAGTGTCAGAGTGTCCTAGTGCCCTAGTGTCATAGTGTCATAGAATCATAGAATCATAGTGTCATAGTGTCATAGAATCATAGTGTCATACTGTCACAGTTTCATAGATTCACAGTCATAGCCATAGTCATAGTGACACTATGACACTATGACTTTGACTATGACTAGGATTATGACTATTACAATGACTATGACGGCGCGGCGTGGCGAGCTGGGACAGCACCGCTCCGAGCGGCGCGCGGGGGCCCGGGACCGCACCGCTCGGAGCAGCCAGCGCGGCGTGGTGAGTTGGGACCGCACCGCTCGGCCGCGCGCCGCTCGGAGCGGTGCGGTCCCAGCTCGCCACGCCGCGCCGGCTGCTCAGGGCGGTGCGGGTCTCGGTCTCATCCCCGGCTTGTGGACAGCAACTCACCGAAATTACAGGCCATAGTAACTATCAACTAATCTCGACTTAGAAACATAATATATTTTTTTAGTAGTTAGGTACCTACTCACTCAATTCGTAAAATTACGTTAGTGTCCATTAGCAAATATTTTATGATATTTATTTTTGATCACAACAAAACAAGCATAGCCACCATGGTGAGGCAAAGTGAAAAGTTTAGCTACTACATAGTATGTCTACTTATATGTATACCTAGAGCTCAGATATTTTTCGAGTGGAAAATCCATTACAAAACCGGCATTTGAACCTACGACTTTATCCCTCCTGTATAAATAATAACCAGGTTTTCTACGCATAGAAAACCTGGTTGTTATATATTCATATACAAATAAAAAAAAACTTTGATCGATCTATATAGCTTCATGATAAAATGTTGGTAAGTACCTACACTTATTTATTTATTTCTATATTCGATATACAATTCTAAATCATTATAGCGATGCAACTTTGGCGAGTTGTTCCTAAAAGTTTTTTGGAAAAAAATCGGGACCACGCGAATGAAATCGCGAGTGAGTCGTTAGTAGTTATATTATAAAAAAAACAATAGTAACGTAGTAATACTCCGCAAAGAAACCCTATGCAAACTGTCCAATCTTTTCATTCCAAACAAAACATTTATGTACCTACCTACCCAGATATCTAGGTACTTTACCTACTCGTACTTACTTATCTATGAAATTAGTAGGTTCTTACTTATTTACTTTATTGCGTATCGTGATATAATACGAAATGAGGAGATCGTAGTAGAACTCGTATCACCGACATAGCTCTCAGAATTAGCAAGTTGTGCAAGTGGCAATGAGCACGCCATAAAGCTCAGAACTGATAATCACTGTCGAATAAAATTTCTTGAGTGGCGACCGCGAACTGTACGACGCATCACGCAACACAATGCAGGAAGGCCGCCTCTCAATCGACCGAAGAAATTATAAAGGTACCTAGTAGAAAGTCTAGATGAGGCATCTCATTATTTATGTCAAATAAACATAAATTTTACCCATTTTGCAAAACGCACGAGCTGACTAATTCAGTTGTTCTTCTCAAGTTTCGAATAGTAGGTATACTTACGCACGCGCAGCTAGGTAGGTATATATACCTATTCTGAGGCGCAGCCAACAAATTCAACACTACCTTACCTTTCGTGTTTCGTCCGATTCGAGAGGCCCACAGCTTAGGCGCGGGAGCTCCATTCACCACCGTCTCACCCCGCCCCAACCCCACCGCACGACTCGTCCCCCGCGTACCTCACCGCCCGTAGAAAAACAAGTAGGTGAGAAAGCGATAATATCGAATGAAATTGAGTGCGCCGAAATATCATAAAACAAGTTCCAGCACGTACGTTTTTTTGAAAAAGTCTTTCAAGTTTGTGAAAAAAATGTTTGTAATTTAGATTCTACACAACATGGGCTAGATACCTGATCAGTCTTTTTTTTCACTTTTACAGTTTGTAAGTACATTATGAACATACAAAGTTCAGGTAAAATTGTGCAAATAAGCTGATTTTTGAAGGCTTAACTATACAGAATTTAGAGGTAAACAAAAAAAAAACGTACGTAAATATATTCTTCAAGATACATATTTGTACAAAACATCTGACGAAAAAATTGTTACAACTTCATAATCACGTACGAGCTGAGCACCAGCGTTATTATCGAAAGTACTGGAATTGACTGCTCTTAAACCGTTTTTCTCTAAACCTTAACCGCGCAGCCCAAAACCCGAACCTTCTTCGTGGATGGGAGGGCTGGGGCTACCCTACGGTTAAACCTTTTTTGGGCTGCATTGGTTCGTTTTTGAGTTTTATCGGAACATACCAACATCAACTTTCTTTTATAATTTAAATTTATATTTATTTGCAACGTTATACTCCTTCCAAGTCGTCAAAGTAACAGTCATGTCCATTTTACAGATCCACTAACTTATCCGTAGCATGAAATGTATGTAGATGATAGAAAAATCTAGGTAAATGGTTCTACAGATAAGTTGGTAGATACTTGCATTTTACCGTAGAGCGAGTCATTTTACAGACCGTTCACCGTACACCTGTACACCTGCCTTGGTTGGCATGACATCTTACGGTGAACGAGCTGTAGATGTGAGCTGTAGAGTTCCAATTGGCTCGATAGATAGCGCTGACTTGACATCTTAATCTTTATTTTCTTCCCAATTAGTCGTTTTTGAATAATTCCCGTGGTTAACTGGCAAAATTTTAACTGACAGTGTGGCCGACGATGGAGCACAGATGTCTAAAAGGCAACTATTCACCAAGACGATAATAGTCTGCGGTATAAACCTAGTTATAGTTATATCAATGTTTTGGAGAAAAATGTTTCTAAACATTTTTGACGCCTGTGGCAGTCTTTTAGAGCGTTTTACGAAAAGCAACATCACGAGCACAGAACAGCTCTATCTATGATCACGAGCTCTCAGTTCGGGGCGAATTAGTAATAAAACAATTGAATTATGCACGTTTATTGAGGAATCAAAAATAATCACAATGTGTAGAAGCCTTTATTAGTAGATTGATAACCGAGGGATGTAAAATACCAATTGCACACAAGATATTTAGACAAACTAGCCGTGGATAGTTCGAGAGTGAAATCGATATTTTTAAATCGAGTTTATTTTCACCACTTATGTAAGGAAATTTTGCAAATTTTCAAAATAATGAATAAGATATGTTTTGGCCTTGTTTACGGATTTTAAATCAAAAGTCTAGACGGTCCAAATTTATAAAAAAAATACTTAGCATTTGCTTCGACCAAAAGCATTTGTATCTTGCATATGGAATTAAAGAGCCTCATTTACTTACAGCTCTAGTGCTGGAATAGCTTAGCAACAGAGTTTACGAGTCAACTTGATATCAAACCACAAGTGATGAAAAACAAACTTTACATTCCTTCGACCAAAGTCATCCCACCTTCACACACACCGGGTAAACAACTAAGGTACAAAAATTAACACAAATAAGTTTATTCTTAGGTTAAAAATCAATGTATAAATTCCAAAAACTTGTTTAAAATTTTGTGCGTTGGGAAGATAAATAGATAATTCTAATACCAATGAAAGGAATTGATTCGTGTAGATACCGTGACGTATCCATACTCTAATGATCCCGTGCATAACGTGCTATTGACGTTCAGTCCCGCGTATACTAACACTGGTGTATTATATGATTAATCATTTTAAGATGTCGTTGATTCAACATCTGACATTAACTACTTGTATACTCTAACTTAAGAAAAATGACTACATTTTTATTATAATTTGATACTTAAATAAAGCCTTGGTTTCCCAAGAAGCGGCGACCGTTATACGAAGGCCGTAAACACAGCTTATTATTGCTATTATTGCTTTGACATAAGATTTAAAATCTCTGTCACCACTATATTAAGGCCGAAATAGAAAGGACACAGCTTCTAAGGAAACCAAGGCATAGCTAAACGAATAACAAACTTTCACACCGAGCGCAAAATCATTTCTTTTCCAATAAAACATTCAATAACTTGCCGGCTAAGCAATTAAAACAACGTAAAGCTTATAATAGTGAAATCATTTAACGTAAAATTAAATAACAAAAATATTATGTACAATTTTAGTAAATAAATAATTACAAATTCATGAAATAATTATAGAAAATAATTATGAAGGAGGTCATGTTGTTTACGATGCATTACATTCAAATTGATAGTGCAATAATCGTTCAAATCGTTCATGGAATGAAACAAAGGATAATATAATTAAACCTCGTGTGATTTGATTACATCTAAGGGCTACGACTGTTTACGTATAAACTAAAGCAACGATCAAAAGATTAGATTTATCAGAAACGCACTATAAATCTATTTTGACGACACGGAGTGACTCTTTTAACTGCGATATAGTAACATGGCGTACAGTGTTACATCAAAGATTATAGTAATAATATTATAAAAAGTTTTAATTGGAATATACGATTAATGTTAACATTTAAAACTAGGCCGAAAACGTACCATCTATTCGCCGATTCACATGGAATTTAAATAATATATACCTCATCTTGTGTAGAGACGCGATCACTCAACATTTCAATCAAATTGGCACTTGAGAGCATCTTGTAACTTTGTTGTTTGCATTAGTGAATTGGCTAATATTTGTTGATGAATCATGATATTCCGAAGAATAATTTTGTTTCGGTACTAAAACAAGTTTACAAATATACATAATATTGCAACGATTGTCAACTCAATACATAGATAACATTAAATACTTATTGTTACGAACTTCTATTTAGGTATTACATTATGTATTATTTTGAGTCAAGAAAGTTCTATGATAAAAGTTGAGATGATTGTGTCATAACGGGTCAGGTGACCAGAAAATCGTCATCAATTATAAAAAGGGTCAATAAACTATCATTAACACATTAAATGCAGTACATTTTTAATACACAATGAAAACTATCTTTAAGTTTTATATTAGCGATTGTAATACATTTACATCTTCCTAAAAGTTACATGATTATTAATCACAACAATAGATAAAAGAGCTAACCGCTCGCTATTACCCACCCCGAGCCACGGCAGAGATCATACGAGCCATAGCGGATTATAATAAAGAAATCGTAAGTAAATTAGTTCAGACTTACATCAGTCTTGTCGCACGAAACATTTGAAGCGAGTGACAGTCTCGACTTTCGTTCGCAAACTATAAGACGAGGGGAGCAGCCATACGTCGGGCGGAGCCGGGGACGGGTGCGGGTTCACATGCTTATTCACAATACTTTTATTCCTAAGACCTCCAAAAAGCATTGCAGTTTCTCCACCGGCTCCAAAAATACTGCAAGAAACATCCATCTGCAGTAGTCCACATCACGTATCTATGTCCAAACAAACGTAGTTGTTGAATGTGATCGGGAGCTGAATAGATCACATGTTAAATTTAAAAGCTAAGATCGAAATTCAGCGCGAGCTTGCAACTAATACGTTTGCCCTGAAATAGGTGCGTGAAGTATCTGAGGTTTTTTTTTGATCGAAATTACAGGTTCTCGAGAACGTGACAAGGATTGATTCCAATGTTACAGAATAAAGACTTAAACATATCGCTCGTAACATATCGCACGTGTCTATCAGTCGTAACTTACAGTCGTGTCGCCCGCCGCTTTGGACTAGACGAATCTATTTGGTTTAATCGATGTCTCGACTAATCATGAAGCTTGAAAAGAATATTGGACCGAACGGAGAAGTTTCATAAAAATTGGAAACAAATATTGCAACATTTTAATAATGCCAATGTCAAAATCATTCTGTATGATAGAACAGCGATCCAGATATTCTTCTGATATCCGAGAGCTCAAGATCACGTCCGCGACTTTAGGCTGCGTCAGTAGGCAAACTGTTCGCCGCCGACTGAGTTAGCGGCTATATAGGCTTAGAACGCCCTTCCATATATTTGAAATGGAGTGGTCACAGTTTGCTAGTTATGCGCTCACTCTACGCAGTTTGCAGCGTTACGCGCAAAACTAGCGAACTGTGAACACTCCATTTTAAATTAGGAAGGGCGTACTAAACCAATACGCCGCTAAATCAGTCGGCGGCGAACAGTTTGCCTACTGACGCAGCCATATCGTGACGGTATAAGTCGCGACTGTTGGACGCGTTTGTTATATGTTTGAGGCTTATAGACTCGTAGTATTGGGGTCGATTGTGTTACATGTTATACGCGATGTATATTGCGTCTATCTGGTCGGAGAGGAAGCCGTCGCGCAGGTGCATGCGCTGCTTCTCGCCGCGCGAGTTGATGGGCACGACGCCGGGGTCGACGACCACGACGACGCCCACGATGAGGTGGTGCTCCTCCAGCACGGTGTTCGTGACGAGCGGCACCAGGTTCAGCGCCTCGCTGTCGCTGCCGTCCAGCTCCACCACCACTACCAGCAGGTTCGTCCACGTGAATACGGCGCTGGAACAATTACAACCCCCACTTTAATGTTGACGCCCTCGCTTGTGGCGCGAAATTAAAATTCAGCGTTTTTTGATCATTACAGCTCATGAACACTTCCTCAGATAGCGAAAGTTGATTTCGCGAAAACTAGGAAACTTAACATTGATCCTATCAATTAAAACATGTGTGTTGAGTCTCCTAGTTCTCATAATTGATAGTAGTATCTCATAAATATCAGCAGTTTAGCGCATCAAAAATATATCAAAAATATTTGGAACACGAGTGCTTATGAATGACTGCCACAAAGCTCATAATTAATTTTGACTCGTTTTTGTGATGGTGTACATTGTTTATATGGATGAACCTTCAAAATTCGAAAAGCAGTGTATAAATATATACCTCACACGCAGCGCCCCGCGGTTTCACCCGCGTAAGTTTCGATCCCGTGGGAATATCGGGATAAAAATGTGCCTATGTGTTATTCCGGGAGTGCAGTTATCTCCATTCCAAATTTCATCCAAATCCATCCAGTAGTTTTTACGTGAAAGAGTAACAAACATCTATCCATACAAACTTTCGCGTTTATAATATTAGTAGGATAGGATAGAATAGGATGCATGGGGTAATTAGTTACGAAATTAATTTATACCAAAATTTACACGGAACTTGGTATAAATTGGCGATTGGAAACAGTTTCGAGGCTGTAGTAGGGACAAAAAGTTGCATCCTCTCAATGCAAGTTTTAGTTCCGAGCAGGTTGGAATTTTGAGTTGAACGAACGGAACGGGAATTTATAGCCAGGGTCAGAGTGGCATCACGGTGTAGCTTTGCCTTTACTCTTGCCTGATATTTGAAAATGAAAAAAAAAGTATAGATAGGCACTATTCCATGATGTTCGTCATGGCAGAGTTATAACGAACCCCGTAATTATAAAATAATATCGAGCAGAAAAGCTCATTGACGCAATCGCTGGAACAGGAAGCAGTCATTTGTAATGAGAGTAGAAACAAAATATTACCATTCTGCGATCTTCTTGTGGCAGCGCATAACGGAGTTCTCGATGTCGATGGGATGGTAGCGCATGCCGCGTAGCATGATGGTCTCGTCGAGCGCGCCCACCACGAACACGGCGTCGTGCGTGTCGTGCGTGTCCGCGTGCGTCGCCTGCGCGCTGCCGCACGACGCCAGCGACTCCGTGTCGCTGTCGCGCGACAGCTGCAGCTCCTCGAGCGAGCTGCCGCCCGCGCCCGCGCCCGCACCCGCTCCCCCCAGCTCCGTGCGCCGCAGGAACCCCAGGTAGCCAGTGCGCGCGTACACCTCCCCCGTGTTGCCGGTCACTAGCTGCGCGCTGAAATGATCTGCGTAATCACTCTCGTCTCCGTAGATAGTGAAGTACCCGCTCGCGTTGTGCGGAGACTGCACCCATATCTCGCCGAGGTGCGAGTCGCCGCACTGGCCCTTCGTCTCCGGGTTGGCGGTGATCACCTTCACGCCGGGCAGCAGCTTGCCGGACTCCATGAGTGCGAGCGAGTGCGGGCTGCCGCGCTCCACGAGCGAGACGCGGTCGTTGCGCAGCGCGCGCAGGTCCACGTACACCGTGGAGGGCTCGGGCGAGGAGGCGCCCTGCAGGCAGGTGCCGATGTTGACGCGGCAGCCGAACGACGTGGAGACGGCGCGCGGGCTCAGCCCCAGCGCCGAGAACAGCTTCGAGAAGGAGCTGGTGAGGTTGATGCGCGGCCGCTCCTCCGCGACCACCACGCACGTGCGCACGCACGCCAGCGCGATGCCCTTCGCTTTGAGCTGGCTCACTGAGCTGCCCAGCCCCTTTGTGCACAACTCCATCACGCCGTACGAGCAGAAGGTGTCGCGCACCTTGTACTGCGAGACGGCGCTCAGCCAGAGGGCCGGGTTCAGCTCCACCTCGGAGGGCGGGATCAGGATCGAGTGGTGCCCTGAGTAGATGCTGCTGAGACACCAGAGCGCGAACCCGAGCCCGCAGTAGGGGTCGAGGCAGAGCGCGATGTGGCGCGAGGGGTACAGCTCGCAGGCTATCTTCATAGCGCGGCAGAGGGAAGTGACGGCCGCGTGCGACATCTTGATGCCGGCCAGCATGCCGGTGGTGGACACGCTGAAGTCCAGGTAGGCGAGCATCTCGGCTGTGGGCGCGCGGTACATGATGGGCAGCTTCTTCTTGGGCATGTCGTCGGTGTCGAGGGTGAGCGGCCACGCCTTGCTGTCGAGCACGTTGCTGGCCTCCTTGGAGCGGAGCAGCTTCATCACGGACTGGTTGGACAGCACCAGCGTGGCTTTGCTCACGTCCACGATCATGCGCACTGTGGGCAGCGTCGTGTGCAGGTTCTGCGGGTGCGGCGGCCGGATGGTGACGGGCACGCAGCCCACGTACAGGCAGCCGTAGAACGCGCAGATCAGCTCTACGCCCGGCGGGAAGATGAGCGCCACGTGGTCGCCGGTGTTCACGCGCCCCTTCTCCAGCAGGAGGGTCCCGATCCTCTCGGCGCGTTTGTGCAGCTCCACGCACGTCAGTGTCTTCGCGACGGCGCCCTTCGAGTTAAGCAGCGTGAAGATCACGTGGTCGGACGTGCTCTGGGCGCGCCACCTCAGGATCTGGGATATGAACTGGTACTGCAACAACAAAACGTGTCAGTAAGCTTTGAGACCGCACAAACAAGCTATCGGACTCGGTGATCAGATGTGAAGTTTACCTTTCTAGCGGCATCTGAGTCGTCGGTGTAGCCCATGTCGCGTCCTTGCGCGGACGCCAGCCGGTTGCCTTGCACCAAGTTACCGACGATCACAGACGCGGGCCCCACATCTGAGAAACACTTTTATTGTAATAACATCGAGGTGGACGAATGCAGGATTGCGATGCCAAGATGGCTACAATTGTTCGGGAAGATGCACAAGACTGGAGACTTAATAGATCCAGAATGACAGATTTTCTGGCTCGCCAATTCGATTTAGTTCATATGTAAGCCTGTAAATTCCACTTATGCAAGAATATCGTGTAATTAAGGAGGCGTTTTATTAAAGAGAACAAGAAGATGCAGTGTAGGACCATTCTAGGACGGAAAAATTATGTAGATGGGAGGAAGAAGGTGGATGGAGGCAGATCAAGACACTGACACCCGCCACCCTGCGACGCAAACATAAAACGAAAAGATAAGGTTGTTGTAGGTACGTCTGGGCCGACTCTTTAACACGGAGCTCTGAGGGCTTACTTAGTACAGGTTTGTAACTTGGAACCACTCTGAATAACGAAAACCGTATTGCGAGTCGAAATGTAGTTAATGTACGCAGAAAATGATAAGACTTGTTGAGATACTCATTAAAACCATACCATAAAAACAAATATAGACTCGAAACTCGATAGTTGGGATACCGAATGCAAAACTTAGACGAACCTGTACTAGGGCCTCTGCTACTACATACAAATACACAGGCGTGTGGTTTACACTTCACGGATTATAGAATAGAAAACCGAAAAGCGCCCCTAGCGGACACCTGGAGAACTTTAATTTCCATACAACAATCCGTGTAGTGTACACCTCACGCTGTTACATGTGTTGTTGCTTGTTACATATCTAGACTAGGCCCCCAGAGTCACGAGTCTTGCAAGTTTTACAGCAACCATCATAACCTTCGAACAAAATGCAATCGTAACGATGAACGTGTCGACGATCGTCCGTGTATTACGTAGTAAATAGCCATTAAACTGTGCCGTTTACATCGAGCGCTTGCGTAGATGAATAATAAATAATAAATGAATAATGCTGGACAAGTTCACACAACAATATCTAGCCCCAAGCTAAGCCAGAGCTTGTGTTATGGGGTACTGGATAACTGATATACTTAATACAATATATTACATAGATAGATATTTTTTATTGTATATAGAAAATACCCAGAACACCCTGAACAAATATCTGCAGATCGCACAAATATTTGTTCAAAGGCGGGAATCGAACCCGCAACCTGCTGCGTCGCAGGCGAACGTTCGTCCGCCGCGCCACAGAGGACGTCACGAGGTGCGTGCGTTAGATACAATCACAGCAGAATAAGATGTAATATTATGGTACCTAATAACCACTATTACAACTTATTATAGTAAACATGACAACATTAGTAACATTAGAAATACCACCTAATTGAAACTAAATACAAGTACTAGTATAGTATTCTTATATCTTTGATACAAGTAATTAATTTTGTAAAAATTAAAAAAAAACCCAATTCAATGAAACGGCTGAACCGATTTTGATCAAACATAGCTAAGAACACTGCCGACAAATCCACCATTCAAACTTTAAAAAAAACGGAATCGGTTCATCCGTTCGGGAGCTACGATGGGACAGACACACACACAGACACACACACACACAGAGACACGTCAAACTTATAACACCCCTTCGTTTTTACGTCGTGGGATAGAAAAGTTAAATTTTAATTTTTACCCAGTATTTTAGGATGGGATAGTCAAGTTTCTGTGCCATAATACTGAGAATGTTATTGGGGCTATTTCTAACCCGACCTAGTAGACAATGCGCTCACGCTATATGGTATGTGGTTGATAGTTACTAGGCAAGTAACTGTAACTTGTAGTCTGTGAATTATCACAGACTACAAAACCGGGACAAGGGCCTCTGAAAGTGATTGTGGTGGTATAAAGACGGCTCACCGGAATGTATCTCCCTAGGTTTGGGCAGGTTGGTGACGCAGGTGTGGGGGCACATGAGCACGTTGGCCGGATGTAGCGTGCCCTCCAGGAAGCGACGCTTGCACTCGCTGAGATGGATGCCACCGAGCGGCGTCTTCGGCAGGAAGTTGGGCTGCACTAGTGCCAGGCAGTAGATGCCCACTTGGTGGATGGAATCCACCGCTTGCAAAACACGTGACATCCATTGGAATGACTGCGGATAGAGTGAAAAATGAGGTTATTGTGGCAGAATGGTACTCCTATGTGGCCCTGGAACGTAAGAAACGACGATCTCCTCCGGGACCTTAATATAGAGTTTGTCAATAAAGTCATTCAAAAATATGCAGAATCTCACGAACGTAGACTTCATCATCATGTGAACGTCGAGGCAATCCAGCTTCTCGACAACACGGACATAGTGAGAAGACTCAAAATAATTAAACCTTAGTTAGTGTAGTGTAATTATAGTGAAATGTAGTGCAAACTAGTGCTTGCTAAGGGGCAATTTATACTAGCGCAGAGTCGAAGCACCCTTAGGGTCAATTTATACTAGCGCAGAGTCGAAGCCTAATAAGTCGAACCCTAATAAGAACACAAGAACAACGTGTCCCAGTAAGAAAAGTGTCAATGGACACATTCTTAGGTATAATTTATGTTAAAAATCTAGGTCAATGTTAATTTACTTAGCCTGTTTTATGGCTAGATTGTAATGATATTATACATTTATTATGTACACTAATTAAAAAAAAACGGTTATAGTTCACGTCCACCTAGGACGCGCCCTATGTGGCATTGCACTGCGCCACCCTCAGACAAAGATGAAAAGTCTCATGTGCCTGTAATTACCGGCACCCATACAACACAGCAATGCGAGCACTATATATATTGTTATATTATATATAATAATTATACTAGCTGACCCGCTCGCGACTTCGTCGACGCGTAGACTTTCATACAAACTTTAACACCATTTTTCAACCCCTTAGGGTGCGAATTTTCAAAAATAGTTTCTTAGTGCGCGCCTACACCCCTTAATGAGTGCTTGTGCCAAATTTCAGACCTCTCGGCCCAGTAGTTTACGAGCTTTCGTGATGAGTGGTCAGTGAGTGATGAGTGAGTGTGTGGACTTCTCTTTTATATATTTAGATTATATCTTTTGAAGTCGGCCCTCCTTGTCCGCAAAGCAGTAGTGCTCTCATTACTGTGTTCCGGTTTGAAGGAACACCGTGGCACCGTAGATAAGGGTGGCCGTAATTACAGGCACATGCGACTTTTCATCTTTGTCTCAGGGTGGCGGGCCTTTGGTTCTTTGGGCCTCAGGGTTCTTTGTCCTGGCCTTACGTGTAAGAAGAAGAGTGTAGCGTCGCATACCGTTTATTTTAAATAAAACTAATGAATAATGAATACCTCCTCCTCGCCGCAGTCAGGTCGCTGCTCGGCCACGATGCAGATCCGCTCGTCGCGCAGCACGCGCACAGAGAACACGGCGATGCGGCCGCGGTAGATGAACTTCATGGGCTCCACGGCCAGCACGGTCGCGATGATGTCATCCATGTTGTGCTTGCGGCCCGTCACAGTCATCAGCCCGTCACGCGACCCGCACACGAACACCAGCCCTGACAATTTATATCACCCTCAATAAACTAGCTAACTTCATAATTGTGTGATGACCTAAAAATAGACTCTAAGGCCGCGATAAATAGATCTTACTTAGCACGTACTACTGCTTAGCATTATCCATGTCACTTTCACACAGATGTCAAATCACGCGTGCTACAGAGGGACAGGGACAATGCTAAGCATTAGAAGTCGCGTCTTTTATCTCGATCTCAGGCTTATATAAAAAGACGTTACTTAGAAAGGACTAATGGTACGCGTCCACCTAATCCGTTGTCGGCCGGAGCGGAACGAGAGCGCCTTCACTGTAGATCGGAAGATCGCGGTTGTAGCAGTGAAAGCGCTCTCGTTCCTTTACATACGTTTGATTCGATAGGCCGAGTTCGGACGACGATGCCCGAACATACTTCGGCCGACAACGGATTAGGTGTACTCGAGCCATTATGCTTAGCATTGTCTCTGTCCTTCTCTAGCACGCGTGTTTTGACATGTGTGTGAAAGTGTCAAGGACAATGCTAAGCATTATACGTTCTAAGTAAGATCTAATTATCTCGGCCTTAGGCCCGTATTCTAGAACTAAACTCAAACAAAATCGAAGGTAATAACTCAAGCATATGTTTTTGACAGATTTCAATGAAAAACTGTCACCAAATCTATGCTTAATTCTAGAATACAGGGCTTAGGCTTCTTTTAATCCTGGTAAAAAGCGAGCGAAGCAGCGGGCGGACTCAATTACATAAAATTAATGCATTTGCAAGGGCATTTTCCTACATGAAACAAGACTATTATTTTCGTCGCAAGAGCTGATCCGCTTGCGAAGCTTTATTGCAACTTTAGCTAAATAGAAACACCATTGAAACCTATATACCAACATAAATACGTAATCACGCTCCTGGTAATTTATATACTATAGCTTGGCCGCTTGCTTAATTTGCATTTGAAGAGCGAATACAAAAGGACCACACCGCTAATTGCATTTTACACTTTTTAGAGGGGCTAGCTGTAACCAACTGTTTTGATGACATAAAATGCAAAATAAATACGGACAAGTGCGA
Organism: Operophtera brumata; assembly: GCA_932527175.1. Taxonomy (NCBI): domain Eukaryota; kingdom Metazoa; phylum Arthropoda; class Insecta; order Lepidoptera; family Geometridae; genus Operophtera; species Operophtera brumata. The sequence goes on along the minus strand of OW052239.1, from coordinate 76,511,015 downwards.
GTACGACTCGCGCCCTGCTGCTGCCGTACCATTGTGTTGCCATAACTTGTGCTATCATGCTGAATTATATTGTACCGTGGTGTGTCCAGCCCTAGGATAGACCCCACCATCTCCTCACGTGGATGTCGTAAAAGCTGACAAAGGGATTACTTGTTAGTAAGATTCGTTGGTATAAGATTTGTCCTCGCTGCTAGCTTATTAAGGAGTGAGTTATTACTGGAGGAAAGTGTTAGCAGAGTCATTCGTGGAATGCAATGGCAGCGCTGACCTCACCACTTGTCACATCTATATTCCCACGATGGTGCAACCCACGGTGAAAACAGGCCCATTGACGCTCTGCCTACCCTTTCGGGGAAAAAGGCGTGTGTCTATGTACGTCTTCAAGTTTAGAATTGTTTCTTTATTTGTGTCACAGAGTCTTCTAGTATTGCAAATTTAGTGTAGCAGTGTTCTGCAATCTCCATACTACCTATCATGCGTTATCCTCCCAACTGCATTCAAGGGAGGAGACCTCACGTCTACCGGCTGATGATAAATTAAGTTTGTCTATTCTAATAGCGAAGCTGAAGTGGGATTGGGCTGGTCACGTCTGCCGCATGCTAAGCGAGCTGAGGGCGAAGGTAGCCACCGAGTGGCGTCCTCACCCAACGAGAAGGCGACGCGGCCGACCAAAACCAGACGAGACGAAATTGATAAGTTTCTGGCTGACTTGGTAAACATAGCTCAGGATCGTGATGTCTGGAAGGAGTGGGGGGGGGGGGGGGGGAGGCCTATGCACAGCAGTGGGAAACAAAGGCCTAGAAATACAATAGAAATAGAAAATTCAACCATCGACCATCGGCAATCACGTATAAGTTTCATAATACAATTCGCAGTATAAAATAAGGGCATGCCAAATCGCTTTGCAATAACAACATACTTAGAACATAAATCAGCTAGCTAATCATAATATAAATTTTGTCTTAGTGCGGGAATCGAACCCAAGACCTGGAGGCAAATTTTAGCTAATATTTGTCTAACTTACAGATCGCCATAGTTTTAATGTATTTAAAAGGAAATTCAACATGTTTACGCCATTGCTCACGCGCTATTTTGCATTGCATACCACCATTCAAATGAGACCAATAAATACCATTTTAATATAGTACCTACTAGATCCTAGGGCTTAATTCACACCGAGATAGTAGCGACAGCAGCGGAGCTAAAATTAATCTTTAGCTTTATTACTATATCGCTTGAAACGCGGCCGTGCAACCACGTATTCGGTGTGAATTGAGCCGAATAGATAATCTCAGTAATCTGGACTTTCATAGCCGCACCCGAAGGAGTAGGCAGAGCTTAAAAGGGTATTTTTACACCGTGGGTTACGTAATCGCATATTTTGTACAAATAAGGTAACATTATAAGCAATTTGTGGAAAGTCCTGGAAACCGTGATCAGTGATACCCAGACTCTTATTAGACCGGGTAGCAGGAGAGCCCTCCCACACATACACACACCCACCCACACACCCATAAACCCACATAAAAACACATTAATATTATAGAACTAAGCTGACTAGGATTGTGAAAGGTATGCTTAGACGGTTTGGGCATTTAGAAAGGATGGACGATAGTAGATTGACGAAACGGGTACATAAGACGAGCGTGAATGAGACAGTGGGAAGGGGAAGACCTCGGCGAACGTATTCAGACCAGATCGGAGACGTTCTGGAAAAAGGGCAGGTCAAGAGTACCTTTAGCCGAAGAGTATGTATGAAGAAATGAATGAGTGAATGAAGCAAAAGAGATGTGTCAGGATCGTAGAAAGTGGAAATCCGTGGTCTCTGCCTACCCCTCCGGGACACAGGCGTGATTTCATGTATAATAAATAAATAAATAAATAATACCAGGACAGTTCACACAACATTAGCTAAGCAGAGCTTGTGTTATGGGTACTAGATAACTGATATACTTAATACAATAACATTACATAGATAGATATTTTTATTATACATACAAAATACCCAGAACAACCTGAACAAATAACCCGCAACCTGCTGCGTCGCAGGCGAACTTTCGACCGCCGCGCCACAGAGGTTATATGTATAAAGCTGTAAAGTTAGATTTTAATTCTTAATCACCTTAGGAAGATTTATTTTATAGCATAAGTTATGTAACAATGAAAACTGTATTCGCTGTTGATTTTCTAATAAATAAATGGTATACAGGGCGTCCCAAGACTATGCGACATGAAGGGAAAGTACCTTAAATATTGTAGATAGGCTGTTTTGCTGAAAAAAGACATTATTTTATTTTCAAAAGTTAGTAATACAGCATTCAAAGAATCTAAAAAAAAATTGTTTCGTCTGTGAATCGAGCCTACTTAAATGTGGAAATAAAACATCCTGTGTTTTTACGATGCCAATCGAAAGAATGGACAAAAAATACGAATTCCTCTAAGTAACAAAGTATCTTAAAACAAAGGAGTAACATAAAATTCATAATTTTGATTTTAATTTTTAATTTAAGTCGGTTTGAGCATTTCTAATTTAAGACGAAGCAATTTTTTTTAGAAAATCTTTGAATGCAGTATTACTAACTTTTGAAAATAAAATAATGTCTCGTTTCAGCAAAACATCCTATCTACAATATTTCAGGTACTTTCCCTTCATGTCGAATAGTCTTGGGACGCCCTTCATAGTAGTGGTATATCTTACCGCCCGGGCCGAGGAAGCCGAGCAGTCCGCTCCTCACGTAGCTCTCTTCGCCGATAGGCTCTCCGTCTGCGTCCAGTGGCCTCACGCGGAACACCGTGTTGGTCAGCCCCGGCAGGCCCCAGTACCCGGAGCCCGTGGCCCCGGACAGCACGCATATCTCCCCCACCTCGTCCGTCTTGCACAGGAACGAGGGGCCTTCCATCTTCACGACCACGATCACGCCTGATCAGTTCAATGGGAGTGTTAGTACAATGGAATAAACATTTATTTTCTCTAATAAAAAAGGTCTTATAAACAATAGAGCACAACTAGACAGGTAAAAACAAACTGTAGACCTGTTTTGTGAGAGACCAGTGCCTGAGATAGATTTGTGAAACCTGTATTACAGGCCGCCAGGGGCTCTCACTCCACGGATTGTACAAGTCACCATGCCTTGTTCAAATAAATAAAATAAATAAATATGCTGGACAGTTCACACAACATTATCTAGCCTCAAGCTAAGCAGAGCTTGTGTTAATAGAGCGTTAATAAGTGAAATCGTTATGTTTTCCCTCTGCATAACATATTCACGCATAGCATACTGAACTCGCGCGTTAGAGCTAACACACACCAATTATTGTTGTTACTCAATCAGACTTAGATACATACACAAACAGACACACGACTTTTTCTTCGAAATTTTAGGCAGAGCCTCAAATGGACCTCTTTTCATGTGGGCTCTTTTCTCACTCGTGGCCTCAGGGCCAACAATTCTATAGAAGTAATGGAAGTTAACAGATATTATTAGTTCTACAAAACAAATGGGCTAGTTTTCGTTTCAATAGTCCTACCATTGAACTACAGGGATAAAAAAGTTTTAACAGTTCTATGACGTAACAGGCCTATAGAACAAATGGGAGTTACTGACTCTTTTCACGTGTTAGATATTACTAGCTTATGGACAGAGCGGATGACGTGATAAAATGACTTCTTTGTGAAATGCACAAAAAAAAAAGGAAAGAATTAAGTAACTTTAATTTATTTATTAGCTAAAAAAAAACTAATTAATTTAACGTTTTATTTAATTATAACTATTTGTGGTGTTATCACTCTGATACGTACATAACCGAGATGAAAAACATAAAGTAAATAGTATAGCTATTTACTTTACAAGATGAAAAACATAAAGTAAATAGTATAGCTATTTACTTTACGAGATGAAAAACATAAAGTAAATAGTATAGCTATTTACTTTACGAGATGAAAAACATAAAGTAAATAGTATAGCTATTTACTTTACGAGATGAAAAACATAAATTAAATAGTATAGCTATTTACTTTACGAGATGAAAAACATAAAGTAAATAGTATAGCTATTTACTTTACGAGATGAAAAACATAAAGTAAATAGTATAGCTATTTACTTTACGAGATGAAAAACATAAATTAAATAGTATAGCTATTTACTTTACGAGATGAAAAACATAAATTAAATAGTATAGCTATTTACTTTACGAGATGAAAAACATAAATTAAATAGTATAGCTATTTACTTTACGAGATGAAAAACAAAGTAAATAGTATAGCTTGGTTAAAAGTAGTATGAAAGTAACTTTTGAAACTATCATGGTTATGTACATCATTTTCACTAGTTTGCAATGTTCCCGATATTTCGGCACAGTTGCATGCGCCATGCAAAAATCATGGTAAATATCCCGTTTCTAGTGAAAATTAAGTATAAAAGTAGTTTTTTTTTAAATCTAATAATTAAATTAACTAGTTTTTTTTTTACCGTAAATATACGCCATTTTTCAGTGGAATTTGAATGAGTGTAACCTGTCTATTGGTAACAGGTGTATGTACGGCCGCTGTAGGTACTCACAGGACGGCATGACCTGGCCGCAGTCCTGCAGCGTGAGCGAGGTGAGCGAGTTCTCCGCGTCGACTCGCACCACGCCGTACGAGAGGCCCGACATGGACAGCACGCCGCGGCCGGCGCTCGAGCCGCCGCGGCCGGCGCGCCGCACGCACACCGTCATCGACTCGCTACTGCACGCGCACGGGCAGATCGCGTCCCCGCGCACACCTGCAACACACTCATGCTCAGTTAATCATAAACTAGTAGTTCTGCGAACAGTAGACCTTGTGAACAGCTAAGGAATGGAACAAGTTGCCGTCGTCTGTCTTTCCTGAAAACTATAGTATGGGTCTCTTTAAGGCATGTGTCGCTTCAAGAAAAATATTCATAAATTCCTTCATGGTAGGCAGCGCATCGACAATACCCTGGTGTTGCCGGTGTCTATAAGCGACGGTGACCACTTCACACTTCACACATCAGGCCGTATGCTAGATTGCCTATTTATTTCATAAAAATAAAATTAAAAAAAGAGTGAATTTGTGCCTTTAAGACCTTCGTGCTCCAACGTCGGCCGCATCGTCACTTACCAACAGGTAAGATCGAGGTCAAACGAGGGTATACCATAGTAAAAAAAAAAGAGCATTAACTTTTTTGCAACAGTTGTGTTCAGTCCGTGTATCACGTACAATTCCATCTCGTGGCGGTGACTGCTTGGCGATACTGACAGTGAAAGTATAATATGTATAGTTCTCTGTATCTAATATTATTACCCAGTTGCATAATCTAAAATAGTGTTTGGTTCTATTGTCGCCTCTGTTCTTCCTCGACTCGCAAGAGCAGGAGCCATAGCCCCAACTTTTGTGAGACGGTTTAAAGGGTTCTAATGAAATATACTCATGCATATATAATATATATAATGTAATATACTTCTCTATAACCAATGTCGACTACCACCCAGCCTACCAAGGCAGTGTCAATCCCTGGATGTAATTATTCAATAGCCGGATCCACACGAGACGATCCAACGCGCTCCGATCGCGCGCGGCAGGATCGTGCTACAGAGGAGCGTTTGGTGTGGGCGTGCCTCGCGCGATCCAAACTGCGCGGCAGGAGCACACGCTCCTTGCCGCAAGCGATCCGTCCGTTGTGGTTTTTTGGATTGAGCACAACGGTGCCTCATTCTCTTGGAGCGCGCGATCGCGAGCGAGAGTTCAGCTGTAGGCGGATCAGCGTGGATCGGCTGGAGCGTGTTGGAGCGGCGCGGCAGGATCGCAAGAAAATTCAAGCCGTCAGTACGAGCCATGATATATGCTCCACGTTCCCGGATCGCGGGTAGCAGGATCGCCGATCTAAAATTGGATCGTCTGGTGTCATCGATCCATAATCTATATCTTGACAACCATTTGACCGATGTTGCTAATATTCGAAATTCTTGTTTAAAAACTGCCTGTCTTGAGCCGCCCCCACCCACCATCATCCTGCGACCTCTGATGTCTTTGGTCCATCGAAACAGGGGCGTTCCTCTTCTTCGTCATCTGGTTTGCGTTTGCCACTCCAAAACCTTTTTTCCCAACGGTTATCAGTTCTGAGAGCTGTATCGCCCATTGGCACTTTAAGTTGCTAATTCTGAGAGCTATGTCGGTGATCTTGGTTCTTCCACGGAGTAAGGGAATGCACAGCAGCATCCACCTGAGTACTCAACACGAATCCGCTTGTCAAGCGTGGTGATTATGGCAAATTGCATTCTAGAGGAGGCCTCGGGCAGCAATTAACGACTAGAGTCGATGCAAAGCCACCACAAAATGAAATACCTAATATACGAAAGGATTTTTAATTAGGGTGACGCATTGATAAACTTATATTCATATAGGATTTCGTATATGGTCGTACACGCTAAAAACTAATGCTTACCCTTGCTTTGGAAAACTGACAGGAACTGATCGCAAGAAGACAGAGACCATGGGTTAGCTCCATCTGCGACCAGCAGCATGCGCAGCGAAGACAGGGAGATCTCCTTGTGGTCGCGGGTCGCGAGCAATCCCCAATGCAAGTCGCGCGACTTTACGATGGCCACTGACGCCCTACAATTCAAAATAACACTAAACTTGGTATTCAAACTGACAAAACAGTCTGCGGATGTGAAACTTTAAAAGCACAGAAGTTACGCATTTTAAAGGCACATTTTAATGGCTCAGGCGCAAAATGTCCGCTTCTCATAATGTACACCGCGCTTTTTCTCAATATGACCACTTTGCAAAACTTCCACGTCGCAAAATGTACACCCGATTTTTTCGCAAAACGTACACTGTACTTTTTCTCAAAATGACCACTTCGCAAAAAGTACACTTCACTAATGTCAAATCATAGAATATATTGCTACGTAAATCTGTGTTTCAAATACAGTAAAACATTCCCTGATGTACTAATTTGTTACCTTGTTTGTTTATATTAATATAATGTGTATGTGCGCCTACTTTTTGGCGATTGTACAAAGTCAAACCTTTGGAGATTTTTAAGGTACTATATTATAATTAACTGTGTAAAATATATTGAGTATGAATAAAAAAATAAAAAAAATATTGAAGTAACATTCAAGCCAGTTATAAAGCACTGGTGGAGGGCCTGCGACTTCGTACGCGTGGTGTATTTTCCGTACAAACTTCAACAGCTCCTTAGAGGACTGAATTTCAAGGTGAATTCCGGAAATTAATTTCTTAGAGCACCCCTAGGCCAAGAAAGGAATGTAGGTATGTATTCAATATATTAGGTCTTATGATTTAGACCAGCGTTTCCCAAATGGTGGGGCGCGTCTCCCATGGGGGCATAGAAGATATACAGGGGCTGTGAAGCGCTAGTACTTTACATAAAAATGAAGAATAAAAAAAATCGCGGCTAGCTTTTCTCTTTTTTTATCATTATCAAAAAATCACAGCTCGCTCTGGTCTCCGATGAATAGGGAAGCGTAAGGAGAAAATGGTTGGGAAACCCTGATTTACACTGTTGATAGTCAGACAGTCAGTCAGGCACGCATGACGATTTTATATATTTATATATTTATGATAAAGCAAATTACCTATCATAGGAAAGTTTTATAGATTAATTTGGGTTTAAAGTTTAAAGTCCTGAAAAAAAGTTAAAGGTTTAGAGCTCACCTGTACTTGGTGATCATGTGCATCCAGGATGCAGGGCTGACTTTCATAAGCGCGTACGGAATGAATATGACGTGCATTCCGTTGAGCACGCTCGCGAGAACGGCGTGCCACAGCCCCGTCTCGCGCTTGAAATCGAGCACGCAGACCATGTGTTCGCCCTCGGTGTAATTGCAGGCCACGGCGAGCATTCGGCAGTGGGCCAGCATTGAAGCCCTGAAAAAGTTTAATTAAGTATTTTAATAGCAGCCAACAATCACACGCGTAGCCCTGGCTCCTCCTTAGGGTTCCCTTTGACATAGGTATCAGGATCTTAGAGTATTACTATAGAAACCTAAAACGCTAGAAGAACGGGCCCTCACGGTAACTCATTGTGTCTGTACAAAAATAAAATAAACACTCTCACGATTGGTGCCGGAAGTATGCTGCAAATACCCGACCCGAGAACATGCCTAAACTCATTTTCTGAAGTACTAGATTCTATGGAGGCGTGTCACACTGGGATTAGTCAAATTACATCTTGTTGAATAGCAGCTGTATACTACTAACACCCGATAACACGTCGGATCTTCATAGAAACCAGTAGGTACTTCAGAAAGCGTGAACACGTCTATGTGCGGTCGGGCTTCCGTAGTATATTTCTAACTTGTAAATAAAAATAGGGGTGCAAAATTCTCAAGGATGCAACTGCGTTGAGCTAGATGGCATGACGACGCACAAAAGCCCTAGGTAGGAACCGTTTTGAGAAACTGTGGAAGGTTTAAGCGCAAAGGTCTAACTTTTCGATACCGGTGGCTAGACTAGCACGGGCTTTTAACTGATTTCCGCTAGATGGCGGCAGGATGAACAAAGCACATCAGAAAGTTTGCAAAGTGCGCTATAATTTTGAGTCACTACTTTATATTGCGTGCGAGCGAGTAAACTTCGTCCGCCGGTAATATATTAGCTTAGGTGCTGCGCGCCGGTTTGTGAATCTACGCGCATGAGGCTAAACTTAGTTCAAATGAATTCTGCAGACTCAGCGCGTCACTGAGAAAAGGGAGGGAATTAATGTCGTGTTTATTGAACGAGTTATTATATAAATCATAAAATATTTAAAAAAATAATGCTATTTTGTCCTGGAACACTGACTGAGTTAAGAAATGGTAAAAACATATACGGAAACTTAAGTTGTTGGTGGTCTGGACAGATGAAGGTATTAATTTACTTATCTTTATATTTAACATAAAAATTCAACGGATTTTTACTAATTGTCGCCATTTCTATATCCATATGGGCGATTGCATAAATAGATAATCCCTTGGCAGGTTAACAGGTTATTTTTATAGAGGACCCACGAAAAAAAAATGGATCCACGAGGGAAAACAACTATAATTTCCCAGCGAAATTATAATTGACCCATGATATTGTCAGATAGACAATCTAACCATGCAGTTATAATATAACTATAGTGGAGTTATAATAACACGGTTTTTACAATAACCCTACGACATATGCACTGGGACTAACGCAATCCGCCGCCTCCCTAAACTAACGGAACTGGCGCAATAAAGCTATCTCCGTTTAACTCGTGAAAATGTGTTCGAATCTTACGCAAGTACGTACATTTCTCGTTTGGGAGTGTTGCTACTCTGCACCGCTGTGATTCTAGTCCGAACAGGCTGGACTATTTCAAACATTCGATAATAGCACGAACCTTGACTACGAAATTTACGATTCAGTCGAAATTACGAAATGCCTGTGTAACCGGTAAGCAAATATTTTATGACAAAATGCACTCCACGGTGCGAGCGATTTTCGTCTAATGAATAAATGACTAGATACTCGAAGCTCAATTGGTATCTAAAAGCAATTCTCGAGTTCTATTAAACGTGACTAGGTTTGCTAACTATTTGTTCTGGTGAATGACCAACAAATTAATTGGATGGAAACATGATATCCTATTTACAAAGTACTAACAATTGAATTACCAAGCTTTTTAATTGTGTATAAAAACACGCAAGATATAGATTATGAAGGCAGGTCCAAGATGTTGGAAAATTACACTGTTAGGGCGCTTGAGCCCCTGCATTCAAACGAAGTTTGCTTCTATTTTAAACACATCAAACTCCGTGAAATTTTGTAAACATGATCAACACACTAATATCTATGCCCGTGGTTTCTCAGTTTCTTATAAACTGTATGGTTTCATTATACCAAATCATACTGACCTCATAATCCATGCTCTTATGCTTATTTGATTCTATACAATTTAATGGGAAACTCAGGAGATCACAGGTCTTAGAATTAGTCTCTATATTGTGTTTGCAAAATATAATAAGTCGGTTTCCGGATATGTAGCGGACCAAAAAAGAAACCCTATTTTTACAGCATTATACTCGTAGCTAGGTTGCCAATCCAGTTTTTTTTCATGGAGCGCCACTGAGTCTTCAGCTGTCCCCATCTAGGTGCTGCCATCCTACGGTACAAGGATAAGAAACCGCACATGCCTCACAAGCTGGTAGTGATTACTCTCCGTCAGTAATGACTGACTATGTTTTCGTAACTCTGGCTCAGGTCGCATTTGCTATTCAAATCCTATGCAAATTGCAGCTAAGCCGAATGAAAGCCACTTCGTTGTTCCGTGTGATAGTTGCGGCCTATTTTTACGGATGACTACCTCAGAAGGCCGGTGCTAAAAATAGATGACATTTTGTTGTTGGTAAAATATGTACATATGATGGTAATGTTTCGCATGCATGCTTCCTAGAGTGAATTACGCTGTAAATGCTAAATATAACGCTGCGATCAGCGCAGTAAATACAGACGTCAAATGCCATGCCATTGAAAAAAAAGTCCATTGCTGTCGAGGCTTCCCCCATACAATGTATTGGGAGTTTAATTGAAAATAAATGGACGAAGACCTTGGACGAAAAATCTAGACCATGACAAAAAGATGGCAGTTGTAAATACATAGGTACATAGAAACATGCCCTTTTTCCCCCGAAGGTGTAGGCAGGGCATCAATGGCCTCATTTCACCGTGAGTCGCATAATCGCAGGTATATAGACGCGACTAGTGGTTAGCTCATCGCCGCCATTGCTTTCCCACGGCGAACTGGGCTAACGCTTTCTCACAATAGCCAACATATTCCTAAATAAGCCAGAAGCCAGGACAAATCTCATAATTGCAAAAACTACACAGGTCCGGGTAACGAGGTGGCCCAATACTTGATAATGTAGCACGGAAGGATTGATTATAAACTGAAAAAGAGAAACAGAGTCTGCTAAAAAGAGAACTACGGCAAAGCCAAACTGAAGGGTTATGTTTTTAACAATCTTTGTTAGCAGTCAGTGTTTTTAGCAGTGAATGGAATTTTTGGCCTTTACTTAAGGGAATTATTCTCTTAAACTCTCTTAACTCATATACCGGTCACAAATTTATTAAACTCAACTTGTTTTCGATATGTAAGAATATACATAAACACAATAACCACCGAATAACCGTCAAATTTACAGAATAGCAGTCGAACGAACACTGCATTGGGTTTAAGTAAAGTCTAGACGAATAGAGTTACATTCCAAATAAGCCGTAACTTACACTAATAGGTAAAATGGAATGTAATTTAAGCGAAGTGTAATTCAATTGCAGAATTCTCAGATGTTGTAAATCAATTTGATCACAGTTCTGGTTGTTTGTAGTTTGAATTCCGATTTCTAAGATTAGTTTAGTTGAGTGGAGGAATATTGTTAATTTATTGCTGACAATAACTGCCACAATGTCGATTGACTAAAGGTATTTTAAGGATAGCAGGAAGTTGATTGACGGAGGCGGCTCCAGATTAGTCTTAGTGGCCAAATATGGGGGAGACCAGGGTGGTCTTGTACAACTTGGAATAACGGAACAACCAGATGGCCCACCACCTGATTTTAAAGGGTATCCTCTGCGTACGAACAATGCATTATCCCATAGGTCACGTCCACCTAGGACGCGCAATATGCGGCATTGCATGGCGCCTTCCACCCTGAAATGAAAAGTCTAAATTGTAAAAATTGTCCTAACTTTGTGCTTCTTCCTAATTTCTTTAAGTCTTTGAAGTTGAACTGGTTGGTAGACTTCACTGCAATATCCCAACATCTGGAATTAACCTTAGTCCAGCTGCTGGAGTGAAATGCAATACTCCAAGAATGCTACAGAAAAAACATTCAGACTGCCTTTGGCGTCAAGTTAGTTTGTTGCCGACACGAAAGATGTAGAACTGACCTGGTAACTATGACTCCCATGGCGGAGCCGTCAGCTGCCGAGGTGTGCTCGATGTGCGCGGGGCTCTCCTCCGCGGGCCGCGGTGGGGGTATCCAGTCACGCGGGGGGCGGGGCAGCTTCTCTGTGGACACCCACTGCAGGGACGGCCAGCCGCGGAACGCGGCTACATCTCCAGATGAAGTTTTTGGCAAACCTGTGGTTGGAAACTTTAGTTTAGTTCTAAAAGTAGGAAGGAGGCCAGAGTAACTCCTCTTACTAAAAAACGTAGCCTTGGCGTAGCTGTGTGTTTCGTTGACACGAGCTTTGATGTGAGCTCTGGGCTTTTCTTGCATCACATAACATAAAACAGTCGTCACATACATATTCCTGATCCCACACTAGGATTCCCTGTGTCATGGGTATCAGGAACTACGAGTACCATGATACCACAACACCCAGACCTGGAACAAAATTTGTCCCGCAGCGGATACCTCTCGCATCTCAGCCGGCTAATCGCCCACCGCGCCACAGAGGTTGTCAACCGGTACATGCAGCATTCTACATCCTTTCGCATCGAGTAGACACAAAATCAGGTCGACACCAATAAATCAGTATCTACGTAGGTTTGTTTTGTTAGGGTATAGATACGCTATGGTGATGAGCCAAGCTTGTCATGTCTTCAGCTGATGACCTTCTTTTTCTTGTTCTTAAACATCAGTTTATCCATCATCAACTTATCTGACATGAGCTTCAGGTCATCACCAGCTCTCGGCTAAGTCCCTTTGGAGGCCCCAGTCATTTCTATAATCTATCTAACCAGCATCCAGCACTGATTGTTAGATAATGCGGGTTTGTGCAAGTTTTATCCAGTTCTTTATGATGTAGAATTTTGAAGAAACTAAAAAGTTTGCAGTTTTATTTGAAAGAACAACCGTGCCATGACCACTATTTCCATAAAGTCGAAGCAATATGCTAGCACCGCGAGTTTTAGTCCTAAAAATGAAGCTTGTGGTAGACTCCGTGATATCTATACGCTTCTTATTATTACCTAACTTTTGCAATCTCACTTTGCTGTACGTATAATGCACGTTAAGAAAGGGACAAAACCCGAAATAAGTTAAATAGACCGTTTTGTACGAGTATCAGATATTGAACAAATAAGTAGACGGATTAATTTAACTGGTTTAGAAAGGAGGACTTGAGTCAGGACCCAATGTATGTCGTAACTAGAACAACTTCTTGATTCGACTTTGTGCGAATTGGTGAGGATTGTTCAAAACAATTATAACATTTAGTCTTTAATTAACTTACTATCAGCTTGCGATCTTAATAACTTTAGAAAGTAAACTTTAAAATAAAATAAAGTTCTTTCGTCCCGGAGTAAGATTAAATATATTATAAATAAATAAAAAAAATCGTACAATTCTTTATATTTTTTTATTTACAAATTTAAATTTAAATATTACTCGTTTTACAAATATTAGTTATATTTTTTTTGTGATTTCATTTATTTTGATTGATTACATAAAATATTTGGATTTGTATTTTAATAATATTAGGTACTTATAATTTATATAGGTAAAAAATTCTTAAAATAAAATTAATACGCCAACTTTTTTTGCTTAATATGATTGCCTTATTATTAATATTGTATTTAACTTTTAGAGCTATGAATTTATTTATTTTGTATTAATTTTTGTAAAGTTTTTTAATTCCAACTTTCGCGTAAAATATTTTATATTTTTCTCAGTTATCCAGAAACTAGATAGCATAATTTAATATTCGTAATCAAGATAAGACATAACTGTCCCTGCTTTTCTATTCAACCGTCCCGCAAAGATATTATAATTGAATAGAGAAGAGCAAAGTGAATTTTATAAATAAGTAAAAACCGCCGACTGTTTTCAGTGTTCATACACCAGTTTTCTTACAAATAAAACCGCATCGAAATCGAAGCACCCGTTGCACCCTAGAGTACTATTATTTATTCTGTGTCCTACATCCTATTCATCAGCAGACCCTGGGGTCTGTGGGAGGAAGACATGACATGTCATCTTAATTTGAAGTTTAATCTTGAAGATTTAGTAGTACCCTAGGAGCTCTTCATCAGATCCTGGAGCATGAAGTCTGATCGAAAATGTACATTTTGAGCTCAAACTGAAGGTTCTAGCTGCAAAAAGCTAGCTTCTAGGTGCAATTAAGAAGTTTAACCTACTAAGTAAAAATCCATGACCTTGCCCCTTTCGGCTGTAGTCTTTCTACATTAAGTAATAGACTGACAACACTTTCTAACACTTTCTTTGGACGGTTTGGTCCGTAAATATATGTTGGAACAAGTACTTGTATTTCAAACTCATTGTATCAACCAGCTCGTTAATGAGTACCAATTATTATATTTATCGCGAATGTGAATGACCCGTTAAATATTAATTTATTTAGCTTTTTTTTCGTATGTAAGTTGTTTTTAGGTAGCCTGTAGTTTTAAATAATTAAATCACTGCATTAGCGTTTTTATAAACGTCCCTAAATGTGTATAATAGTGGATGTTTCTATAAGTGGAGACCTTTTAATGGCCTCGTAGTTACTATATTAGTTATCACTGTATTTTTATGTGCCGATGGTTTTCCTAAATGAAAGAAATAAATAAATATAAATACCTTCAAACTTTGCGAGCTCATGATAAGAAAAAAGGCTGTACCAATTTCCATCAAACATAGTTAAGAACTATCTCGCAAACACCACCTTTCATATCAAATAAGCTTTGAAATCAGAGCACCGGTTTCGGAGCTACGTGCCAACTAAGAAACATGCCATCGAGACACTCTGGGGTTAAAAATCAGGCACCGCATCGCTTTGAGACATTATCCATCTTATTTACAAAACTGGTTTAGCCCCGGCATAGTTAAGAGGTAGACAACAACCAAATTCCGTCACTGACTCAGTGAAGTTCAGAAAAGTTAGAAAGTTACAGAATCGCGCAACGAAAAGTGAACAAAAATCACGAAAAACAGTAGTTAGTTATTTGCTGCGTAATAGAAAACGCCAGCTTGCGATACTATGCCCTCTAAAATACTATTATTTGTTACTCTTATTAATTTGATCAATATACGTTGATAGGAAATAGGGATATTCACGTTATAAACGCATTGTAGAGGTTATCACGATTTTTTTATCGAGAAAATTTATCGATATCGTGTTTTGGGCTCAATCATGCCCTTTGAAGGTACGATTAAAATTAACATATATATTTTTTCTCATAAACTTTGTACATTTTGTTAAAATACGTTTAAGATAAGCCTAATTGACTCTTCAAATAGGCAGCCTCTTAAGGAGTCTTCCTATTTTTTCTCTTAAATAACACATGGAGACTTCTATTACGAAGCTAAACTGCTGATGTTTTTAAAAAGCAAATCAATTCTGAATAATTATTTACTATATAAATATAATTTCTCTAGAAAACTTAATAAGGCGAACTGAGAACGTAATATAAGCAGGTCAATGAATTTTGAAAGAAACATCGATCGTAGCGTAGTATATTTAAAGACCAAATCATTTCGAACTTCAGTGTGGCGGTTGTGACAAAGGCGCTTAATTTCTGTTTTTTATTGGATTTTAGCGTTTTCTATTGCTTCCAAATAACATAAATTAAAATGGCCCCACGATTCACTAGTAGGTTGCCAATGACAGTAATATGGGTATTTTTTTAAATTTACTACTCAAGAACCGATTTTCATGTAAGGCCCCACAAGTAGACGGGGAGTAAAATCATGAAATTGTGTGTTAACAAAAACTGAAGTTGTTATGTTTTCATACGTCAGATATGTCAGGTTTACTGTCGTTCAGAAGTCGCAAGTCGGAGCTGTCAAACCATTGTTTTTTTCATATAGCCTTTCATACCCTAAAAGTTTATTGTTCAGATACAAAATCAATATACATTAACGTGTTTCGTACCCCATATAGTTTTAGATAATATATTCTCTGTCATTGTTTTAAAATTTAAATGTAAATTGCATATTTCAATGAGATTGTAGCTATAAATAAGAAAAATTATTAAAGAAACAAAAATGGATTTTAAAATGCAATCTGGGACTAGCTTCAGCTCTTAAAATAATTTACATTAGTGTTTGTCATGTCATAAAGTCATAAACCGTTTGTAATTTTTTTATAAGGAAGATTTAATAAGATTTACGCCCGAATACTGAAACGCTACTCATCTGATCAAATTAGCTAAAGGCTATTTAATTATGACGTACACTTAAATATAAGTGGTATACTCAACTGCCTTTTAGTAGCATTGAGACCATGATTCGCTGAGAGCCCGTTAAATTTTCTTTATATGGCAATTTTATTTCAAAAAGTTTGTTCCCTATTACATTTCTTGTTATTTTGGACTGAGAGTTTCGTTTTACGCAGTGAACATGATAATTTTTTATAAAATGTATCTACTAAGTGGTAACGAAACGTAAAATGTGTCTTGTCATTGTCAGTCAAGAAAAGCTAAGTTTGTTTGTTGTGAAAATTATCCCAAACAAAAGAAGTGCTTCGTACGTTTATTTCATTATTTTCTGAAAATATGAATGAGATATTTAATAAAAAGAAGAGAGAGTGTAATTAACACCCTCAGAAAAAGAAATACTTGTAGATATTGTAAAAGGGTAAGAATTCGCAAAGACAAAAATTGGAATGAGAGCTACTAAAACTTAGAATTAATAGAATGCTTCGAAGAAAATAAATGTTAGCTGATAATATACTGTTGTTTGATTTGAACAGTTACCATTTAGTTAGGAATAAATAATACCAAGTTATAGGCTGTAAAATATGTATTTATTATAGTGTTTCGGATACCCGGGCACCCGGGCTGGTCGCTAGTTACATAGACGTATAAATAATACCAGGTGACTTGATTTTTATATGAGTGCAGTCCACAGCACCAATTATTCTAGGCATCCCAGCATTTCCATAAAACTCATGAGCGATACTGAGTTGCTCACTGGTGGTAGGCATTTTTATGTAGGTTCCCTTTAACTTTGCTATTTCTGTTGCCACTCTATGGACTATAAGGTGAACTGTTGGTTGTTCTACAGTAGTAGTACCTAGAGCTTTTTTGTGAAAGAGTTAGTCCGGGGAAGTACCTACTACCACCGTACCTATTTCTGCCGCAAAGCAGTAGCAATGCGAGCAGCATTGCTGTGTTCTGGTTTGAAGGGTATGGTTGCCGGTGAAATAACAGGCACATGAGACTTTACAACTTTATGTCTCAGGGTAGCGGGCGCAGTGCAATGCCACATAGGGTGCGTCCTACGTGGACGTGAGCTATGTGATAGGTAATGTACCTACTGTTCATAGGCAGACGGTACCGCTTAACATCAGGTGGGCTATCTGCTTGATCCGTCATACAAAGTAGTATAAAAAAACATGAAAAATGTCTCCAATGACCCTCTGGTAACTGCCGGTAGCAAAAAACCGAAGCGCTATCAATAATTGGTCCACTGCTTGTATCGCCCGGTTTCGCCTGGTCAGGGGCTGAATATGTTCCGCAAACAGAGAACACCAATTCAGCACAGTTTGTTTATCGAGGCGGATCCTTATTTTAAACCTCAGGTCGTCATATTTTGCAAAGGCATCTAGCTTATCTTCGTTTCGCCGCCCGGTGGAAACCACTTCTTCGTCAGACAATGAGGATAGCGAAGATACCGACATTTTTAGTGCAAAATAAAGATGCACCTACGTTGTTAGGTTAGGATTTTAGGAGAGGTCGTGAGTACTCTTATATTTGATGGCTACTTATAGAATTTGAGGCGTACTTACGCAGCTGTCAAATGCTAATCATCCTTTGAGAATACCGTTTTGAACATAAGTGGCGATTACAATCATACTCAAATCTGTCATGTTTAATTTTTAAGTGATGATCAAATTGACGTTTCAGTATACGAATTTTTAGGATAACGGCGTCTCAAACAGTTGAGACGATCTCAATTATTTAAGTAGCGTTTCAGTATTCGGGCGAATGACACTTAAACAATAGGAACTCACCTTTCAAACACGCATCAGAAGTAAGCGCGTATTGGATACTGCAAGACCCCAGTAGAAAGCCCACTTGCTGCAGCCCCGCATCTCGCCTGGTCAGCGGTACTTCTATGGGCACTGGCACGACCCCAGCTTGCAAGCATCCGTAGAAAGCGCAGATGAAGTTGATAGGATCATTGTTTGGGTACACGAGCGCCACTCTGTCACTCGGCTTGATGGAATTGTCCCCGGCAAGAGGACCCCCGCTACTGTTCTTCGATGTGAACGTCTTGTGGAGCAATGCGTGAGCAATCTTGAGCGAGCGGCTTAGCAGCTTACCTGTGGGAGGAAACTAAGTATGACTCCCTTCTTTTCGTAACGTACAGGCGAGAGGAGTGAGGAACAGGCCAAAATTAATAGGAAGAATAGAGTAAATAAATTGTCTTGATGTATGTATTTTGTTGCTGAACTCTTTTAGTGAGGTAATGTATTCAACAGCAATGTATGTTTCTATGTTTGTATGGATCAGAACTCCGTCTATCTGTATGTATTCTGTCACAGGGCAGAGGTAGTCAGTTGAAATCATGGACCCTAAGCAAATAAGAAAGATCCTGTGATGAAAACTTTTAGAGTTACGCAGTGGAAACTGTTTCGATATGATTGTTCCGATGAGCATAGTGTAGAATCCGTGATCATCTGTCAGGAGGCGGGATAGTTTTAGATTTGTACGTACCATATGTGAGCGAGCTGCTTAGCTTTCCATTTGGGTCGAGAACAGTTGCGACGTTAGCTTTGAAAGAGGCCGTTCCGTATCTTTGTAACGCTGCCTCTAAGTTTCTGGGTAGACCAGCTGGCACTACCAGCTGTTCACCAACAGCTGGGGTCATCGTGCCTCCTTCCGGTTTCGGTGCGTTTGGGTCCTTGGGGTTAGCCGCCAGTTCAAGTTCAATATCGTCATCCTCGTAAAATTCGGGCAGAGGACGCCGCTTTGGCCTCTTTAATGTATTCAATAGCTGCTGGATCTTAGCAGAGACCTGCATTGGAAATAATAATTAATAACGGAACACAAATATACTAAAATCATTTTTTTAATGAGCTAATTTCGAGCTAAGCTTATGCGCCTGATTATGCCACACATAGCGTTTTATAGACTACCTTTAATGCGATTATTTTCAACTGTAGAAGTTTCAGAGTTTCAACGATGACATGGGGATATTCTATTCTATTTGTTTCTTGACAAACACAAGTATATGTGAAATAATCATTAAATCCGAAGACATTTTTCATGTGCACACTGCGTGTCGAAAGTGATCTTTTTACCACACTGGTTCCATCCTTGCCACGACCGGGTCTCTGACCATACGTAGGATGACCAAGAAAGGAACGCTGACACGAAGTGGTATCATTAAATAATTGAATTTTTACTTTGTAACATGTTTGTACCTAAGTAATACTACGCATACTCGAAGTCACGAGCGGGTCAGCTAGTATAATAAAATATCTGATCTGTCTGGCCTGGCCTAGCTATTGTTATGCCAGATTGTTGCTAGCTATTGTTAATAGTTGTCAAAAGGCTTTTCCTATTTTTAGGGTTCCGTACCCATGGGTAAAACGGGACCCCACTACTAAGGCTCGAATGTCCGTCTGTCTGTCCGTCTTACACCAGGCTGTATCTCATGAATCGTGATAGTTAGACAGTTGAAATTTTCACTGATGATGTATTTTTGTTCCCGCTATAACAACAAATACTAAAAAAATTGCTACCTTTAGATCGTTAGCACCGGTCTTCAAGTAGCACAACTGTTTCATATGTATTTTGTACATAGGTACCTTGTATTAGTTGTATTATACTTTCTGTAAATAAATGTATTAAAATTCTAAAAAATCGAATAAAATAAATATTCAAGGGGCCTCCCATACAACAAACGTGATTTTTCCAAATGTAGGTTAAGCAATGATCTGCGAGGCCAGTTTTTGGATGGGTGACCTATTTTTGCGTTTTTTTGCTATTTAGCGTGCAAATTTAATTTTGTTTTTTTTTACAAACGTGTTTTTTTGCCGTGTTTATAGATACTATTTTTATGGTAAGGAACCCTTCGTGCACGAGTCCGATTCGCACTTGGCCGGTTTTTTCTTTTCTACGCGATTTGTCTACATGCCTCGAACATCGTGGAAAAAAGAGCGGTTGATGATGATGATGATGATGATATACAGTTGTGGTCATATAATTAAGAACGATTTGAAGTTCTAGAAGTTTTTTATTTAAATCGTATCATACACAGAGATGTGTACCTTCTGAGAAGCAACTAGTTATGTTATATAATAGTCACATTAATAGAGCAACCTGACTTAAGCATAAAGTATGAAATCGCTAACTATTTTTTGCACATTTTATTGATTTTATCAAAGTAACACATTCAAATAGTACTGAAACTGGACAAATAATTAAGAACGATTTATTTAACTGCTCTGGAATTGTTTTGTATGACACTTAGATTTAAAAAATCACAATATTATGTAGCACAGGAAACATAAAAAGAAATTTAATAAATATTTAACTAAAATAAATAGTTAATAGCATATCCACGGCTTTTAATTACAGCTTTACACCGGCGAGGCATTGACTCTATTAATTTTTGACACTTTGCAAGAGAAATAGAGTTCCATTCTTCTAAAAAAACGTCATACAGCTCTCTTAAATTTCCACACTTTGTATTTGAAACCTTTTTCTTTACTTCAAACCACAGATTCTCTATTGGGTTTAGATCTGGACTATTAGCAGGCCAGTCTAAGACAGAAACTAATTGCGCTGTAAGAAATTCCTTTACGGTGCGTGCAGTGTGCTTTGGATCATTGTCATGCTGGAATGTCCAAATGACCGGGTAGAACGTCTTCAGCGTATGGTAACATTGTTTCTTCCAGTATATTTTTGTATTGGAACTGATCCATGTTACCTTATATCAACTTTACAGGTCCTACACCATGTCCAGAAAAGCAACCCCAAATTTTCACATTTCCACCACCGGGCTTTAATGTAACTTTCGTGTACTTTGCGTCGAATGCTGTATTCGAGGGACGTCGTACATATCGTTTTCCATCAGAACATACTCTGTTTATTTTCGTCTCGTCAGAAAAAAGTACATTTTTCCACTGTTGCACAGTCCAGTTTTCATACTTTCTCGCAAACGCAAGCCGGGCTTGCCTGTGGCAAAGTTTTAACTTGGGTACCTTTCTTGCTATCCTACCGTGCAATTTTTCTTCTACCAAACGTCTTCGAATAGTGCGTGCTGAGATTGCTGGGTGATTGATGGGTTGTTTTCACCAAAATATTCTTTTCTAAGCTCATTGGACCCTTTAAAAGGATTTTGTTTTGCCATACGAACGATGTTTTGGTCATCTCGAGGAGTTGTTTTTGTCTGTTTAGGTATACGTGGAACATTCGAAGTAGTTTGATACGTAGCAAAATGCTTTACAGCGTGGAAAACCATCGTTTTTGAACATTGCAGATGGTCGGCTATCTTTTTATAAGACCAATTCTTCCGGCGAAGTTTTATTATTACTTCCCTTGTAGATTTATCACAACTTTTATTTTTTCCCATTGTTTTTTCTAAAGAAGCAATCACCTTTAATCTTTTACAGCACGTAATGGCGCAAAAATTATACAAACAGTAACAAATCGACTGAGTGTCCTCTATTTAAATTTGAATAAAGGTATAAACTACTTAGCGTTCTTAATTACGTGACCAGCCAGTAATAAGGAATACTTTGTTTAAAAGTAGTGTAAAAAGTTTGCCTTTTGATTTTTAGCCAATCATGTGTATCAATGAATACAGTGGTAATATGGAAATGTTTTACGATACCGAGAGAAATAAAAACAAATGCATACAATTAGTTTTGCATCTTAGTTGGAAAAAATCTTCCCTTTATATCAGCGTTCTTAATTATATGGCCACCACTGTATATATGTGTTACTTCTAGGAGCAAAATCAGTGCGTCACATTGACATAAATCATGCTAAGAGTTTCGACACGCTTTCTCTGCAACTTTCGTCGTAAAACTGGATACATCTACTACATACTCGTATTAGATGTAGATAATTCTATGCCGTTACAAAATATTCATGTGTAATCCATGAAATAAGGAGTCAAATTTCTGAATTTGACTCCATATTACATGCAAATTGCATTTGATCTATAAAGCAAACTTATGCTACGAAAGCCTTTCTAAACATCCATGGACTTCGTCTACAACGTGAGATGAATCTATTTCTAAACCTACATTGGAAAGACTGCTAGAACAAATATTTACATAATTTGAATCACTGATACTAAAACTAAGCAACCTTTTAGGCCGCTTAGAACCCATGTTGTAGACAAGAGGTCAACATGAAAAATAGGGACAAAATGTACCCATCTGGATCCAAGCCTTCCTCTGCAAGGCATGCTCCGCCTAACGGCCCCACTGCTTACGCTGGGTCCAGTGTCCGAACCCATTGCCATAGTACCGTACCTTCCACCTGCCTGTGCCCGTCCCCGAGTCTTCAGGCTGGGAGTAGCACTGCACCCGATCCGCTACCAGCCCGCCCCCTCGGCGCGCGGCTGCCGTGGTGTGGGTCACATCTGGCGGGACATCTAAACAAGTAACTTTAAATTTAGGATAGCACAGGAATTAAATCTTTCTTTCCTCTTAGTTCCGAAGAAGAATTACTTTCGCTCTTAAACTATTTCGTATTTATTAATATTGGTAACACATACTATTTGTAAAAGCGACAGTTAGACACGAACGACGATTGCCGAGGCACATTCATTTTACTATTAGTACTGTAACTGGTTTAAAATAATAGTAGAACAATTACTCACACTGTGGCAGATGTGTGGAAGTCTCTGAGAGGTCGAGTTCAGTTCTCTCTCTCGGTTGATGTTTCTTCTCCCGCTGGTGTGGTGGATGCGGGAGTGGATGCGCGTGTGGATGATGATGATGCAGCATCGGAGGCAGTGGATGCGGGTGCGAACGCGGGTTCGGCGCGGCCGGCCTGCGGGCTGGCGGAGAGCTCAGCTCAGGCGGCGGCGGCAGCTCTTGGTCTCCAGCGCAAGAATCCTCGTCAGATGATGACGCTAAAATACAACAACTTTAAATCCTATCGTTCGAAAACTAAAAATAAATGTACGTACAATACGTAAAGCGCTAACAAAAACCATTACAAAATCTAACAATTTTGTTACCATGTTTTATGGGCATTTTAGCCCGGTAAATGAAGGCCAATCATTTATTAACAAAAATAAGTACCTATGTATCTAAGTGTCAAAGACATACATTATTTTCAGCGCGTGAGTCGTCAGCAAGCTAACTAACAAAACAAATTAATCGGGTTTGAATTTTGCGTGTGGGGTTGCAAGAAGGAAAGTAGGAAAGAACTGCAAACAAAAGATACCGTGTCTTTTAACAGCTGTAGAAAAAATATCATGGACTTAGTAAGTGGAGTAGAAACTATTGCAGATATACTTGTGTTTAGCGATATAATTACTTGATAACATTATTCAATGTTATATTTAATTTAATCAGCCGGCGCACACGAGCAGCTTTTGTCGTCTCGTGACATTTTAGTTTTTGACATCAAGTATAATAGGTTTGAAGCCGTACTCAACTTTTATTAATGAAAGACTTATTATATCTTTCTATAATATTAAGTACCAATAGTTCGTTTAGTTTTATAAGCATTGTTCGAAATTTGATTAATTTTATTTTGACATACCAAAGTTTTGCGTTCATTTTAAAAACAAGCATTATTTAGATTAAAAAAAACATGGAACATTTTGTGGGTTTATGCAGATTGTAGGTACTCGTATTTGAATAATACCTACCAATGCGATATGAAAAAATACACAAAATAATTTACTTGGCACCTACTACTGATTCAAGGTGCCAAATATTAGTTTTTGTTACTAGGGAACGGAACAAATATTAAAAACCAATAATTAAATAAAAACAGGCCTTTGTCGCAAGCACCACACTAGAGTTCGAACTGAATCTGCGTCATTCAAAACGTATTGAACTGCTAATTTGGGTTACTTTTCGCCTTAAGTTCCGATACATGAATATTGAATGATTATTTATTCATAACCCTGGCCTTGTAACAGCTCATTGATATAAAAGGACAATTCTGGTAATTATTTTAAAACCACAAAGTAAAAAATACGCACCTTCATACAAAGATCAGACCCACCATCTCCTCACATGTATGTCGTAAAACAAACTAGGAATTGCATTAGGGGATGGGCAGCAGCGCCCTCCTGAGTACTGAACACCAATCCGCCAGCTAAACGTGGTTATTATCATCGACCAAAAAGATTATTATGGCAAATCCACTGCATTGCATTCTATGGGGGAGGCCTCGTCCAACGGTGGATGTCAAACGGCTATCGATGAAGTTTGTGTAATCTTCTAATAATTGCGCCTGCTTACTGCTGATATATATGCTCACTCACCACTCCCGAGTTAGATGTGTTTAATGAAAGGGTAAATAAAGTCAACGTCACTATACTTAGTTACCTTAGATCTACATTTTGACGCATTGGATTAAGTTTGCCTTTAGGTTAACCCGTATTAAATAAATTTTATTGATTTATAATTATTAAAAGCCACGTTAATTGCTTTTTTGTTGCTAGCTGCAATTGAAGATTTATTTTTGGCGACATAAACAAAATGTTAAATACCTAAAGCAATAGAATCTACTTCAATTACATCACATGTACATTTTTCCGGCAAGATAAAAGTGTCATACGGCATGCTCAACACTATTTCGAGCAGGACTCACGAGGCCGGCGTCCCGCGGGCGGCGGGCGGCGCGGCGGGAGAGGCTCCGCGAGACCGGCGCCCGCGCACGAGTCGTCGTCGGAAGATGACGCTAGAGAAAGCACACACTCTAGCTAGATCCTGAACTGACTAAGGAAGTTAGAGCTAAATCCTATAAAAGACCCACTGTTTAGACACCGATTCGTATCATAAGGCCAGGAGTTCAAATCGGGCCATAACATGGTGAGGAGATCTCAGTATCACATGGCAATGAACGGTTCGTAGAACCTTTTCTCGTCTTTTGATGAGATGACATATTAGCAGAATGTAGGTGAAATCTAAGGTCTAACCTGAGGTCTAATCTAATCTCCCTTTCATATTTTTGCACAACATAATCATAGGTAATGCGGTTCTTTCACCATCGGTTACCAGACCCTTTTCAGGGCCACCATAGATCAAGCTGGTCACTGATCCCTAACGAGTGCCCAAGAAAGGGCACGTAGTAGTATTAGAATGCAGATATTGATTTTACAGAGGATCTTTTTAAATAATTAGAGTAGGTATTTTTTTTGGGTGTAAATAACGTAGAACAGGCGTGTGGTCCACACCAATCTTCAAAAATGCAACCTCTTTGATCACGTTCACCAAGGACGTGTCTTTCGTTTCATTGACCTGCGCCCATCATTCTGAGGCATAAACATGAAGCCTTAGGCCGTTTGTCCATCACCGCCGTCACCGTCACGTCACCGAGAACGAGATGACGGCGCCAAAGTAGCGATACATACATTTACTACAGCCGCATGTCCACCTTACACCTTACGTCCGTCACCGTCACGGCGGTGGTGGACACGCGGCTTTTGGCTTTTTTGTATGTAACTTTATGTGACGGAACAAGCATATGACCCACCTGATGTTAAGCAGTACCCTCTGCCTATGAACAGTGAATTGGTGGTCGCACACTTCTTTTCCCCCGAATGGGTAGGCAAAGCCTCAATGGGGGCCTATTTTAACTATGGGTTGCACCATAGTGGGAATATAGACGTGAAAAGTGGTGAGCAATCGCCGCCATTGTTTCCCACGACTGACTCGGCTAACGCTTTCTTTCAGTAATAACATTCCTTAATAAGCTAGCAGCCAGGACAAATCTTATACCAACGAATCTTAGTATAGGTGTTGATTACTCAGGTGAAAGCTGCTGTGTAATCCCGTGATGAACCTTAGTCAGCTTTATCGACATCTATGGGAAGAGACGGAGGGGTCTATTCTTAGGCCAGACACCCACAACCAATTTTAACGAATATAAGAGCAGTTCTTGAATAGTAATAATTGTGTTGTTTTACTTACATAGGTCATGCCTTTCGCGATCAGGGCTTTTGGCCATCATGGAGGTCCTCTTGGAAGGCATCGGCAGCGAAGGCTTGGGTCTGTTCTGCATCTCCGCTAAGGCCTGCTGTACCGCCTCCTGCCTCACTTCTGCAACACACAGTTCAATTATAACACTGAAACTAAGAAGACAGTGCCTTAATTATAACATGAACATATTCTAGAATACTATGACTCATTCAAAACACATGCTTACTAAAACCAACCTAATATGTATTTAACTTAATTGCCTTGCCTCTTGTCGATGCAACTGAATGAAACAAACTACATTCAACCAAATAAGCCACGATATGAGAAAGCATCATGCTGATGTGGCAGAACAAGGTACATATGTTAGTGCAATAACATTTGAAACAATGGAAGATGCAATCATGCAAAAAGAAATGCACAAGAACTTAGTGATAATGCGTAAAAAACTTCATGAATACGTTTCCTTTCAATTAGAATAGTTTTTACCGTCAACCTCAAAGCTAAACTATTTGTTTTTCAAAGGAAAATCGTATTGTAGTCATAATCAAGCCCTGATTTATTTTAAGACTGGGCATACAAGCAATTTTTTACAACATAACATCCAACATATGACTAAAACATGTTTTTTTTACATTGTATAATAGTATAGTGACAGATAGCAATAACTATTAAAAACGTATCATTTCTGTAAAATGAAGAATAAAATCAATACGTACATTTAATAAAAATATATGCAATTATAAGAAATTTTACTATAAGTTGAACAACAAGAGTAAGACACTAATATTAGAAATATGAATATCTGTAATAATAGATTTAAATTGCCTATTGCCTCAACAAAAGAATGACTTATTCTTTGACAGTCGCTCTTAATTTACAGGAAGTTAGGTGCAAGTGTAAATTCCAATCAGTTTCATTAAAATAACTTTCACACACGCACAGAAAAGTTCTTTTACATAGCTATTGAGTTATAACATTGCAAACTAGTGTCTGCGGCGAGCAAATGTCATCCTATTACAGTGAACCTTAACCAGTCGATAAGCCATGTCAGAGGCCCTCAGGCGGCTTGACAAACTCTAACACCAGAGGCCAGCACTTACCTCATACGAAAAGAAGAAGAAGTGAACCTTGATTGTTTTTTTACACAAAGGAAAAAAGGCATAAACGTTTCGAAGATCACCTAGGATAATACGCGTAATAAACTTATGGGACATTAATCCCTAAGAGTGACACTTGGGATACGAGTAAAGACATCGTAATACGCCGCTACACGCGTCTCATTGGGATTTAATTCTCAATGTCTTCTATAGAAAATTACAAAACCATTGCACTTCGTCTATATGGAAGAAAAACTTAAAAATAAGGCTTTATCTTATTGCTCTCTTCAGGTCTCCAGACTAGGGGACACAAGCGTAGATCTATGAAAGGGTTATTTTAAGTCTATATTTTGCGTAATGCTTGCTTTGATTAGATCATAAGGAAATTCAATAGGTTTCTAATCATACTCTGGTAAAAAGTGGGTTTTCAATTTCTACCGGTGCCCATGCACGGAGATACGAAGATTCATGTGATGACGTCATATCACATAACGACCGCTTCGCGTGGCTCGCCCATTGTTCTACCTCGGCCACGTTGAATAGGTACGAGGAGCGACATTTTTCTTAGTAGCAACCGAGCTCGGTATCCGTCGGTACGGTATATCGTAACAACAATGATCTGATACTGGGATCAGTAGGTACGAACCCGGCAAAATTTCAGGGACAAGCAATCATATCATATCATGTTTCTTTGACCCTTCTGCACTCCTAAACCACTATGCCGATAGCGATGAAACTTTGGTCGGTTGCTGTCCGCAAAACGGGAAAGTTTTTGAAAAAATCCGCGGACCACCGGGACCAAGCAAACAAAGGCGTTTTTCTATCGTAAATATTGTCCTATCGTGTTTCTGCCACAGTGATCCCTCGGAATTATAACGTAGTATCGTTTGAATATAGTACTTGATTTAGTCTGTTATAAATCAAATCATAAGGTGAGTATACACTAGAGCATTTTCCCGAGCATTTCCATGTAATGTAACGTTCCTGCGAATGCTCGACGCTGTGTTCGACGTAATGCTCAAGGCAAGTGAGCATTTACCTGTAACATTCCTTTCTATTTTACGTCTCGCTCGCGCACCTCATACAGCGTAGCATGTTGCCTTTGCTCGATTAAATGTTACACAAATTCGCTCTTTGGTTTGTAAAATCAAGTTGTAACAAAGCGTCGAAATGTTCGTTTCGTGAAAGGGCGACACATAGAGCGGCTCGATGTTCTGTTACAAGTAAATGCTTTAGTGTATACTCACCTTAAGATTAGGATTAGCGTTATACCTTACACTACGCATAGATTTGCAATGCAATCAATAAATACTTGTCTTGTGTTACCTACGCTACGACTACAACACAATATGTAGCATTTACAGAACTTTATTCCTATCCATCTACTGAATCTTTTATTGATATTGATCCCTAAAGCCGCAGCCAACGCAAAGTTAGCAGGGCGTCTAGACGTTTCATCAAGTGTCGTACAAGCGCGGATTATCCTTCTACCTAGCTTAGTTAGTAAAAAAACGGAAAAGAAGGTACGAGCGAAACTCGTGCCCTGAGGAACTCACAGGGCACCGTAAATTATTTTGAGTTCATCATTGCCCCTTTAGTACCTTTAGTTTCAGGCACTTTGTAACACAAACTTCATCAAGCTATTTTAGGGGTAAAAGAGTAGAAATTTCTTAATTTTATACTTTTTCCTTTAAGACTGCGCTCCCAGGCAGAAATCTTCATACAAAAAAACACAACGTGCCGCTCGAAAAAGCGATTTTTATTGAATATCACGTGAAATGTAGATAATTTTTAAAAAACGCCTCCTTTTTATTGTATTGTTTTTATTTATCCAATTTTTGACCCCATAATCTGTACCATATTGTCAAAAAATCGAATCTAACCAAAAGTTAGAGGTAACTATGTGTTTTTTTGAGAACATTTAGTCCTATCGTGTTTCTGTCTGGGTGAATTCCGGTATTATAATGTAGTATCCATGCCTATTTTTAATTTGAATAATGTACTTGATTTACTCAGTTAAATATGTAATCTAAGATTGGTAATTTTGCGTTATACCCCACCTTAACTGTGTCACAAAGCCTCCAAGAATTTCAAATTTCAGAATGGTGAGGTTACTGGGAGTATCCTAGAGGTTTTTAATTTTCGCGAATTCCATAAAATAGTTAGACATTCATTAGGAGCCCCTACATGTTTCGGGGACCGAAAACAGAAAACAGTACTTTTCCCAGCGCAAAGCTTTCTATTATATTCCACCTAATACAATAGAAAGTAGTATTAGTAGTAGTAGAGCTTTTTTGTGACAGAGTTCGTCCGGGGAAGTACTAACACCATACCTATTTCTGCCGCAAAGCAGTACTGCTCGCATTTCTGTGTTCCGATTTGAAGAGTAAGGGTGCCGGTGAAATTACAGGCACATGAGCCTTTTCATCTTTATGTCTCATGGTGGCGGGCGCAGTGCAATGCTACATAGGGCGCGTCCTAGGTGGACGTGACCTATGAGGTAATGCACTGTTCATAGGCAGAGGTTACCGCTTAACATCAGGTGGGGCCATCTGCTTGTTCCGTCATTCAAGAAGTATAAAAAAAAACCTATTGAGTTTTTTCAGTGTGGACTAAATTTTTTTAGGGTACTGAAATAATATGAAATAATAATATTTACGATTTTTCTCAGATTTGTATTCGCTACCAATTGGATAAACGAACAACTCATATAAATCTGGTGTTTCGTGCTTACGTATAAACGTATGTTTGATTATTATTTTTCATAATTTGTATTGAGTTGTTATCATAATTAAAATTCGTAGACTTACTATATAATTAAGTAACACATAGAAGTGTATTAAAAGTAATACCAGGCCTGTTAGCCATTGAGAAATTGGCCATATCTTTTTAATGCTTTAAGTTAGAGGCTTGTTTTTTTTTGGGCACTATAAACTCACAGAGACCTTTATATTTGGTACAATTTTCAAGTCAAAAAATTTAGCTGTTCCTAAAAAAAACTTGAGAAACAGGCAGACGGAAAACAAAGTGATCCTATAATTGTTCCGTTGATACATTTTCCAGTACGGGACCCTAAAAAAGTCTAGTCGTTAGCTTATCCCCATCCAAAGGTTGTCTCGAAGAGATAATTTTTTGCGATAAGACTGTCATGCCCATTACATGTTTAATTTTAATCTTTAAATTTTATTTTATTGTGTGTAATGTTTAAATATATTGTAAATTGTGTATTAAAGTATTTTCATTAATTTAATTCGACGACGACTCAACGACTGTATTATTTTCCGATTGACTTTCATTCCATGAAATCCTAGGAGACTAGTCAAAGCTAATAAAGGCCAAGTGGCTGAAGTTAGTCCTGGAACCAGCGGACTTTGCGCAGGCTTGAAAGAAAAAGTAAGATCACGAAATCCAATAAGTTTTAGAGCATTTTGCTATTCATTTCGACGTATCGTGTGTGAGCTGTGAGTAAAGTGCACCATGCCCGCGCGACCGACGAGACACCTACTTTGTCGCTCTCCCCGTCATCCGCTCGACATCTGCGCAGCATTTGTTAGGTACATCGCAATACTTTTATTGATTTGCTCAAACTCGTATACTAGGTATTTCATTTCAGTCAATCTATCTATCTATTCAGCCGGTATCACCCACTGCTAAGTAAAGGCCTCTTCTCTATAAGGCCACTCCTGGCAGTTTTGTGCCAGCAGGATCCACCGCTCTCCTACTGTCTGCACAATATCGTCTGAATTGGACTGCCTCGAGGCCGCCGCATATCTTTCGGCCTCCGTTCGGTGACTGCTTTGGTCCACCCTCTCGCCTTGCTTTCGTTTAAGTGCATCGATTATTTTCAATATACTGTAGCCGTAGTGCGACTTTTTGCTACAAGTTTACGCGCTCTACCAAGACCGCGTTTTACGCGCAGTTTGTATGAAGAAATGTACAGAGCCCCTAGCGGCGAGTTAATGAATCATTTTGTGTGAGTGTTTTGCGAGTGTAAGTAACATTTTTGGCAGTTCACGTCACGTATTGTTGTAAAGTATCCTTAGGCCTTAGTGTGGGCACACGAGTTAAGGCGCTATAGGTTCAACCAACATTTTTGTATGAGGCGAAGAAGGCGAGCGCACGCTCTGATACCGTGTTTTTATGTATAAAAAAATTATATAAAAATGTCGTTCAAAGTTTTGTTTAATTTTGTTGATGAATTCACTAACTCAAATAATAACTAACGTGTAACCAAATAATTCAAAAATGAAAACGTGAGAGAAGTGAGTGAAAAATAGCATTTCAATTTAAAAAAGGAGGTATCTTTGTTATTTTTTTTTATCGAGTGAAGTAATTCAAATATTTTATTGAGTTATTGATTTCACTAGATAAAAAGCTCAAGAATATCATATATTTTTTTCCTTATAGAAAACTAGAAAAATTCTTATCAAAAACTTTAAAATTCTAGAGACATTTGAGAACCTATCGCGCCTTAAAACGCGTTTACGCGACAACCGCGTTGGTTGAGTAAACGGCAAAATTATACAACAAGTATACTTTACAACAATACGTGACGTGAACTGCCAAAAATGTTACTTACACTCGCAAAACACTCACACAAAATGATTCATTAACTCGCCGCTAGGGGCTCTGTACATTTCTTCATACAAACTGCGCGTAAAACGCGGTCTTGGTAGAGCGCGTAAACTTGTAGCAAAAAGTCGCACTACGGCTACTGGTTGTAGGTATACCTTAATTTTGCCGTTTACTCAACCAACGCGGTGGTCGCGTAAACGCGTTTTAACTGGTATGCTCACACGCCTACGGTTCTTCATATTTACAATCAAATTTTCAACTTCACGTCACTCAACTTGCATGATGAACGATGGGACATATCACTAACACATGAATTTCGTTTTTCACAATCTAAAGATTGTTTGAATTTACACAAAGACTGACAACAGATTTTACTGAAAACTCATAATTAAATAAACTTAATATCCCCAAATTTCGATTATATAAAGTAGGTAAGTGGGTTTTTAACGGGAAATTTTGTACAGTTCTATAATGAACTCGTAAAAAGTACATCTTAACTACCTATTTGAAAATCGTAATTATACATAAATAATAATCTAATTAAGAAATCGTATTACATATTAAGGATGAACGTCAAAGGAATACTTCTGTATCTGAATTTACAATTCGCTCCATTCTCTTAAGGCCCTTCTCCCATTAGGATACGCACAGGCGATTCAAGTATCCTGAAGGTATCCTACAAGTCTCGGAGACTAGTCGCCGACAAGTATCTCACATACATTTGAATGCAGGCTTGTGTGCGACCCTGCATTAGGATACGCACAGGCGATTCAAGTATCCTGAAGGTATCCTGCAAGTCTCGGAGACTAGTCGGCGCCAAGTATCTCGCCTGCATTCAATATACTTCCTTAGGATACTTGAATATACTTTCCTTCAGGATACTTGAATCGCCTGTGCGTATCGTAATGGGAGTAGGGCTTTAGTGTTTAGATTAGCACAGGAGTCCTCACAAAAGGATGCCTTACAAAGTTGCTAACGAGCATTACTTACGAGTTGGTAAGTGAGTCAATTGCGTTTTTATCCTATTTGTAAGATCATACTGTTGTTTATATCGGGTGTCGGACTTGTTGTAATCATGACAATAATCGCGGAAACAAGCGGTTAGCGAAGCATAGAGCCCAAGCAAGTATTCAATCAAAATATATAAATTGTAGTCTGTGGTTACTTCTCACTTCTGATGATTGATGTATTGTTCATCATCAATAAATACCCTCCGTACGACCTCAGTGGCGCGGCGGGCGAAGGTTCGCCTGCGACGCAGGAGGTTGCGGATCCGTTTCCTGCCTCGGAACAAATATTTGTACGACCTGGATATTTGATCAAGGTGTTCTGGGTATTAACTATGCAAAATAAAAATTATCTATCTATGTTATGTATTGTATTAAGTATGTCAGTTATTGTTGAAATGAGGATGGTTTCGGACTCTTTGTCAAGTGTTTATAAAAAGTAATTTTGAATCGAATGTCAATCGAGAAAGTTTTTTAGAATGAAAACTGACAATTCTTTTCTCTGATAAACTTTTGTGTTACAAAGAAAATAAAATATCTTTTATTTTCCTGCTATTTGCTTATCCACTGCACTCTGCTATGTAATGGAGATAGCCGGTCTCTATTGGTTATTTAGTACTCATAACACAAGCTCTGCTTAGCTAGGGGCTAGATAATGTTGTTTGAACAGTCCAGCATTTTTTTTAATTGGTTAGGTTACATTTTGCTCGCTGGGCAATACGCTGAGAAAGCCCAGCGAGGTATACGCGTAAAATGTCTCCTGTTTAATTGATGATCAACAACATATCAATCATCTGAAGGGAGATGTAACCACAGACTACAATTAAAATATTTTGATTTAATTGAGATGTTAAGGTACTTAAACATTTATTTACAGAAAGAACTAATACTAAATCAATCATCTGAAGGGAGATGTAACCACAGACTACAATTAAAATATTTTGATTTAATTGAGATGTTAAGGTACTTAAACATTTATTTACAGAAAGAACTAATACTAATACAAGGTATGTACAAAATACATATGAAACAGTTGTGCTACCTGAAGACCGCAGCTAGTGATCTACAGGTAGCTTAACTGATCCAAATCACTACCAGACGGAAACGTCCTTAAGATGCCGGCTGCATTGCCACGCTGAATGGCAATACTAATGCGTTCAGCCAGATAAGAGCCAGCTCTCGGGTCACGTCATGTTAAGGTAGTTCAGCAAAATGTTGAAATATGGAAGGATCCTCAAAATTGAGGTATATGTCGCGAGGTGGGACGATCTGAACGAGTCAAATCATTTTTCGATATCAAATGCATTTTGCAGACAGCTACGGTTGGTTGGGTTCATAAACAAAGTTATCTCCTGCATGCTCCGAGCCTACGTGACTCGGGTCTGTGGGGTCAGCTATTTGACTACATCGCTCAGATAAACCAATGTATCTGAAATTGTATATTGCCTAGGTTTAAGTACAATACTGTAGCGATGATCAACGTCAATATTATCCGTCAATTATTTGATATTGTGTATATTTACAAAGAATGCAATTATTAAACGAATGCCAAAAGAACTGGTTTAGATGATTGAGGTATCATTAGAATATACATATAAATCATCATCATTGTCTTGCCCTTTTCCCAATTTATTTGGGGTAGGCGCAGTACGTCTGTTTCTTCCACTCTCCCCTGTCAGCCGTCATCTCTACATTACACAAAGGTTATCTGGAAGAAAATACTAATTAGCATTAAGTTCGCCTATGTACTGCTTTTTGTCTTGTGCAATAAAGAATTTTCTATCTATCTATCTGTTCATCCACTCCCTTATCTGTCATATCATCTCTCAAGGAATCCATCCATTTTTTCTTAGCTCTTCCTCTTCCTTTCCAACCATTCCCAACCTTCCCTTAGTTTCATATTCATAACTTTCTTAGTTACATGCGTTTCATCGCCTCATAACACGCACATCATTAGAATAAGTATGTTATCCCGAAATGAGATGTAAAAGTGAAATTAAAAAAAAAAACAGGATAACCAAATTAAAAAGACCAATATTTAAAAAAATATCTGGAGTTGAACGTGTTTGTAATCTGGTGGAGAACAAACGTATTGTATATCTGGTGTATTTTGGTGTCTGGTGTATTTAGAACACGTAGTTCTCAAGAAATAAAACTTCGAAACTTCAAAACTTCGAAGTTCGAGTTATTTTCTTAGACTACCGATACGGAATGAGACGAAAGACAAAAACTCGACCTTATTTGTGTTTTTTTTTTTTAATACTACAGAATGACGCAACAAGCAGATGGCCCACCTGATGTTAAGCGGTAACCTCTGCCTATGAACAGTGCATTACCTTATAAGTCCCGTCCACCTAGGACGCGCCCTATGTGGCATTGCACTGCGCCCGCCACCCTCAAACATCAAGGTGAAAAGTCTCATGTGCCTGTAATTTCAATTTGTGTGGTATTAGGACAGTTTTCAATAATGCCACGGAATACCTAACATCCAATCTGTGATACTAACATATTAAATTGAGTCAGGCCTAAGAATAGATCTCTCCGTCTCATCAAATGGATGAACGTCCGTTTTACAGATCCATTTAAACGTATATGTTATTAGCGTATGTCCGGAATACTGTATTCTGTGTGAACTCACTACATACGCTAGTAACATTAATACGTTAAAAAGGACAAGTACAACGGACGTTCTATGTGAACGCGCCCTGAGGGATTAACCGAACTTGTTGGAAAGACTCGTTGGTATAAGATTTATCATGCCTGCTAGCTTATAAGGATTGTGTTATTACTGGAAGAAAGTGTTAGCCGAGTCAGTCGTGGGAAGCAATGGCGGCGATGGGCTAACCACGTGTCACGTCTATATTTCCATGGTGGTGCAACCCATGGTGAAAGGAGGCCCATTGAGACCTACCCTTTTGGGGAAAAAAGCGTATGCATTTATTTAGATAAATATAAGGAAAGCTGTAGGATAGTGCTGATGGTTTAAGTAAATAGTAAACAAAATTGCTTAGTAAGACTTAATATAGTACTATTATACTGTGATAGTAGCAGGTGCATCCATTCCTCGGTGAAGTGATTTGCGAAGACTTACAAATTAGCGAGTGAAGAAAGAAGCTCAAGAAACGCTAAATGGATTCCGACGTGGCTTACAAGCACAACTCTATTTGAATATAGGACATGAAGACCAACTCTCGCGCTTATAAACAAAAAAAAAACTGAATTTGAATTATTTGGAACCTGAAATTTTCATACAAGATCTACTTAGATAATTCATAGTTTTAATTATCAAAAAAGATATATACATAGCGGTCTAACTCTTTTTGCGTCAGAGTTTAAATACTAACAATTGTGTGGAAATATATCAAATTCAAAAAAACTTTCAAGTTTTTTAAAAATCAAATTAGACATAAAATCACAATTATTGGGGTTCTAGTTTTGAAAACCTGAAATTATCTGTTTTTATATTTTAGCCTTTTTTGGGTTTTATAAGATTCAAACGCCCAATTTAAAATAAGATACACGCTTTCGACAAATTCCTCGCAGAAGTCCGTAGTAGGACACAATTCAAAAATTAGTCTGTTTTGGCTTTTGTCACCATTATTAGCGAAGAGTACTATTTATGATTGCCATTGGCGACAATTGTGTAATGTTACGAATCAGGTAACAATAGTTAGAAGACAGACAGGTGCCTACAGAATAAAACATATGCGAAACCAGGCGGCTATAAAGAATATAAGTATTCAGTTATAAAAAAAAAATATTCAAAACAAGCTTTTGAGAAGTGTACTTCCGACTGGTGATGATAATGGTGAAATTATTAAACAGAACCGTGAGCTGATCAAAATGAGCCTAAACACGGCCAGGCTACTATTATCCATCGAGGAGTTCCGTTGTCCACCTTCGGTCTCCATCATCAGATGGTCACTGTCTCCATAATATTGTATTGTCATCGGAACTTGACGGGTATGCAAAATGTCAGCTTGGCTATAACGCTAATTTCCAATACGCATAATGACCAATAAAGAAAGATTCGTAATAGTAATTCGCGTACAATAATGAAAACATTTCTGAAACGCTCTGCATAGCTTTAAAAAGATAACAACCTCAGATCATGCAATATAAACAGTAAATATTTACAGTGTAAATACCGCCAGTGCGTGTTATATTCAACAACCTACGTCTGAAATCCGACTACGCAAATAAGGTAACACCAAGATCCAGGTGAAAAGATGACACTTTTCTGCTGCAGAACAATTTATGCTTTTCATACAGGATGCCGTATGGTACTAGGACGTTTAGGGTTAATAAACAGTTTAATTTTAAAAGGAATCGGTCTTACACTCTAGGAAATAAATAGTAAAGTTTAAATGTGCAGAAAAAGATCTTGAAAACTATGAATCAGGTGTAACTGTAACTGTACAAGTTACAGGAAAGCTAACATATTAACCACTAAACCAAACGACCTTTTTATTCCTCAGAAAAAATTAACGTCACATGTTATAGGTACGCATTTTCTCTTCATGATTAATTTCAGCTTCTTGTGGTAGTGAAGGATTTTCGTTTATGTTTTCCAATAAACAAAGAGAAACGCCATAAACAAAACAATTTTTCAAAAAAAGGCCACTGTATTTCCATAGATAAAAAAAAAAAAAAAAAAAATTATGTGATGTGGTGTGAAAATTACATCGAATAGTGAATTATAGTGAACTATTAGCCTGATGTAATTTGTAATTACCAGAAATTGTAAGCCAAGTGCAAGAGTTTCAAATAATAACTGCTAAACTGAGATCAACTACACGAGATGACGATTAGGTAGGTACATGGCAGATATACTCTACAGGTCGAATGGAAATAGCTTTGATATAAATGAATTCGTTTGAATTAAATTCACTAATTTGTAATATGACGAAACGATTTCATTTCCGTCACAGACTGAACGGTCAGGGGGGTTAGTACGAGAATTTGACAGTATTCGAAACTATATGAAGTTTCGTTTCCTTCCATACATTTACTAGCAGCGTTTCTAGCGAAAACGAGGAGAAAACTAAGGACGCTGTCAGAAAATGTATTGAAGGAAACGAAACTTCATATAGTTTCGAATACTGACAAATTCTCGTACTAAGGGTACAAATAGGAGGGTTCACGTCAATAGGATGTTAGCTGAATTCGGAAAGCTATTTGAATTGTGAATAATGAAAATACAATTGAGCATGATACCAAAATGGGTTGAACGAGCCAGTGGGCAGTTTTCAGCTCGCTACAATAAACTGTGCCTGGAAATATTACCTAGTAGTATGAACATTTGCAGAATCTGTCAAAAAGGACTAGTTCGCTTATAAAACCTTATTGGAATGGGGAAATGTAGTATGGAATAATTTGTTATTGTTACACCACACCTTATGAAATGCAATGAAGCCTCTCGCTATGTAATTTTAAGTTTATATTAGGTACATCAGAATTTAGAAATATCATGACGGGTGTATATAATTAATTAGTAAGTTTACTGTGATTATGACTTATTACTCCTTTATTCTTATGATTACTGAATGCCATGAAGTGGTTAAGTAAGTTTAATGCTTTTTTCTAAAGCATCTAATAGTTTGTTTATAAGAAAGACGTTTATATTACATTGTGCATAAATCATTATCAAAGAATATCAGCAACCTGAGCAAATTTAAATTATATGGTCCAATCCAGATTTATCGAAATTTTTCTGAATTTACTACCAACTAATAAATAAATTAAAACAGATACGATTCTTGAAACCAAAATTGTTAAAGAGCCAGTAGGAGACGGTACTCTAAATCACTGATGACGGATGTTACACTTGAAAAGGACAAAAAACTAGAATTTGTTTGTTTCATGTTCAATACAGGTGATTATTGATGTCAATGTGTCAAGACAGTGGCAGCAGCCGGGATGATAGATCTGGGAGCAGGACTGTCCCAAAATATAATATATATGAAAGACATACAACAGATACGATACATACATAATATAAATATCAGATTGAATGAACAGCGTTGAGTATACATGTATAAGTGGAAGATAAATATATGAAACTAGATCACACCAAATCAATGAACAATACTGAAGGCTGGATGCAGTTGTGCCTCAAACCAACCCGATTAAAACAATTGAAGTATGACATCACACCATGACGAGACGTGTCTATGGTTATGTTGACTCACCAGAGTGGTAGCGGCTCTCGTTCCGCGTAAGCCGGCGGTTGGTCCTCCCGGGCGGCGAGCGGAGCGCCGCGGCTGACCTCACTGCGACCCGACAAACCACACAAACACGTAACCACACGCACACAACTCAACAAACGTCACTAGCTTGTCAAATTTGAATTTGGGATGGAAATTGTGTATAACTATTTCTTTTTTATTCATCTTATACTAAAGCAATGCTATAATGTTAGTAATAACATTAAATTGCTTGTTCATGGTTTATTTATTTTTATGTTAACGAGATGCCACGCCATTGTCAACACGAATAGTACTATCTGGCGTCCCCGATGCGCCGCGGTGTGGTAAACATACTTTGTTTTCGATGCCAAATCCATTACAATAATATCCTTACTTCTTACTCAGCTAATTCGATTTCCACAAACGAACACAGCTTGTTATCCCATCAAACAATTAGTACATGTTTTGTTAATTGTCTATTTTTATCGTTTACTCTCATCCCGGTATTTTCTCATCTTAGTCCGTACGTGTATGCTTGCGTTTTCTGTTACTATTTTCCACTAGAATTCGGTTGAACCGGCTTGCAGTCCTTTGATTAAGATTACCCTGACAAAGGCAATCAGATGATAGTTATTGGTAAATCTATAGAAACATTCGCTCACTACTTTAATACACATGTATGATATTCTCTGTGTTTCTTCTGATACGTAAAATAACAGTTCAAGGTGAGACCGTGTTTGTACCGTGAGATCCAGATTAATGAAAAACATATATTTATATAAATGTATTTAATACGTGGCCACTTTTAGTTTAGTTAGCAATAAGCCCATCGCTGCGTATTGGTATACCTAAAATAACCACATACATATGTCATGAAATAATCCTACTACTCTGAATAAAATATTTGAAACATGTCAGTTTTGGCTTAGTTAGCATTCCATAGGATGCAAGCCCATCGCTGTTCATTGTAATACCCATATCTAGCCAAAACCATTCGAAACAAAACCAGCGTGGTAAATGTAAATGTATGAAAATTATAAGTGCACTTTTTTATGCGATACGCCCTTGAATGGTCGAAACAGAAATATACATAAACATACATTTTAGTAGTAGTAGAGTTTTTCTGTGAAAGAGTTCGTCCGGGGAAGTACTACCACCATACCTATTTCTGCCGCAAAGCAGTAGTGCTCGCATTGCTGTGTTCCGGTTTGAAGGGTAAGGGTGCCGGTGAAATTACAGGCGCATGAGACTTTTCATCTTATGTCTCAGGGTGGCGGGCGCAGTGCAATGCCACATAGGGCGCGTCCTAGGTGGACGTGACCTATGAGGTAATGTACTGTTCATAGGCAGAGGTTACCGCTTAACATCAGGTGAGCCATCAGCTTGTACCGAAATTCAAGAAGTATAAAAAAAATAAAAAAAAACATTCGGTTTAGAAAAAGGTAGGATGTCAGCTTGAGATCTTCCACATATAACGGATTCGGTTCGAAAGCAAGACCGAGATGAGAGTTAACGAATATTATATTATGAAGACGGATTATGTAATAAAATAATACACACAACCACAATTTGCCCTAGCACTTATTAATTTGATAAACACAATAATTA
The DNA here is from genome assembly GCA_932527175.1 of Operophtera brumata. NCBI lineage: Eukaryota > Metazoa > Arthropoda > Insecta > Lepidoptera > Geometridae > Operophtera > Operophtera brumata. The sequence goes on along the minus strand of OW052239.1, from coordinate 76,470,484 downwards.
ACATTTTTTACTACGGAATTAAGGTGAAAAACTAAGCACGATAATTAAACTAGACGTTTTTTTAATTCTAGTTGAGCTTTTAAAGGAGACAATTAGATCTTCCTTATTATAAAGTTGCTTAAAAAGGATTAGACGCTTTGTCGGTCGTGGAGGCCGGACAGCCTAGCATATATGCAGTGCAATAAGGAATACAGTTTGTAAAAAACATTGAATCAGGCGACGAATCACCACGCTTGGTGGGTGGATTGGTGGTCATAGAATTGGTACTGTTGAGTTATCAGGAAGATGCTGCTACCCATTCCCTAGTGTTATCCCTTAGTCGGCTTTTACGACATCCGCGGGAAGAGAAGGAAGGCGTATAATCTTAGGCCAGACACAGCACAACAAGTGGCTTTACTTGCTGTAAAAGCAGATCATAAGAGCAAATAAGAATTATGGGATTACTTGAGTAAAGACTACACATCTCCGTATTGATATTTGAATACTATTACAGCGGCATTTGTGCCCTGCCGCAAAAATGATTTAATTGTCGAGGATGGTATAGGTCCATTTCCTAGAATTATTGAAATAAGGACAAAGTTGCACCCAACAAAAGTAGATTATATTATTATCTATACTCTAGCTAGCTAAACTAGATGCAGAAGAAATGTAAACAAACCATCATGCATTCTGAATTATTGTGACAATACTGTTTTTAAATATATCAACATTTTACATGTTAGTGACGAAAAACCAGAAAAAAGATGTAGCTTTGTATCTTTTTATTTAAGCTATTGATTTTTAGGTTAGGTATGGGCTTTTTTTTACAAACATTCCACATCCAAAATGGCTGGACTACAGATAGGTCAATTTAAAATACAAATACAAAAAAAAATGCACAATAAAGATATGTTGACATAGTAGTGATACACTGGTTCATGTGTTTGTACATAAATAATGAACAAATAGTTATTGAGAATACATTAAAATACGTAAATCGAAGAAAAGTCGATGCGGTTTGTGGTGTCACTTTCCTCGTTAAAAACAACACGCCAGTTTTCAGGCGAGGCTCTACAGGAAATTGCACGTTCCAAGTGAAATTGCTTTCACGGTGCGGTGCCAGCGCAAACGAAGCCTGCAGACGAAATGAGACGTCTGGTGGTACGATTATGCCATTATCGGGTAAATCTGGGTGACTATGGTATTTTATAAGCCTTGATCCATCGCCTCTTATTGCTTAAGCATTGTATATTTTTGAAATGGGCAGTTTATTCAATCGTGTCGTTATACATGCAATAAGCTTACAGAACCAAATCAACGAAATATTTGAACCAGAGGATTATAACAGTAATGAAACAATTCATGCACTTATTCCAGGTATTCGTTATCAACAATATGGTCGATATTTGACAACACTGTCGTCAAATTCACCGTATCATCGCAATTCCACCAGAGGGGCTAGTCTGCAAATTTGACAAACAACTTACACGGTTGTGTGGTGTACACTACACGGATTTTAGTATGGATAAATCGAAAAGCGCCCCTAGCGGGCACCTTGAGAACCTCAAATCCAGTACAAAAATCCGTGTAGTATATATACACCGCACGGCCGTGTAAGTTGCTTGTCAAATTTGCAGACTAGCCCCTCAGGAAATTCGGAATTTATTAAATTAAAATAGCATAAAAGTTGGATAAACCTGATGCCACCAGGCGTGGTCATCCACACAGATCAGAGAGGCTGGCGCAGTCTTGAGTTTTATACCCACTTCGGGTCGTTGAGCCAGGAGTATAATCAGCCCATAGTATTCCCACTGACTCGGGACATGTTCTCAAAGTGGCTGAATGATATTTTTTTGTGAATTAAATGCTCGCAGGCAAAGCATAAGCAAATATTATTCATTGAATAGTTAATTTTATATGTCACTAGCGACTCGCCCCGGCTTCGCACGGGTAGCACCCGGTGAACACCCCCCCCCCCCCTAAGACAATCTCCTGGTTCTAAGCTACCTCCCCACCAATTTTCAGCCAAATCGGTTCGTGCGTTCTGGAGTTATAGCGTCAGGAAGGAAAATCCCGACTTATTTTTATATAGTACAAATTTTACCAAGGATCCCTAATTTTTTTCAAAATTAAATGTAGCCTATGTCAAATTGGAAGAATGTAGCATTCTATTGGTGAAAGAATGTTTTAAATCGGCCCAGTACTTTTTGAGCCTATTCATTACAAACATACAAACATACAAAAATAGGTACAAATCTTTCCTCTTTATAATATTAGTGTAGATTTGCGATTTGTGACTACAGATTAATGCAGATATTATACAAATATACGGTATACGAGTATATATAATACAAAGGCAGATTAAAAATTATTTGAATTTCAAAGTCCTCAAGAACCTCGCCTATATAGTCTCCATGCGTCGTCTGGCAGCATCTGCTAGCATGTGTACTACGGTGTCACAACACCAATTCCATTTGTGAGTCCCATCTTCATCATCCATATATTCAGTTATCGTGAATCAATTATCTTCCGTCATCTTCAATGAAACATCTCGAATGAAAAATCTCAAACGAAAGATCTCGAATGCAAAATCTCAAACGAAAATCTCATACGAAAAATCTCGACATTTTCGATTCAACATTTTTCATGAGTATGATATTAATATGTTTGACTGTACCTCCTCCTAATTTTCGACATATCTCTTAGTCCAGTCAGGATGTACATCCGTGCTTGCAAAAGTTTGGGTCACGCTGATATTTTTATATGTTGTTAGGACCTTAACCAACATTAAAAAACCAGATTTGCAATTTTCCAAGTGCTGTGCGTTCGGCGGTGTACCCAAAACACCATGAAATTTGGGGGGTTTTTTCAGTTTTCGGTCAATATCTTAGTGAAGGAAGGGTCTGAACGGTACATTTACTGCGAATACTTTTAAAGTAGACTAAATTTGCTACAATTTCACACTAGCGCGAGCTCTATAGAGCTATTGGTTCCCAAGATACAGTTCTCCAAATATAGGCAATTTTTACCAAAAAGTGTTTTTTTTTTTTCAAAATTTACACTTATTTTGTGAAATATCTTCTAAAATACGCATCCTACGTCAAATATTATAAAAATAAAGTTGTAGTAAATTTAATTAGCTTTCATTTGAGACTAAATTGGTACCTGTAGGTACAGCAATTCTCTCAAAAACGTATCTTCAAAGTTAATTCAAAATTTGCCACCGCATGACAGGCAGAAGACTCTTCTGTGAAAATAATCATGTAAATGCACATGATTATTTTCACAGAAGGGCAGGAGGTGCGGGATCCATGGTGGTGGAGATGGGGGCAGTCCATGATAAGACAGCTTCCACCCCAATCAGCACTTAGAAAATTGCAAATCTGGTATTTTAATGTTGGTTAAGGTCCTAACAACATATAAAAAAATCAGCGCGACCCGAACTTTTGCAAGCACGACCCACTTTTTATGTTTAACTTGACTGGACTATCTGTTCGACATCAAAGTCTGCAATCCGAGAATCGCCCCTCTGTTCTGTAACCGGCGATGCCGGAACACTATTAGAGTCGGCGTTGCAGTCGGCCGCCGGCAGCAGAGGAAATAAAAAATCCGGACAAGTGCGAGTCGGACTCGCGCACAAAGGGTTCCATGCCAATATCTAGACGGCAAAAAAATAAAAACTATTTTTTAGTATTTGTTGTTATAGCGGTAACAGAAATACATCATCTGTGAAAATTTCAACTGTCTAACTATCACGGTTCATGAGATACAGCCTGGTGACAGACGGACAGACGGACAGCGGAGTCTTAGTAATAGGGTCCCGTTTTACCCTTTGGGTACGGATCTCTAAAAATATTTACATTACTGGCCGGCAAATGGAATACGAATTGCAGTAATTTTTTATTTACGTGCTGTTTTTTTCTTTTTTGAGCAAGTTTTTAAATGTCCCATTTAATTTATTAATTTCAACACACATATTCTTTAGTAATAGTACATTATGGTACAAGTGTGTAATGTTGGTGATTACCGCTGAGGCGCCATTGAGACCCGAGCCGTCAGGTGAGGGTCTTAAGAGAGCTGAGGACGGTAATCATCAATACACACATGTATCATATGACGTTTTTCAACACACTAGTGAAGAAAATAAGAATAAAACAGAAATACACACTCTGTGTAAATGTTCAACTGTCTCTATAACTCACTTGTGAATAATAGCAATGAAAAAGTCACAGTTTGATTACAGGTGTCATTATGTGCCTAATTGCGGTGAAATTAGACACACTTTATGAGCAAATGTGTTGAAAAGATTTTTATTTTATTTTCATGCGAATGTTTTTAGGTTTTCAAGTTCTTAGGGTTCCATTACCTTCCATTATTTCCATTATAGATTGACAAAGCGAAGAGTAATGAGGTATAATCGGCCAGACAACGCGGCTCCTTGTAGATCAATAATTCACTGAGTTTGTAGGACCAATTGACTGTAATCACGGCGAGTACGAGTCGGTCGATCACCGGCTCCTATTTATAGAGCCGTTTAAAGCCTTCGGGAAACAGAAGATCAAACCACAAGCCACCAAGCCTGATCAAAAATATAGGATATCTTTTCAATCTTGACAAAAATTGGAGGTGTTTTAAAGGAGAGCATATAACAAAAGAAAGCAATGAAAAAATTCCACGTGCCTCTGTAAAAAGGCATTTCATTTGAATATTTCGTAAAATATAAGAAATTTTACAAAAACTGTCATTCACCGGTATCGGGGACAGTATCGAAAAAATATTGTTCTATTATATTTTTGAAAAGAATCAGCCCTTGGAACTACTCAATTGTCTGTATATCAAGACAACGTATGAAGTGGATATTCTTACCAAATACAAAGTCTGCTGTATTGCTGTAAAAACTTCTGACAAAAAGCAATTTAATGTTACGTACTTTCAGTACCCTACAATGCTACCATTTGGCATTCCAAGGGATTTTAAGACACAAATTTAAGGAATTGGTACTTAGTCTAATATGGGGAATTTAGATTTTTCCACCCAATAACGGGTGGAGGTGTATATAAAAGTCTATAAAAATCTGTGACTGGTTGGTATTATTTGGTTTGTCAAAAGCTATCATTTTCCGGATCTTTTGTGGGTATTCATATAGTAGATTCCAAGATATTCGTGTCGTTTATACCCTCAATGATTACTTGAAGCTATTTATCACACAAACTTTTATTGAAAAAGGTACGCGCTTGAACCTATTTTGACTTTGTAAAATTCGGCTGTATGATGTCTGCCAGGACTCAGGACTAATCTACCACCACCATCTACCATAGTACGAAGACGGTATAGTCAACATAGAGACGCAGGATAAATAATATTAACGAGAAGGAGTGGACTCCCCAGTCCCAGCAGATTGAGCACGCGCGAGGAGAATGGGTATAAAAGGTCGACAGACGCTTCACTATATTACTTACATATTAGTCTTACAGACGTCTCACTCACTTGTATCAATTCGACTTAATTTTAAACCATTTGTGTTGGCAATGAGCCCTCATCATTGAAAGTATGAATCATAATACTATCTGCAAATGGATCCGCGTATTTTTTTTTATCACCTATCAATTTGATTTAACAATCTAGCATGATGGTATGATTACTTACTAAATAACGTTTTGAATATTGACATTGATGTTGTGGCTGGCGAAGACGACGCATTTTATAAATGCTGTTTATTTTAAACAACAATTAGACACCAAACAAGTAAACCACATCACACTATGGAGACTGCACCAGTTTCACCCCACCTCTCTTGACACGAGGAAGCGCTAACCGCAACATTATAACAGACTACAGTAAAAGTTTTACTATAAAATGCATTTTCGTCATATCATTTCAAAGTAATGTTAGATTGGTATCTGAGATACTAGTATAGGACCAGTTATTGTTGTTTAAGTGGTTTTATAGGTGGAACACAGGAATAGACGTTTCAACAACGATAGGTATGTGCTAGAAGCTTGAACTGTTATAGTGCGCGCTTGCTCTATTATTCAAAGAGTGCTATTTCACTGAGCTGCAGTTTAATTTAATTTTGGGCGGTACAAACTAATTGATACTCTTAATAACCAATTGTGCGGTAAACTTAACACACTTACACTTATTTGCACTTAACTCCTTCTCTTTCATCAGAGATGATTTTTCTCTTTTTTGCAATATAAAGTCTGTACACTAAACAAGCAGATTAATGATGGGACCTCATCAGAATACTTCTTTAAAAAAAACCCCCGTTCTGGAGTTTTGAGCATTGGAAAAAGATCGAGTAGTGACGTCACCAGCAAAAGCTACATATAAAATAAATAAGTAAAATAAAAACAGGCACTCTGGTATCATCCAATCTCAACTCAGTACAGGATCCAATTTGGACCGGCTGCCTAAAATTGACCAATATCACTGATAAATAAAATGTATTTAGCCTTCGAGACTGTCCGCGTCCCCCAACACAACAATTATCTGGTCCTTGCCATTATGGAACTTTTCGTTAAATTATTCATTCATCAAGCCACATGGTGCTCTACTATAGAGCACTATGCTAATAATAATACCAAATAAGTAAGTATCGATGATTGCCTAATAAAGTGTCGTCATTATTTATAATTAAAATTAGCTCATAAAGAAAAATGATCCTATTACGAATTGTACTAAGGCGAAGATTTTAGGTTTAGCAGCCGCATAAATATGTTTCTAAGATTCGTTGGTATAAAATTTGTCCTGGCTGCTAGCTTGGATAAGGAATGTATTATTACTAGAAGAAAGCGTTATGAGTCAGTCGTGGGAAGCAATGGCGGCAATGAGCTCACCACTTGTCACGTCTATATTCCACCATGGTGCAACCAACGGTGAAAAGAGGCCCATTTGAGGAAAAGGCGTGTGTCTATGTATTGTATGTACTTTTCAGATGCCATACAGATTTTGGTAAGAGATAAAAAAAAATGGCAATACTCTGGTCAAATACTAAATCAAAGTATCCTTACGCATTTTCTAACTAACAACAGTACATCGATATGGGTCACAGAGCAGTATCAATTAAATTTGAAAAGCATGCACACATTGGTCACAGCGGTCCCAAACAAAACCTTTGTCAATTAGGGTGAGGACTCTACCATTCTACGTCAGTTCACAAGTGATAAAAAAAAGAAAAGTATTTTTCATTTTTAATGCTATACTGTCCAGTCTGTCCTGGAAAGAAGACTGTTGAACGTTAAGATTTTCAATAATTACTTCCATACAAAATGCAATGCATGCGCAAAGGTACATAACTTAAATACAAGCCGCAGGAGGGTTAATTTCGGCAACAGATAATTCACTTCTTATCAACTCTTTGCAGATCATCATATTATCTGTCTGTGATTGGCTACAAGTATGTTCGCTGGTAACTAGTCGGTGCTGGCAAGTCATAAAAAGCTACATTAGGCCACAATGTCACTTCTCAAAGAAGCAGTACTGCTTACGGCTACTCAAAGGGTCATAAAAGACACACGGGTACAGTAGACTATTGTATTTAAATGCCTTGCTCACTGGTGTTGCTCCAGCTCCTTTCATTGCCAGTTTGATTGTGCTGAAATTGGATTACGGGCTCGCTACGAATGAAAAACCACAGTTTACGCCGCCCAACGTAACTAGGGTTAAACCAGAATCTATAAAAGCCGGTCAATTTTTAAAAGCTTTTATTTTACTCGTTTCTCTTTTCGTCTGTCGGCCTGTTCCGGGACGTTAGTTTGTCTTTCCAGTTTAATTTAGTATTTTTTGTTTTATCGCCTCTTGAGGTTAATATTTATTTCACCAACGAGTTCAAGTCGTTATTTTCCCAATCAAGTCATGTCCCAGCAATACGGAGGCAGCATTGCCAAGACTTTGGTGCACAAATTCCACCCATATGAAAATTCACTTGTGCTCTTTAAATTTAAACTAAGCCACACCAGTTGATGTTCTTAGTTTTCAGTAAATAACTAGTAAATGGCAGCTTTTAAATCTTATAATTGGCTGTATCATTATGAAATTATAATAGGAATAGGAAAATAGGAATTTATATTATTTATTATGGCGTAATAGGAATTTTACTAGATAGTGAAATTGCTTTAGTAGATTTTGATGGTATGGATCCCGATACTACCCATGCGAAGCCGTGTCGAATTGCTAGTACCTTAAGAACATTAAAAACCATTACAAATCGGTCCACCCAAGTTTACCAACGAACAGGATTTAATTTGTATTTATATAGATAGAATATCAACGTCCACTTACACAGATAAATATTGGTAAATCAAAACTTTTCGACGTGATTGTCGCCAGATCGCACAATTACACAGAATGTAACCAAAGATTCTGCCTGTGGTGCTCTCGGCCTGAGAATATAACTCCTCCCGTGGATTTCTTTAAAAGCGTCAACGGGATTACGCCAGGGGATGGGCAGCAGCATCCATCTGAGTACTTAACAACAAAACTGCGACCATCAATCCATCTGCAAAGGATTATGCCAAATCCCCCCTATATTCTATGGGGGAGGCTTCTATCGGCTTCGGCTTTTTCGTATACCGGCTGATGAAGAGCCAATCATTCACCCGGATTTAAATGCATTAGGTCCGAGACGATTGGCTCGATTGATGCGATTACAAGTCATTTACCGATGCCACATAGATTGCACGTAAATAGTACAGAGCTATTTCTAAACGATAAATCTAATTAACACAGCCAACATTTGAATGGTAGCAGTTTCACGTTTATATTACTATGAATATTTTATTTATCACTCGTGTTCTGAAAGGAAATTATTGTGGTTTATTCTCGACCGCACAAATCTATCCCTATCACTTGAGAAGGCGGTCAAACCCGACTCTATTGTTCACCATACAATGCAATGCCTTATCGTCTTGGTTCACCCTCCAGCTAATATATCCTTGCACTTTGCCTTCAATTCATTTATTTTAATAACAATTAAAGCTGTTATAAAAAAAATAACCTAGTGTGTCCTAACCGTAGAATTATCTTTCATGCGTCCGTTGCATAAATCAAAATTGCCTGGCTACCAACCCGATCACACTACCAGTGTGACAGAGCTTATTGATCGAAGGATAGAGCGGTGTGATCGTGAGTCGGTCGCGGAAATTAGACGTCCAATGTCAAAAACATACCTCAACTCCATTATATCATTAAGTCTATTATTTTATAAAAGCTTTTATTTAGCTTGTTTCGTTCGTATAAATAAAATAAATAAAAATAAATAATAATGCTGGACAGTTCACACAACATTATCTAGCCCCAAGCTAAGCAGAGCTTGTGTTATGGGTACTAGATAACTGATATACTTAATACAATATATTACATAGATAGATATTTTTTATTATACATAGAAAATACCCAGAACACCCTGAACAAATATCTGCGATCGCACAAATATTTGTTACGAGGCGGGAATCGAACCCGCAACCTCCTGCGTCGCAGGCCAACCGTCGCCCGCCGCGCCACAGAGGTCGTCAAAGAGAGAGGGGGGAGGTTCGTATCTGTCTTACCGGCTCAGAATTATTTTTTCAAGCACTTGCAGGAATCCAATTGAGCTGAAATGGGTCATACTGCAGCGTTAGCGTTGTTGCAGCATAACGCTGATTGGCGACCCTGTTTACTGTTATTTCATCGATGTATTTTAAATATAAGTTTTTGTGTTGTGTTAAGTAAATATTTTTGTATTTGGTTATACCTGTCAAGTTTCGATGACGATACAATATTGTGGTCGAGCTGATCTGATGATGGAGATGGAAGGTGGACCACGGAACTCCTCGTTGATTAACAGAAACCTGGCTGTATTTGGACTAATTTTGATCAGCTCACGGTTCCGATCACTAATTTCATAAAAGCTTGCTTTAAACTGTAATTTTACAACAAAACGCTTATTGTGTTTTTTATTTACTTGTATAAATTAGTTGCGTCTCCTACCCACTCATATAGCGAAGCCAAACTTGGACTTATACTAAACCAGCAAGAAATAATCCAAAACATAAAAAAACAAATTAAAAATATTAAAGAAAAATATGACGTACCTAAAAAGATTTTGTGAAAACTAAGATCATAGACGCCTAAGAACACCGTACCACGTAGCCAGGATACAAGTTGGAAAATACAGCAACAAACTAGAAAAGTCCAACTAATGGAAAAAATGGACGATTTATTTTGAAGTAGTATTTTATTCAATAAATAAAGTAGACACAAGGGCCGGACGCGGCGGGCTCGATTCAGCCGGGCCCTTACTGAGACTAACTCAGGCATATAAGAGGAGTGGAGTCAAAACTCTTTTTTTAAAAATATTTTTACTCATAACCGATTTCTGACGTTGGTATAGCTCGCTGGATCAGAGATAAAACATTAGTTTTGAAGCACGTAATTAGGGGGAAGGCTATTATAAACTTTTTAATGTAAGTTGTTTTATTACTTCTGACTTTATATTATTACTAGGAAAAGAAATAAGGTGGATATGTATTAAGTATTATGATTTTCAAAAACAAAAGTTTCACAAAATAAAAAAAAACAAATAGCCAAACCCCAAGTAAGCTACTTACCTTTGAATGTTAAGTCATTAAGTTAGAAATTAATGCAATCGATCTCCTAAAGAAAAAAACAACAAGCCATATCAACGATATCCTTCCTGCCTAAAACACTCGAGCCGCGTCGCTAACCAACTACCTGCTACTCGCATGTTATCACATTACGTGCCCTCTGGGGGAGGGAGGTGAGGTATAGAAGGGTAAAAACCTGTCAAAATCGGCTAAAACGTTAATTAACGCCTCGTCCTTTTTAAAGGCTCGATGCCTTTTGATTGAAAGCTTCAGATGCATTATGATGAGAATTTTTATGAATAAAACTTGTTCACGTGTATATTTTCGTAAAAACTCTTTTACGTTTTTTATAAAAGAACCGAGGAAATGAGTGAAGATGAACAGAAAACAGAAGAGGCGTATGCATATCGTCAACGTGTATGTTAGTGAGTAGGCTGTTATCCACATCTTTCCGGCCGGATTCCCGGCACCAGACACACATGTGTGATAGAGACAAGAATAAAGAACTAGTAACATAAGTCGACACCATTTTTTTGATGTACTGATATCATAGGATAGGCGTTTCAAACTAGCCAAGCTTTTCACAACATTAAAAGGTATCAAGAATCAGCGTAATTGTACTTACATACATACATGCACGCCTTTTTCCCCGAAGGGGTAGGCAGAGCCTCAAAAGGCCTCTTTTCACCATGTGTTGCACCATCGTGGGAATATAGTAATTGTACGATTTCATTAAAAACCAGGCAAATCAAAAACTTTGCTTAGCGGTGGACGTTTCAACCATTTCAGTTAATTTCATTTCATTTCAGTTTTCATTTCGCCTTTTTTTTTCGTTTTCGTTTTTATTTCCTTGACGGATCAAGGAATATCGATATTCACCCACCTCTCGGGGTGCATTCGACTTCGTGACTAGCCCATTCCCACTTGAGCTCCCCAATGCCAGTTATCGAACGAAGCATGGTGTTCCGCACTGGGTCCATGAATGCTGCGTTCCAGTGCTCTCTGTAAATCAAGAGCCTGTCACGTAAATAAAATTCAATTAAATTACTAGCCTTTTGCTCGCGGTTACACACGCGTTGTGTCGGGATATAAACCAGTCTCCCGCACCCCCTCCTCCGCCCAGTTTACATCCACACACTAAATATCGTCAAAATCCGCTGAACCGTTATGACCCGACAGACGTTCTCAGTTCATACAAAAATCCCATAGAAAAAAGCACTTTCAGCTTCAGCACCGAATTTTTCAATATTTCGGGCAAGTTTTACAATTTTACTTTCTTGAAAACCCATATTCAGGCTATTACGAACAATAAAAAAAGACCTCGCAAAATCGGTTCAACCGGGATCCAATCATTTCAAGATTACCCACGAGCAGCATTTTATTTTTATTAAAGAAGAGATATCAGAGACTTTTTTTTAGTATTAGGTTGGTCTAAAATTTAGACTCTAATGATAGTGAAACATGCATAAAAATCAGTTACGTAGTTTAGAAGAACTAAGAAGACAAACAGACAGACAGCCGCGAATAGTGACTCTGCTTTATACTATGTATTTATCTGTCGGTAGACGTCCACTCCTGGACGAGACCGCCTCCATAGAATGCAATGAGAGTATTTGAAATAATCCCACTTTGCAGGCGGACCAGTGATCTCAACATAGGTCTGTTCTTAGGCTGGGCACACAATAAATGTTTACATAAAAAGAATATCAAATTTTATACAACGTTTATGTTAAAATATAGTGTAAAATTACCATTTCATAAGTGCCTTAAGGTGGTCGCTTTTCCATACAAACGTATTAGCACAAATATGGGCAAACAGAGTATAATTTTACACTGAAATGACTGTTGTTGGCTTTTATATTGGTCATTATTTGCGTCAACACATATTTGGTTGAAGAAAACAGTGGATTAATAGCGAAAATAACATCGAAATTTTAGTTCATTTATGTCAGTGTGTGAGTGTACACTGACAGTGTCACACACATAGCCGCAGATTAGATAACAGTAACATGTCACTTACACGCGACGTTGTCAGCTCGTGACTTACGCCGGCTAAGCGCTGTTGCCGCTTCGATCTGTCATATCATAATTAGCTCGGATAGAAAATATTAGAAAAACAAACATTTAGGATTGGACATGTGTATGCGAATCAGCCAGACAGCCGGAGGCCGCAATGCATTGCAAGGTCTACATATGAACTTTGTATAAATAATGGGAGAAAATTAAATTACAAACAACTAGACAGAAATTACAGACAAATATAATATTATCTTAATTACGTAAAAATTAAATTAAATACTACTAGCTGATCATAATTACCTATATATTTACGCACAAGGTTTTTTGAACTGAGACCTCACGAATACACACGGTTTAGGTAGGTTACCTTATTTATTTCGAAAAAATATCTATGTACATCCACATGTGGTTCGAAAAGTTAGACCTTCAACGTCGTTAAAATTCCTAGAAACGGGAGGTCAACAAAGAATGTTATACACTGGTTGTTATTTTATAGAGTAGGTACCTACAAGTTTCAAGATTCATAAATTTTAGACTTTTCCCAGTATTTGTATCATAAAAGCTACAAACGTAAAAAAACAGCGTTGTAGGATTAGTGGAAGTACCCTAGAGGTTTTGTTTTTTTACATTTTTGATTTACCCTAACATCTCAGAAACTAAAATAGTTTTGAAATGTCGAAGCGAGGAACTTTCATATGACACCACATTTGATCTGATATTCTCACTTTTTTTTACCTCCTCTTGGACCCCAATATCTCAACAACCCCCCGACCGATATAGCTCATAACCTTACCAACAAATTGTACCAATACTTTCACCTCCCAATCAAATTTCATGAAGATCGGATTAACGGTTCGGAAGTTATGCTCGGACAAACATACATACATACATACATACAAATGCCAATTCTTCCAAGTTGAATCAGAGAACTCGCTTCGCTCATTCAATATTTAAAAAAAAAAACATAGTATTGCCTTGTTTCAGTCGAAGTCAGTTCTGTGTAGGTAGGTGAAACTACAATCTTCAAACAAATTCGTTGAAATGATTCCTAGGGGTCTTATTCATTATAATTGCGAGTAAGGGTCTTCGGAAGGTTCAGATATGCAGGCCCAGGGTGGGTATTGAACATTTTGCCTCCTGCTTAGAAGACAAGAGTTCATCTTACTATGACATGTTATGTCTGTTCGTGTATGTCACAGCCACTTTTTTCCGAAACTATAGGATCTATGCTGATGAAACTTGGTAAGTAGGTGTATTCTGTGAACCGCATTCAGATTTTCACAAAAAAATAGAAAAAAACAAAAAAAAAATGGGGGTTCAGTTCTAAGTATTAGTACTTAGAACTGAAACTCAATTTTTTTTTTCATCAAACCCGTTGGTGTGGGGTATCTATGTATAGGTCTTCAAAAATGATATTGAGGTTTATAATATAACTTTTTTCTAAACTGAATAGTTTGCACGACAGACACTTCCAAAGTGGTAAAAAGTCCCCCCCCCCCAACCCCGTAACTTCTAAAATAAGAGAATGATAAAACTAAAAAAAAAATGTACATTACCATGTAAACTTCCAACGAAAATTGGTTTGAACGAGATCTAGTTAGTAGTTTTTTTTTAATACGTCATAAATCGTAAACCATCCAAGAACTTTGATATTATGTTACTTGCTGCTACGGAACCCTTCATGGGCGACTCCGACTCGCACTTGGCCACTTTTTTTTTTAATTTCCATAATATTATTTGCATGCAATGCATATCAGCCGGCCTAGCCAAAAGACATTCGCTTCGAAGCGATTCCATTCCTTTCTAGGCGCTAGTCCAGATGGTACGTTCCTAAGCACTAATTTATTACTAGTAGGTAATTGTGTTTATACTGTACTAGCCATTTCACCGCAGCTTGGCAAACAAACAAACAAACAAAACAACAAAGTTTACATATTTACAGGGAATTAATTTTGTAAAACTTAAAAAAAAACCGAACGAAATAAAACGGCTGAACCGATTTTGATCCAACAAAGCTAAGAACACTCCCGACAAATACACCTATCAAACAAAAACAAAAAACGATTTCGGTTCATCCGTTCGGGAGCCACGTTGGGACATACAGACACACACACACACACACAGACACGTCAAACTTATAACACCCCTTCGTTTTTCGTCGGGGGTTAAAAAATACAAAATAATAGTGAAGATAAATAAAAAAGCATAAAAAAGATAAATATTTTATACATAGTGTAATACAAATTAACAATCTTTTTTTTTAAGGAGAATTAGCCTTTTTGAAATGCAATCCTTTCCCTCATTGTCTCGCAAGTCGCAAAGGCCTCGAAATTAAAAATAATATAATTAATTTTTATTGAATGGGTTATCCTCTCTTTTAACCCCCGACGAAAAACGAAGGGGTATTATAAGTTTGACGTGTCTGTGTGTGTGTGTGTCTGTCTGTCCCATCGTAGCTCCCAAACGGATGAACCGAAATCGTTTTTTTTTGTTTGAAAGGTTTATTTTTCGGGAGTGTTCTTAGCTTTGTTTGATCAAAATCGGTTCAGCCGTTCAGCGTTGGGGTTTTTTTTTTAATTTTTACAAAATTAATTACTAACTCAACTATAATCTGGACCTCTTCAAGGCTAGAGTGAATAGGTGCCTTCTAGACCTTTGTGCTCCATCTTCGGCCGCATCGTCACTTACCAACAGGTGAGATCGTGCACAAACAAAGGTCTATCAATGTTAAAAAAAAAAAAAAAAAAACTTGTTGAAAATAGGGTCAACTGCGGATTTCCTCAATGAAGAATTGTTACTTCGTCGGCTTTATTTCTCAAACTCAAGACATCACAATAATGGAAATGGAGCGCGACGAATTATTCCCATTTGTCACACTGATCTGTCCCCCCTAAGGTGACAGTTAGAACAAAAAAGTTGGATCTGTCCCCCTGTTGCGTGATTGGGTGATGGCTGGTACATTTGCGTGTAATTTTAATTTTAATTTTAGATTATTGTATGGAACCCTTCGTGCTAGAGTCCGACTAGCACTTGGCAGTTTATTTTTTATTTTTTATGATACAAATTGGCAAACTAGCATACGGCCTGATGTGAAGTGGTCACCGTCGCTTATAGACACCGGCAACACCGGGGGTAATTGTCGATGCGCTGCCTACCCTGAAGGAATTTATGACCATTTTTCATGAAATAAAACATGGTTACGTACGACATGTACGACACGGGAAAACCTCAGATGGAAGCTCATTCCATAGTTTATAGGCACAGAATAAATAATAGTTCTTTATGGGGAAGAAATGATCTCGAGAAACGAGTCGTTCGAGAAACCCAGGGTTCTATGATGTGCGGATGAGCTTTGTCACGGTGCCGGGAAGAGCGATGGTAAAATCTCGATGCGAGGATGAGATCGGAAAGCTCGTCAGAACATTCCCCGTTGTAGAGGCGGTAGATCACGCAAAGAGATCCGATAGCTCTGCGTTGGCTAAGCGGTTCTAGAGTATCGGAGAGCTTGGGGTCACCGATGATGCTAATGGCTCTTCTCTGTAAGGAGTCAAAACGAAGCAGCTGGTACTTGGGTGCCCCGTGCCATAGATGGGAACAGTTTCTACGTGCGGCCTTACTTGTGCTTTGTAAAGCAATAGCCATTTATGGGGCGTAAAATAAAGTTTCTATGTGCATTATATTATGGGGGAGGCCTATGCCCAGCCGTGGACTTCAGTTGATCTAAACTGAATGATCTATCAATAAAAGCTGAAAGTAAATAAATCTTTAGAAAAAAAAGCGGCCAAGTGCGAGTCGGACTCGCCCATGAAGAGTTCCGTAGCAGCAAGTAACATAACATAAAAGTTCTTGGATGGTTTACAACTTATGATATATTAAAAAAAACTACGTACTAGATCTCTTTCAAAACAATTTTCGTTGGAAGTTTACATGGTAATGTTCACCATTTTTTTTTGTTTAGTTTTATCATTCTCTCTCTCGCAAACTATTCAGTTTAGAAAAAAATTATATTAGAAACCTCAATATCATTTTCGAAGACCTATCCATTGATACCCCACACAGGTTTGATGAAAAAAAAATGTGTTTCAGTTTTAAGTATGGGGAACCCCAAAAACTTATTGTTTTTTTCTATTTTTGTGTGAAAATTAGTTTCGGAAAAAAGTGGCTGTGACATACACGGACAGACAGACATACATGACGAATCCATAAGGGTTCCGTATTTTTTTTTTTCGGAACCCTGAAAAACTACTTCATAGCTAGGAATTTATACCCAATACAACATAAATACATACATAGACACACGCCTTTTTCCCCGAAAGAGTAAGCAGAGCCTCTCATGTGCCTCTTTTCACTGTGGGTTGCACCATCGTGGGAAATACACGTGACAAGTGGTGAGCTCATCGCCGCCATTGCTTCCCACGACTGACTCTGCTAATGCTTTCTTCCAGTATAATACATTCCTGAAATAAGCTAGCAGTCAGGAACTACAAGCTAACTACAAGTCCAGGTATAAGACTTAATAAAATTAGTGTGCTGATGAAAATGAGCCTAAGCACGGCCAGTTTACTATTATCCATCGAGGAGTTCCGCTGTCCACGTTCCGTCTCCATCATCAGATCAGCTCGCTTTCACCATAGTATTGTACTGTCATCGGAACTAGATAGGTACGAGTATGCCAAATTTCAGCTCAATCGGATATCGCAGGAGACACCATTGTTGCCACCCGTGAAATATAGTAGTAGTAGAGCTTTTTTGTGTAAGAGTTCGTCCGGGGAAGTACTACTACCATACCTATTTCTGCCGCAAAGCAGTAGTCCTCGCATTGCTGTGTTCCGGTTTGAAGGGTAAGGGTGCCGGTGAAATTACAGGCACATGAGACGTTTCACCTTTATGTCTCAGGGTGGCGGGCGCAGTGCAATGCCACATAGGGCGCGTCCTAGGTGGACGTGACCTATGAGGTAATGCACTGTTCATAGGCAGAGGTTACCGCTTAACATCAGGTGGGCCATCAGCATGTTCCGTCATTCTAGTAGTATAAAAAACAAAAAACATTCTGAATGCAATGCTTGACTT
This sequence comes from Operophtera brumata, assembly GCA_932527175.1. Lineage (NCBI taxonomy): Eukaryota > Metazoa > Arthropoda > Insecta > Lepidoptera > Geometridae > Operophtera > Operophtera brumata. The sequence continues at coordinate 76,452,830 of OW052239.1, read as the reverse complement.
GTTGCTGAAAATACCGAAATTGATATATGTGTGCCTATAATATTTGAGGAGTTCCCTCAATCTTCATGGATTCCATCATCAGAAAAACATTTTAATGAAAATGGCACCAATCTGGAAGTATATCATGTAATTTTTTTTCCTAATCGTTACGTAAATGGTATGAGGTAACAAACATAATAAAAAACTCTGGAATTGATAACCTCCTCCATTTTTTGAGGTCGGTTAAGAATCGAGTACCTACTTTTTGATTTGAAATAAGGACACACCACAACACTCACTTCACAAACATAATATTGGCTGAAGCAGAATCAGTGTATTTTGTAGATCATTACAAAAACATTTATAAAAAAAAAATAGTCTGGTATCGAACCCAGTACTGTGGGTTTAGTGTCGAGAGATCTAGTCACTGGTTCACAAAAAAAAAGTAAAAAAAAAATACAAAAAATATAGGCAGTATAGAATCGAACGCAGTAACGTGGGTTCAGAAGTTCTGAGTCGACAGTCCAAGCCGCTAGTCCAACTATTTTGAAATTCGCGCGCCGAAATTAGCTTATAGTTCTAATACAATAATATCCTTGACTGTGTGCGTGAGTAGGCTTTCATATTGCTCGGAATTTGCTCGGCACAAGTATGTTAAAACTAGAGACTAAAATAACCTGAAATATAGCTAGGTACATAGCAAATAAACCACCATTTGCGTGAACGTTAGTGTTATGACATAATATGCACATTTTAATTCATAAATACATAAAATACTTCAAAATTTGGCAACAGCGCCATCTATTGACGCTGTCGTGCCTAGCTGACCACGAGGAACAACCTTAAGGTCTAAAATTATTGTATGTCAGATTTAGCGAATGTAACAAGGACTAACATAAACTTATCACGCGACAATTTACGCAACAGCTACCTAGCCCATTTTTGAACGGAGTGCCGTATGAAGTGACGAGGAAATACAAAACGCTCGTATATTTAGACGCTTATATACCATACAAGCAAGTCGGTTAATACAAGAAGTAGCTGACCACAGAATGAGTCAATTATTTTATTAAAAGGTTGTTTATTTGAGACGTTTACGATTTATGCGTCCATTGTTGGGCTGCCGTCGGTAGGTTTTTTCTTTACCGTAGAAGTTTCAGACATTTCCAAAATGTTACGGTAAGAGAGCAAAATTAGCAGTTATTTCTATTATTGCGACGACGACGCAAGGAGCGAAAGGGCGAGTGTCGTTGACATGTGCTCGGTCAGAGTGCAATGACGGGCACTTCGCAGATTTGGCAGTTATTAGAAAACATTGCAGTAATAATCACTTTTACAAGATTACGTATTTGAAAAGAAATAAAAAAAAATACAACGCTATGAAACGGCTGAATATATTTTGATAAAATATGTCTAAGAACCATAGCTGGAAAACCAGATATCAAATTAAAAAAAAAACAGCCACGGACTGGACAGACGGACAACAAAGTGATCCTATATTGGTTCTTTTTAACCTTTTGAGGTAAGGAACCCTAAAAATTATCGAAACATGATCGAGAGGAGACTAGATTGTTAATACCGATTTTCAGTAAATTTACAATTGACATACATAGACACACGCCCCGAAAGGGTAGGCAGAGCCTCAGTGGGCCTCTTTTCGCCGTGTCTCGATTCAATCAACGTTCAATATGATTTTGTTAAAAAGCCTTCAGGTTTGCCTCTCGTCTTGCAACTTGTAAAGTTATAAACGCATGTCATGACGTCACGTTATATCATTCACCTGCTCTTGACCCACGAACTTCAACAAATGGACTTGTACCCGAGACGTACTTATGATCTCATTTTAGTTAATAGATCATAAAAAGAATCTCCTTAATAATTTTCTCCTCGTCTGCTCATTCTTAAGATACTTTTTATTGGTTTCGTATTAAAAACGTTATTATTCTTTGAGGTTACTTAGTTGGTTGTAAAATAAAAGGGCTCAAGAGCTACAAACTAAGTACCTACTGACTAGTTTTGCACCATTACACTGTACACCGTAACCATCAATGGTTTCCATTCCATTAACCAACGTTGTCAGACATAAATTCTAGGTGGGGGTGATAAGTTAGACCCGCATTGACTTCCGTATAGGGGTGCACTTTGTTCGCCTGTCGATCGACAAGCCGCTTCTTCAGAGGCCCTAGTTTAAGTTTCGCAGGAACTATCCATCGCAACGATGACGGTTACGGCAATCGTGCGTGAATTACGTAGAAACAATCAAACTATCAAAACCGTGTCCCAAAAAAATGCGTGCGTACAAAAAAGTGCCCCTAGATGACACCTTGAGAATCTCAATTTCTATACAAAAATCCGTGTAGCGCACACCACACACCCGTTTCCTTTTTCCCTTCCCCTTCTACCCTTTTTTACGGCACTGTAAGCTGATGATGATGATAAAGCTTAACATGCCTTTTAATTTGGTATACATTATAAGTTGCTATACCTTCGGCCTGGAAAAAGGGTCTCGGCAGACAGACAGACGGAAAACAAGCTGATCAACGGTATCGTTATATATAGTTTGTACCTTTTAAGCTACGGAACCATACAAATCTAAATTTAAAAACGACGCCCGCTAGCGTGATCGTGATTTAACGCTTGCCTTCAAGAGGGAGCCTAAATCGTCGTCCTAGACTCCTCTGACTATAACAATGCATTACCTCACAGAACACTTCCACTTAGGACGCGCCCTACGTGGCATTGGACTGCGCCACCCTGATACAAAGATGATTTCGCCGGCTTCCATATTCTTCAAACCGGAACTCAGCAGTGCGAGCACTACCGCCTTGGGGCAGAAATAGGTATGGTGATGGTAGTACTTCCCCGGACGAACTCTTCAGAAACTCTTCGCATGTGACAGAACGCTATGGCATACTTCATCATCATCTTCATCATCATCATCATCATCATCAGCCTATAGAAGTCCCATGGACGTCGTTTTTAAGTATTTACGTATATTTTTATAATTTCTGCACACGTACCCACCACTATTAATCAGTTCTCCCTATCATCAAAGGTTTGCTGGAAGAAAACTGTTTTAGGGTTAAGCTCGCCTTAACATGTAAGTTGTATTTCTTCTCTGTTTGTGTGTACAATAAAGAATAAAGGACGTAGGCCTCCCTATAGATTACCACGACGCACCGTATGATGCCGCATGACATACTTAATCAGGAGCAAATTAATGATTAGTTTGGTAAACACATCACAAGGCAATTACTCAACTAATTTTATAACTAGCAAAAAGCACAGCTAAGTAAGGGCATGTAAGTATTTTTTTTAACACATCTAGACTTTAATTTAAATTACTGTGTTACATTACAAATCTATAGGTGCATTCGTTTTTTCGTAAAGTGTACCACAAAATTGCATACGTTGTAGTGTAGGAGAATAGAAGACTCGCATCGCTCGCCCTAATGATTCAGAATTGTTAGATTCCTTTCTTTGAATTATATGACGAGTAATGATCTTGCATTTGTCTGTCTAACAGTACCAATATCCATTGTTTTAGGCTGTGGAATTAATCCGGACTAGATTTTAGGATGAATACGGACAAAAATTCAAATTGATTTTTAATGGGATGAATACGGCCTACATTTTGGTCAGAATCCGGAAATAAATATTCGTGAGATGAATCCATGGGATCAATACGGATGTACCCGAAAATAAGGATTCGACAAAGAACCTAACCAATTATTATTTTTTAGAGATGCATCACTTTCTTTTTATTATAAGATAATTACCACTATTATTCGTCACTTTGCTGACGTTTCGAGACTGAGTTCAGAAGCCTCTTCATCATAAGCACCGCCCGCGACCGCGTTCGACGGTGGACCAGCGAATACTGCGTGCAACCGCGCGCTCAGCTTTCTGGGACAGCGGCGGCGGCGGCAGCGGCGGTAGGTTCGTTGCGCGCGCGTCGAGAATTAGTTCATCTACGTCACTAGCACTACGTACGTCGTCGTCGTCGTCGGATAGTTACAATTCTATACTTTCTTTTTAATTTGATTAAAGAGTTAGCCCATTGAGCTCGGTATCATAAGCACAAGGTCGCCTGTTGTTGCACTGAGCAGGTGTACGGACTTAGTCGGTTGTTGAATGCTCTATGATTACACAACCTCGATTGAAGGTCAGTTGAAGAGAGATGTCGATTTGTAGGAATATGCCGTAGAATAGTCCCTGATTCTAGCTGCTGCAAACAGTAACTATGGAATGCGATAAAACTGGATGAATATAGCAACGAGTATTCATTTTATTTTCGTCACACTTATAGAGACTCAGATAGAAAATGCTTTACTGCACAAGACAACAAGTTAATTTAATTTACCTGAACTGGGCTGTTATTCGCTATGACCATAGGAGATTACTTGACAATAACGTGTGACGTCACAATGTATTCTAAACGACGATTCCACGCAAATATCGTAACGAGCCAGATTTCAGTGATTTTCAGTGTTCTTACACCAGTTTTCATACAAATAAAACCCCGCATTGAAATTGGCGCACCAATTGCACCTTAGATCCTATTCATCGAGTGCTGGTCATCATCAGACCCTGGAAACTGCGTGAGGAAGAAACGTCATGTCATCTTAATTTGAAGTTTGAGCTCAAACTTGATGATTCAGCTTCAGTATAGTACCCTCGATCCTGTTTATCCTGTGCTAGTCATTACCTGAAGACTGATGTCGTCAAAAAGGAACATTTTCAGAGTAAACTGAAGGTTCTGGCTTCAACAATGCCTGGTTCCCTTCAAAATAATTGGTGTTAGCTGATGCTCTTGGAAACAGCTGCACCAATTTCCACCAAACATAGCTAAGAACCATCTCGCAAACTCCAGCTTACATACAGAAAAAAAACCGCATTGAAATCAGTGCAGGCGTTCCGGAGCTATGAGCCCACAGACAAACATACAGGCATACCGACATACACACTATGGCCTCAAATATACGTACATAGACGAAATTAAAGCTTATTAGCATTTTCTTTCCGCTAACTTTTGTTGAACGAGCGAGCGAAGGGAGAAATCTTTGTAACAACTGGCAAAATTTACTTTCATCTGTCCAGATGTATGTTGGTACCGGCGTACAGGACGTATTTTTCAACTAATCTTGACGAAACTATAACAATTTATTGCAATCGGCGATTTTTTATTGCAGAGGTATTTACTGAATAAGTTTTTTTTTGTCGCAATTTTGATAATATTTAGTAGAAATATTCAGTACTCAATTCTAAACAAGAACTTCGAATATGAGCATAAGAAAATAAATAAGAAATTAGTTAGTCTTCATTAATAAATGCTACAAACAACTTCACAGTCAAATATCTCTGTAAGAAAGTAATTTAACCACACCCACGTTTTTTAATAAAGTGAATAACAACTGTCCCACAATTTACGCTTTGTTTACAACCTACTGACACGAAAGCCCCTTGCGAAAACGTCTCTTGCATAATACTGGGATGCATTTAGAAGATAAACCGACGAAATGCAGCGTACATTAACGATAAGATAAGCCAGAGGACAGGGTCGCATGTCTTGTTAGTTTTAACTCCGACTATAAGGAGGGCTGTTATAAGTTTGCCGTATCTGTTGTATCTGTCTGTGGCATCGTAGCTCCCAAACGGCTGAACTGAAAAGTACCAGATCGACAGTGTACTTAAAAAATAAAAAAACACCAAGTTACGTTTGGTGGCCATTGGTGCAGCCTTGGCATAGCTCAGAGAATTAGCAAGCTGAAATGGCCGTAGGCTGGGCATATATGCCGAAGAACCGAAAACCGTTGAGGTAAACATGTTCTAGAGTGGAGACCACGTCTTGGTAAACGTAGTGTGGGGCGCCCCCTGACTAGGTGGAGCGACGATCTGCGTAAGGCGGCTGGTAGAAAGTGGATAGGAAGAGCTGGAAAACGTTCTAAATGGCGCGCATTGGGAGAGGCCTGTGTCCAGCAGTGGACTGATACAGGCTGATGATGATGGTGCAGCCGTTTCCAGGATAATCAGCTCGCATTTTTTTTTAAACGAACTCAGCCATTTGCTTTGATTGGCAGCTGGTAGCGCGTTCTATTTTTTACTGTGGCGACATCTAGTCGTGAATATAGTAATTAGCTTCGGGCCCCTACATTATGCGTGCTAGACACCGATGTGCCTCCATAAGTGTTACGTTTTTCCAAATGAATTCTAATGGGATACTCAAAAAGACTTAACAGAATAAAAACTTGTTAAAAGGTTTACTCGTCACCTCCGAGTTGGATTGTATTTTTAACCCCCGACCAAATATAGTTTACAGTGTTGTCTGTTTGTCTGTGGCCTCACAGCTCCGGAATAGATTATCTGATTTCAATGCGGTTTATGTGTATGAAAGATGGTTTTTGCGAGACAGTTCTTAGCTTTGTTACGTAGAAATTGGTGGAGCCACCAAACACAGGCACTAGCAGCATTTTTTTGGGGATATTTCGGGCATTTTTGCTGCTATAACCATCAACCACTAGTAAATGGACTTCAGTTTGTGCTCAATATTTTAATTGTCGACGACATCAGGCTAGGCTTCAGGCTCCAGGGTCAGCGTTCAAATTGCGTAATTGACTGAAGTTTGATTTCGATGCCCAGTTTGCTATTCATTGCACAGCGTGTTTCATATATTTCTGCTCTTGAAAAAAAGATAAACACGCAGCGCAATGAACAGCAAACTGGTAATCGACATCGATTAGTTAGACAATATGACAGCTGATGTTGACTAGCATAGGATGAATAGGATTTTGGGAACTATTGAAGTTGAATTGTGTTCAAATTTTAACTTCAAATTAGGACGATATGACATGTCTATCTCCGACAGACTCCTATACTCCTACAAATGACCAGCACAGGATAAATAGGATCTAGTGCGCTTCAGGTGCTCCGATTTCAATGTTAGTACGAAAATAGTCGGTTTTTTATTTATTTCTACTGTTTAACATTACCAGTTGGACCGCGACCCGGCTCACCACAGTGCAGGCTGGACACACTCGAATTAATTTAAAATGCTGTTGCGCAGCGCTTAGATTTCGGCATGTCGCTTCATCCGTTGTTTACGCCACGTTATGACTCAAAGAACTAGAGAAGTGATAAAAATTAGAGATTTACAACTTTTCTTCACCTGAGTAAATAATATAAACCAGAAACCAGAAAGGATCATATACTTGCATTGATCTTAATAAATAAAATTCAAAACTGTATAAGAACAATACGACAAAGAAAGTCAAAATCAAACACAAGTTAAAACAGCATAAGCACTCTTTTTCAACTCCTGTGACGTTTGAACGTCCAACAGGTCCATCGCCTGACTTTCCTGAAAACTATAATCTGGGTCTCTTCAAGGCTACAGTGAATAGGTGCCTTCTAGACCTTTGTGCTACATCTTCGGCCACATCGTCACTTACCAACAGCTGAGATCGTGCTCATGGCCAAACAAAGGTCTATCAAAGTTAAAAAAAAAAAAGATTCTGTCATTATTGTCATCCACTCGAAATAACAAAATAACATAGTAAGTGTTGCATTTTGTACTTTTCAAATGTCTCAACATCTGGGAACTTCATTATATAAAAAAAAGGAGTTGCAGTGTCTCTAGTAATAAGTGCAAAGAAAAACCAGCACACTAATAAACTATAAAAGCGATTAAATGTTATCTCCAACACAGTCATGTGCAGCTGAATAAACACATCCTTGGCCCGTCGTCCCTTACCGAAGTGACGTTAACAAAACCCAATAACCTGCTAAATACAACAGCCATATCATGCGAGGGTGACTAAGGAAATAAAAAATGAACCAAAAAAACATTCTACACTACAGACAGCTACGTGATTTAATCGCGAACAAGGTCAAAAGGGACATGTCTTATTGGTAGTTGCCACTTTTTTCGTGTCGATAAATTGAATGTAGATATTTAATTATATCGGCGACCTAAATAACTACGGTAGGTAAATAATGTAATGTTTAAAGAGAAAAAAGTACGTATACAAAATCCATACTATGCGGGTAACGGTGATATGTACTACTTAGTTTACAAATTCGCACGAGTATAATACACACTAACATTATAAATACGAAAGTTTGAATGTTTGGAGGTTTGTATATTTGTTACTCAATCACGCCGAAACAACTGAACCGATTTCAGTAAAATTTGCCACACAGATAGATTATGACCTGTCGCCGTGTAGTCCATCGACAGGTAGGTAGGTAGGTAGGTCGGTTTTAGGACCCTAGCGTGCCTAATAGATAAAGCTAGGTAGCCTAACGTATGGGTAGACAAACACTAGGTGTTAGTTTAATACATTTATTTGTTTACGACTCCTAACAACGGTATAGGATATATTTCATCCAGAAAAATAATCCCTAGAAGTGTGAAATGGCGTGCGACCACTATCCGGTATGAATTATCCAAGTAGGTATCCAAAAATTATACAATATACCATGCGATTAGCAGGCTACAAGAGTAGACCGGTTACCGGATACTGGCTATCCGAAATACCGGAATTAAGGCAATACCAGCACCAGGAAGCAGCAGCCTGCAGGAGTAGTTTTGTTTGTCTTTTTTTCACACTAAAACGACTGGACTAATTTTGATAAAAATATATTGGTATAGATAGGTACCGATATATCTAAACCTGCATAAAAAGGAGAAAAACGCGGGCGAACCACGCGGTCGACAGTGGGGTACCATATTTTCGATTTTCGATAACTGAGAAGCTTCCAACTTGGTATGAAAACAAGTGATAGTGGGACTATAACTCCCCTAAAACAGGGTGCAATAAAGTGTCAAAGTTGGTTGAGAATCTTTTAAAATCGTGTCGCCCATTCAATTGAAACTTGGAGTAAACTATTTCCAAAGCAAATGTTGGCTGACATGGACATGATGTTCAAAAGCCACTAAATAAATGTAAAAAAACAGGAATTTTAGGTGTTACGCCACCCCTACCTAATTCTTACAAATGATGGGGGCGTTCTGTCACAGTCATTATCAAACTATCTTAGATACACTCTAGTATTTTTATTTTTTAATATTGCTGGGCAGTTCACACAACATTGTCTATAGCCCCAAGCTAAGCAGAGCTTGTTTTATGGGTACTAGATACCTGATATACTTAATACAATATATTACATACTTTTTTTTTATTATACATGGAAAATACACAGAACACCCTGAACAAAGATCTGCGATCGCACAAATATTTGTTCCGAGGCGGGAATCGAACTCGCAACCTCCTGCGTCGCAGGCCAAGCTTCGCCCGCCGCGGCACAGAGGTCGTCGTGTTAGATATTAGAGTATTAGATAACAAACAATTATACATATACTATGGCTCGCAGCGAAAGTAACCTACTTTTAAGCTAAGTATATTCTCTTCCGTTTGAAAGGTTTTAGGCCATCACCCGTTTGAAGCAGGTGCGCTCCACTAACACACTGAATGAACACAACAAAACAAAACAACCGATGGACGACGGACGGACGGACGGACGGACCGCTAGAATAAAAGCGGTAAGCACATCACTTTTGTCCTAACCATTAGTCATCGTAAGGCGAGGCATTGATAAACTATTATTTCGTATAAGGTCGTATACGCTAAAAACAGTTTTGTTCATTTAAATAAATAAAAAACGACGATTATTTAAAAATAAAAGCAACTACAACATTAAAGTGTGTTTGGGCAAATCTGCCTAGAAAATTTAGAGACTAAAATCGGTCCCTTTTTTGTCTGTAAAATGTGAATCTCTAATTTTTTTCTATATTTTTTCTGCTATAAATGTTAACCAATCGTAAAACACTATTACACAAAAAAACAGTGATATGAAGACCCAGGTCACCAAATAACACTTTCATATGTTTAGTAATTACTAATTACTGAGAAAAATCTAGATCCCACCAAAACATCCAATGCGTCATCTTAAACTAACCAATTATTGTCAAATGCTAGAAAACAGTGATATGAAGACCCAGGTCACCAAATAACACTTTCATATGTTTAGTAATTACTGAGAAAAATCTAGATCCCACCAAAACTTCCAATGCGTCATCTTAAACTAACCAATTATTGTCAAGTGTGCTTGGTATGTTAGTTTTGGTATTTTAATTGTCACTTTCGGTGTAACTTTATTGTGGTAACTCACATTTTGTGTCACATGACCTAAATAAATATTAAGTAACGGGACTCGTTTTTAAAAACACTCCTTATTTTTAATAAACTTAAAAAAAATGGGGGTTATCAATTCGCCGGTGATGATGATTGTCTCCAATCTGGCATTAGCTAACGAGTATCATGTATTGCAACAATGCACTTGAGAAATCTAAGAAAAAACTAAATTGACGTCACGGATGAATGATTTGTGTGTATCGAATGATGTTTATAAAATCAACCGTCGATACTAGTACATGCAGAGTATTCTCTACGTTGGAAAGCCTAAAATGAATACCTTAGGCACTGTCTCCACGAGCGAGAGAATCGCGGCGATATTAACGTCGTGCCATGTATTTCTATGAACGCGTCTCCACACGGCGGCGATGTTATCGCGGCGATAATTGTACGCGCGAGCGCGTACTCGCCGCGATTCTCTCGCTCGTGTAGACAGCGCCTTACCATATGCTGTTATGAATTTCTTCTTCTGATTACGATTTTATCCACAAAAATCTACCTAACTTTTATTTACGTTACGTTGGATTTATTGATTCTATTTAGTAATATATCATGGTAAGCAAATGAATTGATTATATTGATCTTGGACCGTGAGCGTAAAAGGACAATGTTTCTTCTAAAAATGGGGTATTTTTTTAAAACAATATGTTTGAGAGCGCCTCCAGCGCCCGGTGCTGTAGAATACGTATGATTACGGAAAAGCATAGGAAACAATGCCGAGGGCGAAGAGTAAGAGCTGAGGTATGCTATCTATTTCATTGTTCTAAAGCTTAGCTCCATCCAACTATGTGCACTCATAAAATGAACGGTCGCATTCTTTCACACTATTCAATTCTATGAAACCTAAATTTTTAATGTAAAATTTCGCCGAATCCGTGTTTTCTAAAGCATTTTCACGTGATGGACTGAGATCGATGATTAAGTCTGAGGCTGTAGTCTAAGTTTTTAACAAACAACTGACACCGACATTGTGTAGTCACTACACTATGTCTCGTGGATTTTAAATGGAGATGAGTGCCTCTTACGTAAAGAAAAATTCATAGGGATCCACCAGGAACAAAAAAAAAATTAAATTAATCATTTTAAACTGATCCCTTCGAGACAGGATCCATCAGGAACAAAATTTTAGGTATAAGGGATCTATCAGGACAAGGGATCAAAGTCAAGAATATAGACGTGACAAGTGGTGAGCTCACCGCCATCATTGTATTATTTATCTTAGGTAATTCAATTTAGCTTGTGTGTTTCACAATTTAGTGATCTGTTTATTCAAACCAAATCAAATCAATAGTCATTTACAAAAGGCTTTTTAAAAAACCACTGTCACTATATAGTTAGATAGCGGGAACGTCATATATAAAAATATGGTAGTACATTGGTATTCTTGTAAAGAAACACTTCTTTTCACCCAAGGCCCATATCCGAGACGAAACATTTCGTTCGTTACACTAACGCAGACTTTTGTAGACATTTTTTGTGCAACCTGTAAATTGAGGCTGCTACAGTCTTGCTGAGCTTACACTGTTGGAATAAGGTTCATATTGCATTTCTTAACATGTTCGGTTCGTTCAGCGTCAAGTGTGGCTTTTATGCTGTCTTGCTTGTTCGCATTTGGTCTGGCTCCCGTAATCCCTAACTAAGCTTTATGTTCCATTTAATTCAGCACCTACGAACTTGAAAAAAAAAACATTTTTACATTTTATGTTGTGACTTGTATAAATAGTAGCTAATTTGGCTGCCTTACCATTTTTTAGACTATACAGTTCTTCAATGATTTGCAGAAGGTGCTTGGTCAGCCTTGCGGACAACATTAAAATATTTATATTTTAAGACAAACATAAAAAAAAATGAGGTTCTCAATTCGGTTGTATTTATTTTTATGTTTGTTATCTCACAACTACTCGATTTTGGTTAGGGGCTTTTCGTCACTAATACACCATTTTTTGTGCTACATAAACCAATATGTTTTTTTTTATTTGAAGGATATATACTTCCAATATTGGTCCAATTTTAATCAAATTCTACTTCTGTTGATTGGATCCATAATTGTGCTACTTGAATCGTATATTATGTGTCACCTTGAATACCAACGCGGCGTGTTAAACACAAGCTTTTAACAAGAAGAAATTTTAAAAAACCCCAACGCAACAAAACGGCTTAACCGATTTTGATAAAACATGTCTAAGAATAATCGCTAGAAAACCTGCTATCGAATTAAAAAAAAAGTGGCCAAGTGCGAGTCGGACTCGCCCATGAAGGGTTCCGTAGCAGCAAGTAACATAATATAAAAGTTCTTGAAAGGATTACGATTAATGACGTATTAAAAAAAAACTACTTACTAGATCTCGTCCAAACCAATTTTGAGTGAAAGTTTACATGGTAGTACATCATATATTTTTTTTAGTTTTATCATTCTCTTATTTTAGAAGTTATGGGGGGGGGACACTTTTTTTACCACTTTGGAAGTGTCTCTCGCGCAAACTATTCAGTTTAGAAAAAAATTATATTAGAAACCTCACTATCATTTTTGAAGACCTATACATAGATACCCTACACGTATGGGTATGATGAAAAAAAGTTTTTTGAGTTTCAGTTCTAAGTATGGGGAACCCCAAAAATAATTGTTTTTTTTTAAATTTTTGTGTAAAAATCTTAATGCGGTTCACAGAATACATCTACCTACCAAGTTTCAACAGTATAGCTCTTATAGTTTCGGAAAAAAAAGGCTGTGACATACACGGACAGATAGATAGACAGACAGACATGACGAATACATAAGGGTTCCTTGTCTTTGACTACGGAACCCTAAAAACGCATTCAAATTGGTTAAAAAACAACATTTTAATTCTATGTTTCAAGATACCTTAGTAAAGTATGCTTAGAACCGTTATGTTTAGAGCCATTCAATGTATTTTACCTATTACAAACCATCAGGGGCTTATCGGTCAACAACTGACCTAGGTTTACGCTTACTCCAACAAATGGGTTTACCTTTGAATGGACAAAAGGATTGTGCACTTGTAATCCATTGTAAAACGATTTTAGTAAATTGATACTCAACGTCTACAGTTACGGTTTTACTTACGTATGTATAATATATTAATTATGTATATACTTAAATGCTTGTTTTGAAAAGAAAGATGGGAATTGATAAGGATTCCAGGCAAAAAATCTTGACGTGATGAGAGGGCATAAAAAGATAAATTAGGGAGGTTTTTTTTTTTTTTTTTTTTTTATCCTACTTGGATGACGGATCAAGCCACCTGATGTTAAGCGGTAACCTCTGCCTATGAGCAGTGCATTACCTCATAGATCACGTCCACCTCGGACGCAACCTATGTGGCATTGCACTGCGCCCGCCACCCTGAGACATAAAGGTGAAAAGTCTCATGTGCCTGTAATTTCACCGGCACCCTTACCCTTCAAACCGGAACACAGCAATGCGAGCACTACTGCTTTGCGGCAGAAATAGGTATGGTGGTAGTACTTCCCCGGACGAACTCTTTCACAAAAAAGCTCTACTACTACTAAACACAAAAACCAATTTCTTGCTCCGTGTATGTCAATTGTAACTCCACAAACTACGATGCATACGACACACACGGCAAGTAGTACCTATCTCACTAAATGCCGAAGATAAAAAAGTCCGGGTAACTTTGGAACAGTGCCAGCTTAACTTATTAAGAATTTAATTTTTTGGTATCGTTCGTAATAAAAGAGTGAGAAAGAGGGTAGATCGATATATCTGCCAAAAACATCTACTCGCAAAGACTTTAGTCAGTTCTCCCGTGATCATGGCGCATGCAACTGTGCCGAAATATCGGGAACATATAAAACTCAAAAATCATGGTAAATATCCCGTTTCTAGTGAAAATTATGTACATAACCATGATAGTTTCAAAAGTTATATTAAGAATTTGTTTTGAAACTCGTAGCTATTTCCTATGTCTTGTGAAAAGTGCCCCAAACATGTGATCAAAGAGTGTTATAAAAGGTCCATTTAAAAAAAAACACGTGGTTGACAAGCATTGCTAGCGAAAAAAACTTTTTAGTCAAACAAACTGCAAATTAAACTCGCCTTTAGAGTTAGCCATATAAACCGTGCCTTACTTACTTACTAACAAAAGTTTTGATGTATTTTCTGCGTTCTAATATTCATTAAGAATATTAGAATCTTATCTTAAAACTTACTAACAGAACTATGTAAGCTGCAAGCAGTTTCAATACAAACGTCTAGACTTCCGATAAAACTATATGGGAAAATATATAATTCCAATTTCATCCAACTAGATTCAAACATTGCGGCGTGATTGAGACTGAATATCCATAAAAACTTTCGCATTTATATTTGACCGACCGAAGTGCTGTCTCAGACTCTAATTGCAGGATGCTGTGTTTGTATATATGTTTGTATGCATGTGTGTTTGCCAGACGATAACTGCAGAATCTTGATGAAACTGTAGGTTGTGTGAATATCATGAGCTTGATAAGTAATGGGGCTTTTGAGCTAGAATGGTCCAAAAGGCAAAAAATACTAACTCTACTCATACCAATTTATCGATAAACGATACTTATTTCTCTAGTTGACGCATAATGTAAGTGGCAACTACCAAAGCACAGTGTCCCGTCCTGATACCTGAGTGATATCTCTTCTCGTTGTGCGTTACTCGGCGGTGAGTGCGCCGGTTCCGCGTATGCTGGCGGCTGCTGCAGGAGTCTCCACGGGGCCCGCGCGGCGGCTGCGCGCCCGCTGCGTCCAGAATATCAAGCTTACACTTACTCTAAGTTTTATTACTCATGTACAACGATACTGTAGCGAAAGTAACCCTTAGCCTGAACCGACTCTCCCTTACTCAAACTTCTTTTTTTATCAAATTGAATATATTTGAACCTGATTGTTTCAATACAACGTAATCCAGTGTACTTAGAAATTCAACCCCTCTATAAATTAAACAGGATCATGAGTTCTCTTCAAGCTTGCACACAGTAAAGGATGATTTTTTATTCTGCTTCGATCGATTTCAGATTGCAGCAACAACTCACATGCGAGGACACGTCACAGCGGGACGCTGTACCTTGAAGCGATTAATTTCTTATTTGACTCATTATCTCAGGTATGTTTCAAAGGATTAATATTCAGGAAGCGTGCTGGCCTTTTCCACTTCCTTCTCTCCCCTTAGTTTCGTGAGAAGTTATGATTCCGTAAAATATATTAAAAACAAATTTATCAGATTTTATGTACGTATTATTTTTAAGCTGACTTACATCTCATAATTATTAAGTTTCGAAGTTGCATGCTTCGGATACCCTTAAGTTATCGTCGGAAGTCTGTCAAAAAAAATTTCGTAGAGTTCAAAAAATATATTAAAACTTTTTGTTAATGGTGACAATACACATTTTTTTTGGTGTTGGCCAAGTTTCCGTGCCGCTGAGAATAAATAGCGGTAAGATGTCGCAGAATCGCTTTACAATTGCAAACTGGAACTGCAGTCGCAACACAGACGGACACAAAATGCGTTTTCCTATCTTTAATACTAGTGTTACGTGGAGGAAAATTTCTTCCTAACCATCACACCAGTGTGACAGAGCGGTCTGAAGGTGAGTCGGTCGCGAAATATTTGAACAAATTGTTGTTGCGTTGGGTCAAATGTCGCTCTAGCTTCATAATTTGCGTCTCCAAATTAAGCTATAAGAAAAGCGTATACCTTTATATTGTGTTAAAGCATTTCTTACACAGAGCAATCAATTTGAAGACGCCATAAAAAAACGAGCAAAATAAACAATAAGCGTAAACGTATTGGTACATGAAGGGAACGTACCATAAAAATTGTAGATAGGATATCTTGTTGAAAGTAGATTTGGCATCATAAAAATACGGGGCTCTTTTTTTCTTCACATTTATGTCCGTTCGATTGCCAGACGAAGCAAGTAATTTATAGAAATTTTTTGAATGCATTATTATTATGTTCTAAAAATAAAATAAAGTCTCCTTTCATCAAAATAACCTATCTACAATATTTAAGGTAATTTCCCTTCATGTCGCATAGTCTTGGGACGTCCTGTATATAACAAAAATAATGTAGCATATAAATAGTACGGTGTTGATAGTGTAAGTGTGATTATTTCGAAAGTCGGCCTTAATATGAACGATTTTAATGTAATTTTAGTCTTTAATGCTTCACCTATTCAAATAACTACGCCACGATTGAATTCACTGACATTTCACAAACCCAAAACATGTTTTACTGCTGATTAATGAATAGTGAAACGAGTCTATGCGAATTTTAATTAACCAACAATTAACAGGTGGAACTTCATAGATATTTATCTAATTAACCTTGGTTAACCTGTCTAGTTTTACTTGGAAAGCTCAAAATAGTATCAACGCATCCTTCTTGATATGGATGGATACTTGCTTGTAGGAGGAAAACCAATTGTTTGAGCGTCCCGTAGGTATTACGTGATATATGAGCATTTATATGGCCTCAGTTGAAGCTTGGCCGTTTCCTTTAACTGTCTTATGGATTGAAGATTATGAAACAGGCAGGCGATGTCCGCAATGCAGAGATTAATCCAGAAATTAAATATTTTGCAGTTTGGTGAATTCCACCAACATCATCAAAGTTACCACGTTTGAATGTTTGTATGTTTGTTACTCAATCACGCCGAAACGGCTGAACCAATTTCGATGAAATATGGTACACCGATAGATTAAGGCCCGGATTGAGTTACAGGCTACTTTATTCCCTGGTAAAAAGCGAGCGAAGCCACGGGCGGATACTAGAATTTAATATAATGTAAACTTACATATCAACCTGAGTGAATCATTGTACATTGGGTGACATATTGTTAGGATAACACGTATCAAACGAACTGATAAGTTTTATTGAAGTGAATATTACTATAATTCTGAGAAACTTGAAATGGGTGGCTATTATTTACGCGCAGGAAACAATAAAATATATTTTTAGAACCGTTTATATTTAAATCAGCTGTTTATAGTTGAAACGTTTAGTACAATAGGTAATCGGGGCCCACAAACCAGTTAGGGTTTACGAGGCTAAGCACCGAATGGGTTATCACATGGGATCAATGACCTAGGCCAGCTGATAAGGCGCGTGTTATCAGGTGGCGCAATGCAGAGCCGAAAACTCGAGAGGTAAGCAATCGATATGTTGGTACCCGCGGCCGTTGTTGTTTTGTTCATAGGACGGGAAGAAGGTGAAATATCAGAAACTTCAAATACAAATTAATAAAGTAGCTAGGTGGATCATGCGATAGAAAGAGTGCATGAGTCCAGAAAAGAAGCACTATAACTTTATTAACAACCGCGACGCTTAAAAGTTTTAAACCAAAAATTGCAAATTGTGTGTTCATGCATCATGTTTAAGAATAAGGCTGAATGGTTAAGGATAAGGTCTACTTTTTAACGAATATTTCCCACACAATATATTGAGCTAAATAAATACATAAATAATAAAAAAAAAGGTTTATTTTATTAACTTACGGTCTACAATTTTACATTCAGGGTTTGGAGTCTCCTTTGAAGCAAAAAATATGCTTGTGTTAGGATATTACCGCTCTTCTATATACATGGTTTGAAATTTTAAGTAGTAAGTACATAAACAAAACAATGAACTAAATGGGTGGTGCATGTTTGTCAATAATTGGTCTGCTTTTCAAGCATTTTCCACACATTAAACGGAACTTCGAACGTTGATGAGATTGTTTGTCAATAAAGGTCTGCTTTTCCGTCACAATCAGCTGAACTATATAGTTTGGTGCTACGCGAGTTTGTTGGTTCCGTAAATGGTACAACTCTGGCTAGGTTAAGCAAACACTACATGCGTGCCATTTTACGGCTCGACGGTTATCTGGTTTACAGCATAACATGTTTGGAAAAATGATATTCATACGCATTGATGTGCACCGTGACATAGTCGCTCATTTCTCGAAAGGTAGGTACGTTTTTGGACCATGGATGGTCTTCAAAAGTAATATCGAATGTAAGTATAACCACAAATTTAAAATAAAATAGATTTTTCCATACAAAACGATCGACAAGGATAAATGCAAAGCAAAAAAAACACTTATTTTATTCTTTTATACCCATTGTGCCATCATAGTCTGAAACCAGCGACTGAACATAGCTGAGTTTAGTTTGAAATAAGATAGTTTATTTATGACCACAACATGAGCCCAAATTGAGACTCAAATCCGCACTTAAGTGCACAAACTATTCAACTTCTTACGACCGCGTTCCTAGTAGCTTTCTCTATTAGCTTCTACTACAGGGTCTTACTTTGTAGATCTTATTTAAAACCAATCAATGTCAGCAACGAGAGGCATATTGGAAAATTGTATCAGCTGATAGTTGGATAATTTCAATTTTGGTTGTAATTACTCAATTTACGAGAACACTTTTAGCCGAATGAGGTAAAGACGAAAAACAAAGGGTCAAAAAGTTCACTAACATTAGGACTATGCAGAATTTCTTTCGAAGTCATCACGTCATGACCATTGAGTTTCAGATGCAAATCAAAATGAGGCATCTGGTCTACTCTACATTTGTAAACCTAACTAAATTGACTAATATTCGTTTTTTCTTCAACCTTACCTCATGGGGTACACCAGCAGGTAAAGATGGTTTGAGCAAAGTCAAAATTTAGATTTGAACTGAATTATACTATTTTTTAAGTAACCACCAGATACATGCCGTATACTCGTATCTAATACATTGATCGTTTACAATGGCTCGTACAAAGCTCAACTGTTTCATTTGTATTTTCAAAATGTTGTCTAATACTCGTTTTAGTTTTATCATTCTAACTGTAAATTATACCCTACCTAACTTAGTAGTAGAGCTTTTTTGTGAAAGAGTTCGTCCGGGGAAGTACTACCACCATACCTATTTCTGCCGCAAAGCAGTAGTGCTCGCATTGCTGTGTTCCGGTTTGAAGGGTATGGGTGCCGGTGAAATTACAGGCACATGAGACTTTACATCGTTATATCTCAGGGTGGCGGGTGCAGGGCAATGCAACATAGGGTGCGTCCTAGGTGGACGTCACCTATGAGGTAATGCACTGTTCATAGGCAGAGGTTACCGCTTAACACCGGGTGGGACATCTGCTTGTTCCGTCATTCAGTAGTATAAAAAAATAAAATAAAAAAAAAACTTTCATAAAGTTCATTGTAGCAAGTAAGATATAGTCCTAGTTCTTTAAATTAATTATAAGTGAACTTGTATTCTATCTATGAGTAATAACATCCTTTAACCGTTACTGATAGCATTTGTGTATATGGATTTAGGTCTGTATAGTTCGCAGCCTGTGGTTTAAATCGCTAAAATATGGTCAGCGCGGTTCAAATAAACAGCAGAAGTCAAATAGGCTTCAGTATTTTTTTTAAAGCAAATCTAATATAAGACAACAAAAAATATATATATGTTATAATCTTTATCATATTTCCAAAGGTATACATGAGCCAAAAAAAGATTTCGAACAAAAATCTAAATAAAAAAATGGTGGCCTTTAAAATACGCTTCTAACGTAAATATCTAAAGAAGTCGAGTTTTGTAGAGCATTGTAGATATATATTTTCAATTACGCACCAACTATTTATTAAAATATTGTTTTTCGTGATTTTTTGCTCACTCTTCGTATCGCGAGAGCTATTCTGTCAAAATTCTAACTTTAATGAGTGATGGATGACAGAATTGGCTGTTGTCAACGCCTTAACATTGCCAATTTGCGATAAATGTACACAGAGTAATATATGCTTATATGGGTGTGACCGCAGGAATACACAATGCGTATGGTACGTACCACGATAACTCTTTTTCGCACTGCACTCCTCAAAAGACCAATCAACAATAGGTTGCGAGATATATCCCGAAACCGCAACATCCTCATCGATCTGTACCTATAGATAGATAGAAAGACCCTATTTTTTGTCAAAC
This sequence comes from Operophtera brumata, assembly GCA_932527175.1. NCBI lineage: Eukaryota > Metazoa > Arthropoda > Insecta > Lepidoptera > Geometridae > Operophtera > Operophtera brumata. Next base: position 76,432,700 of record OW052239.1, on the reverse strand, counting down.
AACGGACTGAATAGAATTTGAATTAACTACTATTTCAAATATAAAATCTTTCACACTCAAACGTTCAAAAGTTTAATTTCAGTAAGTTGTTTGTCCAAAAATAAGTGGCTGTTGATACTATATTCGACTCAATTCAGTGAAGGTGGGGTAACGCAAAATTACCAATCTTAGATTTGATTTTTAACTGACTAGATCAAGTACAATATTCAAATAAAAAATATGTATGTATACTACATTATAATTTCGAGGGACCACAATACCAGAAACACGATAGGACAATATTTTCTCGATAAGAAAAAATACAAAGTTATGTCTATTTCTTGGCTTCGATTGTTTATTAAAATGGAGCATATTATTGGGTAAAACATTAGATGAATAAAATCAATACAACAAAGCCGAGGGTTTACTTTAGGGGTTTTGCAAAACTATCTATATTTTACGAGATATTCAATAAAACCCGCTTTTTGAGCGGCGCGAGGCGTTTTTTTTTTTGTAAGAAGGTTCTGCCTGGGGTTGGCGCAGTCTTAAGGCGCTATAGGTTCAACGAACATTTTTGTATGAGGCGAAGAAGGCGAGCGCACGCTCTGATACCGTGTTTTTATGTATAAAACAATTATATAAAAATGTCGTTCAAAGTTTTGTTTAATTTTGTTGATGAATTCACTAACTCAAATAATAACTAACATGTAACCAAATGTTTCAAAAATTAAAACGTGTGAAAAGTGAGTGAAAAAAGGATTTAAATTTTAAAAAGGAGGTATCTTTGTTATTTTTTTTTATCGAGTGAAGTAATTCAAATATTGTATTGAATTATTGATTTCACTAGATAAAAAGCTCAAGAATATAATATATTTTTTTCTTCATAGAAAACTATGAAAATTCTTATCAAAAACTTTAAAATTCTAGAGACATTTGAGAACCTATCGCGCCATAAGGATTACAGTGAAGTCAATGTATATGTTTACACATAATACAAAGTTACATATAAAACGTCCTGAATCCTATAAGTGCAGACATAAAAGGGCACGGATGGCAACGAATTGTCAGATGGCAGACACCGCCTTCTTTGCGAGCCTCATGTCTCTTATTATATAACAGAAGTGAATAGAATGCTGCACAATGATTTTTATTACACGTCCCGAATGGTTAAGCTCAACCAAGGGGATCAATATGAAAAGCGCCATGCGCCAAAACACGAACGGATTCGAAAGAGATAATTTATATCGTGTTTTACTTCGTTTTTTGTTTTCGAATATATTTCTGTGGGAAATTTCTGTATTTTATACAGGAAATTAACCTTGCGACAAGGCCTAAAGCGTCCCGTTGCAATTTAACCAGCGTTAGACTATATCTTAATTATATTAATATCCAATTAATTGCTTCGCGGTCACTAATTGGTAGTTCCAACTTCCATTAGGAACTTGATAGCGGGGAAGGGCGATACAGTCCGCGTCATAAAATAGACCGCCCACTGGATTCCCAACTCGGAGAAAATAGTATGCGGCTGCGAGTAAAATGTTTATATCATGTATGTTAAAAGCTTGGGGTCGCTCGCTGCGTTACGTTGGTAAAAGTTAAATGTTGCAAACTTGAAGTTATTACAGTGATTACTAGAGGATGTAATCTAAATAAATCAAAAACAGAAAAACGATTGGTGAAACTTTATCGATAGGTTTTTATAAATCGGGCGTTTTTTTTAACTGTATTTAGTATGTGAGCGCAGTACTTAATTAAGTAAAAAAGGATTTATTTTTGTGTTCCTTCTTTTTAAGCAAAACTATATTTAATAATTTGCCACTTTCGTCAATTGCTTCTGAGCAGCACAAATCTATAGCTCATCTCTTCCCGGGTTCAAGTGAGTAATAGCACTATCACTTTCTTGAAGTTCTAGTTTTCTTGTTAGACTCCACCCTTTCAATATTATAATATATCGCCATAAAACATTGATTATGCTGAACTCAACTAAGTTTAGCGCTACACATCACACCATGAGCGAATATCTGTTCTGTCGCATTTAATAGGCGGAACCACGGTGTACGCTCGCCTGACAAAAAATACCGGTTCCATCCTGTCAGGCAGATCGTAGGCCGTCACCATATCGTATGAACGTAGTAAAAGTTATGCCTATCTCCGTGGTAGCTGAAACGACTCGGCGAGAGAACTGAATTTACATTACCGAATTTACATTTCGTCTCTTACCTGATTTCAGTCTATTACATCATACTACTGTCCATACGCGAATTCGCACGAGTAGTATCGGGATAAAAGTAACCAATGTCTCAATCTATCTGTGTACCACATTTCATCAAATATCCAAACATTCGTATTTAATATTCCATATCTGATCCATACCAAAGTTCAAATTCTACAGAACATTTTTTTGGTCGGTTGTCACACCTTTAGTAAATATATAAAGACTAGTAGACCGCTCGCGGCTTCAAAAGTAGCATTTTGTTGCATTTAGCCTTTCATCCTTTTTATTTGTTATCTTTTTATCTCTACCTAACCCACTGAGAAACAGGCGTGAGTTTATTTATGTAAATATGTATATAGTGCAATCCATGTTATAATCTATCTAATAGCATATTTCACCGAAATCGGTTCAGCCGTTTCGGCGTGATGGTGTAACAACATAAAAACTTTGACAATTAATAAGTGGGATCACAACATCCGTATATCAGTAAAGATTATTAGTGGGTGTGTATAGTTTTCCTTTAGTGTATCATTGAGTTAATTTTTGTGAAGCACATATTTAGATTTCGAAAAAAGCCTTCCAATTACGTACGTTTATAATGGATTGCCATAGCATGAATGCACCAGGAAGGTTGCGGTGCGAGACGAATGGCGAAGTATTGTAAACCGAGTCAGACAGCCCCTTGAAATAAAGACCACGACCACACTGCTCAAGTCAAAGTCAAAGTCAAAGTCAAAAGTATTTTATTCATTGAAATCACAAGGATCATTTTGAATCGTCTTAAAAAATAAATTTACATTTACTCCATTTGCTAATAGATGTAACGCTGTCAGTATCTGCAGTATTGACTAACTAGTTCCTTGGTCTACTATATAGTTGAAAAAAATGGAAAGAAATATAATTAATTGCTTTTCCATGCAAACCGTTTTATTTCTTATTTTCTGCTAAAGTAAAATACTTTGGACAATGTGGGATTCGAACCCACACGCCTTGTTTCCTTAACTTTCGTTAAATTATAAGCAAACATCTAAGTGTAATACTCGTTCATGATTATATTACGGCTGTAAACTATGCTGTCTGTTGTATAATATTTTATAAAAACGGCCTAGTGCATGTTAGGCTGGCTACGCGCATTGTAGGGTTCCGTAGTTGCCCATCACAATATGCGGACTTAGAAGGGGGCTATCCTGTTATACACAACCAACAACGTCATCTAAGTAATTTACAATGTAATTTGAACGATATTTTCCTTTTTATTTCCCCTAGTACATTTTGTAAGTTGTTCGACTATTACTCGTTAACTTGTAAGGCCTACTTAGCTGTGATAGTTTCCCTTTTAAATTCGTTGCATAAACTACTACCCATTTAGGGTGTTCACATATCTAAAATCAACCACTTAGCTGGCAGGAGGAGGGGGTACTAGATTCTAAAAAATATTACATTATTATTACGCAAACGGAGCCCTGAATCATAATTTTTTTAAATTGCGTGAACGAACTATCCGACATTAATCCACACCAAGGGATAGAAGAGATAAAAAAACACACTAAGTGTAGCGGAGGCCATCCAAAAAAAATATTTTACCTCTTTGTCGGCGCGATTAATGTGTACTCATGTCAATTTAGTTTAGCCTTTCTTCTCTGAGCTAACCGCGGACCGACAGACGGGCGAACATGGCAAAACTATAAGGGTTCTTTGCCTTGTTGACTACGGTACCATACAAATGTTATTAAAAACAAGCTTTAATAAAATTTGGTGATCCGAACCGTGAGCTGATCAAAATGAGTCTGAACATTACCAGGCTAATAAATACGAGTATATATGCAATATGTCATAAATCTTCTAGGAGTTGCTACATTATTAGATCAGCTCGCTGTCACTATAATATTGTACTGTCATCGGAACTTGACAGGTATGCAAAACTGGTTTGAATTCAGTTCCATGATTTGTCCACGCAAGCGTAGTTTTTTTTTTATTACGTACTGTTATTTGAAGTTTAATAAAAGCTTTAACAAATTTTACTTTATTTTTTCATCTAAATGGCGCTAATGATTGATTACGGGGCCCAATTCTACTATTTTTGAACGAAAAACCATTATATTACTATGCAATTACAATTCAATTACAATTGTCATTAAAAATGGTAGTCTGCTAAATTTATGATTTTACGAATTTTTACAAAGAAATTTTTTACGGTTGTTTCATAATGGTTACAATTGTAATGCAATTGAAAAAACCATCGAAGTTAGTAGAATACCAAATGTGTCAAAAGTGACAGAATTAGACAAATCATTAACAATTCAAATACAATTGGTTTAGTAGAATTGGCCCCCAGATCTACACTTGATTGAGTGATTTTAAACCAAGATGTGACTTTAGTTAGCGTTAAATACGGATCAGCAAATTTGCAATGTGGATATTTCAATACTATTCCGTGCACAATAAATTGTATTGTTACTTGTTACTTCATGTAGGAATTCATTTAAGATGAAATAGTGCGCACTGGCCGTGGTGGTCTGGGCCTAAGAATAGCTGCTCCAACTCTATCCTAGGATGTAGTAAAAGGCGCCTAAGACATTTAGACATTTATTTAATAAAATCGACAGGTAGCTCACAGTTAAACACCAAAACGCTAACAATCTATAGGTAATTATAAGGGATTATCTAAGTACTTAACAAAGTAACCAATCCGGCTGCCAAGTGGCTCCGACTAGCAATGGATTTCTAGTAACTGATGAAGAAATCGCATTAGATTGTCTATCAACATACGTTATAAATGGTGTCGATGCACGATGGCAGTTAAAACAGCTTCATACTTTAATGAAGTGTGAGCCTGCATCCTGTTCCATGGTCCATTCTACTCTGCGAGATAAACTAGCTATCCCGATATTCCGCCGCGCCGTCGAACGCGATACCAAGCTATGAACTTTCAAGCTCATACCTTACTAACTATCCCGTTATCTGCGGTTACAACTGCGAACTAACTTCACCGTGAATTTTGCAGACATTCCTATTCAAAGTTTCGATATAACACGATTGTCGTTCGTATGATGATTAATTTGGAACTAGTTTTATACTCGTACTTAAGTTTTTTGGTTATAAATAATGGTGTTCCAAACGTGTTTTTAAAATATTTTCAATTCATATGCAAGTATTTTTTTTATATGTTATATCCTTCATGCTTCAGCTGAAGCTCAGGTTTGGTTTAGTAAAATATGGCTTTAAAAGGCATAGTGGCACCGCAAGCAAACAAAGCGCTCCGGCAGTGCTAGTTAAAGTGATATCTAAGTAATGAGTGCCGCGATAACGTGTGGTTGTGTGCGTGTATAACCGTCTAACTAAACCATAATAACAAACATAAAGTAGAAAAAAAGAAAACAAACATTTAAATTACAATATCGCGTTCGATGGCCGCTGGACAATGTTCGACTTTCATTGTTTAGTTAGATTATCTAAAATTATTCGCGTCGCTCGACTTTGAAGGCCGTCCTCATTATTTTTAATAATTTCAACCTCCCGGCCCGATGTAACAACAATATCTGATGGCTGTAAAAATAATAATGCCTGAGTTTATGTGGTAAGAAATATAAAATTAGTTGGTTTTTAAAAACATTAAATCAATTCAGTTATAAGAAATTATACTCTCCGTGGAAAAGGCAGCGCTTGTTTTTTTTTTTTGTGTAGCGCAGTTGTGCTTGCTCTTGTGAAAAACATTAATTGAAATTGTGAGACCAATGCCAATGAAAGGTTAGGGTAACTCGTATCAGAGTGCACTTACAAATAATAATAGTTTTTGTGAAGAAAAAGGAATCATACGCTGAGTTCAGTTAATTTACAAGCGTTCTAAATCTGCCTGGGGTCCAGATTCGAGATGGCCCCATCGTTTGACCCTCATTGCAGAATCAGGCCGAGTGATATTTCGCGATTGTCCAGCATCCATCGACGGCGATCAATTGACACTTGACCCATGCGACTCTCCCGTCGCGACCTTGGACTCGTCAGTACTGAGGACTTTATTAAATTTGAGTATGACGTCATCAGATACGAGTACTTTATCTAGTCATTGTAATTCTCCTAATTATTAGTTCAGGCATCAGGGTTAGCTGCTATTTTGCGATTTATTTGTGAGCTTTTAAGGTTCAACTTACCTTGCGACTGCTGCTGTGGAATGAACGGAGTAAGGAGTCGAGCCCGTTTCTTCTCATAGCCCTTTTGTGTGATGTCACCTGAAAAATGTTAATTAGCGTTAAGTCTGCGGCCGAGTGGGTTGTAGTTTGCAGGATAAACATTTTACCAAGTTTTATATAACTATTTCCTGTTTAGAAGATTCATAAACGTACGTTTTAGATCTAGAAGCTGTTTCATTTTGCATATTCAAACATAGCATGCACGGTTTTAGGAAATAAAGTAGTTCGTTCTTCGTGTCACTGGTACTTTGTTGGTCACCCTGCGTTCGGTTAGATACAAGCTGAGGTATGTTGGCGAAAGGAGTCAGTGCGCTCCACGAGGCTGTTTTAATGCACAAAGTGCTTAAGCCACTTTTAATTTATATTTTTAGCAAGGAAATAAAATATTACTGTTCAACTGCTTTAAATTCAATACTACGGCCACCACAAAGCTACGCACTTCGCAGTACACAACTTAAAATAGCCCTGATTCATTACAACTATTATTCACTTCAGTTTTGTGCACGAAAAGCACGACATCGTGTCTTGAATTTCAATACCACAATGTCACACAAGGTCACATACATTTTAATGGACAGTTTTAATGGAAAATAATATGATTGTAAAGCTGCTTGTTGATACAGGGTGCGACTGCGAATGGCAATGGCTTATGAGGGAAGTATAGTAAGAACTCGTCCATACAAAAAGTTAAAATGTTTTTCCCTTCCTAAATATAGTGCATAATTGCAGGACAGGGACAAGTGGAAGAATTTGGGGGAGACCTTTGCCCAGCAGAGGGACAATATAGGTTAAGAAAAAAAAAACGATCACAATGTTTTTTTAGCATGTTATTGAGACAATAAAAACAATCAAAATTTGCAAAAAACTTTAATAAAATATAACCAATTATTATTATTTACACAGATTATTTATTGTGTCCCTAACATACCTATTCAAAATCATTCAGATCGGATTATATTTAGGAGTGGAAAATCATTTTCTCTTTTTCGTGCTTTGCTTACTATATTCTATATTATTATATTACTATATTCCCTCCTAATCAAGACGGGGAGGAAAATGCATCTCATTGCGTTATTGCTTCAATTAAGATGGAGGACAGCGAAACTGGAGGGAAACCAGGGGAGGAGACTAAACGCATTATATAAGGGTGGGTTCATTCAATTTGCTGGAGAGATATTAGGTGGACTGAGTATCACAATATGTGGAGGACGGTATAGATAATGAAATACATTCTAACTTCGTTATGAAACTAATGTGGTTGTACCTGTGTCGGTCGCAACAAAGTGAGGTTCAAACGGTTGTGAACATATTTACCGCGGTCAATGAAGCTGTCTATGATGACGACACACAGAAACCAATTAAATGATTTTGCACTTTAGTAATATATTATCAACTAGTCTCTACCCACGGCCTCGTTCGCGTTTTATTAGGATAAAAAGTTGCTTATTAACTCAATCAGGATCATAATCTACCTGTATACTAAGTTTCACAGAAATCGGTTCAGCCGTTTCGGCGTGATTGAGTAACAAACATACAAACATCCAACCATCCAAACTTTGACATTTATGATATTACGGTCTAACGCTTAACTGAGTCAGTCCCTGAGGTATGGGAGCAGTACGGGAGGGATGCTTTCGTCTCTCAAAGTATTAGATGGCATGAAGCCACGCTTCATTTTGACGTAACAAAAACATCCCGTACCGCTCCCATACCTCAGGGACTAACTCAGTTAGGCTAAGGTCAGACCAACGCGTTCAGCCCGCGTGATTGATCGCCACCGTGCTTGCCATCGCGGACGCGGGCTGAACGAGTTGGTTTGGCCTTAGCTTTAAGCGCTAGACCTGTAGTGGGAACATAATAATTATGTTTGATTTTGGACCATATTATTATGCCAGTATATTTTAGAACCTTTACGTTAATTTAAACGACTTGAATAAATTAATATCCAAATGAGGGGCAAACTTCGTTTTGTCTGAAACGAGCTAGCGGTACTCGTCCAGCGTTTCTTTCAAACTCTCAAATCGTAAGTGCTGCTTCTGTTATGTTACTACTACTTCGTGTGGTTAATTCTTTCTGCGCCCCTAGAGTTGTATGAGACAGCATTCAACACCATCTGACGTAAGGCGTCCACTGCTGGACGAGGCCTCCCCATTAAATGCAATGGATTTTCCATAACTACCACACTTAACAGGCGGATTGGTGACCGCAGTTTTGGTATTGAGTACTCTACTCAGGTGGATGGTGCTGCCCATCCCCTGTTGTAATATACCCATAATAGGCTTTTACGAAATCCACGGGAGGAGACAGAGGAGTTTACTCTTAGGCCCGATACACCACGACTTAATTTCGACAATAAATTTCGGAACATCTTCTGCGGCTATAATAGTACCTTGAACGAGTCGTAAGCAATCATAGAGTAAAAACAGTTGTATACTTCCAGGAAAAAAAACTAATTTCGTCGAGTACATACGGCTACTTCGAAACCGGTTATGTAGGTCTCGCAACTGGTAGCGCGAGGTGAAGTGAAAAGGATTGTGTTTTAATACGTTAATTAACAAAAATTATCGCGTGTTTCATTTAAGTTTGAATTGAACGTTGATGGAGATTTTACAAAACCTTAACCTACTATAATGACAAATAGAAGTTTGAAAAATCGGTTATTTATTATAACTTTTTAAACTATCATGGTTATTTACATGCTTTTCACTAGAAACGGGATATTTACCGGTAAATAATTTCATGGTAAATATCCAGTTTCAAGTGAAAAGTATTTATTATAAGTCGCATTCAGTTAAATCTCAATTAAATCACCATGCCACTTTTAGACGTTAGTACTTATCTCTGAAGACTACCCGTGTTATTTATATCGGTCAAATCCAATAGGTTGCACAACAATATCGTCGTCCTATTAACGACCTATAAATACAAAAAATATTTAATTCAGCAATCATGAATAACGACATACGAAGCACTTTCTCAAGTGTTACTGTAATTTGACGTGTTTAGGTTAAAAGAAAATGAATTCATATATGCGGCTGTTTATAAAACGCACGTATCGGTTCACAAAGTGGAAGTCCTGGCCTTTATCGAACCATGCTAGGATCTGAAAATCCTGAAATGGAAATAAAATTTCCTGTGCACATTCTCTTTTACGAAAATTCCGGGCATAAATGCGAACGATTTTCCTTTACCCTTCGCTGCCGTATATCCACCATATTACAAAGTAAATGTAATGAAAATTGTGCCGCTGAAAATGATACATAGTTTCAATCTTAATTTTAAACTAAATTATACTTTGTGTTATCAGTTTCAAACTAAATTATACTTTGTGGCATCAGTTTCAAAACTAAATTATACTTTGTGGCATCAGTTTCAAACTAAATTATACTTTGCTTCATCAGTTTCGACTGCATCCAGGAAGTTTATGTAGTGAATTGAGTTTAATTCTGTTCATGTAGCGAATTTGGTTCTAACTTTGTTTTCAGTTCTATTTTGTTGCCATATCAACAAAATCACAAATATTAGATAGAGATGTTCTACGATATCTGTAAGAAAATAATAACGGTGGGGTGGTCCATGCTATCGTAGAATCTCAATACGTTTATATTTAGGATCGTAATGTCGCATTCCCACAATGTCCTCCGATTTAAACATATTAACAATATTACACAATCGGCCCCTTTCGATGATTGTGTAATCATATACAGCGAATCCTGTATACGACTAGACCGTTTTAGTTAGTTTAGTTTTGGCCTGATGACGTGGATTGTCCATGTACTGAAAAATAACAAACAAAACACGATTTTTTTTAATTTTATTAAATAAATTACTCCAGTAGGTATAACATGTAAAACACGATATCGACATTCGAATATTTTTAATACCTATTCATACGTTACGAAGTTATTAACGAAACTATACGTTGACGAAATCATGTGGAAAGATGCTTGACTTGTTCAGGCGGCGAGAAAGGGTATGTATATTCCAAAAGTAACAAGTCGTCACCTCTCTATTCTGACTACCGAGCTCTCTGCACTTGTAACGAGTTTCAGTAGCTTTTGCATGTTCTAATAGTATAGGAGAAGCATAACTTTGTTGAAGAATAAACAACAGCTGTGCCGTGGGACAGGGAACGCAAAGTAAGCCAGATTGAAATTTATTGCGCATACTTATGTCATTGTCTGAATAGTTAGGACCAGATGTCCGCTTATGAGTGTGTAAAATAACACTTTCTTCCTTAACATTAATATTTATGACAGATACATGAATTAAGGATGTTGATGTACGTGAAAAGGAGTACAAAGCTTTTTTAGAAAACATTAAAAGAAAACAAATTAATTATTTAAGAAAACACTATCACGTCATATATAAAATAACGATTAACTTAAAAGACGGGCAGGACGGACCTTTTTATTTTATATATCTACTTTTCTTTAGAGTGTATAATCTCTCTTAGTTTTCAAGGTATCTGATGTTACAGCAATGCCCGATTCAATCAAAGATAAGGGAGGCTTACTTGACCATGTCTCAGTTTATAGCTACTCTTTGTCGGTCCCGGATACAAAACGGGGAATCGGTTGACCACCACGCGTGACTGACATTGAACCCCTCTGCATCGTCAAACCAAATCCTATTGGCAGATATTAATCGGTAACCTGCCTAGGTTTTATAGGATTTAGAAATACGGCCGTCCGTGTTTTCTATTTGGTATTGCATTCGATAAGACTGTGCCAACCTCAGGCAGAAATCTTCATACAAAAAAAAGGCCTCGGGCCGCACGAAAACGCAGTTTTTATTGAATTTCTCGTAAAAATAGATAATTTTCCAAAACCCTTCAATGAACCCTCGGCATTGTTGTATTGATTTTATTTATCGAATTTTTTACCCAATATCATGCACCTTTTTATTAAACAATCGAATCTAGCCAAACGTTAGAGGTAACTATGGGTGTTTTTTTTTATCGAGTAAATATTGACCTATCGTGCTTCTGTTACAGTGATCGATCGTAATTATAATGTAGTATCCCATATGTTTAATTTGAATATTGTACTTGATTTAGTCAGTTAAAAATCTAATCAAAGATTGGTAATTTTGCGGCATACCCCTCCTTAAGCAGAGGTTACTGCTTAATGATAATTTACTAGACATAGAATAGAATAGAAAAACGTTTATTTGACATACATAACACATATACAAGCCCGATAATAAAAAATTAGGTAACACAAAATAAAAAATAAAAAACAAGCCCCTAAAAACTTGTACCTAAAGTAGGCGGTATAACTCGGCTAATGTGTGCCAAACAGGCGTTCAGTTTAGCATAAAATATTTTATTTATTTATTTTATACAACTTGGAATGACGGATCAAGCAAACGGCCCACCTGATGTTAAGCGGTACCAATGTTGGGTGTGTTACCACCCAACGCGGATTTTCAGCTGAAACCAGAGTGGAAAGGGTAATGCAGCAGCGAATTATAAAATACATAATTAACATACTTAATCAAAAAAACAATATATTATAATGAACCAAAAAACATAAGTAACTATAGAAGCAGCATAATCGGTATGTAATTATAAATATATATAATATATGTAAAATATATGTATAAGATTAAAATATGTTAAAATAAAAAGTAAAGTAATATCTAAGTTATTATATGTACGTACTATTAAATATTAGTTCATTTCTTATCTATATATACTGTGTAGCCACTAGCCAGCCGAACCAGAGATCCCTCGCGTCTACATACAAGTATATTGTTTACTTAGTTAGAGCGAGGAGTCAAACTTGTAGACTACAAAGGTTATAGTTGCAATGTATACCTACCTTCTATCTTACTACTTTGTATAGAAATAGCTGTAAATTATCCATTAGATAGTACCTTACGTTGAATACCCAGACTATGTTAATTGTTAACCTTTATTATTGAAAATAAATACTTTATTATTATTATTATATAAACCGTATAAATATTAATATCGGTAAGAAAGTAGTGAAGGTTAAAGTAGTGAAGGTAGTATGAAGTAGGAAGCTTATAAGTTACTCTTAGAAATGAAGAAGAAGCGTAAGGATGTCTAAATTATCGAAATGACAATATTGACATAATCCATTTTGGGATTTTATGAGAAATATAAGCACTTATTTCATGCGTTCATGATATAGAATCAGTGCATGGTGATCATTCCGTGATGCACTAAATATGGCTAGGGCTCGTGAGGGAAGCGGCCAATTGTATACGACGATTGGAAGCCCACTTCCAATAGGCTGATGTCTAGTATTTTGGCAGTGTGAATGCATGCTTACGTTTGTACTATACTAGTTTGACAACAGTTAGAACAGTGAAACCTGTGAACATTTGTTTTATTTGCTGAACATCGTGATGTGCAACATGTTGAGCTAATTAATAGGTGAGCTAGGTCCAAAAATAAACCAAACGGACACTAATACATTACAATTTTATTCTTTTTAGTGGCTGAAATGAAGAACCGATTGAGTGCCCGACACATTATTCACGTGTATATGCAATTTGCTGTTGTTCTGAATGAAAAGTGATAAGTAGCTAGCTTAATACTACTCAATAGTACTCAATTAATGATGTACCAGACTTCATCGAAATCAGTTCAGCCGTGATTGAGTAACAAACATCCAAACATATAAATATCGTGGGATGGGATGGTATTATAAAACCGACTACTACTCGTAACTTATTTAACTATATTTTTTAGTAAAGTACAAAAATGAAAATTAATGATGCCAAAATATGACTCTGTCAAAGTACAGGTCTTCCCTGAGGTATGGGAGCGGTACGGGAGGGGTGGTTTCGTTTACATTATGCCACATGTCATCTAATAATTTGAGAGATGAAAACACCCTCCCGTATACCGCTCCCATACTTCAGGGACTGACTCAGTTGACCACTAGACGTGCCTTTTTACTGAAGCTGAGACGAAAGAATTTGCCTAACTAACAGAATTGATATTGAATTTACGCAGCGGATATTATGTATCATATACAATTTGATTATACACACACCCACACACACACTTTGCATGCACGAATTCATAAACAGACGAGAAACGAATGCAAAATGAATGTGGACGCACAGCCACAAACACAATATTGACAATAAAATTGTCCAAATGTGTACCTACTTCCCCTGTGCCAGTGTCATAAAATATTATAGTCATATAATATATCTACTAAAGATATTTACTTTTCACTTTTTATCACAAATAAAAAACAGCGAAGTAATTTCTATTTTATACTTTCATAATTGTCTAGAATTGCCAAAATAATCTTACGTGTTATTTTAGCATTTAGTTTAGTAAACTAGCACAAATAAATATCACCTTTGTTTTACCTTTATGGACTCGAATTAAAAATCTGACTATAGCATAGCCTTCTTAACGAGTAGTTCCTGATGGATCCCTTGGCTGGGCTAATATTCCTGGTAATTTATTATAATAGCTAAAACACATTTTATGAAAACCTTCACCTGAAAACCCGTGGTAAATAAGCTTGTTGTAAGTCAAACGAAATGCAGTTTCTTTTATATTTCTCCTGGCATGTATTTCAAAAGGGTAAAATAATTTCTTCGATCAAGATCCTTCCTTTGTAGTAAGTAAGTCGGGGTTCGGAGCGGAGACATCAATAGCATAGCTTGTTACAAATGGAAGATGAGGAAAACCTTTGCTACGCTGCACTGTGCGAGTCAAAGCTGTCTTATCTTCTCTACAATTTACATTTCTTGAAGGATTAAAATATGACACCCGTTCGTTTATGAGACAGTAAAATCACATGTGATTTTACTGTCTCATAAACGCAAAGAGCAAAGAGATATGAACCAAATATCAGAACATATTTTAGCTTCGGTACGTAACCAATGTTATGTATTGACCGAAGTCCTTCAACTTCGGACTTTTTGTTTTATGGAAGTGCAGTGCTCAGTGCGGGGAAATGGGGGGAGGCATCAAGCCCGCATTCCGGCCGAAAGATGGACTAAGGGAAATACTGAGTTATTGCGGGTCCAAGAGAAGGTAGAGGTAGACCCAGAGAACGCTGGGCCGACGAAATACGTACGAGAGAGGAGTCTGTGTCAGTCAATATTTTTGTAGGTAAAAGTTAGGGAAATAATGGCTAAAACAATAATAAAAATCTTCTGCAGTCACACAACCGTCATCCAATTGAGCATTAACCTATTGACATAAAATAGGGCAGGAGACGGGACGCAGCCGTGTATGCGCAGCGAGCCCACAAAGTAGTACGAGTATATAGACGAACTAAACTATAAAACTTGCGTCTGTCACAGAACAAAGAATTAGTATTATAATGCAAGAAGTTAAGTTAACTTTGATAGTAGTTAATGAAACTGTTACATAACAGGGGTTATTAAAACACGAATGTGAGTTTAAACCGAGCCATGGCGAAGTTTTTAATTGTTTCACACGAGTGTTTTAATGCCTACTTATGTGCAGTTTCAAACATTACTTTACATGAACTCATGCAATAAAACTTTTGTATGACCAACAAAGCACATGAAAAACACGTAAATGGCGTCAAATGCCACCATTCTACCGCGCATGCGCTGTAGCGCGCGCCGACACTGTCAAGAGAAGTAAAAGTGTTAATAAAACCTCCTTGGTCTGCCTTCGTGTATTTTATGGAAATAAGCATTAATTTGCTAGAAAAACAATGCCTTAAGGTATTATTTTTTCTTAATAGAAACTACGGTATTATAAAATAGTAAGTCATAAAACACTATTTTAGAATTCTTAACCAGGGTTTTTTTTTATACTACTTGACTGACGGAATAAGCAGATGGCCCACCTGATGTTAAGCGGTAACCTCTGCCTATGAACAGTGCATTACCTCACAGGTCACGTCCACCTAGGACGCACCTAGGACGCACCCTATGTGGCATTGCACTGCGCCCGCCACCCTGAGACATAAATATGAAAAGTCTCATGTGCCTGTAATTTCACCGGCACCCATACCCTTCAAACCGGAACACAGCAATGCGCTCGAACTACTGCTTTGCGGCAGAAATAGAATATGGTGGTAGTACTTCCCCGGACGAACTCTTTCACAAAAAAGCTCTACTACTACTAAGGGTTTTAGGATATGAGTGTAAATAAAAGTAATTTAAGTTTGTTTTGTCAGGAGCTTTGTTAATGGGGATTGAGTAATTTATTTTCCCGAAAAGGCAAACCGAAAAAGGGGAAACAGCCACATCTACTAAACCAATCAAGGATATAACAAAAAAATTGTCTTTGCACAAAACTGAATGGAATATCACATTAAACGGAAGGCCTTTAATGTATACATCAGGCCAACAGTGTAATGCTGGTAGTATCATCACTTTGTCATGGAGACATTCTCAAGCAAACCTAAAGAATATTTACTGTGATTGCGTGGTAGCTGAATGCTTACCTAAGCTGCCCTGTCTGTAGGAGACAGATAGAAACAGACAGTAGATATCAAGAGATATTACGACCAGCGACGCCTATACAACAGCGACGACTACCATTACCTAATGATACAGTTCTGACAACATACGTAAGAGCACGCAGAATGTGTGTACGGTAGCACTGTGAACAGTTGATTCTTGATTTTCAGTTGAATCATTCATTATCATCAATTCAATCGTTATGTTATGATGCGCATTTTAGTCCAAAATTAATACTATTTGCAGACACAGTATACCCAAGAACGATATATATAATATTGTTTGTACTTAGATATCTAAACACAATGCAGTTTTGGGGGATCGGATAACACTGTTTGTTGAAGCCAGCCTGACCGGAACTTTAGTGACATACTGGATGACGAAAACAATAGACATCAACCATTGTTTAAATACCATAAAAGCGAGTTTTATAAATTCATACATACATTGACACACGCCTTTTTCCCCGAAAGGGTAGGCAGAGCCTCAATGGGCCCCTTTTCACAGTGGGTTGCAAACTAGGGTTTTTTGGTTTTCGTTACGTAATAGGTAAAGGCAAACCCTTATCGTGACACTTCGTAATCTGAATAGAATTATCAGTCCAGAGATGATTTTGATATGCCCGTCCTTCTATTTATACCAATGACTTCGACTTTTAATTAGGCATAATGGGTCTGACAAACGTTTTTTACTTTACATGCCAAATTAATCTACAAAAAATTACAAGACAAACTGTGTTTTTACTTTTTTCATATCTCAAAAAATGCCTGAGATATTTACGATCAAAGTGCGTATTTCCTGCCGATGATTTTTTAAAACGCGGGCGGGCGCTCACTGGCCTATGACGTCACACCCTCGGCCATTCGACAGTCGCGCTTTCGTTCGCACGCCGCTGCGTAGTAAAAGTCTAAATTATACAGTTCTCAGTGGTAAAAATGGGAAAAAAATACTGTATTGTGCCTTGGTGCTTCAATTCAACAGTCAAAACACCTAATAAACTCTTTTTTTATGTGCCTGAGGACCTGAAAATGAGGAAATAAATAACAAATAAAAATGTAAGAAAAAATTTGCGGCCCGCAAGTTGATCAGCACTGATTTCTTAACTATTAATTTTATTTAAAAAACTGTAAATGAAAAACGAAAGCGGACATAAGACAAAAATAATCCGGTAAATATCTGGTTTAGTATAAAAATATAATAATAGGTAGGTATTTGCCTACTTAGAAAACTGTTAACTACGTAAATACCTACTAGGACTTACTTATATTCTGTACATGGGTAAATAGTGACATTTTCTTTTAAGATTATACTAATAAAACACATAAAATAATCATAGACAACCTCGAGATGTTGATTGCGAGTACCTATTTTTTATCGCGGCCCATAATAGGTAGGTACTACTAAAGTACTAACACACACTTTCAGTTAGGTTTAAGTTGGAAAAAATACCTACACAAGAGTACCTACCTAGGCAATGTTTACTTAGAACATACATACCTTTTCATCTTTATTCCACGAATTTCGGCAGCCGTAAAATCCTGATTCTTCATGAAATATTGTGCCACCATCAAACTATCCACTCTTGGCAGATTGTCCGACTGACCTTTCAGAAAACCTTCTTCCATTCTACACACTGTTTCACTTTAGTGTAATCGGATATAAAAGATAATTTAATAGGTAATAGGAAAACGAAAACGATCAAAACAAAATGAAACGAGACGCGCGTCAACGCACCGGACTACCGCGCCGTGTCGCAGTCGCCGGCTGAACGAGGGTGTGACGTCACAGTATGAGCGCGCGTAATCTCGGAAATTCAAAAAAGGGCTTAAACTTCTCGTCTTTATAACTTCGGAAATACTGCATGTATTGAACTGAAATAAAAACTAATGTAATGTAAATGATCTACGCTCCGATTTTAGGTATATTTGAAAGTAATATTTTGACCCTTTTGTGTTCCCCATTATGGTACCTTACCTTGTTTGTAAAAATATTTTCCAGACAAAACTATCAGGAAATAACTTTTATTTTCATGAATTATGGGGTACATTGGGGAACATATTTTTAAATGAATCAACCAAGTCAAGTGGGATATCATAGTATGAAAGGTTTTAGATAACACATTTTTAACATATTTTTTATCTAAACCGGAAACCGGAAACTAATCAATCTATCTGTAGACAGCATAAGCATAAGCTGAGTTTCAGTTGACTCTTGCTTTGAAAATTCATTATATGATTGTAGAGACTAAAATAAACGTCTATACTAATACTGGTTGCACAATTGAACAAATTGAAGAACGAAAGAATTAATAAGATTTATGGTAGATAAATATCTTTTTCAAACCAAGCTTCTAAGAAATTAGTGATTTGACCCATGAGCTGATCAAGACGAGGCCAAACACTGACAGACTAATATAAATCGTCGAGGAGATCCGTTTTTAACCTTCCGGCTCCATCATCAGATCAGCTCACTGTCACCATAATATTGTATTGTCTTTGGAACTTGACAGATGTGGAAAATTACAACTCAATCGGTTGGGTGGAACTGGTTTAAAATTCAGTTCCAAGATTTGTCCCCACAGACAGAAAGGAAAGCAAGTTAAATAAAAGCTTGTAAAAATATATTTAGTTATTCAAAGTCGTTATTAAAATAGGTGTTTATTTACTGAATATGAAAAAAAACGAAGAGTTTGTTTGGGGCTCCATGACCCAATCAGCCCTTACAAGAACAAACAAGTTTGCAATCGACAAGTTTGACTTTCAAGACAAATGATTTCGGGAGAAGAAAACCGGAGTAATGTTTTATTAATTTGTTCTGAATAGGTAAGTGTGATATTATGCGAATTAATTCAAACACTTGCTGGAAAATGCACGCGCGGTATGGCTGAAAGGAGTTGATGGATTGTTATTCAAATCGAAAACTGGTAGTTACTGGTTAAATATATTTTCTAAGGGAGTCTGTCGAAGGATATTTTACGTTTATTAGTAGTTCGCTAAGAGAATCACTTCAGTCATGAGGATTTACAGTGAGATTTAATATGAGAGCTAGAAATATTCACTACACGATGGCGGGGGGTCATCTGTTTTTTTTTAGATTAATAAAAGCTCAGTAACTGTTATGTGAAATAAAGTTCATTGCACAAAGGAACTTCTCCGCAGCCAGGATTGAGCTTTTCAAACAGATTAACCTAAATGTCAATATGTACAAATTAATTTTCCTAAAGTCAATCTCTGAGATAGAGATAGGTGATTGATTCAAATAATTGATTATATCAGCTCGATAACACGTGTTTTTATCCGAAAATACCGGTTATGCTAAATAAACAGGCTAGGCGGCCTATGGCAGGACAGTTGACCGTTTTTTTTTTTCGGTTAGACATTAGCTCTGGTCCACTTTACTAAAGAGATGAGACGTCGAATTCATTGCAAAGGGTGCATTTTCACATACAAACACATCTATTCAAAACTTTATTTTGATAAATACACCAGCATTACTTTACGCAACGCGTTTGACACAAACGTGCGAAATGCTTGGTTTCAAAATAACGCCCATTTATCAGAGAGTGTTCAATGTTGACGTTTGCATCAAGAGAGGCGCGTGATAAACTCCAATGGCAAACAATTTCACAAGTTGCCGTGTACCGGTGTACGCTATTTGTATTTTCTATTTATTTTTATAATAACCGACCGACGGTAACGTCGTTCTAACAGATACAAATTTTATTGTTAAAGTGATTATGACAAGCTGGCTCGCTTAAGGCAATTTCGTTTGCTGTGGTGTGTCCCGCTTGAAAATAAACCCCCGTCTTCTCCCATGGATGTCGTAAAAGCCAACTAAAAGATAGTACCAGGGGTATGGGCAGCAGCATCCATCTGAGCACTTGGTGATACTGCGATTCCGCCAATTCTGCGGATTCCAATCCGCTCGTCATGCGTGTTGATTATGGCAAGGCTTCGTCCAGCAGCGGATTTCTACCAGCTGATCAAGAGATCACTTACACTGACGATGATAGTAGAGTTACATAATGACCTATCGGCCAGCTTCTATCCCGTGGTCTCGGGATAAAAAGAGTCTGTCTTTATTCAGGGGGCTTAGTACGAGAATTTGATGGTATTCGAAACTATATGAAGTTTCGTTTCCTTCCATACATTTACTGACAGTGTCCTTAGTTTCCTCCTCGTTGTCGCTAGGGGAGCTGCAAGTAAATGTACGGAAGGAAACGAAACTTCATATTGTTTCGAATACCATCAAATTCTCGTACTAAGCGCCCAGGTAATAATACAACTAACCACGAATAAATTGAACGTTACCGAGAAGCTAGCGAGACGATCGCAAATGATAAAATATTGATCACCAATGACAACAGGGTTGCTTTAAATATTTGCAATTTGATTGGTTATTTGTCGTTTAACTACAATCGTGTCTATTGCAACTCGTTAACGTTAGATACTCGTGCTTGGTTGGGTCTCTGTTTACCAAATTTCATAGAATTCGGTTCAGCTGTTACAGCGTGATAGAGTTACATACAGCTATACTTTAATCAACGAATTTTAGGTGGAAATGCAGAATTACTAACTAGCATGATCAGATTGCCTAGTTACTAGGCAATCTCATCATACTAGGCCCTAGTAGTACATATACAAAATCTATAAAACTCCACATTGTTCTGACCTAAAATAAGAAGCTGTTCATAAAAACAACATCCCGTTAGAACAATGTTCTCACGTTATTCAATCAAACAATCTTATAATGAATATCTAGTTAATATGTGATGCACGGACGAGCTATGCGCACGCGCGTCAAACTATTTTTATGGCTATCTTGCTATAGCTGTACTGCGTATGCTTTGCTTGCACAGTTTTAGTATCACATCAGCAATACTCAAGATAGTTTATTTACCATGTTAGTTACTGTTATGATTCACTTTTGTTACTGTAAGATAAATTATGAGTAATTGGTGACGTACAATGTTGTTGTGAAACAACAATGAGGGCCCAGACACAAAGACGCAACGATGCGACGACGCATCGCAAAAACTTGCGAATTGACTCGCATCGCGCATTTCTGCGATGTTGAATCCATGCATGGATAAACCCAAAATATTTAAGCTTTCAT
This sequence comes from Operophtera brumata, assembly GCA_932527175.1. Lineage (NCBI taxonomy): Eukaryota > Metazoa > Arthropoda > Insecta > Lepidoptera > Geometridae > Operophtera > Operophtera brumata. The sequence goes on along the minus strand of OW052239.1, from coordinate 76,411,760 downwards.
TTAATTTGCAATGTTTGTATTTTCGGGTCAAGTCTTGTAACTGATTTTTAAAGCAGTTATCGTGAACCGATTGAGATGATATTTTGCATACCTGTCAAGTTCCTATGACAATACAATATTATGGCGGCAGCAAGCTGATCTAATGATGGAGACGGCAGGTAGACAACGGAACTCCTCGGTGGATAATAGGACTGGCAGAGTTTACGCTCATATCGATCAGCACACGGTTCCAATGACAAATTTTATAAAAGCTTGTTAATGTAACTGTTAGCCTGAATTAGCCCATTGGTGGGCAAATGCCTCTCCCCATATCTTACAAATCATAAAAGATTGTATTGAAAAAAAAACACAACAAACTTATTTTCTGTATCTTTTTATATTGTTATCTTTTTTTTTTCAGTGCAACATTTTATTGCTATCCATGTTACTATTTTAAAAAATACGTCCTTGGTTGTGTATCTGTCGAGGAATGGTCAGCCTCCTGAACCAGCGCCTTGCCGCACGAAATCGCATCGCAGCAATTTGCGCCGCTGCTTTCTGCGTTGAAAATTCGTATTGCGCTGATTCACAGTTTTATGTGGTTCGAACGCGCGCGGTTTTCATGAAATGTGAGGAATTTCGAGGCTACGTAGCGCGCAACGGACGAGTATAATAATCTTCAGGGGATATCCTTAATAATCGGAGTACTTGCGAAGAAACCTGCTCTACTCAATAGAAGGTAGGCTAACTGTCTACCCATACATCACTAAAGGTATTAAATCCAGAGGAGACATGCTGACTGACTTTCTATACCAACCAGTAATCAATTAAGATTTCCACAACAGCTGCCACGTATAAGCGAACCGTGTGAAAGAACATCTAGGTAGGTACCTATTTCGTGTGTGGACTTTTTAGATTGTTTGTTAACCGACTTAAAAAAGGCGGAGGTTTTAAATTAATTAATTGTATTTTTTACGTGCCTAAATAACAAAACATAAGAAAAAAAAATTGAATATAACCAATTGGTTATTTTTCTATTATAAAGAGGTTATAACTACACGTTTATACATAATTAAGTAGGTTATTTACAAACCCCCACACTAGGATTCCCTGTGTTGTGGGTGGTTAGTCTCTTCCAGGAGTCTAGAATGTGAATTGATACTAAATTAGGTAGGTATATATAAGATATGTACATGCAAAAATTTAGATAGCTATTGTAAAAATTCAGATCAGTACTATCTGCAGAGTGTCTTCATAAAAACATGATCAAATGTGAATTCTGATAAATACTTTCGGAGTTGGAGAGCAGAACTCCTCAACGGATAATAGCAAATCACTTGCGAGTAATGCAATCGTTGAGTAAACAGGATAAGAACATTATAAACAGGGACCCTACTTTTATTCACTGACTCTAAAGGCAGTTATTTTTTAAGGAAAGGCAAGTCCAGGTAACCATAGATACAGGGGAGGGAGACGCTCAGTAAACTGATACGAAAGATGTCTAGGTCAAGTTATTCCTCGAACATTCCAGCCAGCCAATTTTTCTACGCTTACAGCACCAGCTTTTGTGGACAGAGGCGCATTGTTCATAAATGATTCATTGACTGACTTACAACGAGTTCATATACAATAATCGATAGGAATACATGAGACACAGTTGGGAGTATAAGAATGCGTGGAGAAGAGATTAACTTTAGCCATTATCACATTGAAACTAGATTGCAATTTGCTAATGCCAAATTTATATAATTTCCAGCGGATATTATATATATATATTATCTGAAGCCATGAGCTACCTCCACCTGACGCTTTTACTCGTGATCGAACATATATAAGTACTTTCCAGTACCAGACCTGGAACAGATAATTAGTCTACCTACATTATATAGCATTGTATTCTGGAGCAAGTAGGTTCCCTGCACCACTTTGTAGGAGTGGGATCAATGACACGTCTCAGGGCGAGTACACCACAACAGATGCATCATGCTTATTCTGACACGCTAGTTTTTGCATCTCTCTCTTTCTCATGTAAGAAGCTCACACTATTTGACAGCCCGTTTAGATATTATGGACATTTAGAAGGATCTCCTCACAAACGCAAATTATTGAAGAACACCATATTAGAAAGTCTGAAGAAACCCCATGTTTTTTAAACTTTTGTGTTCGCTGTTCTCTATATTTTAAGAGAATCAACATTGATTTCTTCGAATTTAATTTCTTAACTACATTAAATAGTTAGCCGAACACTTTTTAATTTATTTTTTATTATTACGAAACGTCAATATAAACCCTACAAAATGAACATTAACGCGCGGCCAAATAACAAAACGAAAAGAAAAATCTTTATACATTATTATTACAAGTAATTAATTTTGTAAAAATTAAAGAAAAACCTTCAACGCAATGAAACGGCTGAACCGATTTTGATCAAACATAGCTAAGAACACTCCCGACTAATTCACCTTTCAAACAAAACAAAAAAACAAAATCGGTTAATTCGTTCGGGAGCTACGATGCCACAGTCAGACACACACAGACACACACATAGACACGTCAAACTTATAACACACCGTCGTTTTTGCGTCGACGGTTAAAAATTGAGATTGAAGAAAGAAAAATGTGCTTATTGTCTTTGTCACAAAACGTATTTGAAATCCTATTCGGATCTGCTGGCCATTATACCTTTGCAATAACGTAAGTGCGTACGAATGAAAACTACAATTTAAAAAAACTGTCAAGGTTCACCTAAAGTCTCTACAGCGGATAAGACGAAATATTTATCGATGTTACAAATGCTACACCAACTGCAAGATAGCTTTTTTAATAATCTAGGCCCGTAAAATATATTTAATCTGTGCTCTAGGCTTGACCGGCTCTCCGTATACTTAGGTCATTTAGGTACCTACTTGCCGACCGTGAGGGAATTTGAATAAAAAATACACCATTTTAACAATTATTACAAACGTAATTGGGGCCACGGCTCGGCCGGGTTAGTCAGAGAGGGCCCGTCACGAAGACAGAACGAGTTTGTGATGATGCGTCATACTAATGCGCGGTTTAAAAGGACGTAAGCGCACGGTGCCGATACCGCCGCCGCCGCCGCCGGCTCGCAAAACTAATGTTCTCGCTCGATAAACAGGGTATAGAAATGAGTATTGACTAGCAAGTAGGTACGTAACGGTAAAAGTGAACTAAACTAAAGGACGAATATACTAACTACCTGTTCAATTATCGAGTTAAACCACATTCTATAACTCATTTCGAAATGAACGGTCTCATATTTCTTCGATCGAAGTTGAAAAACGGAAGCGTCTATTAAACGTTTGTTACTAAGTTACGCTTGGAAGTGACTTTCTTTCTGCATTTAGTAATTAACTTTATATTTCATTCAAGTAGACGATCACACTTATTTTATACATTGTCGACGTCTAAAAACGTTGAATTCTAATGTTCCTTTAAAATTCTCTTCTTTTATCATATTATCATTGTTATCTGAACCATATAATCTTTGTACAATTGCAATCTGTCACTAAGCTTATACAACAGTTTAGTTGTTTACAATGTAATGGAGAGTAATAATGGATATTACTTAGTATTTTTTTCTAGAAAGTTCCTAAGTAATATGTTATTTATCACTTTGCAATTATATTAGATACAGGACTTGCGGACTTACTTATATGAAATGTAACTACCCTTCACATAATTCCGCGATAGCAACTGAATTTCGCACAGGGCACTTGAATTCCAGAATCGCACTGACAGGATGTTTCAATTCGGTTGTCGAAGTACTATTCGAATTGTCGAAGTAGTCACTAAAAAACAAGTATTAAAACATAAATAACATATTGGATGTCCCTAAGATACGCTTCAAATAACCCACAACCACTAACGAGCGATATTATTACTTATTACCCAAGATGTTAGAAATATTCGACTGCAAAACTACCACCATCCTGGTACAGTCAGAATGATGGGTGGCCCTGCAAACACATATAGGTATACAAACAATGAAACCGAATTTAAATGTCACTGTCGACTGTCCAAAGTGTATTGATGGTTTTTGGCCGCCAACAGTTTCTTTCCATCCAAACAACATAACCATCAGATTTGGGGATGGAATGGAACCTAAATGTTAGTTTTTTCTGACTTAGGAGTCAATTTTTTTTTTACAAATATTACTTTAATACTTTGTTTGATGCATTTAATCAACAATTTCCCAATCATTGCAAAAAGTGGCACTGAAGGTAAAACTTGAAAGAGAAATTACACTACAAGTTTCCGAAATCATATTATCAATGTCGACTCCTTTAATAAAAAGGAGGCACCGAAATGATCAGTCAGACTGAATTCAATACATTTTATTAATTGTTTCTATTGCAAAGGGGGACAACGGTTGAACAAGGTGTGATGTGCGATTCAGCTGTGATACTGCACGATTTGAACTGTTAATAAACGCGATTAACATTTTCATGACGGTGATGCCTGTACCAAAGTTAGCACATGTAAATTAGAACGTAATTTTCCGGTACCACAATTCTGTTGACGCAGGGCTACAGCGCTCGTTTTGAAGAGATATGCAAACCTGAGCGCAGGTGCCTTTTGGTTCGTGAAATCGTTTTTCCGTGCGATAATCACCTTGAAAGTGTTGACATTTATCCGTATTTCATACTAAGATACCAATGCGCCTGCCAAGCTTAGTGATTATGACTAATACCAATAGCAATCGATGGGAGAGGCCTCGTCCAGCAGTGGATGTGTACCAGCTGACGATGAAAGTAGCAATGTTTAGAAGATAGCAATCTTCCGAAGAAGACATGTTTTTTTTATACTACTTTAATGACGGAACAAGCAGATGACCCACGATTGTAAGACAACCATCTTATTATGTAAAATAGAATAGCATTAAAAACAACATTGTGACTTTCTTCCTGCAACATAATCTAATACAAGAAGAATGTAAGAGAAAAATAGATGACCTCCGTGACGCGTAGGGCGAGAAGCCAGCTGAGATCTTGCATCTGTTCGGTACGGGTTCAATTCCTGCAGCGGGACAAATGTTTGTACGCTGCCGATATTAAATAAATAAATAATGCCGGACAAGTTCACAACACATTATCTAGCCCCAAGTAAGCCAGAGCTTGTGTACAAGTTAACTGATATACTTAATACAATACCTATATTATAAAGTTTTTTTTATTATACATAGAAAACACCCAGAACACCCTGAACAAATATCTGCAGATCACACAAATATTTGTTCCGAGGCGGGAATTGAACCCGCAACCTCCTGCGTCGCAGGCGAACCATCGCCAGCCGCGCCATAGAGGTCGTCAAAATTCGTTCCCGGTCTGGGTTTTGTGGTACCCATAGTAGTCGAAGTTCCTGATATCAACGACACATTGAATGCACAGTCCAATAGTGGTTTTGAGGCAGCAATTCCGAACTGAAAAGCTGGACACGGTCTTTCAAGTAATAACCGCTGCTGGCGCCGAAACGACGGCTTGCGGCGTGGCGCATATCTATTTTTTATTGGACAGCGAAGCGACGCCAGCAATTGCTTCCAGCAATTTTAAAATGTTCAACTGTTCATTTTATAGGTAAACCAGTCATATTAAGTTTATGGAAATATGCTTTAGTAATTTCGTCAGTAACAAGGTAGCATTTTTATGATACCTTTTTCAGTAATTGATTCTGCGCATGGAAAGAGACATTTGGGACGGACTGCATCCTTTCACAACACTGGTTATTTCAGCATCAGCTGCAAGGCCCTCTTTAGGGCCACCATAGCTCAACCTAGGCTAATAGACATTTGTTCAGCGTGAACCGCTAACTTAGCTAAAAAGGGACAACTTAGCGGGAAATATAAGTGATGGCGACAATCAGTGTTCATTGCTCGAGTTCGCAGTACACAAACTTGGGTATTGTCATATTGTCTACAGGGCCTAGTCACTGACATGAAGCAGGTCGAACAGGAAAGATCAAGTGAATTACTATTTCAATTATCTGTCAAACATTTAATCATTTAGGATAATTAATTGGACAACATTACAGGTTGTTGGTTAGGGCGGCATAGGAATTAGATTAATCAAGTACTTATTCAATTAACCCCTCTATGCCATAAGTTGAATCCCTTTACAACAACAACCCACATGTGATCGCTTCCTCATAACATTATAATACCTGTCACAACTAGACGGAAGACTAGTTTCAACTTGATGAGAACTTCTGCACATTACAATAAATAAAAAACAGTAGTATTTTTTTATGTTGTAAATGGGACGTAAGGGGACAAAATGAATAAGTGGGAAGGGGAAGACCTTGGCAAACGTATTCAGACCAGATCGAAGACATTCTGGAAAACGCCCAGTTCAAGAGTACCCTTAACCAACGAGCTTGTATAAAGAATGTGATTAGAGTGAATAAAGCAAGGTGTGTCAGGATCTTAGCAAGTGGAAATCCGTGGTCTCTGCCTACCACTCTGGGAAACAGGTGTGAGTTTATGTATGTGTGTATGTATGTATGTCAGTGAAGTCACCAGCAGGTTTCAAAAAAGATTGAGGGTCACATTCCGTTTAAAAAAATATTTACGTTATTTTAGTTGTTAACTTGTACAAACTGAAACAATATTATAAGAATATCAATACAATAGAATAAAAGTATTCCTCTTTTAAGCAATTAGGAAAGTAGATGTATTCCTTTATTTCATTGTTTGAATCTCATAACATTATTTTAGATTTAATACAGTTTTTTTTTTAATTCCCTTATGTAGTGTGTGTATTAATGGCAGCTTGATTGGTGACAGTGTATCATTAAAGTTTTTCTTATTAGGTTATTGTTATTATTTTTCTTTAATAAAAATAATAAGGTGCTAGATATATAGCTGGTGTTTTTAAAGCATTCTAATAAAACAATTAAAATAATCAAAATGATGATTGTCAATGATTAACAATGAAATTTTGTTTTAAACTTAGCAGTAAGAGAATGAGTTATAAGTTTTTTTTTTGTGTTGTAGTTTGTTATATGTTATAGAATCAGTTGCAGTCACACAGTTCATAACTCCTTAGGGTGCTACAGCTTGTCCCTGTTTTGGATCTATAATTCACTGATGTATCAACATGAATAAATTTCTCATGATGTATTTACAGTGAATCATGGGTACTCAATAACTTTTTCATGGAATTTCTTATTGAATGGATTATTTTACACAGTTATTGATGTGCACATTAGAGATTAGTTTGAATAGTAAGAATCATTATTGCACAATTGGCACAGTGCAATCCTGGACACGCGATGCCGATGAGACTGAGACAATGCAGCGAGTGGAGCGTGAACAAACTAGTGCTGATATCTACATCACACATAGAAGCCTAGTCTTAAATATGACTGAACACCTATAGTTTACTCTGCCCATCAGCTGGACGCATTACGTCAACGATCGATAGCTTATAAATAAATAAACCAGTAATACGGTTATAAAAAATTAGGAGCGATAAAATAACACATAGTACAATAAACACAAATAATAAATAACAATAAATATCGATTATTAAAAACACAAACTTCACACAACTTACCTTCGGATAACTCCAAGTCTAGTTCCGCCAGCTTGTCCCTAACATCCTCCGGCAATTTTGAAACATCAACACTAAAGTCAGCCATTGTGAAAAACAATTTTCACTCACACAAAATAAATAAAGTTTTTAACGACAACAATAATTTAACAAATCCTCATGACACATAGCCATCTTGAATCACAACAAATATTTCTGCCTGGTTCCCTGCTCAGTGCTCCGCCGCACGAAACTGACGGACAACAAGAGAGACAACCATAGAGGAAAATATACTACGTTGACTCAACCAAAGACAACACGATCGCGACCTAGGAAGATGGACTTAAGCTAGGAAGATGGACTACTACATTCATGGACTAAAGGCAATTCATGATCGCGACCATGGAGGTAAATAGTAATAGAGTGAGTGCTAAAAATAGCATAGAGTGTTCCTTCTTACTCCTATCCTAGAAGATAGCTTGCTATCCTATGTTAGAGAGAAACAAATATATTGTCACACGACAGCCGTCTTTCCGTTCCGTACCCTGAATTTTGGTATCATGCATATACATGTCCCTAGATTGTTACCATGAATGTACTAGTAATTTGACATTTGGCCTGGTACGACTACCACAAATAAGAACAGAAAGATTTATGCTTGTCTCATTCCAACACATGAATACATTCATATAAAAGAATGAGACTGGTATAATCGCTAACGTTTTGGTTTTAGCCTTAGTTCCATGCCTTTAGTCCATCTTTCTAGATCGCGACCGAGGTTGTAGTGCCTTTAGTCCATATTCCTAGGGTTGTAGCCTAGGAAGATGTACATTATTCATGTCGCTAGCAATCCTTACCTGGAGGTAAGAAGCTACCGTGTAAAGACGTAAAATCCTATTTTTTTTGTAAATATGGAATTTACTGTTGGCAAATAATCCAGTTTTATTTAATGTCGCATAATAATCATAATATTACTTACTAGCCGTCAATAACAACTAACAATTGAGCAAATAAAACACCTTGGCCCACTTGCGGTATCGTGGCTTCTCTCATTGTTTAACTATCTGGATCAAGCTAAGATCCCCAAGGAAATAAAAGTAATTGCACTTCTCAAGCCCTGAAAAACATCAGACAACCCCAAGCACTTTCGACCAAGTTCATTATTATGCCACACCTATAAAAAATTCCAAAGATTGCTTCATAACCGCCTTACCTACGCTGGAACTTGATCCCAAGCTGATACGCCTGAACAGGCTGGCTTTAGATCGGGTAAGTCTTGTGCCAGCAAAATCCTCAAACTAACTCAGCACGTTGAGAATGGATACGAGATAAACAAAGTAACAAACCTTGCTCTCGTTGAGCTGTCCGCGGCTTATGACACAGTGAATATAAATCGACTCTTAATAAAAGTGGAAACCATGACCAACGACACTGGTTTCGTCCGCATATTGGGTGGACTCTTATATAACCGCCGCTTCCAAGTCTACCTACATGCGGATAAAAGCGGGTGGCGTAGCCAAAAAAACGGCCTCCCTCAGGGTAGTGTACTTGCCCCAGCACTCTTTAATATATATACCACTGACCAACCAAGTTGCCCACTTACGAAGCGGTTTCTATAAGCGGATGATTTGGCACTGACTACACAGACCGCAACCTTTGAAGAGGCAGAGGATAACCTTGAGTTAGCTCTCAATGAACTATGCAAATACTACGAAGTGAACGGTCTTAAAATTAATCCCTCCAAGACCCAGGTATCCGCTTTCCACCTGCGGAACCGCGAAGCAAATCGTAAGCTCAGTGTAATATGGCAAAGTATCCCCATAGAGCACTGCTTGCCACCAAAGTATCTTGGGGTAACATTGAACAGAACTCTGCGCTTTAAATCCCACTGTCTAAAACTAAACTCAAGGTTAGCACACGAAACAACTTGCTCCGCCGCCTTATCACCACAAAATGGGGAGCAGCAGCAGAAGTTCATCGCACGACCGAAATGGCGCTGTGCTTCTCTGCCGGTGAAATTGCGTGTCCAGTCTGGCACCGGTCTGCACATGCTAAGCACGTCGACGTTGCGCTGAATGACACTTGTCGCACAATTACTGGCTGCCTGAAACCGACTCCTCATCACATGTTGTACCCGCTGACGGGCATAGCACCACCTCCTGTGCGACGGGATGTGGCATGCTTATTAGAGAAGTCAAAACAGGAAACCGACAGCCGACACCCGCTCTATGGCCATGAACCTGTTCGATCCCGATTGAAAAGCCGCAGGTGCTCTCTAAGCAAGACGCAAGCTTCCAATTACCATCCGACCGCAACTAAAATCAGTCTGTGAAAGGATAAGCATCCACCCCCGCCCGATTTTATATCTCCCGAAGAACATCTGCCCCAGGACATGATATCCCGTGGCCAATCTGGAAGTCAATCAATAGACTCATAACTCAAGTTGGCCGCTGTAGACAGAATCTCTGTAAATGGGGAATGAGCATGGACTTGTATACTAAGTCCATGGGAATGAGAGGAGAGACCCCTCCCTGACTGAATGCCATTGCGGCTTAGAGCATTGCAGGCCTCCGTACCGCATTGCGGTGAGCCTGTTCAATCTATGCGCCATTTGTTATTTGCCTTGTCCTGCACCGTGGCTGCACTGTAGACACTTGTATAAACGTGCTGCACAAACTCACAAAGGACGACCTGAAAAAAGTCACAAAGAACGCAATAAAGCGTCATAGGGTATCTACTGTATACTTCGATGGTATAAATCCACCAACTTATCTGTAGAACCATTTACCTACATTTTTATATCATCTACATACATTTCATTCTACTGATAAGTTGGTGGATCTCTACACAACAAAGAGCCAAGAGCGAAAAAGGAGGATCGGTTATCAGTTATACAGATTATATTACCAGATGTGGGCATGGACGTAGTATACAAAAGGACTGAGCGCTCGCAGCTGAAAACGAGCCGAGCAAGATATGTGTACTATAGAGACAGTGTGTCTCTTTCTAATACGGTGACCATAAAAAAAAAAAAATGACCAGTGCCGTGATGTTTCTCGTCTGCCGGGCGTCCCGCGACGGCCACCTTTTTAATTTGTAGTATCGATGATCTCTTAGTATTTACCTATACAATGGTGACCTTGCTATCATTAGTATAAAGCAATCATTTCTAGTGTTAGAAAGGGACAAACTGCCTCTATTCTAACTATCTCTCTTGGCTCGTTTTTCCTCTGTCTATGACGGTAATCTAAATTGAGTCTTAACCTATTCGATTAAGGTCTTGTTTCGGTATTATAATTTTTAGAGCGCTCAGTCCTTTTGTATACTAAGTCCATGGATGTGGGTTCTCCTCATGAAGTTACTACCCAAATTCAAGTTCCTTCGTTCTCCTCGTTTCTCGCCATGGAGGAATGTTTGTTACTTAATTCCTCCAAGGTTGTCGGCTTGCGCTTGGATTGGTGATCAGTCATACTACAGATTATATTAACACCACCACCAGAGGGCAGAGGGCTGAGTCGCAGTTTTGCACACGATGACACCAATCGTCCGTCGTACTTACACTACGCTTACACCATACACCGGTGTGTGTGGGACATAAGTGAGTCTTAGTGGTTCAACACCGTCGTATACCACCCATCGTAGGGACACGATCGTATAACACCGGAAGACGCCAAAATTGGCTATGATATGTTGTCGAAATGAATTTAAAACTGATAAAAAGGTATTTGTCTATGGAATTTGATTGTTGAATGTGTCAGTTGTCACTGTAAAGATGTCAAAGTCAAATTGTATTTTGATTTTTGAAGTTGAAGTTGAAGTTGGTTTTCGCCATTATGAAGAAGGTGTAGTAGTCAAATTCAAGTATTTTCATTAATTTCCAAACAAAGAAAGTATTCAAAGATTTATAAGTAACAAACTTCTTCGTGCAAACATGGATGCAACTCCGCAACACTAATAAACACAATGAACGCTGGGCACGGACCACGGGCTGCATACAGTCAAGAGCTGCCCTACCGGCTGGCTTGGCTTACCTACAACAACTGATACGTCGCCTGCTCAACTTTCAAAGAATAACCCTTCGCACCATCGTGGGTTCGTGGGGACACTCATAGGACACAGTCTCAACGCCTCTTCAACATCGGAGCCACATACAGCCCACTCTGCAGAGGGTGTCTGACCGAAGAAGAATCGGCTGCCCACTTAATCCTGGAATGTGTGGAAATAGCAGCTGAACGTAAACAAATCCTCAACAACCCGAGAAGCCTGCGAAGACCCCAGTAAACTTCTGTGCTTGTGGAGTGATTGTACCTTGTGATTTCAATGAATAAAATACTTTTGACTTACTTAGGTGGTAATTTCAATGACTGAATTTTTCGTATTGGGCAGGAGCGCATAACTTTCTAGTATCACTTATGATTTCCCCCCTAGTTTAGGCCATTGGGAGAAGTGTTGTTTTTTAAGAATATTTTTGGTAAACACATTCATATAAGGCCCGAAACCAAAAATCATCTAGATAAATCTATAAAATATAAATATAGATATATATATATAGATCTAGTAAAGTCATGGTAGCAGCGACCTAACTGACAAGTCCAAGAAATTAGATCTTCTTTATTTACACAGGGTAACAGGACAGGTAAGTTGCCTATATTATTTCACTATGATCATAATCGCAGATACCTTAAACCTTACCGACCTTACCTTACTGAGACCATTAACTTTTTTCATCCGGTTCCTAAGAATAAAAATATTTTACTAGCTCGAATACAGGTAACTTATTTCTAAGAGGTGTTACAATACAATTATAACACCTCTTTCGCTAGCTTGCTTTTAAACATAAGAACATAAATAATTAAATAATGCTGGACAGTTCACACAACATTATCTAGCCCCAAGCTAAGCAGAGCTTGTGTTATGGGTACTAGATAACTGATATACTTAATGGCAAATCCATGAATTTGGTATTTTATTATAGACCCTTATGGCATTTACATTTATTATATATATTTCTCTTATAAGTCTGCAGTTTAAGTTTGGGTAAATAAAGTATAAATGGATTTCTAGGCTCAACATTTTTTACAACTAGGTAGGTATATCTGATTGCTATGAAGCAATCAGATAAAGTATTCTGGGTGTTGTTTCACAAGAATACACAATTCTCTTATGTACAGGTACATGCAAGCCAAGGGTAAGATAATTGTAGTCCTATATTCTCTTGATTTAGTTATGTATCTACCTATCAGCAATGAAACCACGTTTTGGACAACCAGATGTTTATTTTTATGCAAAGAATTTAGAATTTGTATGATATCTTATCCTCTACTAGTTGTATCCGTAGGGTTTGATGACTGATGTGAGGCTTACGGCCACCTTTTCTCCGGAGTCCTTCGTGATTTTCTGAAACAAGAAATACATACCTAAGTTATAAACATTGCTAAAGTAAAATTTTCTAAGAATGATTTTTGATTTTTTGATCTAACATGACTCGCAAGTACTTAGTTGAGGAGACTTTGTTAATTATGAGACAGTTACACTGGTCGTCATGTATGTTTTCATAATTATGTATCCGTATGTTGAAATCCCTTCCAGGTTGGGTTCTATTATATATTGTATAGCACATATAGTTAGTTTTTTGAGCATTAAGTACCTAAGTAGGTAATTTGTATCATCAAAGAAGAATCTTTCACCACGCTAGGTCTTCGAAACGAACCAGAGACAGGGGTAAAGAAAGAAACCACAATCTACAAGCAAAATAAGGCCTAGAGCAGGTAAATCGTAGAGCGTACCTCTATACTCTGTCTACGAGGTAAATTATTGACAAAAGTAATATAGGTACTCACTTTTACTTCAAGGCTCACACGCTGCTTAGGCCTTTGGTCGGTCGGTCGGTACGCTGTCGCAGCTCTTCGCATAGGAATACGAAGGCTTCTTTCGACAGCTGGTATTCCTAAATTCGTTCTCCGGGAGATCTTATACAGGATCAAAGGATGCCCGAAGACTGTCTCGCATTTCCCGTAGCTCACGAGCCCGTTCTTCTTCATCAACATCCATGCAAGAAAATATGTCGCAGACATCCTCAATAACAAAGAACCCCACAAAAGTCCACAATTACACAGAAAAATTAACACTACCGTGTAGCGCTCACCTCTCACCGCCAAAAACACAAGTGTTGATCGTAACGCTCATCGTCGCCGTCGTGTCATCGTATTCCAAGCGTGAAGCTGTCCAATTTGGCACTCGGACTCAGAAATAAATGAAAAACCGTTAAAAACGGTACGTAAGTGCTTGCGATACGACGGCCGTGGCTCGGCTTATACGATCGGTGTATAGTGTAACGACGATGATCGTAAGCATGGCAGCTGGGACTCAGAATATAAGTTCTCAAAGTGTACGCTAGGGGCGCTTATCATATTCCCATACAAAAATGCGTGTTACACTACACCATACACCAGTGTCAAAATTGTTTGGTAAAAGCCAGACTCAGCACACAGATATGGATTCTCCTCGTTTCTTGCCTTGGAGGAATGTTTGTTCTTGAAATCCTCCACGTTTGTCGACTCGCGCTAACATGCGTTAGCATAGCATCCTAGTAGTCTGTGGCGCTAACACATGAAGCCGTTGTCAGACATTCTATCATGATAATCTCTTCTATTCGTGATTCTTACTTTCTATACATTTATTTGTGGGAACTGTCCAGCAATATTTATTTATTTACAGAAAGAATAATACAAATAATACAAGGTATGTACAAAATACATATGAAACAGTTGTGGTGCCTAAAGACCGCTGCTAGCGATCTGAAGGTAGCTCAACTGTTCCAAACTCATTCCAACACATGAATATATTCATATAAAAAGAATGAGACTGGTATAATCGAATCAGGTTTGTTTATAGCCATATTTCCATCTTCGTAGGACAAGAGGGAGGACATAGATGGTGTTTTGGTAGGTACCCTTACATACATAGACAAGAACGACATAACATCATAACATCACAGATGAAGTGTAGTACCATAGTCAAGTGTCAAGTGACATTGGCAGCCCAGAAATTTCCCACTAGGTGTCGCTGCGCTCGTATCCATCATCTTGCCTGCCTCCGTCTGTCCGTCATTCTCATTCGCTCGCTCGTTGCGTTTTTCTTTTTACTTTGCGTTTTGTCGGTATGTGGAAACTTTGGTTCGCTGCCTGTAAAACTATATTCTCGTAATGGCTGCCACGCTAAATGTGTAGACTAATGGTTATGTCATGTAGTTAGAATCAGTGTCCGTATGTGGTTTAAATACGTGATCAACAAGTGTATAGGACGATGTTCGCATAAAAGCTGACTATTACCAATCTCCCTGGAGCGTTTCCTCTTTCATGTTTCCTTTTTTGGCAATTAAGTTATGGACTCTGCTTTTGTGTACTAAAAGTAATAAAAACATAATCTATGCTGGGTGAAAAGTGCGCGGACGTCCCATATTGAGTGCCAAGTCGTCAGTCGACAGTCAAGATGACGGATAACAGGTCGTCTTCGGCGCTGTTCAAGCGCGCCGAACAGCTGAAAAGATGGGAGGAATCGGACACAAACAAGCAGAGTACTCTGCCGAAGCGCGCATCCAGGATCCAGTTCTCGTCGGGCATCGTGTTCCTGGCGGCGTGCACCGCAGGGGACAAGGAGGAGGTGCAACGCCTGCTGAAGATGGGTGCGGACATCAACACGGCCAATGTGGACGGCCTCACCTCTCTGCATCAGGTCAGTGCCATCACTCGCACAATGTCCATCCGTGTTGCAATATATCACTAAAAACTTTATAACTCCATGTGCTTTGTGCATTTTATAAGTAGATATCTTCATTTAGAAATAACAGATTTTCGTATGAAAAACTTTACCTACTGATGAAGTTTGTGCCAATGTGAAATAACTAGAGATGCCGCGAATAGTGACTATGGTGAATAGTCACCATTATTATTCCATATCTAAAACGATACTATAAGTTTTGTGTATATTAAAATACCATTCCTGCAGTGGTGACAAACCTACCGCATTTTCGATATTTCTACCGATATGGAGACTGATGGAGAAATCAAATTTATTTTCCAAAATATCCGAAATTACAAGTTGGGCTTTGTGTACAAATCAGCATCAGTAACCCATTTTTAGCATGCTCGCAAAGCGATACCTGACTGTCTGCACCAGTAAGCTTTAGACTTATACTGTGGTTCTGAGGCAGTTTTTTTTTTATTAGTTTTTTATTATGTTTCCTGCTTCTTGGCGATATGTTTTAATAACAATAATCCAATTTGCTGTCCGATTCAATCCGTTTTTTGTGTTGAATGGAGAGAGATACGTCCAGTGAGTCATCTCTCAATCTTTCTCTGTGAATCTTTCCACTAGACTTGGTATACTGTGTCTTTTCAGTCTTGAAAATGTAAGGCTACCTGTTCCTTGTAACTTAGCAGCTAATTCATTTCTATGACTATCTAATCTTAGTTTTTGCTGTAGGATTCTATTTATTGTTTTACTGTTTTCAGTTTGATATCCATGTACACATACTTATATGGGGAGATATATTTAGCATACTTCGGATGGTTTTGCTTTGAAATCTTTCCAGTATTTCGATGTTACTAAGGCTTGCAGAGCCCCATAACTGAATAATAATAAATATCTTTCAATATATTTATTTTAATAATAATCTTTCAATAATAAAAACAGACAATTATCCACCACAGAAAATAATATACACTATTATTCACTATTCGATGAATAATGAAAACATAGCATTTAATGTAGAACTGGTGACACAAAGTAGTAGTAGTAGTAGTATATTGAATATCTAATAATAGTGACTAACCTACATCACTAGAAATAATAGCTTTTCGTTTGAAATGTCAGGTAGCTATATGAAAAACTTAACTGACGAATTTGGTTGGTGTCACTAAACTCTAATGTTTAGGTACAGTTTGATGTAGGAAGATAATTGTACTAACTGTGTCAGATGTTTCATGGATAATTGAGAATGTATCTCAATTGTCCGCGAAACATCAGCTACTAGAAAACGGTGATTTTTAATTATGATGATTAGGTTTTGTGTACTAA
Organism: Operophtera brumata; assembly: GCA_932527175.1. NCBI lineage: Eukaryota > Metazoa > Arthropoda > Insecta > Lepidoptera > Geometridae > Operophtera > Operophtera brumata. The sequence goes on along the minus strand of OW052239.1, from coordinate 76,395,153 downwards.
AAGTAATAAAAACATAATCTATGCTGGGTGAAAAGTGCGCGGACGTCCCATATTGTAGTCCATAAAATTTTAACAGTTTATTTAATGCCACTATTTCATAAAAAAACACAAACAAATTGCAAACCCTTTTGTGAGAATCTTGTCAAAAGTTGTGTTTCACAACTAGCCACATTGATTACATATTAGTTTTGTTACAAAATTATAGGTGATCCGCTCATCAATAACCATAAGCCGGTAGATATGCACTGTTGGACATAGCCTCCCCCCCCCCGCTTCCCCCATCTCATAGAATGCCAACACAAATAATAGACTTCTTGCACTGTATCATTCGGTTTATGGTCACCACTAAGAATCTTCATTCCCTAACGATTTATGTTTGATTAGTGTCCGCCCGCGGCTTCGCTCGCGTTTTCCCAGGGTACAAAAGTAGCCTATAGCTTAATCCAGGTCATAATCCAATTGGCTACCAAATTTAATTTCGTTTCGTTTTGTTTCGTATGAGGTTAGTCCTGGTAGTTTCAATAAATTTCATTGAAATCGGTTCAGCTGTTTCGGCATGATTAAGTAACAAACATCCAAACTTTGACATTTCGTATTATTCAGTTTCCAAATGAGAGTGTCAGAAAATTCATAAATAGATATGGTCTATCTTGGGACAACCACATTTCAGTTCACTTCCATTCAGTTTGTCATTGATTCTTTCTTGGTGTTGCATTCCTGTGCCCTACATGTGGTCAGTGACCTAGTTGAGATATGGTGGCCGGAGACCGTTCGTGAAAGAACCAGGGTGGTGAATTAATTATGTACATGATTGATCTATGTATAGATTTATATTGAACCAACACTGATTTCCTGACTGTCATTTGTGATTTGTGTATCATATGTGTGATGCTGATATATTTGCCTTATCAGTTTATTTAATTACTGGGAAGAACAGTAATTAAATAAACTAATAAGGCAAAAATAAATAAGAAAACCATTGTAATATGTATTTGAGCCTTTCTGGGTTGAGAATCTGGGTTTGTGGGGTAATGGGGGCTCTCAAAAATAAATTCAGGGTGTCTGGTCGAAGCGACGCGTGACCCGAGATCTAGCTCTTATCTAGCTCAACGAATCCGTATTACTATGCAGCATGGCAATGCAGCTAGCATATTATTAGGGATACCTTATTTATGATATTACAAAACTTATATTTTATATTTAAAATAATGTTATAACTGCATCCACAAGAGAAGCATGATATAATATAAATAAACCATTTAATCAGTTTAAATATAATAAAAGGAATAAATGAGGTATATTTATGGCCTAAATAGTATTATAGAAATATTTACATTAATTGAAACTTGATGTATGTTTATCTCAGCCTTTAAACATTCCATTGCAGTTCTCTATCCGTCTTTTCCATTGCCCACATTTCACAAAGGAAACATATTATTCCTTGTCGTAATGTGAGATGGTTTAATCCAAGTTTAAAACGTTAACGTTTCAAAAGTCAAAAAGTTTTGAACCAAGTTTTAACCCAGAAGGGATGTAATATATATATTACCTACTCTGACCCTCTTGTGGGGCTGATATGCTATACCAGTTTCTAGATGAGCCTTTTTATTTACTAATTGGAAAAGTGAAGCAAGTTCTATGAGTTAACTTGAACGAATCAGCGTTTGTATATGTATGCATGTCTAAAATCAATGAATTTTGTATTTTTTAACCCAATACAATTTTAAACCAATAGTTAGCTCCTATTTTCTTGGAATTTGAATAACGTTGTATATCAGTAGGTTGGTTACTATAATGGCTTCGGTAGTATTTGTATAAATTTATTGACCAGTACGTACAAAACCTATTACAATACTCTCAACTTTAACTGTCTTTTATTTTATTTCCTGTGTTTTAGTTTTTAGTTTTTTTGTTAATGTACTATGGATCATATTGTGTCTGAAATAATGAATTATTTATTTATTTAAGCAGCATATAGTTTTTCTGAGATACGGCTATTTTTCCCAGTTTACTGACGGGTCAGGTCGGGTATGTGTTTTGGGCGTATCTTTGTATCGTCAAACAACTACCGTGCAACACAATACCGTAGTCAGTCTTTCCTGAAAATATATTTCCTATAATCTGGCTAGAGTGAATGATAAGTAGATGACGTAGAGTGAGTGGTGCCGTCTAGAACTTTAAGCTCCATCGTCGGCCACAGCGTCACTTACCAACAGGTGAGATCGTGGTCAAACAATCGTATAAATATATACTCTAATTTTTAGTTCAGTGACTAGTTTTTTTTTGTTTATTACTATTTGTTTATCCACTATACATATAATATACATACATACATACATACATACATACATCATGATGCACTTGCCATACTTACTACTCTTTTCACCCACTGTGAAAAGAGGCCCATTAAGGCTCTGCCTACCCGTTCGGGAAAGAGGCGTGTGTCTATGTACCTATGTATGTATAAACTTGGTAGACTATTTTCAGATGTTGACTGACATCAAAAAAGGTTATCAAGTTACCTACTATTAGGTATGTAGCGTTCACCCTCATTCGTTTGTTTGATTTAAACGGTTCTAACGATGCTGTATTATAGACGTTGATCTCGAGCCTGGGGAAATTTGAAAATGTGTTAGTTAACGTAGATGGTCCAAAACCATTTACCATACATACTTTGAGGAACCAATGTCGGTGATAGAATAATATAATTTCATCATTGTTATTTATTTAAAGTAAATACTAAAAAAAAAGGCATTTACCCAGTTTGTTAACATTTACCATTGATTGTTTAACAACAGAAGCGGTGAAATAATGCACTCCTTGCGAAAGGAGGTGGGCAACCGCTGACCCAAGTCAAAAATAAATGAACCAGGGCCACTTCATGCAAGTAATTAGTACGGTTCTAAATGTTGTTTTTTGTAAAAAAAAACTAAACAACTTGTTTATTTTTAGAAGTTGTACAAAAGTTGTATTTCTAAATAATTTGATAAATCAACTCATTGCATTTGCGTGAAACAAAACGCAACAAGCTTCATTACTTTCCCACAACTTCTTTGCATGAAATAAAATTGGCTTTTTAATTATCTTTACATATATTATCGATAACCAAAAGTATCTCAACTGTACGTTACGTTAGTCAAAAAAGTTGGGTCAAACATTGCATGGAGAGTTGCTCATGTTCTTTGCAACCTGTCGCCGATTCAAGTAGAACATGCGGGTTCGAGTTCCGCAGTTCCTGAATTTTTGTATTGAGTTTAATTAGACAGCTCCCCAATACGTACAGGTTACCTGTAAAGTTATACATATATCTATATGACATTTGTATGGGCTCACAAACCTACAAAATTATGTAGTAGGAGAGCGCAATTCACCTAATCGAATACCTATTTCATATAAAATCAATATTATAAAATAAACTTCCGCGAATCGTAGTTTCGGCTAGAATGCGGCACAGGCACAGTATCACGTGCGTCGGGACTCGGGAGTTAGCACTCGGAATAACTTTCGATTGTTTCTGTCTTGCGGCGAACGTCACCCGGACGGAATTAGACTCTGACACTGGACGTCGGCCCATGTCGGCACACATTGCTGCTTCCCTATGCGCCTCCTTGATGATCGCTTTAGAAAAATCACCATGGACGTCAAAACGTCAACCCGTTGAGTTCGTTTTTGACTACGATGTGTGAACTTGAAATAATTTTCCTATTCAAATGCAAAATGGACATAAAAAGCGAAATCAATTCATGTGTATCATTTATCATGTGTATCCTTTGGTATTATCTAGTCATTTATAATATCGAAGGGCTCCATCTGATCAATCTCGCCCACTCTGTCTCGACGGAGCGCGAGATTTGTTAAACGATCAGACAATTAACCCACAGGATATTATTAACGAAGCTTAATAGATGCAATTAATACGACCGCTCTTGCTCATTTCGAAGATGTCAATCTGTCATTTATAGAAACTGGGTGAAGGGTTGAAGTCCTTGCTATACGTATGCATTATTTAGTTGTTCAACATTTGTAACACAATCTACCCAGTATGTGCTCAGGCGAAGTATAACGCTAACCCGCTCATTAAACGAAGTTTTATCCTCATTTGGATAAAGTCAATGAGGTTTTGTGTACACATTTACTTATTTGTAAACTTATAATAAATAAAAAATGCAAAAAAAAAAATGGTAAAAAAAATAGGGCCTGAAAGGGATAATAATTGTTACGACTGCCCAAAAAAAGAAGTATTGTTTGTATTGTTTACTGTATTGTTTGCAGGGTTCATGTTTGTTTAGGGTTAGAGTATGTACACACATATGTACGTTTCGTTATTCCACCATATCTTCTTAACGCAACGCCTTAACCGATTTTAGATGATTGAAGTATCATTAGAATCTGACCGTTATCCCGATACTCGATATCTGAAATATAAAAATAATAACTAGTATGACCAATGATGTCCAAATTCAAAATACCAAACTTTAAAAAAGATATCTTAAGTTCATAAATGTTTTTGAAATCAATGTGTATAACTTGGGTGATAGGTTAGGTTCTAAAAATATATTATTACTGCACGTAGTTCTCAAGAAAAAAACTTCGTAATTATTAGTTGTCTTTAAAATCATGGCAAACGTGTTTTTTTATATTTTCAGTGAATGTACAAATCTGTGCCTACCTTCATGGGCAAAATTACAAGAAGGCTGGGAAGGCTTTCATCATCGCCCTGTTCAGGAACATCATGCCTCAAACGGTGTGATTTGGTGCCGAACTAAAGATATAGGTTTATGCCTCTTTTCTTTCATTTACGTACATTATACAAATAATACCCGCCTTTCAAAGGCCTTGTATAGACAACCTTTGAAAGGCGGGTATTATTTGGAAAATAAATATGTTTTTGTTTATTAAATTTATTATTTAAAAGCTTTATTTTTGAATGATCGGTTCAAATTCTTAAAACACTGATTCTTTATATATACGAAATGAATAATATTCAATATTACATTTTCACTCTTGTTTTAATTGATCGAGATAATATTATTCCAGAAATATGTATAAAATTTATAATGTAGCAAAGGTTATGAGAGTAATGCCGTTGTGAAATAGAGTCTTGGAAACAGAAACTCAATTCAATCGTATTATTATGATATCATTAATGATATACTTCGATGAATCAACTATTATATTATTCACGAATACTTTGAACAGTATAGTTTGTTATTCGACGAGGGAAAGTTTATAGAGTACAGACAGACGGGAAGCCAGAAGGAAGGACGAACGTTGTAAACTTAGTAATACGGTCCCGTTTGTACCCATTGGGTACGGATCCCTATCAGGATAAAAAGTAACCTGTAGCTCAATTTAGGTCATAATCTATTTGTGTACCAAATTTCATCGAAATCGTTTCATCCGTTTCGGCGTGATTGAGTAACAAACATACAAATATACTAACATCGTAACTTTGACATTTATGATATTTTACCTAGAGTACGGAAACCCTATAGCCTAGACCACGCGTGGTCCCAGACGCACTGCGCTGGTTTTATTTTATCTTCATTTGATATTACTAGAGGAGGAAAAGTTCAAAGGAAGGGAACATCTTTCAGAAGCTTCTTCGTTGTATTTTTCAGTGTTCTGGCATTGAGTTGTTCTTATTATGTACTAACGTTAGTACATAATAACTCAATGTGTTGTCGTTGTTCATTCGTTATAGTAGAATTCGTTTATAAAGTTGCTGGTATTGTTGGTGTATTAATTATATCATTCTACCGGCGCACGTTTCGGTTTGAATGGTGATACGCAACATGACAACATATTTACACACGTGAAGTCTCCCGAACAAATATCTACCTACCTATTAGCCCAGCGACTCGCTATGTGAGTGCCCACCTAACCGAAAACCTATTTGCGACGTGTCTCGCTAATAATTCGAGACGTCGATTTATACGTCCAGCAAGAACTCTCGCAATGTTTTATTAGGAATCTTTCAAACGTCAGACTAAGAACAGGGCACCAAAGTCACTACATAATGATGTTTGCAATTACTAAATTCTGAAAAACGTTTAGGTACATGTTTTTTTTATTTGACCTTAACTATCTTCGTTCCTGGCGTACAACCATTCTGGATTCTTGCGATACTAACTTTTTTTTAAATGGCTTCTATGGAATATTCCCAACAATTTAGCCAATGTCAAGTAATAATACTCTTTGACGACCTCTGTGGCGCGGCGGGCGAAGGTTCGCCTGCGACGCAAGAGGTTGCGGGTTCGATTCCGGCCTCGGAACAAATATTTGTTCAGGGTGTTCTGGGTATTTTCTATGTATAATAAAAAAAATATCTATCTATGTAATGTATTATATTAAGTATATCAGTTATCTAGTACCCATAACACAAGCTCTGCTTATCTTGAGGCTAGATAATGTTATGTGAACTGTCCAGCATTACTTATTATTGTTTATTATTTAATACTAAATTCAAGTATTAAAACTAAGTCAAGTCGTCAAGAGTCTCCGTCAAGTCATAGCCCATTTTAAAATTATGGCAGAAAAACCAAGGGTTTGGAAGACAAAATCCACCGTACCGAAGTCTCCCTTCGAAAAAACTTAAAAAGTCCCCGGAAATCTTTATAGTAGAGAGGCCACTTCTCAAAAAAGTCGTCAAATGGCGATTCCCGTTGGACATTACCATTCCTTGCCGACAACCGGTATCATTGTGTTTAGCATGATCTCCTGAACAAGAATAGACTGGTTGTCGCATTCTAAAGTAGTGGAAAGCGGGAGAGAGGGGAGGGGAAAGATGCGAAAACCGGATATAAGGTTTGGTTAATATCTCAATAACGGCTTGTCCGATTTAAACAAATAAGGTGTCATACGATAGGTAATAAAATCTTTGACATATCGTGTCCTAAAATGGTGTTTGTAAATATCATACTTTATTAAATATATCGAAAAAATGCAAATTTAAAAAAATAAGTTTTGGTTTTGTTGAAAATGGCAGTAAATGACACCTAACTAAAAAGTGATGTATTACGAAGAATTGGGCGATTTATTCAGCAGTATTTTGCTTTTTAATTTTTTTTATTTGGTTGAGAAACGACAAAACTTTGACAGGTTTTTGCAAATACCATATTTTATTATATATTCAAAAATTTCAGACAAAAATACGTTTTTGGTTTTGTTTATTTTAAACTTTATTTTACTTTTGTTATGTTTTCTTGGAGAAACTACAGCAGTACTTATTCTGTGAAAATTTCAAGTTTCTATCTATTACGGTTCAATAAATACAGCTCTTATTAAGGTCGAGCAAAAACAAAAGTTTACTTTATTTGATTTTTTACTTTATTTTATTTTTGTTGTTTTCTTGCAGAAACTACAGCAGTATTTATTCTGTGAACATTTCAAGTTTATATCTATTATGGTTCAAAAAATACAGCTCTTATTAAGATCGAGCAAAAACAAAAGTTTCTATGTTTTATTTTTTACTTTGTTTTATTTTTGTTATTTTTTATTTTAGAAACAATATCAGTTCTTATTCTGTGAAAATTTCAAGTTTCTATCTATTACGGTTCAAAAGATACAGCCGTAATCAAGATCGAGCAAAAACAAAAGTATATTCTTATGTTTTTTTTTATTTAATTTTTATTATGTTTTCTTATAGAAACTATAGCAGTACATGTTCTGTTCATGTTCAAGTTTCTAACTATTACGGTTAAAAAAATACAGATCTTATTAGCAAAAACAAAAGTTTATTGTAGCATAATTTTTAACTTTATTTTATTTTTATTATGTTTTCTTGTAGAAACCAGAGCAGTACTTATTCTGTGAAAATTTTAAGTTTGTAACTGTTACCCCTCGTTTTCACCAAGGTATAATACATAACATTCCACAGGCATTCTTGTATTATACATGTATTATATGCTTGGTGAAAACGAGGGGTTCAAAAGATACAGCCATTATTAAGATCAAGCAAAAACTTCAAGACATGTGAATAAAGCGCCCAATTCTTTGTCATACATTACTTTTTGGTTAGGTGTAATTTACACTATCATTTTCACCAAAGCCAAAAGCGTCTTTAGTTTGAAATTCGCCTTTTTCGTAATATTTAAACTATGGTATTTACAAAAACCAGTCACAATTTTGTAGTTTTAATCGAAAATAAAAAAAAACAACGATAACAAACGTTACTAAAGCTCCAAATTGTTTGTGATACATTACTTTTTAGTTAGATGCCATTTACTGTAATTTTCACCTAAGCCATAATCATCATTTGTTTGAAATTCACCTTTTTTCTAAATATTTAATAAACTATGACATTTACGAAAACCATTGTTAGACATAGTATGTTGACCATTTAATTACCTATCGTATGACATCTTATTTATTGAAATCGGACAAGCGGTTATTGAGATATTGACCAAATCTGATACCCGGTTTTCGAATCTTTCCCCTCTCCTCTCTCCTCCCTCCACCACTTTAGAATGCGACAACCGGTATATTCTCGTTCAGGAGATCACGCTGAATACAATGATACTGGTTGTCGGCGCGTAACTCGCCTGTCCAACGGGAACTCAATTTCGGAGGAATGTCCTCCCTACTATTATTATTTGATTAGATTTTAGTTTATGACGCTGTCCAATTGCTGAAAAGCCCGTCGCAGTAGTAGGTGTCTATTATTGGCCAATTACATCGGCGTGGATTGAAATCTTCATAATTTGATTGGCCAATATATGACATTTTCGAGAACTCGAATGCGATTCGATAACTTCACAAACTTTGATAAAGCCGCGTTGACACGATCAAAATACACTTTGATGACTAATCGGATGGTTTCAAGTCCAAATGCTATAAAGTAGTGTCCAAGTAGTCATCAAAGTGCACTTTGTTGAAGTGTAGCTTGATCGTGTCAACACGGCTTTAGGGGCTTTAGGGGCTTTGTGTAGCTTTTTTCGATGCCTATCAGTGCCTAGTAATAAAGCGCACCTTGCATATATATATATTGAGTAAACCATGTACAAAAAAGTCCAACGCAACCTTGGATTGAGTCGTTATGTGCCGCATAAAATACTGTTATTTTTCAAAGAAAACATGTCGATACTACTTGAACGCGTTTGTAAACATGATTGTCCGTTTCTTGGATCTGCAAATGCTGTTCATTCGTTGTAGGCATAATTTAATTATTTATTGGGTAATGCAATACTATACCTACATAGGAAATGTGGAGGAAGATATTTTAATGACCAGCTGAAAATAAATAGTTGGTACTTTGCGATCGTGGCCTGAAACTAAGCAATTTAGTGCCGAGCAGTATATAAGTGATTCCCAAGTGTTTTTTTTTTTTTTTACTTAACGAAGTCTTTCATTGCTGTTTCTGCCGAGGCTTGTTCAGTACTTTATTCTATATTGCGAGGAAATCATAATGAAATTATTCAAGAAATAAGTTATCGCGCTAAAATAACCGTGCGTTCTTTTGCCCGACTACTTTAGTGAGGCATAGCGAAGCTATGTCTCGATTCAGTAAGGGAGGGTAATGTTTTTGGCCTCTTCAGATTTTGACAAATGAGGCTTCGTCTTTATTATGGGGAGATTCTTAGATTTATAAATTAAAAAAATAAAATTGCGGGCGTGACTTTACCTAAAAGGGGCACGACAATTTTCGTCTTTTTTGTTACTGGACCGATTGCTTCCAAAATAGATATGTGAGGTGTGTTCAGAGAACACGAATGTGTTGCCAGAATTGGAAAAAGTTACCGCCATTTTGAACTTTTTTGACCTATCTAAAAACCATCGCCAATGAATCACAACCCCTTTACAGAAAACTGTATCTAAATCGGTCAAACCGCTTTGGAGACGGTAATATTCACACAAACAACCTCTCACTCTAAATGCATACTACTTCTCAGTTCCGTCTTGAAAATAAATATAAAAATAAATTCTATGTGTTATTTCACACTGTACCGACCGGGCATGGGACCTGCAAGCCTCCCCTAAGATTCGCCACAAAAGTCCTGTGCAAGACAGGATATGACAAGAATCCTTGGGTTTGGTTCGAAGCACGTACAATTTAATCTATTTTCCTGATTAGTCATTACATTTGTTCATACAGATAGTTTAATAGTTTAGAAGTTTCCTTTTAGCAAGTTTCCTTTTAGTTATGTATGTATGGATCGGAATGCTGGGCCATGAAGAATAAGGATGAAAGATGATTGCATGCAGCAGAGATGAGAATGTTGAGATGGATGTGTGGAGTAACTAGAATGGATAAAATAAGGAATGAGTATATAATGACAAATAATTAATAAATAATGCTGGACAGTTCACACAACATTATCTAGCCCCAAGCTAAGCAGAGCTTGTGTTATGGGTACTAGATAACTGATATACTTAATGCAATACATTACATAGATAGATATTTTTTATTATACATAGAAAATACCCAGAACACCCTGAATAGAAATCTGAGATCGCGTAAATATTTGTTCCGAGGCAGGAATCGAACCCGCAACCTCCTGCGTCGCACGCCAACCTTCGCCCGCCGCGCCACAGAGGTCGTCCACATTAACGACATTAACGATAGTCTGCGATTTCTTGCTAAAACTTCCCATCGGATTGACAGAAAGAACAGGGACACCGGAGCATTGTTTCGCTAACCATAAAAATGTAACCTCAAAAATATTTGAGCTGGCTCGTGTTGGAAAAATATGCGTAACGAACTATGTAAAACACATCAAACCGAACCCTATAAACCTACAAGCGTTCCATCCCGTTGCTCCGAACCCGACTTGCGCCCGTACTCTTTAGTCATTGCATCATGGCTCTGATGACGCATAGGAACTCGATACGAATACCCGTGGCCCAGCCGCGCGCATGAAATGTAACAGTAGGCGCAATGCGTTCTCTATTATTGTTATCAACAAGCTTTCGTCTTTGTAATGGTACGAGAATATACGTACACACACAATTCATCCTTAGACACGTTGAAGGTTAAACTATATAAGCGATAGACCAGACTTTTCTTACATTTTCCATGATCATAATCATCCACAGCATTCATTCACTGGCATTTCTAGTTTCATATCTAAATAATTATATTCAAATCTAAAACATCGAAACATTTTTTTTTATAAAAACTTGTTTGGTTTGTTGTCTAGCTTTGTTTGGGATGTGGACGATGACGGAGAGAGAAAGGTTGGAGGCATTTGAGGTGTGGTGCTGGATGAAAATGGAGAGGATAAGCTGGACAGAAAAGGTAACAAACGAAGACGTGTTGGAAAGATTGAACGAGAAAAGAGCTCTAACAAGAACTATTCAGAGAAGAAGGGGAACTAGATGATTGATCATCTTAATATGACATGACAGCTTGATACAAATCTTCATAGCAGGGAAATAGAAGGAAAAAGAGGAAGATGAAGACCGCGTATAAGTTACAAGCTAGATAAAGGAGAAGGTCGCTGTCATGTCGTATAAGGAGGTAATAAAAGAGATAAATGGAGAGACTTGCATCAGTTTCACCGACAGAACCCTAGCTCTTACATCTTGAATCATCAATAACAAAAACGTGATGGTGACAAGCTCTACGTTTTCGAACACGCCAGAAAATTAATGAAACAAATAAGATGAAGCCTAAGAAATTAAGTTTTAAAGTTCCTCGAACAACGACAAAAAACACGTGTTTGTGTTAAATGGTGAAGGAAAACGTGCGAAAATCACATGTTCTTAGACAAAGAAAAACGAAAACACGTGGCTGGGGCACAAAAAGAGTCTACGGTGCACGCTGTATCCTTTCACCATTTATCACAAGGCTCTTAAGGGTCATTATACCTCAACATTATATGTGGGCCTAACGCAGGGTGCCCGACGAAAAACCAGTGCATCGACAAGCATACAATCTGAATATTTTAATTTTTTTCTTTTATTTCTGAACCGTTAGGGATGTTTTTTTCCTGTGTAAGAAATGACACGGGGCGGTCCATATAAAAAATATTGCCTGTACTCAATCCATAAAACAAATTCACTTGCTTTGCCATGCTTGTCGTGTTTTTTTTTGGATGATTTTATGAAAATGTATCTTGACAGCTCGTTCATCGTAACATGGCACATGCCTTGGTTGGCACACCAACCAAAGCAGGTGCCATCTTACGGTGAACGAGCTGTAGTATTCTTCGTATTCTGAAAATACTTGTCAATTCCAAAGACAAAACACTGTGTAGCTATTCCAAGGAGTTTTAACTGGCTTTTGTTTGAATAGTGTGGAGATAATCGTGTTTCATCTGTAAATACATACATAGATACATACATAAACTCACGGCCGATACCCGGAGGGGTAGGCAGAGGATTCCCACGGATTGTCACTTGCTACGATCCTGACATACCTATTTTGCTTCATTCACTCTCACATCAGACTTCACACATGCTAGTCGGCTTGACCTGACCTCTTCCTAGTACGTCTCCTATGGTCAGAATATGTTCGCCGAGGTCTTCCCCTTCCCACTGTCCCATTCACGCTCGTCTTATGTACCCGTTTCGTCAATATACTATCGCCCATCCTTTCTAAATAAGTGAATAATAAATAAATAATGCTGGACAGTTCACACAACATTATCTAGCCCCAAGCTAAGCAGAGCTTGTGTTATGGGTACTAGATAACTGATATATTTACACATACATTACATAGATAGATATTTTTTATTATATATAAAAAATACCCAGAACACCCTGAACACATCTGCAGGTCGCAGAAATATTTGTTCCGAGGCGGGAATCGAACCCGCAACCACCTACGTCGCAGGCGAACCTTCCCCCGCCGCGCCACAGTTGTAGTCAAAAGCCCAAACAGATTACCTTTCTCAATCCTTGTCACTACGTCTTCTTTAATTTCACAACGCTCTCTTATCACACTATATCCTTCTGTAAACTGAAAGATTACGTATCGGTAAAGCTAAGGCAAAACGAACGCGTTCAGCCCGCGTCCGCGGTGGCATGCACTGTGGCGATCCGTTGTCTTACCATTGATCGCCACCGTGCACGCCACTGAGGACGCGGGTGAACGCGTTGGTTTGGATCTGAGGGGCTAGTCTGCAAATTTGACAAGCAACTTACACGGCCGTGTGGTGTACACTACACGGATTTTTGTACGGGATTTTTGGTTCTCAAGGTGACCGCTAGGGGCGCTCTTCGATTTCTCCGTACTAAAATCCGTGTAGTGTACACCACACGGCCGTGTAAGTTGCTTGTCAAATTTGCAGACTAGCCCCTCGGTTGCTAGGTTGGCTCGACACGCCGCGACGCGTCCGCCCATCATCGTGACGTGCCAGAGCCGGTGGCGCGCTGCCACCGTGCGCCTGCGCAAACGATAGCTAAATGACAGCTGACCGATAATAACCATTACCCATCAATGTTTCATCATTATCAGCCGGAGGTCTGCAATGCTCTAAGTCATCAGCCTACAGCCTCTTAGTCATCCACTGCTGGACATAGACCTCCCCCATAGAATGCCATGACGAGCGGTCATGACCCGCATCCATCCACAGCCTTTATGCCCATTTCTACAGATTCCTAATTTGACAGATTCCCAAATCTACAGATTCTCGATTCTACACTAAAAGTACATTCAAACTATTATAATAAGTTAATAACTTAACTTAACAAAATATAACATCAACAAAAATAATAACTTCAACTTATACTTTCAACAGGACATTATTATTTTAAATTAACAATAATCTAAATAGGTAAGTTTCCAAATGAGGCAATTTAATGAATTTAGGTAGATAACGTAAGTTTCTCGGAACGTCGTAAATACCGGCCCGTTCTCTAGTTTTTTCGCTGCGATCTAGATCGATCAACCATTCATCCGATGACCTCAGCGAAGCGAAGCGAGGGCGTGTAGCCGGCTGAGATGCTAGAAGTACGGGTACGATTCCCGCCGCGGGAAAAACGTTTGTATGATCTGCAAATATTTTTTGCAGTGGTAATCATGGTATACCCGGAGTTCCTGATACCCCCAACACAGAGTATCCTGGTGGATAGGACTATGAATGTCATTGTTTTTTTTTTTTAAATAGTTTTAATTTCTTAAAAGTTTCTAAAAAGAGGTGCACGTAAATCATAATAGGTTGTCAATAAATCTGTCTTCCATAATGAACATAACTTTGGGTTGATTTACAATGTTTATAAAACTGGCTAAACGATAACTGTAAATCTATTCGACAAGATTTAAATATAAGAAGCAACCTTGTGTTTAAAAATAAAAGAGTTGTGTTTAATGTTCGCAGGGGACGAATGTATATGAAACGGAAACATAGTAGCTTGCCGATTTTACACTACGTCAATGGACTTTATATTTGGTACAAATAGACGTAACGTTTTCTTAAAAGCACGAGTAAAACGTGGGTGTTGCGACAAAAAACGATTAAAGATACATTGGCAACTAAACTACGGAAGAAGAAACTTCGGGAATATTGTGGCCGCAACTTTGTGTGGTAAAGTTGTGGCAACCACGCAAATTGACCAACATCAATCTAATATTAGTCGTCGAAAACCAGACGTCGAGTAAAATTTGTTCTAGGATTCTACCATTAGTGTGCTAGAGCCCTTTGTATTACGAAATTTGCTACTAGTTTGGATATTATATCATGAAACTATATGAAATTTTGTACACATACCTGATCTAAAAAAGTAAATAAATAAAAAAAAAAACAGATTATTATAAAATTATATGTTTGTTTTATATGTTCGCTCTTTAATACAAGTGCCATCATATTGTCACCGTTTGTAAATATCCGTGCACCTATTATTAGTTAAGGGTTTAGTATTATTTTATCTCTGGTTAAGGTAATTTGACAAGTCTGACTCGCACGTCGCCGGTTTTTTTTTTCTACTTGAATGACGGAACAAGCATATGGCCCACCTGATGGTAAGCGGTTACCTCTGCCTATGAACAGTGCATATGACGCGCCCTATGTGGCATTGCACTGCGCCCGCCACCCTGATACATAAAGATGAAAAGTCTCATGTGCCTGTAATTTCACCGGCAAAATAATTTCCCTTCAAACCGGAATACAGCAATGCGAGCACTACTGCTTTGCGGCAGAAATAGGTATGGTGGTAGTACTTCCCCGGACGAACACTTTCACAAAAAAGCTCTACTACTAATTACTTCTTACTTATTTTCATCACCATCATAAACCCGAAAACGAATTTCATTAAAATGTGGTAAGTCTACGATTTTTGGTTTAACAATTCGTACAAGTTGTAGGTGATGCCCTATATCGAACATGATTCGGGCGTATTCTCAGCGTGTACGTATTCATCTCTGTTTACATCATCGTAACCGCGCTGCACAGATAATTTTATCGATTGCTATATATAAAATTTTACATTTATGTGCCCGTACGCGTACCGCATCTGGCGTGTGTGCCTGCCGTATTTATAAAGTGTGGTTAGTTACTTTGTATCAGATACAACACGGTATAACATACGAACCTTCGAAAGCGAATCCAATCCTTCTAGATAATTTACATAGATTAATAAACTCAGTCCTGTTTCCCAGAGGGGTGACTCCTTTTGCATCTTTCACTCTTACTTTCACTCTCTCTTCATACTATTCGTCGGATTGGGGTTAGGGATCTTGACCTAATAATCACTCACGTCACCAAGGGCAGCGTTGGCAGATTGCGAATGAATGTTGACGTATCTACTAAACATGCAATTAATATAGGAGTCATGGACGTCGCCGACTCTTCGAAAAATGAAGATTATACACTATTTATGTGCATAAATACAGTGGTGTGTCCGGCCTAAGAATAGACCCCTCCGTCTCCTCCCGTGCATGCCGTAAAAGCCGACTAAAGGATTACCCGGACTTGTTGATAAGATTTGTCCTGGCTGCTAGCTTACTATGGAATGTGTTATTACTGGAGGAAATCGTTAGCCGTGTCAGTCGTGGGAAGCAATGGCGGCGATGAGCTCAACACTTTTCACGTCTATATTCTACGATAGTGCAGTCCGCTTTAAAAAGGGGCCCACTGAGTCTCTGCCTAACCCTTCGGGGAAAAAGGCGTGTGTCTATGTATGTATGAATAATCTCGTGAGCGCTGTTGACCAAAAGTTATATCAGGTCCATTGGAGCAGGCTTATGGGCTATTATTGAGTGAGGTGCCGTTCGGTTTGTAAAAGATTTTCGGCTTGATAACATTCATATCGAAGTGACCGAACGTCGAGCGTCTGCTGCTAGTCGGGAACGCTTGCAACGATTTGGCACGACTTCGCTGTGGCATTGCGTTGTTCCGTTACACTTATGGCCAGTTAAATAAATTAATAAGTTTCAACTTATAAAATAGATTTTGCCATCGAGTTTTTGTGTGTATATATTTTATATTATGTTTTGTTTTATTGTTATATCAGCAAAACCAATGTCCGGCACTATACCATAATACACCATCCAGAAATGTAATTAAGTTAGTGGATAGAAGAATCTTAAGACCGGTCGTCGTGGTATTATATTTCGGGGAATGTGCCCAGGAACTACATGATCTGTTCCCACCATCTCCTTTTTCATCATACTATCATTAGGTACCTTATCAGTATAACCGCAATTCACAATAAGCGTTTTGGTTACACCTTTGTAATGCGAACGCTAAGGAATGGAACTCGTTGACGTCGTCTGTTTGTCCTGAAAACTATGATGTGGGCAAGAGTGAATAGACCTTCTAGACCTTCGTGCTCCATCGTCGGCCGCATCGTCACTTACCAACAAGTAAAAAAAAGTTGTCCTTTGCCCAGCAGTGGACTTCTACATGCTGATGATGCTACATGTTGACATATCTGTACGAGTTAGCTTGTATGGTGTAATAAATGATCTATAAGATTCCCTACCGTTGTATTGACCTCAAAATGTTTTTATCTCCCAGAATCGAAAATAACGCGGGGCGCTATGTCAGTAGCACACGTCATACCCTGATAGACTATTTGGGTCGGTCAATGACAGCGCAATATCTAAACAATGAATATGTAGGTAAGGCATTAGGTAGGACAATAATAATACTTAGAGACAAAAAAATGTACAGCCAATGTATATGCCTATGCTATAGTATCACCACATCAAATATATAACAAGAAAGTTAGCTGCTTATGGTATCTAGCAGTTACAAACAAAGGAGGTGGGCAACCGCTGACTCAGGTCAAAAATAAATGAACCATAAGTGGCCCCTTCATGGAAGTAATTAGTACGGTTCTAAATATTGTTTTTTGTCAATTTTTTCTAAAGAACTTGTATAATTTTAGAACTTGGAAAGCAAAAGTTGTATTTCTAAATAATTAGATAAATCAACTCATTGCATTTGCGTGAAACAAAACGCAACAAGCTTCATTACTTTCCCACAACTTCTACGCAAGAAATTAAATTAGCTTTTTCATTATCTTAACATATATTATCGATAATCAAAAGTATCTCAACTGTACGTTACGTTAGTCAAAAAAGATGGGTCAAACAATGCATAGGGCTCATGTTATTTAAACGAAATGCCCTTTTTTTCGTGTAACTTTGTGCATTCGATGATGTATATAGTACATAGCGTTTAGATGTAAAGGCAACAAGTCGTCGACCCAATTTCATGAACTTACTAGCGGGATGACTATCGCGCACTATAAATACTTAACCGATGTGTTAGAGACGTATAGCTAAGATAAAACGCATCCGCAATCAAACGCTGCCAAAATCGTAACACCAACGAGTTGATGGCAAAAACTGATATTTAAAGTTACAATAATTAAGCCATAACATCTACGCAAATATTTTAATATAAAATCAACACACATTTTACTATTTCAATTACTTCCCACGAATGACTCTGCTAACGCTTTCTTCCAGTAATAACACATTCCTTAATAAGCTAGCAGCCAGGACAAATCTTATACCATCATATCTTTGTACTTTAAAGGATTAATTCTTGTCATACGATGATTCAGGTCTATATTTACATGCTAGTAGGTATTTGTCGTATAGTGGACGCGTTGAGGTGATGTCAGTATTGTTGATTACGTTTCTATTCAGAATTTCGGCTTACATAAGCCCAGTATTTAATAATAGATTCATTCAGTATGTTATTATTATTCGCAAACACTAGAAACACATGTGTCACCTGTTCCACTGCATGTGTGATGGGTTACTATGTGATGTGATGCGTCTAATGTAAAGTTATCATCGTATTTCATCTTCACGAAGTCCAAAGTTGCAATTTCATAAGTACGTTCATCATCATCATCATCATCATCCTCATCATCATCACCGGCTCCATAGAGTTCCACGACGAAGGGTCTTGAGCGGCCTCCTTCCACCGATTTCCCGCGACCTCTTGTCTTTAGAGAATGGGATCATCCGCACTGCGTCGTCCGGTTCATGGTCACCACTCGAGCACCTACATTCCCAACGGTTGTCAGTTCTGCGAACTATGTGACCTGCCCATTTCCTCTTCCAACTTGCTAACTCTTCTAGTTCTTCTACGAATTTCCTCATTTCAGATTCTATCACGTAATAAAACTCCTTGCATAGCTCACTCCATAGCCTGCTAAAGTAAAAGTATGCTTTATGCTGTAAGTACGTTAAAGTTTATTATTTACTGTTTAAATTGATGGTTATATGAGTAAAGCCATATTTATAACGGGTAATAAATCGTTATTTTTCTGGTTTTAGCATTAATAATCACATTAGCATTTAAATGATAATATTATCGTTTGATCAGTCTTCTAGTGTTTCTGGTTTATTTTCAGTTTTTTTCCTATTGATTATAATAATTGGTCGAAGTTTCTGCGTCACGGGTTATAAATTATTTAATTTAATTAGTGTCTATCGAATAATCGGGAACCATTGACGTCACTAACATAGCTTCAATCAGGGCTAATCATTTATTTAGTTCATTGCCAATATGTACGGCGATGCAGTTTTACTAATAGTTTTGCTGCTGTCATACTTGAGATTTTTATGGTTATTTGTATCAAAAAGAAGCAGGCCTAAGTGGGACTGTAATCCAGTGTTGTCACATACAATTTTGGCAAAATGGTAGAACAGGGTGCAAAAGTTAGTAGAAATTGGTAGAATTTGAAATGAAAAATAGGTAGATCAATACCAATCAATTTTAAGTACATTTTTAATCAATAAAAATCCGGAAAAATCTGGAACGCGCGACTGTCATTGTCAAAATCAGTAATGTCAAGCCAAAGCCAGTCAGTTGTGACAGATGTCAATGTCAATGTCACTCCGTAGCTCTATACTCTGTACCTCATCATTCACTTATTTCACATAGCACGTTCTGTTTTAAGTGCTAAAATTGCAAAAAAGGCTAAATTCGATAGTAAGTAAGTAACGTTTCGTTACAATCATAATATTTTGAAAAATAGGTAGATTTGAGGCCGAGAGTGGTAGATAGGTAGAATAAAGGTAAAATAGGTAGATCTACCAAAAAGTTGGTAGATGTGACAACACTGCTGTAATCATACCTATATTTGGAAGTTATGACCAGAGGCCGGCTGGCTCATCATCTTCAGCCGGGCCTTTGTGTGAGTAACTCTTATACCTACAGACCGTTCACCGTAAGATGTCGCCCTGCCATGGTGAACAGTCTGTAGTTGAGTTTGATTATTTGACCCGCTTGCGACTTGTGCGTGTTGCTTCGTTCTTTTGCGGGTAGTTTTCGAAAGTCGTAAAATACCTGTTTTAGAGTAGGTTGTTGTTTAAACCAAGTTCCGTCGCACTTTAATAAACTCCAACTGCTTAGTTTGTAAACACGCAAAAATATTCATCAATCAATAAGCGGGGGAGCATTTACATCCGAATCAGAAACAATTTGACTAAAGTAGCAATGAGGTTGCATCTGTACGAAAGAAGATCCACAAAAAAAGGTTTACCCTTGCGATTCGTGCAAAATATTGTATAATCCTTTGGTTAGAGCTTTGCATCCTCCGCTCGATGTATAATCCTCATGGATATCGACGACGGTGAACCTTTTAAATAAAATTGTATACTAACATTATTTACTTACTAGCGCGAGCCCTAATATGGCTCGCTAGGCCGAACTTGGTCTTAAATACTCTGTCACAAATATTGCAATAGAGTTGACATTGCGAGTTAAAAGTGTAATAGACACAGAATAAATAATATATAGGAGGGCTTAGGTCTCTCTTTGTGAATACTTTGAGTGTTTCGAGTCAAGTTTCTGAACGTTTTATTTTATACTTATGTATATAAAATCGTTGCATGACTGATTGACTGATTCACTGACTGGTTATCAACACACAGCATAAACCATCAGTCCTAGAGCCCTGAATTTTTAAGGATACATTCCTTTTCTAGGAATGCAGAATTCTTGTTCTAGGGGTGCAGTAAGAACGTAATTTCCGAAATTCACCCCCTAACTAAGGCGTGCAAAATCTGTATGGAAAAATACTCCACGCGGACGAAGTCACAGGCGTTCCACTAGTCTTATGGCCAGGACTTATTTTATTTTTATTTATTTTATTTTATTCTCTTAGGAAAACTAACAGCTAGTTACTTAAAAAAACAGAGTTATAAGGTATCGAAGGCCAATTAAAAGTTTTCACAAATATAAAACTATGTAACTATGTACGACTAACTTAACTATGTACGACTTATGCGCTACGTTTCCTTGCTACAACTGGCATTGCTTTCATCTGTCCTGATGTATGTACGTTCGCGTACAGGTCGTATTTTTCAACTATAATATCGTAAAAGAAATACAAACTGGTTCTATAATTTCATTGTTTTTTTTTTACATTGGCGATATTTGGTTAGAGGTTTTTTTAGCTGTCAGCTATTTTTGAGTGGAGGGGTATTTTGCTGCTGGGGGAAGTTTGCTGCTGGGCCGCCATTTACTGGCCGATTTTGATAATATTTGGTAGAAACATTCGTTATTCAATTTATAAACAAGTATTTCGAAAATGAGCAAAGTCGGTCAAGGATTTGTCAAGATATCGATTATGCTAGTAGATACCCGCCTGACTTTAATCCTCGTAAATGCATCTCGCATAAATCCATTCGCATTAAATCGCATATAATCCTCGTATTTTTGCATCATGTTAAAAGCTAATAAAAAACATAAGATGATGTTCGGGTGTAAACTGAATACAATTGTTACAAAAAAGTTTGTGCTCCCGAGGTCTACTGTTCGCAGAACTACTAGTTATTTTGTTCTGAATTAATTGCAATGCACGTTGCTCGATTACAAAGTAGCTTGTTGTAAGGTACTTTATAAAGGCAACACTGCTCTAGAGACACGACACTTTATAATATACGGCACAACTATGCTTCACTAGAGGTTTCAGGAACGTAGTTTTCTTTTTACCATGACCTGCACTGTCCGTCGATATCGGACTACTTTTCCCTTAGACTATAGAATAAATCAGAACCCGTGTCACGCGAAAAAACTGTCACCACGCAAACTAGTCTCAGTGAGAATAGATTCACCCAGTCTGTCTGTGGTTGGCCGTGTGTCTAGTCGTGTCGAACTCGAAAGATTATCTTATCAATATGCCGTCTTGTGTCGTTCACACGTGTAAAAAATCTGCTAGGCGGTAAAAGAAAAAGGATAGAATTTAAATTTCATACGTAACTATTACATTATTGACGACCTCTGTCGCGCGGCGGGCGACGGTTCGCCTGCGACGCAGGAGGTTGCGGGTTCGATTCCCGCCTCGGAACAAATATTTGTGCGATCTGCAGATATTTGTTCAGGGTGTTCTGGGTATTTTCTGTATAATATAAAATATCTATCTATGTAATGTATTGTATTAAATATATCAGTTATCTAGTACCCAAAACACAAGCTCTGCTTAGCTTGAGGCTAGATAATGTTGTTTGAACTGTCCAGCATTATTTATTTATTAATTTTATTTACATTTAAATATAATATATTTTATTTACCATTCATTCTTTGGAAAAAAGTCAAGCGTCATTTTGTCATTGTTGCCAACATCACCTAAACATTACCCCGTGGGAAGTATGATAGGCGCAGGGGAGGCATTGTGTTTTGGCGACGCAGCGCCCCGTACTTATAGCATCGTACGCACCTTCTGGTTTTTCTGTATTCTAAGACTTTTCCATAGAACACTTATTTTTAGCAAAATCAATAGCATCTCTAGGTGTGCCACCTTGATAGCTGCCTCTACAGTCAATACAGGTTACTGTTCCTCAACCCATGAACCGCCGCGCGGCGGTTAAACGATTCAGTTTGACCGTAGACCGAGAATACTCTCTACACTCTCTATACTCTGTCTACGGGTTTGACCATAGACGTAGAATTTTTGCTAAGATCTATGGGTTTGACAGATATTGCTATAGTTTCATCTTGGTTTCATCTGTCATCTTGACCGATAATTAGCCTTTTATTATTTGTTTGACAGGTAGTCCAGTAACTTTGTCGTCTGAAAGTATGGGGTAGTATGCGTCAAATCCGGTAGTTCTGATTTTTTGCAGACTTGTTTATGATGTTGGCCTAATGAATAGTCCAAGTTTTTAACCTCGAGCGCCGAACACAACCTTTTTTTTTTCAAGTTTTGGCGATTATAACCCTAAAAGACTAGTTTTTGAGGAAACTTTCTTTGGACGTTTTTAAAGTAGACTAAATTTGCTACAATATGATACTAGAACTGTTCTGTAGACCCAATAGTTTCTGAGATTAAGCCTTTCAAAGTTTATAATTCCTTTCGAACTTCGCAATTTTTTGCAATTCAGATGGCATATCCCCATAAGGGGATGGTGGTGAATCGTCGAAGTCTTTTGCCCACAAGTCATCCTCCATTTCGACATCAAGTTTTGGCGATTATAACCCTAAAGGACTAGTTTTTGAGAAAACTTTCTTAGGACGTTTTTAGAGTATTAAAAACGGTTATTATCGCCAAAACTTGAAAAAAAAAAAACATTTTTTTCGGTTTTTGAACAGGTTGCGTTCGGCGCTCGAGTTCAAAAACTTGGATTATTCATTAGGCCAACATCATAAACAAGTCAGCAAAAAATCAGAACTACCGGATTTGACGCATACTGGTGATGTATAAAGTTACTGTACTAAGGTTGTTTAAATGAAACTATAAGATTTATATTCCGCTAAATTATAAATTATTTTAAAACTGGTTATTAAGGATAGAAGTCATTAAGTAGTAGACATAAATATTAAGGGGGACTGCTCTTTATCCCGACAACGCAAAACTAGTAAAAGCTCTTAGTTAGAAAATAAAATTGCATTATAAATTTCCAAATTTGTTAGGCTCATATTATGACCGATAATTGATTACAGCTTTGAGGTTGTTTAAACAAGATTTTAAATATGCGTGATAGCCAGTGTTGGGAAAATACTGTTCATAGCAAACGGGTAAATCAAATTTCAAAAGCTAGTTAAGGTGAATGTTCAAGTTTCCTTGCCCATACAAAATACTTTAGGCCGTTACTCAAACCACAGATTGTCATTTTATAAATTGACTTATTTTTTAGACTTCCTAATGATAATAGTTATCGCGAATGGTCGTTCCAAACAAAAATATACAATAGGGAATTTTTAAAACAGGTTTGAAATACGGCAATTTTTACAAATGTGTGAGTTTATTTTGCACTGACATCTATTATCGTAGTGAGATACTTTTAAGCAGCAGAGCACCCAGTTTAATTAAAGATGACAGTGATGGCGCTAAATTGACCTTCAAACACAAGAGTTTTGTGTAAGATAGTAAGTAAACATGATAGAGATGGCGCTAAATAATAAAAGTGATGTATTCACAGTTCACACAACATTATCTAGCCCCAAGCTAAGCAGAGCTTGTGTTATGGATACTAGATAACTGATATACTTAATACAACATATTACATAGATAGATATTTTTTATTATGCATAGAAAATACCCAGAACACCCTGAACAAATATCAGCGATCGCACAAATATTTGTTCCTATGAACAAAATGAACAAATGTTCCGGGAATCGCACCCGCAACCTCCTGCGTCGCAGGCCAACCTTCGCCCGCCGCGCCACAGAGGTCGTCAATATGCTACCTCCAAGCAATTGCTGAACTGGCGGGAAGTCAACTTGTATCCCACTAATTGGGGGTGGAAGCAGTCTTCTGCAGGGACGCAGTCTTCTCTTCTCAACCCCATCCCCACCACCATGATCACGGCGTCCTCATATGTCCTCATATAAGGATCATCAAAAGAAAAACAGACCGTGTTTGTTGCCTGATTCTTCTAGGTCTGGTTGCGTTGGAACAGGAGTAAATGTAATTTTATTTTTTAAGACGATTCAAAATGATCCTTGTGATTTCAATGAATAAAATACTTTTTGACTTTGACTTTGATATGTTGCCGCTCCGTCAGCAAAAGTTTAAAAGCGACGTTGCCAAACCGTTACTAGTGTGAACACACAATACTTTTTATAAGTTGGCCGTAACTTCTACTATAGCGAGCTAGTTCTGATAGGGTTGCCAACTGTACTTATAATAATGTATTCTAATTTATTTTACAACTACGTTCTTTAAACTTTGCAATAGCATTATAGTGCTAGAAAATACTTTATTTCAATTTAGGTAGCCTACCCAAGTTTTAAGTTACTATGTGAGGTGTTAAAAATAAAACAACGAAAGAATTCGTGAAAACTTGGCCAGAATCAATGATAGTATGATGCACGATTCTACGAATTTTGAATAGTCTTATATTTCAAAATGAGTGAAAGTACAACATGGATTTAAAACACTAGAGAACAGTGATCACCACGAAAGCTGCGAGCGAGCCGAAGGCGAGCGTGGCTCAGTAGTCAGCAGGGCCCGCAGCGAACCAGAACCAACACCTGAACGCCAATACCCTAGATGATGATGATGATGATGATGACGATGATGTTGTTAATGTTCATCACCACCACCATCATCATCACCATCACCATCATCATCCTCATCTAGGGTATACGCGTGCAGGTGATGATGATGATGATGATCATGATGTTTTTAATGTTCATCACCACCGCCTTCATCACCATCACCACCACTAACATCATCATCATCTTCATCTAGAGTATTGGCGTGCAGGTGATGATGATGATGATGGTGATGGTGGTTAATATAATATATCTTCATAATGTTGTTAATATTCATCACCACCGCCATCATCATCACCATCACCACCACCATCATCATCATCATCATCATCATCATCTAGCATATTAGCGTGCAGGTGATTATGATGATGATGATGATGATGATGATGGTGGTGGTGATGATGATGATGATGGTGGTGGTGATGAACATTAACAACATCATCGTCATCATCATCATCATCATCTAGGGTATTGGCGTTCAGGTGATGATGATGATGGTGATGGTGGTGATGTTGATGGTCACCACCATCATCACCATCTTCATGATGTTGTTAATATTCATCACCACCTCCATCATCATCACCACCACCACCATCATCATCATCATCATCATCATCTAGGATATTAGCGTGCAGGTGATTATGATGATGATGATGGCGGTGATGGTCACCACCATCATCATCACCACCACAACCATCATCATCATCATCATCATCATCATCACATGCACGACAATACCTTAGATGATGATGATGATGATGGTGGTGGTGATGATGATGATGATGATGGCGGTGGTGATGAACATTAACAACGTCGTCGTCATTATCATCATCATCTAAGGTACTGGTGTGCAGGTATATAGATCATCTAAGAGTACGCTCGGAAATTTGGAGATTGGAGTTGCTCGCGTCCATAGGAAAATACCCTCGCGTCCCTACACGTGATCTCTGGGTGGTGTCAAACGGGTAACAACATTTCTGGTGGTAGGCTTCGGCCGTGGCTTATCACCACCCCATGGACATAGCCAGTCCGTGAAGCGACATTGTCGTGTTTCGGACTGATGTCCAGTGTAGCCATCGTGGAAGTGACGGGTTTGAGCAGCTATGGTATTCGGGGTACCGCACAGTGGGGCGATTTTGAAAAAAGGTGGACGTAGGAACAAATTTCGTAATTTCGGTCTGAAAAAATTGCAACTGATAGGAAATTGTATGGTGATTGAAACATATTCTATTCAATTTGCAAAAAAAGGCACTTCTTCATGGGTTAAAAAAATAGTTTAGAAAAAAATGTATGGAAAGATTTATATTATATTGTTTTTCTCAAAAATAAGAAGTTTGTTAAAAAAAAACAACAATAGCTTAAAGTAGCTGCCGTCTTCTACAAATGGGTCATATAGGGTTCTGTTAACCCTGCAGCATTGGCAGTTAAGGGGGTTAACCTCTTGAAAAAAAATGTTTATTTTGATACGAGCATCTGATAGGAAATGTAGTGCTTGTTAAAAGTTATTCAATACAATTTTCCATAACAATGAGTCTGTGATATTATAAAAACATATTTCTGAAAAATGCGATGAAATATAAATCAACATATTTTTTCTCGGAATTTTAAAAGGTTTTCATAAGAAACTTACACTACTTAAGTTCTTTACAAAAAATAAATAATCGTTTTTGGCTTAACGCTGTTGCAGCGGTATTTAAATGGGATCAAACTTTAAAAATATATGATTTAATGTTAAATGTTAATGGAAAATGGTTCAATTTCTGTCATTCGCTCAGTCTTATCTAAGTAAAATGAATAAATCATAATAAAATCTAGTGTAAAAAACTTCTGTCTAACTACTGGCTTAGTAATTATCTCCAAATAACTTGCCAATTTTTCCGATACTCGACATTTCTGACCTTGTAGGTAGGTACCAGATATTTTTCATTGCTACAGTACTTTCACTGAGTATTACGTTCATAATAGTAATAAATCAAAATAAAATCTAGTGTCAAAAAGTACAAAGATCGCTATAGTCTTAATAATTATCTCCAAATAACTTGCCAATTTTTCCGATACCTGAGCCTAATGACTGACCTTGTAGGTTAAGTACCAGATACCTTTCATTGTTACAGTACTTCCACTGAGTATTACTTTCATAAAAGTAAATCACCATATCATCTAGACTCTAGAGTCACTAGAGACAAAAACTACAAAGTTAGCGATTGTCGTATGGGGCCATTCAAGTATTACGTAAGCAGATTTTTTACAACTATTTATAATGCGCGTCATGTAAAAAGAACGCTGGCGGTCAAGCTTCTTCAGGCGTTCCAGCGTTCTTTTTAAGAGATTACTTACTTTTCTACTTATTTAAGAGATGTATACCTATACATTGAATGAGTGCCTGCCTAGTTTACTACAAAAAATGTACCATTATAGTACGCGTCATGTAAAAAGAACGCTGGAACGCCTGTAGAAGCTTGACCGCCAGCGTTCTTTTTACATGACGCGCACTATGCCCACCCCTTCTGTGTAAGCTGTGTAAGCAAAAGTAAGCAAACCTCTTCCCCCCCTCCCATGCTTACTTAATAATTGGTACCTATATGCATTTTTCTTTTATTGTATTCTGTTTTTTTATTGATTCGTGAGCAGTAGTTAGCAAATAGGCTTAACTAACTTCTGTACATTTTGTACTTTTGTATTTGTATGAGATTTTTTAAAACTTTCGAATAATTTTTGATATAACTTGGATTTGTTTATTTGAAACGACATGTTAAACAGTTAAGCTTGGGCGAAAAAGGATCACCGGTTAAAACAAAAATTAACTTGCTTTGATTTGCTTACAATACGTCAAATCGTCATTCGAATCGAAACGAAACAATAGATTGACGGAAGAAATTTAGACGTGACAAGTGCGCGCGGTAATCCCCACTCGCTTCTAGGCGAGTACCTATAACGTATTCTTTATTTGTGGGAATCCCCGACATGTGAGTTTTATTTTCAAGCATAGACAATTTGTGGGTTGCCATTTGTGTAAAATAAGTAAATAATAACTGCTGACGTAATCACGATATCGACCATGTCATCAAAAATAAGCAAAACAAAGACCCCCCCCGCCCCCCTCAAGCGCTTACATAATACTTGAACGCCCCCTATTACTTATCTTGAAATAATTTGCCACGTATTATTAATAATGGTCCCGATACTTGAGCCTAATGACTGACCTTGTAGGAAGGTACTAGATTCCTTTCATTGTTAGAGACCCACCAACTTATCTGTAGAATTTAATGTATGTAGATGATAGAAAAATGTAGGTAAATGGTTCTACTGATAATTTGGTGGATCTTTCCAGTAAGTGATTACTAGTTTTACGAAGGTTGCTTGTAGTTTTAAGGGGATTTTTGTCATTATTAACTTTATTTGGGAAATATTTTAGTTACATCGATACTAAAATATCTATCATATGTTTTATGAAAAATGGCTGCTGGGAATTCCGGACTATTTTAAAATGGTAAGAGGGTAAATCATATTAACAGATCTGTAAAGTTTTGTTGTGATGCTCTGATTTTATTCATTGGATGCGATGATTTCTCTGATGAAGATAGTGCTCTTGCTCTTTCAACTTCGCTGAATCTAACGAAATGAAAATACTTATCCCTGAGGACAATGTTATCAGATTCCAGCATATCTGTATTGCCCTTCTACTACAAGATATTAGAAGCCAAAAAAAGATACTACCCTACAGTAGGTGTTGAAATAACGGAGGCAAAGATTAAGTTACAAGTCCTTTTGGATATAACAACACAATTGGCAAGTTATTTAAGTTATTTGGAGATAATTAATAAGACAATCTCTTAATCTCTTAGATCTTTGTACTTTTTGACACTAGATTGTATATTGATTTATTACTTTTATGAATGTAATGCTCAGTGGAAGAACTGTAGCAATGAAAAGTATCGGGTACCTACCTATAAGGTCAGAAATGTCGAGTATCGGAAAAATTGGCAAAATATTTGGAGATAATTACGAAGCCAATAGTTAGACTTAGAAGTTTTTTACACTAGATTTTATTATGATTTATTCATTTTACTTAGATAAGACTGAGCGAATGACAGAAATTGAACCATTTTCCATTAACATTTAACATTAAATCATATATTTGTAAAGTTTGATCCCATTTAAACACCACTGCAACAGCGTTTAGCCAAAAACGAATATTTCGTTGTTGTATAGAACTTAAGTAGTGTAAGTTTCTTATGATTTAAAATTCCGAGAAAAAATATGTTGATTTATATTTCATTGCATTTTTTCAGAAATACATTTTTATAATATCACAGACTCATTTTTATGGAAAATTGTATAGAATAACTTTTAACAAGCACTACATTTCCTATCAGATGCTCGTATCAAAATAAACAATATTTTTTAAGAGTTTAATTCCCCTTAACTGCCAATGCTGCAGGGTTAAACCGTCCAGAACCCTATATGCCCATTTGTAGAAGACGGTAGCTACTTTAAGCTATTATAGGTTTTTTCTTGAACAAACTTCTTATTTCTGAGAAAAACAATATAATATAAATCTTTCCATACATTTTTTCTGAACTATTATTTTAACCTATAAAGGAGTGTCTTTTTTTGAAAATTTAATAGAATATCTTTTAATCACCATACAATTTCCTATCAGTTGCAATTTTTTTTAGACAGAAATTACGAAACTTGTTCCTACGTCCACCTTTTTTCAAAATCGTTCCACTGTGTACCGTGATTTGAGCCAATTCACTTCCTATTTGTGTCATCTAATTCACGCGTTGCGCGATACGCGTTACACGCCGAACTTTACAGAGTGCAGATTTCTTACTGCGCAAATCGTGAATATTCACGTGAGGCTTCATGCGGCCCCGAATACCACGGCAGTTCGTGCACTGGATTCAGCATGTGCGTTTTAGAGACCGCAGCAGTGCAAGTGTGCCGGTTGGCTAGGCTTGGAAGGTAGCGGGATCCGAAGCACGGTTCTCCGCTGGCTGACTGCAGGTTGTAGGGGGCCCAACTAGTAAGCTAGCCCGCCGCCTTGCGAAAAATCCCAGAATGCTCCATCGTGCCGGTTGGCGACCGGATTAGAGGACCCGATGGCCATTCCTGGAGGGAGGTCTCAGTCTCCAGTCTAGTCTCCCACTGGCGCAGGAGCCTGCTGTTTGTCTCTAGGCTTTCACTGACCAGTGCCTCACTCAACAGCCGTTTTTCCCACAAACCTAATCACTCCAAAAACCAAACCATGAAAAAGTCAACATATAATAAGTTGCGCTCACAGCGGAAGCACTTCCTACACAACCTATCATCTTACCAACGGTTATAACAGTTTTATTTATTTTTGTTTTCAATTCTCTAAGATCTTGTAGTACCTATACCTATACTTAGTAGATTTTTGTTTTTGTCTTCTTGTTTTATGTGAGTGTTGTGCGTGTGGTAAAATAAATAAATTTTCTTTCTTTCTTTCTTTCTTTCCTCTCGCTTCAAGCGCACCTCTGAAACATTAGAGGACTGCACTCCAATATCGATCCGGTCCACCACCACCTAGGGACAGCTAAGCCACACTTATTATTTAATCCTCACGGAGACGCAGATTCAATGAACCCGATTTCTCAGTTTTATGTACTTTGGTGGACACCGGCTTAGATAAAATTATCTATGCTGGTTTATATCATTGTCACTCTGAAGACCACGAGACAACCAGGTTGTTCAACTACATCAGTGAAGCGGCGGATGTGGCCCAGCAACGTTATCCTGATGCCCAACTGGTGATTCTGGGGGACTTTAACGCCCACCACCAACAGTGGCTGTTCCCTTACCAGTTGTCCGACTATGCTGGGAGAGAGGCGTGCAAACTTGCACTCACTTTAATCTCACTCAGCTCGTCAATGCGGCAACCAGAATTCTGGACGTTGAGGACCACACAGCCAACTGCCTGGACCTTCTGCTGACGAACGAGCCGGATCGCCACTCGGTATCAGTGATGCTTCCTTTGGGAACATCAGATCACTGTGTGGTGAGGTCTGTATCTTCATACTCGCCACCCGATCCCTCGCCCAGAGGTAGTAGGCGAGTGTGGTGTTACAAGTCGGCAGATTGGGATGAGATGCGACACTTCTTCGCTTCTTATCCTTGGCGGCAAACTTGCTTTTCTTCATGTGATCCAACGGTCAGTGCTGATGCCGTTACGGAGGTGATAAATAGAGCAATGGAGTATTTTTTTCCATTCTCCGATGCTTCACCTGCAAGCAATGCTCGCCCATGGTTTAGTCCCGCGTGTGCTAGCGCGGAAGCGCAAAAACGTGTTGCATACCTAGCTTGCGTTGACGCAAGAAACGGTTAAACCTCGGATGCACGGATTATGAAGAAAGCCTATAACAAAGCCACCAAGTCCTGCAAGAAGGTGTTACAGAAGGCTCGCTTCAATCGGATTGGCTATCTGGGGGCTAAGTTTGCCGCATACCCTGCGGGAAGTAAAGCTTTCTGGTCTCTGGCTAAGTCGGTGGAAGCGAACTTCAGCCGCCCTTCACTAAACCCAACTACTGAAACCGGACGGGTCCCAAACTCACGCTGCGGTTGAGAAAGCAAATTTATTTGCCACTCAATTTGCGGAGGCTTCGCGTCTTGACGCCTCTGGCGAAACTCCACCCAGCCTTCCTCGGTGCGAAGCTTCAATGCAAGAATTCGCATCCAGCAAAAGGAAGTGCTCAAAACGCTACGTAGTCTCGACGTGAATAAAGCTAGCGGTCCGGATGGTATCTCGGCCGTAGTATTAAAAACCTGTGAACCTGAGTTGTCTTCAATATACACGCAACTTTTCCGCCTCTCTTTGAATACTGGTGAAGTCCCCAAGTCTTGGAAGCTCGCTAACGTGCAACCTGTGCCCAAGAAAGGCAGTCGTGCTGACCCTTTGAACTACCGCCCTATCTAGGTCACCTCCCTACTATGTAAATGTATGGAGCGTGTACAGAATAGGAAGGTCCTTGCATACCTCGACGGATCGAGGATATTTCGCCGAAATCGGTCTACTGGGGACCTTCTTGTGTATGCCACGCACATTTGGAGAGAGGCCATCGAGATCATGGTGAAGCACTGGCTGTTTCATTAGACGTCTCGAAGGCCTGCCTCGCAGACTTTCTGAGGGAAAGATCCATTCGAGTAAGTTGTTGACGGGTGCTCGTCGGATCAAATGGCTATAAACGCCGGGGTACCTCAGGGGTCAGTGCTACCTGCCACACTGTTTCTGCTGCATATAAATGATCTGCTACTGCCCAGTATCATTGGGTATGCAGACGACAGCACAGTTGTAGAGAGATACGTTTCCAATGCGCGTGCTAGGCAGAATTAAATTCTGGAGTTAAGAGATGAGATGCTGCAGCGTCTGAATTTGATTCTCAAGGCTGTTTCCGATTGGGGTGATGCCAATCTAGTCAAGTTCAACGCCTCTAAAACGCAGGCTTGTCTCTTCTCCGCGAAAAAAGTAAGTTTCTCCAAGTTCCTGTCTTCCGAGATATACCTGTAGCTATAGGAGATCACCTCGAGCTCTTAGGCGTTTCACTCACGCCTACTCTCAACTTGGCTCCTACATCGAGTCTAAGGCAAAAACTGCCTCCATGAAGCCTTCTAAGTCTGTACAAAGCACAAGTCCGGGCTGGTATGAAGTACTCCTACCACGTTTGGGATGGCTGGCTCGGCCAAACACCAGCTTGCTGCCTTGGACTCGATCGAACGTTCAGAGAGCAGAGCGTTCAGGCTTATAGGTG
This sequence comes from Operophtera brumata, assembly GCA_932527175.1. Taxonomy (NCBI): domain Eukaryota; kingdom Metazoa; phylum Arthropoda; class Insecta; order Lepidoptera; family Geometridae; genus Operophtera; species Operophtera brumata. The sequence continues at coordinate 76,362,535 of OW052239.1, read as the reverse complement.
GGCAACATATGGCGGAGACTAGAGTCTCTCGAGCACCGCCGTAAGGTTGCGTGCCTTTCGATCTTCTATATATAGGTTACATTTTGGGGAATGCTCCCAGGAACTTCATGATCTGATCCCACTATCTCCTTTTCATCATGGACGAGCAGGCGCACGGCTTGGTACCACCCTTACCTCATTAGTATACCCTCTTTTCGTACTAAACGTTTCAATTCTACCTTTATAATGCGAACTGCTAAGGAGTGGAATACACTACCGTCGTCTGTCTTTCCTGAAAACTATAATCTGGGTATCTTCAAGACTAGAGTGAATAGGTTCCTTCTAGACCTTTGTGCTCCATCTTCGGCCACATCGTCACTTACCAACAGGTGAGATCGTGGTCAAACAAAAGTCTATCAAAGTTAAAAAATAAATAAAAAAAATGGCTTTATAGTTCGCAGAACTAACAACCATATTATGTGAATAAAGGTTCTCGAGTGGTACCTACAAACCTGATGAAGGTAGAGGAAGACCCCTCTTTCCATGCACCAAAGATATTATAATCAGCAGAAAGTTGGTAGATGCAGGCTCAAGAGAGTTCGTCGTGGCATTTTAGAGAGGAAACCGTTGTCCAGCAGTGGACTTCTGTAGACTGATGATGATGATGATCAACCGTCTACATTGGCTTGAAGTCAGTAAAATGGTTTTATATTAGACTAGCTGAACAATGTCCGCGCGTAGAATAGGTAGTAGGTACCTACCTAGAGTAGGTACCTATCTATTCGTACTACGCATTCTAAATGGATGGTGGTACAAACATCAGCCTGTAGATCCAAGTCCACCGGCTCACTGACATAGGTCTCTAAATTAGCAAGTTGAAGTGGCAATGGGCTAGACATAAAGCTATATGATCCTGGTTCTTTTACGGATGTTTCGGATTTAGGTACGGGTACAGAATCTTCGAGCAATGAATACAAAAAACGAAGGCAAAATGTATTTAGTTATTGATGATGTTTTTTTATTGTATACCTAATATTTCTAGTGTAAGCAGAAGTTGTAATATAAAACAATTTATAATCTTTTTTTCTTTTTTTTGTTCATTTCTGTAAAACGAAACATTCTTATGCAACATCCTATCTTGCCGGACACGCCACAGAAGGGGTTGCGGAAAGGCGGTAGATGGAGGCTGCTCAAGACCGTTTGTCTTGACATTCTATGGGGAGGTCCATGTCCAGCAGTGGACTTCTGTAGGCTGATGATAATGAAAAACCGTCATGGGTTCACGGGGCAAACTATGATAATTATGGGTACCTACCTACCTACTGCAATGATGCAGGTCAGTTACTTACATTCGTGTACATTTTGGACATTAGAAAAATAAGTTTTATTATGGTAAACAATAATTTTCCGAGGATTTCTCTGAAATACCTTTTATCATTCTAACAATTTTATTCAACGCGATCTATAAACAGATACCAAGCTATTTATTTAACGCCATCTATCTAACGTCCATGCCAATGCTCTTGGACAATAACAACGCCATCTAATGAAAACCAAAACAGTGAATATGTATGTGTGCGTGCGTGTAATTACATCAGAAAAGTGAACGATCTTATTTCTAGGTAATTTGAACTTTCAAATGACTGTTTAAAGGAAATTCATACTGAATTAAATTCTTACAACTACAACTTAGCCGCGAACGATAAAATAAAACACGAAAGACGCCCGAATTTAGCACAAAAAATAAAAAAGTAATACAATAAGTTTCCACGCCATCTACCGTGAACCGAGCTTTTAGTAATCAAGACGATTATCCTTAACGTGAATGACAAGCCGTCTACGTCCTTCAAAGACGAGAAGCACGCTAAGTAAACTGACATGTTTAAAAACATCCACCAGCTTATTGGTACCATGTTGGCTAAATTCTAGTTTATTATTCCAGTAAGCCAATTATCAGATTCATTTCTCTACGTTATCGAATGTTGTTAATAGTAAGCACTGTGTACAAAAATCTTAGAAATTTTTGGAATTCGTGTGAATAACACAACTGTAAATTCGCAAACCATCCATGATATTATATTTTGATTGAAATAGGTACATCATTTTCATCATCAGCCGACTTTAAACGTCCACTGCTGGACGAGGCCTCCGCCATGGAACACAATTTGCCATAATCATCACGCTTGGCAGGCCGATTGGTGATCTCAGTATTGGTATCGAGTACTCAGGTAGATGCTGCTGCCCATCCCCTGGTGCAATCCCTTAGCCAGCTTCTACGACATCTAGGGGTGGAGTGGGAGGGGTCTCTTCTTAGGCCGGACACATTCGGCACAAATAGGTAAATAAAGGTTGAAAAATTAAAACGTTAGGTCGATATTCCGCTATACTAAAGTAGGCTGATGTCGCGGGCATTCCACTAGTTTAATATAAAATTCAATAATTTTCAAATAGGTATACGAAACTTCATTAATCATTAGTGGCATTAGCAAAAGTAGTATGAAATTAGAGCCAGCCCGATCAAATAGGTGCCCACATGAAAATTTGATTGAATAGAGTGGCTTTTTAACTGATGTTAGAATAGACAAAGCACAGAAAACATGATAATTACATAATGAAATGTAATTGTATGTTATTTGTACTTCCACGACGCTAATGACGGTTGCATCCGGAGTTCCCTGATAATGTTGACCCTGATACCCACAGTAGTAAGTTGATACCGTTGTATTGTTCGTTTTCTACCGTCGCCTGGTGTGATAAGTTCTCGTGCGAATTTTAAATTTGTCTGTACTCTCGGATCGCTGAAATTGTCGCTTGGATACTTCCGCAAATCTTAGCATTATGCAGTAAATAAGTAAGTACCTACTAGGTTTCTTTCTATACGGATTGGTGATTCAAAGTTTGAGCAAACTCAATATATCTAATAGACCGAAATGAGGTCATGTTTGCTCTCGTGATTCAGTTTGAGAGATAGTCAACCCAAGACGAAAGCCGACAACCTGACAGTATTAGTACTTCTGTTATGTGTAGAACTTGGCGTGTCAGGCTTCATAAATTGAAGCAAGCAAGCAAGCATAATTTTATGCGTTTTTAGAGTAGGAACTGCAAGAAAGGTAAAGGATTTTCTATTTCAAGCGCTTGGCGGAAAGCTCTCACAAATTACTGTTTTTAGCACCTCCTTGTAAGGGCCTTTGTGAATGTATACCTATTGATTTATTATTTGCAGTAAGTGCCTGTTCTGACTGCTAGAAATTTTAATAGGATGTCTTACTTTGTCTTCGAACTATTTTGTATTTTAAAAGTATTGTACGCCGTCGAGTAAATTAATACTTACGCTAATAAGGAATTTTAGCAATACTTGTTTGACACATGATAGATGTTGTTTGCTTCTGCGAAAGTTATATAATGCTTTACGATTTCAGGGAACGTATTAGCGAGCCACAGCGAAAGTTATGATTCATGCGACTGTCACTCACAAGAATGTCTCTACGCAGACAAGATGTTCTTATCTCTTAATGTTCCGTATCAACGGATAAATTCAACAAGTGATATTCATCTGCTGATATTGCTGTGCATATCTTTTGTTTTTTTCTCCATGGCTGGTTTCTTTTATTGTATAAGTATTTTATATTTTTTAAATTACAAAACTTTGGTTATGGAGTTGTCGAAGCTAAGGGTATCAGGACCAATTTAAGATTCGACTATTTTCAAAGCCGGATCGAACATAAACGATTGTCCCAGTCTTTCATTACTCTGACACTACCGGTGTGATATCTTTCAAGAAGTTACTGTGTGTAAAATGTTCACCGAAATGTGTGTAATACGCGTCGAAGCGAGCTCGCCGCGGCCACGCGCCAGCGCCACCGGCCATGGCACTGACCCTGCTGTTCTGTGCTGTTGCACAATGCATGTAATGCACTGTTGTTCTAACGCTTTGACAGAGCATTTTTTTTATGATACACAACTGTTTTATAGTCCATTGTAGAAGTTTTGAGAGACACTCAAGATACCCATCCCACTAATGTCATAATAGTTTAGATATTTGGATCCAACAGTTGAACCTTGGTATACAGATATATTACAACCTTGATTGAGCTTTAAAGGCTTATTTTTATCCCGATAAAACGCGAGCGAAGCAGCGGGCTGGCACAAATATTTTATAATCGCTCTTGTGATCTATACCGACTGACAGGTCACTTTTTGATCCGGTTCAACAGGAGCTATTAATAAATCCCAAAATTAAATGAAAGTAGGGTTTCTTTATAATAAATATGTAGCCAAACCTGACATGCTGAATGGCATCCCTTTGGACATTGAATGAGTTAACCAGAAACCACAAAATATTTTGGTGTAAGAAAAAAACATTTACGTGGTTTTATAGAATTTTTGTATTTTTGAAATGCTCCTGTTTTGTTGGACTGGACCAAAAAAAGTGACCTGTCAGTCGGTACTGTATATTTGTGTTTAATATGTGTGTGTGCTATCAAAATGGAATCAATAATTACATAAAATTTCAATAAATATGCAGCATTTTATGTAAATTTACCAGACATTAGCGAGCAGGGACCGTTGCTTAGCGAACAGTGCAAAGCGAGTCTACGGTACCAGTTCCATAATTATTCAATTTGTTGATTGTATTGAATATAACCAAAATTTTCTACTAATGTCCATGAATTTATATTTTGTTTTGTAACTGATTTAGAGGTGCGATAAAAAGTAAAACTTTTCACTCCGTTATGGCATCTGTGACTGATTTGGCGACCTCAGTGGCGCGGCGGGCTAGTAGGCGGCTGAGATACGAAAAGTTGCGGGTACGATTCCCGCTGCGGGATAAATGTTTGTAAGATCTCTTGTTCCGGGTCTATGTGTTGTACCGGTACTCCGACTGATAACCACGACACAGGGAATCCTAGTGTGGGATCAGGACTATGTATGTGACTGTTGTGTGTAATGTTGGTTTATGCGTTTCTAATGACGCATTTTAGGCAAACATCCGCTATCCGTATCCTTGGCGTGTCCAGTATCGAGACAATCATAGGCTGACGACTTTAGTCCCTGTGGAGGATACCCTCGATCTCCTTCAGATCCCTAAAAAGCCCTTAGAAAGCAGAAGCCGGTACCTAATCTTCTCGTAACTCTCTACTAACCAACTATTGCATTATTCTAACTATTTCTCAAGTTATCAAGTATTAGAAGATTATGCACTTAGGGGATAAAGCAGTGTCTTACGTCACGGGCTGCATATTGAACCTGAGTGTAACGGCTTATGTAGAGCCCTGAGTGAAGCGAGGGGTTCAAGCTGCCTAAGACGAAGCCACGCTTTTCCATCCCAAAGGAGCATGCTCTACTTTTCACACCTTTTGCGAGACAATACAGCACAGCACCAAACACCGTATTTTGTTTCAAATTCGTTGAAATTGCGTTTTTTTTTTCAACAAACCTCTTTACAATGCCATATGGGAATTTTTTACTTAGAGTTTTCCACGAGTTTCTACACGAATTTGACGTTCTAAATTCAAATCTTTTTACTCCCTTGGGAGTTTCATACAACTTTACCTCCAAGGTTTAACAGTTATTGCTTTACTTGAGATTTAATGATATGTCGAGGTTGTCGATATGTTGATATGTGATATGATATGTGGGACATTGTCGAGCAGGTGGTGTGAAAAGTTATTTTATGTATGGTGAACGATACGTTTATCATTATGGTTTTTCAGCGTTGCAAAATTATTATCATATCAATTGTAATGCATATGTTATCGCTGTGGATATATGATGCAAATGTATATTTAAATTGTGATTTGTCAAAGCGTGCTTACTAATCAAACTAGTGGTTCTGAAGTGGACGTCCAGATACTATGAAAGGTCAAAAAGGGGTAACCGAATTTAATAATAGGCTGATAACATGGTATAAACCATGGTTGATAACAGTTATTTGTGAGTAAACACGGCCATAACGCGCCATTGATAAAACATGACATGCTAAGCAGTTGATTAGACTCATGAATTGTACCGCCTTTGTTGTATACAATGTCATAACTTTAAATACAAAGTAGGGATACTAAGTCGACATGAATATAAGGTTAATGAACTTTTGGTCTCGTCTCTTATCATGAATTGAATTGAAATTATCCAAGTTTAATATTTGTACGATATTTTCGCAAAATATTTATTTGCTTGTATATAAATACATACATAGACACACGCCTTTATCCCCGAAAGGGTAGGTAGAGCTTCAAATGGGCCTCTTTTCACTGTGGGTTGCACCATCGTGGGAAATAGACGTGACAAGTAGTGAGCTCATCGCCGCCATTGCTTCCCACGACTGACTCTGCTAACGCTTTCTTCCAGTAATAATACATTCCTTAAATAAGCTAGCAGCCAGGACAAATGTTATACAAACGAATCTTACAAACAAGTCCGGGTAATTCCTTTGTCGGCTTTCACGACATCCACGGGAAGAGATGGAGGGGTATATTCTTGGGCCGGACACACCACGGCTATTATTTGCTTGTATCCAATCAAATTTTGGTTTTAGTCTGGGTTGCTACTGAGATAGTCACTAAAACCTACGAGAAACCGATTGCTAGCTCTTTCGGAACGCAATACTTATTTTTATCGTAGTTGCAGTTGATCTGTTGTCTGAACATTGCCAACGTGTTGGTTCCAGGCCTGCATCGATAACAACCTGGATATGGTGGAGTTTCTAGTGGGTCACGGCGCCGACATGAACCGCGGTGACAATGAGGGTTGGACGGCTCTTCACGCCACTGCTTCCTGCGGCTTCATCAGCATAGCCAGGTAAATGCCAAATACTTTATACAATCATCATCATCAGCCTGCATCATTCCACTGCTGGACATAGGCCTCTCCCAATGTGCGCCATTCAGAACGATTTCCAGCTCTTCCCATCCACTTTCTACCAGCCGCCTATACAATACAATACTAATATCATAATTAAAGGTAGACTTTGTTTGTAATGGATATACTCGAAATATACAAAACCAATTTAAAAATATATTTCACCTTAAAAAAACTACTTTTTCAGCGAGTAAAATAGGAAATGTTTTATTAGCCTCCTCTCCCGGCTACGTTCGCGTCTTTGTATGTTTGTTTGTAATGGATAAATTAAAAAAATACTTTACAGATTTAAAACTTATTTCACGTATGGAAAGCTACATTATCGCCGAGTGCTAACAAAAGGTTACTAAAATAAGGTATGGTTTATTAGCTTCCGTCTGCGGCTACGCTCGCGTTATGTGTAGTTCCACTCAACTCCGTAACGATTTAGCGGATTTTGATGGTATTTGGATACGAGGGGAGGCTACTGCTTTTCACCCAGATACTGTGCGAAGCCGGGGCGTTTCGTTAGTAATTCATAAACTCACATATGTTTCCCGTAGACGGGGAATCATCATTTTATAGCTAAGTGTGCAAGTTTTATCGGACACTGATTACTTTCGTCTTTCGAGAGTAGCCTTCCCAGACAGTAAACCGTGATGATGGTAAATAACTCGATTTAAAGGGTTAGGGTTCTTTCGTCATCGGGTAAATTCGTCACCGAAAAAATGTAGGGTAAATTCGTCATCGCTTGCTTTTATAATAACCTAGATTTCCCAAATCCTGTTACTATAAAATTTAAATTATTCTTGGCATTCCAGTTACACAGTATTTTTGTCTTTTGCATTGACACGCACTTTCAAATTCGATCGAAAGAGACAAACGGTGTAACTATTCTAAGGATATTCCGCGTTATTAGTAGCACGGTAAGTGGTAAGAATACGTTCCATAGTTATACAGCCACATAGACGTACTGAGTATTACCTTGTGCAAGTCGTCTCCTGACTGAGCACCGTTTATACGGCTGATACTTATTGCAACAGCTTTATACCATATTATTGCTTTAAAGAAGAAAAAGTGTGAAAAATTACGTGCATCGTGTGAACTGAGGCAGATTGAAATATGAATGTAGTCCAGTCTGACGCAAAAAATACATCAATATATTTGATGACGACATATTTTTGAGGAAATACGAATGTAGTCCAGTCTGACGCAAAAAATACATCAATATATTTGATGACGACATATTTTTGAGGAATTACGAATGTATTCCAGTCTGACGCAAAAAATACATCAATATATTTGATGACGACATATTTTTGAGGAAATACGAATGTAGTCCAGTCTGACGCAAAAAATACATCAATATATTTGATGACGACATATTTTTGAGGAAAACTTAACCAATAAATCGTTTCCCGCGTAGCATGAAGTAGCGTCACATCCACTATAAAAAAAACTACAATAATTCGAATTGTGTCTGTTTACTGGTTCTTTAAGTTCTACGTTGATTGTTTGTAATACCGTTATTATTTCAGAATGTGTTTACTTACGGGCATTAAATTTTATAGAGTTCCGTAGTCAACAATAAAAGGAACCCTTACAGTTTCGCCATGTCCGTCCGTCTATCTGTCTGCGGCTTAGCTCAGAGACTCCTGGTACTAGAAAGTTGTAATTTGGCACGGGTATTCATATTAATCAAGTCTTGTTAGCGTAGCATGGTAAAACTAAAATCTTGAAATAAAAAATGTTTACACGGTACACGTAAAGTGGGGATGTTTTTTTTTCTCGTCTATCCCATCTGTGGGGTGTCGATGTATAGATCGTTGGAAAATATTGCGGGTGTGTCAACTCAAAACCATGTTTCGATTCAGGTATCTGAAGTGCTATTTTATTGTTAGAGTAAAGAGTCTCCTCCCGAGCCAGCTAAACGGTTGTTTAACCGTGTGACAAAACTAACGACAGTTATATTATTACATATGACAAAGTTCAAAGGAAAACTATCACAGATAAGTAGGTAGGCTTAACAAGTTAGCGAATGATAGTGAAACAACTTTTATAAAATGTACTAGGAGAAGAAAAAACAAAATTTCGTACGAATTCTATTGAAAATTACTGAGATGAAGTTGTTAGTTGTGTAAAACAGGAAAGTCCCGTTCTAAGTCCGCATATTGTGACGGGCAATGCGGAACCTACAAAGCGCATGGCCCGACACGCACTTTGCCGCTCTTTTATTATCCTACTAAGCACATTGCACAGTGACGTATAGCGCGACACTTCTGTAAACAAAGGTTGAATCACTATGACCTGATGGAAGGGTTTCTGTGAACCGCACTATTGTGTGCCATCGGTAGGTAGATACGCTGTTAATTGTAATGTTATAGCTTATTTGCCTCTGCGGTTTGTTGGCTTTGTAATGAGAACGAGGTGCGCAGTTTTCGTTGATAACAGTGTACTGAAACTCGGTTAATGTTTCTAGTTTGTCGCACAAATTGGGTAGGTCTTGCCTTGTGACGTGGCGTGGCTGCTAGTGTAGATTATTGAAAGAGCGAAGCTAGTTACTTTAGTCGATATATTGGTACAATTTGTGGGTAAGGTTATGAGCTATTCGGTCAAGGGGCTATTGGGGCCCAAGAAAAAGTGCAAAGTAAAAAATAAAAAAGTAGGAGAATCATGTCAAGTAGAATGTTATATGAAAAGGATCTGTTTTTTTTTTGTAATAACTCGACAAACTGGCATGCGGGCCGCCTGATGGTAAGCGGTTACCGTCGCCTATTGACATCTTCAACACCAGGGGCATTTGCCAATGCGTTGCCTGCCCTGAAGGACTCTAAATTACATTTTTTTCTAAAACGTAACACAACACAATAACACAACCACAATGCTGAATGTCATGATAATAGCTTCAGATAGCTTTGTACCCTATTAGTTAAACAAACCAATATAACTTCTATTGTTGACCTCCCATTTGCTGGAATTTAAATGACATTGTAGTTAAGTTAATTTGGACATTTATTTCTTCGACTCACTAAGTATATATTGCCTATAGTTTTCCTGAAATACAACCATCAAACAAAATAGGAGGTTCTCATTTAATTCGTTATCTATGTACTTACTTATCTGTGTTAATTTGTTGTAAATGAACTCCATTTACCTTATTGTATGGTCCATTATGCATGAGTATTGCCTGGCTAGATAGATAGCCGTTCAGAAGCACAAAAGTTTCCTGTTACATGAAATGCTGTCTCCCAAAATATTGTGACTTATTTCTTCTTTAGTAAGTAGAGTACAATTTGTACAAGTGCGCAGATTCGTAACACTCGTAAATTAATCTTACTTGGTCACCAAGGCTACTGTGACATTTTGATGTGTCGTGTGTTTGCATGCAACATGTCAAAGCATACGTCTAAAAGAGCTAATTTTAAAGGCGCTTGGAAATCCCCAGTCCTGGCTCTGACTAACATTGATTTGTGTAACATTCATACGACGACCTCTGTGGCGCGGCGGCGAAGGTTGGCCTGCGACGCAGGAGGTTGCGGGTTCAATTCCCGCCTCGGAACAAATATTTGTGCAATTGCAGATATTTGTTCAGGGTGTTCTGGGTATTTTCCATGTATAATTTAAAAAAAAAACTATGTGATATATTGTATTAAGTATATGAGGTATCTAGTACCCATAAAACAAGCTCTGCTTAGCTTGGAGCTAGATAATGTTGTGTGAACTGTCCCGCATTATTTATTTATTTATTCATGCTGATAATGACGATGACAAAATTATTGGCGACTTTGCCTAGAAAAACTTTTTGTCACTCCAAGGTTGTCTTGATTTTATGAATTTGTTGTCGTTTCATAGTTAATACACGAGGTGTTAAAAAAAAACGATTGAAAATTACTTTTTGACTCACGACTCTTCGTTAACTAGTTTGAGCACAACTTTGTATAATTTATATGTCTCAGGATGGCGCGTGGTTATCCTCTTCGACTGTAGCTAAATTTATCTCCTACCGCTTGTTAAAGCACCAAGAACTGATAAACTTAGTGCTCTATTCAGTGACATAATCAAACATCAGTGATTTTATTCCTTTACTTATTTTGACGGCTGTTTATATTTTTCCCATAATTATCTAAATAAGTGTAGTTAAAAACGATATACGATAATCATCTTACATATTTTTTTATTATAATGAAATTTAGGATTTGACGCCAATCTATTGCCAATTCGTGGACCATATCCTTGAGGAAAAATTACAGGATTAGCTAGAACCAAATTCTAGCTAATCCTGTAATTTTTCACAGTATTATTTTTAAATGTAGTCTCTTGTCCACTACTGCATACTGCACAAAGCAGGTAACCAGCTCTGATATATAGACATTTAACTGTAAATAGGCGTCGGCGAAGGCAGCTGATGCTTCAGCTTTACCTAGCTCAAGGAGACGGAGTCTGTTTTGTGATGTCGAATGTTTATGAATATATTTTCTGTGACTCCAGATATCTCCTGGAGAACGGAGCAGACGTGGCAGCTGTGAACTATGACGGGGAACTACCCGTAGACATCGCGGAAAGTGACGCGATGATTGATCTTCTGCAAAAAGCAATTAAAGAAAAAGGTTCGTAACACTATTACTTTTAATACTGGACGCGTTCTGTGGATTTGCTTTTAATGGCGCAAGATCTTTGTATCCGGCGAGAACAGAGGGTATGCGTTTTTCTAGTCGAAGGGTAAACCTGGTTTCGCACGAGCGCTCTCGCTAGAGAGTGCCCGTGTGAGGCGACAGGAATTTTTGACTTCCAACGACGGAGCGAGCCGGGTTTATGCAAACGAATGTTCCCATTTATCTCTAAAACGGTTTGACCAATTCAAATACAGCTTTCTTTATACGAAAGATGGTTTTTGCGAGGTGGTCTTAGCTACAGACCGTTCACCGTCAGATGCCCCCTGACGTGGTTGGCACTATTCCTAACGCAGGGGACATCTTACGGTAACGGTCTGTGTGTTTGGTGGAAATTGGTGCAGCCGATTCCATTCGAGGATCATCAGCTCGCAAAAATGCTTATGGAAGACAATTGCATAGAATGACAGCTGATAGCGCGTTCTATTATTTCCTGTGGCGACATCTAGGTATTTGTGAATATTGTAAGAACCTGAGTGGAGAAAGAGTGGAACAAGTAGAAAAGTTTGTATATTTGGGAACTTTGTTCACAAGAGACGGCAAGCATGAAGATAATATTGAAAGGAGAGTAAATGCTGGACACCAAGTGAATGGGGAACTTCACGCCTTTATGAGCAGTCGGAATGTGTCCAAAAAGGCACGACTGGCCGTGCATAGAGGGGTGTTAGTACCGACACTAATGTATGGTAGCGAAAGTTGGGTATGACAGAAGAAACATGAAAGTAGAATAAATGCGGTGGAGATGACAGCTTTGAGAAGTATGTGTGGTGTGACTTTGAGAGATAGAATAAGGAATAGCGTGATAAGAGAGCGTTGTGAAATTAAAGAAGTAGTGACTAGGATTGAGAAAGGTATGCTTAGATGGTTTGGGCATTTAGAAAGGATGGACGATAGTAGATTGACGAAACGGGTACATAAGACGAGCGTGAATGGGACAGTGGGAAGGGGAAGTCCTTGGCGAACGTATTCAGACCAGATCGGAGACGTTCTGGAAAAAGGCCAGGTCAAGAGTACCCTTAACCGACGAGCATGTATGAAGAATGTGATGAGAGTGAATGAAGCAAAAGAGGTGTGTCAGGATCGTAGCAAGTGGAAATCCATGGTCTCTGCCTACCCCTCCGGGAAACAGGCGTGAGTTTATGTATGTATGTATGTATGCAAGGAGTTTCGAGCCCTAAATTATGCGTGTTAGACACCCATGTATATTTCCAGTGAAAATAGTCGGGCATTTGTTTTTTTTAATAAATTAACATGTGCCCGAGTGCGCAATGCAAGTACATGTTGCCCGCTTTATGACATCGGCCTGTATTGAGGTCTCTCGCCGAATGTGTGCAGCAGTCATAAAAGTACTTAATTTTGTAAAAATTGAAAAAACAACCTCAACGCTATGAAACGGCTGAACCGATTTTGATCAAACATAGCTAAGAACACTCCCGACTAATTCACCTTTCAAACAAAAAAAAAAACAAAATCGAAATCGGTTCATCCGTTAGGGAGCTACGATGCCACAGACAGACACACACACAGACACCTCAAACTTATAACACCCCGTCGTTTTTGCGTCGGGGGTTAAAAAATGCTCTAGTAGTGTCTTTTAGTAGTAGTAGAGCTTTTTTGTGAAAGAGTTCGTCCGGGGAAGTACTACCACCATACCTATTTCTGCCGCAAAGCAGTAGTGCTCGCATTGCTGTGTTCCGGTTTGAAGGGTAAGGGTGCCGGTGAAATTACAGGCACATGAGACTTTTCATCTATGTCTCAGGGTGGCGGGCGCAGTGCAATGCCACATAGGGTGCGTCTTAGGTGGACGTGACCTATGAGGTAATGCACTGTTCATAGGCAGAGGTTACCGCTTAATATCAGGTGGGCCTCTTGCTTGTTTCGTCATCCAAGTAGCATAAAAAATAAAAAAAAAAAAATACTCTTCTTTCTAAAAAAGTTGAGGTGCATATTAATTTCCCTTTGAGCTTAACACAATTAGTCCCGTAATACAGACGCCAGATAGCTCGGTCAACTCAATGATTTATTGGTCGACTGTCACAAGCTGAATTGGCACTGAATTGTTATAAATAAATCACAAGGTCTTAGTCAATCTGTCTCGGTCTTTCATAGAATATGAAGAAATATATTAATTTTGAAACCCCCAACGCAATGAAACGGCTGACTTGATTTTAATAAAACATGCCTATCGGGAATATTTTTTCATTATTTTCTTTAATTCCTAGAAGCTCAACGTGGACAACGGGAATTAACCCTATGAACCATCGCTAGAAAGCCTACTATCAAACAAAAAAAAAACAATCAAATCTATTCACCCGTTTAAGAGCTACGGTGTCACAGACAGACAGACACACACACATAGCGGTTAAACATATAACACCCCTCTTTTTGCTTCAGGGTTTAAATAATGAGACAAAATCTGCTCATTACAACTGCACTCCAGAAACATATTAGGTATATATGTATATTACTGTTTCGTTAAGTCGATAAGCCATGTCAGAGGCCCTCGGGCGGCTTGACAAACTCTGACACCAGAGGCCAGCACTACCTCATACGAAACGACGACTGTTTCGTTGTTACATAAACAAATCTAATGATCTACATACATACATACATAGACACACGCCTTTTTCCCCGAAGGGGTAGGCAGAACCTCAATTGGGCCTCTTTTCACTGTGGGTTGCACCCTCGTGGAATATAGACGTGACAAGTGGTGAGCTCATCGCCGCCATTGCTTCCCACGACTGACTCTGCTAACGCTTTCTTCCAGTAATAACACATTCCTTCAATAAGCCAGCAGCCAGGACAAATCTTATACCAACGAATCCCACAAACAAGTCCGGGCGTTCTTCAAGATCTAATGATCTTTATCAAAATAATAATGTCATATCGTCTAGACATGTGTTCAAAGTAATGTAAATATTTTCGCTTTGGCAGTAATGTACGTACATAATGTCAAAGCTCAGGGATGCGATTTTTGGGTCAGGTCCACTTTGGTCCTGGATGATCAATGATCATAGGTCCTAGTGTCCTTTAATCACCTGTGAATATAATCATCACCAAGGTATTTATAGCCGACCCCATAAAATTAAAAATTAAAAATTTAGTTTATCCATATGGCTTTTGATCACTAGATTGGCTTTTGATATATCGATGTAATATATTGTATTAAGTATATCAGTTGTATAGTACCCATAACACAAGCTCTGCTTACCTTGGGGCTAGATAATGTTGTGTGAACTGTCCAGCAATATTTATTATTTATTATTTTATTTACTTATTTCCAGAAGTTTGTATCCTAGAATAATATGTTTTATCTGATTTTGTAAAAAGGGGGATTTTCACGTATTGGTGTATAGCGTATGTTGGTGAAGGCACTAACAGGTTTCAGTCGTAATCGCGGTTAAATGCGGTTAAATAATTCAGTGAAAATAAATGCGAACCACGCAGAACATCCTCCTCTTCAATCATAGCATAAATTCAAACTCGTGTAAATTCCAGTTTTATAAAACGATTGTAATTTATCTTAGGGTTAGACTTAACTTGTGTAGCATGAAATAACAGTTTCCTGTAACTCTATCCACTCTCTGTGAATCAACGACTATAGTTGCTTCTTTGAGAAGACTTTTCTCCTTGATATAATTGAATGTTGGTAATTGTCCGTCTATGATATCAATCTCATTTGTCGTAAATATAAATACCTACATATATCTCTACATTTGTATGTATGTACAGTTTATTAACCCTAGCTTTCCTAGACGAATTCAAATGCACTTTTCGTTGTCGTGTATGGTAATTATGTAGAATTTTTTTAGAGTACTAATTATCTGTATAAGTAGTAAGGTTCCACTGGTGTGGAGAGGTAGCTGTATTACGAAGAATTATGATTATATTGTTTTTCAGGTATTGATTGCGAGAAATCGCGTAATGCTGAAGAGGACACGTTGTTAAGGGACTCGAAAAACTGGGCAGCCACCGGGTATGTTGAGGTTCGAGATCTCAAGACAGGGGGCACTCCGCTCCACGTCGCCGCCGCTAAGGGATACATCGATGTAAGCTATCCTTATGTATGATTATGTATTCTAAGAAGCTTTCTTACTATTTATGTGACTGTTGAGTGTTATTTTCATGTTCTCTAACGGGAAGGTATAAAATCTCAAACATTTTATTCATTTAAATTAGAACAACTGCTAAGGAGTGGAATACACTACCGTCGACTGTCTTTCCTGAAAACTATAATCTGGGTCTCTTCAAGGCTAGCGTGTATAGATGCCTTCTAGACCTTTGTGCCTCATCGTCACATCGTCACTTACCAACAGGTGAGATCGTGGTCAAACAAAGGTCCATCAAATTTAAAAAATAAAAACATTTTGAGTCTTATATGAACTATGTTTTACGCCAAATAAAGTCACTGTGTGGCCACGCTTTGTGGCAGATGTTTTCATACATTATCTGCCATCTTCTGCGTAGCAGCCAGACGATGTTGAAAGCGGCAGAGGAACTTCCTGACGCCACCGTGTCCAGTTCGTTACACCTTCCTTTCTCAGAAAGCGAATACGGGATGCGTGGTCACTATTGTCTGTGTTCCAAATTAGGTTATTGGTAACTTGTTAAAACAAGAAACTAATAACATACATACATAAACATAACATACTCCTGATCCCACACTAACATTCCCTGCGTCGTGCGTATCAGCAACTACGAGCACCATGGTACCATAACACCCAGGCCCGGAGCAAATATTTGCAGATCAATTTATCACACAGCGGGAATCGAACCCGCAACCTCTCGCATCTCAGCCGGCTACTCGGTCGCCGCGCCACAAGTCTAAATAGCCTGTCTATTTTGTTACACTGGTAGAGATTTGAAGTTGCATTCTCTAAAGTTAAAGCTATCTAAACGTACCGCCATCCCTTTCTTTTTAGTATATAATACAAAGGACCGAGTACTTCTTTTAAGCTTTAACTTTAGTGAATGGAATCTTTGGAAGCCAGATAGAATAGTGTGATCAGTAGCTTCCTTACTGCCTTCTTTGCTTCCTAGCAAACCTACTTATCCGAAAAAAGGATCCTTACTTAGAATAATTTAAAAAGCACCATCCTATACCCTTGTTCATAATTCGAGATATTTTATTATATAAGGGGATACCATAGCAAAAAAATAGGTGCTCTATGGTAATTTATTAAATTAGGCCAATAAACAGGCTAGGCATGTTATTCTAACTCAGATCTGATAAACTATAAAGTAAACAATATTTTGTCTTATATATTTAAGAGTTATTTTGGTTATTAACAAAGTTATCAAGCAAAAATATATTTGTTAGTAGAAAATATTTCATGCTACTTGGAACACTGCACAGATTCTGAACATTGGGCTTTGTTTTGAAAGCCGGTCCCCATTTTGTCAATTTCATTCGTTTCTCCTCATTTGCCGAATACGAATGTGCTTTTCACACAGTTTTAAAATGGAATGGTCATACTGATCAATAGGTAAGAGCTATATATAACATTTTGCCGTTTACACATTGACTCGTCAGATAAACTTAGGTAGGTAGCGGGTTTGTGTTTATTTGCCGCAAATTGAAGGTACATACCGCGCGAGCGAACCCGCTGGCGGATATTACAAAAATTTAATACCGTAGGAAAAGCCGCGGGTTAGTACTATTAAAATATTATCCACGCAAAAGCATGTCTCTGGCTTGTCTCTTTGACGGTGACATTTGTTTACAATCTCTCGAATTCTGAACTAGGGTTTAGTAAGGTTCTCAAACTAGGATAGTGTTTTAAGGACATACGCCTGAATTATTATTCACTATTCAATCACATGCCGTAGTGTGTCCGGCCTAAGAATATACCTCTCCGTCTCCTCCGTTCGATGTTGTAAGGGAAGGGATTATACCAGGGGATGGGCAGCAGCATCCACCTGAGTACTCAACACCAACACTGCGGTCACCAATCCGCCTGCCAAGCGTGGTGATTATGGCAAATCCCCCCATTGCATTATATGGGGGAGACCTCGTCCAGATGTGGACGTCTTATGTCTGATGATGATGATGATGATTTAACCACAGAATAGTTGCTATTGCTAACTTGATCTCATAACGAAGACTTGTGGATATCAATTTGTTGCAATGTTTTTGCAATTGAATGTCCCAGTTTCACATTGAAAAAACCTAGATCAGTACAAAAATAGATTTAACCGCCACATTGAAATTTATTTGGATCGCTGTCAGCTTGGCCTCTGTCAGTTCGGATAGTAAATATTGTCGGCGCAAATGAGGTCGTTCATCAAAAAAACGCGTAACAGCACGAATTCTTAAAGCTTCGTTTTGTGTTAGGAACACAGTTATTTTAAGGCTGCGCCAACCCCAGGCAGAAATCATAATACAAAAAAACGCACCGCTCCGCTCTAAAAAGCCGTTGAATATCTCGTAAAATATAGATAATTTTACAAAACCCCCTACAGTAAACCCTCGGCTTTGTTGTATTGATTTAATTTATCTAATGTTTAATAATATGCCCAATTTTAATAAACAATCGAATATAGCCAAAAGTTAGAGGTAAATTTTGTTATTATTTTCTATAGAGAAAATATTTTCCTATCCTGTTCCTGGTACAGTGATCCCTCGGAATTATAATGTTGTATCCATGTATATTTATAATCTGAATATTGTTCTTCATTTAGTTGGATTCAAATCAAATCTAAGATTGGTAATTTTGCGTTATACCTCACCTTTTGGCTGTGCAAGACCAACTTTTGGGGTGCTCGCAACTTCGTCCACGTGGTTTTTTTTCCCGTACGTATTTCAAGACGCCACTGCACCCTCTTAGGGGGTGAATTTAGGAAATTCCTTTCTTAGTGCATCTCTAGACCACAAAAGGACTGTATGACTTACGGTTTCAGGTCTCCAAGAAAATCCTTGGGATTGTTACACTTCGTTTTGCCTTTTGCTTTGACAAACAGTATCAAATTCAATAGAAAGTGACAAAACACGGCGTACGGTTTTCAATGGACATTCCACGTTTATTAGCAGCATGGTAGATACCTAACCTACCTAAACCTACCCACCTAATCCATTACATTACATCATTATTCATATTCTTTCATGAACATAATAACGCCTGACTTGTATTTGCTAGGTGGCCAAGACGCTTCTAGAGGATTGCAACTTGGAACCAGATTGCTTGGACTATGAGGGCTGGACCCCACTGCACGCTGCTGCCCTCTGGGGACAAAAGGAAGCTGCTTTACTATTGCTAAAATACGGTGCCGACCCGTTTCTCAAGAATTATTCGGTAAGCACGTTTACAATTATTTTAGGAAAAAATTATGTTTATTTTTTACGGTGTTCTACCTGAGTTGACTATATCTATATATATATTGTATATAGGTTAGGTTAGGTTTAGGTTTAAATAATTGATTCTCAAGAAGACAAATTTCACTTATATGAGAACAATATAAACTTATAATAATCTAAATGTAGGTCGTTCTTGTTTTAGATTTCGTTTTAGTTTTGCTCAATTAACGTTATGTCCACGTGTGTCATGAAATTTCTACAAGAGAGTGAGATACAAAGATAACATTAGACGCACCCATTCCGATTGAATTTTGAAGGTTATTTTTACGGAACATGTGTTTTGATCTATCAAATCGCTGGATTGTTATTGGTAGTAGCAGTAGAGCTTTTTTGTGTAAAATTTCGTTCGGGGAAATACTACCACCATACCGCACTATTTCAGCCGCAAAGCTGTAGTGCTCGCATTGCTGTGTTCCGGTTTGAAGGGTAAGGGTGCCGGTGTAATTACAGCCACATGAGACGTTCCATCTCTATGGCCCAGGGTGGCGGGCGCAGTGCAATGCCACATAGGGTCCTAGGCGGATGTGACCTATGTGATAATGCATTGTTATAGGCTTACCGCTTAAGGTTGTAGCTTTTTCATACTATAGGTATGTATTGTGCGAAAATAACATCATAATTTCGACTAGTTACTTCGATTTTATTTTCGCTATTAATCCACTGTTTTTTTCTACTTTAAATAAGTAAATAAAATATAAAAAATACCATTATAAATGCCAACAACAGTAATTTCAGTGTAAAATTATACTCTCTATGCCCGTATTTGGAAAAATACATTAGTATGGAAAAGCAATCACCACCTTAGGTGGGCCGGGCCATCTGCTTGTTCTGTCATGTAATACATTGGACAATTAATATAACGGATCCGTAAAAACAAGCTTCGGATGCAAGTCAATTCGGTCGGAGTGTAATATGAATAATTGATGATGTCAACGCGGCATTAACACATGTATTTCCAGGGGAAGAGTCCTTTGGAGCTTGTGGAACCGCCGCTGTCATCGTGGCTCTCAGACGCCATGACCAAGGCGTCGCGCTGGCGCAGAAACAACAACAATAACAACAACAAGCGCAAGTGCAGCCCGCCGCGGCACGACGTCAAGCGTGTCGATATCGAGATCACTCCGCAACCAGACAATAAGCTAGTCAATGGTATGTATATCAGATAACCCGAGGGGCAAATACGTTATTCTGTTGCTATCACAATTCAATAGTTTCAATCAACGAATGCCGATAGGTACATAATGACAAAACACGTAATAGAATATGTACCATACGGAATGCTATAGTACTCGCGGTTTCTGAAACCAACACATGGAATCGTAGTGTGGTATCGGGACTACGCGTGACAATTTGGCAATATATTTGGTGTTTCCGGCCGACTGCAAAACTTCCGTCAAAACTGCCGTATTGGTCTGTTAGACTCTACTAGGCCGGCCGCGGGTTAAAGTCGTCGGCTGTTTTGTGGCCTTGTAAGAGGTGGAACGCATACATTAGTTTTTCGACGCTTACTTATGCAGCGCAGAGCGAATTCGCTTTGAGCGTTGCTGCTTTTGGCCCTCGGGTAACGTCACTACTATCTAGACTGCTAATCTCATACAAGAAAACGTGACTCAAAAAAAGGTCAATTCCAGGCTATTTCTAGATGGCGCTGGCAAAATTCCAGGCTATTTCTAGATGGCGCTGGCAAATTAATTCAATCAGCATTTTAAACCAATTACCTGATCTCTTTAAAAATAAACATTTAAATTTCTAATTTATTTTTTAATTATGGAACTATGGTCGCAAAACATTTTTTATCGATCTATTCGAAATAGATGTAAAAATGATTTCAATCGTTTATAGCAGATTCAAAACAGCGACATCTAGCGTTATTGTAGGCAATCATTCATCGATGCACGTTTTCTTGTATGAGATTAGCAGTCTATTGTGTTTAGTTAGTCAATGCTACTATCTTAAGCCTGACATACATGTTGTAAGGTCTTACGAGCGATAAAGAAGTCCCATTCACACACATAGCCCATGTACTGACTCCCCTCATCCATGTAACCGCACAGACAAGCCGGCCACGGCGCCGGAGGTCATCAAGCTGGGCGATGCCAAGCCACCGAAGGGGCGCGCGCCCTCGCCCGCCGTCGGCGACGAAGCGGAGCCCGTCTCTGACGAGCCTCCCTCGTGGCGCCGCTCCGCATCCTTCCGCAGCCGCCAACCGGATGCACCCCGTGAGTACTGTCTTGCCTGTACCCAACCGCTGAAGCCCACTTTAACCACTCTTCCCTCTGTAGACCCAGATGAAACGCAGGCAATTATGAGTCGATTAAAACAGGTAAACAGTACCAGTAAGTTTGGCAGAACTAAAAATGGTTTGAAGCGTCTTCGTCCGACCCGAGTGAGTACTAAGCTCCCTGTTCGCTTCCATAGATATACTATGTTACTAAAGTATATCGTTTATCTATGCTCCTACCCATGCCATATCATTTCATGATGCGTCTATACCTGGATATAGTAAACGTGCGTGCGCAAACTCTTCGAGTTGTATTAAAATAGCCAAAACAGTTTTCAATGTTAATATACATAACAGTTACATTGTAAAGCTAAATAAAATGTACGAGGCTAAATATATCTGTGAGTGCAAGTATTTGTTGCGTACATTAGCCTTGCGCAGTCGCACATGGCCGAATTCGGTGTTTTACTAGCTTTGTAAGCTCGTGTCAGAGGTTCTTGGTATTACCACTCAATGGTATTTCATATTACGTGTTTCAGGTGAAACCAGCAAGCCGGCTACCAACACAGTAGACAACGACACGATACTGCGCAGGACTCATAGCTTCGAGAATGATAAGACGTGAGTGTTTGATGAAGTTGTTTTGGCGATCTCTGTGGCGTGGTGGCCGAGTAGACTGAGACGTGAGAGATGCCGGCTCGATTCCCGCTGCGGAACAAATATATGCATAATCTGCAACTATTCGTTCCGGGTCTGGGTGTTGTGGTTCATCATTAACCATCGGCTTTACGAAACATAAATATGATTACAATGAAAAAGCGGCAGACATTAACGATTACCGAGGCATATTATTTGCCTAGTAGTATGTATGTAATGTATGTCTGCCATCAATAATTATTGATTTCACGAAACAAACAACGTGTATCGGAATTCAGAACATTACAAAACTAATAATCATCTAACTGACGAGTGCCAAGGAATGTTTTTCTCCAAATGGACCTGTTCTTTGCGACATTTTCTGATTTGTGCCCCACTGTAATTGTATCATTAGCACTGTTCTAAGAATAATTTTCTACCATTGACTCAAAGAGAGGTAACCGAATAACTTTGTGCTAACTTTACCATTCAGTAATGATGTTTTCAGACAATTTGATAGACACAACATTGTCGCTTTTCTAACAAGCAGATTCGATAAGCATCGACCGTCAAGGGCTTCTCAAGATCTCAATAGAAATAAGTTAGTCATGTCATTTATGTTAGTACTTGTTAGATTGTACACATATAAATGCATGTCATTTATGTTATTACTCGTTAGATTGTACACATGTGCATGCCATTTATGTTTATATATGTAGAAACATATATGACATGACTATGTTATTTCGCATTTAGTTCGCCCTGGTTCAGAATTCGAGATATTTTTTGTAAACAATGGGGATACCATAGCAAAAAAATAGGTGCTCTATGGTAATTTATTAAATTAAGCCAATAAACAGGCTCGAGCATGTTATTCTAACTCAGATCTGATAAACTATAAAGTTATCAACATTTTGTCGTATATATTTTTGAGTTATTCTGGTTAATAACAAGGTTATCAAGCAAAAATATATTTGTTAGTAGAAAATATTTCATGTTACTTGGAACACTGCAGAGATTCTAAACAATGGGGCTTTGTTTTGAAAGCAGGTCCCCATTTTGTAAATTTTATTCGTTTCTCCTCATTTGCCGAATACGAATGTGCTATTCGCACAGTTTTACAATGGAATGGTCATACTGATCAATTGGTAAGAGTTATATATAAGGTACATACAGCACGAGCGAACCCGCTGGCGTATATAAAAAAAAATTAACACCGTAGGAAAACCCGCGGGTCAGTACTAGAAAAATATGAACAACGCAAAAAAATAATTTTACCACTGGCTTGTCTCTTTGACGGTGACATTTGTTTGTTTACAAAAAATATCTCGAATTCTGAAACAGGGTATAGTTTTGTTGTCCAATGTGCCGTGGGGTTGCGGGACGCAATGTGTTGTTTGTAGTGTGCGGCGGTGTGAATAGCGATTGTTCACTTTCTTAGGAACAGTGGCGATAACGAAATTCTGCTACCATCGGTTTCAATCGGTTTATTCGGTTTTTGGGTAAACGCGAGATCGTCATATCGGATACAAATAGCGTTGAAACTGATAGCAACATAGTTACGTTATGCAAACTGATTTAATTTTTAACAATCTAAAATAACGTAATAAAATCACAATTCGCAACAACTATGAGGTCATCTTGGTATTGCATAACTAATATTATACATGAATATTATAAAGTTGAAATTAAATACATTCTGTGCACAAACTGCGCTAATCTGCTAAACAACATGGATTAGGGACTCATGATATACGCTGAGATAGCCCGTTATTGTTAGCGTTTGAAAAATTATGAAAAACGAAAGAACGAGATAGATCACGTAATTCTTGTGTGAAATCTCCTAATATAATTTATTGAATTAAACAGTACATAAACACGCCACTATACATGATGTCAGTTACAACAAAAGCCGGTGAATTAATTGATTTAATAATTAAATATGTAAATTGTTTTTTTTTTTTTCTAAAATTCACGTTTAATCTTAATATAATTTTAAAAAGAATGTCTATGCGCCTTGTTTGGGGAAACGCCAGTCAGAGGCATGCATCATAGTAAAAAAAGATTAACTAATAGGTACTACGCTGGCTTTCCTTGTTTTCAAAATCGTGACGTCAGAAGCAGACGCCATGACATCTGCGAGCGTTTTAACTTAAAGATGGTTGAAAAATGCTAATTTTTGCTATAAAACCTTAGTTTTGAATATATAAAGAAGAAAGTTTTAGCCAATAGTAATAACATTATAGTATAGTTTTTAAAAATCAGTCGTCATGCCTATTACTAAAAATAAATGGATAAATCATTAAACAGCTAAAATTTTCTTCCACAAAGCTTTATCCATCTTGTTATTTTAAAAACAACAACGCGAATTAGAATGTAAAAAAGTAACAAGTAACAATCGCATCTCCATACGCCGACCACATGTCTGCATGCTTGTATTGCACAGCTTCTACCAGCGTTATCAAGACGTCACGGCGCGCATAAAGGCGTCGTCTTGCCCGTCGATACCACCGCTACCCCAGTCGACGCTGGCCGCCATCGAGCTAAGGAAAAAGCAGCCTAACGCGACAGACACTAACGAGGAAGCTCAGACGAGGTTGCTATACGTCACAATATCATAACTCGGAGGGAATAACACCGAAAATAGCTTGACAGCATCGCAGTAGCAGTATTTGAGAAGTATTGCTAAATTCTACAGTATCAGATATTACTGACTCAGGCTATTACAGTTTTATTTCTTCCGAGGACATAGAATACACTAAAAACTGGTGGTTGCGTGGGGAAGAGTTCATAAACAACGTACAACGTAACCGGCATTGCTGCCAATATTCCCAATTAATATTCTTCACTCCACGATCGCTTAGCCATCCAAAATATTCATATGTTTGTGTATGTTTGTGTAAATATTTTTGCATAGTTCTCAATATTCAACTAGTTTTCTGTTTCGACTTCATCTGCGTTGTATATGAGATGTTATATGTTTTATATATAAAAAACCTCCCCAGTAAACGCCACCACATAGAGGTGATCCAAACCCTATCAATACCCATCCAGTAAAACTCAAGTTATATTGCAATTTGGATTTTGAATCCAATTACAATTTGAATCCAAATTGCAAAATATGGCAACTTTGAAAAATCGAACGATTCCTATTGAGTTCTATACACTGCCGGTTTGCACTCTAGTCCTTCAAATGTGTTCAATAATCAAGCAGCAATAGACGGATAAAACTTTGCCTGAACTTGGTCAGAATGGTCCCTCTTTATGCGTTTTGTATCTCTTTTGGTTCGGACACTTTAAACGCTGACTCGAAGTCCATTATAGAGCTGTCATATATAGTGTGACGAAAAAAATAAAGTGTTAAAACATTATTTCGAGCAAGTATATTAAAAAAACCCATATCCAGAGTTTATAACAAAAAGTTTGAAACCGCATTAAAAGGATTACGTTACTCTGTTGCTCTAGGTTTCAATCAGTTTCAATGAAAGGACGTTCTTACGATTATCCAATTTACGCAGTTTACTTGCAAATAGACTGCATAAATTAGGTAAACGCAAGAACGTCATTTCAAAAAAGTGATTGAAACCGATAGCAACAGAGTTACGTCATCGCGCCACAGAACATCCGTTCCGTAGTTACAAGGCGACAAAGTAACATACAGGCATACAATATTGCCTGGGGTGGGCCAGAAACGTATAGCAATCTCTTTAACCAGAGTTTAAAAAAAACATTTTGCGAATCAATATAATTGATATTTTTATTTACATCTTTAGTATATTACAATTCGTACTAAGCGTTTCAGTTCTACCTTTATAATGCGAACTGCTAAGGAGTGGAATACCCTAACGTCGTCTGTCTTTCCTTAAAACTATAATCTGGGTCTCTTCAAGGCTAGAGTGAATAGGTGCCTTCTAGACCTTTGTGCTTCATCGTCGGCCAAATCGTTTCTTACCAACAAGTGAGATCGTGGTCAAACAAAGGTCTACCAATGTTAAAAAAAACTATTGGAAATTGATCTCTATTGTTGCATAAATTAAAACTATAATGTAACGTACAGGATCAGCCCGACAGAGAAGCCTCAGCGCGAAGCCAACACATGGACGGCACCTTCTAGCACGAGTTCCAGCGTGACCACCTCCCCGACTACTACCACCACACAGACCACAGTCAGGAGGTGTGTACTATCCCTAATTACCACTAACATCGTCCTCAATATACCCAATATACCCAATATACCCATCATCACCTGGAAGTCGGTGGGTGGAGGCTGCTGATTACTGGGCGTCAAGACAATACGAGTATCGGGGTCTAATGTCCAGCTGGGCTTCAACACACTGATAATGATGATGAACACACCACCCTCAAATATCCTGACTGGTGGTGGCGTGTCCGGTCTGAGAATGGATCCCTCCGTCTCTTCCCGTGGATATCGTAAAAGCCCACTAAGGGATTACAGTAAGGGTTGGGATAAACAAGTTCTTAATTGGAGACCGTCTCTTGGCAAACGGAGCGTGGGGCGCCCTCTGGAACCTGACATACGACCTACGATGACCTACGAAAGGCGGCGGGCAGAAAGTGGATGAGAAGAGCCGAACACCGGGCTCAGTGGCGCGTATTGGGAGAGGCCTATGTACAACAGTGGACTAGTGTGGGTGGATGATGATGATGATGAAGGGATTGCAGCACGGGATGGGCTGCAGTATCCACCTGAGTACTTAACACCTATACTGCGATCACCGATCCGCCTGCCAAGCGTGGTGATAATGACAAATCATCTCGTTGCATTCTATGGCCTCTTCCAATAGTGGACGTGTTACGGCTGATGATTATAAAATATAAGTACAAGTAGTGTAAGTTGCACATTTTGATATTGACTTGAGTATATTGACACCAGCTCGACGGATAGTGAGTTGAACAGTAGCAATTCGACGCCGAGCTCGACCACGCCCACTCGACTCTCGCCCGGGAACATATTCAAGAACTTTTTCAAGTACAGACATTTTGTTGTATCTCTTTACTTGAACACAGAAATAAAGAAGTCCTTTGAGCTCAATTCACACTAAGAAGCCAGCAGTCGATAGCGGCAGTGCCTTTGCGCTCTGCCTCTGACAAGTCGCGCAGCTTTGCGTCAAGCTATATTATGTATTCTAGCAATGAAGATAAAGTTTAATTTGCAGCGTTAATTTTGACTGTTCTTTCGGCCACTGCCGTCTCGATGTGAATTGAGCGTTATAAACCAAAACAAAACTACGTTACTCAGTTCCTTCATTTTCACCAACCACCTATGAAAAGACAAAAATTCAGCGTTTTGGCTACTGGAACTAGAAACTAGATAGTGCATAATGGAGTGTGTTTCATGAAGAAACCTTCAAATGATAACGATTGGTTATATCGATCCTCAGAATACAGAACGGAACCAGAAGGAACATTCCTTCATAATAGCATGCCGCGCGTTGTGTCTTAAAACAATGCGCACACCCACACCGAATAAATTCAATATTTAAATAATTTGACTATAAAATGCGATACTTACACATGAAATGTGATCCCATCTAGTTTTCTTTTAAATCCTGCACGTAGGGACAACGCAGGATGGCATAATTTAATTAAAATCGGCACTTGTCAAACACGTCGTGACGCGAAAGTACACTATTTAGGTGTAGTTTTGACTGCCTCAGTTTTAGCGCTAATGGCGCCTTCTGGTTCCGTTCTGTATTCTGAGTATCGATCACATATAAAAGTGTTCAAGTAAAGAAACTGTGTGTCAGTATGTTTTTCTAAGAGCTTCGTCAATGTTTGAGCCGATCGCGCATTTTATAAATCGAGGTGCAACAGCCACGCATGTAAAGCGTCACATTTTTTAATACGCATGTTGTTTTCGTTACATAACAGAGTTTTTATTTGCGGCATTATTGACTACATAACATGTTTTAATTATAATTTACTGCTGAGTTTTGTTGCAGCATAACAAAGTTTTTTGCGTCACACACCGCTTATCGACTGTTATTGTCTCCCAGTATAAATAATAGGAACAAACACTTGCAGATCGTTCGTCCCCCCTGTAAGGGACGAGGAAAGCGAGACTCAGAGGAAGGTCCATGCGAAACGCGCGCGCGAGACGCGGCGCTCCACGCAGGGAGTTACCCTGGACGAGATCAAATCCGCTGAGCAGCTCGTCAAGAAGAAAACAGGCAACGGCACGACAGATAGCCCAGCGTCATCGCCCGTCAGCCTGACCACGTCAGACGATATCGCATCACCATTAGCTAACGACAATGGCGCGGTAAGCATGGCTGTCAAAGCACCCCCAACCCCCGGTGAAGGTTTAGAACTAGCTTTTGAGCTGTATATTTACTTATATGTCGCTCTATGTTCATTGTGTCTTACTATTTGAAATTACTAATTGGTGAAAGAAATTATGGGTGTTTTAAAGTGACTTTATTTTCTTGTAAATAACACTCATGGATGGAGTTGTGTAGCAAAATTAGAACGATTTGAACATTTATTTTTATACTATACACATGGTAGAGTAGATGTGTTCATAGAGCGTTCGTTATTTAGTTATTTGATTTGTACATACGTTGTGATTGGTTTGACCAAGAGCGTGTTTCAGTTCAACCGATACTATGCTACATTAACTGTATAGTTGTAGACTAATCAGTTGTTCATGTCATTTTATATGAGCATATGACCATTACATGAACTTAAAGAATAACACTTCTCTAGAATGTTAATTCGAAACATTTAAGTTTATAAACTAATAGTAGGTTGTTTACGTCCGAATACATTAAATTCAATTTTTTGGCCTAAATTCAAACGGTCGTGCGCGTATACTGCGTAGTATACGATACTTAAGAACTTGTATTGACTTGGAGACAAATGTCTTAGGACACGTATCGCCAGACACCTTATCCCGCGACCCTTGTCGACTTGGGTTGTTTCTGATGTCATGACTGAGGACAAGTCACGCGATGTGGCCAGGCATGTACGAAGTCTGCCAATGATGCGCCATCTCCCTCGTCGTTTCTAGCGACGCATGCCCCGAGACATTTGCCCCCTAGGCAACGGCACGTGACACGTGATCTCTAGTTTAGGTCCCAACGAATATGCAGCGAATACTCTAAAATGCAATCTGCACATAGAATATGTGTTGTAAAGGGTAACGTTTGTGCAATAGGCGCACAGCGTGAACAGCAGTGATGTAGCGGTAACGCTCGCGCTGGCGTGTGCTACCGCCACCGCGACGATCGCGGCGACCAGCGAACGGCGCCCGTCCTGGCGGCTGCGACTCGACCCCACTAATAAGGTCCTTATGCCGACGTGATAAGGTCCAAGCGAGATTGTCGATCGAACGTGGGATGTTAATCGCTAACAAAACAAAATCAAAAGTATTCTATTGATTGAAATCACAACAATTATTATGAATTGTCTTCAAATCTAGTTGAACTTACGCCTCCTATTCGCGATCAAGCCTAGAATAATCAGGTTTTATTGGCACTGGTAGTGGCAATAATAATTTTAACTTGTTCTATATCTTCGACGTTCGTTTTCTATAAAAAAACTTCTTGTAAGAAATAGCGTTATTTTATGCTCAATACAAAATATCAATTATATCCTTCGGTGTGTAATAATTTACTAATTAATAATTTAGGTAATTTTCAATGATTTGCTAACTACTTGAAGTAGTTAGCAAATCATTGAAAATTAGAAATAAAACTTTAATCTTTGAAATTTTACTAGTAACATTACCCACAGACGAAAAACTCACATGAAAGTGCCGTTACTATTTGGTGGATCTTATATAATTCCCTGTAAAAATTTGGAGGTTGATTCTCATTTAATAGGTAAATGAATGCCTGTGCACTGACAACTGGAAAACAACGTAGCATACTGCGGAAACGTCGGTACCGTGCTTCGGCGCAACTTGCATAAACCCCAGCCAATCACAAGTGAACAAAAACAATATAGCGCTTAAATTGGCCAATCAGAGATTGTGGGCCTTGTAGTTTTATCCCGCCTCAGCACAGATGGCTTTTTGTAATATCTCTTACGTGAGATTGTTCAAAAGTCTTGAATTTATTTTAAGATAATAAAAATAGCGCATGAGTATTTTAAGTCTGCAATATTGACTAGATATGATTATGAGGCTTTGTCTATTGTCCGCGGTGCCCTTCAACAGGTAGTCTGGTATCGACCATTGTAGTCTCCTGTAAAATACAGTATTTCGTGCGATGCCATAACATACACATTGTATCGACAATCTTGCTCGTCCGTGTGTTCGTTCGGGCCACATTTCGCAACCGCGCATGTTCATTCGTATGTCGTAAACGGATAGCTTGTGATAAATATTATTTTTCAAAATTATTTGCAGCATTCGGCATGTAATCGTACGCCATGTTTTACTAAGGTTCTTATGTTATTGGTTTTCACAGATCACTGTCTTGGCATGTTTTTGGTTCACGATTCGTTTGCACTCATTGACCTAATTTTGGTTGCATATTTTGTTGTTGTGTAATAATAATGACTTTAAAAGTAAACTAATAAAGTTCTAAATCTAGTGGAGATTATTGTTTATTTTTACTGTTAACATTTGTGCAAGGGTATAAATGGCCTAAATCCACAACATCTTCTGTAGGTATTAACTTTTTATAAATAAAGCACTCATTGTTTTACTCACACTAACTTTTAAGCCACACTAAAAATTATTCAATAATTCCATCTGGCTTAAAGGGCTTGCTAATCTAACAATTTTGTGGCCTAGTCTGTTTTTATTCCTGAAATACTCGTAAATAGACGTTTACTAGCAGTATTGGCCTTTTATTATTGCCCGACTACTTTTGTGAGTCATAGCAAGCTATTTCTCGCTTCAGTTAGGAAGGGTAATGAGCTTCGCGTGTATATATGTTTATATGTATGAACTTTCAGAACTCAAAAACGACTGAATTGATTTTGACTAATGGAGTGTCAACAGCCTTGGATCTTAGGCTGCGTTTCCATTGACGCGGAGCTGGGCGGAGCGGAGCTTAGCGGTGCATGAATTGACCAATCACTATGGCGAGCGAGCAGCCAGCAGAGATTTCGAGCATAGTGATTGGTCAATTCATGCAACGCTAAGCTCCGCTCCGCTCCGCTCCGCGTCAATGGAAACGCAGCCTTATACTTCAGTATAAAAAGATGTGGCGGCCTTGTCATTATCTTAAAGGAGAACGACAATTTTTTTCCGTTTTGAGACGCTTCCTTCTGTTAGTTATTTGGATCAGTTGAGCTACCTTTAGATCGTTTGCAACGGTCTTCGGATAGCTCAACTGATACAATTATATTTTTCAAATGTTGCACATACCTACTTGTATTATTCTTTCTGTAAATAAATCTATTTATGCATATGCTATCTATACCATATACACTTGTTCATAACAATGTGCGGAACGCAGTAACAAGAACCCTCAGATATCGATTTTGAAGGCAATCTTTACAGTAACAACACATCAAAATAGCGGCCAGTTTTTTAATTTATCACAACAAATTCGTATTCTGATCACAGGGACTTACAGATATCGATTTTGAAAGGAATTGATCAAGTGCTATTACTTTTTTTAAATCTTGAACATCGTGGAACAATGGTCGAGTTAGTGAGAGGCGTGCAGTCTCTTGCTCTCTACGCTCGCCACTTCTCCCTTCGCTTCACGCGCGCCGGTTCACGAGAGTTTGTTTCGCTGCAGGCCATCCTCTCCGCACGGACTTCAGGCTCTATGCTGATTAAATAAATAAATAAATAACAATTAGATAATTTCTTTAACCTATTTCTAATATAATTCTTCCTCGAATCCTCGAATCAAATTTCTCCTCTTTAATCGGAAAGTCACCAATGAAACCTCATTCAGGTTTTAAAATACCTTTCAAACGACATATACACAATAAGGTACAAAAATAAACATGTCGTGCCCTCTTTGGATAACGACACGGCCGCCATATTGGTTTTTCTTGAAAATAAGAATTTCAATCCAAGAAAAAAATGCTTCCATCCTTTATAACTAGATACTGACGGAAAGTGACAGGCCTAATTTTTTAGTGCAAAATGTCTTCGTAATAATAGAATCCTCTAAATTCCTGAATTCCAGAATTAATCTCAACCAGAATTACGACTCAAACTGTTAAAGAAGTACTAGTGTGAATAGTTCTCGAAGCCGGACCTAAACTATCTATTGGACCCCACAGCTAACACGAGTGTCGTTATAGTTTGAGTTGGAGGACGCGGGTCGTGCCTCCACTCGCACGGGGGCTGCCGCCGCCGAAGCCTACGTGACTCTGCGGCGCCCCCCCGCCGGCTCCACGGCCAACACTGCAGCACCCCCGGCCAAGGAGGAGACCAGGCCAGGTAACAGCACCCAGTTCTACCCAGAGTTAATTGCATTTATTGGTCGGGCTCAACTCTGTAACAGCAACCCAGAAAGTATTTGTAAACGGTCATCAGTGGTATTAGAACTAAAGAAAACGCCCGTCAAAAATAGTTTCGGTCTCCATGCTCTGAAACTTTTCCCGTCATTTATTGCTATCCATTCTCGTAATCATTTCCACAACTTTTCACGGAAGGTACGGAAGGTAGAAATTACCACTCAATTGAAATTGAGCGATTCGTTTGGTCATCGTATCACTGGAGCTTTGTTAGTCATCCTGCGTTCTGTTACCAGGTGGTCCTTAAATTAGCCATGTTGAAAGAATTCAAAGCTTTTTTTTTCACATTTTTTGATACCATAGCGAATAGTTTACCATAATGTACCGAATAGTATACCATAATGCACCGAATAGTATACCATAATGCACCGATTAGTATACCATAATGCACTGATTAGTATACCATAATTCACCGATTAGTATACCATAATGCACCGATTAATATACCATAATGCACCGATAAGTATACCATAATGCACCGATTAATATACAATAATGCAGCGATAAGTATACCATAATGCACCGATAAGTATACCATAATGCACCGATTAGTATACCATAATGCACCTAGGTTATTTTAACTCAGGTGAACTAAGTCTACCGCTCCGTTAAAACACTTGAAACTAGCGAGTGGACAAGCCGTGCAATGCCAATAAACGTTCTTAAAGAATGAATGAAAATACTTGATATTTTTACTAGTAGTCTTAAGGTGTCCACACCTTACAAACTAGTTAAAAAAATATACAAAACAATTAAACAAAAACTAAATGTACAATGGACGGTCTAATCGCTAAGAAGCGATCTCTTCCAGACAACATGTGGATGGAGAGGAGCTAAACTAACTTAAAAAATGCATTTGTAGCAGGTGAAGAAGAGAAAGAGCGAGAAAACAGCACAGAAACCAAGCCTGCAAGCACGCAGGCCGCGCTCAACGTGATCCAGCGACGGCGCCGACCCAAGCGGCGCTCCACCGGCGTCGGGCACGTCGACATGGATGTGAGTATCCACCGCACACAGAAACCAAGCCTGCGAGCACGCAGGCCGCGCTCAACGTGATCCAGCGACGGCGCCGACCCAAGCGGCGCTCCACCGGCGTCGGGCACGTCGACATGGATGTGAGTATCCACCGCACACAGAAACCAAGCCTGCAAGCACGCAGGCCGCGCTCAACGTGATCCAGCGACGGCGCCGACCCAAGCGGCGCTCCACCGGCGTCGGGCACGTCGACATGGATGTGAGTATCCACCGCACACAGAAACCAAGCCTGCGAGCACGCAGGCCGCGCTCAACGTGATCCAGTGACGGCGCCGACCCAAGCGGCGCTCCACCGGCGTCGGGCACGTCGACATGGATGTGAGTATCCACCGCACACAGAAACCAAGCCTGCGAGCACGCAGGCCGCGCTCAACGTGATCCAGCGACGGCGCCGACCCAAGCGGCGCTCCACCGGCGTCGGGCACGTCAACATGGATGTGAGTTTTTATTTGTAGTGGCTCGTCTTACTGGCTTACGGCCCGCCTGATGGTAAGCGGTTACCGTCGCCTATTGACATATGCAACACCAGAGGCATTGCCAATGCGTTGCCTGCCCTGAAGGACTCTTTCATATTTTTTTTATGCAGCTCATGTTTTAGTTTAGCGGAAACACCTCAAGAGCTCATTCCACAACTTGCAAGTATGGGGGAGAAAAGACCTCGTAAAGCGAGCTGTACGAGATACCCACGTGTCGGTGATGTGTGGATGAGCTCCCTTGCGTTGTCGGGAAGTGCGATGATAGAACCTGGATGCGGGTATGAGATTTAACAGCTCCTTAGAGCACTCCCCATCATAGAGTCTATAGAACACATGTAGCGAGCCGATGTCTCGGCGCAGGCTCAGCGGCTCTAGTGAACTGGAGAGCTTGGGATCGTTGACAATACTAACGGCTCTTCTCTATAGTGAGTCAAAGCGAAGCATCTGGTACTTAGGGTATCCACCGCACACAGGACCTAGGGCCTATTTACACGACTGCCCCAACAAAATTCGTGTATTGATTTCAGGGTTCATGTATGTATTTTTCTTCATTCTACAATATCTTGTAAACCCTTCACCGATTTAGATGATCGAGGTATTATTAGAATGTGCACGTTACCCAGATGCGCACTGAAAATGAGAAATTTTATAAAAAAAACAGGTTGACCACTATGTCCAAATTAAAAAGACCTTATTTTAAAAATTAATCTGATGCTGATCGTGTTTGTAATCAGAACTTGTTGGGGAGTAAATTCTAATAATTATTTACGAAAAAATGCGACTTCGATGCTAAGAATTGATTCCCAATACAAGATTTTATAAAAGCCATTATAATGGATTATGAGACAACACTATATAGTTTATGATACATTATTATAGATTATGAGACATTATTTGTACCGTCGACGCTTTGCTGAACCCCAGATCATAACATTCGTTTCATAATAAAGACTCCCTATATCCTTTATCTAGATTGGGACTTATCTAGATAAGTAAAGAGTTCTAGTGGTATTATAGGCTAATAATATTGTAAACTAAAATGTGCGTGTTTGTTTGTAGGAAATCGTTAATGACCGCAGTGGGGGCGGCGAGGGTGACGGTGACTCCAACACTCCACAAGTAAGTTTTTAGATTATTACTCGCGTATTGAGCCAATTCGCGTATTCAATTAATTTAATTATTCAATGAATTTTTTAGCGACGCGTGACCCGAGAGCTGGCTCTTATCTGGCTCAAACCATTAGTTTTGCCTTAGGGATGCTTCCGTCTGGTATTGATTTGGATCAGTTGAGCTACCTTTAGATCGTTAGCAGCGGTCTTCAGGTAGCACAACTGATTCATATGTATTTTCTTAATTTTGTACATACCTACTTGTATAAGTTATATTTCCTGAAAACTATAATCTGGGTCTCTTCAAGGCTAGAGTGAATAGGTGCCTTCTAGACCTTTGTGCTCCATCTTCAACCACATCGTCACTTACCAACAGGTGAGATCGTGGTCAAACAAAGGTCTATCAATGTTAAAAAAAAATGTTTTACCTTAGAATAAAACACTATAGCTTTTGTATGGGAAATCCAACTTAAGAGGCTGCATAATATTTCATTTTGCACACCACTCCAAACAATGATTCTGTCAATTCTCATTCGCAAGGCACCGTTTGACCACTCCATATACCGAACCCACTTGCATGCTTAATTGCTTGAAATCGGTGATTATACCTACCCTATATGGATCATGTTTCTGTATTTGGTAACTAGAAAAATTAATCTGTTTTATAAATAGCAGTCATAAAACTAAAATAAATATGTTTGATTATACTCGTAACACAAAGTATTTTATCTATAAATAAGTTTTTTGTGATAAATATATTTTTCAATACAAGCTTTTATAAAATTAGTGATCGTAACCGTGTGCTGATCAAAATGAGCCAAAATACGGCCAGTCTACTATTATCCATCGAGGAGTTCCGTTGTCCACCTTCTGTCTCCATCATCAGATCAGCTCGCTGTCACCATCCTATTGTATTGTCATCGGAACTTGATAGGTACGCCTAATTTCAGCTCAATCGGTTGAGGATAACTGCTTTAATTCCACCCAGACAAACATACATTGCAAGTTAAATAAAAAGCTTGTAAAGAAAATTAGTTTCGGATAATATAACTATATTCACTGTAATATAATAATAAACAACTATTATTTACTCCTTGCCAATTTTTTTTCTCAGTCTATCGCCTTCCACCTGTAGGTGGCGTACGTGTGTTCATATAAATCAATCTGCCAAAGAATATCCGCTTAGCTAATATCTAATATATTCTAATAGCAAAGTATAAACCGCTAAACATCAGGTGGACCATCTGCTAGACCCGTCATTACAAGCAGTATAAAAAAAATAAGCTTGTTTTTGCCAGTCTTGTAGTCTAGAAACTTTAATTGTTTGAAAGAAAGTCAAGGCACTTACACAATTAGCTTATGCAGTGTGAACAACGTGACAATGATCTTCAGAAAGTGATGCGGCTTTATGAATATCAAAGAAATATGAATAGACGAGATCACTAACCTGACAGAAATAAGAATGAAAAATCAAAGGTTTCTTGTATTTTGATGTGTCCTCGGGCAGTGACCGGAACTGACACATTGTTGATATAGTACCTAGAATGAAAGAAAAAAAATATTTTCTCTACACTCTGCCAGTTTTTGAGTGTTAAAAACTTTTACACTTTTAGAGTTCCGTGCTCAAATAGTGCCGACGGTTGCCTATTACTAAACCTCCGCCATTCGTAAATCTGTCTGTCTGTCTTTGTGTTGTTTGGGCATGAACCCCGTGTAAATAATGCAAAAAACAAAACTCCCCCTTACGGAATAAAACCAATAGGGCGTGTAACAGTTATGTTACACATTTTAGTTTATATAAGTAAATTCGATGTTATTTTCGCTATTAATCCATTGTTTTTTTCAACCAAATATGATTTAATGCAAATAATGACCGATGCAAAAGCCGACAACAGTAATTTCAGTGTAAAATTATACTCTCTTCGCCCATATATGGAAAAATACATTAGTATGAAAAACCAACCACCTAGTGTGAACTTTTACCGTTGGTCGATTAAACTATGTGATTTCTCTTCGAGTTGTAGAGGAACCTTTACCTTCGGAACCCTACATTATGCGTGGTGTGGTGTTTATTTTGTACCAATATAGTTGGCTGCAAATCCGTCGCCGTGACGCTTTATTGCGATACAGCGATCGAATTTATTGATTGTTGACGCAAAAATATGTTTCTCGGGCGCGTTTTGTTTATCTGATGCAACATTAAGCTTTTATAAGCTGAACATAAGTATTATTTTATAACACACAACAGTCACAACTTATCTTATTTCATTGAGTTTGTTAGTGTTCATAAAGAAAGGTGCCGTTTGTAAATATGATAAAACTTACTGCACGTCCAGGATGACTGGCAGATAATGCTGTTAGCATTAAGTCCTCCTTGCACTATTGTCTTGTGTGAAAGTTTTTAAATAAATAAATAAATAAAACCATATAATTAGGAGCTCTCGATAGATGAGGTGAGTGCATATTGATTGATTAGATTCTAATCAAAATCAATTAATAAATATTATTTCAACGCATACGTAAAATAAAGAATACAAGAATAATAAGTATGTATCACAAGAATAAAACAAAAATGTCTAAAAACTAGACCTAAGACTATACTATACTATACCACAGATAAAAAAAATACTATACCTACACATACACTTATAACACTCCACTCTGCACCCACACCCACCAATACATACACACACTCACGAACAAACACATGCACTCACATTCCCACGTACATACACCTACATATACATACATGCACCCACACACTTTTAAGATCGTGAACAATCTATTTGTACCTAGTAAGTTTTGTTTGTTATCCTTTTACGTATCGTATAACCAAGTAGAATCTTTTGTTAATATTAAGCTGTGCAGATCTTTTTTGGCCATAATTTTGTTAACTATTGTACTAGCAACTCGTCCCGGCTTCGCATGGGTAGTTTCAGGATGAAAAACAGCTCCCCCCCTCCTATCCCCCTCCCCTGGTAACCTATGTCACTCAGGGTGAATGTAGCTTACCAATGGTGAAATAATTTTTGAAATGGGCACAGTAGTTTTTGAGTTTATTCATTACAAACATACACACACACAATATACAAATCTTTTCTCTTTATAATATTAGTGTAGATAAATCGCTGTTGGTTTACCGAAATAACTAAAATAAAATAACTATAAAATAACATATATAACTAATCATCAGAAGATATAAAAAGAAAAAAACTTCAAATTAATTAGCCACGTTTCAAAATGTTATAATGCCAGTATTGGCGTCATCGACCAACATTTTGGTCGAAGATTGGCGTCATTTGCAATTGATTAGTGATATTACCGTTCTATCGACATAATTTATATCGATTACGTTTTTTTTCGATAATAACGACATTACGCAACGAGCCGCTTTTTCATAATCATAATAAGCTTTCCTTTTGCTCTTCTTCTCTGTTTATATTTTAATAATTCCAGCATCTTTGTGTAAATTACCAACATAATAAGGTTAGCCACCAAAATAATATCCACACAATATATCTCCAGCATTCATCATGTCCACAGATTTCTCAACAAATAAAAACTCACGAATGTCAAAACAAACTGAAATAGCTTCTCCGAAGGTCTCGAAATCTAGTTTACAAGCTCAATAATTAATTTGTCGTGGCTTGGCGCTTAGCATTGATGGCGCAATGAACCATACTCCCTTAATTAGAACCACATTATATTAAGACCGCTTCGGACTTGTTAGTAAGACTAGTTGGTATAAGATTTGTCTTGGCAGCCAGCTTATTAAGGAATGTGTTACTACTGGAAGAAAGCATAAGCAGAGTCAGTCGTGGGAAGCAATGGTGGCGATGAGCTCACCACTTTCTCACGTCTGTATTCTCACTATGATGCAACCTACAGTGAAATAGGTGCCCTCTAGACCTTCGTGCTCCAACGTCGGCGGCATCGTCACTTACCAACAGGTGAGATCGCGGTCTATGGAGGGTCTATAATAGTTTAAAAAAATAAACCAGCCAAGTGCGAGTCGGACTCGCGCACCGAGGGTTCCGTACAAACGTGTAGGTATATAAGTAAAAGTACTAATTAAATAACGATGTGAACCGGCCCTAACGATAAGCACGTTATCCATTATAATGTATGTGTGACAGGCGTATTTATTGGTTGTTTAGTGCGTGAGACAGCCGTGTAATTGTAAGATTTATCGCTGCGTTCACCCGCGAGGATTCTTTCAGGCACATGGTTAGCGAGGTTAGCTTTTGTAATTGCGTTTGACGACCTCCGTGGCGGGGCGGGCGAAGGTTCTCCTGCGACGCAGGAGGTTATGGGTTCGATTCCTGCCTCGGAACAAATATTTGTACGATCTGCAGATATTTGTACAGGTTGTTCTGGGTATTTTCTATGTAAAGGAAAAAATATCTATCTATGTAATGTATTGTCTTAAGTATATCAGTTACCCAATACCCTAGTACCCGTAACACAAGTTTAGATTGGGGCTAGATAATGTTGTGTGAACTGTCCAGCATTATTTATTTATTTATTGAATTATAATTTATGGAATACTTAGTAAAACTAGTCGTTTGGAACTGAAACCTTGTGATGTTTCGCGCCCATTTTACCAAGCCCTTACCGATTAAGGTGATATTCGACCTTGTTAATAGTACTAACATATCTATTAAATATGGCGATTGAATCAACGGTTCGTAAGTTGTTATCGAACAAAGTTCCATCAAACATACATATCAAAACAGAAAAGAAACGTTTGTGTATGTATGACTGAATGATTAAATAAAATAAATAAATAAATAACGCTAGACAAGTTCACACAACATTTTCTAGCCCCAAGCTAAGCCAGAGCTTGTGTTATGGGTACTAGATAACTGATATACTTAATACAATACATTACACAGATCGCACATATACATAAAAAATACCCAGAACATCCTGAACAAATATCTGCAGATCGCACAAATATTTGTTCCGAGGCGGGAATCGAACCCGCAACCTCCTGCGTCGCAGGCGAACTATCGCCAGCCGCGCCACAGAGGTCAAATGTTGTTTCGTTCATAATTTCTTAAGAGTCATTATCCCCCATTGTATGCAATTATTTGGGGGATTTGCCATGTTTGCTTGTCAGGCGGATTATTGGTGTTAAATAAATAAATAAATAATGCTGGACAGTTCACACAACATTATATAGCCCCAAGCTAAGCAGAGCTTGTGTTATGGGTACTAGACAATTAATATACTTAATACAATATATAACATAGATAGATATTTTTTATTATACATAGAAAATACCCAGAACACCTTGAACAAATATCTGCAGATCTGCAGAACAAATATTTGTTCCGAGGCGGGAATCGAACCCGCAACCTCGTGCGTCGCAGGCGAACCGTCACCCGCCGCGCCACAGAGGTTGTCAATACTCAGGTGTATGCTGCTGCCCATCCCCTGGGGTAATCCCTTAGTACGGCTTTTACTACATCCGTGGGAGGAGACGGAGAGTGTATTCTTAGGCAGAAAACATCAAGGGGGCACACCACAAAGCAAAAGGAATAGCTTTTAACGAAGTCTAGGTCTATCTTAAAACTAATATCAGGGGCCAACATTCATCAGATTCAACCCAGCTCAGTTTATTTGTTCAAAAACTCCAAATTTCTGTTAATTTTTAAAATAAGTATATCTGTATCCGGCATTAGTTTATGAAAATAGACATGATCGTAAACGTCTGGTATATTTATGTACGTAATGTAATATGTACTCGTCGCCTTCGCTTTTACGTACGAGCGACGACTTTAAATTTACTGATGTCCTTCTTTGACTAGGTGAGGAGTAATAAAATTAAATAATATTCATGTTGTCAGATCAAACATTCTCATGTATTTATTACTAAAATTCCGAAGATCCATTTAAAGCTTCCAACGCGTATACATTGCTTTGCTCGAACAATCTACTAAATCCGTAAAAACTAATAAACCGGCTAAATGTGTGCGGAGAGAAACACATAATATAAGGTTCCGTTTTAACGTCACAGATTTCAGTAAGTAACGATTTTTTTTAAATCATGTACCATTTATTGTTTATGAATCTAGGTAAATTACATTGCATTTAACTGTAGGTTAGGTATGGTGAAGATCGCTAGACTTTTCAGCGTACTAAAATTAGGTAGTATAATTAAGTAAGATACTTAGATCTGTTTGCTGCCCCTGGTCCTACCAGTATTAACCAGTAGTACCATCAAGAAATATGTATACGTTGTACAGTTTGCACTAATTTCAAACACCAAGGAGTCTATGAAAAATAGCAATACACAAGCCTCGTCCATCAACGTGTATTAATCCGCGATAGTTTGTGATCAAACCGTCACGTTTTAAAATAACCAGCGCTGTTTCAGCACCGCTCGCGTATTGACGTAAGCAAAACAAACAATAGAGCAACAGAAATACACCAGTATTTCTGTCGGTGTTACAGTCAATCTGTCGAACCGGTGGATTTTGACAAGCTCACGGTTGGCAGTTACCGATAGAGTGAAAACAGTGGAACTGATGCCGACATGTTTTGACGGAGTGACGGGAAAAATAATTGGACGCTGAAGGTTTCTGATGAGTTCATAGCCTTCACGGTCTCCTCGAAGCGTTTCAGGGGGCTTAGTTCGAGAATTTGATAATATTCGAAACTAGATGTTTTGTTTCCTTCAATACATTTACTGACAGCGTCCTTAGTTTTCTCATCGTTTTCGCTAAGGGCGCTGCAAGTAAATGTATGGAAGAAAACTATCAAAACTCGTACTAAGTCCCCTGTTGTTGTATTTCTGATTCTGATACGAATTTGTGATAAATCGAATTCCCAAATCATTTTAAATCTAGATAACAATTCATATCATAAATCCGGCTAAGTGCGAGTCGGAAACGCGCACAGAGGACCGCG
The DNA here is from genome assembly GCA_932527175.1 of Operophtera brumata. Lineage (NCBI taxonomy): Eukaryota > Metazoa > Arthropoda > Insecta > Lepidoptera > Geometridae > Operophtera > Operophtera brumata. The sequence goes on along the minus strand of OW052239.1, from coordinate 76,320,851 downwards.
TAACATGGGAAAGTTCATTGGTAAAAACAAAATTACTTGTGTTTTTAATTTCAAACATTTTGAATGAGGTCAACTTATTTTTTAAGTAAGATAAAGGTACTATGTTTAACTCGCTAACTATTATATACATCGAATTTAAATGTATATTTTTTAATAATTCAGCGCAATTTTTATTTGTTTACTTATATATTAGTCGCTAGAAGTTGGTGATGGATGCAAACGACTGAGCGAACACAATAGGTTCCCGGGAATCACCTTGAGGTACCCTAAAAACCAAGGAAACCCCTTAAAAACGCATAAACTGCAACGAAGATAGTTGATCAAGTTCAGTTTACACTGAAAACACTGCTCAGTTTACACTGAATATTTCAGAAAATCGTAAATTGAGATAATTAATTGCTGTATCCGTGATGTAGCACAGTGGAGTAGTCATATTGTGGTATTACTAAGGTTTAATTTTAGCGATTCTCACGCGAGCCAGAGCTAGTGTGGGCTCGATGAAGTACGAAACTGAAATGTACGAAACAGTTCTCATGAGCAAATACTCAAATTATTGATTCAAAGCACCCTCAGAATTTATTATAACATCCTCGGCAAATAAAGAAAAATATCTAATAGAATAATAAATATACGTTGCGTGACTCGTTTCGTTTCGTTTCGTATGAGGTAGTGCTGGCCTCTGGTGTCAGAGTTTGTCAAGCCGCCCGAGGGCCTCTGACATGGCTTATCGACTGCTATTAATCAATAACAGCCGGGACCGACCGCTTAACGTGCCCTCCGAAGCACAGAGCGATGGAACTGCGTGACTGACTATATAGATATACGTTTAGGCTGTGCGTTGGTAGTCACTGACTACCAACGCACAGCCTTAACCGTTCGTCCTAGCGACCAGAAATTCGCATGGGTTCCTTTCGTGGCCTAGGGCTGCACTAAGAAAGAAATTTACGAAATGCACCCCCTAAGCATAGCAGGGTGTTAAAGTTTGAATGGAGAAAACTCGAAGCGGTCGAAGACGCGGGCGTTCCGCTATGTATAGCGATGTAACTCCGCTGTCAAATTAGCCCCTGACCTTAGGCAACCTTAGCTTTACGTAAAAACGCTGAGTCGTCTTGGTCTTGGAAGAAAACAGCCACGGGGCACGTCACTCGGGCATATTTTTTATGTGCTTGGGCGTTCTCGCCATCACCCCTCTGTCATCAACCGTGTACTTGTTTGTGTTTTGTTTGTCCAGAAAATCTCGAAAACTGCTCTAACGATTTTGATGAAATTCAGAGGATTAGGGTTTTAACTCTTATAACAGTTTAGAATGGGTTTGTAGATTGGTTAGGGTTTCCTATGGGTTTTTGAGTTTAAGGTGATCGTAGAGGTTTGTTGGGGATTTTAGGTGTTTTAAGTGTTTGCAAGTGTTTATTCACATTACGTTCATAAAATTTTATATAATTGTTATATTTTATCGACTGCTTCCAGCACTTGTGTTGCCTTATGACAGTGACAGCTTTATATGCGAAAGCAGAGCAGCAATAACTCTCTCCCTTCTCGCCCCGCAAAAGTTGGTCGAACGTGATTTCATACATCAGTCTGGGCGTTACTTGTCCTGTGGTGTTTTCGTCCAAGCTTTTGACGCATTCTTTCCGTCCAGTCAGCTTTCTCACAATCATCTTCAGTCGTCCTTTTCCAACACTATGCACTCATCGGTACACAGTGATTCATAGGCGATATGACATGACACGGGTGGGTTTATTTATGTGTACGCTTGCAAGGTCAGCTGCAGAGTCGAACAGGGAAGCGATTTGGCGAGACACGCGATGTCTTCACACCTTAGTTAGTTTTGTGAGTCTGTGGTGTGTCCGGCCTAAGAATAGACCCCTCCGCCTCCCCCCATGGATGTCGTGAAAGCTAATTAAGGATTACACCAGGAGATTGACAGTAGCAGTACTGAACTCATACTGCAATCAATCCGCCTGCCAAGCGTGGTGGTTATGGAGGCGCATTGAATCCTTTCATCACACTGGTTTTTTTCACCATTAGTCAAAAACCATTGGTCACCATTGGTCATGGTGCCCTTGTCTGGAACACCATACCTAAAGCTGGTCACTGGTCTAACGCAGGGTGACACGAAGTAGGAAGTAGTAGTAGTATGGTAACCCTCTATTGATAGGAGTGCTTTGTCCATCAGCGGTCTTCTACAGGCTGATGATGATGATGACTTTTGTCCTTATAAAATAGCAATAATAAAATAAAAAAAGGTGTAAGTATGTTCCATTCCGATTTCTTGCAGGGTTCAGAAGATATGAATGAACCTCGCGAACGACATCGCGATCACAGCTAGAGAGATGAAAGGATCTTGCCGTTTGAACTATGGCGGCTCGTACAACACTAAAAATAATACCTTGTATATTTACAGAATAATAAACAGTTTTTTCTTTACCATCAAATAATTTTTAGATCTATATCAGCATTTCATATATTTTAGGATTATGTTATGATACTGATGTTTTTAGAACGTATGTCGTTTTATTCCATTGAGTTAAACTACTAAGGCCACTGTTCACCAACACATTCACTGGCGTTTAAACGGATGTTTCGCTTAAACAACTCTTTTTGACAGATGCTTTCATACATTATCTGTCACTTTGGCGAATGGTTACTGTAACCGCCCATTTGTTTCTTTGTGAACTTGGGTCTAATTAATAAAAACATCAATGTGGAGGCATCTATGATTGAGGCCTACGACTAGCAGATTTCTCGCATTTTTTTTTTCTTTTTTTTCTTTTTATACTACTTGGATGACGGAACTAGCAAGAGGGCCCACCTGATGTTAAGCGGTAACCTCTGCCTATGAACAGTGCATTACCTCATAGGTCTCGTCCACCAAGGACGCACCCTATGTGGCATTGCACTGCGCCCGCCACCCTGAGACATAAAGATGAAAAGTCTCATGTGCCTGTAATTTCACCGGCACCCTTACTCTTCAAACCGGAACACAGCAATGCGAGCACTACTGTTTTGCGGCAGAAGTATGGTGGTAGTACTTCCCCGGACGAACTGTTTCACAAAAAGTCTACTACTACTAATAGTCTTCCGGCTGATAATGCGTATTTTATTTTAATGTAGATGCACATGTAAATAGCAATACGAGTGTAAGATGCCTCTTCAAGGGCAATGAATTTTTAGTTTCGTGGCACTTTTTTGTACCAATTTGAATAAACTTTTACTTTACTTACTTTTCTGAGAGCAAACAGTTAAAACATTGGCGATGCCAGGCATTATGAGCTTTATTCTCCACTAGCGGCTCGCCCCGGCTTCGCACGGGTAGCCCCCGGTGAAAAACAGCCCGCCCGCGATATTTTATTACTTATAATTTCTCCCGTTTTTTACACATTTACCACTATATCTTTGCTCCTATTGGTCGTAGCGTGATGTTTTATAGCCTATAGCCTTCCTCGATAACTGGACTATCCAACACAAAAAGAATTATTCAATTCGAACCAGTAGTTTCGGAGATTAGCGCGTTCAAACAAACAAACAAACAAACTCTTCAGCTTTATAATATTAGTATAGATAACAAGAAATATAGTTGTAGTGACCCCAGATAATTTAATGATCATGACGAGAAATATAAGTATATGAATACAACAAGGAACATAACGACTTTTTTTTGCAGAGAACCTATTTCACCAAAGAAGTTGTGAAATGGACTCCACCGTAATAGAGGGAGGATATTTCGGACTCCACGTATTTTAAAAAGCCGTTGTCGATGTCAGAACTGTCTGTTATGACATTTGTGAGCATAGACTACAATAGTTTCTGTTTGTGAGGGCCATTGCAAAGCAGCAGAGAGATTTTAAAGCTACCAAAGCGATGGCGCTGGCGCCGCCGCTGTGCGGTGCTAATAAATAATACATACATACATAACACACGCCTTTATCCCCGAAGGTGTAGGCATAGCCTCAATGGGCCTCTTTTCACAGTGGGTTGCTTCATCGTGGAATAGAGACGTGACAAATGGTGAGCTCATCACCGGCATTGCTTCCTACGACTGATTTGATTAAATAATACGAAATACATTTTAACTTCATTTTAAGATCACGGATTTGTGTAAAAATATGGAAAATGATTATGCAATTAAAAAATATGGGTAATTTTATGAAGGGTATAATTTAGACGGTCACCAAAAATATTTTTAAGACTCTAAGCCTAGGCACCAAATAAAATAAACACCGCCCAAAAAAGTACTAAACGGTTACCAAAATGGATAAATGGTCACCAAATTACGATGGATTAACGGTCACCAAATTCTGTTAGGTTAGGTTATCGCGGAAGGATTTCGTTCCCGTGGTCTGGCAAAAATGGCGCGAGAGGAACACCGGAGTATTTTTAGTCGGTATTCTGCCCTTTTCAGCGCGGTGAGTCCCACATAATTCCGGTCCTCCTCGGACCGGTTTTTTCGTAAATGAATTTTCTACTCTGAAGAAAAAAATAAAAAAAAGGTTAGGTTAGGTTAAATATATAATATTTAGTCTAAAGTGTATTTTAAAGGCGTCCATATATTTTAATGGTAGTCAATAATACGAAAAAAAAGATTTATTTCATAATATTTTTGAAACGTAATTTGGTGACCATTTATCCATTTTGGTAGGCTTGTGTTTAAACACCGCCCAAAAATGTACTAAAACATTTTTGGGCGGTGTTTAAACACAAGCCTTTTATGAAATACTTTTGGTTTTAACGCAATCGGTATGGGTCCTAAAGAAGTCATCTTATGTCAGGCAGGACTCATTGAACACAATATCATCAGCCGGTAGATGTACACTGCTGGACATGCCAAGTCAAACACCCTTTCCACTGACTTTTAACAGCAATCACCTCATACAGCTACCTAAACTAGCTTTGTAGCAAAACCACCTTGCACTCCGCTTTTCTTTTGATTCTCTTTGTTTTAGAAAGAATCTCTGCTTTCTAACAAACGATACAATTCGATTGTTTGAATCGCTGCTATAAATCTTAGTTGCTATGACAGTATTGGCGTTTATCCAGTCCTGAAAACACGCATAAATTGGAGCTGCGCGATCGGTACAGACAGTTACATATTGCTCTTGTTCGACTCACGTGGTTGTGGCCGTTCTCATAATGTTTCCTGGATGAGTACATCGACCTTTAATTGAAGGTATCGAATTCACAGAGTCGGACCTATTTCTATATGACTTGAGAAGCATACTTAGCTTTTGAATTTGAACTTACCTGGACTGGACCAAGAAAATAGTATGTGGTTCTTAAGAAAATGGTTCCACTAGAGCACGTTCTATCACGTGAAACCTAATGACGTACCGTAATGTAACTAATAACAGAAGTAATTGTCCGTGTGATGTGTGTGTATGTGTATGATGTGTATTTGGGAAAATGATTTTAATGATTAGTTTTGGCGTGTTCCTTGATGACGACCGCGTAGAGTGCACACATGGCCAAATGACGTCACCACTATACCGCGGTTTACAACTACTGCTTCTATATTTCCACTCATAAATATTCATGGAAAGTAACACTTATGTCGAGACGTTTGCATAGGACTGCTCGCAAATGAATGTCAGTATGTCGGGACGTTGGCATATGACTAGTCTCCCAAACGAATGTTAGTATGTCGGGACGTTCGCATATGACTACTCGCAAATGATGTGAGTATGTGAGGAAAATCGCATATGACTAATCGCAAATTAATGTCAGTATGTCGAGACGTTCGCATATGACTACTCGCAAATGAATGTTAGTGTGTCGGGACGTTCGCATATGACTACTCGCAAATGAATGTTGGTATGTCGGGACGTTCGCATATGACTACTCGCAAATGATGTGAGTATGTGAGGAAAATCGCATATGACTAATCGCAAATTAATGTCAGTATGTCGAGACGTTCGCATATGACTACTCGCAAATGTATGTCGGTATGTTGGGACGTTCGTATATGACTACTCGCAAATGAATGTCAGTATGTCGGGACGTTCGCATGTGACTACTCGCAAATGTATGTCAGTATGTCAGGACGTTCGCATATGACTACTCGCAAATGAATGTCAGTATGTCGAGACGTTCGCATATGACTACTCGCAAATGTATGTCAGTATGTCAGGACGTTCGCATGTGACTACTCGCAAATGAAAGTCAGTATGTCAGGACGTTCGCATATGGCTACTCGCAAATGTATGTCAGTATGTCAGGACGTTCGCATATGACTACTCGCAAATGAATGTCAGTATGTCGGGACGTTCGCATGTGACTACTCGCAAATGAATGTCAGTATGTCAGGACGTTCGCATATGACTACTCGCAAATGTATGTCAGTATGTCAGGACGTTCGCATATGACTACTCGCAAATGAATGTCAGTATGTCGGGACGTTCGCATGTGACTACTCGCAAATGAATGTGAGTATGTCGAGAAAATCGCATATGATTAATCGCAAATGAATGTCAGTATGTCGAGACGTTCGCATATGACTACTCGCAAATGAATGTCAGTATGTCGGGACGTTCGCATGTGACTACTCGCAAATGAATGTCAGTATGTTGAGACGTTCGCATATGACTACTCGCAAATGAATGTCAGTATGTCGGGACGTTCGCATATGACCTTTCGCAAATGAATGTCAGTATGTCGGGACGTTCGCATGTGATTACTCGCAAATGAATGTCAGTATGTCGGGACGTTCGCATATGACTACTTGCAAATGTATGTCAGTATGTCAGGACGTTCGCATTTGACTACTCGCAAATGAATGTCAGTATGTCGGGACGTTCGCATGTGACTACTCGCAAATGAATGTCAGTATGTCAGGACGTTCGCATATGACTACTCGCAAATGTATGTCAGTATGTCGGGACGTTGGCATATGACTACTCGCAAATGAATGTTAGTATGTCGGGACGTTCGCATATGACTACTCGCAAATGTGAGTATGTCGGGATTAATCGCTAATGAATGTCAGTATGTCGAGACGTTCGCATATGACTACTCGCAAATGTATGTCAGTATGTCAAGACGTTCGCATATGACTACTTGCAAATTAATGTCAGTATGTCGGGACGTTCGCATGTGACTACTCGCAAATGAATGTCAGTATGTCGGAACGTTCGCATATATCAACTCGCAAATGAAAGTCAGTATGTCGGGACGTTCGCAAATAAATGTCAGTATGTCGAGACGTTCGCATATAAGTACTCGCAAATGAATGTCAAGAATGGAAACCAGAATATCAAACAGAGTCTGTCTGGAAACAGAGTTTAGGTGCAAGCGAGACAGCGTGTGAGTGAGTGTAAATGCTTATATTATGACTTTTAGCCTATTTATTTAATTTACTATTTTTTTTAGATCATATCTAGAGCAAAATGTTGGCAATTAATGATATGTAGCTAAACTATGCATATGTAAACGAATATCACTGAAGTTATAAAGATGTATGCTATGACAGCTTGTTCGGTTCGTAAACACATATTTTTATAGTCTCTTCATCAATTTACAAGTACTTTGTCACCTGTTCTATATAAAGTTCGTGATATAGGGCAGACGAAGTCGACTCGAACCCTCGCCACACGTGGGTGGGACTAAAGTGATTATCTTCGACATATCACTTGACACTTGCGAAATCAAATCGCCTACCGAACGGCGTAGTCTAAATAAACCGCCCATGTAACTATTGAACCACGCATATTGTAGGGTTCCAAAGTCGTGTCACATGTCTTTCAGTTTTATCACAGATATCCCAAATACTTTTTGGTGAAAATTACTTGGCACGTATTAATAGTTAGCATTGTCCCTGTCCCTCTCTACCACACGTGTATTCATATTTTTGTGACGGTGACAGGGTCAGGCCAAAGCATAAAGTACGTGATAATAGGTAACATTTATTTATCTCAGCTTAATTTATCGAACGTCACTTCATGATTTTCAATCAAAACAGTGATTGAGTTTGTCAGTGACAGTATTTAAATAAATATAAATAATGCCGTTTGTCAGCTCCTACGCGTGACTGGAGTTTACTCCAGTACGGTTCAGAAAACATAACGACTTCTCTTTTCGATTGCCCGATTTTTAGATTTGGGCCATATATGAAAAAAAAACTCCAGAAATACAATTGCCAGTACAAATTACAGGAGAATAAAAACAATTCGGTTTTATCCTTTGGTTGAAGAACTCTTGTACAGCGACCCCTGGGATTTGTTTTTTTTGTTTTCTTTTTGTCTGTTGATAGATATACAACTCTGTTTTTTTTTTTTTTTTTTTACCGTTGATAGTCCTTTTTTTGACCACGATCTCACCTGTTGGTAAGTGACGATGTGGCCGAAGATGGAGCACAAAGGTCTAGAAGGCACCTATTCACTCTAGTCTTGAAGAGACCCAGATTATAGTTTTTCAGGAAAGACAGACGACGGTAGTGTATTCCACTCCTTAGCAGTATACACAGACGGAAGGCGCCAGCAGCTTAGTAATAGTGTCTATTAGACACACTTTGCCGTGGTCTGTCTGGAATATACCCTTCCATATCCTCCCGTGGATGTCGTAAAAGCCGACTAGGGGATTACATCAGAGGATGGGCAGCAGCGTCCATGTTCAGCTCCACGTGAATACTGCGATCACCAATCCGCCTGCCAAGCGCGGTGATTATGGCCTTCCATTGTATATTATGGAGTAAGCCTCGTCCAGCAGTGGACGTCCAAAGGCTGCTGATGATGAGGCACCCTTTAGGTAAGAAACCCTATAAATGCGACGATGGAACAGATATAGATTACGTCCGCTGACGTCGTCCATTAAACAGTTTTCTCATCCTTTTAATCATCTGCCGGATGTCGGGACAGATTCACAAAAATAATTTATTTTGTAATAGTGTGCGCAACACGGTCTGATGCCGCCTTCGGATTCCACGTTAAAACATTAGAGTGCTCCAAACAAGATTAAATTTGGGTCACAACGTTCTGCTCTAAGTCTGAATGTGAACGCGTAAACTTGAAAATAGAATTTATATTTAGCACACATAGAAAAAAAATTGACCGAGTTCTTATGAATCAGTTCATCTATTGTTACTTTCGGTTTTTTCAGTTATAGGTTGGTTGTTTTGTTTCATACATAATATGTAAAATGCTTTGACTATAACATATGACTTGACGTTGAACATTTTGAACCCGGTTCACGTAAACATGGCTTAAATGAACTTATTAATAAAACGACATGGTTTAAAGTCTTGTTTTATTGATAGAAGTATTACACTATAGTTTTTGATTAATTACCAAACAAACAGACAAGTAAAGTGAACGCCTATAAACGCCGAAAGTCTATGGTTACAACCTTACAACCTTGTGCTTGTTCAATATATGGTGACGAATGACAGATGATCCTTTTTTGGTCCGGCCCACGTCGACACGAGTAGTTCAAATAAACAACTAACTATATAAATATTATAAATAAAGAAGAGTGAAATTAATGTTATACGGTTAGGTGTTTATTTTGCTTTCACGCCAAAACGGCTTTGGCAATTTTGATGAAGTTCGGTACATATAGACTAAAACTTGTATAAATACATAGGATAGTTTTATCCTGATACCCAGTTCTCTGCAGAATAAAGCGGGTAAAACCACAATATCAGCTAGTTTTAAATTTAAAAATAAAAAAACAGAGCCGTGCCGTTACTCTCAGGTACAAACTTACATTTGGTTTATCGTTTTATTTCTAAAAATAGTTTCCGTCTACATTATAGTGAACAATTTATGCAGGGGTTACAGTTAGACAGGTGGACGCTTTATGTTCGTTTAATTTGTTTAAAAACGGTGTTTACTGTAGACGCAAGCGCTTATTTATAGGTGGCGCGTGCGTACCTGCTGATGGAGACGGATCGCGTCAGCCCTCGGCCTATCTGCCAATTACTGGGGAATCTGTTAACTGATCGATGAGGCGTCGCCGACAATATTATGGTGCTATAGCAATCGCAGCTCTCCGTGACATGTCCTTGAGCCGCAGTTTGAAAACTATACTAGATAAGGGCCGTCGATCTCGATTCCGCGGCCGCCTCGTTATATTTACAGGTGAGGCGACGAACCCTCAAGTGTCGGCACACGCCAGAACCCAGTCTCAACATCTCTGTGCGTCATAGCGTCTCACGCGCGCGTTTCCACCGGTGTACAGCGTAGGCGTCAACAATATTTTCATTAGAATCCAAACTCGGGAAACAGTCAGTGTGTTTTCGCAACGCGCGGTGTCCGCCCGCCCGCTCTCGATGAAGTCATAAGTGAGATGTGATCGAAAATGAGTCGGAAACAGGATAGGTACACGTCGCGGCCTCGGAGCCTCACCTCGCACTATGGCTCATCGCCGAGCATGCTGGGCTCGGTGCTCGGCAGCCAGTACGGCTCCTACGGAAACAGCAGCTACCCGAACTATAGTTCGAGCAAGTACAGGAACTACAACCCCTATAGCGCAGGCTTCGGCCGATCCTCCTCCAATCTGGGGATATACGGAGGAACGAGTTCGGGATACGGAGGGGTTTACCTGAGTGGTTCTTCGTTAGGGTCGTTGAATTTAATGACGCCAGTGTTAAAAAAGTTGGACAAAAGGTTGTTGGCTAGCCAAAAGAACTTTAAGCCAAAGCCGGTGCCCCCGGCCAAGGTGCAGGAGGTTCCGCCCGAGGAGGTCGCGGCGACTCCGGAGGCGCCCCCTTTGCGGCCTGAGAGGAAGTCCCGGGCGAACAAAGCTGGCAACTTGAGCAAGGAACGCTCGCGATCTCTCAACTCCCTCGACACTACGGGAGGCCTCAACTCCCGCTCGCTCAGCCTCAATTCATTAGCTTCAGATGGATATTGTGTATGTTTTTATTTCTAATTCTTGTTTGATAAACTAAATAATCTTTATCAGCCATTATAAGTCCACTGCTGGCCGAGACGAGGCTTCCGCCATACAATGCAATGGGGAGATTTTCCATAGCCACGACACTCGGCAGACGGATTACAGCGTAGTATTGGTGTTACCCTGGATTACAGGCTCTTAGTCGGCTTAACGACATCCACGGGAGGAGTCGGAGGTGTCTATTCATGTGCTGAACATACATTAATGACCAGTTTATGTTTTCATAGTTCGAAACCAAAACTAGCCAGAAATTGAAAAACTTTTTTTTTTTTCTAATACTAATTATAGGTGTACACGCTTCATATTAAAATAAGTAGATACCTAGTTTAAAAACCTAATCATCGTTCTGTGCTTCGGAGGGCACGTTAAGCTGTCGGTCCCGGCTGTTATTGATTAATAGCAGTCGATAAGCCATGTCAGAGTCCCTCGGGCGGCTTGACAAACTCTGACACCAGAGGCCAGCACTACGTCATACGAAACGAAACGAAACGAAAACCTAATCATTATATTTAAGTAAATAATCTCGTGTAGGGATATATAATATAGCTAACACACCTATCGCGATTATAAATAGGTATACGCGATGCGTGTTATTGATTACAACACTTTATTAAATATTGCTTATAATATCAGATTTACTTCAATAGGAAAAAGTCAGAATTTTATAACTTAAACAATCATATAGGAGCGATTCGTGCTTGGATCATTCTGTATTTTTATTAAACCTGTGTTTCGACTGCATCGTGTTACTAGGTAGTCATGGTCGTCAAGCTACACAAAGACCATGAAAAATAACATGTCTCAGATATAAAACACACATATGTACATATGTACCTTAAGTCACAGATAAAATAATACTATCAAATGTTTTTCCCGCACGTTCATTGTTTTTAATGATTTCCGGACATTGAGGAAATTATCTTTACATACAAACATACACATACATAAACTCACGCCTCTTTCCCGGAGGGGTAGGTACCACGGATTTTCACTTGCTATTATCGTAACATATTTCTTTTGCTTCATTTAATGTCATCGAATTTTTCATACATGGCCGGTACCCTGGTCATGGTACCATGGTGTACCCTGGTCTTTCTCTAGAAAGTCTCCGATCTCAAGGCCCTACTATCTTATTTATTTTAAAGAGTGAAAGAGAGCCGAGACAGTAAAGCTACAACTCTAAGGTCGGCAAATTCATGTCTAGATGAGTTCAAATATAAAAAACCGGCCAAGTGCGAGTCGGACTCGCGCACAAAGGGTTCCGTACCATTATCTATAAAAACGGCAATAAATAAACACGTTTTTTGTATGGGAGCCCCCTTAAATATTTATTTTATTCAGTTTTTTAGTATTTGTTGTTATAGTTGCAACAGAAATACATCATCTGTAAAAATTTCAACTGTCTATCACCGTTCATGAGATGCAGCCTGGTAACAGACGGGCAGCGAAGTCTTAGTAATGGGGTCCCGTTTTACACTTTGGGTAAGGAACCCTACAAAATAAAGTAAAAAAATATTTTTGCGTTCTTGTTTCGTTTATCTTCATTCGTACATCAGGCAGATTATCTGAATAGCTGTAGCGATGCATTAGGTATATATGGTACAAAATCTTCAATTAGTACATCGTGAATCTTTGATTGCGTGCCATTGACAAAGACATACAACACGGTAATAGATTCGTTGTACGCTCGTTTGTCAGTTACGACATCGGTTTCATTATCAAGTCTAGGATTTCATTAAAATAGATGCCAAGCTATTTGATTAAGGTGGTAAATTGGAACAAAACTTAATTCGAGCAGATATATGTAGTACCTATGCCTGTTTGTATGTATGTTGGTGTCTTTCAAAAGGTTTTACCATAAATAAACTGCACATGTTATGCAAGTTGGCCCATCTCAAAAGGTTTTACCATAAATAAACTTCACATGTTATGCAAGTTGGCCCATCTCAAAAGGTTTTACCATAAATAAACTTCACATGTTATGCAAGTTGGCCCATCTCAAAAGGTTTTACCATAAATAAACTGCACATGTTATGCAAGTTGGCCTATCTCAAAAGATTTTACCATAAATAAACTTCACATGTTATGCAAGTTGGCCCATCTCAAAAGGTTTTACCATAAATAAACTGCACATGTTATGCAAGTTGGCCCATCTCAAAAGGTTTTACCATAAATAAACTACACATGTTATGCAAGTTGGCCCATCTCAAAAGGTTTTACCATAAATAAACTGCACATTTTATGCAAGTTGGCCCATCTTTAAAGATTTTACCATAAATAAACTTCACATGTTATGCAAGTTGGCCCATCTCAAAAGGTTTTACCATATATAAACTGCACATGTTATGCAAGTTGGCCCATCTCAAAAGGTTTTACCATAAATAAACTACACATGTTATGCAAGTTGGCCCATCTCAAAAGGTTTAACCATAAATAAATTGCACATGTTATGAAAGTTGGCACATCACATAAATTTGAAAATGTATATTGTAAGTTGATTAAAAATAATATTTGTGATTTCAATGAATAAAATACTTTTGACTTTGAATAAACGGCGATTTGAGGCCGAACGCCCGCGGCCTGATGACCTCAGCAATTAGTTTTCCGTAAATGCAGCGCACACCTCTCGCGATCTTGAAATTCCCGGATGAAATTAGATTTCCTTTGTGACGTGCGAATGTATCTTTGAGATGCGCCGAATCATACCTCTTTCTTCTTGAGATTAAGTGTTTTTTTTTAACTGCGTGATTGCCGGATTAAGACCCACTATTTGCAGTAACCTCTGTCTTTAACAATGCTTTACCTCGTAGGTCACGTCCACCTAGGACTCATCCTATGTGGCATTGTATTGTGCGGCCACCCTGAGATATATTTTCACCGGCACATATTTTTGACCCTTCAGACCATAACACAGCAATTCGTGTACTACTGGTTTGCGGCAGTGGTTTGGTACTTCCGCGAACGAATTATTTTTTAAAAAAGCTCTACTACTATTGGTTATTGAATAGCGCTTATTGTTTTTTCTAGTCTGGCAGCGAGCGCACGGAGGACATTGAGGAGTGCGACTACAAAGCGCTGTACGAGGCTTCGCAGGTCGAGGTTCGCCGCCTGCGCGCTTTGCTCGCCACCTCCGACACGCAGCTGAGATGCAACTCTTCCATCACCAGGCTCGCGCAAGTGGTACGTACACTACACACCAGCTGGCTATGGCTGGCACATTGGAAACCTATTAGACAATCGTAAAGCTCGTTAACACCAGCTCTCGCCAATTCCCCTGCATTAGATAGTTACTAAGTAGCGCGGCGGGCGAGGAGCCGGCTAGGACGCAAGAGGTACAGGCTCGATTAAAACAAAGTTTGTATGATATGTAAATATTTGTTCCGGATCTGGGTGTTGTGGGGCCATGGTGACAGTATAAATGCACTACAATCAGAATTGCCACTCTCCGCGCCGAGCATTCTGCCCCCGCACCCAACCCCCGGAGATACTAGCAGAGTCATTTGTTTAGGCCGCGCACAGTTTATGTACGAGTTTGCTTTTCAACGCGTTTTATGTGTCCAGGGTGTGCGATGGTATAGTACGCGTCATGTAAAAAGAACGCTGGAACGCCTGAAGAAGCTTGACCGCCAGCATCCTTTTTACATGACGCGCATTAAACAAGTGGTTCCTGTTACCCATGAAACAGGGGATCCTAGTGTGCGGGTCTATATGTTGGTATACCATAGTTGAGCTCAAAATTAATGTTACAATTTTACATTTAGGCGATTTAACATAGTTTGTATTTTCACCTCATGGTAGTCCTGTTGCTCGTGTGTGTCGTCATAATCCAGCCTCATAGCGCGGACTTCGAAGCAACGCATTGGAACGTTTGGTTCCAGTATATGCCTATTTCCTAACGATGTCTACTTTCGCCGTTTAATATTCATTTTATTTAAATAATAATATTGCTAATCGCGTGATACGTAAACACGTAATGTGCTTCTTTACTGGCCTTTGCGAATTTAATCTTAATCTAAGCAACAGCCTAGAGAAACTATAATTAGTACATATTAATCTAAGGTAACAGCTAAGGTTACCGGGTATAAAACGACAGAAGAAAACCAAAGAATGTACAAATGTACAATATTGTGAGTCTTGTTTTGACTAAGAGACTTTGAAGTCAAAACATTATATCTATGATATCTCAATTTCCGGATTGGGAACATTTTCGACGATAATCATAATATACCTATATGATGTAGTGAGCTTTGATTGTAATTTTTTGCCAGACATGTTCGTCATACAAAATTGGACATGTCTATAATATAATCACCACTCAACTCTAAACCAGAAACGTAAAAGCTGCGCCATTTAAGTAAAGATAAAAAAGAGAGAGATATATAAAGAAACGGCGGCTTCATCGGCATTGACTCCTTTATTTTATTTTCTTAAAATAAAATAGTTAATATCTTTAACTATGCAGTGTAAGCGAGTCTATCATCATCAGCCTATAGAAAAGTCTACTGCTGGACGGATGCCTTGACGAATGTTCTTGAGCCACCACCATCCACCAACTTGCTGCGATCTTTAAAATGTTTTCGGTCTATCGAGGGATCTTCCAAGGCGAGCCTGCCTACCCTGCGTTGTCCGGTTCGCGGTTGCCATTCAAGAACTTTTATTCCCTAACGGTGTTGTCACTACTGAGAGTATGTGAATAGACGACATTTGTTTATGTTTCCTTATAGTTTATATTTAGTACGTGCAGTGTTTACACTGTACAAGCCATTGTGCCGAATATGAGTTTGGTACGTATACGTATACGAGAGCGCGTTAACTGACACAATGAGTTGATAAAACATGCCACTGGAGCCACTGTATAGATTTCGGTATAAATTATAGCTAACGCGACCGTGATGAAACTCATATTTATTATAGCAGGGCAACCATAACTTAAAGCTTTGCTTAGAAGTTGGCTAAACGAATAGATAGCTTTCTGATCTACGGATATTGGCGATTACAATATAAAACTACGTCTCTTATTACTTCTAACGTCACGGTGGCGTTGCACTGTATGTATAGATTGCAGTTTGCGATCATTATATTTGAGTGTTTTACTTGTAATCACGTTTGATTCTAACTAAAATTTATATGGAAATATGTACAGCACCTTTAGCGGCTCGTTTCAGTAGCTCCATACACATTAACGTGCTCACGACAGTATATACGCATATTGTCGTGAGCGCGTTAACGTAGTTTAAGCAAAAGCGCAGAACTCGCACTCAGCACTCAGATTGGCGAAGAGCCAATTCGTCACTCTGTTTCATCATAAAAGTTGAGATTCAATTTTATTTTCCTGCCCACCCACCTGCGTTGTTGAGGAAGCAACCAGTTACACACGAGCCATTAACATATTCTGCGGACTGCATTGAGCTGAGCGCGTAAAACAATCTATTTATAGGATTCCTTAGCCAAATCGCACAAAAGGAACTCTACATTTTCTTTATGTTCGTCTGTCATCATCGTCATGAGCCGTTATATGTCCACTGACGAGGCCTCCCCTATAGAAAGCAATGCGCGGATTTGCCATAATCACCTCGCTTGGCTGGTGGATTGGTGAACGCAGTATTGGTGTTGAGAATTCAGGTGGATACTGCCCATCTCCTGATGATTAGTTAGTTGATTTTTAAGACATCCACGTTTGGAGACGGAGAGGTATATTCTTAGGCCGGGATTACACTACGGCGACGGACGCCAATCAGTAAGACTTTGACTTAGACTATGTGTATTAGTTTGTGCTGTGCTGTTCTGTTTAATTGGTGATTTCTGCCTAGTGTTGTATACTATTATTTGCATACATTGCGACTTCTTATTGACAAATGCAGTTATTATTGAAGTGTGAATTACCACTTGATGTCTAATGAAAAACACTAAGTGCAAAGCAGTGGAAGGATTGGCTCGTGTTTGGTTACCTTGTACTTGCACTAGCAACTGCTATGGCTGCGAATGTTTTTCCGTTGCAAATGCCGCAATAAGAGTTTATATGATATGAATGTATCTAAGTGTACATCTGCTAAATTTGGCTTTCGCAAATATTGAAATCACACATTTCCTTTTCCAGAATCAGAATTCAGTATCTGAAAATGAGAAACGAGAAAAGAGGGCCATGGAGCGCAAACTCTCTGAAATGGAAGAAGAGCTAAAGGTATCGTTTTTGTCCACTATCATAACCTAACACACACACAACACAACACCATATTTTTATACAGACACTAGTGCAACGATAGATGACTCATAGCAACAGTTGGCGTTCAGCTTGTTTTCAAATTAAATATGGCGGACATCAAGATGGCGACCGCCGCCAAATACAGGATAATAAAGTGCTGTTCATTTTATAGCAATTGCAAAAACTAAAAGCTGAGAACGAAAGGCTGAGGGCCGAGAACCGCGCCTTAACACGGGTCGTGAGCAAACTGACCAACTCTGCCGCCAAATAGGTAACTGAGCTCGGTGACGCCATGGACTGAAGCGCCATCTGCGTTCGTACAGCGAGCGGACGCTACGCTTCTAACGGTCAGCGCAGACAAAGCGGAAAGTTGCTGGATCTGTTTTACACTGATTAATTAATATCATTCTCAGTTTAATTGTAAAAGAGTAAAAGAGTAGGCACTATTTTGTAAAAAAAAAAATTGAACAAATTTACAGTCTGAGCTTTTATAAAGTGCACATTTGGAAGGGGGTGAAATTAGATCCAATTTTATAGACGGGAGAATAACGAAACTTTTAGAATTTAACGGTAAATGAGAGTTCTTTTTGGAAAAACTTCCATACTTTCCTTAAGAGTACCTACCTTATTTTTAACTGATGGTGATTTTGATTGTCTTCATTTATATTTTTTCAGCACCTCCTGCTATTTGTTGTCATTTATGAATTAGTGGTAAATTGCATTAGCAGTCTGCCGCTAGGTCTGCGCTGACGCTAATAAGTTGAGCGTACGTCTTGTTTGATCGATTTTTAAATGTTGTGTGTATACCTATAGTTTGTTCTCGCTTACTGAAAATAATATATTGATGATGTTATTTAAGTAAAAGAATTGAAACTTAGCTGATATAACAATAAAAACTTCATACATGGTTCTATAAAGTATAAATTAATCTTGATAATAGTTACATATCCTAATCAATAACAATGTTAGGTTTACTGAAATTAAGATTGAGGTTTTATTTAGGTCGGACCCGTTATTTTTTCTTTTTGCCTCGACGATATTCGATTAACGTAATAGTAAGCGAGTTCAAACTGGCGCGGTCACACGGCGTCACTGTATATCGCGAACCCCTTCGTTAACAGTGTGCTACGGCAAGCATGTTTTGGATCATGCGTGTGTAACTTGCAAGTTGGCGCATCTACGAGCGTACCGTTCGCACTTGTGCGTACTGACCACCCTTGTGTGTACCGTCCGCACTTGTGCGTATTGACCTCCCTTGTGCGTACCTTCCGTACATGTGCGTATCGTTCTCACTTGTGTCTACCGTTCGCACTTGTGTGTACCGTTCGAACTTATGTGTACCGTGCGCGCTTGTGCGTACCGTCCGCACTTGTGCGTACTGTTCATACTTGTGCGTAGCGCTACGCAATGTAGGCGCACTGTTAAGCGTTGTGTTTTATCGGAACTATCTAAATAAATAAACTATTTTGATCTACCAATTTAAATATTTTTATCATGGTGGATTTTAACGTGTTGTATATTTGATTTTAACATATATTCATATAGCCTATTCACCAGTCTACATACAAATCGTTGATAACTGTATACAATTTAAAATTGTACTATTCAAAATAGTTCAAACTTTAATTTGTTGAAGAAACTATACAACAACAAAATTATAATAAAATAATCTTGTTAGCAAATCAATCTGACTAAAACACAACGCACGTAGTGTGCGCTAGGAGTGTGTTGCATGCCTTGTGTCCGTTATATCATACAGCGAACATACAATCATGCACATTCAAACAATACTCCATAATCATGTTTGTAAGAATTTATTGATTTTATTTTTTGATTCTATCAATAAAATTTACATACTCGAAGCACCAATAATGTAGGTAAAAGTGAAAACGTCATTTGTGTTGTTGTTGTTGTTGGCTTCTCGTAACAGCAACAATAGATACTTCGCTTATGTCGCGTGATGCTGCCTGAGACTTAACACGACACGAGACTACCACACATGATAGCATACTTAACAGTTTTTAGGTTTGAATTGATCTAACACACAATTTTCGCACATGTACATAGCTTTAGTTTAAGAACCACGATATTACTACAAATGAACTCATAGTTATTATGTGAAGATTTATATTATGTTTATCTTTATGATGTTGCTAGATTAAGAGTACGATTGGTGATTGAGTAACCCTGAATTTTTTAAAACCTGATTCTGTTGAAGATAACCAAAAAAATCACAATTACGTGTAAGCATTCAAGCTTTTAAAAGTTACATTATATATGTACATAGGTAGGCCTCTCCATAGAATGCCAGGACGGTCTTCAGGACGTAATTCCATCTACTTTTAAGATTTCCTCCGTACATTAAGAGAACTGTTTCGCTTACCCGCTCCATATGAACAGAAGTTCGTTCCTCATTTTGATAAATTAAATTTTGTAGTCACACTCTTGATACTCATATACCTACCTACCTACCTTCCTACCTACCTTGTATTGATACCTGTGGTTAGTCAGTTTCCCATTATATATGTACAACCAAACTAGCATGGATTATAAGATTACCATACTAAGTCTGTGTGATTACGTGATAATATAATTTTAAAATATAGTCACAAACCACGGGTCACGATTATTGATCGTATGTATTTCATAATGTTTGTGATCATTTTCAAAATGGGAGATATTTCCTTTGTATACGGAGGCCTCAAGCGCCCTAGTGGTACACTACTCTTAAGAGAGGGACTTCCCTTAATTGCCGGTTGCCACTTAACAAATCCTTGCGAGCAATGGCTTGCCCATTTCCACGGCGGTCTATGGATGATCCAAAAGCGACGGCCGCTGTGTCATCTGTGAAATTTTCACAGATGATGTATTTCTGTTAACAACAACAACAAATACTATATATACCGCTATAACAACAAATACTAAAAACAGAATAAAATAAATATTACAACAAACGTGTTTTTTTTGCCGTTTTTATATACTTGTTTATTTAACTTCTTTTAACCTAATTTACACTGCGCGAGTGCGCGATACTCTTTACCTACAAACTAGGCAAAATGTTGGCTTAGGCTGATTTGTGGAAAAAATATCTGCTATTTTTAAGACACCATGCTAAATAGAATGGTGAAATAATCCCTACTTTGGACCTGATTCTTGCAATATATTATTTTTGTACACAATTTTCAGTTACAACAGAGCCTGCAAGCCGAAAACCAGCGGCTCAAGGACGAAAATGGAGCACTTATTCGAGTGATCAGCAAATTGTCGAAATGAACACGATTAGAATAGCACACCACCTCCCCACGGTGCGCTATGTAGTCATCGGGAACCTTCGTGCCACCACTTGACATTGTACTCTGTCATTGTATTCTGACATTGTATGCTGCGTCCAGCGTTTTACGAGCATTTTGGAATATCTCATTATTTTATAAACATTAACATGATAATGCTATTATGTGATTCGCAAACTAATGCTCTAAGGGCTTATATGTGCATGGAAATGTAGCGCCATCTATGGGCCATGAAATGATTGAGTATTTAATGTTGTATTTTGTGTTTTGTAACTTTAATTATACTGAGTAAATAAATTTGTATGTTTTATGATAAGTGAAAACAATTTTAATACAAGTGATGCCCTATCACAGGGAAACTGGGCCTAAATGTTTATCAGGTAGGTAGGTAGGTCCATAAGAGATGAAAAACCGCTCCTAAAACGCACATATCGTTAACATGTAATCGCAATATTGTTGAAATTGTACCTGTAATACATATTAGTCGTCCAATTTATTAGTACATAATATAAATCAATTGGACTACAAATATAACATCGCTGAACTAACTTAATTACCAAAATGTACAATCGATTTGTTCGGAAAAGCGTCTTACCACTTTGATACTAAAGCCATTTTCCTGTGGCATCATTCTTGTCATTGTGTTGTGCCTGAAAAGGTTCCTTGTATATTCTATTATTATGTTTATTATAGTTATACTTATTCACGTGTTCCGTTCTTGATTAATTAGTCACAAACATGCCTCATGCCTTGTTCAATAGTATTATTTCATGTAGAATTTGATAAACGTTTTAGTGGATTACAGCTAACACACCAGCTCACTAGAGGAAACGAGCGATTAATACAAATTTAAAGAGCATTTGTTTTTTGGAACATTTTGGATTTAATTTTGAATATAAATTTTGATAAGATTAGTACTATTAACACTTATTGAAACCATTTTATTTCTGGAAAGAATGCCACAAGATAACTAAGCTGATAAATTTACGACTTAAATAATAAACTCTCCAATTCTTCTTCAAGACTACTTAATATTTAGCCTAATATTGTACCGACTGATAGCTTCTTCTCTAAAAAGCCACTCTCTCCCATTCTTGTCAAACTTCGCTGACAAAATTAGATTCGCTTCTTCAAAGTTTACACAAAAGTAAATACAGCATATTTTGTCTGTTCTTTTGAAAACCTGGCTACTTTTACCTTAACAAATGATGCCCTAGATCATTTCCTGAGCAAACTCCCACTCCAACCATTCAAAATTATCCTTTCTTTATCTTTGATTTAATTTAATAAGAGTTAAGTAGTAGAGCTTTTTTGTTAAAGAGTTCTTCCGCGAAAGTACTAATCAACATACCTATTTTTGCCACAAAGCAGTAGTGCTCACATTCCTGTGTTCCGGCATGAAGGGTGCTGGTGAAATCGTCTCAGGGTGGCGGGCGCAGTGCAATGCCGCATAGGGCGTGTCCTAGGTGGACGTGACCTATGAGGTAATGCATTATTATAAGCAGAGGCTACCGCTTAACATCAGGTGGGCCATCTGCTTGTTCCGTCATTCATTTACTTAGAAAAAAATAAGAAATTGTTCCAGTCTTTAAAATTTCCTCTAATTGTTCCGGTGAGTTTACTGTAAAATATGGGCCTAAAATAAATTGATGCTTTTAACAAAATATAATTGTCATAATTCGTATTATATTGTGACACAAATTAACTGACCGTGTTTGCTTAAATCCCAATGCACTCGTATTTATAGTTGTGATTTCCGATGACATTTTATTGTTTATATAGTTTAGGTTTAGTAAAGTATTCCGCAATTAAACAATTTATTTATTAAAAGTGATTATTCTGTTTGAAAAACTGCAACGTAAGATGGTTTACTTATTTTGGATATTTTACAGTTTCGATTATCGCGTGTGTTTCAATGAGGTGATATGCGCCACTTGGTTTGGAAGTCAGAATTAATAACAGCACTTGCATAAAGGTGTGTGTACTACATAAAATTAATGGAATCTGTTGACCATGTAAGTGTTGAGCTACAGATTTTATGTGATAGTACATATCTATCAGCATCTAACGGCTTAAGATGAGTTTATCCCCAGTAGTGTGCTTCTTTACAAACAAAGTTTGCCTCCATTTTGGAAACTTTCTCATAAAACTCCATGAAATTTTGTACTTTTGCATTCAATAGACCCGTAGTTTATCAGTTTTTTATAAATTTATATAGTTTCCAAATAACACGGACTTAATGGAAATCTTATATAATGCTTGTTTGATTCTATACAAATTAATGGGAAAATGTCAAAACACAGGTCTAAAATTAGTCTCAATATTGTGTCTGCAAAATTTCTTGGACTTGAATTAATTGATATCCAATTTGAGGATACACATTCCTTAAGTGTGCTTTAGCACTGTGTGATTGTCATCCCATGCCGAGGGCGTTTTTATCATGGAATGATGTCCGGATGTGATAGCTCTCGCAGTATTGGGGCGCGTTGTTGTAACTTTGTTGGTATCGGGTTTAATGCTGTATTTGAAATGAGTATTATCTATCATAAATTAATCTCCGAAGTCAGATACAAAAAGAACAAAACACAAACAACATCTGCATCCCACAAATAAATAATGCTATGTGCTCTTAACGGTACTTACGTATCCTGAATATTTAACACCCTTAGAAAGAGAAGTTTTAGAAGGAATCAAATTTAAAAACCACTTGACAAAATGGCTGATAATATTTTAACAATTTAACGGAGGTAACATTATTATTCTTTTAAAATATTTCTGATTCTGATTCTTTATGATTACCTAATTTACGTAGTCTAGTCGCAATCAAATTTTGCAAGCAGACTGCGTAAATTGGGCACTCGCAAAAACGTCAATTTAAATACAAACAGTCGAAACTGCAAATGTATGGCCTTACAAAACAAGGGATGCTGAAGCATAAAATGTAGTGTAGTTCAACCACTGCAGTTGTACCTTCAACCACAACTCGCTCCATCAATACTTTTCCACCATAGCACCTTATTGTTACGATAGTTATCGTTGAGGATATTCACGTTAAGTTTGAAGTGTTACACCTTATTATAAACGCTCTATTAATAAATAATAAATATGCACTAGTGTGAACATCACAACTAATTTTTAAAACACCAAGACCTTGTGCTTTGTAACAATTCCTGTTTAAAGTTACCCATAAATCATACGTACAACATCACAAGTTAGCTGTTACTAAAGTAACTGTTGGTGTAGGTAGTAGGTGTTGCAGAAGTACCTGCTTTTAGATCATCTTATTCTGAAGCATTGGGTCCTTTGTTTTTTATTAAACATTCATAAACAGTATACATTGTAGGGATACCTTCACTCAAACGTGGCCCATATCGCGGTCGTTGTTACACATTTGTCATGTAAAAATGGAATAATCCACGTATTGTATAGATAGAATACAAAGCATGAAGTTGTTTTTACTCTAATATTCCTAAATGAAGAGTAAGTGTAAAGTAGTTTTAGTTATGTTTAGTTGTAGTGAGTAATGGCGGCTCCGTTCGCCCGCCGCTGTAGCTTCATTAAAATCACTACGAATACTTGTTTACGTACCTATCCTCACCTCGCTTACGATGAGTTAGAGCCAGGTTTATGTTTAAATCAATGTTAAAGTTCTGTTAATTTATTGCATAAGTTTTTTACAATGCCTCGGAACTTACTCTCAAGTTTAATATAGCGTGTTTGTAAAAAAACATTTACTTTTTGGTGTGTCATCCTATAAAACGTCTCGTGACGCAACAACCTATTACAACTATGGAGTCATTTTTGTATAATAATCTCAATGATACAAGGAGTAAATTAATAAATAATAGTGTAAACATAGCATTTGTGTAAGTTTGTTGTATTGTATAATTGAGAAATGTCCAAAAATTATTTTCATTTTAAAAATGCATTATAATTATACAATTGTATAAATTTGTATTCATTGGAAATTATAATTCATTAAAGTATTTATTTATTTCAGGAACTAAGAGTTGAATTATAATACGTTTCTAGATTATGTTCGTTTGTTTTTGTTTCTTATATGCCTTTTATACATGTCATTGGCTAAGTTTTGATACCAGAAGTGTTCAACTGATGTTATTTAGACAAAGTAACCTTAGGCCGTTTGTCCACGGTACCAACCGGTCCGATTTTTACTAGTGAAGACGGAAGCCGGCGTTTTAACGTTGACGGATGGACACTGAATACGTTTGTCTACTGCGTCCAATACCGGACGAACCATTTCGAACGTGGTGCTAGATTAAAAACTATAACTGGAATAATAAGAATAATAGTTGATAATTTACAACATGAAGTTTTTTTTTTTAATTTTAATGAGTATTCAATAATTCATAGAAATTTGCGCACAGATATTCGTAACCACTTCAGATCAAATGACGGACGCCGTGGAAAAGTCCACAACTATTTTGCTTTTTGCTTTTTGCGCACTTGACACCGAGTTCGGATCCGAGCTCCGATGTAGCGGATCCGATCTAGCTATCGAGCACTCTAGTACGGAGGCCGCATTTTCTAAGCACAGAATACCGTCTGTTTTTAACCCCCTATTCGAAAACGACGTGGTGTTATAAGTTTGACGTATCTGTGTGTGTGTGTCTACCTGTGGCATCGTTGCTCACGAACGGAAGAAACGATTTAGTTTTTTAATTTATTTGAAATTTGAATTTGTCGTGCTATGTTTGATCAAAATCGGTTCAGCCGTTTCATTGCGTTGGAGTTTTTTTTAATTTTTACAAAATTAATTACTGGTATCTAGTTACATTGAGGTTACATTAATGTAACTTTTTATCCCAAGTAGTTACATTAAAAATTAATTACTAGTAGTAGTTAATTAAGTTACAATAATTGATGTAACTAATGAGAATTTTTGGTCTTATTAGTTAGTGGATATTTACAATGCAACTAATAAGGCCAAAAAGTCCCATAAGGTACTTTTTTTAAAAATTTAACAAGTACTTAAAATTAAAAAATCCAACTAGCGACATAAAGGGAACCTCAATGTAACTAGATGGAACAGACGCAGAATACATCATTATGTATTGTACGTGACAGCATTCTGTCACGTCATCAGAGGGTCAATAAGTGATTTAGCACATATTTTTGTGCTGTCTAGATGGATCTTCACAATGATCTAACTACAGTACAGGTATAGCGTTTAACTTAGTAGCCTCGTGAGGTATGGGAGCGGCATGGGAGGGTGGTGATTTTCTTATGTCAAATGTCGCGAGACGTCACTTGACGTCAGTCGGGCGGCGATCTCGCTGCCGTCAATACGTGTTATTTGGGCCGGCCGCTTTAGACAAGACGCACACGAGATTAGCAACCGAAGATGGGTCCTCGGATTAGAGCTCAAACTAAAGATGTTGTTTATAATGTATGTAATTTTGTCAAGGTTAGGAAATCTGATCCAAATTCTGCCGAGCATGAAAACGATATAAATCTAAACAAAATTGCTAAGGCAACCGCACTGTCAAAACAAAGTATACGACGCATCAGGAAGAAAGCCGGAGTGGGTTTGGGGGTCATGAAGTTTGACTCTTGTCATAATGTGAGCTTTAGCTCATTTATGGTGAGGGTCCCTACGGAAAATGTGAAGACTTACTTGAGCCCTGACTTCTGGCCGAAAGGGGTGAAGTTTCGGCGGTTCAAGGGACGCCTGTCTCGTGATCCCCCGGTCCGCGACGCGTCGGCGATCACACGTGTTTTAGATTAAGTAATAAATAAAGCGTTTTTTATGTGTATGTTAGTTTCTAAGGTATTTATGTTGATATGGGCTTACTGTTTAGGTTTAGTGCATTTCTCAGTAAGCTTGAAATAAAGATTTTGAATTTTAATTTTAATTTCAAATGTTAATGCTAAAAAAATATGGAAAGTAATGCGAAGTTTTCATTACCAATACAACCGAAACAGACAAGAAAAAAGAAGATAAAAATTGTCGATTTTAGTAAAGGTGTAGTAAGAAGAAAGATTGCAGAATTTTATACAGTAAGAAAAGAAATTCCCACGATCAATAAACTTAGAAAAGTTTTAGAGGAAGATGGTGTTATCAAATGTGGATATACATACATGCGTCTTTTATTGCATGAATTAGGTTTCCGATACAAAAAATGACAATCGAAGAGAAAAATGTTGATAGAACGCCATTCAATTCAGCAATGGAGAAGCAAATACATTACAGCTATAAGAAAATATAGATCGGAAGAGAGGCCAATATTTTTTCAAGACGAAACTTATGTCAATGAATCCACAAACGTGCCAGCGTGTTGGCAATCCGATACTGAAAGAGGTGCATTGGCTTCTATTGGTAAAGGAAATAGATTGGTCATCGTGCATGCTGGTG
Organism: Operophtera brumata; assembly: GCA_932527175.1. Classification (NCBI taxonomy): domain Eukaryota; kingdom Metazoa; phylum Arthropoda; class Insecta; order Lepidoptera; family Geometridae; genus Operophtera; species Operophtera brumata. The sequence goes on along the minus strand of OW052239.1, from coordinate 76,294,099 downwards.
AGAGTTTAGGATTTGTTAATGGCGCTTTAACCATTTTCAAACCAACTACAAAGACAGAAGACTATCATGGAAACATGAATTACAACAATTTCGAAAAGTGGGTTCGCGAAAAACTTTTGCCTTCCCTACCATCTAATTCTGTAATAGTTATGGATAACGCGAAATATCATTGCAACGAGGTGGATAAAGTACCCACAATGTACTCCTTAAAAAAGGAAATGCAGGACTGGTTAAAGCGGCATAACGTTGAGTACACTGAATTTATGAAAAAGAGTTATTTGTTAGAATTAATAAAACGAAATAAACCTGAAAAACTATTTAAAATTGATTTCATATTAAAAGAAAATGGTCATACGGTACGTTATTTGCCACCGTACCATCCGGATTTAAACCCGATCGAATTAGTATGGGGAGATATCAAGGGCGAGCTGGCACGTAAACATATTAACTCAAATTTAACTGAGAAAAAGCGAGCACTAGAATAGTTATTTGCTAATTTTTCAGTGGAGAAAAAATGTGACGGTCACGTAAATAAAGTTGAGAAGAGTATTTCAAAAAAGACCATCTTAGCGACGATATAATGGATTAATTTATAATAAGATTACGAGATGACGACTCAGATAACGAAAGTGATTCCAGTCATACTGACAGTGATTTGAGTAGCGATATGGACATAAGCTAATAAATTGAAAGTTCAGTTGAACATATTGATATTAGTATTAAATATAATAAATATTTGCACAAGTATTTTATTCTCTTTCGCAATGACTTAGGTACTTATTTGTAAATATCGTAAGATCTATCTTCACTAATTTTCATCACGTGTGTAGCCCGACAGTTCTTTGCGTCACATGTCACCCCTCCCGTGCCGCTCCCATACCTCACGAGGCTACTGAGTTAAGCGCTAGGCCTATAGTTGGGTATAAACTTTAGGAAACCGAAGCTCTCAAAAGTACACGTTTTTGGTAACGCTATTTTTCTGGAAGATTAACTGTGGGATGAACATTCGTGGGATGAAACAAAAAGCACTCTATTTCGATGTGGTTTTTCACGATCATGCGGAGTATTAAACTGAAAATGCCGTCGAAAATAAAATCAATTCACTCTAGGCTTTTATTTAATAAAATAACTGATTATGGAAGTAGTTACAAATTTATTACTTAGTAGTAATTTGTTACAGATTGAAGGTATAAAAACGTAAAATGATTACATAATATTATAGAATATTGTTTACTTACTAGACTTTTCTTATTCAGAAGATAAAAATGTAGAAAAAAGGTACAAATAAATATGCAAATTCATTCAACAAAACTCAATAGTTTATCATTTATGTGGCCTCCTACAACTATGATAAGTATAACAGAGACTAACGAATCTACATGTCTATAATCAATATAGATAATACATTAAAACCATGATATAAATACAAGTATTACTTACAATTATTATTATCGCGGTTAAATAGTGCATTGCTACTACCGAAACTTATCGGGTAATACCAATGCAATGAATAAAGGTTACGGTACGGCCTGGCCCGCTCGCCTTGGCAATGTCATTTGGGAAATGAATACAATCGGTTTTTTTTCACCAGTTATGTAGCACATTGTGACCTATGCATGTCGTATACAAGGCAGAGGCGTTTGCAATCGCTGTTTATTTTCCTTCCTACCCTATGATAAGTTATTAGCTATCTTACTTACTTACATAGTATTTACAAAACAAATTATACTTAACCTGGGGCCTGTTGCTAATAAAGTACTTAACTCAACCTAATAATTTTCTGGTCTAAAAACAGTAATAGTACCTAGTTGTTTGTACTTTGAACCCACGGTGAAAAGAGTCCCGTTGAGGCTATGCCTACCCCTTTGGGGAGTATGTATGTATGTTTGTACTTTACTATACAAACGGACTCGATTGCCGGCTCACGTTCTAGACTGAAAACATGAATGGGTAACCTGGGCACATATACCCAGGCAAAAGCGACACGCGCTAACTGGCGTGAAAGCGAGAAAGACGGGAAAGAAACGAATGCCGCGCAGTATGGAGATCACTCCGCCATATTAGTGCATTACGCTTTTGCTTGGGTGTGTGTACGCCGGTCTCGCATCTTGAACTCTCGTGGCACTCAATAAATATCAACAAAAATATTATTTTAACTTTATGTAAGTTATATCAAATCAAAGACAGAAAGTTACCATAATAGTTAATCTAGGCCTTAAGTTAGTGTAGGTATCTTTAACATTTCAAGCAATTATTTTGGCATCATCTATTTTAACCATGTACAACAATAAATATATACTTATATGTACTTATATGTACCTAGGCTTGGTGCTATTCGGAGGACAAGATGTAGTTCTAATTATTAATTGAGATGTGAACTCATCAACAATTTACAAACATTACATACAAACATTACAATAGCATTTATACATCATATTTTAACACGGTATGAGAGCGTGCGCTCGCCTTCTTCAGTCCGATGAGATGCCGATACTTTTTGTTTTTTTCACGTCCAGAATTTTCATTGGACCTATGGCGCCACTCATAATAAAGTTCTACTTCAACACACCAGAACCCATTATTTAATACTATTTGCTGTCCTAAAGTCATCCGAACAACATCAAACATTATTTCTAATTAAAAAACTAACTCTACCTAAGTAAATTATTAAAATAAACTTTTAACCAACAAAAAGCATTTTTAAGAGTTATGGCTCTTTGAAAGCATATGTGTGCGCTATAATGCCGACAACTTTTATATTGCCTTCACCACCGTTTGTCGATAATCAGGTGAACTGTACCACCAGTTATGACTGAATATGTATGAAAACAGCTGCCTACAAAGTAAAGTATAACTGAGGGCAGTCAGTCGGGTAGAAAGCTGTACCTATGCTCACAGTCGGTTATCGGCAGATGTTGTAAAAGTAACAGTCATAATGCAAAGAGCCACACTCGCTACACCACACAGTTGCAACACATTTACATCTTTGGTACGATACCTAGTAAAGTTGGTGATCGCAACGAACACATACTTAACCTAACACTAATTCAGTTTGAACACTCAACTGTGGTAACCGCAGTACAATTTCGGGTAACAATTTAGTTCGCACTGAGGAACGTGAAACCAATAATCTATGACACGAATTGGTTACCTATCATGGTGCAGTGAAGTCAACGTCTGGTTTCTCTTCAGAGATTTTATAATGTTCCTAAAACTAACTTATCGGGCGTGAACCCAACCTATGCGCTAACTGATTGTCCACTTCATGTCGAAATTCTTGGGAAGGTATCGGCTCAAAGCGGAAGAGAAAACTTGTCGTAGTGCATTCTTTTCAAACAGTGTAATAGTTGACGTCTCATCTAGGTGTCCGGTCTAAAGAATATAGCTGCCCGTCTTTTAGATATGTCGTAAAAAACGACTAAAGTATTAGGTACGAGAAGTGATACGCACCAGCATCCATCTGAATACTTAACATAAGTGATCTCCAATCAGCGTGCTATATAAGCGTGGTGATTATGGAGAATCATTGCGTTCTCGGCCTCCTTCAGCAGTGGACGTCTTCCGGCTGACGATGATGATGGACTAGGTCCTACCCCGAGGACTGAGTACAAGCTTAGTTAATCGCGTTTATATATCACTTTGCGATTCTTTTGAGGCTCAACGTGACCGCTATCGACCCTGTGTTCGGAAACCTAAAACATGTCTCAAGCGACAGGTGGTGGTACCAAACATTGCGATTAGATAGGATTCCAAAATTAATCATAAAATTTCTAGTGATTCAGCTTGTGTCGATCGGAGTAAACACGCTGGGCAATATAGCAAATACAAAAGGTCAAAACTGAAAAAAAAAAACAATCTTCACGTATAGATATATTATGGTTCAACCATTTAGTAGAGCCTGCCGACAGCTCTGCTCATAGATAACGTTGGCAATAGGCAACGTATAATCCCGTAAAATGTTACTGTATTATGTTAATCTACATAGTAGAACACTCACAAATTCGATAGGCAACACACTGGAGCTTCCTAGTAATAAGGATCATAAAAAAATGCGGCTTCGTCGCGAGGAACAGCCTTAAATTAAACCTAGTTTATAAGTCGATTCTAAATGATTCTTGTGATTTCATCGAGTAAAATACTTTTGCCCTAAGCGCATCTTGAATCTCGGAATACAGTAATTTCACACCATGTATCACATAAACCTATGTATATAAACCATGATTTTTGCAAAGATGTCAAAGGCCAGTGATTAATAGTTCAATGTGATGATCACTCATAGCTAAATTTACCAGTCGCGGTCATTAGTGATGATCACTTATACTAGTAAAGTATAACAGACGCGGTCATCAGTGATGATCACAAATAGTTAAAGTACCAGTCACGGTCATCAGTGATGATCACTTATAGTAAAGTATACCAGTCGCGGTCATCAGTGATAATCACTTATAGTAAAGTATACCAGACGCGGTCGTCGTCGTTCGTTAGTGATGATTACAAATAGTTCAGTGTACCAGACGCGGTCATTAGTACTGATCACAAATAGTTTCAGTGAACCAGCCGCAGTCATTAGTTATTATCACAAATTGTACAGTGTACCAGCTGCGGTCATTAGTGATAATCACAAATTGTACAGTGTACCAGACGCGGTTATTAGTACTGATCACAAATAGTTCAGTGTACCAGCCGCGGTCATTAGTTATAATCACAAATTGTACAGTGTACCAGCCGCGGTCATTAATGATAATCACAAATTGTACAGTGTACCAGCTGTGGTCATTAGTGATAATCACAAATTGTACAGTGTACCAACCGCGGTCATTAGTGATAATCACAAATTGTACAGTGTACCAGCCGCGGTCATTAGTGATAATCACAAATTGTACAGTGCACCAGACGCGGTCATTAGTACTGATCACAAATAGTTCAGTGTACCAGCCGCGGTCATTAGTTATAATCACAAATTGTACAGTGTACCAGCCGCGGTCATTAATGATAATCACAAATTGTACAGTGTACCAGCCGTGGTCATTAGTGATAATCACAAATTGTACAGTGTACCAACCGCGGTCATTAGTGATAATCACAAATTGTACAGTGTACAAGCCGCGGATATTAGTGATGATCACAAATAGTTTAGTGTACCAGCCGCGTCATCTGTGATGATCACTTATAGTAAAGTATACCAGACGCGGTCATTAGTGATGATTAGAAATAGTTCAATGTACCAGCCTTGGTCATCAGTGATAATTACAAATTGTACAGTGTACCAGCCGCGGTCATGAGTGATAATCACAAATTGTAGTGTACCAGCCGCGGATATCAGTGCAGATCACAAATAGTTCAGTGTACCAGCCGCGGTCATGAGTGATAATCACAAATTGTACAGTATACAAGCCGCGGTCATGAGTGATAATCACAAATTGTACAGTGTACCAGCCGCGGATATTAGTGATGATCACAAATATTTCAGAGTTCCACACGTGTTTCGATCAACGCACGGCGACGCCATTGATGGTGACCACGGCGCTGGGTCCAGTGGGTTCCGGTTCGTACGCAGAGTCTGTGTCGCTCCGCCGCCCGTACGCTGCATTGTCGGCCAGTTGCTCACTGAGGGAACATATTTTTACAAACTTTTAATTAACTTGCAATGTATGTTAGTTTGTTTGTTTAGGTAAAATCTTGTAAGCTTAATTAGAACAACTTCTTGGCATCCGATTGAGCTAAAATTTCGCGTACCTGTCAAGGTCCGATGACAATACAATGTTATGGTGACAACAAGATAATCTGATGATGGAGACGGAAGGTAGACAACGGAACTCCTCAATGGATAAGAGGAGACTGGCCGTGTTTGATCAGCTAGCACACACTTAATATTTACGCTTAATAGTTTCATCATCATCTGGTCATCATCAGCGATGGTAGCCTAACGGTTCAATAGTGCAACTCAGAATCCAACGATACCGGGTTCGATCCTAGGCTCCGCACCATGACTTTTCTAAGTTATGTGTGGATTTCCATCGCTCTGTGCTTCGGAGGGCACGTTAAGCTGTCGGTCCCGGCTGTTATTGATTAATAGCAGTCGATAAGCCATGTCAGAGGCCCTCGGGCGGCTTTACAAACTCTGACACCAGAGGCCAGCACTACCTCATACGAAACGACGACGATCATCATCTGATGATATATTAAGCGTATTTAGTTTTAAGCGTAAATATTAAGTATAAGAAGTGTACATCCAACTGATGTTGGATATACACTTCTTAAAAGCTTATATTGAAAAATACATTTTTCATCCAATAAAGTTTTAAATAGGCATTACGTTTAGTTCCTGACGCTTCGGAGCCCTACATTATGCGTGTTCCTTTTTCCTATTTCAATGGAACACTGGAAATCCCGGCTATTTTTTTTTTTAAATAAAATTAACTTGTGTTCATTTATAAGGTCATCGGTCCGTCAGCTAGATAATGCTGATGACCTCTGTGGCGAGGATGCGAGAGGTTGCGGGTTCGGTTCCTGCTGCGGGACTAACATGTTTGTATGATCTGTAAATATTTTTTCCGGGTCTGGGTGTTGTGGTAGCATGGTACTCGTAGTTCCTGATACCCACGTAACAGGATATCCTAGTGAGGGATCAGGACTATGTATGTGTCTGTTGGGTGTTATGTTATGTAATGATGAGTGTACCTGTAGGGTGAGTCGTACACGTTGTCGGTCACGTGATCATACATGTGGCGTCCGTTCGCATCGTGTAACGTCGCGTAGCTCATCACTGCCGCATTCTGGTCTTCCTTGCGTTCAGCGCCCTCTATGTTCTCAGTGTTCTTTACGGGTGTTGCTTTGCGGCTGAAAAAACATGTGAAAATAGATTAAAACGAATCGAGAATCGATGATAAGTATACTAAATACAGTGGATTCTGAGAAACGCATACTATTGAGTAGGTAAAGATACCAACCTAATCTATTTTAAAAGACATACGAACCGTTTATTCTCTACTGCAGTGCCCCCTAGTCATAATCAAACGATTTATAAACCAGCTCGAAGTATTTCCTAATAATAATTATGTACCAAAAAAACTTGGGCTTTCCTCTTTCTAACCCCAAAGTAGGATTTCCTCACGGATTTGATCGAATTATACGAGTATAAGGGTATCCTTTATGGGGATTATAGTTGTAATCTAGTGAAGGTATGTATTTCGCAGTTATAAACAGTACCAAAAACACACCATGAACTATGAGATCTGTAGTGCAATGCGTTGATAAGCCATCATCAGTGGGTAGACGTGCACTGCTTGATATATACCTCCCATATAATGCTACAATAAACGCCCTCGAACCGCCTCCGTCCAACAACTTCCTGCAACGTTACAATGCCATCGGTCCATAGAGTAGGAACCGTCCTAGTTTGCAGGTTTGTGCACAGAACCTTTATTCCTCAGCTGCTGTCAATAGTGCGACTTGATGAGCCTTATAACGTATAGTCAGCTTACGCGGAACTGCAACTTCTCGTAACACTATCACTCAACATCGTGTGTTGTGTTCTCGCTCTCTCTCTCTCACGGTATATAATCTCAATAACAGAAAATAAAGTTGCGGGATCCGCGCGGACCAGTCTGGTCCAACACTAAGTTTAACAAAACTCACAGTCTCAAGTAAATGACGCCCAGCAGCATCAGCAGGAACAGCACGACTCCACACCCGACGCCCACACTGAGCGGCAAGGTCCCGCTCTCGGCCGCCTCGTTGGTTGCCAGCTCGCAACTTGGTTCCTCCCCTGACCAGTGCCCGTCATCTGCACACTTCCGGAGGAACGGCCCCACTCGCGTGAACTGCGGCAGGCAATGGTACTCGATGGAACTGCCAAAGTGAGTTGAACTGTTGGCGATGATGATGCGACCGTTGTCTATGGTGCCCGGGGACTTGCAGTCGATCGCTGTTGGGAAGAAAAGGAAAGGTTCAGGTGTAAAGAACACAGGTTTGTGATACCGGTATTTAAGTTTTAGTTAAATACAACCCTCGTTGATTCAAATAAGCTGACAGTTCGGAATTATAAAGGGTCTCGAAACGTAGGGTTGTATTCCCAACCCATACATTCAGTTCCAAACATCTGTAGGGCTTAGTGCTGAACTGGGACTCATCAAGGAGTGAATGTAAAATCGCAAGGCCTGCTTGGCCGCAAAGATACCTAGCTAAAATAAAATAGGCTTCGAGAAAAGGTTACGTACCTGCGGCTTCACCAGTTTGACTTGGCAAGGCGATCCTGCCACTAATAAACTAATTTTGTCATTTCGGGGTATATCAACAGTACCATCGTTGTACGCTATATGCCCCTGCACTGCGTGATCTATGAACACGATCCCTATTCTTATTGCCTATTATGCTACATCCTTGCCCGAATGTTCAGCGGGAGATGGCTGCTAATACTTACGGATACAAACAGGGGGTGCCCCGTTCCACTGGCCCTTCTTCAAACATGTCCTGGTCTGGTTGCCCTTGATGCTGTATCCTCGCTCGCAGCGGTAGTGAGCTTCACCACCGATGCTCAGCGTGGAGGTGGCTACCAGCAGACCGACGCTACCCTTGATCTGGATCGACGGGTCCGGGCATGTGATTTCTATGGGCGGTCCAAAAATTAGTCTCAGTGAAATCAGACTCATATATTAGTCTTTAAACCGCATGGTGGAACCCATTTCCTTCAGATTCGTGAAAATATTTTACTTGGGGGGGGGGGGTCAGACACTCAATTTAAAATTATTTAAATTATATCACTCTAAAACGTAGGTACCTATACGTTCCCCGGCGGTTGTCGGTTCTGGAAAATAGGCCTCTTGAGCTATAATATCGTCAAACTATGTTACACTAAAACAGTATGCGCCAAAATTCGTGAGTGAGCACGATGTTATGTGCGTGCCAGTCGCACATCATCGTCTATTGGCTACTCGCGCCCCCACTCCGCTATTCCGTAGTCACGTCGGGGTGACTGTACCTTTGCAAACAGGAGCTTCAGAGCTCCACGTGCCGTTGTCCTGGCATAGCCTCCGTGAGACTCCGTCTAGCTGCCAATGTTCGTCGCATTCGTAGAGTGCTGCAGCGCCGTAGTAGGTCGCGTTGGTTGCTAGAGTCACTAGGCCGTTCTCCATCCGACCAGGATTACCGCAGTCGACATCTGGAATAATCCGAAAAGAGAAATTACAGTAAAGCGTGTATGCTCGTAAGCGTGGTGACCCGTAATTTAAATGTGAAAATAATCCGTCTGGTATGGCCATGTCATGCATAGAGGCGGCGAGATGAACACCTGATTAAGAAAGTCCTCACAGTTGAAGAAGCAAAAAAGATCATCTATTTCTTTACTTTTTGCCTGGCTTTGGACGGTTCCAATCCAACTGAATGATGACTGACAAGTAGGCCAAAAAGACCTACCGATGATGGGTTTACAACCTAAGCTCACGAAAAAAAGCAAACAATGCCGCAAGAATCCCTAATGAACTGGGAGATAAGGCCATAACAACACAAGAAGATTATGGTATTCCTCTATGGGCATCATGCTTCAGTCAGTGACTGCAGCGTCTAGTTTTCTGCATTGGAAGCAAGATGAAAACTAAGTGGACGAGACTCACATGGCCATTTCCTTATCACAACGATTTCTAAATTACTGGTAAGTACACTCACATTGGCATTTCGGTGTCATGCCGCCCCACTGTCCATTGTCCTCGCAAGTGGACAGACTCTCTCCCACCACTTTGTAACCTCGTTCGCAGCGGTACTTCACCAGCGCACCGATGCGGTACGTGCTGCCGCTGTGGGTGGTCCCAGAGGTGCGGATCAGGGTACGCCCGTGCATGCGGTCGTTGCCCGTCACAGAGACTATGCTGTTCTCTGGTACGACGGGGTCTGGGCAGCGGATTTCTGCAATTATTACAGGTTTTATTAGTTCGGTGAAAGGTGTATATAACTATTCAACAAGTTCTGGCGGAGTGAGATGCTAGCATGTAATACTAGGTGGCTGAATATATTTCAAAATCACAATAATATAATATACGACAAAGTTACGACGTTTGGTTTCTCAATCACACCAAAAAGTCTGGACTGATGTCGATGAAATTTGGTATACAGATGTTTGTTTTTACAGCTAGAGGCTACTTTTTATCCTGGTTAATCGTGAGCGAAGCCGCAGGCGGGCAGTAGTGTCAGATAAATGCAATTCACCTCAGACAGATAAATTAAATAGGTATGATTGCAAGTAAGTGAAAAAGCGACAGTTGTCACGAGCAAAGATTGCCGAGGCGCATAAGTTTGTAGTACCTTCGCATCTGGGCGAGGAGTCGCTCCACGTGAACTCCTCGGTGCAGACTCTGCGCACCGGGCCCACGAGCCGGTAGTTAGTGGTGCACGAGTACTGCAGAACGCTGCCGAGATGGGTGCTGTCGTTCAGCAGGTCTGACGATCCGTACGGCAGGGGTGGAAGCTTGCCGCAGTCCACATCTGGAATCAAGATCATTGAGTAGACATTTTGAATATTCGTTTGGCAGGAAATTAAATTAGAGTTGAGTGTTTCATACGTGGCTTAGGCGGGCAAAGGTAAATTTTCCCAAAGGTCTTTGAAAAAATGTATGAAGATCCAAGCTAGTTTGAGAAATCATTGAGTTTGTTTTGGAATACGGGCCTAATATATATTGATGCTTAGAACTCACATTCGCATTTGGGCGATTCCCCGGACCACTCGCCGTCCTGACCGCACATGAGGCTGGCCTCGCCCACCAGTTTGTGTCCGCGTTCGCAGTGGAAGTCGATGGTGGAGTGTACGTTGTAGTCGAAGGCCTCCATGTAGCCCCCGGCAGGCACCTCGGGATCGGCACATGTTATCACTACAAAAAAGCAAGTTTTTTCATTTATTTTTCCTTAAACACACACACTCCCACCCTACCACATGAAAAAAGAAAATTTAATTTTTTTTTTGTCAATATCATCATCATAACATAACACCCAAAAGTCATAAATACATACATGCAAAGTCCTGATCCCGCACTAGGGACCCCTGTGTCTTGAGTATCAGGAACTACGAGTACACAACACGTACACGTGTGACACGACACGGTCCCGATCACAATTTTTTTAAAAGATGGCTATGGTAAACCAAGAACTTATTCATTTAACGCCAGGTTTTGTGTACTTACATTCACATGAAGGCATATCATGCGACCACTTCCCGTCTCGATTGCACGTGAGTTCCTCCGAGCCGGCCAGCCAGTAGTCAGGCTCGCAGGTGAACTGCACCACGGAGCCGTACGTCGTGGTTCCGTTCAGCAGCCGGAAGGAACCCTTGTGGACGATTGCGGGGGTTCCGCAGTCCACGTACTTGCAGGAAGGCGGAGTGCCAGCCCAACTGCCTCCAAGTGTGCAGGTCACACTCTGCCGTTCGTAAAAGGAAGTACATTTTTATTAGTATTTGGCAGAATTTTACAAGCAATGTATATTCGTCCGGGTGGAATCTTGCAACTCAATTTTAAAGCAGTTACCTATCTTTGAAAGATTGAGCTGAAATTTGGCATACCTGTCAAGTTCCGATGACGATACAATATGATGGAGAAAGCGAGCTGATCTGATGATGGAGACGGAAGGTGGACAACGGAACTCTTCGATTGATAATAGTAGAATGGCCATGTTTAGGCTCATTTTGATCAGCACACGGTTACGATCACTAATTTTATAAAAGCTTGTATTGAAAAATATATTTTTCACAAAAAGCTTATTTATTGCTGACATATCAGATGCTCATTAGACAAGTATCATCCAGCGACCGTATAATTACAAATTTATATTTATTAAGTCTCCGTTTTTTTCCCTAAAAACCATTGTTATATAAGAATCTAGCGGACCTGTAGCGCCACCAGTTTGGGTCCAGTTTTGAAACTAAACCATCAAGTTACCCAATCAAACACACAAAAAATGTCATCAAAATCGGTCCAGAATCGGTTGAAGAGGAGTTCTGTGACATACACACGTACAGAAGTATAATATTAATATATTAATATTAATATTATTATATTAAGATTGTTATTAGGTAAACTGTGATTCATTTCGTAGTAAAAAATATCCCTTTTGATCGAGTTACCTTAAACGCGAGATAATTTTGAATTTTCATATCCAATTTGTATTACTGACAACCAAATTTTTTAGCGACAGCCTTTTTTGGAGGATAATCACCACTAACCATTGAAATTATAAAGGCCATGAATATATGCCACTTACCGGCGATCCAAACAGTATAAATCCATTTTGGCAGGTGTAAGTTGCTAGAGAGCCGGCCGTGCGTCCACTGACAGAGACCATGGCTCCCGTGACTGGTGGTGGTTCGGGGCACCAGTCGAACAGGCATTTGGGGGCCTCGCCTCCCCAGGTCCCCTGGTCCCCGCACTCCCGCGCGGCCTCCCCGACGAGCGTGTAGTTCTCCTTGCAGGAGTACAGGGCCCTGGCGCCGTGAGTCGTCCGCCCGTCGACCAGGCTCACTTCGCCGTCTTGGATGGGACTGATGCCGCCACAGTCAACATCTAGGAAAGAGGTTCAAAATAAGGCATAAACATTAATATTTGAAAAACCAGCCTACCGGTGACGTAACGAAAACGTAGTACGTGGTGGTAGTTGAATTGCATGGGTTCAACTACATAAAGCAACCCAGCCCGTATCCGTTAGGCATGCGGGAATTTAATCCATTCACGACCCTTGGAAACCGGCCACTTGACCAGTACCGCAAACCACCTGGCCATCATGCGGTAGGTATTATTCAAACGCCAACAAATTACCTCTCTGGCGCGGCGGGCAAGAAACCGACTGAGACGTGAGAGGTACAAGTTTTATCTTCAAATATATGTAGGCATATTATGCTTCGCGAGCATCTGACATTGAAGAGCCTTGTACCATTGCATATATTGTACTTGTACTTGAAGATGTGGAGCCTTGTAGGCCCAGTGGGAGGTACCCCAACGTTTGAACCTGAGGTCGTGGGTTCTTGCACAAAAATATATGTCGTTTTCCACTCTAACAATTTATAAGTAATTGCATAGCCACTTGCAACAATAATTGCTTATAACAGTGCCGGAAAACATCGTGAGGAAGCTGGCATGCCCTGGTACTTCCAAATCAAAGTATGTAATACAAACCAGAACTGAGCTAGCCGGATAGGATCCAACTACCAACCCCGCGAGTTGAGTTGAGTCAAAGTTGAGCAGCGGGCTGTGGAGAGAGCTATTCTCAAAGTTTCACTACGTGATAGAATCTCGAATGAAGAAATCCGTAGAAAAACCAAGATCACAGACATAGCTCTCAGAATTAGCAAGTTAAAGTGGCAACGCGCAGGCCATATAGCTCGCAGAACAGATAACCGTTGAAGAAGAAAGGTTCTCGAGTGGCGACTGCAGACGGGACGACGCAAAAGAGGAATGGCCCCCTTTCGATGGACCAAAGACATTATAGAGGTTGCAGGAAGGCAGTGAATGAAGGCGGCTAAAAACCGTTCGTCGTGGCATTTTATGGGGGAGGTCTTTGTGCAGTGGACTTCTGTAGGCTGATAATGATGATGATGATGACGACTGGGCTAGCGTGCGGTCGATTGAACCCTGATTCACTCCCGTCTCGAGTAGACCCCAGTCCTAGCAGTGATAACGATATGATTATGCTTACAATGAGCTTGAAAGGCTGGTTATACCGGTGGGTGATGAAACCCTCGCGGTACCATGAACTTACATTTACAGCTGGGCGCAACGCCAGACCAGAAGCCGTCCTTCAAGCAGGCGCGTGACTTGGTCCCTGCGAGCATGTGGCCCTGGGGACACCGGTAGTCGATGGAGGCCCCCACACGGTAGTCTTTTCCTTCGATCGTGGTGTTGAGCAGTTTGTCTGGACTACCGCACGTCGGAGGCACTGCCGGATATACAAGTTATTAGATTTGTGTACATCTTTAAAGTAAAAGCATTTTTAACACATAAAATATTTGCCCAGCTGAGTTTAGGATTATTTTCAGATGCTGTTCAAAAATCCAAAACACATGAGTTGCACAGCTAATTGCAAGGCTAGCTATTGCTTATATATATAGGCTAGCTGCTTTATAGGTATATATTTATATTACAACCTATAGTTCACTGACTTCAACTGCATAATATAAAATGAACGAAACAACAGCTAGTGGATTACGTAACTCTGTTTCAATCGGTTGCAATGCTGTTTCTATCCGAAAGGACGCTCTTGCGCTTACCCAATTTACGCAGTTTACCTACAAAGCTTGATTGCTACTAGACTGCATAAATTAGGTAATCGCAAAAGCTTAATTTCAAATAGAAACAGCATTGAAATCGATTGAAACCGATAGCAACAGAGTTACTTAATAGCGCCACAGTTCATAATTTAACATCAAGTGCCGCGAACACGCGTGGCTTTTTCTTTGTACCTTTGTTAATTAGTACCATAGACAAGGGGTTCCCATTTTTTCAGCCACGGACCATTTATTTATACGATAACACGACTGTTGCGAAAATTCAGTGTTTTTAAATCACAATCATGTTTTTAATCTAAATCACAACACAGCAATGATGTTTTCAGGAAAGAAGATATTACCAACAGGGTAAATACGGCAAGCGAAGCGAGCTGCAATATTTTCGTGTAAAACGTTCGCAAAAAGAAACCACGTACTATTAAATCTATTTTATTATTATTATTAGAGTTCCGCGGAACACTATTGGAAACCACTGACAGACAAGCCACAGTGTAAATATGAGTACAATTTTACAAACTTGCATGTAATGTATGTCCGGGTGGAATATGTTTGTCCGGGTGGAATCTTGCAACTGAAGTTTAAAGCAGTTATCCTCAACCGATTGAGCTGAAATAGGCATACCTGTCAAGTTACGATGACACTACAATATGATGGTATCAGCGAGCTGATCTGATGATGCAGACTGAAGGTGGGCAACGGAAATCCTCAATGAATAATAGTAGACTGGCCATGTTTAGGTTCTTTTTGATCAGCACACGGTTACGATCACTAAGCTAGCTTGGGGCTAGATAATGTTGTGTAAACTGTCCAGCATTATTTATTAATTATTTATTTATGAATATTATAAAAGCTTATTAACCTAGACGAGTCAAGTAATCTAATATTTTTTATTGTTACACAATAACATTTCGCTAAAAATTGAGGTAGATAAGATCACAATTAATAAGAACATGGCGTGGTGTCCGTCCTAGAATAGACCCCTGCGTCTCCTCCCGTGGATGTCGTAAAATCCGACTAAGAGGTTACAGTAGGGTTTGGGTAGCAGCATCCACCTGAGTACTCAATACCAACACTGCAATCGCCAATACGCCTGCCGTGTGTGTGGTGATTATGGCAAAACCCAATCCATTGTGTCCAACAGAGGACCCCGAACGGCTGATGATGAAATCAACACAATAACTACAAGCATTTGCGATCTTGATTAAAATCTAAATTATTTTAATTACGCAAGAGGTTACATTCGCTGACGTTATGCAGATAGCTACTTAGCTACGAGTACATGGTTGAAAGAATATTGCATAATTAATTTAAATGTTCGCCTGTGTATAAAATACTTTAAAATATTTTGCGGGCAAGGTCAACAATGATGTGGCTAGTGTAATTAAATCATAATGAATTACTTACAATAGGTAATTTATAAGAATAAGAACATAATATGTACGTAGTTACTTAGTCATTATATGCCCCGGTGAACTTCGCGTCACGTTCCTCTGAGCTTTCCCGGTTTTTTTATACTAATTGTAAAAAAAGTGTTGAAAAAGGTTTGTATGAAAGTGGACAAAACAACAAAAAACGAGCGAGCCTTACATTACAGTAGTCGCGATGTGTAACATTTGACATCTCACCTCCTCCTTGGTAATAAGACATATGGCTGATAGTACCAACCTATCGGAAAAAGGCACGTTACCAACCTCATGGAAATTGCTTCCTGTTTCACACTTCCGGCCCTTTTCACGAAATCACTCCCACAGATTGCAGGAAAGCGAGAGGAAAGATGTTACAATTAAAAAACAAAGTTAAGTAATTTTGAGTAAATAAATAAATACATTCATTTAAGCGAGGCTAACACACATCAATTGATTTTTCTATGTATAGATAAAAGATGATTAATTATCGACAAAACACGGAATTTTGAATCAGTCCAACGAATCCAACGCGGACGGACAGATTTCGGGAAGCTGCGCGATATATCTTTTCGTCATAGATCGTGTCGTGATAAAAAACAGTCCCCTTCCCCCTCTCCTGCCCCATTCCTTCGCTCAGCATCCATCCGCACTCCAAATACCATCAAAATCCGCTAAGCATAGTAAATCCAGGATCCCAGCAGTGGGCCATTATCAATAGCTGAATATGTATTATCATATTTATTTAATTAAAACAGCTATGACTTTTTACACTAATTATACGTATATACAGAAATTATCATAAATTATTATTAAACTAGCAGCGCCCCACTGTGTTACCCGCATAGGTCTCGATCCCGTGGGAATATCGGCATAAAAATATGCTTATGTGTTATTACGGGAGTCAAGCTATCTCCATTTCAAATTTCATCCACATCCATCGAGACTTTTCAGCGTGAAGAAATAAAAAACACACTCACATATTCACAAAATTTCGCATATAAAATATTGTAGTAGGATTAAACATACACATAACAACACAATCGCCGTGATTCGCCGGGCGTATAACAAAAGTGACATTGATATGTACCTAGAAGACATGCGACACTCACGGTACTGGCAGATCCAGTGCAGATAGTCCAAGTTGCAGCCGACGTCGTTCCACAGCCAGCTGCGGCCACCGTCCAGCACCACGCAGTTCTGCTCGCCGTTGTAATTGTTAGGCTGGTCTTTGCCCCAGGTTGGTTTTGAAACCACTTCACCTGTGGATACATCATGATAATAGTGAAAGAAAGAAAGAAAGAAAGAAAACTTTTATTTGTGACTATATACAACAAAGACACACAGCAACAAAAAAGCAAACAAGATAATAACTAACTAAAAACTAAAACAAAATCCAGAAACAAAAACTATGGCAATTTGTGTGTGCCTGACGTTAGCTACAAGAGGCTCCTCAACTCAGCGTTTGCTAGGCCCCATTGGCAACCCAGCGCTGATCTTCCGTTGAGGTCCAGAGTGAACCACGCAAGTCGTGAAGTAGTGAAGTCACCGGCTCATTCAAGCTACCAACTGTATAGCTAGCTTTAAGTACTAGAGCTTTTTTGTGAAAGAGTTCGTCAGGGGAAGTATTACCACCGTATCTATTTCTGCCGTAAAGCAGTGCTCGTATTGCTTTGTTTCGGTTTGAAAGGTATGTTTGCCGGTGAAATTACAGGCACTTGAGTCTTTTCATCTTTATGTCTCAGGGTGGCGAGCGCAATGTAGTGCAGCATAGGCCGCGTCCTAGGTTGACGAGATCTATGGGAATGCACTGTTTATAGGCAGAGGATAACGCTTAGCATCCGATGGGACATTTGCATGTTCCGTCAATCCAACTTGTATGAAAAAATCGTCTACTGTTAGTCCTTGCCACTGAAAGAACCAGTTAATGAATGGTGCGTCTTGCATATAGGATCCTTATGCTGTTCATAAAGCTCATTTCAAGAATAATGCCTGAATTTATTTTATCTGATATCATAATAATCATCATCATCATCAGCCTGCTGACGCTGAATCATTTTCATCCACTGCTTGACATATGGTTCCCTATAGAATACCACGACGAAAGGTCATCAAACGCGTCAATCGACCGACTTCTTGCGATTATTAAATTGTCAACCGTCTATCGAGAGGGAGGCTTCCTACGCTGCGTCGTCCTGTTCGTTGTCACGGATTGAGAACTTATTCCCCAACGGTTGACAGTTCTACTACAGTAAGTATGTAAAAGACACTGATAAGCGCCCTAACATACATTTTGGGAACCTCAATTTCTATACGAAAATCCATGTTACAGTAAACCATGTCAAATACAAGGTTTCAAGGGCATTAGGGTAATGTTGCGTTGTAACAAATTTAGTTGTAAGGATTTACGAGACTTGGTACTGCTTGTCGTCAAGTCATCACCTGGTTCCATAGCTAAGGTACTTATGTAAAACACTGCATGGTCTTTTATTAGTTTTTTGAAAATTGACTCACCATCAACCCACTTCCAAGTTCTAGAGGTTAGTCCTGGTTCCTTCTGGGCGCCGATCCAGACCATCTGCGTCTTCAGCTGTGACTTGCGCCGCTCCAGTTCTTGGATCAAGAAGCTCGTCGTAGCTCCCTGTGAAACGATCAAGAATTGAAGAACACCCTCTTGAAGAATTATAGACACATTTCGCTGCTGAGTCACGTCTATAAGCTGTTTTCGAGAATACTTAGTTACCGTTCGGCTCGCACGTAGGCTGGACGGGGGCTGCACCCCCGAACAAGCCGGGTTTCGATAAGGCTTTATTATCGTAAGCAACCTTCACACGATTCGATAGATTATACAGAAGACCGAAGATTATAATCAGCCGCTATGTCTAGCGTTCCAGGACTAAGAGAAAGCCTTCGATTCGGTCGAGAAATGGGCAGTGTTACAGTCACTATAGCGGAACCAAAAAGATTAACGAAATATCGAAGAGCTGAAGTATTTGTACAGCAAGGCCACTATCTCTAACCATCTTCAATACCAGAGTCCGGATCGTAATCTTCCCGTGGATGTCGTAAAAGCTGACTCAGGGATTACACCAGGCATGGGCAGTAGAATCCACCTGAATACTCTACAGTACACCAATACTGCAATCACCAATCCGCCTGCCAAGGGTGCTGATTATGGCAAATCCCCCCATAGCATGCTATGGGAGAGTGAGGAGATGCCACCCACCTCCTCACTCTCCCATAGCATGCCTGTGATCGAGAGGCTGCTAATGATGACGGACAGGATAGGCTATCGATCATCTAGAAAAAAAATATGCAATCCTTTCGAGTAATTATTGTTAAATTTATTTCCATTTGGTAAACTTTGGTCGTGAATATTTAACCCCAAAATGTTGTTATCCAGACCTAAAGTTAAGGATTCAATGCACCACGCAGAAGTTCCTTTACAGCAAAGAGGAGGGCAATTGGATGCAACTAACGTCAGCAGAAGAAATCATGGCGACTGGGTTCAATTTATCCCCATGTTGTACATCACGTCCCAGTTGCATGCCAATAGGTTTATTATACGAGATTCTATTGTAATTGGCCCACCATTGTTAAGACTTTAGATGCTGGAACGAGTGAAAACGTTTTCCATATTCAACACCGTTTAGCTGCCGAATGACAATGTTTTTAGTGTCAAACTACTTAGTACTCAGAAAGGGAGGTTCGGGCTGAGCCAGGAAATTATGTACGTACTTGGTCAATAGAATGTAAAGGATTGGTACATACCTACGTGGCTTGCTTTTGAAGAGTATTTTCTCTCTGACCAACTTTTTCCATGCAAAAAACAATATCATCATACCATTCGATTGGCCATATAATACCTATTCTCGGTACAACCACTCTATGTATAAAACCACCTTGACATGTTCCGTGCTCGATTACAAATAAGGGCATGAACGGGGCTTATTAAATTAACACGTTTTTTTCTGGATAGGCATTGGTTCGAAAGGTTGAGACTAGAGAGAGCCTGTCTGGTGACCATGTTTAACTTAATACCAATTATCCAACGACAGGTGTGCGTATGTTGTTGATCGGGAATTCAATTTTGAACACTTAATACACGACACTCTGACCTTGGAGCGAAATCAGCGCAGAACTCGTTTAACTTGAGGTTTGAATGTATTAAGCTCAGGTAGTAAGTAGGTATGTAGCAAATAAAGGCATTTTAATTTAAATAAAGAAAAGATACTCAGTTATTTATTTTGATTTGAAGTACGTAGGTGGCGCTTTGCCAAATATTGTATCACTACACTCAGAATAACTAGGTAGGAGCTAATGAGTAAAAGTATTATTATCAGAGATATATGTTTTTTATTTGGAAACTATATTTTCTGTCTGTCTTTTCTGTTGGTGACATGTTTGTCACCAACTTGTATTGTATCCTCGCCAGAATGGTAGACCTGTCAGCAAAATAAATCGATTTCGAATTCAGACATGGATTTAAAACACTAGAGAACAGTGACGCCAATACCTTCTTCGTACTATTATACTTATTATAGTGACTTCTTTACGTCTCAAGCGAGAGATATATTACTTTGGCGACATATATAACATTTTGCGGACAAACCCTATTATTTGGCAATAGCTTAAATCATACCCAAATTATTGTACCACAAAAACCTTTCATGCATTATATAAAACTTATTGGCACCGATATATAGCGGTACGTGTAAAATTCCCGATTTTATAAAATGAAATAATTGAAAATACCTTAGGGTTACTTTCATCTTGTCCCTATGGCGTAATGGTCCTTTTCACTAAAAACGGGATGTTACCATGATTATTGAGTTTTGTTTTGGCAAATATCCCGATTTTAGTGAATATGAAAAAAGTATTGTCCAGGAAAAGCTGAACAATATGAATTATGAAATTCCGGATGATGATGATGATGAAACTAGTAGGTATTCGGGACCGTTAGCTTGTTTAAATGATCCAAATCATAGCGTTTACTATATCCATCGAATAGTTCCGTTATCTTTACGTCTCCATATCGGAACTTAACTCAGACAGCTGTAAAACTACATACACATATAAAAGCTTCTAATCAAAGCAAAATCTTAATGGCCGTCGAACGGAATAATCAGAATTGTGTTCACTTCACTTGCCCCGTATTGCGGAAAAGTGTGAGCACTCCTAAGGGTTGGGTAAACACACGTTAGAGTAGGTAAGTCACCGAATTAACTTGACTAAAAAAAACTCTAAGTGTAAGCCACTCTTAACATTAACATTAAATTAAAATGTGACCCAATAGCTAGACCTACACTCATTCCTGAACACAGACGAGTGCCTTCAAACTCGGAAGTAATAAATACAACCTACTTCTTACTGCTTAAACGTTTTATTTCAGTCTCTAACAACGTATTTATGTATCTAGAAAACATAATTTTAAGTTTCTAACTAACCCCTAAAAAAAATATTTCTGGATGCTGCGGTGTTTGAGGACAAAACGCAAAAAAGAAAACGAAGTTAATTCGTTAAAGCTTGTCGCATTCCAGTGATAGGCACTTTTCCCAATCTATGAAAACAAACTGCTTAGGCGTACATCCCTCGCCTCGTCACGTCATTCGCACACACTACCTTCAAAAACTAATAATTAAGTACCTCGCTCTATAATAGTAGATTAGTAGCCAAGGGCTGTAAGGCATCAATTGCAGCCCGAGATATTTAGGCGCACGAGCGCAGCGAGGGCGCCTATAGTTCGAGGGTGCCATTGATGCTTACACCCGAGCTAACTACTCTGCTTTACATCTCGATTGTGAGGTAAGTAGAAAAAAACCGGCATTACAAGAATAAAACATTTTACGTACCTTAACAGCTAAATATATGTCATCAGGGGCTTCATTTATAAATGTTTTCACGTCTTGCGCTGTAAAAACCTTTGATTTTTTGCTTTTGTGCCCAGCTGATTGTCTTTTTAGAAAAGATGATAATTTTGAAAAGTTCTTGATATTGATGTCGTGTTTAGTACTCATAGATGCTTTTAACATTGAATAAATGCACCACAAACTAGATGGCTGCAGCTTTTTTGATAGCTCACTAAAGTATGTTAAGAATACAGTCTCAGATAAAGACTTTACTCGTTTTTCTTTTAAGTGGCGAAAAGAAAAACGAGTAAAGTCATGAACTTGTCGTAAGTTTTCAAATATCTCTCTTTAGAACCTTCAGGCAAAATATTGTTAATTGCTGCTTCAGCTTCCATTTTCATTGAATCGGGAGTGCAGCTTATATCTTCATCACTTGCAGAACTCATGTTTTTTTCCTAACCAGCACGTAATTATAAAAAAATCCCAAAATCAAACAATATTTAAAGTAAGAGTTTTATATTCCCGCCGTTTTCATCATTATTTAAATTATTTTTTTCAAAAACGAAATTGAGCTTCGCCGTTCGATATTTAAAATTGATGACTATTATAATCTTTGTATTATACTCATACGAAGACAAGGCTGAATAGCGAAGCGACCTCTTTTGTCATTGGGCTGAATGCATGATGTCTATTGCCAGTATGATGGTTAGATGTACGCGAACTTTTTTAAAGAGTGAAGTTTTTTTTTAATCACTTACCACCCTAGGGCTTTTCTAGCTACATTATTACCCTAGAGCGCTAATTGGTCACCTACAAGCCCCATTTGGGGGTAATAATGAGCTACTTACCGAATATGAGAGATGTAAAGATTATTATTGGAGACTTGGCTTTATCACAGATAACATAATACTATACCTACGTTTTATAAATTTATTGAAGTAAATTACTGCATCATTACATTCCACAATTTGGCTTCAAATTACCTTTACAACCAAATGTTAATATAATAGCTAAAAACACTATGATGATGTTTCTCCTTATAGTTATAATGATGTCGTAACTTATGCCCAAAGTTAAGACTAAAGAACAAAATATTTATATCATATTTTTGGATCCAACAAACAAATATAGATTTTATTGATTGGCTTCGACATTATTGAGCAACTTTCACTTTCACTCCTCCACCATTACGGGGTAATATGACAGATCCTTAGAGCAATGCGGCCTCCATAATTTATGTAGTTACCTACCTGAAACCCGTGGATGAGATCACCGCCGTGGTTCTGGCACTGCTTGCGTGCTTCCTCGAATGAGCCACCCTTGGCCACGTTGAACTCGTAGCAGTTCCGGGAGAATGCCGCCAGCTCGATGTCAGCTGGGGCGCTGGCCGGCGCGCAGCGGTCGTTCGAGAATTCTACCAACAACATCATTCAAAATTACAAGACTATTTGAGTTGGCAGCAGTTGGAAGAAATGGCCAGTTGGTAGAATGGTGTCCTTAGGGCGGCCATTCACGGGCAGTTCGAGCATTTAGTCATTGAACAACTTACACGGACCGCTCGAGCAGTCATTGTTCAACTGCTTGAGCACTGACAACTGTCTAAGTAGGCAGTTGTCAGTGTCTACTCAAAACAGCGTTTTTGATTCAACTGCAGTTTCAGAACAGGTGGCAGACGCGACGCCGGGCGAAGGGGTGAAGGGCGGAGGCGATAACACACAGTCGATTGCTCGAGAAGTCATAATATATATTTCGTCATACTGCTGTCTACCCGAAGCGATCGCGACTGCTCAAGCGGTCTCGTATATTCCAATTAACAGAAGATTGTAGATGTGTTATGCAGTTGCAGCTTGAAGCCGCCGCCGCCACCGGTCACGACTGCTTCAAGCTGCCCGTGTAAGGGGCCCTTAAACATGTTGAGAGTTTCCCGTCTATCGTTTAGAAAGTCACAAATATGGCGTGGTGAACTTTCGATAAAAATGGCCGCCTACACATTTTCAGACTGTTTGTACCTTCTGTAGTGAAGACCTCGACCTCGCAAAGTGACAGAGACCCCTCGACGCCAACGAGCTGGAGGAACACGTGCTGGCCGATGAGAGGTCGCGCGCACGTGAAGGTTTTGGTGACACCTTCATCTGAAACGATAACACTGTGAATAAAAAACTGCAAATAACAAATAAAAATATTGCTTTACAAATTACTTTAGTAGTAGTAGCAGAGCTTTTTACCCGACTGCATGACGAGAGTAGGGTAATGTATTTATCAGCCTATGCATGATTGTTCCTTTGTGGCGCACTAGAGACCAAACGCGTTGGCTGATTATGAAGATTCTTCAATCGATCAACCAGATACCATATTGTGAAAAAGAAAAATAAAAAATAGAAGAACCACGGTAGAATAAATATAAGAAGAACTATGGTAGGTGGGGTATCATTCAATAGGCATTTGAAAATTATAGGTTTATCATATCATTTTTCATTTAGAATTACCATTCATTTAGGATTTGTAACGATTTTAAGTTGGCGAGCATTCTCACATAAAATTTCACTAATAAAAAACCATGATACAGACTAAGAATAAATATTTAATTAAAGTTTATTGTATATTCTAAGTATAAAGATCAAAATTGGTTTGAAACATTTTGGAGGTATAGATGAATAAATACCTACACATTTGTTTAGTTCAGTCAGTCAGTTTTTAGGTTGGTTAATTAATTACTTGTTTATAAAGGAGTTCGTCCGGGGAAGTACTACCACCGCCTATATTTCCGCCGCAAAACCCTGCGCTGCGTAGTGCTCGCATCGATGTGTTCCGGTTTGAAGGGTATGAGTGCCGGTAAAATTACAGGCACTTTTCATCTTGATGACTCAGGGTGGCGGGCGCAATGCAATGCCGCATAGTGCGAGCCCTAGGTAGACGTGACCTATGGGATAATGCACTGGTCATAGGCAGAGGGTTCCGTTTAACATCAGGTGGGTCATCTGCTTGCTCAGTAGGTCATTCCAAGTTGCATAAAAAATATGTGACTAAGCCTGTAAGTTGAACTTACGCTCTACTCGGTCTTTGACGGAACTAGCATATGGCCCACTTGATGGTAAGCGGTAACCTCTGCCTATGAACAGTGCATTATCTCATAGGTCACGTCCACCTAGGACGCGCCCCATGTGGCATTGCACTGCGCCCGCCACCCTGAGACATAAAGGTGAAAAGTCTCATGTGCCTGTAATTTTATAACAAAAAACAATAGTTTAATTCTTAATTTATTTTAATTAATTAATTTAATTTAATTTTAGGCTTCTGGCATATGTGAAACCTGAATGAGAATTTCGAACGCATAAATGTATGGCGGAATAAGGTATTATTAGGTTATTAGGTAATTATATCATTTGATCAATAGTCTCGTAGAGTACGGTCCGTGCAAAAAAATCACTACTTACTTTGGTTTTTTTACTGACACGGACTGTTTTGCTAAAACCAGAGACACTGGTCTCTGCTAAAACCTAAATTTTGTCTGGGAGGACCCGTGCGTACCATCCTTGTGCTCAATCTCTACAATAACCATATATATAATGGCATATAATTTATTGCCATTTGTCCCTTAAAGACAAGGCCAATTGCAAGAGTCACGAAGACAATCTTTGTATTAAAATCTGCATTTGATGAGTTCTTCAGTGGAATGACTGAAGTGATAAATACACGCAACTGGGCTTCAGTTACACGGCACTTTTTTTTAATAAGGCTTGTACAGCAACGAGTTTAACATGAGATTTTCGCTGTTTATTTTGACGACCTCTGTGGCGCGGCGGGCGAAGGTTGGCCTGCGACGCAGGAGGTTGCGGGTTCGATTCCCGCCTCGGAACAAATATTTGTGCGATCGCAGATATTTGTTCAGGGTGTTCTGGGTATTTTCTATGTATAATAAAAAATATCTATCTATGTAATATATTCTAATAAGTATATCAGTTATCTAGTACCCATAACACAAGCTCTGCTTAGCTTGGGGCTAGATAATGTTGTGTGAACTGTCCAGCATTATTTTTTTTATTTATTTATTTTAATTAATTATTGTTATTAAGAGGCAGACGACAGCAAAATTACGTCACTACTAACTCAGTAAAGTTCAAGTAAGTTGGGTACAAGTGACAGAATAGCGTTTGCGCATCGAAAACTGAACGAAAATCACGAAAAACAGTATTTAATTTGCTACGTAATCGAAATAATAAATCTACTATGCCCTCTAAAATAATATTATTTGTTACTCCTATTAATTTTATCAATTTATGTTGATAGGAAATAGAGATATTTTCGTTATAAACGCATTGTAGAGTAGTATAGTATTATTTAATCTGTGGTAGAGATTAGTTCACGTTTTTTTGTATCGAGAAAATTTATTGAAATCTTGTTTTGGGTTCTGTCATGCCCTCAGAAGTGTGATGAAAATTAACAAAAATATTTTTTGTTGTTGTCTCGATTTTGCTAAAAATACGTTTAAGAGAAGCCTATTTGACTCTTGATTGCGTTATAGGAGTGGCCTTGTCCAGCAGTGGATGTCTAGAGGCTGCTGGTGATTATGATGAAGATATTTAAATTAATTACTTTTTTTTTTTTTTTTTTTTAATTGTTTTTATTCAATAAATAATGAAACTACGTTTGATTTCTTCAAAAATTATCTCGGATATCCTATGATGACTTTCTAGATATTTGACTTAATTATTAATACAACAACAAGCAGGTATGTACAAAATTGTGTTGTGCTACCTGAAGACCGCTGCTAACGATCTAAAGGTAGCTCAACTGATCCAAATCACTATCAGACGGAAGCGTCCCTAAAATGCTGGCTGCATTACCACGCTGAATGGCAATCCTAATGCGTTGAGCCAGATAAGAGCCAGCTCTCGGGAACCGCGTCGTTACGACCAGACGCCCTGAAAGAATTTTGAAAACGCGATGTGCCATGGTACCTTACGGACCCAGAGTTAATTAGTTCTTGATCTTCGGTTTACTTAACTGGTCCCAAAGATTGTATCAAGCTTATATAAAGGTTGTTGAAGCTTGTTGAAGCTTATATAAAGGTGGGCCGGATAAAAACCTTTTCTATTAGTCGTTTAGTGCACGCGGTATCAATCAAAGCCGGGCAGGACTACGTGTTTACATTACATAATTTGAATGAAAATTGTGTCTCGTTACAGCATTTCCGCCTGGTAGTTCCACGATAGGGTAAGTTTCATAATTATTATGTGACTTGACACACAAAATAACAATGACAAAAACAAGTGCGTTGAATTGTTAAGCGTTAATTACGAGGGCATGATTACACTTCGGTGTGACAGAGGCTCTCGTAACAAACTCGTTAAAGCCTAACGATGATGCTGTGGGAATCGTTTGAATTTATCAATTGTAGTCAACATCATGGAAAACTGAGCGGCTTAGAAAGTGCAAGTTTGTAATACTTTCACGATTGAATAACAGTCGTTATTAACAGGGCGAAATTTGTGTTGTTTATTTTATAGTTTTCTTTTTTTATAAAGCTGATAATTAAACACTGAACTAACCCATAAGCTTTTTGAATGTATAAAACAATTTATGTGTAAATTTTTAAGATTTAATAATAAAAAACTAACTGCTCGTTTTAATTATCTGCTGCATGCAGTAAACACTGTAGTAAAAAAAGAATTTTATAAAAATATGTGTATGTGTTTGTGTATTTCGTTTCTACTAGTGATAACGGTTTCTACGGCATTACCCATTAACGAGGCTAAAGACCGCTCTATTTCTAGTTTTTTATTTTTCTATGTTGAATATTTAACCCCCAACCAAAAGAGGGGCGTTTGACATGTGTGTGTGTGTGTGTGTGTATCTATATTTTGTAGGTGGGATAGTTGTTATGTTGTTTTTTTTTCACTAGTGAAGCCATTGATGTTATTGTCTATGAGTGAATCCAATACTAAGTTTATCTCTCGTTCATAGACTAATATATTATATCAATGCTCTAGTTATTTTTTCACTGTTATACCATACCTATAAAATTACTGCAGAGGCCTCGCCCCACATACGTGAGTCTAACACCGCCCAGTTGTGGCCAAGGCTAGTATACTTAGACGTTTTCTCAAATATACAGCTTTTCTACACTACACTTGCCTCACAGTTACAATGGTGACATTATCTAAAATAACGACAAAAAATTAATTTTGTAAAAATTTAAAAAACCCTCAACTCAATGAAACGGCTGAACCGATTTTGATCAAACATAGCTAAGAACACTCCCGACAAAATCACCTTTCAAACAAAAAAAAAATCAAAATCGGTTCATCCGATACTGATATCCCAAACACAAGGAAACTTAGTTAGGAGTTAGGGCTCAGCCATGTACCCGTTTTTTTTAATTACCATATTGAAACCACAACATGTATCTACCTAGTACCTAGATACATAAGTCCTACAACTGATTACCTCAAGTTATGCTAAGTATAGGTATATTTAATCTAAGTTATAGGTACATGGAATGTTATGTAGTGCAAGTTATTGAAGACAAATAAAGTATTTTTATTATTATTTATTATTATCCGTTCGAGAGCTACGATGCGACAGACAGACACAAACAAACACACCCCGTCATTTTTGCGTCGAGGGTTAAAAAAAACGAAAATCAAGAAGTAAGTGGTAATATCCAATTCTTGATGTTCGTTTATTAAAATTCTGTTTTTAACCCCTGACGCAAAAACGACGGGGTGTTATAAGTTTGACGTGTCTGTGTGTGTGTGTGTGTGTGTGTGTGTGTGTGTGTATGTGTGTGAGTGTGTATGTGAGTGTGTGTGTGGGTGTGTGTGTGTCTGTCTGTGGCATCGTAGCTCCCGAACGGATGAACCGTTTTTTTTTTTTTTTGGAATGTTAATTTGTCGGGAGGTTTAGCTATGTTTGATCAAAATAAGTTCAGCCGTTTCATTGCGCTGTGGGTGTTTTAATTTTTACAAAATTAATTACTTTTTGTTAACACCAATATGGAAGACTATGGATTCGATGACGGCAAAAACCGGCAAGTCGATTTACCTCGAAGAAGCTCCTCGAAACATTGTATGATGAACAAGTTTTAGAATTAATCGGCTTCCCTGCCCATATATCCCATGCCATGCATTTTTCTTTATAATTGGCGTCGCACTGCTTCTTTTACTACGTTACACTCCTTCCTAGTCATCAAAGTAACTGTCTAGTCATGTTTTAGTAAAACGGTGGTCGTATTACTCATAGTTTTCAGAAAAACCTAACCGAAAATTAATTGAATTAAACCTTTTTTATTTTATTTCTGGAGTTTTCCAGCACGGTAAATATTGTTTACCAATGGTAGTTTACTTGTAGTCCGATTCGTATTTGACCGTTTTTAGGGTTCCGTAGCCAAATGGCAAAGAACGGAACCCTTATGGATTCTGTCAGTCTGTCTGTCTGTCTGTCCGTCCGTATGTCACATCCACTTTTTTCCGAAACTATAAGAACTATGCTGTTGAAACTTGATAAGTAGATGTATTCTGTGAACCGCATTAAGATTTTCAAACAAAAATAGAAAAAAAAGAATGGGGTTTCCCCATACTTAGAACTGAAACTCAATTTTTTATCACACCATACCCATACGTATGGGATAGGATATATAGGATATGACCATACTATAGGACTTCAAAAATGATATTGAAATTTCTAATTATTTTTTCTAAACTGAATAGTTTGCGCGAGAGACACTTCCAAAGTGGTAAAATGTGTCTCCCCCCCCCCCCCTGTAACTTCTAAAATAAGAGAATGATAAAACTAAATAAAATATATGATGTACATTACCATGTAAACTTCCACCGAAAATTAGTTTGAACGAGATCTAGTAAGTAGTTTTTTTTTAATACACTATTATTAAAAAAACCATCAAAGTTACAACGAACTACAAGAACTTTTATATTATTTTACTTGCTGCTACGGAATCTTCATGGGCGAGTCTGACTCGCACTTGGCCGCTTTTTTTGAATACATTATTTTATTGAACAAAACTCCTTTCCAGATTTGACCGTCAAGCCCTCAATTCCATAAAAAAAATCGGGTATTCGGAAGCGAACGCATACTTACAATATTCAAGTACGTATCTAATTAAAATTTATTATTTTCGGAAAATGATAACATCTCATGATAACTGAATTATGTACATTCTTAAAAAGTAGGTGTAGGTAAGGTAATAAATAAGTTAATACCTACCTTCCCATGCAGTGCGAGTTCTTGCTCTATTTGCCCATGCAGTGTAACGTACTTCGAATAATTATTATATAAAGTTATTTTCTTTGTGTAACCTTACATAATTCAAATAATTATACTCGCTTCACTAACTTAATTTGCAGTGTTGTTTTTATTCTATGTTACGGGTCAGATAAGTCATTGGCCCCCAAATAAAAAAAACAACCAAGTGCGAGTCGGACTGCGAGTGTTGTATGGGAGCCCCCTTAAATATTAATTTTATTCTATTTTTTAGTATTTGTTGTTATAGCGGCAACAGAAATAATACATCATCTGTGAAAATTTCAACTGTCTAACTATCACGGTTTATGAGATACAGCCTGATGACAGATAAAAACGGCAAAAAAAACACGTTTGATGTATTGGAGCCCCCTTAAATATTTATTTTATTCTGTTTTTTAGTATTTGTTGTAATAGCGGCAATTTAGATACATCATCCGTGACAATTTGAACTGTCTAAATATCACGGTTCATGAGATACAGCCTGGTGACAGACGGACGGACGGACAGCGGAGTCTTAGTAATAGGGTCCCGTTTTACCCTTTGGGTACGGAACTCTAAAAAGGGATGTTATTACTTTGAGGTCATAGTGTGCCATATCTGTCTTTACCATAGACGTAGAATTTTTTCGCTACGCTAAATAGACAAACGAAGCGTGGGAGAGAGAAGTCATTTTTAAATGTACCCCGTGCAAGAAGAAAAGTGACAGCAACAATGTATTGAATTTGACATGTTTTGCTTGAGTACATGCGCATACCGGACGGTCTCTTGTGCAGTTTAACTAATTTTGTAATTATTTTAGTAATCTTACTATTAAATAACAAATATTACTTTGTATGACAATGGTGTCGTGTTCAGTTTGTGACTGTGAAGATACAAGACGTAATTATCCGGGAAAATACACGTTTCACAGGTAAATAAGAGATTATTGGTAGTTCGATTGTATTGCTTATTTTATCAATTCTGCTTTAGTAAATGGCCTAAAAACCAGTTTCATTCGTAGATTAGGACTTTCCCTTATATTTTTTAATAATATTTCGTTGCTGCACCTAGAAATAAACAATATTTTATGTAAAATATAAAAATGTTTGATTACGATAGGGCTTGACCAAGTGATGACGTCAGAAATATCGATAGTCCTGTTGCAGTCTATATCGTTGTATAATGCGCATCATGTAAAAAGAACGCTGGCGGTCAAGCTTCTTCAGGCGTTCCAGCGTTCTTTTTAAGAGATTACTTACTTTTCTACTTATTTGAGAGATGTATAACTATGCATTGAATGAGTGCCTATCTAGTTTACTACAAATAATGTACAATTATAGTACGTGTCATGTAAAAAGAACGCTGGAACGCCTGTAGAAGCTTGACCACCAGCGTTCTTTTTACATGACGCGCACTATACCTACCTATAAATTAAATTTTTATCCATCCTAGAATGGAGGTTTACTTTGTTTGGAGTAAATTTGTGTGCTCTATTAACATTTTACCGTTTTTTTTAAATCTATAATAACCAGGTGGACATTGAGGTGTGTGTTTTTGTATTGACTATTGAAAAGGTAACTTTAAAGCACCACGGGTGTTTTTATTGCAGTTTGTGTAGTAGATATTTTGGAGTAAATATTTACGTTGTTGATTATTACACACGCCTTTTTCCCCGAAAGGGTATATTTATTTTGAATTTTTTATAAATAAATATTGTTTATTTCTGCTTAATAAAATAATAGGTAACAAATTAAATTTAAATATACCCCAAAAATTCTGTTCCAGCGGTACTCGAACCTGCACCCTCGCCTGTGATCAGCGATGCCTTTACTTTCGAACTTTGAATAGAAGGTTTCCAATGAAACACCTGTAGATACAGCACTATCAACTTGGCGCTATAGCCGAGTTGATAGTGCCCACAAATTTCGTCTCCAGCGTCATAGCTCGATCTATGGCTAAATTTTTTAAGGCATCGCCGATGACAGGCGAGTGTGCGGGTTCGAGTCCCGCTAGAACGGAATTTTTGGGTTACATTTAAATTTAATGTTATCCATAAAGCGTGGTTTACACTTGAAAAATAATAAACTTTGGGGTAACAAATTGTCTATAGATAAAGTAACAGAGTGAAAAATTATATGGGCGTAGCACGGCTGATATAAAATGTTTTTGTGCTTTCAGATTTCCAAGTAATCCTTTGCTACGAGAAAAATGGTTATCGGTTATAAGAAGAGTGGGATGGACTCAAATAAGAACTCCACTAGGTATATGCAGCAAACATTTTAAGTTTAAATTTAAAAGGGAAACTCTAAGATCCCACCTATAAATAAAACCGTAATATTTAGGGGTCAATAAATAATAAAGGTTTATTTATTAACTGTATTCAAAATTGGAGTAAGAACCTTATTCTCTTTATGACGTCAAATCTGCCAAGCTGTGTTCTTCATGAAAGACTTAATCTGCATTAAGATGTATTTATCTACCATACACATCACGGACGGATGACGAATTCTATCGACAATGTAAAAGTGTTGGTCGAGGACAACACTATTTTTAACTCAGACATAGACTTTCACCAACACGTGCACATATTTTTTTTGGTTCCATCTTCGATCTCTGATTGTAGATCTAGTACATATACTAAATCTATGGTCTTTACTATGTACCTATGCTTGTTCCTTTATACCGCGTAGCTCCGGAACGGGTGCTCTGATTTCAATATGGTTTATTTTATATTAATGTTGGAGTTTGAATGGTGGTTCTTAGTTATGTTTGGTGGAAATTGGTGCAGCCAATACTTATCAGGGTCTGATGAAGAGCAGCATAGGATCAACAGGATCTAGGGTACTATCAATTTCGAATTAAGATGACATGACACGTCTTTCTCGCGCAGACTCCAGGGTCTGATGATGACCAGCACACGATGACCAGGATCTAGGGTGAAACGGGTGCTAAGATTTTATTGCTGTTTTGTTTGTATGAAAACTGGTATTGGAATACTGAAAGTAGTCGGTGGTTTTTAAAAATCTTTCAAATAAACTTATTTTTAAATACGCTTTTTATCTTGTGAGGCTGTAGTACCTACATTATAGGGACTGTATTTCGAGACCATACTGTGTCTGCCATATCGACTATATGTAGGTCTATTGTGTACCTTCATTCATACCAGTCGTAAGTACCTATGGGATGAAACCGGCCGGTTCTCACCGCGAGAGCTGAGCATGTGAAGCGTACGTGACACGATTTCCACTTTCTTTCGATCGCTGCAATAACATGATTACTGATCGTTATAATTGGTGTGACCGCGCCACCTAGTCTATTTTTAACCGACTTCAAATAAAGGAGGATGTTCTCAATTCATGTGTTTTTATGTCTGTTACCTCATATCTTCGAACATTATCCCTTCAAATCGGAACACAGCAATGAAGCACTACTGATTTATGGCAGAAATACATAGGTATGGTGGTTGTACTTCCCTGGACAACTCTCAAGAGAGCATGTAGAGCTTTTGCTCTACTAAAAACTCCTAGTTTACAATTTTTGACTATATTAACCTCATGTATTATTTTTGCAATTGTCAAGTTAATTTATACGTATAGATACCTATATTATTATTTAACTTAACATAAGACAATAAACCTTGTATGAATCTAAAACTAAACTAAAAACCTACCTGCCAATAATTGCAATTGTCTAGATCTGCGAGCAATACTTTCGCGTTGGAAGGTAGAAGCAGAGACCTTCATAATAATAATGATGTCCGTAATATAACGGAGACGTCACAAACCAACAAGTAGGTATTTTACGGTCGCTATGTTACGGTCACCGCTTGTTAGAAAACCGAAGTTTTTAGCCTAACTTTTGTAATTGGGTTACAAAACAATAAAGTTGCTCCATCGGCCTATTCCAGATCCATGAAAATAGTTGATCTCAATATGCTACGGTGATTGCATACTGGATAATCTCCCGAGTTTATCGTAAGCGGGTCATGGACTTATGGGGCAATTTATGGTGTTTTTTGTTGAGTAGATAGGTCTCCCTAAGAACAGATAAAAATTGATATTCTAATGTCCTATGTAAGTAATATTAATATTCTCACGGTGTTTTCTTTTGCCGTGTGAAAATGTGATATCAAGGTTGTCTCTTCATCACAGATATTATTAAATCTTATCCAATCAATCTTTAAAGCATCATCATCAGCTAGTTACGACTTAGAACTTTAGCTTTGAATCAAATAATGACAGTAGAAAGGTTGAGTAGTTAAGTTACTCTTAGATCCCTTGACATTGATGCATTGTTAGTATTGCTGGTACTAAATAGATCCCCTTGACCTATAATTTTGTTACTAATAGATCCTGTATCCACAGGATCAGTTTAAAATTAATATTTCAATTATTTTTTGTTTGACTTACCAATAGTACCCGGGAACCAGGCGCACAGGGGGTTCCGTTGAAGATCGGAACTACTGTTACCAACTCTGATCTCGAGGTCTTGGAGCGGTTGATGGCCTGCAGAAATAAAGTATACATTTATTCACTTCTACTGGTAGGTAAAATGTCATTGACTGGAGTCATAGTCGTAGGATGTACGATTCTAAGTGTGTAAGAGATATGTCTACAGATAAAACTCTGCAAACAGAATATTTTCTATAGCTGAATGCTCGTAATGGAGGACTCAGTCTAAAATAGGAACACAAGCATAGTACTGTGTTGCATATTTGTAGTGTAAAACCATGTCGTAACGTAGCGACTTCTGTTGCACCAGTTGCAACACTCTCTGGCCATCTGTGACGAATCACTTACGTAGGTACCTACCTAACAACACGTTGGTAATAAACATGTCGGCGATTTTCTGGGAACCAAGATCGCGAACTCGT
Organism: Operophtera brumata; assembly: GCA_932527175.1. NCBI lineage: Eukaryota > Metazoa > Arthropoda > Insecta > Lepidoptera > Geometridae > Operophtera > Operophtera brumata. The sequence continues at coordinate 76,259,473 of OW052239.1, read as the reverse complement.
TCCAAGCGCGTAAATTTTCTATTGATAGCGACTAGTTTCAAAACGTAGTTCAAAACACATTCTGCAACACAATGTTATTAGCTAAGCTTTATAGACCAAACGGGTGGAGTCAGATGCTCTTCTGTCTAAAGTCTAAAGTCGATAGTTATTGAGTGAAGCTGTATCAGAGACAGAATTGGAGCTTTGTTAGATTGGAAAATATTGATAGACTTTAATATCGAGTCATTCAGTTCAACATCGTAGCAAATTCAGCTTCAGCTGCATCTGTCATAACTTATCAAGTACTACAATACATACATACATACATAGACACACGCCTTTTTCCCCGAAGGGGTAGGCAGAGCCGCAGTGGGTCTCTTTTCACAGTGGGTTGATATTATAATATTGACTATCTACTTTCTACCAGTAAAGAGGATGCGATAGTTATGTCTCAGAACGTTAGTTACAGCGCTAACTTTTACCTTAATCGCTCTTTTATTGCGTAGTTTGGTCTTTGTGCAGCTGACTCTGTGATGGCGGCAATGATATAACTGACTTTTATCTTGCAGATAAATACTATAAATATTGAATAACAATAACACTCCACAAATACACACACACACACACAAATACACATGACGACCTCTGTGGCGCGGCGGGTGAAGGTTGGCCTGCGACGCAGGAGGTTGCGGGTTCGATTTCCGCCTTGGAACAAATATTTTGTGGGATCTCGGATATTTGTTCAGGGTGTTCTGGGTATTTTCTATGTATAATAAAAAATATCTATCTATGTAATATATTGTATTAAGTATATCAGTTATCTAGTACCCATAACACAAGCTCTGGCTTAGCTTGGGGCTAGATAATGTTGTGTGAACTGTCCAGCATTATTTATTTATTTATTTATTTACCATTATGCTGATTGGGGATCCTAGTGTGGGATCAGGACTATGTATGTGACTGTTGGGTGTTACGTTATATTATGATGCATTGAATAATTAAATCCGTATAGAGAACTATACATACTCGTATTATTATACTTTCACTGTCAGTATCCCCAAGCAGTCACCGCCTGGAGATGGAATACGTGAAACACAGACTGACACAATTGTTGCAAAAAAGTGTGTCTACTGTTCGCATAACTACTAGTGATAATTTATTATTACAAGCTTTATATTAACTTGCAATGTATATCCGGGTAGAATATGTTTGTCCGGATGGAATCTTGCAACTGAATTTTAAAGCAGTAATCCTCAACCGATTGAGCTGAAATTTGGCATACCTATCAAGTTTCCATGACAATACAATATGATGATGACAGCGAGCTGATCTGATGGTGGAGATGGAAGGTGGACAACGGAACTCCTCGATGGATAATAGTAGACTGGCCGTGTTTAGGCTCATTTTGATCAGCACACGGTTACGATCACTAATTTTATAAAAGCTTGTATTCAAAAAAAAAACAGAAAATTCTGATAGTATTATACAGTTACTACTTACCACAACATCCTCTGGTTGTGACCCTGACGACTTTGACGGCGTAGTGCCTGAGCAGGTCCACCTGCCACCACGGCGAGGCTTCTCTCTGGGTCTCGGTGCATCGTTTTCCATCGTGCTCCGTGGTGCGCTCGCCATCATTACCGTTGGCAGCAGCACCACCACGGACTGTGGTCGACTGGTTTGCAGGTTTGCGAAAGGCAACGTTAGTACCTGGACGTAAAAACAAATTTGAATACCTAAGCCCAAATATTTTACCTTACAAGTTATTTAATGTAAATTTAAAAACCCACGGCTATTTTCAGTGTATATAGTGTCACCAGTTTCCATACGAATAAAACCGCATTGAAATCAGAACAGCCGTTCTGTAGCTATGAGGAGACAAACATACAGACAGACAAACATACATGGAATCAAACTTTTAACATCCCTCTTCTCGGGGGTTAAGAATATAGAATGGCAGTAACCAATCAAGTTGGAGGCTGTAAAATCCCTTCTTAACCGTGGTCCGGTTGTGTAGTCCGGCCAGCCGGACTGTGGAAAATTTATTTTTTCTGTGATACGGTTAACCGCACCAAGGAAAGAAATAACATTTCAGCTGTCCGGTCAACCGGACCATTGAAAATCTTAACCACTTGTAATAAATGCAGAATGTAATCTTTTTGCTCGAGTGTCACTTGTAGTGAAGTATGTATAATTATTCAAAGATAAAACACGAAACATTCATATTTTTTTAAATTTATTAATCCAGGATTTACATTTATCTTATAGTTAGTTATAAGCTATACACTATATGCTATTCTGAAAGCAATTTAAATCCACATTTTGTTCGTTTAAAAAGCAGGTAGGTACGCATGCAAGGTCAACAAAAAACAAAAACGGCAGGAAAGCCGGATAAGGAATATCAGTTACATAGGTAAAGTCCATGATGCCAGAACATACATCATGCAACAATGACATATCCTGCATAATTCTTCTGCCACGTAGTGACATCAGTTCGTGCTCACGGTGTGATGCACCACAGCTGCTCTGAATTGAATTTTTACGGAAATTTAAGTGTTTTACAAACTTCCTTTGTATCGATTCTATAGAATCACACCACCACGCTACAGCCACGCCAGCCGCTTTCATGACCACGCTATAGCGTGGTCATAAGTGACATACTGTGGGTTCCAGACGGAGCTGCAGTATTCCAGCACACTACGTATGTAAGCATAATAAAGTACTTTTAAGCAAGCAATGTTTGTAAAAGGCTTTGTTACTATCAGAATATGATCTAGAAGTTCACCTAAGTCTCGGACGCATTGCGTTTTATCAATTGAGTAGTTGCTAAGCTTATAATCATAATATATAGGGTTGCTACTTCGCGTAAAACAAATATGCATGCATTTACTCACGTTAACGCCAATTCGGTTATTCAGATAATAAACGGTAAGCCTATCTAAGTCCTCCTGCAGTCGCATGCATTCATCAACTGATGTCCTCCTGCAGTCGCATGCAATCATCAACTAATCGAACGTTATAGTAGACTTTTTTATCGTCAGCGAATAATGAAAAATTCGCATGCCTGAAGCAGGAACCAATGTCATACAAGTAAGCCAGGTAAAGAAGAGGTCCAAGCAAAGATCCTTGTGGGACACCCGAAGGTATAGATATGAAGTCAGATCTTGCTCCACCTATAACAACTGCCTGCATTCTATTGCTGATATAAGATTTGACCCAGCGTAAGAGATCACCCTGTATGCCAAGTTCATTAAGCTTGCGAATCAGGATGACGTGATCAACACGATCAAACGCTTTTTCAAAATCAGTGTAGATCATGTCAACCTCAACCGTCAACATCAATATTGACAGTGATCTGACTTTACTGTTTATCAAATCGCATTGCGTTGGTTGTATTAATTTTAAATCAATAGATAGATAGACATATTTATATGTATTGTGTCGTTTAGGCGTCGAGACAATTTATCGGGGGATTTGTTCACCAGCCGGACTATGGAATACTTGTATTTTTCGATTGTTCGGTGGCGATATTACCGGACCAAGGTACAGTGTACAGATGTACAACCAACCAAACAGTATCGCCACCGGACAATCGAAAAATGAAATTTTCCACGGTCCGGCTGGCCGGACTACACAACCGGACCACGGTTAAGAAGGGTGTAAAATACGTATTTTCAGCAAAATACTTAATAAAACTTTATTAAAAAAAAAAGTATATATCTTTCCTGTCTGTCTGTTTCCTTCAGATTCGGGGACAAACAGGAACTGCTCATATTTCCTAGAACATAATGGAGCCCAAAACACGATATCGATAAATTTTCTTGATAACAAAAAATTGTGAACTTAACTCTACAAAGGCGCTTTTAACGTAAATATCTCTATTACCTATCAACGTACATTGATTTTATAAGAGTAGGTAACAAATAATATTATTTTAGAGGGCGTAGTTTTTTTTTAATTTACTCTGCATTTGTTTAAATAGGTACTGTACTGTATACTGTATTTCAAGAGTATTGTTCACATTTTGTTTCAAGAGGGCTACTTATCTAACTTACTTAAACTTTACTGAGTTAGATAGTGACTTCATTTGGCTGTTGCCTCTTAAGTTCTTACCACAAAACGGTGGCTCAGCAGTCCAGTCCCCCCTCATCGTGCACTCTCTCTGATGCGCACCGAAGAGCTCGTAGCCGTCATCACATTCGTACGTGGCTATCGTTTTTGGCACGATTTCGTTCTCGTTCGGCAGCGATACCCTGGCGTTGGGCGGCACCGCTGGATGCCCACACCGGCGTTCACCTGGGACGAACAAACATGGAGTTAGGACCATCATACTGATACAGTCATCATCTGGTGATGATGGTGGGCTGGTGCCCAGCTACATAATGCTAATTCTATTTGTAAATGGGGGAGATAAGATCTGTGCTGACGTCCCTCATTGGGGTGTATTGAGCATTTTTCCCCTGCCAAACCCAGCCCAGCCAGCCCAACTCCTTAAAATAGCGAAGAAGGACTCTGGGCTGATGGCAGAACTGTCCCAGTATCCCCGTAGTAAATAATGCTACTTGGGCTTATTACCGATCCCGTAGTAACTAACAACTCATGTTTGATGCTTCATGCTATCAGGAACAATTCTCCTGGTATAATTGGTGCATCGTGCATGCCAACAGGCAATCGTGGAGGCGCCTGCACAGTAACTGACCGACAGCACGTCTGATTCGGTTGCACCGTCACTCTAGACAAGGTAGTATTCCCTGCTTGTATCGTAATACTTATGCAAGACAGATGCGCTTTGCTGTCTACACTTACTATTTCAACGATTTTACGGAACATTCGAAAATCTTTATTGATGGAGATTTAAACTATTATGCTGTGGATCAATCGGTACGTTTATTGTATAGTTTGTAGTTCCACTGTCTGTCTAGGCAAAGACATTTACACTAATTGCATGCAAAAAGAAACGCGGAAGACTATAGCACTATCCTATTCAAAATTGCGCAACTAGTTGAGTACGCTGGTTCCATTGCGTGCTAGATTAGAATAATTCAGAACGGTGCTCCTTATAGCCGCGTATTGTGACGCACTAAGACCCAGTTGTTAGGTAATGTTACAAGCAATACGTGGATGGATGGATAGGAAATTGTACAATATCGATAAACAGATCTACCATTCTGTGATTGATTGAAGAAATATTTCCTACTTATATGAAAGGAGCTTATTGCCCAAGACGATCTAATTCAGCCTAGATATTTAAATATGCTAAGCATTAGGTACTTAAGCACTACTATGATTATGAAGTTTGTTCCGAATCCTAATGCATAAGCAATGGACACCTTTTTTTTTACTTTGATAGACCTTTGTTTGACCACGATCTCACCTGACCATGGTTTGTCCTATATCACAGATTACATAATACTTGCTACGACTATATGATATAAAATGGCTTAAAATTTCAATTGCAAAATGTACCTGGAAGATAAAGGAAGATAAAGGTTTAATTTATTTTAAATTAAATTAATTATAATAAATTTAAATTAATTTAAATTTATATACCCTTGTCCAGAGCTGCTGATGAAAACCCTAATCTGAATAATTCTAAACAAACCACAGTGTGTTCAATGCAGATTGAATTATTTTGTGATCTTTGGGTGTGATGGGTGGTGCCACGTGAATTAATAGTGTAAACTCATTTTCTGATGTTGATAACAAGGTATGTAAAATCCTGCTGTTGCTAAGTGAGAATGCTTGAATAATGAAACATACGATTTTAGCGGACGTCTGACTTTCGTCACGGTCCAAACAACAAGACATTCATGAGAATACCTACATTGTTCGCTATAAAATACTAACACCTATCTTATTATACTTATTATACATTATTTCAAAGTAGTAAATATAATACATTATTTACTTACAGAAAGAATTATACAACTATGTACAAAATACATCTGAAACAGTTGGTGCTACCTGAAGACCGCTGCTAGTGATCTAAAGGTAGCTCAACTGATCTAAATAACCACTACCTAATACTATTTTTAACCGGCTTCAAAAAAGGAGGAGGATCTCAACACGACGCAATTTTGTTTTTGTTAATAAAAATTTAATGTTGTTTTTATGTTGATTACACGAAACGCCTGGAACGAATTGGAAAATTATTTTTTTGTTTGAAAGTGTATTATACTTCCCAGGTATATGGCTTCCATGGCCATCAGGTCAGGATCTGATGACGTGATCCTGTAGAAATCGAGGGAACTCTTCAAATTTTATAGGCACAATTGAAGAGATTTGGGTTTTTTAAAGCTTTGTATTCGTTAGTTTTTTTGTAAAAATGTATACTTGTAGTTTGTATGATAGCTCTGAATCTATCGCCTACGAAGAAGATGTATTCTAATCAACCGATCGTTCCTACTTTTAAATTTTTTTTTCGTCTTCAAAACAATACGCAAATGTGAATAAACTTATTCAAAATGTATTTTTTTTCGAATAAGTGCGTACGTGTAATAAGAAAGTACCTATTTACCTGAGTATATACCTATAGTGTTACCCCCAAGGCTTTCAACAAGCAATGGACATTGAGAAATCCAATTACTAAATAGTTCACGAATCGTGCCGTTGTTTCTAGCGAAGGACAGTCTGACATTTCGCTCAAATACTATTATTATATGGACAACGATGTTGCAAAAGCCGAATATGATAAACTGTTATTTCGTATAGGATATTGTTTAAAGTCGTATACGCTTTTTTCCCTTTAAACCAAAAAAGACTATTTTTTTTTTAAAACTACATGTATATAGAAGTGTATGTTTAAAAGAATCTATCTAGAAAATTTTGAAGCTTAAATCGGTTTCGTTTGCCTATAAAATGTAAATTTCGGGTTTAAAAGAGGTTTCTTTGTTAATTTTTTCTCTGCTACAAATGTTTAACCAGTCGTTTCTTACTACTCCATACCATCCATACTAAAAGCACAGAATAAATAATACTAAAAGTCAGTGATATCAAGAATCACGTCACCAAATATCATTTATAAATGTTTTGTAATTGCTGAGAAAAATCTAGATCCTTGCCACCAAAATTTCCTATGCGTCAGCCGAGTGACCATTCAAACAAAATAAACGTATGAAAATGGTATCACATTGAGATCTGACACAATATCTCAAATACTCTCGTTGGATAACTAAACATGGATCAAGCATCGGGTTTAAGTCTTTCTATTTGTGCTTGTTATTTTTGGCAACTCATTGCATATGTCTGTATATTATCTTGTTTAATATTTAGCGTTTTTACTGCAAAGATTGTAAAAGTGCAATTCAAACGTACGAGTAACGACCTCTGTAGCGAGGCTGAGAAGCGAGGTCACAGTGTCCATTCCCGCACTCAGTGAACGCTTTCTTTCATTTTCTCTATTCAAGTTGATTACAAGTAAAGTATCTTAATTTTCATGAATAAATAAATTTCATCTGAAGCTAAAATACAAAGTTGTCTATAAAGATTCACCGTGCACCCGAATTCTCGTAACTTTCCTATTTTCAGAAGTCCCGCGGCGGAAAATTCACGTCTCCGATATTCATTTCAATGGATTATCTTTGAGTGCTCCGTTTATTGGACGGAACTTGGCAAGATAAGTGCTTGGCTTGCTAAGTTATGCACCTAAGTTGTGGCCTTCAAAGTGGTGGCCTTTTTCTCCTTTGGCTGACTTGTAGATCCTACGCCTGGCATTTACTGCTTTGATTAGCGGTTTCTCGGAACTGTCCTAGAATCGTTAGCTGCATTTCTCCTTGATTGCCACTTGCTATTGACACGATCTCAGACTGCCTAGGAAAGCTACTGTAGTGTTTGTTGTTTATATTTTATATTTTTTCTCTGGAGAAACACCAGGTCACAAGTTTCCTTAACCGACGAGCGTGTATGAAGAACGTGATGAGAGAGAACAAAGGGTCGGTTTCGGTTCATCGAAAAACATACATACATACAAATGGCGATTCTTCCAAGTTGACTCAGAGAACTCACTTCGGTCGTTAAACAAGTAAATACAAAAAAAATAACAAATACAAATATTACTAATTAAGCAGTTATGTTATTCGTTGCAAACGATCTAAAGATAGCTTAACTGATCCCTAAGATGCTGGCTGCATTGCCACTCTGAATGGCAATTTAAAGCGTTGAACCCTTAGATCAACACACCCAATGGCCGACTTTGAGCCAGATAGGAGCCAGCTCTCGGGTCACACGTCGCTTCGACCAGACGCCCTGTAAAGTAACTAGTTTACGACAATGTAAAATCTTGTAATGCAAGTAGGTAGTTACGTGAGTATTGCACAACGACACCACGTGAGTGCATGCAATCACCTGAATTTGGTCGCGTTTATTATTTGTTCGGCGTCGTGTTTAGTAATACTACAGAATAAATAATAGTACAAGGCAATACTATAAAATCCGCCTCACTATTGGTCAACCAGTGGGTGAGTACCATGTTGTCGCATTTAAAACTCCCCGTTAGGTATATGAAATAAATAAATAAATAAATAAATAAATAATGTTGGACAGTTCACACAACATTATTGAAAGTGGGACGTATTTAAAAAAACACAGTAATAACCATTAATAATGAACTATGTGATTTTAAAAGAAGAGGGTTTTAAAAGAAGAGACGGGGTAAGGTTAGAGGATATTCAATGTATCACAAAATTCAGAAATGTAGAGCCAGTTTACAAAGTACTAAAATGGCGATGGACGGGACTTATATTAAGAGAGAGTATAGAGAAATGGACTACATTAATGATAGAATGGCACCCAAGAGATATTAAAAGACGCAAAGGTAGACAGACTAAACGATGGGAGAAAGTAGCGGGCCCAGAATTGACTCGGGTAGCAAAGGATAGGGCAAGGTGGAAATCTTTAGAGGAGGCCTTTATCGAAGGACAAGCTGTTGAAGCGATAAAATCGGTTGCCGATGTATGATTTATAAAGTGTTTTTTTAAATTAGTTTAATATTAGTTAGTTATTAGTTTATGTTATATTGTAAAAAACAGCAATAAAGGCTTATTATTTATGTGATTTTATCTAAGTTAAGATAAACAAATAAATACACATACACCTGAAAATCATAATAACTGGGAAGTTGGGCAAAAACTTTGTGAAGACTGTAAGGAAATACTGGCTTTAGAGTTGTTCAAACGATACTTTTATGAAGAGATGTTTTCTGTGTGAACCGTGTAGTGACTAGTGAGCTCTCCGCTTGTACCAACCATATAAATCTGAAGTACCAACCATCTCACAAATCAATCGATCGAGTCACGTCCGAGTCGGTGGAGCGTGTCCGATTGGAAGTCACCTCGTAAAGCTGCCTGTCCATTATAGCAGAGAGGAGCGGAGCGAGCACAGAGCCAAGTCGGCATTTTTATTACCAATTAGCTGCGCCCCGCGATATTACTCGCATAAGTCTCGTGGAAATATCGGGATAAATAATAGCCTAAATTCCACGAGTTCAGCTATCTCTATTCTAAATTTCATCCAAATCCGTCCAGCCGTTTCAGCGTGAAGAAGTAAAAAATCCAATACAATACAACTCACAAACTTTCGCATTCATAATATTAGAAAGATAAAGAAAAAAAAAATAAGCTCTGAAAAATGTCAGAACCTATTAATTTAAACGTAATTTTCTTGCATCTATTGCACCAACAATGTTGTGCTGGCTACCTATCCGAAATTACAGACGTATAAACGTCAAAAAACTTTCATACATTTAAAACATAGCATAATAACATAACACCCACATAGTCCCGATCCTACACTAAGAGCCCTGAGTCGTGAGTGTCATGAACTAAGTAATCAATTTGTAGCAGAACACCCAGACCAAGAACAATTATTGACAGATCATACAAACATTTGTCCCGCAGTGGGAATCAAACCAGCAACCTTATGCATGTCAGCTGGCTACTCGCCCGCCACGCCACCGACATCAAAACATAGAATGTATGCAGATGTATGCGTAGTGAGAGAAGAACAAACGAAACAACGGTGCGCCGAGATGCCGATGCCGTGGGGTCCGGGGTACCTGAAGGCTTTACACTGCTCCATTCTGCTCTCTCGCTCTTCTCCGCTTGCTCGCTCCGCTCCAATGGCCAGGCAGCTTAAAGCGTTTATAGGACAAATATGGCACAAATAACACTTCAAATACAGCTAAAAAAAAGATTAAAAGTTGCCATAGAAATTACTTCTTATCTTCTTCTTAGCTTCGGTAATGGCTTCTGTGCATTATTTGCAACAATTTAGCCAATGTCAAGTGATTTATTTATTATAGTTTTATAGTCAAGTCGTCAAGAGTATCTGTCAAGTCCTAACCCAGTTTAAACGGTGGCAGAAAAACTGAGTTTTTACAGGAAACAATCCACCATTTCGAAAAGACTCGCAATGCACTTAAATTTCACTATACATCACACATGTGCTATTTATTCAAGTTACACCGGTTAAAATGCCACTAAAATTACACGAAATAACTCGAAAAAACACATTAAAATGTAATAAAATGAAAATGACGACGTTTCTTTCAAAAATGGCAGATTTCAACCTCTCTACTTCTTATTTTATTACGTTGTCTAGCTAGCTCATCTGACATTAGTTATGCTGCCAATTTTGCTAAACATTCAAGTCATCTAACGTTTGTTGCTTATTTGGTACTACATTTATTTTACTTTGGTCGAAGACTACAAGTATTATTTTATCTTTGGTACTACTAAATAACAATAACGGAACACTCAGCCATGTCAGAGGCCCTCGGGCGGCTTGACAAACTCCGTCACCAGAGGCCAGCACTACCTCATACGAAACGAAACGAATGGAAATACGTTGCACCCTAGATCCCTAGATCCTGTGCTGGTCATCAGTAGACCCTGGAGTCTACTGTCGGTGCAACAGTTGTTTGCAACATTTTACACGACTATACGTAGACTTAGAAATAACTAATTTAAAATAAGTGATGTGATTAAATTGTATCATTTTTATGACACTTATTTATTCTAAAACTCGTAACTCGTAACGCATTTTTTACTTTAAAGGAAAACTATCTACAAAACATGAATAGTTTAAAAACATTATAGTAAAAAATATAAATCAAAACGGGGAACCACCGACCGCGGAGCAAAGCCCAAACGGTCGGAGGCTAGGGCTGCAGAGAGAGGAACCTCCTGACTATGGGTGCCGAGTCCAGGAGTACCGCCTTCTGAATCTGACCCTTGATCCAACCATTTAGCGAGAGCTTTGAAGCTCTTATTATTATTATTATTATATACAACTACTTTCTAATAGTGGTGTTATATAAGAACGTTTTCCATAAATGTCTAAAACTACCATGAATTTAAATTTAAATTTTACTCTTTAAATTTTCCTATCGATTATGTTTTCTATAGCACAGAATTTGTCATAGGTTCGATACTATGAATCACTATAACATAGGTAGGTATGTAGTTAGTTGTAAAGGCCTACGTAATAAAATGGTAAAAGGTGATCAAGCCCAAAATTAGGAAATCGGTAGAAGAACCAAGATCAGAGGCATAGCTCTCAGAGTTAGTAGGTTGAAGTAGCAATGGACAGGCCATAAGCTCGCAGAACTGACAAACGTAGGTAAATAAGGGTTCTCGAGTGGCGACCATGAGCGGACGATATAGTGTAGGTACCTCTCGGTGGACCAAGGACATTATAAAGGTAGCAGGAAGTAGGTGGATAGAGGCGGGCCGTTCGTCTTGGCGTTCTATAATAATAAATAAATAATAAATAAATAATGCTGGACAATTCACACAACATTATCTAGCCCCAAGCTAAGCAGAGCTTGTGTTATGGGTACTAGATAACTGATATACTTAATACAATATAATACGTAGATAGATATTTCTTATTATACATAGAAAATACCCAGAACACACTGAAAAAATATCTGCGATCGCACAAATATTTGTTCTGAGGCGGGAATAGAACCCACATGTCCAGTAGAATTCTACTTTCTAATGATGGTGATAATGATGATGTTTTGAAAACAAACGTACTTAGTTCACAACTATTATTTTTATGTTCTTTCTTTCTTCCTCAATTTCACTCTTCAACTCTGTATTCAGTGGTTGACACCATTATCTATTAAAATGACTAAACCTTATTCCGCACGCAAGGCCTCGTGCGCGTACGTAGGGTCCGAGTGGTCGACTCTCTGGCCCAGATACCAATAACGGTGGCCGATTGTTCTAACACAAAAACCTATACGCGGAGACGCGCGCCCTACTTGATGATTGGAGGCCTTGTCACAAGCGGTTAGCGGAATTATAATATAAACAAAATCCGACTTGAAATGGTATGATATTGTGTAAGAAGATGATGCAGCACACAATTTATTTATAGCAAGAATGGGTCTGCAGTTTCACGCATTTCAGAAATTGCCTATTTGCAATACAGGGTTAGCATAAATAACCTAGAGCTTATTTACTGAGTGGACATTTTGTACTGAGCCTTCGTAGAGAGAGATGATAACCTAGGGTTCAATACTAATCCCGGTTGGCGCGATTGGGCATATCATAATTAAAAAATAAAATTAAAAAGTATCGATAAAAATATAAGAAATCTACCTACTCGTAGGTTTCGTAGTCTGACTCCAGGAGGTGGCCAGGCATATCCTCATCAGTCTATACGTGTTTAAAGTGGCTGCCCGACCAACCTTTCGGTTATACGCGGAAGCGCACTTCACCTGGCCGAGGATAGGACCAGTTGCGGTGTGTGGCCGCCCAAACATTAAGGGACTTGTACCCATGCGAGTTTCTCGTGAACTTTGCAGAACACCACCATTTGTCCAAAATGGCATCGGAGCGGTCGTGGTCGCTCACCACCCGCACCCCGAAAACTGTGCCAGCTTGGGACGTTAGAGAAGCTAACTACCATTTCTCCATGAATGGTACCGGAGCTGTAAAGCCTGCTCACTTCTCGGCACCCGGACATGCGGCTACCCTGGTCAGGACCAGCTGGCTGCTGCAGGCAGCTGGGTGACCGGATTCATACCAGCCATCTGCTTGTACCTGCCTATGAACAGTGCATTACCACATAGGTCACGTCCACCTAGGGCGCGCCCTATGTGGCATTGCACTGCGCCCGCCACCCTGAGACATAAAGATGGAAAGTCTCAGGTGCCTGTAATTTCAGCGGCACCCATACCCTTCTGACCGGAACACATACGAGCACTACTGCTTTGCGGCAGAAATAGGTATGGTGGTAGTACTAATTGTACTAATATTTATTCTGTGGTAGTACTTCCCCGGACGAACTCTTTCACAAAAAAGCTCTGCTTCTAACAGGCAGTAGCCTCCAAGGGGTTTGGCTATCAAGTGGCCGTCAATGCTGTGTGGCGAGAGCTTAGTTGTGAATGTGGTGGCAGTTATACGCACGGTCGACATTTTTAAAAGCTTTTATTCAACTTGCTTCGTTCGTCTATTTTTCCGGTTTCAAATTTGTATCCTGTTTGCAAGCAGTTACTGGCATCCGATTGAGTTGAATTGGATAATCTGTAAAAAATGTGTGTATATGTGTATTGAATATGGTGACATTCAGATGATCTGGTGATGGTGACGGAAGGTGGATAATGGAACTTCTTGATGATTAAAAAGTTACAATTCCGATCACTAGTTTCATAAAAGTAGTTTTGTTACAACAACCATTGTACCATACTGTTACCATTTTTTTTACAAATATAAATATTTTTCAGAATCGGCTGACATTTTTAGAATTTAGATAATCTGATTATGAGGTGCAAATAACAATAAGCTTAAAACTTGATGAAATGTGACATCCAAGAGTAGATAGAGTATAGAATAGATGAAATAGGCACATTTTAGAAAACAAACAGCCATACATATTAATTATGAATCAGGGCTATTGTAAGACATGACGTCGATAGTAAAAACTCTGTCAAAGTAGTCTCATGACGCGTACAAGATATTATTGACTCAGCAATTTGATTCATTCGCACCATAGTTAACGGTCATTCCACTTTCATTATGTAAATGTTTGAATGTCTTTACAACTAGTGGTTCACCATGAACTTAGACCTTATGTATGTACTTAAACTACACTGCGCCTTAGAACCTAATAAGTGATTCCGTTTTTACATTAGTAAATAAATATAAATAAAAATCATGGTGGACAAGCGTTCGTTATCTTGCTGTACGTATGCTGTTAACTTTTCAAAAGTCCTTCAATTCAAATAAATTGAAAGCCGAGTTCTCACGATCTAGCAATTGGCCAGCTAAATTAAAGACGCTAAACAATCTAAGTGTTTCTTATGTACAACTATTATTTATCATTTACGTAAAACAATGAAAAAATTATAACCCCCGGAGCTGATTAAGTATAATATTTAAGATGGTGTTTAAGTGTGGGAACACGGCAACAATGGAACGAGTTGCGCCATCGGCTGGCCACTGGGTGCCCTTGACGTCGCGCACAGATTCCTATCCTATAAACACGCTAACTACACATTTATTAGGTTTAATAGACAATACAAGCAGCTTAACTGAATGCAAGCAGGCGTGACATTAACTTATCACACTATTTTTAAACAAGCAACGGGTTGGTTTTGTGGTAGGGCGTTTTTAGGACAAGTAAACAGTCTAACTAGGTTTTTGGGACGAGTTAACGTTCTAAGTGGGTTCGAAATTAAGAAAAATCCCAGTTCCGTGTAAAGCTCAATCAGTAATGTACTAAAAAAACTTGTAGATGTGGAAGTGATTCTCTTAGGTAGAGCACAAGCCTTGTTTTCATAAAAAGCGGTGACCGTCTAAATATTAAGGCCATGCCGCAATGATATAACGGAGTCAGGGCATATTTCAGTTATTTCTTTAATGTAATTGAGAATCAAAAGGTTAATTACAAATTTTCACTTTTAGAAACTTTAGTAACTAGTAGAAATTTAACAACATACAGTTAATACCAAAAATAAGTAAATAGGATTATTTTCACTTGTAGAAGTTTCTTAAATAACAGACATAATTAATTATGTATTAAAGATTATTCATTTTATGAGTGTTCTGAGGTCTATCGTGTATGTTCGGGGTTTATGAATTTAAACTCTGGTTCAAACTGGTATTAAATAGAATGTATTGATTCACTTGTTTCTATTTACAAGTTCTTATTAAAGTAGAATGTTACAAAATTAGACTGGTCGACAACATTAACTTTACAATGGTCTGCGTTTGCCTTACGTTTTTATTTTAAGGTGATTATAGCCTCGAACGACCTTGGGCATCTGGGCGGAGCCTAGGAAATGTTGCATCCAGAGCCCGCACCACACACCACACATAAAAATTGGCACAATATTCAGAAACAATGAAGAATCGCAGCGCGCGGCGCGCGCGTAAGCGGGCGCCGGCCGCGGCGTGGAGCGCGGTGCGCTAGTCATGCAGACCGCGGCGCGCGGCGGGCGGCAGCCTCGGTTTGGCACGAGGTGCTAGTAATGCAGTCATATCTGTTGTCTAGTTTGTTGTGTTTGCGAACACGCGCACTTTTGATTTTGAGCATCGGAAATTATGCGCTATTGCTATAGTATACCTATGCCTGACGGCATTGTTGATTTTTGTTAGCTTTGTTTGTTAGACCTGTCTACTACCCTAGCTAATGACCTAGATAATGAAATAGATGACACACGCCTTTTTCCCCGAAAGTGTAGGCAGAGCCCATAAATATAAATACAAATAATAGTACCTATTTCTTACATACCTAGTAGTTTTATTGGTTCGTAACGGTTTATTTCTAAAAACTCAACCAGGAAAACACCAATGGGTAGACCAACGACGAAAATCGAATGGTAAATCTCGAATGAAAAATCTCGAACATTAATTCTCGAATGAAAAATCTCGCATGAAAAATCTCGAATAAGACACGAAATAAAAATCTTGAATAAAAATCTCGACTGAAAAAAAGTCGAATGAACGGTCTCGAACATTAATTCTCGAATGAAAATTCTCGAATGAAAAATCTCGACTGAAAAAACTTGAATGATTTCTTCTCCATACCTAAAACTATGGAATGAGCTTCCATCTGAGGTTTTCCCGCTTGATGTCGCTTCTAGAAAAAATTTCATAAATTCCTTCAGGGTAGGCAGCGCATCGACAATACCTCCGGTGTTGCCGGTGTCTATAAGCGACGGTGACCACTTTACATCAGGTGGGCCATAAGCTAAACAAGATTCGAGCCTATCAGTTTAATTTAAAAAAAAAACATTACACAGGCACTCCCACAACATTACACAGGCTACTGAAGGTTTTATCTGGAAATTGCCCTATAGCTATACTGTACATATTCTGTGCCTATAGTATAGTATAGGCCCTATACTATATATCTGTAAAATGCCCTATACTATACCTACTATAGGGCAATTTCCAGATAAAAACCTTCAGTAACCTGTGTAATGTTGTGGGAGTGCCTGTGTAATGTTTTTTTTAAATTAAACTAATGGGCTCGAATCTTGTTTAGCTTATGGCCCATATGATGTAAAGTGGTCACCGACGCTTATAGACACCGGCAACACCGGAGGTATTGTCGATGCGAAACCGTAAGGTGGCTGGTAGAAAGTGGTTGGGAAGAGCTGGAAATCGGTCTAAATGGCGCGCATTGGGAGAGGCCTATGTCCAGCAGTGGACTGATACAGGTTGATGATGATGATGATAGTATAGGCCCTATACTATACTATAAGGCAATGTTCCATCTTAACTTTGTCTATTTCTCTGACTAATCACTGCCAAGTATTGGTTGAGATTCGATCACAGAACTACGATCGAAGGTGTTGAGTCACAGATATTGATTTGAGTCACGATTTTTCTTTCATGTTTTTTTATTCGAGATTTTTCTTTCGTATTTTTATTCGAGATTTTTCATTCGAGATTTTTCATTCGAGATTTTTCAATGTAGATTTTTCATCCGAGATTTTTCATTCGTGATTTTTAATATACGTACTTATTCTTATATTAGATAAAACATAACATAGCACCCAACAGTCACATACATAGTCCTGATCCCACACAAGGCATCCCTTTGTTGTGGGTATCAGAAACTACGAGTACCATGGTACCATAAAACCCAGACCCGGAACAAATATTTGCAGATCATACGAACATTTGTCCCGCAGCGGGAATCAAACCCGCAACCTTTCGCATCTCAGCCGGCTACTCGCCCGACGCGCTACAGCTACAGAGGTCGTCAAAGATAAGAAACCAACAAACGTCCTCGCGCAAACAAGATATCTAAACGAAAACGATCAATATTTACAATGTTTTGTTCAAGGAACACAAAACACAACTAAAAAACTACGATGAGTACACTAACTGCAATCGTGTCTTATTGTGCCTGAACCAGTCGGTGGCACTCACAGGAGCGGAGCAAAAAAGTGACGCGGGTACCCCGTGCGAACGCTTGGGCCGGACTGAGGTCCGCGGCCGAACCGCCCGTGGCAGCTCGTTTCACAGTTTTTGTTTTATTGTTTCAAATTGATAATTATTTTTGAAAATGTAAACATATCATATGTAAAGTCTGTAAATTGTCTATAATATTGTGAAAGAATCATTAAAATAGCTGCAGGCGTTTGGAAGGAGTAGGAATTCTTGCGTAAATTATAGGGAACAATGTTTTATTATTACCTGTCAAAAACAACAGCAATTTAAAAAATCTAAACATATAGTTCTATTCTTGACTATATTATACCTAGTAACTGTTTTTTTTTTAATTATTTGGGCCATTATTTTAGGAGGAGTAGGCTTTCGAAATAGGTCTATTTTGAGTTTCGGCAAAACTAATCGTCTTAATTCGTTCTTATTTCTAGTTACTTAAAATTTACTATTTTGTATGGCTCGTCGTCCATAACAAATTTGTTAAATGCATTTTTAGGGTTCCGTAGTCAAAGACAAGGAACTCTTATAGATTCGTCATGTCTGTCTGTCTGTCTGTCTGTCTGTCTGTCTGTCTGTCTGTCTGTCCGTGTATGTCACAGCCTTTTTTTTCCGAAACTATAAGAGCTATACTGTTGAAACTTGGTAGGTAGATGTATTCTGTGAACCGCATTAAGGTTTTTACACAAAAATTGAAAAAAAAAACAATTATTTTTGGGGTTCCCCATACTGAAACTCAAAATATTTTTTTTCATTAAACCTATACGTGTGGGTTATCTATGGATAGGTCTTCAAAAATGATGTTGAGGTTTCTAATATCATTTTTTTCTTAACTTAATAGTTTGCGCGAGAGACACTTCCAAAGTGGTAAAAAGTGTGTCCCCCCCCCCGTAACTTCCAAAATAAGAGGATGATAAAACTAAAAAAAATATATGATGTACATTACCATGTAAACTTTCACTCAAAATTGGTTTGAACGAGATCTAGTAAGTAGTTTTTTATTTTTGGGGTTCCCCATACTTAGAACTGAAACTCAAAAAACTTTTTTTCATCATACCCATACGTGTACCCATCTATGGATAGGTCTTCAAAAATGATTTTGAGGTTTCTAATGTAATTTTTTTCTAAACTGAATAATTTGCCATGAGAGACAAAGTGGTAAAAAGTGTGCCCCCCCCCCCCCCCCCATAACTTCTAAAATAAGAGAATGATAAAACTAAAAAAAAAATATCATGTACATTACCATGTAAACTTTCACTCAAAATTGGTTTGAACGAGATCAAGCAAGTAGTTTTTTTTTAATACGTCATTAATCGTAATCCATCCAAGAACTTTTATATTATGTTACTTGCTGCTACGGAACCCTTCATGGGCGAGTCCGACTCGCACTTGGCCGCTTTTTTTTTCAAACATTAGTGAATGCAGGAAAACAAAAGTGGTTTTCGAGAAAATAACTGATAGTACAGGCAAATTAGGCGATTTTTAGCAAAAGTGTGGAAGTAATTAGATGTAGTCACAAAACCTTTTCTAATTGTTTTGTTTGGCTTGAAAATCACCTCTAATATAACTTTCAGCAAATTCACCCCCCAGGAACAGGGTGAAATAGGGTGAAAACCTTATAATACCCGTAACTTAATGGGGAAAATAGATGTAGTCGGTGCAATTTGGCATACACTTAAGACCGTTATGATCTACATTTGCACCAAGTATTTTTTTAATCCGACTTACGGAACATATGAAGAAAAAAACATTTCTAAAAAAATCTTTTTTTCTGTATTGCGGTTCGGGGGAAATTGAAGTAGTCGGTGCAAATTGACAGAATTACCAGAAATATGGGCCAAATAAATTACCAGGTTTGCACCTGGGTACCTCACACGGAAGTCACTTTTTCCATATTTTATTGTCGCTCTACTTCGGGGAAATTTCAGGCAATTCTGGAATTTCACTTAAACTTATTCATTTGATTAGTACTACATTCGCCAGCCATTGAATACTGGAATTTATATACGGAACATGCATTTTTTAAGTATTATATATGTAAGTTCAGTGCGGTGCTAAGAAACTAATATATATACTGTGGCGCTACACTGCTAACACTGTCGCCCGACCGCGGGGTGCATCCGTATTGATCCCAGAAAATCATCCCACGAGCTGAAAGTAATAATAATTATTCCGGATTCATACAATTAATATTCATTTCATTTATAGAGTCCGTATTTATCCCACCTGGAAATACCTACATCTAAAACGAGTGAAAGTAACGTCAGCAAAAAAATATGTTATTATGGAACATCTATTTATTTCTATTAAAACTTCCGTGAGTAATATTCATAATTGAAAAAACCGGTACCTAATAACTCACGTAGGTACTTGTTCCGAGTTAAGGAACAAGGAGTCCTTGAGGAAGGGGGTATTAAGTCCCAGAAACTCGAGTCGGGTGTTTGACTCGGAACAAGTACCTACGTGAGTTATTACCGGTTTTTTCAATTATCTATTTATTTCATAAAATTGTTGGTATAAAATAATCAACAAAGTAATAATATATACAGTGTGTCCCAAAAAGTAGTGTCAAGCCGAAGTCCAAAGAAAGGTTACCCCCAGAGATACCCGAATCACCCCCATTTCGCGATTTTTAGTAGTTTTCGAGTTATGTGTGTATGTAAGACAATCGGAGCTCTTACACTTTTTTGCCCATTGTGGCTCGATTCGTTGAGGTAGAGGCCTGTTTTTTTTTTGTTGTAAATAATCTAAATACTAGGACTACCTTGTCTGATAGCATTTACATCAATAGCACCTACTATTGCATTAAAATAAAAATAATAATAACAAGATTTTTTTTTTTTGCCTTAACTCCTACTTTCAATGAACGTTTAAAAAAAACACATATTCTTTTTCATCCAAACCTATCTTAAAAACATGGCTGATGTGACAGCTATTAGTCATGCAACCTTGTTCCAGATTCTTGCACAGGATCCAAAAACACTCAATTTAATAAAAGTTAGTTCAAAAAAGAGTTTTTGAAAATGTTCTTCAAGTCGGAATTAAAAATAAATGTGACAGTCTGAAGACTGTATTACACATAAGCAATAGTAAAACAACCCATCTTTGTTGTTCAAGGACATTATTTTCTACATACGAGGCAGAAACCTGCGACAGATGGTGGGCCCATTCCAACTGCCAGATCGCCTAAATGGCGAGTCATACTTGAGCTTTTTAAGAGAAGATTTAAATTGATAATCCACAGACATCATTTTACTAACACGCCGAAACATGACTTTTTAAAACGACGGCGCACCATGTCACTTTGCGTCAAAAGTTAGACAATATCTTAATGAAAGGTTTTTTTTAAATACTACTTAGAATGACTGAACAAGCAGATGGTCCACCTGATGATAAGCGGTACTCTCTTCCTATGAACAGTGCTTTATCACATAGGTCACGCCCTCCTAGGACGCGACCTATGTGACATTGCACTGCGCCCGCCACCCTGAGACATAAAGATGAAAAGTCTCATGTGACTGTAATTTCACCGGCACCCATACCCTTCAAACCGGAACACAGCAATGCGAGCACTACTGCTTTGCGGCAGAAATAGGTATGGTGGTAGTACTTTCCCGGATGAAGTATTTCACAAAAAAGCTCTACTACTACTAACTAAATGCGATACTTGGTGATAAATGGATTGGCCGAGGCGGGCCTATCGCATGGCCCCCACGATCTCTCAACTTAAACCCCATTGACTTTTTTGTTTGGGGATATTATAAAGAGATTGTTTACTCTCGAGAGTGCCGAAATGTGGAAGAATTGCGAAAAAGGTTGACCCAGGCAGAAGCAACAATTCAAAAGCAACACAATCGCTTTTCTACGCTTTAAAGATATTATTTTTAGACGATGCTGATTATGTATTGAGCAAGAAGAGATTTCACTTAATCTTAAAAACCAGAATTTCGCATTCAACTGTTTAAATTGAATATCATGAATGATCTCCTAAAAGAATCTCAATCAAATTTACATGATAAATAGCTGACATAATGACCAAGGTTTTAAGATAGGTTTGGATGAAAAAGTTTATGTGACTTTATTTTTAAAATGTCCTTAGGATGTAAGGGACTAAACATAATTTTTAAATTTTCCATATTTTTAATTTAATTTCAATGCAATGGTTCGTGCTGTGGATGTAAATGCTTTTTTTGTTACTGTTTCGATTACTTTAAAAACCGATATCTGATATCTTTATTTTTGTTTGTCAAACAAAAATTAGTATAAAATATTTAAAAAAAAAGTGGAAGCCATTGTTAAAATATTTTTTCAGGAAAATCACGGACTAGTGTAGAAATCGTTTCAGAGAATCAGAGTTTTACAATTATTTATAACATAAGCTTTTAGATAACATCAATATCCTATACAACGAGCAAAGATTCGTATATTATATAAATATTTGTGATGGCACAAGAGGCAATTGAGATTACTCGATTGACGACCTCAGTGGCGCGGCGGGCGAAGCTTGGCCTGCGACGCAGGAGGTTGCGGGTTCGATTCCTGTCTCGGAACAAATATTTGTGCGATCGCAAATATTTGTTCAGGGTGTTCTGGGTATTTTCTATGTATAATAAAAATATCTATCTATGTAATATATTGTATTAAGTATATCAGTTATCTAGTACCCATAACACAAGCTCTGCTTAGCTTGGGGCTAGATAATGTTGTGTTAACTGTCCAGCATTATTTATTTATTTATTTATTTACTAAATACAGAAATTTCAATAGAGAAGATGGTTTTCAATTATCTGGAGTATGGAAGCCTGTGGTGAGAATGTGTAAGAATCAAAGCAGATACCGATAGTGTTGTGTGTCGAGTTGGGGTGAAGAGTGACAATGAAACCGATGGTAGTGGTATCGTTCATAATAAAAGAGTGAGAAAGAGGGTAGATTGATATATCTGCCAATAACATCTACTCGCAAAGACATTAGTTAGTTCTCCCGTGATCAGATACGATTAGAATACGATTTAAAAATAGTTTTTATTGCACTTAATCCAACCTAATGCCGAATTTGTGCAATTTATAAATAAAATGTGCAATTTCTAAATAAATAACGAAATTCCGATATTAATATCGGAATGCCAATATTGAGATGTAATATCGGAAATCAGTATAGGAATTGAAAACCTTCCGATATTACATGCCCTAAACGTGACAAACAAGCAGACGGCCCGCCTGATGTAAAGCAGTCACCGCCGCCTATGGACAACACCCACGGTATTGCAAACGCGCTGCCTACCATTAAGATCCCTATTGATATTTCTCTTGAATTTACCCTTATTGTATAATTTATAAATATTTGTACTATCTGCAGATGCATTTGTACTATGTTCAGGATGTTATTAATGTTATGTTATCTGTTTTCGTTGGGTATTTTCTATGTATAATAAAAAAAAAAAATGTATTGTATTAAAGTATATCAGTTATATAGAACCTATAACACAAGCTCTGCTTGGCTTGGGGCTAGATAATGTTGTGTGAACTGTCCAGCATTATTTATTTATTAAATATTTATTTATGATGGTGACAGCGAGCTGATCTGATGATGGAGACGGAAGGTGGACAACGGAACTCCTCGATGGATGATAGTAGATTACTGGAAAAACTGTAGAGGTTATTTATTTTTACTTCTTTGCTTGTATCCCAAAAGTTGCACAGTCTAAAATTAAATTAAAACTAGTTTTGAAACGTCTATGATAGTTTCACTTTTTTACCCTTTCTTTGGCCCCAATATCTTCTACAACCCCCGAACCAATTTAGCTCATAACCTTACACAAATTGGACTAATACTATATACCCATCTACCAAATTGTATAAAGAATACTAGTTTTATAAAGAATATATCAACAGTTCGCAAGTTATCTTCAGACAAACATACAAACATACGAACGCCAATTGTTAATAATTTGCATCCAACAAGGCAAGGCAAGTAAGGCATTTTTCTGTCTGACCGTACTAATATCCATTGTTAAAGGCCGTGGCGTGGTATGAATCCGGGCTACATTTTGCGATTAATATGGACAAATACACAATTTTATTACTGGTGGGATGAATACGGCCTACATTTTGGTATGAATCTGCACCCCACCCACGCCGTTGATTTCTTATTAAGATCTTTTATTCAGAAGTACTTCCGGTACGAAATTTGTGGTTTTTTTTACGTGCGAATGTGGTAAACTGATAGTATATACCATAATAAAATTTGCACGACTACATAAGTTTCCCCCGAAGTACAATTTACAAAAAAAGAAAAAAAACTATGTTCCGTAATTCGCTGAGGTGTGCAAAACTAATATAATGTTTATAATACTTATAGAAACCTTATGTAAGTTTGCACCGACTACATAAATTTCCCCCGAGCTGCAAACTAAAAAAAAACAAATTCACAGTGTTTCTCACTATGCACGTAGTTTTAATTAAAATCCATAACGCACTAAGACTGTCTCTATAAGTAATTGAACTTGCACTTAACACTTTTTTGTTTTTTCAAAAGTTA
Organism: Operophtera brumata; assembly: GCA_932527175.1. Lineage (NCBI taxonomy): Eukaryota > Metazoa > Arthropoda > Insecta > Lepidoptera > Geometridae > Operophtera > Operophtera brumata. Next base: position 76,235,552 of record OW052239.1, on the reverse strand, counting down.
TAATTTTTCAAAGTTTGTACCTAATATTTAAAAGCCTTCCGTATGCGCCAGAAACGGTGCAAACCTGGGATAAGCTTCTATCCGTGTCATCTATCGATTCCATAAGAATCCACGACTACTCGACTTAGGGCCACACTTTTTGCTAATTTGCCTGTACTATGACTGATTCGAAAACAGAATACCAAAATTAGAATCAAAAGAAACTAGGACAAAAGTGGTTCAATCGCTCAAACCACGAGCCCTTCAATACTAACGCTCCGCTTAGTTCCCTTGTAAAGTCGAACAACAAAGAATTTCTGACCTTCGTGGTTCAATCGCTCGAAAGGGGTGTTGATGACTTGCGTCGCGTGGCGGGCAAGTAGCCGTCTGTGAGAGCTGCGAGTTCGATTACCGCTGCGGTTTTTTTTTTGCATGATTTGCAAATATTTATTGCGGAGTTTTGTGGTACCATGGTACTCGTAGTTCTTGATACAGGGATTCCTAGTGACTCACTATGTATGTGACTGTTGGGTGTTCTGGGTATTTTCTATGTATAATAAAAAAATATCTATCTATGTAATATATTGTATTAAGTATATCAGTTTTCTAGTACCCATAACACAAGCTCTGCTTAGCTTGGGGCTAGATAATGTTGTGTGAACTGTCCAGTATTATTTATTTATTTATTTATTTAAAGTATGGTTTTATATCGTAATCACCGCAATATTACGGTCGTCGTGACGGTCATCGCGTATTACTAACCAGAGCTTTACTATAAACACATGAGACATGGCCACATGAGCCGAGGGTGGAGAGACACTGATTGTCATTGTCAACAAGCGAGTCTGGCTTGTTTAAAACCATGTTAAGCACCCAAACATGCCACCGAGAATGGATATAACATTATCCTTTGAATTTTCTATTCCACGTTACTCTGAAAATAATTCTAGTTCATTCACTATCCGATGCTACTCTCTGTATAGTGCTGCGTTATCGTATACACATCGTCAGTCTAAATGTCGAGTGAATGACATCACTATTTTAGAAGTTCCATATATTTTTCACTTGTTTAATCACTTTTATCGTGTGCTGTCACAATAACACAACAGGTCCTTGCTATATTTATCTGTACACTAACTTAGGCCCATATTCCAGAACATTGCTCAAGCGTGAATCGAAACTCGAGCATAGATTTAAAGACAGTTTTTCATTGAAATCTGGCAAAAAGCTATGCTTGAGTGTCGATTCAGTTTGAGTTTAGTTCTAGAATACGGGCCTTAGATTAGCCAAATAAATATTGAATAAATAAAGGCAAATAGAGTAGATTCTTTGAGATGAAAAGAGTAGTTATTTTCCTTGGTCACAAGTTGTGACTAACAACATAACTCACAACTAAAATAGGGCAAACGAAACACTGACCTATTTTACCAAAATCGACAATTCAAATTTTTGTCATTGACGTCTATGACGCCATTTTGAACTCCATTCTCCAAATACTGCGCATACGGTAACCAATTCTTATACGAATGACATCATATTTTACAGATATGTGTTTATAGCTGAAAACTAAATTTTAATATAAATAATGTAAGTATTCGGAATCCTGTTGCTCTTATCATAATCAATTTTAATTTCATACATATCAAAGTTTGGATGTTTCGATGCTTGTATGTTTTATACTCAATCACACCGAAACGGTTTAACTGATTTTGGTGAAATTTGGTATACACTAATTTAATATATATATATATATTTATATATAAGTTTCTAAATAGTTGATTTTTATCTGCCTGTGTATTCAGTATTTAACATCATTTTGATATAATTTATTCAAATTAATTTATTCATGCAGGTATTAAATTATTTAGATATTATATAAAAAAGACCATTTTCATAAATTACTTTTTCTTGAATATCTTATCTTCATAGATATAGGCAGTCCCAAATAGGTACAACCAACGCATGGCTACTCTATAAACAGGCGCAAGCGCATGTTGGACAGATGTCGTCAAAGATCGTTCTGCCGACTGATTTATTGGTTTGGATGTTGGCAGTTTTTGTGGCTAGGGTTTGGCTTATGGCCGGAAGGATTTGAGGGCGTCTGTGTGGTCAATAGCTCCCTGTAAGATTGGTTAAGTAATAATACCCTTACATAGATTTTTTTGTTGGAAAACATTTGCAAGGTTGTTTTAACTTTTCAAATGATTATGATGAAATTTTAAGCGGAACCGCGCACTAATCATAATTGATCATCGACGAGTCCCGTATAATAGTCCACCTGTTCTGTCAGCAGATCAGGTCACTGTTATCATGATTTTGTAGTCATCGGAAGTGAAAAATATCAAATTAACCGACAACTGGGTCAAAAGGCAGATTGCAAGATTTGGGCTACACAATACATTTACAATATTTACATTTATTTATTTTTTTATTAGAGCTTTTTTGTGAAAGAGTTCGTCCGGGGAAGTACTACCACCATACCTATTTCTGCCGCAAAGCAGTAGTGCTCGCATTGCTGTGTTCCGGTTTGAAGGGTGCCGGTGAAATTACAGGCACATGAGACTTTTCATCTTTATGTCTCATGGTGGCGGACGCAGTGCAATGTCACATAGGGCGCGTCCTAGGTGGACGTGATCTATGAGGTTATGCACTGTTCATAGGCAGAGGTTACCGCTTAACATCAGGTGGGCCTCTTGCTTGATCCGTCATCCAAGTAGTATAAAAAAAACAAAAAAACAAAAAAAACGTAGCATAACATACCACCCAACAGTCACATACATAGTCCTGATCCTATACTAGGGTCTCTTATACCTTGGGTATCAGGAACTACGAGTACCATGGTACCACAACACCCAGACCCGGAACAAATATTTGCAGATCATGAAAAAATCATTGCAATCACTAATCGTATTTCCACTATAGTGTAATACATACATACATGCACGGTTTTTCCCAAAATTTCGTGTAATATAAATCGTACTCGTTTCGTGCCTTACTACAAAACTGCATGTTGCTAAACAACAGGTCTCCCCTTTCGTTTACTCCCCCTCACAGGAAACTTGCGATTACGCCTATACGTAATATACGTACATGTGTATTACGTTAGGACAGGTAACGGTAGGTTAGTACATGACATTTGTTATTGTAGGTACTATACATGTGGTAACAGTTCGGTTTAGAAACAGTTTTTTTTTTAATTTTGTGTATTCTTATTTCCTAAAAAGGAACAACCAAATTGCACGGCTGTATATTGAGAAAAGCACAAATACCAATTAAAAAAACAAACCAAAATTCAGAAAAATTTAAGAGGCTAATTTTTTGTTTTAATAACCTGCACCCTAAACAAATAATAGTCAGGGTCATTTGACCGAAGGGCCGCTTCCCCGAGAAAACCCGCATTTGCACATTTTTCTAGAAGATTTTAAAGGAGTTCTTATCTTTTTCTGAAATCGTTCTCGTATATATAGTTTCTAAATTCATCCTAAACATTCCTTTTTTATAGTTTAGGATTTATCCTCAATGGCTCTGGAAAAATCCTTTTTACCTCGAGAGTCTTGTAAAGCCAAAGTTTTTGCTCAAAAATATCAAAACGCTAACAGTCAGCCTCGCTTGACCGAGTAGAAATACATAGGATTTCGCAAACAATCACAAATACATGCATGGAACAAGTTGAACACAAACCCTCCTTCAACGTGGCAAAAACAGCAAAGCTTTCATAGTCATATAACATGATATAGCTTTATGTAGAACTAGCGACTCGCCCCGGCTTCGCACGGGTAGCCACGGTACGGAGGAGTACCTCCCCCCTTTGTCAATCTCCTGGTTCTAAGCTACCTCTCTACTAATTTTCAGCCAAAACGGTTCACCCGTTCTTAAGTTATAAGTGGTGTAACTAACACGACTTTGTTTTATATACATATATAGATAACCTAAATATTATATAGAATAACCTAAATAATGAAAGCAGCCTAGCCAAACTTAATAAATATATAAAACTCGTTGCATTACCGACTGACTGAACACAAATACACAGCCTAAACCGTAAGTCCTAGCGACCTGGAGGGCAATTCTGGGATTGTAGAGATTATCTCTAAATTAGAGATAATGTCGAAGCATGAATGTCTACAAAAAATGTCACGAAAATGTCACAATAACCATCAAATCGTACTCGATTTGAATGATTTTGGTCGACTTATGTCTATTTGTGACATCACGAGAATAGCAAAGTAAGATTTTATTCGACATTCGCCATCTTTTTTCGACATATGTCTAATTCGACTTAATCTCTAAAGCACGAGAATTGCCCTCCAGAAAGGTGGGTATATTCCTTTTGTTTCTAGGGGGTACAATGAGAAAGGAATCTCCGAAATGCACTCTACAGTGGTGCCCTATGGGGGTGTTAATGTTTGTGAAGAAAACAACTCAACACGGAACAAGTGCGCGGACCTTCAATTAGTTCTTTATATAAAAGCATTCTCTATAACTAGAGCGATGCTGTCATAGATCTTTATATCTGTGGATGCTGTAGTGTTCAAATATACAAGATACTTTACATTATTCCTCATTGCATCATATTTTTTTATGCTTATTGTTTTTGTAATACTTTATTGTTTATTGTTGTCGATCGTTACGGCTCTGTCGAAATGTTTTCGTCAGTTGAACAAATTCGACAGACAATGCTGAGAATTCGTGTAGAATTTTAAGCAGCTGAAACAAATGGATATGTATTACGCTTGGTAATTATATTACACTGTTAAACATCGATCATTATCGAATATCATCATTAGATTGCTGATAATTTAATGACGAGTGCCTGTCATTGTATTATATGTATATCTAATTATTTTGTAGTGTTAGAAATATAATTTCGGCAAAGTCAAATTTAGTTGATTTTATTTTTTCTTAATAATATTTAGTATTATTTTATCTGTGTCCTAACTTAGTGACATAATATAATTCTATTGTTTAAATTAAATTTGTATACCTAATACCTACTTATTGTAGTCTAAAAACAAATCTATACATAAACAAATATTTGTGCACTAACAGTAACTAGTAAAAATATGTAAAACTAGTATTTAGACATTAAAGTCTTTATATTTAGCAAATAAATTAATTAATAGATATCCTTTCTACCTCATTCATAATGGAAGCAAGTTCGCCTAAGAATTTAACTAAATGACCTTGTACTCTGAATTTAGGTGTGAAATCTGAAAGTGGCCTACATCAGTTGAGGCAAATTCACACAAAATAAAAATCAATACAACTGTTCTGTTTTATATTTCTTTCGATAATTAATAGTGTTTTTTGCCTCGTATAGGAATAAATAAAACATGATTTCAAAGAATTATTACATGGTGCATATTTGATTATTAATGACGATAAAAATAATCCATGTGAATAATAAAAACTTCGAATAAAATATTTTCAACATTGTCTAAAAAATAAAAATAATAAGTAAAATACTTACTACCTACCATATAAATAAATTATTTTAATACGCATAAACACAAATGGTAACTAAATGAGAGACATTTGTCAATGTTAGTGAAGTACTTTTACCCAAATTTAACTGTTTTTTTTAAACAATGACTAGATATTTTTGGGTCCTTAACTAATTTCACATGTCCCAACTTCGGTCAATCAATCTTCACAAACATCTGCTTGGACCTTCTTAGAAGCGAAAAACTTGTGTTGTTTTATATTATTATCCTATGAAAAATATATCCGCAAAATTTCATAGAATAGTTAACGTACGTAGTGCATTATCTAAGGACTGTATTTCCCATAGACACTTGATAGTCACAGATTTAACTCGGATCAGTAATAGCGGTATGCAAGTAGGACTTAACGTTGAGGACATAAAAAAAAACTAGCCCCAAGTTAAGCAGCGCTTGTATTATGGGTACTAGATAACTGATATACCCAATACAATACATTACATAAATAGATATTTTTTATTATACATAGAAATCAATCGTACAAATATTTGTTTGGGAATAGAACCCGCAAGCGACGCTTCGCCCGCCGCACCGGTCGTCAAACATATTCAAAAATATGATTATGAACCGTGAAATATTCTAGTTATCTCCTTCTATTAAAAGGTTAGATTTAAGTCATCATGTAAAACAATAAGTTCCTTGTTGTAAGTGCGAATAACCAAAGAGTTTAGATACAAAATAGTTTGTATATTACAAAAGCCCCCTTCAGTGAAAGCTATGTTAGCTAGCGACCTTCGGGGGTGGCGGGGAAGTAGCTGGCTGAGACGTTGAGGTGCAGGTTATGTTCCCACTACGGGACAAATGTTTGCATGATCTGCAAATAATCGTTCGGTGTAGTACGGAGGTATGTAATCGTAAATCCTGATACCCACGACACAGGGAATACTAGTGTGAGATCAAGAACTATGTATGTGACGATTGGGCTTGTTTGTGCTATTTGACAAAGCAATGGCAATGAATGGCATAAAGTACAACGCATTGAACAAACTCGTATTTTGTGTAGATTTACCAGTTCATAATATTCTTTGATCACTTAGTCCGAGAAACTATGATAACTAATTATTTTTTATGAGGCTCCTTTGTTTTTCTAGTTCCTTGGCAGAATCTAGACGAATACGTGTTAGATTCAATTTAATTATCAGCCAGCATCTTAGGGACGCTTCCGTCTGGTAGTGATTTGGATCAGTTGAGCTGCCTTTAGATCGCTTGTAGCGGTCTTCAGGTAGCACAACTGTTTCATATGTATTTTGTACATACCTTGTATTATTCTTTCTGTAAATAAATGTACTGTATTTAATTATTGTGCTAGGTCCGCCTAACCCAAGGCTTCGCCCGCGGTAACAGAATAAAAAACAGCCTATAGCGCAATCCAGGTCATAATCTATCTGTGAAAAATTTCTTCTTTCGTTTCGGCGTGATTGAGTAACTAATATATACAAACACCCAAATATCATAACTTTGTCATTTTATTTATGATACTACAGTTTAAGCGCTTAACTGAGTCAGTCCCTGAGGTATGGGAGCGGTACCGGAGGGGTGTTTTCGTCTCTCAAATTATCAGACGACATGTGACATAATGTAAGCGTAAACACCCCTCCCGTACCGCTCTCATACCTCAGGGACTGACTACCTGTACTGGAATTGCATTTCCAATTTAAAATTACCTGATTGCAGAATTCATTTGTTTTCCATGCCGATCTCCAATCAAACGTAGTTGTATATATAGTGCCTACCTACGTCATCGTGCGCAATAACACCTACACGTAGCGGATTCGGACACCTAGCTGTCAAAATGTAAACTGTATTCGACATTTTTGTATTGAAAAGTCAAGGATGTGTTCGAGGCGAGTGCAATGCTCGTGCTCGTTCGCCTACGCTTGTTGTTAAGTTCCCCATACTTAGAATGGTAGCTAAAATGTTTTCTTCTCTAGTGATTTTAATATAAATATATAAACTAAAGGTAAAGTTAGTTAAGGAAGTGAGACAACTTTTTCATCGTTTCTTATCTTTTAACTTTGGAGGAAACAATAGCTACTGCGTTGCAATATTAATACTTAGATATAAATAAACAACCCACATAACCAATTATAAAGAATAATAATCATTATTATTTGGAAATTAGTATAACATAGTACCCCACAGTCTCTTTATTCACAGTATGTTTCTTAGGAATTAATATAACATTGTGTAATCCTACTACGATGCAAACCACAGTGAAAAAAAATATATAGTGATCATCATATGATAGCAAATCATAGTGAATAGAGACTCATGATATCGTTTCAGGGGAAAAGGCGTGTGTCCAACTATGTATGTTTGTATGTATGTATGTATGTGTGTGTGTGTCGTGACAGGTCTTCGTAAGCACACAAAACAATTATTTACTCTAATATAAGCTGAAATCTCTAGAATTAAATGAATTCAATCTTATAAATAGGTTAATATATTATACAGAAAAAATTAACGAAATTACAAACATTTTGTGAGGTTTCACCCACAAATCATCCTTATCCTTACAAAGTATATAAAAAAGTTGTTATCCACCGTCCAGTATATCCGCTAACTCCTCCTAAACCATGAAACGGATTTTGGTGCGGGTTTCACCATCAGTTAGAGAATTTTTCACGGATGGTTTATATATGTATAACTAGCGACCCACCTCGGTTTTGCACGGGCCATTAAGGTGGGGGTATAACGCAAAATTACCAATCTTAGATTAGTTTTTTAACTGGCTAAATCAAGTACAATATTCAAATTAAGAATATGCATGGATACTACATTATAATACCGAGGGATCACCCAGACAGAAACACGATATTACAAAAATATGTCGATAAAAACAAATCACAAAGTTACCTCTAACTTTTGTCTAGATTCCATTTTTTTCTCAATATGGTACAGATTATTGGGTATAAAATTGGATAAATAAGATCAATACAGTAAAACGAAGGGTTCACCCACGGGTTTTTTGATAATTATCTATATTTCATGAGATTTTCAATAAAAACCGCTTTTTCGAGCAGCGCGTGGCGTTTTTTTTTGTATCAAAATTAAATTACATCCGTGCGAAGCAATCGTGGCGGGTTGTCGCTAACAAAAGGCTCACATCTTTATTACAAAGTTGTCGTTTTGAAAACAAAACCCCCGGATGCGCGAGTCTGACTAGCACATAGACTTGCTAAAGACCTGATCAAATAATTACGCACAAGCGCCTATTTAGAGCTCTTCTCATTATAGGCATGTGCGTTGGCATTATACGTGTTCATTGACAGGCAAAAAGCCGGTAGTTAGAACAATATCATTATATCTGTGCTGATCTATGATAGCGCTTATTGTGTGACTTGGTACTACTCAGCAGTTTATCACGCTTTAGCAATTTATACCTTTTGTCTCTGAATTAAATCGTATGTACATGTACATGTATCCTTCGTAAGTATTACCTTCATATGTATAACTGATGTCCAAAGCTTTATCGGCTAATTTACTAACCTATTTCGATTGAAATTAAAAAGTGAATTTTTTGTATACCACCAAGGTAGCAAACAAGCATAGACCCCACCTGTTGGTAAGCGGTTGCCGTAACCTATGGACGTCTGCAATACCAGAGAGATAACACGCGCGTCGCCGACCCTTTAAAAATTTCCAAAAACCCCTTTTGAAGAACCCCATACTGTAGTCACTTAGGAAAACCTCAGCAGGGAGATCATTCCACAACCTGAGAGTTCGCGGGAGGAAGTTCCTCTGAAACCGCACAGTCCGGGAACACCCTGGCTCTAAGGTGTGTGGATGAATCCTCTGCCGCTGGTGAGCGGTGCGGTGAAATAAGGTTGCTGTAGGCATCATGACAAACAATTTCCTCGGAATAAAACCCATTATACAAACACGTACAGAGAGGCAAAGTCTCTCCTCAGACTTCAGACTTTCTCCCGATTTGAAATAAAATCTTGTAGGATCGTCCTATTCAATGTTTGAAAGAGAGGCACTGAGAAAAATGAGAGCCAGTGCCAGATCCCTTGGTTGGAAGTCGGAAAATTCCGCTACTTGCGAAACGGCAATAAATGCAGAAAATATTCATAAAACTTGTTCCAGGACGTACGTGTTTTTGAGAAAACCTTACTAGTTTATTACAAAAATGTTCGTCATTTAGAATCCACATAACATAGGTGAGGTCTTTCGGACGTGTTTTTTTTACTTTTTAATTTTATGAGTACATTATGAACATCCAAAGTTCATAATTTTCACTAGAAACGGGATATTTACCATGATTTTTGAGTTTTATATGTTCCCGATATTTCGGCACAGTTGCATGCGCCATGATCACGGGAGAACTGACTAAAGTCTTTGCGAGTAGATGTTATTGGCAGATATATCGATCTACCCTCTTTCTCACTCTTTTATTACGAACGATACCACTACCATCGGTTTCATTGTCACAATTCACACCAACTCGACACACAACACTAACGGTGTCCGGACGCGTAGCAGGTACCACACTTTTTTGATTCTTACACATTCTTACCACAGGCTTCCATACTCCAGATAATTGAAAACCATCTTCTCTATTGAAGTTTCTGTACTTAGTAATCTCAATTGCCTCTTGTACCATTCTCGGTATGTAATGTCGCTCTGTCGAGATTACCTGCGGACTGTGTAGCTCGATCCAATGATTTGAGCCAGATTCCAAAAGGTGTTCTGCTATGGCTGACTTATGTATGTCCCTGTTCTTGACCGCTCGTATGTGCTCCTTAACCCGACACGCTATCGTACGTTTCGTTTGGCCAATGTACGAACTCCCACAGCTACAATCAATTTTATACACCCCTGGCTTTTCAAGTGGAAAACTGTCTTTTGGTGAACGCAAGTAGTGCGATATCTTCTTTAAGGGAGAAAAAAAAATTAAATAAAAAAAAAAAATTAAATTAAAAAAAAAATAAAAAAAAAAAAATTTAATTAATTAATTAATTATTTTTAAATTGATTGTAGCTGTGGGAGTTCGTACATTGGCCAAACGAAACGTACGATAGCGTGTCGGGTTAAGGAGCACATACGAGCGGTCAAGAACAGGGACATACATAAGTCAGCCATAACAGAACACCTTTTGGAATCTGGCTCAAATCATTGGATCGAGCTACACAGTCCGCAGGTAATCTCGACAGAGCGACATTACATACCGAGAATGGTACAAGAGGCAATTGAGATTACTAAGTACAGAAACTTCAATAGAGAAGATGGTTTTCAATTATCTGGAGTATGGAAGCCTGTGGTAAGAATGTGTAAGAATCAAAAAAGTGTGGTACCTGCTACGCGTCCGGACACCGTTAGTGTTGTGTGTCGAGTTGGTGTGAATTGTGACAATAAAACCGATGGTAGTGGTATCGTTCGTAATAAAAGAGTGAGAAAGAGGGTAGATCGATATATCTGCCAATAACATCTACTCGCAAAGACTTTAGTCAGTTCTCCCGTGATCATGGCGCATGCAACTGTGCCGAAATATCGGGAACATATAAAACTCAAAAATCATGGTAAATATCCCGTTTCTAGTGAAAATTATGTACATAACCATGATAGTTTCAAAAGTTATATCCAAAGTTCAGGTTGAAATTGTGCTAATAAGCTGATTTTTGAAGGCCTATACTGAATTTAATGGTAAAAAAAAAAGATTCCCCACGAACCTAGATATATTCTTCAAGATACATATTATGTGTAAAAAAACATCTAACGAAGAAATTGTTACGACTTCGTTATCACGTACGAGCTGATGAGCACGCGCGTTTGTATGGAAAGTACTCGTGTTAAGGGTTTGCCGCTCACCGTGCGTGAGCTTGGGATTGTCGACAATTCTCATGCTTTAATTGTAGAGCTCGAATACTTTTAATTCCTTTGTTATGTCCTTGTTAATTCGCAAACAGACAAACACGTATGAGAGCTACAGAATCGAGGTCATTTCAGTTATATGGTTTAGGAGAGAAGCTAAAAGCGGTTTAATATTTATCATGTATTTCTGGTTGAAATACATTGCAACAGATAAAATTCGTACTAATGGCATTATCATGGTACAATTATATATCATTAGCGACTCATCCCGGCTTTGCATGGGTAGTGTCGGGATGAAATTAGTAGTTACTTTTATGAATATGCGCTTTTTCATCTCAACTTTCACTTGCATGGCTTATTCAAAGAAATTGAATAAAGGCAGCTGTAAAAACCTCGGCCCGCGGCGCAGCAGTTGAGTAGACGGCTGAGATGTTTTCGATTCCCGTTGCGGGACAAATATTTAAATATTCTACAAATATTTGTTCCGGGGCTGGGTGTTGTGGTACTATGGTACCCTGGTACCCACGACATAGGGGATCCTAGTGTAGGATCTGGACTATGTATGTGACAGCTGGGTGCTATGTAAAGTTATTTAAAAAAAAGTGACGTCATGCGCCGCTTTGTAACCGTACGACTATCAAATTATGATTTTTGTTTTGTTTTAGTGGTATCTGAGGAAAATGTTTATTTCCTCAATTTTGCCAGTTTCAAGTAAGTACATATAAATCAATAGATCAAATGGTATTAGTCATTATGTCCCAAAATACGGAGGCCGCAATACCAAGACTTTAGTGGACAAATTCCACCCAGTCAAAAATACACGCCAAACTTGTGCTCCTTTTTTTTTTTTTTTTTGGCTTGGTGCTCTTTGACTAAGCCACACCGGTTAAAATGCAAGCAAAATAATAATTACACGATATGGCCAATACGACAAAAAAAACAACAGAATTTTTTATTAAGTTTATAGTGTTAGTTTTTGTGTTTTTTTAGTTTTTGTTGAAAATGGCGGAAGTAGTCTTAACGGTACTTAAGTACTGGAAATACAGAAAGCAGCTTAAAACTTGGGCCCCAAGCTTTTAGTTAATCCCGCTGTCATAGTAGCGAATTGTTGCTACTAAACTAACCAACGTTATTTGACCCGTATGAAGGAACAAGCACAAGGCTCGGCTGGTCCTCGTCTTGGTGTCTGCAGAATTCATCAAGACTCCTAATTTGGATGTAGGTACGTACACTTTCAATTGTCATAAGTTTGGTCTAATTACTTATTTTACAACCGAAACATTGTACGAGTATTTTGATGTATTAGAATGTTCATACATACATACATGCACACATACATAGTCACTCGCCTCTTTCCCCGAAAGGGTAGGCAGAGCCTCATTGGGCCTCTTTTCAAAGTGGGTTGCACCATCGTGGGTTATAATGTCTGTGGCATAAAATTTAATAAATGCTATCCTAAGTTACATAACACTGCGCCAATCCCAGGCAAAAAAAACATACAAAAAGTAATTAAGTTTGTAAAAATTAAAAAAACCCTCAATGCAATGAAACGGCTGAACCGATTTTGATCAAACATAGCTAAGAACACTCCCAACACTTTCAAACAAAAAGAAAACAAAATCGGTTCATCCGTTCGGGAGCTACGATGCCACCCCATCGTTTTTGCGTCGGGGGTTAAAAAGAACGCCTCTCAAAAGCGGTTTTTATGGAATATCACGTAAAATTTAAATAATTATACAAAACCCCTACAGTAATTTGTTGAAAACGTTTGCGATGCATCAATCGTCGTTGGTATTTATCTACCAAACAGGCGACGACGAAGGACCGTTTGAAAAAAAAACAACCGATGTCATTTTTGGAATGCTACCAATACAGCCTGGAGTCAGACGGACGGACAGCGAAGTCTTAGTAATAGGGTCCCATTTTACCCTTTGGGTCCGGAACCCTAAAAAGAACAACCAGTATAAAAAATATATTTATGTACTAAAAAGTTCGTAGAACCGATTTAGTAACAGCTTAATTAAGGTTTCCAATGCCCAATCGGTACGGAGGCCTGCAATGCTCTAAGGCTACCAAGGAGAACCCTGCATAATGCATTTGGAACCTGAAGAACTTATTCCACAAGAGGTTAGTGTTTGGAAAAAACGGCAAACGTGCGGTGACGACTTTATCTCACTTCATTTACACTATGCAAACGTTTGTAGAGGTACTAGTATAGTATTATTTTATTTGTGGTATAGAGGTATGCGCTTGCGATATACCGCAAACATGTGGAGGCAGCTTTAGGCGCAAAGCGTGGGTAGAATCATACTACTGAAACATCATCTCTATAATTTATTTTACAGCATAACCAACTATTAATTATTCTGTGGTATATTTGAAGTCTGAACTGCTACGGATCCACTCATTTGTCCTGGCTGCTAGCTTATTATGGAATGTGTTATTACTGGAAGAAAGCGTTAGCCGCAATGACGGCGATGAGCTCACCACTTGTCACGTCTATATTCCACGATGGTGCAACCCACTGTGAAAAGAGGCCCATTGAGGCTCTGCCTACCCCTCTTCGGGGAAAAAGGCGTGCGTCTATTATGGATGTATGTAACTGAGGCGGAATTCAGATTTCATAATTATAATTCATAATTAAAAAATCATCTAGTTATTTTCCGTCACATTTGTCCTAGTGGATGTGTCCTGTGTGGTAAATTAAGGAAAATATATAAAAGAAAATAAAGTATATAAAAAAAATATTTTTAAAATGGAAACGGGATAGTCCCAGTACTTAATAATAAATCGATATTTTGTTGAAATATTTCGAGAATAAAGTTAATTGTCAAACATCGAGCACGGAGGCCTGCGTTGCTCGATGTTGTCAAATGATGAATTAGCTCATAGATTCAGTAGTCTTTATTGTTGATAATAATGAGTAGGTAGTTGATGTAGGACTATACGCTGTATCGCCTACAAAGCATACCAACATGACATAATACTATTAATTTGCCAACAAAACGAGTAATTTCAAGTTCAAGTTGAGGACGCAAGATTACATAAAGCTAATTATGAACCTTACTGCTCTGAATAAAAGAACTAATAAATATCATTCATTGGGAGTTGTGGAGTGTTTTGGTAGAATTAATTTTTGTTTTTTTATTTATAAAAACATAATCATCTACTGGTACAATCTATTTGGAATTTCGTATCACCATACTTATCCCACTTATAGGTATCATAAATGTCATGTAAATGGATGTTTGGTTGTTTGCGATCACGCGATCTCCAATCAAGTGTGGAGACTTTAAAGAAAGAAGAAAGAAAATTATTTTCTCCCAAAGAACACATACATAACACATGAAAACAAAAAATAAATAAGTCATAAGTAGGTAGTACTTTGGACAAGAGGTAAATATAAAAAAGAAAAAAAACTCGTAAGTAGTAGGTACGTAGGAAGGCATCGAGGTAGGATGTGTGGTGTGGGGTCAAATAGGTCCCTGTCTCAGGATAAGCTGCACCAGACCTAAGTTTAGTGCAGCGCTGGTTTTCAGACAGGTCCTAGCTAGGGGATGCCACAAACATCAATAAACTACGGGGGGAGGGTGGGGGGATAAGCAATATATATGTTGGTATGTAAAACAAAATCCTTAGGTTCAAATCCTCGTTTAGCAGTGGATGTCTACCGACTGATGGTGATGATAATTACGCCACTGACAAATAGGTAAAGAGAAAGTCAACTACAAGAAAATAATCACTTTGCAGTATTTAACTGACTCCAACAACAAAGTGGGTATCTAATGGTGTATTTCTACGTGTTCTATGCCAATTAATATGAGCTATTAAGACAAACTTGTTACGAAAGACTATGACTGAAACCAGTTTTGAGGCAACCTTCACATTATGAGGGTTTCACTTCAACATAAAAAATTAAGAAAAAAGCGTTTTGATAGTCTGGCGGAGCTACAATGACTCTTGCAAAATGTTTGGTAATTTGCAACTTTGTACAAATCTTGGACGTATCGTGTTCGAGATGCTATCTGGAAATGCACTGTGTAGCCAACCAATAAAGCCAAGTTTTCCACAGAAGCGGCGGCCGGTATATAGCGGGTGCGGTAGACGCAGACGTTGGCTTTAGTGGTTTTCGACGGCTTTTTGTTCGGTGCGCAGAACTAAAACCATATTACGAAGAAGCGGCCACCGCTATACAATACATCACGTCTTAGGAAACCCTCATTTTAGTCTAAAGGCTTATTTAGAATATTTCTTTACATGCTTTATTTGAGAACGTTCAGACATTAAAAAGAATAACTTAATTTAAATCTTAATAGTAATAAGTTTTTTGAAAAAATATATTTTTCAATGCAGGCTTTTATAAAATTAGTACTTAATCGTTGCTGATCAAAATAAGCCTAAACACGGCTATAGTCTACTATTATTCCTCGAGGAGTTCCATTGTCCGCCTTCCGTCTCCATCATCAGATCAGCTCGCTGTCACCATAATATTCCATTGTCATCGGAACTTGACAGGTATCATCTCAATCAGCAGGCATATTATGAGCTCTTATTTCCATTCAGTTCAAAAACTATTCAGTACAAAATATCGGTTCCGTGATATCCGCAACTATATTTAAAGGCACAGTCGCAGAGAGTCTATAGACATCTGCGATTAAATTTATTCAACGACGCGGATGTCAACGATGAACCGATATTTTGTACTGAATAGTTTTTGAACTGAATGGAAATAATAGCTCATAATATGCCTGCAGTTGAGGATAACTGCTTTAAAATTCAGTTGCATGATTCCACCCGGACGTACATTGCAAGTTAATAAAAAGTTTGTAAAAAGTCTTGACAACGATGGACGTCAAATTCTGTCACTATTTAACTCATTAAAGTTCAGTTAAGTTAGTAAGTGACAGAATAGCGCTCGCGAAACGAAAAGTGTGAGTTTTAATTTATTTCAAAATCATTAGGAAAAGTTATTTTCATAAATAAAATTTTGGTGTTGTGTTATTTACTATACTAAAGGAAGGCAATAACAATATCTAATGATTGATAGTTTAGGAGAAAAATGCTTGTAACTTCGAAAATAGAGGCTAATTTGTAAATTTATTTCTTGCATTTAAGTAAGTTTTTTGTGAAGAATATATTTATCAAGCTTTTATAAAATTAGTGATCGTAACCGTGTGCTGATCAAAATGAGCCTAAAGACGGCCAGTCTACTATTATCCATCGAGGAGTTCCGTTGTCCACCTTCCGTCTCCATCATCAGATCAGCTCGCTGTCCCCATCATATTGTATTGTCATCGGAACTTGACAGGAATTCCAAATTTCAGCTCAATAGGTTGAGGATAACTAAATTTAAATTCAGTTGTAAGATTCCACCCGGATTCCACCCAGACAAACAAACATATACATTGCAGTTGAATAAAAGCTTGTAAAAACACACACACACACACACACAAAGGTAAGTACGTAGGTAGATATGCTGTGTACAAAAAAGGTTCGCACTGTAGGCCAAAATTTGAAGTGTTCTCTCGATTTCTCCAGGATCCCCTCATCAGATTCTGACCTGATGACCATGGGCACATCGGGGGCGTATACCTTTCAAACAAAAAAAGATTTTTTCCCAATCGGTACAGGCGCCTTTAAATAATTGGGGAACATAAAAAAACGGTTCCGACGAATTGAGAACCTCCTCTTTTTTTGAAGTCGGTTTAAACCAATCCTTATTAAGAGTTTGTCATCATCATCAGGCAGTTAGAGTCCACTATTGTACTATTAAATTTAATATTAATATCCAAGTAACTTAGCTATACGTTTATGCATATTATACTTACTCTTATTTATTTTAGTAAGTACTTATGTAATTATATTATATATTTATACTAGCGACTCGCCCTGGCTTCGCACTTGCAGCCCCCCGTGAAAAACAGCCAGCCCCCCCCCCGATTATTTATTACTCATTCTGCTATTCGGAGCGGAGAAGAATCCACCAAAAAAGAGATAACTAACATCGGTCCAGCCGATCTTGAGTTATAAGTGGTGTAACTAACACGAATTTGTTTTATATATATATAGATATATATGCTTTTAATACATTTATTTACAGAAAGAATAATACAACGTATGTACAAAATACATATGAAACAGTTGTGCCACCTGAAGACCGCTGCAAGCGATCTAAAGGTAGCTCAACTGATCCAAATCACTACCAGACGGAAGCGTCCCTAAGATGCTGGCTGCATTGCCACGCTGAATGGCAATACTAATGCGTTGAGCCAGATAAGAGCCAGCTCTCGGGTCACGCGTCGATATATATTATATATAGATTATACATTATTATTTATTTTTTATAATATTATACATAGAAAGGGGGGTAATACAAAGGTGGAGGGTTTACCATAGCTTGGCTGGCAGATTAGTGAACACAGTATTGATGTTAAGTATTCAGCTGCTACCCATCAATCATGATGTAATCATTTGGACAGCTTTCTCGACATCCACGGGAGGAGACAGTGGGGCCTACTCTTAGGCCAGACCACAACGGCCATGATAAACGGTCAGAGATGGTCATTGGCACACTAATCGGTGCTAGCTAGCGGTACATAGTGATAGCTGTACGCTTCATTAGCTCACACGACGGATTCATTGGCAAACGGTTTTTGGGAATTACTTGGCGGCTGGGTCTGACTTTGATTTCGAACCGGTTTAGAGACGCAGGCGATTTAAATGCTTGTCACGCGGATAATAACGCTTAATAATGCTTGGTCAGAAAATTGGAGATAAGGCGTAGCCGTACATAGGAATCTGATAATTTTCCCAATTTAATCAAGAAGTGACCTATTGCATTAATGAGGTCTGAGTTACAAAATAAATGTTTTTATTTGATTTGTTTTTTTATTTTATTTTTAAGAACAAACATGTTGTTGATACTGAAAATATTGAGGACACAAGAAAGGCAATAGAATCATGTGTTAATAATTTACCTACAAGTGTCCGCCCGCGGGTTCACTCGCGTTTTACCATGGACAAAAGTAGCCACTCCAGGTCAATCCATCTATCTTAATCTATCTGTGTACTAAATTTCTTCGAAATCGTTTCAGGGGTTTGCATGATTGAGTAACAAACTTCAAAATATACAAACATCGTAACTTTGATATTTACGTTATTATTGGGATATTAATGAGCTCACCATTGGTCACATCTATATTCCCACACGTATGACTCACGGTGAAAAGAGCTAGATCCTATTGAAGCTCTGCCCACCCCTCTGGTGAAAAAGGAGTGTGTCTATCAATAAATGAAAATGAAACAAGTACCACAACGAGAACTAACAAATGAGTACCTAACATTTTCAATGTATTGGAAAAGGTAGATAAAGATAAAGATAAAGATAAAGATAAAGATAAAGATAAAGATAAAGATAAAGATAAAGATAAAGATAAAGATAAAGATAAAGATAAAGATAATTTATTTGCTTAAACATACTTGTAGGTACTTGATCTTTCTTTGTTCAATCAGAATTGAAGTTATATGTAGAACTAGCTGACCCGCTCGCGACTTCGTCGACGCGTAGACTTTCATACAAACTTTAACACCCTTTTTCAACCCCTTAGGGTGCGAATTTTCAAAAATCGTTTCTTAGTGCGCGCCTACACTCCTTAATAAATGCTTGTGCCAAATTTCAGACCTCTCGGCGCAGTAGTTTCCGAGCTTTCGTGATGAGTGGTCAGTGAGTGAGTGGACTTCTCTTTTATATATATAGATTATGAAAAAGAGAATCCGTCTACTTTTATTTTATTTCATTTCCTAGTGTTTTTCTGAGTTATTTTGTGTAATTTTGGTAGCACAGTTGAACGAGGCAATAATTCGCCATAATCACCACACTTGGCAGGTAGATTGGTGATCGCAGTATTCATGTTAACTACTCAGGTGGATGCTGCTGCCCATCCTGTGGTGCAAGCCCTTAGTCGGCTTTTAAGACATCCACGGTAGGAGATAGAGGGGTCTATTTTTAGGCCGAAAACACCACTGTTTTTACTAAGCGCGCATAGATATTAATACACCTGTTATATTGGCCACAGCCACTTACGCCTTGCCTGGTGACCATGGCGACCTGCGGACGAAGGCCAACGGCTCTTACTTACCATTTGCCGGCATGTGAGCTAGGACAGCCTTATTGAAACAACACGCAATTAAGTTTCTTTGCTAGAAGTTTCTGCTCGTGACGTAGATTGTGTTCACGGTAAATCAACCTACACTTATGTTTACCTGTATCTGCATTTGTTTGTGTTCAAATGCCGAGTCTCTGGCACTGTGAATGACCTGTGTGTGTATATTTAAGGTGTATAAATCCGTTGATTTGCATTCCTATCGTTTTCTTTGTTGTATGAGCCAGCTGTGGTGTATCCGGCCTAAGAATAGACCCCTCCGTATCCTCCTGTGGATGTCGTAAAAGCCGACTGAGGGATAACCCGGACTTATTGATAAGATTTGTTGGTATAAGATTTGTCCAGGCTGCTAGCTTATTATGGAATGTGTTATTACTGGAAGAAAGCGTTAGCCGAGTCAGTCGTGGGAAGCAATGGCGGCGATTAGCTCACCACTTGTCATGTCTATTTCCCACGATGGTGCAACCCACTGTGAAAAGAGGCCCATTGAGGCTCTGCCAACCCCTTCGGGGAAAAAGGCGTGTGTCTACGTATATATCAGCCAGACATAATGTTTTATGTCTGGATGTAATTGTTTTTGTCTATTTTATATTCACCTGGTGCTTTGGCGTGATTGAGTAACAAACACACAAACATACAAACATATCAACATCGTAACTTTGAAATTTATGATATTAGTGGAATAGTAAACTCTAAAAAAACAACAACCTCAAAATAATTAAATTGCATGACTGCGATTAAATTATGAAATATGAAATGTTTCACATCAGCATGAAACATTTCATAATTCATAATTTAAACGCTGTCATGCCGTTTACCGTCACGGCATACGAGTCAGTTTTACACTGCCAAGGCGCGCCAATAGATGTTACACATCAAAAATTACATGCGGAAATCTAGACTCTAGGGTACTCCTTGGAGTATTCTAATCATCCATTATTAAAGATCCCCCAGTCAGTGTAGAAGATTTTTTTATAGGAAAATTAAACGAGTCTTAAATAACCCTACCAAAGGTTTGCAGGCCAAACGTTTTATACTATGTCCGCTTGGCGTATAGGTACCTAAATGCAGTATGAATTGTCAAACCGGTCCGGTGGCCGATGACGTCACCTTCTACAGACACAGCCTTCCTCCAACTTAGGTACTTTGATTTCGCTACACTGTGTCACTTTGCCAAAACATTTTCATCAGAAAAGCTGAGTGTCAGAGCGACTTAAAACGGAGTACCTATCTATGACTGATGTTGCATATTCATTCTTATTGAATACTTATTTTTATTATTACAAGCTTATCATGAACTTGAAACGTACGTTTTTTTTTTTTTTTTTTGTACATACTTCTTACAATGAATGACGGTACAAGCTGATGGCCCACCTGATGTTAAGCGGTAACCTCTGCCTATGAACAGGGGGAATCTTGCAACTGCATTTTAAGCAGTTATCCTCAACCGATTTAGCTGAAATATGGCATACCTGTCAAATTCCGATGACAATACAATATGATGGTGGCAGCGAGCTGATTTGATGATGGAGACGGAAGGTGGATTTCGGAACTCGATGAATAATAGTAGACTGGCCGTGTTTAGGCTAATTTTGATCAGCACACTGTTACGATCACTAATTTTATAAATTGCAAGCTTCTAATTTACTTGCAATTACCATTTTTACCAATTAGTACTATTTTTTTTTTTTTTTTTTTTTTTGTTCTACCTACTGCTAAATTAATATATTGTTATTGTTCGTATCATTCAGATACACGTCTACGATTTTTTTTGTTCTCTTGGTTAGAAAAAGGCTCTAACCCTCGACCGGAAGACCAGCGACCACAACCTGCATATGCTGAGTTAGAGACCTTTTTGTAACAGCAAATCTGACTATCATTTTGTGTATTTTCATGTTTTATTTTGTTTATATCTGTATTGTTACAAATAAAAATAATTATATTCTACTCTATTCTATTCTTATGTTAAATAATATTGAACCTTAGTCCGTCGTAACATAATATAAATTAGTTCAGCTGTTGTGCTTTTGATGTACTTAGTTATCAGATCCTTCCAGTCATCACGCGTATTGTTTTTACTTTTATCGTACACGCGATTGTTGTTATTACTTTCATTGGTCTCGTTTGCGTCAGTGAAAGTCTTGCAAATTACAGCATTGCAATATCTTCTATGTTACCTAGTTAACTTAAGGCTGCGCCAACCCCAGGCAAAATCTTCATACAAAAAAAAGATCTCGCGCCGCTCGCAAAAGCCGTTTTTATTCAATATCTCGTAAAATGCAAATGATTTTCAAAACCCCTACAGTAGACCCTCGGCTTTGTTGCATTGATTTTATTTATCTAATTTGTTACCCAATATTGCACCATTTTAATAAACAATCGAATCTAGCCAAAAATTAAAGGTCATTTTGGGTTTTTATTCTATCGAGAAAATATTGGCCTATCGTGTTTCTAGTGTAGTGATGTCTTGAAAATTGTAATGTAATTGTAATTGTAATTCATGCATATTTTTAATTTGAACATCATATTTGATTTAGTTTGTTAAAAATCTAATCTAAGATTAGGAATATTGCGGAATACCCCGCCTTAAAATGTATTTATC
This sequence comes from Operophtera brumata, assembly GCA_932527175.1. Taxonomy (NCBI): domain Eukaryota; kingdom Metazoa; phylum Arthropoda; class Insecta; order Lepidoptera; family Geometridae; genus Operophtera; species Operophtera brumata. Next base: position 76,213,494 of record OW052239.1, on the reverse strand, counting down.
AGAGAACTAGTGAATTAAACTATGTAGGAAATAAGTATTTATTGTAATACAAAATGGGTAACAAACACAAAATACTTATATATAAAACAAAATGCTAATTAAACAATAAATTTGGTGCATACGGCTAGGTGCCAAGAGCACTGGCAGCATTCCCACGTTGAATGGCCAAATAAATTTAATTCTTTGTGCGAGGAAAGAGCCAGCGCTCTTGTCAAGTCACCAGCGACATCGACTAACAAGGTCCTTATTTTTATTGAAAAAGTACTAGGTCCCCATGGCCCTAAAGTCTCCACTCCAAGTGGCACAAAAATATAGTCATCGCAGAGGACTTTATATTTGTACAATTCCCAGTCAACTCAGTGTTCCTTTTTTTGTTTCAATGGTCTCCAAGTAAAAATATTTATTTACCCAACTTCGCTATAATCATGTATATCTAAAAGTATAAGTTAAGTTGTTATAATCTCAGTCAAGTCATGACCCAGCAATAAGGCAGCATTGCCAAGACTTTGGTGTACAAATTACACCCATTCGAAAACACACGCTATGCGTGCAAACACTTATATTGAATGGCACTACATTTGTGCTATAATAAAATGAGCCGAGTTGATAAAAATCAAAAACAAAATAATAATAATAATAATAATAATTTAATTTATGTCAATCAACAATTGGATCATAATTGTGTTAGTTGGTTTCTTATCCTAAGTTAGTCACTACAAATATTCTGATAACAAAAAAGAAATATTAATCAAGAAGTAACATCGAGCAACACGGTACGGAGGCCTGCGTTGCTCGATGAGAAATAATAAGCCACACCGGCTAAAATGCCACCAAAATTACACCATATTACGGAAAAAAAGCACTAGAAATACAAATATAAGTACAAAAATGGCGGAAGACGTCCGCCATATTTCATTTTAATTATCAAAATTGGTGAGCCATGACTTTGATGGTGTTTCGACACGATGTTTAAGAAAAAAAAGGAAGAACGTTCGTATGTTTGTTACTCAATAACGCCAAAACGGCTGAACAGATTTCGATATTACAGATAGATTATGACCTGGATTGAGCTATTGGCTACTTTTTATCCTGCGGTAAAAAGTTAATGGAGACGCGCGCGTTTACTAGTATTATATAGGAGTGGAGAAAAAACCGACTGAAAGTATGCTATATTCTGCAAAATAGATAGAACTGTAAAACAACGTCCGAGCCGTCTAAGGTAATTTGCGTGTTTTAGCTCTTAAATTATACGTGGTCTGTGGCCAGCTTTCTCTATCCTCCATCGGAAGGTCAACTAGCCAGTGAAGTGGCGACCGAACCTACGCCAACGCCGTCCTTTTAAAAGCAAAACTGTTGGTGAATTAAGCTATAGATTTCAGTACTGTTTTATAAGGCCACGTATTCTATTCCATTTTTATTGTATTCTATTATTATAACTTCTATTATGATATTATTAACCCAAAAAAATGGTATGACCAAAGTGAAAAAAAGGTCAAGTGCTAGTCGAACTTGCGTAGAGAGGGTTCCGTACAAGTAGCCACTGGGTCAATTTAACTAAGAGCGGCTAACCCCAATACTTTCCATAGAAACGCTCGTGCTCAGCTCGTACGTGATTATGAAGTCGTAACAATTTATTCGTTAGATGTTTTGTACAAATATGTATTTTTAACCCCCGACGCAAAAACGACGGGGTGTTATAAGTTTGACGTGTCTGTGTGTGTGTGTGTGTGTGTGTGTATCTGTCGCCTCGTAGCTCCCGAACGGATGAACAGAATTAGTTTAAATGTGAATATGCCGGGATTGTTCTTAGTTATGTTTGATCAAAATCGGTTCAACAGTTTCAATGCGTCGAGGATTTTTTTTAATTTTTACAAAATTAATTACTTGTGAAGAACTTTTTCGTGGAGTTTTTTTTTTTAACTCTATATTCAGTAATAAGCAAAAAAACTGCTTATTTGCACAATTTTCACCTGAACTTTGGATGTTCATAAAGTACTTTTAAAATGTAAAAGTAAAAAAAGACGTCTGAGGGACTTCGCCCATGTTATGTAGATTCGAAATGACAAACTATGAGAGGATATACTTTTTATTATGTAGGTATTTTTTTGTAAATTTTTCTATAATTGTTTGGAATAAAATGCACCTGATTTCACATATATCCACGCAATAAATTTTCACTCTACGAATGTTTTCCGTTTCCCAGTCTAAAAATTCTAGTTTGCCGCCAAAAACTTCCAAATTAAGAATTCGTTTATTTACGCTAAATATCCGTGATTGAAACATGTAACTCTGTCTATTAAAACTTTTTTATCCCTGTAGTTCAATGGTAGGACTATTGAAACGAAAACTAGCCCATTTGTTCTATAGAACTAATAATATCTGGTAACTTCCACTACTTTTTTGATTTGGAGAAAATGGGCTGTGACAAACAGACAGACAAACAGACACAAGAGTGTATATTGAGGTACGGAACCCAAAGAAGACGTATTCCGTAATAATTTACCACGTCTGCAGTTGTCTACATTACTACACTATACATTAAAAAAAAGAGGAAAGATTGGTATTTTTGTGTGTGTGTACGTTTGTAATGAATAAACTCAAAAACTACTGTGCCGATTTCAAAAATTCTTTCACCTCTTGAATGCTACATTCACCCTGAGTGACATAGGCTACCAGGGGTGGGCAGGAGGGGGGGCTGTTTTTCATCCTGAAACTACCCGTGCGAAGCCGGGACGAGTCGCTAGTATTATATATAGAACATTTAAATACGTCTAGTAACAAGGCACTATTTATTTAATAACTTGGTTTGGTTTGAGACAAACTTTCTCTCGACTTCCTTTAGCTGATTGGCATTCCGCTGTATGTATATAAATTACTTATCCTACTAATATTATAAATGCGAAAAGTTGTGTGTGTGTTTGTTACTTAATGTTTATTGCATGGGATTTGTATGGCATATTACATGCGGGCGGGACAGCAAATTTTTATTAAAAGCATTTGCCAGTACTTATGTAGTAAAAAAGAGACGATGGAAACCACAACGGGTTTGTGGTCAAATCTATCAACCGATAAAACCAGTTCCATCTGAGCTGAAATTTAGCATACCTATATTATTATTCCAACGAAAATTCAATATTATTGCGACAGCGAGCTGATCTGATGATGGAGACGGAACGTGAACCACGGAACTCCTATCTTAACTACTGGCAGTGCTTGGAATTATTTTGATCAGCTTACGGTTCCAATCACTAATTTCATAAAAGGTAAAAACATATTTCTCATTAAAAAAAAATATCTACGCTTCATCGAAATAAAGTGAAACATCATCAAAATAAACATCTTTTCATGGACAGAAAGATTCGTCGAAGACGTCGTACAGCCGCAAAATCAAAATCAGCGTATTCAAAAATAGGATGATTTAGTGCTAATTTTTTTTTTTGCCACATATATAAGGGGCTTTTTGCATTGGCCGTGGCTTTACAGAAAACCGGTCGCAATATCGTTCAGTAGAACGTGTCAGCTCACATAAACGTACGGACAAACACACGTAAAGACTAAGGATAAGTGAAAGCAATCTGCGCACGCGCATGCGAACTACACGAACAAATCAATTGACTTTGATTGTGTTGTACCGTGTAGGTACGTAATGAAGCCAAATTCGATCAGATTTAGACATTATGTCGTAAGGTTTGGCTTTCGTCGGTTTTATAAGTTATAGGGTTGCCAGATAAAAGCTACTCGGTTAATATATAATTGAATATGTTCTTTATTTCAGGCAAAAAAACCCGTAACAACCCCATAGATACAAGACATAGATATCTACAGAATAGATAGATAGATTACTCTTAATTGATCACCACACGGAAATAGAACGGAGTATGGAGTACTACTAGAATGACTGAACAACCAAATGGCCCACCTGATGTTAAGCGGTAAACTCTGCCTATGAACAGTGTATTACCTCATAGGTCACGTCCACCTAGGACGCGCCCTATGTGGCATTGCACTGCGCCCGCCACCTTGAGACATAAAGATGAAAAGTCTCATGTGCCTGTAATTTCACCGGCACCCTTACCCTTCAAACCGGGAAAACAGCAATGCGAGCACTACTGCTTTGCGGCAGAAATAGGTATGGTGGTAGTACTTCCCCGGACGAACTCTTTCACAAAAAAGCTCTACTACTACTAAAACTACTACTAGTGATTGGTACGAAACTTGGTCCACGAAACACCAAGAACACCCAAGCATTCTTCTCCAGCACCCCATCTCTCGAGAGCGTCTATCATCTTTTTATCGCTTTCCCTAGAGTCCACACGATTAGTGATTAATATAATCGCAATTGTAGCGCATTTTTTTTTTGTCCATTTCATTTCATTAACACTTCTTCAGATAGCGACAGTTGATTTCGCGAGAACTAGGAGACTTAACACACATGTTTTAATTGATAGTATCTCAAAAATATAATCAGTTTATCTACGATCCCCCAAGCACAGTGTTTTTTTAGTTTAGGGGTATCGTAGCTAAACTGATGATATTTTATGAGATAATCAATTAAAACATGTGTGTTAAGTCTCCTAGTTCTCGCGAAATCAACTTTCGCTATCTGGAAAGTGTTAATGCGCTGTAATGGGCAAAAAACACCAAAAAATATTGAATTTTGCGCCTCAAGCCTCATCCACCTTAATATAATCGCCATTGAAATAGGCAAATCTATTATCAACAAGCACATACGTTTATATATTTATTTTCTTGTCCATTTAAAAACAGATTTTGTAGAAAAAGTTTATGTAGGCGGTTTTACTTGTTTGGCTGCTGTTTTAATAATATTGCTCGAACGTTCTAAATTATCAAATGAACTAACTCTTTATATCTTGTGTATTATTTCAAATACACTCATTGCTTAAGCGATAAGTGTATGATTTTGTTTTCAGAAACCACTGAGGAATTATTGCGCTCGTGTTTCTAAACATTATACAAAACAAACAAAACATTTAACTTAACAGTTTTAAGTTAAATCCAATATATAATGTATATAGAAAATTCACCATCCAGCAAGCACATGCACTCAACCCCTTATCATCTTCATAAAAATTGTCCTATATTTATTTCTACGTTATTTACATAAAGGACGTCCAGAGCAACGCATTCGCCTTCGCGCATCATAAAATTCATAATAACTTTTCAGTTAAATGCACAAAGCGAGGGCATACCTACTTAGTCAAATAATACATGGTCATCATGTATACAAGCGTATACAGCAGCTGATTGGTCTTATTTGGAGGCTTTCTCCTCAAAGAAGAGTCAATGTTATGTGCTGAAAAATATATGTCACAATAAAGTATGTGACAGCCAGCATCTTAGGGACGCTTCCGTCTGGTAGTGATTTGGATCAGTTGAGCTACCTTTAGATCGCTTGTAGCGGTCTTCAGGTAGCACAACTGTTTGATATGTATTTTGTACATACCTTGTATTATTCTTTCTGTAAATAAATGTATTCTATGTAAAATGTATGTGATATATATGTATGTATATATCTGTAAAGTAAACGTACAAAAATGTTCTACCTGTTCACTTATTCAATAAACCAAGTGATTTTTTTTTAAATAAAGTGCAGCTGTTTTCGGCTGAAAATTTGTTTCAACTTAAACGACTTCGAATTTTGTACATTTTCACTTAAATGTCGTCAAAGACTTTATCTTCAAGTTGAACGTATGATTCTATGATGCGACGATTTTTCACGAGGCAAATAATTGTTTTTCTTGATTGTCACTTACTTTTCGTTCAGCGAGCGCTATTCTGTCACTTTCTAACTTACTTGAACTTTAATGAGTTAGAAAGTGACGGAATTTGGCTCTGGTAGCTCAAATAAGGTCTCAGTCTCAGCTAAAGAAGACAGATAATTGTTATATTACATGAACATGAGAACGAGCTATCCAGCTATCTGCGATAGGAACGGAGGTTAAAGCTATCTAATATCAGGCTCGCCAGGGCAGCTTACACACGACTTTTCGCGTAATAACAGAGAATTGTTCATTGTTCCACTCACCTTGGGTCAGAGCCGGCACGAGAACAGCGCTCCAAATAAAAAGCCAAACACACACCAACATTTTGCAATTGTATTTTTTCGCAATTAGTAATACGGAACCATCCTCACACTTTCATGGCATCACGCACAACACAAGTAAACACCGAAGAAAACAAATAGAATTTAAAATTCCGCGCTATAGTAAAAGTTTGACATTTGGTTTGGAACGCAACCTCTGAGCGGAGCGTAACGCGCAAAACGTCGTATCTGACGTAAGGCTGCGGCGGACTGTTGCTGGCGCGCGAGTCCCCCACTCGGCGTCCGCCTTTCACCGTTACAATTCGTTACCCAAAAGACTGCGTTGAGCAAGGCTGTATGACGATTGACATTCAACAAAAACGGCCTGTTTGCCATACGGAAATAGCGTATTCACGGCTGCAGTACATGGGAGAGACAGCCCTTGTTCTGTAGGTAGGTATTCATTTGCATTGTTTCCGAAGTAAACTGACCTATCATGCTCAAAATTATTATTTGACCGGCCACGAGGATTTGCTCGAAAAAAACTCATTATAGGGTTTTGCTCGCACTCGTAGGTACGTTTTTTTATGCCACTTGGAATGGCGGGTCAAGCAGATGGCCCACTTGATGTTAAGCTGTACCCTCTGCCTATTAACAGTGCATTATCACATAAGTCACGTCCACCTAGGACGCACCCTATGTGGCATTGCACTGCGCCCGCCACCCTGAGACATAAAGATGAAAAGTCTCATGTGCCTGTAATTTCACCGGCAACTACACCCTTCCTATCGTTCCTTCCATTGCGAGCACTACTGCTTTGCGGCAGAAATAGGTATGGTGGTAGTACTTCCCCGGACGAACTCTTACACAAAATAGCTCTACTAGTACTAAATGTCCGCTAACTCTTACAAAGCTTTTATTAAACCTGCAATGTAAGTACCAACTCTCGTTACCCATGTGTGTCCGTCAAATCATGCAACTGAATTTTGAACCAGTTAGCCTCGTTCGATTGAGCTGTTTTGCATACCTGTCAAGTTCCGATGACAATACAATATTATGGTGACAGCGAGCTGATCTGATGATGGAGACGGAAGGTGGACAACTGAACTCCAGACTAGCCGTGTATGGGCTCATTTTGATCAGCTTACGGTTCTGCTTACTAATTTCATCATCATGATCATCATCAACTTTTGTTTACTAGTTACTTGTTTACAAAGATTATAGATGATAATATTATAGCTTCATACGTTTTTAGGGTTCCGTACCCAAAGGGTAAAACGGGACCCTATTACTAAGGCTCGGCTGTCCGTCTGTCACCGCTGTATCTCATGAAATCATGGGATCCCATACAAAAAACGTGTTTTCTTTTGCCGTTTTTATTGATAATGATGTCACCAGGCTGTATCTCACGAACCGTGATAGTTAGACAGTTGAAATTTTCACAGATGATGTATTTCTGTTGCCGCTATAACAAGAAATACTAAAAAAAAGAATAAAATAAATGTTTAAGGGGGCTTCCATACAACAAACGTGATTTTTTTTGGTCGTTTTTGCTCTATTTTGGTAACGGCAACAGGTAGACGCTTGAAATATTCACAGAATATTAAGTTATATATACACTTTAAAAATACATAATTAAAATAAAATAAAACAAATATTGCAAGGGGGGCTCCCATACAACAAACGTGATTTTTTTGCCGTTTTATAGAACCCTTCGTGCGCGAGTCCGACTCGCACTTGGCCGGTTTTTTGTAGATTGAGCTTATAGATCGGAAAGCATAACTTCCTTGGTGACGTAGCGTCCGGTTTTTATACGGACTATATATATGTTTTTTGGCCTGTGTGAGGGAGAAAGCCACCGGTCGGCATGTGGGAAACCTACACCAGTCACCAGAGTCACCACGTGTTGATCCTTTTCGAGTTTCGGGGTGAATCTACTCAGGCCGGCCGTGTGGCTTAGCGGCCCGCCGTAATGCGATCAACCATATTTTTAGGATTCCTTAACTCAAAAGGTACCAACGGAACCACTATATGATTGCTATCGTGTCAGTCTATCTGTCTGTCCGTCTTTTCACACAATTTTCTCCGAAACTTCTAGACAAAAAAAGGTGGAATTTTGGTCCGTATTAGATGCAAAGACTTCTATAAAAACTAAGGTTTTAATAGAAGTCTTTGATTAGATGACCCAAATACGTACGTAAATAAACGAATTTAGATTTTAAGGGTTTTGAAGGGCAAACAAGAAAATCAAAAACTGGGGTGGGTAGCAATCGCTACTACCGTAAATAGTAAATAGTTACTACTGGTATTTTTTTCGTGAATTCGATGATTTTATAGCGAAAAAAAAAAATGATATGCGCAGTAAACCACGCATGATGGAGGGTCCCGAAGTTAACTACCTACTCTGTTCACAACTACTGCTACAACTCGTTCACCGTAAGATGGCACTAAATACTCTATGGACCTTCATAATCGACTGTTTCATGCAAGAAGCTTGAATTTGGGTAGTCTTCATGTACCTACTTCTCATATTTTAGCTTTGATTTGTCCATCATATCTCGGGATTTCTTCAATTTTCTCTCGAGTAAGAGCTATTTGGTTCCGTTGATTCTCTTTAAACACTGTAATTTCCTCGTTGAAAATATCTTTCTGCAAATGTTACTAGTAGTTTTATAATTTTATTACTTAGGATTAGTAAACCAAAACACATGCAAAAATAATTTTTATTAGGTGTTTTTTACCCCGCCGTATAACACAAAAGCGTGCAAATTCCATACTCATGCATAAACAGTAGATAATATATTTAATTTTAAAACAAAACGTCTTCGCTGCTAGTATTTTTTCCCCAATACAAGATTTTATAATATTAGTTTTTGATCGGAACCGTGTGCTGAACTGCTGATCACAATGAGCCTAAACACCCCAGTATATACCTGTTGTAGTTTAGTCTACTATTATCCATCGAGGAGTTCCGTTGTTCACCTTCCGTCTCTATCATCAGACAGAGGGGCCAGTCTTAAAATGTAACAAGAAACTTACACGAGCGTGAGGTGTATAAAATGTCGCTAAACTTAAAAAAATGTAGCAAACAAAAATTAGACGAAGCAATAAATCACAACCATAGAGATTTTTTTTATAGATCACAACCATGATCACAACCAAACAAATATTTCATAAATGGGTCTGAACTTGTTTAATACCAACCAAATACGGGATTTAGGTGTTTTAGTAGATTCTAAATTAAAATTCAACAGACATATTTTAAACATTGCCTCTATAAGTTTTAAAATTCTTGGTTTAGTAATCCGAAACAGTAAAGAATTCAAGTCTTCTAAAACGAAAATACAATTATTTGAATGTTTGGTACGTTCTATACTAAGTAGAATATTGCTTCGTAGTGTGGAACCATTTTTACGAATTATACTCAACACGATTAGAGAGCATACGACGATTTCTAAAAAGATCTATCAAGTTAGTATAAAAAAGTACAATGTCGTTCTCTGTCTCGCCGCAGGACAAAAATTTATAAGTACGATATTCCTATACAAATTATTCAATGGATGTATAGCTGGGCAGTCAGCCCAGAATTATTAAACCGATTACATTTAAACACCCCATCCAGACTAACGCGTACCTTTAGAAGGTTTTAACTTATTTCATATTCGATTCTCCCGAACGAGTATGGGCCAAAACACCGCATTAATAATGTTGTGTAAGCATACATAAACTCACGCCTGTTTCCCGGAGGGGAAGGCAGAGACCACGGATTTCCACTTGCTACGATCCAGACACACCTCTTTTGCTTCATTCACTCTCATTACATTCTTCATACATGCTCGTCGGTTAAGGGTACCTACTTTTGACGTGGCCTTTTTCCAGGACGTCTCCGATCTGGTCTAAATACGTTGTGTAAGCACTATATATAACACATTATCCAAAAACGGCAATTTAGACTTAAGCGAGCCCCTACATAAATTTAAAATACATTTGGTTAACCTCCTGTCTGTAGCTCTTATTTTGCTTCCTATTATTTGTGTCCCTTTTTTCTTTTTTCTTTCTTTCTTGTTACTACCTAGTGAGGTACTTACTTCTTTCTTTGTACCTACCTGCTAGTTAATTTTAATTGTGAACTACAATTAAAATAAAAAAGATTATTGCTGAAAGTACCGAAATCGCTGAATGTGTGTCTATAATATTTGAGGAGTTCCCTCAATTCCTCATGGATCCCATCATCAGATCAGCTCGCTGTCACCATCATATTTCATTGTCATCGGAACTTGAGAGGTATGCCAAATTTCAGAGGGCCTACCACAAGTTTGTAAACAACTGCTCTAAAATTGCGCCCTGTGCTATCGAATTACTTGCAAGGTTTCGTAGGACTTTTTCGCAGATGCAATTATGCTCCTTATCTGTAATAATGTTTGGTCCAATTTCCTATGCAAGTATTTTGCCAATTCCAAGGATTTTGTTTTTAAGGTGGTTGCTTTCGCTCGTGGCGCGAAATTCAATTTTTTTCGTGTTTTTTGCTCATTACAGCTCATCAACACTTCTTCAGATAGCTTAAACTATGTTGCCGCAAATTATGTGCCCTAACACACAAGTTTTAATTTATAGTATCACATAAATATCATTAGTTTGGCTATGAATGTGCTTGAAACAAAAAAACACTGTAAATATCGTAGAAGCACAATCGTAGCTAAACTAATGATATTTATGTGATGCTATAAATTAAAACTTGTGTGTTAGGTCACATAATTTGCGGCAACATAGTTTAAGCTATCTGAAGAAGTGTTGATGAGCTGTAATGAGCAAAAAACACGAAAAAAATTGAATTTCGCGCCACAAGCGAAAGCAACCACCTTAAAACGCGATTTTGTTCCCTATTTAGCGGATCCATTTCCTTTGCGGAAAAATACTTGGAGGTATTTTGAACCCTGGTTTTTGGCTCTGGTATCTTAAGGTGGACGTACCTACTTGGAAGCCCTGGTAAGTACTCGATTTAGGAAGTACCACCCATCCCTAGAAGAAGAAAAAGAAGAAGAAGTGGCATACGATGACATCTGACATCTCGTATTATTCGTAGATGTACAGTGCCACCAACTTATCTGTAGAATGATTCGAGGGCGCCACCATCGAAAAGGGTGGCCACCTATTAAATAATTTGCTGTAATCGGCATAAACTAAATTAATAAAAATACCGTTATATTATAACATTATTATTTGTTTATTGAAAACTTTTCACAAAGTAATTATGAAAAAAAGGAAACCGAAATATGTGAATTTATACCATATGTATGATCGAGTGGATAAATTCCACTCAGGTATTTCCTCGAAATCTGAGTCACTGTCACTATCGGTGTCAGAGCCACTGTCTAAATTGTCAATAAAAGGCCGATCTAAATATAATATAAGACGTTTGACGATATTCCACTTAAATTTTATGCGTGTGCACAATATTTCTGTCATTTGGAGGCATCAATAGTAGGTACTGGACGGTTTGGTTACTAGTAGCGGCATATTTTCATTTTTGTGCTCTATGTTTACGTCCGCTACTTTCCTTTTCATGGAACTCCATATCATTTCTATGGGATTTAGGTCACAGTGATAATAATACAATAACAAAACACAGGATAATACAATATAAAATATACATTTTATAATTTTACAATTTAATAATAATCTGGTATCACTGATCTGTAGCAACTGACACTAACAGTGAAGTGACGTTTTCAATAGTTTCAGTTTTGGCCGTTCTACAGATAAGTTGGTAGCACTATCATACAAATAATCAACGTGACTGGATTTCAATGTGCCATTTTTGAAAGAAACGTCTTTATTTTTATTTAATTAAATTTAAAGTGTTTTTTCGAGATATGTAAATTTTGCTGTAATTTTGGTGGCATTTTATCCGATGTAACTTGGATAAATAGCACATGTATGGTGTAGTTAAATTTAGTGTAAGTATTGCGTGCCTTTTCTAAATGGTGTATTTTTGCCTGCAAAAACTCTGGTTTTCTCACACTATTTAAACTGGGTTATGACTTGACGGAGACTCTTCTTCTTTTTTATTTTCTTCTTATAATGGCTTCTGAGGAGAGCTCCAAACAATTACACCAATGTCAAGTGATATAATGAGGTCTTTTCATTAACAAATTAAGGAAAGTAGTTCGATTTGGCTCGATAGATGGCGCTGGCTCAAATATACTTGTCTAAATAACAAATGCATTGTCTGTGCTTTTGTGTGATTATCACGAAAATATATCACTACGTTGTTGACGTTGGCATTTCACTTTATTTTGACAGAACTACTTTAGCTTGTACTGAGCTGGCGCCATCTATTTTCAAGGCTAGAAACATGATGTGAAACGACCGTGAAAACCCCTCATTATATGTGTAGACGACTTGACTATAAAAAAAATATAATTATATCACTTGACATTGGCGAAATTGTTTGGAGCACTCCTCAGAAGCCATTATAAGAAGAAGAAGAAGTAGATCAACGTGGCTGGTAGTACCAATGAGAGTTTCCACTTTCAGGGATTACGCCCTTTTTCGGGGCTAAACTACTCTTATTATGAATGGTTTTGGGCTATTTTATTTTTACAGGGAATTAGGGAAATTTCTGGCAAAATCAAAGGAGGTATGGATCCCCCAAAACTCCTATTGGATGTAATTCGTCTAATTTTAGTTTGGAACATAAATTGTGCTATTGATCGTTCTTAAGAATGACGTCGGAGTTTTAGTATACGTGAAATGATGTTTATTCTTTATTTAATAACGCGCCCTACATCTAGGAATTTCTATATTCTTTTAGGGTATTTTAGGGATAATTTCAACCAAATATAGGGCTAAACCAAAATTGAAAAAAGTGGAAAACTCGTACCAACCTCCCGGAAAAATGCGTGCTTTCTGGCATCTCGACTCTTTGGTAATAAGCAACATGGCTGAAAGTACCAAAATAAAAATATATCTATCTATGTAAAATATTGAATTATTTATACCAGATATCTAGAACTCATAACACAAGCTCTGCTTAGCTTGGGGCTAGATAATGTTGCATGAACTGTCCAGCATTTTTTTAATGTTAAAAAAAAACAAAACCTTTCTTACAGGAAATCACTCAAAAAAATTATGTTCCGGAAGTTGCGATTAGTAGGTAATATAAAATATGTAAAATAAATAATTAGACAATGAATATAAATGGTAGTAGAAAATTAATCTATAACATGGCAACACTCCAAATGTCAGACAGACGGACTTACCTGTCAATTGTCAGTCAACCATAGAGAAATTTGTAGTCAACACTTCTCCTGAGGCCTGAGAGTTAGATTGTCGGAAATCCGTTCATCAATAGAATTTATAAATTAAAATGCCTGTTTTACAAGTTATAAATTAGCTATATTCTGTGATTGAGCGCTCGTGGGGCGTTGTGAGCAGTGTCCGTGGGGCCGGAACATAGGAGCGCCCCGGTGAGTGAAATAATAAAATAACTCTCTGCGACCTTGCTAAAGATTGCTCCAAATTGGCGGCACAAATGATTTATTACTTCAGTTAGAAGCTGTTTGCCATTGTAGTTATCTACCAATTTCAGGGTTTCCGGTGGCGCATTGTTTGTAGAATTTCCTACCTACTTGTGTGTTTAAGATTCGCGATAGTGAACCCATGCATGGTGAGTGCATTTGTGCGTTCGGCTGCTTTACCGGGAAGTAGCCTAGTTCCTGTAGGAACATAGGTATATAAATATGTTTGGGCTATTTCACAGGTTTTATTTAGGCAGGGATTTTATTGTACTAGCTCTCTAGTTATAGACGGTGTTGCTACCAGACCTGCCTGTCAGACGGCGGCGCAGTGCCGTATGCCGACGGTAATAATCAATACTGCAGCGCGCGCGGGCCCGTGTTACGAGATGATTTATTATGCCTACATATGTTTGTAGGTATGTAAATCTTCATCATCAGCCTACATTAGCCCACTGCTGGACATAAGCCTCTCCCAATAAGCGCCACTGAGCAAAGTGTTCGGCTCTTCTCATTAACATTTTGCCGCACTTTTTGCACAAATTACTGAAAAATTTAGGTACGGTACAGGTGACCCATTGGTGTAGATGTTATAGAGATGTACCTGCTGGCTAGTGGGTGGTGTTGTAGAACTAAGACAACTACCTACTCTCTTGACCATCAAACATAGTTTGTTGTTTGTTAAAGCGAAAGGTAAACACAAAATCAGCTGGACAATGCGTTTTGTAAGTAACATTGATCTTTACCACGTAGGTTTAAAGACTAATTCAGTTTGAACTTCAGTGTGGTGGCTGCAACAAAGGCCACATTTCAGGTTTTTATTGGTTTTATTTTTATTTAATTTCATAGTAACATGAACTAAAATTTGTCTTTTGTTCACTAGTACCTACTAGTAAAGTCAATGACAATAATTTGTGTAGCCTACTTTAAATGTTTTTAAAATTAACGTTTGGGTTACCTTTTCCCTTAAAAGTAACTAATCAACAAATTAATAATCTGATACCAAACCTTTTTTGCAGTGGGACAGCACAGGCTCTTAACTAACTAAACCTTTTTGTTTTAAGTAAGTAGGTACCTACCTATATACATACTTCAAGATTTGAGATGCACACACTTAGTTAGGGTTTCTATATTTCTAGAAATTAGTTATATCTAACCTACCTACTAGGTATATCCACTTTTTTTTTTTTAATCCTTACCTATTTTTGTTAAAAGTTTCTTGAGTCAAATCATTCCTTGTCTTGTCATGAGTGGCTGAAATGTTTATAATATGAGTAATAATTTATTTTTATTTTTAGGGACCGTACCTACCTCAACCTCAAAAGGTACCAACTGCACTATTATAGGATCAGTCTCGTGTCATGTCTGTCTGTCACAGATTAGACCATTTTCAATTCAGTACCAATTCAGTTTCTGACAGATTTTTATTTTTTTACTAGTGTCCGCCTGTAGCTTCTGCCCCGTTTTACCCACTTAAAAGTAGCTTATACCTCAATCCAGGTCATAATCTACCTGTACCGCATTTTATCGAATTTTATTCAGGTTCTGAATGTCTAGTGTTTTTACTCCTGAGTATAACTACAAGAAAAAACAACCTTAAGAATTTATTTCTATAGAATGCAGCTTCTCATCATGTGACTTTCCTACAATTTGGATGATTTCCAAATTTTTACAGTTAGGTGAATATGTTCAAGAAAATGGGGTAATTATTAAATACAACGATGTAATGAAAATGTGAAACAAGATTCAAGATGTTTATTTGCATAAATGTAGGGAATAGCGCGGTCAGCCACTACGTGTTTGGCAATAGAGGTAGCATTTATAAAAAAATGTATTGTAATAATTTAATTAATAGCACTATGATTTGCAAAGCAAAAGACTTTATTCGATACTAGTCTAATACTGTTGTGTTCGCATGTCCCACTGGTACAGTTGCAGTTCAGTGTTCTATTGGACAATTTAGCACTAGTGGCATTCGTATCCTGTGAAACAATTGCGACTGGGCTTGAAATGCGGAGACGTCTCATATAATGTTCATTCATAATCTACTAGCGACCCGCACAGGATTAGAACGGGAAGAAAAATCTATTCTGTTGATCTGATCGCTACCAAACTTCATAGGATCACCCGCTGGACTAATCTGAAGATTGTCCGAATATTTCATCAAGATCAGTGTAGCTGTTTTGGAGTCCATGGGGAACATACATACGCACATCGATTTTCATATATTAGAAGAAGATATTGCATCCGCTCGCGGCTTCGCTCGCGTGATAGGTAACGGGATAAAAATTATGCCTCATTATCATAGTCATAAAGTACTTCATTATGTCTCGTTTGAATTTCATCAAAACGCGTTAGTTGTTTGTTACGCTTTGATTGAGTACCTAATAAAAAACAAATTACCAAACTTCGTTGTATCGTATAATAGTGCATTATGGTACAAGTGTGTAATGTTGGTGATTACCGCTGAGGCGCCATTGAGACTATTTGAGACCCGAGCCGTCATCAATACACACGTGTATAATACGACGTTTTTCAGCGCACTTGTGAAGAAAATAATAATAAAGCAGAAATACACACTCTGTGTAAATGATCAACTGTCTCTATAACTCACTTGTTAATAATAGCAATGAAAAAGTCACAGTTTGTTATGTAGTAGTAGAGCTTTTTTGTGAAAGAGTTCGTCCGGGGAAGTACTACCACCATACCTATTTCTGCCGCAAAGCAGTAGTGCTCGCATTGCTGTGTTCCGGTTTGAAGGGTAAGGGTGCCGGTGAAATTACAGGCACATGAGACTTTTCATCTTTATGTCTCAGGGTGGCGGGCGCAGTGCAATGCCACATAGGGTGCGTCCTTTGTGGACGTGACCTATGAGGTAATGCACTGTTCATAGGCAGAGGTTACCGCTTAACATCAGGTCAGGGCCTCTTGCTTGTTCCGTCATCAAAGTAGTATAAAAAAAAAAAAAAAAACGTTTGATTACTGGTGTAAAACAGAAATACACACTCTGTGTAAATGTTCAACTGTCTCTACAACTCCCTAGTGAATAATTAGCAATAAAAAGTCACAGTTTCATTACAGGTGTCATTATATGCCTAATTGCGGTGAAATTAGAGACACTTTATGAGCAAGTGTGTTGAAAAATATTTTAGTATAGGATTACTGTTGAGCGCCGACCCAATAGCTGATCGAGTGTAAAAGCACGAGTTGCAGCAAACTAAGATTGTAAGATTGATTTGGTCCACATTCCAGAGATTTAAATAGATTGAGCAGCCCTCATAATATTTACTTCACCCACATTTGTGACGACCTCTGTGGCGCGGCTGGCGATGGTTCGCCTGCGTCGCAGGAGATTGCGGGTTCGATTCCCGCCTCGGAACAAATAATTTGTGCGATCTGCAGATATTTGTTCCGGGTGTTCTGGGTGTTTTCTATGTATAATAAAAAATATCTATTTATGTAATGTATTGTATTATGTATATCAGTTACCCATAACACAAGCTCTGGCTTAGCTTGGGGCTAGATAATGTTGTGTGAACTTGTCCAGCATTATTTATTTATTTATTTATTTGTAGGTGTGTGTTTGATCGGAGTACGAGGAGATTATTTTACATATTTGTCTTATAGGTCCAAAATGACACTGTCGGGATGGCTGGTGGAAGACCTCGGCATGGAGACAGTAGTGCCTTTACTGGCCAACTCCTTAAGCATGCTGACCATCATGTCGTGCTTGTTCCTGAAGGTTCCGCAGATCATATCCATCAGGCAAAAACAATCTGCAGAAGGGATCTATGTTCAGGCCTTGGCAATGGAGATCGTAGGGTGAGTACGGATCTTATGGCGTATACAGCAGCTGATTGGTCTTATTTGGAGGCTTTCTCATAGAGGAGTCAAAGTTCGGTGCTGAAAAAAAAATATTTCCTTCAATTACCTTTTATCTATAAAGTGAACGTACAAAAACGACCTGTTCATTAACCGTGTGAAAAAAAAATGCAGCTGTTTTCGTCGTTTAGAAGTAAACGACACAGAATTTTTTAAATTTGGCAATACTGGTTTGGTATCTTGGAGTTGATCTGATGATGGAGCCAGGAGGTGTATCTACTCTTCAGTGGCTAATAGTAAACCCCTCAAGGTTGGGCTCATATGACTACTTTTGAAGAATCCTTTCAATGGCGTTATAAAATTGTGGTTACAGCGATCTGATCTGATGATGTAGGCGGAAGGTGGAAAATAGAACTGTCTGCCTGCGGGAGGCAAATCTGGCGACCACATCCCAATATCAGATTGAACTAAAATTTGGTATACCTACCTGTCAAGATCCGATGTTAATACAATATTATGGTGTCAGCAAGCTGATCTGATGATGAGGACAACGGAACTCCTCAATAGTTAATATGTAGTCTGGCAGTGTTTGGGTTCAAATAGATCATCTCACGGTTCCGTTTTTTAATTTGAGAAAAGCGTATTTGAAATAATCATTTTTAATAAAGTAAATATTCGGTTGGAAAAATCCATTGATGTACGGGCGGAGTTTGAACACACGACCTTAGTATTAGATGTCGGGGTGGGGCAACTCACATTGGGCCATAGCCCATAACCACAGAATAAATATTAATACAAATAACGCCTCTTTTAACACGCATAGTAACCACTAACCACTAAAAATTATCCTTCGCACTTGACTTAGAATTCGAAAGCAAGTGAACACTGACTGTTACAACTTCTAGGAAAAGTAAATTTACAAACATTGAATTGTTCGCGCGGTCAATTCGTCGTACTTAATAATTATTAGGAGTTCTCTCTTGTGCTATTGTGTGCAAGTGGAAGAAATGCAAAGTATTACTCCATTCACACTACTGGTTTAGACGCATAATGACCAAAACGCATCGAGCGAAATGACGCAGAATTACCAAGACGCGAAATTATCTAATACGTGAAATGACCAATAAATACTGTTAATGACCAGTTTCAATTCGGCCAAGGACCAATTTTAGTTACGCATATTGACTACTGTATAATGACCTAAGCATACCATCTCCATCATTAGCCACTAGATTATTGGCCACTAGAACTCAAAGATTATTTAAACGTGAAAGCTATGTCTATAAAAACTAACAACCTACCATCGTCTGTCATTATTAACTAGGTAGGTAGGTTTGGGTTTTTAACGTAAATTTTGCGTATAAGGTTGGTATGTCATGCATGCATGTCACA
Organism: Operophtera brumata; assembly: GCA_932527175.1. Lineage (NCBI taxonomy): Eukaryota > Metazoa > Arthropoda > Insecta > Lepidoptera > Geometridae > Operophtera > Operophtera brumata. The sequence goes on along the minus strand of OW052239.1, from coordinate 76,194,720 downwards.
TGTTGGTCATTTAGAGCTCTAGTCATTTTCCTGATTTATTGGTCATTAGGCGTCTGAAGCGTTTATTGCCGTGAACGAAGTACGTACAGATAAGAATTTTCCTATCATTACTAGGTTCACAATAATGACCCTCTACAACTACCTGAACAACTATGGATTGATGTCATATATGGAGTATCCAATAATCCTCTTACAAGTCTATGTGATGATGTACTTCGTACTCAAGTATAAGGGTATGTTGGATACGCCGATTGCTCCTCTGATGACGGTCATCTACTTTGCCGGCATTGCTGGTTTTCTGATGGAAATCCTGCATAAGGATATACTTTCTTACTTGGTTGTAAGTATCACAGATTAAGTATCACACTTTTTTTGTTGTAGCTTGCTTTATATTTGTTTTGCAATTGCATTGAAAGGGTCCAACCAAACATTAAAAGAAATGTAATTTCGTCTAGGAGTCGAGAAACAATACCATTATTATATAAATATGGTTTTACGTAAAGCTTGAACAGGTAATTTTCACGCCATAAGGATAAAATTGAATAGATAACTTACTCGAGAAAGTAGACCAAGTAAAATTTTACTCGCAAATATGCAAGGCTAGGCGCGCATAGTAGCTTAGGTCATCGGCCAGCTACGACAAACGTGTGCTAAGTCTATGCGCTTATCAAATATAGGCCGAGTCAAATCTGTGATTTGGCACAAAACTTGGCCGATGTTTGTGGTGGGAATATTCCGAGGGTTGGAAATAACTCTTACGTACCTCAATTCAAACGAATCACACTATAAAATCGAAATTAATGTGTTCTTTTTTTATGCAGTAAACACAACGGAAAATATTAAAATGGGTTTAGAAGTTATTATTTTCCTTTAGGCGCTTGTTTCTTGACTGCTTCTTACTGACTGACTGAACCAAAGGTAATGGCCATTTTTCACCTACCAAATCTCGATTTAACCCCACAACTAACGAATTTCAAATTTGTCATTTGTTGTGCCTCATTGATATTAGGTTAAGTTAGCTAGTTGGTTGGGGATAGTCAGAATAAGTATTTTAAATCTGTCTGCCATTTCTACCCTAGAGCATTTATCCAAAGCTCTAAGATTTCTACATAATATATGTATTAGTTTGTGTAGTGTATGTAGGTCGTTGAGTTAAACTACAGCTATATAGACAGACATCTATGATGTAGGTATCTACTAAGGATTGCTTGTGTAGTATATTATGATTTCCTAGGAGAGTAGGAACGTCTGCATGTTTGTCAATCTAATGAAACTTGACGAATAGCAAGCTGCGTCTTTTATTTCCCAGCTAACTCGCCGGAGCCCCAGTCGAAATAATTCGCTTTTTATCTTGCAGCCACTCTGTACCCCACTGAGTGGGTTTGCGAAGGTCACTTACATCTACGGGATCATTAAGACGGGCAATGCAGAAAACGTGTCGCTGGTCACCTGGATCATATCTATGCTAACTAACGTCTGTAAGTCAGCTTTCATATTGCTCTTTACATATACAGCTATACATTTCTAAGTTACTCTACTTTCTCACTGAAATATATAAATGGGTCGCACATTCGACTGAGTTAATTTGAATGTTCAAATTCCTTTGGATATTCTTTTGGTATTTGTACAGCAATCTAGAATTTTACCTTGGAAATAAAGGTTAACCAATAGGTAACACAAACGATATAGGCATATGTTCCATAATTATGTTAAATGTATACGCACTTTAGACTATTATTTATTCTGTGACTTTAGTAGAGACGCAGGTGTTATTCTTTTATAGTTTCTTGTAAAGTTTTTTGAGCAACCAATCATGGAATTAATTATTTTTTATTGATTTACAATCTAAAATGAATTAATACTAAAATCATCGTCATCATCAGCCTGTATACGTCCACTGCTGCATAGGCCTCCCCATAGAACGCCACAAAGAACGAACAATTCGCAAATACTGCGACCTTTAAAATAAATAAATAAATAAATAATGCTGGACAGTTCACACAACATTGTCTAGCCCCAAGCTAAGCAGAGCTTGTGTTATGGGTACTAGACAACTGATATACTTAATACAATATATTACATAGATAGATATTTTTTTATTAAATATAGGTAATACCCAGAACACCCGTAACAAATATCTGCAGATCGCACAAATATTTGTTCCGAGGCGGGAATCGAACCCGCAACCTCCTGCGTCGCAGGCGAACGTTCGCCCGCCGCGTCACAAAGGTCGTCAAAATGTAGTTGGTCCATCGAGAGCGAATTCTAAAATAAAATTACAGAATTCATTTATATTCCTTCCTTCACTAGGAGGAAAATCTCTTTTGTTTCTACAACTGATGTCTGAGATTGTTGTATTTCCACACAGCTCGCGTGTTCACGGTGTACGTTGACTCTGCCGACCCCAAGCTGCTGTTCAATTTCTTCGTGTCTACCATCCTGAGCTCCGGCGTCCTTGGCACTGCCATTTTCTACCAGGCGATGGCGCGCACCAAGCACCGCGTCGCCCGCAGGAAGACCGGGCGCCGCCGCAGTCACAACGACTAGAACGACAACCAAATTGCCTTCCAATATTACTCGGATCGTGTCACATATATACCGTTCGACTATCTTAACCCAGAGGAGGATGACGAGGGTCCACTTAACTTCGATCCCACCATCGAAGGTATCGTTTCCAAAAATAACTCTGGTAAACGTGTACGCGGCAAAAAAGATTCCAAGAAGAAGACTGTTGTAATGTCCCGCAGAGAGCGCCTCTCAAGTGCAGGCCCAGCAAGCCCTGCAGTGTCCCATCCAGAAGGAAATCAAGGCGGAGAGAAAGCGCGCTAAGAAGCAGACGCGCAAGCTGAAGAAGCAAGACGACAGTGTCACAAAGGAAGCGGCGAACTACGTTGCTTGTTGACTTTGAAATTAATGTCGCGAGGCGGTGGGCTTACAGACACGATGCAAAATCCTTTGGCATGTCTTGCGGCGGCTTATATTCAATTTACGGGATGTCATTTTCTCGAGCCCTTTACGAAGCGAATACGGTGCGTATTTCCGCCTTTTCAGCATTGTTCCGATCTTCGCCGACGACTGTGGCAAATACGGTAATAGTGTGTGCACACTGATTATCGTTTAGAATGTGTGTAATTTAGCTATTCATTATGCTTGCTTTACACTGGCTTACAATGGTGTTCAATATTGTTGGTATCAGCCAAGTATCTATTTTGTGATCTTTATTGTAAAAAAATAGGTAAAGCAAGCCTAAAAAAACTTTTGAGTAATGGGAAAGCAATTTCGCGGATAAGGCCCGCGTATATTACAGTAGAAAAGTGGGTTTTGGGGTAAGCAACCGTCCACAGGTCGTCATCGTATGCATCGGGGACATATCGCAGCGAGGAATCGGCAGAGCATGTTTTTTTAAACGTTTATATACCTTTGTTTGACCACGATCTCACCTGTTGGTAGGTGACGATGTGGCCGAAGATGAAGCACAAAGGCCTAGAAGGACCTAATAGGACCTATTCACTCTAGCCTTGAAGAGACCCAGATTTATAGTGTGTTACGATGATTGGGTGCGGATCAGTTGCACTTGTACTATACAAAGATTATTGAGATACATTCGATGCCGACCTTTGCACAAGTTTAATTCAGTTTGATGTAAGGTAACTAGCATAATCCTGAAAGTAGACTACAGGCTTAAAGTCCGTGTAGGTAATAATTATGTTTATAGAAATAGCTTTGTTTGAGTGTACATGTTAAATGAATCGTTTATAATAATCGTTCGTTTTTAGGGTTCCGTAGTCAATAACCCAATAATAAATAATAGTCAACCGTTATAGTTTCGCCATGCCCGTCCGCCTGTCTGTCCGCGGCTTAGCTCAGAGATTCTTAGTACTAGAAAGCAGTGGTTTGGCATGGGAAAAAGGAAAATTTCGTAAAATTTTAACTAAAAATTACTTGGATGAAGTTGTTAGTTGTTTAAAACAGGAAAGCCCTCTTCTAAGTCCGCATATTCTGACGGGCAACTACGGAACCTTACAATGCGCGTGGAGCGAGCGCGACACACCGCTAATAATTTTAAAATTTTACATAGATTTAACTATAGAATAAGGTATCTGCACGTTTATTGATATCACACGTTTAGGGTAATCGCATCTTTCTACAGGTGTTGCATTTTATCTCTGGGAATAATCGGTGTAAATATTAACATTTTAACCTTATGAATTTTATATTTTGATATTGATTAAATCCATGCGTATTATTGAAGTCACAATATTGGTAGTATATTTTCTAGTCAATTATAGTCTAATGATGTGAACTGTGCAATGTGACGCTAACGCTGTCCTTATGTATTTATGGTTAATTTTGTTAAATTTTGGTGATTTTTGTCATAGTGTTTGCGTTTAAATTAGTTTATAATAATTGAACTGTGCTGTGATTGCAACAACATTTCCGATCAGTACGCAATATACATACACATTTTTATTATTAAGTATACAATTATATACCTAGGTTATCTCTTTTTTGTTGTTATAAATTACCTTAGGTACTGATTTATTTAGTTATTTTATATATAACTGTGGTAAATAAGTTTTTTGGTCAGATTTTTTTTCGAAACAAGCTTTTAAGATGTGTACATCCGACTCATGGTGATGCAATTATTAAGTAAAACCGTGAGCTGATCAAAATGAGCCTAAACACGGGCTGTCTTCTATTATCCATCGATGAGTTCCGTTGTCCACTTTCCGTCTCCATCATCAGATCAGCTCGCTACTCTCATAATATTGTATGTCATTGGAACTTGACAGGTATGCAAAACTTCAGCTTAATCTGATGTCAAGAAATGGTTCTAATTCAGCTGGCAAGATTTGACCCGAACTACATACATTGCTAATAAATAAAAGCTTGTAAAAAGGACTTCGGTTACTTGTACTATTATTTATTCTGTGGTTAGGTACCTATACTTTATTATCACAATTAGTGAAAATGTTATCATCTTGCCTTTTCATGCGAATTATATGTTATTTTAAGACATTTTAAAGTTAACCGACGTTATTCTGGAATCTCTCAAAGATCTAACAAATTACAGTACCTATATGGTACAAATTTTTTTTTTTTGGTGATGTTCTATGTATGTATTTGTATTATTACATAATAAAAAATTCGACCCGCGACCCGTGCACCCACTGGCTTCACCCACCGGTGGGTGTAGTGGTAATTCCGGTTTACCGTGTACCCACTGCGATATGGTTGGAATTAACTATCGATGAAAAAAATAAAATAATAAATGAAGAGAAATGAATGAAAATGACAGAATATGACAGAGAACGACATCTTCGCATTAACTGCTGCGCCCGCGTTGTTTCCCGCATAGGTCTAAATCCCGTGGGAATATAATCGTTAATCAAATTACTCCTGCATTCTGCTGCTCCCCTGGTACATTCGATAAAAATTATTTGCATTGCTGCTGCGCCTCGCGGTGTTATCCGCATAAGTCTCGATTACTCCTGCTTTTTTCTGCTAGCCTGGTACATTGGATAAATAGGTCCAATAGTATATAACGAGGTTTAAAACTTTTTGTATTATTTTTCTCTTTAACATCGAACTTATCGTATTTTTTTTTATTTTTTTTATCGATAATTAATTCCAACCATATCGCAGTGGGTACACGGGTAAACAGGAATTACCACTACACCCACCGGTGGGTGAAGCCAGTGGGTGTACGGGTCGCGGGTCGAAAATTCAACTCCACGTAGGTACTAAGATATTATTAAGATATTTCGTGCCATTTTATTTACTGGCATTTAAGTAGGTAGGTAGATAATTTGTGCCAACTGCGGACATTGCATTAATATGGGTGTATTCATTTATATTTACATCAAAGACTTTTAGACCTCTCCATAGATCTAGTTTCAGTAATAATTCAGTAAAGGACTTAGTTGAAACTTGTCTTTTAATTATCATCCCCAGCTCTTTGCACATATTGGTAAGTTATATTACGAGAACCTACGAGTATATTGCCATTCAAATTCAATTCAAATTCAAAGTTCTTTATTGCAACACAATGTAAAAAAAAATACAATACATTATGTTACAAAAGGCGGTCTTATCGATGAAACGATTTCTTCCAGGCGACCTGACTATCCTAAGGGAAGACAAAAGCTATGCTTTTGACCACAGTGCTACCAAGCACTGTGGCATGCACCAGCATGCTTTAGACATTCACCATCCCCCGAACTAGTGTAGGTAAACTGTATCTCGGGGGGCAGTGTCCGTCCTCAGCGCCCATTCAGGTGTCATAAGCATAGCTGTTGTTTATCATCATCAGCCTGTATCAGTCCACTGCTGAACATAGGCCTCTCCCAATGCTCGCCATTTAGACCGATTTCCAGCTCGGAAAAAAGTGGTAGAAAGTGGATGGGAATCCACTTTCTACCAGCCGCCTTACGCAGATCGTCGCTCCACCTAGCCAGGGGGCGCCCCACACTACGTTTACCAAGATGTGGTCTCCACTCTAGAACACGTTTATTCCAGCGGTTGTCGGTTCTTCGGCATATATGCCCAGCCCATTGCCATTTCAGCCTGCTAATTCTCTGAGCTGTGTCGATGACCTTAGTTCTCTGTCGGATAACTTCGTTGCAGATTTTATCCCTCAGAGAAACTCCGAGCATAGCTCGTTCCATAGCACGCTGAGCGACCTTGAACTGATGGACCAGGCGTACCGTGAGTGTCCACGTCTCGGCACCGTAGGTCATTACGGGTAGGACACACTGATTGAAGACTTTCGTCTTCAGGCATTGTGGTATAGGGGATGCAAAGACTCGACGTAATTTACCAAAAGCTGCCCAGCCCAGCTGAATTCTTCGCTTGGCCTCCTTCTCAAAGTTGGTTTTACCCAGCTGTATTGTATATATTCTGCTAAAATTTTATAAGATCTTAATTACGTGCCAAATGGATACTAATTAAGATTAGGATACATTCCAAAACATAAAAATATAAAAATTTGGATAACTAATGTAGGTTACTAATAACTAACACAAGATAAATTATTTGTAAGTAATATGCCGTAATGTGTGGGTATGTGTGTTTAGGTGTGTGTGTGTATATATATATATGAGTAAGAGTGTGGGTGTGTAAGTGTATTTTGGTCTCAGCTTAACTTGAAAACAAGTGGTGTTGATCATAAGGTGTGGTAATTGGAAGATAAGTACCTAATAAGTCCGGTTTATTGGAAACGTCGTCATAATTCAGTTATCCCACTAATATCGGAAAGGTCCATTGTTTAGCCAGCAGAGTTTGAAGACAGATATTATTTCTAACAGAATAAAGTAGGTATCCCTCTCTGAATGCTCAAATAGTGTGTAGTCAACCTATAGTAGTTTGAATATTACCTATAACCCTACCCTATCTATTTATATATAATACCGCTGTAGTCAGCGGCGAATCTCTTTCGATCCTGTCCCCTTATTCGCTATGACCAAACGTAACACAACACGGGCTCGTTACGATATCTGAGTGGAATCATCGTTTAAAATAAATTATGACGTCACACGTTATTGGCAAAGAATCTCCTATGGTCATAGCGAATAAGGGCTCTGGCCATCAAAGTGGCAAAACATGACGCACTGCAGTTGCAGACGGGAACATCGAATGCGCTCATCGGGTTACTGCCAGACGTCCTCGTGGGAAACCTCGTGCCATCATCGTTCTATTTCGGGAGCGCATCATCAGCTATGAGAAAGAAGCGTGGCCTCACTTCAAAAGATGTCGGAGTGGATGGTGATCTTAGTGTCTATGTGAACGAGCATTTAACTATAAATAACAAGGTATTACTCAATAAATGCAAAGGTAAGTAAGGCTAATGTTATGTTTGGACAAAAAAACTGTCGCATTTATGTCAGTAAAAACGACACTTCAACATACATTCTGATAACTACAGAAGCAGACCAAGGTATTTTGTACCATAAGGTACGTATCCTAACCCAAGGTGATATAATATTTGTATTATCAGTTGCAGCCAGCTGTAATGAATACCTAACACGTAACCAAGCGTACCATTATTTATTCATTTACCAAGCTTAGGTAGATGCTACTTAGAACCATTAAAGTGTCTATATCTGGAATAGACCACATTTTGTTTTTAGCAAAAAAAAAACGAAGTTGCAATACAAAAAATGCAATAGTAGGTACCTACTGCTAATCAGTTGACTTTTTTATGACTACAGTGATACATACTTTCATGCTAGGAAATATATTAATTACCTAAGTACCTACCTAATATATATTTAGGTAGGTATTACACTTACCAAACAAGACAAATCTACAAAAACGAAACAATGTTTACCAAATATGGAATACCTACGATATTCACCCTATACTTATCCCTTCACAGTCTGAACCCAAATAACCGTGTTTCCGTGTTCCCCCTTTCCCAAATAACGGTGAAGGTAAACATCGTGAGGAAATCAGCATGACGAAGAACCAAAAGAAAGTCATGTGCATGAAAAGAGCCTCTGTGAGGCTCACTGAATCAATTCACCACATTTGTTCTGTCACCATCAGTCGAAGGTAGGTACTTACGTCTTTTCCAGGGCCACCATCGAGCATCGCAGGGTGGACCAAGAAAGACACCGGTGACACGAGGTAGCAGTAGTACCTAAATCATATACATACCAACATTTTACATGATGATATAAAATTATGTTAGGTGGTAGGCATTAAACAGTACCTACCTACAATAAAAAAGTAGTTTTTGGGTTTTGTACTTTAAGAAATCCCTCATAGAGCTGATAATTGCAAAGCTCTACATCTAATATCATATACCTAGGTACACTTATTATCATAAATAAGATCACAGAATCAACATTAGGTGGTAGACATACCAGGCATTAAACATTAGGTAGGCACGTATTTTTTTTTGGGTTTTTGACTCTTTAAAATCCTTCTTAGAGCTGGTAGGCAAATTGCAAAGCTCTTCATCTTATTTCAATACAAATAACGTAGTGGATCTTGCGGTAGCCACTCGAAGTAGGTACCTAAGAAGGTACTAGTAGGTCTTATAAAATTTGCTATCCTCTCTTCGTTCTTTCTTTCGTATTCCTAGGACGACTTATGGATCTTCACTTTTTAACTCTCTGAACTTCTGTAAAACCTTATGCGCTGGTGACTCGATGTTTGTCATCAATTTTGACCTCGTCTCGCGTGGAATAAGAGAATCAATATTTCGGTCGGTCAAGTTTTCTCTCGACGAGTGCAGTCGCTTAGTGGAAATAAACCTGGAGCAAAGAGTTCTTGGTGATTTCATTTCAAAAGATGATATTGAAAGTTTCGACCGTGATGACGTATGCAACACATGACGCGGAGAACTTACGTAGCTTTGCTCACATCTAAACGCATTATTTGAATTACTACTTTTCACATCTTGTAGAGCAGGTAAACCTTTCGGCCCATTCGACATAGACTCATTGCTAGATATGTTCTCGTCCTGCATTAATCCTTGTGGCTCCTGAGTGGAAAAACTAGCTCGACTAGCTAATTGCCTTCCTATTCGCCGAGCTCTTCTTTTAGCAATATTTGCAGCCCTTTTACCACCCGCTTGATGGATATTCTGATCGATGTATTTGCAAACAGCTTCTGCCTCTTCTTCAGGGGATAAATGAGCGTCTCTGAAGAATCCGTAGCCGTTGCGAAGATCGTGGATACCTTCAATAAATAGCCAGACTAGTGTCCCCAGCACGAGTGCCAGAGTAGTGATGACAGCAATAGCTGTAGTCATATCGGGGCCTGTTAGCTTGGGCTGTAATTTGCCTATAATTCCGTAGGTGACTATGTTCTTGGTTCGCTTGTTCCTATGTGCTCTGCAGGTGTAAAATCCTCTTAAGTCATCATCTGCACTTGCCACTAGCCTCAGAACTCTTCCATCGTCGGTAGAGCGGACGGTCTTCTCCTTGAGTGAGCCACTCACTGTGACGTCCAGGTAAAGCCAGTAGGCTGTGTTTGGTGACATTGCAGTTCGCGCATGAAGACAAGTTAGGTTCAAATGATTAGATCTTCCCACCGCAGTTTCATGGTAGGAACCAGATATACTTGCGGTTCGTGATGATACGTGTATTTTACCATCTTTGTAAAGTTCCTTGCTGAAGTCGTGAAGGTCCAGCAGAGCATCGTTAACATTCATTGATGCTATAACCCCAAAGAATGAATTAAAATCTTCAGAAATACTTTTTCTTATATCGATTGGTACACCGCCTATGAAATACTCATCAGAGCATAGTGAAAATGCTTCTTTTTCATGCAATCCAGATGGAATTTTCCGGTCTTTTAGGTCCCTTATGGTATTGTCTTCAATTAATAAGTGCAAACGTTCCTTTGAATTTATCGACGCCTCTATAGTATTTGCCTCAGTTTTCTTAGATAGTGTGACGTCAAACCATTGGTCTAGGGGACACTCTGTTGTGCTACTGATTTCCGCCCTAAAGTCATCATATGCAAATTTTAGTTTCAATCTCATGTTCTGCAACGATAAATACAGCCATCTGTTTTTTAAACCAGCTGTTAAAAACAAAATCGTTCCTGATTCTCTTTTTGATTTTAACGTTAATTCCATTCGCCATTCCTGCTGATTGTTGTAACAAGGCAAGCGCAAATATTGATCATTGTCCAGTGCTAGAAAAGCTTCCTCCAAGCCAGCCCTTTCGTAAGCGACGTAGGATCCCGTGCTGGGACAAAAATGAGATTTGCTAGATCGTAGGCTATCAATTATCATATTTAATGGAATAAAGTTAAGGATTAACTCTTGAATTTCTCCATGAAGCCTTTCACCGACATAAATGTTAATATTTTCATCAGATAGCTCTGGATCACATGGAAATGTACTTTTGATTCCCACCAGAGCGTCGTCTAATCGCAAAGTGGCAGCTTCACTCGTAAGTGTAATCAACACTGAGTGCCAGACGGCTGGCTCTATCACAGTGTGGGAGCAGATTCGGGGAATTGTGCATGAGCGTGATATGCCACTTGCATCCAAGCAAATGTGCCACTTTTGCAAACTAAGACGTATGAGCGGGTTACGTATGGAGCCTCGTCGCACCAACGTGCCATGAGGTGATAACGGCAAGAAACGTATGTAAAAGTGGAACAATGTCGAACTTTTGTTTTCAAAATTGTATTGTAAAAATGATTCACCGTTAAATACCGCGACGGTATGCGAGTAAATTTCACATGGACTTAAGTGACAAGAGCCGATTTCTGTTCTTGGGCCGCTGCAACGAGCGCCACTTCCTGATGGGACTGGTCTTGTGCATGACCGGGAGCGTGAACGTCTTCCGGCTCCACAGCTTTGTGAACACGGTCCCCACGTGCTCCAGCCCGACCATCCTCCGTCTAGCTCACAGTCTCTATTTTCACAGACTTCTAGCTGATCGTGCTGACCGCGGCAGTGTGTACCCCAAGATCCAAATAATAGTGGCGTATTCGTTTCGAAGCATGTTCTTCTGCGACGCCTCACTCCCATACCGCAATTCTCTGAACACAAAGACCACTGTCCCCACTCGCTCCAAGTTCCTCCAAAATTACGTTTATTGATAGCACACTGGTCTCCTTGACATTCATCTGCTTGCACTGGAGTTCCTGAACAAATGAGGTGGGCGTTCGATGGTGGTGGTGTGTCGCATCTCCTAAGTCTCCATCGCAAGCCGTACCCGCATCGAGCCCCACATGCAGACCATGCTCCCCAAGCTCCCCATTCTGCGATCACGGGGCATCCTAAATTATGTTTTACGCATAGCAACGAATTCCATAGTGACTCGGGATTTATTTGCCAAGTGTTATCGGTTGCCAGTGCCGCTTCGATTGCTTCGTATGGGCACCGCATGAGTAGGCAGCGTTCCATGAGTGCGGGCAAAACTTCTAGATGATGTAAAGCTTCAGTTCTGATAACATCACCTTCAACAATTTTGTGGTAGTCTTGCATTGTGCAGTTTTTGCGATAGCACGGTCTGATTTCTTGATCGACGCCGGAGCACGGGAGACCATCCTGCGCAGGGGGTGGGTTGATGCATTCTCTCATTCTGCGCCGGTGCCCGATGTCATCACAGGGGCCACGACAAGCAGACCAAGGGCTCCACGGCGTCCAGCCTCCATCGACGGGGCACTCTGAATCTGCTATTAGACCTAAATCACATTCAAGGCACCATACCACTAAATCACGTTTGCCCCGTGGTTTCTTTGCTTCTACTTCAAATAGAAGGTAACTGATGACTAAAACCCGGATAAAGTAACACATACCTAACACAAAAAGCAGGCCAAGCCAAGCAAAATCTACAATATATATGAAGCCAAGGAACATGTTATTACTCTCCTCGTTTAACGCGATGGTCAACTACAATCATAGACGTAGAAATTTTTCGCGTACATAACATACTAGATCTATGACTACAATATAAAAAAAAACTCTATGACTACAATCATAGAGATGTTTTTATATAATCATAGAGATTATTTTACTCTTTTTATAACTGTACAATACCCACAGAAGATGCACTACTACATTCATGACAATACCGCGTCAATACCTGTTGGAAACAGCCTTGGACTTAGAAGTCCATGGACTGAGCGCTCTCATAGGTACTACATATAAAATCAATAAATATGGTACATTGAATATAAATGGTAGTAGAAAATTAATCTATAACATGGCAACACTCCAAATGTCAGACAGAATGACTTACACTTTATATAGGTATACAATTTTTTGCGCAAGGAGGTTGTATAAGAGTTGTTATTGGAGGGTGTTGCATTGTGATGGTGGCTCGAGTGTGGCGTGTTCTAAATTCAAACAGCAAAATCGTGATTAAAAGTGCTTTTACTGAAAACAGTGAATGAAATAAGCTTTTTAGAGGGGGAATGGTATAAACACGGTTGTTGTATGGGAGTCCGTACCCAAAGGGTAAAACGGGACCCTATTACTAAGGCTCCGCTGGCCGTCCGTCCGTCTGTCTGTCTGTCTGTCCGCCTATCGCCAGGCTGTATCTCATGAACCGTAATAGTTAGACAATTGAATTTTTTACAGATGATGTATTACTGTTGCAGTTCTAACAACAAATTACGCCTGGTGACACCATTATCTTTAATAAACCCGGCCAAGTGCGAGTCAGACTCGCACACGAAGGGTTCCGTACCATTATTAATAAATAATGCTGGACAGTTCACACAACATTATCTAGCCCCAAGCTTAGCAGAGCTTGAATTATGGGTACTAGATAACTGATACCTACAATACATTACATAGACAGATATTTTTATCAAACATAGAAAATACCCAGAACACCCTGAATAAATATCTCCAGATCGTACAAATATTTGTTCCGAGGCGGGAATCGAACCCGCAACCTCCTGCGTCATAGGCGATCCTTCGGCCGCCGCGCCACAGAGGTCGTTATCTACAAAAACGGCAGAAAAATCACGTTAGTTGCATGGGAGCCCCCTTAAGTATTTATTTTATTCTGTTTTTTAGTATTTGTTGTTATAGCGGCAATAGAACTACCTACCTACATCATGAAGACAGTGAAGCATGAAGCATGGCAAAAATTGCGCCCAAATTTAGCAAACTCAGTACTTTCTACCTCCATTTCAATTAGCTGCAGCTTGCAGCACAGAAAATTGCTGATCACTGAACACAAATCTGTTTTCAGAATTTAGAAAAGTGGAAAAGTCTAACCCTGCCTGCTACTATAAAACGCGATTTATCCTTGTAATAGGTAGTTAGTGTTTTTTCTCAAGGATAATTTGTGTTTATTAATAGCACCTGCACATAAGTAAACGCACACGGAGTACCTATATTGTGTTCACGTACCTACCTAATATTGTTCAAATGTTCTCCTGAGTCTAAGTAAATTAAACATTGGAGATGAAATTACATAAATTCTATCACTGACATAGAATTTTCAAGAAATATTAATAGGAACATAACCTAACCTAACCTAACCTAACCTACAGAACATAACATAACCTACAGATTCGGCCCAGTTCGTACCATGAATGTAGTAGTACATGGATTGAGTGCTAAAATAGCATAGTGTTCCTTCTTACTCCTATCCTAGAAGATAGCTTGCTATCCTATGTTAGAGAGAAACAAATATATTGTCACACGACAGTCGTTTTTCCGTTCCGTACCCTGAATTTTGGTATCATGCATTATACATCTCCCTAGATTGTTACCATGAATGTACTAGTAATTTGACATTTGGCCTGGTACGACTATCACAAATAAGAACAGATATATTTATGCTTGTCTCATTCCAACACATGAATACATTCATATAAAAGAATGAGACTGGTATAATCGACACCGTTTCGTTTTTAGCCTTAGTTCCATGCCTTAGTTCTTATTCCGAGGTTCGTACCTATTAATATCTATGGTATGAAGATACATAACATAACACAACAGTCACATGATCCCTCACTAGTATTCCCTGTGTATCAGGAACTACGAGTAGGTACCTAGGTACCTACCATGGTACCATAACACCCAGACCCAGATAGATAACACAGTGACGGAAAACAGTTTTTTTTCCAAAAGAACAAAACACCTTTTTTAATATAACAAGCAAAAAAAAGACTCTTCCCGCCATTTTCGAAAAGAGACGTTGTCTACTTTTATTTTATTTCTTTTCCTAGTGTTTTCTTGAGTTATTTTGTGTTATTTTGGTGGCATTTTAACTAATGTAGCTCGTTTAAAAAGCACAAGTGTAGTGAAATGAAATGGAAGTGAATTGCGTGACTTTTGAAATTGGTGGAAATTGTCTACCAAAGTTTTAGTAAAATTGGCCACCGTTTTACTAAATCATGTTTTGACTGTGACTTTGACGACTTCGAAGGAGTGTAACGTTGCAAAATATATTGTAAATACAATATAGTGAAAATACAGATACTTACTTGAAAATGGCAAATGCACAAGCCGTGCGGCGCCAATTATAAAGAAAAAAAAATTGTTTAAAATAAATTTTGAAAAATTTATGTTTGTTTAATACGCTTATAAATAATAGATTGGTATGTGTGTGATTTTCGCCTCACTTCAAAACGTCGGAAGAACAAAAATATTTTATCGAATAAAATGTTACCTATATGAAATACATAGGTTTTTTATGTTTTAAACAACTATGCATTTTTCCCAGTGTTTCAAACTCTTGTTTTAAACATTGCCAACCCTGGCCTAACATCTGCTATTACGAAAACTAGAAAAAAAAACACTCCGGCATCTGTGTTGTGTATGGCCTATGAATAGACCCCTCCGTCTCCTCCCGTGGATGTCGGATAAGCCGACCAAGGGATTATAGACTAGGGAATAGGCAGCCACATTCAGCTGAGTAGGTACTCAACACCAACTCAACGATCGCCAATCCCCCAATTTGATTATGGCAAATCCCCCCATTACATTGTATGGAGGAGGCCTCGTCCAGCAGTGGACGTCTAAAATCTGCTGAAATCTTGTTCAAAAATTAAACTAATCAAATAACTAGGTAGCATAGCAATATTTTATTAAAGTAACAATTCAAGTAGGTAAGGAAACAGCTACAAACTAATAAGCATAATATTGTTAAAATATTATATAGGGTGGAAATTTGAAATGGGTGCAGCACGCAGGGCTGTTCTAGTAACTACAAGGAAAATTTCCAGCGGATCTTCACGTTCCAAAGGAATTAAACCTCTTTGCGCTGCAAGCGTCAGCGTATCTAACGGTACAAAAAAATAGTTTCTACAAGCTACCTACCGTTTTTTGAACTTATTATACCTAATCCGTCTCCTGCTCTATACGCTGTGAGAGTATTACTTAACTTAACGCTTTAAAATGTATGCAAATAAAAGCGTTAAAATACGCCTACGAATAAAATACAAAGTACATAAAACGCCAAAATAACGTCTGCTGTGCAAGCATGGAGATACTTGTGTGGCAGAGGCATAATCCTAACTTTTCAAGCAAGAAACAAACATTCATCACTTTATCACTACCTGTTTTTAGTACCACTAGGTAATTTTGATGCACAAACGTTGGAACTGAAAAATACTGTCGTTATTTAGTAGTTTAGGTGGTTTTAATGAACAAACAACTAGTAGCCACTGAGTACAGTATAAACTAAGGCAGGTGTATCTACCACTAGCCAGCTCCACGCAAAACGAAGTTAGATCCTCAATTTGGATATACTTAAATTAACTAATTAAATCAAGACAATTAAATTTTATAGACACAATTTAGAATTACAATTATCTAGAGATGTGGTTTGATAGTTTCCTATTAAACTGGATATAATATAATAATATAATGCTGGACAGTTCACACAACATTATCTAGCCCCAAGCTAAGCAGAGCTTGTGTTATGGGTACTAGACAACTGATACACTTAATACAATATATTACATAGATAGATATTTTTATTATAGAAAATACCCAGAACACCCTGAACAAATATCTGCAGATCGCACAAATATTTGTTCCGAGGCGGGAATCGAACCCGCAACCTCCTGCGTCGCAGGCGAACGTTCGCCCACCGCGCCACAGAGGTCTTCAATAATATAATAAAACTAGTATAGGTTTTAAGATTTATATACAAATCCTTAAGTCAGTGTGATTTGGAAACCATATAATTTTACAGCTACGGTTCTAGATATTACATTACTGATCGTCATATTTTATATTTATTTTTCGGTATGTATTTCTAGCTATATATCTGTTTTAATGCCAATATTTTACTAAGCTAAATGATTAAAAGTAATATGTAAATATTCAGTTTACAGAATAATAATACGAGTACTAATAGTAATGTTGTCTGCCTTGTTTGTAAGATAAAAGTGTCAATGTTGTGTTCGCCTGTAATTGGTGTATGTATCGGCTCGAAACTAAGTGAATGATTTTTGTAAATGTGTTTATATATATGCTGTTGGCGTTCCTTTTTATGAATAAATAAAAAATAAAATAAATCATGTAGGTATACAAAATTTCATGGAGTTTACACAACATAACACCCAACAGTCACCTACAGTCCTGATCCCACACTAGGATCCCGTGTCGTGGGTATTAGGAACTACGAGTACAATAGTAACACAACACACGACGGAACACATATTTGCAGATCATACAAGTTTTATGAGATAATATCCAAGATAGGAGCAAACTTGGTTTGTATGCAGAGGACTCAACCGCCCTAGCGATGCACTCCTCAAATTAGGTGAGATTCAAATTTTATGGGCTTTTTTAGTCTTATGGAGTAGGCTTGGAGGCTTTTTTAGTATTTTAACTATGATTGTTAACAGATGTTGTTCGGAACTTATAATATAAATGGTCTAACTCCACAATTATTTCGTTTGTGCGATTCAGAATTTTCTGTAATTTCTAGCGCCATCTCTTTGGAGAGCGCTGCGTCATGGCAGGATCTGCTTGCGTTAAGTAGTGTTTCAGTGGTGATAGATGCCATTCAGTCTTCTAGGGCCGCAGTCAACCCCTTTGAGAGTTAATTAACAGTAAAAGCACCTAAAGCATTTGATCTTCTAAGAACTTTTTTGTAGTAACAACTGTTCTGGTAGGTGCACCCTCGCTCGTGTCCTAAATCAATTTTCCACCCCTTATAATTTTAGCTAATACTGTTTTAAACAGTCCAACTGTCCAAAAATATTAAGTCTAACAAAACGTAACAAATAAATTAGATACACACAGCTTATTTGTTCATACATAATCATCATTTAATGTTGTAAGAGGTGATCTTAAGATTCCCTAGAAAATGAACCTGAACATCTAAAGCAAACTAGTTTAGCTAGAGTCTGTTCAGAAAGAGACCCGTCGTGGTATTTGAGACGCAGATGTGCTTTTTTCCTTTTTTGTTTAGCGGGCAATACAATAGCGCGTCTTCCGTTTTGATCCTTTTACAACTGTGTATTTTTTTAGTTTAAGATTCAAAATGTCGAAAAAAAACCAGCTGAAGAAACAGAAAAAAAAATTGCCCACGACGGCTCTCCTTCTGAACAGACTCTAGTAGGTAACTTCTAATCCTAATATATTAACACCCAATTTTGAGGGTGGTTGTAACCGAAGAATATAGGACAGTGCAGCAGAATGGAGTATGATGACTTGTCTATGTGTTTAGTCACATCTAGCCACCTATCCAGCCATTTCTTCATATCTTTATTTGACAAATGAGTATCGTGCAATCCACGTAAATGACAAGCATTTCTCAAGGCTTCCGTGCTCAGATTGTCTGTTCCACCTTCTCGGAGTATGGCCTTATCCATTTCTAACAGCATGTATGCCCTGTATTTCAGTCTGTTGGTTCTGAAAATGGTTTTTCTTAAGCCATGCATTTTCATGAGGTTACCCTGGAATAGAAACAATAAATATATTAATGATCTCTACTCACTCTGCTACAATTGTTCTGTTTCACGAAGTCCGTTAACTGAACCTCACTACGAACAACTCTGCGCTGTGAACATCTGTCGTGAACACAATATTGCAGGACCGCGACCTGGTCAAGACTGAGCGTTCCTGAGCTCATCAGCAGCCCACAGCAGTCCACTGCTGGTCATAGAATACCAGAATGCCAAGTCTTGAGCCGCCACTGTCTAGCCTAGTAAGAAGGATAATTAAAAAAAACAGACCGTGTTTGTTGCCTGATTCTTCTAGGTCTGGTTGCGTTGGAACAGGTATAAATGTAAATTTATTTTTTAAGACGATTTAAAATGATCCTTGTGATTTCAATGATAAATACTTTTTGACTTGACTTGACTTGGACTCTCCTCCGCAACTAGGCCACCAATGGGCCCTTTTTGCGTGAACAACAACAAAAATCTTATACCAACGAATCTTACAAACAAGTCCGGGTCTTATACCAACGAATCTTACAAACAAGTCCGGGTCTTACAAACAACGAATCTAATAAACAAGTCAGTTTTTTAGGGTTCCGTAGTCAAAGACAAGGAACCCTTATGGATTCGTCATGTCTGTCTGTCCGTGTATGTCACAGCCTTTTTTTTCCGAAACAAGAAGAGCTATACTGTTGAAACTTGGTAGGTAGATGTACTCTTTGAACCGCATTAAGATTTTTACACAAAAATTGAAAAAAAAAAAACAATTATTTTTGGGGTTCCCATAATTAGAACTAAAACTCAAAAAAAAAAAAAACATCAAATCTATACGTGTGGGGTATCTATGGATAGGTCTTCAAAAATGATATTGAGGTTTGTAATATCATTTTTTTCTAAACTGAATAGTTTGCGCGAGAGACACTTCCAAAGTGGTAAAAAGTGTCCCCCCCCCCCCCCTCATAACTTCTAAAATAAGAGAATTATAAATTTTTAAAAAAAAAATGATGTAAACTTCCAAAAAAATTGGTTTGAACGAGATCTAGAAAGTAGTTTTTTTTAATACGTCATAAATCGTAAGAACTTTTATATTATGTTACTTGCTGCTACGGAACCCTTCATGGGCGAGTCCGACTCGCACGTGGCCTCTTTTTTATGATATCAATATAAAATTATTGGAAAATTATAATTTTATAAGAAACTGACTGATATTAATGTTTACGTAATTTCATGGAGTTTGGAGATATTAACTAAATAGGAGTAAACTTTGTTTGCATACAAATGGGTTCAAGCGCCTTAGTCCGTACCACTAAGGCGCTTGAACCCTTTTGCTAGTAGTGCTAAGGGATTTGTTTCTGATCCATTTGGCTTTGGAACCCTAAATCATCATCACAAGCAACGTCCTACTGTCCTTTAGACAACTCCAGAGTTTTTTCTGTCAATTTAACATTGGTTAAGTTATATCTGTATGACCTTTTAAAGTGTTGTCGGACCATCGAGAGGGGGCGCTTCTTACACTGCGTCATCCGGTTCGAGGTTGCCACTTGTGAACCTTTATTCCCCAGCGGTTGTAGGTACTGCCAGCTATATATGGCCTGTACTGCCACTTCAACTTGCTAATTCTGAGAGCTCTGTCAGTAATTGGCTAGTTTACGGATCTCCTTATCTCATTCCAAGGTTGATGCCATATCTGTACCAGTGCAGAAGCTTGAAAACATCTTCCGATGCAGAGGTGACCAGTTTTGGAGAAACAAAATCTCTCTACATCACACTTTTTTGAATTGTATTGATAGCTTTATTAGTTTGACTAAATCCTTACTTTATGTTTATAGGTTAGACTGTTCAACTGGTATGGTCCACTCTTGAACAGGTCCTGACAATCCAGTACTTCTTGAGGTGATGGATGGACTCCTGATCCCAATAAGCCAACTATTCTGCCAAACTTCTTCTTTAATTCTTCTTCAGGAATCACAGATAGTTTGGCTTGAAGAGCTCGGAACACTGGTCGGTTATACTTCAGCCGATCTCTCAAGTCATGTGTGGAAAACTCTGCTCGTTGTTGTAATGACCAAAAATGTGAACAGAGTAGTGCTTTCGGTTTCCAAAATCTGCAAATAGAGATGTGATTTAGTAAATATGAAACAAGAGCTGGAAACAAAATTATTTCATATAAAAATATTGTACTCACGCAAGAGGTAATATAAAATAGTTGCCAAACGGAATCGCTGATAAAATTAAAACAGGTGCTATTTTCAACATGTCTGATGGCATTTTATGATACAACTCAATTTCTTGACGGGTCATTTTTGATAATCCTTTTTCCTTCACTATTTTGAATCGTAGAGAGATGTATTTTTTGAGATCTCGTAGAAAGTCTTTTATGCCAACAGTGAATACTCTATACATACTCATCGCAGTGGGAAATCTTTCTTCCAAGAATTTTGTCTTTACATAATCGATGTACCGTTGGACAACATATGTGCGTAATTTTTCCTTCTCCTTTTTTAGTGCTATGTGCTTACAACGTGATAAGTTTGTGAATCTGAAAATGTTAATGACATGTAGCCTACCTGCTATATTTAGGTAGAGTAGAGGTATCTTCACTTTCATTGAATATAAATATGTACCGAAGTAAATAAAATAAAAATAAGTGACCTACAACATAGATAGACAATGTAGCATTGATTCTGGCATGGACATGACCTTGTTAGTTTCGCGAAGATCTAAGAAAAACCGACTATTGGCACTGAAAATAATACAAACATGACGAATTCCACGTGAAGAATTCTAATGAAGGATCCTATGACAAAAACATGTTTTTGTCATCAGCGAGTTGTTTATTTGTAAATTATAAATACTGCGCAGCCAGGATAGATTGTTTACCATGACAACTTACCCAAAGCATCGAGGTTGCTGGAAACATAGTCTTAATGGACTAGAACGAATACACTGTAATTGTAAAATAGAACTAGAAATTGGAACTATTCGGCAAAAAGGCATTTTGTAAAACTGAATCAAAGAAAATTTCTAATCGTTTAACTGACTTTATCTGAATATTCTGTCTGAACTGAATAAATAAAACAGTTTCAATTTCAAGCACAGACAACACAGTAAAAAAATTCTCTATGAGCATGAGCACAGGCAGCACCAGCACAGCACAGAACGATCACAGAACAATAATATACTGGGCACAGACAGAACAATAATACCTACCACAGACTAATAGGTGAACTTGGACTTATTATACAAAGGGACTGAGCGCTTGCAGCTGAAAAACGAGCCGAGTTAGATAGTTAGTACTAAATTACGAGTACGAGTACGAGTTAGTACGAGTTAGTGTGTCTACTTCTAATACGGTGACCATAAAATAAAGTCATGTCCAGGAGACTTTTTCCATAGACACTTATGAACGTGGAGTGGAACAAACATTATTTAAATCAAATTATTTATCACAGTTATTTATGCAGCCAGTTTCATACTGCAGGCTTGGTAAGTGATCAGTATCACGAATCAGTAACACATTTTGTTAATTTCGTAAAATAAAATGTTGACCTCCCATAGTAAATGACTCGGGACTGGACTTGCGTTTGCAGGAAACACGTTTTTTTTTCTAATAATTCAAAAAGTGTTACTGATTTCATTACTTACCGAGTGTTCAGTGTCGGCAAACGGCGGCGTGACGCAGCCATGATGCCGTGATGTTCATCGTCTGCCGGGTGTCCCGCGACGGCTGACTTTTAGATTTGTAGTATTGATGACCTCTTAGTATTTACCTATACAATGGTCATGGTCACCCTTGCTATCATTTCAAGTGTTAGAAAGGGACAAACTGACTCTATTCTACCTATCTCTCTTGGCTTGTTTTTCCTTTATCTATGACGGTAATCTAAATTGAGTCTTAACGTAATGATATAAGGTCTTGTTTCGGTATTATAATTTTTTAGAGCGCTCTGTCCATATGTGTACTAAGTCCATGGTACAACCAAATCGGACCAAATAGTATTCTGTGGTAGTGTGGTACAAACCTACATTCATGGTACAGACAGACCATGATTTCAAGCGTTTAGGTAAACGCATGGCAAATGTGAACCCGCCCTCGCTCGTTCGTTCGACCCTTGCAGACCTCCGTACCGTGCTTGATGTTATTCAATAACGAAAAAGTTGTACATAGATCTGCTAACATCTGCTAGAGATCCACCAACTTATTTGTATAGAATCATTTACTTCTTTACCACTAATTTTCACTAGAAACGGGATATTTACCATGATTTTTGAGTTTTATATGTTCCCGATATTTCGGCACAGTTGCATGCGCCATGATCACGGGAGAACTGACTAAAGTCTTTGCGAGTAGATGTTATTGGCAGATATATCGATCTACCCTCTTTCTCACTCTTTTATTACGAACGATACCACTACCATCGGTTTCATTGTCACAATTCACACCAACTCGACACACAACACTAACGGTGTCCGGACGCGTAGCAGGTACCACACTTTTTTGATTCTTACACATTCTTACCACAGGCTTCCATACTCCAGATAATTGAAAACCATCTTCTCTATTGAAGTTTCTGTACTTAGTAATCTCAATTGCCTCTTGTACCATTCTCGGTATGTAATGTCGCTCTGTCGAGATTACCTGCGGACTGTGTAGCTCGATCCAATGATTTGAGCCAAATTCCAAAAGGTGTTCTGCTATGGCTGACTTATGTATGTCCCTGTTCTTGACCGCTCGTATGTGCTCCTTAACCCGACACGCTATCGTACGTTTCGTTTGGCCAATGTACGAACTCCCACAGCTACAATCAATTTTATACACCCCTGGCTTTTCAAGTGGAAAACTGTCTTTTGGTGAACGCAAGTAGTGCGATATCTTCTTTAAGGGAGTGAAGATGGTCTTTACGGAAAACTTTTGCAGGACTTTCGCAATTTTGTCCGTCACCCCCTTAACATATGGCAGAAACGCTGGCCTACGTTCTACTCTGCATCTGTGGGGTCTTGGCCTAGGTCGGGATGGTAATGACCGAAGCTTATATCCATTCTTACGCAACACATGCTGGACATGAGCTAGCTCACTTTCAATGTGATTCTCATCACACAGGTCAACTGCTCGGTTGGTGAGAGATGTTACCACTGAATTGAGCTGCCGAGGGTGGTGGTGCGAATCAGCATGAAGATATCGGTCCGTGTGTGTAGGTTTTCTGTAAACAGAGTGGCCTAACCCACCATCTTCTCGGACCTGTACCAATACGTCTAGGAAAGCCAAACGTCGATCACATTCCATCTCATACGTAAACCTCATCTTCGTATGTACTCCATTAAGATGTGCCAAAAGTAGTTCTATTTCTTCATTCCTTCCTTCCAAAATACAGAAAATGTCATCAACATACCTCTTCCACAATTTAATCGGTGAGGGGGCACTCGAGATAGCCATATTCTCGAAATACTCCATCCAAATATTTGCCACTACGGGAGCAACTGGACTTCCCATAGCTACCCCATCTATTTGGAGATAGTAATTTCCCTTGTATACAAAATAATTTGTGGAGAGTATATGATGCACAAGCTTGGCGTACTCTGCAGGGATGTCATTTTCCTGTATGCTCTTCTCAATCACCTTCATACAGTCAGCTAAGGGGACGTTTGTGAAGAGGGATTCCACATCGAAACTCACCATCTTCTCGCTGTCATCCACCTTTGTCTGCTTCAGAATATCTATGAAGTGACGCGAATCCTTCACGAAAGAAGAAGTGTTTCCCACCGTTTGTTGCAGTACTCCTGCTACATGCTTAGCTAACTCATAAGTCGGTGAGTCAATTTGACTCACGATGGGTCTCACCGGAGCATGCTGCTTATGCACTTTTGGTAGACCATATAGTTTAGGTGGCTGGATGTTTCTAGGACGCAACAGGTATTTCGTTACTTCCTCTCCGATAGCATGTAGGCTCTCCTTTATAATTTTCTGGGTACTACGATGTGTTCGGGCTGTCGGGTTGTAGTTCACCGGTTTGTATATACTGCCATCTTCCAACAAACTAAGGTTTTTTTTTTTTTTTTTTTTTTTCTTTACCACTATACCCAAGATCTCTACTGCTTTAGTCCTTCTTCTGAGATCATGTAGATCGTTCCAAACATGGACTTAATATCAAACTATAAATAAGTCCATGGTTCCAAAAACTACAATTTAGGTTTACCCTAGGAAGATGGACACCTCCAAGGGTTTACCCAAGAAGCTGGAATTTGGGGGTGTACCCTTATAGTATACCTTTTTGCAGCCTCCTTACCGGAATGGTACCGGATCTGTTCCACAGACACAGAACTGCTTGGTTCAGTCTGGTAGTGATTTGGATCAGTTGAGTTACCTTTATATGGCTAGCAGCGGTCTTCAGGTAGCACAACTGTTTCATATGCATTTTGTACATACCTTGTATTATTATTTCTGTAAATAAAGTATATTACGACAAACAGATGTAGGTATTCTAACATCATGAAGTTAGACCTTTAACTTCATGGGTAACATACTATCTCTGTCTACGATACTACTACATTCATGAGGTAATATCTTTTCCATCTTACGTTACGATGGTGTTTGCAAAACTCAGACTCACCCCTCAGTTTTTGTCTGTTCTGTGCATAGACGTAGAATTTATACTAGATCTATGGTTCTGTTTGTAGTTCTGTGCGTATTTGCACAATATCTTCATGCACAATATACATAAAGTATTTGTGGCATTATGTCATCATTATGTACTGAGAGTAACGTCTTACGTAGTATTTAAATCCGGTGATGAAATGGAAGAAAAACCACGGTTAGTTTTTGTTGCATTTATCCGAGTAAAGCATCCAAATTAAACCGGCAAGCGGCAAGCAATCATGACGTCCAGTAGGTAGGTACTATTAGGTACCTACCTACCTACTAGCCGCAATAAGGGTCATACACATAGGTAGGTACCTACCCAGGTACACTAATTCTGTGCTACTGGTCCTATCCTATGACACCCGAATGACCTGTAGGCACAGAATATATACAGTACTGTAGGTAGGTACTTATGTATAAGTAATAGCACAGAATATATAGGTAGGTAAGTAGGTACTTGGTACTTACCATCGTGTGCTCCTAATGTTCGACCAAAGCACTGAATATACCAATGTACTTTTTATTTTGGTTGAAACTCCAAATAGTAAACGGGCGCGTAAGCCCGTATCTCTAATATACCTACCTAGGTACTCGGTCTCGGTTCACGGTCTTAAGGTGATTATAGCCTCGAACGACCTTGGGCATCTGGGCGGAGCCTAGGAAATGTTGCATCCCGAGCCCGCACCACACGCCATGCATAAACATTGGCACAATATTCAGAAACAATGAAGAATCGCAGCGCGCGGCAGCGGGCGCCGGCCGCGGCGTGGAGCGCGGTGTGCTAGTCATGGACCGCGGCGCGCGGCAGACGGCAGCCGCGGTTTGGCACGAGGTGCTCTAGTCATGCAGTCATATCTGTTGTCTAGTTTGTTGTGTTTGAGAACTCGTGCACTTTTGATTTTGAGCATCGGAAATTATGCGCTATTGTATAGTATATGCGTGGCGGCATTGTTGATTTTCCTTAGCTTTGTTTGTTAGTCCTGTCTAGACCTAGTATGTTAGATAATGAAATAGGTACACTGTCCCTTGGATTAAGAAATAAAGACAACAGGTTATTGGGAGACAAATCAAAATATGTACAATAAAATATGTTTTCTTTAGGTCAGGCAAAACCATTATGGACTAATGAACTAATAAATATACATACATACATAGACGACACACGCCTTTTTCCCGAAAGTGTAGACAGAGCCAATAAATATAAATAATAGTACCTATTTTTTACATACCTAGTAGTTTTATTGGTTCATAACGGTTTATTCCTGAATACACCAATGGACCAAATATTTGTTCCGGGTCTGGGTGTTATGGTACCATGGTACTCGTAGTTTCTGATACCCACAACACAGGGATGCCTTGTGTGGGATCAGGAGTGTGACTGTCGGGTGTTACGTTATGTTATCTACTATAAGAATAAGTACGTATGAAAAATCACGAATGAAAAATCTCGAACGAAAAATCTCGGATGAAAATTCTCGAATGGAAAATCTCGAAAGGAAAATCTTAAATGAAAAATCTCGAATGAAAAACACCGATTGAAAAATCTCGAACGAAAAATCTCGGTTGGGAAAAATTGAATGAAAAATCTCAAACGAAAAATCTCGTATTAAATATATATAAATATAAATATAATTATAAAAGCCTTTATTTTTACTAAAATAATAAACATTAGAAAAACTACATACAAAATTAAAATTAACTATGTACTTGCTATATTTAATTTTTGTCTTTCTCTTATCGATATTTTTTTTCCATGTTTCCTTTTTATTTTGTTTTATGTACAGTTTTATTCTTCTACTTCTTCATGTAACAGTTTCGTATTTCGTTTCTTATGCCTAGGTAGGTAATGTATTGCTGACTGTTAGTAGTCTTCGGCGTAGGCCTACGAATTAAATATATCGAAGGAAATATCTCGAATAAAAAATCTTGAATAAAAATCTTGAATTAAATTCTAAAATAAAAATGTCGAATAAAAAATCTTGAACGAAAAATCTAGTATGAAAAATCTCGACTAAAAAATCTCGAATGAATAATTTCGAAAGAAAAATCTCGCCCTAAAAATAATACACACTGCAAGTTTCAAGTCTAAGTCCAGTAGTTTTGGCTAAAGTGATATTGCTACCTAAAGACACGGATGAATGAGTTACTGCGGGCGAAATACTGATAATCACACTAATATTATAAAGGCGAAAGTTTGTGGGTGTGTGTGTGTGTGTGTGTAGTGTGTTTGTTACTTCTTCACGCTGAAACGGCCGGATGGAATTGCATGAAATTTGGAATGGAGATAACTGGACTCCCGGAATAACACATAGGCACATTTTTATCCAGATATTCCCACGGGATCGAGACTAACGCGGGTGAAACCGCGGGGTGCTGCTAGTGATAAATAATGATAAATGATAAATGATTTATTGCTGTTATATCTAGGTGGTAACATTTGTTGGTGTTAAGGTCTTAATGTGCATCTATAGTCTACCATGTCTGGCCTACAACATTTTATACAAGTAAAAACAAAATTAAGTAATAAATGTCAAACATTAATAATAAAAAGTACAAACAAATAATATTAAACATAAATGACATTGAAATTAGCAGATCTAAATTAGATTGTTTTCCATTAAAATATGACAATTAGAAATTCATTAATCGAGTAATAAACCTTTTCGTCTAAAAGCTTAGTTAGTTTATTTTTAAAAGCATCAAAACTATTTTCGTTGCGTATTGACAAAGGAATCTTTTTGTAAAGGATAGGCACCATGCCGAACACACTGTGCCGTAATAAGGCTGCTTTACCTTCATGACTACGCAGGCGACCCTCTAGGCGACTGCCAACCGGTTACTGGTCAAACCGTTGTTGATGATTCGTCCGGACAAAGATTGCTACTTCGTATATGTACAATGAGGCAAGAGTGAGAATTCTCCATTGCCTGAAAATACCCTTACACGTGTCTGTCTGTCTTAGACCAAACATAGATCGAATGTATCTCTTCTGTGCCTTAAAAACCTTAGTTTTATTGGTAGAAAT
This sequence comes from Operophtera brumata, assembly GCA_932527175.1. Taxonomy (NCBI): domain Eukaryota; kingdom Metazoa; phylum Arthropoda; class Insecta; order Lepidoptera; family Geometridae; genus Operophtera; species Operophtera brumata. Next base: position 76,166,725 of record OW052239.1, on the reverse strand, counting down.
GCCCCAAAATATAACTCCGTACCTCAGCAACGAAGCATTTTTCATTCGAGATTTTTCATCCGAGATTTTTCATTCGAGATATTTCATCTTATTTTTATCATTCGATATTTTTCATTCGAGATTTTTCATACGAGATTTTTTTCATCCGATATTTATCATTTGAGACTTTTCATTCAAGACTTTTCATTCGAGATTTTTAATCCGAGATTTATCATTCAAGATTTTTCATTCGAGATTTTTCGTTCGAGATTCTTCATTCGAGATTTTTCAGTCGAGATTTTTCATTCGAGTTTTTTCATTCAAGATTTTTCATCCGAGATTTACCATTCGAGATTTTTCATTCTAGATTTTTCGTTCGTGATTTTTCATTCGAGATGTTTCTTTCGAGAATTTCATTCGAGATTTTTCATTCGAGATTTTTCATCCGAGATTTTTCTTCCAAGATTTTTCATTCGAGATTTTGCATTCGTGATTTTTCATATACGTACTTATTCTTATAGTAGATAACATAACATAACACCCAACAGTCACATACATAGTCCTGATCCCACACAAGGCATCCCTGTGTTGTGGGTATCAGAAACTACGAGTACCATGGTATTGTAGACCCGGAACAAATATTTGCAGATCATACAAACATTTGTCCCGCAGCGGGAATCGAACCCGCAACCATTCGCATCTCAGCCGGCTACTCGCCCGACGCGCTACAGAGGTCGTCAAAGATAAGAAACCAACAAGCGTCCTCGCGCAAACAAGATACCTGAAAACGATCAATATTTACAATGTTTTGTTCAAGAACACAAAGCACAACTAAAAACTACGATGAGTACACTAACTGCTATCGTGTCTTATTGTGCCCGAACCAGTCGGTGGCACTCATAGGAGCGGAGCAAAAAAGTGACGCGGGTACCCCGTGCGAACGCTTGGGCCGGACTGACTTCCGCGGCCGAACCGCCCGTGGCAGCTCGTTTTACAGTTTTTGTTTTATTGTTTAAAAATGTTAATTATTTTTGAAAATGTAAACATATCATGTGTAAAGTCTGTAAATTGTCTATAATATTGTGAAAGAATCATTAAAATAGCTGCAGGCGTTTGGAAGGAGTAGGAATTCTTGCGTAAATTATAGGGAACAATGTTTTATTTTGTCCTGTCAAAAGCAACAGCAATTTAAAAAAATTAAACATATAGTTCTATTCTTGACTATATTTTACCCAATAAATGTTTTTTTTTTAATAATTTGGGCCATTTTTGTAGGAGGAGTAGGCTTTCAAAATAGGTCTATTTTGTGTTTCGGCAAAACTAATCGTCTTAATGGTTTCATTTCATCCGAGATTGCGCAGATTGTCGTATTGTGACCGGAGTTCGGTTGCTGAGTACCGGCACAGAATATATTAGAATGGACCTCTCAGTCTCCTCCGTAGTGACAGCGGAGTCATCATCCACTTGACTGGTTATTTAGCACAGTTAGCACCAATACTGCGATCACTAATACCTACATCTATCAAGTGTGGTGATTATTGCAAATCTCCCCATTTTATTCTGTGGCGATTGGATTTGGGGGAGCCCACGTTCAGAGTGGTCAAGTAGGTACCTATAGATGTAGGTATGAGATCGTTCACTGGAACAGGGAACAGCGTGCGGGGGATTTCGGGAACTCGGTTCTTAGACTTAGGTCATAACTACGCAGTAATATTTAGGAAACTAGTATTATGACGACCTCTGTGGCGCGGCGGGCGAAGCTCGGCCTGCGACGCAGGAGGTTGCGGGTTCGATTCCCGCACTTGGAACAAATATTTGTGCGATCGCAGATATTTGTTCAGGGTGTTCTGGGTATTTTCTACGTATAATAAAAAATATGTATCTATGTAATATATTGTATTAAGTATATCAGTTATCTAGTACCCATAACACAAGCTCTGCTTAGCTTGGGGCTAGATAATGTTGTGTGAACTGTTCAGCATTATTTATTTCTTTATTTATTATTGTATATTTAGTACCTAGTTTGATACAAACTTAGAAAATATTACCAACTCACCTCGGCGCGGCGGCTTCGCTGTCTACCTACCTCACCAAATCCTACCTTGGTTCAAAATCTGTCTCCCCAACCCCCTACCCCCCTATGTTGCTGTTTTTTTACCGGTTTCTTTAGTTTTTTTTCCTATCCATTACAAGTATGTAAACTTTTTAATGTTAGTGTACCTATATAACAGTCCCTTCCTACCTAGATAGGTACCTGAGCCCGGCTCTAGGTACCTATTCCTATCTAGGTAGGAAGCATTGTGCATTTCTTTTATTTTTTGTTTATTTTATGCTTTGTTTTTCTGTGTGTTATTTGTGTACAAGAGTTAAATTATCTATCTATCTACCTAAGTACCTAGGCTAAACAATTATGTAGGTACCTAGGTATAGTCCGCGCAGCGAGTAATTACATTAGCGCATTCCCTATAGGTACAGACTACTACAGACCCAAAAAATTACTTCTGCGCATTGAATGTCAGCGCTCATTACTCGTTGCGCGACCTATACCTGCCTAGGTACCTACAGACTTTGGATTTTCTAGGAACCGGTTTTGTGAAGAGTGTAAAACACCATGGATCGACGAATTCAAGAAAGTAGCTAGTCTACGAAAATCAGGCTTACTGATATTCGCCCATAGAGAAACATTAAACACCAACGTAAGTAGATAAAAGATAGAATTATTTTCAAAATCAAACAGATATCGGGTATTATTTAAACAGGTAGGTAGTTAGGTATCTACACTGAGTATTTAAAGAGCAGAATAATACAGCTAGATAAATAGGTACTACTTACCTTCTTAGGCCGCACTCTTAGATCAATGCACCGAGCTATTTGCTCGGGCGGAACCACGACTCTTACATACAACTCATACAACCCGTAAGAATACCGTAGGTACTTATATATTTTGTATTTTATTTTACCTAATCACGTCTCCTTAGCACGACTAACAAAGTTTACTTCTAGATGGAACAACCAATGACGAAGCCAAAGATAGAGGATACTTGCATTTTACACAATGCCGGCCAAAAGGAGCTTAAAAGAGCAGACTACATTACAGAAATGAGTAAGTAAACTTTAGCTTAGGTTCCTGAGTTATCTTACCCGATGTTGCACTATGAATGAAAATGTTGAAATGCCCGAAGGGAACCGCGATTCATATAGGTTTTTAGATAAGTAAGAACATGGTGGTCGAGCCAGAGGACTCCTAACCACAGAATAAATATTATGACCTAAGTCCCAGGAACAAGAGTGGTTTATTCACCAACCGCAGAAGATAATTCAGTTTCTCCCAAAAACGTTGAAATCCCTACTTAATTCACAGCTTGGAGAATAATAAGATATTGAAAAGTCGAATGTAATAATTTATTTTCACAGGTCAGTACCGCACAAAATGCTGTCTATGTAGGACAGTCCTCCAGAGAGTGCACAGCTTGTTGGACGAAATAAAAGACATAAAAAGAAATGAGGTACTGGGAATATGTGAACATTGTAAGCGCGCCAACCCTTCGGGGAAGTGCAGGAGGTGTGAATTCATAGTGAGTAAGTTCCTATGCAACAAAGTTAAACAGTACGAAGATAAACAGAATCTTGATTTTGAGAAGTCTTGGTTGTGCAAAGTGAACCAACTCCTTCACGGTATCCTGGATAGTGAAAATGTATGCAAGCATAAACTTAACAGGGAGTCTTCGACAATAGAGCTGGAGAAACTACTGCAGGAATTGAAATCGCGTCTAGAAATACGACCGCCCGATATAAATTACTTCCCGACGGAACCGGGCTCATCAATTTCCATTATTCAAAGCAAAGAAATGCTCGAAAAATTACTGATTAAAATTAAATCTGATAGCTTAAGAAAACGCTCATCCGATGATAGCCTCTTCGTCTCTCCCTCAAAGACTGCGACTAGTTGCGTCTGCAAATATTTTATGGATAAAAAGTTTGAAGAAAGATCCATAGAAAAGTTGCCTCAACAAGAAAGTTCCACAGGACAGATGCCTCGACAAGAAAGAGCCATAGAAAAGATGCTTACACAACAAAGAGCCATAGAAAAGTTGCCTCAACATACTATCTCTAAAGAAAAAGCTAAAAAGAAAACACCTAAAGGAAAAACACCAGGTAAAGAAAATGTTTCTCCTGAAAAAGAATACAAAGAGAAATCACCTGTACTCATGCGTGAAGTACGTAAACGAAATAACCCCCGGGCTAATACAAAGGAAAAGGTGAAAAAAATAGAGAAAGAGACGAAAAAGATACAGACGTTTGTGAATATGAATTCGCTGCCGGAAGTAATTGTGCGAGAGTTTATTGAAGTCGTAGAAGATAAGTCTGAAAGTGTCTTGAACTGTGAGCAGGAAGTTGTTTTTCCAAGTGTGATGATAAAAGGAACAAAGGTGGTTCCTTTGAATCCATACGATAAGGACCTAGCGCCTGACACTAAGTTGCCTGTTTTATTTAGAGTCGATGCAGTTTGTCCAGAACCTGAAAGTTCTAAGCTCCCAACAGTTGACGCTCCTACGATGACCAAAGCGACAGTCGTCAAAAGACAAAAATCTAAGGTTTGCGAAATTGTTAGTACCTGTCAAGTTCCGATGACGTTACAATATTAAGATGACATCAAGCTTATCTGATGATGGAGACGGAAGGTGGACAAAGGACCTCCTCGACAGTTAATAGTAGACTAGCGTGTTTGGGCTCATTTTGGTCTGCTCACGGTTCTGCTTCCGAATTTTATCATGATCATCAACAGTCAGACGGAGTACATTTTATAAAAGGTTTTATTGAACAATTATTTTTTCACAAATATCTTATTTAGAAACACTACTAGTTTGGTTGGTACTTAGGGTTGAAAAAATAAACTCACAAGTCACAACAATGAATAATAAAATTGATTGGATGCTAAACGGCCCAGAACGCGTTACCAAACCCTTAGAGCTAGAAGCTATGGATCGTCCGTTAGGTGCCCTTCGTCATAATCTGTGCCTTCGTGGAAACATTTTTAAAATGTTCTACTAGTTTACGAATAGCGACCAAGCGAAAACATTGCTCTTCGTGCGTACCTACGTAGGTGCTGTTCGAATTGGTGCTCAGCGTGGAATTCTTCAAATAACCTGCTAATTTCATAATCAATTTATAGGAAGTAAATGCTACAACTACAAATGGTATAAAGTATAAGCTATCTGATAGAGAATTTGTAGAAAAAGGATGGACAATTTTGCCTACTTCAAAAATCGTGAGACGAGTAAGTTGGAATTAATTAGAATTCGTAAAAGGTCATCATCATCATCTTTATCATCATCATCAGCTTACAGAAGTCTACTTCTGGAAATAGACCTCCGACGGGGCTGGCTGGCTCATGCGTGACTTCTCGTAGTACATATTCGAGTAAACAAAAATGTTAATATCGAAATGTAACTAACTAAGTATAACTAACCATTTAAAAGATAAAATAATAGTAATTTCTATTGATGTTGATAATGTTAGGCGGAATCGAGCACTTATTAAAATTGGCTAGCCTGTGCGATCCATTGAAAAATGCGTGAATTCAAAGTTTGTAAGCAATGCAGTTTATTTGTAATTTTGTAACTAGCTGCGCCCCGCGGTGTTACCCGCATAAGTTTCGAACCCGTGGGAATATCGGGATACAAAAATAGCCTATGTGTTATACCAGGAGTCCAGCTATCTCTATTCCACATCCAAATCCGTTAAGCTCTTTCAGCAAGTACAAGTAACGAACACACTCACGAACTTTCGCATTTATAGTATTACCACAGAATAAATAATAGTACGTATTACCTAGTGTGATTTCAAAAATCTCTAAATTTTTAAAGCTACCTATCTAAAGGAATCAAAATACAATAGCATTTGGAGCGCATTTCAATATTTTCTGTATCAACATTGGCTTTTAGTTGGCTTCTAAAGGCAACGTGTAAGTGTAGGTAGAGTGACATGAAATGAAACGTTTTATCGTTATAAAAATGTAAACGCACTCATTGTCTCAGATTGAATGCCATTATATGCACTCCCCCATAGAATGCCATTAAAAACGGCCTTGAGCCGTCTCCATACACCGACTTCATGCGACCTCAATAATGTCGTTGATCCATCGAGAGGCCTCCCTCGTCTGCGTCGTCCGGTTTGTATTTAACAATCAAAAACTTTGAAAAAAAAAGTAATATCTTGGTATTACGGATCTGGCAGATGGCATCTGCCTATGAACAGTGCATTATCACATAGGCCACGTCCATTTAGGACGCACCCTACGTGGCATTGCACTGCGTCCGCCGCCCTAAAACATACCTAAAGATGAAAAGTCGCATGTGCCTGTAATTTCACCGGCAACCATAACCTTCAAACCAGAACACAGCAATGCGCACATATGCAAAAAAGCTCTACCTACTAGGTACTACTAAAATGGTTTATCCCCAACCCAACGGATATTAGTTCCGCGTAGGTATATACGAGTATATTACTAGGTAGGTACTCTAGGTAGGTATAAGTAGATAGGTATAATTACTGAAAGAGGCTATCTAGTGGATGGTGGATAGTGGCTAGCGATCCTGGCTTCCTATTGCAAGGTCGTGGATTCATGTCCCGGTTACCATGTAATAAAAACGGATTTTTCCACTCGAAAAATTTGTGAAAAACTGGTGTTCTCAAACTAAGTAGATATTAGCCACAGACATATTATATACTGTGGTATTATCTCAATAGCATAGGCCACGGCTATAGTAGAGCTTTTTTGTGAAAGAGTTCATCCGGGGAATTACTACCACCGTACCTATTTCTGCCGCAAAGCAGTAGTGCTCACATTGCTGTGTTCCGGTTTGAAGGGTAAGGGTGCCGGTGAAATTACAGGCACATGAGGCTTTTCATCTTTATGTCTCAGGGTGGCGGGCGCAGTGCAATGCCACATAGGGTGCGTCCTAGGTGGACGTGACCTATGAGGTAATGCCCTGTTCATAGGCAGAGGTTACCGCTTAACATCTGGTGGGCCATCAGCTTGTTCCGTCAAAAAAGTAGTATAAAAAAAAAAAAGTGCCCTACTGCCAGCTTTATCTCAATAGCATAGCTGTACAGGTAGTTTTTTGTATATTTAGCTTAACATTTATAAAATGGAACCTGCAAGTCCAAAACACGGTTGGTTCGAACGGCATATCGGAAGTAATATGATGTTCTACGACACCGGTGAGAAACTCGCTGAAATAGATGATGAAGGGCGAGGCAAATGGTTTTACAAGAATGGAATGGTGGGTTTGGATTATTACAATGCTCCAGGTATGCCACATCTATTATCACTTACTGGTTAGTAAATATCTCTGTGGGAGTCCTGGCGCGTCTTGTGCAAGACATGATCCAAGAAAACAACGTCCGCTACTCCGAGACTACCACGTGACTAACACCAGAAACGTCACTATCCAGTTGCCACTTTATTGTAACAATAACAGAATTACGGAAAATGAAACCGTGATAATTCTGTTAGAAAAAATAAAAAACGAGTGAACCTTATACAGTAATCGACGTGCACACGGACGCAAGTGGCACTTGTTTAGGAAGTTATATCACGTGCTATATTTCTTGGATACTATAGAACCATCAGGAGTTTTTGGTATATTTGAATACCTACGGTATTTTTGCAGAATTGCATGCAGGCCAACGGTATGTCGTATACAGCTCCGGGCAAGAACTAGACAATGGAAAGATCAAACCACTCACTGTGCTAGCTTTCTTTGATTTTCTCGGGAACGGCGTAGTCTACGACCACTTCGGAAACGTGAGGTAGGTAGCTCGGCAGTCTGATCAAGGAAATTGAATGTTTACCGTTTTGCCCATCACCGTGATTTAGCCGTGTAATACAACCACGATTTAGGACGATCGTTGTTTTATTTTGAATGTATTACACAGCTAAATTACGGTGATGGGCAAAATGGTAAACCTTAACTTTCCTTGATTGTAGGTACATAGAGAATAATCCAATGCTGCTGGGCATAGGACTTCTCCCTCTCCATTCGAGTCATTTGCATATTGATCCATGCCTGTAAGGCAAAACCGGATCAATAATCAGAATCATACCATACACTTGGCTGCATTATATGATTAAACATTACCTATTAGTAGATATAGGATATATATTTATTTGCTTTCATTCTAGGTAATTTCCAAACCATTAGTCAGCAGGGGGGTTACTATGAGCTCTTATATCCATTCAGTTCAAAAACTATTCAGTACAAAATATCGGTTCATCGTTGACATTTTTCATCGTTGAATAACTTTAATCGCAGAAGTCTGTAGACCCTCTGCGATTGTGCCTTTAAATATAGTTGCGGACATCACGGAACCAATATTTTGTACTGAATAGTTTATCAACTGCATGGCAATAAGACCTCATAGAGTAACCCACCAGGTGGTATGACTGACTGACTGACTGGTATGATAGACTGGTATGACTGATACATTTCTCTAATCACGACGATGCGCGATACTGGTGGTGCAGTGGCTAGTGACCTAGATTTCCGATCCTGAAGTATTCGGTTCGAATTCTAGTTGTGCACTGATGGATTTTACGGCTAACTTTTTATGATTGCCTTTCTTACCAATGCATTTAGCTGGAGGTATACCTACTGTAGCAAAGGCAACTTTACAACTCAAGTGACCAAATACAACTGCAGACTCATAATTACCTACCACTAATGTTGCGGGGCGGCGCGCGGCACTGTAGGTATCTACGTTGCTCCTTCCTTGGGTGAGTGATGTCTCTGTACACTGCACACGCGTTGGTTACTTCACTGGCGTCAGTGAAAACGTACAGAGGGGCTAGTCTGAAAAATTGACAAGCAACTTACACGGCCGTGTGGTTTACACTACATGGATTTTTGTACGGGATTTGAGGTACTCAAGGTGCTTGCTAGGGGCGCTCTTCGATTTCTCCACACTAAAATCCGTGTGTGTCAAATTTTCAGACTACCCCTCTGCTCTCCTCCATCTTGTGGTGCGAGACTCACATATAGACTCGTATCAAAGATCGTCAAGTATGTGTAAGTTACAAAGATATATACGTTCGACTCGTCGGCTGACGATATACATTTTTGTCCCATCTGATTCTGCTCCTCCAGTATGTTGGTGGTACCTACCTGTCGCAGTCGTCATTGTACTTTTTGTACCAGAGATACTTGCGGCCTCCGTGTCTTCTGAAGACAGTCACGCGTACTAGGTGCACTTAATGAGCTGGGTTTTTTGAAACGCTTTGAGAACTTTGCTTGTAGAATATTTTTTACTGACACTATTAGGTATGTGAAGGTAACGTAGTATTCGGTCACTTGAGTTGTACCTAAAACGAATTGTGGGGATTATACCTACCTACCTATCTGAATCGAATCATCAATACATGCTACCTAACGCTCAAACTACTAGGTACTATAAAACATTCACAGGATAAAATACAATCAGACAGAAGGCGTTGTCATCGACGAAAAGATCGGGGTTCCAGGTCGTTGGAAATGGCATTCGCTCAACGATCCGCCTATTCTAGAGGAGGTGTTTGCCGAACCTTACAACGAAGGTGACGACCCCTGCCTAGATAACCTTCTTAAGAAACACAATAAATCTCAAACCAGCAGCTATCAAGACAAGGACGATATAATGGAGGCGATAGAATTAGATAACATTCTCAAGGCGCAAGCGCATAAGTTGCGCAAGAAGTTCAAGCCCTTTCAAATAAGGAGGAAAGCATTGAAAATCAACGAACAGTTTTCGTTGCGGGTGCTGGACCAGACTCATATTTATCTTTTGCTCAGAGACGGACGAACTTCGTTGAAGTTAAATTTGGGTATGGTGCTTATTACCTCGAATATTGTTGATACAGCAACTGTTGATGTGGCGTCGGACGTAGTGACTCCTTAGGACCAACATGTTCTGAACAACGCTATGAATGAAGGTAGAGCCGGCGCAGCTAACGTCAAAAAGTCAATTGAGCATAATAGTGTTAATATGTAGGTACCTATATTTTGCCATATTTTACAAGCTTTTAATTAACTTGCAATGCATGTCCGGGTGGAATCTTGCCACTGAATCCTCAACCATCATCATCATCATCAGCCTGTATCAGTCCACTGCTGGACATAGGCCTCTCCCTAATGCTCGCCATTTAGACCGATTTCCATCTCTTCCCATCCAGTTTCTACCAGCCGCCTTACGCAGATCGTTGCTACAGCTAGCCAGGGGGCGCACCACACTACGTTTACCAAGACGTGGTCTCCACTCTAGAACACGTTAACCCCAGCGGTTGGCGGTTCTTCGGCATATATGCCCAGCCCATTGCCATTTCAGCTTGCTAATTATCTGAGCTATGCCGATGACCTTAGTTCGCTGTCGGATAACTTCGTTGCAGATTTTATCCCTCAGAGAAACTCCGAGCATAGCTCGTTCCATAGCACGCTGAGTGACCTTCAACTGATGAACCAGGCGCACCGTGAGTGTCTACGTCTCGGCACCGCAGGTCATTACGCGGTAGGGCACACTGATTGAAGACTTTCGTCTTCAGGCATTATGGTATAGGCGATGCAAAGATACGACGTAATTTACCAAAAGCTGCCCAGCCCAGCTGAATTCTTCGCTTGGCCTCCTTCTCAAAGTTGTTTTTACTCAGCTGTATTGTTTGCCTGAGGTAACTAAACGTACCTACTCTCGAACGACTTCGAGAGGAAGGCCATTAACGGCGACGAATCCCGGGTTTATATCCGCAACCGATTGAGCTGAAATTTGGCATACCTGTCAAGTTCCGATGACAATATAATATGATGGTGACAGCGACCTGATTTGATCATGGAGACGGTAGGTGGACAACTGAACTCCTCGATGGATAAAAGTAGACTGGCCGTGTTTAGGCTCATTTTGATCAGCACACTGTGACGATCACTAATTTTATAAATTGCAAGTTTCTATTTAACTTGCAATGTACCTATATAATATGTGTTTGTCCGTGTGGAATCTTGCAACTGAATTTTAAAGCAGTTATCCTCAACCGATTGAGATGATATTTTGCATACCTGTCAAGTTAAAGATACACGACATGGTGGTTCATGTATACTTGTGAGAAGTCACCATGAGTTTGAAAACACACAAGGCATTGTCGACTTGTCTATTCCGGGTATTATCGAATGTTCTGCGATTAAATTAGTACAGCAGAAAATGTATGTCATATGCGCATATAGACCCCCACGAGTAAAAGCCCAGATTATTGAAATGTTTTTGGAAAGATTAGATCAAATTTTATCAAAATTGTGCGGTAAGAGAAACAATTACAAAGTTGTTATCTGTGGCGATTTTAATATCGATATCCTAAAAGCTAAGTCGTGTTCTACGAAATTTAAATATGTTGTTTTTGCATTCAACCTAAAATTTCAATTCAATCAGGTTACTAGACTTAGAAGCGGAACGTGTATTGATAACGTAATACACAACGTTAGGGGTGCCACAGGGTATGTAAGTGATTTTGCGTTGTCAGATCACACAGCGCAAATAGTAAAGGTGCCAGTAAATAAATATTGCAAACTAAAGTATTGGTTTGTAAAAGTTAGAGATTACAGCATAGAAAATGTTCATAAATTCAAGCAATCTATTGCAGCATTATCATTTGCAAATGCCCTACAATGTAATGATCCAAATACTGCTTTCGATTTGTTTTATGACCTGTTTATTTTATTCTATGACTTATGCTTTCCAATCCACAAAGTCAGAGTTTACACATATAAGAAACCAAAATGGATTTCGAAGGGTATCCAAAAATGCAGCAAAATAAAAAGGACATTATTGTGGCAATACAGGCATACTAAAAATGATGTGTGTAAAAATAAGTACAAGAGTTATGCTCAGCGTTTTAAAAAAATTATAAGGCTGACACAAAAAGCTCAAAATGATTATTATATTAAAAAATCTAATAATAAAACTAAAGCTACTTGGAATATTATTAATAATCTAAAGAATAATGAACCGCCAGATAGTATCAAAAAACTTGTATTAAATAATGAACAAATCTCTGACCCTAATAAGCTTGTGAATATTTTTAATAATTATTTTATTGACATTGTTAAATTAAAGAGTAATTGTAATAAAACTGACATTATCAAAAATATTAATATTAAAACTGACATTTATAATGGTATTGGTAATAATAATAATGACATAACTAAGTTTAATGGGAATCATAATATTTTGAACACTTCTAGTAGTATAAGTAAAATGTATTATAACTTAAGCACTGACATTGACAATTATAGTGGTGTTGGTAAAATATATAACAGGGACATAAATTTTTCTACTAATTCTATATTTTTTGCACCGATTATTCCTTTTGACACCATAAAGACTATTATCTCCCTTAAAAACACAAATAGTGTAGGCTACGATGGAATATCCACCAAAATTATTAAGGAAGTTGCTATTATTGTGGCTCCTATTATAACTCATGTAATTAATCTGTGTATTGAACAAGGCGTTTTCCCGGATAAATTAAAGTTATCGATAATAAAGCCTCTATTCAAGAAAGGCAATAGAGAAGATATTAATAATTATCGCCCTGTGGCTCTGATTCCGGTAATATCTAAAATATTTGAGAAGGTTATTTACAGTAAACTAAGTAACTTTTTTGAATGCTACAATCTGTTCACAGATCGTCAATATGGATTTCGTAAGAAAAAGTCAATTAATATGGCTGTTTATGACTTCCTTTACAGAGTAGTGACAAACGTTGATAAAAGGCAAACTGCCATTGGTCTCTACATGGATATGACTAAGGCATTTGACCATGTTGACCATAACATACTTCTTGACAAGTTGGAGAGATATGGTGTAAGAGGGAATGCCAATAACCTTATTAAGTCGTATTTAAGTAATAGGCAGCAAATTACACAAATAACCAGAGTATGTCCGCGAACACTCTGTGATACAACATATACTTCAGAGCTTAGGACAGTAAGTTATGGCGTTCCCCAGGGAAGTGTACTGGGACCATTACTTTTTATTATATATATTAATGACCTTCCTAATATCACTAATAACTATATGACATTATTTGCTGACGATAGCACGATTTTATTTACTAATAACCGTTTGACTAATATAGAACCTGAGATCAACAATACATTAACATTAATTATTAATTGGCTTGAATATAATAACTTACACATTAATTTAACTAAAACATACCTAATGGACTTTAAGCAAAGACTAAACATTTTACCAAATATGGACATTAATTACTCAAATGTTAAATTAAATTTTATTGATTCTACACGGTTCTTGGGACTACAAATAGACAGTAAATTGAATTGGAAATTACACACAGATACAGTCTGCAAGCGTCTGTACCAGTACTCATATGCGCTGTATAAATTGAGTAAAGTCGCTAACTTAACGGCCTTACTTGCAGCATACTATGGGCACACTGCTTCGCTGCTGAGGTACGGAGTTATATTTTGGGGCAATTCTACCAATAAAACTAAGGTTTTTAAGGCACAGAAGAGATGCATTCGATCAATGTTTGGTCTAAGACAGACAGACACGTGTAAGGGTGTTTTCAGGCAATGGAGAATCCTCACTCTTGCCTCATTGTACATATACGAAGTGGCAATCTTTGTCCGGACGAATCATCAACGGTTTGACCGGTACCCGGTTGGCAGTCGCCTGGAGGGTCGCCTGCGTAATCATGAAGGAAAAACAGCCTTATTACGGCACAGTGTGTTCGGCATGGCGCCTATCCTTTACAACAAGATTCCTTTGTCAATACGCACCGAAAACAGCTTTGATGCTTTTAAAAATAAACTAGCGAAACTATTGGAAGAAAAGGTTTATTACTCGATTAATGAATTTCTAATTGATAAATTTTAATGTTAAACAATCTAATATATGTTATTTCTATCAATTTCAATGTTATTTAAGTTTCATATTATTTGTTTGTACTTTTTATAATTATTTTTGACATTTCTTAATTAATTTTGTTATTTGCTTGTATAAAATGTTGTAGGCCAGACATGGCAGACTAGAGATGCACATTAAGACCTTAACACCAACAAATGTTACCACCTAGATCTAACAGCAATAAATCATTTATCATATTTATCATTTATCAGTTCCGATGACAATGCAGTAGGTACTATGGTGACAGTGAGCTGATCTGATGATGGAGACGGAAGGTGGACAACAGAACTCCTCGAGGCATAATAGTAGACTGGCCGTGTTTAGGCTCATTTTGATCAGCACACTGTGACGATCACTAATTTTATAAAAGCTTGTATTGAAAAATATATTTTTCACAAAAAACTTATTGGTAAATTATGTTTCTAGGGTTCTTAAGCCAAATACGGAACTTCTATAATTTTGTCATTATTGTCTTCACGGACGTTTCAAATCATGCGCTAATAGATGGCGCTGCTTTGAGCCTAGCTTTCAAAATAAAGTGAAATGGTAAAGTCAACAACGTATATAGTGATATATTTTCGCGGTATTTTGTTACTATCACACAAAAGCACAGACAATGCATTTGTTAATTTTGAAAAGAATACTTGAGTCAGCGCCACCTATCGAGCCAAATTGAACTACTTTTTTTAAAATCAAAAATGTGAAGTCCTCATTTTAATAGTACATATCTTTAACTAGTAGGTAGTAGGTAGTTGAGCTTTTTTGTGAAACAGTTCGAATTCGTCTGGAGAAGTACCTAGGTACTAGGTACCTATTTCTGCAGCAAAGCAGTAGTGCTCGCATTGCTGTGTTCCGGTTCGAAGGGTATGGGTGCCGGTGAAATTACAGGCACATGAGACTTTTCATTTTTATGTCTCAGGATGGCGAGCGCAGTGCAATGCCACATAGGGTGCGTCATAGGTGGGCGTGGGCGCACAGAATAAATAATATGGTGGACCTGACCTATTGTGGCAATGCATTGTTAAAAGCAGAAGCTTAACATCAGGTGGACCACAAGGTTGTTTGGTCATTCACGTCGTTACAAAAAAAAACTGGTAATATTAGTAAGTATCTAGGTAGGTCTCTAGATAGGTAGGTAGGTAGGTAGGTCATATGCTATCTTCTTAACTACTAAAGAAGTAGATGGTCGGTTTTTCTATGAAGATGGTGTTATGCCACCCGTATGAGACTAAGTAAGCTATACCTATAGGAGTACCTATTAGGTATGTGTGAGAATGAAATTAATTAAGTATAAACAAAACGTCCTTCTCACATTTTGTTTCGGGCTAAGCATTATAATTCGTGCAGTCGTCCTATGTACATAACCTACATTATATTTGTCAGTTTTATTTATAATTTAATAAAGAATTTCTGGAATCTAGAGTTTTATTGGCATTGCAAGATGCTACCGAAATGATAGCGTAAGTATAGTAAGTAAAGTAATAATATCCAATTATAAAAATGTCTAATTATTAAAATGTACAGTACTAAAATTGTCCAATAGTAAAATGTCCTATAATAAATATGTCCAATAGTAAAATGTCCTATAATAAATATGTCCAATAATAAAAAAGTGTTATAATCAAAAAGTACAATAATAAAAAAAAAACGGAAATACAATTACTGTCAAGTGCTTAAATTTAAATAAAAACCGGCCAAATGCGAGTTGGACTCGCGCACGAAAGGTTAATAAATAAAATAAAATAAATAATGCTGGACAGTTCACACAACATTATAAAAGGCTGATCAAATTTTCATGCGAATAATCTAAGATTTTAAGGTGGAAGCACACGCTTGCGGCGCGAGTTTTTTTTTTTGTTTTTTTTGCCCTTTTCATCTCATCAACACTTCTTCAGATAGCGAAAGTTGAGTTCGCGAGAACTAGGAGACCTAACATGTTTTAATTGATAGTATCTCATTAATATCACCAGTTTAGCAATACGATGCCCCTAAACAAAAAAAACACTGTAAAAATGTGTTTTAGCTATGTGTATCATAGCTAAACTGATGATGTTTATGAGATACTATCAATTAAAATATGTGTTATAAGTCTCCTAGTTCTCTCAAACTCAACTTTCGCTATCTGAAGAAATGATGATAAGCTGTAATGAGCAAAAAACACTAAAAAATTTGAATCTCGCGCCGCAAGCGTGAGCATTCGCCTTAGAGCCTAATTTAACATCTTAGGAAAAACTTTTACTCTTTTAAATACTTCGATAAATATATTTTATCGAAGGTTGAATAAGTGTAAAAAATAGAAAAATCTATTTTATTGACATAATATAGTGAGTACACCGCATTTGCAAACACTACTTTATTTATTTTGTAATGATAAATCTCCCGCACCTAGTTTTACTGAAAAACAAAAACCACCGTAAGATTGCACCTGCCGTAGTTGGCGTATCTTACGGTGAAAGTTATCATATTGCCCGAAAAAGAACCGGTACATTCCCGTCGTCAAACTAAAATCAGATAATCTTTGTTGATACATAACAGACTATAATATCGATTATTAATCACATTAAGAAATAAAATAAAATAAAAACCTGCCTTTTTCCACGAATTATACCACCAGTTTACCACCATATTAATGAATAAAGCGTAATTCCAAAGAAAACATTACCACAGAATATATGATATTACTAACATTAAAATAAAGTTAGTTCCTTAATTCATATAATTCTGATTAATTATTGAAAAAACTTTTTATTTAATTAGATACAAAAAATAAATACGACGACAAGCGCGTCCCGGCACAGAATAAGGCCCGTAATATAAATAGGTGTGGTTCTAAGTATAACCTGTTGAAAACTTCAGAAACTGACAGAAATGTAAACTGGCTCTGTTTTTATTGAATTATTTATTAATAAATGAGACTGGCTAAATTGTTGCTAATAATGCAAAGACCAAAAGTGGAAGATATTGGAGACCGTATTGCGAGACGCAAGTGGCGCTGGGCAGGACACTTGGCCAGATTTGGTGACGGCAGGTGGTGTAAGGCCCTGACCGAGTGGTGGCCGAGAGGGAGCACTAGAGGCCGTGGCAGACCATCAGCCAGATGGGCGGATTATATAGAGGCCGTAGAGGGAAAGACCTGGATGCGGATTACACAGAACCGTTTGGAATGGCGTTTGAGGGAGGAGGCTTATACCCAGCAGGGGGCTATTATTTGAGCTGCCAACGATGATGGTGAATGCAAATACATTTTTAAAAAAAGTTGACTGTCTAATCGTTTGCTTGTCTCTTGACAACTGGGTTTTGACTTGCCAGAGACTCTTGACGACTTGACTAATTTTATTACTAATTAATATCACTTGACATTGGCGAAATTGTTTGGAGCACTTCTCAGAAGCCATTATAAGAGGAAGGAGTTTTGACTATAATAAATATAATTACCTATACCATTTGAGATTGGCGGAATTGTTAGGAGCACTCCTCAGAAGCCATTCATGGTTAATTTTACGTTCGATAGCAACATAAAAATTTGCGCAAATACGCCAAGTGAAGTGCCGCCATAACATCCAACAGTCACATGCTCGACCGGATTTCTCATTGGGATCCTCTGTGTCGTGGGTAACGGCACGGCTCTGTGTCGTGGTGTGTCATGGAACTAAAAGTACCATGGTGATCACGCTCGGCGGTGCCGGTGTCCCGGGGGGCCAAGCAGGTATGGGCTTGCTGACTCGATCCTCGAAAAAATTATATTACATAATAGCAATAAAGTAAGTAAGTAGTGATAGTTTTTAAGGACAATAAAATCGTCATCATCATCATGATATAGTCAATTAAATATGTATGTGTTTATTTATTAATTCTGTACCTATTGTAGTTAATATGGTATATTTAGTTTATATTTAATGCTACATAATCTATCCTTGAATCGAATTATTGTCCACTACCCGTAAATTGTTTTCCGCAATACACAAAGGTTAGCTGGAAGAGAATGCTATCTAGCATTAAGGTGGCCTATGTGCAGTATTTTTTGAGTTAAGCAAGACTATCGATGTGCGATGCCTCTTGTAGGATCTCCTAATAGCCCACTTCCATTTACGTTAAATGGTTGTGCTTAGCGGATCAACACCAATCTGTAACCACTGCCTAACACAAACGAAATAGCCAGGCGCTACCGAGGGAAAAAATTAAACTGCTTGTACATAGGAGTTAAAGCTGAGATTACCATCATCAGTCGTTACATGTCTATTGTAGGACGAGGCCTTCCCCATTGAAGGCAGTTTAGACGGACCTTGCCATAATCACCACGCATATAGCAGGCGTATCGGTGATGAAAGTATAGTTCTATAATAAACTTCCAAAAAGTGCATCTCAACTTCGCATTAAAAGATTTACCTAGATCCTATATACAGAATAATCTAACTGACAACCTCTGTGGCGCGGCGGGAGAACGTTCGCCTGCGACGCAGGAGGTTGCGGGTTCGATTCCCACCTCGGAACAAATATTTGTGCGATCTGCAGATATTTGTTCAGGGTGTTCTGGGTATTTTATGAATTCTCATGTGGTCCTTCAAATTAGACAATTCTAAGAATCCCCTACCGCATCTGTTGCATGTATATATGTATATGGTTTTTCTGCAGTATGGATTCTGATGTGGTTCTTAAAACTAGAATTACTAGAGAGTCTTGTCGCACGTGTTGCAGGCATATGGTTTTTCTCCAGTATGGGTTCTCATATGTATCTACAAATATGACTTGATAGAGAATGTCGTATCGCATGTGTTGCAGTCATATGGTTTTTCTGCAGTATGGAGAGACAAATAGCTTAGTTGAGCTTCGACAAGCTGAGAGTGTGCTTTTTTATAACAACGCAGGTTAATGAGGACATCAATATTGAATGCCTCTGTTCATTTCATGCTGGTTATATAAAGTGGTTGCACTGTTGGATCTTTGAGTTGAACTGAGTGTACCAACCTATCTAGATATTAAATAATACCTAAGAGGGAGCTTTGTGAACTCTAAGAGGGTGCTTTATGAATGTTGTGTCCGTAAGTAATTTGGTACATCGTATGTTATTTGAGCAAGTTTATTGACGAATTATAGCACGGTATAATTATACCTACGGTGAAAAGAGGCCCATTTGAGGCTCTGCCTCCTTTCGGGGAAAAAGGCGTGTGTCTATGTATGTAGTATGTTATTGTAGATTAATAAATAAATTTAGTAGTATTAGAGCTTTTTTGTGAAAGAGTTCGTCCGGGGAAGTACTACCACCATATCTATTTCTGCCGCAAAGCAGTAGCGCTCGCATTGCTGTGTTCCGGTTTGAAGGGTAAGGGTGCCGGTGTAATTACAGGCACATGAGACTTTTCATCTTTATGTCTCAGGGTGGCGGGCGCATTGCAATGTTACATAGGATGCGTCCTAGGTGAACGTGTCCTATGAGGTAATGCACTGTTCATAGGTAGAGGTTACCGCTTAACATCAGGTGTGCCATATGCTTGTTCAGTCATTCATTAGTATAAAAAAAAAAAAAAAAGAGAATAGAATGCTTATCATATTTACCTCCATTCCATTTGAAATTAGATCTGTGAAGTATTTTTTAGCTCTTTGAGACATTTCTGAGAATGTTTTGCATCTCTGCGACAGATGAAGCATATTGTCACCGGCCTGCCATCCCATGTGAAGAGCTGAAACAAATCTTTATTTAAATTTATTTATTTGGTTTTCCAATGTGTATTACCTTCGATCAAGAATACAACCCCATTATATCCCATTTATTATTATTATTTTTACATGTTTTTTTATTCACGAAACATTACATTTCGGTAATAAGTGAAGCTCACGGGCCTAGGCTAAGTGAGTATCACTAGCAATTTGTGTTGAATCGTCCTGTAAGAACTTTCGAGCAGTCCTACAAGTGTTTAGGATAGCAGCTTTCTGCATTGTGACGTAAGTTCTTTCCTGTAGATCTATCACTTTAAGATAATGAAGTAGGGCTTTCGGTATCACCCCCGTAGTGGAGAGCACCAGCGGCACAATGTAAACTTTGTTCATATTCCATATCCTGATTATTTTCTCTTTCAGTTCAGTATATTTATTGATTTTTTCAGTTACAGTTTTTTGAAGGTTATGGGTGTTTGGCACAGCAATATCAATATAAGCGTCTATAAGCGTTATATCCGGTTTATTGTTACGTACAGTTTTGTCTGTAAGTATGGCTTTGTCAAAGTACATCCTGAAGTTGTCACTCTCCAATACAGGTTTCGGAGTGTATTGGTAATAGGGACGACGAAACCTGTATTGGAGAGTGACAACTTCAGGATGTACTTTGATATATATATATATATATTATAGTATATGAGATTCACTAGTGCCTGCTCAAGCCTCACCCAAACTGATTATACACACAGACACAATCAAGTTGCCCATATAATTCACCAAAAACTTGCAATATATTATAACTTGTTATATATTATATGTCATAGAGACATACAAAATCCTGACATACCAATACGACCTGCCAGACCTACATGATATCTTTGTGAAGAAGGAAAGATCTGGTGGCCACCAATTTAAACTGGCTCGAGATCCTGCCAACGCACTTGTTGCACATCATGTCTTCAGTAACAGAGTGGTCTACAATTGGAACTCAATACCAGACGATGTTAATTCTGCCACATCTGTGAACGCATTTAAAAACAAGCTCGACAACTGACTTATATAGAAATTTATACTGAAGTTTATATAGGTAGAAAAAAGGCACAATTAAAATTAAGCATCGTTTTGCAGGTGGAAGGAGAGGAAAGTGATGGATGGGTGAGAAGGGTTGCTAAGTTCCTCTTGACACCGCTTCTATGAAAAGGTAATGCATCATTCTTGAGATTCAGATGTGAGAGATCAGTTTCATAAACCTACCTAACCCCTAATGAGTGAATTATATACCTACAATGACATTTCAAAACAGGAAAGGGAACAAACACCACCTGTGAGGGGAAGGGCCGAAATGCTTATGCTTACCCTGGTAGGTACTTGTGTACATGAACCATATTTTGGAGTATAAATAATAATATGAGGATTGGTGGGAATAAATTAATAAAAAAATATTATTGTAACAAATAATGGATTCTAAAGTTTTATTTATATCGGGATCTAAGAATGCAAGAAGGACTGATTATTATATTAGAAGATTTAGAAGGAAGCGGAACATGGAGTGAATGAAATTATATTATACAAATTAAGATGGTCGTAGTTACTACAGGAAAAAAATATATGATTAATCATAGACGTAGAACTTTTTTAGCATACTAAATCTATGCATTAAATACATTGTTGCTGACACTTTTCTTCTTGCACGGGGTACATTTAAAAATGACTTCTCTCTCCCACGCTTCGTTTGTCTATTTAGCGTAGCGAAAAAATTCTACGTCTATGAATTGTACATTCATGCTCACAGCAAACCATGTATTGTAGAGATCCACCAAATTATCTGTAGAATGAAATGTATGTAGATGATAGAAAACTACATACATTTCATTCTACAGATAAGTTGGTGGATCTGTAAGTCCATGCAGCAAACAAAACGTAGTATTTTTTTTTTGTGCAAAAAGATTTTACGTCTTTCATTTCATTCATGGATTTGTAGTTCTCTTCACTTGTTTGTTCTTGTTTGTTCCTTTCAATTCTATTCTATGATTCTATCCGTAATCCGCAGTGTTGCCGTTTTAGCCAGATAGCCGTTTAGGCTAGATCTAGCGGATTTTCTATAGTCTTAGCAACAAATAAAACTATTTTAGCCACCAAAATTAATCTAGCCACTTCTAACTACTTTTGTGTGCGCAGCATGACAACTTATGTTTCGCGTTGACTCTGTATTTAAATCCTTAACAATAAAGTATTGAATGTTATTTTATTTTAAGCGATAACTGAACTGGACTGCTGGAAACACTAACGCCGGATCGGGGAATCCCCTGTAATGTTTAAATGGTATAATGATTTTATCAAAATGTGCTTTATTCCTACAGCCATACAATTTAGTTTGGATTTTATTCCTCTCACACAAACAAAAGACTATTCAGTCACTCCTATTCACTCATTTCATTCAGTGTTCTTCCTGTTCGAACAGTGCTACAGAAATTATTATTTTAAGTTTTGCGATTGCTTTTAATTATGGACGTACCTTTGAAGAAAAAGTGTTACGTACAAAAGTAAGTTTTAAAGGTTTATCTAGATGGGTGGACATTGATCCTCAACAGTTTGTTTGTATTTAAACTAATTTTAATACAAAACTTATAAGTATGTGGTAATGTCACCTGTACAAAAATAAATGTTGATATAAAATGTTTAGATATTGCTTTATTTTCATCACAAACTAATTACATATAACCGTTCTATATAAATCAGGAATTTTGGTACCGAAAAAGTTTAGCCACTTCTGGCCGAATTGCGACATTGAATTTTGCCCCAAACTGGCAACTTTTTTCATGAATTTAGCTAAATACCCGATTGATGAAACGGCAACACTGGTAATCCGTCCATCTTTTTTTTATAAAGTGATATTTCTTCGTTTAGAGCACAATTACGATTTGATTAATTTAACAATTAAGTATAGAAAAAAGCTGCTAACTGCTGTTTATTGCCTGTTCTGCAAATAACTTCTAACTAATATGACATGTTCAGAAAATTTTGGTCAGCGTCTAATATTGGCGCTAGTTCCTCAAACAAAATGTTTTCCTCGTTTCACAAAATGCATCATTGCTCCGTTGATAAAGTTGCCTATTTATCTTTTATTTGGTCTGCTATTTCAAAGCTATTCACAATCGTCACTGTTCGTCTCGCGCTTGGTGTTTGTTTTGTAAAATCAGTTGCTTAGAATCTACCAAGAATCCGTTTCAAACTACAATATTTTATAACCTCCCTTTCCTGACGTAGCCTATGAGCCGTGACTTGTATTTTTAAGCTTGTATGGCACCTACTGCATACAGTTTTACCACTTGGTATATAAATCTTTTGCTCAAATGGCCATAAGGCCATGACCCTTACTGCAAATTGGTGTTTGTCGGAATGTGTCATAATGTGTGAAGTGGTTTTCTCAATTTTATCTTGTTGTTGAACAGCTAGTGTCTTCTCAGATTTGTGTTATTGTTCATAGCCTATAATATAGACATAAAAAAAATGATAAAAGTACCAGGTCTATCAAGTATATATATACTTGACAGTCCTGGTACATTTCTTTTAATGGTTTCTCAGGAATACTCCCAAACAATTTCGTCAGTGATATATCTAATTGTAATAAAATTGGTCAAGTCGTCAAGAGTCCCCATCAAATCATAACCCAGTAAATGGCTGAACAAAAAAACTTATAAAGGTCAAGATCCACCAATGGCAAAATACACGATTACACATATATATTAATACATCAGACATGTCCTCTTTGTATCTCGGTGTATCTTACTTACACTGGTTAAAATGCCACCAAAAGAATACAAAATAACTACAAAACACATTATAAAAAAATTACAATGTTTCTTTAAAAAATGGCAGGTTGGGTCTCCCGATT
Source organism: Operophtera brumata (assembly GCA_932527175.1). Classification (NCBI taxonomy): domain Eukaryota; kingdom Metazoa; phylum Arthropoda; class Insecta; order Lepidoptera; family Geometridae; genus Operophtera; species Operophtera brumata. Next base: position 76,143,249 of record OW052239.1, on the reverse strand, counting down.
GTTGAGTTTTTTTGAATGTTTTGATTAAGTCAACCAAGTCTTTGCTCATATGGATGGTTTTTGAGATACGGTTCCATTTTTAATGCTCTATGTTGTACTTTTCAAGGAGTCCAATTGTCTTTTTGCAATATTTTCCTTAATCCACTTGCATGCCAGTTTGCTTGTTTTTTACCTACACTTTTTGTTGTGAAACTTTGCATAGACCTTGGTTTTGGATGTCAATTTAGTATAATGGTAACAGCGAGCTGATTTAACGAGAAGGAGGTTGGTTGAAAGCAGGCAACAGAACTCCTCGATGGTTAATTGGTTGGATTGACCATGTTTGGGCTAATTTTTGTCAGCTCATGGTTCGTCTTACTAATTTCATCATATATGATTATAAGTTGAATGTACTGTTCTTAGATATTGAATCTTTTTGTGCATTTTTTGGGTACTTATACATACAAAGACACATGCCTTTTTCCATGGAAGGGTAGACAGAGCCTCAATGGGCCTCTTTTCACAGTGGGTTGCACCATCGTGAGAAATAGACGTAACAAGTGGTGAGCTCATCGCCGCCATTGCTTCCCACAACTGACTCTGCTAACGCTTTCTTCCAGTAAAAACACATTCCTTAAATAAGCTGCCAGTACAAATCTTATACCAACTAAACTTATATTTTTTAGAAAAGGTATTTTCTAATATATTTTACTTGTTTTGAATGGGAATTCCAATTCCTTCAGGTCTTGCTTGATCCGTCAATCCCAGTAGTATAAAAATAAAAATAAACCCTAAAATGTATACTCTGCTAATAGTCGGAAGTATGATTACAGCTTTATGAAATGAAAAATCTTATAAAGGTTGATAGAAAAGGCATTCCTTATAATGTACATATGGATGGTTAACGGCTTCTAACATTTATAAAGTTTTACAGGAGTTAAAAAAGACATTAAAATATTGAAATAACAAATAATTTAAAAGTTTTTATGTGAATAATAAATAAAAAGAACTTATAATATAACAAAATAAGAAACATTGCTATACAACTATCCTAAGCAGAAATTATGTAAGTTAGGGTGCCTGATGGTGTGAAATATTTTTGAAGGTTGGGTAGATAGTCGTCTTATATTAAAACAAGAGGATAGAAAATCAATTTATTTATTGTTTAAGTGGACAAAATAAATTGTTAATAAGTGTATTTTGATTGCATAAAACCATGCATGGTTGTAATTCTAATTAAATATCAGCTACAAAATAGTAGATTCAAGTAGATTGTTGTTGTAGTTTGTTTGTTTTGTTGTAATAATGACCCATTATTATACGAGGTTAGCGAGGGAGTAAATAGAAACCCTAGTTTTAATGGGTTTTTAGCGCCGTGTGTTACTCTTCTACTTTTCTCTAAGATAGCGAGAAAAAAAAACAATACAATATAAAATAGTTTATTTTATAAAAAAAATAATGTACAATTTGTACAATTCTGGATGTTTAGCAAGATGATTTTTCCCGGTAACTTAATTTCAGTCCTCTGTGAAGATGAATGTGGAGTTGTATGTGGGGTAAACGTGGGAGATACACGTAGATCCAGGTTTGAGGTTTCCTCGTTTGGATGTTCTGGATAGAGAATCAGCTGAGTTGACTCATCTCTTGATGTCGATGGTCGGGGGCTAGTTGGGAAAATATTGATGCGTTCTGTGATACGCTGGGTGATATCAAATTTGTTTTGAATGGAGTTCTCGATATACCCTTCCGCCACTTGATCGGATCTCCATCCACCGTGGCGTTTTAACGTTGTTATATTTGCACCAGAATACGCCAAGAGTGGCGGATGTTTTTCGAAACAGTGTTCAGTGTACTGTTCCGGATTAGGCAAATTTAGGTAGGTGGCAATCTCTTTTGGCATGTTGCTTAATTTATTTTTGCCTATAACTTGCCTTGTGCATTTTCCGTTTTGATAGTTCAGAAAAAATATCGGCGTGCCCGCTCCACTCGGCCACTTTGTTAATTTTTAGAAATTCTCCTCTTATAACGCATTTTCTCTCATTATTATTTGTCTTTGTAGTAGGCAGATTTATGGCTTGAAAATGGGTATCGACATCTTCCACTGTTATGTTAGCCAGTTCTATCGCTCTGCAGGCACCGCTGATCCCAAAAATTAAAGCAACCTGTAAAACAAAAAATAAGTACGTGAGAATTGTATTTTGGCTGGTACCTTTATTTAGCAATTTAGTTTGATGAAAATAATACAAAGAAATGTAGAAACTACCTTCGCTGCTAAGTATTTTTCATTTGGTTCATTTGAAATTCTCGATATCTGTCGTCGTGAAAACTTTGGATTTCTGGGCCTTGTAGCCGGTGAATAATTTCTGGATCAAATATACTCACATTGTCTTATTTTTTAAGTAGTAGTAGAGGTTTTTTGTGAAAGAGTTCGTCCGGGGAAGTACTACCACCATACCTATTTCTGCCGCAAAGCAGTAGTGCTCGCATTTCTGTGTTCCGGTTTGAAGGGTAAGGGTGCCGGTGAAATTACAGGCACATGAGACTTTTCATCTATGTCTCAGGGTGGCGGGCGCAGTGCAATGCCACCTAGGGCGCGTCCTAGGTGGACGTGACCTATGAGGTAATGCACTGTTCATAGGCAGAGGTTACCGCTTAACATCAAGTGGGCCTCTTGCTTGTTCCGAAATCCAAGTAGTATAAAAAAAAAAAAAAAAAATATCTGTATAGTGTTTCGTAACGTTGAATATGTGAGATCGTGAATAACAATCCAGGTTTTGGACATTGTTTTAATAGCTTTATTAAATAGTCCAGTAACTTTGTCGTCTGAAAGTATGGGGTAGTATGCGTCAAATCCGGTAGTTCTGATTTTTTGCAGACTTGTTTATGATGTTGGCCTAATGAATAATCCAAGTTTTTGACCTCGAGCGCCGAACGCAACCTTGTGAAAAATCGAAAAAAAATCGTTTTTTTTTTCAAGTTTTGCGATTATAAGATTAATTATAAAGGACTAGTTTTTGAGAAAACTTCCAAAGGACGTTTTTAAAGTAGACTAAATTTGCTACAATATGATACTAAAACTGTATCTGTAGCCCCAATAGTTTCTGAGATTAAGCCTTTCAAAGTTTATAATTTTTTTCGAACTTCGCAATTTTTTGAAATATTTTCTAATGAATGTTTCCTAGTGTGTAATATATTTAAATAAATGTACAGAGATGGCATGGTCAAAATAACTAATAATAATTTTGTTAAAAATTCCCCTGAGGCTATCTCTCCGTCCAAGTCTGTAAATGCCTTTGACAGCTCTCTTTTGCAAAATGAAAATGCTATTTGCGTCTGCCGCATTGCCCCATAGCAAAATTCCATAGGACATTAGAGAATGAAAGTAACTATAGTAGACCATTCTTGCTGTTTTGATGTCTGTTAATTCCCTAATTTTATGGACAGCAAATGCTGCGGAGCTTAGTTTGCTGACTAATTCACTAATATGGTTACCCCATTGTAATTTATTATCTACAGTAATTCCTAAAAACGTTGTATGATGAATTAAGTTAATTACATCATTATTAATTTGTATTGGTGCTGGTAACATAGGATAATTAGTCAAAGAAAATTTTATACATTTAGTTTTATAAGAATTGAGAATTAAATTATTTACATTAAACCAATTTTGAATTATAGCTAGAGATTCATTAATAATTGAGATGTCCGGATTTGATCGACTAATTTTAAACAGTAGAGAAGTGTCATCAGCAAATAATATAACGTTAGAAAATTGTTGGGCTAAGCAAGGTTGATCGTTAATATAAACCAAAAAGAGAAACGGACCAAGGATCGAGCCCTGGGTTACACCTATTGTGAAGTCCAAAGCATCAGACAATACACCATTAACATCTACAGATTGTTGTCTTTTGGTAATATAAGATTTCATAAGTTCCAGTTCGTCATTATCGACAGTACTTCAAATCTATGGTATTACTTCACCTTCGCTATTACTTTCACCTCCCCTCGAAGTTGTGAGCAAGTCCACTTATATCTGACATACATCTATCATACCTAGATTACGCAAGCATTCCTGATGCTTTGTTCCATTCAAACCCTTGGTCAAAATATCTGCAGGCATTTTGCCTGTGCATAAGTATTTCAGATCAATAACACCTTGTTCACACATATCTCGAACGAAGTGGTGCCTCACGTCGATGTGTTTTGTTCGTGAGTGATAGTTCCTGATTTTAGCAAGCTTTATCTTACCGTGGTTATCATTGAATAATGTCACACACTCACACTGCATTCCAACATTACTCAATACATCCCGTAAATACGTGGCTTCTTTAGTACCTTCAGAAATAGCCATGTACTCGGCTTCCGTGCTAGACAACGCAATGCTCCGTTGCTTACGTGCTTCCCAGCTTATTGGGGCACCTGCTAAGATAAATGCAAAACCAGAATAATACTTACGGTCAATCGTATTCGAACCCCAGTCTGCATCAACCACACCAAACAATGGTAAACCAGTCCTTTCATACATTAAACCATAGTCTGACGTACCTTTTAAATACCTTAACACACGTTTTGCCGCTTTCCAATGCTCAGCATCATAGTAAGTAAAAACGCAATACGCAATATCTGGTCTTGTGCTTACAGCCAGATACATCAAGGCACCTATCAAACTCTAATAAGGATATTGATTCATCACATCATTCTTCACGCATTCAGGTTTAACTATCTTCACATTCACATCCATGGGAGTCGCTGTAGGTTTACACTCACTCATACCAAAGCGTTCTAGGACCTTCTCCAAATACACACATTGATTTGGGTACACTCGAACTTCTTCATCACGATTAAATTCAATACCCAAGCAATGACTTATCCTTCCCTTGTCTTTCATCTCGAATGCGCTTGATAACTGTTTCTTTACATCACGCAACCCTGCATTATATCATTCGTTGCTAAAATTATATCGTCAACGTCAATTGCAATTAACATCATTCGCTCACCTTTTCCTGCTACAAACACACATGGATCCTGAGTAGGGATTGCAATCGAATATTCGAATATCAGTTTGAAATTAATATTCGAATAGTAAATTTTAAATGTTCGAATATTACCATAACAATTAATAAATACTAAATAAACCAATCACCGGCCTACATTCCTCTGCTGAATGCCACTCGCTGGGCGCTTGCTGCCATTTTGAGTACATTTCACTCACAAGCACAACACAAGACCCAATTTCTTACAACACAGCGGTGCATTTTGTTATTTTGTGAAGAGATTTTGGGCTGGTGGTTTATATTATACGAACATAAAACGTTGAAATTTGGTTGTCAATTTGATAGTTTTTTAAAATATGTGTGTTTATTTGCGTTTTGATTTTCTGGTTATGTTTGAAGTTCATATTACTTCCAATTTTATTACGAATTCGTGACGGAGCGAGTGAAGCATCTCTGCTTCAAGTTTAATTTTGCTTTCCTCTGTTAGTTTCAGTTTGTTTGTACTCCTCTAGTCGTATTTTACAAACGATCAAGACAAAACTTGGTATACGGGATCTAACTTTTTATAGTTTTTTTTATTGACGGTTATTTTTGATTGGAGGGGTATTTCCTCCAAAAAGGGGGAAGTTTGCTGCGGTGCCATTTACCGGCCGATTTTGGATAATATTTGTTAGAAAAAATGGAATTGAAATATGAAATGTTTTCTTGAAAAAGTTTTTTATAGTGTTGATGACTATTCAAGTCTGAACACATTTTCTGATGCCTATATTTTAATTGACATCATGTTGGAACTAATGATTTATTGTTTATACCTATTTTAGTTTTTTTTTCGACAGGATTAAGTAAATATTATTAATTCAATGACATTTAATGTTGTGTCATGTTATGTTGTTTTTTTGTGTTCATTCGTTGGTATATACAGTAAATTGTGCTTGTTGTGTTCTCGAAAGAGATAAGTAGGTATATAAAATTGTTTTTTTTGTTTAATTAAGTACTAAGTTTTTTGCATGCTGTGAAGCGGATTATGGTGGATCTTTATTTTAATTTAACAGCAACTTTTGTACCCATTTTTGCAATAAATAAATTAACCTGAATCTGAAACATTAGGTAGTCAATTTTAAACAAGAACTTCGAATATGAGAAAAATCGGTCAAGAGGTTGTCTAGATGAGTGTTTCCCAGTGGTCAGATTGGTGGTCGGACTGGTCTGGCCAACGGGAATTATTTTTCCCATTGGCTAGATTTATTTGACAGATGGAAAAGACATAAAAAAAAGTACAATCTAAGAAAAAACTGTTTTGCATTTTATTATCAAAATGTTATCTAAGGCGTTCTAAAAAATGACCAACAGTCAATTCTCCAGTAGTTAACATCATTTGTGAATACATTATGAATTCGTCCCTCATGATATTTTCCTTTGTCCGTTTATTTGTTATTTTGGTAAAATCATTTTTTTGTAAAATTCTCAGTAAGTTGACTATCCCGGGTCCTTTTCTATATTTCCTTTGTTATATTTCTATTTAGTTCTTTATGCCAACTTTCTAAACAGTTTGTAGTTCTGTGCCTGTGCCCAAAAACAGACCAAGTATGCTTAAAATTGGACTTTTCTAGCAACTGCTTTTGAAAATACTCTTAAATTTTTATATGTTGGCCGAATCAGGAGCATCTTTAGTTATATATTGCCAACCTTCGTCTACTAAATGTGGCGGTAGTAATGGCAGAATTCCGGAAAGTGCGATTATGCGGTTCGTGGTTTTAGATTTTGTCAATTTTAATTTTTTTGCTTGCTTCCATACGTTATGGGAGAAATGAAAATAGCAACCTTTTATTTCTGCACCAGGTTTATACTTCTTTTAACGCGTTCTTCGTTAGAAGCAGCAACTTCAAAGAGTATATTGTTTTGGTTACATAAACGGCAATTGCGATCGAAGTATGCTAAAAAGTCTGATGTAGCTTTGTTCCGATTTATGGGACATCAATGCATAAATTAATGGTACAATATTAGTGGAGTCAATGCTGCTTCCAATATCACCATGGATGCTATATAACTGTGAAAATGATGTAAAGGAAACGCTCTTAAATGTACCATCACAAAAATAATGTTACACTTGTTTTAAATATTCTTTTGATTGCGGGGTACAAAAAACAACTATACGGGTTCCTTGATCATTAAAATCTGCCAAAATGAAATCGCGAAATTCGACTGGTATTTCAACGTCAGTAGGATTGTCGTGAAATAATTTGGTAACTTTAGCAGCTTTATTTCTTTGATGGTACACAGTACTTTTAATAGATTTAAAAGACGGTATGTTATTCGTTAAGTTCAAGCCGGAATCTTTTAATGTTGTGACACACTCTTTATAAATTGTTGGGAATGGTTGAAACTCTTTGCAAGCTTGTTCCCGCATGTTATGTAATGAAAGTTCTATATCATTTTTGCCAACATCTTGAACGCAGATGTGATCTCTTGACTGAATAAGTCTATTGCGATTCTGAAAAAAACACAGAAACCCTTACTCGTAAAATGAATTACATACACACACACAGGCACAAACGGGTTATAGGGCATGGTAATAAGAAATATAAATAGACAGGGTGTGTCTGCGTTTGTGGGGGGGGGGGGGGGGGGGGGAGTGTGTAGCTGAAATGCTGACTTTCGGACTTTTTTGAGAAAACCCCTAAAAAATTCACCAAAAAAAATCCATGACGCAAGATTTTTTTTGAGGGCTAAGAGCTTTTTTGTCGAGATAAGTAGCAACCCCCCCCCCCTATCCATTAATTCAATTTGACCAACGATGCACCAAACACCCTGTATAATGTAATACCCCCCCTAAGTAACAACCACTTTACTCACTTGAATGGTCACCGATCCCCGGCATCGCATTTTCTTGAACTGGCTGCAAAGCCAAATTTCGTTACCATTTGTGTAAGTTCGTTACCATTTGTGTAAGTTTTGTTTCTGTGAAATTGATACCCATTATGTAACAATACGACCCCCCCCCCCCCCCCTTTCTATTTATAAAATTAAGATCCATTTAGTAGGTATTATACCTATTTATTATGGTTTATTTAAACAATAGTAATATAATCTGAGAAGTCAAAGTCGAACGAAGTCAAAGAATCAAAAATAATGTGATTGACATTTCATGACAAACAGCAAAATTTTGTTTTATACCTACAACCATAAAACATCTAGCAAAGAGTTTCAATCAGTGCAAGTTATAAATAAAACAATAAATATAAATAAATAAAATAAATAAATAAAATTTACGTGACCTCTTCGTATATTTTTGTATTCAACAGTAGGTACTTTACTAAATTAAGAGCTAATCTGAACAACGAGAAAAATAATTCCCGTTGGCCAGACTAGTCTGACCACCAATCTGACCACTGGGAAACACCCGTCTAGATATGCAGGATGAGCCACTTAGGCGAAGTCTGAAACCGTGAGTGAGACAGTGAGAGTTATTGAAAAGTGATGTTAGGAGTTGCAGGATAGGTTTTGAAAACAATAAGTTCTGCATTCAAAAAAGTAGAAATTCGTTTTTAGTTTATATAAAAAAGAAAGTTTCTATGAAAAAAATGACTTTTTGGGATCTTTGTTTGATCATCATGGATCGGCATAATGCATAGTTTCATACAAGTTTGTCCTCACGTGGTCTACTGTTCGCAGAATTTCTATTAATTTAATTTGATCAAGAGTTTTATGTTAAAATATTGGTTGTGTTTGGGATGTTTAGGCCTCTACTTACATGAAAATATGTTACTAGTTTGTAAGGCAGTAAAAATGTGTCAAATTATGTACATCTTTGATTTTTGTGAAATATTCGAATATTCGAATAGGACTGCAAAAATATTCGAATATTCGAATACCAAAAATTATCGAATATTTGCAATCCCCAATCCTGAGGCGTTGCTTCAAAGCCAACACTCATCAGCTTTCTCACCAGCTCCTTATGCCACTGCAATCCAGACTGTCGCAAACCATACAAACTCCTTTTCAACAGACATACACTATTATCACATTCCTTTAGCATATTATTCCAGCGTTTAGCGGTATCGTTTTTTTAAAAATCTAGTATTGTCTTTCTTTATTTTCCGATCTTTTAGTTTGCTAGAATTTTGTACTTCCATATATACTTCCTCATCTAATGAGCCATTTAGGTAAGCAGTCACTACGTCCATCTGATGGATGTCTAATCCAAACTCAGCTGACACTGCAGCTATGAGTCTGATTGACGACGATCTTAAGACTGGAGACGAGGTTTCATGAAAATCCTCCCCTGGCCTTTGGGAACATCCCTTTGCAACCAACCGTACCTTCTTCCCAGTAGTTTTGGTACTAAACACGAAACGACTTCCTATCACTTTTCGATTCGTTGGTCGAGACACTATTTCCCACGTGCCATTCTTAATCTGTGCCAAATACTCGTCCTCTAAGGCACTTCTCCATGCATTTGCATCGCCTGTCTTTTCGATTCCACTCCATGTCATATATGGTTCAACAGTCGCTATCCCTGCTGACAGCTGTTCCTCAGATTCTTCATATTCTGATTCGCTTTCGCTATCTGTCGCAGTACGAATTAGTCTTCCCTTCTCACTCTTTGAAGGATCTACCAATCTTTCCCACAATACTGTTGGGGTTCTTTTTCTTTGAGGTATTTCTCTCATTTTCCCTTCATCTTTTCTTAATATCAGAGAAAACTCTTCCTTCTTTTCATTATTCAGGTCCACGAGTATCTCTCTATCACCAATACTTTCTTCTTCATCAAGTATTTCCTTGTATTCGTGCCTGAAAGCCGAGTCATTCATGAACTTTACGTCACGAGTCACTACAATTTTTCTTGTCTTAGGGCCATGAATTCTATAGGCTTTTGATTGAACATCATATCCCATTAATATTCCCAACACTGATGATGAATCGAATTTCCCTTTCTGAGAACCTTTGTTCTTGTAATACGCTTTCGACCCAAAAACGTTCATGTAGATTACGGTAGGTTTCTTCCCTTTCCATAATGTAAATGGTATTTGACCATTCAACGCTGTGGTTGGGCACTGGTTTCTTATATAATTCGCAGTATTAACTGCTGCAGCCCAATTTTTTTTCATTTCCTCCCTAATAGGGGTAATCAACTCGCTACGTATATCACTGTCGCTCTTCAACGCCGCATCTACCCCTTTATACCTGCGTGTTCTCTTCGTCTTCCCCTCTATCCCTATAGTGGTGGCCAAACCTGTACCTGCCCTCCCTCGCATCCAGACTCCACTGGCGACCCATTCTGTCATTGTCGGCAATTCAGCTGGTCTAGTCCACTCTTCTTTGATATACTGACAAGTTTCCTGATATAGGTCGGACAGATAGGTTTCCTCGCCAACTCTTTCTCCATTATGCTTAGTTACCGTTAACCAGTCGTCGACGTCACCTTTAAGCTGGGACAAAGCTATGGGAGCCACGAAACCTGTCATTGTTTCCCAATAGGTTAGCATCCTCCAGTATTTAGTTATAAACCTACCTCCAAGTTTATACCAGCCCGTACTTTCTTTTAACAGCTTCCGCAAGTTATGACAACAAATATTGCCAGTCATTTCCCTTAATCTGTTGTACTCCCCCTTTATCTTACTAGCTGCTCTACCCGGATGTAATCGCATTAGTAGATGTACCCCATCTTCTATCGTGCCCTTTGGCAGCTTGCACCCTCCACAACTATGCCCATTGGGTAGACGATACCTACTCAAGTTACTATTGAATTTACTCATTGGTGCCTCCCAACCCCTCTGATCACAACAATACTCTAGTCCTTTCAAATATTCTTTCTGTTTGGCAACAAGTAAGCTTAGTGACCACTCGCAGTCTGGTATCATGGTCTTGATCTTCTCCAGATCTACGCACTGTCTTTCTGTGCGGCGTGGTCCGCATTCACCTCCGTCTCCTGAGGTGAACCCCCGGCCTTGGTGGTACCGGGCTGGAGCGCCTTTCCGGCAGCGAACTGACCCGAACTGACAATGGGAGCATCTCCCGACGAGGTGGCAGGCTCGTTGGGAAAATCCTCCCCTTTCACTTCGGGT